>CM043001.1:21727866-26727866 GCA_023678885.1 Pogostemon cablin | reverse complement strand
TGTTTATAATTGGAGATCTACCGTTGTTCTTGGGTCCATCCCAATCAGGCACAGACCAAGGCTCGGAATAACCGAGCCTTTGCCTTGTGCCGAACCTGACCTTCTCTCTCACAGTTCGTTGAAAATTTCACATACTTTATCTCTCTTTCACAGCACATCACTTCCTCTCTCTCTTGAGCTCCCCCCGCATTTCTGCTAGCCGATTCAAAACCCTAGAACTATAATTGGCCCTATTTGAAGATCGAATTCCATCCCCATTTTTCTGCAGCTACACGCATCCTAAATTTAACGTAAGTCTCTTTTTCTGTTGGTTTGTTTGTTTCTTTTATCTCATCGGTTACGAATTTATTGCCTCTTGTTTCTTCTCTTGCACATAAATGTGTACGGGAACGGTGATGGGTGGTCGTTGAGGGGGCGTGTCATGTGATGCTTTATGCAGATGGCACGATTTGGGGGTAGGGTTTTGGAATTGAAGGTGTGGGAGAGGTCCATTTTAGCTTTATTTTTTTGGTACTGGTTCGATTATTGAGTCTGTGGGTTTTTTATATAGATGCCACCATTTTCTTAGTCTGTTAAAGTTTCCTGGGATTGTGAATATGTTGTGCTACTCCTTAGATTGAAATTTTCTCTAGGTTGTTTGATTTTATTAGGTATAAGAATAATTTAACTGTTATGTGCTTTCTTAGAGTGCATTAGTATGTGGTAAGGCGTGGTTCTTTAGTAGAATGAGATTTGGTGGTAAATGTAAAGTCACTGTTCCAACATTTTGCATTTTATATTACAGCTTATAATCGTGTGAATCCTAATCTATGCTGTTTTTCTAAAAAATGTGCTATCTTTATAGTGTGCACGTTGCGATTGCGAGCTGCAACTGCTTATGCCTTAATTTTAGAGATTAAAATGGATAAAAACCTTCTTTCTACTTCTCCCTGTGTTTCCTGCTGGGCTTTAATTTTTATCATTCCTTTTATTGACGTTGGCCATCACTAATGACTTCAATAGTGTTGTAGAAATGTTTATAAAACAAGAAGCTTAAACCATGGGCTGTATCATCTATATATAAATAATCGAACATATGGTCATCTTCCCAACTTATCTTTCATTTATTCTACCTGCCTTATTCAAACTTCTTTTTCCACATTACACATTCTAGCCATTATGCTGTACCACTTTTGACACGCATTGTTGGTGCTGCTTCTGATACATACTGTTCAATTGTGTTCGAGCCAAGTTTCAGGTTGGAAGGTCTGAATTTTTATGTATTTTATCTACTGAAATAGTGCATGAGGGTGAGGGGCTGAGGTAATTTTCTATAAAAGGATATTGTCTCGATGGAGAATTAGTGGTATGGACTATCATTTTGTGGGTTCTTATAATGAGTTTCTGCTGCACTTCTCAGAGCAGTTCCCTTCAAAGTAATGGTAAATCATTCTTGAGTGGGTTTTGATTCAAATACAACCATGTTCAAATAGGATGTGGTTTTTATATTGACCGTGATCAAACCCCAACTGTGACTAGTTGTTCTTGAGACTTCGCAAATAAAATGGCAGTGTATTGAATGATGTTGAAGTCTGCACATCTAACTACAATGTCTTTGGGTGGGTATTGGTGCCTGCTCACTATTTTAGTACATTTGGATGTCAAAGGGATTTTCTTTTCCTTCTTCTCGAGAGGATAATTTGTGCTGTTATGTTAAGAAAATGCATGCTAATTTTCAGTATCTTTATGGTGGGTTCTAAATACTTCTACATGACTAGCAATGCAGGTGTGAGGATACTTTTAGTTGTATGATTTCATATATTATGAAGTCTCGTTGTTTTATTTGCTAAAAATTTATGCCAATTGGCAATATAGAATGCCTGACTTGCATCTTATCAAAATTGGAATAATATAGTGATAATAATTAAGCTTGCTGTGAACTTACATTTATTCTTTTAAATAGCCATTATACTCTTTACATCAATAATAAGGGAATATAATTTTTATTTCCTCTTGTTTTTCTTGTTCCAGAAGTAATTTTCCACTGCTCTTTGATTTCTTCTTAAATATGATTGTTGATTGTTTAGCTGATCATTTGTCAGCTTTGGTTCTTCCATTCCTTTAAATGATTATTCAATTCCGGTTATAGCTCTTGATTTTTTCACCTATTGGTCACCATATGGCTGCTGTTCACGTTAATTGCATTTGACTTTCTGTAATGATGTGTACTTACCCTTACTATTCTTTTTCTGTTTAAATAGTGATCACACTGGGGTGTCCTAATCTGGAGGCTTTCCGTGTTTGGCACAAGATTTACGGCAACTTTCAGGAGAATTGGATATTAACATATTAGTTCTTGTTTTTTTCACGCATACACATATAGAGGGTTGTGATGTAACATAGACCTTAGTGAAAGAGGAGTTAAAACTTTTTAAGTAGTTCTTAATTTATAAATTTTAATATTTGAACATCCACCGGCTGGATCTTGGGTAACCATCTATGCCTGGCAACGAACTTGGAGATAGGGTTCACAATTTCTTTGCACAAGACAATCCATCGCAGGGGCAGCATCAGTCACATGCTCTGGAGGGAAATTGGCCAGTGAATAACAATAATTTTTGGGTTGGGAGCCAGAGGCAAATTGATGTACTGAATTCTAATAGTAAAAATTTCTCACAAAACTCAGGTATTACCTTTGCTGATTCAGTGCCGATTAAAAATGTCCTGTAAATTGGTTCTGTAATTTTATGTGCAATATTGTTGTGTGATTCTCTTTCTGATACGTAAACTAGTTACATTTTTCTTTTTGTTTATTTATATATCATGGTTGCACTTGCAGAAATAGATAGAGGACAGCCAAGCTATCCTGTTCATGCAGCGCATGGCTTGAATTTTTCTCAGTCCAACTTGAGGCCTGATTTTTCCAAAAGCCAATCTCTAAATGAGCAACAATATTCGAATGGCTTTATGTATGGCAATCAGTTTTACCAGAATAGGCAGAATGAAGCAAACTTTCTGGCGGGGGATACAGATTCTGAGCAGCGTCATCTAATTGCTTCAAGAGGCTATTCAGTCCAAGAATCGCAGCAAGGCAGTGGCCATGAACAACAACATAAAACTTCAGATAGACCGGAAGCATCTGTTCCTTCTGTTAGTTTTGATCTATTTGGTGGTCAGCAGCAGATGAGTCCTCAGCAAGTAAACATGTTCCAGGCATTGCAGCGTCATCAATCTGGCTTCAACGACATGCAGCAACTGCAAAAGCAACTCATGTTTCGGAAAATCCAAGAGCTTCAAAGACAGGAGCAGCTTCAGCAGCTTGATTTAGGGCATCAGAATTTGATTAATCAGGTTCCTCCCAATGCTAGGCAGGTATCTGGTAGCCAGTCCTCTCTGGTCAATGGGACTCTGAATTCTGACGCCTTACGTCATGGTTGGACAGCTGAGCCTACGAACTGGCTTACCCGTGGCTCTTCGGCCAAGCAAGGGACCCCTAGCGGAATTGCCTTTCCATCAAATCTTGGCCAGACACAGCGTTTAATGGATTTGGAGCCTCAACAGGTTGATCAATCTCTCTATGGAGTTCCAGTTTCCAATTCAAGGGGTTTGACTGCAAACCAATATCCTCAGATGGTGTCAGAGAGATCTTCAATGCCTCAATTAGCAACGTCTAGCAATTCCCTTCATGGTAATCAACATAATTTTCTGCAAGGTAGAACTTCCGGACAGGAAGGTACTTCCATGTCTAGGCAGAAATTTCAGAATGAAAATAGTGAACATACTTCAACTCGGTCCCAAAATCATGGCATAATGGAATTGGGTTTCCTTAAGCCAGTGAATTCATTGCAAAAAGATCCAACTCAACAAGATTTTGCTGGGATGCAGGAGCTGGGTACTCGATCAGAGACCTCACATGAAAGATCAATAATGCAATCTTCACCTCAGGATGAAGCTACCTTAGATCCAACTGAAGAAAAGATCTTATATGGTTCGGATGATAATATATGGTCTGCCTTTGGCAAGAGCCAATTAAGTGGAGAAGTTGGTAATTTATTTGATACTGGTGGGCTATCAAATGGGTCTCCATCAATGCAAGGCGGTAGCTGGAGTGCTCTTATGCAGTCTGCAGTTGCTGAAACTTCTGGTAATGATGTAGGGCCACAAGAGGAGTGGAGTGGTTTGATGTTTCACAATGCTGATGGATCTTCAACAAGCCAATTTCTTTCGGCTCATAATGACAATGTTAAGCAAGCGTCTTTACCGGCTGCATTGACTTCTGGATCTGTTCTTTGTTCAAATATTAATACTCTTAAGCCTATGGGATTGAATCAACTTGGAGATGTTTTTCAGAAGGAATCAAATGAAAGAGTGCCTACTGATTTTTCTCAAAGATTTGGACAATCTTTTGATGAGGCTAGCCAAATACATGGAAATGCCTCACGAAATTTTCTTGAGGCAGAGAGGAATGCCAAGGCAATTTCTGCTATGCGGATCCCTAGTCAGAGTGGAGCCAAACCACAACCAAATGGTTGGAGTGCTCAGGCAGCTGTACCATCTGGTGGAGATAGAATGTTAGAGGAGTCACAGAGCAACCATCTGAGGGGAATGCAAGGAGAAGGGGTACATGGTAGTTCTTCATGGAAGTCTAGTTCTGCTAATGAATTGGCTTCTGCAAGATCTGTGACTGGTAACCGTCAAACAAATAAAGGGATTTTGAGTTTACATGATACTACATCTGTATCAAACTCATATAATATGGGAATAGGTGATGGAGCCAATCCATATGTTCAGAACAATTATTTACTCAATCAGTGGAAGAATGCCTCTTCTTCAGCCAAATTCCAAGGGGGTGAAGGTTTGGGAAGAATGACGGAACAGGTTAATGAACAGAATCAAGGGTCGTTGAATAGCTATGACAAAGAAGAAGTTTCAAAATATAGTAGGGAGAACTGTGCTATGAAGGAGAATTCCAATGATAGTCATCACTCGAACGTGTCTCGTCATGCTTCTGGTGGTTTCAGAGAAAGTGGATTGTCAGATGCCAGTGATTCAAGATCTCTGCCTTCTGGGAAACAGAAGTCATCTAATCAGCTTGGTAGTAAGGTTTCTGTTCCTCGCAAGTTTCAGTATCATCCCATGGGTAATTTGGATGCGGATGTGGAACCTACACAAGACCTGAAGCAGCCCACTCAAGTACTGACAAATCCTCTTCAAAATACCCATTTTGGCCAGTCAAAATTGTTTGGTCAGGTTCCTAGAAATTCTGTGGAAAAGGTAATTTTTAATTCATCCAATTGTGTTTGAAACTGAAACTTGATATTTTGAGCGAGAAATTATATGTATTATTTTTATCTGCAGGGCGAGCTTCCGAAAGACTATAAAGGCCCAGATAAAGAGCCCTCAGGTGGCAGCTTTTCTGGTTATGCACCCAGTACTCCTGTTTCTTTTAGTCGCCCTTTTGATTCGTACACAAACAAGGCCTCATCTCCTAGGTACTTGCAGTTTTTCATTTTCTTTTTGTTTATGGAGTTCTCATATCTTGACTGTTTTTTATGTTTCTACTCAATCTAGTCAAAACATGTTGGAGCTTCTTCACAAGGTGGATCAATCACGGGACCACAGTTCTGTGGTGCACTTAAGTTCTTCTGAATGCCATGCATCATCACAGCTGCCTGATGCTGAGCAAGTTGATGGATCTGCTAATCATAGTCAATGTTCTTCCTCTCAAGGTTTTGGATTGCAACTTGGTCCTCCATCTCAACTTTTTCAGAAACCTGACCTTTCATCACCTTCCCTGAATGCTCCTATGCATACTAATCATGCTGGCACAGGAATGGGAGATAAAGGCCCATTTATGGTCCCAACATCTTCAGTGCAATCATTGCCATTTCCTAATGAAGAATCTCAGTCTGAATACGGAAGAGACAGATTTGGGGGTTCAGGACATCCTGGGACCAATAACTCTCTCTATATGGTGCCTGGCAATCATTATCCAGCATTTACTTCTGATACTGCATATGCGAGAAGTCAGCAGCTTCAGAATAAACAATTATCAAGGGCAAGTGGAAAAACAGCTACAACTAAGCAAATTGATTCCTCTTTCAGTGGTGTTTTTTCACAATCTGTGCAAAAAGGGTCTGCAGATACTGGTCTACCTGATGCATCTGGCAATCTTCAAAAAGATGATCCTGCTTCATCTATTGGCACGGCTCAACAAGCTGGCCGTTATGGTGTACAAGAGATGGATTCAGCTGAAACTGCATCAACTAGGGATCAGGTGCATGGTTCTCAGCCTTTTGGTTTGCCTGGAATTTCTCGACAGGGAGGTCCCGCGCAGCTTATGAATAACATGTGGACCAATGTTCCTACATCTCAACATTCTTTGGTGGGTCAGCACTCTAAGGCTCCATCACATTTTTCTGAGCTGTCCCAACCAAATATTTTGGAGTCAGGTCCTCAAGGTGAATTTGATGATAGTAAAAGGGGCCATTTTTCATCGAAGTCTAGTGCAATTTCTGCCAACTCTTTAGTTGCTGCTGATGGGGAAGAACACAGGTTGAAGGAAAGTTCTGGACAGTTGACATCATTCGGAAACGTTGGGTCATCTTCAAAACTGGAAGTACCTCAGAGAAGAGCATCCTCTCCTGCTAATTCTGCTTCAACGCAGATGGACATTGAAGCGTTTGGCCGATCTCTGAAACCTAATATGTTCTCTAATGAAAAATTTGCCTTACTAAACCAAATGAGGGCTTCGAAGTCTGCAGAGAATGATCCAAGCATCAGATTCTCCAAGAGAATAAAAGTACCAGATAATTCTCTTGATATTCATCAAGCAAATTTGACGACGGGGAAGCAAAATGAAGATAATGCTTCAGATTCATTGGGTTCAAGTGGAGGTCCTTCTGAAGATCCTAGGATGGCAAGCTTCTATACACAATCTGAAGCATTGGACAGAAACACTTTGCCACATGGAAATACTGCTTCTGAGGATATTGTGACACCTGGTCTGCATGATTCCCAAAGCAATCATTCTACTGATTCTACTGCTGGGCGAGCTGATCATCATCCAGTTGGCCCCCAGATGGCACCTTCCTGGTTCAACCAGTATGGATCCTTCAAGAGTTGGCAAACGTTGCCTATGCACAATGCACGTAATGTTGTCTCCTTGAGACCAGAAGAATCTCCTATTCCTCTTTCAAGGTTTTCCGGTGTTATGGATGATTCTAATTTAGAAGATAAAAGGTCTACTGCTCCTGTTGATGCATGTCGAGTTGACAGCACACTTCGGAATTCCTCCTCAATGTCAGAAGGAAATGAGCACTTAACTCCTGCTCAGTCCGTGCAGCCGGTGAATGTCATCGGTCAAAATCCAGTGATATTGAGACCCAAGAAGCGTAAGATTGCTACTTCTGAACTCCTTCCGTGGTTCAAAGAAATATCAGATGGTTCAGGAAGCCTTTTGGATCTTAGGTAATTTTCATGAATTGAATGTTTTCCTTCTCTAGTCTTCTCATTAAGACATTTGTTCATAGTGATACGATTCATACGAAATAGCAGAACTTGATTCATGGAATTTAGCGGGAGTCCTAATCCTTCTAGTTTTCTGATACTCTGTCAATCTACTGTTAATATAAATGAACCTTACGTCTTGCAGTTCAGGAGAAGAAGACTGGAGTAAAGCCACAAATCGTCTGGCTGAAAAGGTATGATGGGGTTGCCATCAATGCTTTTATTGATGTAAGTAAATTCTGACAAAGCTAACTGCATTTTTTATCTCCTTTCACTGATGGTAGGTTGGAGATGATGTTGAGCTTATTGAAGATGGACCCCCGTTGTTTAGGTCAAGGAGAAGGCTTATCATGACAACACAGCTTATGCAGCAATTACTTGGCCCTCCACCAAAAACTCTTCTATCTGTGGATGCTAGTTCTAAATATGAGAGTGTGGCTTATGCTGTATCCAGAGTAGCGCTCGGAGATGCGTGCAGTGCTCTTTCTAGCCCAAATGATCTGGTTTCTCCCT
Organism: Pogostemon cablin; assembly: GCA_023678885.1. Lineage (NCBI taxonomy): Eukaryota > Viridiplantae > Streptophyta > Magnoliopsida > Lamiales > Lamiaceae > Pogostemon > Pogostemon cablin. The sequence continues at coordinate 26,719,865 of CM043001.1, read as the reverse complement.
GTGATGGCATGGACCTGTAAGGACTTGCATTCTCATTTTGAACCACGTCAAATGCTTGGATCCTTCATGTTGTTAAAGTCTCATTTTGTTCTCTATCTAGTCCAATTTACTAATATATGAACCATATTTTAGACGTGCTGCTAAGGGCAAGTTTAATGGTGATCCACGGTTCGCAAAAGTCATTGAAGATTTCTTGGGGAAAGCCAGGAAGCTAGAAAATGATTTCTTGAGGTAAATCTAAAATTTTTCTTGATTCTTGTTTTCATGGTGTCAAGATGTTTAGTTTTACAGGTTATCAATTTTCTATGGTTTTATCTAACTAATGAAATTTCTGATGCATGAGAATATTCTTTTTGGTGAAAAAGAGTGACTGAATTTTTTGGTTTAGACTTTGAGGAACTTAGTATAATTATTTTATGCTATTATTTTGTAGAAAACACAATTCCAGTATTGCCTCTGCTTCCACCTAATTTCTAAAAATTTTTCTTAGTTTTCTCATGGTATAGTGAAACTATAATATATTTTTATAATTATTATAATTCTCATTCTCTAGAATCTAGATAACTGCACAAATTTTTCTGAAAATTTCAGTAATTGCCAGTTTGTGGAATTGCACTGTTATAATATTAATTCGGTTAGAAGGCCTATAGGTATGGGTCATATTCTTATGAAAATTCTTTCTAAAGAATGAGTTATGTGTCTTCTGTTTATGTCTTATCTTGTGTCTTGCAAAGTTTTGGTATGATCGAACTAGACGGTTGTAAGTAAAGCAAAAAATTATTCTTTTTTATTAGATTAAAGCGAAGTTTCTTATTGCATGCCTTTATCAAACACTTCTATTAAATATATGAAAATCCAAAAAATTATGATATAACCGATCAAGATATGGATATGCTCAAGTATAAATGAACTTTTTGGTATCGTGACTCACTGCTTGTAGTCATGTAGGGTTAATGTATACCTTGGTGCTTGCATGTAGCAGCAAGTGTGCATAGTTAGACAGAATCTCACAGATATTTATTTGTAGCTACTGGTTTACCTTGTTGTAGGATTTAAGGACTTTGTGAGGCTCCTAATTGGATACATCTTTCAACTTCGAACTATATTGTAAAAAGTGAAAACAAAAATGCTTAATATTTGGGGGTTTCTATTGGGTCTTTACTCAAAGATTTAGTGATTATGGCTAGCTACCAGCCTACCAGAATATTAGGAGACAATAATAGTACAAATAACTTAGTATCGAACCTCATATAATGTTGTGCACGTGTAAATGAATACTACTCACTAATGATGTTATCTTCTGAAGGAGAATTATTTGTTATAATCAACAACAGTTCAGTGGAAATACTGGTAATCTTATTGTTATTTTTCTCGTAGGCTGGACAAGAGTGCATCGTTGCTGGATATGAGATTGGAATGTCAAGATCTGGAGAAGTTCTCTGTAATCAATCGATTTGCCAAGTTCCATGGTCGGGGGCAAAGTGATAATGCCGAGACATCATCTGCTGACGCAACAGCAGCTGCTTATAAATCTTTTGCTCAAAGATATGTAACTGCTGTGCCCGTGCCTAGAATTCTTCCGGACATGGTACAATGTCTCTCACTATAATAATTTGATTGATTTATTTTTCGCGTTTCTGTGGTAATCGGTCTCGCCAGTGGATTATAAACTGGCACCTGCACCAAGACCGAGTCGAGCTTTAGTAGCTGCACTCTTTAGAAGGATAGTCAAAATAATTTAGATTATGTAGATCTTCATATGGATTCAATGGAGTTGTATCTGTGGATATAGTTATTTGGATTAATCAGACTATGTTTGGACGAAAAAAAGATCTATCTTTTTATGGTGGATTTCACAGAAGGATCTGTATCAGTTTAAGAAATGTCACTTCCCTACTCCGCATCAGCACTCTTTTTTTCATCTTAGTTCTCATTTTACAATTACATACTATTTGTTTTATATTTACCAAGAGATTGTTGTAACTTTTTCACAGACTGTGCAGTGAGTGTAATTGTTGTAATTTTACTTGTATATTTATATAATTCTTTGTGCAACAGCTTTAACTAAGTTATTTGGATTAGACTCATTAGAGTACTCCCCATATTGTTATACAAAATTGTTTAGAGAGACAGATCTCGTGAGAGTGTGCAAGTGCACTTCTCTTTTTCTTTTTTGAGCATGCAGACAAGAAACTATAATGCGAGTTGAATTTGTTTAACGTTTAATTAATTTTACAATAAATTATTAGTAGTCTCCATATACGTTTTACAGTTATAGGAGTTTTAAAAATGTTATTTTGATCACTTTATTGGTATGTTTTAGTAGTTTAGTCTTATTTTAAATGATAAATAATAAATAAAAAAAAGTTTATAGCATTCTAATGACACTAATAAATAAAAAATTTATATACTTTGTTAACAAATTTTTACTTATTAGTTTCTTGAATATGAAAAATTATACATTTAGTAAGTCATATACACTATTAATAAAAATTGATATGCATAAGTGCACCGGTTGCACATGATACAAAGTTTTGTGGGTTTGATGCAAGTGATATTTTTAAGGCAAAGACTTGTGTGAGATTGTCTCATAAGACGGCCTAAAAGTGATAATTTTTATAATGAAAAATGATACTAAATTAATAAAAAGTGATAATGTTATTTCATGAACAATTTATTTATATTATAAAAAAAGTGATAATAAGTTATAGTGAAAGTGATAATATTTTATAGCGAAAGTGATAATTATTTTAAAACGTATAAAATTGTCTCACTTGAAACCGTCTCACATAAGAATTTTTCTATTTTTAAAAGTTTATGGAGAAATTGCTCTAAAAACATTACATTCACTATATTTTTATGGTGTGAAACCAGTGGCGGATCTAGAAAATCAGAATGGGGTGAGCTAAGTTTATTAAAGAAAAAATAATAATAATTAATAATAATAATAATAAATAAATAAATAAATATATATATATATATATATATATATATATATATATATATACACACACACGAATTACCTTCTCACAAGTAGATATAGAATGAGCTAAATTTTAATATTTATTATAATGGACTCAAAGAATATATATAATTTGAGAAGATATATTTAATTTTTAGCTTTATTTGAGTGAACTTAAAATATTTTTGGATTAGGCTAATCTTAAAAATAAAAATTATTTACGTATAATATAATGGGCTTTTGATGGGCAGTTCTGGATTGAGCCGGGCCTGCCTCCACATGAATCCGCCCATGTGTGAAACGGATAATAAGACAAATAAATAGAGAAATTTTGTAATGGGTAAGAGAAAAAATGTGAAATGTGCGAGCGTTTTAGAAAATCCACGTGTAATTTCTGTACCTAATTGACAGTTCTTGCACCAACTCTTAATTAGTTTTGTAATTCATTCACCTTTCATAAAGATTGAGAAAATATATAATTCTTCAGTAATCAAACATGGGACCTACAGATCATCCTCCTAATGACTTGCAACAAGCAGATTGATCTCTTTCTCTTAAATGAAATGAAAATGATTTTTTTGTCATATCTTTTCTTTTAATTCAAGAATAAGAATTTCCTCACTATAAATAAAATGGGGCACTAATATTTATAGTTTGGGTGATGAGTTGATCAATTATTAAGTATTTTTATTATAGTGGAAATTAGGCTTATAATCGCTTATTGATAATTAAAGTATATATATATGTAATAAATTATATTCTAACATCTTTAAATCATATTTTAATGTATTTTTATTATATTAAAAAATATATTTTAATTATTAATAAACAAATTTACATATATAACCATTATATTTTAATAAATTTTAAAAATCATGTCGCATAAACACCATCTCACATGATATTATGTAGAGCAAATTTTGAAACCCGAAAGATGTTAACGGGGGATCTCATTTTAATTTGAACAAGATTACTTAATTATGCTTAATCAAACTATGTATTTGCAGTTCATTTTAATAGTATAAAATTTATAAAGTAATTATACTTTAATTAATTTAATATATGTTCGGTGTGAACGTTTGATGTGCATTAGTTGGGATTAGAACAAATCTATATAGAGTATAATCTTATCTTCTAAACATATTTTTAGTGCATGAATTTAAAACGACAAATTAATATATGCAAATTTTATAATTAATTGATTTTCTAGTAATGGAATCTTTTAAAGCGATGACAATCAGAAATTCAATTATATCTTTCCATGTTAGGACACAATGAAGATTAATATATCCAGATTATGATTAGATTTGGTATTTAATGTCACATCCCAACCCAAGATCAATCAACTTTAAAAAGAACCCATAATATTTTTAGTGAGAATAATTGAACTTATATGAGTCAAATTAATTTTAATTTTCATTGGATTACATTAATAATATGCTTATTATTTAACTTCTTACAATTATGAAGTGTTTGCAATATGAAAATTTCAATAAAAATGTATTGTGTTTAGAAATCGATCGAAAGACCGCAACCACACTACATAATTTTATTTATTTATTCGAAATCAAAATGTAATTATGCACATTGAAATATCTAGGGAATTTTTTTCCCCTTTATTTGATCTTAAAATGTTCTTTTATTATGTTTTCAGTTTTTTAATTCCTTTTGTTTTGATCTTAATTCCTTAGTTTTTTTTTTTTTTAATTTTTGTATTTTTTTTCATGACATAAAAAATGTTCAATTACACGAGTATGGAACTATTGTTGGTCGGTCGTTCAACTATTGCTTAGTTAGAATGATGCTATATACACGTAGAGAAAGTATTGTGTCAGTGTGAATTTATTTTAAGGTGAATTTTTTTTAATGTTTTCAGAATTAAAAATGTTAATATTTTCACTTTTCATTAGACTATAAAATATTTATAAAATAGTTTACAATACTACTACTACTTTTTATTAATTTTAATATAAATTTTCATTTAAAATTTTATTAATCTATATACGTCTCACGAAAATCATACAATAAAACGGTTCACACACGTCTTTGCTAGCGCGTAGGGGGAGCTTAACTTTGCAAAATACCAACTATATATAATGAAATTGGTAATAAAACATGAAATAAAATCTAAAAATGAAAAGAACACGATACATTAAAATGAGACATACACATAGCAAGCAACCTCTAATGTGACAAACTTAAATGCATTAAATTAAATCACTATACATATATGAAACATCACAACGTGATATAATTCAAACAAGTCACCCATCCACAAGAAACAAATAAAATTAAAAATAAAAGAAAAAGAAGAAAGGACTTGTAGCCCGACACTCACATATCAACCACCACTATCCAGCTATGAGAAGAACACACATTGATTGCTCATTATGTCACATCTCCCACCTGTCAAATATTTCAATTATTAAAATATTTTAATTTATCGTAAAATAGATATACACGACATTAAATGATGAACACGACTTTTTGGCTATGCAAACTTATCCTTACTAATACCAAATTTCCCATGACTTAATTTTCAACTACCAAGTTCATTAATGAATTTGACATATTTATTTCTTCTTCTTCTTCTTTTTTAAAAATCATGTTAGATGCTATAATTTTTATGGAAATAAGTAATAGAGTTTTGTTAATTTAAATTTAATTTAATTATATCAATTTTAATACAGTAATTTTTATTTTTAATATTTTTATGTTAATTTCATATTTTTTTCAAAAACTATTGAACAAAAAATATAAATAAAAAAATGATTAATTAAACTTGAAAAAAAATATATTACAGGATTATAATCGAAATAAAATTTAAAAAAATTATAGATTAAAATTGGACTGAAAAAACTAAATTACTGACATTATCTACTAAGCTGTATGAGTATGTATTATGTATAGATTAATCTTTTTCAAGATAAAAAATTTACTTCTGTTTTGTTAATTAAAATGGCCTGAGCTAGCTAGCTGGATCAAATCTATGAGAATTAGTTAAAAAAATTATCTTAATCTTTTTTAAGATTGCAAATTTGTTTGTGATTTAATTATATTGGGAGGCAACATATAAAAACTAATAATAATTAAAAAGAGAAAATAATTACCTGGAGATTAGAGAAAATGAGAATCAATTCTTGGTGATGGCATAAACAGCATATATGATTCCAGGGATGTAACCCAACAGCGTAAGAAGCAAGCATATCCAGAATTCATGCTGCAAATTAATATTTTTCACATTAATTTATTTTGTTTTGTAATCAAGGTAATTTATATGTATACATGTGAAACTTAAAATGAAATTAAGTTACTATTCTTGATCCTTAATTTATAACTAGGAAGACTGCACAAAAACACACAAAAAGACTGCAAACAATCAAAAATATATTTTATAATATGATCATGAATATTATATTAATTAGAAAATTGCTGCAAATCTTAGGAGCTCAATATTTAGTGATCAAACTGAACCACCCAAGCTCCAAGATTTTATCTACTCGTTTTCAAGTAATTAAAAGCTATAAAACCATAATTTCACTTATCTTGTACTCCATATTTTAGTACTAAAATAAAAATGTTAATTAATTAAAAAATAATAAAAAGAAAAAGAAAAACCTTGCAACCAAACTTGAGGAAGACACCAAGTGGAGGCAAAAGAACAGCTACAAGAATATCAATACAGGTTGCTGCGCCATCTCCCATTTTTCCTAACTTTACTTAAAATTTTCAAGATAATAACTATGCTACCTATGTGCTTAACCCCATTTATAATACAGATCATACAACTCCACCACGCCAGGTGTCCACCTACTATTTGTGTACTTTCATGACCCTCCCTATTGTGTTCTTTAGTGAAACATATTTTACATAAATAATACTACTATTATTAAAAAATTTAAAGATAATTATACCCTTGACAAATAAATGGAGTATTAAACCTCAAGATATAATGAAACATGAAGTAGTAAGGGTCTGATTAGTTGAATTCAGTTTTATATAACTAGTCCAATATTATTGCTATTTAATGTTGTAGAATAGGGCTTAACATTTACAAAAAAAAAAAAAAAAAATATATATATATATATATATATATATTATCTTGAGATATTATCACATTTCATTTATATTATACTCCACTAAATTGTTTGTGATAGTTAACAGAGCAGTTGCAGCTTTTCATTAATTACATACTATTCCCTCTATCCGTCCACTCAATGAATATATATTTGCTTTTTATACGTGGATTAAGAAGTATTATTATTTAATATGCATTAAATAGTTGTATTAGTAAAATATGTAGGACCTATATATTAAATGTATTAGTGATGTGTGTGGGTCCTATATATTTAAAAAGGGAAATATATACCTTTGGTGCGGACAATCAAAATAACAAAATGTATACCTTTCCAACAAATGGAGGGAGTACTTTTATTAAAGATATAATCATTTTTTGTCTTTCTCACGAATTTATTCCAATGCAAAATATTGTTACTACATTAATATTACTTTCATTTTAAGAATTTATCATCAATTATTTTAAAATTAAAATTGATCACTATGAAGATATAATATTATTGTTTTATCATTATTATAGTTTGCAACTTAATTTACCTGTTCATTACTCTCCTAAAGATTCCCTCACTTATTTTATATTTGTTCGTACCACAACCCTTAGTCACACCTTGGAAAAAAAAAATTTTATTCATAACTTCAAATGATACTTAAATTTCAACTTAATTTATTTTTTTTATTACTTAAAAATACTATAATATTTCTAAAATCAATAAAAAAAATTAATTAAAAAAACTTTTTATAAATAACGTGAACAATAAATATGAAGATTCTCCAAAAGGAGGGAGTACATTTTTTTGGGTAAATGGTAAATAATATAAATAAGCGTAACAGTTACAATAATACAACGATACAAACACCACCTAGAAAGAATGACGCACAACAAAAGGCTTGTGAGGTTTAAACAGGACCTCAAAACTACCACAAATAGACAGATGGTAGAAGGGAAAAGAACGACTCCCTATATATCCATACCTTGTTGGCCTCATTAAAACGTACTTATGAAACCCCCCCCCCCCAACAGGAAAAACCATAAGTAGGAAAAAAAGCACCAATAACAGAGAAAGAGGCATGAATGAAACTCCAACAAAATAAGATGGCGAGAGTGAAGAACAATACAATAAAAAAATTCTCCAATCATACCAGGAAGGCGAGAGAACTACCATAATAATAGATAGACAGGGCATACCCCGGTCTAACAAACCAAATACAAGCCCAGCCAGGCATAGTCCTAGAACTTGATGAACTCCACTGGGTAGCTCCGGTAGAGAATCTTGTAAATCGTCGATTGAATCTTCCCAATGATGGTATCAGCATCAAACGCCACAACATCAAAGATCAAAGCATTCCTAGCCCTCCAAATTTGGTATACAGTGCAGATTAGGGCAAGCAGGCGGGCACGCACCATCACGACCCCAACTCCTGGTTCTTTCTTCAACCATTTGATGGCACTAAGGATAGTTGACATGGATCTACCCATACCAAGTCAAGCTCGAATCTTGAACCAGATTGCAACAGTAGACCTGCAGCGGAAAAAAGGTGCTGTGAGGATTCATTAACACAATCATACAAAGGACATACCTGATCAATATCCATAAAGGGTAGGTTATCTCTGGATTGGAGCCTCCCAAGAATGGCCAACCATGTGATCAAAGAGAATTTAGGAGGTATGTAGTATTTCCAAATCATATTTTTCCAAACACTCTTTTCACCTTTAACCTGAAAATATCATAAACAACAGAAGTATAAAGCCCCTTCGAAGTACACCACCCCGAAAACTTTTTAGTGACACAAGTTTTTATCACCAAGCCTCACAATGAGATCACTCCGAATATCAATAACTCTCTTGAGAAGAGGAGAGTCTCTCAAGCTAGGATTCCATTCCTAGACGGTAGAATCTTTAATATAATAATGGTGAACCCACCGAATCCAAAGAGAATATGTTTTAAGGTGAAGATTCCAAAGAATACGAGATAAAAGAGCATTATTCCATGCTTTAATATCCCGAATACCCAAACCCCCCTCCACATAGGGCTTACAAATATCAGCCCAACTAACAAGTGGTCTTTTTCCTCCCCACAAAAAAGCTCTACAAAGGTTATGCATACGATCAATGACAACAATGGGGAGGGAAAATATTTGCAGCCAGAAACACTCAACACCTTGGAAGACAGAGCGAATGAGCTTAACTGCATAAGAGAGAGTGTTAGAAGACCAAGAATTAATATAATTAGATATATGCTCAAAGAGCGGGGCATAGTGGACAACATTAAGCTTTTGAGAAGCCAAAGGGAACACCCAGATAACGGACAGGGAGAAAACCAACAGGAAAGTTCAGAAGGCCGCGAATATCATCCATGTCCGTTATATTGATACCAGCCGTAAAGATACAGGATTTATGGGGGTTGATACCAAGGCCAGAGGTGCATTTGAAAGATTCAAGGCAGTCAACAAGAATCTTTACAGAAATGGGATCACCACGTGCAAAAAGCATAAGATCATCCACAAACACCAAGTGAGATATGCCAAGATCCGCACATTTTGGATGAAAATTGAAATCAGAGTTAGTAGTATTAGATCTCAATAACCTAGAGAGGTACTCCATGCAAAGAATAAAGAGAGAAGGGGACATCGGGTCACTCTGTCTAAGACCTCTCTTACCAGCAAAAAAACCCTTCCAAGAACCATTCACAGAAATAGAGAATGAAAGGGTGGTAACACATTGCATGATCCAAGAGATAAAAAGCGGAGGAAAACCATAACCATGAAGGACATCAGCAAGGAAGGACCAAAACACAGTGTCGTAGGCTTTTTGAAGGTCAATTTTGATAGTGCATCTGGGAGAGGTGCGCGATCTAGCATAACCACGCATTAACTCTTGGGCAAATAAAATGTTATCAGTGATATTTCTACCACTAGCAAAAGCTGCTTGGGCTTTATCAATAAGGATGGGAAGAATAGGAGCAAGTCGATTAGATATGATCTTGGTGATAGCTTTATAAACAACATTACAACAAGCAATAGGTCTAAAATTAGAGACAGAATCAACATGATTAGATTTAGGCACAAGAGAGATAATAGTATGATTCAATTGTTTTAGGATCAAACCATTTTGGAAGAATTCAGAAACAGCCTCAGTGACAAAGTCACCCACAATGTGCCAGGATTTTTTAAAGAAACCCGCAGAATAGCCATCAGGGCCAGGAGCCATGTCCTCACTAATAAAGAAGATAGCATCTTTTATCTCACAAGGGAGAATAGGTTTAGTGAGGTCAAAGACAAGCTCAGGGGGTAAAGAAGGACCCCAATCAAACACACGAGGATCAATAGGAGACCTCGGGGTATCCACACCAAGCAGGTTGGTATAGAAATTCTCAAACTCATTAGCAACCTGATCAAGAGAGGTAGTAGGCAAGCCATTACTTCCAATAATGGAAGTAATATAGTTCCTAGATGCATTCCTCTTAATAATGCTATGGAAGAATTTGGAGTTCTTGTCATACAAGGTAAGAAAGTCGTATTTGGCTTTTTGGGCCAAAAAACTCCTCTTCGCATTCGAGAGAAAAAGGGCTTTGGCACGAAGATGTTTGACATGCTCAGACAGGATCAAATCCGAAGGATTCTGGTCAAGAAGCAACTGATTTTGCATAAGCTCATCATTCGCTGCTTTAGACCTCGAAGAAATATGGGAGAAGTGTTGACAATTCAGAGTTTTAAGGCTAGACTTCAACACCTTCAATTTCTGACAGAGAACATATTGGGAAGTACCACTGAAGTATGGATCCCAAGCAGAGAAAACCACATATTGGTAGTCGGGATGAAGAGCCCACATGTTAAAAAATTTGAACGGTTTTTGAGTGGAACGAGATTGGGAAAATAAGGACACAATAGCAGGCGAATGATCAGAGAGACAGCCTACAGGGGGAAAATAACAGTACATTGGAAGCCATAAGAATGCCAGCTGGGGTTAACAAGAACCCTATCAAGCTTACACCAAGTACTATTATTATTCCAAGTGAAAAAGCAACCAGAGGACTGAACATCAGAAAGACCAAGAGAAAAGCACGAATCTTGGAAATACTTTAGATCATAAGCAGTGACAGGCGCACCCATTTTTTCTTCAGGATTCTTGATGCAATTGAAATCACCAAGAACAATCCAAGGACTCGAGAGTGGGTGGCCAAAATGGAGAAGAGAGTCCCAAAGGGCCCTACGGTTGACAACCGTATACAACCCATAAACAAAGGAGATATAGAAAGAAACATGAGTTTCCTTACAGCAAACCCCGCCACCAGAATCCTAGATGCGCCGCCACAGTGAGAAACACTAGCACCACCGAAATCAGAACCCAGCTGGCAAAAACGACAGCCAACTCGACCACTGGCTACCAAAACTGGAGAGATTCTTGCCCAAAGGGCGAAACCCCAAAAGGGGAACCCAAGCCGACGCGTAAGAAGAACGACCAAATAAAGGGATTTAAGAAAACAAATTTGATTAAGAATAACCAAATAAGGAAACAAACAGTAATCCGATTGTGGATAATCCAAAGAACAATCAGATTAAGCACCGGGAAAACGAAAATCCAAAGAAGGAAAGAGCATTCGTGAGGCGCCTCTAGAGAGAAAACTTCTAGAGAGAGAAATTCTCTAGAAGTTATCTCTAGAGGCGCCTCACGAATGCTCTTTCCTTCTTTGGATTTTCGTTATTGTCTAAACTTATAGTTAATGCATTCAAAATTATACATACACTGCTAAGCTATGAATCATGTAGCTGATAAGTACAAGTATTTTTCTTTTCTTTATACATGCAGTAATTAAAACCTAAACCAGAATGCGTGTGTAAATTGAATTTAGGCAGCAAACTAACATGGATGAATTTATTAATCATTATACATTCCATTAACACAGAAGAATAATCTCTCTCTTTCACACACACTCTCCACATTACTCATCCTCTCTACACTCACATTCTAGGGGAAGAAAAAATGAAAAAGAAAGCCCTTAAATTTCTTATTGATTCTGAGAATACTTGAAAAGTTAAAGATGAGATTCCAAGATTCAGAAAAATCAAATTATCTTAAACAGTAAACCCTCCACAAAGACTTCAAGGGGAAGCAAATAAAGAAACTTTTTCAAGATTAAATAAACTTTAGAGAAGACAAAACTTGTGTGAAACCGTCTCATTGAATGACTTATGTGAGATGGATAAAAAATGATAGATCATTATAATGAAAAGTGATAATATTGTTGTGAACTATTTCAGAAATTACTTATAGTATAAATAAAAAATAATAATATCTAAAAAAAAGTGATAACGTATTTAATAAAAAGAAAAGCGTAAAATGGTCTATCGCGGTCTCGCCTCACACAAGTCTGCCCTTCAGAAAAATAGACTCAGAGAAATAAATAAATAAACAAGATTTATTTTTACCCAGGTCAAGATGTTCAATTTTTACAAGGTGGATTTGGGTGCAATACACACTTTGTTGCAGAAAAAAGAAAAGTATTTCTCAAAACTACGAGAAACGACATTTCACTAAAAGAAACGAATCCACCATGAATACGTAAGAGTCCTACTTTCTTACTAAGTAGTTTTAAGAAGGTCAAAATGTTATAAAATTAACTTTACTGATCGACTTCTGGAATGATCAGGGATCTTCATGGCTCAATGATAAATAAAGGCTGCAAATTAAGGAGGAAAAAAATATTAGGAACAAAACAAAGTTTTCAAATGAGAAATATTATGCTAAAAACATGCTAGTTTCATAGAGCCATCATTTATGAGTACTATATATATACCTATCATACCAAGAGATGAGTGCGTATCACCTTTTCTTTTTAGAATATAGAGGTATATATTACTTTTTATTCGTATCACGAAACTCATTCTTAAGATTGTCTTACACAAGACTTGATCAAAATATGTTAGTTTCATAGGGCCTTCCTTATAAGAGCAGTGTATATCTTAGTTAAAGTATTCTGGGTTTAGATAATCTGAGTTAGTTTGAATGTAAAAGAAAAGCAATAAATTGCATACACATTTAGCGGTTTCTTCATGCAAATTAAACAGATGGTAAAGGTGAGGGAGATGAAAATGGTACCGTGTCCACACTAACAGGCTTTCCATCATCCGCGAGTATCTCAACAACAGTGCCGGACTGATCAGCCTGAATAACATCATGATTCTCCAATTTAAGTACATGCATGTGTATATTGAAAACATTAATAGAGCGAAACTAGTCAAAATCACCTCAATTTCATTCATCAGTTTCATTGCTTCAATTATACACAACACTTGTCCTTTCTGGACCTTATCTCCGACCTGGAAAACCAATTTGAATTAGCATTTACAGCAGTGAACTAGTGCATTTATGGGTATTAATAATGACAAATACAAGCACATGGTCATAAAAAATCCGCATTAGGTGGTGAAGACGAATATTAAAAAAAAAAAAAACCAAAATCTGAAAATTTGTGTAGCAAAGACCTAGCTTAGAATGTATAATCAACTAACAGCACTCATTATGAGGTAGAGCATCTGTATTAGCACACAACACAAGAGTACTCAAATTCCATTACAAAGTTAAAACATAGTTCTTCATTATTATTTCTGTTGGAAGTTTCGAAAGGGCCTCCACAAATGGTTAGTGAGGACACAATAATACTGGGGACCATATTTCGTTGTCATGGGTAACTATACTAGACTCTTGAACTGATTTGAATAAAACAAAAAATAATTACATCAATTTAGCTTCAAAGTTTTGACTGAGGTGAGGATTTTATAGGGGAAAAAAACCAGAAAAATGAAAAATTTTGATTCCCAAAAATGAATAATCTTGAGTCCCAAATAAGTACATTCAAACCTTCATAAATGACTAACCTTCACGAAAGGAGGAGCACCAGGAGCAGAAGCACGGTAGAAATTCCCAGCCATTGGACATTTGAATGGAGGATGTGAGGACTTCGGTTTTGGTGGTGTTGGTGCCGGAGTTGGAGATGGAACAGGACTTGGAGCTGGAACACTAGTAGGAGGTGGAAGTGTAGCCTGGTGGGTAGGTGGTTGAGCATAAAATGCAGGAGCTGCGGTTGAAGGTTGTGGTAATGCTTCCTTTTTCCTTATTAGAAGCTCGCAATCCTTTTGCTTAAGTTGCAACTCCACAATATCTCTTGAATCTACAAATCTGGCGACATCAAGTAAATCAGAAACTTTAATCAAGATTAACCTAAAAGCTCAGTGTTGGTTTATGCTGATTATTTTACTCACTCCACAAGGTCAGACACTTGGCCCATAAAAGCTGAAATAGAGGCTGCATCAGGGATTTCATAGTGGCTTTTCGACTTCTTTAACAGCTCTGTCTCTGGAGATGGAACAGAATTTGATTTTTTCTCTACAGCAACCTGGATTTAGTATTCGCTCAAGTTCAGGAAGCATCAAGAAGATGGCAGAAAGAAGGATGAAAAGGGTGAAGGAGAAGAACTAAACCAGGCAACAATAAAAGCAACCATATTACCTCATTGAGCTGAGCACACACCTTGAAGACATTAGATTGGCTGCGGGTACACCCCTGCTGGTAAAACGAGGTTTAATCATATATTTCTGGAATATCAACTCAGGAGAAACATCCTTATTTGTATCCTTCCGCATTTAAGTAACACATACATCAGAACTGACTAAAAAATTTCTCACCCGTCAACAGTCTTCTCATTTCATTCAACAAAGTTATGATCTTTGTATAAACAACACTTCACAGACTCATTCACCATAATTGTTCGCTATATCCATCAGCTATAAATTATCATAACGTGCATTTGTCATGGATAGACAAATCAAACAGTGAACCCAAACTCAATTTATCAAAGGCATTAACTTTAGCTTTTAAGCAGAAACATATCCCGTTTCCTACCCATTTTAATAACTTTGGGGCTAAAACCAGTCAGCAGAAACGATCGAGCAACAACTTTCAATAGATGGAAGTAAAATCAGTATTCCCACCATCTATTTATATTCAAATAATGAAATTACACTCGTATGAAAAGGTTGTAACTGATGCAATCAAAACATACAGGAAACTCATAAATCCAGCAGAATGACGAGTAAAATACAATGTCCACAGTCCATAAATTAAACAAACCTTAAATCAAATTAAAACACACAATGTGATCAGAGTTACCTGCAATTGAGCAGTGATCGGATGCGGAATCAATCGACATTCGGATCGGGGGAACGAAGCAATAGGCTGCAATCTCTGGCTCGACGTTGCAGCAGCAACCAGCGGAGGCGAAATCTTCGGACACGGAACAGAGTAAGAAGCCATTTGAGAATGATTTACCCAAAAGAATGACAATGAAAATGCGATCAAAGTGATTCGAGGGAAGAACTTAGGGCGGTTTTTGTAGAGAAAAAATGGGCGACAAAAATGAAGAGAAATTTGGAGAAGAAACAAATAGCAGAGGAGAGAAAGAGGAGGCGATACGGACGAGGTACTGAAAACGACAGCGTTTTGGAGATCCGTGTACCTCGGCTATTCCCTCCCTCTAGTCACTTCATAGTGGTCGTTAGTTTAACCAACTAAATACTACCATGTCTTTTTTTCTCTTAAAAATATATATACTCTAAATTAAATAATTTAATTTCCCATTCCAAGTTTTAATTAAATTCTAAAAAAATAAATTAACTACCAGAATAAAACTTGAGATATGAAATTATGTTATTATTAAAAATATTTGAAAAAAACTATATTTATTCATCGTATATTTTGTTATTGTTATAATATATATTATTTCCATTGTAATTGTGAAAGCAAATTTTATATATTCTGTAAAGATTATTGAGTATATAACAACATATTTCCGCATATCTTTATTTCTAAAATGACGTGAAGGATTTCCTAATAAACGAAATAATATATATGATCTATTCTGTAAAGATTTCCTAATAAAGGAAATAATATACATGATGAAGGATCTCCAATAGTGTATGATTGAAAAATAAAAATTACGGGCATGGCCATCGGTTTATATTATCAAATACACATCACACACTCCGGAGATGTTTGGTTAGATTAATAGATGTGGTAGACATTTTTTCAGATACTCAAAATATCGGTTTGGATAATGCATTTTGAAACCCGAAATTTTGGGTATCGGACCCAAATTACCCAAAACCTATCCCTAATAATGGATGGCATTAATGAAAATGTATATTGATTCTCGTTGTTGATACTTGTTAGATCTATGTGAATTGAAATTCTTCAATTATTTCTATTCTTGTTATTCAATAATAACTACTATATACCCTTCAATTACTTTCAATCCTATTATCCATATTATTCAATAACTACTACCTATCCTTCAATTACTTTCAATCCCTTTTTGATTAACCTCTTTAATTAATTAATTAATAATGCAAATTACCATTTGATTTAAGAAAATATATAGTGTTTCGGATCGGAGGATCTAATGATTAGATGGGCCATCTTAATTCTTAAGCCCATCAAAATTGGCCCATGTTAGTCAAATTAAGACCCATATCCAAGCACACCATAAGCTGGCTGAACCCACTAATTGGGCCCAACTATATGAAAGAATTAATACATACAAAGCCCGAATATGTAAAAAAAAAAAAAAAATTGGCCCAATTAAGTGGAAGAATGATTTCCGTACTCCCCCCATTTCTTTTCGTTTCCTATTTTCCCCCTTCCAAATCGAATATTTTGCTGAAGAATGCTAAGAGTTCCCTCCGAGAATCATCTGCTACTCGAGATGTAGCTTGCCTTATGTTCGAGGTAGACTACAGGTATGGCTATGGATTCCTCGCTCTCTTGTTCCACTCTGCTTATCAACATATCTGCGTAGATAATTTAAGTCCACTTGTAATTTTAAGCATGAATTTTCTTCAAGGATTAAATTCGCATACGCCGTCTGCAGAAAATTGCCGACGCCCATTCAGGGTTTCCCCCCATGCATTTATTTTCAGCCGTCGGCGGGGATGATTGACTTGTACTTAATTTAGGTT
Organism: Pogostemon cablin; assembly: GCA_023678885.1. Taxonomy (NCBI): domain Eukaryota; kingdom Viridiplantae; phylum Streptophyta; class Magnoliopsida; order Lamiales; family Lamiaceae; genus Pogostemon; species Pogostemon cablin. The sequence goes on along the minus strand of CM043001.1, from coordinate 26,702,815 downwards.
CTAGGCTTCATTTGATGGTCTGCCTTTATTTCTATGCATTACTACGCAACAAGAGTTCGAAATTAATAATTGTTGAATTCACTCATCTCTTTAGTTTTCCGTCTTTTCAATGCCTGATAGCAATTCAAAATTCTTTCCCCCCTCTGGTACTCTTATTAGTAGCATGACTACTTACATTATTGATAATTGTTTGATTCATGTGTGTGGAATACTTTTTTTTTTTGTTCTTTTACACATTATGTTTGTAGGTTAATCTCTACATAGGTAAAACTGTGTGATAACTGTTTATGATATATCTCACATTATGAAGACTTAATGGTCGTACAAAAACGTGTTTGCGCACTTTGCTAGAGCTTTGAGTGTGGTTAGGTGCTCATAGAAATAAGACCTTAAGGTTGATAGTAAAATTATCTTAGAATATTGATGGACTACATTGATGTGTAATAATATGTGGACATTGTTACTCAACTTGAAAGGGAAACCCTAGTTTACATAAGGCACACACTAAGTTAAATTCAATAATTTGAAAAGACCAAAATAACTCTAATATAAATATATTTAAAACAACACACAAATCCAAAATTTAAAAAATCCAAAATCCTTTTTACTTCACACACTATCTCATGTTATCCCACAGTTCCTTCTGAAATATTCTCAGGGGCCGATAGAGTTCAACTTGATTGAAATTAGTGTGGTTTTAAAACCTGCAATCATGTATGAGAAAATTGATAGGTAAAAACCAGATGATATTTTATTATTTTTTTTTTTTTCCGGTGTTTGTGCGTGGAAGAAAGAGAGATAGGGTTATGAATTTGGGTCCGAGAAAATATTGATTTTTTGGGTTTGAACTTAATTGAGTTTAATCTTACTATTATATAAAGCATGAATTCTTAGAAAAACCAGATGATTTTTTTTCCCGTGTTTGTGCGTGGAAGAAAGAGAGATTGGGTTATGAATTTGGGTCCGAGAAAATATTTATTTTTTGGGTTTGAACTTAATTGAGTTTAATCTTACTATTATATAAGGCATGAATTCTTAGAAATGGGCCACTCTCGACACACATCTGATTTCAACTTTAACTTTGTTTCCCTGATCTTGCTCTATAATCTTTTCTCTCCCATGCTTACCATTTCTCCTCCTCGTTTCTTTTAGATTTCGAATTTGAGGTATTGTTTGATTCTCTGTTGGGTGACTTAGTGTAAATTTGATGTCCTTACCACCTTCAGGTACTTGTAGCGCAATTTAGAGTTTTGAACACAATCCAGTTATTTTGGAACACAATCCAGTTATTTCTCTTTGGAGGCTATTTGAATTGGTATTGCTCACCATGTACTTGAAAAAATGATTAAGAGGGAAATTGGGTCTCTATTATTGTTTCCTAAGTTCCATTGTTGTTCCACGGAGGTATGGACTGGTGATTTGTTCAACGGCTGTTAATCTCCCATCCTTGTGCCCACCTCCCATTCCCAGTGAACCAGAAAGAATTAGGGATTCTTTGAGTAATCCAAATGAATAATTAAATTGACTCTGTTTAGAGTAAATTAGTTCCAATTGTTTTTTGTAATCTTCTTTCTCTAATTAGTTGGCGTTGTGCAGTACTTCAATGAGTTTTCCCATAATGTTTTCCTCATGATGTTCTCTTATTTTGTTGTTTTATATTAAACCCTTAGTATTTTTCATTTTATAAGGTTGGATTGATGCTTTTGCCTAAGATTATGAAATTTCATTTTATTGATTCTTTCAAAGAGGCTCACCTCCTGTAATAATTTGTCCCAAAGTACCGCTTATGAACTTATGGACATTAACAAATTGTTGAGCTTTATAAGCATTTCGTTAGATCAAAATTGTATAAGCATTACATTAAGTTCTAAATACTAAGAGATTAGCTGCTGTATTTTTATACGCTTTAAACGAAGTTGAAATGCATATTCAAGCTGGAGAAAATATGAGGATAATGTGAATTTTATCCTCTATAAGAAATTGTCCAACCTAAAATAAACATTTCTTTCTGGCCTTGCAAACAGTTCTAAGTCCTATATTAGTTTAGGTACCTCTATCTCCCTTCATATGTTAACATAGCTAACCGATATGTAGTACTATTCTGATTACTTAATTTCCCAGATTACCTTTCAATGAGATCTTAGATTAGTCCTTGACAGAATGTGATCCTTGGAAATATAATTACATGGATTCCACTGAGGTGTCAGTTTTGCAAAAGCTGCATAAATTAATATATATCTATTCCGGATTCAAATCTAGCATCTGTGAGGATTTGTTTATTTGATGCTGTGACAGATCTTAATTATTATTTATCTTAAATATACAGTGACGTTGACTGCCCTTTGAGAAGTGAGCTATGTGTTAGATCTGGATGCTGTAATATCATTTACTTCTCTGACATATTAATCTGAACATGTTTGTTAGAGGATAAGTTTTGGTTTACCTTAACTTTTGACTTGCTATTGTATTTAATAGAACCACTTAATATTGACAGTGTATCATTGTTGAAGCTCTGAACTCTTCTCTTATGGATAGCCAGACTATCTGTACATCATCTCTTCCACAGATCTGGGCTATTGAGACTCTAGCATGCTGTAATCAAATAGATATCTCTCTCTTACTAGGTAAACAATGCGCTGATGTTTATATGTGATGGAAAATTTTAATTAATGAATTTGTAATTTGTTGCTGAATGACTTGAGAATTTGTATCTATGGTTGTAGATTTGCTTGAGAAGACACCAGATATATCCAATGATATTGGTAGAAATGCAAGGGAATCGGTGTCCTTGAAAATTTTAGAGAGTTTTTCAGTTCGAGGGGCTCATGCAACTCCTGTATCTCCTGCTGCCCGTCATACAATTAGATTAGATCCATCCAATCGTTGTGAAGATGCCCTTCTACGAATATTGAGCAGTGTACTTCTCGAATTTATCTTCAGAATCTAATTTATAATATATATATATATACATTATCTACTTTATTAAGGAAGTTAATATGCTAGTGAAACTGATCACTGGAGAAGTGCTAATACAAATGGTTTCAAACATTTTTACAGACATCTCTTCCAGACCTGATATCTGCTGGACCAGAGATGTTAAAGTGGGATCTTAAGCCTTTTATAGAGCATAAGAGATTGAACTTGCCTAAAACTGCTCTGGAACGGGTAAATGGGGCCTATTTACCTTTAAAAAGCACATTTAGGTAGCGACAAGAAAAAAAGTTGAGTCTATTATTCTTTGTTCTAATTTTCCTCACTTTCTTTTGAAACAGCTGAAAGATGCAATCCTTTCTGGAAGCAATCCTATTTTGGCATCTTTGAAAGAGCAATGTGGTTTGTTTCGTGGGAACCAGGATGGTTCCTGCAATAATTTTACACCAGGAATTGAAGGAAGTGTTACAAATGACAGTTTCCTTTTGCCTAAAGACTTTCCTGAGGAAAACATAGTACGAGCTAACTTGAAGAGAAGAGCCACTTGTGAGATTGCAGCAGAAGAGTTGTTTGCTACCCATATAGAATCTTTCAAGAAGTACAAGCATGATATCATTTGCACTGATCAGGACCTAGCTGGGAAGTCAATATCTTCTGGTGTTGATAGAAGAGAGGCTGATAACACTATGGGTGTGCAACACATTGAAGGAAGTTTTGTCGTTCAAAGAAAATCTCATGCTGTGACCATGGAGCTAAATGAACCTTGTGAGAATGATAATGAGTTTACTTCATCAAAGGCGCATGTTGGTCCTGATGAAGTTTTGCCAGGTGGAAAGCAGGTAGCTCATAGTGATACTGAATATAATGACAAATCTGAGGAACAAGGGCAGAGCATGGAGCTAAATGAACCTTGTGAGAATGATAACGAGTTTACTTCTTCAAAGGCGCATTTTGGTCCTGATGAAGTTTTGCCAGGTGGAAAGCAGGTAGCTCATAGTGATGCTGAATATAATGACAAATCTGAGGAACAAGGGCAGAGCATGGAGCTAAATGAACCTTGTGAGAATGATAATGAGTTCACTTCATCAAAGAAGCATGTTGATCGTGATGAAGTTTTGCCAGGTGGAAAGCAGGTAGCTCATAGTGATGCTGAATATAATGACAAATCTGAGGAACAAGAGCAGAGCATGGAGCTAAATGAACCTTGTGAGAATGATAATGAGATTACTTCATCAAAGGCACATGTTGGTCCTGATGAAGTTTTGCCAGGTAGAAATCCGGTAGCTCATAGTGATACTGAATTTAATGACAAATCTGAGGAACAAGGGCATGACCTGAACATTGTGGAAGCAAAAGGTGACGAGAAAGAGTTTTCTGACCTAAAAAAAAGTAATCAAAAGAGGGATAAATTTATGCAAGATACTCAAAGTTCTGATGAAGTGGAAGAAATTATCAATTTATCTGATGATAATGATGGGAATGATGCTCAAATGACTGATGTTGCTAAAAAGGAAAATTCTTGTTTTGGTCTTCAGTGCAGACAACAAGATTCCTTAAGTACTGATTGTAGAGTTCAAAATCTGTTAGCTGGTACATCTAAATTATACAGTGGAGAAGGAAGGTGCAGCACTGATAAAAACACTCCTGTAGAGGTTATGGAGAAAAATGAAAATTCTGGAAGTGGTAATAACCAGTTTACTTCTTCAAAGGGGATTGCAGCGAATGATGAAGTACCTCCTGAAAATCTGGCTCAGCGTTGTGGTACAGAAATTCGGAATGCAAATTCTGATCGGGCAGTCCCACATAGCATTGGCGAGAGTGCAGAAAATGTTCGGAAAGACTTGGGTGGGCTTACGACAATGAATAAGGGCACATATAAATTTGACCATATTATTGAAAGAACCACCTCAATTGTTGGCGGCGCTGAAGATATTGATAAATCCAATGATAATGATGGGTTTCAAGTTGAGAGGAATAATATTGATATAAAGAAGAAAATATTTTTAAGCTCTCAGTGCTCGTATAGTCAAGATTCTATGGCAACATCTGATTGCAGAGAGCTGCATATTTGTATGAAGTGTAACAAGGGTGGAGAGTTACTTTCCTGTAGTTCTGATTCCTGTCCTTTGATGATCCATGAGAGCTGTTTGGATTCAGATCCTAGCTTTGACGCAAGTGGGAAATTTTACTGCCCATTTTGTGCATATTCTCAAGCAATCTCGAAGTACATGGAAGCTAAGGAAAAGTCGTCCTTGAAAAGAAAAGAGTTAACTTTTTTTTGCTCGGATAAGGAACATTCTGAGAAATCATTTATGATAAAGGATAATCATTTGCAACAGACTTGCAATTTGCCTGAAAATAAAGGACTTAACCAGACAAATGTTGCTGAGAAGGTCGGCAATCACCAGGGCATGAAGAAACTGGAACAGGCAGGGCCTTCGGAAGTACGTTCTGGCACCCCCTTTGTACAAAAATCTGTTGGCTCATTCAATAGATTAGCTCAAAGTTTAAATAAAGAAAATCAAGATGGGCAAAGTCTCAGAGCAGTGTCTCAATCTCTGAGGGTCAATGGACAGCAACAGCTAGCTGCACCTGAAATTTGTATTCCTCAGGGTGATACTACATCAACTGCCCAGGTTCCTAATACAAGTGGAAGTAAGAACCATGCTGATGTCAAACACCAAAGGGAAGTTCGCCTAATTGAAACCAATTTACCTTGCAAACACAAATGCTCAGAAAATGCCCAGTCTTCGGATCCACTAGAATTTTCTGAAGAAAATGATCATTCTGGCACGTCCCAGTATATTATCAGACCGCGAAAGCAAAAAACGCAAAAGTAAGTCCATCTTCATTTATTTGGCAGAAGGAGAATATATCTGTTGTATTTCTATTTTCTGCTTTGAGGAATAGAGTTATCGTCAAAGGTTACATACAGATTGGTTGATTGTTATGTTTAGAACTCTAAAAGTGTGGACTGCATTATATATGACAGGTGTTTTGGTGAACTTCCTAGGCATGCATTTAGGTTTATATTCCAGATGAGTTTTGCTTGTGTTTTGACATGAAAAAGGGTGGGGGTGGGGGGGGTGGGGGGGAAGGGAGAGAGAGAGAGAGAAGAAGAAGAAGAAAGAAAGGAAAAAAAAAAGAGAGAATAGATTGGGAAGCATAATTTTTAACTACAAGATTCTGATCAGCAGAGGCCGCTGCACTTGTTAATTAAAGCACAAAAAAAAAAAAATTCCTCTTAGATGATGCTAGCTTAAAAAACATAACAGTCCTTTGGTATGCTGATATATTGGACATTTTCCCGCTTTTGAACATAAGTTTAATACTAACGAGTAATGATGCCATTAATTTTGTTTGCAGTTTGAATCCTGCATTTCCTCAAATTAGACGGAGAAGAATCCCATGGACAAATGAGGAAGAAGATATGTTAAGGGTAAAAATTCTCTTTCATGTGTATTTGAGCTATGATCTTCTTTCCCCAATCTGTATCACTGACTCTACATTTGAATAATTAATTGCTAGTAAAAATAAAGGAATGTTACATACTACATAGTTTAATGCACATATTAGTTACTTTACTTCTCAATCCAGCTATGTTTATGATTCCAAAGTGGTTGAAGGGCATGTTAGTGGGTTCAACCTTCGACCACGAATAATTGGTTAAGTTATGGCTCCTAGCTTATGTCCGAATTCTGGGATATGGATGCACTGCTGAAAGGGCTACATGTGATGGGCTCAGTGATTGCCACCCTAGATGTGGGCCCTGGGGGGTTGCGGGTTGCCACAAGGAGCTGGTCCTTGGTATAGGTTGCCACCTGGCTTGTGGCGTCCATGGGCGACCTGATTTTTTGGGGAACGGATTGTTATGATTCCACACGAAAATGTTGAAGGGCATAGAGTCAATCCTTTACCTTAGACCATAATTTTTTTGTTTAGTTAGAGCTCCTAGGTTATATATTTATCTAGCTATTTATTTCTGGCATGCCCATATCACATTTTAATTTGCTCATCATAAGATGCAGTAGATCAATCTTTAACTTGAACAGCAGAAAATACGAAAGATGAGATTTCTTTCCTCTAGCTTGTGCATGAAAATAGAATCACCAAATTTTCATTTTCATTTGTAAAATTTCTAGCCTACAGAGAGTTGAGTTTTATGAGTTTTTTTCAGTGCATTCCAGATGAAGTTTCACTTTGTGATCTGTACTTCCCTGTACTTTGCTCAAGAACTGTTTGCTTATCTGTCTGAAACAGGAGGGGGTGCGTTTATTCACTGACCCAGACGATAAAGTCATTCCTTGGAAAAAAATATGGGAACACGGACAAGCCGTTTTCCAATCAAATCGCAGTGCAATTGACCTCAAAGATAAATGGAGGAATATGTGTAAAGCAACCTCTTCATCCAAATAGACACTCTGTATATACAAGAACTTTTTGCAGAAAGTCGGGTGTTTGAAGAAGCGAACGTGTAGGGCCTATGTCTATATGTCGAAGCTCTGTTTCTGGTATGCTGATTCTTTTGTCAAAGTTTCTTCATCGCTGTGTTTTCAGTTTTTTTTTTTTTAATGTTTATAATTGTCTATCCACCTGGATTGGATGTGTGCAGAAGGAATGAGTTTGAGTCAACTACAATCAGGCTTGATTTGTATCAACATATGTATCCCCCTGGTAAAAGAAATGAAAACATCCCCCCTTTTTTGCAATCAAGACCAACCAATTTTGTGCTTCCATTATTATTGTTATGATAATTTATTTTTTTATTTGTAATGACACATCCTATAATCTATAGGGTTTTGTTTATCAGAAAGATATTTCCTTTGATACCACTGCCAAAAAAAAAAAAGGGGGATAAAAATCATGCATCAATCATCTTCATAACACAAGAATTTTGCACCTGATACTTTTCATGCTAAAAAAATAAAAAAGGGTAAAAAATAATCAGTTGAAAATTACATTAACCCTTTGAATCAGCATGTAACTTTAAACTTTTCAAGTTAAATTTAATTGAAATTTTTTAAATGAGTGATTATTTAAAAAATTTCGAACAAAATCTTCTAAAAAAAAGTCTTAGTTGGAATAAGGTGTAAAAGAATTAGTGAAATTCAATTTCAAAATATGAAAATATATAAGAAGGCAGACTCATTTACAAAATAAAAAAAAAAGGGTTTTGTTTTTCTTTTTTCTAGATTTAATTCACAATTAGCACTCAATAACGTAATCTAAGTAGACAAAAATTAATTAGTTTAGTTTTAATGTTATTTTGGTGCAGATAACATTAAGCTTTAAATAATGAAGAAGAAAAGATTGCCTAAATATGAAGGAAAGCAACAAACTTTGGTTGCAACAGCCACATGGATCCATTGACGAGGAATGCAATTAGTTTAACTAAAAAGAGCAAATTAACAAACTAAGTTAGAATGATAAGTGCTTTGCTAAATATGATGTCCAGAAATTTCACTAAGAGGTAGGTCCCACTATCTTCTTCCAACCCATTAATTCTTGCTACAAACATGTGATATCAGACTCGTATTAATCATCGTATTAATATTAAGTATATAATCTTACTTATTAATCATCATATTTTTATTTGAATTATGAAACTATTGACAAATCATATGATTCTTCTCTTTGGAGGTTCAGTTTATTTTTAATTCTACAAATTTAATTTTATGAGTCGTCTTTTGAGTCATTCTTAAGCATATGATGCTGAGGAACTTACTCATGGACACATGCACCATTATTGCGAATGTGAAGGAACACATGCACTCTTCAACATAGTATGTACTATTATTATATTAAAAAAAGAAAGAAAGAAGAAGAAATTAGAAGAAAGAAAGAAGTGTTGGATATATATATATATATATATATATAAATTGATATTAGGTGCCCCTGGGTGTAAGGTGCATAACTTTTTATTTTATTTTGTATACGTGTTTCTTAATAATTATATTTTTTTTCACATTAAGTTTTCATTAAAAAAATTAGTATCCATATGTGCATAACTTTTTATTCAATAGTGTATACATGTTTTTTAATATTTGTATATCTTTTTACACTCAATTTTTTATTAAAAAAACTAACAATTAAATTGTATACATTTTTATTTATAATTGTATATGTTTTTGTTTATTTTTGTATACGTTTTTTAAAGTGGGTGCACCCTATCTTAAAGTGCACCCGATGCACAAAATAATTAGCCTATATATATATATATATATATATATATATATATATATATATATATATATAAATTTAAGAATTTACATAGACCTTCATTTTTTAAGTACAATATCTATTTCATGTTGAATTTTTTACTCATTTCATTACAATATTAATTATTATAAAAATTGCGTTAAAATGATAAAAATTATATTAATTTGATGTTCGTCAATTGTTAGTTGTTACACATTATAATATAAAGTTTCTCCTGAAAAATACTATACTCGCTCCATCCGCTTTCAAGTGTATCATTTTTCCATTTTGAGCGTCCGCCTACAAGGGTTTCATTTCATTTTTTATCCACACACACCCACTAATACAACTTAAAAATGGGACCCACACCTCCACTAATACAACTACCCATTACACATTAAAAAATAATACTTTTTAATCTCCGTGCCCAAAAGCAAATGACACCCTTGAATCCGGATGGAGGGAGTAGGGATGGCAATGAGCCGGGGCGGGCCGGGTACCTAGGTGGCCCGCCCCGCCCCGAGGCCCAGTGCGGGTCGGCTATTGAGGACCTATGCCCCGCCCCTATGCGGGGCGGGTCCGCCCCGCCCCCGCCTCAATTTTTTTTTAAAATTAATTTTTGATAAATATAAAATATAATCAAATAGAAAAATTTAAATTAAAATAAAATTGAGTAAATTTAAATTTTAAATTAAATAATTAAACTTTATTTTTATTTTTAATTTTTTTTTATTACATTATATATTTAATGATATACTATATAATATTTTAATAAAGTATTTTGTAATAGGTACATATAATTACCCTACATAATTTATTTTATTTAAATTAAATAAAAATGTATGTATAATATATAATATATATTAATAAATTATATTATATAATAAATATTTTAAATAAAAATTTTAATATTTTATTACGGGGCGGGGAGAGGCTAGGACCCAGATCCGCCCTAATCCGTTCACGGGGTGACCCGCCCCATTCTCTATGCAGGCAGGGCGGGTCGAGTACGGCCGGCCAAATTGCCAACCCTACGAGGGAGTAGCATTTTATACGTTCGTTTGGTATTTCAGTTATTTTCACATATGAGTTGTATCACATAAAGATTCTCACAAATTTAAAAATGAAAATTAAAATATAGATAATTTAAAATAAAGAGATATCATAAAAAGATTAATAATTTACATATATTGGAAATTTCGAGCATACATGATACGTCTGTTATAATTATTAGAACCTTAATTTTAGAAAGAAAAAAAAAGAGAGAGCAGAATAGGACTGATATCATGCACTGAAATGGCAGTTCAGATTTTAGAATGTGTCAAGAGTTGAATGTCTCCATCAATTAATTCAAGGGCATCCAATTATATAATTATATAATTATAGATATATACTCCATATATATTTATTTATATTATAATATTATATCATATATATGTACAATACCTTTTCGGTGAATGTGTGGTTTAACTTCAACTCATTAATAATTTGGTCTAATAATTTTGGGTTCATTTATCTGTTTTAGAACCATTAATTTTATGAGTTCAAGATTAAGATTTTACAATGGCAAAAATTCGTGTGCACCCGGGCGCACGGAACACATTCCGTGCGCCTTTAGAATTTTATGTTAAATTGTATACCCTTTAGTATACAGATGTGTACCCTTTATTTTTTAAAGAAAATTATTGTGTGTATCTGGGCGCATGAACAACACTCCGTGCGTCTTTAGAATTTTGTGTTAAATTGTATACCCTTTATTATAAAAATGTGTACCCTTTATTTTCTAAAGAAAAAAAAATATTAATGGTGTACCTTTTATTAATTAAAGTGTACCCTTTAGACCAAATCAATGTACCCTTACCCATAATACTAAATTTCTAAAGGCGCACGGAATGTGTTCTCGTGCGCCCGGGCGCACGCAAGCCTCACTCTTTTACAATTTCGCTATAGTATTCCTATGTGGGCTTTTTTTTTTCTAATGGAATGTTTTAATTTTTTTATCAGGTAAAATCATTTTACTAAAATTAATATAAAAGTAAAAGATTTCCCTTGTACAAACTGGAAATAAAAATCTTGACAAATCACAATTTTAACATGTAATAGAAATACCCTCTCTCATCCATCTTAAAAAGCTTACATATTTGATACTATTATTTCTCCAGCATAACCAATTCCAAGATTGGATTTTTACTTTCTCGTTTGTGTCTCGAGTATTCGGCTCAACATTCTGAAAGATCTGCCTGTTTCTGTTTTTCCATATTGTCCAAATTATGCATGACCAAATCATCATTAACATCTTTTTTACCTTGCTGTTGTTCTGATGGAGATTAGTGAATACTATCATGTTCCTATTCAACTCACGAGGTAGAGGTCCATAAAAGCTTATCCACGCTAGAATACCTGCCCAGATTTCTTGTGCTTTGGGGCATTCAATGAATAGATGTTGCACATTCTCCATTCCAATATTACAGTTGTTACAAGTCATTTCTGATCCTTCTTGCCAACATCCTTTTCGTAGCAAATTAGTCTTTGTCGGGATTCTGTCTATGAGCGATCTCCAAACGTGGATTTGCACCTTACTTGGAATAGCCTTGAACCATGTGAGTTTAAGTGCCTCTCCATGTCTTCTATTCTCGGTGTAGCTTTCCTGTTCATCAACATGAAATATATATCTCTCACTTTGTATCCATCTTTTGTGTTTAGTTTCCATTCTCATCTATCACATTGATTGTAAACTGGTGTAAACCTGTAAACAGACTGCATAAAATCAGAAAATATGTTAAACTCAAGACCTCTCAAACGTCTCCTCTACCTAAATTCTCATTCCCATTTTTCTTCTACCCAAGTACCTAATTCAGCAATCACTTTCATTTTATCCAAACCGTAGTTATATAATCTAGCATATTTATTTTTCAACATACCTCCCTCTCCCCAACTATTTTCCCAAAAAAGTGTAGACTCACCATTTTCTACTTTTCTACCCAAACCCTCTTCGAACCACCCCCACTCTCGTCTGCCAAACTGAATGTTTTAATTAATAATTATGCAACTCGTCTACAATATTACATCCCAACGATGATTCAACATGTGTAATTTGTGAAAACCATATTAAAGTTGAAAGACATGTTCTGTTCGAATGCTCAATTTCAAATGAGGTATGGGTTACTTGCTTCAAATGGTTAGAGATTACTACTATATCTTATTCTTGTATTCTATCTAACCTCATTGTACATAGTCGAATCTTGTGAGGCATAATAGGGAAGAAGGTGGCGATAACAATCTAGCTATGTTTAATTTGGAGACTGTGGAGAATATTGTCTTTAGGTTTTGGGGTTGGTTTTACGTAAATAAGATATGATATTTTAATTTTTTATTTTTTAATTGACTAATTAATCCAATAATCCAAGGATGGTATTAAGATGTTAATTGTTGTAAAATTTTGCTTCTTTAAGTATCTCTTATACTCATAATGAAAGGTTTTTTTACTGATTAAAAAAAAACTAAAATTCATCTACAATACTGGCATAAAATCAATTTTGCCAATGCTATATGTACTACATCAACATGATGGTGTACAAAATGAATGGAAGAATAACAAACACTCTATTGTGTCCCAACTAAAGCTTACTCTTTCTTATTTATATTTCCCACTAAAAGAGTGTTTATTCATTAAAATTATTAGGTAAATTAACAAAGTTTGAAAGTGTAAAAAAAAGAAAGGGATGAACATAAAAATTGTCTTAATATATTCTTTATTATTTTCATATTATAATAATTCACCATCTCTTTAGAATGTGTTCACCGGTCTCCTTACTTTTAAGTTTTAATTAACGGGCTTAAAAAAAATTAAGCCCGCTTATGCAATTAATATTTAAATTCCATTATTTTTGAAAAATAAATAAATACTCTCAAAATGTTTTACGCTCCAAATTTAGTAATAATACTCGAAATAGTAACTCTCAATATTTTTGGTTTATAAAACATATCACTCTTTACAGACACATAATTAAAAGCTGTATTTCTTAAATAATTATAAAGAATGAATTATTTTATACCAAAATGATGAAATTCTTACAGGAGGAAGTAGTAATTAATTGGCCTACTACTAGTAGTAACAACATTATTAATTATTAATAAAATTAGCAATGCATAGCTTGGGTGGTGTCTGTTAGGGTTAGGTCTTGGATGTTGTTGAATAGTGGGGAGAAATAGACCAATAAGAGCAAAGAAAGGCATCTTTATCTTTCTACTTAATAATGTCACTCACAAGGCATGGGAGAAAACAAGTGAGTAAGTGAGTGGCCAACCTTTCTTGCCAAAGTGGTATTCTTGTCATTTTCATCATCACTTTTGATAAAAATAAATAAAAAAAAATTAAAATAAAATGTACTCTTTGCTCACAAGTCAAGTCACTTTGCACATATAAGATGCAAAAAGAAGCATCATATTGTTCAAAATTTAATTATTATTGTTTAGAGGTCATAAAGAAGAATCAAATTTACTAATATTTATAACATGGTAAATTATTGTGGTCTCCAATTGTAACAAGAAAATATAAAAATAGACATGCTACACATTTTTTTATTAATGTGAGAGTAGAAATACAACATTCTAATTTGTTTCTAACTGAAAAGATTATTCATAATTATGTTTTGACTAAGTATTAGGTATGTTAATAGTTGTTTAGTGGTGCATAATTAAGGAGTTGGGGAGTTGGGTTGGGGGGGGGGGGGGTAATGAATAGTTAGGTCCAAATTAGATGGGAATTTCATATTTATTTATGCATTGTAAAACTTAAAATTAAAATTAAAAATAGGATCAGTCATTTACATATTCCATTGATTTTTATATTAAATAAAAAAAAGCCATATTTACATAATTACATCAAGATGGAGAGGAGTCCTTTTATTTGATATGTCAATTGTCAATTCTACCCTGGCTTCTAGTGTTATTTCTCCAGGTACTTTCCATTTGGAATTTCACTTTAGTGAGTGCAAAAGTATATACATGGAGTGTGTACATATAATAATATTGAGATTATCAAGATCTCTTGTTATATCTTATTTTTATATAACCCAATATTTACATTAAACTTATATATTCATCTGTACTATAATAATGTTCACATTTCCTTTATAAATTTCTACAAAAGAAATGTAAACGTTTTCGTAGAATGAATGAAATACTATATTATACATATAAAATTCTAATGTTATAAAACTCGACAATACACATGGTTTGGAGTCTATTCATTGATTTAAAATAATAGTCAGTTTAATTTTATTCATACACATGTAAAAATCTCACCGAGTAAAAACTCATTACATATAAAATCTTGATTCTAATTTGTGGTTTTCATGGTGAGTGCTGAAGAATTGCTCACAATTGAAGGCCAAAACTTGAAGCATCTTTACACATTGCCTCACTACAAGGATGAAGAATATATGCAATAATAGGAAATGCACTTCACTTGAACTACCTCTTTTGCTTTCTAGTGGAATAGTATATGCTCAAATCTTTCATGAATTCATATCTACATATTAATATTTTTCAAGACTAAACTATTAAACTCTAAAATAGTTGGGCATAAATTTTACATATAGCAACTTTCTAGTCCCATTCAAATAAATTACACTATAACCTAATTTCACTTTGCACCCGCACATGCTTTTAGACTCACCACCCAATTTATCTACAGGTGTCAAATTTAAGTCCCTTGATCCTCCATTGTGATATTAAAAACTTAATATTTAATTATTTTTTCTATAAAAATATTTGAAATCAATTGTAGATAGAATTGAAAATGGTTAAACAAATAACCATGTATACAAATTGGAATAATTCCACAATATTCAGAATACTCATGGAATCGTTTAGTGTAGAATCGAATTCCAAAATGTTACACTTAGACATTGTAATGTTTCTTTTTATACATGAAAATTGTTACTCTACAATATAGTAATAGGAATTTTATGAAATTAGTTTATAAACTCAAATCCAAAGGTAACTAATATGAGAATTTAGGGACTTGTCTATTAATTCTAGAAATTATATGGAACTGTGTAATATTGCTATTTTTTACCGTTGTAGCACTGCCGTACCTTATTTTGGGCAACCCTCTTGCCCGTTCAATAAAATTTTCTATTTTTCTTAAAAAAAAGAGACACTACTAAACTTTTTTGGAAGGGGAATATTTTGGATATATATTTGTAAAATATTTGATGGCAATGGATGTGTAACAACGTGGTAAGTGGTCTCCTAATATGAATAAAATAGAAAAGAAATTGGAAAAGAACAAAAGAATGGGAACATATGATAGACAATGTACAGCTAAATGTTGGCATGGAATGCCGGCTAACAATGAGACACTAAACGCTGCGTTTAAGGCACAAACGGAAAGCCGGCTTTTTAATTAAGATTTAGGCTTAACTTAATTTCGTTGCGAGCTATGGCCTGCGCTGTCGCTACACTCTTTCTCTCTCATCTTTCTAATGACTACAAACCATCAACTCGTGACAATCTTGTACTATTTACATTGTCACTTCACAACATCAACTACCTTCCCAACTTGCTTTTTCAAATTTCTCGTCCCGTCTCAACATATTCTGTACGTTATCGTAAAAACGAAATTTAAAAAAAATTAATACTCCCTCTGTCCATTATTAATCTATATATATATATTTATTATTTTTTACACATGAATTAAGGAGTATTGTTATTTTATATATAGTGGGAAGTTGTATTAGTGAAGTGTGTGGACCCCATATTTTATTTTTATTAGTGGAGGATGTGTGTCTCATATGTCTAAAAAGGGAAATGAATAGATTAAGGATGGATGGTCCAAAATAGTAAAATGGATAGATTAAGGATTGACGGAGGGAGTATTTCTTACCAATTTATTGAAAAAGGATTATGTACTTCCTCCGTCCCTCCGAAAAGTACCCATTTGACTATATTGAGCGTCCCATTAAAGGTTCTCATTTTCCTTTTTTAGTAAAAATAATGGTCCACCACTACCCATCACATCCCTTTAATACAACTACCCAATACATATAAAATAATAATACTTTTTAATCTACGTACAAAAAGTAATCAATCACCTTTGCCCGGGATGGAGGAAGTAGTATTTTTAGGTAATAAATAAATTATAATCTATGCTATGTATATTAGGTGAGAGCATTAAATTTGTAATTAAGATATTACTTTTGAAGTTGGAGATTGATATGATTTTTTTTTGTGTGAGATGATGTTTAATGTTGGACAGACGAAAACGAAAAGTGTGAAATTTGATGTGAGACGGGGAGTATAAGATAGATTAATTTGGGTTTTTTGATTTACTCATTTCTAACCCTTCTGAAAAAAAATATGACAATTCTTCTAAAAAAATATGACAATTCTTCTAATAAGAAAGTTTGGTTATAGAAACTTGTTTTTAAGAATGAACATTTTGGTTTAAAGAGTTTGAGGAAAAGGATAAAATAGATAGAGTTTGTTGCAGTTTCACTTTGGACATGATTATGTATTTTAGGTTATGAGGTTTAGTGTCAACTTTGCCTATGTTATGCTTAAGTTTTACTTAATCCAACAATTATAATTAGTGTAAAAAACACCTTATTTGATTTGAAAAATTGAGCTTAAAATGAAAAGGAATACTTAATTTTTTTTTTGTTTAGATTAGATGAATCAAGAAAGTATTTCAAATATAATTTTAATTACTTGGATAATTATGATTTGAAGTAAAATTGAGTAAATTCTAAACTCGTTTTATTTCAGATAAAGTCGTTACAAATTATTTGAATAAGCAAACGAGACAGACAAATTACAGTATCATAATCTCAAGAAACACTGTAGGGAATCCAAAAAAGAAAATGGTTGAATAAAATTGACCAAAATAAACTAGAAGATCATTAATGGATGAACATATATGCACAAGTTGGTGAATAAAAATAGGGAAAATTTATTCTAAAGTTTGGACCATGTTAAAAGAACTAAGATGAGTAGAGTTGCTGAAATAAAGAGCAGTTGACAACTTAACTGAGGGGCCCATCCCCATATACTGTGGATCTTTGATTTCACTATATTGAATAATTAAAAAGTAATAATTTTAAACTATATTGAAGGGATATTAGAAGAAAATTAAAAAAAAAAAAAGTCCAATAGAATAACTGCCAAAAAGAAAGAGTGGAAATCCCATCTTTCACTTGGCATTGTGGGCTTCCTTAATATCAAGACAAAGGAAAGAATAGTATTTTAGCACTTAATTAGCTACTATACTTTTTCTTATCTTCAGTCTCAGCCATTGGATCCCACCCCTTGGATCATCACAGCCATTGGATCATGCTGGTGTGGGATTCTCAGTTGGAGTACATGTGCTGCTACCTTTCTTTGCTTTATTTGTTATTTTTTTTTAATTTAATTTTATTTTTTATAGTGTTTGCTTTCATGCATGGATTTCTCCTCCCAAACATAGTGTGAGTCAGATACAAGAGTTGATTTATTTCTTTATTTATTACTTATTATTATTATTTTTAACTCTTTTCTTTCCTTAATGTTAGCTTGTTCATGGCCATCATTTGCAACAAAGTTTTCCTCACATTTGATTTTTTCTTCAAGTTTCAACTACCCTATAGCTACTACTACTTCTAGTAAGAGCAACAAGAAGAGGAGAGAGAGAGAGAAACAAATACTGCTGCCTTAGTTGCTAGCTAACTTATCTTTCTTTGCTGAATACTTTTCTTGCTCTTCAGATCTTCTGCAACAGAAAAACTTGAGCTTATATTCTTTCAATATAAGCTCAAGATTCAAGAAATTCAAACCCCACTTATGCTTCAAGCTTGAATCTTGATTTCTGAAATTTTCTTCTTTTTTCCACCTCAATTTCCTCTGTTTTTCTATTGGTTATGGAGAAAGATCAAGATCAAAAGCACAAGTGCAAGTTCTGCAGCAAAAGTTTCCCCTGTGGCAGATCCTTGGGTGGTCACATGAGGTCTCATTTGATCAATATCACATCTTCTGATCGTAAACGATCAGACGAAAAGCTTCCGAAGAAGAAACTCCCCCCTCTGATCAAGCCCTGTCCCAAACCCGATTATCAAACCGATGGCGGAGATCAATTAGGCAGCTACGGCCTCCGCGAGAACCCGAAGAAAACGAGCAAGTTCTCGAAGTCGAGCGAGGAGGAGGAAGAGGAAGAAGAGGCTTTGCTTCAAGAGATGTCCTGCAAGGAATGTGGCAAGAGTTTCCAATCTTGGAAGGCCTTGTTTGGTCACATGAAGTGCCACTCTGTCAATGTAAGGACAGCGAACAATGTGGAGGAAGATTCTTGGAACAGTTGTAATGATCATCAGAAGGTGATCATGGACAGCCAATCAGACAATGAAGCTGAAACTCCATTCTGTAAGAGGAAGAGATCAGAGAGGATGAAAAGGTACACTGCTAATACAAACTCATCTTCATTAACCATAGCAAATCCTTCTCCATCAGTCTCTGATCAGATTGATCATCAAGAGGAAGAAGAGGTTGCTTTGAGTTTGATCATTCTGTCAAGGGATAAAGGGGATTGGGGTGGTTTTAACTCTGTAGCTGAGTCATCAGACAACAGCTTCCACTTCTTGCAACCTCATCACACTGCTAAAACTGCTGAATTCAACTCCAAAAGTAGTGGTGAAGAGTGTTTGAAGTTCAAGAAACTGAAGAATGTCAAGACTGAGTCCCAAGTCACCTCACCAAAGATTAGGCCAAGAAAGAGGAAACCCATCGACCGAAATGATCCGTCGATGGCTGCTTCTCGACTCCACGAAGAAGTCGAGAAAACGAGCAAGTTCTCTTGCTCAATCTGCAAGAAAGCCTTCCCATCTTACCAAGCTTTAGGTGGACACAGAGCTAGCCACAAGAAATTCAAAGGCTTGTGTGCTCCAAGAACCGAAAACAGCTTCGAAACCGAAAACTCACACAATCAGAGTGACAATCCACCACCACCACAGAAATCAGACAAGGATCATGAGTGTCCAATCTGCTTCAAAGTTTTCACATCAGGACAAGCTCTAGGTGGCCACAAGAGATCACACTTGATCATCACTGAAATCAATCAAACGAAGAACGACCCCTCGACCGAATCGAACAAGCCGATCCGAACCTTTCTTGATCTCAACCTTCCTGCCCCTGATGAAGAAGAATGCAATGAGTTCAAGCCATGGTGGATTGGAACAAGCCATAAGCAGCAACCATTGCTCGGCCTAATTTCGAGCTGATCATCCACTGCTTCATCATCCTCATCCTCATCATGCTTATGGAAGTACACAAGTGTATAGATTCATTGATTCTTTACAGATAATTCAAGTGTTCTACAGCAGTAATAGTACCATAATTAGGCACATCATGAGCTAAGCTACTAAAGTCACAACTCACTAAACACAATTTCCACTACACTACATTTCTAGCCCATTTCTTTTGACATGTTGTTGTCACCAGTTACCATTCTTGAACTATGTAACATTTGATCATTCCCAATATTTTCAAATTCCTACTCTTTGGATGTTTGTTCCTTGTGTGGAATCTCATGAGCAAATGAAATAAACCTCAAGAGAAAGACCATTTTACCCCTCCCACTATTTTATTCCCCTCCTTCCCAAAAGAACAATACGCATTTATCTTATGTTATCATAGGATAAATGCGTCTATTTCTATGGGACGGAGGGAGTATTTTTTAACTGAATAAGGAGAGTCTAGGTGGTGCTAAAGTTACTGAGGTTGTAATAAGTTTAACTTAGAGCACAAGGGAAAATGAGTGGTAAATGAACTACCAAGTCATAAAACAGTTGGGAGCATTTTTATAATGCAAACTGAAAGTGGTTGCTTAACCACCTACCTGGTAACATGACCACCCATCCATTTCCCTCTCATTCATAATTAATCTCAATTATAAATCACTAATGTGGGTTTAATTATGTGTATTTCATTGACCATACATACTTGTATATATTATGAGTGTCATCACCCCAATGCCACTTGTAGTACAAAATCTGACACATCTTTAGTGATATATGTCATCATATCAATGAAGAAAATTCTTCTTTTGTAGTTTTTAATCCATAGATGTATTTATCAAAAGCATTAAATTATAGTTTTTGATCAATTAGTGTTCCAAAAAGAAATAAAAGAACAAAAGGCTTGGTATCTTGTAAGTAGAGGTTAAGTAAGATTATGGATAAGTTAGGCAGACTTAATCCACAGTTTTGACTGTAATTAGAAGAGGTAGTGGTTGCACATATATCATATACTTAGTTGTTTTCTTAATCCACTATATGCATTTGATTCTTCACACTTTGGCAGACCAAGAAAATGAGAGGGAATTAAAAATTTAATGATCAGTTTAATAAGTTTAGCTTATGACTTCAATTAAATATGCTAATATCTTGATTTGAAGGATGAAATTTATTGGTTATGAGTATGTAAAATTAAAATCTTATTAGACAAGTTGAAAGTTTATGGCCTTATTCATTCGCGTAATTGTGTTATTCTTGACTATGATTTTGAAAATTTCTTCAGATGATTAGGAATTGTAAGATGTAAAAAAATATATTTAAATTGGTAGCTAGAGTTTAAATTGTTATTTATTATATGAGAAATCACACTTTTGTTTCATACGAGCAATCTCATTTCAATTTTTATTCCTATTTTTTATTCGATTTCAAAAGTTGCAATTTTAGTTTCTGCCGTTAACTTTTAGATGAAAACCGTTAAATAAAATAAAATAAACTAAGTGGAGAGTAAGAATATTAAACGGTTTCCTTTTAAAAGTTAACAACATAAATTAAAATTGCAACTTTTGAAAATAAAAATAAGATTAGAGACTAAAAGTAAAATAAGATTGCTCGTATAAGACCTAAAGCGAAATTATCCCTCTATCATATCTTTATCACTATTTTATTAGTGTTTTATTTTATCTTGAAAAATACTTGTGGGAAATTGTATAAATTTATTGACTATATATACTAACTTCAAAGAATTCTAGCTCCTTCATTAAATAATATGTCACATAGATTGTGAATTGATTTGATTCAACTTAACTGCATATTTTTACCTACTTATTTGATTTGCACTTGTCAATCTAATTAATTGATGATGAGACGATCTTACTTGATGAGTGTACTTGTTTTTATAACTAGGCCCTAATTAGTTGATAAATTATTAATAGTATGTATTTCTAGATTATAAATCGATGATATAAAAAAAATGCCAAAATAAATATGAGGAACAAAGATATTATAAAGCATTTATGATCGAAAATTGTATTAAAAAAATTATGCTTGTATATATATAGCTTTTTAAAAAAATATTTTATGTTTATATTACTTAATTAATATTTATCATTACTATTTGTTGGGTATCAAAATGAAGTGTTGGCTTGATTCACACGGTCTAAAATTAAGCTTACCCACTTTTGCGCTCATTAGTTACTCATTCAACACCATTATAAATGGGTAAGGCTATTGTGCACCAGGGGTATGGAGCACATTCCGTGCACCTTTGTAATTTTCCTGTCCCTTTGTAATTTAAACTCTTAACAATATATAAGTTTAAATAAAATATAGAGGGAAAAATTGTGTTCACATGGGGACACGGAGTATCCCTCCGTGTCTGCGGGCACCGTAGCTTTTGCCATTATAAATAGGGTTATAAATTATAATCAATTTTCATGGAATAATCGTCCACTAGCATTTATCAAGCTTTGTGATTGATTATTATCGCATTTATCATACATCAATATATAAAATAGGGAATACTTTGATGAATATTCTGACTGAGGTAATTAAAGTACAAAAAAATTGATGAAGCTTAGTTGAGTGCACAAAAAAAATAATAAAAAATCCCATGCATAGTTAATTGTACCCTCTTTTATTGAGATTATTTATGTATGAAATTGACTTTGCTCATATTAATGTTTACATATCTGGAGGTGATACATAAATGTTGCAGCCACAAAGATAGAGCTATATATGTATATACATGATCATCATATTTCAATACATTCAAATTATATTTCTTTTAACATTTTAAAAAAGAAATTAATGCTGCCACTCGACGTAAGAAGATTGTACAGAATAAAGTTGGTCCTCTCATTAATTTTTTTTTTAAAAAAAACCCACTTATAAATCAAGTGAGAAATTAGAATTCCAATAAGAGTTCGAACTGCTGAATTTTACAAACAAAAACGATTAATTGATCAATCCTCACTCTTTTCATTTTCTCGTCTATTTAATAATTTATTTTTCTAAAGATATTAACACTACACAATATTAACATCTTCATTATAATACTAGAAAAATCTCACTCACTTTTAATTATACTCTATATATTTTCTAAATCAACAATTTTGTTTACATTGTTTCATTAAATTAATCAAAATATTCATATTTTACACACTTTGAAAGCTTTAAAAAAAATCATATAGGAATATTATGGCCATGGGGTGGTACTGCCAGTTGGTGCTAATAAAAGAAAGAGAGCCGTTTCGTTAATAGTTTTGACTCGTGGGATTGAAATAGTTAAAATATAATTATGAGTAATTGGAGTTTTTTTTTATTCAATAAGAAAGAAATGGGTAAATTATCAATTTGGTCATCGAGGTAGTTTTACCATCAATTAGGAACTTGAAATATGTTAAATTATCGATTCGGAGTTTGAATTCAAGTCCTGAATTAATAAAATAAGAGATAATATATGACAAATTCAGGTTCGAATTAATAATTTTACATAGTTTAGACTCCTAATTAATATTAAAATTAATTCAAGTCTCGAATTGACAATTTATTAATTTTTCAGATCTTGCATTGAAAAAAATACTAGTAACAAATGTTTTTTAAAGAAAAAATTACCCATAACCCATTTAATCTATAAATAAATTTTGGGGTACACGGCAGCCCAGAATCACCCTATAAAATGATAGTATTATGGAATATATTAAGTAAACGTTTATGAATAAAACAAATTAATTATAACCATATAGTATTATATGAATTAAATTAAATTAAATTATAATAATATGCTTAAAAGTTAGTCAACTAAATTAACAAAATAAAACATAAATCACAAAGTTTCAATTAATTTGTCGTGCATTCAGTGCCTACCTAGAAAATCTTAACTATTAGCTCATATTTTTATTTAATCCTAACCAATAAATAAAATAAAATAATTAAAAATAAATACAATAACTAATCACTCCACCTTAACTTTAGCCTATAAACCCTCACATTAAGTGCATTGGTAAAAAATAAAATAAAATAAAATAATTAAAATTAAATACAATAACTATCCATTACACTTTAACTTTTACCTTATAAACTTTAAATTGAGTTTGGGGATAAAGGAGCATGATGTCCCGAGGCACAAGAGTCTCACTCATTTAATAAAATAATCGTAGATGAAAAAAGATACTCCCTCCGTCCCAACTTCAACTTCACATTTTCCATTTTGGTCCGTCCCAAATTCAACTTCACACTTCCATAAAAGGAAAAAGCAACAAACTAATATCCCTCTAACATACTTTAATTTCAATTTTGCCATCACCTTTTTAACACACATAACATACTTTATCATTTATTTATTACCCAAAAGTACCATACTACCCTCAAAAGTAAGTCAAAAAGTGACTTTTCTTAAACTCCGTATCTACGGTAAATGTGAACTTGAATTTGGGACGGAGGGAGTATATGGAATAGCCTATACCATTTGAAATTCATAAATCTACTCAAAATTCTGTCTGAATCCCCTATTTCACTTTGTATTCCACTCTCCATTTTATAACTTATTTTCTATTAAAATACTATACCCTAGTTAAATAATTTGGGCAATGATTACGTGACAAAGATCTAATATATGTCAACATTTTGGTACTATTCAATATCATCAATTTCCAAATTTTGAATTTTATATATTTAAGTAATAGGAAATGAAATATAGAATAGAATAGATGATGCAGCTCAACATTTTGGTACTATATTCAATATCATCAATTTCCAAATTTTGAAGCTATCCTTAATAATGCAAAAATACACCAATAATAAGAGTACGAGTTTTGGGAAATTTGTCTCTACTAATTCAATTTCTCAAATGAAAAAAACTAGAAGCAATAATTTCCAACTACTCCCTCACTCCGTCCCGCCCAAGTAACACTATTTTACTATATTGGGCGTTCCGTCTAAATTACACTATTTTTTTAGTTAAAATGGCTTGATGGCCCACAACTATCCATTATATCTCTCTAATACACCCACATACTTTACATAAAATAATAATACTCCTTAATCTACGTGCAAAAAGCAAATGGTGGTGTTTGCCCAGGACCAAAGGAATAATAATTAAAAAACAAGAATCTAATTTGTCTCCATTCTAATTCTATATACTCTATATATTGTTAGGTTATTTAAATTAAGAGGACTACATGGTTTACTGTTTAAATAGACTAACTCTACACCCAATGTTAATAAAACCACGTCACCATACAAAAAGGTTCAAAATTGCATGCTCCATGAATTGTGGTTTAAAATTGAACACTTAACTGAATTCAAAAAATTTTGAATGCAATTAACAAATTGAGTGAGTTTCTTGTGCGCACACGGATTTAAATCCGTGCCCCTTTGCAATTTCCGTGCCCCTTTATAATTTAAACTCCCTAGCAATACATAAATTTATTTAAATAGAATAGGGAGGGAAGAATTATTTTCACATGGGGACACGGACTGTGTCACGAGGGCGCATGAGCTTTTGCCTAAAAAAAATTTCCGAAAGCTAGTGTATTGCGCAGAACCAGTTTTAAGAGGACCCTTTGTGGTTTAAGTTCCAACCTTTTTTTTTTACTAATTATAAATATATCATTAAAATTAATAATATATTCTATGAGAGTGTTGCTACATATTGAATTAATATGTGAGTTAATAAAATTTGGATATATTAGAAAGGTGTGAATATGAAAATTCCCTTAAATCTTTTATTAATTTAGCAACCCAACTCCCGTTTCATCTCATCAAACTTCTTATTTTTTTTATTTACCGACTTAAAATGTAGATGAACTCATATAAAGCAGTAGTGTGCAATTTGCAAATTTCCTTATTTTTAATATTTTTTTTAGGGTTCATCGAGTAAAATAATTGAATGTAAACCAAACTCTTCCTAAGAGTAAACATTAAATCTAGAGATATAATAAAATAAAAAAAAATTAATAAAAAGATTTCATATATAGGAATCTTCCACATATTAATTTGTCTTTCTCAATACATCACTTATTATTAGATACTAGTTGATAGGCAATATATAAGAAATAAATATATATTTATTTATTTATTTATATACTATATTTAAGGATTATTATTTATTGTATTGCAAATAATTTTTTGCAGCAGGAAGAAGAGCAAGATCAGGGCAGCAATCAGGATCACGGTAGGATCTGCAACACGTGGTGAAACGACCCTCACCCAATTGCATCATAGCCGTTAAAATAACCACCACCAAAATCCACGTCATCTTCACTTTATCAAATCCACTTGTTTTTCCCATTTTCTTCAAATTTTATTTTTTTCTGGTATATTCGCGTTTGTGAAGAATAATAGCAATATACATATCGTATTTATACACTGCTAGTATTGATTATTTGTTTCTTTAATTTCAATTATGTGTGGATTCTTTGATATTAATATTCTTTATTAGGGTTGATTTCTTCTTAATTTCAGTTATGTGTGGATTCTTTGATATTAATAATATTTATTAGGGTTGATTTCTTTTTGACAAAGACCTATATTTGAAACACGAGTAAATCTTTATGATAAATGACTCTCCTCAATTGATAAAAAAGAGATAATAATACAGTGAACTATTTTGTGAACAATTTATAGTATAAACTCAATACATTATCATTGTTATAGTATAAACTCAATTCATGAAAAGTGATAATGGAATAATTTATAGCATAAACTCAATTCATGAAAAATGATAATGGTACCGTAAATTATTTCATGAACAAATTATAGCATAAATTTAAATTGATAATATTTTGTAGCGAACGTGATAAGTAATTAAAAAAAAAAGTAAAATGATCTCATCTTTAAGACGATTTCGCATAAAACTTGCCTTTTCTTTATAAAAATAAAAAATTGTAAATCGTACTTATAATTATCTAATACTATTGTCTATCAATTAATTCTTTAATTCGTTGAATTAGATATCATGAAGAAAATCTTCTCAAAATAATTTTCCAAAATTAAATTTAGAAAATGTGAGGTGGGATGATTATATTAATAGAGTATATATGATTTTTTTTTTAATTGTGAGGTGGTGAAGTATTATTGGTTAACTGATTTTGAAGAGTTCTTGGGTTCAAATCTCAATAGATACATCTTTTTAATTAAACATATTTAAATGAAAATTTTATTTTTTGATTGGGCTGAAATTTTAAATAAATAATTATATTTGTCACACTCTTTTATCTACCTAAGCCCAAATTCACCACACCCAAATTTCCTTTCAATTTTATATGGATGAAATATGATTTTAAAAAAATTATTTGGGTCTTATACTTATTTAAGGACTTTGTATCAGGCTAATAAATTATATTCTAAATAATTATAATTTCTACTATTTCCCCAAATCTCATATAAATTCATTCTTTATTTTTAAACTTATTGAGTTTATTTATTTTAATGCTATGAATTAATTAATTTTTTCTTAACATCTAAATTAAATTATTATTAATGTTATATTTCCTCCGTCCGGTTTTAAGGTATTCATTTGCTTTTTGCACGTAAATTAAGGAGTATTATTATTATATGTAAAATGAGTAGTTGTATTAGAAGGAAGTGGTGAGCCATATTGTGTACTTTTTTACTAAATTGGAAAAATGGATACATTTGAAGCGAACGCCAAAAATAGTAAAATTGATACCTTAGAAGTGGGAGGAGGGAGTATTAATCTAATTAATATTATATATATCACCGATTTTAAATGGAATTCATTAATTAATGAAATTTTGTTAAATATGAGTATCTACTATTATAAATATTACTATAATTATTATAATATCTATATTATTATTATATATGTACATTATTATGAAATATAACATGTAGAATTTTTTTACATATTAAAGTAAAATACATTTTCAAAATTAGATTGCAAAAGTGTGTGGTGGTATCTTTATGTTAATTCAATATTTATGTCTCCCCAAAATATGTTATATAATAAATTTTAATTGGTGGACTAATTCTTAAAAGATTTTGAGTTAGAACATCTCCTTTTACATTATTTTTATTTTGATTTGGACTAAAAAAATTTATATTGGAATATTTCGAGTTCAAATCTCTACGGTCCGTTGTCGCATTATTTTAATTTATTTTTATTTTGGTTTATTTGAATTGTTCTTCAAGTTTATATTATATTTGGAAATTTTTTTAATAAAACTAGAAAATTACATTAAGGGCTATAAATACAATTTTGTTTAGGTAGGTTTTGGGAGACCATCTCACTAATCCTCTTATGTGAGATGGATCCTCCCCAACCCATTTACAATATTTAAAAAAAAAATAGGCCGCGCGCGTCTAGCACCTTAATTCCAATTAATTTGAACAGTAAAGGCTTAATAGATCCCTTCTATTTATTCTAACAGTAACAGCTATGCTTAATGTCTTTTTTTTAAATATAAAAATAAAAAATTAATATTCAAATTTTTATTAAATATAAAAATCAATATTTCTCATAAGAAATATAAAATTTAAAAAATAATAATTATGACAAGTTTTAATAAATTTACGTCCATTATAAAAATAATACTAAAAAATAAAGACAATTTTTTATGGTATCGATCCATGAACTTATAGTGATGTTTTGCACCAGATATGCATAATTCTATCAAATTAACGACAATCCACACGTAAAAAATTAGAAGACAAATTAATTGGGATGAAACCCTATCCGTCTCACGAAATAAGATTCATGAACGTTTTCACCAAAATCTTTGTCATTTTATTTTTGTTGTTTTATTTATTTTTTTACTGAATTAAGTATTCTTTAAATGAAAATTTTATTAGTTATAAATTATAATTATATTAAGAATGGATAATTATTTAATTCTTTATAAAATTCATTAAATAATTCAAGTTCAATTTTTTCCAAAACTTAATTTCATCAGCTCTAATTCTGAGTTAAATATATCAAATTATTAGAAATGTTATTTTATCAGGTGCCTAGAATGAAATAATAAAATTCAATAACACCATAAAATTTAAATCTATAAAGATAAATATAGGTGTATAAATGAAGTATAACTTGCAATATATTAATATAAAATAAATAGAGAATACATATTTTTCAATCGATTGAATTTATATATCTTAAGGTATTTTTTTTTATGGTCAAATAAAATATATACTTTCAATTATCCCAAATAGATATGATTAAATTTTATTTAAAAAATATAAATTTAAAATTAATAAATAAATAACAGATACGATAACCCGCTTAGCATGTGGGCACCCTACTAGTTTTACTAAATATATATATGACAACAATGTGTGACCCGGAATTACTTTTGTCGAAGTAATTACTTTTTAGGTTTTGGTTGAGTTTTTTCTCTAGTGTATATTACCTAACAAGTTTTACCTATGAATGGTGGAATATGTGATCTCATATCTTTCTAATTAATTTAATTTAATTTAATTAACTTGTTGTTCCCTTCTCATTTAATTTTATTATTATATTTAAAAGACTATTATATTCTAAACCCTATTAGTAAAATAGTATACCATAAACCTTATGATAAAACATACCCTAAACTATAAAAGTAAAATTACAATTATAATCTAAATTTTATGAGTGAAATAAACCCTAAATCAAGGATAAAATTACAATTATAATCTAAATTCTAAACGCTAGGGTGAAATATACCCTATATCACAAAGGTGAAATTTCAATTATAACCTTAACAAGAAAAAAATCGAAAGGCACCAAAATATGTGAATAGTGGCCGGTTCAACCGATTTGAATTGGTGGAAACACCTTGCCATAATTAAAATTGCATTTAATCCTAAAATCTCTTGAATAATTATAAAGACACGAGAATTGAAGAAAAATGGTAAGGCATTGAGAAGCTAAGTCATCAAGAAAAAGACACGTAAGAATGTAAAAACTGCTGAATATTTCTTCAATCCACATTTTATTATTTTCATAGTCAACCACAAAAATATTCATTTTCTCTTTGTAGTAAAAGAATCATACATAATTCACACTCATAACTAATACAACTATTTACGTTATAGTGTACAAAAATAATACGCACAAAAAAGCAAATGAACGTATTTTATTGATTGACTGAGAAAGTAGTATATTTAAGATGTAGTCCCTCGATCCGTCTCGCGTTAAGGTTTACATTTTTCATTTTGAGTTGTCCCACGTCAATCAATGTTTATGTTTCTTTTTTTGTTAAGTTAGGCCCACACAAAATAAGTAATTATTTCATGTTGGATTCACACACAACACTAATACAACTACCCACATTAAATTAAATATTATTTCTCTCACCTCATTACACATCAAAATATTTTATCTCTTAATGTACGTATATAAAACAAACGTACTTTCTTCTAATAAGTGATAATACATCAAAGAGATATAATAATTTCGAATGAAAAGCAAGGTGACTTTCTTTTTAATCAGAAGTGATAATACATCAAAGAAATATAATAATTGCTTCTAAAATGTGAGTATTTTTATATAATAAGTAATAAATAATAATAAAAGTTATATTTCATACAAATTTCAATATTTATAAAATTATTTTTTTAAAAAAAAAAGAAAAATTTATTATGGAGAATAAGAGTTTTACCCGAAAAAGTTTACATAATAAATGTTGAAACTCACTAGAAGTATCCCATCAGTAAGCAAAAATGAAAACATATCTAAAGAGTGCAGTACCAAGAGTAATTATTCCAAACTGAGAAATCAATACCATTCTTTAAACCTTTCTTCTTCCAAACCCACCAACTCCATATTTGTGATTTTTATTTCATTCAACACCTTGTGGCTGTCCCAATATTTGTTTTGAAATAGAATTTTATTACGCGTGCTCCATATAATCCAGGTCGTACATAACCAAACATTGCAAGCAAAGTTTATTCTTAACTTTGTCTTGGAACAAATTGCAAAACTGTAATAGCGTATCTATTGGGTTATTTGCTAGTGCATTTTGAATTCCAAGCTAACAAAGACAACAATTCTTGTACAATTTTGCAGGAGCAAATCAAATGGCTTACTGTACACAATTCTTATTTATAAGATGATATGTTTGTACACAATTATTCTACCATAGGTATCCCTGTAATTATGTACTATAATTTTTTTAACTTAAAATGCTAAAACATACTGTCTTATTTAATAAGTTATTTAATTTAATAAGTAGCAGGCATAATTACAGTGTGAGAAATGGTCGCACTTGTTGGCTGTTGACTTGTGAAACCTGACCTCTCCTCCACTGTGAACTAATTTTATTTTATTTACTATAATTTCTAATTATGAAATTATATAAACCCTTTACTTTCATTGTTTTGTCCCTTTTGACCCTATTCAAAGTACCTGCAACTATATTATAGAAAAAAAGGAATAATTCTTATTAATAATTTATATAAAAAATAATTTTATATTTCTTGGCGGAATGAAATAGAACTATTATTATGAGCTATCTAATGTAACATACTAGCATTTTTTTAATAAATTGATATGTTATCTGATGAAGAAATTAAATCTCTTGTTTTTAGTATTAAATTTTCATATCTTAATTCTTACTGGGCGTCAAATTAAATCTCTTGTTTTTAGTATTAAACAAGTTGTTTGCAATTTAGAGCAAACATTTTCATCCATTTATATTGTGATAGAGACGAAAAACTGTACACAATAGACAACAATGAATGTATCTAATTATGGGACTTAACTCTATTTATTTTTGGATATTGTTATTTGAATTAATTTGATCCGGATCAATAGCATTTTATCAAAGTCCAATTACTATTATATAGTACTTACTATTAAGGTTATTTGAGTTTATTAATTAGGTTAATTAATTTTCTACCATAAATAAACTATAACTAATTTAGATTATTTGAAAATCTATCTTATTATTACTATTTTTTTCTTTTTGTTTCTTTTATATTATATATATATATATATATATATATATATATATATATATATATATATATATATATATATATTATATTTAAAATTAATTTTAAGGAATAATTATTTATCAAAAATGAAAAAAGGCACGGACGATTTATTAAATTATATATATATATATATATATATATATATATATATATTAGGAGCATTTAAAATTAATTTTAATTAATAATTATTTATAAAAAAAGGCATGAACGATTTACACTACATAAAAATTATTTTTTAACAATGGAATTTACTAATGAAATTCAATCTGTTGGTAATTACCGGCAGATTAGCAACAAAAATGACATTTTTTCTTTTAGCAACGAAATGTCAACGGATTTATTCTCTATTTTACTAAGGGAATTCAATCCGTTAGTAATTACCAATAGATTATCAAGGGAATTTTTTTTTCTCCTACGTCTGTTTATTCAATCCCAACAGAAAATTTTTCCTAGGTTTCTTTCGGTTTTAAAGAATTTATTACTGTATGCAATTTATTTATTTAATTAATTAATTTTATTTTTCATGAGAACTTTATTTTTTTCTCTTATTATTGTTGTGAGATTTTTTTTAATCTTTATTTATTATGTTACATGTAATAATTTTATTGTTTTTATGTAGAAATTGTATATTTTTAACATGCTGAGTTTATATTTTATTATTATTTTTTTTAGGTGTAAGAGTTTTTTATTTTTATGTTATATTACACATTTTATAAATATGAACAATAAGAGTATTTTTTATATTTTTATTTCATGTTGAATCCCCATAATTATTGTCTATTAGTATATTTTAGTTATTAATTAAAATTTAATGTAGATAAAGATATATATATTTATTTTTATTTAGTTTGATTAATGTATATAATACATTTTATTATAATTTTTTTATTTTTTATTAATAATATTAAAAAAAATTCTTTTAGTTCTTTAATAATTTTTTTAATTGTCATATTCACTTTTTTTTTAAAAACAAATTCTTACTAAGTTAATTATAAATTTTCTTTTAATTTCTCAGTTTTATTAATTATTAGGAGTATTAAATATTAACTAAAATTTCATTTAATAGTATACTGAATTTTTCTTAAATTAATTATTTAACATTTATAAATATTTATAGGCTATATATTTATATATATATTTAAATTATAACTTAAAAATCCGCATAATACGCGAGATTCATACTAATGAAGAATTTAATTATTAAAATTATAAATATAATTATTTACTAATAATTATAAACCCATATATATTTTAAATATTAATATATATATATATATATAATTTTGTTTAATTAATAATAATAAATTAGACATAGATTAATATTTATATTATAATTAATATTATTTTATAAGAAAAGTAAAACAATTAATGCATCTCGTTCAACTAATATAATAGATTCTTACCTAAATTATAATTAATATACTACTTTATATGTTAAAAGGGTAATTTAGTCTATGAAAATTTTTAATTATTCAAAACTTACCGTAACAACTCTCCCTTTATTAACTATAAATGGCTACTCTTATTTAATTTGAAGCTTATTTTGATCCGTTTATATTTACCCTTTATTTTTTACTTTAATTTAGAGGTGACATCATGGATTCATAAATGGCTATTCTTATTTAATTTGAAGCTTATTTTGTAAAGTTTGTAAAATTTTATTTTACATTATACTAATAGGTAGAGCGGGTGAGACAAATCGATCAATTATTAAAAAATAGTTGTTATATAAATAAAATATATTTATAAATAATTTAACTTCATTTATGATGCATTAAAGTATGATATCAATGTATTATAATATCACTACCAATCTTATATATACTAATTACGAATATGCTGCTATAAATAACTTTTTAAAAGTATGAGATGTTGCGACGTGGTTAATTGTAGTATATTTTTTATTTTTTTGTTTTAATATCACATATATAATCTTTCTATTTTTAATTTTATTATCATTATTATTATTCACATGTATATTTTTAAATTATGTATATTTATAAATTATATATTACTTTAATTATATTTTTTTATTAGTTAGGAATAGATAATCCACAAAATATATCCAACTTATTATTATTATTATTATTCATGTATATCTTCAAATTAAATAAAACATTTAATCATATTTTTTGATTGGTTAGTAATACTACTTTTATTTTTATTATTATCATTATTATTATTCATGTATTTAAATTATTCATATCTATAAATTAAATATCATCTTTAATTATATTTTTTAATTGGTTATAATAATTCATCCCTGTATTTCGCGGAAATGTGTACTTGTATACTTTCATTATCAATAAATACTCACTCCGTCCCAACTTAAGAGTCCCGTTTATTTTTGGGCACGTGGATTAAAGAGTATTATTATTTAATGTGTAGTGGGTAGTTATATTAGTGGGTGTGGGGGCCCCATGTTTAATTGTATTAGTGAGAGTGTGTGGGTCCCATGTGTCCAAAAAAGGAAATGAGACTCTTTAGGTGGGACGATCAAAATAGTAAAATGATCCTCTCAGCCTAGGACGGAGGGATTATCCATTACTTCGATTAACTTGTCCTATAATCCAATTTTTTAAGAGAGTCCGTGTAATTATTTTTTAAATGATAAATTATTACCTTTGTAATGCGTAATAATTTGTACGTAAATATGACATTGTCTGATCCCATTAGGCTGAAAATTATTTCATAAAATAAAATTATTTGCCCTCATTTTACCAGATTGATATTTTGGGATTTTCATATGTTCTAGATTTGTAATTTCTATTTTAAGAAAAAGAATTAATGTAAAACTAAAAATATTTGCAAGACATTTTCATTGACCAAGACTTCTAAGAGACCGCATGAAGGAGATAAACTGAAACTTATCGATTAATTAATTAATTAATAATAAATTAAAACAAATTTTTAAATAAATAAATAAATAAGTCACAAGCGAGTTTTTGAATATTTCTACAAGCTGCAGTTTCTTGCCTGTTTCAGCCCCCTCTTACCAATTCTCTTGACAAAAATTTTCATTTACTCGTTATTATTTATACTTGTTAACCATCGTCTTCCTTAACTTAATCCACTTCAAAAATAAATTCTCTCTCTTGTTCCTCTGAAGATTTTCCCTCCTTAATTTTTTCTTTTGGGGGGAAAAAGAACCTC
This sequence comes from Pogostemon cablin, assembly GCA_023678885.1. Classification (NCBI taxonomy): domain Eukaryota; kingdom Viridiplantae; phylum Streptophyta; class Magnoliopsida; order Lamiales; family Lamiaceae; genus Pogostemon; species Pogostemon cablin. Next base: position 26,668,328 of record CM043001.1, on the reverse strand, counting down.
TTTATTTTTCTAGAACTAGATTATCCCACCATTTTCTTGAGAATTCGGGTTTGTTTCACAATTTGAATCACTTTGTTTTTATGATTCTGGGTTGAATTACAGTTTACATCTTTAATATTTGTGTTTTTCGTTGGTCTACTTGTTAATTTTACCGTTTGATCAGAATTGGTTTCTTGCTTAAGGTGGAGATGATTTGATTTTTCAGTTAATTTGCTGTTATGCAGTTATTTTTGATGCAGATTGACTCTTGACTTTTAGTTCCAGGGGGTAGAGATAGTTGGCCTTCTAGATAATATCGAATGGGGTTTGAATCTTCTTGAAGGGATTGTGTCTACATTTGACTTTGGATTGTTAGATTGAGAAATCTTTTTCCTTTTTCTTTGGTTTCTTGTTGGGCTACGTTTTACCAAATCTTGTGTTTGTGGGTATGTATCTCCCTTAGTATTTTTATTGTTGAATCAGTTGTAAAAGGGATAAAGTGAAAAGGGAAGGAGGAAAGAAAGCTTTTTGAGATATGTAAAACTGCAAAGATCAGATGCTTTTTAGTTCCTAGTTTCTGAATATTGATCAAGAAAAGTATCATCTAGATGTTTTATTTCCTGATAATCTTGTTATTACCTTTGTGATGAGACTTTCTGTTTCGGTGTTCTCTCTCTCTCCCACTCCCCCCATCTATCTATCTTTGTCTCTATGGCTTTATGTGATTGTATCTTCATCTTCTGCAAAAAAGTGGATTTTCATTCTGTATTTGTTAATAGTGAGCAAGCTCTTATGGAACACAATTTGTTTCTTTTACTTTCAGGTCTTGCTGAAATTCTTCTAGTATCTTTGTTGGTTGAAAGGCAAGAGCCTGCAGTAGTACACAGTCTAATTTGATCCGGTGTTCGTTTTTCCTTCGAAATGTTTGGGCATAAGAAATCTCCCCTACATAGGTTTTCAAAACACAAGTCCGCTGACACTGAATTACCCCATAACGGACATACTAATCCTTTTGAATCGGGTGATGAGTTTGATCATAAAAATACTCTTAAATCTTCTGGAAGAGCATCATCAGATCCATCTCTTGTGACCCCAGATTTGAGCACAAATCCTTTTGATGATGATGATGACATTAAAAAGACCTCATCATCTCAAAGCCTTTTCAATTCATCTGCAAGAAACAAATACAAGAATGATTTCCGTGACTCTGGAGGCCTACAGAATCAAACTGTAGAGGATTTGGAAGAATATGCTGTATATAAGGCAGAGGAAACTACCAAAGCTGTTAATGGTTGCCTCAAGATTGCTGAAGACATGAGAGAAGATGCCACTAAAACTTTGGTTACTTTGCATCAACAAGGAGAGCAAATTACCCGAACTCACATGGTTGCTGCTGAGATTGACCACGACCTTAGTAGGGTATGTGCTTATCAGCTATTTTCTACTTATATCTGTCTATTCATCTATACTTAGGAGAGGCTTGAGGCTTTTTCAGTTTTACTATGTCTTCAAGGAATTATTTTGATACATATTAGGACAGATTGATCAAAAATGGATGTGGGAGTTTGTGTTTGTGAATAAACTTAAAGAAGGAAAAATCTCTCCATTTTCTACTTCATTTCAGTAGTTTTGGTGAACATCAATTTATCATATGATTCCTGATTCATCCCTTGTGGATGTAAACTTTTCAAAACTTTGTGGTTCAAATGTCAATGGGATATATTTATGACCTAATAACCTCATTGTTCTTTTCATATTAGTTTGTGATTATGGTACTTGATGTTGAAAATGCTACATCTTTATTTGCTCGTTCTTAAATGGTCTTAAATTATTTGCTATTGGATTGTAGGGGGAGAAGCTTTTGGGAAGTCTCGGGGGCATTTTCTCCAAGACATGGAAGCCTAAGAAGAATCGCCCAATATCAGGCCCGGTTATTACTAGAGGTACTTGTCAGTTTCCCCCTTCCAGGCTCATCTTTAGCTAATACAGACAGTTGGTATATGTCGGGATTTCCATGTAGCTTTCTTGCCAAAATTTCCCATTTTAATACTTTGATGGTTTTACAGATGATCCAGTACAAAGAAAGGGTAACCACTTGGAGCAGAGAGAGAAACTGGGGTTGTCTTCTGCCTCAAAGGATAGGCCATCACACACACGTAAAACACTTCCTGAACCCACAGATGCATTGCAGAAAGTTGAGGTATGTCTTAATTCAAGCATTATGCTATGTGTTTCCTGCATTTTGTTAAGGCTATTTGCACACTCATGCACAACTCACTTAAATTGCATGGATTATTACAGGTGGAAAAGTCGAAACAAGACGATGCTCTTACAGATTTGAGTAATATCTTGGGGGAGCTAAAGGGTATGGCTATTGACATGGGATCAGAAATTGAAAGGTTTGTTATTTTCTTTTTTCAGTTGTGAAACCTTAATGAAATCAGATCAAATCTCAAGAAATACTAATTAATTTATTCATATCCACTTTTCAAACCATTGCAGGCAGAATAAAGCTTTGGATCATGTCGATGATGATGTGGAAGAACTAAACTTCCGAGTGAAAGGTGCTAATCAACGCACACGTCGTTTGCTTGGGAAGTAGAATATTGGATCCAACTGCTCTATGGCTGGGCACATTTGAATCTCTCATGTAAAATTTTCATATTTTTCTTGCACACTTTCCAGTAAACTAAATTGATGATGATGTTATATACAATACAACTTTTCTTATGCATTGATGATGATTATCAGTTCACTGAGTTCATTGGGCTTCGTTGGCAATGTTATGTTTCAATCTCTTATTATGTTTTACCAGAATATATTAATATACATTTTAGTACTTCTAACTAGTCTCTTTTTTCATTTTGAATAATGGATTACTTTTCTATATACGTGTCATGTGAAACGATCACACACGAGAGAGTGTATTCATATTATATGCATTTCATTCATCATCATCATCTTTGAATGTTGAGTACTTTTTTAGAACACTCATAACTACCATGCATATGTAAGACCTCCATAAAGTGTTCTGGCAAAGCAGTTAATTATCATCATATGTGGAGAAGTATTTAGTTGAATGTGGGATGCAATAAGGGTTGCATTTCAGTGGCAATCCTATCTTCAAGTTTACATTTATGTACATTCATGCACCACCCCACCCCCACCCCCTCTCCTTTTTTACTAAAAGACTGCATTAGCATTTATGGTGTTGAGAGTACTATGGATCATGGTTCACTTATTTCAATTTTAAATACCCCATTCCTCATTTTCATCTTCTTCATCACCCTCATTCCCTCCTTGTTCTTCTTCGTATTTCAAATTATTGTTATTTGCTTATCTGCTCTGTTTCTATTGCATCAATCTGAATGAAGAGCTCAGAGTCAACCGTTGTTGCCACTACTCTCTCCAGTTGCTCGGTTGCAGTCTTCATCATTATCCTGGTTTTAGCAGCAAATGGTGATTGTTCAAACCTAAAACTACTGGAAACTGTTACCGAGTATTATCCACCGTGTTGCCACCTTCTTCGTCAACCTTCACCACCAGAATATGGTGGTTTTGGTGACAAGATTGTGCCTAGATACGGTGGTGAGAAGAGGCTAGTTCCGGATGGACCAAATCCTCTTCACAATTGAGAGTTAAAGCTCGCTCGTATACATTTTGTGTTTACCATAACACGGTGCGCGTGGAAATAAACGTGCTGCTGTGTGTCGGTAATTTTGTAGTAAGAGATGAAACGTCATTGAAAAAAGCATGGAAGGGGAGATAAAGGATGTCTAACTTTCTGTGTTTCAGCTTTTAATGTTATGCATGGAATTAAATCATGATATTATAGTTAAACGGCAAGTAATATTAACACTTAAATGTGCTTCATATGCAACAATAGCATCAGATCTCATGTTAATTTTTTTTTGTTATACTTGCTGCTGCAAACTTTTTTATTAATGATATATTCTCTTCGTTCCATTTTAATTTTTATGTTTCTATTTTGCACGTCTCATTTCAATGTTTACGTTTTCTTTTTTTGAGCATGGGACTCACTTAAAACAATTAATATATCATCCAACATTAATACACTTACCCACTTTACATTAAATATTATATATTTCCACCTACTATCAATTAAAATATAATACTCCTTAATCAACGTGAAAAAACAAACGTAAACATTAAAATAAAACGGAGGGAGTATAAATATAGCCTCATTTTGTCGTTTTAATCATTTGATAGAGATGAAAAAACAAATGGTTAATTGCGTAAAAAAAAATTCACCTGCATTTTAATCCCAATTTTTTAAATTTGGCAAAACAAAATGCAACCTTTCACACAGCAAATCGCACCGTCAGCAAGATGCTGCCCAAATGGGATGATGTGACAATTTTTACTGCCAACAGCGAAGAAACGACGCCGTTTTTTTTTAAATTAAACCAGTATGTTCTCTCCCCTCTTTTTACTCTGTATCATCTCTCTCCCCTCGATATCACTCTGCATCATCTCTCCTAGATATCACTCCTTCCCCACTATCCTTCCTAACAATCAATGTCATGTATTAATCCTCCTTCCACCAACAAAGCAATCTATATCCTCAATTTAATATTTATTTTCCTCCATGAATGATTACCCGAGAAAAATTGCAAAGTTGAGGGCAAAGCTGCTCACAATCCACAGCATATTTTCACATCTACCAAAACAAATCACCACTGCCGCAATTTGATTTCAGGAAGACTTTTATCCGCTAACCCTTCACTACTCTGCTTGTCCTACTCATTTCTCGTCTTCTCACTCCACTGTCGTTCGATTCCCCTAATCCCTTTTCCTCCCTCTCATCCCTCCGTTCCCACAATCAATTTGCCCCCCATTTTCCGTTCTCGGTGCCGGTTTTACGGCGGCAATAATCACTCATCCGCCCGCTGGAATTTATCCTCGTAATCGACCAAAACAAACGCCAGCAGTATCGCGGCGGATCAACGACCGGAGGTGGCAGTGGTGTTGTTAGGATGGTTAGGAGCCAAATCGAAGCATCTAAAGAGGTACTCCCACTGGTACAACGCGAGGGGCCTCCATTCCATCTCCTTCATTTCGCCGACTTACTCTCACTCGATTTGGGGAAAACGTAGGAAAAGAGGAGAGAGAAATGAAATTCAACCCACTTTCTATTTTAATAATTAAATTTATATACAAATAATTTTAACTCTTCAAATTTAAAAAGTCAAATTCACTCTTTAATTTTAAATTACATTAAATATTATCTACTTTATTTATTGTGTGTTTTAATTCAAATAAAATAATTTTCAATAAATTAAAAGAAAAAATATGTAATAAGTGTATATTGGAAATGAAAATATAAAGAGTTTGTTGGAATATAATAAAAATATTATTCTTTAAAATTAAAAATTTTCTTTTCTTTATATTGTGAAAATACTCTCTAAAATTTAAAGAGCTTCTTGGAGATGCTCTAATGAAAAGAAAAAAAAAAGAGAGAAAAACAAGTCAGTCAGTGATAAATTGTCAACGTCATCCACCCGGGAACCCCTTGGCGCTATTTGCAAAGTATGTCAGAGGTTGTGTTTTTTTAAGCCAAATTTTGGAAGTTGGGATTAAAATACAACTAGGCCTCATTTGGTATGCCATATTATGGTCTTTTCATATGTATTATAGTGCCATTTACAGCGTTTGGTAGTAAATATTAGGAAAGGGAAGGGCTCGTTACTATCATTCGGCCAGTTGCTAAATCACTGTTTGCTTTACATAGTTTATATCGACAAATTCATAGTATTAGGAATATGGGTTTGAACAGTTGTCTATATAATAAATTGAAATTACTATTCTGACCCTTGAAAATGTAAGAACAGTCAAGAAAGGGTTTGAGAGAGCCCAACAATCGACCACCCAAATTGCAACTTGGCGGCCTTCATTCAGCATCATTGGTGAGTGACGGTTCTCATATCTCCGACTCCGATTGTTTGACAAGGCATGAAGAGCATCGAAAAATTACCACCATTTGAAGAGACAATAGCTAGACTGCCGACGGGAACCTCCTGCAACCTCATAAAAAGTCATCGGCAAGGCGGCCTCGATCGTTGTCATCACTTTCATCGTACTTGGCATTCCACTCATTATTGAGATGGATCGAGAGGTGTAGTTCAACGAAATTGAGATACAGCAGCATCGCTCCTCGGTGGCGCCGCACCTGCCACCCAACTTTCGCTCAATCAAGTAATGTAATCCGATTTAAAACAAGAAAAATTTTTGATTTGATAAATGGTCTAGGGTTTTGAAATAACAGTTAATTTAATTTTCACCTCCTTCGTCTGCCATTAAATTTCATTTGGATACTGCTAATTATTGTTCTTTAGCTCCTTTTACTGCTTATTTTCAACAAAACTGATTAGGAAAAGGTACTGAGTTAATAATTATGTCAGTAAGAGGTAAAATCAATTCAATAATCAAAATGATCGATGCATTTTTCCTTTTTAATCAAGGCTTGATACATTGAACTTTCATTACCTGTTGATAATTTTTCAAGAATATTATTATTCTTTGTTTCAAGCATGAAATATTCTTATTCTTTGTTTGAGGCTTGAAGTAACATAGAGAAATAAAGAAAATCTTATAAAGCAAGGATTTGTCACTGTGACAGTAGAACTATGAAGAAGCCTAATTTCAATTCTCTACAAGTGATGCGATTTTTTGTGTTCTTTACTGCATACACATTTAAGTTATTAACCAGTTCACATTTGCGATTTTTTTGCTTCTTATCTAATATTGCTAAACTTTGAAATAAATGGGCATGTGTGTTTTGTTTTATCTACTGAGGTGAATCTATTTTTGTGAATTTGGGGATAGATAAAACTGCAAATGGTATCCTAGGTGAACATATATATTTTTTCATATTAATGCTTGCTCATTCTTGAATATTCTACTCTTGTTGCTAGTTTTCCTCATTGATTGCTGTTGTTGCTATGGATGAGGAAATTTAGAAAGAGTGTTTGTTCTCATTACTAAAATTTGAGTCTTTTATGAAAGTATAATTAATATTATATTATTAATATATAAATATATAATATTTATAAAAGATATAATATACTAGTAAAATAAATTATATAATTTTATTTAAAAGTCGAATTTACGAAAATATAGATTATGAAATATTGGGGTGTTACATTGGGAGAGCGAAGGCTAATCTTTTGAGGCATTTCAGAATCATATTAATTTAGTCTTGAAAATCTTATTATTAATTTTATTATTTATTCATATGTTACTCTTTTTTATTAATTCGTTTACTCTTTAGAATGAATTATGTTATTCTTTCGAAAAAATTACGTTATTATGAACAAGTTTTTGGATTACTTTTTATAATTAGGTTACTCTTTAAAATAAATTAGCTAGGTTACTATGAACAAGTATTTGGATTACTTTTCATGTTGATTTGTTAATATATTATTCTGTTTGATCAACAATTTTAGGTTACTTTTTCTATTAATTTAGATTACTCTTTATAATGATTTGGGTTACTCTTTAATTTGAAACTTTGATTTTTTAAAAATTAAGATTCTTTTTTTATAATTAATTGGATTACTCTTTATAATTAATTGGATTGCTCTTTATAATGAATTGGATTACTCTTTATAATAATTAGATTACATCTTGATTTGAGACTCTAATTTATTTTTTTTAAATAAAAGAGTGCAGTAATAAGAGAAAAAAAATCATTTTAATAATGTCAAATGAGAAAATTCAAGAATACAATATATATCAGTATAAAACTTAATATTATGAATCAACCCAATTCATTAAAATATTGAAAACATAATTTAGACTATGTACATTACCTTATTTTAAAAAAAGATTTTCTTTATTAAAATAAATATTTCATCATTAAAGATGATTTGACTTAATAGTGGTAGAGAGAGTCTTAAGTTTTTATTGACTATGCACATTACGTAATTTTAAAAAAGATTTTTTTTTTATTTTTATTAAACTAAACATTCCATCAATAAAAATGATTTGATTACAATAGTGGGAGAGAGAGTGTGTCTTAAGTCTGAACGTAGTTGTCCTACCTATATCTACCCTGCCTATAACTTTTATTAGTGCAAAAGAAGAGGATAGAGAGTGATATGCATCTATTAGCGTGAAAAAAGATAAACGTAAAGAAAAGCTGAGCAGACTGTGGAGGGGTGCTTTCGTTTAGGTTGGACACGTGGCGTGTTCTTTATGCAGCCCATGCTCTTTCCAAAAATCGTTAATGATGACCCGCGAAATTTTATATGGATGTGATTTGGGATTTAGTTCCATGAAATATTCATGGGACCGGTTCCACCCTAATGCTTCTCATTGTGTAAATTTAAATTTTATGCGGTAAAGAAAACAAAATAATTTAAATAATATTTTTGTCATATTATCTTTAATTATATTAGAAAAGGATATAATTGACAATACACAAATTTAATGAGGGTATATAAGTAATATTACACTTTATACATAATATACTACTATCTACAAAACACCCTCCAAATATTAATCTTAATCTTTTTTCATTCTATCAAACAAACTCATTTTTTCATATTACCCATTTATATCAACATACATAATACTTACCCTCATAATACTTTTTTATCTTAGAGGTAGTTTGTTGGTATGAGATATAAATGAGTTGTGTATAATGTGATTTATTTGGCTTATGATTGATGTTTAGTATTATGAAAAAAATGAGGTTATCATGTGATTTGTTTGAATGTTCGGTATTATGACTTATAATCAATTGAATAAGGCATTCTGGAGTCTTTTCTCACTTCCTCGTTTCGCTTGTATTATAAGCTCGAGAAACAATTATTCTTAATCCCTTCTCCTTGAATCTATTTACTTTACTGTATATAAAGAGGCAAAAGTTCTAAATTGGCCAGTTTCTATCCGGTTCTCAGTTGCCTTTAATGACGCGTGTTTCACCACCCCGGTGTCTAAGACATGCGTGAACTTTTTAGAAGTGAGAATCGGGTTTATCCCCCATATCACTCCTCACTCCTCACTCCTCTCACTCGCGCACGACACCATTCTTCCGTCTGTCGCCAAATCCGCGGTCGTCAAATTAGCTTCTCTACCTTCTTCTTCATTCTAATTTGGTGAGTTAATTTTTGGAATCTCTGTTTAATTAGCCACACTTAATCTAGATTTTGAGATTTTGAATGCCTAATGTCTGTTTGTTTTTTCAGGCGTGCTGTTCTAGGTTTTTGTCTTCACACCGTTCAGGTACCTGATTTTAAGATAAGAACTCTAATTACGTTATGATTCTTCTGATTCCGTCCATGCCGAGCCCTAGCGCTTGATTTTTTTTTTTTTAAACTGCTCTCGATTAACCTCCTGTATTTGGCCAATCAATTGATTTTGCTTTGTTTATCTTAATTTGCTGAATTGATATGTTATATGTGGTCTTTAAGTTCGATGAATGTGTTGTGGATGTACAAAGCTGAGAGAACTTATTATTACTCATAGATCTTTTGTGCTGTAATACCCCTTTTCTAATTTAGTTCGAACAGTCTGTACGTTTGAGTCAGACTGATTTTCGATTGGTTTTAAGTTTTTCCCGCTCAGTTACTGTTATCTGCCTTATTCATTTCCTAATGAATAAAGTACAAAATTTAGTACTAAATGAAAAAAGTATTGCACTCCCAATTGAAAATTTAACATGGTTGTACCCCTTCTGAACTAGAGGAAGACCACACCATAAGAACTCACCATCTGTAGATAACAATGGTGAGAGTTCAAAGCAAAACTACTTCAGACCCTGCATTTATATTTAACCTAGGCTAAAGCTGGAACACATAGCTTCATACTATGGAGATAGATTGGTCACCGAAGATTCTGAATACACGGTCCGTGTATGTATGTGATCTCTTATGTTTGGCCTAATTTTCCTGATGTGTTTATGTATCTGACATCTATACTAAATTATATATAAAGAGGAATGTTATAACTGCTTGCCAAGCTATCTGTCTCCCCCTCTACGTGACCAAAAATGGTATGCCCATCGGGCTCTCTCTTTCGATGTGTCTAAGAGACGAAACATGTATTCACTTCAATGCTTCTCTCTGTATTACTCTTAGTATGTTGCTCTTTCTACATATCCTTTTGCTTCCATTCAATTCCTTTAATTCAAGGTAGTAACTCTAATTATGCTTTCTCCCATTGATTTCGTTGCGTCTGCAAGCACTATGTCAAACCCTGACTTTTTTGCTCTTCTCATCCACTTGCCACATCAGCTCTTGTTTCGCCCTGTTCTTCAGCACACATGGGTATTTTCTTTGACATTTGGCCAATTAAATGATTTTATTGCACTGAACCCATCGTCTTCTTCTCCGATTGGCTTCATTGTTCAGTACTTGTGAGTAACTTCTTCCATGTTTTGCAAATGAATTGTTGTTACAATTAGTTGTTTACTTTGTTCGCCTTATATTTGGCAAAACAAACGATTTTGTGTTGTCTTGCGTTTTATAATTGTTGTTTTATATGCACCACACCACAGATTGCTTCTCCATTTGATTGTCAATAATCGTGTACATTTGGTGTGTTACGAATATGTAGAGTCTTAAACAGATATATGGGCAATTGTTGTTGTCTGGTTCGAGTTTTTTACTTGGGTTGTGCTTTGCTTTTTGTTATGTAGATTAGAATTATTGCCCATGACCATAAATTTTAATTTGAGGTGCATATGTTGGAATACTTGTCATGCCATGACATTCTAATAGTAATTTATATATGCAGATAGTGTCAAACGACATAATCCCAATCAATTTTTGCTTGCTATAATTGTTTAATTATACTTGCTATATTGTGTACTTCAACTCCTGGTGATGTGCTATCTATATGCATAGTTTCTTCTATGCCATGTGAAGTAATTGATTTTGATGAGGTCACCGGTAAACATTACACAAATCAATTGCCAAAATGCAAAATATTCAGAGACATAAATTAATGAATGATACCAAAAAAAAAAGGAAAAAAAAAGTATCCCAGCTTTGGAGGGCATTCCTAAGGATTAGACAAAAGTTTTAAGCAATTAGATGTGAAATCAAATGGAGAGAAATAATCCTTAAGAGCTCATAACTATGGCTCGCCTTGGTGTCCAGCTCGTTGTTGCAGGGATTGCTTACTTTGTTATACAATGCATATAAATCTACTAAATATTTTATTGTTATATATACTACCTTTAAGGGTTTAATTTTCATAACACATTAGATTCTGTTGTGATGTATGAATTTGCTTTGATATTTGTGGATTTTGATCATATATAGAAATTTTCATTAGGCACCTTGTTTAACAACTTATATCTTATAAAATATAGACTTTTTTGTGTTTTTATTCAAAGAGAATGGTTGGTATTGTACTTGATTGTCTTTGTGAAAACTAGAAGTTTCATCTTACTTAAATTTCACGTTTTCCTTTAGGAGTTTACTGAGATAGAAATTGACAGCTCCAGAAGTTAGCCCAAGTCCATCTATGCAGCTGTAATAGTTTCTCACTTTGCTAATCTAAATGAAGGCCATTCTAAGCTGGTTTTCACATGGGAGCTTTTCATTGTGTGTGTCAGTTATTAAGATTGGCTAGGGAATTACTTAGGATAGTCATTTTAAATTTGGAGGTTGTTTCATAGTGAATGATTTGCCTTGTTCTCCCTCCGTCCCGGAGAAGTTAACACATTATTTTTAGCACAGAGATTAAGGAGTATAATAATTTTATGTACAGTGAAGTGAGAAAAGCAATATTTTATGCGTAGTGAAAAGTTGTATTAGAGGTGTATGTGGGCCACATGAGAATAAATTAATTGTTTTTATGTGGGTCCTATGTACTAAAAAGGAAATGTGTCAACTTCTATGGGACAAACTAAAAAGAAAAGTGCGTCAACTTTTATGGGACGGAGGAAAAACTACATTTCCACAGCACAAACAGTTTCGGGTGTTGGAGTGGGATGTGAAGCTAGCTTTAGTTTGACAAAAACTTTGCAAATGTTTGACTGAATAGCATCATAGTTGTTAAAAGCGAGAGGCGCACCTAGGCGCACAGACCCCTAGGCGCGCTTGAGCTACATTTTGCCCAAAACTTAATTTATAATGTATATAAACAAATATATCCTACTTACAATCATATTACCTAACTAAACTAAAGTAAAAATCACATAACATCACATAATGATACATAATAATTCATAATAACATTATAACAGATAAAACATACACACAAATAAAGTTCAAGTAAGCGGCAGATGGTGGAGATGAAGGCAGCCCACCTTTTTGTCTTTGTTTTGAAAGTTCAAGTACTAAAACTCTAACCCTAATTCTCTATTTATTTCATTTTATAAGTGGGTTGTCCATTTTTATCTTAAAAACGTGTAAACCCTTTAATAATTGAGTACCAACTTCAAAAAAATTAAAAGAAAAGGATGTTGAAGTTTGGCGCGCCTAGGTCCTTTGATACATGAGCCTGGAATAGCAAAAAATCAACAATCTAGGCGCAGACCCCTGAGCCTGAGCGCCTTAGGCGCGCCTTTAACAACTATGAATAGCATCCATACACAACCATTTTCCACGTAAGATAGGGGCTAGCATGTCACAAAATGAGGTGCTACCGCCTAGTAGTATAACTAAAGAAAAAAAATGTAAAGGATAAAATTCTCGACACTATATCTCAATCTCAATTCATTTTTTTCAGATAAAAGTGTATTAACTTATTACTCCATGTATCTCAACAAAATTTGTTCCAAAATAAAATTTATAGTATATTAATTTTAAAATTTATTATCTCCATTACCCTATAATATAGTCCCTCCATCCCAAAAGTCCTTCACACTTTCTTCGTTTATTTCTCTCACAAAATCCTTCACTCTTAAAAAAAACCATTATTTATATAATAACTCAAAATTTTACTTTAATTTTTTGTTACTTATTTTCACACATATCATTATTTTATATTTTTATAACCTAAAAATATTATAATACTCTCTAAATTCAACAAAATTAATCCAAACAATAAAAAGGAAACGTTATGAGATGGATGGAACACTTAATACACTTTTTTACTTAAGAAGTATGCTACCCAAATATCTATAAACCTGATCAATAATAAAGCAAAATTTTCATAATAAACAACACAACACTAAAATGTAGTATCATAACTTTTGCCAACTCAAATTTATTGTATTCTCTCTCATCAAGAGGAAGAGGTAGACAAAAACGAGCATTAATTAATCATTAAAGTCCACAACTCCTTACAAAATTAATCGACACGTTATTCCACGTAATCCGTAGATTAATGTAGATTAAGACATGTTATTCCACGCAATTCGTAGTTTACTTTGAAAGATAAACCCTAATTCGATCTTGATAAGAAAAATGAAGTTCGTATGGGTTTAGTAATCCGCCCATTTTGGGCGGCAGGTTTTACAGATGTGAAATACCTTTCTTGTCCTCTTCTCCGTCAGACAATATCCAGTTTGGCTCTGTACTGCCGGTTGGCGTCGATGTCCTCTTCTCCATGCCCATTTTCTGCTGTCTTCTCTAGCTTCTCTCTGCTCGCTGCGGCTGCCGGCCGGCGTGCTGTATATATATTCCTCTCCGACGGCATTTTCATGAGGTAGTTGGTTGATAGCTTTAGCGATTCTACCTCGAAGCAATTCTGCATCGTGATAGTCTCCTGTTTATTTTTTTCATTATTGGTATATTTGCTTATATTAGGTTTTGGTTTTATGCTTTTGATTTAATTTGGATTGTCTCTTAGATTTTCCTAGTGTTGGGTTTCTTGTTTAATTTACGATTTTCTTCTTAGTTCTTGAATTTTTGAACATCCAATCATATGAAAATTCTAATCCTTTTTTGTTATAGATTTTAGTTTTCCCTGACTGTTGTATTTCTTGAAAATGGTTTTATTTGAGCATTTCATTTACTTTCACCTTCCACCAAATTTGTTGATAAATTCTTCTATCATATGTGCAGATATCAGCCTACTACAGTCATTTAACTAACATGAGTATCGTTGGCCAGTGTTAGCCTTTTAGAATAAAAATGTTGCTTGCAAGAAAGCAGAGTATTAGGGCTGCTTCTAATTACGTTTTGCAGAGCTTTCTTGGTAGAATATCCAATTGCTGCTGCATTTCTGTGAGGGGACATAAGTTTTTGACATACCTAAATATCCAAAATTGTGTCTTTAGGATTCACCATGGCATTGGATTTGAACAATTTTCACAGAATTTCTCAACTAAGACTGGGACGATTTTAGTCCAGGCTCGAGACACAGGTAAGCTTAATGAGGAGTTAGAGACAGCAATTAATGAGCGTAGACTTAATGAAGCTTGGGATTTGCATGAGAAGAACATGCGAGTCGAAGGTTTTGCTCGAAAATCAGTTGTGTGTAAGTTGATTGCTGGATTAACAGAGAGTTCAGACGTTGAGTGGCTTGAAAAAGCTTATGGATTGGTAGAGAGAGCTTTTGAAGAGCACAAGCATTTGCTATTTGATAAGCAGACTCTCCTATATCTCTCTTTGGGCCTTGCTAAATGTGGACTACCTATTCCTGCGTCCACTCTTTTGAGAAAACTCATTGAAATGGAATTTTATCCTCCTGTGGCAGTTTGGTCCGCAATTATAGCCTATATGCCAAACAACTCATCTGGAGTGTACCTAGCTGCTGAGTTGGTTCTTGAGATAGGTTACTTGTTTCAAGATGGGAGAGTGGATCCTCGAAAAAAGTGCAACGAGCCTTTGATTCTTATGAAGCCTAATGCAATTGTTTTTAACATTGCTTTGGTGGGGTGCCTCCTGTTTGGAACCACTAGGAAAGCAGAGCAGCTGCTTGACATGATTCCTCGGATAAAAGTAAAAACTGATGTGATATTATTGATCAGCATGGCTCATGTATATGAAAGAAATGGTCGAAGGGAGGATTTGAAAAAGCTTTGGAGACAAATTGAAGAAGTTCCTAATGCAAGTGATAGTCACCTCCGACAGTTCTACAACATTCTACTTTCTTGCCACTTGAAACTAGGGAATCTAGATTCTGCTTCCAACATGGTTCTTGAAATGCTTCGTAAGGCAAAGAAAGTTCGAAATTCTCTTGGTGTGGCTAATTTAATATTTGAGACTGATAAAGTGGGTACTGCATCTCCTCATGACTGTATTTCTCTCGAGAATACGAGTGATGTGAAATCTGATGAGCCCAAAAGTCCATTAAAGAAACAAATACACTTATGCTATGAAGACTTCTGCTGCGACAAAAAGCATATGAGACTTGAAGTCGAGACTCGACAATTACTCGATAGCATGGTTGTGAAGTTGGAGGGGCAAGTTGAATTGATTACTACTGAAAGAGGTATTCTTCGGCCAACAGAGACAACTTATGTGAAACTAGTTAGAGCTTTCTTGAATTCTGGTAAAACGAAGGATTTAGTTGAATTTTTACTTAAGGCAGAGAAAGAAGATTCCCACCTCTCTGCTGATAATTCAATTCTTTTTCACACCATCAATTCATGCATTTCCCTTGGTTGGTTAGATCAGGCACATGATCTTCTTGATGAAATGCGCTTGGCCGGAGTTAGAGCTAGTCCATCTGTATATAATTCCCTTCTAAAAGCATATCACAAAGAAAATCGAATAGGAGATGTATCGTCATTAGTTAGAGACGCTCACAGGGCTGGTGTTCAGTTTGATGCGAGTTCCTACAAAGCTTTGATGCAGTCCCGAGTGCTTGGAAAAGATACATCTGGTGCACTCGATTTGTTCAAGGAAATGAAAGAGGCTAAAATACCCAGAAATGGACATCAGGACATTGACATGTTATTCAAGCACTCTATAAAGGACAAGGATGGTCATTTGATGTCAAAGCTACTGCAGGAAATAAAGGAAGGGCAAGAAGTTGATGCTGGTGTTCATGATTGGAACAATGTGATTCACTTTTTCTGCAAGAAAAGGCTAATGCAAGACGCCGAGAAGGCTCTGAAGAAGATGATGAGTTTGGGGCACACCCCCAACGCGCAAACTTTCCATTCTCTGATCATTGGATATGCTGCGATCGGTGGGAAGTATATAGAAGTAGCTGAACTATGGGGTGAGATGAAGTGTCTTGCTTTTGCAAGTGGGATGAAGTTTGATCTGGAGCTACTGGATGCTGTGCTTTACACATTCGCCCGAGGGGGGTTTTTTGTTCGGGCGAATGAAGTGGTGGAAATGATGGAAAAAGACAACATGTTCATAGACAAGTATAAGTGTCGTGCCTTGTTTCTCAAGTACCATAAGACACTGTATAAAGGTAAGACACCAAAATTTCAGACAGAATCTCAAATGAAAAAGAGAGAAGCAACATTGGCTTTCAAGAAATGGGTTGGTTTGTAATATAGATGAGGATGATTAGTTTTCTGTGATGTATGAGATCCATATGTGATCCTCTATTTGATCTCATTTTATGTTATCTTAAAAGTATATTATAGCAGAAATTTTTCTTGCTGACATGTTGTCTCCAGAGCGCTCCAATGTGATGTGTAATTTTTTCAAATCTTTTGGATTTTTTAATATTTTTTTAATATTTTTCTTATTTACTTTTAATTAACTTTCTTATTTAATATTTTCTTTTTTAAATAATATGTTTCTTATTTTAATAATTGTGATAGGTGGTCAAACACCTAAGCCACCATACAACACACTGGACAATGTTGAAGGTCCTGTCGAGGTTCGACATGTCGAAGTATCGAGGTCCGACCGATTGAAGTTCGACCGACCAAGGTCCAAACTACCGACCGATCGAGGTTCGAACTATCGACTGATCAAGGTTCGATCGAGTTTCGAGCTACCGAGGTTCGAGCTATCGAGGTTCGAACTACCGAGCTACTGAGGTCCGATCGATCGAGGTTCGAACTATCGACCGATCGAGGTCCGATCGAGTTTCGAGCTATCGAGGTTCGAGATTCGAGCTATCGAGGTCCGAACTACCGAGCTACCGAGGTCCTAGATACCAAGGTTCGAGCTGCCAAGGTTCGTAGTGCCGAGGTTCGAGCTGTTGGGATTCGTAATGTCGAGTTCTGTCCTCTCAAGCTCTCCACGCGCTCGGCCCTTCCGAGCTCTCCTTGCCAAAGCCGAGCCCTATCTTGCCGAGATCTTCTGGAGTCCTTAGGATGGCTAGTGGATGACTTGTGAAGTCATCTGTCACATCATTGTCAGTCTTTTCCATCTCTCAAAGCAACCTTTCACAACCCCAATGGTCAAGAGCAAGATTCGTATCTCGCGCATTTAATGCCCACTTGCTACTAGCCTATAGCATCTATTACTAGAATAGTAGGCTCACCCCACTTGTATAATAGGGAAGAGTTCCATCCTCATCCTCACCTTCATCTTCATATTCAACCTCAAGCTCACCTGCATCTTCACCATCATCACCACTGTAAAGGAGAATTATCTCCCTTCACTACAACAAAAAAAACACCGAGAGAAATAAACTCTCTACTTTAACTCCCACAAACGTTGGATGAATTCTTGTGTTATTTTTCTTCTATTCTTTCTCCATATTATGTTAGATTAGTTCGATTAAACTATATAACAGCCACATTAAACACTCACCTCACCCAATAAAAATCGACTATCTACAATAATGATTAAATTTTTAATATTTTATTTATTTATTTGGGTATCATTAATTAATTACTAAATCTTTTAATGGAATAAATTAATTAATATCAAATTAAATCATATATATAAGGGAAAAATATTCTATATAATATTCTCTCTTACCACACCTGAATAAGACTTTTTGGTTATTCATTCTAAATACACATTCGATTCTCCAAGAGGAATATGAGCTTTCTTCAAGTTTCTCTATAGAACTGATTTATAAAAGTATAAAAATTTATTTTGATAGAGCGAATTAATCAGAGATTCGATCTATCTCTAAAAAATTGATTCAAGTATTCTTCAAGAGGAAGAGAACTGATTCAAGTATTCTTGAATTGATTTACCATTTAAGAATCAATTCTTCAAGAGGAAGAGAATATATTCAAGTATTCTTGAATAGAGTTACATCTTAAGAATCGATTTTTCAAGAGTAAGATGATCGATTCAAGTATTCTTGAATCAATTTACATCTTAAGAATCGATTCTTCAAAAGAAAAAAAAATCGATTAAAGTATTACCTCTTAAGAATCGACTCATATATTCTTTAAGATCTATTACAAAAGTATTGATTTAAGTATTTTTCAAGTGAAATAGGATCGACGATTCAAGTACTCTTAAATCGATTTACCTAGAGAATAAGAGGTTGAAAAACTAATTCATGTATAGAATCACAAGCTTAAGTTTTTTAAATTAAATCACTACTTATTTCATATCAAATAACATTAAAATTGAGTTTGTATATATTTGTTAATTTTTTAAATTTAGTATATATTAATATTAATATTATTTAATATAACAGAAATTTTTCTTGCTGATGTATCGTCTCCAGAGCGCTCTAAAGTGACGTGTAATTTTCTCAATTTTTTTATTTTTTAAATATATTTTTTAATATTTTCATTATTTACTTTTAATTAACTTCATTATTTAACTTTTTTTTAAATAATGTGTTTCTTGTTTTTAATAATGATTAAATTTTTAATATTTTATTTATTTATTTGGGTATCATTGATTAATTATTATATCTTTTAATGCAATAAATTAATTAGTATCAAATTAAATCATATATAAAGGAAAAAAATAATATTCCATATAAATATTCTCTCTCATCCACCTTTAAATAATATTTTTGGTTACTTATTCTAAACACACATTCGATTCTCCGAGAGGAATATGAGCTTTTTTCAAGTTTCTCTAAAGAATTGTTTTATGAAAGTATAAAAATTTATTTCGATAGAGTGAATCAAGTAAATATTCGATTTACCTCTCGATTTAAGTATTCTTAAATCGACTTACATCTTAAGAATCGATTCTTCAAGAGGAAGATGGTTTATTCAAGTATTATTGAATCAATTGACATATTAAGAATTGATTCTTCAAGAGTAAAAGAATCGATTCAAATATTATCTATTAAGAATCTATTCAGGTTTTCTTTAAACTCTAAAGTATTTATTCAAATATTCTTCGAGTGAAAGATGAATATTTGAATCGATTTACTTTTAGAGAATAAGAGGTTGAAAAACTAATTCATGTAATGAATCAAAATCTTAAGTTCTTTAAGTTAAATCATTATTTTATATCAAATAACATTAAAATCGAGTTTGTAAAAAATTGTTAATTTTTTTAATTAAGTATATTAAAACTTATTTATATAATTACATGTATATCTTAATTATTCAATTATGGAGTATGAATTAGAAAATTTGTTATATTTAGTTGTTTATATAATTTGAAACTAATAAAATTAAGTTAAAAAATAAAGATAATTAATTCGTTATAAATTTATGAATATTTAAAAGAATATTATATATAAATTAGTTTTAATTATATTTTATATATTTTACATTAATTAATTTGTTAAAAATAACAATTAACAGAAATAAAATTACTATTACATAATTAATTAAGAAATACTTAACTATAATCATGAGTAAAAAATAGTGCTCCACTTAAATATTATTTATCATGGTATATATATATATATATATATATATATATATATTGCAACTATTTAAATATTTTAATAATAATTAAAGAGTGTTTGACCATATTTTCCAAATAATCAAATATATACGTTATAAAATTACGTATAATATATGTCTTAAAAAAAACAAGTCTAAGATTCTTTAAAAAATTAGAATATATATATATATATATATATTAATTCTTTACATGATTTAGTTATACGTTACATTATCAAAAGTCAAAAATTATAATTTGTTGCAAATTCTTTATATTGATGAAAGAAATTGTCTAGCTATAAAAAAAATCTCCTTAAGTAATGTTGTTACATTATATAACATAAATTATTCAATTATAAAAAATAAAAATAATAATTAAATGATCACACGTTGTATGCTGGCTTTATACAAGTTATTATATATATACACACCTAGTATATATTATGACTAGCATGTAATTCGCGTTTTACGCGGGCTCATTAAATTTTTAATAATTAAAATGATAATATTAATTATAAATAAAAGGCAGAGACTTTTGTAAGTTTGTCTCACGTAAGCTCTTACGTGAGACGAATAAAATGTGATAATTTCTAAAATAAAAAGTGATACTCAATTAATGAAAAAAATATAATGAGCAATTTATAGTATAAATAAAAAAAATGATAATATTTTATAGCGAAAATGATATTCTCTCCGTCCCGGTGAAAGATCACCGGTTGCTTTTTGCGTGTGGATCAATGAATATTATTATTTTATGTGTAGTGCGTAGTTGTATTAGTATTAAGTGGTGGGCCATACCTAGATCACCTTTTTACTAAAAGAGGTAAATGAGACATTTAAATGAGACACCCAATATAGTAAAATGGAGACCTTTCGGTGGGACGGAGGTGGTAATATTTTACAGCGAAAGTGTTAACTATTACAAAAGTATAAAATGATCTAACCGTGAGACGATCTCACACAAGACTTGCCTTAAATAAAAAGGTTTTTAGCCTTATATATATAATATTTATTAAATTATATTATTTTTATTTACAATAAAAAAATTTATTTATCGATATTTTAATTTTTATAAGGAGTCTAAAACTTAAATGAACATAGTACTATTTTACTTACAAAATGGAGTATAATATAATGAGTGTATTTTAGAATAATTATATAATAATATTATTAAAAACATCTTCTGTGATATTTCAAACCACTACAATCTTTTACTTTTTGATACGAGTGGCAACGGGTAGGGTACCCGCATTTTTTGGGGTACCTGAAACCGTATCCGATTAATTTATTCCTACCCGTATTCGTCCCATAACCGTTTAAAATACTACTTGTAATACCCGTATCCGTCCCGTACCCGATTGTCCCTACCCGCGGGTACCCAAACTCGCCAAACCTGTTTTTTTTTTTTTAAAAATCTAGAATAATAAATTTCAAGTCTCAAATATAAATGTGTCTACAACATTAAACATTCTTGATCTAAACCTTAAACAATAATCATAACATGTAATAAAATCACCACACAAGTTTTAAAATAAAATCATAATAAGTTTTAACATATCACAACATCTTCAATTCAAACTTCAAATAACATACAAATAAAATAAAATGATAGTTAATTTTTTTCTCATGCTAGATGAGCTTAGTGTCTTCATCTCCATGTGCATGCCAACCTGTCAATTATCAAAATAACTATTACAATTAAATAAATTTTAGGAATACTTTCAAAATCTAATATAAACTAATATATGTTGTTTTCTTAATAAGCTTACTCTCTCATAAGGATGATCAATCAACATCGTCTTCACTTGTGCATAAGTTGCTTGATTCTATTGTCGAGCAAGTGTCTACATAAAAGAGAGAAATTAAAAACTAAAGTAAAGTATAATTTATAAACTAAATGACTCTAATCAACTAAAATTATTACCTTCAATTGTGGCCTTCACTAACCAATTTTGAGAACACATTAACGCTTCCAATGTATTAGGATTAAGTCTACTACGATGGAGACTGACAACTCTTCCTCCTGTACTAAATGCAGATTCAGATGCAACAGTTGATATTGGTATTGCTAGAAAATCTCGAGCAATCAACTGTATTGTAGGATATTTTATCCCGTTCGTCTTCCACCAGTTAAGAATATCAAAATCTTGACTCCAAGGCAACACCGACTCATCAAGATAATAATTCAACTCACTTTTCACCAATGCACCAGTTGATGAAGAACTAAGAAATGCAACTAAATCTTGCATATTTCTCTCTTGGGAAAGATTTGGAACTTTAGATTTTGAGGCTGTTTTTTTTTTAGAATTAGCACACTTAGACTGATACTCATTAACCAAGTAATAACAAGTTTGTTTAACTCTATCAACTTCTTTCTGAACACCTTCGTCTCCAAATATGAGAGGAAAGTAAAACTCCACCACCTTCAACTTATATCTAGGATCTAACACAACAGCAACAACAAGAACAGTATGCACAACACTCCAATATTTGTCAAATTTTTCAAACATTTTCACAGTCATAACTCTTATAGTCTCATCCTCAACAAACATTCATTCTTCCATAGAAGATCTTAACTGACACATTGTTATAAAGAAGCAATTGGTAGTTGGATAATTTCTTCCAGAAAATAATTCAGTAGCATTGAAAAACACTTCTAATTTTTCACAAATTTCCTCAGCTAATAACCAATCTTGATCGGAAGGCACATCATCATAACTCTTCTCCCTAATTTTCAAACGAGGAAAGACAGTTTTGTATGGAATTGCTGTCTGTAGCATCAAAAAGGTTGAGTTCCAACGTGTTTTACAATCCAAAGACAACTTTTTACCACATATCAGTAGTAATGGCTATTCGGCTACGAAGATTCCCCAACTCTTGATACAGCTTATCAAATTCTTCCTCATAAATATCAAAAATGTCCTTTTTGATAGTGTTTCGAGAAACCATCTTGAAAAGAGACTGGAGGCTAGAACTAAATTTCCTAAATCCAATATGCTCAACAATTGAAAGAGGATACTCATGCAAGATTATAGCACATGCCAACTCCTTTCTTGATTTTTCTTGATCAAATGTGAAATTTCCAAATTGCACTTTGCCATCAAAATTTTTCTGTACCATAAGCTGTTTTTATTTTTCCAAACTTTTGACAATGTCTTGGTTACCCTTCTTTACACAAATAGCTATATGGTTGCGCAAAGACGTTGTCCCATTCTTACTAGGAGTTTTAAGTTCTGATTTACAAGTGTTACAAATGGCATATTCCTTTCCTACTCTTTTGAAGTAGTCCCAAACATCAGACGTTAACTTCCTTTTCTTTTGACCAAGATTAACTGCATTCTCCCTCGGAGTATTGTCTGTACTAGTATTGTTTGGTTCAGATTCTTGAGCATCTAATGAATGCTGAGCTTGGACACTTTGTGTAATTGGTTGATCAAGGGGGCTATCACATGGTAGAGTACCTTTGCAACTATCAACACAATCACTTGCATTGGGAGTTGACATTTAGAAATCTAAACAATGCCACATATTTAAAAATTAATAAAGCATCACAGATTCATAACTCTCAGCAAATTCAAATATTTAAAGTAACATACCTGACAAGATGGACGCTTAATTCCTTATTTAGAGACAACTCGATCCAAGGAAAAGCAACTGCACATTTAAATTAAATTCTGTGGATAGTACATGTGTACATTAATCTTGGTAGTTATATCATTGTGGATGAGGGGCCAAAAAGAATATCCCATAAATGAAATTAAATAAACTTTATATCTTCCAAGGATCAGATTCCAAAACAAGTCCGTCCACTAACTTCGGAATAAGCTTCTTGTTTGCATGAAATTAATTTAATTATTCCATTAAAAAAAAAGCAAAATGCAAACATGTAGTATAGTTGATGAAGCCACAAAGTAATAAAAGAATAATAGCCACAAAAGAATAAAAGAATAATAGCCACAAAATGCAAACACGAGTCTCACCCTTTTAAGTTGAAACAGTTTAATGTTTTCGCTTATTTTAAGCTGATTTTGAAAATGAATACTACTATGTTTTATTAAGTCGCTTATTTTAATGTCTCACCCTTAATATTTATTTTAAGTCGATTTCGAACATGAATTTTCCAACTATTATCAACTAAATCTCAATAAATAAATAAAAAATTGATTTTTATCAAAAATTCCATGTGTTCATGTGTTGTTTTGCCAAAGATTCCAAAAATAGCACTTGATCATTTGCAAAAATAGCACCTCCTAGATCGCTCAGTATCATGTTTTGAACCGTACCTGCTTTAGAAAAGAGCAGCAACAGCAACTGATTCAAGCGCCGTTTCCCATAATATTGTCGTCGAGGCTGGCCGTCGAAACAGACACCGGGAGTACGACACTGGGCCTTGGAACGCGAATAAACTGTTGCTGACCGGCCTGATGCAGAAACCCCTGGCGAGAGAGAGACCAACGCTATTGCGCCGGTAGATGAAAGAAAGAGGGCCGCAAGATGAAGCCCATCGACCTATGATGCCGGAAAACCACCATTAACGGCGAAAATCACAAACCTTGTGGTGGATTTGATGGTAGGGTTCTTCTCCAACCTATACAAGCGCGGCGTGAATAATTTGGGGAGGGGGGAGAGAATGAGAAAGTGAATGTTATCTAGGGTTTTGTTTGTGAATTGTGAGTTGTGACTAATAATGTGTATATTTATTTAAATATTAAAATATACAACAAGAAGTACTAGTGTATAAATGGTGAAGGTATCTCTTTTTAAATAAGGGATCAAGTGTTCGAATCCTCCATATAACATATACATACATGTATTAAAGGGACGGGTATATGCGGGTACCCGCTACCCTAATCCGTTTCGCTATTCGGGTTCGGGTAGCGGGTATCCGAGGGGGATAACTCCAAACCCTACCCGAACCCTAATGGTATAATTTTTTTCTTCCCAAACCCGTCCCAAACCCGTTTATAGGTATCCGAAACCATCCCATTAGG
Source organism: Pogostemon cablin (assembly GCA_023678885.1). Lineage (NCBI taxonomy): Eukaryota > Viridiplantae > Streptophyta > Magnoliopsida > Lamiales > Lamiaceae > Pogostemon > Pogostemon cablin. The sequence continues at coordinate 26,643,755 of CM043001.1, read as the reverse complement.
GTTCGGTCGGATCGGGTATCCGGTAAAACCCGCGAAACTGCCATCCCTAGATACGACAACGTATATAACTGAATATATATGTAATAACATAGTTTGAAAGATATATAATATTATAATCTAACATTTTTTAAAAGTTTTAGTATTTATTATTATACAACACCACCATAAATTATCTTTAATTGAATTTAACCACAGTAGAATTTTTAACAACATAAAATGTAGCATATCATAATTTAAATTTATTTAAATGATATATATTCTACAATTTAAAGAACAATAAAATTCATTATTAAAAAGTAAAATAATATATATAGTAAATATATTTAATTAATATTTTGTTAAACTTATCTTAAATATTATTAATATAATAATTCATATACAAATTTGTTTAATATACTCTTTCTATTCCATCCGAAAATTTACATTTGTTTTTTGTTTGGAGATTAAAGAATAGACTCCCTTCATCCTACTGAAATGTCCAACTTTTACTATATTTGGTGTCTTATTCGAAAGTCCTCATTTTTCTCTTTTAGTTTAAGAGCTACACACCAGGCCCACCACTCACAATTACGTACTACACACAAAATAATAATACTCCTTAATACAGGTCCAAAAAGCAAATGGGGATTGGGGACTTATGAATTTGATGAAGAGAGTAATAATATTTTAATAAGTAATGAAGTGAGAGATATAAAATTTTTATGTATAATGAATAGTGATATGTATAATAAAATTTTCTGAATCCGCCACTGCAAAGCCTCGCTTGCAGTGGCGGATTCAGAAAATCGCGGTGGGGTGGGCTAAGTTTATTGAAGAAAATAAAAAATATTAATAATAATTAAAAAATAATATATATATATATATATAAATAAAATTTAAGAATATATATTTATTTTTTAGCTTCATTTCGGTGGGCTTAAAATATTTTTGGGTTTGACTAAACTTAAAAATACAAAGAAAAAAGAAGATATATTTATTTTTTAGCTTTATTTGGGTGGGCTGAAAATATTTTTGGGGTGGACTAAACTTAAAAATACAAATTATTTATAAATTATTTACATATGATATAATGGGCTTTTGGGGGACAGCCCTGGGCTTGAGCCCGGGGCTGCCCCACATACATCCGCCACTGCTCGCTTGTGATATTATTATAAGTTACTAAATTACCATTTCATTACAATAACATGTTAGCTCGAAAACAATATGAAATGAAATATAATTTCTCTCTCAATGCTCCTAAAAATGATTATATCCAAAATCTATATTTAGCATATAGCTAATTCTTTACAACAAAGTGATAAACTGTATAGATTTAGGCATGTATAGAAGTAGGCACACAACTAATTCTTTAAATTAGGATCCTTTCTTCACCGACAGTGTCGTACAATTTGATAATTATCTACAATTATGCTACAAAAAGTTGTGTTAGACAAAGGGCATGAAGAGATGAATCAATCAAACGTGTTGCTGCTTGACAAAATGAATAGTCTCTCACATAACAATTGAAGAGGCCCATCATTAATAACAAATTGTTGGGATATTTTGTGGAAACGTGCTCATAACATTGTATACCCATTGCCAAGTGCCAAATGACAATGTTGATTTGTGTATGTAAGAACAAAACCCACAAAATTAACTAAGGAATAGATGAAGAATGAGCACCATAGCGTCAAATAAGCCTAAATGATAGATACTTGTGAAAAAAGGAGAGTATAGTGGACATATGGGCTCCAAAGAGAGCTATTTCCCTACTGTATTTCACAATGTTTAGCTTAAGAATAGCAACTTCTACGCAAAACTAATATAGAAATTGCATAATTTGACTACATTAAGAGGTTGAGAGAAGGGAAAGTTGTTTCCCCAAGCATATAAAATATATTGACGCAGAGGTAAAATCTATTGATGCGAAAACAAAGCTAATTAAAGCTATCATAAGAAGTGTTAGAGATTAACTCACTAAGCGGTTTCCTTTGATACCAAGCATAGATCTCTAAATTCTTTTGTAGGAAAATTCGAAACCATAAGTGGCTGAAGTCCATGAAGACCCCTTTTCAGCTGTAAAATAAACATAAAATTCAGTAAGTTTGAGATCAAAGAGTTGGAAAGGATCCATTGATCAAAAGGTAAGATTGAGATCAAAGAGTTGGAAAAAAATCCATAGATCAAAAAGTAATAAGAAAATGAGAAAACAAAATATCGCAAATCAAAGAAACAGAACATAACCATGATCATGTCTGAATTTCATAAATAAGACCAACCGGATCGATCGAGCATATAATCTGCATTAATTACCTGTATCCCGCGGATCGAAACCAACATTGCGAATTTTCTTCTAACAAACAGAAGACAAAGTACGACAAATATATGAAGTATCAACCACAATTATTAAAAATCTCAAAATGAGAAGAAAATAGTAGATCCACGTGCAAATTATTATAAACAGTGAGTGTCTAAAATTGTATGAAAATTTCACTTTAATCAAATGAGGCACCGGTACACAGAACTCCACGAGATTGAGTCCGAGAATTAGAGATACTAAATTGTCATAACGCAAAACTATAGGAGGACATTGAATAAGAATTAAAACTCAAAACAAAACGCAAGGAGAACACATTCAATGAAATTAAATATACACGTGGCTAGCGAAATGAAACGGTAAGAGGAGATTGATTAAGAATTAAAACTCAAAGCAGAATGCAAGGAGAACACATTCAATCAAATTAAAAATTCAAAAACCTTAGAAAATAACACATCAGCACAAGTTCATGTGAGGTGGACACGTGGCAAACGAAACCTTCACTTAGTGACACGTGTCAAACAAAAACATTCGTTTAGTTATATAAAGATTTAGGATGCAGATAAATGCAAATTGTTAAATTAAATTTTAATTTAATATTTATATTACTTAAATACGGAGTAAAATAAAATAATTAAACTAAATAAAATAACTATAGATTATATTATTTCAAAGCTATCAACCTACCGATGCATTCTAGAATTATTCATATACTCTATCCGTCTTTAAAGTTTATATTTTGTGGCACGAAGTTTTAAAAAAAATAATTTTTATATAATGATGTGTGAAAAAAATAGAGATTTTTTGTGTAATTTAATTAAATAATGAGACTCTCTCTTGTGAGACGAGTTATTTGTGAGACGGGTTGATCCATCACTAAAGTATGTTTATTGTATAGATAAAGTACGTTTATATATAGTTAAAGTATGTTAATAATAAATCATATTATAAGACACTAAAATTATACTTTAATGCAAAATTAAGCATACATTAGAAAACATACTTTAACAACTATTCAACAAACTTTATCTATAGAATAAGCAAACTTTAGTGAAGAGTTTATCCGTTTCACAAATAGCCAGTCTCACAAGAAACTTTATCTTAAATAATAAAGTGTATATTTATTAAATTATATATAAAAAGAATGTGATAATTTTATAATATTTTAATATTGTAGGTATTGATATTATGTGTTTTTTCTATTTTTAAGATATGCAATTTATTTAGGAACAAATAAAAAGAAAAGTGCAAAGTATTTTTGGGGAAGAGTACATGGACAGTATCCAAGGGGCTGCTTTTTTGATTGAGCCCAAATTCTAGACTAAATAAACTAATCCTCCTTTGAACTCAGGGCCTGATAGTTTTGGGCTATTTAAATTGGGGAGTTATTTTATTTTGGGCTGTCAAAATTTTGTAAATTAAGTCAAATTCGAACACTGAGCCTCTTTTTCTTATACCCTAATTATTGGATTTTGTAAATGAATACTCCATATCCATATTAAGTTATTAAATTCATCTCATTCCCACGGGATTGGATTAACATTTCCGAATTCCCTGCCGATTCGGTGCTTTCCAAGAGCACGCATCGAAGTTTATTGTTTTTTGTGGCCGAGAGGTAACATTTTACGCTACATCGCTGCTTTTCGCGTTTGATGAATTACATTTTTTTAATGTGATTAAATTTTGATATCTGATTCTACACTGGTTGCTTACTTTTAGAGGTTATGAGAAATTCCCATTTTTTTATTGTTAGAAAAGACTAGATCTTTGTTCATGTAGTGAAACTTTCAGTTTCTTGATTTTTGTTTGTGTATTGCTTGTTGGGAATCTGATGGATGCCGCATACTTACTATACATATCTGAGTATTTCAGGATAAATGCTTTGATTTATTGTGATCTCCATTTTCTTGATTTATAGAGAGGAGTCCCATTTTGATCTAAAGACTGGTTATTTTCGTTTTGCATTACTCTCATCTCAATTTGCTACATAATAAGCAATTGTTTCGTTGCCACTGATATGATTTAGACTTTTAATACATTTCAGGGCGATTGAAGAAGATCAATGTCAATTCCATACAACTGCTTGCAGCTTCCCAGAGTTTATCCAAAATGTCGTGTTTTTAGCTCTTCTAGTGGGCTCTCAACCAGGGTCTCTCCTATTGCTTGCCTTGGTACATCTGAACCTGGTTTACATTTAGAAGCCAAGGTAAATTGATTTTAAGTTATACATTGTTCAGACCTTGTTCTTAATGATGTGAAGTTGACCTGTTTTAATACATTTTGATTTATTGCATATGATTTAATACCTTTTGATATATATAGTCTGCTCATAATAAATCATATGCTGCATTGCATCAATTGCCTTCCTGGTTTAAATTTGTTGCATCTCTGATTTATGGACATCATACACGATAACATATTTGTGAAATGATTTTTATAAACCTTGTATCAAAGAATAGCCATCCAAAATGAATCTTTACCAATTATCGCACGTCGAGGCTTAAAGCTTGAAATTGATGTATTTGATTGGAGTTATATAATATACCATTTGTTTTGAGATATGTGTGTTTTGACCCTTTTTTCTTTGCCTTATCCTTCTATTGCAAAGCATGATATTATATCAGACCAGACATAGGCAGGTGTCTAATGCTTTCCTGGTTGCTTAGACCGTTGAATGTCTTGTATAGTATGAGGTGCTCATCGTTGCTCTAAATCATTCTTCATTGATTATATGAGCTACATCTGATCACTACATTCATGTACTCATATTTTTTATGACATTATATCAGACCAGACATAGGCAGGTGTCTAATGCTTTTCTGGTTGCTTAGACCGTTGAATGTCTGGTATAGTGTGAGGTGCTCATCGTTGCTCTAAATCATTCTTCATTGATTATATGAGCTACATCTGATCACTACATTCATGTACTCATATTTTTTATGTTGGAAAATTCATGTACTTGATTAGAAGGGTGGTTTATAATTTCTTGGTACCTAATATTAAATGAACCCCAAAACCTATCAAGAAACTTGTTTCAGACTTTCAGTCATCTCCTGTACATTTTTGTGCGAATCCTACTGGTTTGTTACTAATGTTTACTCCAAAGGTCATTGTTGCTTTGCACAATTGTCAATTTCTTGAATTGTGTAATTGTAATCTTGCTGCCACACTAAGGTTGAGGTTTTCCAGAATATACCATTATACCCAAACTAAATGATCTTAGTGGAATGTACATGTTTTTCTTGGTTGGTCGACTTATTTTTATCTAACTAATAAGTATAGGTTGGTCACTTGTTGGATAGTGTTAAATGGGATGACAAAGGATTGGCAGTGGCCATAGCTCAAAACGTGGATACTGGAGCTGTTTTAATGCAAGGGTTTGTAAACAGAGATGCCCTTTCAAAGACCATGTCGTCCAGAAAGGCAACATTCTATAGCAGGTCTCGATCAACGTTGTGGACGAAGGGAGAGACATCAATGAATTTCATTAATGTTTGTGATATATTTCTTGATTGTGATCGTGATTCTGTAAGTCCCATAACATTTCTAGACCTATTTTTTATATTATTATTACCTTGCCAATTTCATAAACTTATTAGCTCTTTCATTTTCCAGATAATTTATCTAGGGAAGCCTGATGGACCAACCTGTCATACTGGAGCTGAGACGTGTTATTATACTTCAGTTGATGAAGTCTTAAATGATCCAATGGTAAATAGATAAACTTGAACTGATCTTCTAGCCTTTTACATTCCACTACAGAGATCAAGGATGTTGATCTTACGTTATGTTTGTGTTATATCCTTTTGTAGGTTGATGGCAATAAACTTGCCATGACAACTTTGTACTCTTTGGAATCTACTATTTCAAAACGAAAAGCAGAACTATCAGAAACGTCAGATGCCAAACCATCTTGGACCAAGCGCTTGTTGCTTGATGAAAAATTATTGTGTTCAAAGATCAGGTATAATTTTATAGCTGAGCCCTTCATTCTTAATCAGATAATCAGATAATATAATTATAATGCCTATTCTTGTTAGGGATCTTGGTTCATTTGGGGCATTGACATGGGCTATCTCATTCATTCTGCTTGGCTAATCCTTAGTCCGGTGCTGTACTTTTTGTGCAGGGAAGAGGCAGATGAGTTATGCCGAACGCTGGAGGAAAATGAGGACCCCTCTAGGACTGCCTCTGAAATGGCGGACGTGCTCTACCATGCCATGGTTTTGCTTTCTCGAAAAGGAGTAGAATTTGAAGACGTTCTTCAAGTCCTAAGGTTGAGGTTTGCCCAATCTGGCATTCAAGAGAAGAGCAGTCGCAAATCTTAAGAAGTCGGGGGTCAGGGCCTTTGTACGACTTCAGCTTCGCGCTTTTCAGATAATTGTTCCATTGTAAAATTGTATGTCTCCTTTCCTTTAGTTTCTGGGAAAATCTTTTAATGGGAGATTAATTGTTGTGTTTTGTATATTTGGAGCAGTTTTCATTAATGCATTTTCGTGCAGTTTTGTATCTTGAGCAATTCGTACTCATATTTATGTGGATTTGCAGATTAGTTTTATTAATTTTTTTTATCTTCAGCCAGAGAGAGAGTGTGTGTGCAGGGAAGCAGGAGCAAAGTTTCTCTATGGATTTTTAATTTTGCTTTATTTGTATTAGTATTAGTTCTATAGAATAATTAATGAAAATGCAAGGAATTATTAATCCAAATCCTCTTTTTCATTTTGGTATTTCATTCCCTATTCCATAATTTATTTCCTATTAAAATACTATACTCTAGTTAATGACCATTAAACCCTTGGGACATGTGGCAAAAATTTGGGCATTGATTACGACACGTGGCGAAAATGTAATACATGAAATAGTAGATGAAACATAGAATGAGATTGGTGATCCCATTTGAGGAATTATTGGATTACTCTTCTGTCTCACTTGTTCTAAGGTCTGTACCACATGGGAATTTGTTTTTTTGTTATGGAAATTAAATTTAGTATTTCTAAAATCTAAATTCTTCACTTTCAAAATTTAAATTAAAAAGAAGGGCATTACAGTGTTGCATGAGAATTTAAGTTTTCTAAACATTATTATATTTTTATTAAAAATGATATTTTTTTCGTTTTAAGGATACTTGTACATCCAAAAAATGAAATAATATACAATATGAACAATCTTATCATGCTATGATGTTACAAAAATGTCAAATTTTTACACACAATCTAGTCAAAGTCACGTATATTATACACTTTATTAAATTAAATAGGAGTTTGGATCTTCTGTGCTATTTAAGTGCGACATCTCACCAATGTGTCACAGAACATCTCGTGCCATCAAATCAAATAGGTGCATGTATTCTTAGGAAGGTGGGAGTATCACTTTCTATTTATAGTAAAAAATGTTTATGAATATTCTACAAAACTACCATTATTTTTCATTATCCGATTATCACATTTGATTAAAATATTATCATTTTTTTAACGTTTCACGCAAAGATTCTCGCGTGACGATTTCACATTGATTTGAAACAAGTAATTTAGTACATAAAAAATCCATAATTGATGATCTTCTCTAGTATAACAATCATGTGAACTTCGGCTAATATTCCAAATAGGGATTTGATTTGTGGCCTCCCACTCAGGCCCAACCCAAATGTACCGAATCTAAATTAACAAATAAATCAAATTATTATTATTAAAATACATTTATAAAATATGGGTCGGGTCATTCCGCCCAACAGCTTCTCCCTCATTTTTCAATTACTTTAAAATTACTCTCTTTATTCTTTGATCATTCTTTTTTCGCAGAACATTTTCTCACTTCTCATTGATGAAGAAGCAGCCAAGAAAATAATTTCTCGATAACAGTTCCGAAAACCTAATCTACTCCGCATTTCTCAAGAAAATCTCTGGCTGAATCAGTTCTCAACTTTCAGTGCGGCTGAATTTATTTTAAATTTTATTCTTTCTTCACTTCTTGAGGGATTACCGGGCCTCTCATTTTGAACATCGGTTTAGTGGTGTTTATTGCGGTGGTTATTTTAGGGTTATCGGGCCAAGGAATTCATTTTTTGGAACGAATTGAGCCAAAGCATCCCTTTTTTTTTATGAAATTTCATATTATATAGTGCATATATATACTGTGGGGATGAATTTGGCGATTTTGTAGAAAAGTATCATCTTGAATTTCTTGATGGAGATCAATGATGGCGGCGATGATCAAGCATCTGGATGGATGCAAGTCAAAAAGGTTTTCTATGCGCTTATTCTATTTGTTAGGAGGTCAAAAAGTGATTTTTTTTTCCCTTTAATGTTCGGATAGGAATAGCATCTGGGTTGAAATCTTTTGCAGATTTATGTTATATTAGGTCTTACTTTATGTGAAAATCTGGATATTTTGGTTAATCACATGGAAAAGCTAAAGTGGTGATGAGTGTGGAATATCAAAGAATTTATGTGCATAAATGTTTGTATTACATTATCTTGATGAAGAGCTTAATTCTTTTTGTCATGGTTATTGAATTTCCGAAACTTTGACTCAATCCCTCGAATTTTGGAGTTTAATAACCAACTATTAGATGATGTTTATGAATTTGGTTCATTTTAATTCTTTGTTTAAGTCATTATATGAACTTCTTTTGCAGAAACACAGAAGTAATTTGAAGTTCTCAGTACATGGTTGGGCTGAAGGACTGTCTGGAAAACAGAGGTTTAGCAAGCCAAACAATCAGCTTTCATCAGGTCAAAAGTTGGAGAGTAGCATAAAGGCAACCCAAAGTTCTAATGGAAGTAAAGATTGTACAAGGCACAATAGCAATAATCTTATTAAACCTGCTTCTGTATCTGATGAGGATGGGGCAGTTGAGTACTACCTTGATAAATGTGTTGTTAATCAAAATAATGAAGAATTAGATCCATCTCATCTGGAAGCAAAAAATACATCAGACCCTACAGATAAATTAGTTGGCAATCAAGAAAGTATCCATAAAGATACCATCCTTCCAAAAATTAAGTGGGGTGACTTGGATGAGGGAGCACTCATAAATTATGGGAAAGCTCCTGGAGCTGAATTTGAGTTTGGGGGAATCAAAGTTCAGAATCTTGATCCTCAAGAGGACAGTATATTTGTTAAAGAAGCGACTAAGGAGATGAATGAAGTGTCATTAGAAGATGTCAAAGAAAAAATCACAAGTGAGAAAATGGTTAGCCAGAGTACTTCTATATCATGTTCTGATGCAGAGCATGGGCGTTCCCAGCCAGAAATTGAAGAGACCCGATCTCGAGATTTTGCATGCATGATCAATGAGGGGATAGAAATTATGAAAGCATCTAATTCTTTATCAGAATTAGGTTGTTCGGATGTTTCTGTGGTACCCCTTAGTGATGTTGCTTCAAGCAGTGCGGCAGCAACCAGAGATTCACCAGAGAATTGTGATCCTGGAAGTAGTGGAGAATCAATATTGGCAGCTTCAATTGAAGAGTCCAAGGATAAAAAATCTAAAGCAGATTCTGATGATCTACTGGATGGCCAGAATGCAGATGCTGTCAGTTTAGATGCAACGGGTGAAAGCAAAGAAAGATTCAGAGAACGTCTTTGGTGCTTTCTCTTTGAAAACCTTAATAGAGCTGTAGATGAGCTCTATCTTCTCTGTGAACTTGAATGTGATCTTGATCAAATGAAAGAAGCTTGTCTTGTTCTTGAAGAAGCTGCATCAGATTTTAGAGAACTAAATGCTAGAGTAGAAAAGTTTGAGAAATTGAAAAGGTCATCACCTCGTGGAGCTGATGGGGCTCCAGTGATGATTCTGTCTGATCATCGCAGACCACATGCTCTCTCGTGGGAGGTAAGGATCATCGCTCTTTTGGATGCAAATGTGCTATCTTTTAGGGTTTCAAGATTTAGATTTGTATGCATTGGAGCTTCTCCTTCGTGTGATGGATATTATTCTAGTCACTGAATAACCAATATTATGTCAGAGAAATTGTAAAAACTGTTTAGTTATCTTCTCTTGAAATGATGACTAACACTGATAATATACAATATCTATTTTCTCATGTATAATATTTCACTTTAGTGAATGCTCTTCATGAAATATTTATATCTGAACTGTGCTTTAAACTCCTTTATTTGTGATATGTGATGAACCTTACACATCATGTTGCAAGTTGCAACATTTCTAAGTTAGATTTAGTTAAACTTAAACCAAGATACTTAAAAAGTGTTTAAAGAGGAGGATTCCATGTGAAGAGTTGGATTGTTTTTTATGCATTAATCCATTGAGGATTTGTCTGAACTCCTAAATTACATCTGCTGAGTTAGGAGAGAGACAAATTGGCATCAATATCTACAAGCTGCTCATTTTTGGTTTATTTTTCTGAGACCTTGCTGTTTTAATTTGAGTGCAGGTCCGTCGAATGACAACTTCACCACACAGGGCATATATTATGTCTTCATCTCTTGAGGCTTTTAGGAAAATACAGCACGAGAGAACTAGTGAACATTCTCACAAGGCCAAGAATTTTGGATCTGGCAGTCATAGTTGCCCTTTCAGAACAACGGATAACTTGGATCTGGAGAAGCATGCCAAAAAAGATGAAATGATTGCCTCTAAAGAATTAACATCAACAGATTCAGAGCAGATTGGAGTCTCAGATACCTCCCAGCGCACAATTAAAGAAAAAAGAAACGTTGATTCAGGTAAATCAGGTTCTGTGGCTTCTAGAGTTCCTCGGAAAGAGGGTTCTTCTACGTGTGTCAATGGAAAGAGCAATGTGGAAAGGCATGGATCTGCTTCCGAGGCTGAGAAGTTCGGAAATAAGAGAAACAAGATCTCTGCAGAACACAATACTGAAAAAAATCTGAAATCAGCTGATCCCTATAGAAGAAGTCTTCCTTTTCCTGAAAGAGAGAGAGAAAAGGGAAATAGAATTTCAGTGAAGTCCATGGATGCTTGGAAAGAGAAAAGAAATTGGGAGGATATACTTGCAACGCCGCATCGTGTATCTTCTCGTTTCTCCTATTCGCCTAGTATGAACCGGAAAGGTACTGAGCGAGTACGTGTTCTACATGATAAACTTATGTCTCCGGAGAAGAAGAAGAAATCTGCTCTTGATCTAAAAAAAGAAGCAGAAGAAAAACATGCCCGAGCCACAAGAATCAGAGCTCAACTAGAGTATGAGAGAGTTCAAAGGCTTCAAAGGACATCTGAGAAACTCAACCGCGTCAATGAATGGCAAAATGTTCGCACCAATAAATTGCGAGAGTCAATGTTTGCCCGCCATCAGCGTAGTGAATCTAGGCATGAAGCATATATAGCTCAGGTTGTAAGAAGAGCTGGGGATGAGAGCAGTAAAGTTAATGAGGTACGATTTATTACCTCATTGAATGAAGAGAACAAAAAGCATATCTTGCGCAAGAAACATCATGATTCTGAGTTGAGAAGAGCAGAGAAACTTCAAATAATAAAAATTAAACAGAAAGAGGACACGGCTAGGGAAGAAGCTGTTTTGGAACGTAAAAGGCTCATTGAAGCTGAGAAGCTGCAGCGCCTTGCGGAGACTCAACGAAGAAAGGAAGAGGCTCAAGTGAGAAGGGAAGAAGAGAGGAAAGCATCAAGTGCAGCCCGTGAAGCCAAGGCTATGGAACAAATGAGGAGGAAGGAGATTCGAGCTAGAGCTCGTCAAGAGGAAGCTGAACTCTTGGCTCAGAAATTAGCTGAAAGACTCAGCGAAAGTGAACAGAGGCGTAAATTTTATCTAGAGCAAATTCGAGAAAAAGCCTCAATGGATTTTAGGGACCAATCTTCACCTTTATTGAGGCGCTTTTCTGGTAAAGAAGTCCAAGCCCAAGGTAGATCAGCTTCATCCAGCAATGGAGATGATAACGTCACCAATGATGGTAATTGCACATCAAGCGCTGTTATCTTAAACAGTGAGACATTGCAACACTCACTAAAGCGAAGGATAAAAAAAATCCGACAAAGACTTATGTCTCTGAAACATGAATTTCCCGAGCCTTCAGCTGCAATTGAGAGTTCTAGTCTTGGCTATAGGACTGCTGTTGGAACTGCCAGGGGAAAAATTGGTAAGTGGCTTCAGGATTTACAAAAGCTTCGACAAGCAAGGAAAGATGGTGCTGCTACTTTTGGGCTGATCACCGCTGAAATTATCAAGGTATACTATTTTTTTTAAAATTGTTTCGGATACAAGTAATTTCTTGTTTGATGTTGTTCACTGTGCTTTTTTATTGCCACTGACATGCTTTTATATCATTTAGTTCTTGGAGGGAAGAGATGCTGAGTTGCAGGCTTCTAGGCAAGCTGGTTTACTTGATTTTATTGCTTCTGCCCTACCAGCTTCTCAGTCATCTAAACCTGAAGCTTGTCAGGTGACTGTATATCTTTTAAGGCTTTTGAAGGTAGTGCTGGCAACACCAGCGAACAAATGCTATTTTCTTGTACAAAATCTCTTGCCCCCGATGATCCCGATGTTGGCAACAGCACTGGAGAATTATATCAAAATGGCAGCAGCATCGAATGTCCCTAGTCCAACTAATCTTATCTCAAGTAAAACCTCAACTGGAAATTTGGAATCGATTTCTGAAATTGTGGATGGTTTTTTATGGACTGTTGCAGCAATTATTGATCATGTAAGCTGTAACGAGTATCAACTTCAGATGCAGGATGGTTTAATAGAGCTTGTTATTGCATATCAAATTATTCACCGGCTGAGAGATCTTTTTGCACTTTATGATAGACCACAGGTGGAAGGTTCTCCTTTCCCTTCATCTATTCTACTAGGTATAAATTTGTTAACGGTTCTGACTTCCAAATTCAGAGAGTCATCCTCAATTGATTGGGATTCTTTTCCTCGTGATGTTGTACGAGTAAATAAGCTTGGAGAAACAAAATTTTCTGGGTCTACAGATTTAGGAGTTGTTGCATGTGAATCTAGTGTAGAAAGCTTATCAACAGATTTACCGGATGTACAGATTAGTAAACTACAAGAAGAATATTCAAATAATGATCACCGAACAAATAGTCGAATTCTCAAATGTAATAACTCTCATGATGTTGAGCATCTTGGTCTGAAAGTCCAATCGCAATATTCAATGGATGAGTCACTTAGAGCACCTACAGAAGATAAGCGTCTGTGTTCTGTCACTGAGAAGGATAGAAATGACAGTGCAAGCAATACTGCTGAAAAACAAAAAGGAAATGTCCCTGATTCAAAGCAGCGTGCCACTTTTCTTCTTTCAGCAATGTATGAGACTGGTTTAGTTTGTCTTCCTTCCACGTTAACTGCCGTGCTATTGCAGGCGAATAACCGCTTGTCTACTGAACAGGTTGAGTAAATGTAGTTTTATTATGCAATTTTTTCTTGTATGTTAGAACTCTCACTAATAGTATGTGAACTTATTAGTTGGCTGCATGCTTGGAATGTGATTATAATTTTTGGTCTAGTTTACTGCATCTTCGAGATTTATAATTCACTTTATTTGAGAACCTGGATTCAGTTTTTGGAAATGTTGGACCTTTGATTTTTTTGTTTATTAACATGTCATGTTTGGCATCTTCAGCAAGGGGTCCAAGGCTTAAATTTTACCCGCAATGTTATATGATGTGTTTATGTGCTCTTATCGGTTTAGTTGGCAAAATAGATGATATTCAGATAGCATTTCCTCCTGTTCTCTTGATAATATACTCCTTCCGTCTTTTAAAGCATAATAATGGGATATTTGGCACTGAGTAATTTACTTCTAACCATATATTTCAGAGCTCATACGTGCTTCCATCTAATTTTGAGGAAGTGGCAACAGGAGTTTTGAAGGTGTTGAACAATCTGGCTCTAATAGATATATCTTTCATCCAGAAAATGCTGGTCAGCAAAACCTCCACTCCCACACCAAAAAAAAAAAAATCTTTACATTTTCGGCACATTTATTGGTCTTCTTTTTCCCCTTTTATTTACAAAGTTGATTATTGTGTTCTCCAAAATCAATTTCAGGCACAGCCAGATCTCAAAATGGAGTTCTTTCACTTGATGAGCTTTATACTGTCTCATTGTACTAGCAACTGGGGACAAGCTAACGATAAGGTATTCCTTTTCTATTTATCAAATATCATGTGAAGTAGATAACCTACAATACACTTGCAGATATGCAAAACTAACTATATTGATAGTTTAGAATCATATGTATATCTCTTGATTTCCTTTGTTACATAACTAAATCTCCTGGTTTTTCTCAGATTGGTACGCTCTTGCTGGAAATTTTGTCACTTCTCGGATATTTCGCGTTATTCCATCTTGAGAACCAAGCTGTCCTACGCTGGGGAAAGAGCCCTACAATCCTTCACAAGGTGAACTTTTCGAAATCTCATATTCTAATGCAGCTATTAGATCACAGAATCTAACTGCAGCATGAATGAAAGCAGGTTTGCGATTTGCCCTTCGTATTCTTCAGTGATCCTGAACTGATGCCTATATTGGCTGGGACATTAGTAGCTGCCTCATACGGATGTGTACAGAATAAAGCGGTTATTCAGCAAGAACTCAGCATGGATATGCTCCTTCCCTCACTCAAATCATGCAAAACCATAAAAGATTCCAACGGGCCTTTTACCGATGATTCTGGTGAACCGAATCAGATGGGCCATGATAGAAAAGCTCAGGTCGATGCATCCCAGAGATCGAATCGGTGCTCTTTGAGAGGCAGTCGTGCCCTTCCCCAAAGAGGCGGCGGTAACATTAGAAGTCTCAAAGGTAGAAACCAGAGAGATGGCAAAGTGGTGAAGCTTAGTGAAGAAATGCATATGGGTTCTGCTCAATCTGCTTCTGAAAGTGCTACTTTGATGCTGCACTCTAGATTTCCGACAACCTTTATTGAGAAAGCACAACAGTTTTTTACAGCTGAGATTCATCCAAGCAACAGTGAGATGTTTTGATTTATAAAATATATGGTGAAGTATAGTCCAACTGCAATATTCAACTGTATCTTTTACCCACAGGGCATACTATCTACTCCATTTAATATAACCAACCAAATATCTGCACGTTTTTTGTTTTTTGTTTTTTTTTTTTTATTTTGGGTCATTTCTAACCCACATAATAAAATTACACAGGCTTTTACAGGGGTTATTCTGGTATGATGCCTCATTCATATTTCATTTATTTGGAAGGCACGGTGATTATGAGTACATGTTGATACAATTATGAGATTTCAAACTTTCTTCCAGCATTGATTTGACAATGGCAAAAACATGTGGGCACGAATTTTGTATTAAATTGTGTACTCTTTAGTATAAAGATGTATACCCTTTATTTTTTGAAAAAAAATAAAAAATATTAATGCAAAGTGTATACTCTTTGGAATAAAATGGTGTACTCTTATTAATTAAAATGTATACCATTTACAACAAAATAATATACTCTATCCCGTAATACTAAATTCTAAAGACACACTGCACGCAGCCTCACTCTTTGACAATTATCTGCAGAGTTGTTTTTAATTGCCTCACTCTTTGACAATTATCTGAAGAGTTGTTTTTAATTGTCAAATAATTTGGGAGCACGTAAACTATTTTGCTCAGATTTTTTTATTTTTTATTTTTAAAAAACCATTATTTTTTCTTGAGAAAGTAATATTAGGCACAAGAAGAGTAATATTTTTAGGCAAAAGCTCCCGTGCGCCCGGGGACACGGAAAGATGCTCCGTGTCCCCATGTGAACACAACTCTCCCCTCCAATCCTATTTAAACCTATGTATTGCTAGGGGTTTAAATTGTAAAGGGGCATGAAAATTGTAAAGGCGCACGGAATATGCTCCGTGCGCCCGGGTGCACAAGAGCCTCACTCATATTTTTAACCCTAAATTTATAATAAAAATAGAAAAAACCTATATTTAAAAAAAAAAAAAAAAAAAAAGGGAAGTGATCGAAAGAAGATTTATTCTTCAGTATTGTCGAATGTCGTCCAGGGGGAACTCATGACTCAGGAGGACTACATATTAAATGAATTGCCTTTCTTGCGGGGGTGGCTAATGTACTTATCCTTGTGTGCAGACAAACCATTCAAGGTTATACCATGATGTTTTTTTCGTATATATCCCCTCTAGTACTCGTGTATTTACTCTTACGAGCGGAATGAGATAGTCATACAAACTTCGCATTATCTCTTATTTCAGGTCTAATGGGATGCGATTTAGCAACTATACAGATGCGCAACTCACCCCAAACTGTTGTTCATGGCATCTTGTCAACTTTCTGTGGAGTGCCTGGAAGGTGTTCGACGTTTTTCCACAAAGAAAACCATGTATTCCAGTCTTGCAGCCTCCGTTCTTTCTTTTCTACTGTTGCACTGAGAGTTGCTGAAAAGCCCTATTGGGAGTTCAGTTATAGAAAAAACTCAAAAAAGATACGGTCTTGGCATGAATTAATAGAGCCAGACGGTTCTTCTATAGAGGTTTTTGATAATAGGGGAGTCGGAAGGAATAGAAGCTCGAAAGGGTCATGGGTAGGTGAGAGTGGAAAAAGTAGGCTTAAATGGTATTCCGAAATGCTGAGAGATTGTTCGTCTGAGCTACGTTTTATAGATGGTAAAGTGATTCATGGTTGTATCATTAGAAGCGGGATTGAACCTGATTCGCATCTGTGGGTTTCTTTGATTAATTTCTACTCAAAATGTGGGGCGTTAGAAGTTTCTTTCCATGTATTCGTGCAAATGCCGATGAAAGATGTGGTGTCCTGGACTGCTTTGATATCAGGTTTTGTGGCTCAAGGGCGTGGAGTGGATAGTATCGATTTGTTCTGTGAAATGAGGAGGGAGAATGTGAGGCCAAATGAGTTTACTTTAGCCACTGTTTTAAAGGGTTGCTCACTCTCTTCAGATTTAGATTTTGGGAAGCAGGTGCATGCAGATGCAGTTAAGATAGGCATTCTTTCGGATGCTTATATTGGTTCCTCTTTAATTGACCTTTACTCCAAATGTGGAGAGATGGAATATGCACATGATGTTTTCTGTATGATGCCAGAGAAAAATGCTGTGTTGTGGAATGCTTTACTTAATGGTTATGCACAGCTGGGAAATGGTGAGGCGGTCCTACGACTATTCTGTATGATGACAGAGCCGGAGATGAGGTTCAGTAACTACACATTGTCTATAGTTTTAAAAGGGATTGCTAGCACCAGTGCTTTTAGAGTCGGTAGAGCAATCCATTCTACTGTAATCAAGGTTGGGGGTGAACTTGATGATTTTGTTAGATGTAGTCTGGTAAATATGTATTCAAAATGTGGATTAGCTAATGATGCCCTTAAGATATTTAAGATGATGAAAGATCCTGATATAGTTGCATGGAGTTCAATTATCAGTGTGCTCGATCATGAAGGTTTAAATGTAGAAGCAGCCAAGTTGTTCAACTTGATGAGGCATTCGGGTATCAGGCCCAATCAGTTTACTCTGTCTAGTCTTGCCAGTGCTGCCATAGATCTGGGTGATCTGCAGTATAGTCGAAGCATTCATGCCTGTGCATATAAATTTGGATTTGAATCAGATGATTTGGTCAGTAATGCATTGACTGCTATGTATATGAAACTTGGATCGATTTCTGATGGGTTCCATCTATTCAATAAAATGACTAATCAGGATGTGATATCTTGGAATGCCCTATTATCTGGATTCCATGATGATGTAATTTCTGATCAAGGAATCAGGATTTTTGAACAGATGCTTATTGCTGGTTTTAGACCCAACATTTATACTTATATTAGCATTCTAAGGTCTTGTTCAAACCTTTTGAACATTGA
Source organism: Pogostemon cablin (assembly GCA_023678885.1). Lineage (NCBI taxonomy): Eukaryota > Viridiplantae > Streptophyta > Magnoliopsida > Lamiales > Lamiaceae > Pogostemon > Pogostemon cablin. Next base: position 26,625,669 of record CM043001.1, on the reverse strand, counting down.
ATTCGGGAAACAAGTACATGCCCATATAATTAAAGATAACTTTGTGGGTGATGGATATGTTGGAACTGCTCTAATTGATATGTATGCAAAGTGTGGTAGCATGGAGGATGTGGAAGCTATTTTTAGCAGATTAAATGACAAAGATGTTTTCACTTGGACAGTCGTCATTTCGGGTTATTCGCAGACTAACCAAGGGGAAAAGGCCGCTCATTGCTTCAATGAGATGAGGAGAGAAGGTGTTTTACCTAATGAGTTCACTGTTTCAAGCTGTTTGAGGGGTTGCTCTGGGATCGCAAGCCTTGAGAGTGGTCGGCAGTTGCATTCTTTTTCTATTAAAGCTGGGCTCTCATCTGACATGTTTGTATCCAGTGCATTGGTCGATATGTATGGAAAATGTGGACATATTGATGATGCTGAAGTTCTATTCAATGGCATGAAATCACGTGATACCATTATGTGGAACACAATCATAAATGGATACTCTCAACATGGGGAAGGTGATAAGGCTCTTCAAGCATTTAAAAAAATGAAAAATGAAGGAGTGCTGCCTGATGGAGTCACTTTTGTTGGGATCCTTTCTGCATGTAGCCACATTGGGTTAGTTGAAGAGGGCAAAAAGCTTTTCTACTCGATGAGTGAATCCTATGGAATTACTCCTGGGATTGAGCACTATGCTTGTTTGGTTGATACACTTGGTCGAGCTGGAAAACTTGATGAGGTTGAAAGCCTTGTTGAAAATATGGAGGTAACTCCAACTGCTTTGATCTGGGAGAATGTTCTTGGTGCTTGTAGACTCCACGGAAATGTCGAATTGGGCGAAAGAGCTGCTAGGAAGCTTTTTGAACTCAATCCTGAAACAGATTCATACTACATTTTGTTATCTAATATATATGCTAGCAAAGGGAGGTGGAGTGATGTCTCTAAAGTCAGAGCTTTGATGACCAGTAAAGGCGTAAAGAAGGAACCTGGGTGCAGCTGGGCTGAGATTGATGCTCAAGTTCATGTTTTCTTATCTCAAGATGCATCACATCCAAGGTTACTTGATATCCATCGTAAGTTGGACGAGTTGGGGCAGAGAATCGCGGAAGATGGATATGTGCCTAATATGAAGTACTCACTTCATAATGTGTCGGGCAAGGAAAAAATAGATAATCTTTCTAACCATAGTGAAAGGTTGGCTTTAGGCTTTGCTCTCATAAACAAAGTCAGTGGTGGAAAGATCAGAATCTTCAAGAATCTTCGCATCTGTGGAGATTGCCATGAGTTTATGAAGTTTGTCTCAGGCACTGTGAAACAGGAAATTATAGTTCGTGACACCAGCCGCTTCCACCACTTTCGCCATGGCTCTTGTTCGTGTAACGACTATTGGTGATTTTGTTCATGAAACACTGACAACTGCTGATGTCGAAGGAGATTTGGGTATAAACTACAGATTTGGATGTAAAGGATTACATGGCCACACTCTTGTATATTAAGAAGATCAGAGGTATACTTCCAGTTCCAGCTTGATTTTTGTTTACATTTTTCTGCAAAAATAGTCACCTGGAGGATTGTAATTGCACTTGCGTCAGACTCTGAAAGGAGAACATTTTGTAACCTGATTATTATGATACTTGTAAAATTATACAACTATTCAAAAGAAATTACACAACTTTCTAATTGTGTTATTGGGGATAGATTAGAGTTTTTTCCATTTTTGATAAATCATTTAAGAGAACTGTTCATAATCGGCTGATTCCTTAGATTGGTCCTGGAAATTGTCACCCTGAAGAATCAATCTGTCATAAACAGGTGAAAGAGCCCTACTATCCTTCACAAGGTCAGACTTTCTCGAAATCTCATTTTCTAACTAAGATTTTAGATTTTAGTGCAATTTGCCTGATGTTTTTGCTGATTCTAATTTGGTTCCTATGTGGTGTAGCTCTTATGGATGTGTACAGAACAAGGTTATTAGCAAGAACTCAGCAAGGATATGCTCCTTTCCCTCGCTTATATCTTCCAGTGCTCCTTTCGCTGATAATGATCCGAATAAGTTGGGTCCCAAGAGCTCAAGCTGATGCATCTCAGAGATCCAACTGGAACTCTTTAAAAGGCGCTCTTTTCCTTCCCCAAAGAGATGGTAACATTGGAACTCTCGTGGGAAGGAACCAGAGAGAGCAAGTGGTGAAGCATAGTGGAAAATGCATATGGGCTCTGCTCTGCTTACTATGCTTCTTAAAGTGATGCATTGATGCTGCATTCAAGATTTCCTACCACCTAAGCTCTATAAATTTTTGAGCAACAATGAACTGGTGCAATTTGAGAACACCTTTGACGGGACTACGAAAGAGAGATTCTCTGTTTATAGGTATTTTGCAGAACTTGTTGCATTTTTTTCACTTCTCTCTTGCTCAATGTACACTCAAATACATACTGTTTATGTTCTAATTTGAGTAGCTAAAAGAAATTATGATCAATCAATCAAATTCGTAGGTAAAGATTGCTTTCTTTGTATGTCCATATCATTTGGAAGAAGTCACCTTAGTATTTTTAACAAGGTGAGACATACATGATGAACTTTGGGAACTTTTACAGTGTAAGAAACTCATTCAATCAAAAAGCTGTTGCATCTAGGCAACAAATGATCATTTACATTTTACAAAATAAACAGGTATATCATCTACATGAGTATACATAGGATTTGCAGATCGAATCCCTCATCAACAAAATACAGAGAAACACCACTGTGATAGCTCCTCCTGGTTCGGTGGTTCCTTTTTAGTTCAGTGTTCTGACTCTCTTCTTAGACAGTTGTTCGTTGCTTCTTTAAATTGTGATAACTTGCTACATTTCACTGGCATATCATTTTCTGTAGGATTACAGGTATCATCCACTTCCTGGAACCTTTTATCACTCTCAACGACTCTTGGAGCTTCACCACTGTCAGAACAAATATGTTCAGATTGTTGATGTTGTTCTTCTGATTTTTTTTTGTCTGCTTCAGAATATGCACTCCCTGGAATCTCAATTAGTAGTTCATCATCAAGTTTGTCTCTTTGGACCTCCATATCACATTTCTGAAGGCACAATGTGGACAAGTTTTAACACAACAATCCAGGTCCTGTACATTATCATAAATGGCTCGGTAGCCTATGAAGAAAATTCTTCAGCGAACATAAGATCCAGGTCCTGTCTTTACCAGGACCTGGGGGTAAGGCCTTCCATTATATGATAGGTATTAATTTCCAAAACTAACCTTGAGATTACTCTAACTAAGCCCAATGAAATATGTTTCTTACAAATACCCTAGTGTATTTGCTTCATCAACCAATACATGATTTAATGAGGCTGATAAAAGTGCTAATAAACAGAATGCATTGAAGAATATTGTGTCTGATTCTCATGACATCGTAGAATAACACTATTATAATGGGATATTGAAACCTAACTCCCTCCTGGGATGGTATTAACTTGATTTTACATAATGTGCTTGGCAGAAAAAGAGGCCCGCCATATGCGTAATCACTGCTCAACATATCTAGTTTATTCACACTTTTAGAAGTCCATTGTGTTTCATTAACCTATATATTGGATTTATGAACTAAACGCACCCTTAAGGGAGATTTAAACTGAATGCTTTAAGTTCCTAAATCAAGCAGCTATCTGTGAGAGCCAATTGCATTGAGACTTTCAGACTTCTGAGTAGCTCAGCCAGAAAAGTTACCCTAAATTATAAATAACCTAGATATCATGCAATTGATGATCAACTGCTGCATATATAGCTAACTCAACCAAAAATGATTTTGGAAAAATACAAAACAACACCTGCAAAACTTTAGCTAGAGTTACTTTGAGTTGTTTCTTAGCCTCATTCCTAGCAATACGCCGTTCTTTACATTGTGCATTAGTAACATCAGCGTGACAAGCAACACAGAGGGTCCTCATGTTCTCTAGCTTGCATTCACCTGGGAGAATTTGAGTAGAGCATTCATCAAATATAAGAGTGTTGTATTGTTCTCATAGAACTTAGATACATTCTCATTCACACCATCTTGAAGATACAGAGGTTCAACTACAGTTTTACAATCACCATGACAAGACAATGGAGCATTCATCAAATAAAAGGGTGTTGTAATGTTCTCATAGAACCCACACTATCTTGAAGATACAGAGGTTCAACTACAGTTTTAATATCACCATGACAAGACAATAGATGTTTTATGGTTGACGAGTGACAAAAGCTCATTATAATAGAACATATCAACAAAGCGAATCGCATACCTCCCCCTTTATACACAGGTATGATGTGGTCTGCATGCCAAGCATTGCCTTCTGTAGGGTCATTAATAAGCTTTGCAAGTCTGCAAACGTATATAGTATTGTAATCCTTACAGAAAAAAATTGTTGAATTCAAACTGATGAATGAGAACTATAGAACCCAATTATAATTTACTCCAATTCATCCATTTCTGTCCTTTTCTAGAACCATTCCACAAGCAGTAAAGAAATAGTTGTACATAGTCTAGGTTCAGTGACGCACTGGTCAAATGAAAATTTTTAAATGTGTTTACTAGTGACTTAATTCTCTTTTGCATGCCAATGAAATCATCAGTATTTATTATCATTCAAAATATAAATTCCTCTCTAGTCAAATGTCATACTGTGTGGAAGAATGTTGTTAACATGGAGTGGAGTTTCTCCATAATTCTGACTTGCATTTGCAGTGGGAGAGTATGCCCTTAAGGCAATATTTATGTAATATAAAAAATCCTTGAACTATCAAATTTAAATGAATAAAATATGAATATTAAAATTTGCAAGTTGTGAAATCAGGGAGAACATACAGTTTAGCACGTCTTGATATATTAGGAGCCACTCTCTTAATATGAGCTTCCCGCTTCTCAAGAGAGAGGACTTTTAAGTGCTTCACAAGTTGATGACAGTTAAGTTGGCAATTTGTGCAAACGCCATGTTCAATTTGGAAAAGCCCCTGCAGAATTTCAGTAAATTTACTCAAGAATGTGTCTAGAAATACATAGTTAACATCTAAGCAAGCAAGAAATACATAGTTAACACCTAAGCAAGCAAGTGATCAAAATCCAAACCTCACGAAGAAATCTATTGCTAGTTCGTGAGCGAAATTCTTCCAAGCAATTCAAATTACAGAAAAGATCCTCAAAGAATTGAGGCACCTTGGCATTATTTCCCCTGCCATCAAAAGAATCAACCAAAATTTTGGGTTGGGCCATGTTTCACCAGGACAGAAAAAAAAAAAAAAAAAAAAAAAAAAAAAAAAAAGAAACTTACATGCAAGGGGCCTGACAAAGCTTGCAGAGTGGTTCATCCATGTCAGACCACGCTTGTGTATAAAGTTTCACTTTCTGACTATGACCACTACAGAGACCAACCTGTCTCCAAGTAGCATTTGATGGTAATGGATGGCTTATCTCAGTGACAGGTGTTTTACGCCTGCTACTGCCACCTTTCAGTAGTCCCTTGAGAAAAAAAGCAGAATCTGTCAGGAAATTTGACCAGAAATTGAGTAGTCTAAGAATGATGAAACCAACGATTGACACACTAGATAAATACTACAGAACTTACATACCCCATTTTCGTGGTTAAGACCTTCATTCAAATAGCATAATTCATTAGACAGGGGAAGTTGTAAGGGTTTATTCATCAATCTCCTTTTCTCTATAGCCCTCAGCTCCTTCCATTCACAAATAAAGACCGCAAGTCCTTCCATATATAACGAATCATCTTCAACTGGTTTCTCATTTTCCTCTGCAATTGAACGGCTCTCAACTTCCTCTGGTCGGTAACTCTTGAAAAGAGGTGTTGGCCTAGAATTTGTTTCTGGGGTGCAATAGTACAAGTGGATCCTTCCAGTGTGCTGGCTCACCTGAGTACAATAGGAAAACATCAATAGTCGCTACCATATCAAAGTGAAAGAGTCAAATTCATTCAAAGTAGTAGTCTACCTCAAAGCGAAGTGTGGTTGGCCGGATATCAGTCTTCACCTCATCATCTTTGTTGACATTAGCATCTCCATTTAACGTTTTTTCACTTTCATACTGTTCAGTGCGACCCTTATTCATCCTTACATGTGAGTCACAAGACACCTTTGGAACCCATGATTCATGATCCACACACGAGTTTCGGGAATTCATTGATTCATTGCTCTTCTCACTTGTATCCCTGGTGGTTTCAAAATAAGAAACACCATCGACCTAGAAGAATTGGGCACCCAACACAAAACTAAAATCAAACAACTATAAGTTTAAATTTAAATTTTATGCAAAAACAAAGAACAAAAATTCAAAGCAATGATGGAAGAGAGAATTTATATTAATACGGTTAAGATGAGATGCCTACCAGGGTTTCAAATATCGCACAAGGAAAGAGAAAGAAAACACTTTGGCACATGCAGATTGTTATCATCGAAACTTCAACACAAGATATTCCTAAAGAAAATGTATAACATAAATAGCACCTCACAACGTCTGGCATATCATTACAATGAATTGGTCCAGGTAACAACAAATATTATCTTTTAGCTGATTCATAGCCGAGAAAATCATATGTTGCAAACTCAAAGTCAAATTTCAAATTTATAGTGTGTTAACCTAAAATTCCCAAGATGTCAGTAAAATATTTCATAGCTAGATGCCATTAAGTTTTACATCTTAGAGATGTCTATGCAACTTAATATAAAACTAAATCTGAAATGCAATGTATCCCATTGATGCAAAAGTTCTAATGATGAAAGCATCCAATTTATCTAGCGACACATAGCTTCAATGTTGGAGAAAATAGTACTCACGTTCACTGTAAAGTGACAGCAATATTTGGCTCCATTACTGAACCAGAGTAAACCAAGGGTCTGTTTTCTATTGAGGCAGAATTATTTAGCAGTGGTGAAATATCACGATAAAATACCCAAGCTTAAAATATTAGAATTAATATAAGGTATGTGCTCCATCTTGTAGTACCACTATGTGTGCACATGCATCGGTAAACAATTGACACTTCAGCTTCTATTTCAATATATCTGGAAATAAAATATTTATTTATAAATTAAACCTTTATTTCATGTACAGCGCCACGCTTCCCATTGACAGTAGAAGAAACGCGAAGCAAACTCCTATTGAGCTGTTGCCACTGCAACTCATCTGAAGTATCCTGACATTTACATGGAAAAGACAAAAATCAAAGAATATAAATGCTACACAATGAAATTATTGGATTTTTTTGAAGAAGATAGCCAGCTCTTGCAATGTGTATGTTAAACTGGTACCTTAGCGCAGAAAATATACACATTCACCTGCCTCTTTTGTCCATGTCGATGAGCTCGATCCTCAGCCTTCAAAATTTTTAAGTGTATGCAATCATCAAATTGTATTCAAACACAATTAAAATTATATGCAGAACAGCAAGCATTATTAACATCTTGTCATGCGTCAAAAAGAGATATCATTAGCTAAAAATCAATCACTGAATTCTAAAAAAGGCAAAGATAGTCCTCAACCCTCAGAAAGTGAGAAAAAATATAAGCTTTTGAAACCATAATATTATTCATAAGTACAACCATCCAAATTCAAAGGTCACACTTATAAAGAACAAACCTGCAATTAAATCCTTATTATAACCAAGAAACTTAGTTATTGGTGAAAAGGGCTAAATGCATCTTTAGGTAAGTTTTGTTTTGACAAGTCCCTAAAGTATAGTTAAGCTTTAAAAGTCACTATAGTTTCAAAAGGTGTAAATGTCCAAGTCCTTAGTGTCAAAAGGGAATTTGATTTGACATTGGAACCCCCTAACTTGAAATTGATAATTTAAAGAAAAAGTTTACATATGTGGCAAATTCTGTTAAAAGTAAATCAAAAAGTTGACAGGTGAGGGAATTTCATTCAGCGACTCAGCTTTCATATTATATCTTTATACTTTTAAGGACTCTTTAAAAACAGATGGTATCATGGTGCTATGAGGACCAACTAAAAAAGAATTAATACTTTAAGGATGCATTTGACATCCATAAACAAATAGCATAACAGGAACCACACAGGTTTAAAATGTGGGGGGCACCTAAATAATTTTTTTAATCAGCAATAATTCATAGAAATTCTTAATGAGAATGTGAAAGACATGCTCAGAACTTGACACATCAATAGTCCCCTCTGTCGGAACAAGCACAAAATAATTGATAGACTTGATCTACCAAAAAATTCAATCATCAACATATGAGAGCCACGTTTCCTCCTCAAATGGAATCACAATGGCACAAATCAAAATCTTTATACCATGCAAACAAACTTCATATCATCTCTAAGAAATTCTGAAAACTAAAAGAGAAAAAAATGAATTTTAAGATCATCAGATATTTCTAAATCAAGTATATCAATTAGCATAGGTGGATAGAATATTGATCCAAGAACTTCAAATTCAGTATTAAGAGACAAAATCAAAGGACCTGTTGAATATCAGCAGGATTTGTAGGCAACTCCAAGAACACAACATTGTCCGCTGATGTTAAGTTAAGACCAGAGCTTCCAGCACGTATACCAATCAACGCTATTTTAACCTGATAAAATCCAATGATTTTATTGCATCAGTGAGAACCAAAAAGAAAGTGACAGTAGATTTCTGTTGTTTACTTCTGTTTACCTTGAATATTAAAAATAAATCATAAAAGTCCATCTCATGGAACATGAAAGTACAGAAAAACACATTACAAGGTCCTGACTAGAACTAAAGTATCTTAGTTTTAAAAAATAACCATAATAATTATAATCAGTGGAATAACTGAAAGCACTATATAAGGGCTAGAGATCTGTTATGCTAGGATTTGAGAAGAAAATAACATAACCATACCTCTTTTAAAGATTGGAAAGACTGAATAGCTGACTGTCTGTCATTGCCAGTAACAGTGCAATCAATGCGTACAAACTCAATTCCTTTCTCGGATAGAAACGCCTGTGTAATAACAAAATAATTAGTCACTATATACAAATGCATGTTAATGTCAGTAGATATGCAGTCCATTGCCATATAAAATTTGATCAAGTGCCAACTACTGACACTGATATGAGATATGATCTGGAGGTCTCTAATGAGCCAATGGTATTATCCTAATTATTTTCACCTTGGAGGGATAAGATTTACTCTTCTACATAAGATGCAGCAGTGCATTTGTTATATAGCTAAGCGGAATAGACTGTCAAACACATTTTTTACGCACCAATATAAGACAAAAAATTAAGGGTTTCTCAATCACAGAATTATTTTCTGAGCCATGACACTTATGGATAAGATAAAGAGAGACAACGGTCAGTATAATGAATTGAAACTAAGCAAACAGATCTGAAAAATCACATTTCAATTTTTTAAGCATAATACGCAAAGTATGATTTATTGTACCATTTTCCCAAAGGGGGATATATATATATATATATATATATATATATATATATATATATATATATATATATATATATATATATATATATATATACACACATATATGTATGTATGTTCGTGTATTCAAGCACGTATTCGATATCAGAACTTTGAACAGACACCTATGTCCTAAGATATAAATAAAATGGTTCTCACCTGCACTCCATCAAGCACCTTATGATGATAAGCAAATATTATCATTTTGTGGGAACTGGAACTTTTTTGTGTGGTTTCTTCTCCATCATCCTCCACCATAATAGGATGCATAGAGAGCCATTCAAAGAACCCAGGCAATTTTGCCAAACCAAGTGCAGATAGTTTTTTTGACAATTTCTCATTCATTTCAATGTCTACATGACAGAGGAACAGTTGAATCACTATATAAGCCGCTACAGCATGTGTAAGTTGAAAGATTCTAATCTTGCTTCATTATATCAGATGCTCAATCCGAAAATCATTTGTCCAAACCATGACATATACAACATGTTAAGAGATACCTTGATCTTCATCAACAACATGAAGAGGTGCATTTTCAACATAACTATCAGCATCAACATTTTTAATGCCCAGAGCTACCATAGCAGAATCAACATCTGATTTCTTCAAAATTAAAGTAATGATCTGCCTACGTTTAGGCGGCAATTGCAGCAAAACCTGCTCCTTTAGTCGTCTTATCTGCCATATTGCAAATAAAATATAGAAGGTATTGAAACGAGATAAAAAATGAAGTAGAAGCAAACAAAGAAAAAAGGAGTAACTGCACAAGCCTCACCATTACACTTTGCCTCAGTAAAACATTTAGTTCCTCCAAGCGTGCCCCCTTTGAGAAATCCTACAAATTAGATTTGGTTACACATAAGAAAAAGTTGGGAATTCAGTAAAAAGTCAAACAGAAGGATGATTTTAGGCAAAGAATATTATCATATATTAATAGAGAAGAGAACTTGGAAAAATCAGGCAACTGGCTAAAGCTGGATGGGTATGAGAGGAAAGACAATTCGGTGCCACATGAAATCCAGATCAGGCAATTTAGCGTTTTAAAAATGTCTTCAGGCAAGATAAAAGACAGATGAAGAATTAATTAGTTTGCCTTATCAACAAAAAGATATGGCGCACGATTCAACCCAATGATACCTGATAAACCCTTCCTTGACAACCCATTGCCAATTTGATAGAGCAATAAGTTTTGGCGTACTCAAATTTGGTCTTCCCTAGCAATCCCGGCCTGCATCAAATAAAACTTGTTACCTGAAAAAGTGAGAATGTATATAACAGATCACTTCTATGACGATGCTAAACCACTTACCATAACATATTAACCTGATGAAAAATGTCATACGGCCTATTATCACCTAGGTAAAAAGCAACCAAATATAAGCAAAAATAGAGACAGATAGACTTATTAGTCATAAGAAAAACTAGAACATGTCCATCTACGGCTGTCAAAAAGATGATTTGAACAACCTAGACAAAGAAGGAGTTCCTGACAACAGAATGAGATGCTTGACCTTTCCAGCCACATCAAGCACAGTTTTCAGCTGTGGAAAATGGAAAACAAAAAATATATACATCTCAACATAAAAATCTTGAAAAGGTTATCTAAACTTAAAATTCAACGGGATAAAAACTAAAGTATAACTAATAATTATGTGAATAAAGACAAACCGACAAAGCTTGACGTGACAATCTGTGATTAGTTATACTACCATTGGCAAGATTTGTACCTCATCATTTTCTGATGATTTTTTGCTACAGTGCAAATGATGTGATTCATCAATGATCAAGGTAACCCATTCTTGTTCCAACATGCTATTCTTTAGACGGCGAAGCATGGTGTATGAACTCACAACAACTCTTGGACATTTAACCAATCTTGCAGGGTTGTCTTGGTGCCCAAAAACTGAAAGGAGGAATTTAAGCAGCTCAAAGGCATGTACGTTCAAAGAATATATAAGCCAGTATGAGCTAACCAAGAAAGCTAGAACAATTGAATTAGATATATAATATGCTGTATTAAGGAAAGCACTGCATATGCACAACAAATTCATCTGAAGTTGAGTACAAAATCACAATTCAGAAAGTTACCATAAGGTTCATAAAGGTTATATAGATGGAATTTCCTGTACTTTGTACACATCATACAAAGGAATATAAGATTTGGAACATTAAAGGTGCCATTTCTTGAAGTCAAGTTCCACCTTTGGTTTCACTAGGAAGGAGAAAGAAGCAACAAATGCAAGAATGTACTCAGGGAAATAATCTAAAGTGAAGAGAATACAACTCAAGACAAGAGTTGAGATACTACTTTAGTTACCACCCATAAGTTACCACAACAATTTATTGATCCAGAGAAGACAAAAGTTATGAGAGTGTGAGAAAACCAAAAAAGATAGAATAAAATGATGTGCAGAGGACAAATGACTGGTGAAGTCAGGAAAATACCTAGGTGAATATCAGAAGGCAAACAAGAAGGAAACCATCTCTCCAATTCTTCTGCCCATGAATATCTCAAAATAGCTGGACAAACAACAAGTATGGAACCTTTTTTCGCAAAAGAGCTTGCAATTGCAATTGCCTAATGCACACCAAGAGTCTGATTAGTCAAATATACCTTCCAACCAAAGAGACTAGAGAGCAATGGTGATCAATTTACTACTAAAAACTAAATTGTATTATCGAAACAACATAAATTAAAGGTCCCTAATTAATTTGACATCAATTAAAATGACAGAGGAATAGGACTGGCATGCATATACATTTTGATTTTTTTCATTTTTTTAATGATTTCTTTCATTGTGAATTAAGAACTTACATCCAAACACAGCTCAAACTAATACATAAATATCAGAATGAAGTTAAAAATGGAATATACAATACATGATGAATTGTATCAGCAACAGCCTGCAAACACAAGTAAACATCTGTAAATCAGTTTTCAGGGCCTCTGAACTAAAAGAGGTATTTTCCTTTCTCAGGGTTGTGTTATTCTCAAATATATAATCGAGAATAGTGAATGCCAAGACATAAGTCCACTCCATGACCTCAAAACAAGAATAAATTTTCCCTATTAGATCACCATTAAAGGAAGTATAGGATTTAATTTTCTACAATGAATGTTGAATATTCATTGTACGACCTAAAACTAAACATAAACTTTGATATGCTCCTTTACTCAAAGCAAAAACGAGAAAGACGTGAAGGGAAAATTTAGACCTGACATACTTTGAAGATGTAAAGGAGCAGTTATGCGCTCCAGTACATTTTATCTTTCTCTAGCCAAAAGCATTAGGTTGAAGCACCAAATTAGAGTGATAATGTATTTGAAAATACAATGCCCAGAAATTTTTCTAAATGTTAACCCAATTATAGATATCTTGAAAACTTCACGGACTGGCTCTACTATTTTGAATCTTTTACTATATAAGAAAGCATTTGCTTAGAATAACAACAGAGAAAAGGGGTATCACACAAAGTGGTGATCCTTAGTAGTATTTAGAATCTATTACAATATGATTGTGTCCATACCTGGAGGGTCTTTCCAAGCCCCATTTCATCTGCAATGAGACACCTACCACCCCTCCTGAGTCCAAATCGAACACCATCAAGTTGAAATGGTAGTAGTGCATTTAACAAAGATTTAGGAATCTCAGAAATCAACTCATCTACTTTCTCATCAGAGAAATGCTCAGGTCTGCATGGTATCCATTTTCCGGCAATGAATGAATGTGAAAACCTCTCAATGACATTGAAGGTTCCCCAAGGTATCTCTTCACATTCAATGCCCTTGCAATTCTTTAAGGATTTTAGGACTGAGTGATAGTCATAAAGCTTGAAAACACAAGCCTTTCCACCACCAGTGTTCTGTGTGTAGTGTGATAAAATCACCTGATATAGATGCAAGTAGAATAAATAAACGACATAAATAAACAATGTTATGTCTTCTGGCTGAAATAAAGGGATCCAGAACAGATTCTACCTAGGGTTTCCCATCTTGCACAAAACACAAAATCAAGATAGCGCAACTTGATCGTTTTAGTTACGTACTAAAAAATCTAAACTTTTCATCATAACTTCAAATAGCATTTCTCATGTTATCATGATTGAAACAGTTACTCAGACTAATCTATTCAATCGTCATTTTCAAACTCTATCTCCCAAAATATAAATGGACAAACCAACAAATTAATAAAGATGTAACAATTCTAGAGATTCTTTCCTCCAAAGAGCATTTACGTACATTAGATAGACAACGGTTGAGCTCCTCAAAGCAAAACTCTTCACCCGGAAACACTACGCCTTCGATAGCAACAGGAGTGACCGAAAAAGAGTCGGGAGAGCATATCTCGAGCCGGGCCAAGAATTTCTCGGGCTTTGGACACGGTACAGTTGAATCAGACGTGAGAATGTGCTTGGTAACGGGGAAATTATTGGAGACGCCGGGCTCGGGAGAAAGCTTGCGGCATTTAGAGAGTTCCCAATGGTGGTGGTTTTGATGAGCGTCTTGTTCGGTCAGTGCGAGGATGGCCTTGCGTTTGGCTAGGGCTGCGGCCCGATTCGCATCGGCCCGCTTTCTTTGTTCCTCTGTGATTTCTTCTTCTAGTTCGTCCATGTACTGAATTCGTAGAGCGGGAAAGAGGGGTGGAATTTAATACTCCCCAAAAGTCGGACACTTTTTTTTTCACCATAGAACAACACTATTTACAAATTTATTAAAATAGCTTAAACACAAATCAAATATCATCATAGAAAAGTAGGAGAAATAATATTTAATGTGTACAAATTAATTAAGTATTTTTATATGATCTTATATTCTAAAAAGAAAATGTTTATATGGGACAAATAAAAAAAGAAAGTGAACAACTAGGTTTACTGATATATACTCCATCTCTTAATCGTTTATGTGTAAAAGGCACACTTAATGTGGGATGGAAAGAGTATATACATTTTGCTAGGTTTAATTTGTTGGATATTTTATAATTTAAAATAATTGTTTTTATTATTATTATTATTATTATTATTATTATTATTATGATACTTATTACACCTTAATTCTTAACGGTTATGTAATCGTATTGTTTATGGCCCCATTAATTCTCATGAATGTGTTGGTGTATGTGAAGGTTATAAGGCTGTACATTATTTAATTGTTATATACATTGATATATACTACACCATACACATGTCCTCTCATAATATACATTTACATGCTACCTAATAAACATACATTTGTATATATTAAACAATTTACATTTCTACACACTATAAAAATATGTAATTTTATATGCGATACTTTATCTTTAAGCATTGAGTAAACACGTGGTTCGGGGTCTCATCGCTGCACACGAGAGGACTCGGGTCGTCGAATCTTGGGAGAAGAACGTGTAAACCAAGAATGTCATACCAGTGCAGTGGGAGCGTTTCTTCTCTAAAGAGAGCGCTACGGCGTGCTTCGACCCATACTATTCTTATGCCTTATTTTATTTTTAGTTGAATTGTTTGTATGTTTGATCCTTAAATTAATTTCCTTACTATGTGTTGAGTTGTTTGTTTTTACTTAAATTTTCCAACAATTTTAGAGAAGAAAACGTTTATTAATTTAGGACTTAATAATTTTGTGCTCAATATGAATTTTCTAATCATGCGATGGAATATTATTTTAGTTGTTGTGAGTGATTTTCAAAATTGAAATAATCTTACTAGTGTTCTTTTTAATTACCTGAGTGAGAAATAGTTTTTGAGTTGATTTTAGTCAAATAAAATTATTATTTTATAGATATGGTTAATTTGTTGGTAAAGGTTTTATTTTGGGTTCTTGAATGATTAAATTTAAGTGTTTTGTAAAAAAAAAAAAATAGATAAAATTTTGTTTTTGGATCCAAGTTATATTCTTGTGATGTTTTGAATATGTGCCTCTAGTAAAATGAATGCGTTGTTATTTTTTCTGGATCAGTATGTTTTGTTGAGGTTTTATTTCTTTGTTTTAGGAAGATATAGAGATTAAATAATAAGAAATAGTTTCATACTCAGAAATTGTATATTTAATTAAATCATGTACATCCAATTTTCATGTGATATTTCCCAGGATTGGTCGCCAATCACAATTATCGAATTTTAAATGCTTACATGTGATCATATAAATTCTAATAAATCCTCTAGATCATTTTTAATTTTTTACCTAAATCTATGATTGCTTTGAAGCTTGGAATTGACCCCAAAGCTTTTTGTGTGAATTTTTTGACCGATTAATTTAATATTGATGTAGTAATTGTTATTACTTTAATACAAAAGCAAATCCAAGAAATTTATATAATTCCCTATAATTTCAAGCATGTTGTTGGTATTCTTGTTTGGTGTTATCAATTATTATCCAATGATACTTGTTGTCCATGGTTTGTGAAAATTATTTGTTGTTAGTTAACGATAAAATATATTATGTAGTAGATAAAAATGGGTAAGTTGATTTTGGGATATCTTTAATGACGTGGGAGTCAAAAAAAAAAAGTTCGAATTATGTGAAGCATCATGAATTCATGTTTATGCAATGCATAAAATATAATAAAATTGAAATCAAAATGATAATTTTTATTGAAAGAGGTGATGAATAGTTGGCTTTATCTTAAAGCAATTTGTGGCTTAAATAAGGTGTAAATATTTAGACCTGTCAATTTGGGTTTAGCCCAATGGGCCAACCCGCCCCGCCCCTCAAAAACCCGCAACACAATAACCCACAAGTAACCCGCCCCACTAATGACCCACCCCACCAATGGCCCGCCCCACTGTAACCCGCCCCACCCTAACCTATTAACAGGTGGGTTGCGGTGGATTGTGGGTTGACCCACCCTAACCCACCATCAATTCACAATTTTCAATTAACCTCTTACCCACCCTCATCACCCCCCCCCACCCCCCCCCCCATCGATATCGATACCAAAATTTTGATATTTCAAAAAATTTTCGATAAATTAAATTCGATATCGTACAGAATTTTTATCAATATCGATAAATATTGATTAATACCGATATTTTAGCATAGCGTTTCACATCGAAAAATTAGCATACCAAAAAAATATCGATTTATCGACCAAAAAAATATCAAAAATCATAAAAATATCAAAAATAAAAAAATCGAAATATTGACTACACCAAATTAGTGGACACAAAAAAATTCATCCTCTAATTTAATGTTTATTATTATAGATTAAATTATTTGTTGAAGAGTATAAAAAGTAAATGTAAGATGTCATAAAAAATCTATTAAAAAATTGGAAAAAAATTCAAAAAAATAATAAAGAGAGAGGTGGGCTGACCCGCCCCGCGAGTGGCCCGCCCCGCCAACAACCCGCCCCACCAATGACTCGCCCCACTTAAGCCCACTAAAGAGTGGGTTGTGGTGGGTTGTGACATAACCCGCCCCACAATCCATTTTGACAGCTCTATAAATATTATTACAATCTATTCTTCCCTGACAGGATAGTGGGGGCTTCAAGTCACTCTAATACTTGAGCTCCAAGTCAGTGAATATGTTTTCAATATGTTGGTTTAATTTGAAGCTGACCTGATGCTACTACTTGTTGCATTTTGTTTAATTGTGTGTGGTTAAAAATAATTATTTTACATCTTTACTTTTAGGCCTTTCATTACATGTTATTATCATAATGAAGTAGAAGTCTAAGAATGTCATGCTTAATTGAAATTTGGCAATTTAGAGTTTCCATCTTTGCCAAACATTATCATGCGTGCTTTTATTAAAATAAATAAAATAAAAGTCTTTTGTGATAACTCAAATAAATGCACTATCTTTTCTAAATATTAATAGCCCACTTATTGCTTATGAATGTTTTGTCTCTATTTCCTGTTTAAATATTCTGATACGTTAGTATGTAGATTATGTTTGAGTATTACCTTGCGTTTAATGTACTTTCCAAACTTTTTGAAGAAAAGTTGGGAAGTTGGGATTGATTATTTTTCTTATTTAATTGTTAGAGGTTTTGAAGAAAAGTTGTGGTTGATCTCATTGACACTTTCTAATATGTTTTTTACAACTATTAAATGTTGATTGCTATTGCTTCTATTTATAAACTAGATATACACAAAATAGGAATATAAATTTGGATAAGAAAATTAATATGATTTAATCAAAAGATTTTATTGTGGCTTGTGAGAAAAAACAAAGTTTATAAATTTGGTGAATCTTTTTATTGATTGAAAAGTGTATACTATGTAGCATGGAAAGCTTGATATAGAGGAATGAGTTATTATTGTTTTGTATCATATGATACATGTGTTTATATAAAAGTTATTGGAGATAATTGTGTTATCTTATGTTGTTAATGACATTTAAAATTATTGTCATCTCATTTAGAAATGAAAGTTGTTGGTTGTTGGTTATAGATGTAATTTTTTGAGACTAAACTCATTAAAAATTGTGGCTCCATTTATTTGTCACAATCTCATTATATTGAAAATTTCATGAAATAGTTTAATTATTTTGAAGTTAGTGCACATATATTGTTGGTGGATTAGTGAAGTATACTTATATGCACTTGAATGACTATTTAAATATTTTGAAGAGACTATAAATTATGTTTTTAATTAATTCACTGATTTTACTAATGTCTTATAAGATTTCAGTGGCAGACTGAATTGTTGATTCAAATGAAACAAAGTCCACTTGTGGGTGGTTTTGTGTGGAGGAGCAATACCGTGAAAATCCACTAAATAAACTGTGATCTATAGATGTCGCTTCTGTGGAGGATGGATGGATACAAAGTTTACTAAATGATGATCATTCGTTGCCAAAGCCAATTACTCCCGTCTCTCTACATTGTGATAGTCAAATGCAACTGCTAAAGCTAAAAGCAAAAATTATAATAATATTAAGGCATTTGACTGCTAGACTTAAAACAATAAGACACTTATTTCTAACGGTGTTAATTATTTGGATTTTGTCAGGTATGAAAATAATACAGTGGATCCACTCACAAAGAGATTGACGCGTCAATGAGTTTTATTTATATATAATCATCGAGGGGAATGGGATTGGAGCCTATTAATTAAGTTACCACAGTGGAAAGCCGTCTTCGGAGGTATGGCGATCCCATGAACGAAGTTCAACGGGTAAAAACGAAACTACAAAGGGGTGACTTGGAAGAACACACGTGATAAATAAAATATTTTTTGCGGAAATATTTCCGGGTCTCATTCCTATGGTGATAAGTGCTCTTCATGTGACGTTTGAGGTTGAGTCTAACTCTTAGTGAATCCAAATGTATATTTATTTGCGGGGTGATTGGTCACAAGTTACCCTTGGAAGATTCACCTAAATGAACATAGTGGTGTGGTCGCTACTGTGGATATTTTATAATTTAAAATAATAGTTATTATTATTATTATTATTATTATTATTATTATTATTACACCTTAACTCTTAACGGTTATGTAACCGTCTATTGTTTATGGCCCCATTAATTCTCATGAATGTGTTGGTGCATGAGAAGGTTATAAAGGTTGTATATTGTGTAATTGTAATATACATTGATATATACTACATCATACACATGTCTTCTCATAATATACATTTACATACTACCTAATAAATATACACTTGTATATACTATACAATTTACATTCCTACACACTATAAAAATATGTAATTTTATATGCGATACTTTATCTTTGAGCATTGAGTAAACACGTGGTTCGGGTTCTCATCGCTGCACACGAGAGGACTCGGGTCGTCGAATCTTGGGAGAAGAACGTGTAAACCAAGAATGTCATACCAGTGCAGTGGGGCGTTTCTTCTCTAAAGAGAGCGCTACGGCGTGCTTCCACCCAGACTATTCTTATCCCTTGTTTTATTTTTAGTTGAATTGTTTGTATGTTTGATCCTTAAATTAATTTCCCTACTATGTGTTGAGTTGTTTGTTTTTACTTAAATATATATTAATTATTTTACGTTCCACTTATCAAAAAGAAAACAAATCAAAATATAAATGTAAATTTTAACGGGGAGATGTAACGGGTAACTTTTAGAGGGTGAGAAAAATAAATTTTTATAATTTTAAAGTGAACGGTCTTATATATTTTCACTCTTCCATTTGTTCCTTTTAGATTATTTTAGTGATTTATGCCTTTTTTATTTTTTAATTTGATTCAATTTAATTTCCTGCAAGAGCAACTAAATGAGTAGCAATCATCAAATCACTAAATTTTGATGATAAGGTGAAATCTCCCCCATCTAATAATATTCTAAAAATTATTATTTTATTCATTATAAATTATTATACTAGTGGGCAAAGTGCACCTCATTGATGAGGTGTTAGCCCGAGCAATTAAGCTTCATTCTGCTGATGCAAAATTAAGTAAGCATTTCATATTAGTATAGTGACTATGTACAATAGATATGAAAAAAAATAACAAACATTTAAAACACTTGTGCTAAAACTCTGTCCACTTGGCTATGAGCCTATGAGCTGCTAATAGATTTTGGTTGGACATTTTCATTTTTGCTTTGGAAGCTCATACTATGAGCTTCATTTGCATTTGTTCTTCAAATGGTGATCTATTATACCTGGGCATAGTAGTAATTTCTTTTCACAACCATTTTATTAATTACTCAATTTGCAGAATTATCAAAAGGAGTTGATATGATATCACATTCTAAAATAATAGAAAAAGTTGCAACTTCATATACAAACCTTTCCAGGTTATCTCCTAGCTGAAGGGATTAAATGACAACCTCAGCAGATTCATCATCAATGTAAACATCTTGAACAAGGAAAAATACAGTAATATTGAACATATATGCAAATGTAACCATTCCAAATTGCAAAAATCAAACATCTGCAATATCATTGTTACTGAACATTCCATAACGGAAAGACTGCTCATATTATTTGCCAATTTTGCAATATCATAATCTCGATCTTGGTATTCATCATCATCACTCTCTCTATTACGATCATGTAATACAGTAGGCCTCCTGAAAAATCAGTACAAAGTGTGATCAAATAAGTTTGAACGTATAAATTTAAATTATCCTAACAAGACAAAATATCCCACTACTCATGTAAGACAAGATAAGAATGAGTTCACACCAGCAGATGAATCTCAAAATTGTTGGATTGTATACTAAAAGTCTAGTTTTAGTATGAACAATGTTTTAACAATTTATTTGAAATGAGAATCAATGATCAAATGATTGCGTCTTGTAATTTATTTATATGCCCGATGCAATAGTCCACTTACTTTATATTGTAGATAATATGTTGTGCGACAACACGCGGAATATTATATTATCGGTTTCCTTATAAAGTATAAACAGATGCTCACAACCGAGATAGACGGGGACTCTCTATCGGGATGGTTGTAGTGTGATTTGGTATTAGTTTGTCTTGACTATAGAATCACATTAGTGCACTTCATATGTATTGAGCAGTACCGCTTTAGATCGTTCGATTTATACTGACTATATAGAAGAACTTAATCTATGTTATTATGGATGTTCGTACTCTTAATCCCTATACAATAACCTCGACACGCAAGACAATATGTATTTCTTTGATTCATCAATGAGTGAGTTTTACATGTAATTAAATCAATAAACTCGATGAGTTGGGAAATAGTGTTGTCTCTATGGTGTGCTGTTGATTGTAGAAGGAATCCGTGTCCGTTATAGGTTGATGATGTCCCCTTGAGGAGTTCATAAGGATTATCATGTAAACTCTGCATGTGGATTTATTCCGGCATGATAATAAAGTTGAGTGGTACTACTCTCGGATGAAATATTAATTAATGGAGTTATCAGTAACTTAATTAATTAATGGACATTGTATAACTTAAACATGGGGAGACTAACGGGCTCATAATAAGAAGTAGCCCATAATGTAATTATGAGATTAGAACGGTAGTGCAATAATAATATTTTTAGTGGTATATATTATTATTATTGGACTTAAGTATAAGCTTTGAGATAAGCTTGTATACTTAAGCCCAATGGAGGCCCAACTCTAATTTCTCCTCCTGGTCCCTGCTGTAACCCATATATAAGTTATTTCAACTGTCCGGAAACCCTAATCAATTGATTAATCACGCCTAACACTGTGATGAGGGTGAATGAACAACAAATTGAGAAGATCTCGAAGATCTTCGCCCACACGACGTCGAGATTGGACTTGGGAATACATCAGAAGATCAAGAGTTCATTTATTGCTGATGTTCGCCGACTTGCACAATTTTTATAAAATTGTACAGAAGTCAGAATTCGACGTGTAATATATTGACAGAAAGACACGGAAGAGATAATCGTTTTTACGCAAAGATCACTCAAATCGAAGATCAGACGAGGGAGTTATGCCCAAAACGGTTAGGCGGCCTGTCGGCGAGAATCATTATTCTTCAACATACCCTGGTGAAAGGTAATAGGTTTCTTTGATTTCTTGCTTCCGCTGAATTAGAAACGTATGGAACCCTAACGGTTCACGCTAACCAAACGATCGAACGCCAATAAAAATATCCTCCACAAACTGTGACACAATATTACCTCGAGTAATTCAATGCTTTCAAAATTTCCAATCCAAGACATTAATATAAAGTTACCACTCAAATAATAAAGTGTCAGAATGAAATAAAAAATAAAAATCAACTGCTAAAGTATTTTTCAAAATTCTAATTTGTCATAGCCATGTACAAGAGCCTCTAAATTCAATTGAGATTTATGGACTGGTAAAATAAAACAAAGAAAAAACCTATTCCCCATAATCCATGAAAAACAATTATCATTATTATTTTCTTGCATACATGCATAAAAGATAGAGAGCGCAAATTAATAAAAACTGACACACATGTCCATTGAAAGACATTTTCCACAGCATTGCGCTTAAGTAGCACATTTGCATGCCAATCAACCCAATCATTGTTTTCCAACAAATAGAAAGTAGTATAGAACTTTCTAAGTAGATATAATGGATATTTAACAACACAGTGCAATTTTTTTCAAGTTTTTTCACCATGTATTATTATAATATAAGCATATATTTGTGAATAGGTATCTACATCAAGAAAAAGAAATTGGGGAAACGGATTTTTCGAAATCACATCAAAAGTTCACAAACCATCATTATGTAAAGAGCTGGATCATCGAACATCATGTAGCATATGTAAAATACATGTTTACGTATAAAAACCATTCATCGAGCACAAAAGAAAAATTCAATAGCACAACAGTAGTATATTTGTTGACATTGATTGAGGACACAACCAACTATGAAAGAAAAAAATTGGCTAAGCAGAATCGGCTAAATTATCACTTACAAATTTCCATCTTTATATTGATTGTTCACAAACCTAATAAGTTCTTGGTACTACCATACAAAAGCAAACTAAAACTTCAAGCCATCAGTTAAATGAAAAGTACCTCATGATTCTACAAACAAATTCACATGGTTAGAAAAATACATATTCTAATAAACTTATAACACACTTTAATTTTAAAATTAATATTCTTTTACAATTCAGATAATTAATTTTATAATTTATTTATTATCTAAAAATATAAAAATCCTTGAAGTCGATTCAAAATTTTTTCCTAGAACAAGTGAATTTCGATATACGGGAGTAATAATTAATTAAAAAATAAAAATAAAAGAGAGAGAATGGGATATGAACGTAACGGATTCCACATAATAATAATATAAAAAAATATTATTGTTTATATAAATCATGAAGAAAAAGTCTAAAGTCCCCTCTTCCATAAAATATTGGAAGAAAACGTCTTTTAATTCAATTCAACCTATGTACGCGTTTCTCACAAAAATCTTATCAGCCGCCATTGTTGCTCTCGCTGTTCTCTGAACTTTTTCGTTCTTTGTTTTGTGTTTTCTTCATCTGAATCTCGATTGCCCACCGTATTCCGACCAACACCAGTCGTTTCCGGCAGCCGCCGCCCCCTTTCGCGTGGTACTTTTCCTTCTATTTCCTTATGAAGCTTCATCTTTTCAATTCGAAGTCATCCTCAAATCATTGCGCTTTATATTAATAAATGATAAACATGTACATATGTTCTAGAGGGCGCTAGAAGACCTCCAACAATTCTAATTTAGTTGTAGTTTATTTTTTATTTTCAAGAAAATTGCGTACTCGTTTGAATTTTTGGAGCTTTTCTTGTTTATTATCATATTTCCTTTATTCAATTTTTAGTTGGATGCCATTTGAGGAGGTTTTTGTAGTGTAATACAATAATCTAAGAGTTTTGCTTTCAAGTTGATATGAGAAGCCATAAGGTCTTGTATTTAAGGAATTTGGGTGTTATGTAGATATTTTGATCTTTCTCATGAGAATGATTGCTGAAAAAGACCAGGCCAGGCCGGGCCGGGCCTTTAACAAATCATATGACGGGGAATAGGTTGAGCCTTTGTTAAATAACCTTACACGAAGCTTAGCATGGCCTATTAGTATTTCCACCTGATTACTATTCTCTATTGGTAGGGTTTTGGGATTTGAATTCTCACTTCGCTCCATTTCTCACGTAATAATATTTGGACTAAAGCAGTTCTCAAGACTCATTGTTGGCAGCTAGAAAGGAATGAAAGAAATGGAGAATGGAAGCAATGGAGTACCTGAAAATGCCAATGAACGTAAGCAAAACTTATCTGCTAAGTTAGTCAATTAATATTTAGAGATATATGAATTAATCACTTTTTTTTTCCTGGACGGTGCTCAGATTGTCCGGGACCTCAATCCGATTCAGCTGGAAAATCTGATGCTTGTGAAGGATGCCCAAATCAGGAAGTTTGTGCTACTGCTCCCAAAGGACCTGACCCAGGTTGATATCTCCATTTCCTTAACATTTAAATTCTCTCATCAAACAATGGAAGCATCATAATTCTCATTCGTGTACCTTGCGTGTTTGTAATTTATGGTGTACATATAAGGTGTTTGGATTTAATTCTTTTTATTAGTAAATGTCATTGAAATACTTGAACTTGTTATCACAGTCTGTTCTTTAACTTGATTCTTTATTGTGTGTTTAGTCTAAAAATATGCATAATTCCAAGCAAAATTATATCTCCTTTATATTTTGTAGTTTAGTTTATGATGAGTACTATTTGGTTGAATTATTGTGGTGCAGTTGCCACTTGCCACTGTTTAGGACACATTGATGTTTCTATACTCAAAATCACAACTAAGATAAAACTTGAATGTTTTCGAAGCAGCACCAGAAATCTACTTTCTTGTAAAACTGGCCGGTCTTTAAACCAATAAACTCATTTGAAGTGGAAGTATTATGGTTACCATGTTTCTTAGTACGAATTTCCAGAACAATCTTCCCTTGAAGGGGGGGGGGGGGGGGGGGGGGGGGAGTAAAAAGTGATTTTTTAGAAATTGAGTGGCTAGAAATGTTAAAATTTATTTATCTCTATTTTACCACGAGAACAAGTCGGTTGGGGAGATCATTTGATATACTCACTTATTCTTTCTCGTTGACATGAAAAAGCCCAAAAGAACGGTATCGGATTTTATGGCATACTTACTCTTAGTAGCCTAACTTCATGTTGAAATATTGTCCTGGAGTTGTATCAAGTTGATCATATCCTATGTTACGTCAATACTCCCAAAGCTCACATAATCTGCTATTAACCCAATTGTGGACGCATTCATTCTCATAAATAATTTCTCCTGTAATACCAATTTTCTCAACCTAACAGTAAATGAAGAAAATTAAACTCAATTTACTGAATCTACTTTTTTCACATCATGGAAAAGAGTGGGCGTTAGGTTAGGCCATACTGTTTGCGAAAAAATGAGTATGATATCTGCATTTTTGGACTTCTTTAAGAGGCTCCACTACTCATTAGCTTGGGAGAGTTTTATGGTATGTAAAAACATCTGCATAATCTTGTCCATCTGTGTTCTTGTTAGTTTTTTTGCCAAGGAATTAATTCATGCTTATTGATTTGCTCTTACACAGATCATGGTTTATCTCACACTGTTGTTTCCTTGTAGACTTGGTATCTATTAATGAAAGAATGGCGACAGTGAAACACAAGATTCTAGTCCTGTCTGGAAAGGGTGGTGTAGGCAAGAGTACATTCTCAGCTCAATTATCTTTTGCCCTGGCAGCTATGGATTTCCAGGTTGGCCTTCTCGATATTGATATCTGTGGTCCAAGCATCCCAAAGATGCTCAATCTTGAAGGGCAAGAGATTCACCAGAGTAATCTTGGATGGTCTCCAGTTTATGTTGAGTCCAACCTTGGAGTGATGTCAATTGGGTTCATGCTCCCCCACCCTGACGAGGCTGTCATATGGAGAGGACCTCGAAAGAATGGAATCATAAAGCAATTTCTCAAGGATGTCTATTGGGGGGATCTCGACTTTCTTATAGTTGATGCACCGCCAGGGACCTCAGATGAGCATATTTCTATTGTTCAATTCCTCCAAACAACTGGAATAGACGGTGCTATTATAGTTACCACCCCACAGCAGGTATCTCTCATCGATGTGAGGAAAGAAGTGAGTTTCTGTAAGAAGGTTGGGTTGCCCGTTCTTGGAGTAGTTGAGAACATGAGTGGTTTATCCCAACCCTTGACAGATTTCAAATTCTTAAGTGTAACAGGAGCCGGTGAGCAAAAAGACATGACAGAGTGGGTTTTTCAAATCATGAGAGAGAAAGCACCCGAAATGCTGAATTTGGTTGCTTTTACTGAAGTGTTTGATAGTAGTGCTGGTGGTGGTGCTAAAATGTGTGTGGATATGGGTGTTCCTTTCCTTGGAAAAGTCCCACTAGACCCTCAGCTGGGTAAAGCCGCCGAAGAGGGAAGATCTTGCTTTGATGATAGTAGATGCCTGGTAAGTGCCCCTGCCCTAAAGACCATTGTAGAGAAGTTGTTATCACATCTAAAGGTGTCGAAAATTGAGGACGATGCTTAGTTGTATCCCGCCCTCGGGACCACTTTAGTATGGTTGGGGAGATCTTCTTTCTTTCTCTAAATCTTTATCCTCTCAATCCACATTCTCCACTTGTTGAATCAAATCGCGTAGGGCTCGCCTAAAGGTAACATTTTTTTCTTGAAGTCGACCAATATTTACGAACCTTCCTGCTTTTTTGCAACTTTTCTATGAAAAGCTGGGAGTGTCGATCCCAAGCATTTCATTGTCGAAACAGCTGAGATTTACTAAGGAATCTGTTAACTATGGATAAACAATATGCGTAGCTTTAGCCTACCTATGATTATGTAGATATATGTGTTTGAAACAATACCAACTTGCTTAGTTGTTTTTGCATATTTCTATTTATAGAATTGTATGTTCTTTGTAGATATGACTTTGATGAATGGATTCCATATCTAGTTTGAATACACTCGAGTTTATACTTATTGAATCGTTTTGTTAGCCATAATTATGCTTGAAACTGAATATTCTTTAATAATTTGTTGAAATTATCTTGGGTGTATGAACACCTGCTGTTCAAGTTTTGTTGATGTTGGAAATGAAGCAAGCATAATCAGAAAAATCAGTCAAAAAAATTGAAACTTTTAACCCTCAAATTGCTTATATTTACCTCAGATATTGAAAGACTGAAGGAGTAGGAAATTTTAGCAAGAACAGATGATGACCACAGATAAGTGCACATTAAATTTAGCTAGTTCATGGTTGATATTGTTAGATATAAATATGGTGTGGTGCCTCTCTATGAATGAATGATAGAGAGAGAGAGAGAGAGAGCGCCATAAATGAAACGAACAATTATATATAGAAGTGGATGTGACATTGGATTAATCATTGGAATTTCATTTTAATACAATAAGGACAATACTACATAGTTATTCTCTAATATAATATTGTCAATTATGGTTCATAAATTCCACATCTTCTTCTCTCTCTCACTCCCTCTATAATGATAATAAAAAAATTGAAAGTGAATCATAATTAATATAAAATAAATTTCTGATCTATGAAATTTAGGAGTAAGATCTCATTTCTCTCATCATCCATTTGGAGTTCCATCCTGTTATTCTATCAATTTCTTATTTTTTTTAATCACCATCATCTATTACCTTCTATTAATGCTAATTTGTCATGTCATTAAGCATGATCTGAAAAAAAAAAAAAAACAGAGATGAAATAATCATAAAAATTTTAATTAAATAAAGAGTTTTTAATTGGAAGTCTAGCTGTGGATAATGGATATCAATAGAATGTCAATTAGAAATAATTTACATAAGTTGAGAGAGTATGCAAAGGAGAGTATTCAAATTCCAATTTGGATTTAACTTATATTTTTTTTTCCACCCTCAAGTATGCATAACTTATTAAAATTTATTTTATTTATCTCCTATAAATGTATGTACGTGTGTATATATTATATATTTGAAAAAAAAAATGAAGAAAATAATGGTTTGAGCAAAGAAATGATGGAATATATCAATGGTCCAATCAAGATATGTCATCTTTATTTACATGTCCTGATGTCCAACCTTTCTATTTTATAAGAACCAATCATTTGCAACTTGCTTGGATTGAGGACCCAAATATAATACTAATATTCCTTTGTGGGGTATCCATTTCGATTTATATCCTATTTTCTTTCCCTTCTCTATAAAAATCAGATAAATAAATAAATAAATTTAGTTCTCTAAAATTAAAAATACCTTTGTATTTCACAAAATTTTACGCGAAATAGTTCTCCAACAGTGGTATCTATCACTTTTTATTTTTTTTAGTATGTAATACTCCCTCTGTTCCATTGAAACGTATGCGTTTTTTCATTTTGGTCCGTCCCAATACAAGGTGTGCATTTCCCTTTTTGGTAAAGGGAACCCACACATATTAATTACTTCTCTTTCTATGGGCCCACATGTCATACTAATACACATACTCACTTTACATTAAAATATTATTTCTCTCACCTTACTTCACCTTAAAATATTATATTCCTTAATTAACATGCAAAAAACAAACGTGTACATATTAATTGGATGAAGGGAGTATAATTTTGCTTTGTTTTTATTTTTCTATTGATTTATTTATTTTGTAATAAAGTTTAATCATCTCATTTATGATTGGACGTAGCTGCTTAACTCGTCAGGGTTTCATGTGCAACTTGCAAAAGTCAATCTTTGAAGTTTGGTCGTCGGCAGCATTTTTTGTCTATAAATATATGCCACTCTTTTATTTTTTTTCTTTTTCTTACCCATTTTATGGGAATATTTCTGTAAAATGTAAATGAGTAGGGTAAA
Organism: Pogostemon cablin; assembly: GCA_023678885.1. Taxonomy (NCBI): domain Eukaryota; kingdom Viridiplantae; phylum Streptophyta; class Magnoliopsida; order Lamiales; family Lamiaceae; genus Pogostemon; species Pogostemon cablin. The sequence continues at coordinate 26,596,997 of CM043001.1, read as the reverse complement.
ATCACCAATTACCCAATACCATAATTATTCTATCATTACTCTATCCTATAATTCTAGAATAAATTTCGAGTATGGTAGTACGGGTAAAATTGACTACTAAATATATACTCCCCTTACACATTTGTTGCATAGAAGTAGCTAGTTTGCACTTTGACGTTAATGCATATTAGTATAATAGTATTATTTTATTTTTAGAATATTATTACTAATTAAATCTCCAATTAAATAAAATGATTGCCTCCTTCACTGATCACTATCAATCACCTCCATGTGTTGCCTTCGTTCATTACTGCTGTCGTCTCACAACAAAATTGTTGACAAATAATAAAATGAGAATAAATATGTATTCTATCCAAAAGAAAAGAATAATAATAATTCTATCCAAAATAACAATAATAGAAAGTAGATATATATTGGGATAAGATGAGTATTCAAATTATGACATAAAAATCATGTGTGTATATGTATGTATATCCTATTAATTTGATGGGAATAAGATATATAGCTGTTTCAAAATTCACTACTTGAAAACTACTCGAATGCGATTGATACATATATAATTTTTGTTGAGAATCAAAATATATATCTTTTTTCTTTATTTCAACTACGTAGTTGATTTTTCTCTGTTGACTTTTAATTTCTGATCATATATATTAAAAGTTTCTTTAAACATATACTCCATTGAATTATGCTTGATCCACATCCAAATTTTGCTCTTTAAAACATAAATATAAGTATTTTTTTTAGTATAATGAACTATTAATCTTATTACTGATTATTTCGAGAGAAATATGAAAATTTTACAACATATATAATAGAATTTGAACATAAATAATTATTTTTAAGTAAAATGCATTCAATACTCTAAAGTATAATGTTTAGTAAAATTCAAATATACTCAGATTCAAGAGATAATTTGTCTTTGTGTTCTATTTTTTCTTTTGGACCTACGGGCATAACATTTCTATGTTGTTTGATAAAAAAAATTAATTTACTTTAAAATGGGTTAAAATTAGTTGTTGAATTCATTATATATACTCTCTTCGTTTTAAAAACGAGTTCACATTTTTTTTTATAATTAAAAATGTAAATTGTTTTAAAAAACGGGTTTACATTTTTTTTTTATAATTTAAAATGTGAATCGTATTTTTGGGATGTAGAGAGTATATGAATGCCTTTGGAAAGAAGTAAGTGAGGCCATTAAAAGCAGCAAGTTGAAAGGAAAAGAAGAAATGGTTGTGTGTTTGATATTAACAATGTCGCGTTGCTCAATCATGAAGCTGTATTTTGGAAATTAATCACCAATAAAATTAATGGACTTTAAATTAAAGTCAATCAATAAATATAAATCACTCTACCGACCTTAAATTAGTAATCACCACGTATTTAAGTCAAATAATCTTCTTCCTACATGTATATTACACCTTTTTTTCTTTTTTCTTTTTTAATTAAAGATATATCAAAATTCATTTCGTTAAATATTAATCTCACACTAAATTGATCAATTTTAAATTTTAAACTAACTGAAAAAAACTAACATGAGATGTAAATTCTTGTTTGTTTTGTACTTATTAAATCAAATTTATTTACTAAATTTGTCAAAAACAATATTCCTTTGAACGAACAGATTATAAAGTCAGCTTTCAAATTCATAGTCCTACAGCCTATAATATCTACTCTTTTCAATTATGCGTGATCGATCATCTCATTAGTTTTCAATTCATTAATCATTATTACATTAATTTTCAAAATATTATACTATAATGTAACCCACCAAACCAATTATCAATGGATTATTAATAAAAATCAAAATTTTCTTTTAGCAACATAATTATTAGTAATTTATTAGTAATGTAATATCAATGGAATTAAATTTTTATTGTTAAAAATTTATCAATTACCACTTTATCAACGAATTTCGTTGTTAATCTGTTGATAAACTAATTTAACAATGAAATTAAAGTTTTTATTAACGAATATTAAAATTCTTTTTTTTTTTTTGTGATAGTTACATATTACTACCTACGTACATGATCACCCAAAAATCTTCACAATTTCCACATCTACATGGTACCATTACCACATGTCTAAACAATCTAATAAAATGAGAACAAAAAACTCTGAATACAATATAACCTCTCTCTCTTTTTCTTAATTTTAATAAATTTCAACATTAATATTGTTATGTAACATGATAACATAACATACTCCACAATTTATATTTCTTCTCCAAACAAAATTGAAGATGTAATATATAGACTTAAAATAGAAGTAAGAATTAAAATAGAAGTAATTAATTAAGTGGAGTAGTGAGAGTGGTGCCAAAAACTTATCCTTAGCAGGGGTAGAGGTTTGGTTGCTACCACATGTATTGTTTCCAAAATCTTTATCATTTTGAGTGTGACATATGCAAAAGGGACCAACCCAATACACAAATCTCACATACATATACACTTGCATACATATATAGCAAACCACACACACATATATATATATATATACACACACAGAGAGACATGTATATTGCAGCTAGAAGATAAAAACTTCTCTTAAACATATATACTACTCCTTTTCCATCATTTGGAGAGAGAGATGAGTCAATGTATAGTGCCCAAATGGAATCTAAGGCAAGTAGATGAAGGTGCAGCAGGAGAAGAGAGGAACAGATCCCCTCACGTGTGTTCAGACCAAAACCTCTGTTATGTTGTCCCCATGTATGCATAGCATATTATTATGCTCTCTTATCCTCTAGATTCCACCCCTTTTTCTCTCTCCTCTCTCTCTCTCTCTCACACACACACATTCACTTATAGTATATATGTGTGTATATCATGTAGCAATAGAGTTGGGAAATAATACTTATACTACTATTTCTTGAAAACACTCCCTAATTATATCACTTATGATATCATGAATCCCATTTCCAGGTTCTTTTTATATTCTACTCCACTCTCTTGTACGTATGCTATACATGTATGTGTACTCACATGATGTGTGTGTGTAGGTGCAGTAATCATGAGGTGACGGAGCTGACGTGGCAGAATGGGCAACTGTCTATGCATGGGATTGTTGGTCCGAAGGCAACGTGGGATGGGGGGAAGCTGCCAGGTGGTACCCTGGAATCTATTGTTGATCAGGCTACCTGTTATAGGAGGGTGGAGGATGGCGGCGGCGCCGCCGGGGTGAAGAGGAAGAGTGCGGTGGAGGAGAGCGCATGTGGCAGTGCCAGCGCGGCGTTCTGCAGAGACACGGCGGATACGACCATGATGACGTGGCCTTCCTTTGAGTCTCCCAGAAGTATGAAGACTGCAAGAACCGCTGATGATGATTCTGTCTACCATGATTGCTCCGTAAGCACCCCCCCCACCACCACCACCCCCCAACCCCTTCTCTCTTATTTTTACCATTTGGTTTGATTAAAAGTGTTGAATTTGATTTATTTTCTAGGAAAATAAGTTGGAGAAGCTGCCAATTGTGAAATTAACTAACTTAATGTCTTGCAAAAATCCTTTTTTATTTGATTAAACTTTCGTATTTTCCATGGGATTGTTGCAGTTTTGAGTTTATATTTTTACAAATTACTTCTAATTAATTCTTAACTAACTTGTGGGGAATTTGACTCTGTAAAAAATTTCCAATAGTTGAATTCATGTATATATTATAATAAAACAAATAATTAACTCATCTTGGTTGAAGTTTTTTAGAAAATCCTGATTTTTTTTTTGTTGGGAGGTTTTGCTTTAGAGCTTAATTTATACTCCATTTATTAATATCCCACCAGTCCATTGACAATTAATGCTCTTTCAAATTAATTAAAAAAAAAAAACATACACATCTGAGTCTCAGAACTGGTACAGACATGCAATCAATTCTCACCAACATTCAAACTTGAAATGAATAGTGTATATATAAGAATTTAATAGTGAAGATAAAATTAAAAGAAAATTAATAAGTACATGCATGAAATTGAATGGTGTGACATAATTAATTTCCACAGTCCTGTAGGAGATAATGATTATATATTGTATTTTACTTTGAATAATTAATGTACTGTCTTCTAATTTGGCGCCTATTATTCATGTGGAGTATGATTTCAATTTAAATTTAAATTACATTATATTCCATGTGAAGACGAAAACGAATTAAATTTTATAGAGTTTATTAATAGGGATAAATTAATTAATAAAAAGAATGAATTGACAGGAAAACCAGGTGGAAGGAGAGCGGACGACGAAAGAAGAAAGCTGCCGGTCCCACTCATCGGCCCGACGAAGCCGTGCTGCTGCTGTTCACAATCTCTCCGAACGAGTACGCTTTTATTTCAAAATTATCATCTCTTTTTAATTAATAAATTATTTATTTTAAATAAGGTTTCCAAGAATAAGATTTTATTGAACTTTGTATATATATTTATACATGGATATACTTTTTGGGTTCAGAGGCGTAGGGACAGAATCAATCAAAAGATGAAGACTCTTCAGAAGTTGGTGCCTAATGCTAGTAAGGTGAGTGTGTATATATAATATATACATGATAAAATGAAATTAGATATTAATTTATATGATAAAATTTGATGAGTTATATGATAATTAATTATTGTATATATGTAGACTGACAAGGCATCAATGCTAGATGAAGTGATAGAATACCTTAAACAACTACAAGCACAAGTTCACATGATGAGTAACGCAAGAAACATGTCTCCAATGATGATGCCTTTGGGCATGCAACAATTCCAGATGTCACTCCTCGCTCGTATGAGTATGGGAATGGGGATGGCCGGGATGGGAATGGGATTGCTCGACGTCAACAATATGTCTCGGAATCATCATCTTCCCCAATCATTCCCGTCCCTCATCCATCCACCCACTCCTCTTACTGCCTCCACCCCATCATTTGTACCCCAGCCTTTCACCATGCCTACGGCGGTTCCCTCTCCCACGGTGCCAATGAAAGCTAACGTCGACCAAGCCACGGCTGTCTCCGACTTCAATGATGCCTATAGTACATTTATTGCACAAGTAAGTGTTTTTTTTTTCCTTTCAATTCAGTTCATTGTCTACATATGTTGTCATTAATATTTTATCCTATGAGTTTAAAACATAACTCAGTGACTTATGTTTCTACTTTATTCGAAAAGGTCCAAAAATAGTTAAGATATTCATTTTCATCCCAAATCTTTCACTTTTGTTATGATTTTGTCCCAATATAATATTTTTAACTAATTTCGTCTCATAATTTTATAAAAGGGGTAGTTTCAGTCTCATCTCAAGAAAATAAAAAAATGGAACATTTTTAAGTAAACATAACAATTTTTAAATAAAAATGACCATTTTAGTGAGAATTTTGGTGAGAATTTAGAAATGGAACAATTTCAACGAAATTATGTTCTTGAGATTATTTTGAATAAAGTAAACTTTTATGGATGATTTTAATTTTAAACTTTTCTATCCTATATTTAAATTAGTGATGATAATATACATTAACCTAAATACTAGATTTGATGCTTGTTTAATGTTGCATGTGCCAAAAGACATGGACATAAGACCCCATGAATAGAATGATAGTGTGTAGAACCATCTATTCTTCAGTCTTTCCCCATCAAATGTGACCAAAGCATTTAATATTTTGTGGAAATTCTTCAAATCAATCAATAAATCCAACAACCCCTTTTGAATACTTGAATTGTTTTGTTTTAATTATGTGTTGAATAATTTGTGGCTGCTGCAGCAATCCATGGACATGGATTTCTTGAACAAAGTGCAGTCAGCACTGTACAGACAGCAGGGGAGCCACCAACAACCAGACAAAGTACCAGTCAATCTGCCTCTGCCAAATCATGCTCAAGTAGACAGTCATGACAACTTCTACACAAAATGCAAAGAAATGTAATAATTTCACTTTTGGGGTGCATGCCAAATTCAGTCTAGTACTGTAGGGTCGAGTTCAAAACATGGATCGGTGTAATCACCATTTTTCAATTTTAGTAATTTTTTTTCCCAATTATTGTTGAAAAATATAATTAAATATCATTAGAGTTGGTGTTCATTAGGGTTTTTTCTCATCATGTACACATTTCTTGAAACGTTAGGTATATATATATATATATCTGTGTGGATGAATTTGTAGTATTTAATTTGATGCTTGTTAGTAGCATTAATCCATGACTATTTAGTCTATTTATTATATGTATATAATCTCTCTTAAATAGATGAATCTTCATTTGATAAAAATATTAATATTACTCCTTTCTTGGAGGGATTTGATTAAGTACTAAACAATTATCCTCTCTAATAGCTTAAACTTTTAGATGAGGTGATCATTTAACATGGTATCAGAGCCTGATGAGGTGATCATTTAACATGGTATCAGAGCCTAGACCTAACGAAGGTCCGTGTTCGAACCTCACCGCCACCCATTTATGAGAAAAACTCCACATGCAACCTATGCAGGCGTGCTAGAATGATTTGATTAAGTATTAAACGATGAGGTGGTCATTTAACAAATTTCTAATTATTATTATTCTTATCACCTTATAATTTATAATAAAAAAATGTAACACCAAAATATATAAGACATCGTGAATTTTGGTCTCCTAAACTTAGTGTTCACATCAATATCACATGAATGAACGGGTTCACTTTGAATCATTAATTATAAACGTGTTTAATTCGTTGATTTTCTTCTGTAACACTAATTAGAAGACTAAGGCCATCATAGAAACTCAACGGAAGTAATCATATGGTGGAACATGAAATTTGATAATATTATAATAATAATATTTTTTTTTAAAAAAAATGGATTCACATATAATAACGATAAGATCATAAGAAGATGGTTATAAGAGTTAGTCACCCTCAAGGTGAAGAAGATAAGGTTCATTCACTAATATTAATGTTATGTGTGAAACAAATATTTAGGTGGTCCTATATCCAACCAGCCACTTTTGTTTGGATGCTAACATATTTCACCCTCTAAGTAAGGCCACCAAGAAATATACATATCAAATCATTACTGAAAATTTGTACAAAACTATCTCACATAGTATAAGTTTTAAAAGACGAATAAAAAATAATAATGCTTTAAGAAAAAATAATGTAAAATCATTGAAATGTAATAATTGTTCAGTTAAATTATTTCATAAGTAAATCGTTTGATAAATAAAAGAGAAAACAAAAGGCATCTCAAAAAAGAGTGAGGCTTGTGTGTGCCCGGGCGCACGGGAACACATTCCGTGCGCCTTTAGAATTTAGTATTATGGGTAAGGGTACATTGGTTTGGTCTAAAGACTCTACACTTAATTTAGTATTATGGGTAAGGGTACATTGGTTTGGTCTAAAGACTCTACACTTTAATTAATAAAGGTACACCATTTTGTTCTAAAGGTATACACTTTATTAATATTTTTTTATTTTTCTTAAGAAAATAAAGAGTACACATATTTATACTAAAGAATATACAATTAAAATGAGTAATGTACTGTGAATATCAACTTATGTTATAAAGCTATAAAAACACCTTAAATTTATTTGAGTCAGAATAATTAAATTGATTTTTCATCACATTAATTTGAAACATAGTGGGAATTTTATAATGGTGAGAGAATATAAATCATTTTCAATGCCAGGAGTATACAGAGTTGTTCATATTTATATGCATTCATTATGGTGTGAAATGTGAATTGCCCTCTTCATTCAGCCAATTCTTCTTCATATATTTAATAGCAAGATTGTGACACTCTATTAAAAATCTACCCCAATTTCTGAACCACTACTCTTCACAACACATGGACCAATAAATCTTCTGTAAAAGATTTCATCCCCACCCCCTCCCCCTCCCCCTCCCCCTCCCCCCATGTCTCTTCTCTCTCTCACAGACATGATTCTATTTCTAGGTCAAAACATTAACACACAACCGTATAAATGTCTGGGGAAAAAAAGAAAAAAGAAAAAAGAAAAAAACAAGGTCGTACATCATGTGTACTCTATCTCTATCCAATCTAACATTCAGATCAATCTTATTACTAGTCATTCTCCGATTATTTCCGTTCACGTGGTCTGTTTTTTTTATATTTGGATATTATTAAAAAAAAAGCTCAGTTCAATCTAAGTTTTAGTAATTCATCCAGATATTTAAAATCCCCTTTAATTTATCAATTTAGAATCTTAAAATAAATTAAATTTGTATGGAGATTCCAATTTTTGAGTTCTAGATTTAAAAAATATACATATTATAAAGATAAAGACCCTATTTATAGGATCGGCCCCTCCCTTTCCAAAATTTCGATGTGAGCTGACACATAATTCTTTTGAAAAATTACATCATCATTCTATTATACTAATTATGTTAATTTTTCGAATAAATTGAATCAGCCTATAAAAATAATTAATTAGTATTTGAGAGAGGAATGAGTCATTACTAATGGATCGCTTATAGTCCTTTTCTATTATATATTACTCATTGCATTTGTAGCTTCATGGATAATATATACAATAGTATTGCTTACTCCATTTATTTTCTAGTGAAAACCAAGATATTATACTAATTAAGAGTCTCAGAATTAATATTTTTTAAAATGAATTTTATCATTCAAAATTCATCAAATTTCAAACAAGAGATCCTGTTTCCCGAGAGAGGGAGCGATCCAGCAAAAAAGGTCCACCATAATATAATGTAATTCACCACAGCCATGGAATAATTGAATAAAGTTCCCAGCAACAAACATGGAGGTCCTAGACAAAATTTAAACCACAGCTAATTCACATTGTCAATCTGGTTACACTCAAACAGTTGAGCATTAACACCTAATTGTCTGTCAAAAATGGTGCAACTTAGACCCTACATGGAAACTTCAAAACTCATCCTTGCACACAATGTAAGGCTAACATATAGACCCTAGTTCACATGCCATCATGCTAGACACTGTACGAACGCAACAAGTGATCGGGGACCAAACAGCCTCGGGCAACCTTCCACCCTCATCCCAGACAGTTTTTAAGACGAATAAACTAGAGCGGCAACAAAATCCTGGCAATATTAAATGAAATGTAAGCCAATGCTTTTGGACTACATGTATGACGAGGAGTTCCTCCAAGCAATCGAAGAATGCATGGAGAATGAAACCTACCTTTCTACACGCTGAATATCTGAAGTGATGAGGACAATTTGTATCATCTAGCAGGTGTTCTGCATATTTATAGTAGTAGCTAATCTAGGTAAAGCCAAAAAATATATGACAAAAAATAGGAAATGAGGAATGACAAATACTTATGTGGGAGTGAAGTTAATAAGTTGGAATTTTTAATAATGAAAAATACTGGACAATTCAGCGTAACCAGACATGCAAGGCCTCAGAAATAAATTTTAAAAAAAATAAGACATACTAAGGAATCGGTTAATACAGTACAACTATTCAAAAAAAATATGTTAATACAGTACAAGTCATGGGATTAAGATGTTTTTATCACACAAAAATCCCAGCTTATATCAATCGAGGTATAAATAAATTGTGGTCCTATTAGCCACTCCAGCTTCTTTAGTTTTTAAACACTTCCAAAAAAAAAAAAAAATCAGAATTTTAACCTGTGTATACAATTTAACTTCCAGGTATGAATATTGTCCAAAAATAAAAAAATTTGGAAATGGGAACACTCAACTTGGGAAGCTTCAGATAGCACTGGCGCAGTTTGATAGTGGGAAAATACCTTTTCATTGGCTTGGTGTTTCACTCGTACAATGGTCAATGATTTGCATAACTGCATAAGGATGCTGAAATTTTAATCTTGGCAGTGAATACTGTTACAGCTCAAACAGAATATTATCGAGATCTTAATGAAGCATGACCAGTGTCTCCCAAGTGTTTGTGAAGTTTATTCCTGTGAAAGGATGGGAAAATTAAAGAGGTAAGAATGAAATTAAAAAGTAGGAAGAAAAATATACCACGGATCAGCAAACATTAATAAAGGAGATACCTTGATTCAAATTGTTCACCACATTTTTCACACATGTTGTCCGAGTCATTTGACACCTGAAAACCAAAGAAACGAGGGTAAATATTTATTAAAAAACTAAAGCAACAAAATTTATTTGTTGATCTTTAGAAAATGATAATCACTCTGAGTAAGAAGACAATGATAACATGACTTATCCCATAACCAGCTAAGTCATACACAGTATCTGAAAGGTGGGACCTTAGGCTCATCTTTCCAAATATGTTGGATGAACTTGATACTCTGTTTCATATGTTTTTACATAATATAATAAATAATGATGATAGGACAGGCCTAATTCAATTGGCTGACAAGACTGACATGTTATTTTATTAGCATAGGTAGTAACCACATTTCGAAACAGAGATCGAATTTTTTTTTCATGAATCATGTAAAAGGACTAAGTACCTTTTGCTTTCTTCCTTTAGATGCAACCTTTGACTTGGAAGCTTTTTCCTTCTTTATTGTATTTTTCTTGTTCGTTGCTTGATGTGGGTTCTTATGTATCCTTTCTGTTGCATTATCAGCTCTACTTTTAGTCTCAGATTCCGGTAAAGGACGCGAATTTGACTTTCCAACATCATCATCTCCCTCATTATGTTCCTCATCATTATTATTTCTCTCTGGCACATCAGCTGTCATTGTCTCTGCTTCCTCTGGTTTTCTACCTCTTCGTCTCCTGCCTCCCCTGTTCCTCCGGGAGCCCTTTGTGTCATTGTACTCCATGAACTGTAATTCATCACTATCAATCTCCTCTGGAGTTTTGCTGATTGGAGCCTTATTCTGATTCCCGCCCCTGTTCCTACTTTTATGCCCAGTCAACATAGCTTCAAGGATACTAGCCTCATCATCATCATTGGATCCCAATCCTTCAGCTATTCCCTTCCCTCCACTGTAATCATCAGCAACAGAAAACTCATTTGCATCACTGGATGTATTCTTTTCATCATCACTATCAACTTCTTGAAAACCAAGACTGCCCTTAAATTGCTCCTGTAACTCATTTATTTCATCATCAGCTGACACGTAATCAACATCATTCCCATCAGCCTCCTTTTCTTCCTCAACCTCCCTCTCTATCTCTTCCGTTGCTTCATATTTTTCATCTTCCTCGGTAAATGCGTTCCTCAGCTCAGCCACCTTTTCTCTGTGCTTCTTAGACTGCTCATGGTTTCTCCATTGCTTATCACTCTTGAACTTTTTGCTGCAGACTACACAATAAAACTCCTTTCTCTTTTCCTCCACCTCACTGTCAGCCTCATCCTCCTCAACTTCTTCTACCTTAGCCCACTCAGGCTCCTCATAAGTTCTTGCCTTTTCTGCTTTCTGTCTCTCTAAATCTTTCTTTCTTTGCTTCTCCTCCTCCCTCTTCCTCTCCATCTCTTCATTCCTTTTTATCTGCATATCAATTACTCTTTTATCCCTCTTCTTCGCAAACTCCGCAAGTCCCCTCACAGTCTCATTATACTCTCTTCTTGCTTTTTTCCTCAATTTCTTGTTCTCCTCTTCCATTACCCTCCTTGACTTTCTGTTTGGTCCTGCCATAGCATCATATTGGTCGGCCCAAAAAAAGTCCAGCACTGTCACAAACCCTAACCAGTAGTTATAAAAAGCTGAGACCTGCATTATAAAAAAAATAATAATAATCTGATTGACAGCTTATCCAGTCATTTAAATATTTCTTGCATAGACCCCGGTCACGTTATAGTTTCACTGTTTCAGTAATTCTGAATTTCCAGGTGTGATTTTGCTGAAGAGCAAATCGTAAGAATAATGTTACAAGACTTAAACATAAAGTGCAGTTTTGTCTCTTACGTGCATTTCAATTGTTTTAAGTGGTTATAAACTTATAGCGCTTTCAATTTTTATTATATGAGCATTACTACATAAAAAAAGAAGTTAACTGGATAAATGACTAACACTATTTTTGGGTGAAAATTTTGCGTTTGTTCAGTAAAACTTTACAACTGAGGACATCCACAATTGATTGAGTCTAATTTCTAAATGACTGGGCAAATTGACCGAGTTTCATGATTTAAGGCATGAGATTGCCAATGAAGTGCAAGACGTATTTAATACTCAATAAGGCTCCACATAACCTGATGGGAAATATGCTAATGAAATTGTAAATAAACATCACTGACAAAATGATAGAACACAAAAAAAAGAACGGAATGAAAAGTAATCCCTCAAAGAGGGCCACAGAGTTTATCTCTGCCACAAACCAATTAAGGTTGCAAAATTAAATATATTTCTTCCTGTTTTTTTTCCACTGTAGAGTACATGTATATAAAGAGGCTCAAGGCCCCTAATCCCAATCCTAATTCCAATTACCATAATGATAGGAAAATTCCTTCTTGACTAATTAATCTAAATTAACACCCTAATTCTAATTACCGTTATTATGATAGGAATATAAAATAGGAAACTAAATAATCTAACTTAAGGAAATTATTTACTTAATAAAATACCAAAATAACTTATGTCTTCGTGCTCTATCACAAAACAAGTAAATAAAGGATTTCACCAACCAAATGTTTTTAAGTTATAAGGAAGTTTACTTTTAACACATTAACACCAAAATTGAGTCAAATCTTTAAAAGGATATGACATACTTGCTTATGAAAATGGCCAAATGTAAAACCTATATGTGATTTTGCAGATATTGGAATCTAGCAACGTCTAATAATTTATTCTTTTGATTTTTCTAGTGATGGTTTGCAGATCTCTTGTGAAAATAAAGTGGATGCTGCCACCATCATATGGTTTTGAATAGTGGAATTGTCAAGAGAACTGAACATAGTAAACAAGATAAATTAAAGACAGTTCATTAGAACCACAGAAGTTCCTACTACAGCATAAAGTCCAATTATCCAATTAATTTTACGACCATAAAATTCCCTAATTCTAACAACTCTAAACAGACACTAAATATCCAAATGCACTGAAATGGAATCATAAAAAAATACATTAATTAAAAAAAATTTAGCAGCCTGCTGTATTAAACTTAAACACAACTATTCTAAACTCTACAGCATAGAAACCGCTAGGTTGCAAAATATGCTTCCCTTACTCAGTCTCATACTTCCAACAAAAGCCCACGAGGATAAGTATAAATATTGCCACAAATTCTTTCATTGTTTTTGCACACCTTAATCCTTACCTTCTGTTTTATACTTATATCCTTATGACAGAGAAAATACTAACTAAAATTCATTTGAAGCTAAGCAAAAAAAGTACACAATTTGCATCTTACTATACTAACCATATGCATCAAAGTTAATGCAAAAAATATGAGTGCTCATCCAGCCTGTAAACATAAGTATATGGGTTCATTTTTCCTAAGCTATGTGGCTAATAACAAGCTCAAACTGACAAAAGTTTCCAATCTTTTAAAATAAACTTATTTAAAAAATAATAATGCAACCATTGAAACTGTTAGAGTGCAACCTGATTAAGTGTTAAACGACCACCTCATCTAAAAGCTTAAGCTGATAGAGAGTTGAATCGTTTAATACTTAATCAGGTTATACACTAATACGCCCCCTCACATGCAGGCGGGGAATTTTTGCCTCAAGCCTTGCATGTGGAATTTTCTCCTTAAGCTTTTGCCTTAAGCTTTTAGATGAGGTGGTCGCTTAACATGGTATCAGAGCCCATGGTTAACAATGGTCCAGGGTTCAAACCTCACCGCCACCCATTTATGAGAAAATTCCACATGCTAGGCTTGAGGCAAAAATATCCCGCCTGCATGTGAGGGGGCGTGTTAGAGTGTAACCTGAGTAAGTATTAAACGATTCAACTCTCTAGCTTAAGCTTTTAGATGAGGTGGTCGTTTAACAGAAACCCAAAGGTAAGCAATCGCACCTCCAAAGATACAAATAAGAGTCAAAGAACACATAAAATAAACATAATCACAATGCGAAGATAAACAGACGGATTAAATTAAACACTCCAGAGTAAACCGGCATATTAATAAAGAATAAGGAGAAAGGTAACGAAGTACTTGCCTGAGCATAAGGACTCTCCAAATTGCCTATGATTGGAGCTTCTTTAGGCAACGGCAACCCTAATTTCTTCGCGAAATTCAGCTCATTCGCGTAAATCTTCTCGAACAAATCTCCATAAACCTTATAAAACCCCCGCCCCGAGTCCGAATACCCGGAATAAACCGAACTCGAGAAGAACGAAAACAAATCCGGCACGAAACGGGATGAATCGCTTGCAGCTGAGGTGGAGGAGGAGAAGAGGATTTGGTTGCGGTGCGAGTCGTACCACGCACGCTCGCGGGCGTCGGACAGGACCTCGTAGGCATTAACGAGCTCTTGGAAAGCAGCAGTGGCTTCAGATTCAGAGACGCCGCTCTTTATGAGCTTGTCGGGGTGGCGGTGGAGGGCGAGCCGCTTGTACGCCGATCGGATTTCATCGGCGGTGCAGTCGCGGCTCACGCCGAGGACTTCGTACAGGCATCGCTTTTCCGACGACGCCATGTCGTTCGAGGTGGGCGGGTTCCGTGGGTTGATGGGATTTTTGGTTTTACTTTTTTTTCATATTTATATGAAGTCAAGTGGAGACCGGGTTTGAGATCCGGTTTGCTTACGGACACCAAACCCGCTTATGGACACCAAACCCGGCCGCATGTGCGGACAAGTTACTGATTTTTCATTTTTGTATATCAGTTTGATTTAGTTTTTGAAAATCTATATCAAAGCTTTTTAAGATTTTATAATATTCTTAATTTAATTCGAAAATTTAAAATTATAGTATGATAATATGTTTAAGAGTAATAAATTTATCATTTAGCTATTATGTTTTAAAATAATTAATTTAAATTAAATAAGATAAATAAAAAAATAATTTTTAAGATTAATATCAAATAGTAGTATATCCCAATATTTAAAAAAAAAATTTTTTTTACATATAGTATTGAAAATAAAATAAAATATGGGTAACCCATCTTAAGAAATTATTTTAGGCAGTGGACGCTGAAATGTATTTTCTTGTATATTTTAGGTATTGTAATAAAACCTAGTCCGTCATGACTGATTACAATTCCTAACTTATTACTTCAACCCGAAAGGCGCAACATCTGATCAGTTCAAAGAAACCCTAGAGATCACATTTCCCGATCCGCAGAAATGGCGATGGCTGCACTGAGACGCGAGGGTAGGCGGATCGCCGCCCCTCTGATCTCTCCTCACGCCGTGAATCCCCTCCGCTCCTCCGTCGCTGCTTCCGAGTACGATCGATTTCGACTTTTCCCCCTTCGTTTTAGGATATCTATGGGCTTTCATTTTTATGTTTTTAAAAGTTTATAGTTCGAGCTACATTCAATTTCTTGTTGCTTCTCACGGAATGTGCTATACATCACGGGTGAACGGAAAGGGGAAATCCCACGATGTTTCTTGGGATTATTTGGTGGAAATGTTTGTTCGAGATATGGTAGCTGTGTAGACTTGAGCAATTTGATAACATGATACACCGCTTCTTTTTTGTCTTTCAATTTGGTTATATTGCCGGTCTTACTGAAGTTAGATTTTGAGGGAGGGATAAAGTTTTAATGTATTTGATAAAATAATAAAAGATGAAAGGAACGAAATTATGGGTAGTTGTATTCAACTGACACTTTATGATTAAATCCGAAATAGACAATTTTGGTAGATTTTTATGCACGATTATGCTTTTAGGTAGTGATAATCAAGATTCTTCCTGAGTACTGTCATCTAAATTAAAATTATGAGGAATGCATTAAAAAGAGTCCACCTGCAACAGGTGGGCAATGTGCTCATCATGTGTTGTAGGCTTGCTATTCAAGGTGACACGAAGGCTCTATATGTGGATATTATCCTTGTTAGATTTGTGAAATAGTTATAATCAATCAGTCTACTACTTTGTCTGCCATGGGTAGTTGATTTGCTATAGTATTTATTATCAGATACATATTTTCCTTATTTTTGCATCTAAGTTAGAAAGCAAATGCCTACAGGGAGCAGGTTTTCTTGGGAGTTCGCTCTATTTCGACTCAAATTGGTATGTTAATTCTTGTGACCATTGACTCTTTTTAATTTAACTTATCTCATTTGGGAATCACATACAATTTTTTTATTCTGATGCGTATCTGTAGTTCGTAATCGTATGAAGAGTGTTAAGAATATTCAGAAAATTACCAAGGCTATGAAGATGGTTGCTGCTTCAAAGCTTCGAGCTATTCAAACAAGAGCTGAAAACTCCCGTGGGCTGTGGCAGCCATTCACTGCTCTTCTTGGTGACCTTCCAAGTAAGTTCACTAATGAACATCTGAGATGTCTCATTTTTTATGCATGATTTGTGTAAAATGATGGCAAGGTTGTGCTTTATTCAAACTAAGTCTATTCGCCTGGCTTCCAGCATCTTTTTGCAGAATGCTGATCTTTACCATCTGTATTATTTCTATTATCCTGTTTTGCTAAACTGAAATGGTCAGTGCTTTAAGTTCTTTGTTTCATCTATTCTGATAAACTCTTTATTTAACAGTGTGGTGACTTAGTGTGTTTTCTCCTCATGTCTATCCTTAACAAGACACTGGCACTTTCTGTATGTACTGTTCATGTGTTTGAATTTATTAGGTGTGGATGTCAAGAAGAATGTTATTATCACAATTTCATCAGACAAAGGTCTCTGTGGTGGAATAAATTCTACTGCAGTCAAGACAAGCAGGGCCCTTTATAGGTTGACTTCTGGTATGTTCATTATCATTTATCTCATTCCCTTCTTTGCTCCATCCAATTGCCTGTACTCATGAATTATGTGGTTTCAGGTCCTGAAAAAGAATCTAAATATGTCATTTTGGGAGAGAAGGCCAAGGCCCAACTTGTGCGAGATGCAAAGAAAGACATTGAACTTTCGATAACTGAGTTGCAGAAAAATCCTTTGAACTATACTCAGGTTGTACTTTTCCCTGCATATTCTCTTACCAAGTGCTGGCATCTACCATGCAAAAATCCTTCTGAGTTTCATTAATCTATTTAGACGCTGTCTATTACTCTATTTATATTAAATAGATATCAATCTCTTGAATGAAGTTTTCTTGTGTTTTTTGTTATCTATCAAATTGTGAAACAAACCAATTTTTGGGTTCTTTAGGTTGCTTTGTCAGTAAATGCATGTAGTTTCAATCCTGCATGTGTTGGTAGGCACACTAGTAACTTTTTTAAAGACCACTCCACCACCACAATATAACACTTACTGTTGAGTGTTTAAACTTCTAAGTCATGTCTTAATTAAGGTGGAAAGATGTTTAATGGTGTTTAAATGCTGATCTTTACGTGAGGGAACTTTTGTAGTATCTAATCATTAAACTTAATTGTGTATTACATTATACCAAGTTAAAAAGAACTAATTATTTTAATTTATAAATATTTTAAAAACATCTGGTAGAATAACTTTAAGTGTGCAATTTCTTGGCTTTATGTTGAGACAATTTTGAAGATTTATGACCCAACTTTGGGACTGATTTCCTAATTGTTGAATATGGATCGGATACTTGCTTTATGAGTCCATCTCCGAATAAGCTGATTATAGTTGGTCAGCTTCACTTGTTGCTATTTTGTGGACATTCAATTATCTGCATTAGGTCAGACTCTGGCCACTGACTGTTGGAATGTAGTTCGTATAACCACCTACTTTCTGATCCTGATTTGAATATCTTTCTACCCAATGCAACTGAATTTCCTGATATAGGATCATGTAAGCATTCCTTTTTTTATATATTCAAATTCTATTTGTCATTGCAGGTTGCCGTGCTTGCAGATGACATCTTAAAGAATGTAGAGTACGACGCGTTAAGGATTGTTTACAACAAATTCCAGTCTGTGGTCTCATTTGTTCCAACAGTTTCAACTGTATTGTCTCCAGAGGTCAGTCATATTTCATCTGCTGAATTTACAGACATTGTTATATTGTTTATAATAATAGTGCTGTGTGCTTACATGTGATGCTGATATAGGCTGTGGAGAAAGAAGCTGAGGCTGGGGGAAAACTTGGGGAATTGGATTCTTATGAAATTGAAGGTGCTGAAACAAAGGCAGAGGTGCTTCAGAATCTCACGGAGTTCCAGTTCTCTTGTGTATGTATTTTACCTTTCTCACTGATGATTTATGATGCCAGATATTGTGTTGGAAAGTGTAGCCTAAAATCAGTTTCTTCTTGTAGTCTGATATTGAACTTGTGATGGTTTCTTTAGGTTATGTTCAACGCAGTGTTGGAAAATGCTTGCAGTGAGCAAGGAGCTAGAATGTCTGCAATGGACAGCTCTAGTAGAAATGCAGGAGAGATGCTTGATCGCCTCACTCTAACTTATAACAGGTTCCGTACATTATCTTCATCATCACTTTTACTTGCACATTTTATAGACAATGTTTACCAGTATGTTTATGCATCCGAATAATGCTATGCTACTTTTATCTTCTATTGGTTTCCCTTTCAATCATTTTGTTATGATCAATTACATTTTCATGACAACCTTGCGATTGGTTTCTTATGCTACTTTCAGAACTCGTCAAGCGTCCATCACTACGGAGTTGACTGAGATTATATCTGGAGCATCAGCTTTAGAGGGCTAATTCATCTCCCCCGAGTCAGACATTGACGAAATATTTCCTTCATTGGGTCTTTTTGCCTACGCCCGTCGTACGGAACTTGAGTAAAATTTCATAATAACCTCCTTGGCTAAGTTAATACAAGGGATAGTGGTGCGTGCTTTCAACTTTCTTGAAATCTACATCATCAGCATTCCATGAAAGTGTTTCTTTATTTGGTTTTGAATTTTGATGATGTTTACAATACCATATGGTCATGTTGTGACACTTCTTAAATTGTTGAAATAAGTTCTTTATTTTCCATGTATATTCATTTTCTCTCAGATCAGAGGAAGATTGAGATGGTTTGTGTCAGCATTCCTTCCACTTCTCATGTCTTAAGGAAGAAATACTTTACTCTTTACCTACTTTTTTTATCCATGATAACACG
The DNA here is from genome assembly GCA_023678885.1 of Pogostemon cablin. Lineage (NCBI taxonomy): Eukaryota > Viridiplantae > Streptophyta > Magnoliopsida > Lamiales > Lamiaceae > Pogostemon > Pogostemon cablin. The sequence goes on along the minus strand of CM043001.1, from coordinate 26,578,002 downwards.
AAGATCCAAAAGAAGGATGGTACTAATCAATTAATGGACTCATAGGGGTATTCTGGTAATTCAATTATTAAGCACAAACCTTAGCCTAATCACGTTTAAACAATTAATAGACCATTACTAGATGCAGCCATGCACGCACAACTTAACTGAATAGTGAAAAGGTCTACTGAGTGGGTTATACAGAACAAGGGCATGAAATGGGCCCACTGTTAAAGCCCAAAAATATACACTTGGTATTTCAGAAATGGGCTTATTTTAGGCCCATCGTTGTAATTAGCTAGAGCCTAGAGTGGAGGCTACTATTCATTTTTGATAAAATTTTATGCTAATTAATAAAATTATGAAATGATGAATCCATTCATTTATTATATAAAATAATTTTATTTATTTATAGTAAAAATCTAGTATATTATTAAAATATTGAACATTATTGTAGTTTAAAAAATATGATATTGGATCCTGAATTTTGATTATGTTACATATTTAAAACTAATTTCGTTGTACAGTTCTCATTCAAATTAAAATATTACTAATAATATGTATTACTTGAACTTACTGAAAAGTTTAAAAGTTTGAGAAAACTCAACCAACTAATTCAATTAAATTCAACATCACTTTATTTAATATTAGCTTTAGTGGTTGGGATGCAAAAAGTTTCTTTGTGGCCATATATTTGGATTTTTTATTGAATTGAAAATAAAATATTTGTGGGGTTTGGGTTCAGAATACATTAATTCACCTATTAATTCTTAGTACTTTTAATTTATTTTGCCAACACATCTTTCAATTTTCAAACGATATAAATAATTTCAATTTATTATACTATAAGCAACATAATTAGAAATGCGCCGTCGTTTTATTAATAAATTTAATTTCTAAAAGAAATTAATATTCTCCCCGTCCCCGCTATAATAATTATACGAGAGTTATATTTCCTTTTTAGTAAATGAATTCCACATAAATCAGTCACTTTATTTTCATGGGTCCACACATATCACTAATACAACTATACACTATACGAGTATATTATTATAGTATATCTCAACCCACTATACATTTAAATATAACACATTTAAAGTACCCCTTTCGTCCCATTTCAATCTTTACATATTTTCTACAAATTAACTTTTTCTCTCTCCTTGTAGGGATGCAATCGAATCGAGCCGAATCGAACACTACTAGATTTGAGGATTGTTTGTTAAGGAATTATCGAACTCAAGCTCGAGCTCGAACTCGACCAGAAAAAAATATCGAACTCGAGCTCGAACTCAAACTGTTTGTTAAGGCTCACGAAAGTGTTCACGAACACATAAAGTAACTTCTTCATGGACATTTTTCATGAACATTTAAATAATTTCGTACTTGATATTAAAAGAATGTTTCGCTTATAAACATTTAATGTTATTCATAATATTAAATAAACAAACTAACAAAATATAATAATAAACGGTGAAAAAATATTAAAATATTTAAATAATCACTTAAGTTATTATCATATTTATGTGGTTTAATACAAAATATTTAATTATTGAATATTAATAAATAAATAATAATATATAATACTAAAGAATAATTATAAAATATACGAACGAGTTTACAAGCCATTAACGAGCCCATAAACGAATATGTTTGCGAGCTTTCGAGTCGAACACCCTTGGGCTTGAGTTTGTTTTGATAGACTATTCGAACTCAAAATTCAAGTTTGGTTTGACTCATTAAGGTTAACGAACGATTTCGAACGAACATTTTATCGAATCGAGATTCGAATAGTTCGCGAACGGTTTGGTTCGCTTACATCCCTATTTCCTTAACCCACAATTTATACTAATACACCTATCCACTTTATATTAAAATATTATTTCTCCCACCTCACTACATATTAAAATTCTATATTCCTAAATCTACGTAAAATAACAAATGTAAGGCTTGAAACAGAGAATATGTATTTTCTAATCTCCATGTCAACAGTAGCCTTAACTGAACAAAGTAATTTGTAACCAAATATACAAAATATTCTCGTAGTAGCTATCGCCTACCTCCATAGTCTTCGTTACAATCTTTACCTCCCTTTCTCTCTCACAAAAACAATTTCATGCCCACCTCACCAACTGATGCAGATGTTGTGACCTTCTTCGCATTAATCCTGATTTTATTCTAATTCACTCCCGTTCTGTTTACTCCATTCTCCTTTCATGCTGTGGCTCGCGGTGAAAATTTTGGGTCTTGATTTATTTCACCATTCCGCTGTTGAATTTCTTTGGAAGGCAAGGAAAAAAATGGAGGGTTGCAGTGAAATGGGCTCTCATTGTTGATTTCGGTGTTAAATTTCTGGCTTTTGGGTTTGCATTCTGTTCTTATTGGGTTTTCGTTGAATATTTCAATTTTTTGAGGGTGGATGCTTGCAGATTTCATCTGAGAGTTTTAGTGATGGAATGAAGTCTTTGGGTCAGCTTTAGGTTTAGGATAGAGGGTGTTGGACTTTCGTAATTATTGATTCTTGAATTGAACCATTTTCCTCATGGTTGATATTCTTGTGTTCTACTACTTTCTTGAATGATTTTCAAGATTCTTGTTAGTTTGATATCCAATATATGAAAGTCTTGGTTGATTTATTTTGGCATATGGTTTGAGGAATCACGTTAAATTTTGTGTGAATGCTGTCTCTTTAACATACAGTTCCCCTAATCATTTATGCACTTATAAGAATCGTTTGATGCATTTGGATTTGGATGCCATGGAATGAGAACTGGGAACGAGTGCTGATATAGTAAAATGAGTTAAGATTTTTCGATGTTCAGAGGACTCTAGCAATGGATGTATGGATTGTTGCTGTGGCTGCTGGTGCTGGCTATGCAGTTCAGAATCTAAAGAATCTTACTAGGGCTAAGAAAAACTGTCTAGATTTGTCTTCTAAGAACCTTAGTATTGCTGGATCAAGCTCGACCAATATTAGACAGAAGGTCGAGGACAAGAGATGTCCACTGAAAAAAGTGTTGTCTAGGAAATGCTCTAGGGAAGAAATATCTGAGGAAAGAGAAAATTTTTGTAAAGATGCTTGTGATATAGAGAGTGCTTCTATAAGTGGACATGAAAATGAGAATCTGGTAGTGCCTCACAGTATACGATCCGATTCAAATTCTTTAGGTGAGATTTTGAATAATGAAAATGTTGAAGGGGGTCGTGAAGGTGTATTATCTTCTGAGAGTAATGAAGCTTTTATGGTTGGTTCGCCGTCTCTTCCTTCTACGAGCGAAGTAGGATTTTGTTACAGTAATGAAAGAAACAGAAATAGCAGCCTGAAGAGTAGGAGGATTGATATTCAATCCTTGAAGCCCCAAACTTCTCTTGAAAGCTGTCTTATGGCTCAGTATTATAAAGAACAGTGTAAAATTGATGAATATGCATTGCAGAAACCAACCGTGAAGCCATTTCTTGTGACTGATGGAAGCAGTATAATCAGCAGAACTCCTTTCAAATTCTTCAGTGAAGCAACAGGAGTAGGAAGAGAATTCCAGAAGTGGAAGGATGTGTACTCAGACGAAAATAAGACCATAAATGGTATTCCGAGACTGCCTAACCTTGAAACTGCAGAGTTACAAAATAAAGCCAAAAATAGAAACAGAGAGGAGCAGGGTTTTAGAAGATCCCACTCTAGCAAAATTGAGCATGGACATCATGACAATGCTCAAGGTGAAAATATCTTGCTTACACATTTGAATTTCTATGAGGGCATGTGTGCAAGATATACCTTTCCAAGGCATAGGCTTTGTCATTAGCAATTTACTTGGATTTCCCTGTTGCTATGCCATTCTATCTTATGTGATTATATGAATTAGAGTAATAATGACAACACTGGCAGGTTGATTGATGAATTGGATACTGTATATTTGTTGCTAGGTGGAATCCAAGGTTGTTTTAAACTAATGTAAATATTATAATCTAATGGAGTAATAGAATTTTGGTATTGTATTAGAGTTAAAAAAGAAATTATTATTATAATTTTATATGTATTTTTATTTTGAATGAGTGGGGGCAAATGATTTAATTTTCTGCTCCATCACGAATGCTTATTAGGACTGCTATGTTCTTTATCAGTTAAGAACTTTTACTTAAGGATTCTGCTTTTTAAGAAAATATGAACTTTCCTTTAGTGTCATGGACTCATGATGCAAGGAAAACATTTTTTTGGTTAAAACATGTAGCCAGGAAACACCAAATAACTGTGAAGTATCTTAGATATGCTGAATTAAAAAAAAAAAAAAATCCCTTTTATAAGTATTTGAAATCATGTTTGGTTTTGGAAAATTCTTTCTTGATCCTGAAGTTCTCTTGTTGTATGCTCATTTTGCAGTGAACTACGTGATTTTTATGACCTAATATTCTATCCTTTATCAGGAACATCTGATAGGGCTCTTCTTTTCTATCTTGGGTTAACTATGGGCATTATATCTTCTACCTTCGCAAATAAACAAGAAGTGGAAAAGTTAAAAAACTTGTTGAAGCAGACTGAGAATCTGGCTCAAGATCTGCAGGAGGAGCTTGAGATGAAAGATTCTTTAACTGTAAAAGAGATTGCTACAGAGGATAATGAATCTCAAGATGTTCTTGATGACCACTGCTTTGATACTGTTCATACTTTATCTCTTGAGCATAATATAATTAAAGAGAATTGTGATGAGAAAGCTGAGATGAAATCTTTAAGCAACATTGAAGCAGAGCTTGAAGCTGAATTGCAGAGGTTGGAATTAAACATGAGTTCATCCAGTTTGAAAGGAAAACCGTGCAATCTTACCAAGGTAAGCATTTCCATTCATGCTTGCTTCTATTTTTAGCTGATGGTAATAGTTATTAAGATGAGCGCTGAAATATCTCGACGACTTACGAGTTTTGAAATCTTCACCTGGTGCTACTGAAAGAAAAATATTTTGCATCTAGCGCGTTCTTCCTTGTTCTGTTCACTCTGTTGTTGTGTGTGCACATCAGCTTATTGACACCTTTGTAAATCTTACCAGCTCCTTTTGCATTTTTCTGTCTTATAGAGATATCTAAGTTTCACATTAAAGATGTGTGGGTGTTACAGTGATAATTAAGGTTACAATCCATAAATTGTTAACAGATATTATCATTAGTGCAACATTTAAGCACGTCACTCTTATTATTTTTAGGGATTGCGGGAGGTAAAAAACATTAAAATAGTCACTCCATGTAAAGGTGGTATAAAGGTCAATGCAGTACTCTTTTATATTCTTATGCTTATTTTAACTTAAGGTGCGCTTGAGCTCCAGAGAGTTTGTGATTCCTTTGGATAACATGTTTGTTGAGAAATCCTCATGAAGTTAAGAATGTGCATTTTATCAGGCATAGGACATTTTAGAATATTTAAGATGTTGATTGTTACTATAAAAGCCAGATCTGTTTTATTCACAAACAATTGACAGCTTTGCGATACTAGAAAATTCTTGAGTGGAATCTGATGACATTGAGTGAACTTCACTGCGGCTTAATCCAGATTTGGCATCAGATGTCCCTGAGTCGAGGAGTGACTTGTTTGGTGCTAATACTGTCAACCTGTTTTATGATGGTAGAGAGAGAAGCCACACCTCCACTCCTCGCTCTGCCCACTATTCTGTCTCCCCAAGAGAGCTGAGCTTGCGTCTTCATCAAGTCATCCAAACAAGACTTGAAGAACGCGTGATGGAACTTGAGACGGCCCTTGAGAACAGCGAGAGGAAGATGAAGTACATGGAATCCGGGCATATTCATCCATGGTGGGATTCCTCAAACTGTAAGACAGGAACTTTTTCAACCCAAGTCAGTCCGGTTTTCAGAGATGGCCAGGACTCTGTAGACCAACCTGTCGGCGTCAATTTTGAAACCCTGACCTCAAACAGTGAGGCCTATGAGGAGTTCAAAAAGGTCTCGGAACCAGACGATAAATGTTTGAAAATCGGGTTTAAGGATGAATATCTTGTCGAGAATGGCCATATGGATCCACATTCAACTTGTAATGGGAATCGAGAAACAGTGATAGATCAGAGAACGGAGGAAGACAATTGCTGTCCGTCTAATGATATTAAAGAAGGTGAGGATGATGAGATGGAGAGGCTGTTGATAATGCAAATTGTAGAGAAAGCAAAACAAGGGTCTCCTGCTGTTTTGAAAGCTAAAACTGCTTTTTTGTTGTCAAATGATGAAATTCAACATTGATATGACATCAAGGTGATCTATTACAGGAAATACAAAATCAAGTTCATTTTAATTGCTGGGTTTTTACTCTTCTATTTACAGTATGATTTATCTATGAAAAACTCACTTTAGGATTGGCCTCTAAACCTTTATTTCCACCATTTAATCTTGCATTAAAATATACTCCCTCCGTCCCATAATTGTTGTCGTAGTTACTGTAGACACGGAGTTTAAGAGAAGTTATTTTTTGACCAACTTATTGACTTTTTAGGGGTATTGTGGTATTTTTAAGTAATAAATAAATTATAAATTATGTTATGTGTGTTAGGTGGGAGTGGTATTTTTGAAATTAAGATAACTTTTGAGGCTGGTGGTTAATGTGAATTTCCATTTTTGGTGTGTGATAGTTATTGTGGGATGGAAAAAAACAGAAAGTAAGACAGTTATTATGGGACGGAGGGAATATATAAATAGAGTATATATATGTGGGAACACTACCATCTAAGCCAATTTTGTTTAAAAATGCACCTAAAGGAGTTTCTGGTAAGCGTCCCAGAAATTTCCAACTTCTTTAAGTATTAAAGTCAACTTCAGATAAAAGATAATATAATTGTATTCTGATCATATAAATTCCTTATTTTGAGTTATTTTTAATATTATATCCTTTCAATTAATTCTGATCATCTTCTATTGAGGAGAAGCGTACATCATTGGTTTCAGGTGATTCAATTTCTCCTTCCATTTTTCCTGAATTTATTTATGTATATTATTATTTCGTAGAGTTTCTAATTTACTTCAGTTTTTGGTGTGAGGATTTGCTCGTTTATTTGCTTAAATAGGAGATTACTTTTGGTTATTTGTTAAAATTATTGAAAGATTTGGTTTCTTGGAGGACTGAAACTCCGTGTGTGTGTGCTTTTTCTCCCTGTCGAAAGTAAAATGAACTCTTCTTCAATATTAAGGCTGTGTTTTTCTTTTCAAATTTTTTTAAATTGTTTATTTAAATAGATCCAGTGTCTTGCATAATTACATTACTTGAGACTAAACTTGTAATAATTGAGAGGAAACATGTGAAAATAGAGGATTAGAGATGTAAATTCTGATATAGCAAATCAAATCATAAACTATTGCTACTAGCTCTATAGAAATCTCCAGTACCATGATAAATGTAATTGGGGGTTGTATAATTTGGATTCTGTGAATAAAAGACAAAAAATTGAGCTACGTAGGAGACAAGATATTTCAACAGTGAAATATGTAGGTAACTGTTTTCTCTGCTTTCTTGACAATTTACATTGACTTTATAAGCAAACTTTAGAATAATTTCTGCTGATCGCATGGACCTTTAAGACCCTTATAATCCTGTGACAAGATATAAATGTCATCAGTTATCATGTAACTACTATTAAATGGAGCAACCCTCGTCACTCTAAGATCTTTCCATGTATGAACGAATTATGATGATTAGAAGAAGCATATGTATGTAAACACTGCTAATTATTTAGAAGTTAAAAACATATTAAAACTGGAAAACCTACGTCAATGAGACTCGTATACAAAACAGATAATGACAAAGAGAGGAAGAGTATCTACACATCATTTAGTTTAAATTATCCTTAACATGATGGCCTGATCTCTCTCTTATTGTGTTGAATTGAACTACGTGCAGGAAGAAATTGATAACATGTTGGGGCAAGTAGTAGGATCCATTTTGTCTATGGCAAAGGAGAAGTTGATGGATCATGGATTGGGAATGCTCAGAAAAATTAACTTTAAGTCCAGTTTAGAGGATCTGGAAAGGAGTTTCAAGTCATTGACAGCAAGAGCAGATGATCTTAACTGGGACATTAGAACCCAACAGCGAGGAGGTGGGAAGAGAAAGAGAGAAGAAGTCGTGGTTTGGTTCAGGGAATTTAAAAGAGCTAAGAGAGAGTATCGTGCATTTCAAAGCCAAGAAAAAACAATAGGATTCGTGAAACAGATGTTTGGGGGAGATGGAGCAAAACAACTCAGTGATAGACTACGTGAGCTGGTTGATCGAAGTAGACAATTTGGTGAACTTGTTGGTGATGATACCACCCTTAGTGGGGTGGCAAGACCGACCACAAAGTTGGAGGATGAGGCATTTGAGGATAATTTCAAAAGAATTTGTAACTTTTTGGAGAATGATCAAGTGTCAAGCATTGGAGTCCATGGTATGGGTGGCGTGGGGAAGTCTACTTTGGTTGATCACATCAACAACCAACTCTTGCAAAGGCATGAATGTGTTTTCTGGGTTGTAGTCTCCCAAGGGTGCAGCATAAAGGCACTACAAGATAAAATAGCTTGTAAACTAGGTGTGAGACTTTTGGATGAGGATGATAAGGGAGCAAGAGCAGGGAGATTGCACCAGGCATTCTCCCAAAGAAGGAAGTTCATACTCATTCTAGATGATGTTTGGGAGCATATTGATCTGGTGAAGGTGGGAGTTCCACTTTCCTTGCCAGGTTGTAAATGGATCATGACAAGTCGTTCACTGAAGTTGTGTCAGGAAATGAATTGCCAAGAAAAGATTGAAGTAAAGCCACTGCGTAGGGACGAAGGGTGGAACTTGTTCCTTAAAAATCTTGGTCGAGATGCCACATTAAGTCTAGGAGATCCTGAGGTAGAAAGAATTGGAAAGCGTGTGGTCAGAAATTGTAAAGGATTGCCCCTTGGGATCAATACCCTAGCTGGAGCCATGAGTGGTGTGACCGACATTCAAGAATGGAGGCATGCACAAAGAAAACTGGAGGAATCGGTAATGGGACATGAATACATGGAAGAAAAGGTTTTCACAGTACTAAAGTACAGTTTTGATAGACTCAACCCAAATGATCAACGCTGTTTCTTGTACTGCTCTTTGTATCCTGAAGACTTTGCAATACCAAGAGAAGAGTTGCTCGCCAAATTCATTTCTGAGGATTTGGTGGATACAACAAAGAGTATTGCAGCCCAACGCGACGAGGGCCATTCGATACTGACCAGATTAGTAAAGGTCTCCTTATTGGAAGGTGTTTCTGATAAATATAAGGGTGAGTGTGTGAAGATGCATGATCTGGTTAGGGCCATGGCACTCGTGATTACTAAAGGTAAAATCATGGTATTGGCTGGTAATTACTTTCTGATGAAGGAAGTCCCGAAGGAGAAAGAATGGACGCGGGGTCTTGAGAGGGTGTCCTTGATATTGAATTCAATAGATGAAATTCCACATGGAATATCTCCCAACAGTAGGAAATTATCAGCATTTGTATTTGGGACAAAATCCTTTAAGAACAGGGATAGCAGCATCATTTTTCTCACGAATGCGTGGCCTATGCACTCTTGATCTGTCCTCTACTGCAATCGTGGAACTACCAAATTCTGTATCCGATTTGGTGAGTCTCAAGTCTTTGCTCCTTAAAAGGTGTAACAAGCTTCGACAGGTGCCTTGTCTTAGAAAGTTGAAGGAATTAAGGGAAGTGGACCTGTCATCATGTGGAGAACTTAAGGACATCCCTCGAGGAATGGAGGACCTGGCCAACATCAGAATCCTGTCAATGAGTGGAGCCAATAGCTTGCCAGAAGGAAGTTTGGTGCTCAAATCCCCCAGGCTTCAACTTCTCCGAGTACCAAACAAAATACAAGTAGAATTGGTTGAAGGTAGCTGGGAAAGTTTGGAGGTGTTTGAGGGGTGGGTGAAGAGCTTGTCCGAATTCAGCAGATTTGCTGCAAGCAAGCAGGATCGTGTTACGTTTTCTATCATGGTAAGTGACGCCAGAGATAGATTTTCTTACAATAATGAGTGTGGTTTTGGCACAAGAAGATTGTGCATCTGGGAATTCAACTTCTGGGTGGATGTAGAGGGGAAACATTTCAGAAAATTGGCGGAGCACATCCATCACCTCAAATTCAATCGCTGTGATGGTCTAAATTACCGCTTTCTTGATAACTTGAGCAAAACAAGTTCCCTCAAGGAGTTGGTAATTTTTGATTGCAGAGGAATGGAGTGCATGTTATCATGTGAACTATTGAAGGCACCAGAAGAACAGAAATCTCGGTTCCCGTCTCTTGAAGAGATTTACCTTCATGATTTGCTTGATTTCACAGGTGTGATCCACTATTGGGATATAGATGCTGCAATACAATCCTCTGTATTTCCATCTCTTAAAAAGTTACAAATTTGGCGTTGTCACAAGATGAAGAAGGTGGGGTTACCGCTCTCTGTATTCGAAAAACTCGAATGGATCTCCATTCGAGAGTGTAAAAATGTGGAGGAGATAATACAAGTTGGTGAAGCAGAAGAGCTTATCTTTCTCCCGAACTTAGCATATTTGACTCTGGACGACCTGCCAAGCTTGGAAAGCTTCTGCGATGCTCCTCTCATTTGCAACTCTCTTCATTCTGTACATTTGAAGGACTGCCCTAGATTAGAGGACCCCTCCTTGAATCGTGGAACTTTGGATTCTTACACGCCTCTTTATGCAGGAGCCACAATTAAGAAATAAGTTTATTGTGGAAGATTTTTTTTTTTTTTTTGCTCACCACCATTTTCTGATTATTTTCCCTTCTACCTGACCAGAATTGTTGTAATGATATAAGAATTCATTTTCCTGCTGCTGGTTTTGCTGTAACGACACGCATTATCATTTATCTTCTTGCCTTGTTGGGTTGGTTTTAGCTGCATTGAAATACAACTATCTATGTTCGTCAATGAGACAGAGCAAATCATCATTCGTAGAATTGATCGGAGATAGCTGGGAAAGGTTGGAGGTGTTTGAGGGGTGGCTGAAGGACGACTGAGTTCAGCAAATTTGCAGCAAGCAGGACTGCGTTACATATTCTATCACGGTAGGCGACGCCAGAGACATATTTTTACAACGAGTGTGGTTTTAGCACAAGAAGATTGTGCGTCTGGGGATACAACTTGAAGGTGGATGTAGAGGAGAATGAATTCACTGCATTGGCGGAGTACATCCATCACCTTGTACTCGATTACTGTGATGGTCTACAAAACTGCTTATTCGATAACTTGAGCAAAACAAGTACTCTCAACAAGTTAAAGATTTTTAGTTGCAGAGGAATGGAGTGCACCCACAACTGGGATATAGAAGCCTCTGTATTTCCATCTCTTAAGAAGTTAACTATTTGGCGTTGTAACAAGATGAAGAAGGTGGGGTTACCGCTCTCCATATTCGTAAAACTAGAATACATCTCCATTCAAAAGTATTCAAAAGTGTGAAAATCTAGAGGTGATAATACAAGTTGGTGAAGCAGATGAAATCTCTCTCCCCAACTTAACATATTTGAGTCTGGTCCGCCTGCCAAGCCTGGAGAGCTTCTGTGATGTTCCTATTTGCAACTCTATTAGGACTGTAGAATTGGACTGTCCTAGATTAGAGGACCCCTCCTTGAACTGGGGGACTATACATTCTTACAACCCTCTTTATGCAGGAACAACTTCATCCAGAATACTAATATCACACTCACTTCACACACACAACTAACTTTATCATGTACTAAAAGTACTAATTTGTTCTTAAAAGTCAATGAAACTGATTAAAATAATCATTTATTTCTTAAGTTCTGTATCTATATCAACGAAGAGCTAAATGAGCCTGTAAGAGTAACATTTTTTCAAAATTTTATGAACAGAAGATCATTATTATAATATAAATAATACTACTGGGATCAATTTAGATATATAATTTCAACAACCCCATTAAAATACAGCTGAAGAAAAATCCACTTCAATTTTGTTTTAAAACAAAAGGAGAAAAGGAAAAAACGTTTGAAGAAGTATGATCTCACACGCCAATTAGCTTTTATTATATAGAAAGACCTGAAGCAAGGCGACAAAATATACACGTTGAACCTACCAAATATTAAGAATAACTTAAAGAAAAATTAAGGTTAACCAAACTTTAATTAGTGCACTTAACTTGAGGAGGTTTCATGATAAGCTTCCCAGAAATTTATGGTGTCTTTCAAGAATTAAATTAAGCATTAATGGAGTCAACCTCAATATATGAGTACTACTTATTTCATTGTTATTGCCCTTTAATTAGGTGGTGATCTTTTCCGGAGGAGAAGCTTACAATCTGGTTTCAGGTGAATCAATTTCTTCCTCTATTTTCCTTTCTTTTTAATTATTTCTTAAAGTTTTATGATGTTAGTTTTAAGCGTAATACAGTGGTGAATTGCTCTTTTTTCGGCTTCTTTAGGAGGCTTAATTTTGATTATTTTCAGCAATTATATATGGCCACAATATTTGGGATCTTGGATGGAGGTTTTGTGAGCTTCAAAATACCCACTAGAAGGCATGCTTCACGTTTTATGCCCTAATTAGTGGAGTAATTGATTTTTATTCGACATAATTAATTAATACATGATCGAACCTAAGATTAAGCACATACCGTAGAGTGCAGGCTCGCTCACATGGAAGCAGAGGCGGATTCACCTTGGAACATGGGGGTACAGCTGTACCCCAAATTGAAAATTTGCTAACTATAAATTTTTTATTGTACCCCCAAATTTTATTAGAATTAGAGAAGTATTATACTAATTAATAAAGAAAAATTATTTCTTTTTTTAAAACAAGATTTCTCCATCACTAAAATCATTTATTTCTATCACTTTCCTTTAAGATCTTATATAGTTTTTTATAAGTTTTAAGAAATTTCTCTGCTTTTATTTATTTATCTTAGGAAAATTTAATTGCATTAAATTTTTTCATATGCATTTATCTTTCAATTTTCTAAAAAACACACTAGCTATCAGGTTCCTTATTACTTTTAAATATGTTTTAACTTGTTATTTAGATTAACTATTGCATCACATATTACTTAGAAAGATGCTAAACTTAATTAAAATCTTGTGTCTATGCTCATTCAAATATAGTCCATTCGATTTTCTGTTACATTTTAGTGTTACATTTTCTATCATAAATCATTGAATAATTAACACATATAATATAATCAAATTTATAGCCTAAAAGAAAAATATAACCCGGGCTCCACGAGAAAATTATTGAGATTTTCCTCAGGACTAAAAGGAAATTATCAACTTTAAAGGAGAATTGTTGAAATTTTCCTCCCGCATCATTCATCTAACACATGTAACAAGAGATATAACACCAAAATATAAGAAGAGATTCAAGATTATATATCGTACCCCCATATTCGAAATCCTGGATCCGCCCCTGCATGGAAGAGACTCGTTTTCAAACAAATAATGACAAACATAGGAGTATCAACTCATCATACAAATTTAATTTGATGCGTCTAATCAACATGCCCGCATCTCTTATATGTTGTGTTGTGTTGTGTTGTGTTTTAGTAGGTGCAGGTAAGAAATTGTTAACATGTTGGGGCAAGTAGTAGGATCCATTTTGTCTACAGCAAAGGAGAAGTTGATAGATCATGGAATCGGAATCTTTCTGGGCAAATTCAACTCTAAGCCCGGTTTAGAGGATGTGGAAAGGAGTTTCAAGTCATTGACAGCAAGAGCGGATGATCTAGAGAGGGACATTAGTACCCAACAACAAGGAGGTGGGAAGAGAAAGAGAAAAGAAGTTACTGTTTGGTTCAGGGAAGTTAAAAGAGCTAGAAGGGAGTATCGTGCATTTCAAAAAAAAGAAAAAACGAAAGGATTCGTGAAACGGATGTTTGGCGGAGATGAAGCAAAGCAACTGAACGATAGACTTCATGAGCTGGTTGATCGAAGTAGACAATTTGGTGAACTTGTTGGTGATGATACCACCCTTGGTGGGGTGGCAAGACCGACCACAAGGTTGGAGGGTGAGGCATTTGAAGATAATTTTAAAAGAATTTGGAACATTTTGGAGAATGATCAGGTGTCGAGCATTGGAGTCTATGGTATGGGTGGCGTGGGGAAGTCTACTTTGGTGGACCACATCAACAACCAACTCTTGAAAACGAATGAATGTGTTTTCTGGGTTGTAGTCTCCCAAGAGTGCACCATAAAGGCACTACAAGATAAAATAGCTCGTAAACTAGGTGTGAAACTTTCGGGTGAGGATGATGTGGGAACAAGAGCAGGGAGATTACACAACACACTCTCCCAAAGAGAGAAGTTCATACTCATTTTAGATGATATTTGGGAGCATATTGATCTGGTGAAGGTGGGAGTTCCACTTCCCTTGCCTGGTTGTAAATGGATGATGACTAGTCGTTCACTGAAGTTGTGTCAAGAACTGAACTGCCAAGAAAAGATTGAAGTAAAGCCACTGAGTAGAGACGAGGGGTGGAACTTGTTTCTTAAAAACCTTGGACAAGATGCTACATTAGCTCTTGGAGATCCTGAGGTAGAAAGAATTGCAAAGCGTGTGGTGAGAATTTGTAATGGATTGCCTCTTGGGATCATTACCCTAGCTGGAGCCATGAGTGGTGTGACCGACATTCAAGAATGGCGGCATGCACTCAGAGTACTGAAGGAATCAGTAATAGGATACCAATACATGGAAGAAAAGGTTTTCACAGTACTTAAGTACAGTTTTGATCGACTCAACCCAAATGATCAACGTTGTTTCCTGTACTGCTCTTTGTATCATGAAGACTTTGAAATACCAAGAGAGGAGTTGTTATACAAATTCTTGGCTGAGGATTTGGTGGATACAACAAAGAGTATGGCAGCCCAACTCGATGAGGGCCATTCGATACTGACCAGATTAGTGAAGGTCTCCTTATTGGAAGGTGTTACTCATAAATATAAGGGTGAGTATGTGAAGATGCATGATCTGGTTAGGGCAATGGCACTCGTGATTACTAAGGGTAAAACCATGGTATTGGCTGGTGGTTACTTTCGGACGAAGGAAATTCCGAATGAGGAAGAATGGACAAGGGATGTTGAGAGGGTGTCCTTGATGATGAATTCAATAGAGGAAATTCCGCATGGAATATCTCCAAACAGTCCGAAATTATCAACATTGATATTGCAGAGGAATCCTTTAAGAAAAGGGATAGCAGCTTCATTTTTCTCACAAATGTGTGGCCTATACAATCTAGATCTGTCCCGTACTGAAATCGTGGAGCTGCCTAATTCTGTATCCGATTTGGTGAATCTCAAGTCATTGCTCCTTAAAGAGTGTTACAAGCTTCGACAGGTGCCTTGTCTGAGAAAGTTGAAGGCATTAAGGGATGTGGACCTTTCATCATGCAGAAAACTTAAGGACGTCCCTCCAGGAATGGAGGAACTAGTCAAAATCAGAAGCCTATCAATGAGTGGAGCCAATCGCTTGCCTGAAGAATGTTTGGTGCTTAAATCACCCAGGATTCAACTTCTCCGTGTACCAAGCAATATACAAGTAGAATTAGCTGAAGATAGCTGGAAAAGGTTGGAGGTGTTTCAGGGGAGGTTGGAGGACATGACCAAATTCAGTAGATTTGCTGCAGGTAAGCAAGATCGTGTTACGTATTCTATCACGGTAGGTGCCAGAGATACATATCTTCCCAATGAGTGTGGTTTTGGCACAAGAAGATTGTTCATCTCTGGATACAACTCAAAGGTGGATGTAGAGGGTAATGAATTCACTGCATTGGCGGAGTACATCCATCACCTCAAATTCAATGGCTGCAACGGTCTACACAGCTGTTTTTTTGATAACTTGAGCAAAACAAGTTCCCTCAAAACGTTTGAGATTTTTAACTGTGGAGGAATGGAGTGCATGTTGTCATGTGAACAATTGAAGGCACCACCACAACAGAAATCCCGGTTCCAAGCTCTTGAAGAGATTAAGCTACTGAGTTTGTTTGATTTCAAGGGTGTCATCCACAACTGGAATATAGAAGCTGCAGTACAACCCTCTGTATTTCCATCTCTTAAGAAGTTAAGTATTTGGTATTGTAGCAAGATGAAGAAGGTGGGGTTACCGCTCTCCATATTCGAAAAACTCGAATACATCTCCTTTCAAGGGTGTGAAAATGTAGAGGAGATAATACAAGTTGGTGAAGCACATGAGGATGGCCTCATCATCTGTCTCCCCAAATTAACACATTTGAGTCTGGTCGACCTGCCAAGCCTTGAGAGCTTCTGCGATGCTCCTATCATTTGCAACTCTATTCAGACACTAGAATTGAAGAACTGTCCAAGACTAGAGGAGCCCTCCTTGAATCGAGGAACTCTGGATTCTTACAGGCCTCTTTATGCAGGTGCAACTTCATCCACAATAAATAAATAATGGTACAAGATCCATTTTTTCAGACGATCATCGCACTCAAAAATCAATTTTTTCGCACCACCATTTCCTGATTATTTTCCCATCTACTTGACCAGATTTGGTGTAAAGACGCCAAAATCATTTCCTGGTTCTGGTTTAGCTTTAAAGACTACCTTTTATTCATCTTTTGGTTTATTTTTCCTTGTTGGGTTGGTTTTAACTGCATTTAAAAAGTTATTGTGCTTGTAAAAATTGAATAATAAGTAACACAAATAAAATAAAATTATATTACATGAGATCTGACTTCTATTTTCTCTTTTTATTTAATATTTAGTGCCATATGATACCAGTAACAATATTTCAGCGATTTGTACAGCACCAGAACCACGGGTATACGGCCAAAAATAAGGCCTCCGACCAAGATGGGACCGAAGTAAGTAAAACATTTCAAGAAATATTGATTATTGATCATGCGTATAATCCAGAAGGTAAATGCGCTTAAACACTACATACGATGAACTACCACAAAAAAAAATGTGTGAAACAAGTCGAGTTAATAAACAAGAACATAAGATATCAGATATTCTGAATACTAATAATGCATGTGAACGACAACATCCACAACTTTAGCAGATGAATTAGTAGTAGGGATCCCACAAGTTCCAGCATTATCAACCACTTCTATCAGCGTAGTTATCATGGGTGTCTTCAGCGCCCACATCATTACTGCCAAATTGGCTCTCACCACCTGCAGTATAAGCGTCACTTCCAGCTCCACCGCCATAACTACTTCCCCCAGAGTTATAGCTGCCACCACCATATCCACCACCACCTCCTCCACCATATCCACCACCACCGCTTCCATAGTTGTTACCACCTCCACCGCCATAACTGCCACCTCCGTAACCTCCGCCACCACCGCCATAACCACCGCCGCCATAACCACCACCCCCACCACCAAAGTTACCACCTCTGAAGCCTCCACCACCAGGTGGCCTCTCATTAGCATAGTTCACCCTCACTGTACGACCTTGAAGTTCCTGAGGGTATATTAAAAGTAATATAAAGTCAGATAAGAATACATCAGAGGTAAGACAGAGAACTCAGGTAATGCCCGACATATGAAAGAGAGTGAGAGACAAGCATAACCTAACCTGTTGATCCAAAGCCTGGATGGCAGCAGAAGCCTCCTCAGAGGAAGAAAACGTAACAAAACCAAATCCTCTGGACCTACCAGTTTCGCGATCAACAATCACTCTCACTGCCAAAAATAAAATAAAAACTTAAAATATTGATACAAGCTGATAAAACTGTTTCAGACGTATAAAGTATTAGATGTAGAAAAAGGAAGATTTCAGTCCTTGACATCACTGCAGTTCATTAGATATCAAGAATAATTTGCATGTTGAAAAACCCACTTCAATATTGAAGCAATCATATCAAACATGCTTCATTGAAGAACAGCAATTAAGGATGTACACAAAACCAGGGGATGACTTCAAGGCATGTTTGCTAATTGAGATAAGAAGTAGACATGATTCTAACATCATCATGCAAATTGTGTAAGTTTGCGTTTCATGCCCTGAGATGGTTCTATAAACTCACACCAGATGACCAGCATGAGGCACATATAGGACCAAGTATGGCATACAAAACAAGTATAAAATGAAACAGGTTACTCAGCTATCATGCACTATCAAGTCTAGCATTCATATAGAGTGGGCGGATAAAGATTTTTGTCCATTTTAATCTCCATAATCATGCAAGAGGAAGTAGTGTGCCCCAAAACAAAGAAGAGCTTTAACATGATAGGAACTTCTAGAAATCAAAGAATCTACATCTCATAAGTTCCACCAGAAACTTGTCAACCATATAATCACATCACATTAATCGAATATTCCAAAACAGAATTAGATAATCTGTTTCTTCAGCATGAAATTTGAAAAGCACTCATATGTCATTATATGGACAATAAAGTATGCAACAAAAATGTAGAGAAATAATGTAATTATTCTGAATTTGCATTCCATTAAAACAAATATCATGACTTCCAGATGATGCATTAGAAATTTCCAGATTGTTCAAGCAGGATATAGGTAAGTTTTTTATTACCATCAATAACATCTCCATATTGACGAAAAGCCTCTCTAAGACTTTCATCATCTGTGTTGAAAGAAAGTCCTGCAATATCAATCAATGAAATGTAACACAATTCTGGTGGATGTGAAAAAGCAGAATAGTTCACTTGGATCATGAAAAAATAACAGAATTGCACCTCCAACAAAAAGCTTTGATGTTGACATGCTTGACATGCATCTTATTGCTTGAAAGATGGAGGGGCTGGACACTGAGATATCCTGTTTGATACCGCTACTAAGAGTTCTCCCCAGAAGAACCCCACCTTTTCTCAAGAAGAAAGCCATTGCTCTGACCTGAATCAGTGATCAAACCAAACAAAGAATTTATTAACAATTAAATACTGAATTCAATTTCAGAACACTATAACAATTATAATCTCTAAGAAAAACAATTGGAAGAATTATTAATATCTAGAAAGAGAACAATCAGAGTACTAAAGGTCACTATCTCTTCCCCACCAGATTAGCTTAAGGTTATGTGCACAATGCATACACTACGTAAAGCAACCTCCTCGTGTGCTAAAACAGACACTATCGGACAAATTTTGCCCCTGGAGTTATTAGTATTATCCATTATGAATTCATCTCTAATATAGGGTATATCAAAATACTCAGTTATCCCTGGCCCTCGCAGTATGCACCTTTTGCCCCCATTGATACCATTGATAATTTTCAAGAGGTTTAAGCTCTTTCTAAAACCAAAAGACCCAATCACCGCACAAACATCTAAGATGAACACAGGAACAGAGTAAATTAGAAACAGTTTCTGTATCATTTCATTCTGCAGTTCTCGAAACAAAAATTTATTCCGCTGCTTAAAACAGAAAATCAATCGAGTCCTTAACAAATTCAAAATCATAATAAACTGAAAAGAACAGGAATAGTTAGACACAGCACGGCCACGAAGAACACCAAAAAGATCACACCGACTGAAAAAGCTCCGAAAGAAGAAACGATGAGATTCACGTCTCGATGCATTTATACGCTGATATACCAGAACTAGGGTTTTACCTTAATTGATAGTGTCTGTCGTTCTATCTCTGCTCGTAGAGAGAAGTGTAAAACCCTAAAATGAGAAAAGCGGAGGGTTTAGCATGTTAGGTCGAAATTGGGGGCAATTTATAGAAAAAGCAAGAAAATGAAGGTTTAGCATGCCAGCCGTCCGTTTTTATGATCGGGAGATTAAAGCCGTTGATTAACTTTTTACATGAAGTTATTGCCCGATCAATTCAGCTTACGCTCTTACAGTGCTCAAGTCTCAGCCAATTTTTTATTATTATTATTATTATTGGAGACGCTACCTTGTGATACAAGTTATTGTGACTCGATAATTGTTAATTATTATGTTATTGTATAGATAAAGTGAGGTTGATTTATAATTTTAAATATTACTCGAAACACAAAAAAAAAACTCAAAGTCCATTTACCGATAACGGGCTAATTATTAATGTTACACACTCAATTGGGCCGGCCCATCATAATCAGAAACCCTAAACTTATTTCAAATAGGAGTATCAGAAAGCTATTCGGTCAGCTTGCACCGGGCGATTTGCAGAAACACTTCTCAGCCGTAAGCCATGGTAGTTTACCTTGATTTTTACTCCTAGCTGTATCTAACTCCTAGTCAAATGCCCTTTTGGATTATGCCTTATATCATGGAATTAATTGATTTGCCATATTAATTTTTTGCTGTTCGCGAGAATTTAAGCATTTTTTTGTTATATTTTTCGTTTTTCGGGGTTATATTATTTTGTTGTATTTGTTTTCCCTAGTAGCTTGAATGTGGGCAGAAGTTCTCGTATCATTTAGATGGTAAAAATTCTTGATTTTGTTTCATAATCTACTGGTGTTGGATGGTGGAAGAAAATTGGAAGAATTATTGGTGGGTTAATAACTTACATTTAATTGATTTGGATGTGGTTACATATTCCCGATTATATGTATTTTGCCATTTTGTTGTGTGTTTAATCCGAGAAGATTAAGCTAGAATGTTTTCAATTGAGTTAAAAGATTCTGCTATGATGGAAATATCAATCAAGCTCCATTTAATTCTTTTCTGAAAGTGCAGAAGATATTTATTTGTGTTTATCTAGTTTTCTGAATGCCATTTGGATTTGGGGCTTATGCCTGTTTTAATTTCAGTGTTTTCACTTTTCAGGTCATTGTAACATTGTTCAGATTCATATTTTTATTTGTGAGTTATTTATGATGTTGTATTTGCAGGTGAACGTTCCCAAGACAAAGAAGACTTACTGCAAGTCAAAGGAGTGTAAAAAGCACACCTTGCATAAGGTTACCCAATATAAGAAGGGGAAAGATAGCTTAGCTGCTCAGGGAAAACGACGTTATGATAGGAAACAGTCGGGTTATGGTGGGCAAACCAAGCCCGTCTTTCACAAGAAGGTGAAACATCAAACATCATTTAATTACTAATTTGATTTGATACTGGAATTCGTATATATCATATTGCAAGCATTGCTGCATTCAAATGTATGTATGCATTTTCTGTAGTTTAGGCTGGTAAAAATATGGTTCCTTAAATCTTTTTTAAATATAGCTTATATCATAGAGATGTATATCCAGGGTAAACAAGACTATAGTCAAATGTATGAATTTTAGTTGTGGAATTCTTTTATTAGCTGGTAAAAGCTTCAAGGATTTATCCTGTGATTACAATTGTGGTTCTTTTCATTCTTGGCTAGGCCAAAACAACAAAGAAAATTGTTTTGAGGCTCCAATGCCAGGGCTACAAACATGTCTCCCAACACGCGATCAAGGCTTGTATATTGTTTTTCTTATTTGACATAACATGTCTCCTTTGTATTCTCAAGAAGGAACTTAATTTTGTTCTTCCTTGCAGAGGTGCAAGCATTTCGAGATTGGTGGAGATAAAAAGGGAAAAGGAACTTCCCTCTTCTAAGCTATGCAACATGAAAGCCTTTTATTATCTTTTATTATTATCTTGGATTATCATAGACATTATGTAACTGAATTTTGTGATTCGAGCATTGGATTTATTTCATGGTCATCTTTTCTAATTCACCGCCAGTTCTTGATACATTTTGTTTCTCATTTTGGACCATCATTGGGTTTCTTGTTTGTTAAGCTAGTGGTACTAACGACGTGTTGGATTATGGTCGAGAAACGGTGTGTGAGTTGCACATAGGGACGGATTCAGAATTTTGTTGTGGTGATTAAAAAAGGCATTCCATGGTGAAATGATTTGTCTCGTCAATATGATGAAGGGTGAAATCACATTTGTTGAACTGAAAGTCAAAATAATTCCATTCATACAGAAAACAATCTTGTTTAAAATTCAACATTTCAATCGAACAACTTACATTTAAACAAGCTGGTAACATACGACTAGTTATCAAAAGAATTGTATTGTATTATCATGGGACATAATCTATTTGCAAAAGTCAATAGTCATCATACTCAAAATATTATCATATTCATATGTAGTGTTAATCACTCATAAATTATAGAGGCAAGATAAAAAAAAAACGCACCCAAAATGAGATCACCTATTCTATATATTATTTCGTTTGTATATTTGAATACATAGTGAACATTGTGGAATAAGAAATCGGAGAGCACAGACTCGGTTATTATAGCATGTCCTTTTCAAGTATATTAAAAAATAAATACTATAATAAATGATCTCTTTCAATATATTTCAATATTAAAAAATAAATATAATAAATGTTCTCTTTCAATATATTTCAATATTATAAATCGATCAAAAATAAAGAAGGTTATCCATGAACATTTTTAAAGAAAACATCACAGGAAGTTATTCAAATGAACACTTATGGTGCTTGATGACATTCTATAGATTAATCATTAAGACAAAGTCTTAACTGCACCTGAACGTAATTCAATTTTATACATTATAATGTTGAATGTTAACTACTCTTGATTTTTTGGAGAAAAAAAATAATAATAATAATCAAACATTAATATTTTTTCATATTTCGACCTTTTTAATTAAAAATAATAATATTTTTAATAATTAAATATACTTTAAAATAAAATTTTATAATTTTGAATAATTGGTACACTCAAGTTCAACCGCACAAATAAAGACCAGATTCGTGAAGCTCTGACAAATAATACTAAAATTATTTTTAAAGTACAATTCGAAAGTTCATTCACCAAGCGTTTGTAGTCCAACGGTTAGGATAATTGCCTTCCAAGCAATAGACCCGGGTTCGACTCCCGGCAAACGCAATTAACTTTTTTTATTTAAATTTTCCCTTTTCAGTTTTTTTTTTAAGATCTAGAAAAATATTTAAATTATGTAAGAAGTCATGAAAAATATCTTTCTTTAACAACTTTTTTTAAGATCTAGAAAAATATTTAAATTATGTTTATACTCCATTAACTCAAGCAATCTAATATTACAGTGACAAGTACCGATATAATATACAATTTGTTACTTTTTTTTATATTTAAATCAAAATAATATCAGTATGATACAGAAAATTACATCTTTTAAATATGATGAAAAGAAATGTGATCAATAGTCATTTCCATATACACGATCAGTTATACTGACTCATACTCCAATTTAAAAAGAAAAAAAGTGATATCATTTAACAATAAATAACCAGTCAGTTTTCATATACTCCTAAACCCTACGGATGTGTGCAGTGTGAATCAAAGAAATTAAATAACTCCAAAAATATATAAATTATAAATAGGGAGTGGAATATAATAGAGCTGGTCAGATTATTGCTTTATTTAATATAATTTCGGAAGATATAAAATACCCTAATTATATAAAAAATAGAGGGGGCGATTCCGTTGGCCCCCTTCTATTTGTCTCATTAATTAATGGAGTATATGGTAATTAAATAAGTCATATTTAATATAATGCTGCGCACTGATAATTTAATGTGGGGTTGTACACAAATATACAAAATAGTTAGTCAATTTATTCTGCGTAGTAGTCAAGATGAGCTTAATTTTATATATAATGTAAGAATATTTCCACTGTTACGTATCTTTGGAAAATCTTTCATTTATGAATTATTGAGATAGATTAGCTGCCATCATAGTTAATTAATTTAGTACTATTTTATTCTATTAGTAATGTTTAATATCTATCCTTATGACTTTGAGCTAATTTCTAGTGGTATAATTGTATTTTATTTTTATAATTCATATAATATTTTAGCTAATCTTTGAAAATGGGAAGTCTCAAGGGAAGTTAGTACTTTCATGGAAGTAGATCCACATAATATTGTCTTAGCATTCGTGAAAGTATTACTCCTCTCTCTCTCTCTCGTCTTTGAAAACTCTTCAATTTTATTATAGATAAAAAGTTAGAAAATTTTTAAGAGTAATTCTTTTAAAAAAAATATAATCTATTGAGAAGTTTATTTTATATTTTTTTATTAATTTTTTAATGTGAAGAGTATAATGAACAAATAAATGTGGAAAGAGAGAAAATTTATTGCAGGGGGAGTATTATTAATTATTATAGACTATTTTTGTATGAGTAATAATATAAAAAATTTTAAATATTTAAGGAGGAATAAACAATGGATAAAAGGATTCAACGCAGTTAAGCAGAAAAACGCACCACATAAACCCACTGAAGATTAGGAGATTTTCACTGGGATTAGTGATATTCTCAGTTCTCACGTCGATTTATTAGATTAAGAAAAAAGAAAAAAACACGTGTAGCTCAGTACTTTGTCTGTTAGTGTTAATCACGTGCCTTTTTTTTTTTTTTTTTTTTTGTCAAATCTGACCAACTGGCACAAATTAGTATTCCAACCAATGCTTTGTTGTTATATAGTTTCCGATAAATTAAAGGAAAAAGTATTAATCTTTAAATTACTTTTTTTTCTAATTATTGTTACATGCGTTGAGTAATACATATTTAGAGAATAAATTAAATATTTTTCTTCTTAAGTTGATTTTCTGAAAATGATAAAATTATTTCAGAGTCAATATTTACAAATTACAATGTGAATCGAAATCGTACTCCTACATCTAACATAAGGCATTAGATGTTACAACATCAATAATTAAAATGCAAGGATGCTATTTGATTTTTTATTTTATCCGCAATATGATTAGGTGATAGCATTTTCGATTCAAATTGCAGTGCATTCCTTTTTATTTATATATGATAAATCATAGTAGAAAATGTGATGAAAATGAGTTTTCTAGCCTTGAGATTTGACTTGTGTCCGCCAAAATCTTACGAAATCCATCAGTGACCGAGAAAATCCTTCTTCCTCTCTATCCAACCCAATTCCTTACCCTCTCCCAAATAAGTTGATTGTTTTAGTGGGTTGATTGTATTATATCATACGTACATTTTAATCATCAATGATTTATAATACAAAATGTAATACTTCCTCTGTCAATCCTTAACGTGTCCACTTTATTATTTTGGATCGTCCACTCATAATGTTTTCATTCCATTTTTTAGATATTGGGACCCACACACATCACTAATACAATTAAAATATAAAACTCACACTCTTCACTAATATAACTACTCACTTTCCATAAAAATATCCATTTTATTATTTTGGGTCATCCACTTTAATGTGTCTGTTGTGATACTTCCTAGTAGTCTTGATGTTCAACAAGACACTTGATCACACACACACACTTGGTGTTCAATCTATTGAGAATTAGATCAACACACACACTGAAAAATAATAGCTATAAACTCAAAGATCAAAAATTGGAAGAAAGAATGCACAAGGAATTATAGTGGTTCGATCTTCATGATCTACGTCCACTTTGAGGGAAGATAACTTGCTTTATTGATTGATGAATACACGAAGGATTACTGATTCTAATACTACAGAATCAGTGCTATGAATCTGCAAAAACAACTGCTAAGCTAGGTGAAGAAGGAGAGGAAGAATAGGGTGATGATTGTTCTGCATGTGTAGTGTGTGAGCCTTTTATATTGATTCCTTCTCCATAACTGACTGCCATGTGCACCAATGGATGATCACAACTCACGTGCTTCTTGGCTATCTAACTGAAGGCACCACATGCTCACAACTAACTAAGAAACAGCAGCAACAACCTAACAAACTGATGCACTCTCCACATGTGATAATAAACTGACCCTTTGTGTTGTAGCTGATCTAACCGACTGATTATCAAGTGTATAACTCATGCAACACGTTCATCAAGTATCTTAGTCACTTAGCTTCACAACAACACTCCAAGCATGCATGATGGATCATGATTTACACACAATTTCTTCAACATACTCCACCTTAAATCAAGCATCCATCTTCAAATAAGACTGCTACCTTCCCTCATTTTGCTGCTCATATTGAGCAGCACTTCAGTTATCATTACACATCCCAACTAAGCCTAAGCTTAGTTCAAACTTTGAACTAGGCAAGGCCTTAGTTAGACAATCAGCAGGGTTGACAGATGTGTCAATCTTACACACCTTGACATCACCACTTTCAACAAGATCTCTCACAAAATACATCTTAACATCAATGTGCTTTGTTCTCTCATGATAACCCTGATGTTTTGCCAAATGAATAGCACTCTGATTATCACAGAACACCTTCACTGTTTCTTGCTTTACTCCAAGCTCTTCAAGCATACCACTGATCCAAATTCCTTCCTTAATGGCTTCAGTTAATGCCACAAACTCAGCTTCAGTTGTGGACAAAGCTACTATGGACTGATGACTGGCCTTCCAACTTATAGCAGTTCCATAAAGAGTGAAGATATAACCTGTTAGAGACTTCCTAGTATCCATATTTGCAGCAAAATCTGCATCAACATATCCACACAACACCTCACTGTCTTGACTTAACTTCTGAAACTTCAAACCTTTATTGACAGTGCCTTTTATATATTTCATAGCCCATTTTGCTGCTTCCCAATGTAGTTTGCCAGGAGATCCCATGAACCTGCTCAAAACACTAAGTGTAAAAGCCATGTCTGGCCTACAGCAGACCATACAATACATTAGACTTCCTACTGCACTAGCATAAGGAGTCTTGTCCATATTCATAACTTCTATTTCAGTCTTTGGTCTTTGCTGTAGAGTCAACTTTACACCTTGTTTGAATGGAGTGGAGACTGTCTTACACTCATCCATATTATACCTTTTAATGACCTTTAACATATAAGCCTCCTGATTCAGCACTAAAGATCCATTTAATCTGTTTCTGTCAATTTGCATTCCTAGGATCATCTTGGCCTCTCCAAGATCCTTCATGTCAAATTCAGCTTCCAACATTCTCTTTACTTTCAAAATTCCAACCATTGTATGACTAGCCAACAGCATATCATCAACATACAATAAAAGGTATGTAAACAGACCACCTTCCTCTATGAAGTATACACAGCTGTCATGTAAACTTCTCTGGAATCCACACTTAACTATGTATTCATCAAACCTCAAGTACCATTGTCTTGGACTTTGCTTAAGGCCATAGAGTGATTTTTTAAGCAAACAGGCTTTTGAACTTGAGTTTTGAAGTTCAACACCTTCTGGTATAGTCATGTATATCTGTTCCTCTAATTCTCCATGTAGAAAGGCTGTAGTAACATCCATTTGATGAAGCTCAAGATTCCATTGAGTAACTAATGAGAGAATGATCCTTATAGAACAATGTTTAACCACAGGTGAGAATATCTCATTGTAGTCAATGCCTTCTTTCTGTGAAAAACCCCTTGCAACTAATCTTGCCTTGAATCTAGGCTTTCCAGCTTCAACTGTAGATGGTTTCTTTCTGAAAATCCATTTGCAACTCACCAGCTTCTGATGCTTAGGTTTCTCTACTATTTCCCAAGTGTGATTCTTATCCAAATATAAGAGCTCTTCTTGTATAGATATTAACCACTGATCACTGTCAACACTACTTATAGCCTCCTTGTAATTCCCAGGTTCTAGTGATTCAACTTCAGAAGCAGTATATAAAGCATAAGAAACAAGATCAGCTTGGATATATCTAGCAGGTGGTATAATTTCTCTTCTTTTCCTATCTCTTGCAAGATGATAAGTATTCTGACCTTCTAAAATGCTGTCATTACCACTGCTAGACTTGTCAGGCTCCACCTGAGACTCAACATCATGATCAGAGCTAGCTATAGTTTTCACTTTTCCAGCAAGTGGCATTTTCCCTTCATCAAAAGAAACATCTCTGCTGATCAAAATCTTTTGTTGGTCTGGACACCACAATTTATAGCCCTTTACTCCAGATGGATAACCAACTAATACACACTTCAAGGCTCTTGGTTCCAGTTTTCCTTGCTTTATATGAGCATAGCAAGACACCCTATTACTTTCAAACCACTGTAATCTGCAGGTTTACCACTCCACATTTCCTCAGGAGTTTTAAAGTTTAGTGGTGATGATGGACATCTGTTTATAAGGAATGCTGCAGTAGTAGCTAATTCTCCCCAGAAGCTTTTAGGAAAACCTCCACTACTTATCATACATCTGACTCTTTCAAGAATGGTCTGATTCATCCTTTCTGCTGTTCCATTTTGTTGTGGAGTTAATGGAACAGTTTTATGCCTTTTAACTCCTCTATCCTTACAAAATTGATTGAATTCATCTGACAGATACTCCAAACCATTGTCAGTCCTTAAACACTTCAACTTCTTATCAGTTTGATTTTCAACCTCAACCAACCACTCTTTGAACTTGGTGAAGGCTTCATCCTTGGATTTCAATATATAAATCCATACCTTCCTTGAATAGTCATCTATAAAGGAGATGAAGTATTTTCCACCCCCCCTTGTGATGTTTTTGGCAGGTCCCCACAAATCAGAATGAACATACTCCAATACAGATGAAGAATTATGTTCACCTACTCCAAATTTCAACCTCTTTGCCTTACCCATCACACAATGTTCACATTGACTCAAAGTAATAGAAGTGTGACCACATAACAGCTCCTGTTTAGCTAATTCTTGCAGACCTCTCTCACTTA
Source organism: Pogostemon cablin (assembly GCA_023678885.1). NCBI lineage: Eukaryota > Viridiplantae > Streptophyta > Magnoliopsida > Lamiales > Lamiaceae > Pogostemon > Pogostemon cablin. The sequence goes on along the minus strand of CM043001.1, from coordinate 26,549,551 downwards.
TATGACCTAATCTTCCATGCCATAGTAAGGAATTATCTATTTTACTAGTGTTACAAGCTTGAGCAGTGACAGTATTTCCACACAAGAAATATAGATCATGTTTCCTAATACCTTTCAAGAATACATCATTTCCCTTTGTGACAGTCAAACAACCATCAGTTGACTGAAAACTATATCCCATGGAGTCAAGATTTCCAAGTGAAATTAGATTTCTTCTTAGATCAGGAACATACCTTACATCATGAAGCATTCTCACTGTTCCATCAGATAGTTCAAGCTTGACAGATCCTCTTCCCATGATCTTACATGTCTGATTGTTTCCAAGAAGTACAGAACCCTCAGTCTGATGTTTAAAACCTATCAACCAATGCTTGACTGGAGTCATATGGAATGTACAACCAGAATCAATCACCCATTCTGAGGAGACTTCAGATGTAGTGACTGTCAAGACTTCAACAAAATTTGTAGTATCTTCTTGTGCAGGGGCAGTTTGATTTACCTGGTTTTGTTGACCAATTTCTTTCCCCTTTTCAATACCTTTTCCTTTGCTAGCTTTCCATTTGTAGCAATTCCTTCTCATATGGCCAGGTTGATTACAATGATAGCACTTCCTTACTTCACCTTCCTTGGCATGCTCTCCTTCCTTTCTGTTTTGCTTATTTCCATCAAAGCCCCTCTTCTTGTTGTTATTTCTTTTTGCTTGATAGTTCTTCTTGACAATCAAACCTTCTCCTCCAGAAAATTGAGTGCTATCAGTTACCAACTGTAATTCTCTGGACTTGAGTGCTAACAACACATTATCAAACTTGATGGAACTCTGATTTCCATATAACAATGTATCTTTGAAACTCTGAAAAGATCTTGGAAGAGCTGTCATCAACATGAGAACTTTCTCTTCTTCTGATATCTTTTTATCAACAGTTTCAAAATCATCCATAATTTTGACAAACTCATCAACTTGATCCAATATAGGCTTTTCATCAGTTATTTTGTAAGCATTAAGTTTCTGCCTAATGTGAAGTCGATTTGCTAAAGTCTTGATCATAAACATGGATTCTAACCTTTCCCAAATTCCAATTGCAGTAGTTTCCCTAGCAACTTCCCTTAGTGCCTTATCCCCCAGACATAGAATAATAGTAGAATGAGCCTTTTTGAGTACCTCATCATCTACTTGTGCTCTTGGAGGTCCAGCTGCTGTTGGATCTTTAATGATCTCTGTCTTGACAGGTGGAGGTGGCTTCAATGCATCAATGAGCCCTTGTTGTGTCAAGATCGCCTTCATCTTGAGTTTCCAGAGACTGAAATCCGTTTTCTCAGTGAGCTTCTCAATGTCAAACCTTGTGGTGTTCATCTTCTCAGAATTCAGCAGCTGTGTTTGATGGTTTGTTTCCCACAGACGGCGCCACTTGTTGTGATACTTCCTAGTAGTCTTGATGTTCAACAAGACACTTGATCACACACACACACTTGGTGTTCAATCTATTGAGAATTAGATCAACACACACACTGAAAAATAATAGCTATAAACTCAAAGATCAAAAATTGGAAGAAAGAATGCACAAGGAATTATAGTGGTTCGATCTTCATGATCTACGTCCACTTTGAGGGAAGATAACTTGCTTTATTGATTGATGAATACACGAAGGATTACTGATTCTAATACTACAGAATCAGTGCTATGAATCTGCAAAAACAACTGCTAAGCTAGGTGAAGAAGGAGAGGAAGAATAGGGTGATGATTGTTCTGCATGTGTAGTGTGTGAGCCTTTTATATTGATTCCTTCTCCATAACTGACTGCCATGTGCACCAATGGATGATCACAACTCACGTGCTTCTTGGCTATCTAACTGAAGGCACCACATGCTCACAACTAACTAAGAAACAGCAGCAACAACCTAACAAACTGATGCACTCTCCACATGTGATAATAAACTGACCCTTTGTGTTGTAGCTGATCTAACCGACTGATTATCAAGTGTATAACTCATGCAACACGTTCATCAAGTATCTTAGTCACTTAGCTTCACAACAACACTCCAAGCATGCATGATGGATCATGATTTACACACCATTTCTTCAACAGTGTCCATTCCATTTTTAGATATTGGGACCCACACACATCATTAATATAATTAAAATATGGGATGCACACTCCTCATTAGTACAACTACTCAATACCCATAAAATAATAATACTTCTTAATCCACGTAAAAAAGTAAATAGATATACGGAGTATTAACCATGGAGGGAGTACTAAAATATACTCCCTCCGTCCCAATAAGTATTTCACGTATTGATGTGCGCGGAGTTTAAGAAAATTTTATATTTTTATGTATAAAGTAAGAAAGAGAATATATATTTTAGTTGATTTAATAAAAAATGTGTGTAAAATTATGAAAAAGATGTGTAAAGTTGTTGGAAGATGTGAAAAAGTAGTATTATATTGGGATGTATGTAAAAAGTGTGTATTATTGTAATGTATTTTTACCAAATTTAGTAAAAGTAAAGTGTGAAATACTTTGAGGAACGGATGAAAAAGAAAAGTGTGAAATACTTTGGGGGACGGAGGGAGTAATAACAAGAGATTCAGATCCACAACACATGATTATTATTTCACAAAAAAATGCATGGATCTTGTCTTGTGGGCAGGGGTGGGCAGTCTCAAATAATAGCTGTTGGTGACATAACAAGGTATTATGGACATTCCGTTCAGACATAATTTGGCATAAATTTTATTTTTATAATTATATATGTAATCATCAAATTAAATAATGACCCGTTAATTATTTAATTTTTAAAAGGCATTCTTGGTGGCTAGTGCGGTACTGCCCGTTAGTTCTGTTATAAAAAAAAATGAAACAGCTTGAAAGTTTCAATCAGTTTGTGAATATTCAGTTTCGAGTTAGAATATGTGCTCTATTCATTAAATTAAGGAATCCACTTGGCAGTTCAGCTCATTCAGTTCACGATCAATTTGATTAGACTCGATAATTGACACTTTTAATACTCCACTATATTTTAGAAAAATATGTCAATTATAACTTTTTAGCATAATTTTTTTAAAAAAATTTAGATATAAATAACCTTAATCTTCTATTGACTAAACTTATAACTACATTTGCGACTTTATACACAATTTTCACATAATACCTTATCTGATTTTACATGTAACTATGTTTACGACTATTCATGCGACTCAATATACTCCATGTATTCGGTTTAAAGAGTCTCATATGCTTTTTGCACGTAAATTTTTAAGGATCATTATTATTTAATGTATAGTATGTAATTATATTAGTGGGTGTATAAATCCATATTTTAATTGCATTAGTGAGTGTGTGTGGGTTCCAAATGCGTAAAAACAATGAGATCCTCTTTGGGGTGGACGCCCAAAATAAAAAAAAAATTGATCATTTAAAGCGAATGTAGGTAGTATAATTATTTCATACAATGTCTCAACCTGCGATTTCATAGTATACATTTTTTATGCGACCCTACATGTAATTATATGTGTGACCATACATGCTTTATTTACTAACATATTATATACGATGATGCATGCAATTATATGTATATATAGATAGGTAAAAAAAAAAGTTAAAAAGTAATATTAAAAAAAAAAAGTTAAATTGAGTGACATTTTTTACAAATTTTTTTTGTGGTATTTCCTAATTTCTCTTATAAATATAATAAAGTTGCAGCAATGACTTTTTAAAAAATTTCAAGTTAGACTCCAGTTAGGCTCGATTTGCTAACTAGAAAGGCCTTCAAACAAGTAGAGTATACTACTACTCCCCTTGCAAATTAAAAAATATATAATATTTTAATTTACAGTGAATTTAGAACTAATAATATTTTAATATAAAATTAATAGTTATATTAGTATAGTACTACTCCAAGTGAGTCTATGAAAATATTAATTATTTTGTATGGAGACCAATCTCTTAAAAAGAAAAATATAAATATTGAAATGAGATATAAAATTGAAAATATATTAGAGACTTAAAAACTTGTTACCTATGATTCTATGCGAAACTCAATTTCATCTCAACAAGCTAAGCTTAGCAACTCTTTTCATTGCCGAGAGCAAGAATTTAAAAGCATATTAAACCATTATTCTAAGCGAATAAAAATACTACTCCATATTTTATGTAAATTTACGAATTGCTCCTGAAATAATTTGTTATACTATTATTAATTTTTATTAAATTAAATATAATTTTTTATTAAAATATTATAACTCTTTATTATAGAAATAATTTCTCTAAGATGGACTTGCTTTATATATATTAAAGCATTTTGTATTTATTTTATATAATCCCTCTGTCCTCTTAAAAAGTATGACAAAAACTTGTGTGAGACCGTCTCATATAAGGCCGGTCAGAAAGTGATAACTTTTATATAGGAAAGTAATAATAATTAATTAAAAGTGATAATATTATGACAATGACTGGAGTGGGAAGGGGACACCAATTTTGAAATGTACAACCTCCTTTCTTTACCTTGTGTGTGTTTTGATGTTTTGATGAAGGTGTATGAATTAATTAAGTGTGAGGATCAAAGGGGGTATCAATCAATTGATATCTCTGGTTGTACCCTAGTCACTTTCATTATTTTATGAACAATTTATGGTATAAATAAAAAGTGCTAAAATTTTATACCGAAAGTGATAACTATTTTAAAAAGTAAAAAATTGTCTCACGTGAGATGGTCTCAGGTGAGATGGTCTCACGCAAGACCTACCCAAGAGGTATATATTTTTGTCATTTTTGCATTTACACCACCCTTAATCCCATTTCAATATTTACATATTTCTATTTTGGTCGTACCATTTCAATGTTTACGTTTTCTTTTTTGGAATATGAGATCCACCTAAAACAATTAATATATCGTCATGGTCCTCACATCCAACACTAATACACCTACCCACTTTATATTAAATATTACTCTCTCCGTCCCAAAAAATTTTGCACTTCACTTTCCGGCACGGAGATTAATAAAGTGATAACTTTTAGGAGCAATATAATATTTTTTTGTAATAAATAAATTATAAAGTATGTTAGGTGTGTTAGGTAAATGTGATTTTTTTGTAAATAAAGTACTCATAAGGGTGATTGTGTTTGACTTTTTTTTTTTAAGAATGTGCATACTTTTGTATGATAATTCAAAATAGAAAGTGTGTCATCTGAAATGAGATGGGAGTATTTCTCTTTTTAATACACCACGATATTAATACAAATAACTTCATTATTTTCTCAGAAATTGATTGATCAATAAATATCTACTCCCTCCGTCCCCCGATGTATTTCACGTATTTGTGTGCGCGGAGTTTAAGAAAAATTTGACTTTTTAAGTATAAAGTAAGAAAGAGAAGAAATATTTTAGTTAATTTAATGAAAAAGATGTGTAAAGTTATTGGAATGGGTGAAAAAGTGAGTATTTTGTTGGGATATGTGTAAAAAGTAAGTATTATTATAGTGTACTCCTCATTACCATTTTTAGTAAAAGTGAAGTGTGAAATACTTTGAGGGACGAATGGAAAAGGAAAGTGTGAAATACTTTGGGGGACGGAGGGAGTACTTGTCAACAACCCCCAGTCTCTCTGTATGAGTCAAATTGGGACAACTCTCCACCCTGCCAAATCATAGTATGTACGTTAAACGCAGCAAAGTTCCTTTCTTTGTCTCTCTGTGTTACACAACAATATATACTTCTACTTTTCACTTTCCTTCACCTACCTCTTGCTTGTAATTGGAGGGCAAAAAGAAAACGATTCTTTGATCGCTCTTGATTTTTGATCGGTGAGCTTCTCTCTCCCTCCTCTCTTTCTCTCTTAACTTGATTTTCTTGATCATCCTTTCTGAGAGGTATATTTTATCGAATTATCTAATCTTTTGCTTCGATCTGCTGCCCATATCTGGGGAAGGTTAATTGTTATTTTCAATACTGATAATCGAGTAATTGGTGGACTTAATCGCACTTGGAAATTATAATAAATATCTTTTTTAGTGTTCAATTGTTTGTGCTAGTTGCTTGATCGCTAATTTTGAGCAAACCTTGTGGAGCAGAAGGTTGACTGGATTGGATTTGATTTGATTTGATTTGATTTGATTTGATTTGTTTTCCTTTTAGGTTGCATTTTTTTGTTGATTTAGAAAGTTTTGAAGTCAAGTGGGGTTTGAACAGTTCTTGTGTTGGTTGATGAAGATTTAACAATTGAATTGATAACTTTATGTGTGATTATTCAGATAGATCGAGCATTTAGCTCCTGTGAATTCGTATAATGGCGGGTGAATGGCACTGTGAGAAAAGGCCCTATTCTAAGAATGAATCTTTTACTAAAGATAATGAGAATGTGATTGAAACTGGCTGCCTCTCCATCATCGTTCTCGGTGCATCCGGTGATCTTGCTAAAAAGAAGACCTTTCCAGCTCTTTTTAACCTTTACCGGCAGGTTGATTGGAATCTAATTCCTCTTTTGTTTAAGTATAAGATTTGTGCCTTGAAATATTAAGATAGCATAAACTAACTGACTCATCTTCTTATGGCTTATTTTGGATTCAAACTGTGATGTTCAGGGATTTTTGCAATTAAATGATGTTCACATATTTGGATATGCAAGGACAAAGATCTCTGATGATGAGTTGAGGAATCGGATCAGGGGGTAAGATATTTTCATCTTTGGTTGACTACTGAATTTCCTGAAATGCATTGCTAAATTATTTTTCTATAATTAATTCGGTGTAGGTATCTTCCACAAGGCAAGGATGGGACAAAGGATGTCACCGACTTTCTGCAATTGGTTAGTGATTTCTCAATGAATAGATTATCTTGTGCTTAACAGTAAAGAATGATTTATGGTTAGAATAACCAATCTTTTATCATGCAGATCAAATATGTGAGTGGTTCTTATGATGCTTCAGAAGGTTTCCAAGCATTAGACCAGGAAATATCCAAGCATGAAATATCGAAGAACACTTCAGAAGGATCATCCCGCAGGCTTTTCTACCTTGCACTTCCTCCATCTGTTTATCCTCAAGTCTGCAAAATGATCAAGTATCATTGCACGAATAAATGTATGTAATATTGCCAAGTGTTGGAGAAAGCTCTGACTTTATGGTGTGAAATTTGGCAGCCCATCTAATACACTGATGGAACCAATGAAAATAACATTGTAATGTAGTATAATTCTTTGCAGCGGATCTTGGTGGATGGACTCGTATTGTTGTTGAGAAGCCTTTTGGAAGGGATTTGGCTTCAGCTGAGGAATTGAGCTCCCAGATAGGAGAATTATTTGATGAACCACAAATTTATCGAATAGATCATTATCTGGGAAAAGAATTGGTGCAGAACTTGGTAAAAATTATTACTTTAGTTGTGCAACTTGGTATATTTGTAAGACATAGTGCTAGAAAGAAATTCAGCTTCTTGAACGTTAAAAATATTGCAGTTGGTGCTTCGTTTCGCAAACCGCTTCTTTTTGCCTCTCTGGAATCGTGACAATATTGCTAACGTACAGGTGGGTTGTTTATGTTTGAATATTGAGAATTGCATTTTTTTTCCCTTCCCAATTGCTTAAAATAAATGCAAATTTGGGTTTCGATTCCCTCAGATTGTGTTCAGAGAAGATTTTGGAACTGAGGGACGTGGTGGATATTTCGATCAGTATGGGTATGTATGCTCTCTTCCTCAGAGTGCTGCTATTTTGAAACTAACTCGTGCAGTGTGGTTGATGCTATTATGCATTGTTTTTTACCTTACGACAAAGATATTTGATGAACTTGTTTTCTACTTATTTTATATCTTCTTGGCTGTGCAGGATAATTCGTGATATTATCCAGAATCATCTACTGCAGGTGATCCTAGTTAATATTGAATATCTTAATAATACTTTTTTTAAGTAGCATATCATAATTACAAATCTTTTACACATGTTCCTTCACTGATAAATCACAAGTTTTCCTGCTGAGAATGACTTTGTTTTAAAGCCATACTTGATGGTATAATAATTAATAAAACGATGATTATCCATTTTCCTTTCTGTTTACTCTGTTTCAAGTAAACTAGTTGATAAATTAATACCCTTTCCTTTGCCTAAAATTAATAGCAATGATCTTAATAATTTCAGGTTCTTTGCCTTGTTGCAATGGAGAAGCCTGTTTCCCTGAAGCCTGAGCATATTAGAGACGAGAAAGTCAAGGTATGTACAGTATTGCTTCTTCTTCCACTGCCTTGGGTTTGGCTTGTATTCATTGTCGTCTACCTTACCTTGTGCAAATTGTGTTACTATTATTTTGGTCTTTCCGCGCAAGAACCCTCAAAGATGCAGTTTGACTGACTGCTGCTATTTTAAGCTCCTTTTGTTGGCTTTGATTGTTCCTAGATTTTGTTTTCCATACAGTAATTATTTAATTGAACTCAGGTTCTTCAATCGGTTATGCCAATCAAAGATGAAGAGGTGGTGCTTGGGCAATATGAAGGTTATAAGGATGATGAAACAGTTCCAAATGATTCAAACACACCTACTTTTGCAACAATGGTTCTACATATACATAATGAAAGATGGGAAGGTAGCTGCATCTTCATATATGTAATCTAGTTTATAATTCACCACAACACACCCAGATGCAAGAGGAAATCTTTTAACCGAGAGTAAGATATTGAATGACTTGTTGTAGGTGTGCCTTTTATACTCAAGGCAGGAAAAGCTTTAAATTCAAGAAAAGCAGAAATACGGGTTCAATTCAAGGATGTTCCCGGTGATATCTTTAAATGTATGTATCCCATAGGGTGTTTTCTTCTTTATAATTTGTGTCGTATTTTTTTATTGGATAAACCTGATGATTATTTATGCTATCTAGGTCAAAAGCAAGGAAGGAATGAGTTTGTTATTCGGCTTCAACCTTCAGAGGCCATGTACATGAAGCTAACAGTAAGTTTGACCCCCCAACTATACATTTTACACGGAGCTTCTCGATGCTTTTTGTTGGAGTTTTGAAGTAACTTCTTGTCTTAAACTTGGTTTCTTCCCTCTTGTGCAGGTGAAGCAGCCCGGGTTGGAAATGTCGACTGCTCAAAGTGAATTAGACTTGTCATACACACAACGTTACCAAGGAGTTGTCATCCCCGAGGCTTATGAACGTCTAATTCTTGACACGTATGATTATCCAATCTTTATATCCATGAGTTTCATGGTTTTTATCTCATACATATTCCAAAAAATAAACTTCTTGGAGAGCCCCCCAAGTAATAACCACACTATTTTTCTTGTCTACAGGATCAAAGGTGATCAGCAGCATTTTGTCAGAAGAGACGAGTTGAAGGTAAACGCTCGATACTTGTCTTAATCCATGCGGAAATTCTCATTGCTTGAACATGATAGCCAGATTTTATCCCTATAAGCCAACATCACATAGCAAGACTTATGGTTTTCGTTGTTCTTTTTTTTCATTTTAAACTGCACCTAGCTAATATCTAAAAATATTAATCCAATCATCAGGCTGCTTGGGAGATTTTCACACCCATTCTGCACCGGATAGATAAGGGAGAGTTCAAGTGTCTTCCATACAAGTCTGGCAGTCGAGGCCCAGCTGAAGCAGATGAACTGTTGGAAAGGGCAGGTTACGTGCAAACACACGGCTATGTATGGATCCCTCCAACCTTGTGATGAAGCTTTTCAGGTCAGTGTGTATTACTATTCTAGTTTTGAGGCGAAGCCGAGGCATGAAGGTTCCGGAGTAAGACGTATACGAGTATTGGTGTGTCCAAGAGACCATTGTGTATTAGAAATTTTCCTTTTGAAGAGAATAAAAGTGAGAGCTTGATTGATGCATATGCTTCCCTCCATGATTAGATTGAAATAAAAATGTATGTCGTTTGAGTTTGAAATTGTAAAACGATGTTCAAAACTTATTGTATTACCTCTTGCCTTCACCGCTGTCCCGACAATTATTGTGTTAAACCGTTTTCTGTGAATGTTTTCTTTTAAGTGTTGAGATCTCACAAAACAATTAGTACTAATGTATTTTCAGGCCGGAACACCATTAATACAACTGTTTATTATATATTAAATTATTATACTCTTTAATCTCATAAAAAAAATATATTATAATTTCTCTGCGATAAAGGGGTAGAGTTGTTAAATGAAACAAGCTACTTGAAAGATTGGCTCGACTCGTTAAAGCTCAAGATCAACTCGGCTTGTGGCTACTCGAGTTCGACCTCTCCTTGTGCTCGTTTCCTTAACGAGCTTGGCTCGATTCGATTATTTTAATAAATATTATAATTAATAATAATAATAATAATATAATAACTATTAAATAAAATAATAAATATAATATATATTTATTAAAAATCTGCTCGATAAGGCTCGATAAATTCGACTTGTTTTGCTTAACGAGCCAAACTGAGCTCAAGCTTGAGCTCGTTTTTTATAAGCTCGTTTTCTAAACGAACGGAATTCTAGGTCGGCTCGAAAACTACTCGAACTCGCTCGGCTTAAATAATAGCTTTATGGAAGGTAGAATTTTTCAAAAACAATTATTATAAAGTGGTATTTTTCTCAATTTCTCATTTTCTAATCCACACAAATTTGACCAAACTTAAATGTGGGTTCGTTTAAAATGATTAATATCGTTGAGTAAATCTCCAAATGGAGTAGAAATTTCACCAATTATACGTAACGATTTCAAAGAAAGAAAAAAAAAACATGGGAAGAAACACGTGAGGTGGTCACGTGCGGGATCCCGTGGCTCCGAAGTAGCCGCAGACAACTGCCAACCACCAATTCCCCTCTACAATTCCGCTTCACTCTTGTTGGATCGTAACGTACTCTCTCCCTTCTTCCACTCTTCTATAACCAACCATTCTATATATATACCCCCACATTTAGTTATTACACAACCCTATTCAACTCTCTCTCTCTTCTCACACTCTCTTCTTTTTTTCTCTAAATTACATCTCACATCCAACATCATGGCCAAGATTAAGATCGGAATTAACGGTATAATCTTCCCCCGTTTCCATTATGTTTGATTTACATGCTGATTGTTTGATTAGTTTCCGTTGGAAATGTGCAGGGTTTGGAAGAATCGGGCGTTTGGTGGCCAGAGTTGCAATGCAGAGTGATGACATTGAGGTTGTCGCCGTTAACGATCCCTTTATTACCACAGATTACATGGTAATCTTTTTATTCCACTATACATACATTAATATGTTGTTAGTGTGGCCATATATATATATATCTTTGTCAACTTTGCATGTTTGATATATACATCTAAAATTATTAACATGTTTGATGCATCTAAAATTATATCTACTTGGGAAAAACACTGTTAGGATTTTTTTTTGTTTTCTTTGCAATTCTTGAGTACTTACAAAGATGGTTTCCTTTTCGGTTTAATTTTGGTGGTACAGACGTACATGTTCAAGTACGACAGTGTTCATGGCCAATGGAAAAAACATGAGCTTAAGGTTAAGGATTCAAAGACCCTTCTCTTTGGTGACCAGCCTGTGGCTGTATATGGTGCAAGGTACTTGTCTCCCTAATCACTAGAGGCTTAATTACATAAATATATAATATGTGTGAGTGTAGCTTTTTCTTTTTCATAAGTACATTTTTCCTTTCCCATGAGTAGGAATCCAGAGGAGATCCCATGGGGTGAAGCCGGAGCTGAATATGTTGTCGAGTCGACCGGTGTTTTTACTGATCAGGACAAGGCTGCTGCACACTTGAAGGTTTTGTTTGTTAAATGAGTATTTGATTCAGTATCTTTTGCTCATATTAGGCTGCCATGTATGGTGAGAGTGAGACAATATTGGTGTCTTACAGTAGTTGATGTGTTTTTTTGTTTTCTGGTTCTCAGGGAGGTGCTAAAAAGGTTATTATTTCTGCACCGAGCGCGAACGCACCGATGTTCGTTATGGGTGTCAACGAGAAGGAATACAAGTCGGACATCAAGATTGTTTCGAATGCTAGTTGCACTACCAACTGTCTTGCTCCATTAGCCAAGGTTTGTTGGCATGCTGTATTTCAGACAAGATCAAAAGCTTGGAAAAATTCATTCTATATTAATGTTTGCAGGTTATTAATGACAAGTTTGGTATTGTTGAGGGACTGATGACAACTGTCCACTCCATCACTGGTGAGACAAACATCACACTTTGTGTTATTTAATGATTTGATCAACATTGTGTTCACTGGTTGATGGTTTCTTGATGTTGCTCAGCAACACAGAAAACTGTCGATGGGCCATCGATGAAGGACTGGAGAGGCGGAAGAGCTGCTTCGTTTAACATTATCCCCAGCAGCACTGGAGCTGCTAAGGTATATACCATGAACATTGAACAATGTCATGTCATAAACTCATCTAATGGAAGTTGAACATTGTTCGTTATACAGGCCGTCGGGAAAGTGCTTCCTGCTCTAAATGGAAAGCTCACGGGGATGGCATTCCGTGTCCCAACTGTTGATGTTTCAGTGGTTGATCTCACTGTCAGGCTTTCAAAGGCAGCTACATATGATGAAATCAAAGCTGCTATCAAGTAAGAAAACAAACATTCTTGTCATTTTCTTTCGTCTTTTGAATGCCAGCCCTGCCTTATTTCACCTCTCGTTCGTTGCTATACAGGGAGGCGTCGGAGAGCACCTTGAAGGGAATCCTAGGATACACCGAAGATGAAGTAGTATCCACGGATTTCCTAGGTGATTGCAGGTCTAGCATCTTCGATGCCAAGGCTGGAATTGCTCTAAACAACAACTTTGTTAAGGTTGTCTCTTGGTATGACAATGAATGGGGCTATAGGTAAGACATACACAATTGCCACCTACCTAACTACCACCCATACTTCCCATTTTTCTAAGGTTAAGCTTTGATGCTAATGTATGTATATATATGTGTTGTAGCAACCGAGTTGTCGACTTAATCCGTCACATTGCGTCTGTTGCTTAAACGAGGCTCGTTCGTCGTTTTCATTTGCGTTATTGTCTACTACTTGAGGCCTTGCAGAGAAGTAGCTATGGAATAACTGAGCTGAGAATTATGTTGGACATCATGTAGATCAGAATCTTGTAGCTCTGAGTGTTTCTACTTTTTTTTTTCTCTCTTTTCTTTTATTTTTGCACAAATTTGTGCCTTTTGCCTTCTTTTTTTTTTTTTTTTTTCCTACCTAGTTCTGTTATTATTTTCAGAAATTATAAGATTAGCAGTTTTAGTTGGACTATGTTACACATCTATTTAAACAGAATTATATCAGAGTGATTATTTCAGGCTTACAAAATAGAAATACACACTGTAATCTTTTCCAGAAATGCCAAAACTTTCTCAATACTTATAATTTTTCAATTTTCCTTTTACCTTGATGATAGGCTAAATAACACTTAGTTATTACGTCAAAATGAATATTTAATATTCCCTACAGATATTGTCTTTTCAAGATATTTATCAAGACATTTAATGCACCCATATTAAATAATAAATACTAAAAAATACAAATCATTAAAATGGTACCTATAATAATTATAGCAATCATTAAATACAAGTACAACCGAAAAGAAAATGAATTTACATTTTTCATTTTTGTGCTTTCAAAATATGTACTGAATAAATAGATTAAAGGGAGTTTTGAGAAACATCTTCTAAGGGCAACACCAAGCCTGCAAATTTTCTTATTTGAATAGTTTTCATTGAAATTAATTTTCTGTAACATAAAAGGCTTCAAAACTCTATATAAATATATTTTTCACAGATGAAATATCTTTTCAAATACTCCATACAAGACAAGTACACAAGAAATGAACCAACACACAAACCCCTCATCTTCTAAACGATTGTGAATGCCTGTCAAATTTTATTTCACTTCACATCATTCATTCTCATTCCCATTTCCATAATCCATTAATCCCTCAATTTTTTAAACCAATCATGCCCTAAACCACATCAAATTCCATGTTAATGCATAGTGCAGTTAGTATATACCATAGCTTTAAGTACAAATACAGGCAAATCTGATTCAGATGGGGATAATAAATCTATACCACACATTCAACTAAAATATTGCATTACTGCAACAGCATTGCTTCAAATAATATGCGTACGGAAAATGCGTAGTAAGATAGATGATCCAAGTTTCCACACTAAGAAATGGTGGGGAGGGGTTTCAATTATTTTAGCTTCTCCGGAATCCAAATGAGAGAATCAGCTAAATCTTCCATAGCAAAAGATGGTTTTTTCGTTGAGTTTCTCCTAAAATTTCTTACAACTCATCAAGGTATTAGAACATCGTGAAAATGACAGTGATCAAGCAGCCAAAACTTCCACCACCAACCATGCCATATCCAACACTCTGCCATGAAGAAAAAAACAATTTAATCACACTAGTCATGGATGTGAATAGCTATAGAAATTGGTTGTCGATTACACAAGCATGGATCATCCAAACTTCAAGAAGTAAAGCAACAAAAATATCCACATGAATAATCGTTCAAGGTTTCCCATAGAAATCACATCAACACTAACATAAAAAAATGAAATTTACCTAGTGTCTAAACAAGGTTGCCAAACACACAATAAGCCTCATAGTTCCTAGTGTCATACAGTGATAGTATTTGAAAATCTATAATTCTTTTTAAGAGCTGAATCTGAATCAGATGCATGCACACATGCACTCATATTTCTCTATGTATGTAAAAGTTCAATAGACACATCCAAATATAGACTCAATTCAACTGCGGATGTATTACACCAGATTCCCATCACATATTCACGGACAAGTAAAGATGTGGGTGATTGAATGAGCGATGACCTTACACCATGTATTACATGTAAATGACTGCCATATGTATGGAAAAAAGGCTCATAGAATCACTTTCCCAGTCCAATATGCTAAAAGAATAATTAAATTGATTATATAAAATACTTAATCAGCCCCAATTTCTCCAATCAAGGAATGTTAGCATACGCTAAAATCAATTATCACCAAGCTAAAATCAAAGTTCTCAGATTGTTACTGTGGACTTGCCTAAAGTTAATAAATTCAAATGCTATATAAGATGAAGACAAACAAGTAGCATTGATGATTGAAAAATCACTAATGACAATTTTAATAACAATCTCGTAAGTCAAACAGCTAAAAGCATTCGATGTGATTAATTGCTATAGAAAAGCATTCACATATTCCAGTACAAAACATATCAACAAATAATAACGCAAATTTTAACAGGATTACAGTAATAGCTACCTATTAACGCCCAGCATTAAGACCAAGAAGCATGTTGTTGTTGTTAGGCAGATAAACAACATTTCCATTCCTAGACATCGAAGTTGCATTTTCCTTAGCTGCTTCGATTTTCCTCAGCTCGATCAATCCCATCCCTGCAGCTGCTGTTGCATCAGAAATCAGCTTAGCAGACTCACTTTCTCCCTCAGCCCTAATGATGGCAGCCCTTCTCTCTTGCTCCGCCTTCATCACAACAAATTTAGACCGCTCCGCCTCCTGCTGAGCCACCTGCTTCTGCTCCACAGCCTTGGAGAATTCAGCACCATATGACAAATGAGTGATGGCCACATCATCCAGCTCAATATTGAAATCCTTGGCTCTACGAATCAAGCTCTCTCTCACGAGAGCAGAGACATGAGGCCTTTCGGTGAGCAACTGATCAGCATTAAATTGCGCAACAACGGCTTTGAGCACCTCGTTGCCAATAGATGGTAGGACCTTTTCGTCATACTCGAGTCCTAGGGTTTTGAAAATCTCGGGTAGGCGATTGACCTCAGGGCGAGATAGCACACGTAAGGTGAGATTCACCATCTGCAGATCCTTAGTCCCTAGTTGTTTGCAAAAAATTCATCCATTAATTATAAAAAAAAAAAAAAAAAAAAAAAAACTAAGTCAATCTCTGATAAGCCGAATAAATCCCTTATCCTATACACAAAAGCTCAATCCAATATGATTCTTTAATAAGACACATTTATTACTCAACAAAATTATTTAACAAAAAACTAGTATCATAGGAAGATTCCAATCGTTTCAACTAATTGCAAAATGCATAAAAAAACAATTGCAGAATCCCAATCAACAGAAATTAAATGCAAAAAATATCGAACTATACCTGATACGGAGGAGAAGGTGTGGGGGCGAGTGCGAATGTCGAAGATGAAGGGTTTCTGAAGCCACGGGACCAAGAAGTGGGTCCCTTCGCCAACGGTATCATCAATGACACCACGGAAACGGTCGAAGAGGACGGCGCGTTGGCCACCGTCGACGGTGTAGAGTGAAGAATTAAGGATAGTGGCACCTACACCGACGCCGAAGGCGGCACGGGCAATGTTGGTCAGCAAGTTCGCGGCGGCTTGACTACCCATTCTGGAGGGTTCTAAGCTCGGATTTGATATTACAGAGGTGGTTTAGAAATGGAGATTGAATGATCTAGAGAGAGAAAAAAGGGTTTTGTAGAGAGAAGTGGATTTTTGCTCAAGAAAAGAGTGTTAAACCCTAACCCGAAACAGGTTATGGGCCTCAACGTCATATTTCTATTGGTTATAATGGGCTCGGCCCATAAAATTCGTGGAGAAAAATATTGCTTTTTAAAACCTTCCAGAGTCGCACCGCAGCTAATAATATGATTGCGTAAATTGATGTTTATTTATATTTGAGAAAAACTGCACTGTGCTGTGTAATTTTGATTTTTTTTCCTAAAACTAGAAGTCTTAAAAGTGCGTAATCTTAATATATTAAAGGGTAAATTACCATAATCCCTCGAGGTTTGTCCAAACTATTAAATAAATTCAGTGGTTTGAAAAATTATCAATTACTCCCTTAACTTGTTTTTTATTTTTAAAAATACATTTTTTCTTAAAATAAAGAAATGTGGAAATGACATCAAAACCCATATATTTAACATTGAGGTTTATTTGATAATTAGGACAAACCTCGAGGGTTTGTTAATTTAGGGTCTGGATCTTCTGGGACATTTTGGTGTGACATTTCTTGTGACACCCCATTAAATGAGCGACATGTAGGAGAGATACTATATCCTAACCAATAAACCCTTAAGGGTAAGGATTGATTTAACCTGCCACGTGTCATTCTATTAATAGATGTTACAGGAGATGTCACACCAAAGTGTCACAGGACATCCCGTGCCGTTAATTTACCCTATATTAAAATAAATCAAATTATTAAATATTTTACTTCTTTTTTTTTTTTAAATATAAGATAAGATGTGCATGAGATATTCTAGGACTCCAAACCCTAATAGGAGATCGTCTAGTCCAGTAAATATATATGTAGCGTACAAACTCCTAGTCCAAAAAACTATTTAACGATGGATAGTAGAAAGGGGTACGAGTACAGCTACGAGATTAGGTCAGATAATGAGATAATTCCAACGTATAGATACTATCCGGGTTGGGATGGAGGAAACCCAGACGAGGAGATGGGTTTGTGGGACCCGTTATATCCGGGTACGGGTTGGGATTTGGGGGAAGAAGGCGCAGAAGAGGAGGCGTACCTGTTCGAATTCAGAACAACTATGAAATTCAGAAGCATTGAAGGCGGCGGCGAGATGCGAGTGTTGGGGAAGGAGACCTTCGGCCTGTGGATGGAGAGAGAGATTCCGGAAGAGGAGTTTCTAGAAGGTGATCTCCGCTTCAGAGTGCACGACGATTATTGGATGCCCGTCGACCAGATCCGGTCCATGGTGCGCGCAGCCCTTGATTTCGCCGATGCGGCGGAAGCGGCGGCGGGAACGGTGTGGAAGGGGGTGGTGGTTTCGCTGGATGTCGTGACGGTGCAGCAGGAGGGCGAATCGGCGGAGGGCGCATATGAGAGAGCTATTAAGCCGGAAAACTTTGTGCCGATGATTCCGGTGTGGGTGGACATGATACCCCGGGCGACGGCGTTGGACCTGTCGGAGTCGTACCTGGGGCCCTGCGGGGAGCACCTGTCGTTGTTGAGGAACATGAGGAAGAGGAGGGTGGAAGAGGAGGCGGGGTTGGCAGAGTCGTGCGGCGGTTGTGGGCGGCGGTTCGTGTGGGGGTCGCAGGTTTCGTTTCTTCCTTGCTTGCACAAGTTCCATCCTCGCTGTCTATTTGAGTGGGTGAATGCAGAGAATAGTTCATGCCCATCCTGTGCTCTCCCGTGCTCTCCCGTTACCAGATGACTATGACTATGCTCTAAGTTTTCTCTCCCTAGCTCTACCCGCGCAACCACGTATAAAATGATTATAATGAGAATTTCTTATTAATTTTTATGAACAAAGTCTCTTGTGAGACGCTATTTATGTAAGACGGTTTGTGAGAGACGTTAGATAAATTATGTTTTCTAAAGTATGTTGGATGGGTTAAATACGGTTTGTGAGATGTTTAATAGTTGTTAAAATATGTTTTCTAAAGTATGTTGAATTAAATACGGTTTGTGAGACGTGTTAAAATATATCTATTATTTAGATAAAGTATGTTTCTAAACTATGTTGGATTATGCTTTAATATGTTATAATAATATGATTTATTATTGACATATTTTAACTACAAATAAACCTACTTTATCTATACAATACTCATACTTTAGTGATGGGTCAACTCGTCTCACACCCGTCTCATAAATACACGTCTCACAAGAGAGTATCTCATTTTTATGTCTCACACCCGTCTTATAAATAAACGTCTCATCATCATCATGAATCATCATCATCATCATTAACATCACCATCATCATCATCATTAACATCACCATCATCATCATAATCATCATGATGCTCATGCTCATTTTCTTCATCATGATGCTCATTTTCTTAATCATGACGCTCATTTCCTTCATCATGATGCTTATTTTCTTCATCATGATGCTCATTTTTTCATCATGATGCTCATTTTCTTCATCATGATGCATATTTTTTTCATCATGATGCATATTTTCTTCATCACGATACTCATTTTCTTCATCATGATGCATATTTATCTTTATTATGATGCATATTTTCTTCATCATGATGCTCATGCTCATTTTCTTCATCATGATACTCATTTTTTTAATCATTACGCTCATTTTCTTCTTCATGATGCTTATTTCCTTCATCATGATGATTATTTCCTTCATCATGAGAGAGTATCTC
This sequence comes from Pogostemon cablin, assembly GCA_023678885.1. Lineage (NCBI taxonomy): Eukaryota > Viridiplantae > Streptophyta > Magnoliopsida > Lamiales > Lamiaceae > Pogostemon > Pogostemon cablin. The sequence goes on along the minus strand of CM043001.1, from coordinate 26,530,439 downwards.
ATTTTTATGTCGTGTGACATTTTTCAAAATCTTTGAAGCATTTTGCACAATTTCTCTTAAAATTAATGCATATACAGATATCAACCTTTTTTTATGGTCGGAGGTGGTTATCTTATTGATCCACGGAGGGATTTGACAAAAATAAACCACATGACTAATATTACTGGGTATTTTATGATTATTGAGTAATAATTTGTGGATTGATAAAATTCCAATTTTTAAAATTATGTTATAATATATCATATCATCCATCATTAGAAAATTTATAGGAATTGCATACATTACTTATAACACGATATAATCATACGTTAATTTTTCTCTCATTCATCTTACTTTTTTTTTCTCTCATTCATCCTACTTTAAAAAAGATAAATTTTAATAACCATCAAATATATTTTACTTACATAATAAGTACTCCCTCCGTCCCATGGTAACATTGACATTTGCTTTTTGCGCGGAGATTAAGGAGTATAATATTTTAATGTATAATGAGGTGAGAGAAATAATATTTAATGTAAAGTGGGTAGTTGTATTAGTATTGTGTGTGGGTCCTAAATGGAATAATTAATTATTTTGTGTGGACCCAATTTGATAAAAAAGAAAATGTAAACCTTAACTTGGGACAACCCAAAATGGAAAGTGTAAACCTTAACGTGGGATGGAGGGAGTATATATTTTTATGACCGCCTACAAGACTCATAAATGTTCCACCAAGTATGACTAAATCCACAATTAGTTCTTTAACTTTTGAAATTTTCAATTTCAAGTCATTTTTAATATAATTTTAGTTCTTTTAGTTTAATTTTGATCCAATGAGTCAAATTTTAGTCTAAATTCTTTCTTTCTTTTTTTTAATGTGGGTGATGATGTGGCAGTTCAAGGTAAGGTGAATTTAAAAAAAAAAAGATTAAAATTGAACTCATTTGATCAAAATTGAACTAAAAGAACTAAAATTGGATTGAAAATGACTAAAATTGAAAATTTCAAAAGTTAAAGAACTAATTGTGAATTTAGTTATACTTTTAGTGGACCATTTATGATAATTTCTTACTCTCTCCGCCCCGGAAAAGTTGGCACTTTTTTTTTAGACGGAAATTAATGAGTATAATAATTTAATGTAAAGTGAAGTTAGAGAAATAGTAATATTTTATGTGTAGTGAGTAGTTGTATTAGAGGTGGTATGTGGGCCCCATGAGAATAAATTAATTGTTTTTTGTGTCTCATTTATTAAAAATGAAATGTTTCAATTTTTATGGAACAAATCAAAAAGGAAAGTGTGTCAACTCCTATAGGACGGATGAAGTATATTTTAATAATGATCAACTTGTCTCATAGTATACACTATTTCGCAAGTGACTTTATCAACTAATTGTAAGTCTTGTGCGAGACCGTCTCACATGAGACCATTTACACTTTTTAAATTAGTTACAATTTTGTTATAAAATATTATCACTATTGCTATAAAATTATTATTACTTTCATTTATACTAGTATAATTTATTCATGAATAGTATTATCACTTTAACTAATTGAGTATTAACCATTTACACTTTTTAATTTTTTTTTATCACTTTTGCTATAAAATATTATCACTTTTTATTTATACTATATAAATTAACGTTAATATTATCACTTTTAACTAATTGAATATTAATTTTACTAGTTTCATTGATGGTCTCACGCCAATCTTTGGCATCAATAAAATAATAGTATGTAAGAGGTATTTTCTTACCATTTTCTGAAAAGGTGGATATATATATTACAAGAAATCCTGTGGAAAGATTCACAGGAATGATTTCATGAAACCCCTCAAGTTTAATCTTTATTTTTAAGATTTAGAATTATTATAAGTAAAGTTGTAATTTTATTTGTTTGCTTCATGCAATACTTTATTGTTTTGGTTTATGATCTAACTAGTACGTAGGTAACACGCGGGATAATCGAATTTTTTGTGAAATCGACTATTCGTACCTCTAAATTTGCTAAACGTATTCAAATAATAATTAAATTAAAATATTCATAATTAATAAATATCCTAATAATTAAGATTTTATATTGTGTTCGATTGGAGTACCCGAACAATATATTGTGTGTGTTGATTGGAGTACCATGTATTTGGTTTGAGCAATGGAACGGTCCTTGAGAGATATGGTGATATCAAATTGTGGGAGTGAAGAATTATTTGCAAATGGCGCAAACAATGACGGACATAATTATAACACAACTAAAATTTTAGGAATTTACAGGGTTATACATAGATATAAAATATTTTTTCTAATTTTATAATAGTTATTATAACTTGGAAGAAACATTGACTAGTTGGGCTAAATACTAGTACTATCTATTTAGGTTAAGCCCAACTCAACTTGGGCCGGCAATTGACCCGCTAAGAAAATAACCCTCAAAATCCGCATTTAACCCGTGCCCATTGTAGCACATCTCCGAACAACTTAGTTTTATCAATAATCCATCACCACTTAATTTTGCTTTATAAATGGTAGGTTAATAAACCCATTTTGGTTAATCAATTTTCATAATTTGTTTTTCCATTAACAATAAAAAATTCACATAAAAATATCAAAACGAGCTAAGTTGCGAGTTAAACCGCACTAACTCACAAAAGTCGTACCTAAAGGTTGACGCACAAATGAGGAATTTTCAAAGGCAAAAGCTCATGTGCGTCCGGGGACACGGAAAGATGCTCCGTGTCCCCATGTGAACACAATCCTCCCCTCCAATCCTATTTAAACCTATGTATTGCTAGGAGTTTAAATTGTAAAGGGGCATGAAAATTGTAAAGGCGCACGGAATGTGCTCTGTGCGCCCGGGTGCACAGGAGCCTCACTCTTTTTCAAAACGAAGCATTCATTCATTTCCTGAACTCATGAAATTTAACCCTGTAATAATAAAATAATGAACACCTTGTTAAGAAAAAAAAAATCATCTCCACAAAAAACATAAATCAACTCAAGTACATAATTTTCATAATGCATTATTCTCTCCTTAATTTGGCAGTTTTACATAAGAATTAAACTAGCCCCAAAAACCACAAATACTGTGCTTAAAGTCAGTAGATAAACAACTTCCTACTTAGCTGAGCAAAGCTGATGATGGAAAGAGTCTCTTCAACAACAAATATTTGAAGTTCTGATCATATCTACCTCACAGTGACGATGTCATCGATCTTCAAGATCATTCGAACGCATTCGGTAGCCAAGCTAACCGCGCTGGTGCTCACAAGAAGGGGTTGCACCACATTCTCCTCCAGTATGTTGGTAATCTGACCCTTCCTCACATTGATCCCCGCATTGATCTCACCTTGGGCGTGCTTATTCCTCAATTCGGTGACAATGGCGATCGGATTCAACCCTGCGTTCTCAGCCAACGTGTAAGGGATCACCTCCAGAGCTTCAGCAAATGCCTTCACACAGTACCCTTCCATCCCCTGCAGCACCTTCGCCCAAGCCCCCAACTGTCGAGAAAGCTCGATTTCAGGAGCCCCACCGCCTGCAATCAGAAACTTCTTGTTAACCAAACACCTCACCACGCACAGAGCATCGTGCAAACTCCTCTCAGCTTCATCAATCACCAAAATGTTTGAACCACGGACCAGGACACTGGTAGTCCTTCCCATGTCCTTAATCCCTGTGATCTTCACAATCTTGCCACCATCTCCCAACGACACTTCCTCAACACAATCTGCAAACCCTAACTTCTCCGAACGAAAATGTTCTATGTTAGAGATAGGCAAGCAGTTCAAAGTCTTGGTGATGAACTCAATCTCATCCCTCTCTACATCCTTAATCACTAAGATTTTAGCCTTAGCTAAGTAATGCAAGGACAAATCAGTGACTGCATCTCTCAAGATACTTTTTTGGATCAACAACACGTTGCATCCAGTAGCTTTGATCTTCTTAATCATTCCTAAGATATAATTTCTCTCCTCCTTCAAGATCCTATCCATCTGTGAGTAGTCAGATACCACAATGCTCTGTTCTATATCAGTTTTAGGAGGTGAAATCTGGAATTGTATCACAGCTATCTTAGCATTTTCAACCCTAGTTGGTCCACCAGCTGCATGACTCACTTTCTTATCAAAAACCAGCCCTTTAACCAGCTCAGTATCATCTACAGTACCACCTAATTTCTTGACAATCTTAATATCTTTCAAATCTACCAAATCTGGTTTAATAGGATCCACCACAGAAAGCACAGCATCAACAGCTAAAGGAGCTAAAAGAGTGGAGTACTGTGAGACTACCTTAGAATTGAGAGAAGTCGAAGCAGATTTCACAAGGGAGTCACGATCCGATAATTCCACAGGAACAGCCATCGCAGATAAAATATCCACAGCTTTAATCGCAGCCTTGTGGAGCGAATCAGAGACGACGGTGGGGTGGATCCCGGCGGTCAATAGATTGAGTGACGCCTTGAGTAGTGCGCCGGCGATGACAACAACCGTCGTAGTTCCATCTCCAGCAACGACGTCCTGAGATTTGGAAAGCTCGACGAGAAACTTGGCGGCGGGTTGGAGGACTTCCATCTTATTGAGGATAGTGGCGCCGTCATTGGTGATAATGACCTCTCCGGTGGCAGTGGAGATCATCTTGTCCATACCCTTAGGGCCAAGACTGGTTCGCACGGCGTCCGCCACCGACTGCGCAGCCGCTATATTCGCCATACGGATGTCATCTTTACGCTTGTTGTCGACAAAAGTTTCTGTAGGCTTCGCACTCGACACCGCAGCAGACGCCATTGATTTAAGATTCGAGAAGGAATGCAGAGAGAGTGTGAAGACAGAGTGTAGGGTTTTCTACTTTCTACTGGAGTTTGGGAAATGATTCAAATAAATTTCCATATTTATTAAAAAAAAAAAAAGAATATATATATTTAATTATTATTTAATATTATATTTTCTGATGGGCTTCGTCATAAAGTTTTGTTATGGGTTAGGTCCACCACTTCTCTTTTAAGCCCAAATTATTAAGTGAAGCCCATCGACCTCATCCAATCTAGTAAAAAAAAATGAGGGCAAGGAAGCCTGATTAGGGCATGATTCGATTGAAGAAAATTTTTCGGGATCGGACTTGAAGGTGACTAATAGTAGCAATTTGTATTTTTTTTCTCCAAGCTAAAATTCCGACGGAGTTCGCCGGAAAAAAATTACGTTTCATCATTTTTATGAATTTGTTTTGTTGTGCGTGTGTGTGTGGGGGGGGGGGGATGATTAGCGTAGAAGAAAAAAATCCCAAAAAAGGGAATTACATTGCAGCCAAATTGAGAAATTTAACGTTTTACATTGGTGAGGTTCTAGTGCTAGGAACGTAAAATGTGGTTTTTATTTGATTTTATAGAATTTAGATTTTTTCTATTGAAGTCTTCTGATTTATTGCTTCTGTATGTGCATTCTGCCTTCAGCAGCAGTTCATTCGATTGTTCTCTTATAGAACCATGTTATTGCGCCTGATAGTTTAAAGTAATTGTGTTTTATAACTGGTAAATGACCTTGGTTCTGTAATTTGATGATCTTGGACAGTCATTTGTTAATCAATACTACTGTGGGATTGGATAAACAATCTAGTTATATTTATATGAGCTTTCAATTTTATGTCTTCTGAGTTTTCTGCCAGTTTGGTATTATCTGGCATAAATATTTGGTTCTTCTTTACAAGATGTGATTTTTCTCTCAAGAAAGTAGTTATTAAGGCTCTGCTGAGCATATTGAGCAAGTTGACTAATTGTCAATATAGGATTAAAACACCTAGCTGCTTGATAGTGTGGAGTAGTTTATAACTTGAGGAGGTGCTTGGCTGGGGCTAATGGGGATGGAGGCAAATTGATTCCCATTATTGATGCTTGTTTGATCTAATGGGAATCAAAATTCCTCAGTCATTCCCATTAAATCGATAACTACTCCCCATCCTTCAATCACTTCCTAGTCCCAGTGTGATTGACCTCCTTATGATACCCATTACCAATTCGATTGAAGAATTCCATCCAAGCAGCCCCTGAATATTCTTGGAGTGTTATCATTAGATGATGATGATTATTATTATTATTTTTTTTTTGTGGTATTAAGGTAAGTTTTACTGGAGTCCCATGTCAGTGAATGTTTTGGCCCCCATTTCACCTTGCAGCAATATTTTTAAAATATGTAACAATGTATGTCTATGCTAATTGGTTATTAACCTATATATGCATTTAGTAGATATTAATTGACATGTATACTTCAGCTATCTAGGTATGTCAAGTACTCTGGTGAGATCATTGAGGAGCACTGCCACCTTCAAGGAGGTGGTTGGAGTGGTGGGCCGCCGAACATTTGCTGCTGGTGGAGGCAAGAAGAAAGGCTCTAAAGGCGGGGCAGATGCTGCACCAGTATCTTTACTGACCAAAGAAGTAAAATCCACCACAGTATTTGGTGCTAATATTCTAAAAGACGGCCAAGATCCCAAGATCCTACCTGATTCTGAGTATCCGGATTGGTTGTGGCACTTGCTGGATAAACACCCTTCGCTTAGTGAACTAAGGAGGAAAGACATTCAAAGTCTTCCATATGAGGATCTGAAGCGGTTCGTGAAACTGGACAACCGAGCAAGAATCAAGGAGAATAATTCTATAAAGGCCAAAACTTAAGATAAATGATGAGCTTAGGGACTAGTGTTCGTGTTGAACACTGTTTTTTTTTCGTTTGTGCTGTTGATTACTTGTTACAGAGCCAACAAGTGATAATAGCTCTGCAATGGAGCTGACATTGTTGCTAAACTATGGGAACATCATTTTGTATGGTTGATTTTGACTAAATTATTGGGTAGTCTCTCTGCTTGCTTCTCCTCTTAAATGGAGTTTTGAAATTTTGAAATTAACAGTAGTGTATGTTAGTTATGGTTAAAATTATAGCAAATTGAACTTTGAGCTCCTTTTGGTGTTCCATTCAAATAAGTTAGATTTCGCTACATCTCTTATATCTTAATTTTACTTTTTGTGTTTGATTTGAGTTCTCATATTTAAAAAAAAAAAAAAAAGACTCGCGTGCGTGAGATTGTCTCAATGAATTTGGAAAAAAAATAAAATTCTTAATAAAAAATAATAATAAATTAAATAAAAGTATAAAATTATCTCATTTTTAGAGGGTCATACACCCCCCTTAAACAAAGATTTTCTTAAGAGGATCATTTAATTTCAGACATTAAATTTTAAATCAATGTGACGATTGGAGATACAAATGATCAAACCTACAATTTTTTGTCTTGAGAGGAAAATATATTGACTTCCAATAAGTCATTTTAAATACATTTTCATATTAATTCCATTGATCAAATCTCTGTAACAATATTTGAATATCCTACTTGCAAGTTTGAATTTGTACATATCAGTGCAATATTTCCATTTAAAATTCGGGGAGAGTGCAAAGTGTGACATTGGGTTTGAACAACTCCAGATATATTTATCTTCATTCTACATTAAATCCCAAAAAAATTATGTCATCAAACTCGCCACAGATTAGGTATACGCCATGTTCATCTCATTCAACGTAATCTCTGGTAGTATTTATTTTTATAATTATTATTATTTAAAAAAAAACACCCACACATAACAGTGCATACTTGTCTACATAATATAATAACAATTGTACACTTTTTTTAATCTTTCTACATTAAAACACCCACACATAACAGTGCATACTTGTCTGAAAAACACACAACCAAAACTTATACTATATTGATTTCAATTTTTCTCCACCAATCAGAACTTACAGTGGCACAATTTAATAAAAGAAACAAGGCTAAGAACTAGCATCTTCCATTTCTATTGATAGAATTTATATGTTTTGACATTGAGTATGATCCTTCTAAGCCCTCCGATGGGTGCGACGACCATCAAAACGACCCCTGCAACTATGCACAGCTGAAAATTCCAACAGCTCAGTTGAGAGACATTGTCACTCCATTCGTTAGAAACAATGTATTCAAGAAAAAAAGAAGAAAGTCATACCCAATTCGTGAACCAAGATAGACTGAATCGCCTCGGTTTGTAGATGGCCAGCCACATGATGCAGGGGAGCTGCAGAAATATAAGCATTATTGCAGTTTAAGTAGTAGATTGGAGTGTTATGTAAGCAAGATGGGGTGTAGTTGCTTACGAAGAACGTGGTTGGTGCAGTAGCAAAACCTCCGAAAAATCCAAGAAGGGCATTGAAGAAAGGGAATGTGATGGCAATGAACATCGTAAAAGCTGAAATCAAAGACTACTATGAACAAGATTTTATAAAACCTGATTTTTTTAAAAGATGGACAGTTAAAATTCGTACCAACGTATGTGTTCCTCGTAATAAACCGTAGATACCAAGTTGGGTTGAACTTCAGTTTTCTTACAAGCACATTTTCAATCATGTCATAAACTGGCATTGCATATAACTGCAAACGAAGTACTAATCAGACATAGTTTATCTCATTTAAAAGTGAAGAATGTTGATTATTAGAACAACCTGGTAGCCTCCAATAAGATGAATGACAACAAACATATTAGCTGTGGCGATTAGCCATCTGGGCTTGTGTAGGGTGATGAGAATGTTACCATCGACTGCAGTGCCGAAGATCAAGTATCCAACTATAGCAACAGGGAAGTAGCAGAGAGCAATTATTATGTAAGCAACGATCACTCCCCTCCACATAGGTTTCTTTGAAGGACTCTTCTGTGTCGAAGGAATGGATGCTTGGATCTCCATCACGACGTTGTGGCCACTATAGGCGAAAGAAACAGTCCCTAATGCACTGAAGAAGTTGAACACAGCACCAGCTGTGGTAGTTGATCTAAGGCCATAGTGCACGTTTGGTAGTGTGCCTTTCATCGCTGAGGCTGCCCATGCAATCCAAGAGTAACTGCATATAGCTTAAATCCATTATCTATAAGTTCAAGAAAAGCTATGATGCATAGTTGAAGAGATAGAAAGCGAGAAGAGGAATAGACCTAATAGACATAGCTGCTGCTGCCAAAGAGATGCCGGAGATTGAATCGATACTCGGGAGTTGGGAGAGTACAAAGTGAGCAGATGCAATGATCATGATAAAAAAGGTAAGTTTGATATCTTTGCAATCTTGACAGACCAAATCATGGAATTTCTTGAGACATTGACCTCCGGTGATCATGTAAACTATGGTGACTCCAACTAGACACACCACCTGCATAGGGACCACAATCCACAAGCCAAGTTTTTCGCCGAAAGCATGCTGTCCTAGCTCATGGTACCTGTCGAAACGTTTTACTGGCACAATTTCATGCATGTGAACCATTTGCCACAGAGTGTACAGAGTAACAATCCAACAAACGACCAAGGCCGTCACTCCCGGTCCCCTGAAAACACGAAAACAATACCAGAGCACTCATTAGTTTCTTCTCAAGATTGAAATCAAGGAGAAGTGTAAGATAAGTGGCTCTAAAAGTGAGATATTACCATCCGAGTTCTGACATGGCATAAGGGAGACCAAGAACTCCAGCTCCGACTATTGCTGTGACATTGTTCACAGTTGAAAACCACCATTTGGCCGTTCTTGATGACGCGACTGGAAGCCAATCGTCTATAGCCTTCTCCACTACAGATCTCTCATCCAACTATACTAAGCACGAATCGTCATGTTTGCAAGTTTCTTCTAGAAAGGAAATAAGTCTCAAGTAAAAACTTAAACATGAGTCTTCAAATTCTCAAGTGTATTCAGATGTCAAAACATGGAAATACACACACCAAACTCAGACAAACGCACATACTAAGGTAAGGAGACTCACATTATTACCGAAGTTATTCTTGTCATAGATTGGACCTTCAATTTCCATTAACAGTTCAAACAACTGCAGCTTATGATCCGAGCTCAAAATTCGGATGAGAAAATGAAGAATCTGAATATTGATCAGGAGCTAGAGGAAATATTCAAAGAACAACCTAAACTTGCATGATATTTAAAACATGATCTTTATAGTCAAAATGGAGGAATAAAGGCCAATGGTAGAGCTTCAAATTCAAAGTTTAACTAATAGAGACATGATTTTGGCAAATTAAAATATAGTGAAATTACTATAGGGAAAAGAAAATTAAGGTAAGTTGCCATAAAATTAATGATTTTCAGTCAAAGCAGTGTACCAACTAAGCCCTGAATAATTGGTAATAACCTTTAGATAAGTACATTTAAGCTAATATTTTCGTCTCATGTCCATCAAATTAACTAAATCTTAATCTCTGCAGCCCCACCCTTCCATAATCTTACTGAAAATTAATTCAAGTTGAAAACTTCTCTGACAATGACTTATAACCATATATTAACACAAGTGAGAAGTTGACCAAGAAAGACGATTCAGAGTGCGTATTGGACAAAGAATAATATTAACAACTATTATCAATTTCTTATAAGGCCATTTCACTATAAAAGACAAATAATTTTGGACCCCCCTTATAAACCATTACCCACTCATTATGTCGAGGGGGAAAAAGGGGTATCTTGATTTTTTCAACCAACTATAAACCTGCATTTTAGCTAATGACTTGATAAATTATCATTCATCAAGAATATGTCTTAAGACATGAGATAGCACTAAAAGTAGTAATGGGACAACAGTAATTCTCATAAAAACTAGCATAAAACAAGATAACTACAAGCTGGAATCAAAAGAGGCCAATTCTTGCAAGATGAGAGGATTAATGTATTAAACATGACGGATTTTGACATCGAAGGTGACAGTCTTGGATCTTGGTGAACTAGGCCTGATATAAAAATCACAGACATCACCTTCCTTTAAATCATTCGACACATAAAAATCATTCCACCCTTGCCCCAAGCTGACTCGGAGTATAGGAACTCTACGAATTACCAGATATACTGCCCACACTCTCCCACGGTCATCTCTTAAACTCGCACTGCTCTTCTTTGCAAGATTATTCGACCGCACAAAATCTGCCGGGATATACTGAAATTTACACAATAATTAATAATATGATAGGATGAACAATGAGCCAGCAACATCATATCTTACGATCAGGACACTCACCATACTACTACCAGAATGTTTGTTAGCATGTTGAGGCTTCATAATCATGATAAAGTGTAGATTTTCACTTTCGAATGATGTAATTGAATCCTTCTCCACTCCTACAGCAAGATCACATAATCAGTTTCTGCTATAACTGGAATATTATTTGATTTTAAAATACTCCCTTCGTCACATAATAAATCTCATACTACTTTTCATTTTCTCCAGTACCGTCAAATTTCACCACCCAATAAAGAAAACATCATATTAATCCCCAAAAATTTGCTACTCTTGCTAGCACACATAATATACTTTATTACCGTTACCCTATAAAAGTCAATAAAAATATTTTAATTCAAAATTGTCACTCTTTCTATCACACATAACATACTTTATTATCTAAATATACTGCGTTACCCTATAAGGGTCAATAAAATTGGTTTAAAAAAAAATCTTTTTAAAAAAAAAATCAGTACAATAACGGTGCAATTTAACTTGAAACGAGAGAGTAATAAAATTTTACTCTTTCTCTTCTTAGGATGAAAGTCTACAGGTTCACTGTCTTCCTCTTTCTCTCCCTTTGATTCAAACTCTTTCTCACAGGCACTGGGATCATAGACAACAACATTGAATTGCAGCCCACCAATATGTTCGAAAAAGAGCAAATCTCCAACACCCAATGTGTGGTGATCGACAAATTGAGTCCACCCCAGATGGAAGCTAATCAGACCATCCAAATTTCTGCACACTTTGATCTTCCAAGTTCCTTTACGGCTTTTCAATATGGCCCATTCTGATTCCTCTTGTTTGATCTTTTTGCAAAACGCGGGTGGCAGGATCTGCAGACAAGATGGGTTGTGATTTTGTAATATTGCCTTGAAGAAATTGATGCATATATAATGTATACAAACACAAGCAATTTTATAATATTGGAGGAGTGAAGAGTACTGACCAATTTTGTCTGAAAATCAGGTAACATGACCTTGAAAAATCGCCTTAAAATCGCAATTTTTTCTTCCATTTCTACCCTAGAAAACAACCAAAGAGGAGAACTAGAAAAGAAGTCGAAGCTGCAAAAGAATTACAGAGGATAGCGCTTGTAATTATTTCTCGAATTAATACAACAGTACTAATTATAATTATGCTATTCGTTTTGAACTATTTTTATGATTTTTAAAATCCTTAGTATATTTTATTAAAAATATTACTCCATTACTTTCGTTATTACTAATTCGAATATCACTTGTTATCTCAAAAAATCTTCTCACTATAATCTAATGCAAGTGTAATGTCTTTGTTTTATTGAATTCTCTCCGTCCTCCATGATGTATCAGTACCTTCTGACAAATAACTTAAAAGGTAACTGGAAAGTTTTGAATGCTATTTTACTTTTTAGTTTTTACCTTCACTTTTCAACTAAATAAGATTGCATATCTTTGATTAAATAAACGCTTTGTAATGCCACGAATTAAAAAAATAAATAAAAAATGAGGATTTTGAGAGGAGAGTAACTGTACGTACTTGTATAAGTTGTATTTTTTCGAATTTAACCCAAACCTAAACCCCGAGTAGACATGCACCAAAAAATCGGAACCGGCGGTTCGAACTATGGAACCGCCGGGTTTAACCGGAACCGGAACCACCGGTTCCCGAACCGTAAAAAAAAGAAACCGAAATCTGTAGGGGAAGGTTCGGTTCCGGTTCCTCATATTTGGGAAAAAAACCGGCGGTTCCGGTTCGAACCGCCGGTTTTTCAAATTTTTTTATTTTTTTATTTTTTACGTTTAAAAAAAAAAAAAAAAAAACCGGAACCGGAACCAGCGGTTCCAAATCGGGGTGCATGTCTAACCCCGAGGACAATGGCAAACTTCTTCTTTTATTTTTCCTAAAAAAAGAGTAACATTAATTGTTCTCTCTTTTTTTTTTTTTTAATTTTAATATCATTGTTTAATTGATAAATAAATAAATAAAATTACTACTACTCTTACGAGAAAAAGATTTAATAATGTGCAACAGTTACGTAAAGATTGCCTCATCATTTTACATTTTTAATTAGGGCATCTCCAATGATTTGGTACAATCTGATGTGGATTTGTACCCAGATTTGCACCAAGGTAGACATGCACCCGGTTCGGAATCGGCGGTTTCGGTTCTGAATTGGCGGTTTCGGTTCCAAAGTAAGGGGAACCAGAACCGAACCGGATACGAAGGTTTCGGTTCCGGAACCGAGGGTTCCGGTTCAGGTTTTAATTTTTTTTTTTAAGCGTAAAAAGTAAAAAAAATAAAAAAAATTGAAAAAACCGGCGGTTCGAACCGGAACCGCCGGTTTTTTTCCCAAATATGAGGAACCGGAACCGAACCTTCCTTAGCCGGTTTCGGTTTTTTTTGGCCGGTTACGGAACCGACGGTTCCGGTTCTGGTTAAAACCGGCGATTCCCCGGTTCGAACCGCCGGTTCCGATTTTTTTGTGCATGTGTCTACCCAAGGTAAAACACCACTGTGAAAATGAGGTACAGGTACAAATTTTGATTTTGAGTAAAAATATTTGTACCCAAAAAAGTTAATGTGAAAATGTGGGGTCATATGCATTTTAATATTTTTTTAATTATTTTTATTTTATATTTAATTATATAAAATGAATCTACCATCAATTTAATATATACATTTATTAGGAATTTAATCATTATTATAACTGTACGAATCATTAAAATACATTTATTAGGAATTTAATCATTATTATAACTGTACAAATCATCTGTAATGGAGTATATGCATACATCAGTTTAAAAATTTTCAAATACTGCTAATATAATCTTACGAATATATACTTATAAGAATATTTTATTCAAATAAAATATTTAAAAATTAATTTTAATTTTAATATTTAATTTAAATTTAATTTATAAGAAAAATAAAATTTGATTTTAATTTAAATTAATTAAATTAAAATAATAAACAAGTTAATATTTATTTTTAAACAAAAATTATATTAAAAAATAATAAATTGATAATGTGTATAAAATATGTTTGGTGGCGTGACCTCAAATAGTAACATTTGTACCTAAGATGATTGGGAAGGTATAGGTATAAAAGTGGAAAAATTTAAACTTTTGATGTGGCAGTGACGTGACAATGATATGACAAAAATTTGTACCTGGAACCGGGTACACCAGAAGATGCTCTTAATTATTATTTTTATTAAAAATGTTATACTTTTCATGAAATATACTCCCTCCGTCCCAGGCTAAGAGGGACATTTTTCCATTTTGGTTGTCCCATTCAAAGAGTCTCATTTTATTTTTTACACACATGAGACCCATACACCCCACCCCCTCTAATACAATTAAATGTTGGAACCCACACTCTTACTAATACAACTACCCACTACACATTAAATAATAATACTCCTTAATCTACGTCCCAAAAAACAAATGACCCTCTTAATGAGGGACAGAGGGAGTAATCATTTCACATCTATCTCACAAAACTCATTTAGTAAAATGGTTTCACAGGTACCATAAAAGGTTTTACAGTTATCATAAAAGGAAGAGTTTTGCTGTTCATTCTGTGTAATTGAATCCTTCTCTTCTCCTCCAGTTGTAACATGTTCATTAAGCAGCTAACATTATTTGAATATATGTACAAGTATATAATATTACTCTTCGTTTTAGGAAGATGCTCGTCTAGTTTACCAGCTTCTTCTTCTTCTTCGTCTCGCAACCAGTTTTATCAAAGACGAAAACCTTGAAGTGCAGTCCAGGGCCAAGATGTTCGCAGACGAGGAAATCACCGACACACAAGTTGTGGTGTGCCACAAATTGAGGCCATCCCTGTTGGAAACTAATCACACCGGTGGAGTAGTTTTCTTAACACTTGGATCTCACAGCTACTTTGCCACTTTTTGTCTTGTTGCAAAACAACAGTGGCAGTTCAGCATACATCATCTATAACTATGTTGAATAACTTATGCATGATCAAAGAATGGATAATATATATTAAGCCAATCGTCTATAGCCTTCTCCACTAAAGATCACTCATCCAACTATACTAAGCACGCGAATAGTCATGTTTGCAAGTTTCTTCTGAAAAGGAAATAAGAGTCTCAAGTATCAGTCTTCAAATTTTCAAGTGTATTCAGATGGCGAAACATGGAAATACACACACTAAACTCACACAAACGCATATACTAAGGCATGGAGACTTACATTATTACACAAGTTATTCTTTGTCATAGATTGGACCTTCAATTTCCATTTAACAGTTCAAACAACTGCAGTTTATCTGAGCTCAAAATTCAGAGGAGAAAATGAAGAATCTGAATATTGATCAGAAGCTAGAGGAAATATTCAATAACAACCTAAACTTACATGATAATTAAAACATGAACTTTATAATCAAAATGGAGGAATAAAGGCCAATGGTAGAGCTTCACATTCAAAGTTTAACTAATAGAGACATATTTTTGGCAAATTAAAATATAGTGAAATTATTATAGGGAAAAGAAAATTAAGGAAAGTTGCCATAAAATTAATGATTTTCAGTCAAAGCAGTGTACCAAGCCCTGAATAATTGGTAAGATAAGTACATTTAAGCTAATATTTTCGTCTCATGTTCATCAAATTAACTAGATCTCAATCTCTGCAGCCCCACCCTTCCATAATCTTACTGAAAATTAAATGAAGTTGAAACTTCTCTGATAATGACTTCACAAAATTATAACCATATATTAACACAAGTGAGAAGTTGACCAAGTAAGACGATTCAGAGTGCGTATTGAACAGAGAATAATATTAACAACCATTAGCAATATCTTACAAGGCCATTTCACTATAAAAGACTAATAATTTTGGACCCCCCCCCAACAACCTAAAACTGCATTTTAGCTAAGGTTTCATTCCCACATGTAGAAGAACATCGGCATTCATGCTTCTAACATCAATTTAGCTAAGGATCCGATAATGACTTGATAAATTATCATTCATCACATGAGATAGCACTAAAAGCATTGATGAGACAACATTAATTCTCATAAAAACTAGCATAAAACAAGATAACTACAAGTTGGAACCACAAGAGTCTAATTCTTGCAAGATCAGAGGATTGATG
Organism: Pogostemon cablin; assembly: GCA_023678885.1. Taxonomy (NCBI): domain Eukaryota; kingdom Viridiplantae; phylum Streptophyta; class Magnoliopsida; order Lamiales; family Lamiaceae; genus Pogostemon; species Pogostemon cablin. The sequence continues at coordinate 26,514,314 of CM043001.1, read as the reverse complement.
TATTAAACATGACAACGGAGTTTGACATCGAATGTGACAGTCTTGGATCTTGGTGAACTAGGCCTGAGATAAAAATCACAGACATCTCCTTAAAATCATTCGACACATAAAAATCATACCACCCTCGGCACAAGCTGACTCGGACTGGATCAACTCTACGAAATGCCAGGTTTACTGCCCACACTCTCCCCTGGTTATCTCTTAAACTCGCACTCCTCTTCTTTGCAAGATTATTCGATCGCACAAACTCTGCTGGGATATACTGAAATTTACACAATAATGAATATGTATGAGAGGATGAACAATGAGCCAGCAACATCATATCTTAGGATCAGGACACTCACCACACCACTACCAGATTTTTTGTTAGCATGTTGAGATTTCATAGTCATGACAAAGTGCGGATTTTCACTTTCGAATGATGTCATTGAATCCTTCTTTTCTCCTACAGCAAGATCATGTAATCAGTTTCTGCTAAAACTGGAATATTATTTGGTTTTAAAATACTCCCTTCCCTTCGTCACATATTAAATCTCACACTTTTCATTTCCGTGCCGCTTAATTTCACCACCCAATAAAGAAAACATCATATTAATCCCCAAGCTAAAAAGTGCATTTTAATTCAAATTTACCATTCTTACTCTTACACATAAGATACTATATTAAAAAACATTTTTAAAAAAAAAAATCCGTGCAATAAATGTGCAATCTAACTTGAAACGGAGGGTTGATAACATACTTTATTATCTAAAAATAAATATACAGCATTACTCTATAGGAGTAAATAAAATTGGTTAAAAATTAAAAAAAAAAAATCCGTACAATATTAACTGTGCAATTTAACTTGAAATGAAGGGAGTAATAAAAACTTACTCTTTCTCTTCTTAGGATGAAAGTCTACATATTCACTGTCTTCTTCTTTCTCTCCCTTTGATTCGAACTCTTTCTCACAAGCACTCGGATCATAGACAACAACATTGAACTGCAGCCCACCAATATGTTCGAAAATGACCAAATCTCCAACACTCAATGCGTGGTGATCCACAAATTGAGACCAACCCAGATGGAAGCTAATCAGACCATCCGAATTTCTGCACAATTTGATCTTCCAAGTTCCTTTGCGGCTTTTCAATATGGCCCATTCTGATTCCTCTTGTTTGATCTTATTGCAAAACGCGGGTGGCAGGATCTGCACACAAGATGGGTTGTGATTTTGTAATATTGCCTTGAAGAAATTGATGCGTGTATAATGTATACAAACACAAGCATTTTTATAATATTGGTGGAGTGAAAGAGTACTGACCAAATTTGTCTGAAAATCAGGTAACATGAACTTGAAAAATCGCCTTAAAATCGCAGTTTTTTCTTCCATTTGTACCCTAGAAAACAACCAAAGAGGATGTTGTGCCCTTTGGGTTATGGCCCAAATGTTGGTCTTCAATCATAAGTATTGGGTTCATTCCAATTAATTGGAAGAGGGCCAATAGCCTTACACTTTTGATCCCATCACCCATTTGTGACCCTTACGGGTAGAACGTGGATTTGAATTCTGTGAGTTTAACGGGAATCTGAGCACTGTGGAGCTCTTCCCTTGACCACCTTCTCCGGCGTAGATGACGAACACGGACGACGGTGACTGACCCGTCTCCGTCCATCGCTGGAGCTGCCGGACGCCGCCAGAGACCGGAGACCGCTGTCCAGTTGGAGACCGGAGACCGCTATCCAGTTGATCGCCGGAGACCGGAGACTGCCGCCGCCGCTGACCTCCGGCCACCACCGCCGTTGACCGCAGGAGTTGACCGCCTGAGCTAGGGTTCCGGTCAGATTGGATTGTCAAAAAAGGGAGAAGGGAAGTGTCTCTCCTATTCTTTTATATTGTTTCGAAAAATTTCAGATTTGTTTTGTTATTTTTCGGATAGTTCTTTTCTGAAAATTTTTTAGATTGTGCCTTCACTAACCCCCCAATGTTTCTCACTTTGTGTGTAGGTTGAAACTTGGAGTGGAGGCTGCCCCGTTCATGTTTGGTACGTGAACAAGACTACGAGGGATCCGCCCCCGTTAAGTAACGGGCTGGTGGCTCGTAGAGGTGATACGGTGTTCTCGTCGGAGACACCGCTCTGGTGAAATAGCTTGAGCCTTTCTTATTTAATTTTCTTGTCTGATGCCCTGAGGCGGCTGGCCCTCTTATTAGCTCTTGTGTGATGCCCTGAGGCGGCTGGCCCTCTTATTACTGTTCTTGTTTGTTTCTTTGTGAAACTGTCATCTTGGTCTTTCAATTTCCGCTGCTGAAAATCTGTCCTTGTGTGTTATACTGCTCCGTTTCTCACTTTGTGTGTGATTAGAGTAGTGCCAACCTGGTGTGTGACAGATTGTTGCTCTGTAATTTTGTATTTTTTCTGTTCAAAGTGTGTTCTACTCAACTTTAAATACCCATGGCTTCGTCCTATTCGTTTGGACAAGCACCGTTTGACGGTAAGCGAGACTTCAGTATCTGGAAACAGAAAATGAAGTGCATACTCGTCCAACAAAGGGTATTCAAAGCTGTAGATCACTCGTATGATAAGGACGATACACCTGCTAAAAAGGCTGAGATGAATGAGCTTGCTTTGTCTGCGATTATCTTGAATCTTTCTGATCCTGTGCTTAGAAAAGTTGGTGTGCATGAGTCTGCTAAAACTTTGTGGGAAACGTTGGATAAGCTGTACACTGAAACATCTTTGCCTAGTAAAATGTTTCTTCTGGAAAAATTCTTTCGTTTTAAACTTGATTAAACAAAGATGTTGAAGAAAATTTGGATGTGTTCACGAAGTTGATTCAAGATATTAAGCTAACTGGTGACAAGCACATTGATGAATACACTCCTATTGTGCTTTTAAATGCTATACCTGATTCTTACAGTGATGTCAAGTCTGCTATAAAGTATAGTCGTGATGACGTTATTCTTGATGTTGTGGTGAATGCCTTAAAAAGCAAAAAGCATGATTTAAAACAAAATGGGGGTGTTAAGAATTCTGGGGAGGTTATGCATGTTAAGGGGAAACCTAACAATCGTAACAAGAACAAGGACAAAAATTCTGATGTGAAATCCCAGAATAATCAGAATGGGGACAAGAAAAAGAAGAAATGCTTTAATTGCCATGAAAGGGGACATTTTTCGAACAAGTGTCCTCATCCTAAAAGGAATAATTCTAATGATCATGCTAATGTTGCCTCTGAATCTGTGAATTATTGTGATGTGTTTGCTATTTCTGCTAGTTGTGTGAATTATGTGCATTCATCTCTGTGTGATAGTGAATGGCTTGTGGATTCCGGTTGCACATTTCATATGACACCTTTTAAACATCTTTTCTCTTCATATAAAAATGTTTCTCATGGATCCGTGTCTATGGCTAATGAAAAAAGATGTGATGTGCTTGGTGTTGGTGACATTTGCTTGCGTTTTGAAGATGATTCTGTGTTCACTTTGAAAAACATGCGACATGTGCCTGATTTGTGTAACAACTTGATTTCTTGTGCTGCACTTGAAGATGAGGGTCTTGAGGGTAGGTGGGGAAAGGGTTGCATGTCTATTGTGAAGGGTTCTGTGCCCGTCTTTAATGCTGAAAAAAGGAATAACCTGTATGTTTGTTGTGCTAAATCTGTTGTTTTGTCTGCTAACGCTGTTAAAGAGGATAAAACAAATATTTGGCATGGTAGGTTAGGTCACATGAGTAGTAAAGGTCTTGAAATATTGCATAAAGCTGGTTCTTTTGGTAATGATAAGCTTACATGCATTCCTTTCTGTGATTCTTGTGTGCAAGGCAAACATGCGAAGGTGAAATTCCCTGTTTCCCCGTACCCTAAGACTTCTTCGTGTAGTGATATACTTGAGTATCTGCATGCTGATGTGTGGGGGCCTTCTAGTGAGCCAACTCAAGGTGGCAATGTGTATTTTCTGTCCATTATTGATGATTTTTCAAGAAAAGTGTGGGTGATTTTGCTTAAAAACTAATCTGATGTTTTTGAAAAGTTCAAAAATTGGAAAACTTTGATTGAAAATCAAATGGGTAAAAAGATTAAGTATCTTAGAACTGATAATGGATTAGAATTTTGCAATAATGTCATGGATGATTTATGTGTCAAATATGGAATTGTGAGACATAAGTCTGCTCCTTACACTCTCCAACAGAATGGGGTTGCTGAGAGGATGAATAGGACTTTATTAGAAAGGGTGAGGAGCATGTTGGTGTCTTCTGGACTTTCTAAAAAGTTTTGGGGTGAGGCGCTTATTACCGCAGCATTTTTAATAAACAAATCCCCCTCTGTGCCTTTAAAGGGTAAGTGCCCTGACTTTGTGTTTTTTGGCAAAAATATTAATTATTCTGTGCTACGTGTATTTGGCTGTGCTGCGTTTGTGCGTCAGAAACATGACAAATTGGATTCTAGGAGTAGAAAATATGTTTTTCTTGGTTATCCTGAGGGTGTTAAAGGTTATAGGCTGTGGGATATTTCTGAACCTGGTTTCAAAATTATGATTAGTAGGGATGTGATTTTCAATGAATCTGAATTTCCATGCTTAGCTGCTCCTTTGCCTGATGTTGTGCCTTTACATGATCCTACCACCTTTTCGAGTGAGGTGGAGTTGTCTCCTTTGTTATCTGATGTTGAAAACTTGCCCGACACTGTTGTTGATCAAGAACTTGTTTCCAATGAACCTGCTATCAATGATGAAAATGTGCATGATATTCCTGAAGATGATGACTATGTGTTGCCTAGGGATAGACCTAGAAGGAATATTAGGCCACCTGCTAGGTATGATGATTTTCATATTGATACTCATGCTTGTAATGCGTTTGAAAGTGTTGATAATGAACCTAAGACCTATCAAGAGGCTTTAAAATCTGACAACTCTGTAAAATGGTTAAATGCTATGAAAGATGAAATAAAATCGTTGCATGTTATTCATACTTGGACTCTGGTTCCAAAACCTGCTCATTGCTCTGTTGTTGATTGCAAGTGGCTTTTCAAAGTGAAACATGAGCCTGAAAATGTTAGATTTAAAGCTAGATTGGTAGCAAAAGGTTTTACTCAAAAGGAAGGGGTTGATTATAATGAAATCTTTGCTCCTGTTGTTAAATTCACCACTGTTCGTATAATGCTTGCATTAGTTGCTCATTTTGATTGGGAATTGAAGCAAATGGATGTCAAAATGGCTTTTCTTAATGGTGATTTGGACAAAAAAATTTTCATGAAACAACCTGAGGGTTTTGTGGGCCTCAAAAATCCTGATCATGTGTGTTTTTTGAAGAAATCCTTGTATGGCTTGAAACAATCTCCTAGATAGTGGAATAAGAAGTTTGATCAATGCATGATATCGTTGAAGTTTAAGAGAAGCTTGCATGATAATTGTCTTTACTTCAAGATTGATACTTCTGTTCCTGTTTTTCTGCTCATATATGTGGATGATATGCTAATTGTTAGCCCTGATCTTGAATATGTTGAGCTTGTTCAAAAGAGTCTATGTGATAATTTTGATATGAAAGATCTTGGAGATGCTAAAAGGATTCTTGGAATGAACATTGATAGAGATAGGAAGAACCATGTTCTCTTGCTTAATCAGATTTCATATGTTGAAAAGATTTTGAGTAAATTCTCTATGATGTCTGCTAAAACTGTGAATGTGCCTCTTGCTGCTCACTTTGTGTTAAGTAAGGATCAGTCTCCAAAGACTGATTCTGAAATTGCTGAAATGGAAAAGGTTCCTTATTCCAATGCCATTGGGTCTGTTATGTATCTTATGGTTAGCACTAGACCATATATTGCATATTCTGTTAGTTGCTTGAGTAGGTATATGGCTAATCCAGGTGCGCCTCATTGGGAGGCTTTGAAATGGCTCTTGAGATACCTCAAGGGCTCTCCATGGAGATAAGTTTGCGCTTTTCTAAATCTGCAAATGGTGTGAGCCTTGTTGGCTATGTTGATTCCAATTATGCAAATGATAAGGATAATAGGAAGTCCACAACTTCTTATGTGTTTACTTTGTGTGGCTCTTGCATAAGTTGGAAGTTTCAGTTACAGCATGTGGTTACTTTATCTACAACTGAATCTGAATACGTGGCTATCACTGATGCTTTAAAGGAAGCTATTTGACTGCAAGGTCTTTTGAATGAAATAGGTTTTCATGACAAATGTGCCACTGTGTTTTCTGATAGTATGTCTGCGATTCAGTTGTGTAAAAATCCTGTTTTCCATGATAGAACCAAGCATATAGATGTTAGGTATCATTTCATTCATGATATTATGGAAAAATGTATTGTTAACCTGGAAAAGATTGCATCTGAGTTTAATCCTGCTGATATGGGCACTAAAGGCTTATCTGTTGAAAAATTTAGGTCTTGCATGAATACTTTACATTTTGACTCTCTTGATTGAAGCATGTTGTATGCAGTTCTTTTCCGTGGATGTTGTGTCCACTCTTGAGCTTGTGTGCTCCGTTTATTTTGTCCTTGGGATATTTAAACATTTTGTGACTGTGTGTTCGTGATCTTTGCTCTGGCTTAGATTTTTGTATCTTTTGTGATACCTTGGCTTTGTGTCAAATTTTTGGATCTTGCATTTGACTTTGTGTCTTTCGTTTTGCAGGTGTCCGGGAAAAGTGCGATGATGAATTCTCATTTAGTTATACACAAGGGTGGATGATTTGGGCCAAGGTGGAGATTGTTGGGCCCTTTGGGTTATGGCCCAAATGTTGGTCTTCAATCATAAGTATTGGGCCCATTCCAATTAATTTGAAGAGGGCCCATAGCCTTACACTTTTGATCCCATTTAATCACCCATTTGTGACCCTTACGGGTAGAACGTGGATTTGAATTCTTGTGTGAGTTCAACGGGAATCTGAGCACTGTGGAGCTCTTTCCTCGACCACCTTTTCCGGCGTAGACGACGAACACGGACGACGATGACGACCGTATCCGCCTAACAGAGGAGAACTAGAAAGGAGTGGAAGCTGCAGAAGAATTACAGAGGATTGTGCTACTAATTATTTCTCGAATTAATACAACAGGACTAATTATAATTATGCTATTTTCAATTCGTTTTTAACTATTTTTATGATTTTTAAAATCGTTTGATATATTTTTAATAAAATATTCTCACTTTTTGCATCACAATAATTTGTATTAATTTGAATATCACTTTTTATATCATAAAAATCCTCTCACTATAATCTTATTAGTTTCTTTACGTGATGTATCAAACAACTTCTGACCTTTGACACGTACATTAAAAGATTTTGAATCCTATTTTACTTTTTTACCTTCACTTTTCAACTAAATAAGATTTCATATCTTTCAGAAATAATCTCTTAGACCTTCCACAGATGTAATATATTCCCTTCGTACCCGTGAAAGGTCACGATTGCTTTTTGCACGTGAATTAAAAAATATTATTTTTATATATACAGTGAATAGTTGTATTAATAGTGAGTGGTGAGTCATATGTGAATCATTTTTTTATTAAAAAAAGAAAATAAGAACATTTGAATTAAACGTCCAATATAATAATATGATGACCTTTAAATAGAAGGGAGGAAATAGAAAAAGTAGTTTTTTTTTATAAAAAAAATTGGGTCCACCTTGTCTCTCCTCCCACCCCTCTCCATCCCACGTGTCACAAAAAATCTACCAATCTATCTCCTTTTTTGTACGGTCTATCTCTCTCCTATTCCTTTTCTCTTTATTTTCAAAAAACCTCCCCATTGGGAAGAGGGAGTGCCTCAGAAAGACCGGTATTTATTTTCGGGGAAGAGGGAGTGCCTCAGAAAGACCGGTATTTATGAAAATGATTTAATAATATACTTAATTCATTATTAATCATACTTTAAAAATATACTCCCTTCGTCCCATATTTATCTTCACACTTTTCGTTTTCATCCGTCCCACACTTATGTTCACCACCCAAAAAAAGAAACTTCACATTAACCAACAACCTCAAAAGTTATCTTAATTTCAAAAATATCACTCTCACCTAACACTCATAACATACTCTATAATTTATTTATTACCTAAAAATACCACAATACCCCTCAAAAGTCAATAAAGTTGGTCAAAAAGTAACTTTTCTTAAACTCCGTATCTACAGTGTCGGTAAACTTAACTCCGGGACGAAGGAAGTATATTTTATATATATACTGAGCATACTTTAATAATAGATCCACCCATCTCATGTAATTATTTTTTTACAATAATTTTTTTTAATCTTTGATTAAATGATAGCGTAGCTTTGTAATGCCACGAATAAAAAAAACAAAATGAGGATTTTGAGAGGACAGTAACTATACTGATATTTTTTCGAATTTAACCCAAACCCCAGGATCAATGCCACACTTTTTTTTTCTAAAAAAGAGCAACATTAATTGTTTTTATTTTTATTTATAATATCATTGTTTAATTGATAAAATAAATAAATAAAAGTACTACTACAGTTACGAGAAAAAAGATTTAATAATGTGCAACATTTACATAAGTTTTTCTTTTATTAAAAATATTTTCACTTTTCATAAATATAATCATTTCACATCTGTCTCACAAAACTCAACTCATTCAATAAGACAGGGATTAATTTATAATAAATAGTTATAGAAGCTTTTCTTTTTCAACTTTATTGTTAATTTAAATCTTAGACGTTCTAACAAACTAAGATAGCATGAATGCTTATCCAAGATGAGCTCGTGAACAAAAGAGGCACAAAATGAAAGCGTGAAGATGATGTATGAAGTTGTTGCAAGATGCATCAAAGACGACGACGTATCCGGACATCGAACGAGATAGTGTGGGATTTTGGTGAAGTGGGATTGAGATGATTAGATGAAACACAAACATCGCCTTCCTTAAATGGTAATTGGAAGCATAAAACTCAGGTCATAAAGAACAATTGTATGTTAATTCCGACAGATCCAACACCAACACTCTAAACATGAGAAGGTTTCACAGTTATCATAAGACAGGAGTGTCGCTGTTGGTTCGGTGTAACTGAATCCTTCTCTCCTCCTCCTGCTGAAACATGATCATTAGCAGCTAGCATTATTTGAATATATGTACAAGTATATATAATCTTACTCTTCTTTTTAGGAAGATGCTCGTCTGGTTTACCAGCTTCTTCTTCTTCGTCTAGCTTCTGCTCATACTCTTTCTCGCAAGCCTTGAAGTGCAGTCCAGGGTCTAGACGCGTGAAGACGAGGAAATCATTGACAATCAAGTTGTGGTGTGCCACAAATGAGGCCACCCCAGTTGGAAACTAATTACACCAGTGGAGTAGTTTCTACAAGTATTTGGAATTAATTGAAGATTAAGATGAGACATTGACCTTTGGAGATCATGTAAACTATGGCGACTCCAAGTAGACACACCACCTGCATAGGGACCATAATCTACAAGCCAAGTTTTTCGCCGCTCATGCAGAGTGTACAGGGTAACGATCCAACAAACGACCAAGGCCGTCGCTCCAGGTCCCCTGAGAACATGAACACAATACCAGAACACTCATTATAGTTTCTTCTCAATATTGAAATCATGGAGAAATGCAAGATATATAAGTGGTTCTAAAAGTGAGATATTACCATCCAAGTTCTGATATGGCATAAGACCAAGAACTCCAGCTCCGACTATAACTGTGACATTGTTCACAACTATAGAGACATATTTTTCGCAAATTATATAGTGAAACTACTCTGATAACACAAAATATAACCATATTTTTACAAAGTGAGAAGTTGACCAAGAAAGACAATTTAGAATATGGATTGAACAGATCATAACATTAACAACCATTACCAATATCTTACAAGACAAACTAATGATTTTGGACCCCCCACTCATTATCTTGAGGGGGGCAAAAGGGGTATCTTGATTTTTTCTACCAACTATAAAACTACAATTTAACCAAGGTTCCATTCCCACATGCACAAGAACATCAGAATTCATTCTTCTAGCTTCAATTTAGCTAACCTCTGATAAAGACTTAATAAAATATCAATCAGCAAGAATCCGTCCTTAAGACATGAGATAGCACTAAAAGTATTAACTAGACAACATTAATTCTTAACAAAACAAGCACAAAACATGATAACAACAAGTAGGGATCACAAGAGGTCAATTCTTGCAAGATGAATTGATGTACTAAACACAACGATGGATCTTAACATCGAATGTGACAGTCTTGGATCTTGGTGAACTCGGCCAGAGATAAAACTCACAGACATCTCCTTCCTTAAAATCATTCGACACATAAAAATCATGCCACCCTCGGCCAAAGCTGAATTGACGAGATGGTTTACGAACAACCAGATTTACTGCCCACACTCTCCCATTGTCATCTCTTAAACTCACACTCCTCTTCATTGCAAGCTTATTCGACCGCGCAAACTTTCTCGGGATATACTGAAATTTACACAATAATGAATGCATATGATAGAATGAACAATGAGCCAGCAACATCATATCTTAGGAACAGGACACTCACCACATAAGTACAAGATTGTATGTGAGCATGTTGAGGTTTCATAGTCATAAAAAAGTGCGGTAATAATGTAATTGAATCCTTCTCTACTCCTACAGCAAGATAATATAATCAATTTCTGCTAAAACTGGCATATTATTTGATTTTAAAACAGTAAAATTTTACTCTCTCTCTTTTTAGGATGGAAGTCTTCAGGTTCACCGTCTCCTTCTTTCTCTCCCTTTGATTCGAACTCTTTCTCACAAGCACTCGGATCATAGACAGCAACATCGAACTGCAGCCCACCAATATGTTCGAAAGTGAGCAAATCTCCAACACCCAATGTGTGGTGATAGACAAATTGAGACCACCCCAGATGGAAGCTAATCAGACCATCCAAATTTCTGCACACTTTGATCTTCCAAGTTCCTTTACGGCTTTTCAACATTGCCCATTCTGATTCTGATTCCTCTTGTTTGATCTTATTGCAAAACGCGGGTGGCAGGCTCTGCAGAAAACATAGGTTGTGATTTTGTAATATTGCCTTCAAGAAATTGATGCATATATAATGTACACAAAACACAAGCATTGTTATAATATTGGTGGAGTGAAGAGTAATTACGAATTTTGTCTGAAAACCAGGTAACATGACCTTGAAAAATCGCCTTGCAGTTTTTTCTTCCATTTTTACTCTAGAAAACAACCAAAGAAGACAACTAGAAAAGAAGCAAAAGAACTATAGAAGATATCGCCTGTAAATTGCAACTATTTCTCGATTTTACAACACCCTAATTATAATAGTACTATATTCATTTGCTTTTTGGTTGTATATATTAAGAAATATTATTATTTTATTCGTGGTATGCAATTGTATTAGTGGAAGCTCTGGAGGGTGTATGTTCCATATTTTATTTATACTAGTGGAGGTTGTGAGTCTCAATCTAAAACTTGAAAGGAATAAATCAAGGGTGGATGATACAAAATACTAAGATGGATAGATTAAGAAACTACGGAACATATATTATTAAGTAAATTAAATTTTTTTAAAATGTTAGATGTGTCAACATTTGAAAATGTGTGGAATAGGAATAGGAGATCGATCCCCTTTGGGGCACTACCCGTAGTGGTACATTTAGCAATAATCAGTCATATTATCAGAATATCAACGGTTAATAAAACAGGATTATAGTCATATATACAGGGTAAAAACGAGACAACATTAGTGTTACAAGTTAAGACAGCGTGCATAAATCCTACTCAATCCATCATCCATGAAAAATAGTTGCATACTCATAAAATAAAAAAAACATTCTTACAATATTATAATACTCCCCGACCAATTCAAAGGTGTTTGTTTTTTACGTGTAGATTAAGGAGTATTATTATTACTCCCTCCGTTTTGGGTATTTTTATCCATTTATACGGGCACGGAGATTAAGACGTATTATTCTTTTAATATAATGTAAGAAAAAATAGGGATAAATTAGTAATTTAAAAAGAAAAAGTAAATAAAGTTGTTGGGAATAATGAATAAAGTGTAAAAAAAGTAATTAAAGTTGTTGGGATTGAAAAAGTATGTAATAAAATATTATGTATTTTTACCATTAATAAAATGGGTAAAAATACGTGGGACACCCCAAAATGGAAAGTGTGTAAAAATACGTGGGACGGATGGAGTATTATATATGTAAGTGAGTAGTTGTATTAAAGGGAAGTGGTGTACCATGTGATGTACACTTTTTTTACTAAAAAGGGAATATGAATTCCTTTGAATCGGACGCTCAAAATGGTAAAATGACTGGCCGAAGGATGTATTATTAAAAAATACTTACTACCTTTATATATTTATATTTTGGGGTCTCATTTCAATCTTTATGTTTCCTTTTTGGTATATGGGTCCCACCTAGAATAATTAATATATCGCCATAGGACCCACATCCAACACTAATATACCTACCCACTTTACATTAAAATATTATTTCTCTCACCTCCCTCCACATTAAAATATTACACTCCTTAATTTCCGTGCAAAAAGCAAACATAAAGTTTGAAAAGTGACAAAGGGAGTATATATATTTTACTCAATTAAATTATCCAAAAAATCCGTACTTTTTCAAGCATCGTTACACTAATTTTTTTTCTTCTAAAATTACTTGCAAATCAAAATACAAGTCACTCCGAGATGGACGAACTAATATCTAGGATAAGCTTACAGAAGAAGCACAAAATGCACAAAATGAAAGCGTGATGATGATGAATGAAGTTGTTGCAAGATGCATCAAAGACGACGCCGTATCTGGACATCGAACGTGATAGTGTGGGATGTTGGTGAAGTGGGATTGAGAGAAAACACACACATATCGCCTTCCTTAATATGGTTGGACTCATAAAAATCTAGCCACCCTGTGCTCATGATCATTCGGCGCTGATGAGCTTTATTCACATGCAGATGTACTGCCCACACCCTCCCGTCACCGCCTCTCAACCTCGCCGTCGTCTTCGTCCACAGATCATTCAACCTCACGAAATCAATCGGGATCTCCTGCAAATCGAAATCCACAAATCAACGCACGTATATGTATAACCAACATACTACTCCATCTGTCCGTCGGAAAGGTATACATTTTTCTATTTTGGGCGTCCGCACCAAAGGTATACATTCCCTTTTTACACATATGAGACCTACACATATCACTAATACATTTAATATATAGGACCCACACACCCCACTAATACAACTACGTACTACACATTAAATAATAATACTCCTTAATCCACGTGGAAAAAGCAAATGTACACCTTAAGGGCGGACGGAGGAAGTAGCTGTTATGGTAGATATTGAATACTCTCTCCGTATCAAACAAGCTTTTCCCTTTTTCCTCATTTGTCCGTTCCACTACACTATTCATTCTCTAAAAATAGTAAAAGTTTCAAAATAAATATCTTTTCAATACATCACATTTTCTAAAATGTTAATAACACCTAACACACAACTTTACGATATTATTTACTACTCCCTCCGTCCCAAATATATTGACACACTTTCCTTTTTAGGTTGTCCCACAGAAATTGATATATTTACTTTTTAAGGATATGAGACCCACACAAAAACAATTTATTTATTTACATGGGCCCACACACACACCACACTCACCACTACACATTAAATATTATTTCTCTCACTTCACTTTACATTAAATTATTATACTCCTTAATCTCCATAAAAAAAGTGTCAATTTACCCTAAAAAGTAAATAAAGTTATTAAAATTTTTTTTCTTAAATTCCGTATTTATTTATATCAGAAGAAGTGAAGAGCTAGACCAGGAGTACTCACTTTTCTCAGAGCATGAGAAGGTTTCACAGTCATCACAAAATGAGGGGTTTGGCTGTCGTATGACGCAACTAAATCCTTCTCTTCACCTCCTGCATAATGTATGTGCACATGCATGAGCAATAGTATACTCTAAAACCCTCATTGTTTGAATATATATATGAAGAAATATAATCTTAGTACTATACTCCTCTTCTTCTTCTTCGGATGATGCTCGTCTAGTTTACTAGGTTCTTCTTCGTCTAGCTTTGGCTCATCGGCAAAGTACTCTTTCTCGCAAGCACTCCTGTCGAAGACATAAACCTTGAAGTGGAGTCCAATGCCAAGATGTTCGAAGACGAGGAAATCGCCAACACTTAGATTGTGGTGTGCCACAAATTGAGGCCACCCCAATTGGAAACTAATCAAACCGGTGGAGTAGTTTCTGCACACTTGAATCTCCCAGCTTCCCCTACGGCTTTTCAACGTCGCCCCTTGTGATTTCTCGTGTTTCATCTTCTTGCAAAACAATGGTGGCAGATTCTGCATTAATGTATCATCCATATTGATCAAAGAATACATATATACATGTAGCAATGTTGATTTTTAATGGAAGGAGATGAGGAGTGGTGACCAGTTTGGTCTGAAAACCAGGCATCATGACTTTGAAAAACCTTCTTGGAGTGGCAAGTTTTGGGAACTCCATTTAGAGTCTGAGAAATTATCTGAAGATTAAGAGAATCAATGGCGTTAGAGTGGTGTTATATTGGTGTGTTGTTGAGTGAAACTACATACAAGCACTGGAGTGTAAATAACATTTTAAAGTGTGGAGTAATTGTTTTTATATCTCACCAGAGTTGCAGGTCATAACTATGGGGTGTGTGTAATTATTGTCAATTTTTTTTTCATCTTGGAATTATTGCTGGCCAGTCTTGGGAACACAATAAGCGATTAAAAAATGTTAGATTGATACTCTCTCCCTTGTATCCATTTGATCATTACACATAACATAACCAAATTCAACGTGGATACAACTATCTATTACACATTAAATTACTATATTCATTAATCTACGTGCAAAAAATAAATAAGTACATTTTAAGGGGACGGAGGGAGTATTTTTAACTAATATACTTTTTACTTTTACTGTTCGGATTCTATGTTCCATTTTAATACATCATCTTTTGTACTACATTATTGAATAGATGACATATAGAAAAGAGATAAATACTATACCATAAAAAGAAAAACTTAAACTATATGAACTAATAATTGGATTTCTTTCCCCCTCTTACATTTTAATGTGATACTCCCTCCGTCCCATAGAAGTCGGTATAATTTTTTTTGGGCACGGAGATTAAGGAGTATAATAATTTAATATAAAGTGAAGTAAAGTGAAGTGAGAGAAATAATATTTAATGTGTAGTGGGTAGTTGTATTAGAGGTGATAAGTGAGGTCCATGAGAATAGATTAATTGTTTTTGTGTGGGTCCCATGTATTAGAAATGAAATGTGTCAACTTTAGTTGGACAAACCAAAAAGGAAAGTGTGTCAACTTCTATGGGACGGAGGGAGTACAAAAAAGAGTACTCCCTCCGTCCCAAAATTGATTGCACTGTTACTGTAGATACAGAGTTTAAGAAATATTGTCTTTTTAGGGGTATTGTGGTATTTTTAGGTAATAAATAAATTATAAAGTATGTTATGTTTGTTAGGTGAGTGTGGTAAAGTTGTAATTAAGATGAACTTTTAGGGGTGACTATTGATGTGATATTTCCTTTTTTGGAAAGGTCCAATCTATTTTGAGACGGATAAATGTGGAAAGTGTGCAATCAATTTTGGGAGGAGTAGTTGAATTTATGTCCCTTCTTATTAGGTCTCCCATAGTATATGAAAATTGTACAAAAGATCTCGTGCGAACTAGCTAGGGTGCATCAGTGCACCTGGACGATCTAAACCGTAATTAGATTAAGTCTTAAATTAATATATATCGTTAAATAAAATAAAATAATTAAATGTTCTAAAACTAAAAATTACCCACTACTCTCATTTTAAACTAAAAATTAAGGTGCACCCCAAAATCACAAAAAAAAAAAATAGATATAGAATATGAATACCATTTTTATATAGGGCGTCTGAACCGCTAAGCTCTCAAGATCTAGAGTGCGGAATACGCATATATCGTCAAGACTATTTATACTAAACGAATGAGTATGTCTACGCTAATCATTGCTGGACTGTTCAGGTTCTCCATTTAATAAATTAGTGTTTAAATTTGGCAGATAATATCTATCACATTGATTCTGACAAATTCGTATAAGCAAAATTCATTAATTAAATTCTAATCAAAATGATAAAAATACAGTTAATAAACTTCTGCTGTTTTCAGTGGATCGAAACTCATGATATAGATATAAGCATATATAAAATTTGATACCTGCAGAAAAGACACGTTCTTTTCTATAGTTCCTCCAATTGATAGCCCGGATGAATCTTTTCTAGGATTTCCTCCAATTAATAGCCTTTTTTTTCTAGGGTTTCCTCCAATTGACCACAATTAATAGCTCATTCTTTTTTAGACTTTCCTTCAAAGTGCAGATGATTGTTCTTTAGGGTTTCCTCTAATTAATAGCCCAATTGTTAAAGCTTACTGATAATGTGTTTGTAAAGTATTTGAAGAGGATAAAGAGAAAAAAAAAATGGGAGCGGAAAACACAGAGAAAAAATTTTATTAATGACGTTGATAATATGAATTAATATAATGATAAATAAACCCCCTCATATTTAATGATATAATTAAGTACTATTCATATAAAATATTTTACGATAAAGTGCATTTTTTAATTTGGACGAAGGAGAGCAGGTTGTAGCTAGGTATCCATGGGCACTCCGTTTTCTAAGTAGTACATTATTATTCTTATGTTTAAATTTTTGGGTTATTCTAATTGCATTGGGTACATTAGTGCATCTAAAGGTTATAGGTAGTTTTTTTAGGATATAGTTATTTTTATTATTTAAAAAGTTAATTATTTTATTTGATCAATGTGATTATTAATTTAGTTTTTGATCCGATAGTTTCTATTAATTAGGTGCACCGGTGCCCATATTCACGGATGTCCCAAGTGCACTCTAATTTTACAAATTTCTTATTTCAAATATATAGTTTTATCGTTAACACGTATGCATGAGATAAAATCTATGTATGGTATAAGCGTTGATAGGAAAAGTTGAGAGTTGAGATTTTTTCCCCTAATGCAAATTGTTTGCGTCGATGTATAAAAAAATAAATAAATAATAAATAAAATAAAGAAAATGACAGAAGTGGTTTTAAAATTAAAGAGCATAAGTTACATGTATACATAGAAGTGGTTTTAAAATTCTCATTTAAAATTGTAGCTCTTGAATACCCAAACCCTATTTCAATACCTCAATTCATTCATACATAGAAAGGTAACTCTAACAAAATCACTTCAAATTCTACTCAATAATCACAAATAATTCAAAGGATTTTTTTTTTAAATGGAAACATCAAGAATTGCATCGGCTCGTATTCTCTATGTTATTTGGTACATTATCTCTTATGTCACACCGTTAAATTGACGATACGTAGGAGAGAGAAACTATACCCTAAACCTTAAACCATATATAGGCAATAATTGTATTTATTTTCCCATCTTAAGATATCAATCACTTAATGTGTGACACAGTAAAAAATGATGCACAAAAATAAAGCATAAGATCCGGTGTGCTCTGAATAGGATGAACAGACAATTCCTCTATTTCCACCCACTCCCTCAGCCTCTCATCATCCTCGGCCTCAGGAGACAATATCACTACCACAATGAGAAACACTTGCGTAGGATCTGTAACAACAAATTTTGTATTTATAATAAAATAAATACAAGTTGAATTACAATGATAATCCAGACGGATTGAACTTAATAATTTAGGAAAACAATCTCTATCGATCCTCTGATTCTTCTCTCGAACCAACGTGGCTTGACTTGACTTTGACTTTGTCTTGTATTTGACTTGACTTGTGTGTGCGCTGACTTTGTTGACTGCGCTGACTTTGTGTGTTGAGTCGGATCTTCGTCTGAAGCTTGTCCGGACTCGAATTAGGGACTTGTGACGTTTATCCAGAGGCGTCGAGCCTTTGTTTGGATTAAACGTGTTTGATGTGAAAACACTCGATCTGGGGGGCTTAGCACCTTTATCCCGGGTCGTATGTTGTTCTTAGCGCGAAGAACACCGAAGAACTTAGTTTATGAAGAACGCTTGATTTAGGGGGCTCCGCACCTTAATCCCGAATCGTTTGACGTTCTTGACTTGAAGATGCTTGAAGATCTCAAGGGAGCGCTGCTCGTGTTCTTGATCTCTTCAGAGCGTTTATGTCTTCAAGTATTTGAGTGTGTCAAATGAAGGGAGGAGGACCCCTTTATATAGGTGAGAGGTGAAGACCCCCTCATAAATGCCCTGCATTCTGATTGGTCTACTCTATCTGTGCCACAATTTGCGGGCTTGGGCCTCCACTTGTTTGGGCTGCAATCAGACCTATTTATTTGGGCCTGATTTAATTTGTATGGGCTTGTTTGACTTGGGTCAGACCACATTTAATTTGGGGCTTATTTAATTTTTTTGGCCCAAATTATTTATTAATTTACTTTAGGAATTAATTTATTTAAATTCCAAAATAAATTAATATTTAATTAATAAAATCCACGTGTCGCCATTTAATTGGACCGTAAATTTTAATTGCTTACAAATGCCCCCTTGCGATTTGTTTCACGGACGCCATGTCTTGTTGTGAAGGAATCGCAAAAGTCCATTTTATTTTCAGCATTTATAATTTGGGCTTTTGTATTTGAAGAAAAAAAAAATTAATTTTTCCAAATAAACTTTTTTTTTTCTTCTTGGCCCAATTTTAGATGGCCCAATTTATTTTCTTATGCCCAACTCCAAAAGAAAATATGGAATAAATTTGTTTCTTGTCCACCAAGATAAGAGAATATGGGACATATTTGTTTCTTGTTCACCAAGATAAGAAAATATGGGACATATTTGTTTCTTGTTCACCAGGACAAGAGAATATGGGACATATTTGTTGCAGCCTCTCCACTATATAAGGAGGCCCCGGTGCATTTGATTTCTTCATCAACAGAACGTAAGACACTTACAGTTCTGATTTCTTTTCTTTTCTTCTCTTTTTTTTTTTTCGAAGAGCAACTTTGCAAATTTAAATTTATTCATCACTGCAAAACTTGCAGATTTCCTTGTCACGGCAAAACACACCACGCGGAGAACCTATTGTTCATCATCAATGTAAGTCCTGATCTTTTCTTCTATGTGAGTAATTTAGTAATGATATATGGATAGCCCATATACTGTGCTTCACATCCTTATCCTGTATGCCTTTTTTTTCACATATACTGTTTGATTACTGCACATATTTATGATCTTTCTGTCAACCTCGTGAGCGAGCCTCATCCCGTAACGGTCGTCCCTTTAACAATTGTCCCTCGGATTGTCCCTCGGATTATCATCCCTTTAACCATTGTTCCTCGGATTGTCCCTCGGTAACTGCTGATGAGCGTGATCAATAGTAATCTGATGATAAAACTGAGGCCGAGCCCTATCTGCGTGTGATACCAAAAACTGATACCAAAAACAGTGGTGCTGGTGGTGACTACGTTTCGATGGCTTACTAGTGGTCGATGGTGCCTCACAACAGCAAGCAGCGAGAGGCAGCAACTAATGGTGGATATCAGGCGAGAGATGGTATGCTCTCCGGTGGGTGTGCTTAGCGGTCGACGATGAGTAGTTCCGTGAAGGTGGAGATGGGCAGCGGCTGTTGCCTCGTCCCTTAACGATTGTCCCTTTAACATTGTCCCTTGATCGTCCCTCGTCGGAATGAACCATAGTCACTCGGTTGCCCCTTGGCAATAATTGTGTGTGGCGTGTCGGTTGATGGCTGACTGATGTATGCAGCAGCAACGGCGGCTAACGATTTGCAGTGGCAACGAGGTAATCGGAGCGGTTCGCGTGGAGCAGCAAGGAGAGTAGTTGATGGCGAGCAGATCTGGCGATGCGGTGACCGAGATCGGCAGCTGGCGATCGTCGGTGAGCTGCGGCGAGCAGCCGAGGGGATGGCTTTCGGCGTGGTTACCGGCGGATGGTGGCGTGGCTGAAGGTGGAACGCGTCAACGAAGGCAGCGCGCGGCAGCTTCTCACTCGTGACGGGTAATGGCAAATTTGCAGCGGCGAACTGCCGGTGAATGGGCGAAGGGGTGGCTCGTGGAGGTGACGGTTGACGTCTGTGTGGCTTCTCAATTTCCGGCGACAGCAGCGAGCGCGACGCCGCGGAGGTCGAAGAGACCGGCGGCTGATGTCGTGTTTCTGGCGACGAGATTTGGTGTCGCCGCCTGGTGGCGTCGCGGGTTGCGAGCAATCGTGTGTGTAGACGAATATCGACGGCGAGCGGTGCTCAGCCGGGCCGGGTCACGAATTTCCGGCGAAAGGGGCTGCTTTGATCTTGTGTTGTGAGAGCATGGCGCAGCAGATCTCGATTTTTAACTTCTGCAGAATTGTGTACTGTATGCTGAGAATTCATGTGGGAAGGGTGATCAATTTTGACTTTCCAAGTCAATTTTGACTCCTTTGGCCCATTTAATTAAATTTTGGGCTTACAACTTGCAGACCACACATTTTACCATTGCTTAGCCCAAATCAATTTTATTGCTCACTTTTAGCATGATGGATTTAATCCAATTTGGGCCAATTGTTTGACTCACTAGTCAGTTGGGCTTGAGACCCACCATTGTAATTTGGACCCCTTTATCTATATTGGATTTTTTTTTTTTTTTTTTTTTAGCAAATAAGCCACGTGCGCTTATATTCATGCTAGTTTCGATCCTATTATTTAGCAAATAAGTCATGTGGGCTTATGTTCATGCCAATTTGTTTTGGAATTAAATCTCATTACTTTGAGCTCCATGCCTTCAAGCTTGTACCAACAATTTGGGCCTCAACTCTTAAATTTAATTCATGTAATTTGGGCTTAGTTTATCAAGCTCAAATACGAATTAATTTAATTGCTCCTTCCAATATTTGGCCCTTTTCCATCATACGTTTAATTTATAATTTTGAATTTAATAATTAATTGACCCTATGAATTTATTTTGGGCCTTTTAATTAATTAAATCAAAGAAATATAAATTAATTTGAACCACTTTTACTGATATATTCTCTCATATTTCCTTGCAGTTAATTCAACTTCAAGATGGTTTACTTCGCTGGTATGGTCATAGACTCCAATAAGCGCCAACTGGTGATTCTTGACAATAAGAACTCACCATCCGATGGAGCAACTTATCTTCCGATTGAGAGACCCTTGATGGGTGCACCTATAGACAAAATTCCTTGCGAGAATAGCGAACCTGATCTAAAGACTTGGACTGAAGATCTGAACTTGGGTGAAACCAAAGTTATAATTTTGAAGGCGATTAACCATACCGAAGATGAAAACCTTGACTCTTTGCCCACATTAGGGCGCCGAATAATTGATGATCATGCAGCGTGGGGCAATTCGGTGAATTTTCCTGGAGAATTCCGTTATACTCCTGGCTATTGGGAATGGACTGAAGTTGTCCTAAGCAGATATCATGACGATCTTGCAAGAATAAAGATTTATGACCCAATTTTTGCATCTTTATTCACATATGACTGCAACCAAGAGATCATCAAAGCTTTCTGTGAGGCGTGGTGCCCTGTTACTAACACTTTGCTCACTTCTTTAGGAGAAATATCAATTTCTCTATGGGATTTGTACAACTGGACGGGCTTGCCACTAGCCGGTCATTTATATGAAGAGGTTGTGCCCGATAAACCTGAACTCTTCAATGATCGTGACCTCAATGGCTTGCGTATTCCATCTAGTTGTCGGCACTTGCTGCACGCCTACCATAGACTTCGCAGTCTTGATGGTACTGACTCTGTTTCACTCACTCGATGGGTAAAATTTTGGTTTTGTCGACCTATAACTTACAAGAAACCTCCTGTACGTGTAGAGAAGAGTAGGAAGAACCGCCGCAAGAAAACACACAACCCAAATGGGGTTATCGGTGATCATAAGAAATGGACCTCTGCAGAAACAGGACCCTTCAAAATGCTCGGTATTGATGTTATGCACCAAGAGGAGACATATCTAGCTGCTTATCTGGCTTGCTGGCTTTGCTCTTTCGTACTCCCTACCGATGAAGTAGATTTAATACGTCCTGGAACCTTTAAGGTAGCGAGTTTGATGGCTACAGGAAGGTCAGTTGGACTTGCCGTCCCAGTTCTGACGAGTATCTATAGAGGCTTGAACAAAATTTCAAATGATCCTAGACCCTCTGAGATGAAGTCAACATTCCCCGTACACTTTGTGTATACCTGGTTAGCTCATTATTTCAATACTCATTATCCAAATCCACATGAACTGAAGATCCCTTTAATGGTAACATATTCAGGTGAGAATGGGGGCAAAGTTCTTTACTCCAACTAATGCTCGCAAAAGACTTCAAAATGGAAGTAATGCTTCCTTGCTTTGTAATGTTCGCCGCATAAATAATCCAAGGGAGTATATTGATATTGACCAAGCATCTTGGCGTGATTGGGGATTCTTCATTGCCATTCGTATGAGTTATCTCACTCTACGACAAAATGGGAGATTTTTTATTGAACCTTACAGCCCACATCGATTCAGCCGTCAATTTGGCTTTTATCAAGAAGATACTCCAGGAAAACTGAGAACAGACCTTCGAGAGTCTACTTTAGAGCAAGGGCTCCAGCTTTGGAGGCGGTGTATCTTACGCAATTCTCGCTCTAAAGCGACTTTTCCATGCGTCCCCACAGAGTTCAAAAACTTCTGCTCACCAAAGTATGCTGAGTGGTCCTCTCAACTTCATGGGACTTATTTTATAGATCATATGGCGGATCTAATCAGAATTGTTCCGAGCCACACCGTAGAGGAAGAAGTTGACATTATTGGCAATTCGGATAATGCCAAGATTGATGAAGCAACTTTACCGTTAGAAGCCCCACCTCCTCAGAAGGTGATTGTTGGAACGTCAGGTGTAGCAAAAAAAAGAAAGAGTGATCTCTCTTATTCAAATGAGAGTAGCACAGACCGAAACTTGAAGAGGACCAAAAGAGGCGAATCTCCTATGCACGTCCTGATAACTCAAACCGAGGTTTTCAATCCCCTTTTTTTAATTATGAATTCCATACTTCCATATATAACTATTTTCTAATATCCCCTTTTTTGTAGCATCTGGATGCTGTATTTGGCTCTGATTATGACGAACTTGAGGAAGAAGGATCAGCTTCCGCTGCAGCCCTTAAAGGCTTAGTAGATGATGTATTTCCAGATCAAATTTCTCCTATTGTGCCCGAGTCTCATCCTCCAATTACTATAATGGAAGCTCCAGAAATTACAATATTTAACTTTGATGCCGAGATCACGGATGCTAGGAAACTAGTTAATTTGAAAGTGTGGAAAAGCTTTCAAGATAAGTTGAAGAGGACTTCTGTCAGCTCCTTATCTTCTATGCGGAATGAGGGACTCAAAATGGTGAATAATTTCAAGAGTGCTCCAGAGATTGACAGATCTGCTTTAGAAGCATCATTTGACTTCTTATTTACTAAAGCTGATGCGTATGATGCCGTGAAGATAAAACTTGCTGATGGGCTATCCAGGAGAGAAGTTAATAAGCGCCTGACCGATGCAAGGAAGCGTGCTGACGAACACAAAGGCAAAGAAGCTGTAGATATCAAGCAATTGCAAGAATCCGAGACTAGGTTGAAGCAGATTGCGGAAGAAATTGAGACCCTGTTGAAGGAGAAGGAAACAGTATCCCGAAAGGTTGAACGTCTTCGTGAATCCGTTCAAAATGCAAAGCTTGGAGCCCAAACTGCTACCAGGGACATTGGTGTACTAAAGAAAACACCTATCCTAGAAGATTCCATTGCTGATGAATTAAGGACTGTTACACAAGCTTTGGTGGCCGCTCGAGATGAGTTATCCAGTATGAATATTTTTCATTAATTTGTATTGAAACCATTTCATTTCAATATTTTTTTTGAACTGTAATGATATTATCAATAAAATCCATATTCTCTCTTATCCTTTTTTTCTCTTCTTATTCATCACTGCATCTTTGCCTTTGCTTTACTGCTTTTAGGATGTTTACCTGCTGCCTTTATATCTTAATTTGCTTTTTTACTTCACAAATTTGATACAAACAAACGAAAACATGACTGAACTTAACAAATGTCAAGCTGCCTACGTATCTCTTTAAAGAGAATCAAGTCATAACGTAGTTCAAAGGGACATGGTTTTTTGATTGGGGGGTGCCGTGTACAGTTTATACTCGTGCGGGCCAGGAGTGTGTCGTGCACAGTTTATACTCGTGCGGACCAGGAGTTTGTCGTACACAGTTTATACTCGTGCGGACCAGGAGTTTGTCGTATACAGTTTATACTCGTGCGGACCAGGAGTTTGTCGTACACAGTTTATACTCGTGCGGACCAGGAGTAACATGCAGTTTAGGCTCATGCGTCATGGAGCGTGGTGTTTGAATTTGCTGGCAACTTATACTCATGTCAATGAGTCTTGAATTTGAACTTGTAGACAATTTATACTCGTGTCAAGGAGCCTTGTATTATTTGTGTCAGATAGTTTAAACTCATATCAAGGAGTATCATGTGGACAGTTTTAGCTCATATCAAGGAGCGTTGTATCTTGTAGTTGTTTTACGCATAATAGCGTTTCAAGAATTTCCCATTTATGGGGCCAATGTTTACGCCATCTTCTGATATCAACTTGTATGCGCCATTTGTGTATACTTCCTTTACAACATGAGGGCCATCCCATTTTTGGAGAAACTTATTTCCAACACGATGTGTGACCACAATAGGTCTTCTCACGGCAAGCACCAAGTCGCCAACTTGAAAAGAACGTATCTTCACCCTTTTGTTGAATGTTCTGGATAAGCGAGATTGATAACACTCAAGTCTTTGTTGTGCCTCTAACCTCTTCTCATCTAGAGCTTCTAACTCTTGAAGGCGCAACTTTGCATTTTCTTCTTCGGTTAAGCCTTCTTGTATGGCCATCCTTAAAGAAGGAATTTGTTTCTCAAGAGGTACCACAGCTTCAACACCATAAACCAAAGAATACGGAGTAGCCTGAGTAGGAGTTCTATAGGTGGTGCGGTATGCCCATAAAGCTTCATTTATTCTTTCATGCCAATCTCTTTTAGACTTGGAGACCACCTTCTTCAACAGACTGCACAGGGTTTTGTTGAATGCTTCAGCTAGACCATTGGCAGCTGCATTATACATTGACGACTTCCTTTGTTTGAAGTCGAACTTCTCACACAACTTATCGATCCAGCTGTTGCTGAATGGCTTTCCATTATCGGTGATGATATAGCGGGGAACACCATATCTGTAAATGATGTTGATCCGAATGAAATCAGCAATATTTTCCTTCTTTACTTCTCTCAAAGGCACAGCTTCAGCCCATTTGGAAAAGTAATCGGTGGCAGCAAGGATGTAGAGATGACCACCAGAAGATTTTGTGAGAGGCCCCACCACATCTAATCCCCAAGCATCAAAAGGCCATGAAGCAACTGTCGGGTGCAAAGGCTCCGGAGGTTGATGGATCAAGTTCCCATGAAATTGGCAAGCCTGACATTTTTGTGCATACTCCATGCAATCTTTCACCATTGTTGGCCAATAATAGCCCATTCTTTTAACTCTGAAGTGTAGCTTCGGCCCAGACTGATGAGCACCGCAAATTCTGGAATGAGCTTCCTCCATTGCTTGAACAGATTCTTCTTTACTTAGGCATCTCAAGAAAATTCCATCAAATGATCTTCTATACATTGTGCCTTTAAAGTAAATAAATCGAGGTGCCCGTCGCCGAATATCAACCCTTTGGCGTGGCTCATTTGGCAATTTATCATACTTGAGATAATCGATGAGTGGTTGACGCCAATCCTCTTCTTCAATTTCGAAGACCTCCACCAAATGATTTTCGACTTCTTCATAATCATCATCCTCGAAGATTGGTGGTACAACCCAACTTTTGCACACTGAAATTTGAACTTGCGCATCCGGCATAGCTATATTTGATGCTAGCTTGGCGAGGGCGTCAGCTTGCTTATTCCCTCTTCTGGGTAAATGCTCGATATCAACATCACCAAGCCAGCTCATCAGCTTTTGAGCATACTTGTGGTATGGGAACAACTCAAGCTTCCTTACTTCATACACTCCAAGTAGTTGGTTTATCAAAAGTAATGAATCACCATACACTTTAAGGTGTAATTGCTTTATATCGACGGCCATCTCTAAACCAAGTATGAGTGCTTGATACTCGGCTACATTGTTAGAGCAGTTTTCTGTTAAGGAAAATGAGAATGGCAAAACTTCGCCACTGGATGTTACGAATACGACTCCAGCACCGGCCCCTTCCCTATGAGATGCTCCATCAAAATACATTTTCCAAGGAGAAGCTATCTCCACAGCGAAAGCATCTTCATCAGGGAGTTCATCAGACAGTTCCCATTCCGCAGGCATTGGATGATCAGCTAAAAAATCTGCCAACACTTGTCCTTTTACAGCCTTTTGAGGGATATATACAATCTCAAACTGTTGAAGTTGGAGATACCACCTGGCAAGCCGATCTGAGAGTACTGGCTTTGACATGACGAACTTTAGTGGGTTAGCTTTTGAAACTAGCCGAACTGTATGAGCTTGGAAGTAATGTTTCAACTTCTGAATCACGAAGATAAGGGCCAAGCAGATCTTCTCAATTGGTGAATATTTCAACTCATTTGGAGTCATGGTTCTACTCAAATAGTAAAGGGCAGTTTCTTTGCCATCATCATTCTCTTGTGCGAGTAAAGCTCCAACAGAACGTTCTTGAGCAGCTAGGTAGAGAATTAACGGACGGCCAGGTATTGGTGCACACAACACTGGTGCCTTCATCAAGTACTCTTTAATGCTATTGAAAGCATTATTGCAAGCTTCATCCCATTCAAATATACTGTCTTTCTTCATGAGATGACTAAACGGTTGACATCGACCGGCCAAGTTTGATATGAATCTTCTCAAGTATGCCAATTTTCCTTGCAGACTTTTGAGTTCATGGATGTTCCGAGGCACATGCATCTTCATGATTGCATCAATCTTCGCCTTTTCAATCTCGATTCCTCGACGGCGAACAATAAATCCAAGAAATTTTCCGGATGTAACCCCAAATGCACACTTGAGTGGATTCATCTTGAGTTGATGCTCCCTTAAGCGCTCAAACACTCGCCTTAAATCATGGAGATGATTTTTCTTTTTCTTTGATTTCACCACAATGTCATCAACGTAGCATTCGACGATCTTATGAAGCATGTCATCAAATATCTTCTGCATGGCTCGTTGATAAGTGGCACCAGCATTCTTTAAGCCAAATGGCATCACATTATAGCAATATATTCCTTTCGGAGTACGAAAGGCTGTTTTCTCTTGGTCTTCGGGAGCCAGACCAATCTGGTTGTAGCCAGATGATCCATCCATAAACGAAAGGACCTCATGTCCCGTTGTTGCATCTATCATGAGCTCAGCAATTGGCAGTGGGAAGTCATCTTTCGGACACGCCATGTTCAGATCCCGAAAATCAACACATACTCTGATTTGCCCATTTTTCTTTCTCACAGGCACGATGTTAGAAATCCATATAGGATACTTGACTTCTCTGATCTTGTCTGCTTCAAGAAGCTTATTAATTTCATCTTCAATTAATGGAATTAACTCTGGTCGAAATCGACGCTGCATTTGCTTAATTGGCCGAGTTCCCTTTTTGATGGACAAATGATGCACTGCGATCTTTGGATCTAAGCCTGGCATTTCTTTATGCGACCATGCAAAGACATCCCGAAATTCTTGTAGAAGGCTGATATATTGTTCTTCTTCCTCATTACTTAGCAGGGCACTTATGTAAGTAGGGCGTGAGTCACTTTCGTCACCTAAGTTGATTTCTTTCAACTCATCAACGGTGGCTTTCACACCCTCCTCAAATTGCGGAGGGGCATCCTCGGCATCCACTTCCTCCACTTGAGAATCCTCAAGAGCAGTGATATGGTTGGTGGAAGCTACACTTTCTTTATCATCATCATTGTCTTCTTTAGTAAAGACAATCGTCTGCATCTTAGCCTTCAACTCTCTTCCACATGAGACTGTCAAGATATTTTGCCTCTTCATACGAGAAGGGATTCGACTTCGGAGTTTTGGAAAGCTAGGAGACTTGAAATTATTTTTCTTCCCAATCTTATTCCTTTCACATGGTCCGAGCCTTTCGAAGACACTTCCAAGCCTTTCGAAGACAGAACTCCTCTTGATTTTCCTTCCACTTTCATCAAAAATGTCCTCTGTGGACGAAACTTCTCCCTCTGTGATATAATTTGTGTTTGCTCTTCTGATTGCTATGCGGACTGGCTTTTGAGGGACATATCCCAAACCTGGCTTAGCATTCTTGACAGTGTGGCCACTATTTTTCAACATTTTTTGAGTGGCGTTGAACCCTTGTTCAGATGAGATGACAGTCTCTTGAGGCAACTTGCTCATCACCGGTTTCTCCTTTGGTTCATACCCAGCCTTCTTAAGGAGTTTGAAAGCTTGCGGGCCATATGACTTAGATATTTCTGCTTCAAGTACTTCACCATGCTCAGTTTTTGCTCCTTCAATAGGACGTACGAATCCTTTGAGCGGTGGAGAAGAAGTCTTACCTTCATCAATTTTTGTTAAAGGTAATGTTAATTCTTCCAGGGCCTCAAGCTCTTTGCCTTTGCTCTTCTTGAGAGTGGTGGATGATGTGCTACCTTCCTCCTTTATTTGTTTACTGCCCCCATTATCTTGTGCTGGGGCTTTTTCTCGGTTCACTTCCTTTGTGTTCTTGAAGAAGTATTTAGCATCAGCAAAGTAAGATTCAGCTTCAGTAAACGGCTTATCATCGCCAAATACTCTTTTCACACTGTTGCCTTCATTATACTTGAAACACTGGTGTAATGTAGAAGGGACCACACCATTCTCGTGCAGCCATGGGCGTCCCAAAAGCATATTGTATGAAGTTTTTGCGTCTATGATATGGAAGAGCACCGTTGATCTCATCTCATCAATTATCAAATTGAGAACAATCGTGCCGAGAGTCCTTTGCCCTTCATGATTGAACCCTTGGATCATCAATCGGCTATGATTGAGTTCATCCACCGGTATCTCTAACTTTTTCAACATTCTTAAAGACAGAATATTTACTGCTGAGCCTCCGTCAACGAGTATACGCTTTACTTGCAGCCCTTGTGTATAACCAGTTACAAATAGAGGTCGGTTGTGAGGCTGTGAACCCAACAACATGTCTTCATCTGTGAAGGTCACCTTCATAGAATAAGCTTTTTCCTTGTTCTTAACTCGTTCATCTTCATTGCCCTCCTCACTCACCGCATGACAAGAGCCTTCATTGTGAACTTCTTTTATGGAAGCGAAGTTTGCAGCCGCTTCATCCTCCAACATAATCTTTCCCTCCTTAGCCAACTGCATGATCTTTTCCTTGAAGATGAAGCAATCATGAATGGGATGACCCACCAATCTATGGTACTTGCAATATTTTGGGTCATTGGTTCGACTTGCTTCCTCTGGACGTTTCATTTCGGGGAGTTCGATGAGTTTGTCTTTCATCAGATCATCAAATATGCCAGAAACATCAGAGTTCAGAAATGGATACTCTTTTTCTTGCATCTCCTTCAGGGTCAACCTTCTTTGCCCCCACTCTTGGGTAACTTGTTTTCCTTTATCTTTCTTGTCATCTCCATTCTTTCGAATCTTGACTGTAGCAGTGTTTATGGCCATTGATTCTTTATTGGAGTTTCTTGCATAAGGCTTGCCCCCTTTCTTGGCTTCATGTCTGTCTCTGGACTTGTAAGAATCCGACACTGGTGAGTGTTTGATTCCACTGGCTGCCATGCTCAATTCCATATCATGAGCTCTCGTAGCCAACTCCTCGAAAGTCTTTGGCTGAATCCCTTTGAGTATGTAGAGTAAATTCCACTCCATCCCTTGGATGCACATTTCGATAGCAGACTCTCCAGATAATCGATCTTTGCAATTTAAACTCAAGTTTCTCCATCGATTGATATAGTCAATCACAGGCTCGTCCTTCAATTGGCGAGTATTAGTTAGCTCAGTCATGCTAACGGTTCTCCTCGTACTGTAGAAACGATTGAGGAATTCATATTCCATTTGTGCCCAACTGTCGATAGACTCAGGCTGCAAGTCGATATACCAATCAAAGGCATTTCCTTTGAGAGAGCGAACGAATTGCCTCACCATATAGTCTTCATAAGTACCAGCATCATTGCATGTCTCAATGAAATGTGCCACATGCTGTCTGGGGTTTCCTTTACCATCAAATTGCTGGAATTTAGGAGGCTGATAACCAGGTGGCAACCTTAAGTTATTCACTCTTTTTGTATAAGGCTTAACATAAGTGACGGTAGGTTTGGCATTCTCTTCAAACCTTTCTTTTATTGTTCCAAGTATAATATCTTTGAGTTGCTCCACTTGGAGCATTCCATCGGCTGAAAGTTGCACTCCTCTTTCAGTTTGCTCTTTTTCAGTAGTTTGGCGTTTTGTAGACTCTTCCACCTCACTCTCGTCCACAACTCCTTTTCCGTTTGCACGGCTAGTCTCCGCAACATCTCTTTTTTCCATCAATTGGGAGATTTTGGTGTCTTGAGCTTCTATATGTTTCGTGAGTCCTTCGATAGCCTTCATCATATTTGCTAATTGCTCCTCAATAGTTGTAGTGCCGGCCATCATTACCGGGGCTGCAATTGAGTCCGATGAAGAGCTTGAGGATGAACGAGGATGTGAGCATGCAGAATCTTCATCACTATCCTCTTTCATGGGTAGCTGTTTTCTTGAAGCCATTTCAACCGAAAAATTAGAGCCGGAGGAGGCCTCTGACTGAGCTTTCATTGACATACTCCTTGTAACAACAGCAACTTGTTCACTCAACGAGGCGGAGAGTTTGGAGGCAGAAGTCCTTCCTACTGTGATCTTGACAGGAGTCATGTTGTATCTTTGTAGGGAGAAGAGATGAGAGGTAGAGATGGTCCCACTGGGCGTGCCAAAATTTGTAACAACAAATTTTGTATTTATAATAAAATAAATACAAGTTGAATTACAATGATAATCCAGACGGATTGAACTTAATAATTTAGGAAAACAATCTCTATCGATCCTCTGATTCTTCTCTCGAACCAACGTGGCTTGACTTGACTTTGACTTTGTCTTGTATTTGACTTGACTTGTGTGTGCGCTGACTTTGTTGACTGCGCTGACTTTGTGTGTTGAGTCGGATCTTCGTCTGAAGCTTGTCCGGACTCGAATTAGGGACTTGTGACGTTTATCCAGAGGCGTCGAGCCTTTGTTTGGATTAAACGTGTTTGATGTGAAAACACTCGATCTGGGGGGCTTAGCACCTTTATCCCGGGTCGTATGTTGTTCTTAGCGCGAAGAACACCGAAGAACTTAGTTTATGAAGAACGCTTGATTTAGGGGGCTCCGCACCTTAATCCCGAATCGTTTGACGTTCTTGACTTGAAGATGCTTGAAGATCTCAAGGGAGCGCTGCTCGTGTTCTTGATCTCTTCAGAGCGTTTATGTCTTCAAGTATTTGAGTGTGTCAAATGAAGGGAGGAGGACCCCTTTATATAGGTGAGAGGTGAAGACCCCCTCATAAATGCCCTGCATTCTGATTGGTCCACTCTATCTGTGCCACAATTTGCGGGCTTGGGCCTCCACTTGTTTGGGCTGCAATCAGACCTATTTATTTGGGCCTGATTTAATTTGTATGGGCTTGTTTGACTTGGGTCAGACCACATTTAATTTGGGGCTTATTTAATTTTTTGGGCCCAAATTATTTATTAATTTACTTTAGGAATTAATTTATTTAAATTCCAAAATAAATTAATATTTAATTAATAAAATCCACGTGTCGCCATTTAATTGGACCGTAAATTTTAATTGCTTACAGGATCGTCTCACAATGAGATCGTTTTACGATTTTTAAAATTTAATTGCCATTTTTTCATTAAAAATATTATATATTTTTTACTTATACTTTAAATTATTCATAAAATAATTTACCATGTCATTACCACTCTCCATTATTTACCGATAAAAATAAAAAAAATCTTTAAAAATTAAGCACTACTTAATAATTTCTGCAATTTATTTACATTAGTTAATTCTTACAAATAAAACTAGCATGCATATTCATTAGTTCTTACAAATTAAGATAGGAAAAGCAAGATTATAGTCATACATACATAGGCAAAAACGAGACAACATTAGATGTTCTAACAAATTAAGATAGCATGCATGCTTATGCAGGATAAGCTCATAAACAAAAGAGCCACAAAATCAAAGCGTGACGACGATGGATGAAGTCGTTGCAAGATGCATCAAAGACGACGACGTATCTGGACATCAAACGAGATAGTGTGGGATGTTGATGAAGTGGGATTGAGATGAAACACACACACATCTCCTTCCTTAAGATGGTTGGAACCATAAAACTCAGGCCACCCTCTGGTCATGAACATTCGGAATCGGGCTTGATGACTTCTATGTTCCGACAGATCTAACCCCCACACTCTCTTGCCAACACCTAGTCTCAACCTCGCAGCCCTCTTCTTCCTCAGATTGTTAGACCGCACCAACTTCATAGGGATCTCCTGAAAATCGACATCCACAATGAATTTGAATTTGATGTATATATATATATATATATATATAAAGTAGTCTCTTGTAAACCGGATTTTCATTGTAAACCTTGTAAACCTGATCTGTGGTCCCCTTTATTTAAACACCCTAATAATACATAGGATATATAGGATTGGAAGAAAGGATCACAAGGTTTACACAAATGTTTGTGATATATATATTGAATACTCACTACTCTCAAAGCATGAGTAGGTTTCACAGTTATCATAAAACGACGAGTTTCGCAGTCGTTCGGTGTAACTGAATCCTTCTCTTCTCCCCCTGCTGTAAGATGGTTGATCATTAGCAGCACTATATATTTTAATCATCAGTGGAAAATTGTGGAAATGAAAGGTAAAATGCTTTAATAATTTTCAATTAAAAAAATTAACAGTTGGGACTAAAGGTGAAACTTTGAGGACCGATAGGACTATTTTTTAAGTCAACAAATAGGACTAAAAGTGAAATTTTCCTTTATAATCTTACTCTTCTTCTTTTTAGGCCATCTCCAGCAGTTTGCACCATTTTGCAGCACATTCAGCACAAAAATAGTGTGAAAACAGTAATTCATCTCCAGCAGTTTGCACTACTTTTTTCACTAAAAATAAAATATTCATTTAATCTTTATTTAATTTTTTCCAACCTATTTAAAATTGTTATACATTTAATTTTGATATATTTATCTTTAATTTAAACAAAATAAATCTATATTAAATATTTAAAAGATATTCATTAATTAATAAAATACTTGAAAATTAAATTACAATATGATGCTTAAATAACTAGTCTTCTGAGTTGGAATACTCCATCCATAGATGATCAATTAACGCATTTCGAAGGTCATAATGGGCTTCCTTATCTCTAATTTGTGTAAATCTATATTTTTATGTTTAAATATTATATTTATTTTAATTGCTTTGTCAAATATATATTTGATTTATTAATATATAAATAATAATAAAATATTAATTGGTGTGAAGTATTAAAAATAAAATATTAATACAATAAAAATAAAAAAAATAAGTTTTCATGCAGTAAATTAAAAAAGAAAATAAAAAAAATAAAAAAAAATAAAAAAGAAGAGAATTCAAGTGCGGCATCCCAACCGCAAATTGGTGCAAAGCAGATACCCAACACAAAAATGCGGAGATTTTGCGATCACTGCTGGAGAAGATTTTTCACGCCATATCACCTTTCCACCGCATTTTGCAGTGCCGCTGGAGATGGCCTTAGGGAGATGCTCGTCTGGTTTACCAGCTTCTTCTTCTTCTTCGTCTAGCTCTGGCTCATACTCTTTCTCGCAAGCAGTCCTATCGAAGACGTAAACCTTGAAGTGCAGTCCCGTGCCAAGATGTTCGAAGACGAGGAAATCACCGACACTCAAGTTGTGGTGAGCCACAAATTGAGACCACCCTTGTCTGAAACTAATGACACCGGTGGAGTAGTTTCTGCACACTTGGATCTCACAGCTACCTCTACAGCTTTTCAACGTTGCCACTTTTGATTTCTCCTGTTCCATCTTCTTGCAGAACAAAGGTGGCAGATTCTGCACACAAGACGTATAATAACTGTATCGTGCATGATCAAAGAATAGGTACACATAAATATACAACAATGTTCGCACCAGTTTGGTCTGAAAACCAGGCATCATGACTTTGAAAAACCTTCTTGGAGTGGCAAGTTTTGGGAACTCCATTTCTAATCTGGGAATTAACTGAAGATTAGATGAGAATGAATGGAGTTTAGAGGGGGGTTTATATTGTGAGGTTGAGTGATATATACATACAACTACAAGCTCATATTGTGTTGTGATCTAAGCATGATCACATCAGAATGCAGGTAATAATAACAGGCGGCTATGGGGTGTTGTGTAATTATTCTTCATTTCTTTCTTGACGGTTCTATCTTGGAATCATTGCGGCTACTTTTTGAAAATAATACTTTCCGCCCATTAGTTATTGATCGTTGTCATTTTCACCTAAATTTTAGTATTTTTGTTTGTGGATTTTCGGATATTTTCATCCGTATTTATGTCACTTTTGATGGAATTATTGATATTATGAGAAATGTGATATGAATTGATAGAAGTGTGTAAATGAGCTTAAATATGTGCATAACAGGTTAAGAAATGGAGAAAAACGGAGTTGGGAGCAAAACGGAGAAGGAAGTACAGGGCACGCTCGGACACGGGCCGTGTACGGAACACGGGCCTATCCAAGGTGGCCGTGTACTGACATCAGAACGACAAGCTCTCCCAGGAGAAAGGCCGTGTTCTGGCGCATGAGCCGTGTACCAACGCACGCCCCGTGTGCAGAACACGGGCATGTTAGAGGAAGCCGTGCAATGTCGTCAGAAAACGCTACACCCCCATGAGAGAGGCCATGTGTGGGAGCACGAGCCATATCCGGGAGCATGCACAACACGCTGAACTAGGTGTACACTACACGAGCCGTGCGCAGCTACACGGCCCGTGTAGGTGCAAAAGGCAGTACAAAATTCAGAATGTTCCGGAAGCTTCTAGAAGGCCCCTAAGTGATATAAAAGGATGACTTGTACGAAAATTAGAGGGAGAGATCAGAATTAGAGCAGTTACACATACTACACACCGCATTTTCACACACTAGATCCATTTTATTCATCTCCACACATTCGATCCATCAATTCCACTTGATCTTCAACAATCAATCCATCCATCCACCACTTGAGAAGAGGAAAGCATCAATGATTGAAGAAGTTAGCATTTTGAAGAGAATAAAGGTTTCCTCCATGAAAGGAAAGTCAATCTACTTAATTGTTGATTTTCTTCTTACTTTGGCTCAAATGGAGCTAGCCTTTGAATGTATTGATCTAAACACAATGTGTAGTGACTAGTCCTATAGTAGGGCTAATCATATGATTGGTTGAGAAGAATGCTAGATATGTAGGATTTGAGATGTTGAATTGAGTTAATTTTGCAATTTCTTTTATGATTAATGAATCATGTTTCATTTCAATACTAGTGTGATTGAATTTTCTATTCATAGTATTAGGATTACCATTCTAATGTTATGAGTGGATGTTTAATTGAATCATATATTAAAATAAGCATGCATGTTAGTGTGAGGGGAGGTAAGTCATATCCTTCTTATGCTTAGAACATTCATAGAGGGACACTTAAGAAATTGAGTGAAAAGAACCAAACTTCTTAAGAGAATTGAGAATAAGATCAACCCTAGGAGATTTAAATTTGTAAAAGAGTCGAGAACCTAATTGCCTTGGCCATAGGGATTAGGGGTAAAAACATGATTGCTTTTAGTCCACAAATTAATGAAGTTCACCATCAAGAGTTATGCATATCTAGCTAGATTCTTAATCATGATTATAATTAGTCGTGCTCTCTTCTTAAGTGAATTCTATTTACATTTCATTCATCATATATTCATATTATTTGTTCGCTATTTGATACATTTCGTTGCTAGTTTAAGTTTTAGTTAATTGATTAGCACAATAAGTAATTTAAATACCAAACCTTCAAATCTTGACATTCTTACAAAGCATAAATCAATGATAAATCCGGATATAACCATGAGTCTACTTTCCCTTGGGACGACATACTTATAAATTTTGTTGCTTGGTTACACGTGTACAACAACGATAGAGTCTCTTACTCTTAAATATTTTACTAGAAATGCGACTAAGAACAGGTATCATTTGTTTTGTATTAGTGAATTAAATGATATTGTTATTTAATGTATACTAGTAATAAGTAGTTATATTAATAAGCTATGTGAGTGCTATACATATTTTAGTACTCACTCAATA
The DNA here is from genome assembly GCA_023678885.1 of Pogostemon cablin. Taxonomy (NCBI): domain Eukaryota; kingdom Viridiplantae; phylum Streptophyta; class Magnoliopsida; order Lamiales; family Lamiaceae; genus Pogostemon; species Pogostemon cablin. The sequence goes on along the minus strand of CM043001.1, from coordinate 26,477,877 downwards.
TTATAATAATTTTTACACTTATTATTTTTGTTCATCTCATATTAAACTTCACTAACCAAAAATGAAAATATTACATTAATCCTCACCCCTAAAAATATATTTTAATTATAAATTTACCACTCCAACTTAACACACATAATATTCTTTATAATTTATTTATTAACAAAAAAATACTCACACCGTCCGCTTCTAAGGTATCTATTTTACTATTTTTTGCGTCTGATTCAAAGGTATCTATTTTCCCTATTTAGTAAAAAAATACACAATATGACTCACCACTCCCCTCTAATACCTACACACTTTACATGTAATAATAATACTCTTTAATCCACATGCAAAAAGCAAACGAATACCTTAGAATTGGACGGAGGGAGTACTAAATTAGTACCCTCCAAAAGTCAATAAAGTTGGTCAAAAAACAACTTTTTTTAAACTATATGTCTATAATAACGGTAAAATTTATTATGAGATGGAGAGAGTATACTATTTTAGTTGTATTAGTAATACGTATGAGTCTCATATGTCTAGAAAGAAAAACGAGACCGACTTTTTTAAATACTTTTATTAAGAATTTTATCACTTTTATAAGACAAATTCTGCACATTCAGAAAGATATTAGTATTTCGTAGTTGGTAGTTGTATTAGTATTAAAGTTATGAATTTATTTGTGTGGTATTAATATTGATCTTGGATGTCCTATTACATTTTGGTGTTACATCTCCTGTTACACGCGTTAGATGAGTGACACGTACGCGGAGATGAAAATCTCAACCTTTCTCCTAGAGTTGATTGTTAGGGTATAGAATAGCTTATCCTACGTGTCAATAATCCAACGATTTAACACAAAAATATAATAAGAGATTCTAACCGATTAGTATTAGAGTTATGAATTTATTTGTGTGGGTCGGTCTCATTTTACTATAAATAAAAATATGAGTGTATATTAGGTGCACCCGGGTGTACCCTTGCACCCATATTTGTATAATTTTTTATTCTATTTTGTATACATGTTATTCTCTTTTGTATACGTGTTTTGTAATATTTGTATACTTTTTTCACACTAAGTTTTTTATTAAAAAAACAAGCATGCATATGCGTATAACTTTTTATTCAATAGTGTATACATGTATTTTAATAATTGTATATTTTTTTACACTCAATTTTTTATTAAAAAAATTAACAATTAAATTGTATACATTGTTACTCATAATTGTATATGTTTTTGCTTATATTTGTACGTGGGTGTACACGAAGCTTCGTGTGCACCCGAGTGCACACTATATTTAGCCTAAAAATATACACTTTGTATGGATAAGATGACAAAACACACGTGTTGCAGCGGCGGACAGTGAACGGGAGTAATATATGTTTATTAAGGGCAACAATTTGTTACCATACCTAGTATTATTTTTTATCCATCCCACCAAAAATTTTTGCATGAGATTATCTTATACAATTATTTGACTTATAGAATTAATTACTCTCACAATGAAACAGTTTACTTCTTTTAAAAAAAAGAGAAAGTGTGTATATGATAAATAAACCCTCCTCATATTTTAATGATATAATTAAGTACTATTTATATAAAATATTTTACACTAAGTGCATTTTTTAATTTGGACGAAGGGGAGCTGGTTGTAGCTAGGTATCCATAGGCACTCAGGATTTTCAATGAAGTACATTATTATTCTTATTATGTTTAAATTTCTTGTTTCAAATAGTTTTATCATTAACAAAGCATACATGAGATAATATCCATGTCTGGTATAAGCGTTATTAATAGGAAAAGTTGAGAATTTTTTGTGTGGCTTTTGAATACCCAAATCATACATAGACAAAGGAAACTCTAACAAAATCACTTCAAATTCTACTCAATAATCACAAATAAATCAAAGAAAAAAAATAAAAAAATAAAATGGAAACATCAAGAATTGCATACTCTGAACAGTATGAACAGACAACTCCTCTATTTCCAATCCACCCACTCCCTCAGCCTCTCATCATCCTCAGCCTCAGGAGACATCACTGCTACAATGTGCAACACTTCTGAGTACCGTCTCACAGTGAGATCGTTTTACGATTTTTTAAAAAATTAATTACCATTTTTTATTAAAATATTATAACTTTTTATTTATATTTTAAATTGTTAGTAAAAAATACTTACTGATAAAAAAAAACAAATCTTTTCAAATTAAGTACTACTTATTTATGCAATTTATTTACATTAGTTCTTAAATAAAACTAACTTGCATATTCATTAGTTCTTACAAATTAAGATAGCAAAAGCAAGATTATAGTCATACATACATAGGCCAAAACGAGACAACATTAGATGTTCTAACAAATTAAGATAGCATGCATGCTTATGCAGGATAAGTTCATAAACAAAAGAGCCACAAAATCAAAGCGTGACGACGATGGATGAAGTCGTTGCAAGATGCATCAAAGACGACGACGTATCTGGACATCGAATGAGATAGTGTGGGATGTTGGTGAAGTGGGATTGAGATGAAACACACACACATCTCCTTCCTTAAGATGGTTGGAAGCATAAAACTCAGGCCACCCTCTGCTAATGAACATTCGGTCTTGAGGAAACCTACGTTCCGACAAACCCAACACCCACACTCTCCCGCCGATGCCTAGTCTCAACCTCGCAGTAGTCTTCTTCCACAGATTGTTCAACCGCACAAACATAATAGGGATCTCCTGAAAATCAACATCCACCATGAACTTGATGTATACATATAAATATATGACCAACATATATATGTATATTGAATACTCGAAAATATCAATTTTGGTCTTCTAAGATATGCAAAATCCAACTTTAGTCCTCAAGCTTGCATAATTTCTCAAAAGTGATCCTCCGATATCCGCTTTTAGTCCTTTTGGTCCACTTTTAGTCCACTTTTGACTTACTATAATATGTCAAATAAGGACTAAAGGTTGACAAAAAAGACCAAAAATGGACTAAAAGTGGACAAAAAGAACTAAAAGCGGACATTGAAGGACCACTTTTGAAAAATTTCCGAACCTTAAGACTAAAGTTGAATTTTGCAAATCCAAGAAAACCAAAATTGATATTATCAGTTGAATACTCACTAGTCTCTCAGCATAAGAAGGTTTCACAGTTATCATAAAACGAAGAGTTTCGCTGTCGTTCGGTGCAACTGAATCCTTCTCTTCTCCTCCTGCCGTAACATGATCGTTAGAAGCATTATTTGAATCATCAGTGGAAAATTGTGGAAATCAAAAGGTAAAATGCTTTTATAATTTTCTCTAACATAACGGTTTCCATTAAAATAATAATAGTTGGGACTAAAAGTGAAACTTCTAGTCAAGTAAAGTGAACAATTTTTATGAGACTAAAAGTGAAACTTTCCAGTATAATCTTACTCTTCCTCTTCTTAGGGAGATGTTCGTCCGGTTTACCAGCTTCTTCTTCTTCTTCGTCTAGCTCTGGCTCATATTGTTTCTCGCAAGCAGTCTTATCGAAGACGTGAACCTTGAAGTGCAGTCCAGAGTCAAGATGCACGAGGAAATCACCGACACTCGAGTTGTGGTGTGCCACAAATTGAGGCCACCCCTGTCGGAAACTAATGACACCAGTGGAGTAGTTTCTGCACACTTGGATCTCATAGCTTCCTCTACAGCTTTTCAAAGTCGCCACTTTTGATTTCTCCTGTTCTATCTCCTTGCAGAACAACGGTGGCAGATTCTGCACACAAGATGTAAATATATAACTGTATCATGCATGATCAAAGAATAGATACACATATTTATTTATACAATAATGTTCGTACCATTTTGGTCTGAAAACCAGGCATCATGACTTTGAAGAACCTTCTTGAAGTGGCATGTTTTTGGAACTCCATTTCTAATCTGGGAATATATTGAGCTGGAGGGTTTAGGGTTTATATTGTGTTGTTGAGTGATATATACAACTACGTATACAAACAAGCTCATATGGATATGGTGTTGATTAATATTGTATGATCACATCAGAATGCAGGTCATAATAACAGGCGGATATGGGGTGTTGTGTAATTATCTTCAATTCTTTCTCGACGATTCTATCTTGGAATCATTACGGCTACTTTTCGATAAATAATAGTAAGCTTTTTTTAAATTATTATAAAAATGTAATATTCATATTTTCATTGATTACCCCTCATAACCTAAAATCTAAAAATTAGAAGATGATGGTTTTAACTGATTTTAGTTTTAGTAATAGATTGTATCTCGTATTCTATTTTGATGGATTTCCTCTCCTATTACGAACAACTTAGATAAGTGATATTAGTATTAATAGGATGCAAGTAAAATTTAATATAAAGAAAAAAGTTGGAAGAGTCAATATTCAATGCATGGTCAAAATGCAACATTTTTTTTTTTTTTTAATTTTACAAACACTAGTACTATCTTTTCTAAAGTCTGTAAAAAATTGTTTCAATACTTCTATTTTATTTATTTTTTATTTTTTCCATAGTCACTCAATTAATTAATCCTTTTCAAACATCCCTGCGACTACCTCTCAAAATCTATTACCACATGTGACGTGGATTCCAATATTTGATGGTACATGACGTTATGTAGATTTAAAAATGAAAGTGACTTTTTTTTACATGTAAAATCAAACAAGAAAATTAATTTTAAAAGGTATTTTTTTAAATGACTTGAAGTTGTATTTGGTGCTTAATTCATGACTAAATAAATTCATGAAATGAAACAACATTTACTTGTGAAACTTGGCATTATATATATATATATATATATAAATAATTATATATATAATTATTTATTAGTAGTTAATTTTTTTAAAATATAAAACTTAAAATAGTGAATTTTAAGTAAATATAAACAATAGGATGAAGCTCAACATCTAATTTACTATTCTCTCTAAATTCCCATTAATTTTACACATTTCTGTGAAATAAAATATGTGCACACTCAGTCAACGGGAGTAATTTATTAAGGAAATTAATAAGTTTAATTAATAAAAATACTAGGAATTAATATTATATTTTAGATTAATCCATACTCTATATAAAAACTTGTATGAGGCGGAAGTCATTTGGTGAAATAGATGAAAATAGATAATATTTTTAATTGAATTATATTTAAATATTGAAAAGTGACCATGATGGAAAATTTTATGAATAATTAGATAATGAAAAGTGACAATGATGTATAGAAAAATTTAATGAATTGTTTATAATATAAAAAATTAGTCATAATATTTTTAATATAAAATAATAACTAAAATTTTAGAAGCTAAAATGATTTACCATATGAAACGGTCTTAGCTAATTGCACCTTACCTGTGCGCACATATTGGCGGATGGTATAGGTAAACGGCGACGTGTAACATAGCTTGCCGCATTTCCTCCTACTCTGTTTCTCTCTATCTTTCTTTTAATTTTTAATCATCAAAATTGCTTAAGAAAAGTTAATAATACTAGATTCATTATTTTTTAAAAATAATTTTATTTCTAATTAAATGTAAAATATGAAACGATTGAATGTAATTATAAAATTATATCTTACTTAAGATTTTCAAAACCTCAAACAAATACTACTATACTATTCCAAAAAAATCCCACTCTAGCAAAATCATTTCAAATCTTACTCCAAAAAAAATAAGCCTCAAACAAATACATTCCAAAAAAATCCTACTCTAGGAAAATCATAAAAAAAATAAAAAAAAAATAAAAAAATGAAGCTCTCAGTCTACTGGAGCAAGCAAGAAACATTCCAATTGAAGAAAATAAAAAGGCAACTCCTCTTTTTCCACCCACTCCCTCAACCTCTCATCAACCTCAGGAGACATCATTGCCACAATTTGAAACCCTGCATTCCCCATACTCTCTTGCTCTCCCCTTATTTTCAATGCTGAGATCATCACACTATCACTGCACCTCTCCAAATGCACATTTTGTAGTGTTGCTATTTCTCCGATCTCCGATGGGATCTCATTCAACTCCGGCAAATCTCTGAGCACAAGCTTCTCCAGCACCGGAAAACAGAGTTCACTGTCGAAAGTCCAACACTCCAGATGACAGTATCCTATGCTCAAGAATTTCAGACCAAGAAATCCCCCCTCAACACACTTCCACTTCCTCACATCCTCACTTACATTCGCTTCCACCTTCAGAACTTCCAGCTGGGGCAACGAACCAATGGCCACGGACAAAAAGTCCCAGTTGAGATCACAGAATGATAAGTACAGCTTGTTTAGTGAACTGGGGAATGAGACAACATGGTTGCTAATCGAAACTGGCTTGCTTGTAGTGGAGAACATCATGTTTAGGCTTTTGAGCTTATGTAAGCTGCCAAGATTTTGGAGATTCTCATGCAAGTTGCTGCTGTTGTTGTATAATTGCAGTTTCTTGATCTTTGGAATTCTCTTACAGACCTCCTTGATCAACCTGAAATCCACTACTAGTCTAAGTGTCTGTAAGTTTGCCAACACAACGGAGTTGTCTTCTTCGTTGCTTTGAGGAGGATCGGGAAGCAGAATGCGAGAGCACTTGAGATGCCTAAGCTGCATCATCTGCCAAATTTCTAATGGAGCAACAATTGGCTCATCAGTTGCTGTTTTAATAACCAGTGTTTGCAGATTCCAAAGCAGAGATATTGAAGAGGGGAGCACTTTGGACTCGTTCCGAAGATGACAGTAAGTAATGTAGCGTAGGTTGACGTTCTGAAATGGATTGCTTTCTACTGAATAATAACAAGCTTTACTCAACACTCTCAACAATATACGCTTAACCGGCACCTTAGCAACTGTTTTGCATATCAGCGAACGAGCAAGTGGTGCCGATTGCAAGGCTTTAAGGACTTGTTCGTCTAAAGCCTCGTCTTGAAATGTGAGGCGACGCTCCCTATCTATGCCTTGTGGTATGGTATGAGCATTCACCACGCGAAAGAGCTTCTCTTTCGCGGCTACCTTTAAGCATAGCTCTCTTACAAGATCATGGACTCGAAAAGATCTTATATTGCCATTCAAACGATGCTCACAGACGAAAATGAGATTTCTATCAATAAGATCCTTCAAGTGATGCTCTGCAATCTCTTCTAAGAAATGTATACCATTTGGTTTCAGAAATCCCTCTGCAACCCACAAATTAATAATGTCTGAAACACTAATCTCACAGTCCTCCCCAAAAACTCCAATGTAAATAAAAAATGGCTTCAGATGAGCAGGCAAGTGGCTATAACTCAAATATAATACATTCAAACACTCTCCATTCTCTGTTGAATACAGAGCTGAATGTATATCCTTTGCGACGTTCTGCCAGTATTCTTTCCCCAACGACTTCTGAAGAAGCCCCCCAATCACAACAATGGACAATGGAAGTCCTTTGCATTGTTCAACAATCTCTTTTCCAATGTCCACTAGCTCAGGAGGACAATCTTCTTGACCAAAAACTTTTTGGCAAAACAGATTCCAACATTCATTTTCTTCTAACAAGTTAATCCTAATACAGAAAGAGCATACATGAGCAGCCACATTAGACAACCTAGTAGTCAGAACGACTCGACTTCCATTACCATTGTCCGGAAAGAAAGTCTTTATGTTATCCCATACCTCAATACTCCACATATCATCTAATATAATCAAATATCTTCTACCAAATAGCCATTTATGCAACTTTTCTCCTAATTCATCTACAGTTCCATTGTTAAAAGAAAGAAGCTGTAAGAGAATTTCTTTGACATTGTAGTTTTGGGATATGGTAGCCCAAGCACGAATGTCAAATCGTTGCAAGATTAGAGAACTTTCGTAAACATTTCTAGCTAGTGTAGTCTTACCACTACCACCCATACCAACAATCGAGATGATCCGTCGGCTAGATCTTTGTCCGGTGAGCAAATCCTTAAGTTCTAGCAGCTCATCATCAAATCCCACCATACTAATCTTTCCAGCTGTATGAGAAGTTGATAAAGCAGAAGGAATGAGATTTGTAGGCTTCAGATCATTGAATTTTCTCTCTTTTGTAACCTCCCTAACCTTCTCCTCAATAGATTCCATGTCTTTTAGAACTTTCTGCAAACGAGTGGTGTGCAAGATTTTTTCTGCAGAACCATGGAGAATTAGTTCCACTATGTGTGATTCAATAACATCTTCAGCCTCATTAGCTGCAGATGTAATTAGGCTCTCGATTTCTTCTGTTTCTTGATTGCTTGCACCACCATTAGGATCATAACTCTCCACAAAGTCCAGAAAGAAATCAATCTTTTGGCCAAGAGATTCAATTTGGTAGTCAACAAAAGTTGAGAAGTTGTCATGATTCTTGATCTGAGACAGATTGTTCATGAGAGAAACTAGAGATGCATAAGCTGCCATATGATCTATATGATCTCCCCCAGTCTCTCAGAAAAATCAGGAAACAGGTCAATGATGAAATTATGAAGACTAGTGTTGTTGCAAATGAGTGGTTATGATAATGCTGACTATATATGCTGCTAAAGCATTGACTTGGCTTGACTTCATTGCTTACTCAAAATTAAGACAACATTAATTGATTAGTTCTTACATAACTAGATCAGCATAAGACAACTTTTTGGATCCACAAATAACATAACATGAATAGTTTTACATTCAGAGTAAAATTCTTGATCCATTCTTAGGTCGATAAATTTTCACGTCGAACGTGGACGAATCTACGAGGTGAAAAACACAGACGTCTCCTTCCTTGATCTCATTAGATGCATAGAAATGTCTCCAACCTCTGTCGAATCTCATTCGAACAGCAGGCTTTCTAGAAACTAAGAGGGTCACTGCCCATGTTCTTCCCCCATTGATTCTCAAACTCACATTCCTTGTCTTCTCTTCAAGATTATTTTCCCTCACAAATCCGGCTGGGATGGTCTGAAATGCACACATTTTAACAATCAAACATGCTTACATTGTATATGAATGAAGATGATGTAGTAAACACTCACCAAAATGGAGTCTTTATGAGCATGATGAGGTTTCATAGTCACTATAAAATGAGGGCTTTCACTAACAGATTCCTTCTCTGCTTCCCCTGCATGCAAGAATGTGTAAATATCGATTCAGTTAATTAATCTGCTAAAAGTGGAATTATATAATTTGTTGATTTACATTAACTTTACTCATTCTCTAACTTATATAGGACTATTTTTGTAAGTCATCAATTCTTATGGCACTAAAACTGAAATTTTCTCATATAATCTTACTATTCTTCTTTTTAGGAAGATGCTTGTCTGCTTCTTCTTCTTCGTCTAGCTCTGGCTCGTACTCTTTCTCGAAAGCAGTGTTATCGAAGACGTAAACCTTGAAGTGCAGTCCCGTGCCAAGATGCTCGAAGACGAGGAAATCACCGACACTCAAGTTGTGGTGTGCCACAAATTGAAACCACCCTTGTCTGAAACTAATCACACCGGTGGAGTAGTTTCTGCGCACTTGGATCTCACAGCTTCCTCTATGGCTTTTCAACGTCGCCACTTTTGATTTCTACTGTTCTATCTTCTTGCAGAACAATGGTGGCAGATTCTGCACAAATATTGTATCATGATCAAAGAATAGATACACATATATACACAACAATGTTTGTTCGTTAATGAAAGGAGATGAGGAGCAGTGACCAGTTTGGTCTGAAAACCAGGCATCATGACTTTGAAAAACCTTCTTGAAGTTGCAAGTTTTTGGAACTCCATTTCTAATCTGGGAATTAACTGAAGATTACATGAGAATGAGAATGAATACAACTAGGGGAAATATAAATTTTAGTAGTAAAATCCAATGTCAGTTATGTGGTTAGATAATTTTTCAAAAATTATACTCGGTGTTCGAATTTAATTTTTTTTTTCATTTTTTATTTTTTTTCCGACAACTTTAAGAATCAAAGTGGATAAAAATAACTAAAATCACACACCAAAAAATTACTTTTAAAAAATTACCAAACTTAAAAATTAAAATTAAATTTAACATATACTAAGTACAATACAAGTAGGGCGGAGCTAGCCCATAAATCATAGGGGTTAATAGAAAAAATGGTCACTTACTATTGGATATACAATAAAATAATGCATAATTGTTGTAAACTACATGATTCAAAGTACTATTACTCATAACTATACAATTATGATTGTGATACCATAAATACCCCTATGTATTTGCATAATTTGTTTCTACAATTTGATTTTGCACAATTTTGTTTGCACATTTTAAATTCCGGCAGCAGGCGGCGGCAGTCAGCGACGGTCAACGGCTGTCCGGCCGGCAATCAACGCCGGTCAACGCCGGTCAACGGCTGATCAACGCTGGTGGGTGGGTGGTTTAAAATGTTATCATTTTTCATTTATACTTCGAATTGTTTATTCCATTAAATAGTTTACTTTACTACTATCACTTTTTATTATTTGAATATTACTTTTTATTAAAATATTATATCTTCTTGTTTATGTCATGGAATCTCGATACATTATATTTAAAAAAATAAAATTCTTGTGTAACGCATATAACGCACTATAACATTATATTACGACATACTGTAAAAGATTACATTATCATTTAAAGTCAAAAAAATTTGGTTAAAAATGCTCACTCTCCTATAATAAATCTTTAAACTAAATAACTAGGAAAAATATAAAGAGTATTTTGAGATTGAGTGAGTAATCTATTAAAATGATAAAAGAAATTAAAGGATACTAGCAAGAAATTTTGAAAAGCTGCGGTGCTAAAATCCCATAGCCAGGATACAGCCCTGACGACACAAGCTCGTGTTGTCTTAGTATGATCACATCAGAACGCAGGTAATAATAATAGGCGGCTATGGGTGACATACGGTTCTATCTTGGAATCTTTACGTCTACTTTTTGGAAAAACAACACTGCTCCATTATTAGTTACTTTTGTGTGGTTAAAAGTTCAAAGATATACTCATCCATCCCATCGTAAGGGTGGGTGTCGAAATTTTTTTACACGTAGTATTTAATGAGTAGTTAAGGTGAGAGAAATAATTTTAATATATAGTAGGTAGGTGTATTAGTATTGTGTCAGTTATATGGAGATATATTAGTAATTATTTTGTGTGAGTTCAATTTACTAAAAAGATAAATGTACCTCTTGAGTTGGGACAAATGAAAATGATAAAATATACTCCTTGTTGTGGGAAGGAGGGAGTACTATTTTAGTATTCTCTTCTTCCTATTCTAAAGTATCCGTTTGCTTTTGCATGTGGATTAAGGAGTATTATTAATGAAAATATATTATGAAAATATATTATGTTTGTTTGTGACATTTCATACATAGTATATCATAGAGAAAATTGTAATTATTGAAGTAGGTTCAAATTAAAAATATGAAACAATTATTATGGAATGAGTGCAAAGTAAGTTTTTTTTTTAATTATTGTAAAATTATAAGATTGATATTTTCATACTTACTGGCCTCTCATAATGTAATAATTAAAAGATGGGGTTTTAACTGATTTTACTTTTAGTAGTAATAATTTTGATCCGAATCTCCAAATATTTTATTAGTATATCTTTAATTGCGAATTATTGCATGAGTAATAGTTAGGAAATAGTACTAAATAAAATCTATACCTAAAAGAAAATATCAATCTAATTTTTATTTTTTCTTTAGATTTTCCAACCATATACTACATAATTATTCATTATAATGAAAATGCAACATAATATCATGCCTCTTTGAATTTTCTTTTTTTACAAACACTATTATTTTTTCGAAAGTCTGTAAACAATTACTCCTATTTCTATACTTCTATTTTAATTTTTTCTTTTATAATCACTTAATTAATGTTTTGCCAAGCATCCCTGCTACTAATCATTTGGGATTTCCAAGTTCCACAAGATGGTAACATCTTGTGCTCCATCTTTTCGGGATCTTGAATGTCCTGTTACATTTTGATATTACATCTCCTGTTACACGCGTGCGTTAGATGATTGACACGTATGCGGAGAGGAAAATCTCATCCTTTTCTATTAGGGTTGTTGTTAGAGGATATATTAGTTTATCCTACATGTCAATCATCCAACCTTTGTAACATGAGATATAACACCAAAATATAACAGGAGATTCGAACTGCTTTTTGGGTGCCTAAAGCATGATTATGCTGACTATATGCTGCCAAAGCATTAACTTGACTTCATTGCTTACTCAAAATAAGATCCAACATTGATTACTTCTTACAAAACTAGCTCAACATTAGACAACTATTTGGATCCACAAGTAACAACATAACATGAATAATTTTACATTCAGAGTAAAACTCTTGATCCATTCTTAAGTCGATAGATTTTCACGTCGAACGTCGACGATTCCACGAGGTAAAAAACACAGACATCTCATTCCTTGATCTTATTATAAGCATAAAAATGTCTCCAACCTCTATCGAATCTCATTCGAACAGGCTTTGCATGATGATGAACTGAGAGGTTCACTGCCCATGTTCTTCCCCCATTAACTCTCAAACTCACAGTCCTTGTCTTCTCTTCAAGATTATTTTCCCTCACAAATCCAGCTGGAATGGTCTGAAATCCACACATTTTCACAATCAAACATGCTTACATTGAATATGAATGAAGATGATGTGGTAAACACTCACCAAAATGGAGTCTTTATGAGCATGATGAGGTTTCATAGTCACTATAAAACGAGGGCTTTCATTGTCCTGTGATGCAACAGAGTCCTTCTCTGTTTCCCCTGCATGCAAGAATGTGTAGATATTAAATTAATTAATTTGCAAAAAGTGGCATTATAGTATGTTTGTTTTGCAATAACTAACTCTTTTGTTTTTTTAGGAGTATGTTCTGCTGGTTCAGTGGCTTTTTCTTTCTGATCAACAAACTCTTTTTCACAAGCTGTGGGATCAAAGATGACAACGTTGAATTGCAGCCCACCAAGGTGTTCGAATACCATGAAATCTCCAACACTCAACTTGTGTTGATCCACGAACTGAGGCCACCCCTCTTTGAACCTAATCACGCTTTCTTCGTCACGATATTTTGTGCACCCTTTGATCTTCCAGGTTCCTCTACGGCTCTTCAGCATGGCCCATTCTGATTTCTCATGCTCAATCTTCTTGCAAAACAGAGGTGGCAGTTTCTGCATGCAGACAATGTGTGTTTAAATACAAGACTGTAAGAATGTCTAGAGTGATTGCTTTATCTATTTAAATTTAAATACTAGAAAATGCAACAAAGGGCTCAAGATGATCATGAAGAGTTCTGACCAATTTTTTCTGGAAACCATCCATCAAGATTTTGAAAAAATATTGACTTGAAGTTGCAAGTTTGCCTTCCATTCTTCACCTGATCAGAAAATGGATGATAACAATATATATAGGCAGGTTTATTAAATCCTCATTAATTTGGAGGATGTGATAAGTTGAGAAGCCATAATATTCTTACGTTGGTTGTTTTGATTAATACTCCATTAATTCCAATACACTCTTTTCACTTTTTTTTTTTAATTTCCAATACATTTTTCAATGAAAAATGTATTGAAAATTACAATTTTTTAAAGAAAATTAAAATTTGTATTGAAAATTACGAAGAAAATGTGAAAATGTATAGAAAGGAGTGGTACTTGCTCCAATTTATTTTTGAATAGGGTAATAATATATTGATGAACTTATTCTATTTATTCATATTTAAATTAAGATAAATAATCTATATAAGAGCATCTCTAATGGGTTCGAATATTTTCTATGATATAAAAAGAATGTAAAATATAAATAAGCTTATTTTCAAAACTCTCCAACACTCTTTTTATATTTTATTTAGTTTGTTCTCTTTCTCATGCTTATTTATTATAATATTTATTCTTCTCTTCTTTTTTTGTTTTTTTCTAATTTATTTATTAAATATATGAAGTAATAAATATTTTGATGTAATTTTCAAGAAAAAAGAGTGTTGGAACTAATGAAAACACAATACATTTAATTTTAAAGAGTTGATATGACTCTAAATTTGAAGAGTCAAAATAATTATGTAAAATTTTTTGTTAGTTTAAAGGGGATTATTGGAGGTATTTTTATTGTATTACTCTTTAAACTATGGAGTATTAGATAATTTCTTATTTAAAGAGATAGTAAGAGATGCTCTTAGTAGTTTTAAAATTATGGTGATTTTGGGTGCACTCTAGCTAGTTTATAGATTAAAATGGGTGGCGGGTAGTTTTTAATTAAAAATTAATTATTTTATTTTATTTTATAGTGAAGATTGAATTGTACTAAATTAATCTAACGTTAAAATTGTTTAGGTAAACATTAATTGGACTTTTAAAATTGATAGTACTTTGTAAAATTAAAATTAAAGCCTAGAGGGGAAAAAACCATTCCAATTTTTCTCAACATTAAATTTAACTACATGTAATGTTAATGTGTGTCATTATTAATTATGTATGCAAGGGGACATATTCAGATCATTTTATATTTTTTATACATATTTTTCATTTAAAAAAAATAACATTCCACTTTTTGATTTATTTGAAATTTATCTTTTAATTTTCAAACTTAAGAATAATTTAACGAATAATCTTCTAGCCCGTTACAAATACTATCCCCACTAAACCATTGCTCCACACCACGTACTTAATTTAATCTTAATTACAATTATACCTCAACTGACTTGTTAACTGCAGTCGCATTAACCACTACTTAATCCACCCATTACTCCCACATTTATTGCTAATCACACTTCAACTTTTCATTTGCATCAATGGAGCTACCGTTTTTCAGAACACGCTTTCTGCTTGCCGTAATAGCGACTTTATGTTTATTTCAGTATTTGCAAAGCGCTTATGGGTCTGAGTTTGTGGTCGGTGAGAATGGTGGGTGGGTCGTTCCCCCCTCCAACCACACTGAAATCTACAACCAATGGGCTTCCTCCAAGAGGTTTAAGGTTAATGACACCATAAGTAAGTATTTAATTATCAGATTATGATTAAATTTGATTAATTATAATTTATGTTGTACTCGAAAATTAATTCTCATAGAATCATAATTTTATTTCTTATGTAATCGAATTTGTGTATTTATGTCATGCTTATCATTATGGTGATTTAATGTTGTACTTATATTATAATTATGGTGACATTATAGATTTATGTTGCATTGATATGCTTTTATTAAAAATAGTTTAATTCATCAAAATCTTGATCCATTTTCACATGTGTTTTAATTAAATAGTAATTAAATTGTTTAGGGTTCAAGTACAAGAAAGACTCGGTTATGGAAGTGAGCAAATTAGACTACAAGGAGTGCAACTCGACTCAGCCGAGTTTCTTTTCCAACTCGGACAATACACTGTTTACCCTGAACCGGTCCGGTTTTTTCTATTTCATAAGTGGTTCGGCCGGCCATTGCGACAAGGGGCAGCGGATGATCGTGTGGGTTGTCGGACAGGGTGCTTCTCATGGAACCTCGGATGCTTCCCACGATTTCCTTCTCTCTTATGGACTTCTTTTCATCATGTTTCTTTGCAGCTTTTACTATTAGATTTAGGTAACAATTCTATTTTAATGTCATGTATTACTTTTTTTTTAGTTTATTTCTTGTTTTTTTTTTAGATGGGATTTTAAGGATTTATTTTACCTTATTTTCGTTATATTACACTTAATTATTTCATCATTTTCTAATTCTTTTCTAGTAAGACCATTTGGTGGCTAAATGAAGTGCTTTCGTTTGGCATCGAATAAAAAATGTCATAAATTTTTTTCTAAGTAAGGTGTTTGGGGATAAAACAAAATAAAATGTTATACACAAATTGTTATGAAATTTTTTTGAGTAAGATAATTGTTTGGTGCCATGCTTGTTTGGTGTTCAAATAAAATATTTTTAAATATGAATTGTATAGAAGGATAATTAAGTTTATCCTTTTCATTATGTATATTACTTGATCCAAAATATTTAATTTAATTGTATAAAGAGGTTGGGGTGTTAAGCTTAAGCCCAGCAAAGTGATAAAAGAGTGTATATTAAGGTCCAAAGTAATTACATGTAACACTTTATTTTCAGTATTTCATGGTGAGGTAGCTCATGTAAGTTAGTTATTTAATTTAATTAGCTAGTATAATTTCAATTAATTAATTAGAAATTATTTCACTTAATGCTTTTCTACTCTCTCTAAATGTATTTTTAATTAATTAATATAGTAGCTATTTCTTATTTGATGATTTACGTGCAATATATAGATAGAGCTTTATAGATATACATGTATGAGATCATCAAATTTGAAGGTAATATTGCTAACATTATGTCTTAGCAAAATTAGTATTGTTGTGCATATACTCTAGATAATGTATTTTTAATACACTTAATTATGATGACAATTAGAATTGATAAATGATGTAATCTTGGCCTTGAATTTCTCCGCTCTCTCTAATTTTATTATAGATTCTCCGATGACTCTATCGCTTTAACATCCTCAAAAGCAGCACAGCCACTTTTTCTGCATAAAAATAGATTAATTAATAACACAATTAAGCATAAGAAGTTATCCGAAATTAAATGTGAACATGACAAATTCAACCAAAAATAGGAAATAAAAAATAAAATAATAATAATAATCCAACCTAATTATCGTATTTGAGATTATTATACTAAAAAACTCACTTCAGTCTCACTCTAATTTTTTGAACTGGCCCAAAATTTTCATAATGTACGTACTTGTTCAAGTTTTTGCTCCAATTTTTTCTTCGTGAGGTTTCATTAAGAGCAATTTTATTCAAAATTCTCAACTTATCAAATAAAAGGGAGGATTACTACTAGGTACACAAAAAAACCCTAAATTACTATGAGATACAAACATACAAAAGTATTACTACTAGGTACAAAAATATATAGTGATATTCCAATATTACCCCTATAATGTGCTGCACATAAATATTGTGTGCAGCAAAAGTTCATGTGCAGCAAAGTGTGTGCAGCAAAAAAAGTGTGTGCAGCAAAAAAAAAGTGTGTGCAGCAAAAAAGTGTGGTGGTCCGGCGGCGGCGACGGCGGCGGTCCGGCAGCTTTTCCGGCGAACAATGTTTTTTTTTTTTTTTTTTTTTTTTTTTTTCGGGCGGACAGTTTTCCGGCGACGGCAGTCAACGGCGGTCAACGGCCGGTCAACGCCGATCAACGGCCGGTCAACGCCGGTCAACGGTGGTGGGTGAGGGGTGGGGTTGGTGGTTTAAAAGTGT
Source organism: Pogostemon cablin (assembly GCA_023678885.1). Taxonomy (NCBI): domain Eukaryota; kingdom Viridiplantae; phylum Streptophyta; class Magnoliopsida; order Lamiales; family Lamiaceae; genus Pogostemon; species Pogostemon cablin. The sequence goes on along the minus strand of CM043001.1, from coordinate 26,460,692 downwards.
ATGAGTTTAGGGGTATATTTGGTATTTTACTTTAATATTTTGTATTAAATAATAATTATTTTAAATCAATGTATCTAGTAGTAATTAGGGGTACAAAGTGTGTACCTATCAGTAATTATTTCCAAATAAAATGATAAAAAAAAATCATTTCATTTATGGCATTGAATTTTTGCACTTGAATAATGATTTTTTTTTCTTTATAGACAGCCTTTGTTTACTTGGGATATTTTAGTATATTTTGAGTAAATAAAGTGTGTGGGAGCAACAATTTTTAAATTTCTAAAGTGTCTTTTTTAGGTAATTGAACAAATGTATTATTTTTTTGGGTATGAAGGACGGATCAGAAAAACGAAAAAAAATGACGAATTTTGTGTTATAAATTAATACAATGAAAATAAATTAAGATGAAGCACAATTTGCAAGGTTTAGATTAGTTGTAGAGACAACCTTGGTAGGGTCATAAGATTTGTCGTGTGGCCGCCGGGGCGGAGATACGTCCTTTTTTATATACTGCGGAGGTGGAGGAGGTGTCGGCTTCGCCTTCGCCTTCTTTTCGTCCCTAGCTTGCGAAAATATGACCGTATATCCATTCGCCGATGCTGGATCATTCACGTTCCAATCGCCAAATTTTGGCAATGGTCTACGACCTTGCTCGTACTACATGAAAGGGTCGATTAAAATCTTATATAGATAAGTTATATAGCATTGAGTGTGCATGATGTTTTGTTGAAATAAAATCTTTATGTTGAAAAATAAGTATTTATATGTATATTAGATCTGATGGTTTCTTTATTATATCTCTAGCAACAAAGGATTTAATGAATGCATGGAAAAATTATCAATAATTCCACAAAAGATTATTTGGATGATCTAACTATATCTTTCGTCTAATATTCTTAGATAAACTCTCAAGAATCCATAATAATTATTATAATATTATGCACAAATAATGTTAAAAAGACCACAATAAAAATGGAATTGGTGTTGGTAGAGATTAATGAAGATATGAAGAACAATTAAGGAAATAAAAACCTTACAGTCGTCCTCATGAAGATTGATGTAGAATTTGACAAAAACAAATATGTTGGAGAGAGAGAGAATGAAGGGAAAGAGTTAAGAGTTGTGGTATGATTTAATAATACTACGTCGTACACGTAATAAATACTTGTTGCCACCTAAATTCCTAAATTAAAACACCAATTATCACCATGCAATGTTAAAGGATGATCATTTCATTATTAGACGGCTCTCCTGCTTTTTCTATTTCTATTACTTCAAATGATAATAATAATAATAATAATAATAATAATAATAATAATAATAATAATAATTTGTTCCCAATCCGAATATTATGTTGGATATTGACACAATCTATACCTAAAATAAAAATCAATTCTTTATTAATATCAATTCTAAAAATAAAGATTGTGATTTCGTATAGCTTGAATACGTGTAACCCATCTAATGTCTTTAAAATAAGACGTAATATCAAAATAGAAAAAATATCTCATTCCATATATTCCATGATTAAACTATAGAAAGAATCAAATTAGAATTGAATTCAGGGGCGGATCCACGGTGGGACAAGGGTATAATTGTACCCAAAATGAAAAAGGTTATACATATATATAGTAATTTGTAACAAGATTTAGAACTTGTCATAGTGGTCTTCGCTAAATTTGTACCCTGAAGGTCAGACGGGGGAATCCCTCTTACAGCACATTTAATTTTAACTCTTTCTTTAAATGTTTTTTAAAATTATTTACCCCATATATTATCTAAACTTCTACAATTTTTTTTTTCATTTGTTCTTTTAAAAAAAAACTATTTTATATCAAAATTTAAAAAATGGATTCTTTAAAAGGAACGAAGGGACTACTTTTTTATTTTGATTTATTTATCGTATAATTTTAAATATAAAAAATAGGAATATATTTTTGTAATTACATGCTGTCCCGTACCCCAGAAAAAAAAGTTTTTTAAAATTATTTACCCATATATTATCTAAACTTCTACTATTTTTTTTTCATTTGTTCTTTTAAAAAAAACTATTTTATATCAAAATTTAAAAAATGGATTCTTTAAAAGGAACGAAGGGACTACTTTTTTATTTTGATTTATTTATTGTATAATTTTAAATATAAAAAATAGGAATATATTTTTGTAATTACATGCTGTCCCGTACTCCAGAAAAAATTTTTTGGATCAGCCCCTCTGATTGAATTCATAGAAAACCAAAAGTAAAGCATGAAATTGACAGCAAAAGACGAAAGTTCATTACAAATGTTGCCATCACGCAACGGCGACGTTTCAGTTTCCATGTACACAAACCTAAAATAGGAGAACAAATGTTGAATGAAGTATCCACGTTAACCTCCTTCCATTTCCACCGCTCATTTCGCGCCACGTCATCTTAATCTACGGTTTCCCTTTCGCATAGGGATTTTCCAAAACTACCCTTACAGGTTTGGCCCACAGCCCATACTTCGTCATATACTAATTAGAACCTATTTCAGTCATTCTACCCTATCTCCACTGACCAGTAGTAAGGTATACACACGCCCGTATCGTGCTGATCTTATCGTTCTTTCTCTCTCTAGAAAGCTCAAAATTCACTCTCTTTGGATCCATGGCGACTGGTATGGTCCGACGAGCGATGTCCAGGCTTCCCGCTGTGTCCCCAGCGGCTAGAGCCATTATTTTCCGTGAATACGCATCGGAGGCGGCGGCGCAACAGGCGGAACCTAGGTCTAAGTCGGCGTCCACCCCTCAAACGTTCCAAATCTACCGATGGAACCCGGATTCGCCGCAAAAGCCCGAGCTCCAAAATTACGAAATTGATCTCAAGGAGTGTGGTCCGATGGTTCTCGATGCGCTAATTAAGATAAAAAATGAGATCGATCCAACATTGACCTTCCGGCGCTCGTGCCGTGAAGGAATCTGTGGCTCCTGCGCTATGAACATCGATGGCCGGAATGGTCTAGCTTGTCTGACGAAAATACCCTCGGGTGGGCCGACGATGATTACCCCTCTGCCGCATATGTTTGTGATCAAGGATTTGGTGGTGGATATGACTAATTTTTACAATCAATATAAGTCGATTGAGCCATGGCTGAAGAGGAAGAATCCACCAGAGACGCCGGGGAAGGAGGTTCTGCAGAGTAAGGAGGATAGGAAGAAGCTTGATGGGATGTACGAGTGTATTCTGTGTGCCTGCTGCAGCACATCCTGCCCTAGCTACTGGTGGAATCCAGAGTCGTATTTGGGTCCTGCTGCGCTGCTGCACGCGAACAGGTAATGCCAATTTCTTCCCCAATTTTGTTTGCTGTTATTAGGTTTTTGAGATTCAGTGAAAATGAGGCTCTTATGTGAATTTTATCTGGGAGACGTAGATGGGTACTTTTCACTCTAGTTAAATATCACACACAATTCTTGTTGAATTTGCGTTCATATGCTTGATGCGTATCGTATCGGTATGTATGCATCTATAGTTAAATTTAGCCTGTCAACTGGGGGAAATGTAAAAACATCCTAGTTCAGCGTGAATCATCTCTTGTAAGCTCATCTTTGTTACATATGGCGGAGGGAGAATCAGGAACTATGGCGGAAGCAGCATCAGATTCCGATTAATATGGTCCCTTATTTGTGATTCATTAATAAACGTATGGTTAATAAATTTTATCAATTGAATTGATTTGGGGCTTCACTCCAGCTAGATTTCAAACCTCTCTATCGTAACTCTATCCCCTTTCTATCCCCTTCACTGCAGCTTGATTTGGTTGCTGCTGTTTCTAATATAATTTGGCTTGATTGCTTACAAGTATCCTGCTCCAGTTATTTGCAAGCAGAAAAAATGTCTTAAAATGCTTGTTGAAGGTTAAGTCTTGTTGATTTTTGGCTGCTGGCTGTATTTTTCACATGATGGTTTTGAGATTGTGTTGTGTTAATCCTTGTGATCATGTGCTGTTCCACTTCACTGGCACCTTCTTTTCTTTCTGTATTAGAATCATAAAATACATGTCCCCTGTTTACAGTTTTAAGTCTAAACCACAGACATAACCTGATTGGATACTGCTCAGTCTTGGGACTTCTATATCTGTTTTGAGCTGGTGAATTGTGCTCACTTTCATAGTGAATCTGTTCCTATGCCCAACTAATTCTAGTATATGATAATGGAAACTTTTATAATTTGAGTAGGAACTTGGATGAAGATCAAGATTCAAGAAGAGTCCACAAATCATAGTTGCACCACTGTATACCTAGTTAGCTGTTCTATATTTAAGGCTTCAATGAATAATATCTATTAACCATGCTCTAGTTGAGCCATTCTCAAGGCTGATTCCCAAGCATATTTTAAGAATTAAGAGGCACATAGGGTAGGGCATTCAAGAATATTGATAGTGTTTCTCATGGCATAATCTGGTTCTAATTGGAAAATGAGTATCTTTGTATGGTTTAATTTGTTAGAGTTATGTATTGCCGAGGTGTTTCTTAATTTGTGTAGTGGTAAGGAAACCACTGGTATGTGTGTTCCCTTCTCTTACATATTCGTACCACATCTGTGTTTCTGTTTCTCAATGCAGATGGATTATGGACAGTCGTGATGAATACACGAAGGAGCGCCTCGATGCTGTAAACGATGAGTTCAAGCTTTATCGCTGCCATACCATTCTGAACTGTGCCAAAGCTTGCCCCAAAGGATTGAATCCTGGATTGCAGATCCAGAATATCAAGAAACTCGAGCTCTCATCATAAATTTTTAGGAGATTATTCAAGTGTGCCTGCTTGCATTCAGAATTTATTTTCGAGGGATTTGATAGTTATGTTGATTGTTGAGCAGCTGAATTGTGATTTGTCATTCTTGAAAATTTCTCATAATTGTACCCTAGGAATTATGTCCTATTTTTGAATAATGTGCCTCCTAATACGCTCTCCTGTGATCAACAAGGGTGTAAAGGAAATTAGGTGGGCCGGGCCCATTCAAACAGGCCTCAATAATATTTCAAGAAAATCTTCAGCTACTCGAATCTTGCCGATCCCAATTGAACTGGGTTCTTGTAACTGCCTTTTGTGGTTACCTTAACCCGAGCCCAACTAAAACTTTTCTAACTTTTTAACATTTCAGTTATCATACGTGTGCTATTTTACTTCATACAATAAAATTAAAAAAAAATAGCATAAACACATTAAATAGGTATTTTAATGATAATTATTCCTTTTCATAAGTTTATTATACATAATGATCAAAGAAATTAAAAAAGAAAACGATAAGTTATAATTAAATAAAAATAAAAAATTGAACGTGAATTTGAAAACAAAAAAGTTATTAAAAATTTTAAAGAAACAAAATTAATAAAATTTTAAAAAATTATTAATAAAAAAAATTATCAGATCAAATATTAAATATTTTAAAATTTTCTCTTTTAATTGTAGATTTATAAATACAATAATTTAAAGGGTTAATTACTAGGAGGTACATAAAAAAATGCATAATTGTTATAAACTACATGACTCAAAGCACTATTACTCATAACTACACATTTATGATTGTGATACCATAAATACCCCTATGTATTTGCACAATTGTTCTGCACAATTAGATTATGCACAATTGCTCTGCACAATTTTGTTTTTGCACATTTTAAATTCCGGCAGCAGGTGGCGGCGGTCAGCGGCGGCCAACGACTGACCGGATGCCGGCCAACGGTCGGTCAATGCCGGTCAACGGCCGTTCAACGCCGGTGGGTGGGTGAGGGGTAGGGTTGTTGGTTTAAAAGTGTATGGAGTATAAGATTATATTTGATATTTTACTTTAATATTTTGTATGTAAGAGTAATTATCTAAATTCCATGTATCTAATAGTAAATATACTTAAAAGTGTGTATGTGAGGGTAATAAATTCTTAAATTAAATAAACAAATAATTTAATTAAACCACGTAAATTTCTATTCGGGAGGAGATTTAGAAAATTTTGTATTAAAAATTAAGTAGTATTTTAGATGTAGTAATTAACAAATAATTATCCCCTGATTGTGACGCTACTTTCCTTAAAATCAAATATTCTTGAACCGGACGAAGACCGGCTGACGAAAAAATCTGAACCTGTTTAATTGAATGTGGATGATAATCCGGGCTCATTCAGGGTCCGGATTGCGTAACCGGGTCCCATTCACTTCGATCATCTCGGGAGTAGTTTTATCTCACTATCTCCTTGAATTTGTCTACGTCACAGTTGCCTATTTCTGTATTTCTGTTATGTTGGACCCTCCCTTTCGTAGATCCATACGTTATACACACATCCACGTATGTATGTATACGCTACTGCATTCCACACTTTACACTCTTCCTTTTTAATAATGCCCAATTCTGAGAAACAGAGTGTATACATCCGAAGACAGTAAGATTTGATAAGATTGATGTCGTCCTGGAATTCGGTTCATCTGGAGGTTTTGTACTATGTTTTGGGATGGATTGCGTTTGTTTCTTGGTCCATCAGTTTCTACCCTCAAGTTTACTTGAACTTCCGAAGGAAAAGGTTTCATTTTTCGATTTAATTTTGTTGAATTTCTCTTGTTTTATCCTGGGTTTTTTTAATTGCTATAATTATGATTTACGTTTTTGTTTTTGATTGTTCGGGCAGTGTGTTGGGGTTGAATTTTGATTTTGTGCTGTTGAATCTGACTAAGCATTCATCGTATCTCATCTACAATGCTGTCCTCTTCTTTAGCTCAACTGTGCAGAAGCAGTATCGAGAGAAATTTGGTCATAATGAGGTTATAATTCCTTCATTTGCATGATTAATTGTGATTAAGAAGCAAATTTTACATGGGTATTTCCTTAGATTAATTGTGTTTTAAGAATTGAGGTTTATGTGTTGCTGTGGTTTGCAGATGATACCTGTTGCTGCTAATGATGTGGCATTCTCAACTCATGCTGTTTTATTGACTGCTTTTACCTTGTTTCAGATTGTAATATATGATGTAAGTTGTAATTTGACAGCCTATATTTTATTATCCACTAAATGGAGAAACAAGAATTGAATGAGGGGTGGGGGTGGGGAGTGTTTTAATTTTCATAGATTTGCAAAGGTGTGGGATTGTGCAGTGAGGGTGAAATAGTATACTTATGATGTAAGAAAGACAATATTGGATGAGGGGTAGGGTGTGCTTCAGGGGAGGGGGTTGTTGTTTATAACTGTCATATATTTGCAAAGGTGTGGGAGTGTGTAGTGAGGGCATAATCAATATTCGTGTTTCGTTTCACCAATACACCTTCACTTGTATGTTATGAAAATCATTACTTGGTCAAATAAAAACATGAGATTGAACTACTGTCGAAAATGGATGTTCATGTGTGGTTTTTTTTCATTTTACAACATGAGAATCCTAATTAATGGGAGGTGTGGATAACTAGTTTTTCTTGGCAAAGAGTTTTAAAAAGTTGTTTGATGTCAGGAATTTGGTGAAGAAGTTCTCTTCATAGGACAGTATATTTTTGAACCAGAAATCTAAACGATCATGCTTTATGGTTCTTAACTTTCATTGCTTATTCGACAGCGTGGAAACCAGAAGGTTTCTAAACTTGCTATGGTAATTGTTTCTGGGGCCTGGTTATCTGCTGCGATTTGTGTGTTCTTTGCTATACCAAGACATTCCTGGTTGTGGTTGATTTCCTGCTTCAAGTAAGTTGCCTCCCTTCCATTCATCAGTGTTTCTCATGAGAAACGAGAGAATTGCATTAGCTTTTCATTATTGGATGGTTAACCTCTGTTAAATCACACCACAAACATGCTAAACAATAAGACATCCTGATTCTCTCTGCCTTTTTTTGCAGCACTATTCAGGTTGTTATGACAATCATCAAATACATTCCTCAGGTGTGTATGAAATCATGGTCTTGGACAGACATTGCGTTTACAATCATTCTCCTCAATCTTCTGAATTCTTTATGTCTTGAAATATCTTGCAATTGATCTTGAACGTAACCTTACAAGCTCACATTGAATTATTTTATTAAAAATTTAGGTAATCTTAAACTTTAGACGTAAAAGCACGGTTGGGTTTAGCATTGGCAACATCTTGCTCGATTTCTTCGGAGGAGTAACCAACTATAGTCAGATGGCTGTGCAGTCCATAGATCAGAGTGAGTAATTCATCAAATATATTATAAACTTGCTTAATTTTGTGGGAAATATATGTGAGGCTTAGTATGCTCTCACTTGGTTTCGACAGATTCTTGGGTGAATTTCTATGGCAACCTCGGGAAGACGATGATATCCCTGGTAAGAAACAGCATTTGTACTTAAATCCACATCATATTCCTTGCATCTTTGCACTGTCCAAAATTTGAAATGGCAAACTAATTCTTTTGCAGGTATCAATCTTCTTTGATATTCTGTTCATGGTTCAGCATTATGTGCTATATCCGGCCAAGAAGACGGATGATCCTGCCAACCCTACTTCGGTAAGCAAGGAACCATTTCTTGAAACCTATGACAACCCTCATTCTGAGAGTGCGTAATGAAATATCTGTTGATTCTACCACTGTACATGTTTCACAACTGAATCGAATAGCTGCTTCTTTTTATGCGTTCGTGTGTTATCAGTTAGAGGAAGGCGTCGCACAGTTGACAGAGGAACGAAAGGCGCATACTGCAGACGTATGATTTTGTCAAAATCTACTCGTTTAAGCAGCATGTTTTCGTAGTTGTTATAATGTGAATCTTAGTTCTCTTTCCACAAAAAGAATTGCTCATATATTATAAATTTCACAGAACTTGTTTTGTGTGTAAATTTACTGGATGTTTTACTACCACAGTTTCATAAGTAATTCTTAATTGGATAACTTGTAGTATAAAATTTTTTGGAATTAGTTAGGGATAAAACTCGTGTCCAGGCGTATGTACCGTGTGCCTAGATTTGATGGTCTAAAAAAGTTTTTCTTAGTATTAAATGTAGTACTACTTTAATATAAAAATTTATAGTATATTTATTCAATTTTTTTTCTTATAATAACATTTAGAGCAACTTTCTTGTGAGATGGTATGCTTATTACTATATGAGTAGAGTATATTAATTTAGATTTTATTTTTAATTTTATAAATTGGGTGTATTTTGCAACAATACTTAAAGGTGGTGGTTTTTCTTTGTAATTTCTTAAAAGTGTAGATTAATTGTAACAAGAGTAAAGTTAGTGGATTTTTTTTGCAATTAACCCATTTATTAAACCTGCATTGTGAAAAATCTAACAGGATCAATCAATAAAATTATAGTAGGTGTGAGACTTTCAAGGCAATAAGATTTATGGCAAAAGCTCCTGTGCGCCCGGGGACACGGAAAGATGCTCCGTGTCCCCATGTGAACACAACCCTCCCCTCCAATCCTATTTAAACATATGTATTGCTAGGGGTTTAAATTGTAAAGGGGCATGAAAATTGTAAAGGCGCACGGAATGTGTTCCGTGCGCCCGGGTGCACAAGAGCCTCACTCAAGATTTATTTTACAAGTTATCACATTCTTTTTTAAATGTTATCACTATTCCTTTATATTACTCTCTCCATCCCTCTAATTTGTATCCGTTTACTTTATTTACTCCCTCCTCTAATTTGTATCCGTTTACTTTATTTACTCCCTCCATCCCTCTAATATGTATCCGCTTACTTTATTCACGTGAATTAAGGAGTATAATATTTTAATGTGTAATGAAGTGAGAGAAATAATATTTTAATGTGTAATGAGTAGTTGTATTAGTGTTAAGTGTGACCCCTTATGTGTCACATCAACCCAAAAAATAAAATGAATACTTTGTAAGAACAAAATAGCAAAATTGATACATATTAATAGGAGGGAGTATATATCACACAAGTGCTTTAATATATGGTAAAATTATTTGGGTAAAGATATGTGGCCAGCTGGCCAAAATATTTATGGTATTGTTTTAATTACTCTTTTACCCTTAATAAATTAAAGGACTATAATATTAGGGAAAAAGAAAATAATTTAATACTAATTGCTTTATTCCAGGTAAACAAATTAATTATAATTAATCTCGCACTCACTCCCATATCTTCACTAATTCTTTTAGTTTGATGTACTCCCTCCGTCCCGGTCAAAGTGTGCCATTTACTTTTTACATGTAGATTAATAAATATTATTATTTTAAGTAAAGTTGGTAGGTGTATTAGAGAGATGTGATGGATCATTGGTGGACCTTTTTACTAAAAGAAGAAAATTGTACAATTTGGACGGGACGCCTAATATAGTAAAATGGTGTTATTTGGGTGGGACGGAGGGAGTATTAGATTAAAAATGAGTGTGTTTCAGTGTTTTATTAAACGAACTTACATGGAGTATCATTTATGGTTTATAAATTAATGTATTTTCTATTATAATAATTTAAAAAACTGTACTTAGTCTAATTTAGTTAAATAAATATACATGATAACGTAATGTGTTGTAATTTGATATATTAATGTAATCTGATAATTTGATATTATGAATTTAGATTTATATATGTACTTTTATATATATATCCAGGGCGAATCCAGTTAAGTATTTGTGTTAATTGGAGGTAGAGCGTTTTCATGGTACCCGATCCCATGCTCGCCACGTACTCCTGGGGAATGTCGCTCAGCCGGTTGTTGTTGTTGAGGAACAGCATCTCCACCCCCGTCAGCATCGTGCTCAGTTCCCTGGCGAGGAGATTGTGACTCAGGTCCACGGTGGATACCATTACAGGGAGCATTAATTTGATGGTGCGGCGAAATTAGGGCAGAGGAGATTTGGGGGAAAAAACTAGGGCTGAGAATTTGGAGTGAAAACCACGTTTATTTTGACCAGTAACACGACATGAACACAACTAACGGCCATGTGATACTCACGTGTTTGAGGGCCGTTAGTTTTGACAGCATTGGGGCCGAAAATGCAAAAAAAAAAGAATATGCGGATAAAAAAATGCATGAAAAAAAAGGTTTGGGACTGCAGTTAAGTCTATTGGGACCAAATCCAAATGAGACCGTGACGTGTGGGACTAGTATTGCAATTTTTTCTACTGTAATATGACACACAAATTTGAAACAAAAGTAATTTTTTAAAATTATTAGATAAAGTAAATTTTTTTTTGGGCAAAAGAGTTTTGTGGAATGGAATGAGCATTAAATGTGAAAAATACTCCTATTTAGTAAAAAAATTTATTTTATTTTATCTTTTATTTTGGTATATCCATAAAAATTCACTTTTTAAAAAAGTCAACAAATACTCCCTCCACCCAAAAAAAAAGTTACACTTGCCTTGTATTAAGGAAGTGGTGGTTTTATACATTTTATTTATAAAAAGTCACCGCTACCTAATACTCTCTCCGTCCGATTGAAAAATGATGTTTTGCTTTTTGCACGTAGATTAAAAATTATTATTAATGTGTAGTGAATACTTGTATTAGTAGGGTTGTGGATCCCATATTTTAATTGTATTAGTGTAGATGTGAGTCTCATGTGTGTAAAAAAAAAGAACTATTTTGGATGAACGCCTAAAATAGAAAAAAAATTGACTCTTATAAGCGGACGGAGAAAATACATTTAACATACTTTGTCATTTATTTAGAAAACAATTACATTTTACTCCCCCATACTCCCTCCGTCCCATATAAACGTTTATGCATTTCTATTTTGGGCGTTAGACCCACATAAAATATTTAAATATCTCCATGTGGCCCACAACACTATACTAATATAACTACCCACTACGCATTAAAATATTATATAATGTGTAGTTGAATTAGTGGGTGTGTGGGCCCCATATTTTAATTGTATTAGGGGTGTGTGTGTCCAATGTGTTTAAAAAAGAAAATGGACTATTTCGGTGAGACACCCAAAATGAAAAAAGGAAACTCGAAGGGAACGAATGGAGTATATATATATATATATGTGTGTGTGATATATTTTGATTTGACTTTCTACAAATATGGAGTACTTTACTATTTGTTTCCATATTTAAAATAATGACAAGTATTTCGTAAGACCGTCTCACGCGACATCATTTTATAATTTTTAATTACTTTTGGTATAAAGATTATCACATTTCATTCATACAATAAATAGTTCATGATTTAATATTATCATTTTTCTTTAATTAAGTATCACTTTTCATTATAAAAGTTATCTCCTTTTGTCCGTCTTACGTGAATACTTACGTGAGACAGTTTCACATAAGTTTTTATTTTAAAATAATTAATAAAATAAAAATATTTAATTATATCTTATAAAAAAAATAAATTAAAAAGAAAATGGAATGAATATTCGAATTATCTATTTAATCAATCTTTATATTGAACTCCAATAAATTAAAGCTAATTTATCTGATATACATATTAATTATCATTACAATTTACCCGAAAAATAATTGAAGAGTTTATATGAATCTATATAATAATATAAAAAATAAATTTTTAGTAAAAATAATTAAAGAGTTTATATGAATCTCTCTATATAATATAATAATATAAAAAATAATTTTTTAGTGGAGAGAATTATAATAATCAACATTTCAGAATTAATGACAAATGAATGTATTAATTTAGGAAACATAAAACCGAGATTTTTTTTATTATTAATGACCGTTAAAAACTGTTTTGGAAACATAAGACTCATAAATTAGAAAGAGAATATAAATAAATACAGAAAATCTAAATTGCTTTAAGAATGAGGAGGGTATATATGTCATTTAAACTTTTTAAGTTAATGTTATTTACTAGATTGTCATTTTCTGGCTGGGCCAATTAGCATGGCCCAAATTATTTGACCATCATAAATGTAATAATTAATGCAATACTCGATCCGCATATATTCTCTTGAATATAGATGATGAATTAAGAGGAAAGAACATAGTTTTATTTAAGAGTTGGGTAGATAATAATCCATTCAAGAGCATGTGTCATTACTTTAGAAACTAATAATGACACGTACACATTATTCGATTAAATAGTGAAATACGAAATGAAACACCTATTTTATAGGGGATCCGGTTTATATAATTGTCCATCCCAGTTATGACAATGGCCCCAAACATCATGAGCTCTGTCCAAAATGTGGTATGTATTTGTATTATGAAAAGGATTATGTTTGAGGAGTTTGGCCACCAAAAGATTATAAAAACACTCTTTTTCGGGATAATTGTTCATAAAATCAAGACAGCAATTGTCGAGAACATAACCACCTTCAGAATAATTTTTCCCACTGCAAATGTAATCTGTGAACAAATTCCAGCATTTTCTAGTCAACTTATTTTCGCACACCTCTTCACTATTAACACCTTCAATCATTATTATTACTGAAATTATTATTATTTTTAACATGATCATGCTCTTAAATTCACACATCATTTTTGATTCTTAATTGGAGATTAATTAAGTTTTTGTAAGAATTCTTGTTATATATATAATGAAATATGTACTTTATTGAATATAGCTAGCTTAAATGCAACGAGAATCATAACATCAATCTAACTTGAAACCAACACACACATTCATTAATTATAACTTAAATGTTTAAGGGTCAGCCTTCCAATTAATACATTAATTATTGTTTTGTATTTCTAAATTTAACTGTAGAAAATGATCATAGAAGGGAAATTTTCAGCTTTCTTCATTGAATTTTGGGTTAATTGAAAAAAATAAATAAATTATGAACTTTAATCAAATTGCAAATTATAGTCCAAAATTATATAGACATCTAATATGACAGTATTATTTTTATACTTATTTTACCATGGAAGCTTGTAGATGAAATCATGAAAACCTTTTACTAAATTACGTAATTCTACCGCGTGTAATAAGTAATACCCAACAATTGAAACTCCTAACTCATCACTAACATTATTACAACATTAACTAATACTCCCTCCGTATCACGACAAAGAGTGCATTTTACCATTTTCGTCCGTCCCAACATAAGAAGTGCATTTCCCTTTTAGTAAATGAGACTCACACAAAACCATTAATATATCTCCATAGGATCTACACACCATACTAATACATCTACCCACTTTACATTTAAATATTATTTCTCTCACCTCAACTAACATCATCTATTCATTAAATATTATATCCCCTAATTTACGTGTAAAAAAATTTCTCCACTCTTGTAGTGGGACAGAGGGAGTACCTAATTTCATAGTATTGATTGGTTAGGGCTGTCCAACCACAAATTTTACGTGGGATTAACGCATAAGTAAATAAATATTCACTCTATATATTTCAATCATAAGGTATGAACGTACTCCTATATATTATGCGTTTCAATTGTGGCTCGTTTAGTCGGAATCAAATATATGTTGATGCTGTTTCTGATACCATTTACGTACATTTTTTATTATTTTAAATTTATACATCAAGTTAAGAATGATCTATCACCATTTACAATTTTTCTTTTCAAATATTTTTTTGTCTAAACAAACTTAAAATTATTACCTGGTGGGAGGTCCATATCACAAATAAATACACATTCAACACCTTAATTATCACTAACAGGATTTTAATTTATCAATTCTTTATATTTTACATAAGACAGTCTTTTTCTAAAAAGTGATGTAAATTGAAAAGCCGAAAATCAAAATAAAAAATGTGCTTGAAGTGTTGACGTGTTCTTTTATAAATTTCAAAAGCCCGCCTATTCTATCATGTAAGATTTTTAGACATTAAATGAATTAATGCTGTTTGTCATGCATGTATAAATAGAGAAAGTAATTTACTGTGGTGCAGACTTTTATTGAATTATGTGCTGTTATTTTTTCTTTCTAATTTCTTTAGATTTGTTAGATATTTCTTTTTTTTCTTAAAAAAAGTGAAAATCTTATTAATGTGAGTAGACTCTGTTTGCATAAATATTACAAAATAAACATAGATATAAACAGGGGCGGATCCAGAAAATAATTTTTGGGTACAGTCGACATGTAATTATAAAATATTATTTATTTAAAATTTAAATTATATATAAATAAATTAAAATACAGAAATTTAATTATTGTTGACACCATTTAATTTTCTTTTATAAAAAGAAATTTAACGTATTATTATCATGCATTTATAGTATATATTTTAAAAAAAGTAATGAATTGAATGTATATATTTATGTTACAATTAATAATTTAAGTAATAAGTGAATAATGAAAATATGAATGCTTTTATAAAACATGAATATTAATATATTGTGTGTATATATGAGTAAAGTAAGAAAAAATACCAATGTTTAAAAATAAAATAAAAAGAAAAAGTGTAGGATAGCATTAGATAATCAAGCATATGATGTATAAAAAAAATAGAGAATACAAAGAAATTATATAAATATAAATAAAGAAATGAATAAATTATAAACTAAAGTTGTGGGAATAATGTAAATTTAAAAAGGAATAAATAAAGAAAATGGTAAATAATAGATAAAGTTGTAGAAATAATAATAATATAAATAAAATAAAATAAAAGGGAAAAGGGATCCCCATGATTTGAACTCTCAACCTCAACTACTGAGGTACAGGTGCTAACCACTAAGCTACTATGTATATTAGTTGTTATATCCAATATATATAGGTATTATTTTTTATTTTGGGGGTACAGCTGTACCCCCATATACCTACACTGGATCCGCCCCTGGATATAAACATACAATATGATGAAGTAGCAAAACATATCCTCTCCTCACTTTCTTTACAACTAATGCATTTCACATGAGCAAGTCGTCTAGTGAAAATTTTAAAGTCGAAAAAAAAAATGCTTGAAGTGTTGATCATGTTTTATAAATTTATAAAGCCACATATTTCTACACCCCAAATGTTTATTATATGTCCAAATCAATCACAATGGAGAATCATAATAAAGATTGCTTTTTTTAGATATTAAATTTATTAATGCTGTTTTGATGCATGTATATACAGAGAAACTTATTTATGGGGTGATCACGTTCGTTTGATTTGATCTGTTTAATTTCCTTAACAAATTAAGACGTGGAATTACATTAAAATATAATTTAGTTTTAAATAAAAATCAATAAGTGAAAATAAGGCATGTGAATTAAGTTTAATGCATGGCGCAAGCAGGAGAACTAAGCCGTTTCCATATTCGAAGTGCCAAAAATAAAGTATTTAGAATAAAGTGTGTACCAAATATGGCATGCATGATTGCATGCACACATCAATCTGCATTTAACTTTATTCTCTAATGTCCTTCCATATAGCTAAGGTGTGTATATAAATAATTAGAAAGAGAAACAACATATTAAGATAAAAATTATAAAAACATGTATTACATGCATAATTAATAGTTTCATTAAGAGATAAGCATATAATACTTGTATATAGCAATTTAAGTGTTAATATTGGCCATCACACTCAATGATGTAGACCTATATCAATTGAGCCCATGATCTTATGTTTAGAGAATCTCCACCTAACTTTGTTGAGGTCTCTGAGTATAATCATACTCACTGGAGTTCACATAAATATATTAATATTTTTTTGCATTCCAATAACCAAAACAAAGTAGATTAAACTGATATTACCATACTTAGCTAAAAATATGTGTGGAGCACCTCTATGTATCATGAATGGCCGTTCTTGCTCTCACATATACCTGTCGTTTATTGACTAATTATTTATTCTTGGGCCACACTTTCTTTAGATTGGGAAAATATCAAAATTGGTCCTTAATATTTGGTGTAATCCAAATTCAGCCTTTAAGTTTGTTAAATTCACAATTTTGATACTCTAGTGTTCGATTTTGGTCATTTTTGTCAAATTTAGTCATTTTATCAAATTCAGTCCTATAATTTTGGACAAAAAATGAACAAATTCTAACATAAAAGACTAAATCTGATAAATTCTTGCATAAAGGACTAAATTTAAAAAAAAAAGGACTAAATTTGATAAAAAGACTAAAATTATACTCAATGTATCAAAATTGAACTAGGACTAAAATTGGATTTAAAAAAAATTGAAATTGAAATTTTCAAAAGTTAAAAGACTAGGTGTGAGTTTAATCATATTTAGTGGACCATTTGTAATAATTTGTCGATGAAATTAGGGTAAATAAAAATTAGATTGACTTGCCGGGTTAAAAAAAAAATAGATGGGCTTACTAACTTGAAAGAAAAATTATATCCGTAAGGGACACATAGACTTTCTGTTAATTAAATGGATGGAATCTCAAAAGATAAAGTAACGGAACTAAAAATGTAACAAAAATAATCAAATATGAAATGAGAAATTTCGTATGGGATTAAAAGAACAATTTCTCCCTTTTTTAAGAGATAGCAATTAATGGATGCTAGTTATACAATTATATACTCACTCTGTCCCATTTAAAGATTTTTTTTTTCATTTTTGTCATCTCACTTAAAATGTCTCATTTAATTTTTTACACATATAAGACTCACGCACACCTACTAATATAATTAAAATATGATGTCCACACATCAATTAATACAACTATCCACTATATATTAAATTAAAAAATAAAAAAATTGAGAATTGTAAATAAAAAAAATTACTAAAATTTGAATCAATCATACTTTAAAAAATGGATTTATGATATTTTCCCTTATAATTATTTGACCATCATAAATGTAATTAATGCAAATAATCATTAAAGTTGGAATTAAATTAAGTTGTTATGAACATTTAATGCATCCCGCATCATAATAAGCTCATTTAAATAGGAGTTTTAATTAGTAGATAAATGCACATAGATTGGTTAAAAGCTACCCAAAGTCATGAACATGGGATGTGAAAGCAAGGGTAGAGTAGTAATTCTAATCATGATTATAATGGGAGCAACACTAATCTTGGATAAGTGTGAATATGTTGATGGATGTGGGCCTGATGATAAATTGAACTAATGCTATTACTAACTCCTTTTGTTACAAGACTGATCTATCTCATCTTCAAGACCTCACTCAATATTGTGAGGATTTCAACAATATTTTTGATGGAAATTGAAGACTGCTACGTATCCATTTTTGTTAGTGATATTTACACTTACAATCCAGACTGCAATATTATTTATCCAGATGCTTTTCAAAAGAGAGTTGATTTAGTTTGGAATCTTTGTTTGGAATTTTTAAATTAGTTGTGTTTTAATTAAATACCACAATAAGTCGTTGTACGTCTTTTCAAATGCCCTACGACAACAGGGGCTTTGACAACAGAGATTTTTTATAAAAAGAAGCTAACAGACAACACATTATATGTGTTATCTTAATGTATTTTTGGTGTAGTGCATGTAAATAAGGTTTCTAAGGTTAAAATAAAGGTTAACCACCCTTAACCCACGATATAAAGTTCAAAAAAATTATGTTTATTAGTAAACACAGGACACCGTATAAATGCGCATGTATGTTTCAACATAAATAATTAAATTAATTAGCTGTTATGATTCCATATGCATGCATTTAACCTTATAAACCTCGTAATATAAATGAAGGATTTAATATTTCAGGCTTTGTAATTTCAATAAATCAATCAACTTTAAGAGTTGGGTAGATAATAATCCATTCAAGAGCATGTGTCATTACTTTAGAAACTAATAATGACACGTCACATTATTCGATTAAAGAGTGAAATACAAATGAAACGCCTATTTTATAGGGGATCCGGTTTGTATAATTGTCCATCCCAGTTATGACAATGGCCCCAAACATCATGAGCTCTGTCCAAAATGTGGTATGTATTTGTATTATGAAAAGGATTATGTTTGAGGAGTTTGGCCACCAAAAGATTATAAAAACACTCTTTTTCGGGATAATTGTTCATAAAATCAAGACAGCAATTGTCGAGAACATAACCACCTTCAGAATAATTTTTCCCACTGCAAATGTAATCTGTGAACAAATTCCAGCATTTTCTAGTCAACTTATTTTCGCACACCTCTTCACTATTAACACCTTCAATCATTATTATTACTGAAATTATTATTATTTTTAACATGATCATGCTCTTAAATTCACACATCATTTTTGATTCTTAATTGGAGATTAATTAAGTTTTTGTAAGAATTCTTGTTATATATATAATGAAATATGTACTTTATTGAATATAGCTAGCTTAAATGCAACGAGAATCATAACATCAATCTAACTTGAAACCAACACACACATTCATTAATTATAACTTAAATGTTTAAGGGTCAGCCTTCCAATTAATACATTAATTATTGTTTTGTATTTCTAAATTTAACTGTAGAAAATGATCATAGAAGGGAAATTTTCAGCTTTCTTCATTGAATTTTGGGTTAATTGAAAAAAATAAATAAATTATGAACTTTAATCAAATTGCAAATTAATGGGAAAATAGATTTTCTTGAATATAGATGATGAATTAAGAGGAAATGCATTAATTATTGTTGTACTAAATTGAACAGTACGAAATGATCATATATAAGGCAAAATTTCAGCTTTCTTCATTGGATTTAGGGTTAATTGAAAAAAAACTACAAATTATATTCTTATTAGAAATTAATTCTTATATACCTTAGATAAATTGAAAAAAAGAACTATACTTTTAAATATTATTGCATAACGCACCAAATTTTTTAAAAAGAACTTCAAGTCTCCACCTTTAAAAAAAATATCATACATTTAGTGCGTTTTGCAACAATATTTAAAATAATTTTTTAAATTTTTTTTAATACAACTTGGATTGTTAAAAATCAAAATCTAGTCCTTCATTTATCTATTTGTGAAGTACAACTCCTTGTTGGCCTACAAAACATGAGTTAGTTATAAAGATTTAAAAAAACTGAGTCAAGTTGGTGTGTTGAATTAATTAAATATTGATGCTCATGATCATTTCATCTAATCATAATTAATTTTATCCAATGAATTGCGTGCATTCATGATCTTTTTTCTAGCTCTTTTAATTTAATAAATTAAAAATTATATGTTACAACTTACATCCCTAGCTAGCCTGCTTTCTTATATATACTTGATCTAGCTATATAAATTACAAATGTAAGTTTGGTGATAATCAAATTAATTAAGCTGTACAAATACGTACATTCAACTCCACGTAAAAGCTTATGTTCCATATGACAATTATTCAACATTAATCTTTTTAATAATTTCTTCATTACCACTTGATATACTTAAGCACATTAATAGGGTATGAGAATGGTGGGTACTAAAAAATACCAGATCGACTTGTTTTTTCAACTCCCTCCATCTCCTTGAAAGGTATTCGTTAACTTTTTGCACGTGGATTAAGGAGTATAATAATTTATTGTATAGTAAGGTGAGAGAAATAATATTTTAATGTGTAGTGGGTAGTTGTATTAGTGTTGAGTGTGGGGTTATGTGTAGTGGTTGTAGGTCACATCAATTCAAAAAGGAAAATAGATACTTTGTAATGGGACATATCAAAATGAAAAAATAGATACGTATCAAGCGGACGAAGGGAGTATAAAATTTGAAATTTCACAACAATTCATATAAACTTGAATAATTAGGCCTTGTCCATCTTTGTAAAATAAAATACCAAAAATCAAAAGGTTTCATACTGTATTTATAAGTCGATCATGTCAATTTGTAATAGTATTTATACTATATATTTTAGCAAGCTAACGATGCTATAAATACTAAAAAAAACTATTTTTTATCAATGGAATATTCCGTTGTTAAAAGCCTTAATTCCAACGGATTAGCAACGAAAAATTAATTCCGTTGGTAAATAATTCAATTAGTGATTTATATAACGATTCCCTTGGTAATCCGTTGGTAATTACCAACGGATTGAATTCCATTGCTAAAATAGAGAATAAATTCGTTGGCATTCCGTTGCCAAAACAAAAATGTCATTTTTGTTGCTAATCTATTGGTAATTACCAATGAATTGAATTATGTTGGTAATTTCAATTGCTAAAAATACTTTTTTTTAGTGAAAATATCTTATTCACCAACTTAAATAAGAATAACTTTGACATAATTTAGAACTAAGAGTATCTTATATGTCCCTGAGCTATATATAATAATAATAATAATAATAATAATAATAATAATAATAATAATTTGCAAAGGGAAAAGGGTAACATTGGACCCTAATCTCTACCATTGGAATCAACCACACCCTCAAACTAATCTTTTGTTCACCTAAACCCTTCACCTATTTAGAAGGAATCAAGTATGCCCCTCACCTTTCTTTCTTAAACAAATAAACCCCTTTTGACTAATTCCCCACCTTTTACTACTTCCAAGTTTTGTTATATATTTTTATTCATTTATTTTCTTATATACCTATATATATACTCAATTTCCTTCCAATTTTTCATCAATTTGTTTCAAAATATACATAGTCCATTACGACCATATCAGGCCCATCATGCTTCTGTACATTAATTAAACAACATTAATCTCGTAATTATCCAACTTGAAATAGTAACAGTACTTTTTTCGACCGCCAATCCACCGAGTATCTGGGAGGTTTTACAGCT
Organism: Pogostemon cablin; assembly: GCA_023678885.1. Lineage (NCBI taxonomy): Eukaryota > Viridiplantae > Streptophyta > Magnoliopsida > Lamiales > Lamiaceae > Pogostemon > Pogostemon cablin. The sequence goes on along the minus strand of CM043001.1, from coordinate 26,439,230 downwards.
GCTCCTCACAACCAACCACGCACCCCGCAGTGTGATGGTTCAATCCCGTTCCTTCAGCGGACCTCAGCACAACCCTGATTTGTTTCCTACACCGGGTGTACAGGATGCTGCTACTATTTCTCGTCGGAAAATATGGAGATTAAGGTTGCAGAATATAATGGAAGGCTACATAATTCGGGTAGTAGCCCAAGATTATTTATTTACAGAATGAAAATATTATTATACACTCATACTACTTAAGCAAGAGGAGAAGACTCTTCTAGCTACCTATGGTAGCTGAAATGGAAACATTCATACAAAGAAAGAAAGAAAAATACAATACTTATTGAATGAGAGAAAACAGATGGTGATGATCGATGCCTTCTGCTTCCTCAACACACCTATTTATAGAGGCTTTCGGATTTGAAATTCAGATTTCAAAGCCTCTCAATCTTTTGTGACGTCACTGCTTGCGTCACTTCACATTGGATGCCAACCTCTCAGCAGCTGGCTGGTCTTCTTTTCTTTATTGGATTTTTTTTTGTGACGTCACTGCTTGCGTCACTTTACATTGAATGCCAACTTTTCAGTAGCTGGCTGGTCTCTTTTTATTGGATTCCCTTTTGTGGGTCATCTTCTTTGTCGGTCACATGTCTGTTACTCTTTCGGAAAGGTCACCTGGCTCTTGCTTTTTGAGGAGTCATTTGTCCTCTTTGGTGCCTGATGATTCTCCCGGTTGGGTATTTCCCTCTTCTTTCCACGTGTCTCCTTTGTTGGGGGTGGATCAGCAGTTCTGATCATCCCTATGCCCAATCTTATCCCTTTCCCAAATTCTGGTTCTGTTTGGGTGGAACAGCTTGTGCATACCTTGTTAGTCCATTGCCCAAAATGGGCCATGTTGTAATATCTCCGATGAGTTTGTTTGCTCACTGAAATCTTGTTTCTCCAGAGAAGTTCTTGTTTTTCCTGGAAAGCCTTCTCAGCGAATACTGTCTTCTTCCCTGTTAAAGTATTCAACAGGAAAGACCCATTCAAAGACTTATGCTCGAATTTGAATGAGAACTTGATCGTCACTATTTTCACCTAGATTTTATGTCATTTTTGTGTATGTTTTCATCCTTTTATTTCGTATTTTTGTATCTCTTTATATTGTATTTTGGAAAAATGATGATATTGATCTTCATGTCTTTGGATAGGTGATTATGAAGATAAATGGTGATAAAAAGCATGAAGAATGGATAAGAATGAAAAAAATAAAAAAATTAGCCAAAATACATAAAAATACTCCCGTGTTTTTATATAATGCCCGTGTTTTTCTGCAGGTGACCAAACATACAGAAAGCTAAAAATCTGCAGAAAAATACGGGCAAGTGCATAAAAACACGCTCGTGTTTTCTTGCACTTTGGCCAAAATTGCATTTTACAACTTTGTGCAATTTTCAGGTGTGTTGAGGGGGTATAATACCCCCAATATCAACATTTGAAGGCAGAAAATCGAGGGTTTTGGGCTGCACACACTCCTCTCCATCCATCCATCATCCATTCCTCCATCTTCATTCATCTCCATCCCATCCCTCTATCCTTCAATTCATCCATCCATTCCCCTTGATTTCCTCAAATCCATCCACCATTCCATCAATCCACCAATCTAAGGAAGGGAAAAACATCACGGAGTGAAGATTGGAGCATGTTGAAGGAAGATAAGACCAACTTCAAAAGGGAAGCCAATCAAACTTTGACTTGTTGTTTTCTTCATTATTTAGCTCAAATGGAGCAAGCCATGGATTATATTGATTTTGTAATGATTTATAGTGGCTAGTCCTCATGTGAGGCTAGCAATATGATTGGTGAAGGATAATGTAGATTTGCACACCATATGTTTGATGAATTGATTGTATGAATATTTTCTATCATGAATGTTATTTCTCATTTCGTGTATGATTTGTGTGGTTAAATTTTCTATTCATAGTGTTAGGATGTCCATTCCAATATTATGCTTAGTGGTTTAATTGAATCATTGATTGCATGAGATAACTTAGTTAGTATGAGGGGAGGTAAGTCATACCCTTCTTGTGCTTAGAACCTCATGATAGGACATTAGTGATAAACTAGTTGGGGAACCCAACTTATGATCATAGTACTTTCATGGGAATTGAGAGTAAGAGACAATCCTAGGAGATTTAAACTTGTAAAAGAGTCGAGAACCTAATTACCTTGGCCATAGGGATTAGGGGTACATAAGTGATTGCCCTTAATATCAAAACATGATGACCTTCAATGCATGTGTGTGTGAGTCTACATGAGTCTTTTCCATGATATTGCTTGCCTTACATACTTCTTAGATTGCTCACCATCACCCATTATCCATCTCATTTGTACATGATCTATCTTTAATTGCTTTCTTAGTTAGTTTATAGTGTAATTAAACTCTCCCTTTATTGATTAGTCCTTCTAGAGTGAAACATCTTTCGAATACGGATACATCACTTTCTCCCTTGGGTTCGATATTATAAATTTTGCACTTGATCACCACGTCTACATACAACAATAGAGTACGCTTACTCTTATCAATTTGTACCAAAATTGAGACTAAGTTCATGACGCCGTTGCCGGGGAGAAATGCTTCAGTGTAACGTGTTTGAATTTGTTAGCTCTACTTAGGATATTTTTTTATTTTTGCTTTTATATTTACTTTGGAAAATCTTATTCTAACTTGTTCTTCTTGATAGGTACACCAACCTTGATAGAAGAGAAGAAGGAGCAATCAAAAATAGAAAGTGAAGGAAGTTGTAGCCTTGAAAAGAAGAGTATGAACATGGATGGTTGGAACCAATACTTGGAAGGAAATTATGAAAATCTATTTGGTTTGGTTCCACCACAACAATCAATTGGCTACATGAATGAGAGCAACTACGGGTATAATTGCCTAATGAGTCAAGCAAGCTCTCAATGCTACAACAATGAGAGTTATGAGGACTAGAAAAGTGCTTACAATGGAAATACGTTCCAATCTCAACAAGCATACACTTATTCCTTACCAAGTTCCAACAACCAAGTTCCTACGGTTACATCTTTATCCGAAAATAATGCCTTAATGGAGTTGTTTAGAAGATATTCTAAAGGAAGTGATACAAGGCAAAGTTTTCAAACATGTCTTCCTAATTATGGGACTCAAGATCTCCTCAACTTTGTATCCTACGGTGCAACAAGAGTGGATGATGCCAAGTTCTCAAGTAGAGGATATGTTTTACATGCAACGAAGTAATTTCCAAAATCAAGAGAATTATCTCCAAGAACAAAGTTGGCAACCATCGAGTGAAGAGATAAGCCATCCGTAGAAGATCGAGTTGAACAACTTATGGAAATGATGTATGAGATGATTGAAGAAAGAAGAGAAGAAAGAAAGAAAAAAGATGAGAAAAATGAGAGGAGATTTGAGGCCCTTGAACATCAAATGAGTCAAATGATAAGTGAACGGAACACTCTTCAAGAAATTGAGAATTTTGAAGAAAAGTTTGAAGAAGAGTTTAAGGTAGAAGAGTGTTCGGGGAATGAGGACTCAAGTGATGAAGAGCTATTTGAAGATAAAGAAGACAAGGAGAATTCAAGTGAAGATGAGGAATCAAAAGAGGTGTATGAATTCAATGAAGAGGAACAAGGTCTAAAAGCACTTGAAGAAGAGTTCGAGAGTGAAATGAGCATTTCTAAACCTTTTAACTCTTCAAGTTGCATTAAATTTCAAAATATTGTTTATATTAACTTTGTCTTACCTATTGATTCTTCTCAATATCTTAGGGAAAAGAGAAAGCTTGAAGAGATGTTGGGAGCTTATGTGGTAAGAAGGAATAAGTGGTGGCCACGAAAGGAGAGGTCAATGGAATGCAAGCTCAAACAAGTTGAATTTTTAAAGCCAATCTCAAAGGACGTTACTGAGGTCGTTACTTGCCACAAATGCTTAATAGAGGAAGAAGCATAAAGATTAAAATTTGATAGCAAGAACGAATGATATCCTTGGCCATTCCAATGAGTTCTCCATGATCCGTCCAGCTTAAAGACGTTAAACTTAGCGCTAGATGGGAGGCAATCCATCATTATCTTTATTGCTTTATTTATTGCTTTCAATAAGGATGATGGATTTGATTTTTGGTGTTTTGGTTTGAGCTTTGTGTTTTGTTTGTGCTTTGTGTAGGAATTATATTAAACTTGGTATAGATTTGAAGCGTATTGGATTACGAGAAGAGCTACGAGGGATGCTTCAAAGGGAGAACCTATTATTTGACTCAAACTTAATTATAGTCTTAGCTAAGAATTAAGTTTGGGGGGTTGATTTTTTTATGCTCTCATAGTTCTCATATTATGAACATTTGCACCGATGCACATAGTTTCCTTGTGTCTTGTGTTTGTGTTTTTATTCTTATTTTCTTGTGTTGTGAGTCATTTTTTTTAATATGAGTGATGATGTGTTGTTTGTGATAAGTGATGGCAAATTATGTTAAGGATCTCTACTAGTTAAATTGTGACATGTTCTATTTAACTTGTTCAATTTAAAGTGAATTGAGGTGTAATAAGTTCCTAAAGGTTCGACCAAAAGCTTGTGAGCATTTGAGCCTCAACCGTGCATCCATGGTTATTTCTTCATGAGTGAATCGATTGAGCCTTGGTAAGCTAGAACTTATTAGTGGACTACGGGAATGAGCCCGATTGTTGGAGGTTAGTGAGATGATCTTAGACCATCCTTGTACTTTAAAGTCATTATCATATATTTCCTTACCTTATACATCATCCCTAGTTAGCCACTTCGAGCCTTTAAGCCTATTTCTTGTGAATTAAGCACATTATAAGCCATGATTACCCACTTAAGCCTTATATATACCTTTTGTGTGGGTGATTGAGGAGATGGTGGTTTACACGGTTTGATGTGAGAATTGTGCAAGAGAAAGAGGGAAATGGTAAACAAGCAAGAAAAGGATGAAAGAGCTCAAACAAAGATACATGCTACCTCAAAATAAGAAAATGAGCAAATCAACAAATTAAAATATGCTCATGTAATCGTGAAAGTCAAAGAAGGAAGCATACAATCAAAAGAAGCTCAAGAAACATAAGGAATTATAACGATAAGTACTTGTATTTAGAAAAGAAAAGAAAGGAAGATAGAAACGTGAAGAAGTTGATCATCTCTTCGATTACTTACACTAGATAAGTCACTACTATCTAAATTCTCCCTACCTTTACCAAAAAGCCTATCATTACATTCAAAAGTAAAGTCCTATTTGATTATTAATTGAAGCTATGGTGGTTTGTGAATGTAGTCCACGAGTAAGCCTATGGTGTGTCGGGCCAATTGGTTGATGAGTGTTGATTTACCTTATCTTGTTAGAGTGTTGAGTGCATTTGATATCCTATGTGAGGCTTGGATCAGAAGAAATTATATTACTCTTTAATCTCTTCGAATTGAACTTGTTAATTTTTATGTTATGAGTTTAATATTGTAGGGTGACTCGATATGATTTGTAGTCCTTATTACTTATGATATGTTATTGCTTATGTTAGTTAGGTCTTTTTCTAGGTGAAAATTACTCCTCTTATTTTATCATTTTCGTTGCTCGGGGACGAGCAACACTTTAAGTTTGGGGGGTTGATCGTCGCTATTTTCATCTAGATTTTATATCATTTTTGTGTGTGTTTTCATCCTTTTATTTTGTATTTTTGTATCTTTTTATATTGTATTTTGGGAAAATGATGATATTGATTTTCATGTCTTTGGATACGTGATTATGAAGATAAATGGTGATAAAAAGCATGAAGAATGGAGAAGAATGAAAAAAATAAAAAAATTAGCCAAAATACATAAAAATACGCCCGTGTTTTTATGTAGTGCCTGTGTTTTTCTGCAGGTGACCAAACATACAGAAAGCTGAAAATCTACAGAAAAACACGGGCAAATGCATAAAACACGCCCGTGTTTTCTTACACTTTGGCCAAAATTGTATTTTACAACTTTGTACGATTTTCAGGTGTGTTGAGGGGGTATAATACCCCCAATATCAACATTTGAAGGCAGAAAATCGAGGGTTTTGGGCTGCACACACTCCTCTCCATCCATCCATCATCCATTCCTCCATCTTCATTCATCTCCATCCATCCCTCTATCCTTCAATCCATCCATCCATTCCCCTTGATTTCCTCAAATCCATCCACCATTCCATCAATCTACCAATTTAAGGAAGGGAAGAATATCACAGAGTGAAGATTGGAGCATGTTGAAGGAAGATAAGACCAACTTCAAAAGGGAAGCCAATCAAACTTTGACTTGTTGTTTTCTTCATTATTTAGCTCAAATGGAGCAAGCCATGGATTATATTGATTTTGTAATGATTTATAGTGGCTAGTCCTCATGTGAGGCTAGCAATATGATTGGTGAAGGATAATGTAGATTTTGCACACCATATGTTTGATGAATTGATTGTATGAATATTTTCTATCATGAATGTTATTTCTCATTTCGTGTATGATTTGTGTGGTTAAATTTTCTATTCATAGTGTTAGGATGTCCATTCCAATATTATGCTTAGTGGTTTAATTGAATCATTGAATGTATGAGATGACTTAGTTAGTATGAGGGGAGGTAAGTCATACCCTTCTTGTGCTTAGAACCTCATGATAGGACATTAGTGATAAACTAGTAGGGGAACCCAACTTATGATCATAATACCTTCATGGGAATTGAGAGTAAGAGACAATCCTAGAAGATTTAAACTTGTAAAAGAGTCGAGAACCTAATTACCTTGGCCATAGGGATTAGGGGTACATAAGTGATTGCCCTTAATATCAAAACATGATGACCTTCAATGCATGTGTGTGTGAGTCTACATGAGCCTTCTCCATGATATTGCTTGCCTTACATACTTCTTAGATTGCTCACTATCACCCATCATCCATCTCATTTGTACATGATCTATCTTTAATTGCTTTTTTAGTTAGTTTATAGTGTAATTAAACTCTCCCTTTATTGATTAGTCCTTCTAGAGTGAAACATCTTTCGAATACGGATACATCACTTTCTTCCTTGGGTTCGATATTATAAATTTTTCACTTGGTCACCACGTCTACATACAACGATAGAGTACGCTTACTCTTATCAATTTATACCAAAATTGAGAATAAATTCATAACTTCACCTCCACCATTGCTTTGATGCAGGCAAATAAACCCCTCGCTCTCCGCGTAGAGATCTGTTCTTCAGAAAATGTAGAAACCAAGACTGGTTCCTTTCCAGAAGACTCTTTGATCTTATTTGATGCTGAAATATCGGGTCTTCTTAACTTGATAAAATGGAAGGCCTCGTGGTTGCCTTTTTTGACTGGTTCTGGAGCAGCACTGGTGAAGTACAGCTCTAATACATCGCCTCTGGATAGAGTCAAGTTGTTTTTCCATGCCTTGAAAACTTTTCTTCCAGCCAATCTGGAAGTTTTACAAGTTCTGGAAAACCTGGTACAACATATAGATCGAGGCTAGTGCCCCAAAGTCATACCACTGCTTTACATCCATTGGATTTGAGCCATCTCGCAACTAAATTCGGGGGTATTCTCCAGATATATCCACCTGACATTTCTCCGATCGGATTCCTTATTTGGTATTTAATTTTTCCCGGCTGGCCTGGTATTCTTACCAATAAGAGTAATCAGCTAAGTTAATACCAACCTTAGCAGTGCCTATCATAGGCCTAAGGTTGATCTCTCCTTCTTTGACCCCAGAGGTGCTGGGTTGACTCGAAGGCTCAAGATGTGACTCAGAAGCCTCGATTTTTTCTTGGATTGGTTCATCTTTTGGAGGTTCCAATCTAGAACTCGTGCCAGTGGTATTTGAATCCCCTGCTTTGGGTTTAGAGCCCTGTTCTCGACTACTCTCCTTTTGTCGATTTGCTATTGCCAACAACAGCCCGGAGGAGTGGCTCTCGTAATGACTCGAATAGACTCGCATTATTGTAAATACAATCTCGTATGCAATTCGACACTTTGGTCTTATCGCCCTCTTGTATTTTTCCAGCACGCGTTGCATTGAGTGCCAGATTCTCGAATTCTCTTAGGAGCAACTCAAGGTTGTCCATCAGGTGCCTTGATACAGTCAGGATGGAGTCTATTTCAGCTCCTTTCATCCCTTGTCAGGAAATCTGCTAAAACATTCTCAACAGATTTAATAATGACAATATTAAAATCATAATATTGGCATTCTGCCTGTCATCTTAAAAGTCTAGCCTTTTCTGGTTTAGATTCAATTTTATTTTTCAAAAAGGCTTTGACGCTTGTGTTATCAATTTTAAGGATGAATTTCTTCGCGAGAAGAAATAGCGGCCATTTTTTAAATGCCTTCCGAACCACAAAGAACTCATTTTCATTGATGTGCCACCTCTTCGTTTCATTCTCAGCAAAGAGCCCGCTACAGTATCTACATGGCACTTCTCCTTCAGTTATGGACTTAGTTAGAACTACTGCCTACTAATGGTCACTGGCATCTGTATAAAGTACCAGATCATCCTCATCATTAGGAATGGCTAACTTGGGGAGCATCTTGCAAACCTCCTTTAGTTGTTTTACCATTTTCGGTGTGATTCCTCCCATTTAAACTCGGCATCCTTTTTTCAACAGAGGACTAAACACCTTCCTGTATTGTGCTAGATTGTTGATGAATATTCCAGCAAAGTTAACCACTCCTAAGATGCTTTGGAGTTGCTTCTTATACTTGAAATCTTCAGGAAATCCTTGGACCTTTTCTACAATGTGTGGTTGTAGAATAATTCCGGACTCATCGATATCGACTCCAAGAAACTCGATTTGTCTTGTTGCAATTACTGCTTTTTTTTTCAGAAAGCACTAATCCTTCCTCGTGACATGCTTCTGAGAATATTTCCAGATGCTTCAAATGCTCCTTTATGTTTTTTGAGGCTATGAGGATGTCATCCACATAAACAAACATGAATGAGAAATAATCTTTGAAAAGATTATCCACCTTCCTTTGGTATATCTGGGGTGCGTTCGCCAAACCCATAGGCATGACATTCTAGATATAATGACATTGTGGTGTGGAGAAGGTTGTGAACTTTTTACTTCCTTCTTCCATCATAATCTGGTAGAACCCAGATTTGCAATCAAATTTTGAGAACACCTTGGCATTCTTGATAAAATTAACCAAGTGTTCTCTACTTGGTATGTAGTATCCATCGAACTCCATGATATTGTTGATTCATTTGTAGTTGATCACAAGTCTCGGCTTTCCCCGCTTGACTTCTTCATGATTTCGAACTAGAAATCTTGGACTGCTATATGAGGATACTCCTGGTGATATCAACTTAAGGTCCAGATGTTCCTTAAGTATTAGCTGCATATCATTTCGATCCTCTTGGTTCATTAGAATAGACTTATATCTTACGAACTCATGCTCCTTTTCTTCTTTTACTTTGAATGAAGCTTTGAGCTCGTTTTTATCCCACCAGACTAGAGGATCCTCATTAAAGTTCTTCTGTATCTTCTTTTTGACGTCCTCCAAAGATGTCTGTTCTTCGGTTGTAACGTCTTTCTGTAAGCTTTCTCCCAAGCTTGCTTTAAGAAGGTGGATTGTATTTTCTTTAAGTTTCTCCATCTTCCATCCTCCTCTAGTTTCGGTTCTCATCTGAAGGACTGCTTCGCCATATCTCCTTCGACCATTCATCTTTGGATGACTAAGTTTTCCTTCATCACCACACTTGCTGCGAAATCTGATAGGCATCTTTCTTTGAAATGCATTACGCAGTCTTGGTGCGATGATCTTATGTTCACAAATGTTATGAAAATAAACCTTCTTGTTGCGTTTTCTTGGGTAAAATGCTTGAACGTCTATAGGAAATTATTTCCTAACAGAATATCTGCTCTGGTATCATGAAAATATATTGGTGGAGTTTTTACCTTGTACCATGGGGTATGATCCGCTCCTCCGATCATGATTTCCGTTTGCTTGATTCCTCTATTAAGGATTAGCACCCTTTGAGAGAAATCTTTTCCTAGTACCGTTGGCAATTCTTTACCTGAGTCTTTAGGAAAGACTCCTTCTTTTGCTGTGCAGATGCCGGCTCCTGAATCAATGTATGCTGCAAAATATTCTGCACGATACTCCTTGTATATCATCCCGACGGTGATATATATTGAGAATGGACTTGTGGCCATGGGTGGATCAGAGCTTGTAAGCCCGAGCCTCTATTAGTAAACCTTGTATCTTTTCCCTTTGACCGTAAATTCCATTCCATCTTGTAATCTTTCCCAAGGTTTGTGTTCCTCGAGAAATTCCAGTCCCAACACTAGTTGTTCTGGGAACCTTTCTGCTACTCCTTCAATCACTAGCTCCAGTTCTCCGAGTTTGAGCTGTCCTTGATATCTCCCAGTTGTTGGCTGTTGAAGATAATATAAGACATCACAAGGAATAGAGTTTTCTCTTTTAGTAATGTCGAATATTACTTCTCTGGTTCCTGGATTACCTCCACGATAGGTTTCTTTCCCCATTTTTCACTGATCATTTTGTCTTCTTGGAAAGAAATCCTTCTCTGTTCGAATCTGAGGCTGTTTTGCCTATTCCAGACCGGCTTATCCTTGATTCGCAAATCCATATCGTAGATTGACGGTAATTCTATTATTTCTGGCCTGGTTGTGCATGCAACTCTTTCAAACATTTCTGGTATCTCGATATACTCTTTCATTTGGAATAGATCTGAATGATGAGTGTTGGATAGAGCATATGAGATATTGTAGGTAATAGAGTAAGGCATATTCCCTTCTTTCATCAGATCTTTGTTCTTGAAATCTTGATGAAGGGTGAGTGCCCTACTAAAGTCTTTATCTGCCAGATTGTAGGCAATCCTTGGATAGATGTAGGATGCCACCTTGCCTACGTACAGGTTTCCTGAGATTCCTTCCAGGCATGGTTCTCTTGTATTCTTGATCCTCTTATCAAAGATTGCAATATCGATAGGTGTATCGATACCTTCTTTGAATGTGGCTTTGATGAGGATCCAAATTGCTCCGATATGGATCCAAGACATGGTCTTGGCTGTTCCTTCCTTGAGTTTACTGAGTTCCCTTTTGATTTCGTCAATAGGAACTAGTTGCATTTCCATCACATTTCTCGTGAGCTCCATTGGGATAGCAATTTCCCCTTTGGTCACTTTGTATATGATGTTGTGCTTTCTCTTCTTGAAGCTTGGAAAGAATTTGTCCAACCTTTCTACGGTGAATCCATCGTATAGGTTGAGCCTTGAATCTTCCTTCATGATTCTCATAAGATTTTTATGAGAAATCGATGTCTGGGAAAAGAATCCAGACATATCCTCCTGCATCTCATGTCTGAATCTTTCTTCTTCACTCTGACTCATCTTCAGAGGACTCATCTTGGCTGAAGAATTCTTCTTCGTAGATGCTCTCGTCTGAGGGTATATCTTCAAACTGATATACCTGTACTAGATCTTGGAAGTAAACAGCTTCCTCTATTTCTGGAGTTGTCTCCAACTGTCGTACTCCTCTCTTCTGGTTTTTTGGGCAATCTGGTGAGATATGTCCTCTGGCTCCACATGTGTAGCAGTTACAATCCTTGAATCTTTCATTGACTCGTGTAGCTGCTCTTCGGAATGTCTTTCTCATGGGAGCTCTTCCTGTACTCCTCTGGTTTGACCCTGAGGATGAAGCTTGACCTTTTGAACTCCATCTGGATGGTCCAGAGCTCTGCCCTGATTTATAGCTTCGGGCCTTTTGTTTGGACCAAAAGGACTTTGGTCTTCGAGACCTCCATCCTCCGCTCTTTTGTGTGTGAGGATGATTTTTCTTCATCATTTTCTGCTTCCTTGGATTTCTCCCAATGATTGTTGGAAGATCATTGTTCTCACAACATAAGGGTACTGTTTTGTTAATTCCACTTAGTCTCTTGTAGTTCTTATGTAGAGATGCTTGATGGCACCACTCCATAATCTTGGCTTTAAGAAAGGACATCCTTCTTGCTATCGAGTCCAGCTCGCATGGTTCATACTCTTTAATCAGCATTTCCCTCCATGAGCTTGGAATCTTGGCAAAGAATAGGTGGAATACTTCTTCCTCCTTGATCTTTGATTTCCATCTATACTCTGTAAAGAGTTTGATGTACTCATCTACGTGACAGATGTCAAGTAGTTCCAGGCTGTATAGGGCATTCCTATACTTCTTCTTTTTTTCTTCTTCCATTCCTTCGAAGTAACCTACTCCGATGAAGTGGATCTTGAAAATTTTGGCCATGCAGTCAACAATGTTGCTAAGATTTTCACCTTCCATGGCCTCCTTCTTGACTTCGCCTGAGAGTACCTCCTAGACGCATTTTACTGATCCTTCCAGGCTCATAGTTAGGAACCTTATGAACCCTTCTTTATCCAGCTCTAATGCGCCACCTGCAATCTTCATGGCATTTGTCCATTCATTGATCAAGGTTTCTCTATTCTTGAAGTCTAGAGTGTCGAGGTTGAAGATCAACCCATATGGATTTATCGGTTTAAGGTGAGACCATCCATATGGGGTGTTGTGTAGGTTAGATCCTCGAACTCGGCTCGCTCCTGTTGACAGTCCAATCGCCTTCATTTTAAAATTTCCTGAGTTTTGGAATGTCTCTTCTTGTCTCCCTTCATGGACTCCATGTGATCCAGAAGTTCCTTCATTTAGGCCCGGATCTCTTTGATGAGCCTGTGACTGTTGTTGTGAGCTTGATGTATCTCCAACATTCATTTTTAGATCTACTATTGATAGTCCTTGGAAGGGCTCATATAGATCTCGTAGATCTTCAAGATTTACTCTTTCCATCCGGGGATGTGGATTCTCCTCGAAGAATGACAATCATCTTCTCGCTTTCCAACTTTGGCCTTATGACCTCCGTCGTTTTCCCCTTTTGGTGTAAAAGGGATTCTCTTCCGAAGGTTAGTGGTAACCTTCCTCCTGGCCTTTTTCCTGTCACCTTGGTTTCCAAGGATTTACTTGTTCTGTCAACTTTATGATGAGGTCGAGTTGCTTGTTCTGCAATTTCTCTACCTTGTCCATCTTAAGGCTGATCTCGAACATTATCTTGGATATGCTTTGGCAATATTCTCCAAAGAATCTCACTGTATTCTGCAATTCTCTAAGATCTTGGTTCATTTTAGAGTTATCTGACTCGATCTCCTTCCACTCTGTCATTCTGTCCAATGTGTAAAGTGGTAGGGCTTGCAAATTTTTCTTGAACCCTGGTTGGGTCGTTTCCTCCATTGTCTGTGTTTGGGAACACTTTCATGGATCTCGGTGAAACTTCGGAGTTCCACTATATTCCTTTCTATTTCTTTAGAATATTTTATCTCCATCTGGCGTAGTTCTTCCAGATGTTCTTCCTTGGTGTGGTTGGCGCGAATATTCGATATCTCCTTCCTTTGGATTACACCGTCCCACCATCGGTCGGCTTCCTCGTATTGTCTATACAACACACAATAATATTGTTGTATAGAACTGCTTGTCTCGTCATAGTTAACAGGCCAGAAGTCCCTGTTGCTCCAACTTTGAACAGGGCTGATAGTCCTGTTACTCTCGAATGTCGAACTTTCGTTCGGATCCATATATCTTGAAACTCTTCTCTCGTTAAGTGATAAAAGTATATAATAATTTTTTCCATTCATACATAAATAAACCTAGGGCTCTGATACCATTTTGAAGTGTGTAGATATTGATGAAAATTGAGCAGAAAATAAAATAAATATATAGCATAAAATATTCAGCCCGTGTTGTAAAAGGGTGTGTAGTTGAAAGCTTGGTTTGGAAATAGTCCAAATTTTTGAAGAAAATAGTCAGAATGTCCATTTGTTTGATTTACAAAAGATAAAAGGTGTATTTGATCCTATTTTAAAAGATGAAGGATATGGATGACCAAAATATTAGTTGGGGGGCATGGATGATCCTAGGGCATTAGTTTAGGGTCTTCCTTGACCCTTTGCCCATTTGCAAAAATAAGATCATTAATTAATAAAAAAAATGTCTTCGTCTACAAACTCATTTAATAAATAGCTAATTAGTTATAATCATTTGACCGAATGCTCCATTAGAACATATTCTTGAATATAGATGAATTAACAGGAATAGTTTCATGATTTAAGAGTTGGGTAGATAATATATAATTAGTGAGGTTAAAATTGTCCATCCCAGTCATGACAATGGCCCCAAACATCTTGGATTGCCCAGTGTTGAGAGTGGAATTTCACGTATTTTAGGTCTCACATTACACCGTTTTTGATAGAATGTTGCCATGATTTTGTATAGAATGGCATGGTTTTCATATCTTGTATAATTAAGATGCTACTAAGGTGTTTTGTTGAGTTTCGAAGGCAGGAAACAGGGTAAAACAGGGCAGGATCGGAAGAGGAGCAAAACAGACCCGGAACGGCCCAGCTCGGGAGCAGCTCGGCGAGCCGCTCGAGCCGATCTGGGTGCCGAGCGGCGGTAAACAGTGCCGAGTGGGGTCCCACTTGGACCCCAGTGACGTGGCCAGTGACGTGGCAGGCCGCTCGGCTGGGACCAGACCCAGCTCGAGCCGAGCTGGGTGCCGAGCGGCCCAGTTCAGAGCCCAGACGGGGCCTGTTCGATTCAACACTGTATAAATACCTTCCAGACGCGATTCTGAAGAAGATTCGTCGCGAAAACAGCCCTGCATCCATCTTAGAAACAATTAGGGAGATCGAGACGTCAATCGGAGAGAGCCCAGCCATAAACCATCATCAATCCACCCTCCTTTCATACCCATATCAGATTACAACCTGATTTCACCATCCATCCAATTCCACAAGGGTTCCAAGTGCTAATCGAGGGAAAATCAAGCAATTGAAGAGACGGAGAAGGAACGTGAGATTGCTCCTACACTAGGGTTTCACAATTCTTATCTATTCCTTTCTATTACTTTGATTATTGTTATGAATTGCTTAGCCATGAGGATTGCTTGTAATCTCATGGGCTAATTTCCTATACAGTTCTAGGGTTTGATGGATTGATTTAATTGATTTGGGGATTTAGACCAAAGATTGGGATTTTATGCAGTTGAGCTTTTGATTTTACTTATTTTACTAAGACATATTAATCTGCTTCGTAACGTCTTCATAATATATTCATGACATCCGCTATAATGCTTGGATTATTGTGTTAGCTTGTGTGCGTTCATGATTGGTATTGTCTATCTGTTAGGGATTAGAGTAGCTCCGCTATAAGCACTTTAATTTCATGAACTGGTTAATCAAATACTTGATTAGTTTAGTGGAACAATGCAATTAGACAATCAAGTAGGAAGTGAATAGAACCTTGTAGTAATTCCAGAAAATATCTTGTTAGTCGGGCTTACCATCCGGAGGTATTGTTGCTTGCTTTGATTAGTATCTAGGAATAAGGCTTGGTAATATTTGCGCACCTTAGGATTTAAACCAGATTAGACTGTTAGCTTTGAATCGAATCATATTCGGTGGGATAACAGGGATATGTGGTGTATTTTCAGTGAAACTGCATGAATGAACAATCGTAAGTCTAATAACCCAAATTAATTGGTCAATACCTGAAACCTTAGAACTGTTCGTCATCTCTTGGTTAGAACTTGCTTTTATTTTTATTGCTTTTAATAATTCAGCAATTTATTATTTGCGTATTTTAGTTAATTAATTCACTTCAAATCACTTGGAAATTTGGTTACATAATTCTGATTAATTAGTAATTCATAGTAAAATAAATAATTAGCTGTCTCAGTGGGATCGATAATTTAACTTGGGAACTTGCTGCTACAATTGATATCCTTACACTTGAGGATTAAATTATAGTGCGCAGAAAAAGCCTATCACCCAGCCATCAGAATGATACTCTTTTCGTGCATTATGACCAACACCATAAGGGGCTTGCTCTTCTGGCTTCATTTTTCTGTTGGCTATTCTTTTTTTAAGTGAGAGATCCAGAGAGATATGATATGAGTGATTTTGCAGGGATTAGAGTTAATTGGCCTACCACCTACCCTCAATATATACAACTAGCAAGTGGATTGTAATATAATTTCCAATTTGGGAAATTAGAACACACTATTGTATGAATGGTTGGATTTCCAATCTAATTATATGTCTCACGAGCAGGTGATCGTTTTTTTATATATTTGAGTTGTATCTTGCGTGCTCGGAAAATCATTTTTCTAAGTTATAAGGGTTGAATACCCCTTGTACTCGGTTCAAATATATATAATTTCCAATTTCTTTTACACATGCAAAATTGTAGGACGTCATCCCAAGACTTTGCATTAGATGCCTAACTTTTGGTACAATACCCATCCTTAATTTGAAACTGCAAACCCTATAAATGAAAACCCCACCATGTTTTTACAAGCACACCCAATTTTATATAGACGCATTATATTCTTCCTCATATATATTTTCTCTTTCAATGAGTTATTTAAGGAAACTCATTTTATTTTAAGAAATCGGCAACTCTTGCAACTCCCCGTTCCAAACGTTGTTCTGCAACTCTCGGTCAATTTTATTAAGTTTTGAAAGGTAATATAATAATTTTATATAATAAATAAATTATAAAGTATGTCATGTGTTAGTTGAAAATGGTAAATATATAATTAAGATATATTTTTGTGGGTGGGAATTGATTTGATATTTTGATAGTAAAATTTAATACGAGGCAAACGAAATTGAACATGGGAGTGTATGTTTATGTTTTAATTTTGTTTTGTATCTTGTTTGCCTAATTTTGGTCCAATTTTTGCAGAAATACTCAATTTTGGCCAGAAAAAATCATGTGGTTACCACGCGACACTCCAATTGAAAAGTAAATTAATCAATTACATACTATTATAAAGAAAATTATTTCGAACTAATTAATAGGACTTTTTAGTTTTGGGACGAAAAATATTTTTTAATTTTCACTTTCTTTTTTTTTCTTTTCCCATAGACACTCAAGTGCACAATCATTACACCTTTCATTCTTAAAAAAAAAAAATAGAGTTTTAAAACAAATAACCCTTAAAGACATCATATTTTCAATTTTTATTCTCACCAAACTCACATAACTTAATTTATCATTTATTTATTACTAAAAATACAAAAAGGTTATCGAGACAGACTGAGTAGTTATTCACATTACAAACTATTACTCATAAAAAAAAAATTGATAAATTTTAGTTGTGTCATGCAATTTTAAAAAGTATAAAAATGATATTTAAAAGAAAATGGCAGTTAACCATGCATAATCCGGTTCCATGAAATACAATTTTATGATCTAGTCATAGTGAATACAATAATCCAAAACAAATTCAGCTCTCCTTTGAATGATTGTTGTATCGGTATTATCGCAGGGATTTCTGTTCCGAAGATCTGTAACAAAAGCATTGTTGAAGCAATTTTCATCACCGGCAAAATTACAGTTGAGATCCAGACAGTAATTCCCGATATAATCACGAGCACGAGAATAATCAATGTCGCAGGAAATGAAACGAGCGAAAGCATTACTAGAATCAGCCTCCAACATATTCACGCATCCATAATGAATCTTATTGCATGCTTCACATTTATCCAAGATTAATACTCCAATTATAAGGGTTATTAACAACACTATACCCTTGCATTCACACACCATGTTTACAAGTTTATAATTGCCTCTACACCACTAATTATTTAACCAGCTAGCTTTTAATTTGACCAATATATATACATTTACTAAACCCAACTTAAGTTATGATGATGAGCTAGGATCGATGCATTCAATTTTCATAACGACTCAATTTAATTTCAACTCTAACGGCATTCATTACATTTATGATACGATAGTCACATTATTATAATTATTAATGAACTATATATACTAAACGACTATGTAGCTATCTTTATCCAAAACACATCACTTACTCCATTTAATTTATCATTTATTTATCACTTTAGTGAGAATCTAATAATGTATAAAAACTAATTATTATTTCTAATAATTAAAACTGTAAATAATCTATCTTAAAATCTTAATTAGAGGGAAAATCAATAGAAATCACTATGTGTTAGTACAAAAAATTACATCGACTGTGAGGAAATTTAGTTGTAACAGAATTGTAGCCGTTATACTAACAAAAATTTATATGGATAATAGGTGACAGTTAACTCTTTTGTTCAATGTCCCAATTTGTGATGCAATTAGTAACAACATGCTTTGTGACTGGATATGTTTTGTCAAAATAATGACGGAAATATTGATGCATCGCGTGATTTATGATCGAAATAATTACGGCGCGTTGAAACTGTTAGTGACGGATTATTTTCGTCGCTTAGATCCTCACTAATAACTTATTACTTTTTAATACTGATCTCTCCGTTCCAACATGATATTTATATATGAATATTTTTTTTTGTTTCATTGAAACATTTATATTTTCATATTAGTAAGTATGGCCTAAAAATTATATACTGATTTTCTATTGGTTCAAATTAAAATTAGGGACATAAAAGTAAAAGTATCTTTTAAACCAATCAAGTTATAACTAAACATTGAAATATTATAAATACGCATAAAAAGTAAATATAAACCTCAGTACATTAAAATAATATAAATATACTTAAAAAAAACATAAATCTCCGTAAGTTATAAAAAAAGTTATTCCCCGTTCCGGGTATTTTTACCCATTTATACGGGCACGAAAATTAAGACGTATTATTTTTTTAATATATAATGTAAGAAAAAGTAAGGATGAATTAGTAATTTAAAAAGAAAAAGTAAATAAAGTTGTTGGGATTATAAAAAGTAGGTAATAAAATATTATGTATTTTTATCATTAATGAAAGAGTAAAAATATGTGGGACACCCCAAAATGGAAAGTGAGTAAAAATACGTGGGACGGAGTGAGTATTATTTAAATTAGAATGAACTTTTTGAGTGAACCAATGCAGTATTTCTTTATTTTTCGAATGGAGTTTACAAGAATTTGACGAACTTCAAGAAAAATGGGTGATGTAATATTTTTCCATAAAAGAATGGACATAAAAAGAAATGATGTGTTTGATTGACAGAAGTAAAGGAAAGAAGAATGGGCATAATAAATAATGATGTGATTAATTGATATACCTAAATTTATATGATGAATTATTAATTTATTAGTAGAACGTGACATAATTTAAAACAGGCAGGGAAAATTAGGTATAGGTATGGATTATTACTTTTGCTAATCTATTGTTGCATTTAGAATAAAATTAAACAGATTTGGGAGTGTTACTTTTGCCAAATCTAGTGTTGTTCTTTTAGTAGAAATAATAGTTCAATATTAATTAGAGCCCGAATCTAAATATAGCGAATATGATTTAGTGGTATTGAAATTAGATCTTAGCTCAATACTTAGAAACGGGATTTTTTATTATATTTTTTTGTGTCATATTATTCAAAAATTGGAACACAAAATATATTTTAAAGAAAAATTCAAACCCAATCATGCCCATAGTTCACTTAAAAAAAAATTTTTAGTAAAAACTTTAATTTATTGTTAAATTGTTACCGATAGATTAATAACAGAATCCGTTTGTAATTTTCCATTGATAAAGTATGGGTTGGTAAACTTTTAACAACGAAAATTCAATTCCTTTAATAATTCATTGCTGCTGTTAGCAATTTACATAATGATTCTATTGTTAATCAATTGATAATACCAACAAATTTTATTCTATTAGTAAAAATATAAGAAAATCCATTCTTATTTTGTTGCTAAAAGAAAAATGTACTAGTTTTTATTATTTATCCGTTGATAATTACCAGCGGATTGAATTCGCTTGCTAAAAATGAGTTTTTAGTGGTTAGGTGTTAGATTGGTGTTTTACTCTTCTAGACAAACTAAAAAGGTATTTGGTTCATTAATAAAATTTTAAGTGAATTAATAAAACTTGAAAATGTCAAATATATGGAATAAACATGAGAAATTGGCTCAATTCTTTATTAGTTTCATGTTATAGTATAACAAACTCCCATTAGGCATGTGACCCAGCGGATACCTTTTAATTAACGAGCTTAAAAAGATATCAGTCCGTTTAAGTGTAACTTGTGTATAAACTTTTTTATTTTGTAATGAAAATTTATGGGTATACACAACCCTAACTAGGCAAAGTGGAATTCATGGATCAAGGCCGTAATATGCTATCCTAAGAATATAATTCAACATTGAATGCGCCCATCACGTAATTTTACTTACTATAGGAGTAATATGTCATGTAAATATTAATAGTAATAACAAGTTTTTAGTAAAATAGATGATTGAGTAAAATAGGTATAAAGTCCAATTTAAACCATGCTAGAGACAAGAAAGAATTCAATTATTGGTTTTTTTTTTTGGTTAAGAATCATGTCATATGGTACATGTAATTAAACTTAATGTCTTATAGATGTAAAGTCACGATTTCATGACAGTTTTTTTTTTTTTTTTTAAATACAACCTCATTATTAATTAATCCACCATAAACGTCTTTAAAATAGATGATTGAGTGAAATGGTTGTATCAAATAAATTTGGAAGTGTTAAATATCGTGAATGTAAGATTTGGGTAATTAATTTTCGTATATCGCGAATACGTTTTTAATTTATTTTATCGATCCTCATCACTTTTCTGACTTTAAAATTTAAATTAAAAGATTATGATCATATGTAAATTATATAAAGATTTATAAAAATTAAAATCCAATATTTATTTGTGATTTAGACCGGATCTCGTCCAATTCTCTCTTTTCGGCTAAGTTGTATACCAGTTTTTTCCAGGTGGAATGGCAAATACGAGGTGCAATTTTAAGTCTGTTTGGAATATAGAAAAAAAATTATCTGAAAAAAAAAAGAAAAAAAAGAAGCATTTGCTTAAGTCATAAGTGCATTGACCAAATTAAAGAAACATCCATGTCATGAAAGCTGGTACTCATACTAATGTTTATTTTATTCCTTAAAAAACCAAAAACACAGGGGATAAGAACTAAGTTAAGGTAGGTGCAGTGATATCAAGGAAGACACGACCCATCTCCTTCCCTAATTTCAGTTGACTTTCCGTGTCAAGATGGAGGAAGGTTACATTCAGCTGCTCTGCATCAACACAATACACATTTGGAACCCCACTGTTGAGCTGAGCTTCTCGCACTATTTCCGTATAATTACCTCCGCTTGCCAACCCCACCTGCCATTAAATTAATTCTCATCAAGATATATCATGATCATGATTAGGGTCATTGTATATATAAATAAATGGTGTACCCCACCATTAGGGGCCCCCACCGCCCCTGCCCTGGGGATTGGTGGAGGAGGTAAATCGCAGGATGTGCCTCAAGTGGCTTATAGGGAGGGCTCACTGTTAAACTTGTGCTTGCAAGGGGCCAAATTCATGCCAAAGACAGAATTCGAACCCCCACCCTGCAGCAACCAAGCTCAGCTGGAAGGTCTTTCCACTCTCCCCTCCACCACTTGAGCTATGCCCTGGGGGCATTGTATATATAAATAATAGACCTGAATAATGGGGAGAGAGGGGCATCCCAGATCAGTTCGAAAATCATTGAAGAACTCCACCAGTCGGTCTTTGTAGGGCAATGCGTCCACAAGGTGATACGAGTCCGACTCTCCCTGGTACCACAGCAACGCCCCAACTTCTCCACCACCGTTGGAAATTGCAGTGCCAGCCCGAGCCAGCATGAGCTCATACAAGTCCGTGCCACGCGCCCACTGGGTTATACTTGAGCTCACAGCAGCACATGGGACGAGCCCGACCTCCTCTTCGGGATGGCTCGTCAGGATAGTATGCGCAAACGGCATGCCAGGGCCTATACCAGAAAGGTGCCCTACTGGCCCGATTCCAAGGTGAAGAGGCTCGCGAGCCACTTCCCAAATGGAGTCGTTGTTGAGGCGAAGGATTCGGTAGTCTTGTTCGCATTCTTGTGGGATCTTGCCGTCCCAGATAGAGTTGTATAAGCCCCCTTGACCTACCATATTACTTTGCCCCCCAAGAAGGAATATGGTGCGGCACTGCACCGATGTGGAGGCTAAAGCCAAGAATATGATCATTATCATCAATGGGTATTCCATTTTGTGAAGCAAGTAATAGAGAAAGATTGGGTATAGAATACAGTACTGTGTTGTGTTGTGTTGTGTTTTGGACAAAGAGTTGGAGATTGTAGTACTCTATATATAGGCAAATAAGAGAAGGGTTATAATTTTAGATTTTATTTTTTCAATTTTTTTTCTTCATCTTCCAATAATGAGATCATTGAAAACTAGAAAAAAAAAAAAAAGGGGTAGAGAATGACTATTTCGAAAATGAAAGGATGAATGTGATGGGAATAAAGGGATGCCACATGTAACATAAATTTGGTATTCACGATCTTGGTTCGAGACAATGTATATATACATACAAATACAGTACATACATTCAACTTCATCAAGCACTTCATTTAATAAAGAGCTTAAGTCAATACAATACTACTAATTAGTACTATATTTTATCTCTACGACTGTATGCATATAATAAGTAGAACAAACAATCTATTATTAAATTAAAGAGAAATACTTGTGTAAGATTTTTTTTGGAAGACTTCCATGGAATACACATAGAGTGATAACATTTTAATAAAATGTAATAGTTGATTAATTAATGAAAAGTAATAGTGTGCATTGAATTATTTTATAAATATTTTTTATAAAGTAGAATATTAAGTTTCCTCATGTCAAATGCTATATATATATATATAAAGTAAATCATAATGGAGATTTTTTAGATATAAATCATGCATGTATAAAGAGAGAAAATAATTTATTGTGGTGGAGACTTGTATTGAATTATGTGATGTTATTTTTCTTTGTAATTTCTTTAGATTTGTAAGATTTTTGTTGGATTTTTTTCTTCAAAAAAAGTCAAAATTTTATTATTATGAGTAGACATAAGAGATGCTCTTACTCAATATACTATAATTATAATAAAATGAACTTATATAAAAACTTACAATATGAGGAAGTAGCAAAACATATCCTCTCCTCACTTTCTTTATAACTAATACATTTTACATATATAAGAAATTAGTCGTTTACAACTAATGCATTTTACTTATATAAGAAAGTCGTTTAGTTAAAATTTTAAAGTCTAAAAATTAAGGAATGGAAATTCAAAAGTCGAAAAATAAAAATAATGTATGCTTTGGATCATGTTTTATAAATTTCTAAAGCCACTTATTTCTACACCCTAAATGTTTAATATATGTCCAAATCAATCACAATGGAGAATCATAATAAAGATTGCTTTTTTTAGATATTAAATTTATTAATGCTGTTTTTGATGCATGTATATACAGAGAAACATATTTATGGGGTGACTTTTGTTTAATTTGATCCTTTTAATTTCCTCAACAAAGTAACCCATGGAATTACATCAATATAATTGTTTTTTAAATAAAAATCAATAAATGAATAAGGCATGGGGATTAAGTTTAATGCATGAGAACTAAGCCGTTTCCATATATTAATAATTAATAGGCAAAGACTTATGTGAGACGTCTCACGTAAGCCCTTACGTGAGACGACCAGAAAATAATAACTTTTATGAAGGAAAGTAATAATAAATTAATGAAAAGTAATAATGTTCTTTCATTAACAATTTATAATATAAATAAAAAATGATAATATTTTATAGCAAAAGTGATAATGATTTATAGCGAAAGTGATAACTATAAAAAAGTGAGATAAAAAAGTAAAAAATAGTCTCACGTAATATGGTCTAACGACCTACCCTAATTGATATAATAAATTGGATGGTAACAAACGAAATAATTAATTAATGTAGCATATTTGATTATGATTGGTGGAAGGATGGTGTTTTGATCCAATCAATACCCCTCTGGGCCTCTGGCCCAGTCTTAATGCGATAATGGACTCGCAGAAAGCCCAAAAAAGTGTTGGAGACAGTACATTGCATGTGCCTGCCTGTTCTGTTCTGAAAATTTACCACTCTATTAATTTACTTATTTTAGTTAAACAGTGGTTAAAATATAGTGCTACACTGCTACTCTATTTTAAAAAGTGATAGGTGGGCAAAAAGGATGTAGTCCCTCCATCCACATTTTTTTTGGATTGTTCCATAGAAATTGTTACATTCTTTTAAAATATTATGAAACCCACACAAAAATATTAGCATATTCACATTGACCCACACACACTCCACCCACACTACTAATACACCTACCCACTACACATTAAATATCATTTCTCTCACTTCACTTTACATTAAAATATTATACTCCTTAATCTCCATGCAAAAAAAAAAAAATGTCACGACTTTAATGGGACGGAGGGAGTAACATGTACCATAAAAAAATTTGTTTTTTCTCAC
This sequence comes from Pogostemon cablin, assembly GCA_023678885.1. NCBI lineage: Eukaryota > Viridiplantae > Streptophyta > Magnoliopsida > Lamiales > Lamiaceae > Pogostemon > Pogostemon cablin. The sequence goes on along the minus strand of CM043001.1, from coordinate 26,414,858 downwards.
TAAATATTCTATTAATAAAAACCTTAATTTCATTTAACAATGGATTTATAGATGGGCAAAAACTCCTTGTGCCCCTGGGACACACCGTGTCCCCATGTGAACATAAGAGTTTATGTTCACATGGAACACCGTGCTCCTTTGTAATTTAAACTCCTAAAAATATATAGGTTTAAATAGAATATAGAGGGGGAGGGTTGAGTTCACATGGGAACACGACGTGTCCCAGGACATATAAGCTTTTGCCTTTTAATAAAAGAGAAAAATAAATATCTTTAAATGAGATACCTAATATAATAAAATTGGATCTTTGGTGAGATGGGGGAGTTTGGTGAGATGGGGGAGTATGAATTCTTCTACAAAAGTTAATTAATACTACATTAAAAAAAATATTATAGTCCAAAATTATATAGACATCTAATATGACAGTATTATTATTATACTTATTTTACCATGGAAGCTTGTAGATGAAATCATGAAAACCTTTTACTAAATTACGTAATTCTACCGCGTGTAATAAGTAATACCCAACAATTGAAACTCCTAACTCATCACTAACATTATTAATTACAACATTAACTAATACTCCCTCCGTATCACGACAAAGAGTGCATTTTACCATTTTCGTCCGTCCCAACATAAGAAGTGCATTTCCCTTTTAGTAAATGAGACTCACACAAAACCATTAATATATCTCCATAGGATCTACACACCATACTAATACATCTACCCACTTTACATTTAAATATTATTTCTCTCACCTCAACTAACATCATCTATTCATTAAATATTATATCCCCTAATTTACGTGTAAAAAAATTTCTCCACTCTTGTAGTGGGACAGAGGGAGTACCTAATTTCATAGTATTGATTGGTTAGGGCTGTCCAACCACAAATTTTACGTGGGATTAACGCATAAGTAAATAAATATTCACTCTATATATTTCAATCATAAGGTATGAACGTACTCCTATATATTATGCGTTTCAATTGTGGCTCGTTTAGTCGGAATCAAATATATGTTGATGCTGTTTCTGATACCATTTACGTACATTTTTTATTATTTTAAATTTATACATCAAGTTAAGAATGATCTATCACCATTTACAATTTTTCTTTTCAAATATTTTTTTGTCTAAACAAACTTAAAATTATTACCTGGTGGGAGGTCCATATCACAAATAAATACACATTCAACACCTTAATTATCACTAACAGGATTTTAATTTATCAATTCTTTATATTTTACATAAGACAGTCTTTTTCTAAAAAGTGATGTAAATTGAAAAGCCGAAAATCAAAATAAAAAATGTGCTTGAAGTGTTGACGTGTTCTTTTATAAATTTCAAAAGCCCGCCTATTCTATCATGTAAGATTTTTAGACATTAAATGAATTAATGCTGTTTGTCATGCATGTATAAATAGAGAAAGTAATTTACTGTGGTGCAGACTTTTATTGAATTATGTGCTGTTATTTTTTCTTTCTAATTTCTTTAGATTTGTTAGATATTTCTTTTTTTTTCTTAAAAAAAGTGAAAATCTTATTAATGTGAGTAGACTCTGTTTGCATAAATATTACAAAATAAACATAGATATAAACAGGGGCGGATCCAGAAAATAATTTTTGGGTACAGTCGACATGTAATTATAAAATATTATTTATTTAAAATTTAAATTATATATAAATAAATTAAAATACAGAAATTTAATTATTGTTGACACCATTTAATTTTCTTTTATAAAAAGAAATTTAACGTATTATTATCATGCATTTATAGTATATATTTTAAAAAAAGTAATGAATTGAATGTATATATTTATGTTACAATTAATAATTTAAGTAATAAGTGAATAATGAAAATATGAATGCTTTTATAAAACATGAATATTAATATATTGTGTGTATATATGAGTAAAGTAAGAAAAAATACCAATGTTTAAAAATAAAATAAAAAGAAAAAGTGTAGGATAGCATTAGATAATCAAGCATATGATGTATAAAAAAAATAGAGAATACAAAGAAATTATATAAATATAAATAAAGAAATGAATAAATTATAAACTAAAGTTGTGGGAATAATGTAAATTTAAAAAGGAATAAATAAAGAAAATGGTAAATAATAGATAAAGTTGTAGAAATAATAATAATATAAATAAAATAAAATAAAAGGGAAAAGGGATCCCCATGATTTGAACTCTCAACCTCAACTACTGAGGTACAGGTGGTAACCACTAAGCTACTATGTATATTAGTTGTTATATCCAATATATATAGGTATTATTTTTTATTTTGGGGGTACAGCTGTACCCCCATATACCTACACTGGATCCGCCCCTGGATATAAACATACAATATGATGAAGTAGCAAAACATATCCTCTCCTCACTTTCTTTACAACTAATGCATTTCACATGAGCAAGTCGTCTAGTGAAAATTTTAAAGTCGAAAAAAAAAATGCTTGAAGTGTTGATCATGTTTTATAAATTTATAAAGCCACATATTTCTACACCCCAAATGTTTATTATATGTCCAAATCAATCACAATGGAGAATCATAATAAAGATTGCTTTTTTTAGATATTAAATTTATTAATGCTGTTTTGATGCATGTATATACAGAGAAACTTATTTATGGGGTGATCACGTTCGTTTGATTTGATCTGTTTAATTTCCTTAACAAATTAAGACGTGGAATTACATTAAAATATAATTTAGTTTTAAATAAAAATCAATAAGTGAAAATAAGGCATGTGAATTAAGTTTAATGCATGGCGCAAGCAGGAGAACTAAGCCGTTTCCATATTCGAAGTGCCAAAAATAAAGTATTTAGAATAAAGTGTGTACCAAATATGGCATGCATGATTGCATGCACACATCAATCTGCATTTAACTTTATTCTCTAATGTCCTTCCATATAGCTAAGGTGTGTATATAAATAATTAGAAAGAGAAACAACATATTAAGATAAAAATTATAAAAACATGTATTACATGCATAATTAATAGTTTCATTAAGAGATAAGCATATAATACTTGTATATAGCAATTTAAGTGTTAATATTGGCCATCACACTCAATGATGTAGACCTATATCAATTGAGCCCATGATCTTATGTTTAGAGAATCTCCACCTAACTTTGTTGAGGTCTCTGAGTATAATCATACTCACTGGAGTTCACATAAATATATTAATATTTTTTTGCATTCCAATAACCAAAACAAAGTAGATTAAACTGATATTACCATACTTAGCTAAAAATATGTGTGGAGCACCTCTATGTATCATGAATGGCCGTTCTTGCTCTCACATATACCTGTCGTTTATTGACTAATTATTTATTCTTGGGCCACACTTTCTTTAGATTGGGAAAATATCAAAATTGGTCCTTAATATTTGGTGTAATCCAAATTCAGCCTTTAAGTTTGTTAAATTCACAATTTTGATACTCTAGTGTTCGATTTTGGTCATTTTTGTCAAATTTAGTCATTTTATCAAATTCAGTCCTATAATTTTGGACAAAAAATGAACAAATTCTAACATAAAAGACTAAATCTGATAAATTCTTGCATAAAGGACTAAATTTAAAAAAAAAAGGACTAAATTTGATAAAAAGACTAAAATTATACTCAATGTATCAAAATTGAACTAGGACTAAAATTGGATTTAAAAAAATTGAAATTGAAATTTTCAAAAGTTAAAAGACTAGGTGTGAGTTTAATCATATTTAGTGGACCATTTGTAATAATTTGTCGATGAAATTAGGGTAAATAAAAATTAGATTGACTTGCCGGGTTAAAAAAAAAATAGATGGGCTTACTAACTTGAAAGAAAAATTATATCCGTAAGGGACACATAGACTTTCTGTTAATTAAATGGATGGAATCTCAAAAGATAAAGTAACGGAACTAAAAATGTAACAAAAATAATCAAATATGAAATGAGAAATTTCGTATGGGATTAAAAGAACAATTTCTCCCTTTTTTAAGAGATAGCAATTAATGGATGCTAGTTATACAATTATATACTCACTCTGTCCCATTTAAAGATTTTTTTTTTCATTTTTGTCATCTCACTTAAAATGTCTCATTTAATTTTTTACACATATAAGACTCACGCACACCTACTAATATAATTAAAATATGATGTCCACACATCAATTAATACAACTATCCACTATATATTAAATTAAAAAATAAAAAAATTGAGAATTGTAAATAAAAAAAATTACTAAAATTTGAATCAATCATACTTTAAAAAATGGATTTATGATATTTTCCCTTATAATTATTTGACCATCATAAATGTAATTAATGCAAATAATCATTAAAGTTGGAATTAAATTAAGTTGTTATGAACATTTAATGCATCCCGCATCATAATAAGCTCATTTAAATAGGAGTTTTAATTAGTAGATAAATGCACATAGATTGGTTAAAAGCTACCCAAAGTCATGAACATGGGATGTGAAAGCAAGGGTAGAGTAGTAATTCTAATCATGATTATAATGGGAGCAACACTAATCTTGGATAAGTGTGAATATGTTGATGGATGTGGGCCTGATGATAAATTGAACTAATGCTATTACTAACTCCTTTTGTTACAAGACTGATCTATCTCATCTTCAAGACCTCACTCAATATTGTGAGGATTTCAACAATATTTTTGATGGAAATTGAAGACTGCTACGTATCCATTTTTGTTAGTGATATTTACACTTACAATCCAGACTGCAATATTATTTATCCAGATGCTTTTCAAAAGAGAGTTGATTTAGTTTGGAATCTTTGTTTGGAATTTTTAAATTAGTTGTGTTTTAATTAAATACCACAATAAGTCGTTGTACGTCTTTTCAAATGCCCTACGACAACAGGGGCTTTGACAACAGAGATTTTTTATAAAAAGAAGCTAACAGACAACACATTATATGTGTTATCTTAATGTATTTTTGGTGTAGTGCATGTAAATAAGGTTTCTAAGGTTAAAATAAAGGTTAACCACCCTTAACCCACGATATAAAGTTCAAAAAAATTATGTTTATTAGTAAACACAGGACACCGTATAAATGCGCATGTATGTTTCAACATAAATAATTAAATTAATTAGCTGTTATGATTCCATATGCATGCATTTAACCTTATAAACCTCGTAATATAAATGAAGGATTTAATATTTCAGGCTTTGTAATTTCAATAAATCAATCAACTTTAAGAGTTGGGTAGATAATAATCCATTCAAGAGCATGTGTCATTACTTTAGAAACTAATAATGACACGTCACATTATTCGATTAAAGAGTGAAATACAAATGAAACGCCTATTTTATAGGGGATCCGGTTTGTATAATTGTCCATCCCAGTTATGACAATGGCCCCAAACATCATGAGCTCTGTCCAAAATGTGGTATGTATTTGTATTATGAAAAGGATTATGTTTGAGGAGTTTGGCCACCAAAAGATTATAAAAACACTCTTTTTCGGGATAATTGTTCATAAAATCAAGACAGCAATTGTCGAGAACATAACCACCTTCAGAATAATTTTTCCCACTGCAAATGTAATCTGTGAACAAATTCCAGCATTTTCTAGTCAACTTATTTTCGCACACCTCTTCACTATTAACACCTTCAATCATTATTATTACTGAAATTATTATTATTTTTAACATGATCATGCTCTTAAATTCACACATCATTTTTGATTCTTAATTGGAGATTAATTAAGTTTTTGTAAGAATTCTTGTTATATATATAATGAAATATGTACTTTATTGAATATAGCTAGCTTAAATGCAACGAGAATCATAACATCAATCTAACTTGAAACCAACACACACATTCATTAATTATAACTTAAATGTTTAAGGGTCAGCCTTCCAATTAATACATTAATTATTGTTTTGTATTTCTAAATTTAACTGTAGAAAATGATCATAGAAGGGAAATTTTCAGCTTTCTTCATTGAATTTTGGGTTAATTGAAAAAAATAAATAAATTATGAACTTTAATCAAATTGCAAATTAATGGGAAAATAGATTTTCTTGAATATAGATGATGAATTAAGAGGAAATGCATTAATTATTGTTGTACTAAATTGAACAGTACGAAATGATCATATATAAGGCAAAATTTCAGCTTTCTTCATTGGATTTAGGGTTAATTGAAAAAAAACTACAAATTATATTCTTATTAGAAATTAATTCTTATATACCTTAGATAAATTGAAAAAAAGAACTATACTTTTAAATATTATTGCATAACGCACCAAATTTTTTAAAAAGAACTTCAAGTCTCCACCTTTAAAAAAAATATCATACATTTAGTGCGTTTTGCAACAATATTTAAAATAATTTTTTAAATTTTTTTTAATACAACTTGGATTGTTAAAAATCAAAATCTAGTCCTTCATTTATCTATTTGTGAAGTACAACTCCTTGTTGGCCTACAAAACATGAGTTAGTTATAAAGATTTAAAAAAACTGAGTCAAGTTGGTGTGTTGAATTAATTAAATATTGATGCTCATGATCATTTCATCTAATCATAATTAATTTTATCCAATGAATTGCGTGCATTCATGATCTTTTTTCTAGCTCTTTTAATTTAATAAATTAAAAATTATATGTTACAACTTACATCCCTAGCTAGCCTGCTTTCTTATATATACTTGATCTAGCTATATAAATTACAAATGTAAGTTTGGTGATAATCAAATTAATTAAGCTGTACAAATACGTACATTCAACTCCACGTAAAAGCTTATGTTCCATATGACAATTATTCAACATTAATCTTTTTAATAATTTCTTCATTACCACTTGATATACTTAAGCACATTAATAGGGTATGAGAATGGTGGGTACTAAAAAATACCAGATCGACTTGTTTTTTCAACTCCCTCCATCTCCTTGAAAGGTATTCGTTAACTTTTTGCACGTGGATTAAGGAGTATAATAATTTATTGTATAGTAAGGTGAGAGAAATAATATTTTAATGTGTAGTGGGTAGTTGTATTAGTGTTGAGTGTGGGGTTATGTGTAGTGGTTGTAGGTCACATCAATTCAAAAAGGAAAATAGATACTTTGTAATGGGACATATCAAAATGAAAAAATAGATACGTATCAAGCGGACGAAGGGAGTATAAAATTTGAAATTTCACAACAATTCATATAAACTTGAATAATTAGGCCTTGTCCATCTTTGTAAAATAAAATACCAAAAATCAAAAGGTTTCATACTGTATTTATAAGTCGATCATGTCAATTTGTAATAGTATTTATACTATATATTTTAGCAAGCTAACGATGCTATAAATACTAAAAAAAACTATTTTTTATCAATGGAATATTCCGTTGTTAAAAGCCTTAATTCCAACGGATTAGCAACGAAAAATTAATTCCGTTGGTAAATAATTCAATTAGTGATTTATATAACGATTCCCTTGGTAATCCGTTGGTAATTACCAACGGATTGAATTCCATTGCTAAAATAGAGAATAAATTCGTTGGCATTCCGTTGCCAAAACAAAAATGTCATTTTTGTTGCTAATCTATTGGTAATTACCAATGAATTGAATTATGTTGGTAATTTCAATTGCTAAAAATACTTTTTTTTAGTGAAAATATCTTATTCACCAACTTAAATAAGAATAACTTTGACATAATTTAGAACTAAGAGTATCTTATATGTCCCTGAGCTATATATAATAATAATAATAATAATAATAATAATAATAATAATAATAATAATAATTTGCAAAGGGAAAAGGGTAACATTGGACCCTAATCTCTACCATTGGAATCAACCACACCCTCAAACTAATCTTTTGTTCACCTAAACCCTTCACCTATTTAGAAGGAATCAAGTATGCCCCTCACCTTTCTTTCTTAAACAAATAAACCCCTTTTGACTAATTCCCCACCTTTTACTACTTCCAAGTTTTGTTATATATTTTTATTCATTTATTTTCTTATATACCTATATATATACTCAATTTCCTTCCAATTTTTCATCAATTTGTTTCAAAATATACATAGTCCATTACGACCATATCAGACCCATCATGCTTCTGTACATTAATTAAACAACATTAATCTCGTAATTATCCAACTTGAAATAGTAACAGTACTTTTTTCGACCGCCAATCCACCGAGTATCTGGGAGGTTTTACAGCTGCTCCTCACAACCAACCACGCACCCCGCAGTGTGATGGTTCAATCCCGTTCCTTCAGCGGACCTCAGCACAACCCTGATTTGTTTCCTACACCGGGTGTACAGGATGCTGCTACTATTTCTCGTCGGAAAATATGGAGATTAAGGTTGCAGAATATAATGGAAGGCTACATAATTCGGGTAGTAGCCCAAGATTATTTATTTACAGAATGAAAATATTATTATACACTCATACTACTTAAGCAAGAGGAGAAGACTCTTCTAGCTACCTATGGTAGCTGAAATGGAAACATTCATACAAAGAAAGAAAGAAAAATACAATACTTATTGAATGAGAGAAAACAGATGGTGATGATCGATGCCTTCTGCTTCCTCAACACACCTATTTATAGAGGCTTTCGGATTTGAAATTCAGATTTCAAAGCCTCTCAATCTTTTGTGACGTCACTGCTTGCGTCACTTCACATTGGATGCCAACCTCTCAGCAGCTGGCTGGTCTTCTTTTCTTTATTGGATTTTTTTTTGTGACGTCACTGCTTGCGTCACTTTACATTGAATGCCAACTTTTCAGTAGCTGGCTGGTCTCTTTTTATTGGATTCCCTTTTGTGGGTCATCTTCTTTGTCGGTCACATGTCTGTTACTCTTTCGGAAAGGTCACCTGGCTCTTGCTTTTTGAGGAGTCATTTGTCCTCTTTGGTGCCTGATGATTCTCCCGGTTGGGTATTTCCCTCTTCTTTCCACGTGTCTCCTTTGTTGGGGGTGGATCAGCAGTTCTGATCATCCCTATGCCCAATCTTATCCCTTTCCCAAATTCTGGTTCTGTTTGGGTGGAACAGCTTGTGCATACCTTGTTAGTCCATTGCCCAAAATGGGCCATGTTGTAATATCTCCGATGAGTTTGTTTGCTCACTGAAATCTTGTTTCTCCAGAGAAGTTCTTGTTTTTCCTGGAAAGCCTTCTCAGCGAATACTGTCTTCTTCCCTGTTAAAGTATTCAACAGGAAAGACCCATTCAAAGACTTATGCTCGAATTTGAATGAGAACTTGATCGTCACTATTTTCACCTAGATTTTATGTCATTTTTGTGTATGTTTTCATCCTTTTATTTCGTATTTTTGTATCTCTTTATATTGTATTTTGGAAAAATGATGATATTGATCTTCATGTCTTTGGATAGGTGATTATGAAGATAAATGGTGATAAAAAGCATGAAGAATGGATAAGAATGAAAAAAATAAAAAAATTAGCCAAAATACATAAAAATACTCCCGTGTTTTTATATAATGCCCGTGTTTTTCTGCAGGTGACCAAACATACAGAAAGCTAAAAATCTGCAGAAAAATACGGGCAAGTGCATAAAAACACGCTCGTGTTTTCTTGCACTTTGGCCAAAATTGCATTTTACAACTTTGTGCAATTTTCAGGTGTGTTGAGGGGGTATAATACCCCCAATATCAACATTTGAAGGCAGAAAATCGAGGGTTTTGGGCTGCACACACTCCTCTCCATCCATCCATCATCCATTCCTCCATCTTCATTCATCTCCATCCCATCCCTCTATCCTTCAATTCATCCATCCATTCCCCTTGATTTCCTCAAATCCATCCACCATTCCATCAATCCACCAATCTAAGGAAGGGAAAAACATCACGGAGTGAAGATTGGAGCATGTTGAAGGAAGATAAGACCAACTTCAAAAGGGAAGCCAATCAAACTTTGACTTGTTGTTTTCTTCATTATTTAGCTCAAATGGAGCAAGCCATGGATTATATTGATTTTGTAATGATTTATAGTGGCTAGTCCTCATGTGAGGCTAGCAATATGATTGGTGAAGGATAATGTAGATTTGCACACCATATGTTTGATGAATTGATTGTATGAATATTTTCTATCATGAATGTTATTTCTCATTTCGTGTATGATTTGTGTGGTTAAATTTTCTATTCATAGTGTTAGGATGTCCATTCCAATATTATGCTTAGTGGTTTAATTGAATCATTGATTGCATGAGATAACTTAGTTAGTATGAGGGGAGGTAAGTCATACCCTTCTTGTGCTTAGAACCTCATGATAGGACATTAGTGATAAACTAGTTGGGGAACCCAACTTATGATCATAGTACTTTCATGGGAATTGAGAGTAAGAGACAATCCTAGGAGATTTAAACTTGTAAAAGAGTCGAGAACCTAATTACCTTGGCCATAGGGATTAGGGGTACATAAGTGATTGCCCTTAATATCAAAACATGATGACCTTCAATGCATGTGTGTGTGAGTCTACATGAGTCTTTTCCATGATATTGCTTGCCTTACATACTTCTTAGATTGCTCACCATCACCCATTATCCATCTCATTTGTACATGATCTATCTTTAATTGCTTTCTTAGTTAGTTTATAGTGTAATTAAACTCTCCCTTTATTGATTAGTCCTTCTAGAGTGAAACATCTTTCGAATACGGATACATCACTTTCTCCCTTGGGTTCGATATTATAAATTTTGCACTTGATCACCACGTCTACATACAACAATAGAGTACGCTTACTCTTATCAATTTGTACCAAAATTGAGACTAAGTTCATGACGCCGTTGCCGGGGAGAAATGCTTCAGTGTAACGTGTTTGAATTTGTTAGCTCTACTTAGGATATTTTTTTATTTTTGCTTTTATATTTACTTTGGAAAATCTTATTCTAACTTGTTCTTCTTGATAGGTACACCAACCTTGATAGAAGAGAAGAAGGAGCAATCAAAAATAGAAAGTGAAGGAAGTTGTAGCCTTGAAAAGAAGAGTATGAACATGGATGGTTGGAACCAATACTTGGAAGGAAATTATGAAAATCTATTTGGTTTGGTTCCACCACAACAATCAATTGGCTACATGAATGAGAGCAACTACGGGTATAATTGCCTAATGAGTCAAGCAAGCTCTCAATGCTACAACAATGAGAGTTATGAGGACTAGAAAAGTGCTTACAATGGAAATACGTTCCAATCTCAACAAGCATACACTTATTCCTTACCAAGTTCCAACAACCAAGTTCCTACGGTTACATCTTTATCCGAAAATAATGCCTTAATGGAGTTGTTTAGAAGATATTCTAAAGGAAGTGATACAAGGCAAAGTTTTCAAACATGTCTTCCTAATTATGGGACTCAAGATCTCCTCAACTTTGTATCGTACGGTGCAACAAGAGTGGATGATGCCAAGTTCTCAAGTAGAGGATATGTTTTACATGCAACGAAGTAATTTCCAAAATCAAGAGAATTATCTCCAAGAACAAAGTTGGCAACCATCGAGTGAAGAGATAAGCCATCCGTAGAAGATCGAGTTGAACAACTTATGGAAATGATGTATGAGATGATTGAAGAAAGAAGAGAAGAAAGAAAGAAAAAAGATGAGAAAAATGAGAGGAGATTTGAGGCCCTTGAACATCAAATGAGTCAAATGATAAGTGAACGGAACACTCTTCAAGAAATTGAGAATTTTGAAGAAAAGTTTGAAGAAGAGTTTAAGGTAGAAGAGTGTTCGGGGAATGAGGACTCAAGTGATGAAGAGCTATTTGAAGATAAAGAAGACAAGGAGAATTCAAGTGAAGATGAGGAATCAAAAGAGGTGTATGAATTCAATGAAGAGGAACAAGGTCTAAAAGCACTTGAAGAAGAGTTCGAGAGTGAAATGAGCATTTCTAAACCTTTTAACTCTTCAAGTTGCATTAAATTTCAAAATATTGTTTATATTAACTTTGTCTTACCTATTGATTCTTCTCAATATCTTAGGGAAAAGAGAAAGCTTGAAGAGATGTTGGGAGCTTATGTGGTAAGAAGGAATAAGTGGTGGCCACGAAAGGAGAGGTCAATGGAATGCAAGCTCAAACAAGTTGAATTTTTAAAGCCAATCTCAAAGGACGTTACTGAGGTCGTTACTTGCCACAAATGCTTAATAGAGGAAGAAGCATAAAGATTAAAATTTGATAGCAAGAACGAATGATATCCTTGGCCATTCCAATGAGTTCTCCATGATCCGTCCAGCTTAAAGACGTTAAACTTAGCGCTAGATGGGAGGCAATCCATCATTATCTTTATTGCTTTCAATAAGGATGATGGATTTGATTTTTGGTGTTTTGGTTTGAGCTTTGTGTTTTGTTTGTGCTTTGTGTAGGAATTATATTAAACTTGGTATAGATTTGAAGCGTATTGGATTACGAGAAGAGCTACGAGGGATGCTTCAAAGGGAGAACCTATTATTTGACTCAAACTTAATTATAGTCTTAGCTAAGAATTAAGTTTGGGGGGTTGATTTTTTTATGCTCTCATAGTTCTCATATTATGAACATTTGCACCGATGCACATAGTTTCCTTGTGTCTTGTGTTTGTGTTTTTATTCTTATTTTCTTGTGTTGTGAGTCATTTTTTTTAATATGAGTGATGATGTGTTGTTTGTGATAAGTGATGGCAAATTATGTTAAGGATCTCTACTAGTTAAATTGTGACATGTTCTATTTAACTTGTTCAATTTAAAGTGAATTGAGGTGTAATAAGTTCCTAAAGGTTCGACCAAAAGCTTGTGAGCATTTGAGCCTCAACCGTGCATCCATGGTTATTTCTTCATGAGTGAATCGATTGAGCCTTGGTAAGCTAGAACTTATTAGTGGACTACGGGAATGAGCCCGATTGTTGGAGGTTAGTGAGATGATCTTAGACCATCCTTGTACTTTAAAGTCATTATCATATATTTCCTTACCTTATACATCATCCCTAGTTAGCCACTTCGAGCCTTTAAGCCTATTTCTTGTGAATTAAGCACATTATAAGCCATGATTACCCACTTAAGCCTTATATATACCTTTTGTGTGGGTGATTGAGGAGATGGTGGTTTACACGGTTTGATGTGAGAATTGTGCAAGAGAAAGAGGGAAATGGTAAACAAGCAAGAAAAGGATGAAAGAGCTCAAACAAAGATACATGCTACCTCAAAATAAGAAAATGAGCAAATCAACAAATTAAAATATGCTCATGTAATCGTGAAAGTCAAAGAAGGAAGCATACAATCAAAAGAAGTTCAAGAAACATAAGGAATTATAACGATAAGTACTTGTATTTAGAAAAGAAAAGAAAGGAAGATAGAAACGTGAAGAAGTTGATCATCTCTTCGATTACTTACACTAGATAAGTCACTACTATCTAAATTCTCCCTACCTTTACCAAAAAGCCTATCATTACATTCAAAAGTAAAGTCCTATTTGATTATTAATTGAAGCTATGGTGGTTTGTGAATGTAGTCCACGAGTAAGCCTATGGTGTGTCGGGCCAATTGGTTGATGAGTGTTGATTTACCTTATCTTGTTAGAGTGTTGAGTGCATTTGATATCCTATGTGAGGCTTGGATCAGAAGAAATTATATTACTCTTTAATCTCTTCGAATTGAACTTGTTAATTTTTATGTTATGAGTTTAATATTGTAGGGTGACTCGATATGATTTGTAGTCCTTATTACTTATGATATGTTATTGCTTATGTTAGTTAGGTCTTTTTCTAGGTGAAAATTACTCCTCTTATTTTATCATTTTCGTTGCTCGGGGACGAGCAACACTTTAAGTTTGGGGGGTTGATCGTCGCTATTTTCATCTAGATTTTATATCATTTTTGTGTGTGTTTTCATCCTTTTATTTTGTATTTTTGTATCTTTTTATATTGTATTTTGGGAAAATGATGATATTGATTTTCATGTCTTTGGATACGTGATTATGAAGATAAATGGTGATAAAAAGCATGAAGAATGGAGAAGAATGAAAAAAATAAAAAAATTAGCCAAAATACATAAAAATACGCCCGTGTTTTTATGTAGTGCCTGTGTTTTTCTGCAGGTGACCAAACATACAGAAAGCTGAAAATCTACAGAAAAACACGGGCAAATGCATAAAACACGCCCGTGTTTTCTTACACTTTGGCCAAAATTGTATTTTACAACTTTGTACGATTTTCAGGTGTGTTGAGGGGGTATAATACCCCCAATATCAACATTTGAAGGCAGAAAATCGAGGGTTTTGGGCTGCACACACTCCTCTCCATCCATCCATCATCCATTCCTCCATCTTCATTCATCTCCATCCATCCCTCTATCCTTCAATCCATCCATCCATTCCCCTTGATTTCCTCAAATCCATCCACCATTCCATCAATCTACCAATTTAAGGAAGGGAAGAATATCACAGAGTGAAGATTGGAGCATGTTGAAGGAAGATAAGACCAACTTCAAAAGGGAAGCCAATCAAACTTTGACTTGTTGTTTTCTTCATTATTTAGCTCAAATGGAGCAAGCCATGGATTATATTGATTTTGTAATGATTTATAGTGGCTAGTCCTCATGTGAGGCTAGCAATATGATTGGTGAAGGATAATGTAGATTTTGCACACCATATGTTTGATGAATTGATTGTATGAATATTTTCTATCATGAATGTTATTTCTCATTTCGTGTATGATTTGTGTGGTTAAATTTTCTATTCATAGTGTTAGGATGTCCATTCCAATATTATGCTTAGTGGTTTAATTGAATCATTGAATGTATGAGATGACTTAGTTAGTATGAGGGGAGGTAAGTCATACCCTTCTTGTGCTTAGAACCTCATGATAGGACATTAGTGATAAACTAGTAGGGGAACCCAACTTATGATCATAATACCTTCATGGGAATTGAGAGTAAGAGACAATCCTAGAAGATTTAAACTTGTAAAAGAGTCGAGAACCTAATTACCTTGGCCATAGGGATTAGGGGTACATAAGTGATTGCCCTTAATATCAAAACATGATGACCTTCAATGCATGTGTGTGTGAGTCTACATGAGCCTTCTCCATGATATTGCTTGCCTTACATACTTCTTAGATTGCTCACTATCACCCATCATCCATCTCATTTGTACATGATCTATCTTTAATTGCTTTTTTAGTTAGTTTATAGTGTAATTAAACTCTCCCTTTATTGATTAGTCCTTCTAGAGTGAAACATCTTTCGAATACGGATACATCACTTTCTTCCTTGGGTTCGATATTATAAATTTTTCACTTGGTCACCACGTCTACATACAACGATAGAGTACGCTTACTCTTATCAATTTATACCAAAATTGAGAATAAATTCATAACTTCACCTCCACCATTGCTTTGATGCAGGCAAATAAACCCCTCGCTCTCCGCGTAGAGATCTGTTCTTCAGAAAATGTAGAAACCAAGACTGGTTCCTTTCCAGAAGACTCTTTGATCTTATTTGATGCTGAAATATCGGGTCTTCTTAACTTGATAAAATGGAAGGCCTCGTGGTTGCCTTTTTTGACTGGTTCTGGAGCAGCACTGGTGAAGTACAGCTCTAATACATCGCCTCTGGATAGAGTCAAGTTGTTTTTCCATGCCTTGAAAACTTTTCTTCCAGCCAATCTGGAAGTTTTACAAGTTCTGGAAAACCTGGTACAACATATAGATCGAGGCTAGTGCCCCAAAGTCATACCACTGCTTTACATCCATTGGATTTGAGCCATCTCGCAACTAAATTCGGGGGTATTCTCCAGATATATCCACCTGACATTTCTCCGATCGGATTCCTTATTTGGTATTTAATTTTTCCCGGCTGGCCTGGTATTCTTACCAATAAGAGTAATCAGCTAAGTTAATACCAACCTTAGCAGTGCCTATCATAGGCCTAAGGTTGATCTCTCCTTCTTTGACCCCAGAGGTGCTGGGTTGACTCGAAGGCTCAAGATGTGACTCAGAAGCCTCGATTTTTTCTTGGATTGGTTCATCTTTTGGAGGTTCCAATCTAGAACTCGTGCCAGTGGTATTTGAATCCCCTGCTTTGGGTTTAGAGCCCTGTTCTCGACTACTCTCCTTTTGTCGATTTGCTATTGCCAACAACAGCCCGGAGGAGTGGCTCTCGTAATGACTCGAATAGACTCGCATTATTGTAAATACAATCTCGTATGCAATTCGACACTTTGGTCTTATCGCCCTCTTGTATTTTTCCAGCACGCGTTGCATTGAGTGCCAGATTCTCGAATTCTCTTAGGAGCAACTCAAGGTTGTCCATCAGGTGCCTTGATACAGTCAGGATGGAGTCTATTTCAGCTCCTTTCATCCCTTGTCAGGAAATCTGCTAAAACATTCTCAACAGATTTAATAATGACAATATTAAAATCATAATATTGGCATTCTGCCTGTCATCTTAAAAGTCTAGCCTTTTCTGGTTTAGATTCAATTTTATTTTTCAAAAAGGCTTTGACGCTTGTGTTATCAATTTTAAGGATGAATTTCTTCGCGAGAAGAAATAGCGGCCATTTTTTAAATGCCTTCCTAACCACAAAGAACTCATTTTCATTGATGTGCCACCTCTTCGTTTCATTCTCAGCAAAGAGCCCGCTACAGTATCTACATGGCACTTCTCCTTCAGTTATGGACTTAGTTAGAACTACTGCCTACTAATGGTCACTGGCATCTGTATAAAGTACCAGATCATCCTCATCATTAGGAATGGCTAACTTGGGGAGCATCTTGCAAACCTCCTTTAGTTGTTTTACCATTTTCGGTGTGATTCCTCCCATTTAAACTCGGCATCCTTTTTTCAACAGAGGACTAAACACCTTCCTGTATTGTGCTAGATTGTTGATGAATATTCCAGCAAAGTTAACCACTCCTAAGATGCTTTGGAGTTGCTTCTTATACTTGAAATCTTCAGGAAATCCTTGGACCTTTTCTACAATGTGTGGTTGTAGAATAATTCCGGACTCATCGATATCGACTCCAAGAAACTCGATTTGTCTTGTTGCAATTACTGCTTTTTTTTTTCAGAAAGCACTAATCCTTCCTCGTGACATGCTTCTGAGAATATTTCCAGATGCTTCAAATGCTCCTTTATGTTTTTTGAGGCTATGAGGATGTCATCCACATAAACAAACATGAATGAGAAATAATCTTTGAAAAGATTATCCACCTTCCTTTGGTATATCTGGGGTGCGTTCGCCAAACCCATAGGCATGACATTCTAGATATAATGACATTGTGGTGTGGAGAAGGTTGTGAACTTTTTACTTCCTTCTTCCATCATAATCTGGTAGAACCCAGATTTGCAATCAAATTTTGAGAACACCTTGGCATTCTTGATAAAATTAACCAAGTGTTCTCTACTTGGTATGTAGTATCCATCGAACTCCATGATATTGTTGATTCATTTGTAGTTGATCACAAGTCTCGGCTTTCCCCGCTTGACTTCTTCATGATTTCGAACTAGAAATCTTGGACTGCTATATGAGGATACTCCTGGTGATATCAACTTAAGGTCCAGATGTTCCTTAAGTATTAGCTGTATATCATTTCGATCCTCTTGGTTCATTAGAATAGACTTATATCTTACGAACTCATGCTCCTTTTCTTCTTTTACTTTGAATGAAGCTTTGAGCTCGTTTTTATCCCACCAGACTAGAGGATCCTCATTAAAGTTCTTCTGTATCTTCTTTTTGACGTCCTCCAAAGATGTCTGTTCTTCGGTTGTAACGTCTTTCTGTAAGCTTTCTCCCAAGCTTGCTTTAAGAAGGTGGATTGTATTTTCTTTAAGTTTCTCCATCTTCCATCCTCCTCTAGTTTCGGTTCTCATCTGAAGGACTGCTTCGCCATATCTCCTTCGACCATTCATCTTTGGATGACTAAGTTTTCCTTCATCACCACACTTGCTGCGAAATCTGATAGGCATCTTTCTTTGAAATGCATTACGCAGTCTTGGTGCGATGATCTTATGTTCACAAATGTTATGAAAATAAACCTTCTTGTTGCGTTTTCTTGGGTAAAATGCTTGAACGTCTATAGGAAATTATTTCCTAACAGAATATCTGCTCTGGTATCATGAAAATATATTGGTGGAGTTTTTACCTTGTACCATGGGGTATGATCCGCTCCTCCGATCATGATTTCCGTTTGCTTGATTCCTCTATTAAGGATTAGCACCCTTTGAGAGAAATCTTTTCCTAGTACCGTTGGCAATTCTTTACCTGAGTCTTTAGGAAAGACTCCTTCTTTTGCTGTGCAGATGCCGGCTCCTGAATCAATGTATGCTGCAAAATATTCTGCACGATACTCCTTGTATATCATCCCGACGGTGATATATATTGAGAATGGACTTGTGGCCATGGGTGGATCAGAGCTTGTAAGCCCGAGCCTCTATTAGTAAACCTTGTATCTTTTCCCTTTGACCGTAAATTCCATTCCATCTTGTAATCTTTCCCAAGGTTTGTGTTCCTCGAGAAATTCCAGTCCCAACACTAGTTGTTCTGGGAACCTTTCTGCTACTCCTTCAATCACTAGCTCCAGTTCTCCGAGTTTGAGCTGTCCTTGATATCTCCCAGTTGTTGGCTGTTGAAGATAATATAAGACATCACAAGGAATAGAGTTTTCTCTTTTAGTAATGTCGAATATTACTTCTCTGGTTCCTGGATTACCTCCACGATAGGTTTCTTTCCCCATTTTTCACTGATCATTTTGTCTTCTTGGAAAGAAATCCTTCTCTGTTCGAATCTGAGGCTGTTTTGCCTATTCCAGACCGGCTTATCCTTGATTCGCAAATCCATATCGTAGATTGACGGTAATTCTATTATTTCTGGCCTGGTTGTGCATGCAACTCTTTCAAACATTTCTGGTATCTCGATATACTCTTTCATTTGGAATAGATCTGAATGATGAGTGTTGGATAGAGCATATGAGATATTGTAGGTAATAGAGTAAGGCATATTCCCTTCTTTCATCAGATCTTTGTTCTTGAAATCTTGATGAAGGGTGAGTGCCCTACTAAAGTCTTTATCTGCCAGATTGTAGGCAATCCTTGGATAGATGTAGGATGCCACCTTGCCTACGTACAGGTTTCCTGAGATTCCTTCCAGGCATGGTTCTCTTGTATTCTTGATCCTCTTATCAAAGATTGCAATATCGATAGGTGTATCGATACCTTCTTTGAATGTGGCTTTGATGAGGATCCAAATTGCTCCGATATGGATCCAAGACATGGTCTTGGCTGTTCCTTCCTTGAGTTTACTGAGTTCCCTTTTGATTTCGTCAATAGGAACTAGTTGCATTTCCATCACATTTCTCGTGAGCTCCATTGGGATAGCAATTTCCCCTTTGGTCACTTTGTATATGATGTTGTGCTTTCTCTTCTTGAAGCTTGGAAAGAATTTGTCCAACCTTTCTACGGTGAATCCATCGTATAGGTTGAGCCTTGAATCTTCCTTCATGATTCTCATAAGATTTTTATGAGAAATCGATGTCTGGGAAAAGAATCCAGACATATCCTCCTGCATCTCATGTCTGAATCTTTCTTCTTCACTCTGACTCATCTTCAGAGGACTCATCTTGGCTGAAGAATTCTTCTTCGTAGATGCTCTCGTCTGAGGGTATATCTTCAAACTGATATACCTGTACTAGATCTTGGAAGTAAACAGCTTCCTCTATTTCTGGAGTTGTCTCCAACTGTCGTACTCCTCTCTTCTGGTTTTTTGGGCAATCTGGTGAGATATGTCCTCTGGCTCCACATGTGTAGCAGTTACAATCCTTGAATCTTTCATTGACTCGTGTAGCTGCTCTTCGGAATGTCTTTCTCATGGGAGCTCTTCCTGTACTCCTCTGGTTTGACCCTGAGGATGAAGCTTGACCTTTTGAACTCCATCTGGATGGTCCAGAGCTCTGCCCTGATTTATAGCTTCGGGCCTTTTGTTTGGACCAAAAGGACTTTGGTCTTCGAGACCTCCATCCTCCGCTCTTTTGTGTGTGAGGATGATTTTTCTTCATCATTTTCTGCTTCCTTGGATTTCTCCCAATGATTGTTGGAAGATCATTGTTCTCACAACATAAGGGTACTGTTTTGTTAATTCCACTTAGTCTCTTGTAGTTCTTATGTAGAGATGCTTGATGGCACCACTCCATAATCTTGGCTTTAAGAAAGGACATCCTTCTTGCTATCGAGTCCAGCTCGCATGGTTCATACTCTTTAATCAGCATTTCCCTCCATGAGCTTGGAATCTTGGCAAAGAATAGGTGGAATACTTCTTCCTCCTTGATCTTTGATTTCCATCTATACTCTGTAAAGAGTTTGATGTACTCATCTACGTGACAGATGTCAAGTAGTTCCAGGCTGTATAGGGCATTCCTATACTTCTTCTTTTTTTCTTCTTCCATTCCTTCGAAGTAACCTACTCCGATGAAGTGGATCTTGAAAATTTTGGCCATGCAGTCAACAATGTTGCTAAGATTTTCACCTTCCATGGCCTCCTTCTTGACTTCGCCTGAGAGTACCTCCCAGACGCATTTTACTGATCCTTCCAGGCTCATAGTTAGGAACCTTATGAACCCTTCTTTATCCAGCTCTAATGCGCCACCTGCAATCTTCATGGCATTTGTCCATTCATTGATCAAGGTTTCTCTATTCTTGAAGTCTAGAGTGTCGAGGTTGAAGATCAACCCATATGGATTTATCGGTTTAAGGTGAGACCATCCATATGGGGTGTTGTGTAGGTTAGATCCTCGAACTCGGCTCGCTCCTGTTGACAGTCCAATCGCCTTCATTTTAAAATTTCCTGAGTTTTGGAATGTCTCTTCTTGTCTCCCTTCATGGACTCCATGTGATCCAGAAGTTCCTTCATTTAGGCCCGGATCTCTTTGATGAGCCTGTGACTGTTGTTGTGAGCTTGATGTATCTCCAACATTCATTTTTAGATCTACTATTGATAGTCCTTGGAAGGGCTCATATAGATCTCGTAGATCTTCAAGATTTACTCTTTCCATCCGGGGATGTGGATTCTCCTCGAAGAATGACAATCATCTTCTCGCTTTCCAACTTTGGCCTTATGACCTCCGTCGTTTTCCCCTTTTGGTGTAAAAGGGATTCTCTTCCGAAGGTTAGTGGTAACCTTCCTCCTGGCCTTTTTCCTGTCACCTTGGTTTCCAAGGATTTACTTGTTCTGTCAACTTTATGATGAGGTCGAGTTGCTTGTTCTGCAATTTCTCTACCTTGTCCATCTTAAGGCTGATCTCGAACATTATCTTGGATATGCTTTGGCAATATTCTCCAAAGAATCTCACTGTATTCTGCAATTCTCTAAGATCTTGGTTCATTTTAGAGTTATCTGACTCGATCTCCTTCCACTCTGTCATTCTGTCCAATGTGTAAAGTGGTAGGGCTTGCAAATTTTTCTTGAACCCTGGTTGGGTCGTTTCCTCCATTGTCTGTGTTTGGGAACACTTTCATGGATCTCGGTGAAACTTCGGAGTTCCACTATATTCCTTTCTATTTCTTTAGAATATTTTATCTCCATCTGGCGTAGTTCTTCCAGATGTTCTTCCTTGGTGTGGTTGGCGCGAATATTCGATATCTCCTTCCTTTGGATTACACCGTCCCACCATCGGTCGGCTTCCTCGTATTGTCTATACAACACACAATAATATTGTTATATAGAACTGCTTGTCTCGTCTTAGTTAACAGGCCAGAAGTCCCTGTTGCTCCAACTTTGAACAGGGCTGATAGTCCTGTTACTCTCGAATGTCGAACTTTCGTTCGGATCCATATATCTTGAAACTCTTCTCTCGTTAAGTGATAAAAGTATATAATAATTTTTTCCATTCATACATAAATAAACCTAGGGCTCTGATACCATTTTGAAGTGTGTAGATATTGATGAAAATTGAGCAGAAAATAAAATAAATATATAGCATAAAATATTCAGCCCGTGTTGTAAAAGGGTGTGTAGTTGAAAGCTTGGTTTGGAAATAGTCCAAATTTTTGAAGAAAATAGTCAGAATGTCCATTTGTTTGATTTACAAAAGATAAAAGGTGTATTTGATCCTATTTTAAAAGATGAAGGATATGGATGACCAAAATATTAGTTGGGGGGCATGGATGATCCTAGGGCATTAGTTTAGGGTCTTCCTTGACCCTTTGCCCATTTGCAAAAATAAGATCATTAATTAATAAAAAAAAATGTCTTCGTCTACAAACTCATTTAATAAATAGCTAATTAGTTATAATCATTTGACCGAATGCTCCATTAGAACATATTCTTGAATATAGATGAATTAACAGGAATAGTTTCATGATTTAAGAGTTGGGTAGATAATATATAATTAGTGAGGTTAAAATTGTCCATCCCAGTCATGACAATGGCCCCAAACATCTTGGATTGCCCAGTGTTGAGAGTGGAATTTCACGTATTTTAGGTCTCACATTACACCGTTTTTGATAGAATGTTGCCATGATTTTGTATAGAATGGCATGGTTTTCATATCTTGTATAATTAAGATGCTACTAAGGTGTTTTGTTGAGTTTCGAAGGCAGGAAACAGGGTAAAACAGGGCAGGATCGGAAGAGGAGCAAAACAGACCCGGAACGGCCCAGCTCGGGAGCAGCTCGGCGAGCCGCTCGAGCCGATCTGGGTGCCGAGCGGCGGTAAACAGTGCCGAGTGGGGTCCCACTTGGACCCCAGTGACGTGGCCAGTGACGTGGCAGGCCGCTCGGCTGGGACCAGACCCAGCTCGAGCCGAGCTGGGTGCCGAGCGGCCCAGTTCAGAGCCCAGACGGGGCCTGTTCGATTCAACACTGTATAAATACCTTCCAGACGCGATTCTGAAGAAGATTCGTCGCGAAAACAGCCCTGCATCCATCTTAGAAACAATTAGGGAGATCGAGACGTCAATCGGAGAGAGCCCAGCCATAAACCATCATCAATCCACCCTCCTTTCATACCCATATCAGATTACAACCTGATTTCACCATCCATCCAATTCCACAAGGGTTCCAAGTGCTAATCGAGGGAAAATCAAGCAATTGAAGAGACGGAGAAGGAACGTGAGATTGCTCCTACACTAGGGTTTCACAATTCTTATCTATTCCTTTCTATTACTTTGATTATTGTTATGAATTGCTTAGCCATGAGGATTGCTTGTAATCTCATGGGCTAATTTCCTATACAGTTCTAGGGTTTGATGGATTGATTTAATTGATTTGGGGATTTAGACCAAAGATTGGGATTTTATGCAGTTGAGCTTTTGATTTTACTTATTTTACTAAGACATATTAATCTGCTTCGTAACGTCTTCATAATATATTCATGACATCCGCTATAATGCTTGGATTATTGTGTTAGCTTGTGTGCGTTCATGATTGGTATTGTCTATCTGTTAGGGATTAGAGTAGCTCCGCTATAAGCACTTTAATTTCATGAACTGGTTAATCAAATACTTGATTAGTTTAGTGGAACAATGCAATTAGACAATCAAGTAGGAAGTGAATAGAACCTTGTAGTAATTCCAGAAAATATCTTGTTAGTCGGGCTTACCATCCGGAGGTATTGTTGCTTGCTTTGATTAGTATCTAGGAATAAGGCTTGGTAATATTTGCGCACCTTAGGATTTAAACCAGATTAGACTGTTAGCTTTGAATCGAATCATATTCGGTGGGATAACAGGGATATGTGGTGTATTTTCAGTGAAACTGCATGAATGAACAATCGTAAGTCTAATAACCCAAATTAATTGGTCAATACCTGAAACCTTAGAACTGTTCGTCATCTCTTGGTTAGAACTTGCTTTTATTTTTATTGCTTTTAATAATTCAGCAATTTATTATTTGCGTATTTTAGTTAATTAATTCACTTCAAATCACTTGGAAATTTGGTTACATAATTCTGATTAATTAGTAATTCATAGTAAAATAAATAATTAGCTGTCTCAGTGGGATCGATAATTTAACTTGGGAACTTGCTGCTACAATTGATATCCTTACACTTGAGGATTAAATTATAGTGCGCAGAAAAAGCCTATCACCCAGCCATCAGAATGATACTCTTTTCGTGCATTATGACCAACACCATAAGGGGCTTGCTCTTCTGGCTTCATTTTTCTGTTGGCTATTCTTTTTTTAAGTGAGAGATCCAGAGAGATATGATATGAGTGATTTTGCAGGGATTAGAGTTAATTGGCCTACCACCTACCCTCAATATATACAACTAGCAAGTGGATTGTAATATAATTTCCAATTTGGGAAATTAGAACACACTATTGTATGAATGGTTGGATTTCCAATCTAATTATATGTCTCACGAGCAGGTGATCGTTTTTTTATATATTTGAGTTGTATCTTGCGTGCTCGGAAAATCATTTTTCTAAGTTATAAGGGTTGAATACCCCTTGTACTCGGTTCAAATATATATAATTTCCAATTTCTTTTACACATGCAAAATTGTAGGACGTCATCCCAAGACTTTGCATTAGATGCCTAACTTTTGGTACAATACCCATCCTTAATTTGAAACTGCAAACCCTATAAATGAAAACCCCACCATGTTTTTACAAGCACACCCAATTTTATATAGACGCATTATATTCTTCCTCATATATATTTTCTCTTTCAATGAGTTATTTAAGGAAACTCATTTTATTTTAAGAAATCGGCAACTCTTGCAACTCCCCGTTCCAAACGTTGTTCTGCAACTCTCGGTCAATTTTATTAAGTTTTGAAAGGTAATATAATAATTTTATATAATAAATAAATTATAAAGTATGTCATGTGTTAGTTGAAAATGGTAAATATATAATTAAGATATATTTTTGTGGGTGGGAATTGATTTGATATTTTGATAGTAAAATTTAATACGAGGCAAACGAAATTGAACATGGGAGTGTATGTTTATGTTTTAATTTTGTTTTGTATCTTGTTTGCCTAATTTTGGTCCAATTTTTGCAGAAATACTCAATTTTGGCCAGAAAAAATCATGTGGTTACCACGCGACACTCCAATTGAAAAGTAAATTAATCAATTACATACTATTATAAAGAAAATTATTTCGAACTAATTAATAGGACTTTTTAGTTTTGGGACGAAAAATATTTTTTAATTTTCACTTTCTTTTTTTTTCTTTTCCCATAGACACTCAAGTGCACAATCATTACACCTTTCATTCTTAAAAAAAAAAATAGAGTTTTAAAACAAATAACCCTTAAAGACATCATATTTTCAATTTTTATTCTCACCAAACTCACATAACTTAATTTATCATTTATTTATTACTAAAAATACAAAAAGGTTATCGAGACAGACTGAGTAGTTATTCACATTACAAACTATTACTCATAAAAAAAAAATTGATAAATTTTAGTTGTGTCATGCAATTTTAAAAAGTATAAAAATGATATTTAAAAGAAAATGGCAGTTAACCATGCATAATCCGGTTCCATGAAATACAATTTTATGATCTAGTCATAGTGAATACAATAATCCAAAACAAATTCAGCTCTCCTTTGAATGATTGTTGTATCGGTATTATCGCAGGGATTTCTGTTCCGAAGATCTGTAACAAAAGCATTGTTGAAGCAATTTTCATCACCGGCAAAATTACAGTTGAGATCCAGACAGTAATTCCCGATATAATCACGAGCACGAGAATAATCAATGTCGCAGGAAATGAAACGAGCGAAAGCATTACTAGAATCAGCCTCCAACATATTCACGCATCCATAATGAATCTTATTGCATGCTTCACATTTATCCAAGATTAATACTCCAATTATAAGGGTTATTAACAACACTATACCCTTGCATTCACACACCATGTTTACAAGTTTATAATTGCCTCTACACCACTAATTATTTAACCAGCTAGCTTTTAATTTGACCAATATATATACATTTACTAAACCCAACTTAAGTTATGATGATGAGCTAGGATCGATGCATTCAATTTTCATAACGACTCAATTTAATTTCAACTCTAACGGCATTCATTACATTTATGATACGATAGTCACATTATTATAATTATTAATGAACTATATATACTAAACGACTATGTAGCTATCTTTATCCAAAACACATCACTTACTCCATTTAATTTATCATTTATTTATCACTTTAGTGAGAATCTAATAATGTATAAAAACTAATTATTATTTCTAATAATTAAAACTGTAAATAATCTATCTTAAAATCTTAATTAGAGGGAAAATCAATAGAAATCACTATGTGTTAGTACAAAAAATTACATCGACTGTGAGGAAATTTAGTTGTAACAGAATTGTAGCCGTTATACTAACAAAAATTTATATGGATAATAGGTGACAGTTAACTCTTTTGTTCAATGTCCCAATTTGTGATGCAATTAGTAACAACATGCTTTGTGACTGGATATGTTTTGTCAAAATAATGACGGAAATATTGATGCATCGCGTGATTTATGATCGAAATAATTACGGCGCGTTGAAACTGTTAGTGACGGATTATTTTCGTCGCTTAGATCCTCACTAATAACTTATTACTTTTTAATACTGATCTCTCCGTTCCAACATGATATTTATATATGAATATTTTTTTTTGTTTCATTGAAACATTTATATTTTCATATTAGTAAGTATGGCCTAAAAATTATATACTGATTTTCTATTGGTTCAAATTAAAATTAGGGACATAAAAGTAAAAGTATCTTTTAAACCAATCAAGTTATAACTAAACATTGAAATATTATAAATACGCATAAAAAGTAAATATAAACCTCAGTACATTAAAATAATATAAATATACTTAAAAAAAACATAAATCTCCGTAAGTTATAAAAAAAGTTATTCCCCGTTCCGGGTATTTTTACCCATTTATACGGGCACGAAAATTAAGACGTATTATTTTTTTAATATATAATGTAAGAAAAAGTAAGGATGAATTAGTAATTTAAAAAGAAAAAGTAAATAAAGTTGTTGGGATTATAAAAAGTAGGTAATAAAATATTATGTATTTTTATCATTAATGAAAGAGTAAAAATATGTGGGACACCCCAAAATGGAAAGTGAGTAAAAATACGTGGGACGGAGTGAGTATTATTTAAATTAGAATGAACTTTTTGAGTGAACCAATGCAGTATTTCTTTATTTTTCGAATGGAGTTTACAAGAATTTGACGAACTTCAAGAAAAATGGGTGATGTAATATTTTTCCATAAAAGAATGGACATAAAAAGAAATGATGTGTTTGATTGACAGAAGTAAAGGAAAGAAGAATGGGCATAATAAATAATGATGTGATTAATTGATATACCTAAATTTATATGATGAATTATTAATTTATTAGTAGAACGTGACATAATTTAAAACAGGCAGGGAAAATTAGGTATAGGTATGGATTATTACTTTTGCTAATCTATTGTTGCATTTAGAATAAAATTAAACAGATTTGGGAGTGTTACTTTTGCCAAATCTAGTGTTGTTCTTTTAGTAGAAATAATAGTTCAATATTAATTAGAGCCCGAATCTAAATATAGCGAATATGATTTAGTGGTATTGAAATTAGATCTTAGCTCAATACTTAGAAACGGGATTTTTTATTATATTTTTTTGTGTCATATTATTCAAAAATTGGAACACAAAATATATTTTAAAGAAAAATTCAAACCCAATCATGCCCATAGTTCACTTAAAAAAAAATTTTTAGTAAAAACTTTAATTTATTGTTAAATTGTTACCGATAGATTAATAACAGAATCCGTTTGTAATTTTCCATTGATAAAGTATGGGTTGGTAAACTTTTAACAACGAAAATTCAATTCCTTTAATAATTCATTGCTGCTGTTAGCAATTTACATAATGATTCTATTGTTAATCAATTGATAATACCAACAAATTTTATTCTATTAGTAAAAATATAAGAAAATCCATTCTTATTTTGTTGCTAAAAGAAAAATGTACTAGTTTTTATTATTTATCCGTTGATAATTACCAGCGGATTGAATTCGCTTGCTAAAAATGAGTTTTTAGTGGTTAGGTGTTAGATTGGTGTTTTACTCTTCTAGACAAACTAAAAAGGTATTTGGTTCATTAATAAAATTTTAAGTGAATTAATAAAACTTGAAAATGTCAAATATATGGAATAAACATGAGAAATTGGCTCAATTCTTTATTAGTTTCATGTTATAGTATAACAAACTCCCATTAGGCATGTGACCCAGCGGATACCTTTTAATTAACGAGCTTAAAAAGATATCAGTCCGTTTAAGTGTAACTTGTGTATAAACTTTTTTATTTTGTAATGAAAATTTATGGGTATACACAACCCTAACTAGGCAAAGTGGAATTCATGGATCAAGGCCGTAATATGCTATCCTAAGAATATAATTCAACATTGAATGCGCCCATCACGTAATTTTACTTACTATAGGAGTAATATGTCATGTAAATATTAATAGTAATAACAAGTTTTTAGTAAAATAGATGATTGAGTAAAATAGGTATAAAGTCCAATTTAAACCATGCTAGAGACAAGAAAGAATTCAATTATTGGTTTTTTTTTTTGGTTAAGAATCATGTCATATGGTACATGTAATTAAACTTAATGTCTTATAGATGTAAAGTCACGATTTCATGACAGTTTTTTTTTTTTTTTTTAAATACAACCTCATTATTAATTAATCCACCATAAACGTCTTTAAAATAGATGATTGAGTGAAATGGTTGTATCAAATAAATTTGGAAGTGTTAAATATCGTGAATGTAAGATTTGGGTAATTAATTTTCGTATATCGCGAATACGTTTTTAATTTATTTTATCGATCCTCATCACTTTTCTGACTTTAAAATTTAAATTAAAAGATTATGATCATATGTAAATTATATAAAGATTTATAAAAATTAAAATCCAATATTTATTTGTGATTTAGACCGGATCTCGTCCAATTCTCTCTTTTCGGCTAAGTTGTATACCAGTTTTTTCCAGGTGGAATGGCAAATACGAGGTGCAATTTTAAGTCTGTTTGGAATATAGAAAAAAAATTATCTGAAAAAAAAAAGAAAAAAAAGAAGCATTTGCTTAAGTCATAAGTGCATTGACCAAATTAAAGAAACATCCATGTCATGAAAGCTGGTACTCATACTAATGTTTATTTTATTCCTTAAAAAACCAAAAACACAGGGGATAAGAACTAAGTTAAGGTAGGTGCAGTGATATCAAGGAAGACACGACCCATCTCCTTCCCTAATTTCAGTTGACTTTCCGTGTCAAGATGGAGGAAGGTTACATTCAGCTGCTCTGCATCAACACAATACACATTTGGAACCCCACTGTTGAGCTGAGCTTCTCGCACTATTTCCGTATAATTACCTCCGCTTGCCAACCCCACCTGCCATTAAATTAATTCTCATCAAGATATATCATGATCATGATTAGGGTCATTGTATATATAAATAAATGGTGTACCCCACCATTAGGGGCCCCCACCGCCCCTGCCCTGGGGATTGGTGGAGGAGGTAAATCGCAGGATGTGCCTCAAGTGGCTTATAGGGAGGGCTCACTGTTAAACTTGTGCTTGCAAGGGGCCAAATTCATGCCAAAGACAGAATTCGAACCCCCACCCTGCAGCAACCAAGCTCAGCTGGAAGGTCTTTCCACTCTCCCCTCCACCACTTGAGCTATGCCCTGGGGGCATTGTATATATAAATAATAGACCTGAATAATGGGGAGAGAGGGGCATCCCAGATCAGTTCGAAAATCATTGAAGAACTCCACCAGTCGGTCTTTGTAGGGCAATGCGTCCACAAGGTGATACGAGTCCGACTCTCCCTGGTACCACAGCAACGCCCCAACTTCTCCACCACCGTTGGAAATTGCAGTGCCAGCCCGAGCCAGCATGAGCTCATACAAGTCCGTGCCACGCGCCCACTGGGTTATACTTGAGCTCACAGCAGCACATGGGACGAGCCCGACCTCCTCTTCGGGATGGCTCGTCAGGATAGTATGCGCAAACGGCATGCCAGGGCCTATACCAGAAAGGTGCCCTACTGGCCCGATTCCAAGGTGAAGAGGCTCGCGAGCCACTTCCCAAATGGAGTCGTTGTTGAGGCGAAGGATTCGGTAGTCTTGTTCGCATTCTTGTGGGATCTTGCCGTCCCAGATAGAGTTGTATAAGCCCCCTTGACCTACCATATTACTTTGCCCCCCAAGAAGGAATATGGTGCGGCACTGCACCGATGTGGAGGCTAAAGCCAAGAATATGATCATTATCATCAATGGGTATTCCATTTTGTGAAGCAAGTAATAGAGAAAGATTGGGTATAGAATACAGTACTGTGTTGTGTTGTGTTGTGTTTTGGACAAAGAGTTGGAGATTGTAGTACTCTATATATAGGCAAATAAGAGAAGGGTTATAATTTTAGATTTTATTTTTTCAATTTTTTTTCTTCATCTTCCAATAATGAGATCATTGAAAACTAGAAAAAAAAAAAAAAGGGGTAGAGAATGACTATTTCGAAAATGAAAGGATGAATGTGATGGGAATAAAGGGATGCCACATGTAACATAAATTTGGTATTCACGATCTTGGTTCGAGACAATGTATATATACATACAAATACAGTACATACATTCAACTTCATCAAGCACTTCATTTAATAAAGAGCTTAAGTCAATACAATACTACTAATTAGTACTATATTTTATCTCTACGACTGTATGCATATAATAAGTAGAACAAACAATCTATTATTAAATTAAAGAGAAATACTTGTGTAAGATTTTTTTTGGAAGACTTCCATGGAATACACATAGAGTGATAACATTTTAATAAAATGTAATAGTTGATTAATTAATGAAAAGTAATAGTGTGCATTGAATTATTTTATAAATATTTTTTATAAAGTAGAATATTAAGTTTCCTCATGTCAAATGCTATATATATATATATAAAGTAAATCATAATGGAGATTTTTTAGATATAAATCATGCATGTATAAAGAGAGAAAATAATTTATTGTGGTGGAGACTTGTATTGAATTATGTGATGTTATTTTTCTTTGTAATTTCTTTAGATTTGTAAGATTTTTGTTGGATTTTTTTCTTCAAAAAAAGTCAAAATTTTATTATTATGAGTAGACATAAGAGATGCTCTTACTCAATATACTATAATTATAATAAAATGAACTTATATAAAAACTTACAATATGAGGAAGTAGCAAAACATATCCTCTCCTCACTTTCTTTATAACTAATACATTTTACATATATAAGAAATTAGTCGTTTACAACTAATGCATTTTACTTATATAAGAAAGTCGTTTAGTTAAAATTTTAAAGTCTAAAAATTAAGGAATGGAAATTCAAAAGTCGAAAAATAAAAATAATGTATGCTTTGGATCATGTTTTATAAATTTCTAAAGCCACTTATTTCTACACCCTAAATGTTTAATATATGTCCAAATCAATCACAATGGAGAATCATAATAAAGATTGCTTTTTTTAGATATTAAATTTATTAATGCTGTTTTTGATGCATGTATATACAGAGAAACATATTTATGGGGTGACTTTTGTTTAATTTGATCCTTTTAATTTCCTCAACAAAGTAACCCATGGAATTACATCAATATAATTGTTTTTTAAATAAAAATCAATAAATGAATAAGGCATGGGGATTAAGTTTAATGCATGAGAACTAAGCCGTTTCCATATATTAATAATTAATAGGCAAAGACTTATGTGAGACGTCTCACGTAAGCCCTTACGTGAGACGACCAGAAAATAATAACTTTTATGAAGGAAAGTAATAATAAATTAATGAAAAGTAATAATGTTCTTTCATTAACAATTTATAATATAAATAAAAAATGATAATATTTTATAGCAAAAGTGATAATGATTTATAGCGAAAGTGATAACTATAAAAAAGTGAGATAAAAAAGTAAAAAATAGTCTCACGTAATATGGTCTAACGACCTACCCTAATTGATATAATAAATTGGATGGTAACAAACGAAATAATTAATTAATGTAGCATATTTGATTATGATTGGTGGAAGGATGGTGTTTTGATCCAATCAATACCCCTCTGGGCCTCTGGCCCAGTCTTAATGCGATAATGGACTCGCAGAAAGCCCAAAAAAGTGTTGGAGACAGTACATTGCATGTGCCTGCCTGTTCTGTTCTGAAAATTTACCACTCTATTAATTTACTTATTTTAGTTAAACAGTGGTTAAAATATAGTGCTACACTGCTACTCTATTTTAAAAAGTGATAGGTGGGCAAAAAGGATGTAGTCCCTCCATCCACATTTTTTTTGGATTGTTCCATAGAAATTGTTACATTCTTTTAAAATATTATGAAACCCACACAAAAATATTAGCATATTCACATTGGCCCACACACACTCCACCCACACTACTAATACACCTACCCACTACACATTAAATATCATTTCTCTCACTTCACTTTACATTAAAATATTATACTCCTTAATCTCCATGCAAAAAAAAAAAAATGTCACGACTTTAATGGGACGGAGGGAGTAACATGTACCATAAAAAAATTTGTTTTTTCTCACTAAATATTCTATTAATAAAAACCTTAATTTCATTTAACAATGGATTTATAGATGGGCAAAAACTCCTTGTGCCCCTGGGACACACCGTGTCCCCATGTGAACACAAGAGTTTATGTTCACATGGAACACCGTGCTCCTTTGTAATTTAAACTCCTAAAAATATATAGGTTTAAATAGAATATAGAGGGGGAGGGTTGAGTTCACATGGGAACACGACGTGTCCCAGGACATATAAGCTTTTGCCTTTTAATAAAAGAGAAAAATAAATATCTTTAAATGAGATACCTAATATAATAAAATTGGATCTTTGGTGAGATGGGGGAGTTTGGTGAGATGGGGGAGTATGAATTCTTCTACAAAAGTTAATTAA
The DNA here is from genome assembly GCA_023678885.1 of Pogostemon cablin. NCBI lineage: Eukaryota > Viridiplantae > Streptophyta > Magnoliopsida > Lamiales > Lamiaceae > Pogostemon > Pogostemon cablin. The sequence goes on along the minus strand of CM043001.1, from coordinate 26,381,964 downwards.
TACTACATTAAAAAAAATATTATAGTCCAAAATTATATAGACATCTAATATGACAGTATTATTTTTATACTTATTTTACCATGGAAGCTTGTAGATGAAATCATGAAAACCTTTTACTAAATTACGTAATTCTACCGCGTGTAATAAGTAATACCCAACAATTGAAACTCCTAACTCATCACTAACATTATTACAACATTAACTAATACTCCCTCCGTATCACGACAAAGAGTGCATTTTACCATTTTCGTCCGTCCCAACATAAGAAGTGCATTTCCCTTTTAGTAAATGAGACTCACACAAAACCATTAATATATCTCCATAGGATCTACACACCATACTAATACATCTACCCACTTTACATTTAAATATTATTTTTCTCACCTCAACTAACATCATCTATTCATTAAATATTATATCCCCTAATTTACGTGTAAAAAAATTTCTCCAATCTTGTAGTGGGACAGAGGGAGTACCTAATTTCATAGTATTGATTGGTTAGGGCTGTCCAACCACAAATTTTACGTGGGATTAACGCATAAGTAAATAAATATTCACTCTATATATTTCAATCATAAGGTATGAACGTACTCCTATATATTATGCGTTTCAATTGTGGCTCGTTTAGTCGGAATCAAATATATGTTGATGCTGTTTCTGATACCATTTACGTACATTTTTTATTATTTTAAATTTATACATCAAGTTAAGAATGATCTATCACCATTTACAATTTTTCTTTTCAAATATTTTTTTGTCTAAACAAACTTAAAATTATTACCTGGTGGGAGGTCCATATCACAAATAAATACACATTCAACACCTTAATTATCACTAACAGGATTTTAATTTATCAATTCTTTATATTTTACATAAGACAGTCTTTTTCTAAAAAGTGATGTAAATTGAAAAGCCGAAAATCAAAATAAAAAATGTGCTTGAAGTGTTGACGTGTTCTTTTATAAATTTCAAAAGCCCGCCTATTCTATCATGTAAGATTTTTAGACATTAAATGAATTAATGCTGTTTGTCATGCATGTATAAATAGAGAAAGTAATTTACTGTGGTGCAGACTTTTATTGAATTATGTGCTGTTATTTTTTCTTTCTAATTTCTTTAGATTTGTTAGATATTTCTTTTTTTTCTTAAAAAAAGTGAAAATCTTATTAATGTGAGTAGACTCTGTTTGCATAAATATTACAAAATAAACATAGATATAAACAGGGGCGGATCCAGAAAATAATTTTTGGGTACAGTCGACATGTAATTATAAAATATTATTTATTTAAAATTTAAATTATATATAAATAAATTAAAATACAGAAATTTAATTATTGTTGACACCATTTAATTTTCTTTTATAAAAAGAAATTTAACGTATTATTATCATGCATTTATAGTATATATTTTAAAAAAAGTAATGAATTGAATGTATATATTTATGTTACAATTAATAATTTAAGTAATAAGTGAATAATGAAAATATGAATGCTTTTATAAAACATGAATATTAATATATTGTGTGTATATATGAGTAAAGTAAGAAAAAATACCAATGTTTAAAAATAAAATAAAAAGAAAAAGTGTAGGATAGCATTAGATAATCAAGCATATGATGTATAAAAAAAATAGAGAATACAAAGAAATTATATAAATATAAATAAAGAAATGAATAAATTATAAACTAAAGTTGTGGGAATAATGTAAATTTAAAAAGGAATAAATAAAGAAAATGGTAAATAATAGATAAAGTTGTAGAAATAATAATAATATAAATAAAATAAAATAAAAGGGAAAAGGGATCCCCATGATTTGAACTCTCAACCTCAACTACTGAGGTACAGGTGGTAACCACTAAGCTACTATGTATATTAGTTGTTATATCCAATATATATAGGTATTATTTTTTATTTTGGGGGTACAGCTGTACCCCCATATACCTACACTGGATCCGCCCCTGGATATAAACATACAATATGATGAAGTAGCAAAACATATCCTCTCCTCACTTTCTTTACAACTAATGCATTTCACATGAGCAAGTCGTCTAGTGAAAATTTTAAAGTCGAAAAAAAAAATGCTTGAAGTGTTGATCATGTTTTATAAATTTATAAAGCCACATATTTCTACACCCCAAATGTTTATTATATGTCCAAATCAATCACAATGGAGAATCATAATAAAGATTGCTTTTTTTAGATATTAAATTTATTAATGCTGTTTTGATGCATGTATATACAGAGAAACTTATTTATGGGGTGATCACGTTCGTTTGATTTGATCTGTTTAATTTCCTTAACAAATTAAGACGTGGAATTACATTAAAATATAATTTAGTTTTAAATAAAAATCAATAAGTGAAAATAAGGCATGTGAATTAAGTTTAATGCATGGCGCAAGCAGGAGAACTAAGCCGTTTCCATATTCGAAGTGCCAAAAATAAAGTATTTAGAATAAAGTGTGTACCAAATATGGCATGCATGATTGCATGCACACATCAATCTGCATTTAACTTTATTCTCTAATGTCCTTCCATATAGCTAAGGTGTGTATATAAATAATTAGAAAGAGAAACAACATATTAAGATAAAAATTATAAAAACATGTATTACATGCATAATTAATAGTTTCATTAAGAGATAAGCATATAATACTTGTATATAGCAATTTAAGTGTTAATATTGGCCATCACACTCAATGATGTAGACCTATATCAATTGAGCCCATGATCTTATGTTTAGAGAATCTCCACCTAACTTTGTTGAGGTCTCTGAGTATAATCATACTCACTGGAGTTCACATAAATATATTAATATTTTTTTGCATTCCAATAACCAAAACAAAGTAGATTAAACTGATATTACCATACTTAGCTAAAAATATGTGTGGAGCACCTCTATGTATCATGAATGGCCGTTCTTGCTCTCACATATACCTGTCGTTTATTGACTAATTATTTATTCTTGGGCCACACTTTCTTTAGATTGGGAAAATATCAAAATTGGTCCTTAATATTTGGTGTAATCCAAATTCAGCCTTTAAGTTTGTTAAATTCACAATTTTGATACTCTAGTGTTCGATTTTGGTCATTTTTGTCAAATTTAGTCATTTTATCAAATTCAGTCCTATAATTTTGGACAAAAAATGAACAAATTCTAACATAAAAGACTAAATCTGATAAATTCTTGCATAAAGGACTAAATTTAAAAAAAAAAGGACTAAATTTGATAAAAAGACTAAAATTATACTCAATGTATCAAAATTGAACTAGGACTAAAATTGGATTTAAAAAAATTGAAATTGAAATTTTCAAAAGTTAAAAGACTAGGTGTGAGTTTAATCATATTTAGTGGACCATTTGTAATAATTTGTCGATGAAATTAGGGTAAATAAAAATTAGATTGACTTGCCGGGTTAAAAAAAAAATAGATGGGCTTACTAACTTGAAAGAAAAATTATATCCGTAAGGGACACATAGACTTTCTGTTAATTAAATGGATGGAATCTCAAAAGATAAAGTAACGGAACTAAAAATGTAACAAAAATAATCAAATATGAAATGAGAAATTTCGTATGGGATTAAAAGAACAATTTCTCCCTTTTTTAAGAGATAGCAATTAATGGATGCTAGTTATACAATTATATACTCACTCTGTCCCATTTAAAGATTTTTTTTTTCATTTTTGTCATCTCACTTAAAATGTCTCATTTAATTTTTTACACATATAAGACTCACGCACACCTACTAATATAATTAAAATATGATGTCCACACATCAATTAATACAACTATCCACTATATATTAAATTAAAAAATAAAAAAATTGAGAATTGTAAATAAAAAAAATTACTAAAATTTGAATCAATCATACTTTAAAAAATGGATTTATGATATTTTCCCTTATAATTATTTGACCATCATAAATGTAATTAATGCAAATAATCATTAAAGTTGGAATTAAATTAAGTTGTTATGAACATTTAATGCATCCCGCATCATAATAAGCTCATTTAAATAGGAGTTTTAATTAGTAGATAAATGCACATAGATTGGTTAAAAGCTACCCAAAGTCATGAACATGGGATGTGAAAGCAAGGGTAGAGTAGTAATTCTAATCATGATTATAATGGGAGCAACACTAATCTTGGATAAGTGTGAATATGTTGATGGATGTGGGCCTGATGATAAATTGAACTAATGCTATTACTAACTCCTTTTGTTACAAGACTGATCTATCTCATCTTCAAGACCTCACTCAATATTGTGAGGATTTCAACAATATTTTTGATGGAAATTGAAGACTGCTACGTATCCATTTTTGTTAGTGATATTTACACTTACAATCCAGACTGCAATATTATTTATCCAGATGCTTTTCAAAAGAGAGTTGATTTAGTTTGGAATCTTTGTTTGGAATTTTTAAATTAGTTGTGTTTTAATTAAATACCACAATAAGTCGTTGTACGTCTTTTCAAATGCCCTACGACAACAGGGGCTTTGACAACAGAGATTTTTTATAAAAAGAAGCTAACAGACAACACATTATATGTGTTATCTTAATGTATTTTTGGTGTAGTGCATGTAAATAAGGTTTCTAAGGTTAAAATAAAGGTTAACCACCCTTAACCCACGATATAAAGTTCAAAAAAATTATGTTTATTAGTAAACACAGGACACCGTATAAATGCGCATGTATGTTTCAACATAAATAATTAAATTAATTAGCTGTTATGATTCCATATGCATGCATTTAACCTTATAAACCTCGTAATATAAATGAAGGATTTAATATTTCAGGCTTTGTAATTTCAATAAATCAATCAACTTTAAGAGTTGGGTAGATAATAATCCATTCAAGAGCATGTGTCATTACTTTAGAAACTAATAATGACACGTCACATTATTCGATTAAAGAGTGAAATACAAATGAAACGCCTATTTTATAGGGGATCCGGTTTGTATAATTGTCCATCCCAGTTATGACAATGGCCCCAAACATCATGAGCTCTGTCCAAAATGTGGTATGTATTTGTATTATGAAAAGGATTATGTTTGAGGAGTTTGGCCACCAAAAGATTATAAAAACACTCTTTTTCGGGATAATTGTTCATAAAATCAAGACAGCAATTGTCGAGAACATAACCACCTTCAGAATAATTTTTCCCACTGCAAATGTAATCTGTGAACAAATTCCAGCATTTTCTAGTCAACTTATTTTCGCACACCTCTTCACTATTAACACCTTCAATCATTATTATTACTGAAATTATTATTATTTTTAACATGATCATGCTCTTAAATTCACACATCATTTTTGATTCTTAATTGGAGATTAATTAAGTTTTTGTAAGAATTCTTGTTATATATATAATGAAATATGTACTTTATTGAATATAGCTAGCTTAAATGCAACGAGAATCATAACATCAATCTAACTTGAAACCAACACACACATTCATTAATTATAACTTAAATGTTTAAGGGTCAGCCTTCCAATTAATACATTAATTATTGTTTTGTATTTCTAAATTTAACTGTAGAAAATGATCATAGAAGGGAAATTTTCAGCTTTCTTCATTGAATTTTGGGTTAATTGAAAAAAATAAATAAATTATGAACTTTAATCAAATTGCAAATTAATGGGAAAATAGATTTTTTCGTCGCTAACTTTCATTCATTTTGAAATTAATCCATTAATTTTTTTAATTTTAAAATTAATCCATTAATTTTATAACAAGTTTGAAATTAGTCCATTAACTTCATAAAATTCAACATTTTGGTCCTTTGACCTGCTATGGCAGGTCATTTGAATATTTTCACCCCAATTAATCTATATCATATTTTTATTTAATCAATTTTATCTCACTTTTCATTTTTCACTTCCGTATACCAAACAAACAATATTAATTTCATTACTAAAGTGGAGCAAATTTGACTAAATATTGGTACTTCCTCCGTCCGCTCGAAAGACGGTCTTTTTTCCATTTTGGTCGTCCGTTCCAAAGAGGGTCACTTCCTTTTTTACACACATGAGATCCACACACACCCACTAATACAATTAAAATATGGGATCCACACTCCCACTACACATTAAATAACAATACTTCTTAATCAACGTGCACAACGCAAAATGCCCTCTTTCGGGCGGACGGAGAGAGTATAATATAAATTTTTAGTGGAGGCTATTTTTTTAAAATAGTATATATATATATATATATTACATATATTTTTTTTAGAATAACATGCTAATGATCTATTGAAACGGACGATTTTATTGAACTTGGTAAACATGATGGACGATTTTCAAAATTTTCAAATATAATGGATGATTTTCAAAATTCTGCAAATATAATGGACGATTTTCAAAAAGTGAAAAACTTATAAACTAATTTCAAAATTGGGCAAAGTTAGCGGACAAAAAAATCTATTTTCCCCAAATTAATTATCACTTTTTAAAAATTTAAAAAAAATCATAATTATAAGTTGATAGAGTATCATGAGCATTACATACTTGTAATATGTTGTATATTAACTTTCTTCCATGTAATGTGTGTACTTATTTATGGTATCCCTTAATTAGTGCTAGGCATTCATTTGTAATTCATGTATCTCACCTCTGTAAACTGGTATATATATATACTTGTAAATGTGTGAATAAAATATTCTCTCATAAACCAATTACATTCTTATATAAGTATTGTTGCAATATGCATCAAATTTCTAAAAAAAACTCCATCTTTGATATTTGAGTGCATTTTACAACAATATTTAGAAATTAGCTTTTTTTTGTTATTTTTTTTTTCAATTTGTCAATGGTATAGAATTAATTTCAAAAGGTAAAATTCGTAATTTTTTTATATAACCCGTGGATTTTTTAATTCATTTACGAGATATGAGATGCATTTGAAATTTTTTAATTTTTTTTACAATTTTTTATTTATAGAAATTTAATTAATAATGATGTAATTTGAATTTGGTGGATTGCAATTATATTGTACTCCATATTTATTTACAACAATAATTATACTCATTTCTTGCCTATTAGGTTTAACAAAAAAGTTGCCTTTTGCAATAGGAAAATATATATACTTCCCGTAAAATTATTCATATTTTTCATTTTAATACGTCCTTTGTAAATTAACTTTATATCTTTTAAAATGAAAACAAAGTCGAAATAACAAGTTTTTCAATATATTTTTTCGTTCAGCGTGGGAACAACCTCTTAATTAAAGGGCTCCTTGTGTGATGGGTTTAAATGATTAGCTCCTATTGGTCGGTTAAGTTATCATGATTTATCTCTCACTAGTTGTCGGGTATATATATATATATATATATATATATATATATATACTCTCTCCATCCCAGTCTAAGAGGGCCATTTTTCTATTTTAATCGTCTCACTCAAAGAGTCTCCTTTCCTTTTTTTACACATATGAGACACACACTCCCCTCTAATACAATTAAGATATAGGACTCACACTCCCACAACACATTAAATAATAATACTCTTTAATTTACGTGCCAAAAAGCAAATGACCCACCTACGCCGGGATATATATATATATATATATATATATATATATATATATATATATATATATATATATATATATATATATATATATATATATTCACATGAATTTATAATATATCTCGTCAAAAGAGTTCACGTACTACTGGGTTGCGAATGAACACGTACTATTGCGTAAAAGAGTTCATGCAAGTCAAATTGCATGCTTATTTTAAAAATATCACGTCAATTTAAAATGAGCTTGTCTCGAAGTGTTTTTGCTTATTGCAAACTAGCTTATTTTCATGAATATGGATTCAACGAAAAAGTATTTGGTAGGGTGGAATTAGTTGACACTTAGTAGGAACAAATTAATTTTGACAACTAGCTAACTCCTAATTTTATGTCTACCATCCCTCCTCCAAATTGGGAATTTTTTAATAAATATTTTTATTTACCATTTTTACTAAATTATGTAGCACTCCAGTTTCCATCCATCCCAGCCTAAGTAGAACACTTCTTTGTGTGGTCCATCCTTGAATGATTTGCTCACGAAATGGAAATAGGGAGTATTTGGTTTTATAATATCACTAAATAAAACTTAAAATATTGCTGAAAACAAGGAAGATTGTGTACTAATGGTATTTAATATACTTAATTATCTTCTTCTTTTTTTTTTTGAAAGCAAAAAAAAAATTAAATCAAGTCACATGAACAAGAAATATCGAAAAGATCATCCACAAAAAGTCTTGGGGATTCGACAATTATTTATCTTCTAAACCCAATAGTAAGGGTCCGATATAATGGAACTTAATAGGGGATGTAGCCATGTAGGTTACATTATCCTTAAAATAATTTTCATGCTTACACCTTGTCATTCATTTATGTACTTTCGATATAAAAGAAAATCATACGTAAAATGAGCAAATGAGTGATCGTCTTATATAATAAGGTTAAGGAGAGATTAAAAGAAAAAAAAAGAATGAAATGTTTTTTAATTAAATAAAAAGATATATTCATTTAAAAAAAATAAATAAATTATCATCCTCGATGCCTCAATCAATTTTTGCTATTGCTATCAAAAAATTAAATAGACATTATTTCAACTCAAATCAACAGAATTAGGTCCTCCTAATTAAATGACTTTTGCTCCATCATTTTCTTCAATTGAAAAAAGTTACTGTTTTCCGTGTTTTACCAAATATGTTTATTGTAGTATAAAATTAGTAGCAGTCCTAATCTAAAAACAAGATTACACAAATTATTTGAATTGAGGAATCTTTCGCAGACAAATTTTAGCAATGTTAGGCAAAGTAATTTCATGCACCTGTCTTCGTCACTAATTGATTGAGGTGCAAATATTGTCGAAAAAATAAAAATAAAAATAAAAATTGCGATGAAGATTATCCGAGTGAAAAATTCGCTACAAACTCATGAAAAAAAAATAAAAAATAATATATATATATATATAATCATGAGATCACCCATTCTATTTATGAACCTATTTATCACTATATTATTTCTTTTAAATTAATTATAGATGGTAGAGTGTAACGGGCAAAGTGCTTTCTTTTTGGAAGTGTTACCTTTTAGAATATTGAAAATTTCTCTTAAAATGCATATAATTACGTGTTTTCTTTTCGGAAGTATTACTACTTAAAATATCGAGTGTTTGTCTTTACAATACCTAAAATTACTCTACTATATTCATTCACAATAATAATATTAAGCATTCCCGGTGTTCATGGATATAACCGGTCGCACACAAAAATTCGGTTAAATTAATAGGTGTGCGTTTTATTTAACCATAATAATATGTAAATTTTAATAGAATTAAATTTTCTTCGTTGCAAGAATTATATTTTACTATTATTATATTTTACTAATTAGGGTGTCTTACTACAAGACTTGCATTTACTTTTTGATTGATGCATGGTCTCACACTCACATACAATACTAATACACCTACCTATTATACATTAAAATATTATATCTCTTAACTTATTACACATTAAAATACTCCGTACAAACAGTAAATTTAACTCTTTAAATGGGACGGATATATAGATAAAATATACTCCCTCCGTCCCGCCAAAAGGGTTGTTTTTGCTTTTTGGCACGTGGATTAAGAAGTATTATTATTTAATGTATAGTGGGTAGTTGTATTAGTGGGAGTGTGAACCCATATTTTATTGTATTAAAGGGGATGTATGTGTCTCATGTGTGTAAAAAATGAAAGGAGACCCTTTGAGTGGGATGACCAAAATAGCAAAAATGAACTCTTTGGATAGGACGGAGGGAGTACTTCTTATTGGTAGTTAAAGTATGATAGTAATTAATCATATTATAATAATTTAAAATCATACTCTAATGCATAATTTAGTACACTTTAAAAAGACATAACAACTTATTAACATTTTTTTAATTCTATAATGATACACTAAAACATCATCAAGCATCGTGCATGTAGAATGGGTGTCCCATGTGCTTATACTATATATAGTCAAGCAGACTGAGTATAGTATATGATGTGTCTATATAGAATGGGTGTGCTTATATATACAAACTCCTTTTAAGGGATGGGTGATAACCTAATATTAGGTGCTTAATTAATGCAAGTTAGTCTTCCATTAAGGGTGGGTACATGTTTAATTATATACTAGGATGTCTATATATAGGGGCAAGCGGAAGGCCAATTGATATACTCCACTCTATCTCACACTCTCACTCTTGCAAAATCATATATACATATCTCTTGCTTAAAAAACATAACAGCCAACAAAAATGAAGTGTGTAGAGTACTGTGCCCTAGTCATGCTGCCCTCTTCACTGCTGCTGTGGATTCCAATATTTCCACTAAATCTTGCTCGCGGGGCAATCTAATATGGCCGGCTAATGGGGTGTCCTCTCCTGTGTTTGGAATTGGGATATTCCTGTCGAATGCAGGCCGGATCCCAAAATCCTCCAGTTGAATAATAACTCGGAGTGGGAGGAGGCTGTGGAGGCTCTCCACCTCGGCATTGGGAAATCGCAGCCTTGCGGTATAGGGGAAGAGGCTGCGGTTTCCCAATACCGAGGTGGAGAGGCTCCACCTCGGCCCTCCTCCTACTCGGAGTTATTATTTAATTGGAGCTTCGGGAATTCCGTCTGCACTCGAAAAATAACATGTTTGACACCACATTAAGACATCACCAGTCAATATGTGTAGTCTTTGTGCGTGAAAAAAATGAAAAAAATTACTATAAGACAACATATATATTTAAGATAACATATATAAAGCATACGACTACACATATTTCTAATCTATGTAGTCTATTCACTGGTGTCGTAATATTTTTTTGTTGTATTGGGGCTTACTAACTTAAAAGAAAAATTATATCCCAACGGACATATGGACTTTCTGTTAATTAAATGGATGGAATCTCAAATATTCCCCTGTCTCCTTGATAAGTGTTCATTTGCTTTTTGCATGTGGATTAAGGAATGTAATATTTTAAAGTATAATGAGGTGAGAGAAATAATATTTTAATGTGTAGTGGGTAATTGTATTAATGTTGAGTGTGGGCCCCATATGTAAGTGGTTGAGTATAATAATATTATTGTGTTGTGTCACATCAACCCAAAAAGAAAATGGACACTTTGTATTGGGACGGACCAAAATGACAAAATTGACACTTATCAGAGGGACGGAGGGAGTATAAAATAACGGACCAAAAAAATATGAGACTCACGTACCTACTAATACAATTAAAACATAGGGTCCACATACTTACTAATACAACTACCCACTACACATAAAATAAAAAAGATAAATATAATTGAGAATTGTATATAGAAAAGACTAAAATTTGAAATAATCATACTTAAAAAAACGGATTTATGATATTTTTCCAAATATTTATTTGACCATCATAAATGTAATTAATGCAAATAATCGTTAAAGTTTGAATTAAATTGAGTTGTTATGAATATTGAATGCATCCTACCTCATAATAAGCTCATTTAAATAGTTCTAATTAGTAGGTAAATGCATATAAATTGGTTAAAAGCTTGTACTAATTTGTAGATCCCAAATTTGTAAACATGGGATGTAAAAGTATGGGTAGAGTAGTAATTCTAAGCATGATTATAATGGTAATCTTGGATAAGTTTGAATATGTTGATGGATGTGGGCCTGATGATAAGTTGAAGAATGAATCTACTAATGCTATTACCAACTTCTTTTGTTACAAGACTGATCTATCTCATCTTCAAGACCTCACTCAATATTGTGAGGATTTCAACAATATCTTTGCTGGAAATGAAGACTGCTACTTATCCTTTTTTGTTAGTAATATTTACACTTACAATCCAGACTGCAATATTATTTATCCAGATGCTTTTCAAAAGAGAGTTGATTTAGTTTGGAATCTTTGTTTGGAATTTTTAAATTAATTTTGATTGAACAAGTTGGGTGTTAATTAAATACTACAATAAGTATCTGCATAGGTAACTAAGTATGTAAGTTTTTTTTTCTTTCTAAAATGAAATATTAAATAAAATTATTTAAATTTAAATTTAAATTTTAATAAATTGTTTCATAATAATAGGGAAAATAGATTTTTTCGTCCGTTAACTTTCATTCATTTTGAAATTAGTCCATTAACTTTTTTAATTTTGAAATTAATCCGTTAATTTTATAACAATTTTGAAATTAGTCCATTAACTTCATAAAATTCAATATTTTGGTCCTTTGACCTGCTATGGCAGGTCATTTGAATATTTTCACCCCAATTAATCTACATCATATTTTTATTTAACCAATTTTATCTCACTTTTCATTTTTTACTTCTGTATACCAAACAAGCAATATTAATCTCATTATTAAAGTGGAGCAAATTTGACTAAATATTGATACTTCCTCCGTCCGCTCGAAAGAGGGTCTTTTTTCCATTTTGGTCGTCCGTTCCAAAGAGGGTCACTTCCTTTTTTACACACATGAGATCCACACACACCCACTAATACAATTAAAATATGGGATCCACACTCCCACTAATACAACTACCCACTACACATTAAATAACAATACTTCTTAATCAACGTGCACAAAAGCAAAATGCCCTCTTTCGGACGGACGGAGAGAGTATAATATAAATTCTTAGTGGAGGCTATTTTTTTTAAAATAGTATATATATATTACATATTTTTTATTTTTATTTTTTAGAATAACCTGCTAATGACCTGTTGAAACGGACGATATTGTTGAATTTGGTAAACATGATGGACGATTTTCAAAATTTTCAAATATAATGGACGATTTTCAAAATTCTGCAAATATAATGGACGATTTTCAAAAAATAAAAAACTTATGGACTAAATTCAAAATTGGGCAAAGTTAGCGGACAAAAAAATCTATTTTTCCATAATAATATAGTGTTACTAATATATTCATTCCTCGTCTAATGATATATAAACATATATAATTATATAAATAAGCATTCTAATACACTGTTAAACGACCACCTCATCTGGTAGAGAGTTGTATCGTTTAATACTTAATCAAATCACTCTAACACGCCGAACCCTGGACCTTTGTTAACCATGGGCTCTAATACCATGTTAAATGACCACCTCATCTAAAAGCTTAAGCTGGTAGAGAGTTGTATTGTTTAATACTTAATCAAATCACTCTAACATACACAACTCTTTTATGTGTAAGATGTAAATGCCTGCTATTAATTTTAATTTGACAAAAACGTGCTAACGGGGCACGCCGTGCCCCACTGTACCTATACCCTTTAGTATTAAAAATTGTATCCCCACGTGTATGAGTCGACTGTGGAGATCAAAATATTGTATTTTAAGGGCTTATTTGATAGACGAGATAAGATAAGTGAATATATATTAGAAATGAGATTTAAATAAAGATAAGTGTCTAAATTATAAAAAAAAGGAGTACCTATGATGATGTGTGGGCTATCAAACATCATAAGAGGCATTACAATTGATATTGATATGGAAAGCACATATTACGGCTATCAAACGGAGCATTAGAATGTATGTATGAGATATAATAAATATTTTTGTTTTAAATAATTTAATAAGAAATAAAATTAGTTCTTGAGTTTGGTGATAAAAATTGTAAGAAGTATTTGACATTTTCCTAGTTTTGTGGTATGGTGATACAGTAATACAATTTGTTATTTTTTTTATTAGAAATGTTTTATAGTATAAATTATTTATAAAATAGTTCAATGCATCATTGTCACTTTTTATAAATTATTAAGTATTATTTTTTTATTAAAATATTATTAATTTTTATCCGTCACACGTTACATTTAGTGAGACGGCCACGCATAAATTTTTGTCATTGTTAAATTAAATAAAATAAACTTAAATTTATAAATCGATGGTGCACTATATATAGAATGTCTATATAGAACAAAAATAGAATCATAAATAAAAATATAATTTCTTTTTTGAAAGCGATACAAATATAATTTCTAATTCTTTTTATAAAATTTGAAGCTTGTGTTATTTTTTTTAACAGCAAAAAAGTTTATATTATTAAAACATTAGAATAGGGTATAAGAATACCCAAGAAAATTACATTAAGAATGATCCCAACACATTTATAAAGTACTCCAAGACATTAAAACATATGTTAGCTTAATTTATAACAAAACGAAAGCAATACATTCATCATGCCCTCATCTTGATGGAATCGACTTGTTATTAATAATATTACAAAGCAATGCTAGCTTAATTTACAATAAATTCATCAATATTATAATTACAATAACACCAAACATCATCAGCCCTCATTTTGATGGAATCAGCTGTATTTGTCTTGTTGTAAGGATCGTTCTTCTTTACAAGGTCGTCAACCACTAATTTATTAAAGCATTCTCTAGTAAGAAAATTACACTTAAAATCCAGACAGCAATCAACGAGGCTCCCACCTCTGTCAAAGTTAACACCTACGCGTATGAAGTTTGTAAATACATCCCTACATTTCTTCGGCAGATCATTCGTGCAGATGTCGTCGTAAACGCGAGACGTGTTGCAAGACGGAGGGCGGGTTGGACTGTAAAGTAGCGTTGCTTCACTTGTATGCAAATTATAATTTGTTCCCATTATGAGGATCGTGATCATCATGAATACGATATTAATAATCCTCTTTGTTGATTCATGTGTACATTCGGATATCATTGTTGTTTCAATTATTGAAATTACAAAGCCTGAATCCCTCCATTTATATAATGATGCATATGGAATCATAACAGCTAACTAATTTAATAATCTATGTTGAAACATACATTCGCATTTATAATTACCTTGAGAATGCTGTGTATAGTTAATTAATTAACCGTTCATTAACTCTTCTATTCACTAATAAACCTTTTTTTTAATACTAATAAGCATAACTAATTATTCAATGGAACAAAAATATTACTCCTTCATAAATATTTTCCCCAACCAAAATGCTATAAGAAATTATTTGATCCATCTACAAAAATGAGAGGACACACACACACATATATATATATACCACTTTTGCCATGTATAATTTAATATGAAAAAATTAGTTTAAATTATTTAAAATATAAAAAAAAAAATAGTGTGTTAGGTTTTCTAATAGAAGAATAGAATAGTAGGTCCAATTTTGTAAGATAATAATATTGACGGATTGTTTTCGAGTAGTTAGGCGGGAAAGGAATATATTATCCGTACAAAAATATTCAGTTATAAAATAGTAGGCAGATCAGTGTTGAATCCTTACAATTAACCATCAACCTCTGTTATCACATCGATCTCCACCCTAAATTCTTAATCTCTGCAAATTCACATCACATGGATCTACTGCAAGCTACAATCTTCTTGGTCTGTTTACTCTCGGCCATCACTCTGCTCGAGGGTCGCTCTGTTTTCCTCCTGGGAGGACAGAGCAATATGGTTGGCCAGGGGGGATTTAGCAATGAGTCTTTCATATGGGATGGCGTCATCCCGCCTGAATGCCAACGGAGACCCCGAATCCTCCGCCTCAACAACAATTCGATGTGGGAGGAGGCTCGAGAGCTCCTCCACAGAGACATATGGCCGACAAACATTCACTGTGGTATTGGTCCCGGCATGCCCTTTGCCACCACCACCCTGGATAGTCGCCCTGACATCGATATCGGGCTAGTCCCATGTGCTGTTGCAGGCTCTAATATAACCGAGTGGGCGCGTGGGACTGACTTCTACGAGCGGATGCTGAGTCGGGCTGCTGCTGCAGTTGCTGGAGGTAGTGGACGCATAGCCGCCCTGCTGTGGTACCAAGGTGAGGCGGAGACGAACCGTGAGGTGGATGCACGCTCTTACCGGCAACGGCTTGTGCAGTTCTTCAATGACCTCCGGAGTGATCTGGGTTCCCCCAATCTCCCCATCATTCAGGTGTGTGCATGAATTAACTATAATTAACTAGCTAATTGACAATATTCCCAACTGCTGATGTATATATTGTTATATATCAGGTTGCTTTAGTTAAAGCTGGTAAATTCACTCAAATTGTGAGAGAAACTCAGTTGAACTTAGGCCTTCCACACGTTTACTGTGTGGATGCCGTGAAGCTGAACTTGACTAGGGAGTTTGATGGGATTCATCTCACCACAGATAGCCAAGTTACGTTGGGGAAGGAGATGGCTAGGGTGTTCCTAAATGTTTCTGCTGGTTTAGTTTAGTAGGCTGGTTAATTGTAGGGCTTTATAATTTGATCCTTGTGATCATGTCTAAATAACTTAATTAATGTAAAGTTGTTTACCTCAAATGATTTAGTGGCTCATTAATCAAAGACAACCTAAAGAACTCCACTCCACGTGTGTGGGTGTATAAGTTTAATTTGAGATCATTAAATGAATGAGATCGATGTATTAATTAAGAAATGAATGGCCCCAATGACCAATAGTTGGGTGTTGGAGTGGTGCCTTATCTTTAGACCAAACTAGCTAGCTAGAAATATGCATGCATTAAACTTAATTCCCATGCCTTATTTTAATTTATTAATTTTTATTTTAAAAACATTAGATTAATCTAATCTCATGCCTTAACTTATTGTGAAAATTAAACATATCTGGATCAAATCAAATAATTCCAAAAGAGATTAGAAAAGAAAAATAACTTCATCATCTAATTTAATACCACAGCAGATAACTTTTTTTTGGTCTATACGTGCGAGCTTTAATTCATTAATGTTTGAAAAAAGCAATCTTCCTTAAGATTGACTTGGAGTCTTGGACAAATATCAAACATATGGCTTGAGAATTTGGTGGGATGGGATATGGCTTTTGAAATTTACAAACACAATCAACATTTCAAGCTCATATATTTTTTTTTCCATCACTTTTAGAGTTTAAAATTACACTAAAACACTATGATCTTATGTTAAATATATAAAGAATTTAAAATTAAAATCCAACTAGTAAATAGTAAGTTGTTGAGATTGTATTTAGTTGTGATGTAGGGGAAAATGTCATATTTGGTCCCATAAGAATTCCTTCAGTTCAATTTTAGTCCCGTAGGAATTTATGGGTCCCATAGATAGCGGTTTTGGTTCCATAAGAATATTATAACCATAATTTTTTGAAAATTTTCATCCCAAATTAACTTATATTATTATAAACGACAAGATTTATATAATTTTCTGTCTTTCAACATAGACCAATAGTTCGTTACGACCATTCCCCTCTATAACAACAAATTTTGTATTTATAATAAAATAAATACAAAAGAATTATAATAATAATACAGTTGGATTGAGCTTGATAATTAAGGAAACAATCTCTATCTATCCTCTGATTCTTCTCTCGAACCAATTTGGACTTTGACTTGACTTGTGTGTTGACCGCGCTGGCTGTGTTAACTGCGCCGACTGTGTATGTTGAGTCGGATCTTCAGTTGAAGCTTGTCCAAACTCGAGTTAGGGACTTTGTAACGTTAACCCAGAGACGTCGAGCCTTTGTTCGGATTAAACGTGTTTGCTGTGAAAAACACTCGATCTGGGGGGGCGTAGCACCTTAATCTCGGGTTGTATGATGTTCTTGTCTCAAAGAACACTGAAGAACTTAGTGTATGGAAAATACTCGATTTGGGGGCTTAGCACCTTAATCCCGGTTCGTATACCGTTCTTGCCTTGAAGATCTTGAGGAGCGTTGTTCGTGTTTCAATCTCTTCAGAGTGTCTGTGTCTTCAGATGCTTCAGTGTGTTTCAAATGAAGGGAGGAGACCCCTTTATATAAGTGAGAGGTGAAGACTCCCTCATTAATGCCTTGCATTCTGATTGGTCCACTCTATTTGGGTCATATTCTGCGGGCTTGGGCCTCCACTTGTTTGTGATGTAATCAGACCTATTTTACTTGGGCCTGATTTAATTTGTATGAGCTTGTTTGACTTCAGTCAGGCCTCCTTTAATTTGAGCTTATTTGACTTGGGCCAAACCTCATTTAATTTAAGCCCCATTTAATTTGTTGGGCTCAAATTATTTATTAATTTACTTTAGGAATTAATTTGTTTAAATTCCAAAATAAATTAATACGTAATTAATAAAATCCACGTGTTGTCATTTAATTGAACCGTAAATTTTAACTGCTTACAAGTGCCCCCTTGCGATTTGTTCACAGACGCTACGTCTTGATGTGAAGGAATCGCAAAAGTTCCTTCTTTTTCTTTTACATTTGTAATTTTGGGCTTGAGAAATTACTTTATCCAAGTAATAATAAATTATTTCTTGGCCCAGCTCTTATTTCTCAAGTGGTCCAAATCAACTTATTTTTTTCTCAAATGACCCAAATCAATTTATTTTCTCAAGTGACCCAAATCAATTTCCTGCTTAATTTCAAGATTTACAGGAGACAGGAAATATGGACAAATTTGATTCTTGCTCATCAAGATGATTTTCAAATCTTCACTCAAAATAAAAGAAATCTCTTGAAATCTTGAGAGATTTCAATCATGCAAATTATTTCTATAATTTGCTGCAGCCCCTCCACTATATAAGAAGGACCCGGTGTATTTGTTTTCTTCATCAAGAGAACGTAATAAAATTACAGTTCTAATTTCTTTTCTTTTCCTCATTTTTTTTTGAAGAGTGATTCTCCTTCATCAAGCATTGCCTACTATCGTTGTAAGCCTTCAATCAATTTTTTTATCTGCCTCTTTATATTACTGTATGCTTTTTTTTTTACTTGTCACTGTACGATTGCTGTATACTTAGTGATTTTCTTATCGACCTTATCGACCTCGTCATTCTTCCTCTTCAAAGGAATCGACGGCGAGCCTCGTCCCTTTCACTGGAATTTATAGTTGTTCCTTTAAATTGTCCCTTCACGGCTGTCCCTTGGTTTGCCCCTCAATTGTCCCTCGATAATGGCACGAGGTCGATGGGAGACCACTGGTGGTGGTTCAGTGGCGTCTGTGAGGGTTTTGACATCCTTGAGAGGGTGGGAACATTGGCTGCTTTATAGGCAGCGGCTTTGATAGTGCATGATCGATGCCAGCTGATGGCGGCAAGCTCGGTTGGCCTTGCGTGGTGTTCTTTGCGGATCTGGCAAGGGGTGCGACAGGTCTTCGGCGAAAGGGTTCGAGTCTACTTGCTGTTGGTACTCTTTACGGAGAGGGGCAGTGGGTGCCAGTCGGAAGCAGATCCGGCCGGTGTGGTGTCTTCCAACGGCGGCAGTTCACGATTTCTTCGTCGCGGCTCGATTGAGCGGTCGGCAGGAGACTTCGGCCATGGCTGTTAGTGGTGGCTAGCGTGACTCCGGGTGTTGAGAAACGACAAATTGTATTCTTCCTTAGTGATAAGCAGCAATGGGCGTTCTTGGAGACATCAGACAAACAACATGGCCGGCTTGGATCTTCATCGCTGAGCGTCGGTGGACAGATGGTGCGATGCTTCCGGCGGCGGCTTGACAGCAGATCCGACCGGGCGGGTATGCATCGTTATGGCCATGGCTGTCGGCGGCGCCGACCGTGAACGGTGGCTGACGCTCCTTCACGGTAGCAACAGCGCGGCAGTGTTTATTTTCGGCGGTGTGCTGATGGCCAGCTTATGCGTCTTTCGCTGATAGCTTGCTGTTCCATAGCAATCAACCCTCTCCGACGACGACCGGCTGTTGATAGCGGTTGAAATTTCCATCGAGCAGTAGTGAAGATGACAATTGAGGGTGGCTTCTTACTTTGGAAGAACTCTATTTCTGGAGTGAGAAAGGAGTTCCTTTCCAAATAAAAGAGGAACTTATTCACGTGATTTCTTTTGTAGGAGAGAAGAGTTTTGACTTGACTTTATGAATCACGTGATTTCTCTTGGAGAAAGTTTGACCAGGTATGTTTAGGAGAGAGAAATTCCAATTCTCATTCAACTTTCAATCAACTATTATTACGGAGTTGGCTTGAAATAAATTGGAGAAAATTATTTCCCTATTTGCCATAAAATCTCACGTGAATTGGCTTGGATAAATGGGGAAAAGTTACTTCAATATTTGCCATAAAATCTCCACCATGAATTAACTTAGCCCCTTAATTTATCTTTTACTTGGGCCTCAATTAAATCAACTCATTTGGGCTAATTAATTCCATTCAACTTTAACCTTAAGAGGAGCTTTAATTAAAGGATCAATCTTCCATATTTGCATTGGGCCAATAGTAAGAATTGTAGACCAACTTCTTGGGGGCATTCGTCATTAGTTAATTTATAATTTTGAATTTATTAATTAATTGACCCAAAATACTTATTTTAGGCCTTTTAATTAATTAAATTCACAAACTTAAATTAACTTGAATCCCTCAACCACTATGAGAAATTGAGATTATTTCTACGCTCTAAGGCTTTGAATTTGTTTCACCCTTTCAATAATTTGAATTTCTTCCTCTCAATGTACATTCGACCACTGCAAAGCACAAATTTGATGCGAATAGACCAAGATATGACTGAACTTAGCAGAGTATGTACTAAGCTGCCTACGTACCTCTTTGCAGATGATCAAGTCATAACGTAGTTCAAAGGGACATTATTTGATTTGAATGGGGGGTGTCGTACACAGTTTATACTCGTACGTGCGGGCCAGGAGTGACTATTCTTTTACCACTTTAGACAAAGTAGAATATTTAATGCTTTAACCACTTAAAATATTTGAGTGGGGTGAATTAATAGTTTAACCACATACAATTACCTTTGGTGGTTGTCGTACACAGTTTATACTCGTGCGGACCAAGAGTTCGTCGTACACTGTTTATACTCATACGAACTTGGAGTAACGTGCAGTTTAGGCTCGTGCATCAAGGAGCGTTGTACTTGTATTTGTTTTACGCGTAATAGCGTTTCAAGAATTTCCCATATATGGGGCCAATATTCACGCCATCTTCTGAGATCAATTTGTAGGCGTCATTTGTGTAGGCTTCTTTCACAACATGAGGGCCATCCCATTTGGGTAGAAATTTATTCCCCACACGATGAGTGACCACAATAGCCCTTCTCACAGCAAGCACCAAGTCACCAACTTGAAAAGAACGTATCTTCACCCTTTTGTTGAACGTTCTGGATATGCGAGATTGATAGCACTCGAGCCTTTGTTGTGCCTCTAGTCTCTTCTCATCTAATGCCTCTAACTCTAGAAGGTGCAACTTTGCATTTCCTCTTCGGTTAAGCTTTCTTGTATGACCATCCTTAAAGATGGGATCTGCTTTTCGAGAGGTACCATAGCTTCAACACCATAAACCAAAGAATACGGAGTAGCCTGAGTGGGCGTTCTATAGGTGGTGCGGTACGCCCATAAAGCTTCGTTTATTCTTTCGTGCCAATCCCGTTTTGACTTGGAGACAACTTTCTTTAACAAACTGCATAAGGTTTTGTTGAATGCTTCGGCCAGACCATTGGCGGCTGCGTTGTACATTGATGACTTCCTTTGTTTGAAGTCGAACTTCTAACACAACTTATCGATCCAACTGTTGCTGAATGGCTTCCCATTATCTGTGATGACGTAGCGAGGAACACCATATCTGTAAATGATGTTGATTCGAATGAAATCAGCAACATTTTCTTTCTTCACTTCCCTTAAAGGCACAATTTCGGCCCATTTGGAAAAGTAATCGGTGGCAGCAAGGATGTAGAGATGACCACTAGAAGATTTTGTGAGAGGCCCCACCACATCTAATCCCCATGCATCAAAAGGCCATGAAGCTACCGTTGGGTGCAGAGGCTCCAGAGGTTGATGGATCAAATTCCCATGGAACTGGCAGGCTTGACATTTTTGTGCATACTCTATGCAATCTTTCACCATTGTGGTCCAATAGTAGCCTATCCTCTTGATTCTGAAGTGCAGCTTCGGCCCAGACTGATGAGCATCGCAAATTTCGGAATGAGCTTTCTCCATTGGTTGAGTAGCTTCCTTTTTACTCAGACATCTCAAAAAAATTCCATCAAAAGATCTTCTATAAAGTGTCCATTTGAAATAGATGAAACGAGGTGCACGACGCCGAATATCAACCCTTTGGCGTGGATCACTGGGCAACTTGTCATACTTCAAATAATCCACTAGTGGTTGGCGCCAATCCTCTTCTTCAATTTCGAAGACTTCCACCACATGATTTTCAACTTCTTCATAATCATCATCTTCGAAAATTGGTGGTACAACCCAACTTTTACACACCGAAATTTGAATTTGCGCCTCTGGCATAGCTATAGTTGATGCTAGCTTAGCAAGGGCATCACCTTGCTTATTCTATCTTCTAGGCAGATGCTCGATATCAACATCACCGAGCCAACCCATCAGCTTTTGAGCATACTTGTGGTATGGGAGCAACTCAGGCTTCCTTACTGCATACACTCCAAGTAGTTGGTTTATCACAAGCAGCGAATCACCATACACCCTAAGGTGTAATTGTTTTATATCGACTGCCATCTCTAAACCAAGTATGAGTGCTTGATATTCAGCCACATTGTTAGAGCAATTTTCTGTTAAGGAAAATGAATATGGTAGCACTTCACCACTGGATGTTACAAACACGACTCCAGCACCGGCTCTTTCTCTATGAGATGCTCCGTCAAAGTACATTTTCCAAGGAGAAGCTATCTCCACAGCGAGAGCATTTTCATCAGGGAGTTCGTCAGACAGTTCCCATTCTGCAGGCATTGGATGATCAGCTAGAAAATCTGCCAACACTTGTCCTTTTACGGCCTTCTGAGGGACGTATACAATCTCAAACAGTTGGAGTTGGAGATACCACCTGGCAAGCCGATCAGAGAGTACTGGCTTTGACATGACAAACTTTAGTGGGTTGGCTTTCGAGACTAGTCGAACTGTATGAGCTTGGAAGTAATGTTTCAACTTCTGAATCACGAAGATAAGAGCTAAGCAGATCTTCTCAATAGGTGAATATTTCAACTCGTTTGGAGTCATGGTTCTACTTAGATAGTAGAGGGCAGTTTCTTTGCCATCATCATTCTCTTGTGCAAGTAGAGCTCCAACAGAATGCTCTTGAGCAGCTAGGTAGAGAATTAGTGAACGTCCAGGTATTGGTGCACACAACACTGGTGCTTTCATCAAGTACTCTTTAATGCTATTGAAAGCATTATTTCAAGCCTCATCCCATTCGAATACGCTGCCTTTCTTCATGAGATGACTAAACGGTTGGCATCGACCAACCAAGTTTGATATGAATCTTCTCAAGTATGCCAACTTTCCTTGCAGACTTTTGAGTTCATGTATGTTCCGAGGGACATGCATCTTCATGATTGCATCAATCTTTGTTTTTTCAATCTCGATTCCTCGACGACAAACAATAAATCCCAGAAATTTTCCAGATGTAACTCCAAATGCACACTTGAGTGGATTCATTTTGAGTTGATGCTCCCTCAAACGTTCAAACACTAATCTTAGATCATGGAGATGATCTTTCTTTTTCTTTGTTTTCACCACAATATCATCAACATAGCATTCAACAATCGTATGAAGCATGTCATCAAATATCTTTTGCATGGCTCGTTGATAAGTGGCACCAGCATTCTTCAAGCCAAATGGCATGACATTGTAGCAATATATTCCTTTCGGAGTACGAAAGGCTAACTTCTCTTGATCCTCAGGAGCCAGACCAATTTGGTTGTAGCCAGATGACCCATCCATAAATGAAAGGACCTCATGCCTAGTTGTTGCATCTATCATGAGCTCAGCAATTGGCAATGGAAAGTCATCTTTCGGACACGCCATGTTCAAATCCCGGAAATCAACACATGCTCTGATTTGCCCATTTTTCTTTCTTAGTGGTATGATGTTAGAAATCCATGTAGGATACTTGACTTCACTGATCTTGCCTGCTTCAAGAAGCTTATTAACTTCATCCTCAATTAATGGAATCAACTCTGGTCGAAATCGACGCTGCATTTGCTTTACTGGTCGAGTTCCCTTTTTGATGGACAAGTGATGCACTGCGATCTTTGGATCCAAACCTGGCATTTCTTTATGTGACCATGCAAAGACATCTCAAAATTCTCGCAAAAGGAGGATGTATTTTTCCTCTTCTTCAACACTTAACAGGGCACTTATATAGGTAGAACGTGGATCATTTTCATCACCTAAATTGATTTCCTTCAACTCATCAACAGTAGCTTTCACACCCTCCTCAAATTGTGGAGGAGCATCTTCAGCATCTACTTCCTCTATTTGAGAGTCCTCAAGAGAGTGATGTGGTCGGTGGAAGCTACACTTTCTCTATCATCGTTATTTTCTTCTTTAGTAAAGATAATTGCCTGCATCTTGGCCTTCAATTCTCTTCCACATGAGACTGTCAAGATATTTCGCCTCTTCATGCGAGAAGGAATTCGACTCCGGAGTTTTGGGAAGCTAGGAGATTTAAAATTAGTTTTCTTCCCACACTTGTTCTTCTCACACGGTCCGAGCCTTTCGAAAACACTTCCAAGCCTTTTGAAGACAGAGCCTTTCCTGATTTTTCTTTCTCTTTAATCAAACACGTCTTTTGTGGATGAAGCTTCTCCCTCTGTGATATAATTTGCATTTTCTCTTCTAATTGCTATGCGGACAGGCTTTTGAGGGACATATCCCAAACCTGGCTTAACACTCTTGACAGTGTGGCCACTATTTTTCAACATCTTCTGAGTAGCATTGAGCCAATGTTCAGATGAACTGATAGTCTCTTGAGGCAACTTGCTTGTCATCGGTTTCTCCTTCGGCTCATAACCAGCCTTCTTGAGGAGCTTGAAAGCTTGTGGGCCATATGACTTGGCTATTTATGCTTCAAATACTTCACCATGTTCGGTCTTTGCCCCTTCAACAGGACGTACGAATTCTTTGAGTGGAGGAGAAGAAGTCTTACCTTCATCAATCTTTGTTAAAGGCAACGTCAATTCTTCCAAGGCCTCAAACTTTTCCTTGTTCTTCTTGAGAGCAGTGGATGATGTGCTACCTTCATCATTTATTTGTTTTATGTCCCCACCATTTTGTAGTGGGACTTCCTCACGCTGCACTTCCTTTGCATTCTTGAAGAAATACTTAGCATCTGCAAAGTAAGCTTCAGCTTCAGTAAACGGCTTGTCATCACCGAACACTCTTTTCACATTGTTGACTTCCTATATTTGAAACACTGGTGTAGTGTAGAAGGGATCACAGCATTCTCATGAAGCCATGGGCACCCCAAGAGCATGTTGTATGAAGTTTTTGCATCAATGACGTGAAAGAGCACCGTTGATTTCATCTCATCAATCATCAAATCAAGCACAATCGTGCCGAGAGTTCTTTGTCCTTCATGGTTAAACCCTTGGATCATCAATCGACTAAAAGACTATGATCTTATGTAAAATATATAAAGAATTTAAAATTAAAATCCAATTAGTAAATAGTAAGTTGTTGAGTTTGTATTTATTTGTGATTTACACCGACGAAAATTTACATCATATTTTTTACATCCAAAATATACATGCAATGGCAAACTGATTATATACATGTAATCTTGAGATTCTTGGAAATTATAAAATTCTTGTGTTGTCTATTTTTTTTCCTTAAAAAAGGATACAGGCAAGCTAAAATTGCTGATACTCATACTAATTAATGTTCCTTAAAACTAAAAACAAAAATAGAGGATAAGAACTAAATTAAGGTAGGTGCAGAGATATTCAGGAATACACGGGCTAACTCCTCCCCCAACTTTATTTGGCTTTTGGTGTCCAGATGTAAGTTGTCAGCCGCCCGTAATGTTACATTCAGTTTCAATGCATCCACGCAATAAACATTCGGAAGCCCCGTGTTTAGCTGAGCTTCTCGAACTATTTCCTTATAATTACCTCCGCTTGCCAACCCCACCTGCCATGTATTCACCTTCAAATGTTAATTAAATCATAATAATTATTATTAACCTATATATATATATTAAATGTAGACCTGAATAATGGGGAGAGAAGGGGATTGCAGATCACTTCGGACATCATTAAAGAACTTGACCAGTCGTGCTTTGTATGCCCTTGCCTCCGGAAGATCACCGGCGTCCGACTCACCTTGATACCAAAGCAAGCCGCCGATGTGTCCACCACCGTTTGAGATCGCAGCTCCAGCCCTAGCGATCATAAGATCATACAACACCGTGCCACGCTCCCAACGGCTTATATTTGTGTTCACAGCAGCACACGGGACGAGCCCAATCACCTCTTCCGGATGGCTCAGCAGGACAGCATGGGCAAACGGCATACCGGGCCCTATACCAGAAAGGTGCCCTACTGGCCCGATTCCCAGGTGAAGAGGCTCCCGAGCCACTTCCCAATGGGAGTCGCTGTTGAGTCGAAGGATTCGCCTATCACTTTTGCATTCGGGAGGGATTATGCCGTTCCAGGTTGAGTTATATATTCCCGCTTGACCTACCATATTACTTTGCCCCCCTAAAAGGAATATGGTGCGACAATGCACCAGTGTGGAGGCTAAAGCAAAGAATATGATCATTATCACAATGTATTCTATTGTTTGTCAAGAAAAGTGAAAGATTTATAACTTAAGATTATGAAAACTAGTTGGAGTATATTAATAATCATCTTTGTGGATTGATGTTTACTGAGATATCATGGTCGATGGATTTATTAAAATTACGCAATACAAAAGCCTGAATTGCACCATGTATGTTATGAAGTTTATATGGAATCATAACAGCTAACTAATAATTTAATAATCTATGTTGAAACTTATATGCGCATTTATAATTTCCTTGAGAATATAATTAATATTGTGTACATTTTCGGTTTTTTTTTTTCCAAATTAGATTCTACTCTCGCAAGCATAGAGCTGTGTTCTTTCTTATATTCACCCAATAATATACTACTAGAAAAATGAGCTTTCATGACATTTATATGTGTAGTGTAAGAATGATTAATAATACATTTTACCGATTAATATATTTTTATAAAATGTCTTCTATTCTAATGTATTTAAATATTAATTTAACAATAATAATAACTAAAAAATAAATAGATTAATTAATTTAAAAATAATAAATTGTTTCCACATAGGGTTCGAACACATGATGGAGGAAGAATTCGACTTTGGATGTAGGCTTGTAACCAATTGATCTAAATATAAACTTATTAATTCTTTTTCAAATTCTGTACAAATACAAAAGTTTCACTTTGCTATTAATTTTTTTAAATTTACCCGTTAAATATTTTAACAATTTAATTAATTAAGATTAAAATTAATTAAATATTTTTTAAGATTATAATTACTATTATACATTATATTTCATAATTTTACTACTAATAATAAAAAATAGTTCAGTTTTTATTAATTTTTTATCTATACTATTTATTTTAAATGTAGACCTGAATAATGGGGAGACAGGGGGATTGCAGATCACTTCGGACATCATTAAAGAACTTGACCAGTCGTGCTTTGTATGCCCTTGCCTCCGGAAGATCACCGGCGTCCGACTCACCTTGATACCAAAGCAACCCGCCGATGTGTCCACCACCGTTTGAGATTGCAGCTCCAGCCCTAGCTATCACAAGATCATACAACACCGTGCCACGCTCCCAAAGGCTTATATTTGTGCTCACAGCAGCACACGGGACGAGCCCAATCACCTCTTCCAGATGGCTCAGCAGGACAGCATGGGCAAACGGCATATCGGGCCCTATACCAGAAAGGTGCCCTACTGGCCCGATTCCCAGGTGAAGTGGCTCCCCAGCCACTTTCCAATGGGAGTCGTTGTTGAGTCGAAGGATTCGCCTATCACTTTTGCATTCAGGAGGGATTATGCCGTTCCAGGTTGAGATATATTCCCGCTTGACCTACTGTTATGAAACTTGAGCAAACACTTGAAAATGATCACTCAAGAACTTACTCTCACTTATTTGTTGAATCACTCACGTTTCACATGCACGTTGATAAACAAAATGAAAATGAAATGAAAGAGAGGTCAACACAAGGATGTATAGTGGTTCGGCATAGCCTACATCCACTGTCTTTTGGAGAAGAATTCACTAAACAATGAAGAAGATGGTTACAAGAATACAAGCACCTGAAAAACCCTAATCCTTAAGCTTGTTTCTAACTGATATGTGAAGGAGATGTGTTGATGATTGTTGATTTCAGCTGTCATTCTTCTACTTATATGGACGTGTGTAATCCTTTCCATCCGTTTATAACGCACATGCTTTAATCAGTTGTAACCAACTGATGAAAACCGTTGCAACTAATTTACTGGACTCTGGTTCGACCTGGGTTCGACCAGTAGATGAGGTCGAACCATGAATGTCGTGGTCGAACCAAAGATGATCTGAAATAGAGTAACTTGTCTGACGTGGTTCGACCAGGGTTCGACCTAGCTTAACAGGTCGAACCTAATCTTAACAAGTCGAACCTTTGTCAGTTATAACCAACTGTCTGTGGTTCGATCAAGGTTCGACCTAGCTCATCAGGTCGAACATATCTTAACAAGTCGAACCTTTGTCAGTTATAACCAACTTTCTGTGGTTCGATCAAGGTTCGACCTAGCTCATCAGGTCGAACCTATCTTAACAAGTCGAACCCTTGTCAGTTACAATCAACTGTCTGCGGTTCGACCAGGGTTCGACCTACCTCATCAGGTCGAACCTAACTTTAACCATGTCGAACCTTATCCACCTTCCAGCTGATGCTTCCATCACTCACTTCCTCCATCTGATCACAACCCCCCATGCTTTCTGTAGTATGTATGCAGTATGCATGGTCTACTTCATTACAATTCTCCACCTTAGACCTTGCATCTTCATGTTAGCTTCATCTTCTCCACTTTGCTGCTTTTATAAGGAGCAACAACCTTTCATTCTCTTTTTAATTCAACTGAACCAAGTGCTTACACTACTCATACTTCTGAGTTGGTAAGGCTTTTGTAAACATGTCTGCAGGATTGTCATCTGTCTTGATCTTCTTGACACTCACAATCCCTTTGTCTATCATGTCTCTTATGAAATATAACCCCACATCAATGTGCTTGGTCCTTTCATGGTATCCTTGATGCTTGGAGAGATGCACTGCACTCTGATTATCACAATGTATCTCAACTGACTCTTGTTCAATTCCAAACTCACTCAGCATACCTGTTAACCACACTCCTTCTTTTACTGCTTCTGTAAGTGCAACAAACTCTGCTTCTGTGGTTGATAATGCCACTATATGTTGATGAGTTGCTTTCCAACTTACTGCAGTACCAAACAAGTTGAATACATAACCATTAAGAGACTTCCTAGTATCAAGATTTGCTGCATAGTCAGCATCAACATATCCTACTACTGCCTTATCCCATGTTGTCATTTTCTGAAACTTCAAACCTGCTGTGATGGTTCCTTTAACATACCTGAGAGCCCACTTTACTGAACTCCAATGTAGTAAGCCTGGATTACTCATAAACCTGCTAATCATACTCATCACATAAGCTAAATCTGGCCTGCAACATATCATTGCATACATCAAACTACCAACAACACTGGCATAAGGAACATTACTCATTTCAACCTTCTCTTGATCTGTCTGAGGAGCTTGGAGTAGTGACAGACTCACTCCTTGCTTAACTAGTGTAGTTACTGTCTTACTGAGATTCATATTATATCTCTTTAACACTTTGTCTAAGTATGATTCTTGGAATAACTTCAGCTCACCAACTGATCTATTTCTCTCAATCTGCATACCAAGAATCACCTTTGCTTCCCCAAGATCCTTCATATCAAATTCCTGCTTAAGTATCTCCTTTATTTCATTTATACCAGCTTGATCCTTGCAAGCTATAAGGATATCATCTACATACAAAAGTAAGTATGTATAGCATCCACCTTTGTCCCTAACATAAACACAACTGTCATGTAGGCTCCTGCTGAATCCATTTGATGTAATGTAATCATCAAACTTCAAATACCACTGTCTTGGACTTTGTTTTAGACCATACAAAGATTTCATCAGTAAACAGGCCTTATTTTCAGCTCCTTCAATACTCACACCATCAGGAATCTTCATATAGATATCTTCTTCAAGATTTCCATGCAAAAATGATGTAGTCACATCCATATGATGTAACTCAAGATCAAACTGAGTTACTAATGCCAGTAAGATTCTGATGGAACAATGTTTGACAACTGGTGAGAATATTTCATTGTAGTCAACACCTTCTTTCTGAGGAAAACCTCTTGCTACAAGTCTTGCCTTGTATCTAACACCTTCTTCTTTGCTTGTAACAGACTTCTTCTTATAGATCCATTTACAGCTTACTAACTTCTTGTTCTTTGGTCTGTCAACAATCTGCCAAGTCTCATTCTTATGTAGTGCCAACAACTCTTCTTCCATAGCAACTATCCACTTTTCATTGTCATTCCCTGATATAGCTTCATCATATGTTCTTGGCTCATAATTCTCTATATCAGATGCAACATATAATGCATATGATACTATATCAGCTTCCATGTACCTCACTGGAGTTTTAATCTATCTCCTTAGCCTATCCCTTACAAGTTGATAAGAACTTAGATCATACCTTGAACTGGATGAACTAGGAGAGATGTCTTCCTTATTCTGACCAGCACTGTTATCTTCTTGATTAGACTGCTGAGCTTCCTTCCTTGCTTGCTCCACCTGAGGCTCATCAAGGTCTGTAGTAATTGATACTACAGAATTCCTTTCAACCAATAGCATCTTCCTTTCACTAAATGTGACATCTCTGCTAACAATAAACTTGTTAGCTTCATAACACCACGACCTGTACCCTTTTGCTTCTTGTGAGTATCCAACCATCACACACTTTACTGCTCTAGGTTCCAACTTATCTTGCTTCACATGAGAGTAAGCCTGACACCCTATTACTCTTTGATGAGTGTAACTAGGTGTCTTTCCAGACCACATTTCTTCAGGTGGTTTGAATTTCAAAGCTGCTGATGGACATAGGTTGATCAGATAGGTTGCTGTAGTCACAAGTTCACCCCAAAACCCTTTGGTGAATCCTCCACTACTCAACATACATCTTACTCTTTTTAGCAAAGTCTGATTCATTCTTTCTGCAGCACCATTTTGTTGTGGAGTTCCAGGTGTAGTCTTGTGCCTTTTGATTCTCTTTTCTTTGCAGAAAGCATTGAACTCTTCTAAAACAAACTCAAGCCCATTATCTGATCTCAAGTATTTCAACTTCTTTCCTGTCTGATTCTCCACCTCAGCAAGCCATTCCTTAAATGCAATGAATGCTTGATCCTTTGTTTTAAGGATTTTCACCCATAACTTCCTAGAGTAGTCATCTATGAAAGATATAAAATATCTTCCACCTCCAATAGTTGGATTACTTGATGGTCCCCATAGATCTGTATGAACATACTGAAGCTTCTCTGATGAAGTATGTTCTCCTGAACCAAACTTCAACCTCTTTGACTTACTTAGAATACAGTCTTCACACTGATCCATCTTACAGGTTGAACTTATGTCTAGTAGCTTCTGTCTTGCTAGCTCTTGTAACCCTCTCTCACTTACATGAGCTAATCTTCCATGCCACAACTGAACATCTTCTTGCTCTTGAGAAGTGTTCAACTGCCCAGTGACAACTGATCCTTCAAGAAAGTAGAGATCAGAGCTCTTAACTCCTTTCATTACCACTGACTTATCCTTTATGATGGTGAGTACACCTTTCTATACATGGTACTCACATCCCAAGGAGTCTAACATTCCTAATGATATCAGATTCCTTTTCAATCCTGGTGCATACCTCACATTTGTGAGCAACTTAATGGATCCATCAAACATTCTAAATTTGACAGAACCAATACCTTCAATCTTGATGGCTTGATCATTGCCTAACAAGACTGATCCCTCATGGTATGGTTTTAAATCAGTAAACCAATCCTTGACTGATGTCATATGAAAGGTGCAATGATGAGTGATATTTTCACCTAGATTTTAGTATCTTTTTATGTGAGTTTTCATATATTTTTATCCGTATTTTATGTGTTATTTGGTTGTGTTTTGTGTTTTTATTGAAATGTGTGTGAATGAGCTTAAACCTATGATTTTCACTTTTTATTGGATGTTAGATATGATAAGAAAGACGTAGGAAAAAACGGATCTAAATTCGGAGTTGAAACGAGGGAGAACGGGCAAAAACGGAAGAAGTAAAATAGGGCGTGCACCTACACGGGCCGTGTACGGAACACGGCCCTGTAAGAAGTGACCGTGTGCAGAAACACGGGCCGTGAACCAAGCACGGCCCTGTTCAGAAAGCCATGCGACAACGTCAGAAAATACAACACGGCCACCCCTGTGGCCGTGCGCTGAGCACGAGCCGTGCGCTGTCCAAAGCTCGTCGTTGACCAGAAACCCGAGACACGACTCGGGCCGTGTTACAGCACACGAGCCGTGTAGGTGTCAAAATTGCTGAAATTTCTAGAAACTTCTAGAAGCT
Organism: Pogostemon cablin; assembly: GCA_023678885.1. Lineage (NCBI taxonomy): Eukaryota > Viridiplantae > Streptophyta > Magnoliopsida > Lamiales > Lamiaceae > Pogostemon > Pogostemon cablin. Next base: position 26,349,545 of record CM043001.1, on the reverse strand, counting down.
TTCCAAGGGGTATAAATACCTATTTATTCAACAATTGAAAGGAGATCCGAAAATTCCACCCTTCTACATACACCTCACACACTATTTCTTCCATTTTCCACCATCATCTTCATCCATTCTTCATCCACCCATCTACACTTGATCCCCTCCATCAAATTCACCATCCAAGTTATCAAGGAAGCAAGAGAGAGTGAGATCACAAGAAGAAGAAGGAGATCTCCATTGAAGCACTTCAAAGGGGGAATCTAATTCTAATTTTTGTTCATTTTTTTATAGATTGATCATGGTTTGTAAGGATTTTAATGTCTATGTTGAATTTCTTGTAACTATGAGAGGCTAATCTCATTTGTGAGATTAGCTCCATGATTGATGTTGGATAATTTAGTTTTTATGCAAATTGATTTTAATCTTGAATGGGCTTTGTGTTATTTCTATCATTGATTGTTGATTGCTTGATGTATATGATGATTTGTATGATTAATTGTTATGGGCATGTGATTAGATTGAGAAATCAATTATGTGTTTAAGATAGTTCATTGAATCATTTCATCATACACTTCATGTGCATTAATTTAGAATGAGATAGAGATATCCTTCTAGATTTAGAACCCTTTGATAGAACATTTGATTAGCTTAATCGAGAGATTGGTTGATTAGGTGAGGAGAACCAAGCCATTAGTAAATTCATAGTACCTTAAAAGGGAATATTGCCTATGATTTAGTACCTAATTAGGGAACTCATAGAGTGATTAGTATCTAGTGGGAGGTGTTTACTATGGTCTCGATCCTATGTGCTTTTGGGAGCCTTGTTGAGGGCCTACATCCTATCCATCTCGAGAGAGAGTTTAGGTGGAATTAGTGATCGCTTCTATACCTTGTCCATGAGAGATTAGAATTAATTGCATGATTACTTAATTATCTATGCCATGATTGTTGTTAATCTCATCCTTGCATCATTTGGAACCCTTTTATCTTTGCATTTATTTTATCTTTATTTCTTTCATTAGTGTTATTGCGTTTATTTGCATCATATCCTCTCTTCCGTCGTCCTTATAAAATCACGATAAACTTGAGATCGCTTAAACTCTAGTACCTTCCTCCCTGTGGTTCGATAATTTCTTTAATTGGTCATGCCCACTATATTACGACTAATCATGCAACCTGAATCTAACACCCACTGATCTGACACTTGACCAGAAACAACAACCAGAGCTTCAATGTAATTTTGATCCTTGTTACCTCTATTTTCAGTCACCTGATTTGCATGAATTCTTTGATTTCCTCCCTTTTCAGCAATCTTCTTGGCCACCATTGCTTTCCACTTATGACAGTTCTTCTTGAAATGGCCAGGCTTGTTGCAGTGAAAACAGTTATTATTTTCTTCAACTACTGATGTACCTTGATTACTCATTTCATATTTCTTCTTATCAGCACCAGACTTCTTATCATTCTTGTTCCACTTATGTTGTTTGTTGGCAACAAGACCTTCTTCTGCAACAGCATTATCTGATGTCTTATGGAGCACCTTTGCTTTGATTGCTAGAATCACTTGCTCCAGGGAGATTGATTCAACATTTTCATACAACAATGTGTCTCTCAAACCTTCAAAAGACTTAGGAAGAGCTAACATCAAAATGACAGCCTTATCTTCACTTGACAGTGCTACATCAATGTTTTCTAAGTCATCTATGATCTTATTGAAATCATCTAGTTGGCTTAAAATAGACTTATCTTCTGATACTTTGAAGGAGTAGAGTTTCTGCTTGGTGTACAGCCAGTTTGCCAATGTCTTCACCATGTAAAGATCAGCAAGCTTCTTCCACATATCTCTTGCAGATACTTCCTTGGAAACTTCCCTTAGAGCTTTATCACCTAAGTACAGAATGATGGCACTTCTTGTCTTGGACTGTTGATCTTGATCTGCGGCTAATACACCAGCATCCACAGCAGCTGCTTGATCTGCTTGATCTGGAAGCGGTTTAACTGCATCAGCAAGCCCTTGTTGGATCAGTACAGCCTCCATCTTGATCCTCCACAGACTGAAATCAAATTTCTCTGTAAACTTCTCCACATCAAACTTAGTTGTAACCATGATTCTTCCCTTCTGATCTGGTATTGTGGCAGCTTCTTCCTCTTCCCACAGACATCGCCACTTGTTATGAAACTTGAGCAAACACTTGAAAATGATCACTCAAGAACTTACTCTCACTTATTTGTTGAATCACTCACGTTTCACATGCACGTTGATAAACAAAATGAAAATGAAATGAAAGAGAGATCAACACAAGGATGTATAGTGGTTCGGCATAGCCTACATCCACTGTCTTTTGGAGAAGAATTCACTAAACAATGAAGAAGATGGTTACAAGAATACAAGCACCTGAAAAACCCTAATCCTTAAGCTTGTTTCTAACTGATATATGAAGGAGATGTGTTGATGATTGTTGATTTCTTCTACTTATATGGACGTGTGTAATCCTTTCCATCCATTCATAACGCACATGCTTTAATCAGTTGTAACCAACTGATGAAAACCGTTGGAACTAATTTACTGGACTCTGGTTCGACCAGTAGATGAGGTCGAACCATGAATGTCGTGGTCGAACTAAAGATGATCTGAAATAGAGTAACTTGCCTGACGTGGTTCGACCAGGGTTCGACCTAGCTTAACAGGTCGAACCTAATCTTAACAAGTCGAACCTTTGTTAGTTATAACCAACTGTCTGTGGTTCGATCAAGGTTCGACCTAGCTCATCAGGTCGAACCTATCTTAACAAGTCGAACCTTTGTCAGTTATAACCAACTGTCTGTGGTTCGATCAAGGTTCGACCTAGCTCATCAGGTCGAACCTATCTTAACAAGTCGAACCCTTGTCAGTTACAATCAACTGTCTGCGGTTCAACCAGGGTTCGACCTACCTCATCAGGTCGAACCTAACTTTAACCATGTCGAACCTTATCCACCTTCCAGCTGATGCTTCCATCACTCACTTCCTCCATCTGATCACAACCCCCCATGCTTTCTGTAGTATGTATACAGTATGCATGGTCTACTTCATCACACCTACCATATTACTTTGCCCCCCAAAAGGAATATGGTGCGGCATTGCACCAGTGTGGAGGGTAAAGCAAAGAGTATGATCATTATCACAGTGTATGTGTATTCCATTGGATATGGAATTAATTAGAGTAAAGTGTTGTGTTGTTTAGCAAGAGAGAGAAGAGGGTATGTGGAATTGATTTGGGGTTTGGATATATATCATCCATCTAGAGTTAAAATTGTAGTCTATTTATAAGCAAATGAGATCAGGTAGGCCAATATCATTTTTTCTAGATATCCTTGTAATTAGTTAGGCAACTATAGCTTTTTCCAAAAAAATAAAAAATAAAAATTAAAAATTAAACGCGTAAAAGAATCTCCACCTAAATTTAATTGCTGAGGTCTTTGCAGTGTAACCACACTGGAATACACAAATTCGACAGTTCTGAAATACGAAAACCAAATTTATTAATTTTACTTTATGATCCATGTTCTATATTGGCAGAATGATACACCAGTTTTGTTGTGAGTGACCAAAGTACTAACATGGTAGAACAACTCCCTTTTTAAGTTATTATTAAGTATTTGAATGTCACATTGTATAATAAATAATTGAAACTAAAAAGAGGAAATTTATGTATATTATCAATTGGAATACGTAATGCCCTAAATTCTTTAAATAGGATATCCTCATTTTTTTTTTATAAATAGAAAGACAAATAAATAAATAGTAAAATAAATAAAAGAGTGGCCCTAGAACATGGGCGTCACTGAAAGTAGTACATAAGCGAAAGTCGTAACATGATGTTCCAGGACAAGAGCAACAACATCAAGTAGTTTATTTTATAAAACATGCAAATATAGCCAAGATATAAAATTCCACTTAAGTCACGCTTCTTCACCTTCCGTAGAATCTGAAATTCAAAATAATAGGGTGAGTGTCTAAAATACACTCAGTAGGGAAACATCAATGATTGCATTTGCTAATATATATAAATAAGATAAATGTATAAAATAATATAACGTGGCAGTCGATAAATATGTGTCAACGACGGCTCAAAGTCCGCCAATATGTCAATTTGCATCGGCTTCAGCTGCGTCCGGTAATATGTCAATTAATATCGAGTTGCAAATGTGGAAATATTTTCCAATTGTATATACATATCCATTACGTACACACATTAACAATAGCAATCATAAACATGAAATGTAATAATACTCGGTGAAGAGTAGAAGTTACCCCTACCTTAAAGTGAGTAGAAAATTATGAATGATAACTGATATCTTGAAAACCTGAAAGAATTTGCTAGACTAAGTTTAGAATGTTTAATAAAATTAGCTATATGGATTTTCTTAAAATAAATAAAAATTTTATATTTTAATTTTAATTCGATTATGATTACTAATAATTGTAACTATACTTAACATAAATAAATATATAAAAAAAAAACGAGAATAAAATAAGAGATAAATAGAAATCAACTTTAATACGTACAAAATGTTTTAAATTTTAAAATTAGGAAGTATAAAGTGATTTAGGAATAGTATAAGTTGGCATTTAACAATGAATGATTAATAAGTTTATTTCGTTATTATTATTATTTTAAAAGAAATTTATTGTAATAATTTTTTTTTAAAACTAAGTTTATACAACTCCAATTAAAAATCCGAAAGCACCATTGCGATCCTCATAAGATGAGGGTTAAACCATGTACTAAATATTATAGGAAAATGGGACCAAAATTTAACATTACGGGTACATGCAGGCTTTTTTTTTTTTACGTCCAAAATTAAAATAAATTATATGATTTTATTCCTTGTGAAAAATGCTTCAAAATGGTATATAATATAAGACATCATGTATGGACATTTTAACAGAAAATATTTAACAATAAAGACATCGAAACAACAAATAATTTTAGTATTTGGAATCTACGTAAAGAGACAATCATTTTAAGATATAACACTATAAGGTTTTATTTCCATTGACGGAAGTTTGAAACATGAGAATTTAATATTTAAAGTCTACGTGATAAGAGTGATAAAATTGAATTTTTTTTGACAAACTTACCTCTTCACTTCAACGTGCAAGTCAACATATATACTTATGAGGTGTCTGTGAATATTTGTGTGTGTTCAATCCATATGTAGTTGAGGCTATTTATAGTAAAGTTTTACATAGGCTACTCATTAATCCTACAAAGTAGAATTACTACGTGTTTGTGTATGCTTGTTTCTTGGTGACGTGGTGAACCCCCCTCCAGCCAAATACATTTGATATTTTAACCTTAAATGTATCCTCCTTTTTGGCCATACAACATTCATTCTTTATCCATTATACTCCCATATGTGTGATTAGTATATAATAATAATAATAATAATAATAATAATAATAATAATAATAATAATAATAATAATAATAATAATAATAATGATAGCAATAATAATATTAATAATATATAAATATTAATAATACTATAATAATGATTATATAAATATCATTTCTATTATTCTATATTATAAGTACTATTACTATCATGTAAATTTACTGGTGTTATATCCTCCCCTACTAAAAATAAATTTCGTCCTCGAAATTCTACTTACCAAACGTAGGGAGATTTGGGTATTTCTCTCGCACATCCTCTTCTCATTCCCATGTTGCTTCCTCTTGATTGTGTCCACTCCATTGTACTTTGACTAGAGTGATGTCGCGGTTTCTTAACTTGTGAATTTTTCTATCAAGAATAGCTATAGGAAATTCTTCGTAAGCGAGATCGTCGCCAACAGGTACTGTTTCTTTGTTGACCACGTGGCTTGGGTCGAACACGTATTTTCGTAGCATTGATATATGGAATGTTGGCAATTGGATCTTATGGTTAACGTGATTCGATAATTAAAACAGGCAATTAAACAGCGGAAGCATAAAATAATTACCCGTCTTCTGGTTTGGTGTAGTGGATGATGATCTGAGAAGAACACCTCTTGATCTTCTGCTGTATGTCCCAAGTCAACTCTGGTGTTGGGTGGTCAACAATCCCCAGAGTTCTCTCAATCTGCTTCTCTAACTCACGTCAAAAGAGGCGCAGGAAGTTAGGTTTCCAGAAGCTGAGATGACTATATATATTGGGCTACAGCAGGGACCAGGAGGAGAAATTGGGCTGGGCCTCAATTGAACTTAATTAACCAAGCTTAGCCCAAAGCTTTTAATTAAATCCAATAATAATAATATAGTCCACTAAAATATTATTACTGCACTACCCGTCCAATCCCAAAATTATGTTCTGGGCTCCTTCATATTATAAGCCCGATAGTCTCCCCATGTTTAAGATATACAATGTCCATTAATTAATTAAGTTACTGACAACTCAAATTAATTAATATCTCATCCAAGAGTAGTACCACTCAACCTTTTTATCATGCCGGAAATTAATCCACTTGCAAGATTTACATGATAAACCTTATGAGCTCCTCAAGGGGACATCATCAACCTATGACGGACATGGATTCCTTCTACAATCAACAGCACACCATAGATACAGCACTACTTCCCAACTCACCGAGTTTGTTGATTTAATACTTATAAATCTCACCCATTGATGAATCAAAGAAATACATACTGCCCTACGTGTCGAGGTTATTGTATAGGGATTAAGAGCATGGACATCCATAATAACAGAGATCAAGTTCTTCTATAAGTCAGTATAAGTCGAACGATCTCAGGCGGTCCTACTCAATACACACGAGTGCACTAATGTGATTCTATAGCCAAGACAAGCTAATACCAAACCACACTACAACCATACCGATAGAGAGCCCCCGTCTATCTCAGTTGTGAGCATCTGTTTATACTTTATAAGGAAACCGATAATATGATCTTCCGCGTGTTGTCGCACAACATATTATCTACAGTATAAAGTAAATGGACTATTGCATCATGCATATAAAATAAATTATAAGATGCAATCATTTGATCAATGATTCTCATTTCAAATAATGTTATGACATTGTTCATACTAAAGCTAGACTTTTAGTATACAATCCAACAATCTCCCACTTATACTAAAAGACTATGCTGTCATGTCTTCTGCCATACATCTGATTCCTACTCCCACTACACGACCATAAAAAGCTCTCGCCTTAAGGTCCTCGTAAATGGATTTACTAGGTCATCATCCGATGCAATCTAGGCGACATCAACCTTCCCCTCATCATACGATTTCTCGTAACAGGTGGTACTCGCGCTCCATGTGTTTAATTGTCTTATGGACTTGTGATTCTTTCAAGTTTGCAACTGCACCAATATCATCAATGTAAATTGTGATTACCTTGGGCAAACTTAGAAACACTTCGAAGTCCATCTTGAAGTTTCTAGAGTCACATAAATACTTTGGCAGCCTCATAGGCTCCAATTCATCATCTTTCCATGATGGAGTCCGGAGTCTGAAATATATTTCTATATAACACTCCTCCACATTATGACTCTACTTCCTAAAATTAAACACATAACCTTTGAGGAGAATTTACTATCGTCCAATCTGACTAAAAATCCGAATCTACGTAATCCACAAGAAGCAGTGAATCTGTCCAGTAAGTTCATATATAATTTCCAGTCCTTCTCAGGCACTTTATATGTGTCTTACTACAGTTCATCATTCTTGATCCGGGTTACGTTGATACCCACTGTTCATGCGTTAACCAAAACAGATATCCAACTTCGTTCATAGCATTCCATGAATAAACTCATCCGATGGGGAGGAAGGCTCTAATGCCGACGCGCAAGTCTATTCACATGCTAAATGAGTATGGACTGTATCATTTTATGAAACTTGAGATAAGCATAATATCCTTTCTTGTGATCCGTATTACCGTGATCAAAAGGATATATTTTGCCTTTCTTAAGTCCTTCATTTCTACCGCTTTCCGTACCCATACGCCCGATAATACTCTTTCATTGTCTCCAATGAGCAAGATACTATCTACGTATAGTACAAGAAACACCACCACGTTTCCGTCACTCTTTAGAACACACAAGACTCATCCACTCATTGATTTAAATCCATGCCACTGGATTATCTAATCAAAACAGATACTTCACGATCTTAAAACTTGCTTTAGTCCATCGCTGGACACTTTTAAGCTTACTATCAAAATGCTATTAGTACTTTGCAATGAATTACTCTGGTTGCTTCACATAGATGTTTTCCTCAAGACTTCCAATCAGGAAAGCTGTCTTGACATCTATTTGCTGTCCCTCATAATTTAATATGAGCAGCAATAAATAAAAGAATCTGGATCAACATAAGCATAGCTACCAGCGAACATGTTTCCTCATAATCGAACCATTTCTTTATGAGTACATCTTTTCGCAACAAGCTTTGCTTCCAAGATTTTAACCTTTCCGTATGATCCTCTTTTATTTCCTATGATCACTTGCAATGGTTTTTACACCATTTAGTGGTCATACAAGTTCCCAGACTTAATATAGAATCCGTAGATTCTATTTCAACGTACATTGCAACTTACTAAGATTCCGCATTTTAATCTTGTAGTGCTACGTCGTATCCGTGGGATAATATCATGTTGACTAGGGATCAAGTCTCACGACTCTCCCAAAACATATATTTATGGGTTGTCACACAACCCTCCCACTACGACAAGGCACTACATATAATTGTGTATCAGACGTGAACGCGTTGCAGTTTACCTTGTGGTATATCCTCTTGTACACTTGGTACTTATACTTAGTGTTTTCCTCTCACTTCCTTTAGAACAACTTATACATGGGCTTGTGATTTATTACATAGTCCTTTTCCAAAAAATCTAGTGTTTGTGTTAACAATTACCCTTCGATCTTTTGGACTAAATAAATCACCCTTCATTTTTCTAGGATATCCCATATACAGACAAACGTTTCACGAATTACTGTATCTAAGGCATATCCATAAAATGAATTTAATTATTCCAAATAATTCATCATCTATCTAATCATAACCATAAGAGCCTAATACCTTCTTCCCACCACACCATTCAGCTGGGGCATACTCGGTGTAGTCAACTTGAGATTTAATCTTAACTTCTGATCAATAGCTCCTAACTATCCCAAGAGGTATTCGCCATCATGATTGAATCGTAATGACTTAATATATTTTTCATGACGCTTCACTGTACCAGCCTTACAATTCTTGAATTAATCAAAGAACTTAGACATGCAGTGCATCATATAAATATATTGGTTTCCAGAATAATCTTCGAATATTCATAACCACCTCTCGCCTGGATAATATTAGGTTCACTTGAATCAGAATGAACTAATTCCAACATATATATCTTTGGCTCTATACCCCACAGCCTTGAAAAGGCAGTTAATCATTTTTACTTCCAAGTAAGACTCACAAGTCCGATAGTTTCCACTTCAGATAAACCTTACGGTCTATCGGCTATCAACTTTTGAATCCTACTCAAGTAAAATGAATTAATCATAGATGCCAAATGTATGTTTAGTTCATCTCCGAAGGTTCCTTTCTCTTACTAATATTAGAAGATGCATTATTAATTACTATTTATTGCATCTGTGGGATGAACATGATTCAAGAGTATAATTATTATCCACCAACGTACTATAACGGATTATACCCCCATTCCTCATCATTATGGCCATGTCATATAAATGAAATGAAGTATCCATCCGTTAATGCATAGAAACCGAAATTAAATTCTTTCCATGAAAACGTACGTAAAGATAATTTCTCATAATCAATTATTTATTCCTATCATAAGATAGATAAATAACTCCCACTGCAATAGCCACTACCTTCGTAGTTTTACCCATGTCATAACTATCTTATCCTCACTTAGTAATAAACATTTAGTGATTCCAGTATCTACACACTTCGTGTCATTAGATGCCATCACTAATCATGTTTAAGCCATTAGTAAATAAGATATTAAACTTGTTCACTTTATGATGAAAATGGTTTTCCTTTGCCACATGTTTTGTTAGAAGTTTCCCACCATTTACATCCTCTTGTAATTGAGGTGGAACTTTCTCAAAACATCTAGGCAATTATGGAAAATAAAATTGACTTAGGTTTCCCTTTCAACTTCTATTCCATATATTTTTCCAATTCATTCATCAAATTCTATCATGATCTTGCGCCTTTTAAATTACTCAAGTATCTGAAGAGTTACATGAGTTCATCATATTTCTATGATCCTCTCATCTCTTCACTAAAGACTTTAATAGGCATCATGAGCCGTCCTTTGAGAGAACACATGTATTTTCTTAAGCAGTAATTTTCAAAACCAAGATTCTTTCTAATCATTTAATTTGGACAAGTAAATGTAATGTCTTTTAGTTAACAATTAGTGAAATAAAACCATTCAAAATTCAGAGAATCACAAATAAATTTACCGATCAAATCTTCGAATTTTATTCTTTTATATCGATTCCCTCAAAACAATATAAAATAAAATTCACCGACATCTCAAGCACCGTGAATCTGCAAGCCACGATAGTGTGGACGTTTACAAACCCGAACATTTACAAGAGAAGGTGTAACCCATTAATTTCATTTGTCAACCTCACTTTATGACAAAATAATTAATAGTCGGTTCCTCTTTAGCCATGCAAATAAAAGCAGTGACTCCGATGGGGAGGATACTTATTATTTACATCTAAGTGTACACCATTATTTGACCCCAAGTCCGCGGCCCAAGCTTGTGTGCCTTACAGATGGAGAAGTACACACGCGCTCGGATAACTTCCTACAGTCATCAATTACAAGTTTGTACCAGTGAACCGCATATAAACTCATCCGATAGGGAGGAAGGTCTAAGCCAACGCGCAAGTTCATATGCATCACATTACAAACGTAATTATTTAATGAAGTCTGTTCCAGCAATCCATGAATAAACTCATCCGATGGGGAGGAAGGCTCTAATGCCGACGCGCAAGTCTATTCACATTGCTAACAAACCAATAATGGAGGCTGCGGGAATTTATAACCAATCCCCTCTCCCACTTAGTTATTTAAACACCGAGGGTTTTTAACATGCATATAATATTCGAGAATAAAATATACAACTTAGACATGCTTCTATTAACAGCAATTTAAATAAATAAATTACATAGAACATGTCTTACACATATACAACAATAATCGACAATTAAATCAATTAATCAGTTATATAACATAATTAATTGTATAAATAGTGGATCAATTAATTTGGGCCTGAAGAGCAACAAATAAGCACAAAATGAGCAGCAGATTAATTAATTAATCAAGTCCATTTTCCATGACCCATATACTCAGCCCAAAATTAAATTAAATCCACCAAGCCCACTAGCACAAAATTAGTCCATTAATATAATTAATTAATTATCATGCTTGGCCCATTATCCACAATTAATTAAAACCAGCAGCCCAAAACCATTTTAATTAAAATTGAGCCCAAAAGCCCAAAACCATTTAATTAAAATTGGGCCATGAGAACAGCCCAAACCATAATTAAACACAAGGCCCTAAAGACTTCCTGCTTATAATGGATGGCCCAAAACCCATTGTTATGAAATTAAGCCCAGCAGCCCAATCACCACATAACAAAAATTGAGCCCCCTTTAACTATTTTAATTAAAATTGGGCCCATTAGCCCAAAACTAAAATTAAAATAAGGCCCATTATGAAGCCCACAGTCCAAACTGCTGCCCTACCAAAACCAGCAGCCGCCGTTCTCCTTCCAAACACGAGCAGCAGCGACCAGCCGACAGCCACCGGAAACGAGCCGCGCCGACAGCCGCCTTCATCCGTCCCTGCCAGCCTCGTCGGCCGCCTATAGCCAAGCAAACTCCCAGCCTGCTTTCGCGCTGTCAGTCGCCTCTGCCGCCGGTGGCCGCGCCAGCATCCGCCGCCAACAGCGCCGCCGCCCGCTGAGTCGCCACCCTCGATTCCAGCTCCGCCAGAGCCGCCACCAATCGAGCCCGAAACGCCGCTGCTTCAACCGACGGCTGCGCCCACAGCCTAATGCTGTCGCGCCATCAGACCGCCCGGAAGCTCGTGGTCCGCCGATTTCCGCCACCGATCCAGCCACCCAAGGCCACCGCCGGTTGCCGATTTCCGCCGCCTGACGACCAGATCTTCCCCAGGACGGGATCCACCACCGATCGAAAAGAGAGATGAGAGGGGAAGGATGGGATCGCCTCTTCATTCGAACGAGTCATCCGGCGACAAACCCAGAAGCGGCTCCGTCCGATGCCTCTTCGAACACACCCGGGAGCGTCAACAGACAAGCTCCCCGCCGATGCCTGCACCCAACGAACGACACGCCGCCGATCCGCCACGAAGCCTTCCGTCAGCCGGTGTCAACAGCCTACCGAAGTCTTGTCGCCTGCCACCGGGAATCGAGCCTCCAGTGTCGCGATTGCGCGACAGTAATCCAGTCACCGTCTGGTCCAGTCGCTCGTCGGGAACGACGCACAGCAGACAAGCCCAAGTCCACCGTCGATCCTGAGGCTCGGCCACCAGACGCCGCCGCGACGTCCTCCTTCCTTGACGCGCCGCCGGTCGTCCATTTCTCCCATCGATCAGGGTGTGTGTGTGATACAGAGTGATGGGATGGAGATGGGATGGATGTGATGTGATTGCAGGCAGTAATTAAAAAGACAACAATCATACACGATCACCAAGCAATATGCGATTTCAAAGTTAAAAACTTCAATCACATATTCACATACAGACCGACTGTCTAACATGCGATTAATCCAGATTATTACATTTAATCAATTAATCACATACCCATCTATCAAATCACGTTTCACCAAGAAACCATGCTCTGATACCAATTGTTGGCAATTGGATCTTATGGTTAACGTGATTCGATAATTAAAACAGGCAATTAAACAGCGGAAGCATAAAATAATTACCCGTCTTCTGGTTTGGTGTAGTGGATGATGATCTGAGAAGAACACCTCTTGATCTTCTGCTGTATGTCCCAAGTCAACTCTGGTGTTGGGTGGTCAACAATCCCCAGAGTTCTCTCAATCTGCTTCTCTAACTCACGTCAAAAGAGGCGCAGGAAGTTAGGTTTCCAGAAGCTGAGATGACTATATATATTGGGCTACAGCAGGGACCAGGAGGAGAAATTGGGCTGGGCCTCAATTGAACTTAATTAACCAAGCTTAGCCCAAAGCTTTTAATTAAATCCAATAATAATAATATAGTCCACTAAAATATTATTACTGCACTACCCGTCCAATCCCAAAATTATGTTCTGGGCTCCTTCATATTATAAGCCCGATAGTCTCCCCATGTTTAAGATATACAATGTCCATTAATTAATTAAGTTACTGACAACTCAAATTAATTAATATCTCATCCAAGAGTAGTACCACTCAACCTTTTTATCATGCCGGAAATTAATCCACTTGCAAGATTTACATGATAAACCTTATGAGCTCCTCAAGGGGACATCATCAACCTATGACGGACATGGATTCCTTCTACAATCAACAGCACACCATAGATACAGCACTACTTCCCAACTCACCGAGTTTGTTGATTTAATACTTATAAATCTCACCCATTGATGAATCAAAGAAATACATACTGCCCTACGTGTCGAGGTTATTGTATAGGGATTAAGAGCATGGACATCCATAATAACAGAGATCAAGTTCTTCTATAAGTCAGTATAAGTCGAACGATCTCAGGCGGTCCTACTCAATACACACGAGTGCACTAATGTGATTCTATAGCCAAGACAAGCTAATACCAAACCACACTACAACCATACCGATAGAGAGCCCCCGTCTATCTCAGTTGTGAGCATCTGTTTATACTTTATAAGGAAACCGATAATATGATCTTCCGCGTGTTGTCGCACAACATATTATCTACAGTATAAAGTAAATGGACTATTGCATCATGCATATAAAATAAATTATAAGATGCAATCATTTGATCAATGATTCTCATTTCAAATAATGTTATGACATTGTTCATACTAAAGCTAGACTTTTAGTATACAATCCAACATGGAACACGTCGTGTACTCCTGCCAGCTCCAGAGGTAATGCCAATTGATAAGCTAATTTGCTAATTTTTCCAATATCTCATATGGTCCAATGAATCTCGGCTTGAGCTTTCCTCTCTTTCCAAAACGAGAAATTCCTTTCATTGGTGAAACTTTGAGAAAAATTTTATCTCCTTCTTGGAATTCCAGGTCCTTTCGTCTTTTATCTGCATAAGATTTTTGCCTATTCTGAGCCGTTACAATCCTTCCCCTTATTTCTTTATTGCCTCAACTGTCTTTTCTATTAATTCTGGTCCAAGAATTTTCTTTTCCCCAACTTCATCCCAGTAGAGAGGTGATCTGCATTTCCTGCCATAGAGTGCTTCATAAGGGGCCATACCGATTGTGGCTTGAAAGCTGTTGTTATAAGCAAACTCAACTAATGGCAAGTATTATTCCCAGCCTCCGTCAAAGTCTAGTATGCATGCCCTCAACATGTCTTCCAAGGTTTGTATGGTTCTTTCAGATTGTCCGTCTGTTTGAGGGTGGAAAGCTGTGCTGAAATTTAGCTTCGTTCCCATTGCAATTTGCTAGCTATACCAAAATTTTGATGTGAATCTTGGATCTCGGTCTAAGACTATGGAAACTGGTACTCCATGTAATCTGACAATATCTTTTACATATATTTGTGTAAGTCGATCCAATCCATATGTCATTTTGACAGGCAGAAAGTGTGCTGACTTCGTTAAGCGATCCACTACAACCCATATGGCTTGATTTCCTCGTGCAGACTTTGGTAAGCCAACAACGAAATCCATCGTGATGTGCTCCCATTTCCATTCAGGAATCTCGAGTGGCATCAGAAGCCCTGAGGGTCGTTGGTGTTCTGCTTTTACCTGCTGACATGTCATGCATTTTTGTACGAATGATGCAATATCCTTCTTCATGTTCTTCTACCAGAAAATCTTCTTCAAGTCATGATACATCTTGGTACCTCCTGGATGCACAACATACGGAGTATTGTGAGCTTCAGCTAAAATTTCTCTCACAAGTTCCTTAATTTTAGGCACGCATAATCTTTTTCCATAGACCAATGTTCCTTCATTAGTTAGAAAAAATCTCTTTCCTTCTCCAGACTTGATGCGTTCTTTTATCTTTGTAAAGAACTCGTCTTCCTCCTGAGCTTTTATCACCCTATCCCTTAATGAGGGCTTAACTATAATTGCATTGATCATTGCCTTAATACTACTTGGAGGTATTATAACTTCTAGATTCATCCGAGAAAACTCATCCATCAGTGGTTTTTGAGTTGTTATAGAGTATGCTAACTCTCCTTTATTTTTCTGCTTAAGGCGTCAGCCACCACGTTTGCTTTCCCTGGATGGTACAATATTGTGCAATCATAGTCTTTCACTAACTCCAACCATCTCCTTTGTCTCATATTCAATTCCTTCTGCTCAAATAAATATTTTAGGCTTTTGTGGTCGGTGTAAATCTCACACTTACTTCCATACAAATAGTGTCGCCAAATTTTTAAAGCATAAACTACAGCAGCCAACTCTAGATCGTGAGTGGGGTAGTTTTGTTCATGTGTTCTTAGTTGTCTTGAGGCATAGGCGATCACCTTTCCCTTCTGCATTAGCACGCATCCTAAACCTTGCTTCGAGGCATCGCTATAAATCACAAATCCTTCCGTGCCATCTGGGATAGTTAGTACAGGGGTAGTTGTAAGCCTTTTCTTCAACTCTTGGAAGCTGTCTTCACATTCTTTTATCCACTGGAACTTTACTCTTTTGCGTGTTAATTGGGTCAGCGGCCTTGCAATTTTTGAGAATCCTTCAATGAACCTTCTATAGTATCCTACCAACCCTAGGAAACTTTGTACTTCATTTACATTTGTTGGGGCCTTCCATCCCTTGATAGCTTCCACTTTTATTGAATCTACTTCAATTCCACGAGCTGAGATGATATGCCCAAGAAAGTTAACTCGATCTAGCCAAAACTCACATTTCTTGAATTTGGCATACAATCTTTCTCTTCTCAGTAACTCTAGGATAGTTCTAAGGTGTTCTTCATGTTGCATTTGATCCTTAGAGTACACCAGTATATCGTCAACAAATACGATTACAAATTGATCCAAATATGAGTGGAATACTCGATTCATTAGGTTCATGAATATTGCGGGTGCGTTGCTTAGCCCAAAAGGTATTACAACGAACTCGTAATGTCCATAACGTGTTTGAAAAGCTGTCTTTGGGATATCACTATCCTTGATTTTTACTTGGTGTTATCCAAACCGTAGGTCAATTTTTAAGAATACACTGGCACCATTCAGTTGATCAAAAAGATCTTCAATTCTTGGCAATGGGTACTTGTTCTTGATGGTGAGCTTGTTAAGTTCTCTGTAGTCAATGCATAATCTGTATGTTCCATCTTTCTTCTTTACGAATAATACTGGTGCTCCCCATGGGAAAACACTGGGTTGGATAAAACCCTTGTCCAACAATTCCTGCAATTGCACTTTCAATTCTTGCAACTTCTTTGGTGACATTCTGTTGGGTGCTTTAGATACAGGTGCTGCTGCTGGGACTAAATCAATGGTGAATTCCATTTGTCATTCTGGCGGTAACCCAGGTAGATCTTCAGGAAATAGATCCTTGTATTCCTTTACGATAGGTATTCTATCAATATCCTCTGATTTATTTGAATCCACAATATTGACCAAATAAGCTTGACAGTTGCCTTTTCTCAGCATTTTAACTGCTTTCATAGCTGATATTATTCTAGGCATATACCCGCATTTTGTGCCTCGAAAGGTAAATTCATCGTTGTCGAGCATATGGAAAATGACTTCCTTTTCATGACATTGGATATTCGCATGATTAGCTCTAAGCCAATCCATTCCTAAGATAATATCGAAGTCTTTCATTCATATCACATGTAGATTTGCTAACAGGATTTTTACATCGAATTGCAACTCCAAATTTCTACACAACAGTTCAGTTTGTATGGCTTCACCCGATGGAATGGATACTTCAAGATTATCATTATCTACTGTGATACACTTACCCTCCATTCTTTTATAAAGTTCAGTAGATATAAAAGAATATGTGGCTCCAGTGTCAAATAATACTAGTACAGATATACCATAAATTGTTATCATACCTGTCATCATGTTGGGTTCATCTGCAGTTTCAGACTGCGTCAGAGCAAAAACACGAGCGGTCCCTGCTGTCTTTCCTTCTCTTGCATTATTCTTTGGACAGTTTGCGAGAGTGTGCCCTGGCACTTTGCATCGATAGCAAATTCCAGATCCATAAAGACATTTTCCAAAGTGTTTCTTCCCACATTTTGGGCAGCTTGGAGTGACGTTTTGCGTACTTGGGATTGGATTCTTCCCTGCTTTGAACTGCCTCCCCTGATTACTGTTGGCTCCTTTCTTGAAATCTCTTTCTACCCATTTTCTTTTAGCAGGCATATTAACACTTTTTTCTTCAATGTGCATGTGGGATTCGATTTCTTGGGCTCTAGCAAAAGTTTCGGCAAATGTTCTTTCTCATTGTCCAGCAAGAATTGTGCTAATCTCTGGGCGTAATCCTTTCTCAAATCGCCTTGCTTTCTTGCCTTTATTTTCGACCAAATATGATGCGTACCTTGAGAGTTGATTAAATTTTCATTCATACTCTAGTACCGACATGGGTCCTTGTTTTAGATGGAGGAATTCATTCTCCTTATGGTCTTGATACGATTGAGGCACGTAGTTTTGGATCAACATCTCCTTAAATTCTCCCCAAGTGAGGTTACTTATCTGATCAGTTGATTTGGTTCTACAGTTGGATTCCCACCAGTAATCAGCTTCATCGACCAACTGGAACATAGCGCAAGAAACCTTCTGGGCATCCCTTAATTCCATGTGGTTAAAAATATGTTCTATTGATCTAATCCATATTTCCGCTTCAGTTGGATCTCCTTTGCCATTAAATATTGGAGGGTTGAATCGTCTGAATTGTTCTATTACCGTATCATGTCGAGGTTCATAGCATTGTGGTGGCGGTGCGGGATTCCTCGTAATGTGTTCAGCTAAACCTCTTAATACAGTTATTAGATCATCACCAGGGTTAGTTTGTGGGTTTTGTGCCTCCTCTTGAGGTTGATTGTATCGTGAGGTTCCACGTCTCATGATCGATATCAATACGTATGTATAAATAACTTATCATGTATAAGATGCAGTTCATAGTATAAAAACTAAGGGACAATTAAGATAAATCAAGGTATACCAAAATTGGTGACTTTGCACTATTATATTCATTAATAGCCATCATAGAAGTCATGCAAAATAGTCATATACATAACAGTCATCCTAGTGAGTAAACTACTTAGGTCTAAATAGGCATCATCGAGGTCATTCAAAATAGTCATATACATATCAGTCATCCTAGTAAGTAAACTACTTAGGTCTACCCTTTTTTTTTATATATAAAGATAAGTAGATGGTTTTATGAAATTCTACTACCCATATACTGTCTAGCGTCTATGGTAAGAACTCGTGATAGATCGGGGTGTGTCCATTCGGCACTGCTGCTTCATCAACCAGGTAATCATCCTCCACTTCTGGCTCCATCTCAGGTACCACAGCATCTAGCTCCTGTATCACTACCCCACTAGCAGCGGGTGGAGGTAGATCGGAATGCACCCACTCAGTAAACAAAAAGAATATAAATTCTCGGTAGTTAACTGTGGCCGGGCTTCCGTCTAGGGAAAGGTTCAACATCTGGGCTATTAGAGAATTCGCACGAATTCTCCAATTATCAGGGAGTGAGTTTGCAATGATGACACAGAATTCCAAATCTCCGTAAGGAATTCCTCGTGCAAGGAGCCCCCTCTGGAAAAGGGCAACTTGTGCAAGATGGTGGCCAATATCGTCTTCCTCTGAATGCCTAAGAAGGCGTACCCTGTCTAACCTCCATTGTCGTAGGATGTCGAACATCTGGTGTAGATTAGGTAATATATCAAAAAGAAAACTTAGCTCAAATAAGTATAAACCCCCGCCTAAATCAATTCAAGGTCAAAATTTAAAGAAAACACATAGATGCAAATATATTCAAGTAGGAGAACATAAAGACATATTTACCGCATGTCTACCTAAATTGTAAACCAAGCTCTGATACCACCTGTAACGCCCTAAATTCTTTAAATAGGATATCCTTATTTTTTTTATAAATAGAAAGACAAATAAATAAATAGTAAAATAAATAAAAGAGTTGCCCTAAAACATGGGCGTCACTGAAAGTAGTACATAAGCGGAAGTCGTAAAATGATGTTCCAGGACAAGAGCAACAACATCCAGTAGTTTATTTTATAAAACATGCAAATATCGCCAAGATATAAAATTCCACTTAAGTCACGCTTCTTCACCTTCTGTAGAATGTGAAATTCAAAATAATAGGGTGAGTGTCTAAAATACACTCAGTAGGGAAACATCGATGATTGCATTTGCTAATATATAAATAAGATAAATGTATAAAGTAATATAACGTGGCAGTCGATAAATATGTGTCAACGACGGCTCAAAGTCTGCCAATATGTCAATTAGCACCGGCTCCGGCTGCGTCCGGTAATATGTCAATTAATATCGAGTTGCAAATGTGGAAATATTTTCCAACTGTATATACATGTCCATTACGTACACACATTAACAATAGCAATCATAAACATGGAATGTAATAATACTCGGTGAAGAGTAGAAGTTACCCCTACCTTAAAGTGAGTAGAAAATTATGAATGATAACTGATATCTTGAAAACCTGAAAGAATTTGCTAGACTAAGTTTAGAATGTTTAATAAAATTAGCTATATGGATTTTCTTAAAATAAATAAAAAATTTATATATTAATTTTAATCCGATTATGATTACTAATAATTGTAACTATACTTAACATAAATAAATATATAAAAAAAAATGAGAATAAAATAAGAGCTAAATAGAAATCAACTTTAATACGTACAGAATGTGTAATACCCACCATACATCCCACTAAACCCACTATAGACTCCACTATGTATGTATATATATATATATATATATATATATATATATATATATATATATATATATATATATATATATATATATATATATATATATATATATATATATATATATATATATAATAATTATTAGTTGATATATATGTAAGCACATATGTAAGCTATTTTGTATTATTAGTATTATTAATATTATTATTATTATTATTTTATATATATATCTATCTATAAATATCCCTCCCATTTCTTTATCACGCACTCACTCACGTAAACTATATACGTACACACATATAGAAACTTCATTTTTTATTCTGTTGATATTTAAGATATTCATCTTGCGATTATTTCCAGGAGAGGTAATTCTCTACTCTTCTCTTTAAATATTTTCCACACAACACGTATAAATACACACACTGATATTTTGGTAAATTTTCAATTCTTTGTCAAATCTTATCATGCTATATACAAAAATAATCGTCTCGATGCGTAGATTCCATATATATAAGTCTTTTGTGAAATGGATTTCGTATGAGTGAGAAAAACTCAGTCAAAGTTTGTACCCCTTTAATGGCATATTTTGTTTCGGTGTGAGTTAGCTTTGATATTATACTCCGTTTTGAAGCCCTCCTCACGGGGATCACAAAGGTATAATTAGTTTTGAGTTTCGACATAAAATGAAGAAGTTGGGAAGAAACCCACTTCACAGTATAATTTGGTATTTTCAAAACTTCAACATTTTGATACAAAATTGGTACTAATGTGATCCTCACCTCACTAGAATTCCAACGGTGTTTTCAGAATTTTAATTGGAGTTGTATAACTCAAGTTGGGTCATTTTGTAATAAGTTGGGTCATTTTGTAATAAATTGAAAGTTTTGGGTAAGTTTAAATGAGAATTTGATTAATTATAAGGACTTAATTGTAATTTATAAAAATATTTATAAAAAAAAACTGTGTAGCAACTTCTTTCTATTTTTGCTTGTTTATTTATTTATTTATTTATTTATTCATTTATTTATTTATTTAATTATTTATTTATTTAATATCATAATTATATATTTAATTTAATATTTTTATATTAAGTATTATTATTATATACTTTAACATTTCAGTCATAATTATAATTTTGACTTATATATTTTTATATTAAATATTAATTATAATTTTACAATCTATACTATTTTAGTTATAAAATTTTTATATTCATTTTTAATAAAATAATGTAATGTGTATTCATATTTTTAATGTTACGATTTATTACTAGAGTTGTAATATATGATCGTTAAATTATTATTTTTATTTATTATTTTATTTTAAATCATTTTATTTTATTAATTATTTATTTAGTTAATAATTAGTTTATTTAAGTATATAATTATAATATTAGAAATTTAGTCTTAGTATAGAAATTATTATTAGAAGTAGAACTCAATTTAGTATACCCTTGCAGACATACCTGAGACTGAAGAGCAAGCCTAGTCCAATTTATTATTTCCTAGGAAGCTTCAAGGTGGGGGTAACTTTCACTCTTTACCGAGTGTTACAATTTTATGTCATGATTGCTATGTTAAGATGTGATATGTGTTACTTATATGTCATGTTATGTGTCATGTGAGCTTTTAGTTCGATGACAAATATTTTTCTACTAACACTTGTACGGGGTGACGACTCGGTGCACATATACCAACTAACACAAGTTACTGGCTACGTCGGTTCAGTACTAAAATATATTTCAAGTATGCTAACATTTGTACTGGGGTGATGGCCTAGTGCACATATACCAACTAACACAAGTTATCGGATGACGATTCGGTCTAAAATATTTTCATTGTGTTATCGAACGACAATATGCAAATTATTTTATTAAATGGTATATGTTACATTTTATGGTATATTTGACATGCATATTTATTTTTAATTGTACAATCATTTAAGTTAACCCACTGAGTGTATTTAGACGCTCACCCCTTATCGCTTTTCAGAACAAGGTTTAGAAGATGGAGAGACCCCTGCAGATGTCCCAAGCCCTTAGAAGACTTTATATTATGACTTATATTTTATTATTCTGTTAGAACTTTATTTCAAATACATCATCTGAACGAACTTGTTTTGGATATTTTACTCTACTCGGGTGAGTAGATGCTTATATATAATAATATTTATGCAACTTTTACGTTATTATACTATCGCTTTGGGGAGAATTTTTATGTTATTCTGCTGTGCATACTCAACCCCTCTATTATTATATTGGGGAATTTATATCTAGTAGCGTCCCAACCCCATAGCGTAACCCGGGGCGTTACAGAATGTTTTAAATTTTAAAATTAGGAAGTATAAAGTGATTTAGGAATAGTATAAGTTGGCATTTAACAATGAATGATTAATAAGTTTATTTTGTTATTATTATTATTTTAAAAGAAATTTATTGTAATAATTTTTTTTTTAAACTAAGTTTATACAACTCCAATTAAAAATCCGAAAGCACCATTGCGATCCTCATAAGATGAGGGTTAAAACCATGTACTAAATATTATAGGAAAATGGGACCAAAATTTAACATTACGGGTACATGCAGGCTTTATTTTTTTTTTACGTCCAAAATTAAAACAAATTATATGATTTTATTCCTTGTGAAAAATGCTTCAAAATGGTATATAATGTAAGACATCATGTATGGACATTTTAACAGAAAATATTTAACAATAAAGACATCAAAACAACAAATAATTTTAGTATTTGGAATCTACGTAAAGAGACAATCATTTTAAGATATAACACTATAAGGTTTTATTTCCGTTGACGGAAGTTTGAAACATGAGAATTTAATATTTAAAGTCTACGTGATAAGAGTGATAAAATTGAAAACTTTTTCGACAAACTTACCTCTTCACTTCAACGTGCAAGTCAACATATATACTTATGAGGTGTCTGTGAATATTTGTGTGTGTTCAATCCATATGCAGTTGAGCCTATTTATAGTAAAGTTTTACATATGCTACTCATTAATCCTACAAAGTAGAATTACTACGTGTTTGTGTATGCTTGTTTCTTGGTGACGTGGTGAACCCCCCTCCAGCCAAATACATTTGATGTTTTAACCTTAAACGTATCCTCCTTTTTGGCCATACAACATTCATTCTTTATCCATTATACTCCCATATGTGTGATTAGTATATAATAATAATAATAATGATAGTAATAATAATAATAATAATAATATATAAATATTAATAATACTATAATAATGATTATATAAATATCATTTCTATTATTCTATATTATAAGTACTATTACTATCATTTAAACGGGTGTTATAGAATATGACGTGATTATTAACCCAAAAAAAGTTCAATGACTCGCTTTCATTCAATTATTACTTTGGGGCACATAAGGTGGGCGTTGATACAAATTAAATGAATTGATTTGACTTGCAAATCAAAATTATTTTTTATATATTAATTTTAATTTCTAAGATTGGAATTGCGTAACTGAATTTCACTACAAATGCCAAATATCTTACCCTAATTCTGACGAAGTAATTACTTGTGAAGGCAAAAGTAGATATAAAGCATCATCCATAGCTATTAGAGTGATAATAATTTACAAGAAAAAAAAATTTATAGAACAATTGAATGGTGATATTGATGAGTTTGTATATAAAGTTGCTACTCCATTCTATTAATATATACCAAAATTAACCCATGGCTTTGGATTAAATATAAAGTTCTTTGGGATATACTTTCAGTGAATGGTTGAGAGAACTCCAAACATTCACTAGTTTGTGAAGAAAGTGCGAAGATTTATGATTTGCTGCTTTATCCTATCATATTGTAAGTTCTTTGTCTTACTTTAATTTGTAATACTTTTATTCAATTGAGTTAGAGCACCTCTAATTAGGGGTGGGTAATACCGGTATACCGAAAATACCGATACCGTACCGATATCGTATCGAAAATTTCGGTATGAAAAAATTCATACCGATACCGATACCGAAATTTCGGTATACCGATTTTTCGGTATACCGAAATTTTGATAAATTAAATCGGATATCGATACCGTACCGAAATTTACATCATACCGATTTTTCGATAAATACCAATTAATACCGAAATGTTGACATACCGTTTCATACCGAAAATTCAACATACCGAAAAATACCGATTTACCGAAATCATATCGAAAAATAATATTTAATTTTAGTCAAAATAATAAAATTAATATAAAAATATTTCAAAATAATTAAATTTTCTAATCTCAAACATTCTACTTTGACAGTTCCTTTTAATTTATTCATAATTATATATTAAATAACAAATTTTTTATTATTATATTTTTACACTCCTATATTTTAATTTAGAAGTGTATTATATTTTTATTTATTTTTTTAGAGCTAATTTTTAATTTTAAAAAATATATATGAATAAATGTGATACATAATAAAATAAAAATAATTTAAATATATTAATAATATAATATATACTTAAATATAATATTATGTATAATTAAATTTTTAAAAAATATATAAAATTTTCGGTATATCGGTATCGGTATACCGATATCGAAATACCAAAAATAATTTCAGTATACCGATATACCGAAAATTTTAATATCCAATACCGATACCATACCGAAATTATCGGTACGGCAACCATACCGTACCCAAAATTTCGGTATGTTGAAACTTCGACATTTTTCGGTATTTCTCGATACGGCGAACGCGGTATATCGAGTTTTCGATATTTTTTCTCACCCCTACCTCTAATGCTCTACCCACGTTAATAAAATTTTTGACTTCTTTCAAGTATATAAGGAATTTTAATTGTAAAATGTATCTAACTCTTTCCAGAATTAACATGTAATCGAGTTTAAGTAGTCAAATATTAATTGAATAAGGTGATTTTATCTCACAAACATCCAACGTTTAATGATGGGCATAAGTGATGTTGGTAATTGTATGGAGAAATATTTTTGTGTAATGTTTACATATTCTTTTTACACATGTACATGAGCATTATTAATTAATTTCCGTATCAAGGAGTTCAGAAAATAAAAATAATCTGCATGGTTGATTTTAATTTTTACATAGATAATGAGAATTAAATTTGAGAAAAGGAAAAAAATTCTTTTGTGGAAAAATATATCCATAACATGTAACATAATCCACCTTACGTATTTACGTACGTGTACGTATGAATAATTTCATGAAATGTATTTAGTAAGATTAATAAACAAATGTCAATATTTTAATAAAAATAATATTTAATTAATCACGTAAACTATTTCAATTCGTAATATAATGAAAAGAAAAAAAATCCATACAAGAGGCTATTTTTTATTTGTTTTACTAAAAATTTACATTTATTTTTCCTTAAAGACCCTTCATATGAGATTTTAAGGGCATCCTCGTTGGATGTCCTGTTACACTTTGGTGTTACATCTCCTGTTACACGTGTTATATGAGTGACACGTATGTGGAGAGAATAATCTCAACCTTTCCCCTTAGGGTTGATTGTTAGGGTATAGATTAGTCTATCTTACGTGTCAATCATCCAACGGCTTGTAACAGGAGATGTAACACCAAATATAACAGAATATCCGAACCGCTTTTTTCGTCTAAAAATCTATGGAATGGGAAATAAAGTAACTTTTGGGACCCATGAGCTCTGATACCATGTTAAACGACCACCTCATCTAAAAGCTTAAGCTGGTAGAGAGTTGAATCGTTTAATATTTAATCAGGTTGCACTCTAACACGCTCCCTCACATGCAGGCCCCCTCAGAGGTGGTCGTTTAACATGGTATCAGAGCTCATGGTTAACAAAGGTTCAGGGTTCAAACCTCACCGCCACCCATTTATGAGAAAATTCCACATGCAAGACTTTGAGACAAAAAAATTCCCCGCCTGCATGTGAGGGGGCGTGTTAGAGTGTAACATGATTAAGTTTAAACAATTCAACTCTCTACCAGCTTAAGCTTTTAGATGAGGTGGTCGTTTAACACTATTAGTGATAATTAAGGTGTTGAATGTGTTTTTAGTTGTGATTTAGATCGTCCCACCACCAAGGTAATAATTTTAAGTGTGTTTAAACAAAAAAATATCTGACAAAAAAATGTAAATGGTAGTAGTTCCTAACATAATGTATATATTTAAAATAATAAGAAATGTAAATGGTATCAGAAACAGCATCAACCTAAATTTGATTCTGACTAAACAAGCCACAATTAGAACACATAATAGGATATTCATTAGCTGATGATTGAAATCCATATGCAGAGTGAATATTTATTTACTTATACCATTAATTAATACCTCATATATTAGTAGTTCGAACAGCCATAAGTCATAATTAATCAACGTTATGGAATTAGGTATATACTATAGTTAATGTTGTAATAATGCTTATAATTGATGAGTTTAGGAGTTTCAAGTTATTACACGCAGTAAAGTTGCGAAAATAAAAGATTTTCATCCATAGGCTTCCATGTAGTACGAAATTAGAGATGGGAATTGCAATTGTAATATGGCCTTTTCCATATTATGATCCTTTTTAGTACATGAATTGAAATGGGAAGAATCAGTGATGGTGCCAGGAATTAAAGTCAGGGGGGCCAAATTTACACTATAAAATAAAAAACTTTTTCCGTCCTTCAAAATTGAATTTTCCGTATTATTTAGAAAAGTGACTTCCATGTCTCAAGATTTGGTTCACGTTTACTGTTCTACTTTTTTAAGGAGGAATGACTTTTTTTTTTATAAATTTTGTTGAATTTTATGGATATTTTTAAATAATAAATTAAATGTAAAGAAATGTTATGTATTTGTATGGTGGTGGGAGGTGGGGTGATGAATTTGAAGATAAAGCAACTCTTGAATAAAGTTGTTGTTTTACATAATAATAACTAGAGCATGAAAAAATGTGACCCTAAAAAATTTAAAAGAAAGTCAAATAAAAAATAGAAGAGAACCATAAATAACATATAAAAATATTAAAGAAAATAGAAGGGTATAAAAGAAAAGGTTAGAATGGAGAACTTAAAAGAAATAGAATATAAGAAAACTATGCTGAAATTGGGGTTCAACCTAGTGACCTCCCACATCCACTCTGCAAGCATTACCACTTGGCTATAACAATATAATGGTCATATATCATATGTATAACAGAAAGCACATTTCACTACTCCAAATCTCTAAATTTTGTTCTTGCTATAAACCTAATGGAAGCCCTTGTTCTGTTCCTATTGTGATTGTGGAGTGTAATAAGAACATATTTATTTTAGCTGGGCAGAGCAATATGGTAGGACAAGGAGGGGTAGTGAGGTTCTCCAACGGGAGCTACGAATGGGGCGGTAAACCCACAGATCCTCCGACTAAACAACGACAGCGAATGGGAGGTTGGTCGGGAGCCCCTCCACCTAGGCATTGGCAAACCACATCCCTGTGGTGAATGCCTTTCGCCAACTCCATCCTTATGAGCTATCCTTACGCGACCATCGGCCTCGTTCCATGTGCAGTTGGAGCCACATCTCTAGGCGACACAACCGCATGCTGGCTAGGGCTTGGGCTGCTCTCTGGTACCAAGGGGAGGATGATTCTATTTTGTTTGTGTTTTAATTTATGGATTTAATTGATTTTGAGGTGCAGGTGGCTATTGTGACGGGGGGTGACTTCAAAGAAAGAGTGAGAGAAGCTCAGTTAAGCACTCAGCTTCCGAATGTTTATTGTGTAGATCCAAACACCTAGTCAAGTGAAGCTTGGAAAGGACCTCGCTCGGGTCTTCAACAACATTTGCACTCAACTCTAGTCATGATGATGAATGTAATTAAGTATCTTGTCCTAAGTACTCTTGCTATCTCTATGTATGGGAATCCATCGAATTAATTAATGATATTCCAAGTTATATTAGGCCTTGCCATATCTTAATAATTTCATTATAATTAAAGCAAATTATGTTTTTACTTGCCTTTTTTTTTTTTTAAACATGTTTTTACTTGCTTAAGAGCCATTATAAGGTAGCTTACAAATTTAGCGGGTTGTTTTCTTGAATGATGAAAAAGAATTTGAGATTTGACATTGAGTGGTAATAATGGATTGTGACGCCAAGATGTCTTTAATCTTGATGTTGTAATCTAGTCTGTTAAATGCCTTTATATTATATTGATTCAGTGCTATAGTTAGTCTTTTGTTGTCAATATGTCAATTGAAAGTATCATCCTCCAGCAGTGAATTAAGACGATGAAGATATGCAGGATGAATGCAAAGGTTGTATTAAACAAGTTTCAAGTGTCCTGAATGTATGATGTGGGGTGTGCACTTTAATTTCTTGTAGTTTGTATTAATCTTTTTTTTTTTTAAGGAGAGATTGAATAAATAAATTTAATATATATAAATTCACTATTAAATTAAATAAAAAAATTCAAAATAAAATTATACATAAACATAAATCGATAGTGCACTAAATCTTTTTGTTTTTTTTTTTTTTTTTAAGATTGTTAAGGTTGTTATGATCGAATTTACAGTAAATTATTAAACAATAGTAGAACACACATTCCAAATGCCAGCAGCCCTCCCCTTGATGGCATTTGTATCCGTATCGTAGCAAGTGTTGTCTATAAAGTCTTCCACTAATAAATCATTAAAGCATTCTTCTGTAAGAAAATTACACTTAAAATCTGCACAGCAATTTCCGACGTCCCCAGGATCATCTTCTGCATCTCCACATATGTAGTTTGCAAACATCTCCCAACATTCTTTCTGCAGATTATTCGTGCAGTCCCCGTTGTCGATGTGAGGATAATTTGTTAGAGTGATTAATTAAGTATTAAACGATTATCCTCACTAACAGCTTAAGCTTTTAGACAAGGTGGTCGTTTAACATGATATCAGAGCCCATGGTTAACAATGGTCCAGGGTTCAAACCTCACCGCCACCCATTTATGAGAAAATTCCACATGCTAGGCTTGAGGCAAAAACACCCCCCATGCATGTGAGGGGGCGTGTTAGAGTGTTAGAGTGCAACCTGATTAAGTATTAAACGATTCAACTCTCTATCACCTTAAGCTTTTAGATAAGGTGGTCGTTTAACATAATTGCAGGACGGAGGACGTGGAGACGTAAAAACTACTTGTGCTTCACTCGTGTGCAAGGAATAATTTGTACCAATTATGATCATGATAGTCATAATTACTATGTTAATAATCATCTTAGTTGATTCATGTTTGCATTCAAATATCATGGTCGATTGATGTATTAAAATTATAGGAGTACAAAACCTGAATTCGATCAATCAGCAATATATATTATGAAGTTAATAATTAAGGTTGAATGAATGCATATGGAATCATAACTGCTAACTAATTTAATAATCTATGTTGAAACATACTTGCGCATTTATAATTGCCTTGACAATGAAGGATAAACATACATATATTATTACTCTAGCCAAATTATCTCCTGTTGCATTTTGAATAGGTAAGAAAACTTGAATTTGAATTTTTACTCTTGTCAAAGAGCATCTAGTTTTATTTTGAATAGGTAAAAGAAAATAAAAATCATTTACTTACTTTTGTCAAATTTCTTTGTTGCTCTTCAAGTAGAAATAATTGATCGCAAAAATTTAAGACTACTATATGCATTTATCTTTTCCTTTTCCTTTTTTTTTTTCTTCAAATTCAATTAAATGAGAGAGAGACTATAGACAGTACAATATTATTGACTATACAAATTGCGTGGTGACTCATTTTGTGTGATTTTGTTGTGTGATGTTCTCACACAAAACTTAAATTACCTAATAATATAATTTGAATATTGAATTTTATTTATGTAAGTAGTGTGCTATTTTTCTTCACAAATTTTAGATTTTTAGTCAATGATCGATGTATTTATTTTCATCTTGTTTTATTTAATTTCATCTTGGACTTGTAGCTTGATTTTCCCATTTCTCTGTAACTAATAATAAATGTGAAAATTCCCAAATCAGTGTGCAACAGGTGACATTTTTAAATCTTGCGTGAATGAAAATCTTTTACCATTCTCATTTCCAAAGGAGATGGGCATTGTAAGTGTTGTTTGGATCTCCTCCATACATAAATTCAATGTTTCTTTCCATTAAAATTTTAAATTTATCTCTCATCCGTATCATGGATATAACCATTGTATTTAATCTCCTATTTTAATAAATAAACTCATTATTGTGTTCATCGCCTATTTTACTACCAAAATTTATAATAATATAATTAATTCTTATGATATAAATTTATAATTATAATTTTATCTTTGTAATTCTTGATGTATTTTATTTTATAATTTATAGTATATTTTATAGATAAAAATAAAACCAGATAACAAAATTACAGTAAGAAATTTTTATTTTACATGCAACCAACATTTACTCTCTGTATATGCGCTTAAGAATAGTTTAGAGTACGTTAACATTTTGGAATTATGCTTTAATTAATGATCATTAATCATACATTAATAAAATATACTTTAATTATTAAAAAGCATAATTCATTATTAATAATTACTCCATATTTTAACACGTTTTCTCACACAAACATCCCACAAGAAATTTTGTGATTATTATTAAATAACTATATATGCTGCAAAAATTGAGATCAATCATGTAACATTCTTATTGGCCCACCTATCACTTTTTAAAATAGGATCGATGGGAGCACTGTATTTTAACTACTGTTTAACTAAAATAAGTATATTTTGGTTAAAAATTAAAATAATAGATTGGTAGATTTTCAGAACACGTTACACGCACATGCAATGTACTGTCTCCAACACTTTTTTGGGCTTTCTGCAAGTCCATTATCACATTAAGACTGGGCAGAGGCCCATAAGGGCATTTGATTGGATCCAAACGCCATCCTCCCACCAATCATAATCAAAGATGCTACATTAATTAATTATTTTGTTTGTTACCATCAAACTTATTATATTAATTAATATATGGAAACAGCTTAGGTCTCATGCATTAAACTTAATCCCCATGCCCTATTCGTTTATTGATTTTTATTTAAAAAACAATTATATTGATGTAATCCATGTGTTACTTTGTTGAGGAAACTAAAATGATCAAATCAAACAAAAGTCACCCCATAAATATGTTTCTCTGTATATACATACCTCAAAAACAGCATTAATAAATTTAATATCTAAAAAAAGTAATCTTTACTATGATTCTCCATTGTGATTGACTTCACATATGTGATATAGTAAACATTTGGGGTGTAGAAATAGGTGGCTTTAATTAGCGGCTCAGATTCTCTGTGTCATTTGGTACACCATCTCATATGCCATACCATTAGATTGACGACAAATATGAGAGAGAAAATGTACCGTAATCCTTAAACCCTATGTGCAATAGTTGGATTTCTTTCCCCATCTTACGTGTCAATCGCATAACGTGTGACACAGAAAATGATGCACCAAAATGGCGCAGAAGATCCGGTGTGTTTAACTAAAAATTTATAAAACATGATAAACACTTCAAAGCATACATTTTTTTTTTCGACTTTTAAATTTTCATCCGTTTTTAGATTTTAAATTTTCGTAAAACGTCTTTCATATGTAAAATGCATTTAGTTTTTAAAGAAAGTGATTATGAGAGGAAATGTTTTGCTACTTCATCATATTATATTGTTATCTAAGTTCATTTTGTAGAGCACCTTTTATGTCTACTCACATTAATAAAATTATGAATTAAAAAAAAAAACTAACAAATCTAAAGAAATTAGAAAGAAAAAAACAACACATAATTCAATACAAGTCTCCACCACAGTAAATTACTTTCTCTATTTATACATGCATGACAAACAACATTAACTCATTTAATATCTAAAGATACATATAAATCTATATTTAAATTTTCGACTTTTGAATTTCCTTCACTTTTAGAAAAAGACTATCTTGTGTAAAATATAAAGAATCTAAAAATTAAAATTAATTTTCGTAACAAACGACTTGTTGTAACTCAACCAGTAATCTACAGCAATAATTCTTTGTACGAGGCTATATATATTAATTAATTAAATAATAATAATATTTCATAAATTAGAGGCAGGGATGTCTACTATATAACTGAGACCAGTAGTTGCTTCTTGCTTCACAGTGCATATTCTCATTTACCAACTCTCCAATTTCCTCAAATGGAACCCCCTCCACTCTGGTGGACTCACATATAGACATTTTTATTCTCGCCGGCCAGAGCAATATGGTTGGCGAGGGAGGAGTGACGATCTTCAGCAACGGGAGCTACGAATGGGACGAGCAAATCCCTCCCTGAGTGCCATCCCAACCCGCGCATCCTCCGCCTGAACAACGACAGCCAATGGGAGACCGCTCGGGAGCCCCTCCACTTAGGCATCGGCCATCCACAAGGTTGTGGTATCGGCCCCGGGATGCCCTTTGCCAACACCCTCCAGACGAGCTACCCCTTCCGGACGATCGGGCTGGTTCCTTGTGCTGTCGCAGGAACTTCTCTGAGCGCCTGGATGCGCGGCACTCCACTCTACAACCAAATGTTGTCTAGGGCTTGGGCTGCTCTCTACAACGGAGGAGGATTCTTCCGCGGGGTGCTGTGGTATCAAGGGGAGGCCGATGCCGGAGGGATAGCCAATGCAGAGGCCTACAAAGCTAAGCTGGAGGTGTTCTTCAGCGATCTTCTCTCCCCTTTTTTACCCATCATTCAGGTACATTAGGGTTTAGTGTGCACTGTTTTCAGCTGTGGATAATTTATTTAATTAATTTTGGGCAAGCAGGTGGCTGTAGTATCGGGAGGGAACTTTGTGGAAAAAGTAAGAGAAGCTCAGTTAAGCACAGAGCTTCAAAATGTGTACTGCGTGGATCCGAGAGGGCTTAATGCGACCCTTCAGGCCGACAAATTGCATCTGGACGACGCGAGCCAAGTGAAGCTGGGCAAGGAGATTGCTCGGGTGTTCAACAACATTTAGAACTTATGCATCATTATGATGTATGCATTTCCACTAATTCTGTTGAAAAATGAACTGTTTAGTTCTTGTTGCCAAGAAAATGTAACTCATCTTTAATCTTCATGGATGTTATATTTCTTGTCTTAGATATGGATTAAAATCATGTTTTCTGTCCATGTAACAAATTAATTGATTTCATGACTTCTTTATTTAATTTTACTAAATTATAACAATAAAATCTCAAATGAATATATATGTCAAAAGTTTTGTTATTTTTTTGGTTAATTGCAACATTTATTGAACCTGGAGTTATTAAAATAAAATGGCCGATTACACTTTTTAACTTTACAAGATTATAAAATCATTTTAAAACTAGATCATGACAGGATGAATATATAGAACAAAAATAAACTCATTACATACAAATATAGTTTCTTAATTCTTTTATAAAAGTTCTGTCAAATATATATATATATATAAAAATGAGAAACTTGTTATTAATTTGGCAAGCACACTAATATTATAACATAGGGATGGTAGCTAGCTTAATTCACATCAAATTAAACAATCTTAGAACACACATTCCAAAGATCATCAGCCCTCTTCCTCAAGGCATCTGTATCTGTACCGTTGCAAGTGTCGTTTATAATGTCATCAGCCATTAGATCATTAAAGCATTCTTGTGTGAGAAAATTACAATTAAAATCGAGACAGCAGTCACCGACGCCCCCACAAGCATCTACACCGGTGCATATGTAATTTGCGAACTGATGCCAACACCTCTTCTGCAGATTATTCGTGCAGTCCGAGTCATCAATATGAGGATAGTTGCAGGAGGGAGGGCGATCAGAATCATAATTATGTGCTTCACTTGTATGCAAGTTATAACTTAAGATTATGAATACTAGTAGTATATTAAAATTAGTCTTTGTGGATTGATGTTTACCGCATTCAGAAATCATGATCGATGGATTTATTAAAATTACAATACGAAAGCCTGAATTAATTCCACCATGTATATTATGAGGTTTATATAGAATCATAACAGCAGACTAATAATTTAATAATCTATATTGAAACTTATATGCGCATTTATAATTTCCTTGACAATATAATTAATATTTTGTGTACAAGGTATATTTATTTTTTTATATCGCAACTTCTATGAAAATAAATTAGAGCACATGACCATATATAAATATACATACATAACAATTTCTACAATATAAAATAGAACACTTAAAAGCCCGATTGAGAAGTACTGCAAATAAAATTAAGATGAAATCAAAAGCTTAAATTTTAAGAATATTACAAGAGAAAACGCCAAAAATGATTAGGATTCATGACCAATATAATTCAGTCTCTAATATTTAATCAATCTCCCACCTCAAATCAAACAATATTTTAATATATACAATTAGTTTCCAAAGCTGAACAAATTAATGAAACAGATATGCAATTAATTTTTCCATATAGAGCATTGAAAGAGAAAACTGCTGCTCATGAAATTAGTAAATATATACAATCTTGAAAAAAATGACATTAATTTGTGATCATGTTATGGACAGGTACTGGAATACCAATTAAAACAATTCATCAGTAAAATCAATTGGTATTGTTTTTTTAAGGTGAATAGAAACAAATTTTATCTTGAGAGAACATGATTGGGGCTTAGAGTACGACTATAAGAAAAAGAATTTTTGAAATTAATCGTGGTGGCAAAAAATTATAAGTAAAAATATTTAGTGAAGATACACCACTTAATATTTTGCCATTGCAAAGACTTTCGTTGTGAAATGTAGATGCTAATATTTTAAAAGCGATTGTAAATAAGTTAATTATTTTATTATAACTGTGAAATGACTTTTGTCTCATAGTGTGTTTGTAGTAGGGGTTGAAAGCTGATGGGTTGTAAAAGGGTATATGTGTTGGTGGGATGTGAAAGAATATACTCCCTCCGTCCCAAAGATATTGACACACTTTCCTTTTTGGGTTGTCCCACAGAAATTGACATATTTCCTTTTTAAGAACATGGGACCCACACAAAAACAATTTATTTATTTACATGGACCCACACACCCATCACACTCACCACTAATACAACTACCCACTACACATTAAATATTATTTCTCTCACTTCACTTTATATTAAATTATTATACTCCTTAATCTCCGTGCCCAAAAAAAATGTGTCAATACTTCCGCATGAATTTATTGCACATGTAATCTCGGGAACCTATCCTGTACATCCCCTTCATCCGCATGAACCTGCTGCCTTATGGGCTGTGCTCGACACTTCTTTGTGCCTTTTATTATGGGCTTGATTTTAAATTTTAAATTCAAGAATTGGCCCAAAGCTGCAACTACATTAGTTGGAATTAGTCCCATATGAACTGATTTACCGTGCGGTTAGTGTTTGACTTTGTTGGGTTCGTGTCGTTATAGTCGGTTTGTGTCAGCACAATTAATATTAACAGATGAGACATTAATCCGTAAACAACTCATTAACCTGTTAATAATCCAATATAAATATAAAATTAGATAAATATATGATAAAAATACTTATGGCTAATTATAGTGTGCACCCGGGTGCACTCCAAGATAGGATGCACTCATATACAAATATATACAAAAACATATATAATTATGAGCAAAAATATATACAATTTAATTTTTAGCTTTTTAATGAAATTTGAGTGTAAAAATATATACAATTATTAAAAAAATGTATACACTATTGAATAAAAGTTATACGCATATGAATGCTAGTTCTTTTAATGAAAAATATAGTGTGACAAAAGTATACAATTATTACGAAACACGTATACAAAATAGAATAACATGTATACAAAATAGAATAAAAAGTTAAACATATATGAGTGCACCCAATATACACTCAATACTTATTGATAATTTTAAAATATATTTACCAAAAAAAAATATTTATTTTAATTAGTATTTATTTTATTTTCTTATCGTGTTGTTATCGTTCCGTGTCAACCTATTATTTTTCATATTCGTGTCGTGTTGAAACGAATTCTTATCATGTCATGTTCGGATTTGCCCTTATCGTATCGTTAGGGTATGCGGAGAGGAAAATCTCTACCTTTCCTCTTAGGGTTAATTTATCCTACTGTTCTTAGTCGCGTTTCTAGTAAAATGTTTTTAGAGTAAGAGACTCTATCGTTGTTGTACACGTGTGACCAAGCAACAAAATTTATAAGTATGTCGTCCCAAGGAAAAATAAACTTAGGCTTGTAATTGTTATTAGTATGGGACGGAGGGAGTATATTTAAATCATTTTGTATAGGTCTAGCTTGCAATTGTTAGTATAGTGGAGAAATGGCTTGTTGTAATTGTTATTAGTATGGGACGGAGGGAGTATATTTTAAAGTGGAAACATAAACAAAGTTGTTGTTTGGCTCAGTTGGTACTCTCTCCGTCCCATAGAAAGAGTTACGTTTACTGTTTACATGGAGATTAATAAATATAGTATTTTAATATGTAGTGGGTTAAGATTTGTAATAATTTAATGTATAGTGGGGAGTTGTATTAGTGTTGTGTGTGGGCCCCATGAAAATAAAGTGATTCATTTATGTGGATCTCATCTACTAAAAAAGGAAATGTAACTCTTTTAGCAGGACGCCCTAATTAGTAAAATGTAACTCTTGTGGCGGGACGGAGGAGTATTTGTTTCTTCTTGCATCCACTAAACACGGGATCGAATCCTGACTCTGCAAGCTAATCTACTAGCTCCCGTCTTCTTTTAATTATTGTTGAACTTTTCTTATTTGATGAGTTATATCACGTATAATTATGTGACGTGATCCATCCGTCTCGTGTTAAAGTTCACGTTTTTTATTTTGGGTTGTCCCAAGTTAAGGTTTACATTTTTTTTAAAATTAGGCCCACACAAAACAATTAATTATTCCATATGGGACCATACACAACACTAATACAACTACCCACTTTACATTAAATATTATTTCTCTCACCTCACTACATATTAAAATATTACTTATATCTTTTAATCTCTGTGCAAAAAGCAAGTCAACGTTAACGTGGGACGAAGGGAATATTTTACTCCCTCCATCCCAAACTCGATGTCTTAGTTACTGTAGACACGGAGTTTAAGAAAATTTATTTTTTGACTAACTTTATTGACTTTTTAGGGGTATTGTGGTATTTTTAGGTAATAAATAAATTATAAAGTATGTTATGTATGTTAGGTGGGAGTGATATTTTTGAAATTAAGATAAACTTTTGAAGTTATTGGTTGATGTGAAGTTTCCTTTTTTGGAATAAGACAATTAGTTTGAGATGGATAAAAATGGAAAGTAAAACAACAAGTTTGGGATGGAGGGAGTATTATTGTATGCCTAGATAATATGTTTAATTATATATTTGTATTAATATTATGATTTTATTATTACTTTTATACAGTATAAATAGATAAAAATAAAAGGGCTAAAAAGAATTTTGCACCGGACCCTTCAAATTAAAAGGCCGGCCCTGAACCCATTCCACCGCCGCATCTCTTACTTTGATCACCAAGTCACGACTCGCACACCTTTGGCCAGCAGTTATAAAAGGAGTCTCACGCCCAACAGCTACAGAACACGACAGAATCCCTCGTCACTTCATGCCATCCATCACTTCGCCATTTCATCTATACTTGTAACACTATGAGCTAGTTTCCTTTTGATAGTTTTAGAATTTTAAAAGTTTATCATGTTGATCTGAGATTTTAGACATCTTGATGATGATTTTTGCAAAATATTATTCCTTATTGACGTCTTATTTTAGACTTTTATGATCTTGTTTCTTAATTCTCTTGTTGATTATATATTCATAATATTGTCGTTGATTGATGTATGATTGAAATTTGAATGTATTGCATGATTATATTTGTTATTTCGTGGCAGTTAAAGGGGATTGACCAATATAGCCTTTGATTGCTTGACCATCAATATAAAATACCTTATTATCTTTGCATGACCATTGTTAAAGAGACATATGATAAGGAAGCCCGGCCTATATCCAATTCCTTTAGTACCTAAAAATGATAGATCTCTTGCACTTGCCTTTAATGGAATTTTGCATGTGAATCGCCTAGAAAGCGAATAAGGAGTTGTGAATATTTAATTTCCTTAGTACCTATAAAGGAAAGTCTAGTATTCTAACCTTATATGAAATTTAGTATAAAATACCTAGAAAATGAATAATGAATTATCTTATTAATTTGGTTCTAGTAATTTATGTTCTTTAAAATTGTTAAATCTCTGACATGATCATAGTGCTTTAGCATGCTTAAGCAATAATTCCTATAAAATTTTACATGATTTGATTCACTTATCAATATGTCTTAATTCATATGATTAAATTGGATTTTTCTAAAATTATCTTGTTCTTGTCTCTTGAAACACTTGTGATTGTGTGTGGCTTTTATTTATTTATTTTATTTTGCTATTTAATTTTCTGCATAATTAGTTAAATAATTTCAATTCTTGAAAAGGTTTTTACATCTTAATTATAAGTGGTGCGTATTATTTGGTGCATATCTTATTTAACACTAATTCTGTGGGTTCGATAATTATATAACTTAGTCACATGTCGTGCTACAATTAATCACTTACACTTGAGGGTAATCATTATAGTGAGTGAAGAAAAAGAGTGAACACTTATCGAGCCTAATACTAATTAATATATTTTATATTTAATATTATATTTAAAATATTTGCTTTATTATAAATTATTATGATTAAATAATAATAATTAATAATATTAATATTATTAATTATTATTTTCGAGCCTTAACGAGAGTTTGATTTTGTTAACTAAATGAGTATGAAAATGAGCTCGAATTAAGAGATTGAATAAGATGGAGTTGAGTCGAGTTCGAGCTTGATCGAGTCGAGCCGAGCCTTTGAGCTGCTCGTTTCTTATAACAGCTCTACCAAAGATGTAAGCAGGGGATTGTATTATAAAATCCCAGCAAAAAACCAAATGTAGAATTTAAAAATTTCAGTTTTTACATATTCACATAATTGTAAATTATAGTAATCTATACTGTTATTTTATTAAACCTGGCGCAATGTACACCCAAACTACAAAGTCCAATATGCATGTGAAACTTAATATAATCTGAAACCCTCCAACCATACTTTACATGTGGGCTTACATTACATCTTTTGTTTTTCCTGTATATATAGTTCTGTCTTCTTTTTCTTTTTCTTTTTTTTAGAGTGATTTATAATGTTGAGTATGTGAATTGGGAGTTTGATATGTTATTCTTTTCTTTAAAATATTCATTGCTTGGAGAAGGGATAAAGTGGTGATGTTTATAGTAGAAGCTGGAAAAGGAGGCCCACAACATCACATAAGATGGGGTGATTAGGTATATATAATTGATGATGCATTTGTGAATTGAGATCATATCCAAAACAAGCTTAATTACTATTCTACATTTCACACAGAGTTTTTTGATAAAATGGAGGAGGAGAGGAAGGAGTGTATTGATGAGCATTTTAGTCATGAGCATCCATTGAGGGCGTTTGAGTTGGATTATTGGGAGGATCCGTATCCAAAGCCCCATCGATGCAACATCTGCGGGTTGCCGATTCTGCACAGTCCATCCTACAGTTGCAGTAGGAGTGATGGGTGCAACTTTTTCCTGCACAAGTCGTGTGCAGAATCAATGGGGGAAGAAATAGAGCATAGCCTTCATGGCGGCACCCTTGGTCTTGAACGAGCCGAATCCGACTCCGACTCCTGGTTTATGTACAGATGCAGGAAACATGTTGCTGTTTATTCTGGTGGTGCTGATTCATGTGCGTTGGAGCTGCAGCCTCTGGTGGCGAATCCAGTGGAGATAAGGAGCCATCACATGAGCCACGAATCACACCCACTGGTTGCCCTTTGTAAGGAGATAGTATCTCTATGTAATGTTTGTGGAGAGGAGGAGAAGGGTTTCTTCTTCTACTGCCAACAATGGGAGTGCAATTATTGGGTACACCAAGACTGCACCATTTTACCCAAGGCAGTGAAACTAAGAGGACATGTTCACCCCTATATTTTAGCATATTCTACCCCTCAGCAACTTATGTTCTACTTTCGAAATCGTAAATGCTCAATTTGCGACAAGGAGTTCCATCAACCCAAGAGTGGGGTGTATTTTTGCTGCGAACGTGTGTCTTGGGCTCATGTGGGTTGTGCAAAATCAAGCATGATCAATCGTAATGATCTAGGTAACTCAAGACTCCAATAATTGTTGTATGTATATATTTATTTATATAGTTGATGATGCATATATTATTATGAAATAAAAGAATTGGTGCGACTGCCGGATGAAGATGAAGAGGAGGGGAGGTTCCCTAGCTTGGCAATCCGCAGATTCGTGGAGACAAGTTCCAGAGGCAAGAAGACAATAACACACCACGGACGTCCTTTGATCCGAGTTGATGCAGATTCGGATGATATTTGCAACGTGTGCACCCAACCACTACTAATTGAAGCTCCCTCTTACAAATGCCATCAAGAGGACTGCCCTTTTGCAGCTCATGAAATGTGTGCACATCATCTCCCCACAACTATCCCCTTCTTCGTGATATCAATGCCCCTTGTCCACTCATCCTCTGACCAACTACGCACTTGTGTTCTCTGTGCTCGTCCTTTCTATGGATTCGCCTATCATGCTTTTGAGTTTTCTGGTTATTATTATGATGTGGAGTGCGCGTTGGTGCCCAAAACTATCAACCACTCCTCACACAACCAACACCTTCTCTACCAGAATGAACCATTGTTTGTTAGTGAACAGCCTGCTAAACTCAAATGTTGTTCCGACACCTCCGAACAAGGATTTTATAAATGTGTTGTCTGTGATGATTTTTGTATCCATGTCAGGTGTGCTCTCCTGCCCCATAAAACTCGCCATAAATATAAATTCGACCACCGTCCCCTCCACTTGATCACCAAAACACTTCCCCTCCCCAAAACAGAGCAACACTTAATGTTCTGTGACTTCTGTGAAGAACCCATCGACCTCCAATTCTGGTACTATGGCTGTCACTACTGCCGCCAATACTTTCATATCAACTGCATTCCATCTCTTGGAAAACTCTCCAAAATCAAGTTCGGACACCAGTCTAATTGTGTTCTTCCCCAACTTCATCAGCATCCCCTCACTCTCACTCGGATGCTCACCCATGCCTTCCACGAGAGATGTGCAGTTTGCAAAAAGGTGATTAAGGCCTTCTCAGATGACTTGGAGGAAATTGCTCTCCATTGCTCTCCCTGTCATTTTTGGATTCACTTCCTATGTGTGTCTCTTCAAACTATTGTTTCCTTTAAAAACTTCCCCAATTATCGCGTAGATTACAAAAAGGGTAGGACCTTAGGTGAGCCCACCCACAAAATTACCCTTTGAATTCAATGTTTACAAACACTTAATTTTTGTAATACCCAATATACCTTTTACATTTGAATTCAATATTAAAGGCGGTTCGCTTATATTTATAGACAAAGTCTCTTGTGAGACGCTACTTTCATGAAACGGTTTGTGAGACGTGTTAAAGTATGTCGATTATTTAAATAAAGTATGTTTAATGGTTGTTAATGTATGTTTTTTAAAGTATGTTGGATTATGTATTAAAGTATGATGTTAGTGTGTTATAATTTGATTTATTATCGACATACTTTAACCACAAATAAGCGCACTTTAACCACAAATAAGTATACTTTAGTGACGGGTTGACCCGTCTCACATCCGTCTCACCAATAAACCGTCTCACAAGAGACTAACTCATATTTATGTGGATTTAGAAAATCTTCTAATTGAATTGTGACCTAATTTTTTTTAGTTATGCTTTAACTTTATGTATAATCAATGGTACGTCGAGAATTACTTATGAATTTTAAAAATCAAAACTTGATTTCAAAAATTGTCCAAGAGTATGGAGTATATGTTTGATTTGAGTTTAAACATATATTTGTAAACAAATGAAAAGTATTATTCCTTATTTGTTTCGAGTTTTGTTAGGATGAATTTAATTATTATATCAAATGAGTATTAATTTATGTAAGAGATGAAAGAGAATAGAGAAAAAAATTAATTAAGAAGAGATAATTTTTGGATAA
Source organism: Pogostemon cablin (assembly GCA_023678885.1). Classification (NCBI taxonomy): domain Eukaryota; kingdom Viridiplantae; phylum Streptophyta; class Magnoliopsida; order Lamiales; family Lamiaceae; genus Pogostemon; species Pogostemon cablin. The sequence goes on along the minus strand of CM043001.1, from coordinate 26,307,380 downwards.
GGGATGTAGGGTTTGTAGGCATATGTATATAAGTAGAGTTGATATGTGTACATTCGGATGCATGCTTGCACATATATATGTATAATTTTTTATTTAACCTATGTATATGTTTTTTAATAATTGTATAGTTCTTTTACATTCAGTTATTCATTTAAAAAACTAACTGGAAATTCGCTAACAAAGTATATACATTTTATTCATTATTGTATACTCCCTCCGTTTAAGAGGGTCATTTGCTTTTTTGCACGTAAATTAAGGAGTATTATTATTTAATATGTAGTGCTAGTTGTATTAGTGAGAGTGTGAGTCCCATATTTTAATTATATTAGAGAGTGTGTGTAAGTCTCATGTGTGTAAAAAATGAAAGAGGACTCTTTGGGTGGGACGACCATAATGAAAAAATGGTCCTCTTAGCCTGCGACGGAGGGAGCATATTTTTATTCATAAATATATATCCCCCATCCGCTTCTAAGGTATCCATTTTACTATTTTTGGCTTTCGCTTCAAAGGTATCTATTTTCCCTAATTAGTAAAACAGTACACAATATGGCCCACCACTTCCTTATAATACAACTACCCACTTTACATATAATAATAATAATATTTCTTAATCCACGTACAAAAAGTAAATGGATAAACCGGGCGGAAGGAGTATAAGTTTTTTAATTTGGGTGCACAGGATAATTTGTTATATAAGTAAACTTAAGAAAGATTTATTAAAGGGCCAATTATAAATACCCAAAAGCCAATTATGAATATCCGAAATGCAATTGCAAAAAATAATTTTTCAATAATTGAGTATCACTCTTTTTATAGAAATTATAACTTTTTATTTATCTCACGTAAATTCTTATGTAATACGATTTCACATAATTTTTTCCTAAATTTATTAAATTATTATAATGTTACAATGTATCTGATTATATTAAATGTTAAAAAAATTGATTAAATAAATTAAAAATAATATAAAATAATATAAAAAACACGTGTATGTATGATAATACAAATTAATTGAAGATATAAAGGTGAATTTAAACTTTTCACTCAAAATTAATACTTCGTCCGTCCAATTTCAGATGACACACTTTCCATTTTGGGTTGTTCCTCAAAAGTTTGCACATTCCTAAAAAAACAAAAAGTCAAATACAATCATCCTTCCCTATACACTTTATTTACAAAAAAAAAATCACTCTTACCTAACATACCCAACATAATTTATCATTTATTTATTACAAAAAATACCATAATACCCCTAAAAGTTATCACTTTTCTTAATCTCCGTGTCGAAAAAGGTATGCAAACTTTTGTGGAATTGAGAGAATATTATTATTTATCAAACAACACACTAATATTAATCTTAGTCTTTATATATCCTATCAAACAAATTCATTAGTTCATTATTATTTACTTATTTCAACATACATAATACTTATTTTTATACTCCCTCCGTCCCACGTATTTTTACCCACTTTCTATTTTGGGGTGTCCCACGTATTTTTACCCATTCCATTTTTGGCAAAAATACATAATATTTTATTACCTACTTTTTACAATCCCAATAACTTTAATTACTTTTTTACACTTTATTCATCATTCCCAATAACTTTATTCACCTTTTCTTTTTAAATTACTAATTTATCCCTATTTTCTCTTACATTATATATTAAAAAAATAAAACGTCTTAATCTCCGTGCCCGTACAAACGGGTAAAAATACCCGGGACGGAGGGAGTAATACACTTCTATCTTTACTTTAACATATCTACCAAACATAATACTTATTTTTATAATACACTTCTATCTTTATCTTAACGTATCTACCAAACGAGCGTTCTAGTACTAAGGATATTATTATGGAAAAATTGGTTTGTTGATTAGTTTTATTGATTTTTGGTATATATTATACAATAATGGTGATGATAATTTTAAAATTAATATATATTTTGAGATGATAATTTTAAATTAATATATATTTTGAGATTGTTGAAGTTTATATGATATTTTTATTTTTGAGTAATGAAATTTATTGTGAAATAAATAAAAGAAAAAAATGAAACTTATTTGGTGATGGAATGAGTATGAAAGAGTTTGTATCTAAATCCATTTGTAACGACTCGCATTTTTGGCCTTTCCTCCATATTAAATTCTTTTCATTATTGACATTTAAAATTTATTAATTGTAACACTTAACTTTATTATACATGATATTCTCAACTTATTCTTTCTCGTGAAATTTTAAAATATCAACATCCATTATCTATACACGTAATCTTCTCAACTGAATTATAAATGATTTACAAATAATTTACTTAAATTATTTACATTCTGTAATATTAATCTCTCCCACCTCTACATTTTATTTTAGAAGTTAATTTTATTTTGGAGGTTATATTTGGATTTGAATTTAAAACTCAAACTCACGATACGATGATCTCCTTATATTACATAACTATTTTTTAACTTTCAAAATCTTTAAAATTTCTTTTTAACTTGTATTACACTCTACTCTTGAGAAGGAAGGAGTTAAAGGTTAGGGTTTGACAAGTTGGGGTGAGTAAAATCCTTTCAACTTTTACGTTGTTACTTTTAAGTGTATATGAGATTGAAATTGAACTTTTTCCTATATTTAGTGAAATGATTGGTTATATATGATTTGACATTGATGCGCGATATTGAATTTGATATGTGATATGATTGAAATTGACATTGAAATTTATACGTGATACATACGTGACATTAAAATTGATATATGATACATATGTGACATTGAGATTGAAATTGATTTCTTATTATTCATGAAATTTATATGACTCGTGCATTACATTGGTTTAGTGAGTAGGTCAACAGTTAAAGGAAAGGAAAGAAAAATGTTTGTGTTGCATTGAACCTATAAGTTGACCCACATCACAGTTATATGCGTGGAAACGAGTGGAAAGGTTTTATATTTTATTTAAGTTTACGCTGAATTATTTATTTAAATCTTACGTTAATTATTTTAGTATTTTATTAAGTTATCTACGAAAGATTATTCAATCTCAAATTTTTAATATAGGTCTTTCGCTGCTTATGAATATGATCTCTTTCTTTCTTAATTTTTTTTATATAATATTATTCCCAATAATCCGGGATGTTACACCATTTTATTTGGGAATAAATTTTGCTGAGATATATGGAGTAATAAGTTATACACTTTTATCTGAAAAAAGTGAATTGAGATTGAGATAGTGTGGAGTTTTATCTTTTACTTTTGTCTTTTGGTATACTTTAAATTAAATAGCATTCAAGGAGAAGGGATTGAGAATGATAGTTTCTTGAGCTTATGATACAAGCAAAACGAGGGAGTGAGAAAAGACCAATATTCCACCATGCGTATTCAATTGATCATAAGTGAAGTATATGTTCCAAAAAAAAAAAACTAATTAATTTTTTTAAATAATAAATTTTTAAGAACAATATGAATAGCATTATTCGATTTTTTTTAAAAGTTTTAACTCCATACTAAAATCATTATATAAAAAGTGAGTAGGAATGTGGTACGTAGGTACTAAATGATACGGGAAAAATTATATAAAATAGGAGAGAGAGAGTAATAATATAGAGAAGAAAGGTATATTGGTAGAGTAAATTTGAGATTAATAATGTTTCCAAGGATTAGAAGTATTAAACGAGCCGAGCACCCCATACTCGAACTCAGTTTGAGTACTTATCGAGTCGAGCTTGAGCTTGGCTCGTTACAATAACGAGCTTATATACGAACTCAGCTTGGCTCGAAAATATTCGAACGAGCTTGAGCTCGAATTCAACTCGTTAAGCAAAAAAAGTTGGGTTTTCAAGCCTTATCGAGCCTAAGCCGAGGTGGGTCTAATATTAATTAATAGTATATTTTATATTTGTTAATATATTTAAAATATTATTTTATTATATATTATTATAATTAAATAATAATATTTAATAATATTAACATTATTAATTATTATTTTTGAGCCTTAACAAGCTGAGTCGAGCTCGGCTCGTTAACTAAACGAGTATAAAAACGAGCTCGAATAGGAGCGAGTCGGACAGCTATACTGACACGACCCACCTTACACAACTTATAATTCAAATACTATTTAACATAAACATCATCATTATAAAAACTTGCATATAATTTTTTTTTACATAATATGCTTATAACCAACACCATCACACCAGTTCAACATACGTAACTGGTTTCTGACACCACTTCAAACCACCCAAACATGTGATAATACTTATTATATTACACAACCAAAACATCAGCGGAAAGAAAGTAAACCCACAGCCTAGCCCAACAGGTCGTCATCTATGTACATCCGCTCAAAACCTTGAAGGAGCTCCACAGCTTGCACAGTCAAATCACAAACTCAATCATCAACAGGCTCACCTACAATGCATAAACTAGTGAGACAAAAATCTTAGTCAGTAGAAATCATGCATGTTAGTGCATGAAAATGCATTTAGTTCTCTATCGCCTACTTCCTAATCTTTCTAGTTGATCTCTTTTATTTTGAAAATTATTCACGTTGCGGGATCCCCACGACACACTTATGATATGCACCCCAAATGAGCTCAATGGGGACGATTTTTCCGAACCCCAAAAATAGTGCCGAGAACGATTTTTCCGAACTCTAGCAAAGTGGTGGGGACGATTTTTTCGAACCCCTAATAAAAATATCGGGAACGATTTTTCCGAACCCTGATAGAGATGCATATATAGTGGCCGCACACACCATTAGTATCTTATTAATTTTGAGGAAAACACTTTTCATATTTATGCATGGTATGCACCCATAACAATTAAATGTGCATCATAAACTATTTACAATATCAATATCAACATTTAATCACAATAAAGTAACAACTTAATTTCAATTCACACAAATCCACTTCTGAAATAACAACTTCACATCAATCACATAGATCCATTTATAGAATAACCACTTCAACTTGGATCACACGGATCTCTTTTTGGAATAACTACTTCATCTTGGATCCCACAAATCCTTATAACCAATATCTTCTCAAGTCATACAAATATACTTTCAACAGTTTCCAACCACACAGATCTATATAGGATGATGATATTATTTCAGATCACATAAATCCACAACTTGTATTGCAAATTTATCACAAATAATTTATAAATAATATTGTTGAATATGAACCCTACTTTCCCCAAATCACATAAATCTCCAGCTTGTATCACAAATTAATCTCCAAATAGTTCATAACGTAATTAAACTAATCAAAAATAACACATAACATAATTATCACATATTAATCACAAATAATTCACAAACAGCATGTTTATGCATTTTAGTTGGACTTCTACTTACCTGGATTCCGACAATAGTAACATTATAAACCCGTGAAGAACTGTAACTAATTCGCTCCGACACGCACGTTCCGGCGCGCTCCCTCTTCTCCCTTCTTCCTCTCTCTCTCCTCTCCTCTCTCTCTCTCTCTCTCTCTCTCTCTTTTTTCTCGCTGAAATCAATTTTGGGGTGTGAGGTAATCACCTCCCCACACCAACTTATATACATGCGAGAGGGGTGAGTCGGTGGTGTTAATCCACCGCCCCTCTTAATTACTATTTTTTTTATTATTATTATTATTATTGTTATTATCCATTACAAATATACGTGCAATACTTAATAGTGAAGAATTAATACATTTATAAATTAATACATATAAGTGTACACTTTCTTACCACTATTATTATTACGAGAACACGTGTGATACTTAATAGTAATTAATAAATAATATATATATATATAATAATTTAATTATATATCCAAATAATTGCACGTAAATATTTATGCACATATATATTCACATATTGTCACAATTATTATCACAATGTCTCAAATAAAATACAATGACAATTAAAATGTATAAATAATTGTCACATAATTGCCACATAATTATAAGATGCACATAACACAAATTAAATTATATTAGCAAATGAGTAGTGAGAAGCTCAGGTATCACATCTACTCAGCAAGCAAATGAGCTGTTCTTTCTGTCACCCAATAATGTGTTTTTTTTTTTAAATAAGTAATAGCACATGACCATTTACAATTTCTAGACATCCCCGAACACCACCAGAGAAATTGATGAAAATACTATTCTACAGCATCCAAAAATTCTTGATGATTCACCCACTCTGCAAATGAAATAATGAATATTAGCAAAACAACCCACTCCCCAATGTTCATGCAGAAATTTGAGTATTTTAATTCTACGTCATTTCATCTAAAGTAAAATTCACCTTCAAACTTTAATTGACAGGGGAAATAGAAAACCTTAAAGTACCTTACTGCAGAGAGAATGGAGTAATTACATAAGACGACCAATATAATTAGCTCGTGGATATTTGCTCTTCAGTTGTGGCCATCGCACAAATAATTGATCGGCCATCCGTAGTTTGTAAAGTAGCAAACCGCTCAAAGATAGCCTTCTAACTCTAGCAATGCTTTCAACATAAAAAATGGATGACCATCTGATCCCAAAAACCTGAGAGTTGCATTATCACTTGATTAATTCAATGCAATAATAAGATAAATAGGCCTGTTTTTTGTACTCTAAGCACTACATAGCCATTTCACATTTATATATATACATAATGCATTGACAAGGATTTCCACATGTAAACTCGAAACTGTTTCAAGCAATGCATACTGCACCAACTAGTAATACTTAAGATCAAGGCAAGGAGTCTGTCCAAGAAAGTTTTTCTAACCTTGAAAAGGAATGCAATTGAACAAAGCGGTATACAGGTTCCAGGCCCATTGCATAAGATCTGCATGGTGAAAATATCGAGTCAAGAAAATGAAATACAGAAAAAATATTTAGAAGTAGCAAAAGTTCAATGAAACGTGACAATACCACTTGAGGTCTGATCTTGATCATCAACCACAACGCATGTGTTAAAGCAATTAATGTTGTGCCAACTGAAGTTATGTACGACTGACCAACCTCATGACTTCGGTAAATTTGCATAAAATGAGAAGCTCCTACCAGTTCAATCTCTGCCTAACACAACAAAATTTTATCTCAGAGAGCATTGAATTCATGAAATCAGGAGAAAATATAAGGAAAGAGCTCAAAATTTCTCAAATATGTAGCAATTTTTATTCACATATCCTTTTTATCACCTTAATTCCAACCCCAATAGGCATAGCTAAACTCAAGCAGTGTGGATAGGCATTTAAGTCCTTAATTGTTTTAATATATCCCAAGAAAAATCTACAGAACAATATCCTGAATATGAAACACAAGCAACAAGGTGAGTTTCAATAAAAATCAGGTTTCTAGTCTTACCACTTCATGTTTCAGTCAGACCTTTAAACAAACTCAGAAAGGATCATACAGCTTCAAATACTCATGGATATTTTTACCTTTTCCATCAAGGAATTCTCCAGCCCACGAGCCTTCTGAAGGCTCATTTTATCAGTGGCAGCAGCAATATAGAATCTTGGCTTAAAATTGTCCATCTGCATAGCACCTAATAGGTTTAGCATCTCTGCCGTGTGACCACCTAAATTAGGATCAAATCAGACAAAATAAAAATCAAGGAATCAAAAGAGAGATTTGAAGAGTTAAATCCTCAGTCAGATTGAAATTAAGCCTTAATAGCATGAATTAACAATCAATAATTTCAATTTTGAGCTCCAGTTTTATTACCCCCAAATGCATGATAAGAATAACGCACAAAAGAAAATATCTACCTGAACCTAAAATTATCAGTGTACTCAGAGGTCCCGATGGTCTTCTCTGCAATGGTTTGCTGCTCCGATATATAACGTATATAATCCGGATCAAAACTAGGGTAGAAGTACCAATTATAAGCAGAATCGCAACGTTTAGGAATCTCAAATCAGCGAAGAAACATCTATCTGGATTATCCATCCTAAAAATCTTCACGTGCTGCAGCAGCAAACCGATACAATCTTTCAGACTATCAAATTTGAGAAGAGAAAATTTCTAATAGGTCGATATCAGATAGAAACTCGAATAATATGAACGAAATCGAGCTTATATTTTTTACTATTAAAACAGGAATTCACGTAGATTTAATAAGGAGATGATTGGATAAAGGCAGCTTGAAGAAGAATCGGAATGTTTCTTCAGAAAGATGCCAAGAGAGGCGGCGATGGCCGTCGCCGGAGGAAGAGAGAATCGGCGATGTGGTAAGAACGGGGATCACCGAAGTTGACATTTTCAGACCCTCTTAATTTGCACCTAAATTCGGAAATGCCCCTTCCTTTTCTTTTAGTTTTTCTTTTAACCCCTTTCTGTAATTCATTGTGGTAATCCACAATAATTTTTTTTTTTAATAAAAAAGATTTAAATTGTTGTTTTGAATATACTAAAAGGTTAACTCTTACATTTTTATTTTTATTTATTATTTACGAAGTCAAATACATTCTATCATGTTACATCAACCAAAGTAAAATTATTTATAAATGGCTGCAAAAAATGGTGTAATAAAGTGCCCGTTGATAGATAAAGAAAAACGACCGCTTAATCTAATTATTAATGATCAATTCATATGATAGATGGAGAGTAAAATTCAATTAAAAAAATAAAAGTAGAATGATCCCAACTTATGTGTAATTTAGTACTACTAATTAATATCTTAGCATGTATAAGACTCAAATGTAGAATCATTGAATTGAATAACACAAACTAGTAGGCTTGTGTGTATGCATTATATTACTAATATAGGCTTGGCCAACACGCCTAACAAATTTGTGTTGACCAATCTTGTTGCTTGCTTCCCAATCTCAATTATTTATGCTTTGAAGCCTCTCTCTTCTCTTCTTTTCCTCTATTTAACACAAGGAGAAGCTGAAAATTAATCACTTCATCACCATCCAAACAGCATCCAAGACCCAGTGAAAATGAAGAGAGAAGGTCGCCAGCGTGGCATGGTTCGAAGCTACCCCATCCTGTCGGAACCATGGAACCCCCGTCCCAAGCCAAGGTACCTCAACCAGCTAAGCTCACCCCCTACTGCTGGCCTATTCACCAAAGCTCCAACCAAGCCCACCAACCACTCCAAGTTCACCGGAAAATGTGGCCGTCCCGGATGTCGGAACTGCCACATTCATCCGGCTTCCAAGTCCAAGGACAAGGCCAAGGGAGCTCACAAGAAGATCATGAGATCGTCTCATGGATTGATTTCTTGGAGGGTGGTGGATGCTGCTCCACAACCCGGGTTCAAGTTATCTGGGTTCTCCGCATCCGGGGTTCTGGACTATTTGGATCATGATGGTGTTCATGATCATCGTTATGATGATGATGATTATAATGAGTGCAGTGATGATGATGAGTGTTGTGATCATGGTGTTGAGATTGAAGAAATTGAAGATGATGATGATGAGGTGGATAGAATGAGTTTTTGTGAAGTGGGGTTTGTTTTGCAAGTTGTTGATGATGGAGATGAAAGTTGGTGTTTCGTGGAAGAAATGTGATTAATTATCCATGTTCATAAGATAGGCCAACTGTCTTAATTTATTTAAGAGTGAGGCTCTTGTGCACCCGGGCGCACGGAACACATTCCGTGCGCCTTTACAATTTTCATGCCTCTTTACAATTTAAACCCCTAGCAATACATATGTTTAAATAGGATTGGAGGGGAGGGTTGTGTTCACATGGGAACACGGAGCATCTTTCCGTGTCCCCGGGCGCACAGGAGCTTTTGCCTTTATTTAATCCATTAATTTCATGTAATCTGTATATCATTTCTGATATTCTATTGTTTGCCATATTATTAGGCAAATGTTAATAAAAATTAACTACTCTGCAAAGTTGCTATGCTTTCTATTTCAACCTTGTATTTTAATACATACCAATTATTTTAGGATTTATTACATTCTATGTTTAGGGTGTGTATGGGTCATATTGAGTTACTATTATTTTTTAATCTTTGATGTGTATGGTTCTTGTCCCTTTATACATTCTTGTATTTGAACTAGTAGTCCCAAACGGCCCAACTCCTTCGATGTTGACTTCTTGTGATCTGTTAACAATATTTTTCTCCATATTGATGTTACATCTCAAAGTAATAACTTTACATTGAACTTACTAAACACAGCTTTTTGAAAGAAGCATGAAGCAGAAATCTTTGTACACAGAGAACAATGGCATTACACTCCACTATTACAGAATTTATGGATGATACATATGATATATATATAACAATCCTCTAACAATAATAGAGCCTCATCTAGTAATTAACATTAAAAAAAAAAACATCATGAATAATAATGTATGTTCTGTTTCAATGCTGAATATTTGGGGATTTGTTCTCGTGTGTGATCCTTTCAGGTAATGTAGAGGTGAATACTTTACTTGCTACCGCGACATTCTTTCTCGATGGATTCTTGGAAACAATGTTTTTGATTGATGGGTTAGGAGGAGGGGGAGGGTGTGGCAACGAGGATGTGCCTTGCTTCTTGCTTGAAGTGCTCCTTCCTAGTACCACCGTCTGAGGTCGTGCTGCTTGAGTCTGCGTAGCATAAGAACGACGACTGAGACTAGTATCTTATCTTCAATCTAACATGACATGATCATATGTTGTAGCATGTACTTTGAATGTTTTGTGCAAGGTGGAAACTCTTACCTTCTTTATCTGATTGATTGTGGCTTCCCTTTCCTTGTAAAAGTCGGGTAAAGGTCGCGCTTTGAAGCAGAATCCACAACTTAGTTTTCTCAACTCATTTCCTGCTTTCTCCTGCAAACAAGGGGTCTATGAGATCAAAGAAACATCGATATTTTCATGTAACAACATAGGATGTATGGCTCATTGTATAACCTTTAATGTCTTCTGTAGCTGCGCCTTGTTCGCCTCGTTGGCATTGAACTTTTCTTCAAGTTTCTGAAGGTGCAGGGGAAATTACATGTGAGAGATAGAGAGGTTAAGATGCATTGTCCATTTACTTAAGATGCAAATATTGTCTTGCCTGTTTTCTTTTTGCAGCTCTTTCTTCTGTTCTCAGCATGAACGGAGTCGACACAGATGGCGACTGTAATTTGTTTCGACAGGCGGTCACCGACTTAGAGTACCTGAAATTCAAGCTCATGTAAGAAGAGGTCAGACTAATACTAGGAAAGATAATGCTGCAGCAGCTATAAAACATCACAGCCTAAGCTCTTTGTTACACTTGCAATGCAATAACACAAAAAAATGAACAATATTAGACAGCAATTATCACAGTACCACACAAACATTTAATTCACGGTGTGTTTATGCTTTAACACATGTAAAAGCACATCATCACACTATCTATTTCATGATCAACTACAAAAACAGCTTAACTTACACAAAAGACAGAATGTGCCATTTAGGACCAGCAGTTTTGCTCCCAGTAGCAGAGGGATCAGCTGGTGTTTTCATCCTGTGTATTTTGTTCATATTATCAAAATATCTTCATAAATCATGATTATGATAATGAATCATGTTTCACTTGATAGCTTAAAATGCACACAAATTTATTAAACAGTTTAAATCAAATCAACCACCTTCTGTTCTCTGATCCAGGGGTTGATGTAGGATACTTCACCCCGCCTTTCCTTGCTGCCTGCAGTTCAAAAAAAACACGATTCAATCATAAAAAATACCTTAAATTATTTACTAAAACAAGATAAAGAAACCACATCAGATATCATAAGATCACCACAATTGGAGTCCTCAGAGGAGTCTTGCAATCTTTAGGTGCTCTAGAGGAACTAGGACACACTGAGGCTGAGGTTGAATCTGTCTTGATTGCAGAAATTGGTTCTTTATCAGGCGCTTTAATTGGGATTAGCTTAATTAATCCATGTAAAGATTTGGGAGATGGTCTCTTCTTATCCACAGAATCCAAACCAGATTTTCTTGTGCTTAGAATGGCAATAGTTTCTTTCTTGAGCTGAGGAGTCACTGGTTTGGCTGGTGTAGATGGAATCTTCCATGTTTTTCTCTGAATAGAAGATTTCAATGAAGAAAGCCCTGATTTTTTCTTGCTAGTGGCTGATGTTACATCCTCACTACCAACAGAATTCTGCTGAATCACCACAGAAATTCCAAATCTCAAAAATTAAAGTTCAACACAATGCAATGCAACAAAAGATACTCTAAGCAAACCCCACCCCACCCCACCCCACCTCCTAAAAATGTAAATGTTACCTTTAACAAAGGCCTCTCCATCTGTGGGGTTCCACTCCCCTCAGAACAAGAAACAGTGTCATTATTTTCAGAAAAACTAACAGAAAGTCTATTATGATCCAATGAACCTCCATCACCACCACTTACTACAGCAATTGAACAATCATTCACATCCTGAATCTTGGCCACTTCCATTTTCTCAAAAACATCAAATTCAGAATGCAAGATTACTGCTTTCTCATCATCACCTCCACCACCACCACCAGTGTAATCAACAGCTTCTGATTGGGCAGAATTTTGCTGCTCAAGTAAAGCAGCAGCAGCTGCAGCTGCTTTCTGAGCAGCAATTTTCTTGTAATGAGCTTCAAAGAAGGCCTTCTTCGCCGCCACGGAGCCCGGCTGAGCATAACTCGCCGCCTCCTCCACATATTTCTTGTGAGAAAATGTGGACCATCTCTCCCATGATAAGGGCTCACTCATAAACCTCCCAAATGAAATGGATTCACCAAGAACATGCATTGGGTTCCCCTACAACCATTCAAAACTCCCAAATTTTAAAGAATTCAAACATGGTGTTTAATCAAATCAAACTACTACTCTATGTCACAAGATTCTTGATTCTACAACATGAAAAAGAACAGGGGGGAAGAGGGGGGGTGGGGGGTTTGATTTGTTTGATATTCTTGTTACCTGTTTGGAATGATTGGGTATGGCAGAAGCATAAGAGAAGCCATGCATGAGACAAGCTGAGTCTGCCATTCTCTTGCAAAGATTTTGCCAATGGAAGACAGAATTAATAATTGGATAAAGAAAGAAAAAAAACTAATCTTTGTTGTGGTGTGCTTCTTCAGTTTTATTTGTTCTGGCACATAATCATTGCCTTTAGGACTATAATTTGAAATTTAAATAGAAAAGCAAACTCTGAGATAAAGTGTTAGCCACATGAGAGAGAGAAAGAGGAGGAGAGAGAAAGAGGTTTAATGTTGTGAGCCTTGTGACCACCATTTTTCTATGTTATTTTTTGGTGGATGCTCAAGATAAGAGCTTCTTTTTCAGACTAGAGTGGGGACCACAAGTTTGAAAAGAAATCCTATTGTAACGTTCAAATCTTTTGAACTTTTTTTTTTAATTTAATTATAATGATAAAAATTAATTGTTCATGGTTTTCACTATTTTCTATATATCATATCATCACACACAATTTTTTTATTTATATATGTCTCTTTATGATTGTCTCTATATTATATACCACATTAACTACAATTTTGACTTATTGATTGGATAGATTTTTGAAATGCAAGCCCTTGACCCTACTATTATAGAAATACTAATTTTATCAAAATTTCAATTATAAAGACACTTGGTCTGTCAAAAAAATTAAAAAGACACTGGTTTACTTATTATTAAATTATTATTATACCAAAAAGGGAACGTTTAATAATGCATTTCCTTTTGGATTTAGAAAAAGAGTTATCACTTTGGCCCATTAAGTATTTCAATCTGTGAATGATTTTGGGCTTAGTACCTGGATCTATCATGGCCCACCTAGCTTAGAAGAAGAGTCCATATGCTTAAATGAATTTTACCAAGTGAAGGGATGGCCCATAAAGTATAATAATAATGAATTAATTATGTAAATAATTCTGGATTTCAACATGCAACAATGACTTAAAACTAATCATCCCCCCTATCACAAATATGTTCACCTTTACTGCTTTTATTTAAAAAATTTGTAACTTTTTAATTAATTTTATTAACTTTGGTTTGAGAGTAATATAGCATCTTTAGATAATAAATAATTCATAAAATATGTTGTATTATACTGTATTAAAATGGGATGACAATTTTAAAATTAAAATTTATTTTTAGATTTTGAATTAAGATGTTTTTTTTTTAAAGATAAACCTTATTATGGAACGGATGAATGAGAAAATGGTGAACTTAAACTTGGAGGTATAGAGTTTTTTTTTTAACTCAAAGACATAATATGATTTTAAGTCATAATTAAGATAAGTAATTTTTGTTATAAAAATAATAGAATCCACATTCTTTTAATTGAGTCATCCCTAACATGAATCTTGACAATTTGTGTACCATGCAATATTTTGTAATTTAGTTTCTCTAATAATTTCACATGGATACTGTAGCAATGAATATTTGAGTGCGGTGAGTAGTAATTTAAAGAAATGCAATAGTTTTTGAAGTAGAGAGAAAGTCAAATTAAAGAAAAAAAAAGGACAGTTTGGTTTTGAATTACCATTAAACTTTAGAAATATTCCAAGGCTTTAATGATAGGATTATTGACTAGCAACTGTCATAACGTATAACAAATGTTACGCTTCAAAGTCTTCATCCAATTTTCTCTTTATCAAACTTAATATTCATTAATTCAAGGATATAAAATAAATAGCAGGGTAACATATCATCATTTAAAGTTTAAATGATACAAATAACTTTATTTTTTAAATAAAATAATCATTTAAACAATATAACTAAAGGTAAAACTATATTGTCATTAAACCCTAATAAATGAATAATAGAAATTAAACTTAATGTAAACTCTACATAAATTATTTCACATAATCATGATTAATTTACCAGAAATTATTAAATAAAAACCTGTTTAAAAACCAAAAGCTTCAGCAACCAAGTGGTAATCCTATTTGTGTTAGGTGGAAACGAATCGGGTTCGCTTCTCGGTATGAAGCATTTGCCATTACGATTGTGCTTCGGTGATGGTGGGTCCATTGCCTAAAACATCAATTTGAATGTAAACAGCACTTCTGAGCATTTTTTTTATATTTAAAACTTCATAATTTTATTTATGTTATTTTAAAGTATGAATTAGGTTTTATATTTTTTAATATTTAAAAATTTTATTATTTTATTTGTCTAGAATTATAGGTTTTATGTAAGGTTTAATAGCATTGAAAATTTTTAAAAAGTTAGTTTATAAATATAAATTATGTAAATCTTAATTATTTTAAAATCTAAAAATTTAAATCTCCTAAGTTTAGGTGCATCGACTATATTTTGAAATTTGTATAAGTTTATTATTGTCATTTTAATTAACTAAGAGCAAATTAAAAGCTCTCCAAACAACAAATAATATACTATAATTTAAGCAATACATATAAATATATCTCTAAAGCTTCTTTAAAATCTTTTTTTTTTACATAATGGTTTTGACACTTTAAATTTGAAGATTCAAATTAACTATTTAAAATTAAATGTATTAAGATTTTTACTATTTCCTAACACTTTAATTTCTTAAAATTTTCAATTAATTATTTATTGTTTTATATTTATAATGTTACATTATTCCTTCACTTCACTTTAATTTTTTTTTTAATAAAAGAAAGATAGATCCTTCTCAAATTTCATTAAGATTATTTTAAATAATATTAATATGACTGATAATTGAAAATTTTCAAAAAATATGAAGGAGCATTACGTTGATTTTTAATTTTTTTTTATATAGTAAAATTATGATTATTTTATATTCAAAAAATATATAAATTATGTGAAGGGAAATTATAAAATAAAATAGAAGTGAAAAAAAATATAGGAAGGCAATTTATAGTGTGCACCCGGGTGCACCTAAAGATAGGGTGCACCCACATACAAATATAAAAAAAACATATACAATTAAGAGTAAAAAATACAATTTAATTGTTAATTTTTTTAATGAAAAATTGTATATAATATTCAATAAAATATTATACACATATGGATGTTAATTTTTTTTAATGAAAAATCAATGTGAAAAAAGTATACAATTATTACAAAACACGTATACAAAATAGAATAATATGTATACAAAATAGAATAAAAAGCTATACACATGGGTGCACCCTTGCACCCGGGTGCACCCAATATACACTCATATAGGAAAGAACAAATGTAATAAATAAATATTAAAAAATATATATATAAAGAAATTGTTAGAAATAAATAAAAATATAATTCCTTATTATATTTTAAAGATTCTTTATTTTATTCAAAATTTTCTTATACATAATTTCTTGAAGACGTCTAAGTAGTTTGTCTGGGTAATCTTAATCTCTCGTGACTTTCAAGCAGTGACGGTGCTAGGATTTTTATCAGGGGGGCCGATTACTTAATAATATTAATAGAAAAGACATCTCCTTTTGTTCAACAAACAATAATAATACTACTCTAAGAAATAATAAAAGTAGATTTAAAAATGTAAAAAATGAAATAAAATAGATCCAAAACAAAATATAAAATGACGTTTGAGAAGCAAAATTGAAAAATGAAAGGTGAAAAAAGAATAATTATACATGTGATGGAAAAATATAAAAATAATTAAGTAAAAATATAAATGTAAATAGGTTTTAAAATATAAAATAAGGGTTATCACCACCTAAATTTGAACTTGTGACCTCTAATTGAGGCATGAGCACACATTCCATTAAGCCATCCAACTTCTTTTTGTAATAATTAACACATATATAGTAAAAAATAGCAAAAGTTGAGGGGGGGCCAACGCCCCCTTGCCACCAACGTGGCACCGTCCCTGCTTTCAAGTATTTGTTAGTATCTTAATTGGATAATTTCTGTGTAAGTATCTTAATTGGATAATTTCTGTAAAACTATTACAAATAAGGCGAATCATTAAATTGTTAAAATATTATTATTATATTATAAGCAAGGTATGTTATTTGATGATTATAACTCTTCAAATGTTCCAAGACCTTAGTGATATTAATTAGAAGCTGTCACAACGTATAAGAAGTGTACGCTTCCAGGTCTTCATCCCATTTTTTTCATGATCAAAAAATTAATATTCATGAATTCAAGCATAAAATAAATAAATAAATAAATAATTACATGGTAAATCTTAAATTAAAAATAATAATAACAAATATAAAAAAACTCAGCCTTAAGATGAAAAAAGAAATTAAATTTATAATCTTAATTTCAAAGACTTATAAAATTAAAAATTAAGTTTTGATATAAAAATCTTCCATATATATATATATATATATATATATGTAATCCACTATGATACACATCTCTCGTAATTTTAGTTCTTAATTAAAATGATCATTTTCGTGGAGTAGAAATTAATTTTAGCCCCTATCTCTTTTTTTAATCATCCAAACCATTTTCAATTCTAATCTAGATCAATTTAACCCCTCATTTCTATAGTAATACATTTTGGCACCCCTCCGTTAAAAATTGATAACAGTGTTAAAAGATATATAGATAATGTACCGTGTTCTCTTTCCCTACGCCATTATCCAGAAAACTCATCTTTATCCATCTAAACCCTCCCAAATTCATTTCTTCTTTCTCTTTCATTTAATCTCCGCATCTGCAATTAGAAGCATAACATGGCTGTAACATTTAAGAAGCTTGTTTCAACGGCGACTTATGGCTGCATAATTCACTCTCCGAAAGCTTCATATTCACACCCGTCTCGCTCTCCTTCAAGCCATTAAATCTCAACTTTGTTGTTCTTACTCGTCTTTCCTTTCTCGTACCTCCTTCAAATCCATTGACGTTCAGTAAAACTAGTAAAGCGTCCACTGCAACGCACCACGACGATGCAATTTGCCGGCAGGTTGGCGGCGGCGGCGCCGGCCATCGCGAGCTCACATCCAAAACGGTGTAGTTTCGCGCACTTAGGCACATTAGCGGCATGTAATGCGTGGCGGTGAAGAGCAGTTGAAGAAGACGTCCGTGAGGAGGTGGCGTGGAAGGGAGAGCCCGACATGGTGAAATTCCTGATCCGACTCGGTAGGCACGAATCCGGATCAGAGCTTGCGTTATGTAATCTATGTGGTCCACCACGAATCCGCCGGAACGTGGTAGATTGAGAATCGTCTGATTTTGGGCGTTACAGTAGAGGTCGAAACCCGGGTACCGCCAAGATTCAGATTGGCGGTTATGTTGGAAATTTTATAATTTCCAATATAATCTAATTGTGGGCAATATATTATTATGCAATTATATTAGCTATTCAATTATTTTGGACTTAATTAAGTGATCCAATTAAGGTTAAAGGTTCATGGGCTATAATAATAATTAATATGGGCTTATTGAGTAGATACCCAATACTACGTGATTAGGTGATTATGGGTGGTCTAATCAAGTAGTATATAAAGGCTCCCAGGTTATGGTCCCCAATATACTAAGCCGCACATCGCCTTCCCTTCTCCCCATCGGGAGGGATTACTACGGTCCCCATAAAGGAATTAGGAGGGCTTAGTTGAGGAAGGCCATATAACCACTGATCCTGAGTTCGTGTTCTGCCTAGAGACTCGTTGGATTAGGTACGCTTCCGCTTTACAGTTTAAATCTCGTTAATCATAATAGGGTTAAGGTTTCATGGATTAATTTCCAACAAGTGGTATCAGAGCCACCCTAGTTGTGATTCTTTGAGATCTGTAAGAATTGTGATTAGATCCAATATTTGCATTTGAATCATTGTGTAAAATCATAATTTTAAATTTGGAGTTTAAAATTTCTCGACGAATTTGGATTTCGATTAATCATCCATTTTGTGGAAATTATTTGTGGTAAATTAAAGAAAGGTTTTCAGAGTTGGTGCTGATATTTTAATTATGTTTATTAGTGATTTATAGTTGCTGTTCTTATTTGGTATGGCTTTGCCATAATTATGCGCAGATACATAACTTGTTCATATATATGAATAAAAGGTTAAGTATTACAGTTCATATGTGCCTTCAGCTTACTGCAATCGTGCGTATAAGGATTGGTATTTGGTTATAAAAAATTGTGGATTTTTTATTATTATTATTAATATTAATATTCATATAAATTTAGTGTATTCATATGTGATTGGGACGCATATTGATGTGTTCATGTCCATGGATACAATCATAGGGAAATACATGTTCATGCCTGGAATGATTTGATCTCTAAGTCAATTGCATAATGTTATGTCAATAGCTTCAATTTGACTTGATCTCGTAATCTGTCCATATCAATATGATTGATTTTTTTTTTAGAAATTCATTACTACAGAATTTTGCCATTACTGTTGCCACTTGCCATATTGATATTTACTAATTTATTTTTGTAATTAATTAAGGACATCAAAAGCATGTGTCTATAATTATTCATGGTTCTTATTTAATTGTTAAATTAGTGTCATCACGGTTGGTGATATTTGGAATATATTTATTTTATTTTATTTTAATCATTAAGTTTGATTAGTGAATCAAGTATATGGACGGTTTTGGAAAACAATTAGAATTAATTCTAACACGTATTCCTGGATATTAAATTTGATGAGGTGTTAATAAAGGGTCATTTATTGGTATTGGCTTTAGTTTAATGTCTAATTTAATTACTCTAGACATTAATTATAATTGGTGAGAGATTTGTTATAATTCCATAAAGTTTGCACTAAATCCATCCATATTAATGGTCTGATTCAAAGGAATTATTATAAAGTCTAAATCACTCTTACTTGAATTTTGAGATATATAACTGATTGGTATTTATATCAATATATGCTTATGAAGCCCGATTAGTTGATGTGTGAATGCATGATTCACCTTATTTTATTAATTTTTGATCACATATAATTTTTTGATGTCAACTGGGCATGCAGTCGGTGTCAATTAAGTAAAATGCATATAGAGACGTACATTTGATTCTACGCCAAAATTAATTTTAATTAATTACTAGCAACATATGATTATTATGATTGTGTGGCATTTACCATGTTTCATTGTATGGAGATACAAAGTTTCAGTTACAATTATTGGAATATATTTTCAAAAGGATATTTACCTAATTTAATTTATTTTAAATTAGGATTTGGAGTCCTTAATTTAAGTTAAGAATCTTTCATTATTTTTAAATTTGTGTGAATCATCTTAAAATTCTCATTTAGTTTGTGAAATTTAATTAAAATTAAAATTAAATTTGGGGAGACAATTAAATGTCGTTTAATTAAATTAAATATTTTAATATTTATTTAATTAGTCTAGTAAACTTTCAATCTAGTCAATCGAAGCACCATGTTGCCACAGCAATATCGTGTGTGGAGAAAAGCTTTATTGAAATTACATAGATGGGTGTGGTATTATTTATGTGTTCTGTGTTCGGCCCACAGGTAGGCACAGTTTGACAGAATAATAACATACATGTGATAATAAGTATGTGATAATTATTTGGATTATTCATGTGAACATGAGTCGGTCCACAGATAGACTCTTGTTTGACAGAACTTATTGTCAGTACTTGATTGTTACACCAAGATTACCCCTGCAGTTAATTTTTGTCCACAGACGAGGTTAATGTTGCACAAGGTGTCTTGTGATGGGTCCCCAATTAATAATGTTGTATGAGTGTATCTTCATGCGGGTATTGATCGGCCCATAGGTAGATTAATATTTGGCAGAAATACACAAGTACCTGTGGTGGTAAATACGTGACAATTATTTGGTTTGACATGTGAGTAATAAGTCGGCCCACAGGAAGGCTATTGCTTGACAGTTTTATTGTCAGTATTTGACTACTGCATGAGAGCATCATTTAAATTAGTATTTTTTTGTCCAAAGACTTGATACTAATATTGTGCTCGAATCTTCAAGATGATTCTAATTTAGTTAAATTTTGAAAGATTATAAAGTTTAATGCGAGCATGAAAAATTATTTTGCATTAATTCTCTGTATAATTAAGAAGTCTGTTAATTAAGTTTTTCATATATCAACAACAAAATCATACTTGATGAGTGAACTTCCACAATAAGGATGAGAGTAATAAGTTAAACTTAATCTCAATAAAGTATAAGGGCAATACAAGAAATCCCATTAAGAAAGCTGCTAAAGACAACTAAAGTATAACCTTTTGTTTTCTCCTAAAGGCCTGTGGAATTATTTTATAATACACCACATTAAGATTACTTAGTATGAATGGTGTTGTAGTGTAGTTAAAAGACAAAAATAGTACTCCACAATATATGATTACTAATTGGAGAAATACTAAAGATTGCAGCTTATGGTCTCAATAAAATTTTAACCAAAGTAGTTGTGAGAACTCTTTGAGTTTCACATATGGAGATGTCCAACTAAAGCTAGATAATTGGGATCTACTAAAGAAAATTGGACTCAAATAAATGTAAGCTACTTTATTGGTTATGAATAAAGATAATAAGTTTATGATCCAATTGATCGGATCATATTTGAGATGGGTAATACGGTATTATGTGAGGATGTTGATTTTGGGGGAAGAATAATATTAGAGACATTGTCCTTAAGGGGAAGTCGATTCGATCCTCACTTATGCTTTAAAGAATTGGTGCAAATTCAGAATAACGATATGACAATGTCAATAATATTTAAGGTATAATAAAATCAACAACCTCAAGAATTAATGTTACTAAGAAAACCACTAGAGTTGGGAGAAAATCAATTCGGATAATTATGTAGTTTTCTCCTAAATAAAGAGGACACTATGAAATTAATGGTAGAACATTCAAACAATGTTCATCAAACCATGCAAGGTCCAAATTACTCCAAAGTATGTTAATGCTATAAGTTATGAGTATAAATCAATACAAGATGATTAGGTTTGCATCTTGATATAGGATTCTACTCAAAAGGGAAGGAAGGCATTATTATAAGATAATCGTGACATTAGTAGCACATTTTGATCTTGAATCATATTAGATGGATGTAAAGATAAAGTTCCTTGATCGCAACACTGATGATACGATCTAAATGTTTTAAGAACTAATAGGAAATCCATCTGTGCATTCAAGCAAATTTTTTTCGTAAAGGAATCACAAGTATCATCATGAAGTAAGTGTCTCATTTGGTTTTGAGACAAATGTAGATGATTATGTGATTCAGTGGTAGAATGTTTAAGTTAAACTAAGGGAGACAAGTGGAGTCTCAATAAGGTGCCCTAAAGTTAAATTAAAGATTTAAGAAATATATAAACATTTTATATGTTTTGATTGTTGGAAGTTATTGTATGATGAGGTCTCTACAAGACTTAATTTGGCTTCTGTTGTTGGTGTATTAAGTAGACATTTAAGTAACTCTAGTATGGATCTTTACAGAGAACTAAGGATAACATGCTTTAACATTAGAGATAATCAGATTAGTAGGAGATCATAAAGTAGTCTGATTATGAGTTTGTTGGATGCCAATACGATATAAGATCCACTTCAGGCTACATCTTCTGTTGGTCTGGAGAGCTATACAAGTAAAAGTATTAAGTAAACACTTTAGCTCATTAATCATGACAACAGAATTAGTAGCACACTAAGGTCATTCAATCATAAAATAAAGGTTGCGAAGCTTTGTCACATAAAGTTCATTGTGACAGTTTGTTCGCAGTACAGTATTAGCAATAAGAGTTCTTATAAGTCAAGCATATTGACATAGAATTCTTGGTTGTTAAAGAAAGTGTTCTTATGGATAAATTTTGGAAGAGCATATTATGATAGACTCTAAATATGGATCCACCAATTATGTATTCAACGCCCTGCAATTTTATGAGCTAGCTAATCATGTGGGTGTTATATGGTTTTAGAATACATTAGTTCAGTGGGAGTCTATATTTATTGTTCTTTAAAGTTTTCAAGACACTTTGATTTGGATAATTCAGTTTTCTGCAGAATTAAGTTGATGGTTTTGAATTCATTGTGAATTCACTTAAGTAATTTCATTTTGTAATATTTTACATTATGGATTGATCTCACTAAAGTTTAAAGTTGGACCAGTTGGAAATAGACATGATGTTGATCACATTTGACATGTAATTTTCATGCTACTCACCATATTTGATCTATGTCATTGAGTATATTGATATTGGTGATTGTCGGGGTTTAATCACGATTTATAATGTGGTGAAGGCCGCGGTAGTTCCATATTAGTATGTGAGATGGACCAGATTGTTAAGTATAGCCTGAAGAGGAATAACATAAAGTTGCGCAACTAAGGACTCTTGATATAATTGCTAACGGAAAATATATAGCCCAAGTGGGAGATTGTTGGAAATTTTATAATTTCCAATATAATCTAATTGTGGGCAATATATTATTATGCAATTATATTAGCTATTCAATTATTTTGAACTTAATTAAGTGATCCAATTAAGGTTAAAGGTTCATGGGCTATAATAATAATTAATATGGGCTTATTGAGTAGATACCCAATACTACGTGATTAGGTGATTATGGGTGGTCTAATCAAGTAGTATATAAAGGCTCCCAGGTTATGGTCCCCAATATACTAAGCCGCACATCGTCTTCCCTTCTCCCCATCGGGAGGGATTACTACGGTCCCCATAAAGGAATTAGGAGGGCTTAGTTGAGGAAGGCCATATAACCACTGATCCTGAGTTCGTGTTCTGCCTAGAGACTCATTGGATTAGGTACGCTTCCGCTTTACAGTTTAAATCTCGTTAATCATAATAGGGTTAAGGTTTCATGGATTAATTTCCAACAGGTTACATATCCGGAAGGGGAACCGGAGGGGCCGAGGAAATTATTGCATGAATCGGGCTTACAGGGTTGATGCTGTGTCTAATTCTCGAAAATCACTAAGTATTTAAAGGCCATGGAATTTGTCAAAATTGACAAGAGCAATACCATTAATCACGATGATAGCAGTCCGAGGAAAAATAAGATTATCAAGAAAATTGTTCAAGAAGAGGAGAGCAATGATGGGTTCAAGAAAAGATAATGTAAATTGGAAGAGTGCACTTGAATCGGAAGACACTATGCTTACTAGGACCCATTGCAGTCGAGGAAGATGACGGAAATAGAACAGTCTGATGAACACCATCAATCTTTTAACAGTTTTCTAAAGGGGAGTGCCAAAGTGTTTTATCCTAAAAATATAAGGGCTAAATTGATCTGATTAAAAATATAAAGGGTTTAGATAACATTAAAAAAAAGGGTAAAGGGCTAATTTGATGTTGCAAGATAAGTTTAGGGGTTTACATGACCCTTTCCCCTTTTATTAATTTAAAAATAAACACCACTCATAGGTGGGCCCAAAATTAAAAATAAAAAAAGTTGCAGGCATCTGCCATGGTTGGACACAAGAATTTTTCATCTTCTTTGAAAAGATTTTTTTAGAAGAGAAGCAGCACATTCATATGAGAGTAGCTTTTCAATTGAAAAGAGAACCAGCAGCACCTTTGGAGGGCACTGCGGCGTCCCCGATGGGGGAGACGACGGTGAGTTGAATTGATCGACGACGACCGGCAAACTTTTCTGGTATAATGAAAGTGGTACTGACGTCATGGGGTCGAAGGCAGCGCGATTTTAGGAGGGCTGAGTATCGCCAGAAGCTTCAATGGCTGGAATGAATGAGGAGGCGACGGCGGCTAACAGTAGCTGTTTCCGATGGACAGCGGCGGAGGGTTCGCGTCTTGACGACCAACGCCGACAGTGTGTGGCTAGAGGTTGGCGGGACTGGTGGTCGTCGGCGAGAGACGGGGCTAGCTGGCGTCGCGATGTCGACGAATTCCGACAGCGTGCGTTTGGAGATGCGGCGGCGGATCTCAGGTGATCGAATGGGTAGCTGTGGGGCGGGTAGCAGATTAAGAATCCGCCGCTGAATATTAGACGGATTCCATCACCATGCTGAAAATTTTTATTTTTAACATGGGTCCACCTATTAAATGGTTTTTATTTTTTTAATTAACAGAAATACAATTTTGCTCTCCCAATAAAAGATGAAGGGTCAATTTGATTCATTAAAAAAAGTGCAAGGGTTTGGATGCTAAAAATAATAGATTGAGGGTGCATTTAATCCTCGTAGATAAGTTGAGGTGTCAAGCCAAAAATTTATTGTCAAAATAATTACATAAGATAAAAATATGAATTGAAAACCAAAAGCTTCAGTAGACTAGTGGTTATCCTACTAGTAGGGCGAGTTCCCCCTCGGGTTCGATTCTCAATTGTGAAGCGATTGCCGTGAAGATTGTGCTTCGGTGATGGTGGGTCCATGGCCTAAAACATCCTCGGATGAAAATAAAGCACCTCTGAGCATATTTATTATTGTTATTTAATTAGAAAATATTTATATTAAAATTATTAATAAACTTTGTACTCGAATAGCACCAGTGGTCTAGTGGTAGAATAGTACCCTGCCACGGTACAGACCCGGGTTCGATTCCCGGCTGGTGCAATTTTTATTTTTTCACATGTTTATTAAAGAAATATTTTAATATTTCATAATTTTTTTTCTTTTTATATTTTGCTCATTCTCTTTATTGGAGAATTAATACCCCTTTATTAGTTAAGCATGTAACATAATTATAAGAGTATGTTTAAAATAAAATAAAAGTGATATAAAGATCACATCTTGCACAACATTGCATTCCTCTCTTTGGTTCATAAGTGAGTGTTGTGGACAACATTGTGCATTGTGTAGTGATTATACCAAATTAGGAAGATTAGTCCTTAAACAAGCTTCTTGTTGTCAAAATGGCGCTTGTTGTTGTCATTGCATCTCATACCAGCCCGGATGGCCCGAGGGAAGTAATGTTGTAGCCTCGTTTCTTTGCTGAATCGTAGTAACGCCAACAATGGATAGCAGCATCTGTTCAAATTCTATAACCTTCAGTGCTGATTCACTTGGTGGGCACTCCAAACAGAGTGAGCCACAAGTCTTGAAGCTCACGTGTAGAATATCTCTGTCTTCATGAACCTCACTGGTGGCCTATCATCACCAGTAAATGCGTACGTGGAAGGTCTCATACATAACCTACATTATCATAGATAACAAGAGGGAGGGAGTTCCAACAGCACAGCCTACGAACAAAAACAATCGAAGATTAGATTCCATGTCAAGGATCACTTGCTACCATCACTTCTAAAGCAAATTTCTATTCATATAAAGTTACAAATTGCAATGTTTATGAGCTCAAGAGTGAAATCCCAACAAGATGGTTTGCGAGATTGAAATCCCAACAAGAGAAAGAAAGTTGCTATTTCATATCAAGTTACAGATTTCAATGTCAAGATCAAAATCCCAACAAAATGGAATGGCAAGAAATCATTCAAGATCAGCAGGGATGAGTATAATATATGCTCATCCTTTAGAATGAAGGTTTATCATTATTGGAGTATGGATGCTCCAATAGTTGATCCAACTGCAACAGCACCCATCCCTTCAATCCACTCCACCACCCCCTAACATTACCCTGCTACACTATACTTAATAATGAAACTCATAAAAACAAATATCTCTACAATGCCACTGAAATTTTGTTCAAGATTAACAACTTATAGTAAGTTCAACCTACTAAGCAACGTTATATATAATCAAATGATTTTCAAGTTTCTAAGAAAAAAGATTCTTATTTGAATCAATTCTGCAACAGGATATCACTTCACCAAATTATCGGTGGAAATGTGGTCTAATTTGCTATCTAAAATGTCAATCAATATATATTCTATCGTGGAATGCAAGCCAAAAAAAAAAACCCCAATGAAGAGCTGGGATCGGACGGCCTTACAGAGTCACCGCTGGCGGAGAGAATTGACACTGGGCGGGCGCCGCCGCGCCGGAACGGAGAGGGAAAATCGATAAAGAGGGAAGAACGAAAAGAGAAATTAGGCCATTTCTCTAAAATCTTTCAGCACACAAAAATTGATTTCGTCTCATCAGTCATCACCGGTGCACCGCCACCGTTTGTGGTTGTTCACCACGTGGCAACTAATAAGTGCATGTCCTAAAATAAAAAATTAATCAAGAAAATTATAAAATTAATCCCATACTAATTCTTTTTTTTTTAATTATCCTTTGATTATTATATCAGCACAAAAATTTTCATTGTTGCAGTAATTTTAAATTAATTAACTCCAAATAAATTAAAATGGTAATTTTATGAATTCTTTTTTTTTAATTTCCTTTTAATTAATGTGAGTCATCCTAAATTAATGGTTATTTTACTTAAATTTATGCTCCATTTTCATACTGTCATAAATTATTTTGAATTTTGAGTAATAAAACATTAATTAATTAAAGAAATTAATTACAGACCCCACTAACTCCATTACAAATTAGTTAATAACTCCCCAAGTTAAATTTAAAAACTGACAAGACGTGTATAAATGCCTGATATATTAAAAGATTAGGTCTGCTCTAAGGCGGCTCTTCAAACCTTACCAAGATAACATATAATTAATTTATAAAAATAAAAAATAAAAGAAATAAAGAAGAAGAAAAGGACAAGATTTTTTTTTATTTTTCTAATCTTATCTAATCAGATTTATGCATATTCACTTTTTTTTTTTGAACTCTATGCATATTCACTATATTATATATAAACATAATAATACCAATGAAGCAAAATAGGGCAATAAAAAAATGGGTCATAAACTAAGACAAATTGATGAAATAGATAATAATTAAAGACATTTTAAATTGATGAAATAAATTATATTATCAAAGTTGGATTGTTGTTTTTGTAGTACATATGTAATTCATACTATTACCTACTTTTAAAATATTTTTTTGTTTTCTAATTCAATATATATGCTGAGAGTGCATGGAAATAATTTAGAATGTCTTCATTTAAGTTGCTGGATGTGTTCGATTGGAAGGTGTGAAATTAATGAAAATAACAATTACTACTCTTTTTTTTTTTGTTTTTTGAAGAAAACACTTAACTGCTTGACTAACCTAAAGCTAAATTAAATTAAAATACAAATTCTAACCACTATTATGTCCTAAAAATGCACATTTTAATAGCAATTGCAAATTGCAAAGTATTCTCAATGTCTCGTATAAAGTATTCTCTATAAAATACAGTACATAATTTTCTTTTTGATCTTTAAAATTTATTTCATTTTATTTTAGAAGTCATATCATCAATTCACTTATTATCATTATTTTTTTTGTAAAAGATGATTTTACCTTTTTTTTTTTAGTTTATTACTTTTTTTTTTGTACAGTTGTTAATTTTTATAGATTGTATTGGAATATTTTATGAATCAATACAGATTGTATTGGAATATTTTGTGTTCTTTAAGTATATTTTTCAATATCAGAAATAGACTACCCGAGAAGCACCTCATGAAATGAGCCAAAAAATAATAATACAAAAATAAAATGAATTTTCAAAGTCTTCTGCTTCCCTACATTCGCCAATGTGGAAAATTATATTCAACAAATTTGACAGCAACAGCTTAACCCAGAGAGAGAAAGGAGTGGAGAGAGAGAGACAATAATGGAAATTCATAGCAGCAGCACTCACATATGACTATCGCCACACTCATCAAACCCAACAAGACTCCAAAACCAATATTAGTGTGTTTATTCTTTTCTATGATCAATAATACCCTTCAATCTGCTGCTCTATTAAACAGTTTTAATTAGCCATTCATGAATGAATGAGAAGCTGGCAAGATATCCCACACCTTTCTGCTATTCGGGTCGGGTTGTCCGCCTCCATGGACCGTAAGAACCGCCGGGTTTTGTCCCGGGGAGTTTTCTTCTTCACTCTCGTCCTCCTCTTCTTCGCCGGATTCACTTCCTCCGCCGTCCGCCTCCTGTTTACTGGTAATCTTTAATTTTTGAAAAAGATTGCATTTTTATGAATTTATTTTTAAATTTTTCGTGTTTTAATGGAGATTCCTGGTATTTAAATTAGCAGGAGGCTTTCGTCCAGTGGTGGTGTCGAAACGGAATGTTGTGCCGATGGAAGCTGTTTCCGGCGAGGGTTCTGCAACTCCGGCGACGATCTCGATTCGAGAAACGGTTATTTTTCCCGACGAGGCGTTGGTTTTCCTAAAATACCCTCCATCGGCGTCTTTATTCACCAGAGATGACGTCAACTGTGTATACTTCCCCCCCAACTCGTCGCTGCCGCAGCTCGAGGTTTCTCCGGTGTCGGCCGACTTCTTCAGCGAGAACAACCAGATCGTACGGTGTCCGCTCCCGCCACGTGGCACGATCGTGTCCCTTGCGGTGAAGCATAACGGTAACATTTTGGTCCCAGGCGTGCCTATGTACAGATGGGATTCGTTAGCTTACGAGGCCATGATTGATCGAGACAACACAACCTTAGTTTTCGTGAAAGGGCTTAATCTACGTGGAGGGAAGATGGCTGATCCTTCCAAGTTCAAGTGTGTCTTCGGCTTGGATTTAGCCAAGCCGAAGCTCTTGTTGTCGGCTGACGTGGTCACCGTTGCTCAAGAAATCGTAAGGTGTAGAACCCCTTTGAGTATCTTGAGCAACTCGGAGAGATACACTGACAGTTGGCTCGACTCGTTTAAGGTTTCTGTCAGAGTTGTTGGCAGGAGGACACTAAATTCCATAGCTCGATTGAAAAATATTCAATCGAGCTCTGAACCACACGTCAGGAAGCAACATGACACGTGTGTTTGCACAATGCTGAGGAACCAAGCCCGTTTCTTACGCGAATGGATCATGTACCACGACTGTGTAGGCGTCGAGCGATGGTTCATCTACGACAACAACAGTGACGACGACATTGAAGACGTAGTGGGGTCCCTCGTTAGCTCCGGTCACAACATCACACGACACCTGTGGCCGTGGATCAAGACACAAGAGGCGGGGCTGTCGCATTGTGCGTTGAGGGCGAGGGATTCATGTGAATGGGTCGGATTCATTGATGTTGATGAGTTCTTTCACTTGCCAAAAGGCTTGTCCTTGAACGATGTTGTCATGAACCAATCTAGACCTACTGAGGTAGCTGAGCTACGCGTATCCTGCCATAGTTTTGGATCATCCGGTCTCAAAACGGTCCCAAAGCAAGGGGTAATGGCAGGATACACGTGCAGGCTGGCTGCCCCGGAGAGGCACAAGAGTATCGTGAGGCCCGAGTCGCTAAACCCATCGTTGATCAACGTGGTGCATCATTTTCATCTACGGTCAGGATTCAAACATGTCAACATGAACATGAGAAACGGTCTGGTGATCAACCATTATAAGTATCAAGTATGGGAAGTGTTTAAGGAGAAGTTTCATCGAAGGGTGGCAACTTATGTGTCTGATTGGCAACAGGACAGGAATGTGGGATCCAAGGATAGGGCTCCTGGATTAGGAACCAAAGCTGTCGAGCCCTTGGATTGGTCTAAACGGTTCTGTGAAGTTAGGGATACAGGGTTGAGGAATCGGGTATTTCAGATGTTTACGGATCCTGTAACCGGGTTGTTGCCATGGGAAGATCAGCCTGAGATGAGGAACACAGCTTAAAAAAATGTACACACACACAACTTATCTGATACATTGTTTGTAGATATGATTACTGTCAGAAAAGAGGTGCATTTGCATTAGGGTTTGGTTTGGTGGTGGTGGATAAAAGTATTCACAATGTTGGTATGATTTATATAAGATAAAATTTTTTAAGAGTTACAAATTATCCCCTTTGCTTGATGCTTCATATATAAAAAGAAATTTGAAATAAATTCAGTTTGAAAAGGTGAAGATTTTCTTTTAAGTGGTAATTAAACAAACAGTGCGAATCTAAAACATAAACATCAAACACAACAAGACATCCTTGGCAGTTCCTGAGATTGAGAAACGAATTCGAATTCTCCAATGCCATTTTCATTGAACTCATCATAGCTTCTAGTAAATCTACATCTATATGCTCCACAAAAAATACGTAGTATCCGCAATTAGTACGAGCTCAAACATCAAGTTGTGGTCTCGAGTTCAGCTAGATCCTGACCTCATGCAAGTTGGCACATCTCAGACGAAACGAAATGAGACAGAGTGAGGAACATACCAACGAATGCCGCTCCATCATCTTCACGGACCATGTACAATACAGATGGTGCAATCACTGACAGAAGATAATGATCATCAAAAGGCAGGCGAGTCCATGCCACGACGTTTTAACATCCAACTCAGTAGGAGAACTCATGACCACGAAGCGAGATATACTTCTTGACCCAGATGGCAATGTCCTCAGCACAAGCCTGGGCTTGAGGAGTCTTCAGAAGCATATCGAGCGTTGCAAATTCATGAACTGCGTCTTTGTACTCGAGGACTGGAGCATCTACATTAACCTTTCGAAGCTCCTCTGAGTAAGCAATTGCTCGATCTCTCATCCAATCATGTTCAGCCACCACCGTTAGTGTTGGTGGCATTTTCTTTAGAGGAGGCCCCTCTCGACCAGAAATTAAGGGGTTGGCAGCCGGGTGATCAAGGCTGAACTTATCCTCAGGTAAGAAAAGCTTCCATGCAAGTATACACATGGCCTTGTCGTAGAAGTAGGAGTTAGCAAGTTTTATCTCTGAAGGTGTTTGTACACTTCCAACGAAAAAAGGATACATCAAAACCTGGGCAACCACCTTTACTGGGTCCAAAAGTTTACCAGCCTCTATAGCTTTTCTTGCCACATAATCGGCTATATTTGATCCACAACTCACCCCAAGAAGGACACATCTGAGGTCATGTAAGGCAGAATTAGAAACCAGAACAGCAAAGCATAATTTAAATAATGGCAGGGAGAGATAAGGAAAGTGGGGGATATAGGTGTGGCTTATACATGCAATTTCGTGATATGGAAAAATCAAATGATAAAACGGTAGAAAGGAAGGAAAAACTCTATGTATTGGGAGTTTAAACTTTAATGAGTTCATTTCAATGCACCTGGATAAATGTTATCAACTTGAATTGTCCTAATTTTGCTAAATAAGATGCTAAAATCTGCATCATTTCCAAGTAAGAGTTCCTTTAATTGAAAGTTTGCATTAGTTTAATTTATCACATCTACTACATCAGTTTCTCCTAAGTTGTTTGATTTAATAATCTACTTGTCTGGTCCTCCTCGAAGAAATGGAAACACTGACATATGGCAAAAACGATAGATAAGCATTTCAATCACATATCAGCAGGACTTGAACAAATTGAAAAGATTAACCATAATCAGAATTGAAAATGATTAGTAGAAGTTTGAAGAGTGAAACTCATTCTCTAACTATCAATTGGCACAAACTAAATTCACAAACTCTATTGGACTCAAACTAAACAAGCGAACTTATAGAATGAAATGAAAACTGAAAAGCAACACATTTAGGTATTAAATTTCAAGTTAATGTATGGAAGAAAAAAGCTGTTGCATAAAACCACAACAAACCGAGTCTTATCCTACTAAGATCTTCCCACCTCTTTCATTTTGAGTTAAAGAGTCACTACTTTCTAACAATCAAACTGGCGCATCGAGCTAAAAGCATGCGGTGCACACTTGCAAACATCTTAATTTTGTTTCTCTAATACTCTCATTTATTGAGAATACCCCACCTTCTTTGTAATTCACCCATTACTTGTTATATCTAATCCAGATGGTTCACAAATCCATCTCAATATGCGTACATTGCTACCCTCTACTGGACCAAATCCATCTCAATATGTGCACATTGATACCCTTATATACAGATTTGGTTTTTTGGATACTTGGTATTGATACACCATATTCAATGTTAAAAAATCATTTCTTATATAATAATTCAGTAACTTTATACTCGACAT
Source organism: Pogostemon cablin (assembly GCA_023678885.1). Taxonomy (NCBI): domain Eukaryota; kingdom Viridiplantae; phylum Streptophyta; class Magnoliopsida; order Lamiales; family Lamiaceae; genus Pogostemon; species Pogostemon cablin. Next base: position 26,274,731 of record CM043001.1, on the reverse strand, counting down.
CACCATGTATAGATACTTTAGCTCAAGGTGAAGTATAATCATTCAAGAAGGCAGCAAACAAAATTCTATCACAGTATAAACTTATATGTTCAATGTATTCATCAAAATTGAGTCAAGCCAAATCCAATGTTACTAAATCATAAAATGACATTAACAAACAAATACTGAAGTCTATCAAAAATCAGAACCAACCTGGATGGATCACCATGAGCAGCTAACCAAGGCTCGACCATTGAAGCTCCAAATGCATCAGTAACATGCCAATTACTCCCCGACCTTCTCAATTCTTTCTCTCCTCCCTTCGAACTTCCAGATGACTTACTACATTCAGCCAAATTTGCCTGCTTTGAAAGCCAATGAAGCACCTTCAACCCATCCTCAAACGCCGATGGATATTTATTCTCCGGTGCCAATCTGTAACCCACAGCTAAAACAATCACATCGCACAATCTTGCAATCCGCCTACAGAAGAAATCATTCGCCACTGAATCATTGCTTCCACTAACAAAACCCCCGCCATGAAACTGCAACATCACCGGCAATCTCCGAAAGTTATTCCCAATCGGATTATACCCTCCATAAATCCCGTTTTCTGATTTCAAATTCGAATCATCGATACTACCTCCATAACTACATCTTCGAAGATTGCTATCAACATTCTGAGCACGCTTCACAGCCACCCCATTGCTGCTAGAAACAGCCATATTATTCGACGATCCATAGCTATAGCGACGAGTTAAAGCTTGATTTTGATCTGATCGAGATTTAGTCTTTGTTTCGGGGAAACTAAGACAAGTATCGGGAAGGAAAACACGAACACATACAGATGTCACAGGATCGATATGTCCATCTTTCGTGGCGACACCATCAGTGAAGCAGGGATTAGGAGCCGCCGCAGCTTCTTCCTCCGGACGCGACGTCACCCCAAACGAACCACCTCCACCGACACCATCGTTCTCCGGCGCCTGCAATCGGCTCTGCAAACGATGCTTTAACATAAATTTGAAGAACACGCTGTACAATTTCACACCAATAGTTGGCATTTCCCGAGAAACTGCACGAAACGAAATTACACGTCAAATGCACCGAAAACTTTTTTTTCCCCTTTCCACAGTTCATTCAATCCAAATAACATCTGATTGAATGGTGTTGGAACCACAGCTACTGCGATTTCACATCAGAATCAATTAGGGTTTTTAGCTTTGGGAAAAAAAATCTTAAATCTCCAAACTTTTGAATCGTTAGAAGAGAGAGAGAGAGAGAGAGGGGGGGAAATACAGAGATAGATTGGGATGCAGGTTTGCTCTGTTTTTTTTCTTTTTTTATTTTTATTTATTTATTTTTGTTCGTATTATTAAATGATGTCTCGTGCCAGGTAGACCATGTTACAGATCTGGTATCACAATATTCATGTTGACGGTTGTACCCCACCAGAAGGTCAACAAAAAGTCAAAACGTACAACTCAAGGAAGCGTGAGATGCGGGGGGATCACATACTCCAGATGTAGGAGATTAGTATAGATTAGGTAGCATTGGCCCTCTAGAACAATTGAAAACTCCTACTACTCATTATGGACGTTTGTATTTTTTTAATACAATTCATAAGCTAGGGTTAGGGGGGTGTTGTGCAATTAATTAGGCTAAACTAATGCATTCTTTTTTCTTACACATTCCCTAAAACAGTTCATTAATTCCAAAACTTGTTCCAGATGGAAAGTATAACTTTTTTTTTGTTTGGCCAAAGAAAAATAGATAACCATTTTATTTATTTATTTATTTTGCAAAGAAGCAACTTAATCAAAGTAAAAGAAAAATATAATTAATCCCCCCACCATCCAAATTTATATTAGGTCATGAATTATGACCCCATCTGGCTTTAATCAGGGTGACGGCGTCATACAAGATCCAATTCAACATATTATTATTTATTTTATGGTCATTTTAACCTATTAATAAAATAAATATAAAAGGAAACTAATCCAACTAAATCACCAACCTAATCTAATTTATGAAATAATTCAGGGGAGGAGGGCATTCTTGGTATTTAGCCATTAAATAATAAACTGCAGTCAAGAGCCTAGTTGGCAGCCAACACATACAATGATAACATCAATGCTTCTTGTGCAATTTTGAATTGTCATAACTCAAACCCCCCCCCCCCCCACCACACAGACACACACACACACATCTTACATAATTATACAACAAAACTGTCTGAAAGGAAAACCGGCATCATGGACTGTAATACACTGGTTCTGCATATATGTATATAATTAAAAATTAGAGAGAGTAAAATTAAAATCCAGTTGAGACATCCCTAAATAGAAACAAAAATAAAAACTCTGAAATTCAACATGATTCTAAGAACTAAAGATGATAAGGAGGGCAACTTTCCTCCATGAACATCCATTGAAGATCCTAAAACCAGCTGTAGTTGGCCACCCCAATTCTATATATACATTCACTATTTCTTACAATCAAAACAAGGTTTAAATCATACCCAGGTAGGTGGTTTCCTTCACCTGCTCGACCCGACTGGATAAAAACGACGAAAAGAAAAACCGGAAGCATAAGTAGCGGAGTGCGAAAGCATACAAAGAAAATGCAATGCACCATTCAGTGTAAGCAGCCTAAGTGAGTCCAGCCTTCATCTTTAGCCGGATGAAGTCTTGGTGCTAGCCCTGGGAGAAACGATCACTGGTTCATGGCTAGCAGCTTTCATTGCGGCTATTTCCTCTAGGCGTTTCCATGTTGCTTCCCGTTTCTTTTTGGTTTCTTCTTCCCTTGCTTTGTCTTCTTGGAATTTGAGCAAACACTCCTCAAAGAGTTCTGGATCAGCATCGGAGAAGATTTTACGGACATTCAGGGTCAAGCTCTGTACTGCCTGATTCCAGTGGCTTCTTGCATTTGACTCCAAAGCAGGAAAGACAATCGGAAGGATAACCTTACGATTTTGTTTGATCAGATTCTCGATATGATCATTGTTCCATAAAAACAGAGCCCTTTCTGCGACCTGAGAGTAAAAAGATTATATAGCAAGACTGTGAGAGGAATTGCCCCACAAATTTTTATCTTCAGCCAAAAAACAGCAAATGGCTACCGCAGACACATCCTTAAATGTATGAAATAGATTTCATCTTTCTAAAACAATGTTATTCCAAAGGAATCAAACACATTGCAAATCTACAAGTATATTCTGGTTTTTCTTCTTTCCCAGAAATTTTGAATTTATGAATACAATTTGATCAATAAGTTATGTAGTAGTTATATAGCCTAAACAAGAAAGAGAAACTATGCACAGGACAATTTACATTAGCAATATACCAAGTGGAACCAACAAGATCCAATAAGGCATAGTTTTAAATATAAGGTAGCACTCGAAGAACAGATGACAAACAGCTCCACATACTTTCCAATTGGACAACTCTACAAATAGTAACACACCAAGTATAAGCTTTTGTACAAGGACAAGAGATTTGCAACATTTAAAGATTTCAAGACATTTACAGAGTCAAGTTTTTTGACGAATGTAAAGATGGATGTTGCACCGCATTATTCACTTTCCATAAGATGAACATAAGCCAGGAATACGTGCGTCGTGAAAATAATACAACTTACATTTTGAAAAGATTCAGTCATTGCACTAGACAAACTTAGTACGGAAAAAAAAAATATGTAATGCTAGAAAAGAGAAATAGAAACTTTTCTTCGACATCATACTCGGTAAAAGATTACTTTTACCAGTAAACAGACATTCACTTTGAAGGAGGTTAAGCCAATTGTAGTCTACTTATTATGAACTAATAAGAAAATTAAGCAGAATTCCAGGAAAAGACAAATTGAAACCATTTTAACCATTACACTCAACTAAAGACCTGTACAGCTATACCCTGAAAACTCAATGGTAAATCCCTCGGAAAATATTAGACACTTCAAAGATATTGCTGCAAATGAAGACTCCCTCATCTAGCTCTAAATAACTGCCTAAGACTGACATTTATTACTCAAGGAAAGTAAAAGTAATGATAATAAGGGGGATGTTAAAGGGAAAAAAATAAGTTGGAAGAAAAAGAAGATGACTGCGTGAAATAGAACAACAGAACACTACGAAAACTAAAAGGAAAATCAGCAATCGGTAATAACTATGAGACAATGTTAAAAGGAGTAAAGAATGCTCAGGATAAGAAATGAGCAAAGCTAAAACAATGAAGGGCTTCACCTGTGATCAGATTCATGCAAAAACAGTAACCAAAAGGATAGATTGGGTGGGGCAAATTGAACATCATCTCATAGGAAGTTGAAACAACTATAATGAGAATAAATTGGAAAGGAGTCCTAAGTCACAAGGCCAACCTGAAAATGAGAACTACTCAGGCAACGAGCAATCTGGCGGAATAAAGGAACCATACAACGCTGGAACTCTGGAGGCTGGGTTGCTTCTAACACTTCCTCTAGCTCACCCAAGAACATTACCTCCTTTGTACTGTTTGTGATTGGCCAATATTTGAGTAAGCCTCTTATGACAGTATCAGCAAGTTTGCAGTCTTTCTCCACAAACTGTGTTATGCAATAAGATAGCTGCTGATGGTACATGGGAATGCACTTGGGTCTGTGAAGTGGAATGAGTGCCCGAACAAGGAAAAGTTTATGCTCTTCTTTCAAAGGCAATGCAAAACCATTTATAATGCTACCCAGAATTTCTAACAACTCGGCAACCCCATTATGCTTCTCCGTTTCAAATATAAAGTGATAGAATATATTATTGATAGCTTTTCTAATGAATGGGCGATGAACCATGAACTTTCCATATATGCGATGCAGGACAGTCTTTAAGTAGTCCCTTTCTCTAGGATCTTCTGAATCAAAAAGATCTAATAACTTAAGAACAAAAGAGTGATCAATGTAGCGTTTCGCTAGCTTTGCATCTGTCTCCGGCGAAGCAACAAACCTTAGAAGAAATTCATAGACAACTTGCAAATGGGGCCATTGCGGATCCATCAAGGGTTCCTCTTCATCTAAATCAAAGGCTTCTAAGACTTTATTTTCACGAGGTTGTGTTGAGAACGTACGGAACAAATTTACAGACACCATTTTTACAATCTCTTGCATAACAGTTTCAGTGAATTTCCCATTTGCCGAAGCAACGTAGTCAACAAGCTCCACTAATGTCTGCCGTTTGACATCTTTTTCTTTCAGATTCTTTGTGGGGTCAGTGAAATCAAATACTACACAACACATATTCAACTTTTTGATAAACAAGTTTGACTTCTCAGAATTTGGGACATCTTTAAAGCTAGGAAGAGCCTCATATGATACAGGTCCTGCATTCCCATTTAACCTTGGATTTAATGGGTCTTGAAGTTTATTCCCATAATTTGGGCCCGAGTTTGAAGTTGAATTCATCCCAGCAACTACAGTATTTGAATTGCTTGAGCGGAAACCTGCATTTCTTGAAGCAGTTGAGGCATTTGAAGGGTATGTCGAGGATCCTCCATCACGATTATCCGCCAACTTGGTCTGTTTCCGAGGAAGCTTATTAAAGATTTTTGTGATCATCACTGAGGTCCAAAATTCACAAGATTATTCAAGTGAATTCAACAGCTGTTTCCAATCTATCTCAAGTACTCAAAAACAAAGGCCCACCATATATGAATTCGGATCAATGCGTAATTCATGGAGAAACTACTGCCTTTTACTCAACAATACCACTGAGCTCCTAACAATGAAGACAGCTCATGTCCTAATAGAAAAAAGGAAAGAAAAGCCAAAATTGAAATGAGAAAAGGTTCAAACCACAAAGTTAGCGCTGTCCAGATTCTAGTTTGATCAAGTTAAAATTCTCCACTTCATTTCAAAGAAAGATTTTAAGAACAAATTCCACTCATCCAATAATCAATGCCACTTTTTTTCAAGCATAATTAGCATGTCGCTTTCACACTGTTCATGAAAATCCCAGATGTGAGAGCCAAGCCCAAACTAAAAATTACTAAAATAGTTAAAAAGTAGTAATAAAGATGAGATCTCAAAATTAGCCAAATACATATTTTGATCACCCCCCTACACCACAGAAAAAGTACAATCACTATCAAACAAATTAAAAGATGCCAATTTTAAGAACTCACCTCATCTCTCTCCTATGTTGTAATTTCACCAAATATCCCAACTGCTCAACCGGATCAGGGAGTTTCAAGATCTGGGGGCGATCTACAGAAACCACCTAACATTATCTGTAAGCAATCGCTCAATAAAAAAGCATCAAAAAGGTTAACTCAGAGAACCCAACAGCAGTTAAAACCATACATAAAAACCAAAACCTTCATAAGTTTACAAGATGAAGTGGAGATACATGGCGGCAATTGGTGCAAAAATGATGGGCCATTGATGGAAAACTAAAGCGCGCAGCTTCTTCAATTTAGATAGAAGAAATAAAGCAAAAGGGGCCGAAAATCTCGAGTATTTAGAAGCTAAAATCTTGAATAGGCCCCCAAGCGAAGGAAAGTAGATAGAGAAAGCAAAAGTGGGTAAATCGAGATGGGGTTTAGGAGGGGAAACTAAAAATTAAGAAAGCAAAATGTTGGAGGTTGTTCTTTGATGATGGGTTTGCGAAGCTGTACCCGTGTGCCGTGTTTGGTTTGCTGAATTGCCCTTCTTTTCTGATTTTTTTCTGAATTCTAAAGAAAAAAGTGTCCCTTTCCTTTTCTTTTCAATTTTTTTTCTTTTTATAATTCCTTTTTATTTATTTATTTTCATTTTTTAATTTCTTTACTCGGTACTCCCATGTCCTACCTCCATGGCTCCACCTTCACATCACTTCGAATTTTTTTCATTACTACATTATTAGTGTTTTTTATTACTCCCTCCATCTCCTTTCAGATGGCACACTTTTTATTTTAAACTATCCCACAAAAATTTGCGCATTCCAAAAAAAACAAAAAGTAAAAAACAACTACCCTTCCTCATACATTTTATTTACAAAAAAATCATCTCTACCTAACATATTTTATCATTTATTTATTACATAAAAATATCATTATACCCCTAAAAGTTATTACTTTCTTAATCTCCGTGCCGGAAAGGGGGGCGCAAACTTTTCCGGGACGGAGGGAGTATTCCTTCCATCCCAAATTCATTTTTTTATATGAAATTTAAGAAAATTTACGTTTTAACTTACTTTTTGAGATAATATGATATTTTTGAATAATAAAGATGATTAAGTATGTTATGTATGTTAAAAAGATAATGACAAATTTTCTAGTTTTTTTATTTATTTATGAAAGTGTGAAATTGAATTTGGGATGAACAAAATGGAAAGTGTGAAATTAAAATTGGGACAAAGAGAGTAGTACACTATTAATGTTACATCTCTTATTACACATGTTAGAAAGATACGTAGTAGGGCAGAAAGAAAGTCTCAATCTTTCTCCTTTAAGATTTGTATTTTTCTTTTAAGATACTCCATCCGTCCGTTAGCAATGGTCTCATTTTCCGTTTTAGATATTCGTTAAAGGGTCTCATTTCTCTTTTTAAATATATAGACACATATACATCATTAATCATCCACTAAACATTAAATAATAATACACCTTAATCCAGAAAAAAAAAATTCACACTTCCAAGTCGATGGTAGGAGTATATGCTTTAGCTATATTCATCATTATTCTATTAGTAATAGAAAATACTCCCTACGTCCAAAAGTAAGGTTCCTATTTTATTATATTGGGCGTCTCACCCAAAAGTCCTCATTTTCCTCTTTAGTAAAAGGGTCAATCATTCACTACTAATACAATTACACGCTATAAATAAAATAATAATACTTCTTAATCCACGTTCTTAATCCACGTGCAAGAGGCAAACTGGGACGTAAGACCGGGATGCATAGAGTACAACTTTAACATGTAACCCGAGATAATCTCGGGCTAACCCTCACCCACCAAATCTCGGGTTTGAATGAATTGAATTATTAGTGGAATGGATCATTTATGGAGTGATTATTGATGTAGCAGGTTATTGGTAAGAATGAACATGGAGTATTCTATAATTGCTTCGAGTAATCACTGCATACATGTTCAAAATAGTCATATAAATCAGATTTCTCGAAATTATTAATACAAACATCAATTTTAATCGTCATGGCTCATAAATAATGTGATTTCATCGCTATTAAATCACCTATCATCAAACAATAATATTTTTCAAATGTGAGATTGAGTCACACTCTTACTGATTAACAATAATATAAGCTAAGTTAGAATTTAAAGCTAGATTCCTCGACCAAAAAAAGTCAAAATCTAAAAATAACAACTTAATTTCAGGGTGACAGTTTATTTAATTACAAATTTTGATGGACTGATCAATAAAATAAGAGTGTATATTTGGTGCACCAGTATGCAAGGATGCACTCATATGTATATGACTTTTTATTTTTTTTGTATACATGTTAATCTATTTTGTATACGTGTTTTATAATAATTGTATACTTTTTTCACACTAAGTTTTTCATTAAAAAAACTAACATTCATATGTGTATAACTTTTTATTCAATAGTGTATACATTCTTTTTAATAATTGTATATTTTTTACACACAATTTTTTATTAAAAAATAACAATTAAATTGTATACATTTTTGCTCATAATTGTATATGTTTTTGTTTATATTTGTATATGGGTGCACCCTAATCTTAGGTGCACCCGGGTGCACCCTAATCTTAGGTGCACCCGGGTGCATACTATATTTAGCCATAAAATATTGTTATACAAAGTTAACTATTGGCATGCTACATCCTAGTACATTAAAGGAAATTATCCAATTCAATCACAATTTTTTTTAGATGGGAGGATACAATATTAAACGGATTGTGTACACCAATTTTTTATTAACTTAAATTGAAATTAACCATTCGCATTAATTAAAAAAAAATAAAACAAACAAACAAAATTGTCTGTAGATTTTCTAATTTATTTATATTTTTCGAATATGAAGATCCACAAAGAATGAAAATGGAAATAGTAATGAAGCATACCCTTGGATATCACAATATTAATGGAAGTAATTTATCATTAGAATTTAGAAATCACTACTCCCTCCCACTATGCTTATACGGGAAAGGTAAAAATACATTTTGCATGACAAATTGTTATTTTGAAAGATAGAATTATTCTTCAATTAATTATATAATAAGAGATTTAAGAAGAATAATAATTTATTATGTAAGTAATATATAAAATCTAACCATGAATGGAATACAAGCACTTTTTATTTATTATTCAATTTTGATAATATAACGTAATTAGTGCTAGTGAGATGATTAGACTTTGAAATGCAGTTATATACAGTATTGACATAATTGGTGATATGATTAACGGATTAAGTGGTGCCAATACATATCTTCGTAATACCCTTCAAGATTAGGTCAAACTAAACTTATCATGCACTTATCTTCAATTTAGGAGTACTTGATAATGACTGAAATATCAAGTGAATTCATGTGAACATTCATCATTTAAATAAACGAAAAGATATTTGAATCAAGTTAAATCAATACACAAAATTAGGAATGTGCAATATTCGTGAAAATCTAGAGAAATGGAGACCGTATTACATGATGTTGCAAGATTCACAAAAAGTGAAAGACAGAGATCTCGTGAGACTATGTTATGGATGAGTTTTTGTGAGACGGATAAGAAGTATTAATATTTTTAATAAAATTTATGAAGTTTTCGTGAGACGGATAAGAAGTAATAACATTTTTAATAAAAAGTGATACTCAATCAATGAAAAATGATAATGTCACGGTTAATTATTTCATTAACAATTTATTGTATAAATAAAAAGTGACAACATTTAAAAAAATATATATAACATTTTTAATTAAAAAAAGATGATTAATTAAAAAGGTGTAAAATAATCACACCGTGAGACGATCTCATGCAAGACTATTCCAAAGTGATAATATTTAAATCAAAAGTGATATCTAATTGATAAAAGTGATAATAATGTTGTGAACTATTTTATAAACAATTTATAATATAAATAAAATATGACTAACATTCTTAAAAAATTAATGGTAACATCTTTAATAAAAAGTACTAATGACTAATTAAGAAATTATAAAATAATCTCACCATTACGTTGAATCTATTCGAATTTAATCTCTTCCTTGGTAAAGGAAAATGAAGTAATATGATGCTCGATTGGAAATTTTACATAGCTTATTATATTGGCAAAAACTTGTGTGCGCCCGAGAGCACTTTCCATGTGCCTTTAGAATTTTGTGTTAAATATTTTACTATAAAGATGTGTACCCTTTATTTTCTGAAAAAAAAAATTAATGAAAAGTATATACCATTTAGAATAAAATAATGTACCTTATTAATTAAAATATATACCCTTTAGAACAAAATAATGTACCCTTATCCATAATACTAAATTCTAAAGGCGCACGCACGCAAGCCTCACTCTATTATATTAGTAAAATAAATTTATTTTTTTTTTCAACTAATTTTAAACATCTCAAACTCAATACAAGCTCGATCCACTTACTACATAAACCTTGTCAAAAAATAAATACTACGTAAATAATAATAATAATATAAAAAACAAAAAAAAAACAAGGCTAAATATAGTGTGCACCCACATACAAATATAAACAAAAACATATACAATTATGAGTAAAAATGTATACAATTTAACACTTAATTTTTTTAATGAAAAATTGAGTGTAAAAAATATACAATTATTAAAATACATGTATACACTATTGAATAAAAAGTTATACACATATGAATGTTAGTTTTTTTAATGAAAAATTTATTGTGAAAAAAGTATACAATTATTACAAAACATGTATACAAAAGATAATAACATGTATACAAAATAGAATAAAAGGTTGGGTGCAAGGTTGCACCCGGGTGCACCTAATATACACTCAAAAAACAAATTGACCCAATAAGAATCAACCCTGATGAGAAAGTAGAAGATCTACATTTCCTGATTGATATGGCACATCAGAGGGCTTTAATCAAATGGGAGGCCCGACACTTTTAATCAGCGCCGTCCATTAATAAGGTGTCAGCAAATACAGATCACACAGTCATCATCAAGTCCCTCATCTGGTGGTAAGCTTCTCCAGATAATACAAGAATGGTTCATGTCCACACACCAACATCATATGCAGTTGCAATATCTTTCTACATATGCATCACAAAATTATACTCGAAAGACAAGACTGAGCGTGTCGTGTCGAAAAGAAACGAGGGCAAGGTTCAACGCGAGGAATGCACAAACGAGTGGGGAACCATCTTTCGAGTATTTCACCAGGTGTAGCATGTGTAGTAATGTGGATTAGGAACAGTAAATTAATTAAATCATTAAAGAAACCAAAAAAACCATCTACACACTGCAAGCTAGGACTATCAAACATGTTCTGTTGTGTAAGATCTACAGTGGTATTAATAAAACAAGCTGCAGGTGCAAAAAAGATGAAACTGATTCTCTCACCCGTTTATCGGATTTCAATGTCTACTTCAGATGTCGTCTGAGTTTCTTGATCAAAGCCTTGGTCGTTTGTTCTGCCCTTGAAAGACTTCTGGCTAAAGATCCGTTCGAACATGCTTTTTGATCTCACAACAGTCTGAGGGCGGACGCCATTGGATTTCTCGCTACCTTCGTTCTTCTTAGAGAGCTCTTCTAGGATGTTTCTCATACTAGAGTCAAACCGACGTCTATATGTGGGATATCTTGTTATAGATTTAGTGATCCCTCGAAGTCTAGATGGAAGTAAAGAAATACAGTGAATGAAGATCAGAGATAATATCATCACCCCTCTCATATATCTGTATTTTTTAGTGATTTTCAAAGAGTATGTAATATTTTACCTTCGAGCTAGAGCATCAAGTTCGGCTAGCCTAAGCTCGGATTGAGGTGCAGGGCCGATATTTGAGTTCTTTAACCTCGCGGGATCACCACTGAATAAAACTAACTTGCCAAGATATTCCTCCTCCGACTCAGAAAGGTTCTCGGCTTTGATCTGGTCTTTAATGATCAGCAGTGGATTAAGGAACCACTCAAAGATTGTGTCTGAAGGCCTATTTGTTGTCGTTATTTCAGTAACATTGTCACCTGGATCAACAAGAAGGCATTATTATAAAATGATCGAAAATAGCGACCAGTCATTGAAGAATGAAAAATTAAAAAATTTTGGAGTCGTTGAAGAAAACCGAAGATGGTTTCACTTACTCAGCAATATACCAGTCGAGTTGCATTTTGCTGATCGTAAAAGTGCCTTCAGAATGCAATAAGCAGGTAAACCAATGATTAATACACTATCAATAGTTTTGTTAATCTTGGCATCCTCTATATCTTTTAAGGTAATTGTCCCTTCCAGTGCCATAATTTCCCCATGGCGTTGACACTCCTTGAACAGAGAATCGGCTAACTACAGTTCGAGAATATAATTCAGTTTCTCTATGATAATTCTCAAATACACAAACTTCAAAAATACAAGCCATTGACTAACAAAAGATCAAACCAAGAACTTAGCATGAATAGTGTACCTCCAGGGGTTTCAACTCGAGCATAGGTGTGTTCATGGAACTCGTACGAGAGGGTGGATTCTTGAAAGAGCTGGGCCTTGAGAAAGACGAAGACGAGGACATGAGTAATGGATTCTTCTTTCTATAGGGCGGTCTGTAGGAATGGCAAACAAGAACATGCTATATTGGTTCCACATACTAAAAATGATTCTGTAGTTTACATCGTGAAGTGTATAAATTTGTGTGTGTGTGTGTGTGTGTGACTGAATACAGAAGTTAGAACCTCGGAAAGCAGGATCCTTCGGGCATGTCAAGAACATCATTGCTGTACTCATCGTAAATAGACAACGAAGCAACAATATAACATAATCCAAACCAAAAAGAGCTCTCCTGAAACCAATCCCACATGATTATCATTGGCAAAAGCCACAGAAACATAAATATTAGTTATAACAACATTAATTAATCAGATTTTCAGTTTCTTTCAACTTTTTTCTTATTCCCTACTCCATGAGAAAACCTCATTCACCCTATTTGGTTTCAATTTTCGCTAGAGTAGGGGGATTTGATAGGCAATTGAGGAAATCAGACCTGATACACGATCACTGCTGCATAAGCACCCAAGAAGATACTCGATACCATGGAGCCTAATACTGCCCCCACAACAGCCAATGGCCAGAGTAAAATTGCAAGACCTGCAAATGGAACGCATATGGTCTCCAAGAACGGCCCTTCACGTCCAATGCAATCATGAAACAAGCGATGCCAACCCTTGAAGAGCATGTATGGGCTCTTTATTATGGCTATAACTGAGATCACTGGAAAATCAACCATTGAACCTAACACTCCAGCTATAAGAGCCAGGGGAACATAAAATAATCTGCAAAGAGCAAATATATGCTGAGTTAGTGGGACATGAGTAGAAGAAAAAACATCATTTTGTAGACAGCAAATAATTATAATAACAAGGCATGAGTAGAAACATCATGTTTTATCACAACAGAAGAAACACTTGAGTGTAAAGGCAAAGGTGATGTGAAAATACTTAAAGTGTGGTGATGTTGAGGTTAATCATAATTTATCATGCGAACTATTAAACCTGTCGATAAGCAAGGAATATCAAAGACATAGTTCAAGTGTCAGATTGAAAAACAAACCTAATCTCATAGTATTTTCCCTCAGGAGGCCCTTGACACCGTACATCATCCATAATCGAGAAGTAAGAATAGTAACATACATCCAAGAAATCTCTAATGATAGTAAAGCTTCCTTTGACAGTGCTCCAAATTCCATCCTACAACATGACAGGAAAAAAAAATTGTAACTTAAACACACTAGATATAGGAAATTATGATTTACAATGTCCAAGGTTTACATACGCAAATGCAGTGATAAAATTGGTCCGTTTTCCCTTCTTCTACTGCCTGAAAAGTGGCAAACATAGGTGCAAGAATGCCATAAGCTGCCCCACCTATGAGGCTACACACAATTCCAATAGGTGGCCATGCTATTAAGATGACAGGAATGAATAAGCAAAGCAAGAGCTTCAAAACTGGGCCAAATTGTTTTGTGCTGCAAACACACAAACACGTCAGTTCAATAATGCTCGATGTGAAGAAGATGGTGCTTAGCATTCAAGTAAAAAAGTATGAGGACACACCTTAAAATGCAATAATAGGTATAAAAACAATGGATAGGCCAAAGACCAAGAATTATCCCAGAGACCCCAAATGTGATTAAGAGAAATATCACCGGGAACATAATCATACCTGAGACAACAAACATCAAATGTTTATAGACAATTTTAGCAACACTTATACTGTGATACATTATAAGACGGTTAACAATATCAAGAAAAAATATTGCCACTGAAATGTGGGCAGTCACTGTCACTGAAAATATGTGCTCAAATCACAACTCCAAATACTATTTGAAATTGATATCTCACTAAGATCCCCATAAATTGAAATTAACATGTTGGCTCTGTAGAATGCACATTATAAACAACCCAGGTTCTATCACACATTTGCAGTTGATTCCCATAGCACATCCCCCCCAACAAACATTAAAATCACTTTAGAATCTTGAATTACCATTTATTTACCAATAGCCCAGCCAAGACAAAGAAATTCATATCTATGATAAACCTCAAGGCAATACCTCTTACAAAGATTAAAAAACTACTGAAAATGCAGGAATGAATTAGAAGATAAATTAACAGTAAATAAATGCAGACCTTTAATTAAGCCAAGAATGAGAAGGCCAATGAAGAAAGGCAAGAAACGGATGAACTGCCATAGTGAAGCCCACAACCCCCTGGGGGGTTCCATTCCTTACTCTTAGATCCTTCACTCAATTACCAAAAAACCCAACTCAAAATCAATCCAAAAAACCCTTAATAATGCTCCCAAAAAAACAGTCTTTTTCCCTAAAACACAGGTTAACACAGTTGTTGAACCAGATGCCCACCAAGAAAACAATGACAGGAGAAGTGGGGTTTCCTTTCTTGTCGATTCTCTGCCTTTATTCTAAAGTAACTTGTCTGAAGAGGTTGAAATGGAAATTATCTGTAACTAGATAAGCCAGTGTGCAAATATTCAAGGAGGGTTCTTCGAAATTTCTCAATCAATCATCGCTGGAAAACCCTCCAGATAGCAGTTTCCTTCTAAACGGTTTCGAAGCAAAGAATTGCGTTGATTCATGAAAAAGCATCGCTACATCATTTCTCTTCTTTCACAATGATTTGAATTTCCATTAATTAAAGCGTAAACTGAAGAGTAAAGCAAATATGGTCACACCTGTCATCATATATGGGTACAAATTCACATGAATATTAGTGGACAAATCGAATATAATGGAGTATTATTTAAATTTATTTATTTATATTGATTGTATTGTATTCGACTTTATAGAAATTGTATTTTAGTTGGAATAGATTGTTAACAAACCCAACTGTCAATTATACTGAGAGTCATATTTAAATAAAAACTAAGTTTTTATTTATGAAAAATCACTTTTTTTCAAAGTTATTTAAGACCGTTGGTACCTTGTGAAATAGGTGTTCAAAGAATTTAGGAAAAATAGATTTTTTTCGTCCGTTAACTTTTATTCATTTTGAAATTTGTCCATTAACTTTTTTAATTTTGAAATTAGTCCATTAATTTTATAACAATTTTGAAATTAGTCCATTAACTTCATAAAATTCAACATTTTGGTCCTTTAACCTGGTATGACATGTCATTTGAATATTTTCACTCCAATTAATCTATATCATATTTTTATTTAACCAATTTTATCTCACTTTTTATTTTTCACTTCCGTATGTCAAACAAATAATATTAATTTCATTACTAAAGTGGAGCAAATTTGACTAAATATTGATACTTCCTCCGTCCGCTCGAAAGAGGTTTTTTTTTTCATTTTGGTCGTCCGTTCCAAAGGGGGTCACTTTCTTTTTTACACACATGAGATCCACACACACCCACTAATACAATTAAAATATGGGATCCACACTCCCACTAATACAACTACCCACTACACATTAAATAACAATATTTCTTAATCAACGTGCACAAAAGCAAAATGTCATCTTTCGGGCGGACGGAGAGAGTATAATAATATAAATTATTAGTGGAGGCTATTTTTTTAAAATAGTATACATATCTATATCTATATATATATATATATGTATATTACATTTTTTTTTAGAATAACCTGCTAATGACCTGTTGAAACGGACGATTTTGTTGAACTTGGTAAACATGATGGACGATTTAAAAAATTTTCAAATATAATGGACGATTTTCAAAATTTTGCAAATATAATGGACGATTTTCAAAAAATGAAAAACTTATGGACTAAATTCAAAATTGGGCAAAGTTAGCGGACAAAAAAAACTATTTTCCCAGAAATTTAAGAGCATAATATTTATTTTAAAGGTTTTTTTAAAATTAATACAGATATTTTGTTTTATTGAAATGGTTGGTTAAATATAAGTAGTATTATTATTTGTTTAAGAATTTTCTTTTTCAAAAAAAAAAAAAAGGTTAAAGTATGTTTTTTATATTCAAAAGGTACAATTATTAAGAGTAAGTATAACATTCATCTGTTGAAGTTAAGAGTTTGCCTTTAAAAATATGAATTTGAATGCATTTGCTAATCAACCCTCCAATTTCCATGATACTTAAGAATATTCTCACACAGTTGTATAAATCATCTTTTCAGTTTCTGTCTTGATTTAATCTCATAATTTATTCAATTAGTGTATTTTATGATGAAAGATGACATCTATTTCCTAAAACAAAATATGAATTTGATACTCATACTATTCATTTATTTTAATTATTTTTTTTTCTTTAAGTCGGATAAGTAGGTGAATTTAAGTTTCAATTAGGAGCTGTCCATTCAACATGGTATCGTATAATGGACTTTTATTTTTGCTTCTTCGAATTGTTTATTAGCCACTTAATGGGCCTTTACTAATATATGGAAATTTTGGGCTTCTTGATAACTCTGAGTCCAGCCCAATCTTGATCATTCTAAATCCAGCCCAATCTTGATCATTCTAAATCCAGCCCAATCATAAAAAAGAAGATGACAGTACGTGTGATAGACTTTTTCGGATTCATGTCTTAATTTCTCCAAAGATTAGTTTTAGAAAAACGTGAACAAAATCAGAGAAAATCACAATTTTGCTCATGTAATTTTGATTAAATCCAGTTTTTGTTCTTTAAACCTTTTCAATTTTAGTTTTTTTTAAATCAATTTCAATCTTATAATTTTTTTTTTTTTTTTTTTTACTTTAGTCAGAAAGAGGTAGTATGCCCGCAGACCACTCATGCTAATGCCCTGTTTCCCCTTTGCAAAAAAAAAAAAAAAAAAAAAAATCAAACTTACATGATTCACAAAGTCCTTTAAATGAACTAAAATTAAAATTATAATTAAAGGACTGAAATTGGTATAAAAGAATAAAAAATGAGATTAATCAAAATTACGCAGACCAAAATTCTTTCGATTTTGCAAAGATTTCATGTCCTTCGATGTGTTTGTACTTATGTTCTATTAAAAGGTACTATTACGTTTTGCTTTTCAAAAGAAAAATAATTTTAAAAAAAAGTTATTTTAACAGGGTTGAATTGGTATGAATTTCATATGTTATTTAGTCGATCAATCGTTAATCCTGCACCGATTCGCACATCAAAAGGACTAAATTGTAGTATTAAAGTAAAGCAACTAAAATAGCTCGATTTTCTTCCTACTCTGGTCTTTTATATACTTCCTCCGTCCCGCACCAATGGTCTCTTTTTTCTATTTTGGTCGTTTCACCCAAAGGGTTCTATTTCCTTTTTTATACACATGGGTCCCACACTCTCTCACTAATACAACTACTCAATATACATTAAATAATAATACTCCTTAATTTTCGTACAAAAAAGCAAAATGCACCATTAGTGCGGGACATTAGTGCGGGACGGAGGGAGTAGGCTATAGCAGTTGGTAAAGTAAAGAAAATTGGTTATAGCCAATGGGTCCATAAATAGGGGTGGTAGTATATAACATAACATTACAATAAATCCCGCCCAAAAATAATTAATTTTGGCATCCCAATAATACTGGAGAACAAATTTGATAATCCCTAGAACAGTGACAGTTTGACCCTATAAACTATAGTAATAATTAATTTAATAGTTGGGTAGAATTATAGAAGAAATGAATAGATCCATAATAGAGAGACAAAATTTTTAGAATTGCATGCCAAGAAATGCAGATCTGATGGAAAGCGTGAAAGCATCAACCTTGTGCTACAAAACCCCCCGCACGCGCACATAAAAGCTGCAACTTTTTTTTTTTTTTTTTTCAAATCTTACTTGTGTTTGCGGTATGTTTCTTGCATGCTCTCCTAAAAGTTTCCTTTGACCCCAATATATTTTCCTATGTCCAGCTCTAAGATGTACTATTGTTTTTAGCAAATATTAAGTTTAATGAATACTATAGTATTATTTTAATGCGTAACGATATATTTTTGTTATAGTATAATTCTTTTTGATTCACAATAATTTTCACTCTTATTTTTGTAAGTAGATTGAAAAAATTAACAAATTTTATAAGTATTATGATATTTTTTTTATTAATAAATACTCCCTCCATCCCGAATTTATGTTCATCGATATTGTAGGTACGGAGTTTAAAAAAATTATTTTTTGACCAATTTTATTGACTTTTGAGGGGTATTGTGTATTTTTAGTTAATAAATAAATTATAAAGTATTATTAAATGTGTTAGGTGGGAGTGTTATTTTTGAAATTAAGTTAACTTTTGAGGTTGTTGATTATGTGAAGTTTCCTTTTTTGAGTAATGAAAATAAGTATGGGACGAACGAAAACGAAAAGTGTGAATATAAATATGAGACAAGTGGAGTAGATGATAAAGTATGATAGATGTTATCAGTAGGAGTAAAAAAATTTGTAAATAAAGTTTATGAGGTAAGTTTTTTTTTTTTTTTGTATTTTAAGGAAAATGAAATTTTTTGTGGGATAACTCATGATGGGAATTAAAGAGAGTTGGAGAGAGTTTTTTTTTTTTTACCTCTAATTTTAATTTAAATTACTTTACAAATTGATAAAATAAAAATAAAAATAAAATTAAAGTATATTAATTTTTTAGCATATTGACACCTAAAATGACGGGAAATAGTATAGATTTTTTTTGTGAGACCCATAATGTAAATCTAACCATGAGAGTATTAATTATTCATATTGGGTTGATATTAGGTGCATCCATTCATATGTGTATAACTTTTTATTCTATTTTGTATACGTATTTTTCAATAATTGTATATTTTTCACAATAAATTTTTCATTAAAAAAGCTAGCATCCATATGTGTATAACTTTTTTTCAATAGTGTATACATGTTTTTTATTAATTGTATATTTTTTACACTCAAATTTTTATTAAAAAACTAACAATTAAATTGTATACATTTTTATTCATAATTGTATATATTTTTATTTTTATTTATATATATTTTTTAAAGTTGGGACATCCTATCTTGGGGTGTACATGGGTGCACATTATAATTAGTCATTCATATTAGTGACATTATTCTGATTTTTTCAGTTATATGATATGTCAAGGTAGTGATGCTAATTCTTTGATCTATAGTAAAAATTAATATAACATAGTTCTATAATTGGTCAATTTTTTGTACAACTCTTTCAGTGAGTGTTCTTATGTGAGATAAAGAGATTTATGCCTAAATAAACACTACATGATTCATAGGGCAAAAGTTAGATTTTCTATGTTAAGATTGTTCCTCCAGACTTGTTGAGTGTCATTCATCTAAAATGTGGTATAGAAAATATTGCACAAAATATCACACAATACTATAATAGACATATGATCAAGAGAAGACTAAAATATGAATAATTAAATATAAAAAAAAAACATTTAAACAAGCATATAAATCGAATTCAATGATCACATCATCACCAACGACATGGTTGAGGTCAATTACCAAACCATCAATTCGAATTTATTAATTTTCTGAAATTAAATTTTAATAGATATATGTCTATTTCTATATCTTATTTCATATCAAAATTTAAGGCATTTTAGTCATTGGCAAGCATGGTGAAGTCACTTTAATACCCTTCTAAAATGTCTAAAATTTCAAAATTGAATTTTGTTAGATATTTTCATCTCTTAATTTTGAACTTCAGCAACCTACAAAAAAAAAAAGAAAAAAAAAGTGATGGAGTCATGTATTTGGGTGGGAACAATATGGAAAATTTAGAGGCATAGAAACAAATTTATCTTAAAAAAGAAACATTGGGATAAGGAAATGGTGCTTGGTGAAGTGAAAGTTAAATATTGGAGTTGACTTGTAAACTTAAATCGAAAGGTTATGAATATGAAAAATCTTTTGAGAATAGTGTATTAGTCATAAAAATTGTATGGAGCTGTAATCTTACTTTTCTTTATTGACGTATTATTGTTGTATCTAAAACTTGGGCAACCCTCTTACCTAATGAATAAATTTTTATATTTTTTGTTTTAAAAAAAGAGTATCAGACAATGGATTCATACTATCGTATTATTATATTATACAAATAAAAATAAATTAAAGCCTTGATATAGGTAAAAAGATTCATATTAAAAAAAACACACTTAAAAATATATAATGACATAATATTTTTATCTCTTTGTTATGATGCTTTTATGTTTTTATCTTTTTAACTCTCATGACATAATATGTTTTCTATAGAGTAATACTTTTATGTGTATTTGCATTATCTCCTCTTTTAACGCACAATTTTAAATACAATATGTGAAGCTCATAATAAAGAAAAATTTTCCCTTATCTAATACTACCACCGCCCACTTACAAGGTACTCGTTTCACTATTCCTGGCGTCCGCTTCAAATGTATTAATTTCATCTATTTAATAAAGAAATTATACAATATGACCCACAATTTCCCTCTAATACAACTACCCACTTTACCTATAATAATAATACTCCTTAATCCACGTGCAAAAAGCAAATAAAGACCTTAGAATTGTCCACGTGCAAACAGTTACCTTTCAAGTGGCGAGGGAGTAGTTTAGATAAAATTGACAACCACCAATGTAGACAACACAAAGATATAGGTAAGCACCACAGTATTTCCTTTTTATTTTTCATACTACACCACAAATATCATGATCCAAACATCAAAAGATAATGTATGCTTGAATCAATTATAATTCATATCTAACTTAAACTACTTGGTAGTCCACTAGTAAGTCACAATCAACTCTATAATATCTCAGATTTTAATAATTAAATTGAAAAAAAAAAACTAAATTCAAAATCCATTCATCTTAATTAATAAAGGTAAACACTTGCATGATATCGTATCATGATACCGTTTTTATATTTTCTTTAAGAAAAAGTGATATTAGCTGATCCAACCTCGTATGAAACTGATTCTACCGAATTATTTAATTTATAACATTATTGATGTTATAAAGCAATAAATAGGCATGCAACATCCTTTGTGTTGCAAATAGCTAAGGAGCCGACATAGCAAATCCACAAATGGGGCACCAAAGTATTGGTCGTTTGGAGTTTACTCAAACCCCAAACATGTCTTCTCAAATCATTTATCCACAAATAAATCATGTGGACTTTGGAATCTTCCCTTTCTTTTCTTCAATTATTCAACATTTCATTCTCCCTATTTTTCAATTCTTCATCCCAAATTATTTTTCCTATTGAATGCCTTTTTGATTTCTTGTAAAGCACTAGGCAGTCTAGGCCCGTTAGAGTTCCGACGGGTCACTTGGTGTATATATGCAATATTTTTTTTAATCAGTAAAAATCATTATCGTTAATAAATATGGATACAAGTTATAACACACAAATATAATTTACATCTAACTATCAAGGAGTATTTTTTGTTTCAAAATTCATTCACTAAAAGAGTATATAGAGCACCCCCAAATCTTTCACTACAAATCAACTCCATAATCTATATTTTACCTCCTCAACCATCTTCTCAATTAATAGTAATGTTCTTTCGAATATGATAGAATTTTTATGCTTCCACAGAATCCAGACAACGAATTGTCAAAATGCTATAGCTTTCTGTCTGCGCTTCTTTCTAAACAGAATACATGTAGTAGTAAAATTAGTACTTGTGTTTAAATGCATTACTGTTGAAATCCACCCTCAATCAAAATAGGTCATCCACAATTTATAAAAGGCCGCGGCTATTCACACCCACCATTTTACTTCATACACCCAATTATATCTACACACATAATTATGATATATACACACACTTGGAAAATACTACTTTACCCTCAATGAAATACACCCATATACATATCTATTTCCTCCCAAAATCACACACCCACTTCACAATCCTACATTTACTCCCAACAACTTAAATTAAACACCCACACCCACCTCACCCACCTCACCCACCTCACTTCTGCAAAAAAGAAAGAAAAAGAGGAAAGAAGAGAAGAAGGGAGGAAGAAGAGAAGAAGGGAGGAAGAGGAGAAGAAGAGAAGACAACCTTGTAAAATGGCGGGAGGAGTGTCATCGTTTGTTAGCAATGTTGTTAGTAAGTGATTCCCCCTTCCAATTTGTGTTCTAAAATTCTAGGGTTTAGTATTATGTTTGAAATTATGTTAAATTTTTGTAATTTTTATGTGGGTAATGTTGTGGGTAGCATGATATTTGTTGTAGTTGAGGAAATCAACATGGGTAGTTCTAAGAATGGTGCAAAACGTTGATGGTGAACGAATGGCGATGGTCGACCCTGGTTCGTCGCCATTTTAGGGTCTGTTCGACCATCAATGGTCGACGGAAACATGAAATTTCGACCATAGATGGTCGAATGAGAGTGAAATTTTCGACGATTCTTGGTCGAAAACGTGAGGAAATTTCGACCATAGATGGTCGAATGAGAGTGAAATTTTCGACCATTCTTGGTCGAAAATGTGAGGAAATTTCGTCCACTCATGGTCGAAAAAGTTAGGAAATTTCGACCACTTATGGTCGAACAGAATGATATATTGCGTCCACTGGTGGTCGAAAAGTTTGCCAAGTTTCATCCACTTATGGTCGAACAGTGTCTATTTTGAGTTTATAGTGTATTTACTATCCCTAATTATCACCTATATGGTTTATTTGGTTGGGCATGTTTATATTGTAATAGTACGTTGTTGTATATTTGATTGTTGTATACAGTGTAGTAGTTTGAGCATGCTAGTTTCATTAGGTATGCGTTATCACATATATGTTGTTGAGCATCATTTTAATTATTTTTCGCAGATAGATATCGCCGACGTAATCCTCCTACCGCATCCAATAGACGAAGAGGGATGAGGGATGATAATGATGCATTGGCTGAAGATGCTCCACAACCACAACCACAACCAATTCCTCTTCCCGAGCCAATGCATCACAACGAGCTAGAAGCACAACCTCAACCCATTCATGACCAACAACTAAGTGATTATGAAAGTTATGGTGGCGAAGATGAAAGCCAGGATGGTGAGGGTGGTGAGGCCTCAAGTGAGGGTGGCGAGGCCTCAAGTGAGGGTGGCGAGGCTTCAACTCCGGGTTATGATTATGCAAGTGAAAGCGATCATGATCCAGATGCTGATGTGTTGGTCAATTTTCAGAAACACGTGGCACACGAAATATGGGAATATGGCCGGGAAAGACCGGTTATTAAAGTGCACAGCCATGTGAATAAAATGCTTCAGTGGAGCTATGCGGAAGATGCATCAACTCGCAATTTCAGAAGCTTATTCCGTAGGGCTGGATTTTGCAAGGTGAGGCAAATCTCCTACCGCAAACCAAACAAGAATCTCATTCTTGCGTTTGTTGAGAGATGGCATCCGGAGACAAATACATTTCACATGCCATTCGGGGAAATGACCATAACACTCGACGATGTGTATTGTCTTACGGGATTGCCTATATCTGGTCGTACAGTTGCCTTTCAGCGAGATCGACAGAGACCTTCTGAAATGATTATGGAGCTTCTGAACGTTGACAGAGATGTAGCTACAGAGGCACTGGGCACTATCCGTGGTCACTCTGTGTTGACACAGTGGCTGCATGCTACGTTCAAGGACGACGTTACTTCTCAGTACGATGATGAGCTTGAGGGCTGCGTCAGAGCATACCTGTTGTACATGTTTGGGACGACGTTATTTCCCGATAAGAGTGGGAATAGGGTTCATGCTTCTTGGCTAGAGTTCCTTCGCAACTTGGACGATCTCCACAAGTACGCATGGGGAGCTGCTGTGTTGGCCTATTTATATAGGCAATTAGGGCTTGCATCAGAAACAGGGACCCGACAGATGTCCGGTTACTCGACCCTATTGGAGGTACGTAATTTCTATTTTATATTAAGTTTTATGGTTTTATAAATCATGTTGTAATGATGATATCCATTAACTTTTAATGTCAGGCTTGGATCTACGAGCATTTTCCACATTTGTACAGGCCTCCAACTAATGGGAACTACATGGATGGCTACCCACTAGCCATGAAATGGGGACCTGAAGCTCACTCTGCTCCCTCAATTGAAATCATTAAAGCGTTGCGTGAGCGGATTGATGGCATGGATGAGAGTTTGGTAAAATTTATTCATTCATAACTCGTAATTGTGAATGTAAGATTAATTCGTGTTATCAAGGAGTGTGATATTTATTGATTGCATTTAGGTCATTTGGGATCCATATGTCAATGCTAGACACCTGTTTCCAAGGCACGATGTCACCTTTTTTGAAGGGTTACTGTCGGCGGGCGACATTGTAGAGCCGTACATGCCAGATAGGGTCCTTCGACAGTTTGGGCATGTCCAGACCATTCCCCGCGTGCCTTTAGGACTTAGGTGGTTGCGCACTGGAACAGCTACAGCCAACAGTAGAGGTGCATGGGGTACGCATGCTGACCTCTTCGAAAGATGGAGACGACATACTCTCACAGGTGAGGACAGGGGTCGATTGGCTATGCCGGGCTGGGAATCCGCACCGGGCTACCTAGAATGGTATTCAGATAAATGCCGGCCTAGAGTACAAAAACCTGAGAGAGGAGGTGCTCGGATGTTTGATCCACCACCCCCTGTCCACCCTTTTGAGAGTGTCTCCACCGCCATCGGATTTATGAGGCCAATACTTAATCGATGGAGAAACGGTGTGCCCATTTCGCAGGATGAGGCCATGTTGGCTATGGAAAGTGCCTACACGTGTCTCAGTAGTATCAATGAGGACAACTTTGGGCCTCCTCGTCACCCATGATCATTTAAAAACTTTGTACTATTGTTTGGAGTAACTGAAACTTTGGGTTAACAATTGTGTGAGTTGAAACTTTGTAGTATTGTTATGATCATTTTGAAGAGTTTGATTCGCACAAGATATTTTCTGTGCAATAAAACGTAATAATCAACCAGCGTATTCAAACTTCATGATAAAATAGTAAATACAAAGAACATGTATGTAATCACTCGAGACAAATCGTTTCCTCGCTTCTATGAACAGCTCCCGATGACACAGTTAGGGCATACGCGTCCACTCGTGGTCTCAAGAAAGACTCCCAACTATCAGCTGCTGGGAGATGATTCGTTGTCCATTGACTGGCAATAGGTGGTAGCGGGCATTCACCGTATAAGAAAACCTAAAAATTTGTTTCTTCATGTTAGAATATAAGATCAATAACATAGATCTTAAAAGCGTAAACAAATCGTACCTGAATGAAGTGATTGTTGTTTACTAGACCTATTGCTACAATTTTGGGAAATGGGTTGATTCCACTCCGCAATGGGAGAAATGTGGCAGAAAAAGCATCGCTTATATGTATCAGAGCTATGTTATACTTAGATGCAGCGACATAACCCAATTCCGGAATGCAAAACCATTTGTCTTTTGGGGCAAACTCAGCGTCACATTGGAGTGATTTTAACACATATTCCACACGATCGATCTCAATGAACATTTTTGCATAAAGGTCCGCATGAGCTTTCAATTCATTTAAAAGATCAGTCCGCACCCGCCCCCAACCTTCCTCTCCATAATCAAGCAAATCTGCGAGTGCTCGGAACCCACAATGACCATCACCTTTCACATTCTTCGTGGATATTATGTATTTTGCGAAATGTGGAGGCAATGCATCAACATAACAACGTTCGTTATCCATAACTCGTGGGCGAACTCGACGAACAATCTTATAAAAAATGCCACATATTTGTTATTGAGAGTGACTCAAATGATAACGAATGAGCTAAATAAACACAATATGTACCTTTTCTTTGGCTGGTCGTTTCTTGGTTGTGAATTGAGGAGTAGGGGCCGAAGGGCCGACATCGTACACCACATTAGGAGTAGGAGAGCAACTATCAACCAGTGTATTTTCAGTCAACTCGAACGAACTAGGATCCCTCTTCGTCGAATGAGCATTCTTTTTTGAGGATTTTGGTCGACCCTTAGTACGTGTGGCTACACCTGGAGCAGTGAAGGATGTTAGGGACGGGATGGCTGTCTCTTGCATCCTACGCCACATCAATTCAGCATAGCCTTCGTCCGCCTCATCGAAGTTTGACAAGAACTGAGTCATGAACTCCACAATTTTCACCCTTATGTCGGCCTTTCGATTTCCACCAACTTTCAGTGGCTTCATATCCAACTTTCTCCAGAAATCGTCAATACTTTCCAATGGGATAGGCACCCATTTGCTAACAAATTCCGACAACTCATGTTTGCAGGACAAACCTAAAGTGGAACGCATAACACAGCCACATAAAGATGCATCCAACACACCTTGTCCAAGACAAGAAATCTCATCATGAATTAGCTTTAAGGCGGTAGTCGATACAAGCCCTCGAATCTCGCGGAATTGAGATGTACGAAATTTATGTTGAACCACGTTGATGCTCTTCTCAAAAGAATGTTTTATTGCCGTGTGAGAAGCCTCCATCAATGTGTGAAATTATGTCCAGCACTTTTCAAAATCACATTGATTTGTTTGCAATTGCCTCTTCATTGCTGAGTGTTGGCCTTCGGCACTGAGATAAAATTTATAAAATACTCCATAAATATCCATAGGTTTTATACTAAAATAGTTAAGAAGAATATGATACGTCATTTACATACCGGCTAGTCGTGGTATTTCCATAATGCTTGATGGCATTCGTTTTCACAGAAATAAATTTCTTTTTGTAGGGCTCCACCCAATTGTCCGTGAGTAGTTCATCACTATCCGATAACACCACCAAATTCCACGTATGCATGAAGCCCTCCCATTTATCCTTTGGATGGACAAATTTTTTACAATTCGCCGTGATGTTCTTGTTTATATGCCACCGACAAAGAAAATGGCTGGTACCGGGAAAGACACTCTCAATGGCATTGATTAGAGCTACCTCTTTATCGGTGACAATTACCGAAGGCACGCAAGATTTACCCATTACATCCCTAAGTGTTGTAAGAGCCCACGTGTAGTTATTTTCCTGCTCATTCTCAAGAAAAACGATTGCCACACAAAATGTCATGCCAGTTGAAGTCACACCAACTATTTCAAACAAAGGCATCCTGTACTTGTTCGTCTTGTATGTTGAATCCATAAGCAAGACATGAGGAAAAGCACGCAACAAATCTATGCTTTGGGGATGTGCAAAGAATAAGTTTCTAACATTACCGGTATCCTTGCAACTTCGACTGAGAAAATAGTATTTGTGTTCCTCCAACTTCTTCACCACATATTGCAGCTGAGAACGACCACCACGATCAGCAATTCGGTTTTTTTGACGACAATTGTAAATAGTCCGTATTGTAGTCTTGTTACCGGGGAATTTATGTTTTAGAAGCTCTATCACATTCTTTGGACGGACATCTTGGAGTGACATATCAATCACAAATTTTTCCTCCTCCTTCTTGAGCCTCCCTGCATAGGCATGCCCCTCCAAGTAATTGCCAATCGAGTGGTTATGAACACCGTTAACAACCTCCAATGCCCATGCTCCGCCCTTCTCTAATTCTCTTCCCCTAAGCAAAAAGGGGCAATTACACTTCTTTGTACCCGTCTCTCTCTTTTTCAGTTTCTTCTTACTTGTATCCTTCTCCTCTACTTCCCTTTCTGGATCCACTTCCTTGTATCGGTTTACTTTGGCCTTAAACTCTCGATACTTTCCACCACGTTCACAACCCAAAAATAGTCTTCCCTTTTTTCCTCCTCCTCCACCATTGTCAGAGCGTTTCACTACAACCACCATCTGATTATCTAAACCAATATTTCGCGCCCATTTTATCAAATTCTCTCTTGTATCAAACCATTGATGAGTTTCAAATAAGTCCGTGTAATCCTCAACCATACAAACATCTGTACTAAGCTCATTCCCCAATAACATGGCACTACATTTAGTAGAAGAAAATGATTCCTGTGTACAAAATAAAGGGGTTAAAATAAGAAAACAAGTAAAGTGCTGGAAAAATACACACTGTTCGCCTAAGGGTAGTCGAATTTATTTAAAAAAATTGGCCATTTATGGTCGAAATATTTTCTAAATTTCGACCATATATGATCGAATTAATTAAGAAATTTCGACCAAGAGTGGTCGACAGAAATCAAAAATTTCGACCACCTCTGGTCGAAATTACCACAAAATTTCGACCAATGTTGGTCGAACAAATTAAAAATTTTCGACTCTGGTTGGTCGAAAAAAACAGCGACGGGAAAAAAAAACGCGAAAAACAACATTTTAATCGGTCTAAACATGTAAATATACATACCTTTACGTCCTTAGGTGTTTCTTCTTCCGTCATGTTGATCATATGACCAAATGTGAGTATTGAATGATGGGGGAGAAAGTCTAGGGTTTTGGAGGAAGAGATGTGGAAGAAGAAGTGAGTGGAGTGGGTGTGAGGTTTGTGTTGTTTTTCAAATGTTTAATGTGAATGTGATGTGTGTGTATTATTGTTAAAGTGTTTGGTGTGTGTATGTTAATGTGATGTGAATGTGATGTGTGTATATTGTTTTAGAAATAATTTTGTATTAAATAAAATGTGTGTATATCAAAAGGCTATTTTCGTAATTTACTATATGTATTTATTAATTTAAAATTCAAGGGGGTGTATGGAAGTAAAATGGTGGGTGCGAATAGCCGCGGCCTTTATAAAAAACATCATATTAGAAAAAGACATCTTCTTGTGAATAATTTCACGAAAACCCACGCATAATCCATTATGTTAGGGGCGCGTGAATAATTTTAAAAAAAAATTGCAATTTCGAAAGTGAAAATTAAACTAAGTTGATGCAGAAAGTGAGATTTTTTTTTTAATTAATAAAAGTGTAAGTCGTGGGACTCTTTCAATTTTAAGTTATGCATACACAAAAACACCCTTTAAATTTCAAGCATAAAGGGACTATTTTCTTACAAAATAAACCGAGGGACTTTTTCTTTTTCTTTTTTTATAAACCTTAAGATTTATGAAATAAATTGAGGGACCTCTTATAGAATTTCTTATTGAATCAATAAATCATTGTTAATTGAACAATTATTATAAATGCCAAAAAGAATATGTTATTTTAATTAAAAGAGTGAGGCTCCTGTGCACCCGGGCGCACGGAACACATTCCGTGCGCCTTTACAATTTTCATGTCCCTTTACCATTTAAACCCCTAGCAATACATAGGTTTAAATAGGATTGGAGGGGAGTGTTGTGTTCACATGGGGACACGGAGCATCTTTCCGTGTCCCCGGGCGCACAAGAGCTTTTGCCAATTAAAAAATAAAAACTAGCTCGTGAAGTATAAAGGATATACTTAAACTATATATATAGTACTATTCTACCAACTCAAAATAATCGATTAATTAGAATTAAATCATTATCTTTTGGAGAAAAAAATAAAACGTAGAGAATGATATATAGCTAGCTGTACAATCACTTAACATTAGCTTTAAAGCATAATATAATTTGCTTAAAACTAATCAAAGACATCATACTTAAATGCAGTTGGTTTGGTAGCCCACAAATGGGAACATTAGTTATCCATTTGCTGTTGCTTTAGGGCAACTTATTGCCTAATTGATTGAAATGTGCCACCTTTTTCTATCCCCAATTTTCATATATAACAAGGAAAATTAATATTCAAATTATAAGATTAATTTCATTAAATTTAATATATATAATCATATTCATGCCATGATCACCTATATAGATTATTATGGGGTTAGTCGCAAAGAAAAATTACAAATTTTACTCTAAAATTGTAAATTAATCTTCACATTTAAGAAATTGAAAAATAAAAAATTCTAAATTTAAGTATGGTTACAGAACACACCCAAATTATTATTATTTTTTTAAAATCCCACGATTGATCCACACATTTGAAAAATATATCACACATTGGGTGTGCTTTGCAATCATATTTAAAGATGATAATTAATTTATAATTAAAGTAAAGTTAGTAAATTTTTTTCAACCCACCCATTTTTTAAAAAATAAAAATGAAACTGCAAAAACGAACTTACATTAACTAATTCAAGAAGTTGAACTTTTAACTACGTACAATAATCAACTTAATTAATATACTATTTTAATACTCCATGCAATCATTCGTTGTTGCATTTTCTACCAAAACTCCATTTCTTATTCCTATTTCATATAATTAATTGTATATACTTTTTACGGGTAATCCAATGCCTGGTTACTTATGAAATCAAATTAACATGCGTACAATTAAATTAATCTAATTAAAACTATCATTCTAAATCAATTGATGAATTTTTACCCACGTAAAATGTTGAATTCCTTGAAACTAAATATTGGATTACATATCATTCTATAAAAATAAATTACTTATATACTCGACGATCAAAGTGACTATAGTTTATTAATTTATTTAAGATGATAGTTTTAGATTAATTTTATCCATGTATAAGATGATGGGACTCCTTAAAAAAGTTCATATCAAATATAATATAAGTAATATTAAAAAGCTATTAAAACATACCTATATGATAATTATAGTTTAATTTCTAGCACATGGCAAGATACCTTCGGATTAGCCAACCACCGAAACAGAAATACATAGTATAAAATTAGGCACTCTAACAACCGTCTAATTATACTGTTATATCAATATTTAAGTGATTAAAGTCACAAATATTTAATAATATAACCATAAAAAGGAAAATTAAAGAAATAATACGACAATCCCTAAGCCAAATATGCGTTCTTTAATTTGTAGCACTTCAAATTTGTCGTACTTGGAGTCTGTTACATGATTAAGAAATCATATATACATAGAAATTACGTATTCTATTTAGATCGAGGGTTTTTCTAAAAAAAAAAATATAGGTTTCTTATGTTAAAAAATAAAAGAAACAATATTTTTTTTAATAGTTAACGCAAACTATTATTATTATTATATTTTTATTATTTGGGTTAATTGAATGAAGCTATTTATATATGTGGTCAAAGCCATTAACACTACAAAAAAACTGTTTTTTAACAATGGAATATTCCGTTGCTAAAAGCCTTAATTCCATTGTTAAATTGGCTTACCAACGGATTAGCAACGGAATCCGTTAGTAAAATTCCGTTGATAAAGTGGTGGTTGCTAAACTTTTAGCAACGAAAAATCAATTCCGTTGCTAAATAATTCTGTTGGTAAATCCGTTGCTAATAATTCTATTAGGAATTTATAATATAATGGTTCCCTTGGTAATCCGTTGGTAATTAGCAACGGATTGAATTCCGTTGCTAAAATAGAGAATAAATCCATTGACATTCCGTTGCTAAAGTAAAAATGTCATTTTTGTTGTTAATCTGTTGCTAATTACCAATGGATTGAATTCTGTTGTTAAATTTGATTGATAAAAAATATTTTTTTAGTGTAAGTCTTAATTAAAGAAATGAACCGACTATTTGATTTGATAATAATTGATATTCATAGCTTCTTATAGTCCCGTTAATCAAGCAAAGCGTGTAACAAACCACCACCCCACCCAACCCACCCCACCCCCCACCCCCCACCCCATGTGCCTTACTCCCCATTAATTCCTCCAAAATAGACATTCGTCTCATGTATCGCAATCTCAAGGCATCTTCCAAATTAATTATTTTATTAATTATACAATTTCACTTCATATTATTAAAAAAAAAAGTAGTACTATAAGTATGTAAAAATTAAAATAATTAATTCTTACAAAATATATGAAATACTCTGATTATTTAGAGATAAGTAATGATCACAAGTAAATTACTTACAAAATACTACTTAGCTTGTCCACAAGTAAATAATCAGAGATGTTTAAAATACTACTTAGCTTGTCCACATATTATTTATAGCTTGTAGTATTTTAATGATCACAAGTTGTCCACATATTATCTCCCTCCTCCTATATAAATGCCAGTCCTACCACTCTCTCCCCCTACTAATAACCTTGAGAGAGAGAGATCATAATAATACAAAAAATAGGACAAAACATGATCAAGCTAAGGTCAAAGAGGTACTTCTCCAGGAGCAACTCCAAGCTAAGCAGCAGTGGCGCCGCCGCAGCCTCCGCCGCCAACGGCGGCGGTGAGATCAAATGGGAGCTGAGGCCGGGCGGCATGCTAGTTCAGAAAAGAGAAAGCCGAGAGAACTCCGGCGAAGAAGTGATGATCACTATTAGGGTTTCCACCGTCTCACAGTGGCACGATATTTCCGTTCAAGCAACATCAACATTCGGTACGATATTTTGCATGATAAATTATTACTCATTTGAAAAATAAATAAATTTTTAAGAATAATAGTTTGTTATTAGTTCAAAAGTAATAATAGTACTCCGGTCTAAGGGTGACATTTTTTAATTCGATTTCATATCATTTTTTGAAATATAAGTTCATTTTATTTTGAATTTTATTAATTTATTTTATGATATAATAGGGGAGTTGAAGATACTATTGTCATTATTGACCAATTTGGAGCCCCAAGAGCAAAGACTATTGTTCAAAGGGAAAGAGAGAGAAGATGGAGAACACTTGCACATGGTTGGTGTAAGAGATAAGGACAAAGTACTAATGTTAGAAGATCCGGCCATCAAAGAGAGGAAGCTACTCGGGTTGACCCGAACCCGGGTGATGGGATCCCCTTACCGTACTATTAGTGTCTAATACTTAACCAAAACTACTAGCTAATTAAACCCTTAATTAGGTGTTTTGTTAATTATCTTGAAACTAACTACAAAAACAAGTTATTATTGTTTAATGTAATGATGATTACTTGTCTAATCATCAAGGTGGGGGGAGCTTTGGTTTTTTTATGAGATACCCTTGTCGCGGCTTGGGGTTTATAATTATTAATTAAAATGTAAGATGGATGATTTCCAAGTCATTTTGAATTAGTTTATTAGGAGATGTATGTTTTTATGTATGATGATCATGTGATTTTAATTTCACTCAGGTATGTTGTAAAGAAAAAGGCTTCTTTATTTATTGTCCTTGTATGATATACCTATTCATACGAATTATTTAAATATGAAAAGAAAAAAGTTATGTGAGTGATAATATTCTTTTTATAAGAAAAATTAATACTCTATTAATAAAATGTGATAATTATCAAATTGAATTGTTTTCTACCATTCAAAAGAAAAATAAATTAAAAATAATTATGTCTTAAAAAAAATAACCGGTATAAAAAAAATTGTTTCACTGTAAAACTATCATCAGAAATATAAATGACTACTAATAAAAAAATTTAAATATTGTCTCACCGTTATATTTTTAAATTCATTCACAACTTTTTGTACAAGCACATGATTATTTGTGATAGATTATGAGTAGATTTCTTTTGGATATATATTCTTGGCACATAATGTAACCATTTATAATTCGAAATTTTGTGTAAAGAACGAGAACCATTGATTTGGTATCTTTCTGGACAAAGAGAGGAAAGAAAATTTAAATAAAAAATATTGCGACTAATGACGATGGTTTCACTTCCCCTATTTCATAAGGAATAGATTTTTTTTCTTTAATGATAATTAGAAGTTAGTTTACCAATCCAAACATGCATGCCGGTTTGGAATTGCCGGTTTCGATTTTCGAAAATGTGGAATCGGAACCGAACCGAGAGTAGGAAGGTTTCAGTTCCGCTTTTAATTTTTTTTCAACCTAAAAACGTAAAAATAAAAAAAATTTAAAAAATCGACGGTTCGGAATCGAAAACCGCCGATTTTAACCGGAACCGCTGGTTTTGGTTTCACGAAACGAGGAACTGGAACAGGACCAGAATATATCCGGTTTCAGTACCGTTTTTTGCCGGTTTCGGTTCCAGTTGAAACCGCCGATTTCGGTTAAATTGTACATGTTTATCAATCCCTTTTAAAGGAAATCGAATGTGGATCAATCATTAAAGTGAAGAGCCCAGTGACCAGTTGAGCTAACCTAATATGGATTCTTTTATTACTTTTTATTTATACTATAAATTATTTATGAGTTAATATAATTCACTCGACCATAATCACTTTTGTATATCAATTCTCATTAAAATATTATATATATCCTTTATCTTTCGAGAAAAAAAAATGGCTCACGTTGCAATAACTCAATCTTAATGTAATTTCTTGTATAATAAGAAAATAAAAATAAAAATGCATGATTGGTCCAACAATGATATAGGGCGCCAAGGCGTGCAAAAAAAAAGAAATTGGATCGTACAATTTTAATTTTATAAAATTTATAAGCGTGTCAAGTGGTGATTGCTTCAGTAGATTATAAAGTAAGTTTCATTCAGTAAAATAATTATTTTGGGTGAATATTTTATAGATTTATGGTTGGATTGTAGTTATTATAGTTTAAAAATTAAAGTGGCTGATTCTTCAAAAGTGGCTAAAATAAATATGTGAAAACAACTAGTTTGTATCATGAGTGTGTGGTGATGATTAAAGAATATCACTAGTTTTCTTTAAAATATTTGGATTAATATTGTTAGATATGGACACGTTGTCGGAGATGAGTGGATGCTCAGATTTTTTTTAGGTTTGACTCACAAAAGAACCTATAATAATTAACACAGTGGTAACAGAAAGAACCCATAAAGGAACACAATTAAACATTTACTAGACTCTCTCTATTTCATGGTGACGATAAGATAGGGTCGGAGACCCTTATATATTGAAACCGGACCTCCACCAAAAAGAAAATGTTAAGCCTTCCCTCCATGAAAAGAACAATAAAAAATTAAGAGAGAAAGAGTGAGGTTCAATAAAAGTTAGAGAGATAAGACGGATTATTTGTGAGACGGACGTGGGACAGGTCGACTCATCACTAAAGTATGCTTATTATAGAGATAGAGTATGCTGATTTGTAGTTAAAGTATGTCAATAACAAATCACATTATAACACGCTAAAATCATACATTAATGCATAATCTAGCATATTTTAGAAAACATAGTTTAATAATCATTAAATATATTTTATTTAAATAATAGACATACTTTAACACGTCTTACAAATCGCCTTATATAAGTAGAGTCTCACAAGAGACTTTGTCAAGGGACAAATGCTACTAGTCATATTTAATTAAAAAACCAAGCGCACTAGCAAAAAAAAAATGGAGACTATCAGTTGTGCCACAAATTAGCCCAAAGGGTCCAATAATACTCTCGTTAAAATCACCCGCATGTATGTTTTTAAATAGTTATTATTTTTTTATAAAAAATAGTATTACTTTTTATTAGAATGTTGTCATTTTTTATTTATAATACAAATTATCCATAAAATAATAAATTATCACTTTTCGTTCATTTAAATATCACTATTTATTAAAATATTATCACTTTTTATCCGTCTTCCAATAAGATGATGTCACACAAATGTTTGCCTTAAATTAAATATGTTAATATGAAATGGGAAAAATTCAAATTATGTTGCATTTGAGGTGAATTTGAAGGCTTTGCCTTAAATATTTAATTGCTTTAATTAATTTCTAAGAAATTATTCTATTTCCTTTTTTTTTATAGTAGCTCTGAACATTAGTTTATCAAAGAAGTTAAAGCTACAACTGACATTCACAAATTAATAAAATGAATGTCCTCAAATTACTTGATAAGGAGAATGAATATAAAAATAAAGACTTATAATATTAAATTATATATCACTCTTAAAAATATAGGATTAATTTGATGCATATGAATGCCAATTGTAGATTATAGGAGTACATTATAAAAGGAAAAATGAAAATGATGAAACACAAATTTTCAAGCGCTGAGGGTGAATCGTTTAGGCCGTCTTAAAAGAAAAACTATCTTTTAGACATTTGATCGAGCAAGTGGCGGGACTTGAAACCCCGATTCAAGTTCACCTTAAATATGGATATGAATAAAGTGTGTATTTAATAAATTAACTAGTAGCTAACCCGTGATTTGCACGGTATATGTTAGTTTTGGGGCGATAACTTCATTTGATTTTATAATGTTTGAATCTAATAATATTTCTTTATATTTTATCTAACCTAATGTTTTAATATTAAAGTCTGCTAATATGAAAAATTAAAACCCTAAACCCCCAAACCCTAAATCCTAAACCATTTGGAAACATTAAATTAAATAATTATTTTAAAGGGTAGCTGATAGATGGTTATTGTGTGTTGCGTGGGATGTGTTATTTTTAGGGGAATAATTTCACTTAATTTTATGATATTTGAACCGAATAACATTTATTTGAATTATATATAACCTAATATTTAAATATTAAAAAAGTCATTAATATAATTATTTAATTATTTCAATGGGTGACTGAGATTTGTTTAAGAAATAGATGGTCAGATTGGATTAATATTATTAAGCTTTTAATAAATAATAAACAATATTCCCTATGTCCGCTCCAAAGGGATACATTTGCTTTTTTGCACGCGGATTAATGAGTATTATTATTTAATGTGTAGTGCATAGTTGTATTAGTGGGTGAGTGGGTCCCATATTTTAAGTGTATTAGTGAGTGGGTGAGGGACCTATATGTGTAAAAAAAGGAAATGAGACCCTTAGGGGCGGACGACCAAAATGAAAAAATGAGACTATTTGGAGCGAACGGAGGGAGTATCTTATTTCCTAATTTGAAAAAGTCATAATTATAAATATTTAATTATTTTAATGAGTGACTGAGATTTGTTTGAGAAATAGATGACCATAAACCCTAAAACCCTAAACCTTAAACTCTAAACCCTAAAACCCTAAACTCTAAATTCATAATTATAATTATTTAATTATTTTAATGGGTGATTGAGATTTGTTTAAGAAATATATTGGCATTAGCCCTAAATTTATAAATATAATTATTTAATTATTTTAATGGGTGGCTAAGATTTGTTTGAGCTTCTCTCATCCGGTTTTGGTGTGGTTTGAATTTTGTTGTCGTATTATTTCTTTATTTATGTTTTTTAATTATCTCATATGTGTTTAAGCAAACACCACCCTTTGGGTGGGAACGGAGGGAGTATTTCCTAATTTCAAAAAGTCATAATTATAATTATTTAATTATTTTAATGGGTGACTGAGATTTGTTTGAGAAATAGATGGCCAGGATTGAATTTATTCTACTTTTATGGGTTAATAATTATTTAATTATTGAAAAAGTCATAATAATAATTATTTAATTATTTTAACGGGTGGTTGAGATTTGTTTAATAAATAGATGGTCAGATTTGACCCTCTGCAAATATTATCCCATAAATCCTAAAACCCTAAACCATAAAACCATAAACCCTAAATTCATAATTACAATTATTTAATTATTTTAATGGGTGACTGAGATTTGTTTAAAAAATAGATGGTCAGGATTGGATTTATTCTGCCCTAAATTCATAATTATAATTATTTAATTATTTTAATGGTGACTGAGATTTGTTTGTTGTCATATTATTTCTTTATTTATGTTTTTTTATTATTTCATATGTGTTTTATAAGTAAATAATTATAAAAACCCTAATCTATAAACCCTAAATTCACAATTATAATTATTTAATTATTTTAATGGGTGGCTGAATAGATAGTCAGAACTTGATTATTCTGCTTTAATAATATCTTATTTCCTTATTTGAAAATGTTATAATTATAATTATTTAATTATTTTAATGGGTCGCCCTAAATTCATAATTATAATTATTTAATTATTTTAATGGGTAGCTGAGATTTGTTTAAAAAATAGATTGTCAGTTATTCTGCTTGAACAATATCTTATTTTCTAATTTAAAAAAGTTATAATTATAATTATTTAATTATTTTAATGGGTGGCTGAAATTTGTTTGAGCCATTAAATTATTTCCTAATTTTAAAAAATTTATATAAACTCTTAAACCCGGTTTAAGCCCTTTGAAACATTAAATTATTTCCTAATTTAAAAAAATTATAATTACAATTATTTAACTATTTTAATGGGTGGCTGAGATTTGTTTAAAAAATAGATGAGATAGGATTGGATTTATATTTAATATTATTAATTTTTTAATAAATAACAACTTATTTCCTATTTTGAAAAAGTCATAGTTATAATTATTTGATTATTTTAATGGGTGACTAAGATTTGTTTAAGATAAACCCTAAACTATAAACCTTAAAACCCTGAAACCCTAAACCATAAACCCTTTGGAAACATTAAATTATTTCATAATTTAAAAAAGCTATAATTATAATTATTTAATTATTTTAATGGGTGGTTGAGATTTGTTTGAAAAATAAATGATTATGATTAGATTTACATTTAATATTATTAATTTTTTAATAAATAAATATATTATTTTCTAATTTGAAAAAGTCATAATTATAATTATTTAATTATTTATTGGGTGGCTGAGATTTGTTTGAAAAATAAATGGTCAGGATTGAATTTATTATAATTATTTAATTATTTTAATGGGAACTGAGAGGTGACTGAGATTTGTTTAAGAAATAGATGGCTATGATTGGATTTATTCTACATTAGACTAAATTATTTCCTAATTTGAAAAAGTCATAATCACAATTATTTAATTTAATTATTTAGCACCTGAATCCCAGATTATATGCCGTTCACTGAAAAATTTGATTGTATAATACTTAATCCGGACGGTTTAGAACTTAAAACCCATATGTATTTCGTTCTTGAGTTGATTCTCGTTGAAGAATTCGAAGAACTATTCAGACAACTCTGAGGTCTTTGATCTTCTTAGAGAATCTCTCTCGGTGTGTCTAGAATGAATGGAAGAGGGCTCCTTATATAGGTGGAGGGTGAGGAAGCCCATATATAACTCGCAATTTAATTGGTGCATGGATGATTTGACCTAATTCTGCGGGCTTATTAATTTATTATTTAAAAATAAAATAATAAAAGTACTCCCTCCGTCCCACGTATTTTTACCCACTTTCCATTTTGGGGTGTCCCACGTATTTTTACTCATTCCATTTTTGGCAAAAATACATAATATTTTATTACCTACTTTTTACAATCCCAATAACTTTAATTACTTTTTTACACTTTATTCATCATTCCCAATAACTTTATTCACCTTTTCTTTTTAAATTACTAATTTATCCCTACTTTCTCTTACATTATATATTAAAAAAATAAAACGTCTTAATCTCCGTGCCCGTACAAACGGGTAAAAATACCCGGGACGGAGGGAGTATTATGATTATTATTACTAGATATTACCCCTCCGTGCGTTGCATGGAAAGAATTAAAGTATATTACAATTATATACTTTTAGGTTGTTGAATTGAGTCATTTCAAATCTAATAGATTTGAAAATGAGTGGATTTTAAATTTCTTGAATTTTAAATCAATTCATTTGAATTTCACTATTTGAATAAATGATATAAATTATGGATTTTTGAAAAGATTTCAAATTCATAATTCAAAAATTATATTTAAAATAGAATTTTATATATGATAAATAAAAATAATAAAATTTTATTATATTAAATATTAAAATCTAAAATTTTATTAAAAATAATTTTTTTGGAGGAAACTCTACCACCCAACCTATCCCTACCCATACCCCCAAAAAGAATTTTTTTAAAATAAAATTTTAGATTTTAATATTTAAATAATAAAAGTATTACCACCCATCCCTACCCCTTACCCATCCCCAAACCCCCCACCATCCCATTCCACCACGCCCATAATAAAAGAAGAATGATACCTCAAATGAAATGATTGAACCTGAAAATAAGATCAAATAAAAGTATAAAAGATCAAATAAATTAAAGTATATAAATAAGTTTTATAGAATTAAAAAGAAAATAAAAAATCGTAGAGAAACGAAAATAAGATAACAAAAACTAAAAAAGAAGAATGATACTTCAAATGAGAATGATTAAACCTGCACATAAGATCAAATATGAGAATAATTGAACATAAAAATAAGATCAAATAAAAGTATAAGAGATAAATTAAAGATAACAAAAAATAAAAAAAGAAGAATGATACCTCAAAATGATTGAACATGCACATTAGATCAAATCAAAGTAAAATATATATAAGATCAAATATGAAAATGATTGAACATAAAAATAAGATCAAATAAAAGTATAAAAGATAAAATAAAGATAACAAAAAATAAAAAAAGAAGAATGATACCTCAAAATGATTGAATCATCAAATCAAAGTAAAATATAAAAGATAAAACAAATTAAAGTAGATTAGAAATAGTATGAAAGTGAAATAGAGAAGAAAAAAGAGAAGAAAAAAAAGAGTAAGAATTTGATTAGGTAATGAAAATGTTTGTATATAATGATTTGAAATAATAAACGATCGTGATTGAAAGCAATCAATGGCGTAGGAAAAAAGGTGAAAATTTACCAAAGATAGCGTTGAAAGATTTGATATTGTGAAAATTAGTATATTGATTGACAATTAGTAGACTATATGCCAATAATATTTTTCATATTTATCAAATTTATATTGTTGATTAAAAAATAAATAAATAATTTATTATTATCATAAATAGAATCTATGATTGAGATCAAAATAATAGACGGTCAATATTAAAATTGAAGATAAAAATAGAAATTAAGTTTGTTTATATAAAAAAGTAAAAGAAAAATAATAATAAAATCCATTATTAGTATTATTAAATTTTATGATTGATTGAAATCAAAGAAAAATCAAATGTCTTATGTATATTTAAATTATAATATATCAATATTGATTGATATATTAATTTAAATTAAGTATTTATTGTTTAAAAATTAGTTAAATATGCCAAAAATATCTTTTATATTTATCAAATTTATATTGTTAAATAAAAAAGTAAAATTTAAATAACAAAATCCATTATTATTAGTATAATTAGATTAGATTTTATTATTGAAATCAAAAACATTAACTGGACGGTCAAGATTAAAATTGAATTATTTCTAAATAGAGTAAAATTGAAAAAAAATTGAAAATAAAAGTTAAAGTTTATGTTTGCTTTTATATATGTATATATA
Organism: Pogostemon cablin; assembly: GCA_023678885.1. Classification (NCBI taxonomy): domain Eukaryota; kingdom Viridiplantae; phylum Streptophyta; class Magnoliopsida; order Lamiales; family Lamiaceae; genus Pogostemon; species Pogostemon cablin. The sequence goes on along the minus strand of CM043001.1, from coordinate 26,233,245 downwards.
TATTAGTTAATGTTACGGAAGAGTATAGCTAGCTAGTTAGATTAATTTCGGAAGTAATATTTTGTGCATTTATCCCCTTTTTGTGTCAAATTACATGAAAAATAAAAATACGTATTCAGATTTTTAGAAAATATACGTCTTTTGATTTAATGAGAAATGGTAAAATATCATCTTAATAGTTGATTTTAAAAAATATTACTCAATACTATATATATATATATATATTACATCCGTCCCATTTAAAGAGGGTATCTTTTTCATTTTGGGCGTCCCACCAAAAAGGTCTCATTTCCTTTTTTACACACATGGGACCCACACACATCCTCTAATACAATTTAAATGTGGGGTTCATACTTCCACTAATACAACTATCCACTACACATTAAATAATAATACTACTTAATCTACGTGTAAGAAAGCAAAAGACCCTCTTTTCATGGGACGGAGGGAGTATACTTTTTCACTTTTTTTATCCATCTTCATTATATAATTAAATATGTAGTCGCACATATATATAGTCGCGTACATGATCCAATTGAAAAAAATTGTGTATAAAGTGAAAAGTATAATTGTAGTCATGGTCGCATGAGACGTTGCCTGTAAAAATTATGTATGAGATCGTTATATTTAATATTATTAATTTTTTAATAAATAATCTTATTTTCTAATTTGAAAAAGTCATAATTATAATTATTTAATTTTTTTAATGGGTGGTTGAGATTTGTTTAAGATAAACCCTAAACCCCTAAACCCCTAAAACCATTTGGAAACAATAAATTATTTCCTAACTTGAAAAAGTTATAATTACAATTATTTAATTATTTTAATAGATGGTTGAGATTTTTTTGACAAATAGATGGTTAGGATTAGATTTATATTTAATAGTATTATTAATTTTTGAATAAATAATATATTATTTTCTAATTTGAAAAAGTCATAATTATAATTATTTAATTATTTATTGGGTGGCTGAGATTTGTTTGAAAAATAAATGGCCAAAATTGGATTTATTTTAGATTTGATTAAATTATTTTCTAATTTAAAAAAGTCATAATTATAATTATTTAATTTAATTATTTTATTGAGTGTCTGAAATTTGTTTGAGAAATAGATGGCCAATGCTAGGATTGGATTTATTATAATTATTTAATTATTTCCTAATTTGAAAAGTTATAATTACAATTATTTAATTTAATTATTTCAATGGGTGACGGAGATTTGTTTGAGAAATAGATGGTCAGGATTAGATTTTTTTTGTTGGGATTTGTTTTGAAAAATAGATGGCTAGGATTGAATTTATATTTAATATTATTAATTCTTAATAAATAATATCTTATTTCCTAATTTGAAAAGTCATAATTATAATTATTTAATTATTTTAATGAGTGCTAGACTTAAAAATACTTAAATTCGAGTGGTTTAGCACCTAAATCCCAGATTATAGGAAGAACTTTAACTTATGTAGGCTTAACCTGAATCCCAGATTATAGGCCGTTCAAAATTTTTACTGTAGAACGCTTAATCTGGGTGGTTTAGAACCAGATTATAGGCTGTTCAAATTTTTGACTGTAGAACGCTTAATCCGGACGGTTTAGAACTTGAATCCCAGATGTATTCCGTTCTTGAGTTGATTCTCGTTGAAGAATTCAAAGAACTATTCAGACAATTATGAAGTCTTTAATCTTCTTAGAGAATCGTTATCGGTGTGTCTGAAATGAATGGAAGAGGGCTCCTTATATAGGTGAAGGGTGAGGAAGCCCCATATATGACTTGCAATTTGATTGGTCAATGGATGATAATTATTTCCTAATTTGAAAGTATCATAATTATAATTATTTAATTATTTTAATGGATGACTGAGATTTGTTTTAACTGAAGTCTTTAATCTTCTTAGAGAATCGTTTTCGGTGTGTCTGAAATGAATGGAGGATGACTCCTTATATTGAAGGGTGAGGAAGCCCCATATATGACTTGCAATTTGATTGGTCAATGGAGGATAATTATTTCCTAATTTGAAAATATCATAATTATAATTATTTAATTATTTTAATGGATGACTGTGATTTATTTTAAAAATAGATGGTTATGATTGAATTTATTCTACTTTTATATATATTAAGATTAATTAAAGATAATTTATATTTTTAAATGATGTGCTACAAAATAACATATTATATTATTTTTTTAAAATATATATATCGTTAGACACCTAATTATAAATAATTGTAACAAATGAATAAATTTCGTTAGACGCATTAATTTTTTATGAAAATTTTAGGTGTTTTTAAATAATTTTTTTCGTCTCACATATATCGAGAGAACCCCTAAAATAAAATAACACAAGGGCAATCAGTTTTGCGAAAACCTATCTTAAGAATTTTATTTCATGCAGCATATACAAGAAATATGGGCCTTGAGCATTTGTCGATGAGCCCAACAGATCATGAAGAAGCCCTTTTCGATTTTGCATCAATTCAAGAAACAAAAAAATAGGTCGGCCCAATCAAAAACGTCACTGCTTTGGGAGATTTTATAAGGGCAACTTCTCGTCAGAATCTTAAAAAGAATGGGGGAAATTTAATATGAATGGAGTGCGATTGGCGGCGGAGATAGGAAATCCACGCTTCATGATTTTGTTTCCAACAGGTTATCTCTATTTGATTAGGGTTTTCATCTTTGATTTCTAGTCTTTTAAACATCCCTCTCTCAGATTACTGGAAGATATGTTAGGGTTTGAACCTTTTGAGAGGAGATCCATAAGAGTATACCTCTTCGACTGATGTTGAGTCTGTCTACTTTAATTTTCTATAATTTCTGGCGTTTCTGTTTAAAATTCTGATTCCTACATAGATCTGTATTTCAGGCTAACCAATGCATGAAAAAAATCCCTAAAAAGCAAAAGTATACACTATCTCTGCAACATTGCAGTTTATATTTTCTCTTAAAATTTCTTGTTCTTCTTTATTTTTTCCTTTTTGTTTTTAGTATAACTTATTGCTTGCAGGGGAATTTTCACATGAGAATGATGATGATCAAAATTATATGCCTGAGATGGGAGATTAGTCAGATGTTTATGGTGAAATGGGGAAGAGGCCTGATCATCTAGTTTCAGTTCCTGTAAGAGATCATTTCTTTCTTGCTCTTCTGCTACTCTTTTCCTTTAGCAATAAATTTCTACTTGGCCAATTCTTAAATAATATGAAATTCTGATGTTCTTGGACTGTCAGGCTTGTTTAGTAGAGTAGTACCTTTGTGGGCTGATTCCTATGATTTCTTGAGATGATAGAAAATAGAATGAAGCTGAAAGTCCCTTTTAATTAGTATTATATGTTAGGCAGTTAGTTTCTCATAAGTATTTGATAGTTCTGTTATTTGGTAGCTGTTATTGGCTTATTGTATTCTAATATTTTATGTGGCATATTGTTGATAATATATTTAGAAGACAATAGTCTGTGACTATTAGATGATTAGGACATGATTCAGTAGTTAAGAGCTTAAGATAATGCAGAGATTCAGCATTTGTGTACATGATATCTTGGAAGAACAAGACTGAAATAATGATCAATGTCCTCAAAAGGAATCAATTGGGTGAGAAATGATGCATATAATATGATTGCTTAAGTTGGTTGTGTTTGTATGTATGGATAAGTTTGATTTTATGGGCATTTAGCATAGATATGATCAGGTAATGCTAAAAGTGAGCATTTCAAAGATATTGGTTAATCTGCATAATTTTGAGTCTATTAGACTCGAGATTTGGAAAGCTTCTTTTGTAGAAAATTCATTGAATGACTCAATCATCAATTGTTGCATCAATATTTAATTCGCTTAATCTTCCTACATGCCGACTACCCGACTACATTTCTCTCCGACATGCGTTGCAAGGCACATCTAATTAGTCTTTTGTATACTTTGTAAAATCACCATTAGTATTGAACTTGTCAATATAATTAGCACCTTTAATACATGCTATGTAACACTGGACCAAAAACCTTACAAGGATAAGCAAATCTTTTTTTCCATTCTCGTTTATCTCTAAAAAATTGCACATCATATTCTTTGATTCGTAGGACATTGAAATTATAAACCATACCTCTTGTCGAAAGAGTTTATATTTTACAAGAAATTGAATTCTCTCAGAATGACTCATCGTCGTTGGATGATACTCAAAATAATTAATCAAACTAGCACACTCGTAGTTAGTTCAACCAACAAAACATATGATTCAACAAACATTAATATTAATAATTCAGCATACAAAATTGATTTAACAAGATTAAATAGAATGATAACAAAAAAATTACATGCTATAATCCTTAATTTGATTTAGAGGTTTCTTCTTCATATCGTAAGTAGAACACATCATGCAAATATGGGTTTTCTAATAAAAGCAACTACAATATCAAAATTCTCCTTTCTTCATTTTAGTGACATCCATTTATCATAACCTGGAACTCTTCAACGAAGTACTTCACCTATATGAAGGTAGGCCGTGACCCCATTAATAGACTTCACTACTTTCAGATAGGGTTAGAACATATGTTTGTGAGACCTTTATAGAATATATCTCCACAGGCTTGACTTTAAGGTTCTTAATATGTACTTGAAGGTTTTTATATGTATCCTTAGGATTCACCGAAATACAAGTCTTAGTTTCATTGTCTAATGTATCTATTCAGGTCAACAAAAAAAAATGTTGGCATGATACGATTATGACGCATTTGGAGTGCGAACTTATGAGAGGTAACATAGTTTTCAGCAAACTCAATCCCAACTTTAAGATTCGAAATATCAGTGAGTTCTCCACTTTGCTTGTCAGGAGGATCAAACGAGTATCTTACATTAGCAGTTCTCACTTTGCTTGTCAGGAGGATCAAACGAGTATCTTACATTAGCAGTTCTCAGATCCACGTGAAGCGAGGTGGAGAACTCACGGATATTTTGAATTTTAAAGTTGGGATTGAGTTTGCTGAAAACTATGTTACCCCTCATAGGTTCGCACTTCAAATGCACCATAATCGTATCATGCCAACATTTTTTGTTGATCTGAATAGATACATGGACAACGAAACTTAGACTGATATTTTGGTGGGTCCTAAGGATACTAATGAAAACCTTCAAGTGAATATCAACAACCTTAAAGTCGACCCGTGGAAATATATTCATTAAAGGACACTAGCCTCACAATGATATAATTGTAACTCATCCAAAAGTAGTTAAGATTGATATTGGACTTGACGAAGTGATTCGTTGAAGAAATTCACAATTTTGGGTTATGATAATTTCTTTACTTATCATGGTAAAGTGTCGTTTTGTTAGTTACTTACCAATCATTAATGTGAGTACTTACCAATCATTAAGATCAAGGAGGATTTTTTATGTTTTAGTTGCTTTAATTAGAAACAACATACTTATGTATAATGTACTCTGTTATAGCATGTAAGTTATTCTTTGCCATCATTTCTATTTAATCTTGGATGCTGAATTATTTAATTATTTGTTGAATGACATATATATATGTGTGTGCGTATGTGTATATATATATGTGTATATACACACACATATATATATGTATATACATATATATATAAATATATATGTGTGTGTATATATATATTGTTATAGAACTGATGGGTGTCTTATTCTGGATAACTATTTTTAGTATCATCCTGAGACTCATTCTAAGAGTATTAAGTTTCTTGTGAAATCTTTCGAAAATAGTCATACTTCAATTTTGATGCCATACGAATCAAAATGTGAGAGTATTGTGTGAATTTTGAAGGAAAGCATGAATGAAAAAACACTTAAAAAATCCTAATAAGGTTTTTGGTTCAGGGATGGATTGTTAAACGAGTGCTACTTATAATAATAAGTTTAACAGTGATTTTTACAAAGTGAATGTAAGAACATATGTCAGAAAGAAATGTATTTGGCATCTGAGAAGATTCAATAATTTTGATATTGATGTGATGATTACCTCTCAATTTGAGGATGCGTTGGTAGTTTTTTTTTTTTTTTTTTCTGGCTTGTATGCGTATGAAATCTTGCATTATGAGTTATGACCTGTATGGAAGAGAAGTATTTCACCAAATTTTGTCAGTATTCTTCACTTCTGTATTGTTGATCCACTTTATGAATCTTCTAATTCGAATGAAATTCTTTATATTGAATTCACACTTTAGTACTCTCTAAATTGATTATTTTAATTTTTAAGGGTTGGTATCCTTGTTTTTCCATCAAATTTGCACTGCATACAATATGAAGGAATATTAGATCTCTGCATTATCTTGTCTAGTAGCAGCATCTCAATTAAGTCATTGACCCACAATATATATGACAAAATACCAACTTAAGTAGAAGGCTTGATGTTGTGCTTAAAAATTTTAAATTCTTAACCCAAAATTTGTACTTTTATATTATACACCAGTAAAAGCATGCCAATGCATGATTTGATTTAAACCATTTACTAAAAAAGAGTTTTTCACGATGCATTATCATATGCTATTATATGGATCGGTGTCTGTGAAAGATCAATGATGAGAGTAATTAAGTGTATTTTTGGAATTTGGTTTGATAGAATAAAGAATTCATGGAAACTAGGAATTTGTTTCAGTTTACTTTCATACTGGTTCATGTCCTGTTATGTGTTTTTTTGGGGAACAAGAAGTCAAGGAATTTGTTCTTCTTATTGTTGAATCCTTCAAATCTTAATTTTGATTTGGTAATGAGGCGCATTAATTTTTCCTCGAACTTTTTGTCAGTTTTTTATGTACTTCATTGAAGCTGACATCTGTGGAAGATAGTGATGATCATGACATAAATATAGTGGACATGATAATTCAAAGGTTTTGCATTCATAAATAATTCGCGCAAGACTGAAATAAGGGGGGTCAATTGCGAAAAAGACTGTGTATATGGAATCTAATTTGCTAGAAACAAGAATTTCATAGAGCCTAGCAGATCATGAAAATGCATTATCATTTAGGAAGTTATATTCTTAACCAAGTGTTACTGTTTCGAACCTTTTTCTCTAGTGAATTCTTAACATTGCTGAATTCTTCAATGTATGTTCAATTGGAAACGAGTTGCATTTTTTTATGGAAAACTGCCAACAATGTTCATGCTAGTGTTTCAGATTCTTACACAACTAGTGCTTCTTTAGGATAGACATTGTTATCTATTGAAAATCAAGTGCTTTAATCTCTTCATTAAATTTCCATTTGTTTGTATTTTTGAAGATCTTGCTTGCTGTTTCACTTTATAGGATTGAGAACAAATCTTTGTGAAACATCGATGTCTTTATAAATTTGTTTACTTGAATTTCTATGAATAGGAAGACTAACTCAAGCTCTTTGCACCCTAATGGTTTAGATCCTATTATATTCTTAGGATTTAATATATGTTCTTAAGGTTAAAAAAATTTGAGTGTGTAATTGTCTTTTGAGTCCATAAATAAGGGGGATTATGAGAGTTTATTATACACCCTGATTCACAGTAGACTAATTCAAACTCTTATTATGTACGCAAGGAAAACTTTCAATAATTTTACGGTGGTGTAATTGAATCTTTGGATTTATATCTATATACCTTGATTCAATTCAATCCAAAACGCAATACCTTTTTTTAGTTAAATCAAATATCTTTTTTCAAAAAAAGAAAAATCTTATTTTTGAAGACACCATACGACTTCTAGTCCTTGAGTGATTTAAAAAGTTTCTTCTGGTAATTTTGTCTCATAATTAACTGTATTACATCGTATGCAAAATATAAATTAATCACTGGACATTGTTTTGTTGATATATCCACTTTTATCTGCCAATCAGTGATGATTGATATTCAACGATTTTAATTAAAAATCTTATTTCTTTTAAAAATATATATATATCATTTCAAAAAATTTATATTCTTGATTTTTAAATTTGAAATATTAGTTAACGATAAATAATTACTTTTTAACACTTTTAATAATTCACTGAATATGTTCAATTAAAAAAATTAATAGTATGATTCATACTGATGGATGCATAATATTATAAGATAAACTAATAATTTTTCTGTGTCTCTTTAGTATACATAAAAAACTAATTTTTAAACTGATGAATCATTACTCTTATGAAGGGAATCTAATATTTTAGTTAAATTCTAAAATATTGTAATTTTTTTGAGAGTAATAATTTTGATTTAGTGTTAATTACGTAATAATTATCAAGTCTTTTTTTAGAATAAAATATACTATGATTCTTTTGGGTATCCTTGTGCACTCAGTTTGTAGTTTCTAGAGAACGGATTAGTGAGAAGAATCTAAACTCATTACTTCAGTCGCGCTTCCACTTTTATTTCCTCCAAAATATTAAGCCACCATAGATTTCTTGTACTTTCAGGTGTATTTGTGTTAAAGGAACTTTAATTAGTTAGTACTTCTCCGTCCCAAGAATACATTCACACTTTCGATTTTGGTCCGTTCCAAGAACACTTTCACATCTTAAAAATGGAAACATTATACAATATCAATCAATAACTTTACAATACTAAAATATTACAAAAATGCCACCTTCTTTCTACACACAATATAGTCAAAGTCAACTATATCATACACTTTATTCTATTCAATTTCCCAAAATACTCCCTCTCTTTCTTACATCACAACAACAAAAAGTTAATTTTCTTAAACTCTGTGCCACCATATACATGAATGTATTCCTGGGACGGAGGGTATAATTTTTTCATTGAAAAAATCAACTGAAATATGAATAGTATAAATGTTTAATTAAAAAAAAAAATTTATTAGAAAATATAGTTAATAAGTGTTTATAGTGAAGGGTATAATATTTAATAATAAAGGTTACAAATTTAAAAGTGCCTGGTGTGTTCGGGGACAAGCAAGTTTTAGCCTCTAAATTATAACTTAATACTCCTTTTGTCCGTTTTAAAGAGTTCTTTTATTTTATTTTAGGCGTCCGCTCCAAAAGAGTCACATTTCCTCTTTTTATACATATGAGACCCACACACATCCACTAATACAATTAAAATATGGGACCCGTACAACTAATAAAACTACCCACATTAAATAATATTACTTCTTAAATCTAAAGCAAAGAGGACTATAAACATGACAGATGGAGTAATTGTTAGAATAGTGTGAACAAATATACAAATCAAATCATGTATGTATACACAGATGTATTTATTTAACTAATTAACACAACTTAATATTCTTAAAAGTAGTTTACACATTAATTACCTTTACGTGGGCTTATAGTTAAAGGCAAGGGGGAGGTACTTGACAATATCCCTTGAAAGTAATAAAATTTTAAGGAAATTTTAATATCACTTTGTTAATTACATTTACAAGCTTTGTTAACTCACCTATTAACATAATATGAACCAAATACCCCATGGAGTGAATGAGTGATATAGATAGTTCATCCAAAAAGCATACTCCAAACCAAATATGACCGAGCCCAATGTTGATAGAGTTTTTGGTCTTGAGCCCAATCACAATTTGATTAAGCAGGCCCTTTAAAATGGAAAAAAATGAAATAAAAATTAAATTGGCTGGCTATTCAAATCCCGAAATTGCTAAACATACTCTAAAATTAATACTAATTAATATAACTCAAATACCCTTATAACATTGTATACTCTTATTTTTTGTAATCGATTATCTATTCGTTTCTTGTCATATAGGTTTCGGAGCTTCAAGAATACAGTGTCGAAACCCTGATAGAGGATTTCTTGTGCTTGGGAAAATCGTATTTTGTTTTGTTATTAGGCGGGCTACACCTGAATCGCTTCTCTAGGGTTTAAACGAATTGCTGGAATCGGTATTGCATTTTCGGACCATAGAAGTTTGGAGGCAAGGGTTTTATATTAGTGATTGTGGAAGTGGTCGAATTATTTGGTTAGATTTTCAAGGGAAGTTTTGATTGGTTATATTCTTTATTGTTGTCTAGATTGGGGAAGAGAGGCGTGGGATAAGGAGGATAATGTGTTTTCTTTGCGTGATTCAGAAGTCGTTACGAAGGATTGCTACCACGTTGCCATGGCTAGCAATTCCACTGATTGAGCTATGGGCTTTGTCTAAGCTATTACCACCCGCATTACGATTCGAAATCACATCGCCCAGGCTTGCTTGTTTGTTAGTTTTGCTGGCAACACTTTTCTGGTATGAAGTTCTGCCTCAGCTGTCAGCATGGAGAGTCAGGAGGACTGCTAGACATGGGGAGATGAGGAGGACTGAAGCTATTGAAATGCAGAAACTGAGCCACTCCGATGTGCAGTAATTGTTTTACGGTGTATCGAGATCTGAATCCTGGTGGGAAAAGTTTATGTTTTCTTACTGTGGCCATATTTCAAAGAGGCCAGTTCTAAAATTGCCAGTGCCTCTAGGGATGGGTAACATGGGGATTTTGAAAGATCTTGTTGGCTAAGGTAGAAAGATACTGAATGGTAAAGCTTGGTCAGAACTGGCTAGATGATGGAAATAAGGGTGGTAGTCCTTTCAGTGGAAAGTCTACTTTTTGGAAGAATAATGATGGGGGCTTATTGTTGGCAGAAAAAAATTATTTAAGATAGATTTGGAGATAGATTTTTAGGATTAAACCCATTGTAATGCTGATGGTATGGATTATTTAAGAGGATAGGGTATGTTTGGTAATGTTTTTAGAAATATACTTTTACTAGTACTTAAAGTAATATAATTATAATAGTTTAATTACAATTATTTTTGGAGTATGTTAAGAATTTTTGGGGTGTAAAATGTAAATAGCTTGTCCCAAATTAAATATACTAATTAAACTGCTAACTCTGTTAATGGATTTATATTTTACTGGGAAATGTTATATATATATTGCATATTTAATAATTCACATGATGGAATAAAATACAATATGAAATAGGAGTAATATTTTAATATTAATATTCCAAAGGCTATTAACTATTTTTATTTTAATCCTTCCATATAAGGAAGCTCATAAAGTACCCTTTTATTATTTACAGAGGAAGTGAGACTGAAAATGAAAAGCAAATGCTGATTTGCCATGTTTGTTTTCAACTCCTCTTCACAAATCGACCCTGCAAAAGAAACCATATACTTTTAATGAGAACCTTTAAATTCATTTTAACATGATATAATTCGTGGTAATTTTAGGTGCACCCTAAACCTTATAGGTTTAGTGCATGAAATAATGGTAATTAGAAAAATTTCAAATGGAAGTTTTTAAAAATAATCCAAGGAAGTGTATTAAAATTTTTGGTGCACCTGACCTCTAAATACGTTGTAATAAAACTTTGAAGTTTTTTCAATACTTGATCCAATAGATAGGTAAACTATCAATTAGAAATTCAAAAGATATTTTTTATTAATTCAGAACTAGTAAGATAAAACTTGTTGAGAGCCCATGTAATTTTATTATATAACCAAGTAATACTCGTATAACAAAATACCTTGAGTCGGGGGCGATTTTCGGCATTAAGTTTTCGAACTTGATATCGAATTTTCTTGGAGAAGAGTCGGTTCTGCCTCTTCTCCTTGTACCTCAGTACACTGGCTTCCCTACTTCCCTTGTTCTTCATCTCCTCTTCATTTCTTGTTTTGTCATCTCCCACCATTTCTGGAACTCTCCATAACCCTAAATTGCATCCCCACATTGCTTCCTGTTCAGCACATTTACCAAACTACCCTCACTACCACTATGCAAATCATTATTTATCTTTCGAGATAACAAAAAAAAGTTACTCGAGGTAAATTTCTTTTACATTTTTTGTGTGTATTTGGACATTTTAATGATTCCGTCGAATTTAATTCATCTTACATCGAAATAGAATCTTACCCATGGACCACCAAATCAAAAATTTTTAAATTACCTTTTCGAGATTCATAATCTTTCTCAATTGATAAAACTACCCTAGGAGTTAATTGATTTACTTTTTTTCAATTTTACACTCATTTCATTTAAAATTAAATTTATCACTTCAAATATAGAGATATAGTATCTTTTGAGTTGGATTGGTTGAATCTTGTTTAAAGAACACAAATAAAAGGGGAAAAAGATATTTATAACAAATTATATTGAATATTAATTTGATCAATTTCACGGTATTAATTAAACCTACTCCATGATTTTCATATGAGTTGATATTATACTATTCACTCGAGCGTACGCTTACATTTTTAGAACTATATAACTTTTTATATTCAATTTTTATTAAAAATTAACAGAAAATTCATAAAATTTCTTTCTCAATATTAACCCTTCTCATATTATGACATCTGTATTGCCACGTCATAAATTAACTTCACCTAGATTCAACTTTTTTTTAACCTCAGCTCGTGGAAATTCACTTTTTCCTCTACCCACTTCCATACTAAATTCAACTCATCATATTCTCCGACATTTATTATTATAAATAAATTAATAATTGATCACTCATTAACTCAATGACCAATATTAATATAGTATAACATGAATAATTTTTTATTAATTATCTATTTATCTTCCCCATTAAGAGATCAGAACTGCATAATTTATCTAAAGAACATAAATATTATTAATTTAATCCTGTCTTTTCTATAATTAAATCTAATTATCACGTGGATGATTAAATATGAATTAATTAATCAGATGAGTAATTAAACGTGATTAGAGTGGAGTAATCTTACGTTGTTGGATCCCTCATGAGGAACAAAATCGTGATTAATGTCGGGAACGATCTGAGAGCTGCTCTCGACGGCGGCGTCGATGTAAAGCGGTCCTTTATTCGACCAAGCGTTCATGATCTCCTCGTAATCCAGCTTCAGCGACACCCGTCGCAGCACCGGCGGCCGACAATCCACGGCGGAGCTCGTCACTTCCTCCTCCTTCACCTTCCTCTCAACCACCTCCGAATAGCACACCCACTTCTCCTCGCTCGAATCCCGATCTCTGCTCCGCATCGCGTTCCGTACAAGCGCCGCCCTCTCCTCTATCAGCGACGCCGACGACGCCGATAGGTAATCGACCCTGAATCGAAGAATCCAGCACCAAATTATAAATCTAATTCATGTTCGTCAATTAAATGATTTCGGTAATTAATTACCTGGAGCTGTTGTTGTCGGCGTGGGAGGAGATGGACTCCGCGGCGCCGGAGTTGTCGAGGAGGCCGGTGAGGGTGGTAGCGCCGCCGTCCGCGGCGGAGAAAAATAGGGCAACATTCTCGGCTTGATCCTGAATATCCCCGTCGTTTTCCGGGTGAAGCGGGAACAGGTTCAGCTGGCGGGAATCCGGAGGCGTCGCGGCGGCGTTAGTGGTGTGAATAGTCGGCGGAAACTGGTGGCGGAGGCTGAGGAATTTGGGCTTTTTGGGCTTGAATTTGCGAGCGGTGGATCGTCGTTTCTTGTTCATTGAGACAGTCGTTTTGATACTGCACAGTGAGTCAAAAAGTGTGGAAAAAGTGAAGCATTTGTGGGGAAAAGGGGGGTTGGGTGGGGGTAGGGATCAGTGACTGCAATTGTCATGTACGATGGAGATGATCAGCTGAGCTGTAACTTTCTTTCTCCACGTGTCTTCATGCGATTGGCTGCACTTGTAGATATCTCTTACTTTTTAGATTTCCTAAGATAGATTGGATGCTCTCAATCATTTAATTTTAACATAAATGTTCTCAATTAATTATAATTATAATAATATTTTAATAATAAAAATGACGGAATTATATTATTTAAGTTTATTACTCCCTCCGTCCCAGTGCATTGCGAACACTACCTTATTATAAACTATAGGTAACTGTCTCTATTTCACTGGGACGGAGGGAGTATTATTTTTTAATATTGGACTAATATTATTATTTTATAGTTTGCAAAAAATAATAATTTATCATTAATATAAATAGTAATTTATTATTATAGATTAGGTTAAACTTATTAAGTAATGGATATACTCTTTTCCTATTTTTAAACTTCTTTTAGATGAACTCATTGTTGTTCCACATTCAAGATTTTTTTAAGGTAAAATTAACTCCATGTTAATAGTTGAAATAATTAAATACTCCTCTCGTCCCTTAAAAAAGTGACATTTTTTCATGTTAGATGTCCAAAGAGCCCCTTTTAATTAATATCACAAGAATTAACCTAATCATTGATTCCACTTAGTAGTACATGTTAATAGTAGATAAAGTTTTTATTTAATATCACAAGAATTATTCGGTTCCACTTATCATTGATTCCGCAAAGTACAAATTAATCAATATGATTGTAATTTATCAATTTTAAATTTCTCTGCTTTGTCATTATATATAATTTTGATACTTCTGGTACCTTTTTATTTTTAATAATATGATTTTTTGTTTATAAAAAAAATATGACTGCTCTTTGTAATATATACCCACCTTAGGCAAAATATTTTTTGAATTAATAAATATTAGTATATGTTATTGAATTTATAAATTTTTAGGGGTGGTGATTCTTTAAACATTAATATACTACGTGTGAACATTAATTAAAAACGTGCTTTTTATCAAAAAAAGAAAATTGTTGCTTTGTTTTATAAATTGAATCTTGCTCATACTATATGTTAGGTTCAAAAGAATCAAAACAAGACGCACGTGATGGTTTTATGATGCTGTAAAGAGGTCACACGCAAGTGACGTGTAAATATATGTCTTTGTGAAAGCTAAAAAGTGCACCTATTTTATATTTAATTATTCACATCAAACATTGCATATGTTTGTTATTCATCTCCCCAAGGATTTCCGTTTTCAATTTCATGGTTATTAGGGCTGGGCAAGAAAAACGGTAAATCGCAAAAATCGATCGAACCGCATTGCACTGCACCGCCATATGTAATTATTTGAATAAATCGTAATTTATTTTTTAAAGCAAAATCGCACCGTACTATGCGGTGCAATTTCGTTTTCTTAGTAGAAACCGCACCAACCGCACCGTACATATTACTTATAAACTAAAATATTATATATAGTTATATAATATATTATTTATGTTAGATTATTGTTAGTATATAGAGTATTTAATTTAGTGATTAGCATGTCATTCTTTCACTCACCTAAGTCAAGCCTGTAATAAAATTTTTTTCCAAATTACTACCAAATATCAATTTATTACTTTCTTTCCACAGTCTATAAATGAGTCATTTCACTTTCTTTCTATATATATATATATATATATATATATATATATATATATATATATATATATATATATATATATATATATATGTATGTATGTATGTACAGTCAATTTTTAGTATATTCTTTCATTTTGAACTTTTTTTCAAAGTTATGGCGTCTTTACGATTTAATTCTATTTCTGAAGTAGTGTTGGATAATGAGACATTATGAATCAAGGTTAAGATTGTGAAGCGATGAGATACATATGAAGATGGTATTAGTGGTCAAAAGTAGTTTGTCGATTTGATTTTAATTGATGAGCAGGTATTCTTGATTTCTGATCAAATATCTTTTAACTATTTTTCTATTCCAATTTTATTAATTTAATTTGTTCTAATAAACATAGGGGAATACAATTCAAGCTACCATATGTAAGAAGTTTGTTAAAAAATTCGATTATATTGTACGTGAGGGGAATTCATATATCATTACAAATTTTGGCATTGGTGATAACACCGGAAAGTTGATGATGATATCTTATCTTTTCAAGTTAAGCTTCCACAATTACACAGTGCTTAAACAAACAGAAGATTTTGTTTCAGATAAGAGTGGCCACGTGTTTGTTAATTTCTCTATAGTCAAGTCTCAGAGCACCGATAATGATAAATTGTTAATTGGTACTTCAATATTACAATTATTATTATCTTATATATGTTACTATATTCTTTTTAAATTCATAAATTAAATATGTATTCATTGAATAAATTAATTAAAAACTAAATACTTTTGGAAAATGGTGTTTAGATATGATAGGAAATGTCACCCACGTTGGAGAGATTTCAAGTGTTGATGTGTGAACTTAGTCTCAATTTTGGTACAAATTGATAAGAGTAAGTGTACTCTATCGTTGTGTGTAGACGTGGTGACCAAGTGCAAAATTTATAATATCGAACCCAAGGGAGAAAGTGTATGTATCTGTATTCGAAAGATGTTTCACTCTAGAAGGACTAATCAATAAAGAAGAGGTTGAATTACACTACAATCTAACTAAGAAAGCAATTAAAGATAGAACATGTACAAATGAGATGGATGATGGGTGAAGGTGAACAATCTAAGAAGTATGCAAGGCTAACAACATTCATGGAAAAGGTATATATAGACTCACACATACACACATGCATTGGTGATCTTCATGTTATGATATTAAGGACACTCAAAGAGTGTTTCCAATCCTCACTATTCCTATAGGTACTTACGGATATTAATATACCGGTATAGAGATATTATCACGAAGAATTTTCTCTAGTAGGTAGGGACGTTTTCCTAGTGTTCGCTTTCTAAGGTCAAGTGAGAATTAGCTTGGTTCCCCTCATCATATCAAACACTTTCACAAGTAATTATCAATAATGTCCTATCATGAGGTTCTAAGCATATGAAGGTTATGGCCAAACTCCCCACATACTTAACATAGTCATCTCATGCAATCAATGATTCAATTAAACCACTAAACATAATATTGGAATGACCATCCTAACACTATGAATAGAGAATCTAATCACACAAATCATACATAAAATGAGAATAAGCATTCATGATAGAAAATATTCATAATAATCATTTCATCAAACATGTGGTGTGCAAAATCTACATTATCCCTCACCAATCATATTGCTAGCCTCACATGAGGACTAGCCACTACAAATCACAATAAAATCAACACAATCCATGGCTTGCTCCACTTGAGCTAAATAATGAAGAAAATCACAAATTAAAGGTTGATTGACTTCCCTTTTGAAGTTGGCCTTATCTTCCTTCAACATGATTCAATCTTCACTCCTTGATGTTCTTCCCTTCTTAGATTGGTGGATTGGTGGAATGAATGGATGGAAGTGAGAAATCAAGAGGAATTGGTGGGTGGAATGAAGATGGAGGAATGGATGATGGATGGATGGAGATGGTGTGTGTGCAGCCCAAAACCCTCAAAATCTGCCTTCAAGTGGTGATATTGGGGGTATTTATACCCCCTCAACACACTTGGAAATCGCACAAAGGTGTAAAACGCGATTTTAGGCCAAGTGCAAGAAAACACGGGCGTGTTTTCCTGCATCTGCCCGTGTTTTCTTGCAATTTTTCAGCTTTCTGTAAGTTTTTGCACCTGCAGAAAAACACGGGCACTGCATAAAAACACGGGCGTGTTTTTATGCATTTTGACTAATTCTTCATTTTCTTCAACTTTCTCCTTTCTTCATGCTTTTTATCACCATTTATCCTCATAATCACCTATTCAAAGACATGAAAATCATCATCATCAATTTTCCAAAATACAATATAAAAAGATACAAAAATACAAAATAAAAAGACGAAAACACACACAAAAATGACATAAAATCTAGGTGAAAATAGCGATGATCAATGTGAAAGGCAAACTAACAGAGAGAATTGTTATTACACTTGAAGATGAAGAGTACGATATTTAATTTATAATTATAATCATTTTACTTAACAAGTTTCATTCTTCATATTTAGATAACCAAATCAAGTTCTTTAAAATTAAATGCATTAATGATTCATTATTTCCAATGCTTTTGTTAATTAAATAATATGGAACGAAGAGTTAAAGTAAATTTTATATTGCATTAATAATAAAAATAAAATAAAGAAAATGTATAGAAAATATGTGTAATTAATTAACATTGGGAATAGAGAGAATAAAATTCAAATATAAAGAATGTGTTGGAAGACTTTTAAAAATATCATTCTTTAAATTAACAAACATCTCTATTTTATGAAAATTCTCTTAAAAATTTAATATAAGTATTATTGTTAATTAAATTCTATTAATTAAATGTATGTCAAATTATTTTTTGTTTCTAAGAAATTAGAAATAAATAGTTATTGATTGAATTACCTTATGAATTTTCGTCGCCCATCAAAAAATTAATAGAAGGCCATTATTATTTAAGCTAATCTATAAGTAAAACCGTCAAACCGTAAAAAATCGATCGAAACCGTTTAAAACCGCATAATTAATATTATTTGAATAACCGTAGTTTACACTTTATTGTCAAACCGAACCGTATATAACAATGCAATTTGAATTATGTAGAAAAAATCGTAAAACCGCACTGTGCACACTCTTCTTAGTGTAACGTTTTGGTTTCAGTATTGTTCTATTTTTTTTAGAACTTAATATTAATATAATTGTATTTTCAAGTTTGCGGTGCATGTTATTTTGTCGTTTGTCCTTATAACTTATTTTATCACTCGATTGAACGTGTTCATAAACTATTTTATACGTATGATTTAATCTTTATGTATTATAATCAATTTTAAGGGAAAATAGAATTTGTCGTCAGTTAACTTTCACTCATTTTGAAATTAGTCCATTAACTTCATAAAATTCAACATTTTGGTCATTTGACCTGCTATGGCAGGTCATTTGAATATTTTCACTCAAATTAATTTATATCATATTTTTATTTAACCAATTTTATCTCACTTTTCATTTTTCACTTCCGTATACCAAACAAATAATATTAATCTCAATACTAAAGTGGAGCAAATTTAACTAAATATTGATACTTTCTCCATCCGCTCGAAAGAGGGTCTTTTTCCCATTTTGGTCGTCCATTTCAAAGAGGGTCACTTCATTTTTTACACATATGGGATCCACACACACCCACTAATACAATTAAAATATGGAGTCCACACTCCCACTAATACAACTACTCACTACATATTAAATAACAATACTTCTTAATCAACGTGCACAAAAGCAAAATGCATTCTTTCGGACGGACGGAGGGAGTATAATATAAATTTTTAGTGGGAGCTATTTTTTCTAAAATAGTATATATATAAATAAATATATATATATATATATATATATATTACATATTTTTTATTTTTATCTTTTAGAATAACCTGCTAATGACATGTTGAAACGGACGATTTTGTGGAACTTGATAAACATGATGGACCATTTTCAAAAATTTCAAATATAATGGACGATTTTCAAAATTTTACAAATATAATGAACGATTTTCAAAGAGTAAAAAACTTAAGGACTAACTTCAAAATTGGACAAAGTTAACGGACGAAAAAATATATTTTCCCCAATTTTAATGATTTAATTGTAATTTAACATTTGTGGTTTTTTTTTTCTTTTAGGTTTATGATTTATTTTAAAAGGCTAATATTAATTTTTAAGTTATAATTTCTTTTCAAGATAAAGAGGTTTTACAAAGAAACCGTTCAACACAATACGTAATCTTTCATAAATATAATGAGATATATGTATATTGGCATAGTATTCTTTGTATTGTGGTTAACATCTATGACTCTTATGATTGATTCTTAAAAACTTATTTTTAAGGTTTGGGGTTAATTTTTACAGTATAGTTGTAATTTTATTATTTTAATTCATAATATATCTTACTCGTTATTTATAGTCTATTTTATTCTTATAGTTCAGGACATATGGTTATTAGAGTATGCGTGATTATTATACTGAAATATTCAATCCATAAATAATGTAAATGATAAATTCTGATTTACAATGCACAAGAGCTCGTGTACATGTCAATGGGCCCAAAATGTTTAGTATAATTAAGTCAGTTCAATTTTAAGTCTTGCAACTCTCAATTATATAATACTCATTAATAATTGGTCTTTCAAAATGGTCCAGCCCAAATACAGATACGAAAACAGGCTGGATATATTCTTGCGTAACAAAAAAAAAAAATTAAGAATATCTGGACTAAGAATTAAGATACATAATTTTATTTAATGGGGCTAATTATCCGGTGCACCAAGGTGTAACATGCAATCACTTTCAGGAATATATACACTTATATGAATAAAAACATAATACACTAATGAATAAAAATGTATACATTTTGTTATCGAATTTTTATTAGTTTTTAATGTAAAAAAACTATACAATTATTAAAAAATATATATATACTATTAAATAAAAATTTATACATAAATGGATGCACGTGTGTATTCAAATGTACATGATAATCTTTAATAGTATATAAAAAATAATGCTTCATTAGAAAGAAGAGTATAAACGAGGGCATGACACGTACAAATATTTGCCTTTAATTATTTCACTTAATTGTTAAATTATTTTATTAAATATGAAGTTGTATTTATTTTATTATATTATATTAAATATAATTGTTTCCTTTGGAGCGTAAGGCTGGGCATGAACGGCATCTTAATGACTGGCGTTGGATTCTCTAAGAAATAGTAAAAAAGATCACTAAAATTATTTCATTTTGAAAATAATTACATGTCCATTTATTATTGTTTGGTGTAAGAGGGAAGACGTACAACAACATTAATAACTGCAATTGATTTTTTAGATTATAAATAAATCTGTAAAAATGTTGAATTTCCCCCTTTTTAATTTCTTTTTTTAGTATTTATGGTAGTTGGTATTATTATTGTAATTCTTTAGGGATTGAGGTGTCGTATAATAACGACATTAATGACGTCTTTTTCTTTTTTTTCAAAGTCAAAAGCAGTTTCCGCAGTTAGTGGAGTGGACTTAATTTGTGTTCATTATCACTAATTTATGCCACTAATTTGTTTTGCTAATTTCACTCTATTTCAAATATCTCTGCAAATTAAATAATATAACGACGATATATATATATATATCTTTAAATTCGACATTTGATCAAGAATCGATGTTTTGTACCCAAACTTATAAGGTGATTATTTAAAATTGAATCAGAGCAGTGACCTAGTAAAGGTCAAAGTTTGACCGCTATCATTTACACAAAAATTTCAAATGCAAAATTTGAGGAAAAAATTATTTATGTTTTTTTAG
Organism: Pogostemon cablin; assembly: GCA_023678885.1. NCBI lineage: Eukaryota > Viridiplantae > Streptophyta > Magnoliopsida > Lamiales > Lamiaceae > Pogostemon > Pogostemon cablin. The sequence goes on along the minus strand of CM043001.1, from coordinate 26,212,301 downwards.
TTTTTTTTTTTCAACTAAAGCTTTCACTCTTTTAAAAGCTTCAAAAATTTCTTTAATTTCAACAATTTGTGATTTTTTAATATACTCCCTCCGTCCCGGAAGTATTGACACATTTTTTTTGGGCACGGAGATTAAGGAGTATAATAATTTAATATAAAGTGAAGTGAGAGAAATAATATTTAATGTGTAGTGGGTAGTTGTATTAGTGGTGAGTGTGATGGGTGTGTGGGTCCATGTAAATAAATAAATTGTTTTTGTGTGGGTCCCATGTTCTTAAAAAGGAAATATGTCAATTTCTGTGGGACAACCCAAAAAGGAAAGTGTGTCAATATCTTTGGGACGGAGGGAGTATATAACATTACTTTATATTTTAGTATTTATTATCTAAAAATACCAAAAATAAATAAAATGAGTCATTAAAACTTTTGTTTTTTAAAAAACAACATTGAACCATAATATAAAACTTTCTTATGGATGGGGGACTTATTATAAGAGACAATGTGGAATGGAACTATATTTCATGTGAAATCAAATTTCAAAATATTACATTTATTTCTTAAATACAAAGATAAATTAATAATGGAGTAACTGATTTTTTGAAGTATATGTTGCAAAATAAACACAAATATTAGATAAAATGGAAATATTTCAATATCAATTCACGCTTACATTAATGGTGTTACTAATATATTTAGTATTAACCCCAAAAAAATAAAATATAAGACAGTTTATAGATATGAAACCGTCCAACAGAAAACAGACTTAACTAACAATTAAACCATTAGTGGGAAAACGATAAGGCCATGTTTGGAAAACGTCAATTAACCCGAAGTAAATGTGAACACTTCGCAAGTAAAATCAAGCAACACACAAACAACCCCACATGGGCTAATCCACCCATTAAAATCACGCCATTTATTGCGGGTTGTTTCCTTTATAACCACATTTACTACACTCTTTTCTTCCTCAAAAAACTCACCATATCCACTCTCTCTCCTCTGTCTTGTCTTAGAGTGAGAGAATCACTCTTACTACTCTACTACAATGTTTGGTATCTAGGGGTGTCAATTTTACCCGCGGGTTCGGGTACCCGGCGGGTAATACCCGATCGGGTAAGGATATGGTAGAGTATAATCGGGTATCGGGTAGGGTATTACCCGTATCCGTTTAAAATGTTAAGGGTAGGGGTAGGGTATGGTTTTTATAAAATATCCGTCTACCCTACCCGATTACCCTACCCGTTTACCCGTATATATATATATATATATATATATATATATTTATTTATTTCTTTATACTTATTATTATTATAATGATAGTTATTAAAATATGTCCTTTAATATTTATATATGTTTTTTTTTTAGGATGAATCTGTTGACAATTAAATTTGAGATTATGAAACTATGAAGATCTTTGTTACATTTGAAGTTATCAAATCTGTGTAAACTTGAAGCCATGCAACAGTTAAAGATGATTTTATAAACATTGCTTGATTAGTTTGATTAGTTTTTATCGTGCTACTTGGGTTTTTTTAATGCTATTAGTATAACTTGAAGCCTTATTTTGTATTTTGATTCATGATTCTTGTGTGGTTAAGAGTGATGATTTATTTATATGTTGGACATTTGTATTTATTTGAGGCGAATAAGATAAAGAGAAGTATCGGCATCATAGGGATAAATGAGAATAGTAAGATAATTAGGGCGGTCATTTTAAAATAGGTGGATATCCGTTTGCCCGGTAGATATCCGTTTATCCGATGGATAATACCCGTACCCTACCCGATGATATATTTGAGGGTAATAGGGTAGGGTATGGATGAAGGAAATAGATATAGGGTAGGGTATGGATTTGGCATACCCGTACCATACCCTACCCGTTTACACCCCTATTGGTATCAAAATATCTCTAATGGTGTTCCTATTCTTGTTACTTCTTGCTACTAATCCTATCCTAGGTTCATCATCAATTCAAGATCCAAACATTGTGGTACAAGATGTAAATGAGTAAGTACTACATTTCCCTTTTTAACTAATTTGATCGTTTTTTAGAAGAGTTCAAACTCGACTTGATTTGACTGATTTTTTAATCTTTAAACAGGCGAATCAATGCGTCGAGAAGAAATTTAGGTTCCCTGTCTTGCTCTACAGGGAACCCAATCGACGACTGCTGGCGGTGCACCTCCAACTGGGAAGCGAACCGCCAGCATTTGGCCGATTGTGCCATCGGCTTCGGTAAAAACGCAGCCGGTGGCAGAAACGGCCGGATATACACGGTGACCGACCCGGGGGACGATGACCCGGTCAACCCTAGGCCGGGCACCCTCCGGCACGCGGTGATTCAGAACGAGCCGCTCTGGATCGTGTTCAAGAGCGACATGGTGATCCGGCTGAAGAACGAGCTGGTGATGAACTCACACAAGACGATCGACGGCCGCGGCGCCAGCGTGCATATCTCCGACGGGCCGTGCATCACCATCCACCACGCCACCAACATTATCATTCACGGGATCCACATTCACGACTGCAAGGTGTCGGGCAACGCCGACATCCGCGACTCGCCCGGCCACGCGGGGTGGTGGGAGCAGTCGGACGGCGACGGCGTGGCCATCTTTGGTGGGAGGGATATATGGATCGATCATTGCTCGCTGTCGAACTGCAACGATGGATTGATCGATGCGATCCACGGGTCGACGGCGATTACTATTTCGAACAACTATTTTACGCATCATGACAAGGTGATGTTGTTAGGACATAGTGATTCATTCATGCAGGATAAGAACATGCAGGTCACCATTGCTTTTAATCATTTTGGAGAAGGCTTGATTCAGAGGATGCCAAGGTAGAATGTGTATATATATATTGGATTTGATTTGTTTAAGTTTAGTTGTGATTTTTAAAAATTTTTGGGAATTTTGATGAATGCAGATGTAGACATGGATATTTCCATGTAGTGAACAATGATTATACCCATTGGGAAATGTATGCAATTGGAGGGAGTGCTGCTCCTACAATTTATAGTCAAGGAAATAGATTTCTTGCACCTAATAACCAAGTCAAGAAAGAGGTATGAATTTAATTAACTTTTAATTTAATATTTTAAATATATTAATTTATGTTAGATATATTCAATTTCTTTGTTACATATACAATGAAGAAATAAATGTACTATTTTAGAGCCGAACAAGAAGACTTTTTGAATGAAATATAATTCCACAGTAAATATTTGCATGTGGTGTCAGTCTGTCAACACATGACATGAAGTGATACTAATTAATATTGCAGGTGACGAAGCACGAGGATGCACCGGAGAGTGAGTGGAGACAGTGGAATTGGCGGACGGAAGGCGATTTGATGCTCAACGGAGCGTATTTCCGGCAGTCGGGGGCGGGGAGTCGGTCGACGTACGCAAGGGCATCAAGCCTAAGTGCAAGGCCATCTTCTCTAGTGGGATCAATCACAATGGCTGCAGGTGCACTTAATTGCAAGAAGGGATCCCATTGCTAGCTAGCTAGATCCCATATGGTATACATGTAGCATTGTATATCTATATATATAAAAATATAAATCATGCATGTTGTGTTAAAAGAAGAGCTCATTTGTCAAATTAGGCCTAGTTTATGACTTGTGAATTTCTACACATGTATTCCTCCAATTCTTGCGTGATTGGTGTTCAAATATGTAGATGAAAATCAAGAATAGTGGCCATTTGATTTTTGGTCTTCCACGAAGTGGACTGCTTTTATTGTCAAACTATTTTAGAAAACAATCAAACTAGTCTTTAATGACCAAATATTCAAATAACTTTAATTCAATTTTTTTGGATTCTTTACTAAAAATCTAGTAATTCATGTGACTAGGATTTCTCTCATAGTAATTTAAGGTATAATTTTTAATTAAATCAATCTTATTCGTATGTGTTAAATTAATATGGCCATATAAGAAATCAATAGAGCGACCAATTTTCTGATAAGGAATTATTGTTTAATTAATTTTATATGAAATCAAATTAAATTAAAATGGAGATAGTTAAAATTAATAAAATGGATAATATCACCAAAAACCAAAAATTAACGCTGTATAAATATGAAATAGATGAAGATATTGACAATCGTCTAGCTTATATTAATGTCAATAACCGAAAAAAAAATCCTCAATCAATGAAAAATTACGTTGATGATTTTCTAGCACGTACATATAATTAAATAACTAATCTAAAAACTCATAATCACAATTAAACTATTGAAAAAAAACATACTCAAAATTAACGAACGAGCGATCTACCGACATTTAGAAGAACAAAATTCCGACGGCGGCGGTGGTGCCGATGGCGGCATAGACCTTCAAGCAAGCGGCGCCGCTTGGCGTGTCAGCCGCGACATCGCCGGGGCCGGGTGCAGCAGCGCCGGGAGCTAGCAAAGGAGTGGCTGCTTCGACGAGGGGGGACATGGCCTCATCTAAGGGCGACGGCGGTGATAAGGGATCCCCTAGCGGAGATCCCACCGGGGAGAGTCCCGGAGTGGCGGAGATGGTGGAGGCCGGTACCGGAGCTGCTTTTGTGGACGGCAGTGGGGCTGCGGATGGCACGGGGGAGGCTTTCGGGGTGGTGGCGGTTGCCTTTGTTGGAGCGGCGGTCGGTGACGATGACGGTGAGCTGCTCGGCGAAGAAGCGCCGGAAACAACCGTTGCAACGGCGGAGATGAAGATTAGTGTAAGAAGAACCAGTTGGTGTGCCATTTTTGTAGGGTTAGTTTTATTACAAGGTGGTGTGTATTTATTTATATTAAGAGTATGTAAATGAATGAAGGGTGGAGAAGTAGAAAGGCAAATAAGAAGAGAAAATGTGGAAGGATAATATATACTAAATTGAATGTATTCATGTGTGTATGTGCATATTCTTTGGATAAAATTGCATGCAAATTATTTAGATATTTTAGTGGAAATTAGTGTGAAAAATTAAGGTCAATGTTAGCTTGGTAATCTACTATGGCGCTAAACGGTTGATTTCATATATGTATAAATATAGGAAAAGAATAAGTCAATATGCTCGTTTAAACACATGTACGTATATGATTGAGCATAGTACGTATAAAAAAATGTTTTTTTGATTCAATGATGTATGAAAAGAAAGATTGTTTTTTTATACTAACAAAGAATTAATCGAGTGTATGAGATGATTGATTTTACCAAATAATTTCACAAATAAGGGTACTTTAAAAAAGTAAATAAAAATTATTCTACAATAAAAAAACTATTCCCTCCATCCCTGACAAAGAAGAGCATTTATTTTTTGTACGTAAATTAGGGAGTATTATTATTTTATGTATAGTGGGTATGTGTATTAGAGAGATGTGATGGTAGTGGTGGGTCATTGGTGGACCATTTTTACTAAAAGAGGAAAATGATGCAATTTGGATAGGACGCTAAATATAATAAAATAATGTTATTTGGACGAGACGGAGGGAGTAGTTAAAACTTTTTCAATTTAGGTACATCTGTATCCATGTCCTGAATTAATTTAGAATAATTTTTAATTAAATTAATGACATTTATGTACTTGACATTAATATTAGAACTTATATAAATAAAATATATTTATTGATAATTATTTATATTTTCTAAAATAGGATAAGTAATATTGTATTAAAGTAGAAGATATTAATAAATTATAAGTAATTTAAGGATGGAATATGTGATCCATTTGCTAGACACTGCCTTAAACTATCACATTTGTAATAAGCTTAATTATCCTTTATGTATTATTTATTTTATTTAATTGTATTATTACAACTGTTTTCATGCACTTATTTAAAGATAGCTCATCCATATATGGAAACATTACAGAAGTTTATCCATTTTGACTCTCATCTCATTTGACTTCATTATCCATTTTGCAAAATTCCTAATTAGTTGGACAGAGAAAAACAAACGATAGGGAATTTAGGGTTTTTTAAGTACTCCAAATTTCTACTTATTTGGTAAATTTGATTCTCCAATAAACTAAATCGATATCGAAACCGAAAAATAATTAATTATGCTATTAATTATATTAATTATTTGAATTTCACCAGATCGATTGATTCCATGATCAACCCATTCCTCATAATGTATAAATAAGTTCCCCAGAATCAACACTTCCGGCGACGATACGACTGCGTTTCTTCTCTGTATCGCCGCCACATTTTCTCTCTCCTCCGTTAATTTCCGCCCCATCCATCTCTGGAGGTACGATATGCCGCTAGCTAAGTCCAGAGTCACGGTTGTTGGCAGTGGCAATTGGGGGAGCGTCGCCGCCAAGCTCATTGCTTCAAACACTCTTAAGCTCCAATCATTTCACGGTTTTATTTTTATTTATAATTTACTGATTTAGTATAAAAATTCATCTGTTATTATACTGCGAACTAAATCCATAAGTTCTTCATCAATACAACTGCTTTGTATGTGTACATATAGTCCGTTGCTCATTCTGTTTTTGAAACAGATGAAGTGAGCATGTGGGTGTTTGAGGAAACATTGAAAACTGGTGAAAAGCTCTCAGCTCTCATCAATCGAACTAATGTAATCATTGTTTTTTTTTTTTTTTGGTTGATTAATTGTTTTCAATTGTTGGTATTAATAGTTACTATAGAGTTCTATCTTGCTGTCCCTTTTTATAGGTGAATGAGAAATATCTCCCTGGAATAAAGCTTGGCAAAAATGTTATTGCAAAAACTGATCTTGAAAATGCTGGTATATGGATTTTGAATGTTTGTTTGATTAATTCTCATTTATGGCTAAATGTGATTGATCTATGGCTGCTTTGGTGTTAATGTTGTTATTGTTCTAATTTGTTTCGATCTGAACTTTTGGACAGTGAAAGATGCCAACATGTTAGTATTCGTGACCCCCCATCAATTTATTGATGGCATTTGTAGGAGATTGGTGGGAAAGATTAGGAAAGATGCTGAAGCAATATCATTAATTAAGGCAATGGAGATGCAAATGAATGGTCCAAGGATAATCTCGTCCCTAATCTCGAAACAGCTCGGAATCAATTGCAGTGTTCTAATGGGAGCAAACATTGCTAACGAGGTAAATGTCTGATGTCTCATCCGTGGACGATATATTTATGCCTTAATAGTAATAAACTTATCTGTAACGTGAAACAGCATTGAGTTACTGTGCAGATTGCAAAGGAAAATTTTAGTGAAGCTACTGTTGGATACAGAGAGAATAGAGAGATCTCGGAGAAATGGGTTCAGCTATTCAACACTTCATACTTCAGGGTGTCAGCTGTAAGTTAAATGTTTCCAGTTTCTACAATGATAATATGTTCTTTCGTTGTATCATCGAATTTATATAAATAGGTCCAAGATGTGGAAGGAATTGAACTATGTGGAACGTTGAAAAATGTCGTGGCTATTGCAGCAGGTCTGTCCCAACATTTTCTGTCCTTTTCGCTTTGCTTTAGTAAGGTTGTCATGCTGTCCTCAACGATAACCGGGTATTTTAATCATGAAACAGGATTTGTGGATGGTCTGGAGATGGGCAACAACACAAAGGTAAATGCTGCCTGTATCCATTTCTACCTTAGTTGTTAGTTGGACCACAATCATTCACAACCTTATATGTTTATATGGTGATTACTAGGCTGCATAATGAGAATCGGTTTGACAGAAATGAAGGCCTTGTCGAAGCTACTTTTTCCTTCCGTCAAGGATAGTACGTTCTTTGAGAGCTGTGGCATTGCAGATTTAATTACAACTTGCTGTATGTCAGCATAACCAGGATTTGTCAATATTAAGCATATCTTATATTTTGATTGCCAGTTGGTGGTCGGAACAGGAAATGTGCAGAAGCTTTTGCTAGGAGTGGTGGGAAGAGATCTTTCGACGAACTTGAAGCAGAGATATTACAGGGCCAGAAATTGCAGGTAGAATATTATAGTGGTTACAGCATCACATTGCATACAGAATTACATTATGGTCTGTTCAAATTCCAAAGTTTTGCAGTTAAGTGTTGTTAATTTGTCTTTGTGACAACAACAGTATCATTTTGTATGCTAAGATCACATAACAATCGATTTCCCTAATATAAAATCTTGCTAGTGCATGTATTGATGTGAAAGACATCTGAATCCAGTTTTAAGAATTGAGCTTACAAAGTAAAATTATTTTTATAATTTCATCAACATTGTCTTGGAAATTTTCTTAGGGTGTGATGACAGCAAAAGAGGTATATGAAGTGTTGAGCCATCGGGGATGGTTAGAGCTTTTCCCTCTTTTCTCAACGGTTCATGAGATCTGCGTTGGTCGTCTTCCACCAGCAGCCATTGTTAAACTTCAGTGAGCATTTCCCTTAAAATTCAACTTCTTGGGTAAACTGCACATTTTTCTTGTGAAATTTGCATAAATGAAGTGTCGTTTTCTTCACCGCTTGAGCTTCATATGCCTAAATTTATAAATAAACTAGAATGCACTTGGTTATTTAGTCAGTATACCATAGCAAGATATAGAGAATCGTATTTAGGCAGTCTGTTGAGTGTTGAGCTTTGATTATGAAGAGGGATTAATTTTCACTTATAGAGTTCAATTTATACAACTGTTATACAACTGTTGCCTAGCATAGATTAAGGATCTCCACATTGACACCCTCAAGGATGGTACATGATGAGTAAACCTTAAACTCCACAATAATAAAGTAGCTAAATCTACCTCGCATTTTCTATGATATCACGAATCAGTTGTACACTTCTTTGAAAGCACAAATGTAAAACCTCTCAAGTACCATAACCATGAGAGAATCTAATCCAATCCAATCCAACCCATTCCCAATATTTCAAATTTTCTATACCCCTCACCTTTCATGCTTTAATTTTACAGTTGATACGAGGAAAAATTACCCGGTACGTATTCTATCCAGCCTGTCAACACTCTTTCGAGCTCTCTCCAGTTGATGATCCATGTTTTTCCAGGATTTATCGATGTAATCAACGCTTCTCCTTGACCTCTCCACTTGATCAAAAGACATCCTTATCTTATCAACATTCTGCGACTGGTTTTTTGATCTCTCGGGCTTGTCTGTGCTACGCCTCGGTTTTTCTCTCCTGTCAGTGCTCTTCCTAGGAGCATCAAATACATCTGTACTCTTCCTAGATGGCTCGAACTGGTCTGCAGTGCTTTTCCTCGTACTGATTCTGTGCGCGGGAGATCGCTCAACCGTTGCAACAAACTTCTTGAGATGTCTTATGTACTCAGGATAGAGTTCTAGGTTGCAATGATTCCCTCCTTTGATCCATAAGGGTTCATATTTATCCTTACAGAGTTCCCAAAGCTGTTTACCATGTGAAAAATCCACCACTTCATCTGCAGTTCCCTGAGATCAATCAAACCTTGAGTTCATATCCATATCACACCAATTATGATTAATGAACACTTGTTAATAATACTCACATGAATAATTAGGACAGGGCAATTAACTTGAGGGATCTTATCAATGTTCTGCAAGGAACAACAGAACTCCATCAAGTAGAGGACCAATATAAAGCAAGAAAGTTTTACTTTTCAAGTCCCAAGTTTAAACGCTAACCTTGTAGATGTCAAACCAGTATGTGCGTTTTACTGCATACATTACTCTCACACCAGATAGTATAGGACTGTGCAAAACAACAGCTCGTAAACGAGGTAAACGAGCTGCTAGATCCAAAGTCGGCCCGCTTCCAACGGATTGACCGTATAGGATAACATCTTCTTGTTTGGTGCCGTAGTTCTCCTCAAGACACTTAAATGCAGCTTCAATATCTGCATATGTGTTGTGCTCACTGGGCTATAACAATAAAACTCACATTCAGGATTACTTTGTCCAAAATACAGAACATAGGCAAGAAACTCATGAGAGAGAGTCTAAGACTTGAATATTTTTTACTATTTTTTATTTTTTAAAGGACAATTAATGGAAACATTGGAATACCTTCCCAGATGACTGCCCATACCCTGAGTAGTCATACCTGAACATCCAGACAAAGATCATGAAATTAGTCATTAGATATGTTTATACTAAAAGACAATAAAATGGGCAATGATTTAATCAAAAAACATAAACAAGAACAACACACAACTCTTTACAGATAAGGAAGGTTTCATCCACAATCTACTATTTTTAGGATTAAAAAATGTAGCGTAAACAAGAATGCTGCATAACCTTGTTATTTTCATAACAATATTTATTTGCAGAAAAAAACTAATCCATAATTAATTGCAAAAATGTAACAATTAAATAAAGAAAATAGGAAATGACAAAGAGTACCCGAGGAGATTGACGCGCAGATGAATACTAAGCTCGATGAAGAGCTCATACATCTGTCCCAGATCAGCGGCGTTGCCATGCGAGTAAAGAAGGGTGGAACTGGCCATGGGGTGGCGGACGTACACGGCGACGATCTCCGTCCCACGCCGCGTCGGCAGCCGCATAACTTCCACGTTCTCGCGGTGCGGGAAGGGGCTGAGCAGCAGCAGCCCCGTTACATCGTCGTAAATCAATTTATACGACGGAGGATTCGGTGGGAAGAAAGCGAACTTCGCCGCCATCGAAGACGTCACGCCACCCATCGCGCCGCCTCACTCGACTACCTTTCTCCGATTAAACCTCAATCGGCGCAGCGAATCAGAAGATCCGAGGAGATCAGAGCTGAAGCAAGCAATTGAAAGAAGGACGAAGAATATCCGGTATCTGCAGACCGTTGCAATACGAGTGCGAAGTACCAAAAGCAAAAGGCAATCAGTGGAAGTGTGGAAAAGAAGCAAACAAAAGGGAAGGGAGGAGAGAGAGGGGGGGGGGGGGGGGGGGGGAATCCAGTACTGTGCGTTTACACAAGGGAGTATAATTGAGCGGGTGTTGATGGCGCATGGGAGGTGTTTGCATTATTGAAAAATGGTGTACCCCATTATTAGGGGTCCCATCGTCCCTGTTCTGGGGATTGGTGGAGGAGGTAAGTCACAGGATGTGCCTCAAGTGGCTTATAGAGAGGACTCACTGTTTAACTTGTACTTGCAAGGAGCCAAATTCATGTCAAAGACAGGATTTGAACTCTATCTTGCAGCAACAAAGCCCAGTTAGAAGTCATTGCATGAGGGGGGGGGGGGAATCCAGTACTGTGCGTTTACACAAGGGAGTATAATTGAGCGGGTGTTGATGGCGCATGGGAGGTGTTTGCATTATTGAAAAATGGTGTACCCCATTATTAGGGGTCCCATCGTCCCTGTTCTGGGGATTGGTGGAGGAGGTAAGTCACAGGATGTGCCTCAAGTGGCTTATAGAGAGGACTCACTGTTTAACTTGTACTTGCAAGGAGCCAAATTCATGTCAAAGACAGGATTTGAACTCTATCTTGCAGCAACAAAGCCCAGTTAGAAGTCATTGCATGAATGAAAGTTCAAAGTGGGGGGGGGGGGGTGGGGATGCCCCTCCCCCTGAATTTCTGCAAACTCCATATTTTTGGATTTTGTGGTTTCGAAAAATGGAGGCGATTTCACCCCCACATGCCATGTTTGCTTACCAACTAATTATATCTTCTTATTCGCCTAATTGCAATCACACTTGGTTGCTTTCACCATCTTATCACATTTATTTTACAATTATTTTTTTTAATTTTTATAAAAAAAATTAATTAAATGATATGAAATTTTGTTAGGAAATGAGTAAATATATTTTGAGATCTTGCATATGAAATTAATACAGGGTGGAAATCATGTTTTTTTAAAGGGAAATTTGGAAAAAAAAAAAACCTTTTAATAAGCTATTTTGAAAATTGTTTCCCACAATAATTTTTTTTTGAAAGGTTATTTTTAAAATTTTTAAGACATAGTAATATATTCCTTAAATTTGGGTGAAAGACTTATGTGCAATTGTTTGTGCGACATATATGCGATTATGAATAATTTGTTCACATCAATGGTCGCATGTAGAATTCCACGTAATTTCGTAAATAGTTGCATGATTGATTGCTCATGAAGTTGCATATAATAGAAGACTAAAGTCGCATATTGTTCGCATGCTGGATTGCTTGTGTAATTTAATGCGAGGGTAATTATATTAAAATTTTCAAGTTGGTATTCTCCCAAAAATTTTAGTGAGTGATAATTTTCAAAAGGTATCCTTAAAAATAGGTTATTCTCCAAATTTCCCCATTTTATAGCAAAATTATTGTATGAAATGAAATAGCTTCACAGCAGGGGTGTACTTGTGCCCGACCGTCCGTCTCACAGTGATACCATTTCACACTTTCATAATTAGTAATTACTTTTATTAAAAATATTATCACATTTTTTTAAATGTTATTTACTTTTCATTTATACTGTAAATTGTTTATTAAATAGTTAATAACATTATTATTATTATTTTTCATCGATTAAACATTGCTTTTCATTAAAATATTATCACTTTTTATCCGTCTCATGAAAATTCCTTTCCGTCTAATGGTCTCACACATCTTTGCCTTCGAAATAAGATTTTTTTTGTAAAATTTGATCGGGAGATATCTCTTTTGATAAATATTGTTCCTTATCTTAAAAAATTAATCAGTTTTGAAGAGTAATAGATTGTCTTTCAATAAAGAAATGTTATAGTTTCTGGTCCGATCTACATGGAGCAAATTTTGTAAAATACAAGTTCACGTTTTCATAGCAAAGATTAAAATTTCAAAACAAATATGGATTTGTGAAAATCTAAAAGAAACAGAAAACAAAGAAACTAAGAATTCAAATATGGGAGGCGGAAAATATCCAAAGTTGTTACCTTTTTTCCTTTTATGTGAACAACGTTACTTAAGATCAATAATCAATAAAAAAAAAATCAATAAGAAATGAAAAAGTAGAAAGTAAAACAAAGCATGTGCCAAGTGCAACAGCCACAAATTTATTTAGTATTCAATGTCCAAAAAGGGTATACACAAATAGCATCATCATGACACGATGATGGCTCGTGCTAAAGATCCAACTTGTGGCCAACAATACATTTTAAATACTTATCATGGACTTTTATTGTGCCAATATTATTTTTAAATATATGGATTTTTATTATACAAATATTATTCAATTGTGTAATATTTCTTCCATTCCTTATTTTTAGGAGTTTGTGTTAGGTTGATTGTTGATATATTGTTTGATTCAATTTAATACTCATTGTTTCTTGAGTTTTAATAAAAGTATATTACTCTAATAAATGGAGCTGTTAACAAAAAAGACTAAATAAATATAGAACCTTAATTACATATTAGGACATGAGGAGAAAAAAAAAATTATATATATATATATATATATAGAACGAAAGAGTATATTGTTTGTTAGATTATGAAATATACATATAATTGCAAGTAGACATTTATTTATCATCTTAAAAGCCAATAATACTGAGGTTTCAGAAATCAAAATTGGGCTTATTTGGAATGCCATTATTAAATTTTGAAGTCATGAATTCCAAATTTAAAGAACCTAAAATCATGAAATTATTATATCACACCAAACAACAATGTATTATGCAACATCACATCTTTACATAGATCTAAGCAAAAAAAAAATAAATTCATAGGCATTTAAAATCTATTACTTATTCACGAGGTTAATTTAACCCTAGATTTCGAAATTCGGATTTTTATCCATCTGCCTAAATTGGATGTAGAATTTGTTGGATTTCAAAGATTAGGGAAAAATGCCAAACAGGTCATGTGCATTCCAAGAAAAGAGGAACTAAGAAAGGTGCTAAAGACAAACATATCAGAAGGAATTTTGAACCACTAATGAAAGTATGTGAGGGCTTTGAGTTGCATTAATAGACTATGAAGATGAGAGAGAGGGAGGGAAGAGAGGGGGGGGGGGGGGGGGGAAGGGAATTAGGAAAGAGAAAAGTAGTGGTCCTCAGATCAAATTCCTGCAATCAAGCCTAAAAAAGTTGGGCATAAGGCACAATGCAAATACATTATTTACATGGTGCAAAAGCCCCGTTATAGATTAGCTACTAGCCTACTACATTACCTTACCTTGCCTATAATGCGCCATTAACATGCACTAAATCACATTACAACAAGTGTAGTCCACCGGGTGTAGCATAAAATTCACCTGCAAAATGCTACCGGAAGATTTCCTTCCAGTCTTCACATTAAGCTAATTCTAAGAAAAAGAAATTCAGAATGATGGCATTGAAGGAACAGTACAAGCTTGCAGGCGCACAGAAATAAATTCACTTTGTTCGCACTTCAAATTTAATGCAAGGATGACACCGATGAAATGCACATTGAAAGGGGGTGGTAGAAAACATTAAGATTGAAATAAAACAGCCATGATCAAATTTGCCATGATCAAATTTGCTTCAGATGGTCCTTCATGTCAGATGATAAATATGAACCAGTTTTTGAAAGCCATATATTAAATAAAGTCCCACCACCCTCTCCCAAAAAAAAAGGAACAATTATAAATAATTGAAAACGAACGTACTTGGCTAACATGCAAGAAAATAAAAGATACTGGACCACTTTGACCAAACTGTATTAGTGGAGGTGTTGCCTATAGTAGCACTAATAATTCCCATTTATGAGAACACATGGTAGCTTCATTATACATTATGAAGTAGAAGGTAGGCAATAGTTTATGTATTCAACCAACTCTAACCACAAACATATTTTATACTAGACTAACCAGAGCCAAAAAAGCTGAAGAGCCATATCATATTCAGATCACAATCAAATGGATACATCAAACAACACATTCAACGAAGAAATGTAATGAGAAGCCTATTATATGTAATAGCAGAAAAAAAGAAAATCATTGACAGCATGAGAACCCATCTATGCATTCCATTTTCAAAAACAGTTCTTTGGAGAACTCTTCTGCCCAGTTGTGTGGTCACAATCCCAACCAAGACAATTAATATGTTTATTGATAACGAGAGTCATTCCTCAATTTGAACTATCCCAAAGCTTTCAGGCTTGTTATTGGAGTTTAAAAAATAGTCCCTTCCTACACACAAAATTTTCTCGTCCAACAATGAATTTTGTCTACTGTCAGTTGTTAGAGACGTACCTTCTTGGGGACTACAAGTAAAGTGCCAGTGCGAGTCTTTGGCGCCCCTCTTACACACACAGTCTAGCTGCCTTCCAAACACACTTTGTTACATTTTTAAGACGTGTTTTGCCATCTAAAAAAACACTTCTATTTACTACTCACAACCTCTTCTAACTGGATTTTCTATTATTTTTGAGAGAGCAAAAGATTGAATCGCCAGTCTTGCACAAAAGATAGTATCGAATTATGATGATGATCATTATCTATTTAATCAAGATGATTGTTGATTAGTGAACACTTTGCAACTTTGCCAGTCATTTTTTAAATTAGTATTTACATTATGTGTTAATGTTCAATTTGTTATTTATGAGTGTTATTATGTAATATACTATGAGCAATTCAACTTTTTTTTTTTTTGTATCAGTTTAAACTTATTTGAACTTTGACATTGATAGTTTATGCATGCGTACGGAGTACATGTTATTATCTTATTTATGAGTTATTCTGTATTATTATGAGATGTAACATTTTTTAACCTTTATTTGGTTTGGTAATTATGTACCAAGTACTAAGTAGGATACATTATGATGGTGGTTAACAAGAGGCGCGCGTCCCGCCCCAGGCTCCAAAACACTGGGGCCGTGTACCTTTCTCCTCTAACAACAATGAGTATTTTAAGCGCTGTAATGGTAGCGTTAACAGTATTCTTGTCTCTATGACATGACAATGACTTATAACCATGTAAGCCAAGCAGCTCAACTAAACATATTCAACATCAGCCAATAGGAGAAACATTAATACTTGCAAGGCATATAAATTATAATAAGCAGGATAGTCAAAATCATCCAATGTGTGCTTGCCTCAAAGAAAATCAAATGGTGTGTGCGTTAAATCCATGGCGTAGCCGATGTCGCAACTTGGCAACCTCAAAAGTCACAAACAGCTAAATAAGCAGCCATTCAAACTCAACAATTTTTTTGATGAAGACAGTTTCATTAATAATTTTCTTGTACACAATCAGCTATCATAATTACACAATCATTCAGAATGTTCTTGTTTTTGTCTCATAAGTCCAAGAAAAACTATGATTTATTCATGAAACAATCTCCATAATAACATATGATAATCACCAACAAACTCTGAACTCACATCAATCTATACACTAATAAGAACAGTAGAATTAAATTGAATAACTCCTAATGAAACTACAGAAATAAGTTCACCAAATTATATAACTGTTGTGTGGTTTAGAAATGAACCAACCCAAACCATTCCATAGCAACAACAAAAGTGCATAAAGATTGACATTTTCCCAAGAAAAAAATAAATCTCGAAATCATGTCATTGGCAGATATAGCAATATAATTTCGCAACAAAATGTCATAATTATTATTGTTCTTCGTTAGTACGGACTATAACACCTTCAATGGTGTTTACCCAACACACAACTAAGTCTGAGTCGATTCCCAAAACATTAAAAAGCTAAAAATAACAGCATCTCACCGAAATGGCAAACAATTGAAACTACGTTTTCCTCCTGAGACGCTTTCTTAGCTTCTTCAACTTGTGTTTATTCATCTTCTTTTTCCTCTTCTTCTTCACACTATCAGCTCTGATAACATGAGAGTCATCCTGATTCGCTTCACCGTCGGGTTCAGGCCAAATCAATGAGGGTTGACAAGTCGGATCGAGAAAAAATCCAAATGAAAACCCCGGATAAAAGTGGGCATTACATGTGTGATCCCGTTTCAAACCTTCTGTATCTGGGCGATTTGAGATCGGATCGAAGGGTTTAATTTGGGGAATTTCCATGGGCGGTGGCGAAGGGAGGGGATTCCGAAAATGGGTCAGGATTTTCGAGGTGGATCGGACTTGATGCCTTAAGAATTTCTGTAGGGTCGAAGACGCCATTGATTTGAATGCCTGAATCAATTCATCTGTAACATTGACATCCTAACAAAAATTAGGGTTTACAGAGGGGTTTATTAACTTGATGTGACTTTAATAATATGACTAATTATAGCGTGCACTCAGCTACACTCTATCTTAGAGTACACCATATATACAAATATAAATATACAATTATGAACAAAAATGTATACAATTTAATTGTTAGTTTTTTAAATGAAAAATTGAGTGTAAAAAATATATATAATTATTAAAAATATGTGTACACTATTGAATAAAAAGTTATACACATATGTATATTAGTTTTTTTAATGAAAAACTTAATGTGAAAAAATATACAATTATTACTAAATACCTATACAAAATAGAATAACATGTACTCCCTCCGTCCCAAAATTGATTGCCTATACAAAATAGAATAACATGTACTCCCTCCGTCCCAAAATTGATTGCATGTAGATACGGAGTTTAAGAAATGTTGACTTTTTAGGGGTATTGTGGTATTTTTAGGTAATAAATAAATTATAAAGTATCTTATGTGTGTTAGGTGAGTGTGGTAAAGTTGTTAGAATAACATGTACTCCCTCCGTTCCAAAATTGATTGCACTGTTACTGTAAATACGAAGTTTAAGAAATGTTGACTTTTTAGGGGTATTGTGGTATTTTTAGGTAATAAATAAATTATAAAGTATGTTATGTGTGTTAGGTGAGTGTGATAAAATTGTAATTAAGATGAACTTTTAGGGGTGTGTATTGATGTGGTATTTTCTTTTTTGGAAAGGTGCAATATATTTTGGGACTGATAAATGTGGAAATTGTGCAATCAATTTTAGGACAGAGGGAATATACAAAATAGAATAAAAAGTCATACACACATGGGTGCACTCTTGCAACCGGATGCACCCAATATACACTCTAATAATGTTAAGTTGTTAACACGATTTTAGTAATTAAAAAAAAAAAAGAAAGTATAATTACAACAAAACCGAGACTTTAATGTTAACACGATTTTAGTAATTTTAAAGAAATAAATAAAAGTAAAATTACAAAAATTGCAAGTCATACACACAAAATAAATAAAAGTAAAATTACAAAAGGCAACCGAATGCACCCAATATACACTCTAATAATGTTAAGTTGTTAACAAGATTTTAATAATAAAAAAAAAAGTATAATTACAACAATAATGTTAACACGATTTTAGTAATTTTAAAGAAATAAATAAAAGTAAAATTACAAATAAAATAAATAAAAGTAAAATTACAAAAAACAACCGGATGCACCTAATATACACTCTAATAATGTTAAGTTGTTAACACGATTTTAGTAATTAAAAAAAAAGAAAGTATAATTACTACAAAACCGAGACTTTAATGTTAACACGATTTTAGTAATTTTAAAGAAATAAATAAAAGTAAAATTACAAAACTCTAATAATGTTAAGTTGTTAACACGATTTTAGTAATTAAAAAAAAAAAAGAAAGTATAATTACAACAAAATCGAGACTTTAATGTTAACACGATTTTAGTAATGTTAAAGAAATAAATAAAAGTAAAATTACAAAAATTGCCCCCATGCAGGATCGAACTACAGACCTTCAGTTTACAAGACTGACGCTCTACCACTGAGCTATAGGGGCATTTGAATAAAAATGTGAAAATTAAGAATATTATTAATAATAACTTCATGTGTACTTCATACCAAAAAATTAAAAATAATTGATAATAATAATAATAGTTGGTTTATTATTATCGTTTAGGGAAATTGAAATTGAAATAAATTTTGGTTATTTTGTGGTGTTGAGGGTTTATAAGATAAAATATAGTAAGATGTAATGAGTAGTTATTAGATTTATTTTTAATTATTTTATTTTATTAGGTGGTGAGATTAAATAAAATTTAATTTAACAATTTAAATTTTTGTTAGGTGTATCTATGACCTAATGCATTGCAATCTAATCTAATTTAATCTAAAATTTGAAATTTATTTTTATTATTTAGTAGCAAATATATAC
Organism: Pogostemon cablin; assembly: GCA_023678885.1. Lineage (NCBI taxonomy): Eukaryota > Viridiplantae > Streptophyta > Magnoliopsida > Lamiales > Lamiaceae > Pogostemon > Pogostemon cablin. The sequence continues at coordinate 26,193,347 of CM043001.1, read as the reverse complement.
TTATCCCATCTACAAATCAATTATACTGAAATTTTCCCGCACCATACATACACAATACATACGTCCGTAACGTAGCCACGTCAGTTTGTGCTATATATACTATACAAGTACGTCGTAATCTTCCTTGGCGTATCCGTAGAAACAGAGGCCTGCACTCTTCTTCTTCCCTCTCCTCCGCTCAAACGTCGTCGTAATCGGGAAGAATGTCGTACGACTACCTTTTCAAATACATAATCATTGGAGATACAGGTAGATGAAGAAGCTCTTCATCCTTCTACTCTTTCTGCGTACGGCTTATAATTTTTGGCTGCATGTTTTCACCAGTTCGAATTTGTAATTAATGTTTGAGTAATCGCGGAAAGTGATTTATAGGTGTGGGGAAATCGTGTTTGTTGTTGCAATTTACTGATAAGAGGTTCCAGCCGGTGCATGATCTCACTATCGGAGTCGAATTTGGTGCTCGGGTGATTACTATTGATGGCAGGCCGATTAAACTGCAGATTTGGGATACGGTAATTATCTTAATTTGTTTTAAGTTCATCGTTATTTTAATTTATTCGATTTTTTATGCCTGATTGTTTTTAATTTCGCTTTCGCTGTGCGTTTGGCACAACTTCTACGTAGTTGATTGTAGAAGAACAAATATTAATAAATAGATTATATACTTAACTTGTACGCAGTTGATTGTAGAAGAACATATATTAGTAAATAGATTTTGGATGGCGTTTTGCTCGCCAAAAGTTGACTTCCTTTGAATTCGGAAACCCCTTTGTTAATGGCACCTCTAAACAGAGGTGGGGCAAGGATTCCGGGAGGTCTTGTGCTTTGAGACTGTCATTCAATCTTCTTGTGCAGCGAATCAAGATTCTAGTCTTTCTTCCATCACTGAGATAAAAAAAAAACTAATAAAATATAAAAAATAAAAGCTTGGATTTTGATTCTATGGATAACTCTAATGTGCTATCTTTGCTTGTGGATTCTAACTCTCTAGGATGATATATTGATGTCACATAATCTGATAGTGTAGTTTATTCACTAGTCATAAGCATATCAGTACATATTTAATTCTGATATTCTTTCCATTGAATTATACCTCCTCCATTTTGCTTCTGCTTTTTTGATGTGCACGCAATATGTTCCATTCTTGTAGGCTGGCCAAGAGTCCTTCCGGTCCATTACAAGGTCCTATTACAGAGGGGCAGCTGGAGCACTTTTAGTGTATGACATCTCGAGGTAGATGAATTTTTATGATTCTGTGACTTGATGTCTTTTTAATGGGAACTTGGTCTCGTGACTGCATTTATGGGCATCTATGAACATCCAATGTGCTTCTTTGGAGTGCTTTTTAATGAGTCGAGGGATTATCATTCTTGTTCATGGGAATTATACATAACTTAATAATCTTTGAGCAAAGTATTGTTATATGATTTGAAGTAGTCTCTTAACTGGGGAAAATATTTTTTAGGAGAGAGACGTTTAATCATCTTGCAAGCTGGCTTGAAGATGCTCGGCAGCATGCAAATCCAAATATGACAATTATGCTTGTAGGAAACAAAAGTGACCTTGCACACCGAAGAGCTGTAACCAAAGAGGAAGGAGAACAGTTTGCAAAAGAAAATGGACTAATGTTTTCAGAGGCATCCGCAAGAACAGCCCAAAATGTTGAGGAGGTACTACACTCGAGGCAAATCTAAAGCGCTCATCTTTACTAATTTGTTTCATTACTCCATTCCATGTTAATGCGTATTCTGTTTCAAAAATTTCACTGTAATTTTGATATCAGGCGTTCACGAAGACTTCAACAAAGATACTTCAGAAAATTCAGGAAGGAGTATTTGATGTTTCCAATGAGGTAATTAAAACACTTCATACAGTCGAGTTATTCAGTGTTTATATGACAGGACATCACAAAATTATAATATGATCATCTGTAGTGATCACCTGCTGTGGTTTTATTATACGGTGCAATCCTGTTTCAGTTCCAAAAACTTGTTATTTGTCATTAATTTGGTTAGCTTGTGACTTGACCTTCAATGAACAACTATTTAAACTAAAGTACGGATCTAACATGACTTTGTGCAATCATTCTATCATCGAGCTGGAGAAACACTTGGACAGTACATTATAATTGGTCGATAGCAAAGTATTGTAGACCACCAGTTTTGATATAGGGTCAAGTGATGAGATATTTTGGTATCTGTCCAACGGATAAATGTTTCACATATTTCCTTGAGTAGTCAACAGATACTAAATGCTTATCTTTTCATCAATAGATTACTATCTTCATTGTGTTCTACGTTTGACATAAACACTGCAGTCATCAGGCATCAGAGTTGGCTATGGGGGATGTCAGGGTCCCGGAAGTGGAGAAGACGGAACAGTTACTCAGAGAAGTGGATGCTGCAGGTGATTGTACATATATGAAAAAAGTTGCTCAAAGTGACATCGTTACTTGACACTTGCGCCTTCCAGCGAATGGGTTCAATGAGCTTAATTCATCATTGAACCATGAACACTCCTTGCCCTCTACAATCTACATTGTATAGTTTGAGTAGTTTAAATGACTCGACTCTAAATATACAGAATGGTTCCACTTGAATGTTGATGTGTGCCCAAGACTTGAGTGTTAACTTATTGTTACATACGAGTATTTGTTTCTATTCATTGCTGCCTCTTAAAAACAAATAGTGCTATTAACATAAAACTGAAACTTGAAGACAGACTATATCTATGATCCTAAACATCTGACATGGGAGATAAATTATAGAAGACAAGTTAATTAAAGTTATAATTCTTACTTAGTGGAAACGTGAACAAGAAAACGATTGCCTTGATACTATGTATATTAGGTGAAATATTTCTTAAGACTATTAAATTACATTTAATTCATAAGACTATTAAATTACATTCAATTCATAAGCCTACTCTCGTAATTCACGCACGCGATAAGTGACGGAACTGTTATAAATGCCACTTTGAATCGACACACATAAGAAGTGAATCCAAAAATGACAGGGAGAGCAATGGAGAGCAATTTCCTCCAAGTCATCTGAGAAGCCCTTAATCACCTTTTTGCAAACTGCACATCTCTCTTGGAAGGCATGGGTGAGCATCCGAGTGAGAGTGAGGGGATGCTGATGAAGTTGGGGAAGAACACAAGCCTGGTGTCCGAACTTGATTTTGGAGAGTTTCCCAAGAGATGGAATGCAGTTAATATGAAAGTACTGGCGGCATTGGTAACAGCCATAGTACCAGAATTGGAGGTCGATGGGTTCTTCACAGAAGTCACAGAACATTAAGTGTTGCTCTGTTTTGTGAAGGGGAAGTGTTTTAGTGATCAAGTGGAGGGGATGGTGGTCGAATTTATATTTATGGCGAGTTTTATGGGGCAGGAGAGCACACCTGACATGGATACAAAAATCATCACAGACAACACATTTATAAAATCCTTGTTCGGAGGTGTCGGTACAACATTTGAGTTTAGCAGGCTGTTCACTAACAAACAATGGTTCATTCTGGTAGAGAAGGTGTTGGTTGTGTGAGGAGTGGTTGATAGTTTTGGGCACCAACGCGCACTCCACATCATAATAATAACCAGAAACCTCAAAAGCATAATAGGCGAATCCATTGAAAGGACGAGCACAGAGAACACAAGTGCGTAGTTGGTCAGAGGATGAGTGGATAAGGTGCATTGATAGGTGGAAGAAGGGGATAGTTGTGGGGAGATGATGTGCACACATTTCATGGGCTGCAAAAGGGCAGTCCTCTTGATGGCATTTGTAAGAGGGAGCTTCAATTAGTAGTGGTTGGGTGCACACGTTGCAAATATCATCCGAATCTGCATCAACTCGGATCAAAGGTCTTCCGTGGTGTGTTATCGTCTTCTTGCCTCTGGAACTGCTCATGTTTGTCTCCACGAATCTGCGGATTGCCAAGCTTGGGAACCTCCTCTCCTCTTCATCCGGCAGTCGCACCAATTCTTTTATTTCATAATAATATATGCATCATCACCTATATAAATAAATATATACATACAACAATTATTGGAGTCTTGAGTTACCTAGATCATTACGATTGATCATGCTTGATTTTGCACAACCCACATGAGCCCAAGACAGACTTTCGCAGCAAAAATACACCCCACTCTTGGGTTGATGGAACTCCTTGCGGCAAATTGAGCATTTACGTTTTCGAAAGTAGAACATAAGTTGCTGAGGGGTAGAATATGCTAAAATATAGGGGTGATGATGGCTTGGTAGTTTGACAGCCCTGGGTAAAATGGTGCAGTGTTGGTGGACCCAGTGATTGCAGTCCGAGTGTTGGCAGTAGAAGAAGAAACCCTTCTCCTCCTTTCCACAAACATTACATAGAGATACTATCTCCTTACAAAGGGCAACCAGTGGGTGTGATTCGTGGCTCATGTGATGGCTCCTTATCTCCACTGGATTCGCCACCAAAGGCTGCAGCTCCAACGCACATGAATCAGCACCACCAGAATAAACAACAACATGTTTCCTGCATCTGTACATAAACGAGGAGTCAGAGTCGGAGTCGGCTCGTTCAAGACCAAGGGTGCCGCCATGAAGGCTATGCCCTATTTCTTCCCCCATTGACTCTGCACACGACTTGTGCAGGAAAAAGTTGCACTCATCACTCCTACTGCAACTGTAGGATGGACTGTGCAGAATCGGCAACCCGCAGATGTGGCATCGATGGGCCTTTGAATACGGATCCTCCCAATAATCCAACTCAAACGCTCTCAATTTGTGCTCATGACTAAAATGCTCAATACACTCATTCCTCTCCTTCTCCATCTAATCAAAAAACTCTTGTGTGAAATGTAGAATAATAATTAAGCTTGTTTTGGATATGATCTCAATTCACAAATGCATCATCAATTATATATATGCCTAATCACCCCATCTTATGTGATGTTGTGGGCCTCCTTTTCCAGCTTCTACTATAAACATCACCACTTTATCCATTCTTCAAGTAATGAATATTTTAAAGTCTTATAACATAAAACAAAGACTAGCTAACATATCAAACTCCCAATTCACATACTCAACACTATAAATCACTTTTAAAAAATAAAGGATAAAGAACTATATATACAGGAAAAACAAAAAATGTAATGTAACCCCGCCCACATGTAAAGTGATTATATTAAGTTTCACATGCATATTGGACTTTGTAGTTTGGGTGTAGATTATTATTTACAATTATGTGAAAATATGGATTTGGGGTACAATTGATTGTGGTCTTAAAAACTGAATTTTTTAATCTCAAATCTACTCTTTCAGTATACATTTTTTTTAATTAATTAATACTCTTTTCTCTCTCCTATTTCATATCATAATTTCTTTCCCATGTCATTTAGTACCTACATACAGCCAACTTACCCGTTATCACTCACTTTTTATGCAATGATTTTGGTATGAAGTTAGCACTTATCCAAAAAAATACATAAATAATAAAATGAAATGAAATGAAAATGAACATGGAATAATGCTATTAATATTATTCTTAAAAATTTTAATTTTAAAAAATTAATTAGTTTTTTTTTAAGCATATACTTCACTTATGATCGATTGAATACATAGGCATTGTGGAATCTCACTCTTCTCTCACTTCCTCGTTTTCCTTGTATTACATAACTCAAGAAACAGATATTCTTAATCCCTTCTCCTTGAATGCTAATATTTTAAAGTGAAAAAAAAAAGTAACAGTTTAAGGTTCACGCAATATTTGTTCCCAAATTATGACCACTGTTTTAAATCCACTTTCCGTGGCAAAATAAGTCTCACACTTTTTTTCTTTTATTTGTTTCATGATAAACTTTATCATCCAAAAATAAATGCATTATTTTGTCTCTAACATTAAATAATGTGTTATGTATATGAAACATATTATATTTCAAATTTCACTAAATACTCATTCTTAACCTATTATATACTCCCTCGTTTGGGGTATTTTTACCCGTTTGTACAGCACAAAAATTAAAAATGATTGTTTTTTAATATACTCTAATGTAAGAAAAAGTAGGGATAAATTAGTAATTTTGAGAAAAAAAGTACTCCCTCCGTCTCATTTCAGATGACACACTTTCCATTTTGGGCTGTCGCACAAAAGTTTGCACCTTCCAAAAAAAGCAAAATGTAAAAAACAATCATCCTTCCCCATACATCTTATTTACAAAAAAATTATCTCTACCTAAAATACTTTATCATTTATTTATTACAAAAAAATATCATTATACCCCTAAAAGTTATCACTTTCTTAATCTCCGTACCAGAAAGGGGGGCGCAAACTTTTCCGGGACGGAGGGAGTAAATAAAATTGTTGGAATTGATGAATAAAGTGTAAAAAGTAAGTAAGATGTATATTGTATTTTTACAATTTATATAATGGGTAAAAATGTCTGGAACACCTCAAAATAAAAAGTGGATAAAATATATGAGATTGAGGGAGTACTATGTTCCACGTGTTTTGGTTAATACTCTCTCTGTCCCAATTCAATCTTTACATAATTCTAAATTTGGCGTCGCATTTCAATTTTTATATTTCCCTTTTTAGTAATTGGTTCCCACACAGTAATTATTTCTCTCTCCAAGAGCCCACACATCACACCAATACACCTACCCACTTTACATTAAAATATTGTTTCTCTCACTTCACTATAAATTAAAATACTACATTCCTTTATTCCACGTGTAAAAAGCAAATGTAAAATTTGAAACGGGACAGAGGGAGGGAGTATAGGAGATTCAGTTTTGAAAAAATTATGTAAATAAAGAGCTAGCGAGTTGATTTTAGTTTTTACATAAAAGCAGGTACACATCAATTTTGAAATCAAATTTATAAAATAGTTACGAGCCGTAGGAATGGCAATGGTAATGAGAATCATTGATGAGAGTAATGGTAATGAGAATAAAAGTAATTGAAGGATTGTGAATATACATTGAATCAATGAGAATGATTGAGGGATTTAGATTCTCATTACCTCTTACCAAGCATGAGGAATGAGAATCAATACTCTTTCATTCTCATTACCCTCCCCTAATACCTCTAACCAAGTGCCCCTTAGTTTGATCAATTCGATTACATCCCTAGATCTAAAATATTTTAGGGATTTTCTATTGCTCGACCCCTAAAAAATGATATCCTCAATACTGATTAAATATTGCACAAAATGAAATGAGAATGAGATTTTGTGCTGTTGCATTCAGACCTATACCACCGTTGAAAACTCCGAACAAATCAGTCATCCATGTTAAAATAGCATGAAGCACTTCATATTGATATTATTCAACAGAAAAGAAGAGTGCAACTAGATATGATGAGTTACTCGTTTAGATTAAGAGCTACTCCAATACTTCCTATGATCTTCCGGCTCCAGATGGGAACCTCAGCCGAAGATTGTCGAGGGTTTTAGTAACATGAACCAGACGGGGATCATCCGCCGGTATCTCTCTTTCCTGAAATTAGTGAATCGAAGAGTGATAAAAGTGTAAGGAAGTTGTTACCGATCAAAAACAAAAGAAGATGTCGATATGGTAGGTGAATAGCAAAAGATAAAAACATAATAAACGGAAGACCCACTTTCAAACCATTGTAGTATGCTTCCACAGAAGCGAGTGTTGGGTTAACATTACGCGCTTGCATCATATCCCATATTAAGTTGGCAACTGTGTATCCGCCAGTCTGATGGGATGATACAAATAAATTGTTAGTCGTCTGATCAGAAAGAAATAGATAAATAAGGCGAAAAAATCATAAAATCAATCATTCGGATGTCTTAGTTTACCTTTTCACCAGAGGAAGCAAGGAGGAGATCATTTCCCATTTTAGGACTAAGGAAGAAGTTCCTGTCATTCATTTCAATCTGAATAGTAAAATAAATAAATATTAATAAAGATATTCAACATTCACAACGAAGTGAATAAGAACTGTGGGCATTAGTAAAAGTCTGTACTTGTCAACAAAATAGTAATTGTACTAAGCGACTTATGCAAAGACACTTAGCCAGCTATAACATACCAAAGTTTCTTGAGCAATTTGCATGCCTTTTGGAGTATAACCAACCATTGCTCCTTCTGCAAGTGTCTGCAGGCAGGTAATTAAGTAGCATAATTGATCAAGTTGACCAAGCAGAAAAATCAAGTTGTACAATGCATAAAGTTATAAAATAAGAAATTAGCCAAGATCACAATCGAAGTTCTGCAGTAGAAAACTACTAAAAGAACCATTAAAAGACTGAAGTCATGTAGGGTCAGCTATAAAAATCATATCACGCCATAGTTTTCCATCTGAAACATGCGCTCATTTATACACACACAAGTGTAGCCTGCCGCTTTCAATAGTTTCTTTCCAGTTCCTTTCAAGTCTTCCCCTACCCCCTTTTAATCTGAGCTAATGATTCTTTATTTTTTATATGTAGCGCAAGGGCATATAACTCATGAATGTTTCTGTTCCAAGTGTAATCTAATATTTAGTAAAAAGAGAGTTTGCCTTTTGGGTTGAAACCACCTACGTACTTGGTCTAAATAACAAAAAGATAATCCGATATTAAGTGTGAAAATAAAAGGAATTAAAACACATATATCAAAAGTGATGCAACATTTTCAAAAATCTTGAACCATATTATAGCAAAGATATAATACTATTTTGTCTTTATATTGGGTGACATCAGGGATGTATTAAATACACTATAGCCAAAGCATTACAAAACAAATATATTGCTAGATGGAAGAAAAATATATCGGTTTTAGAACTCACTGTAAACAGTTCCACCATAGGGGTTTTGTTTGCATTCTTGTAGTCTTGAAAAACTTTCAGACCACGGTCTATATCTCCAGAATGAAGATAGCACCTGCATGAGGGAGTTTTGCATAGAGCAGGCCAATGTCAGTTGAATGAATAAGAATCACAAGTGATTCCTGACACATCTGCATTAATGTATTGCATTAGCATCATTTAGATCGGAAATTTTGGTGAAAATGAATAGATGCTAAAGATACTGCATCTAAACCTCTTTTTTAAAAATTTCCAACAATTTTCAAACTTTTTATACATGTTGAGGAAACATGAATACTTGAAAGAAAATAGATGCAAAGATTAGCAGCTGCATCCAATTAATCACACAGATTGATATTTTTATAATCTGAAGCTTCCCATTTCCCCAATGGATCTTTATAAACTTTTTTCATAATGTTTCCAGAATTGAAACAACAAATTAAGATGATGCAATTTAGAGCTGCTCAAAGTTCATTTCTCTCAGATTCACTTGGAAACCTTATTATTGCATTCTAACTTAATTTCTCATGCAGAAGTCATTCAGTAAATGGACAAAACAAGCTTAGAATTTCTTGGCCAACTTTATTAAGTGCTTTATGTAACAAAGAGAAGAGGACCAATGTATCATACAGCCATATAGGGTACAAACTAATATAACAAAAGGAAGCCACTTCTATATGGTGAACACTTAATAATCAATCATCACATAATGTTACATCAAAAGTGATTAGACAAACAAAAATTACCTCATAACTTGTAATAACATCAAGACATCAGGGGTTTTTCCATCCTTCTCAAGCATCTCAAGAAGAATGCCAGTAGCCTGAAAGGAAGTAGCAATCGAGCTTAAACATATGTCATATGTGCATACAAGAGTTACTTTAAAATATCAATGTCTTGAAATATCTATTCACCAAGTGGAAGAGAGTATCTGTTCTCAAAATTAACTACAAATATATCCAACAATGTTGGGTGGTCTACATGAACTTATCTGGCCATGGTTTAGGTAGAAACACGCATTATCATTATATTTACATGTAGCATGTCATTTTCCATTCCAAGTATTTTTAGGCACTCCCTTACCCCTCTCAATTCGAGTTAATGATTATTTACTTTCTATTTATTGCACTAAGCTTTAAAAATTCCCTTTGCTCATAGCCAAACCATCTCAATTCCCAAGTGTGCTTCTCTGATTTACTGAGTGTGGGTTACCAGTTACCATCCTAATGACTTATTCTATCTAATCTGATGTGCCTGTGTACCCATCTCAGGATTCTAATTGTTGCTGCCCTCATTTTTTGTTCATGGTTGTAATTCATAGACCAACACTCTGATCCATAAAGCACCACAGTTATTATGTCTGTAGGCTGTTTCATAAACAACAGGTGGTTCAATATTTTTTCAATGAGACATGATTGATTGATTGTACATTATCAAGTCAAGAAAGGGAAGAATGGAAAATGGAACATAAAGAATACAAGAGAAACTAATGATGTCAATGAAAGAATTATTAGACCATTCACATTTTACCTGGGCATCCCTAGGTCCGCAAAAGCATGAAATGCAACATGATATACAGTAAACTGTCTGGCTATGAATCCACCACGTCGATGAATATATTCACCTGTAGGTAGATTGTATAATTCTTCTTCAGAAATTCCCTTCATCACATTTTCAGCACTGTCTGTTGAATGATCAACAGAGGACCATCCTTTAGACTGCTCCACGAGTTCAATAATCTTTACCCAAAAAAAAAAAAAAAAAAGGAACAAGAACTTTTTCAGATGCTTTTATTTCAGGTACACTAATAGCAAGCATCAAGTTTAATAAGATTATTGAGTAATGTGTTCAGGATATTTACTTTGGAAGTTGTATCGTCCGAGCGAGGTGACTTATTCTTGTGTGCAATTATAAGTCCAGCATAGCAAAATTTGTTCAAACCAAGACCAGCAGCAGTCATATCCCGAACTATTGCATATCTGCAGAGCAGCAAATGAAGATACTGCATTATAACTCATGGGGGTCATACTTAACTAAAGAAGCAACATCAAGAGGCCAAAAGTTCAAGTACCACATTTATCAGATAAGGCTAGATTTAGCATGGACATTGCCAGGCTTAGTTTCCATTAGCCAAATAAAGTAACACTCAGTTCGTTCAAAGTTGAGGCATAAAAGTCACTAGAGTATGATAGGATAACTTTTCAAATGAATAATAAGCTTACACACGGTCTAATCTTCCTGAAGCAGCAAATGCATGAAGTAAACAAATGTATGTTTGTCCAGTAGGTTTCACTTCAGATCTCTTCATTTCCTCTAAAAGCTTCGGTACAAAGGAAAAATAAAACAAAAACTTATCAATAAAAAAAATCAAAACTAGCTAAAGCAAGAAAGAGATTCGAGCTAAATGTGTCTAATACCCAAATCGCCTGATCAGAATTATAGCACTTCCCACATGTAGATATCAAATAGTTGTACAAAGCAACCTAAGGAAAAATTACCAGTAGTCAACATTATTGTGTTTAGCAACGATAATGGCTACCAAACAGTAAAGTGGCCCGTCCTATGCTACTGGAGCTGCGGAGCATGAGTTTTGAATTACAATTTTCTGGTATTATCATCCCCAGTTTAATTATTTCATGTTATGCACATTAAATGTATTGCTCCAGGAAGCAGGGAATGTCATCCCAAAAATCTAACTAATATGCTATGCATTATAAACATAAGTAGTGAAGCAGAGTGAGAAATAACTTGCATCAGGAACCAAACCATATATTTCATTTGATCACAAAAAAAGAAGCATCCTGCATACGAGCCCCTTTCATCGTCCCCACTATAAGGGAGTGAAAGGTATCCCTCTCTGGCTTCATCCCATCCAGCATCATATCGTCGTACACGTCCCTCAACAAATAAGGCCTATCATAAAAATATATATACATGCATAGATGCGTGTGCCGTTATAATTCAATAGAAAATGAACTGAAAATAAAATTGCCGTAAATTGTAATGTTAAACCATTATTGGGCACCATACATCAAGCAACCAAGAGCAAAACCTTTTGCTTTTAGCTTCATTCTTTTAATATCTCAATCTCCCGCACATATTTAAATTTTTGTTTTAGAAATAAAACAATAAATCATGCATATTCAACCTTAAATTATTTTCTACAAGAAAAAGGGGCTGAAAAATAAGCTGCTAATTAATATCCACATTAATACCAAATCCTGAATCCAAATGAAACATGGTCGATCAAAATGGTGCAGAGAGAGAAATGCAAACCTTCGTTGAGCAACGAGAGACCCAATGACAGTGTTGTATTCAGCCTCATTGTTGGCGTAATTGCGTTTCAAGTATTCCTCGGAAGGCGCACAGAAATTCCGACGACCTAGCGCCCGAACCACTTGTAAGGAATTATCAAATCCCCATTCATTTCTAGGGACAAACAAATATATAATCGAGAAAAATAACAGAATAAAAACAACACAAGGATTTACGTGAAACTCCAAACCGGAGAAAAAACCACGGACCCGAGAAAAAAATATCACTATGTGAAATTTTTTACAATCACACAGAATTTCTCTCTCCCGACCCTAATCCCTACACTCGTACAAATTTTTGACTATTCCACACCTTTCTCCCAATTCTCAAAATTAGAGAATTCAAGAAAGGAATTTAGAGGAATCAAACACAAAATTTTATAATGTGTTGATTGGTGTGTTTGTATCTAGACCCAAGGACCCCCTTAAATAGGCTTAATGGGTCCTTTTCTTTGAAGTGGTTTTCGATGTGGGATAAACCACATTTCCTTTTCTTTTGACAATCTCCAACAATCTCCACCTTGTCAAAATAAAAAATACTCATTGTCTTGACCGACAATCAATTCTCAATCTCCTGAGAATCATCCTACTCCACCATATGAGTAGACCCACTTAGAATAATCCATTCTAAGAATTTCCTTGCGGCAACATATCGAAAAATACCTGCTGAAACTTTATGGTGCAACTTCCAGCTCTTGGCCTCCCTGGAAGTCCATCAGCCATCGATATACCTTTCCACCACACACATTCATGCCAAGTCAATGTGTGCAAACCTGTGGCCCAGCTAACTGTACTATACCCCTTTGCCATGACAACTGGGCATGTCATGAGAGTGTTCATTTTCTCCTCAGAGAAAATCCTCCACAACATTAGCTACAGACTCGGAGTTATTTGCCGTAACAACTCCACCTCGACCAGCTCCACCTCCACGTGGACAAAATCGCTTTGTATGCCCAGGTTCTCCGCACTTCCAACAAACCACATTCTTGGAGTCCCTCTTCCTTCCTCCATTTCCACTTGCCACCATTACTGAATTTTCAGTAGTGCGCCCTTCACTTATCAACCTCCTTTCCTCAGAAAGAAGTTCACCTGTGACTTCTGCAAACTTCAAAGTTTCCTTTCCATACATCAGAATTGGCTTCATGTGCTCATAGGAACGTGTCTGAGACAAGATAAGCCTTAATGCCTTATCCTCATCTTCAATCTTTACTCCAATTGCCTCTAGTTCAGAGATGATGTCATTAAGAGTACTTAGATGATCAGAGATTTGTGTACCTTCCTCCATTGGAGCGTGTGAAATTGTTCTTTCAGGTACAACCGATTTGAGATACCCTTTGCCTGGTACAGTTCCTCAAGCTTTTCCCATAGCTCCTTGGCATTTGAAATTCCATGCACGTTAGCAAGGACATTCTTGGCCAAGGACAGACGGATTGTGCTTGCAGCCCTCAAATCCAAATCCTCCCAATCTACATCACTCTTTCCATCATCCTTTCCAGAATCTTTGCCGGAACTTCCTGCATCCGTTGAACCTGACTTTCCTTTCAAAGCCTTGTGTAACCCAGATTGTATCAGTACATCTTTTACTTGTACTTGCCACAACCCAAAGTTAATTCTACCATCAAATTTCTCGACATCAAACTTCATTGAAGACATATTTTGCCTATCCTAACTTAATGAATAACCTCTCTTAAAAATTCTTTTCTGATGTGGAAGATCAGACAAAGCTGCAACCACAGAGCATACTAAGAATTTTCAAAAGTGCCCGAACCGGGCTCTGATACCACTTGTTAGGAATTATCAAATCCACATTCATTTCTAGGGACAAACAAATATATAATCGAGAAAAATAACAGAATAAAAACAACACAAGGATTTACGTGGAAACTCCAAACCGGAGAAAAAACCACGGACCCGAGAAAAAAATATCACTATGTGAAATTTTTTACAATCACACAGAATTTCTCTCTCCCGACCCCAATCCCTACACTCGTACGAGAAAAAAATATCACTATGTGAAATTTTTTACAATCACACAGAATTTCTCTCTCCCGACCCCAATCCTTACACTCGTACAAATTTTTGACTATTTCACACATTTCTCCCAATTCTCAAAATTAGAGAATTCAAGAAAGGAATTTAGAGGAATCAAACACAAAATTTTATAATGTGTTGATTGGTGTGTTTGTATCTAGACCCAAGGACCCCCTTGAATAGGCTTAAGGGGTCCTTTTCTTTGAAGTGGTTTTCGATGTGGGATAAACCACATTTCCTTTTCTTTTGACAATCTCCAACACCACTGCACGATGATTTCCTGTAACAATTACCGGAACAAAAAACGAAATCAAATCAATTCATTTTCAAGCTAACTAGATTCATATGAAACATAAAAATTGAAACGTATGTACAGTTGGTAGATCGGAGAAGAAACTGAGATTGCGCGGAGAAGTTTCATGATAGAATGTGCCGTCTAAAGATTAAAATATTTTCCCCAGGGTTTTAGTATTCATCTGGCCGGAGAGAAGATGGGGGACTGCGTTCATAAACCCTGGGGTTGAAATCTTCACACGTGGCAATCTTACAATGTCGAGGTACGGAAATACCATGCACTTCGAGTAATCCGAATTATTTCTGTACTGGGCCTACTGGCTAAATGGGCTCTGGCCCAATTGAGCCTCTTAAGCGGATCTATTTAAAAAGTGAACTTAATTCTCACACTACAGTTTCAAAGTTTAATGAAAAATATTGTCTACATAAAAATTTAAATATAGATAGATTTAAATATAATAATTATTTCATTATATAAAATTAATTTGGAGGATGTAGTACTAATAAACTCTGTGAAGCAAATTTTCTATTAGTTTTTTTTTAATAAAAAAAATGAATATAAAAAACTTACTATACAACAATGAACATATTCACCTGGTGCACATGATACCAATTTCTTAATAATAATAATTTCTCTTTCATTCACCAATATAATCCTCTAATAAATTAATCACAACACGTATGCATATAAAAAATTTGGTGAAATTGAGCTCCAGTCATTGTCATTCTCATTCAGACATGAATTTTTGCAGCATCACAAGAAAAATTCATAAATATCAATATGATTCACATCAGTAAATCAACAACAAAAAAATGATTCATGTACAAATAAATTTGGAAAATCAAGGGTGTGTTCTTGGTCAGAATTCCTCCAGCTGGGCTGAGACAGAACCAGATATATACACAGGTACACCGATAAACCAAGCGAACGACCCATATGTTACTGTCGAACCAATAGAAGAATCGGCGATGGGGTTCGTACCCATTTTAGCCCACCTCAGTAGAGTTTTATTCTCATTTCTATATGACTACGGCAAATTGGACACAGATTAATTTCCCGCCCGCACTCACAGCAAGTCTGATCAAAACGAGAAAAAGCATCATCTCATGGATAATATCACCTGGATTTTCTCGATTTTGAATAGAAAATTATAACGTAAAAGATGAAAGTACCTGGTGACCGCATCCGAAAGCCATGTCCTTTGGATTGGTAAGACAAATGGGACATATCTGAGAACAAGTTATGTGTATTTAAAGAGGGTTGAGATGATATCTGAAAACATGACCCATTTCCCATTACTTGCATGTGTTCAAATTTATTACCTGGTGTTCGTACGTAGACGTTGGAGCAGAAGGAGCTGTATCAGCAGGTTCGTTGTGCTCGTATTGTGAACTAGAGCTGTGTTGAAAACTATTCGAATGAGGGAGTTTTGAACTGCCACCAAGAGCTGCTCCATACAGAGGGGGAGGAAGAGCAACCCTCTGAGAAATGTTTCCTTTGCTTTGACTATATCAATGTAAACGTGAATGAGCAAACAAGAAATAGACACGGACAATACAACCCACTATACACACGATAAAAGGGAACCAAAGATTACCCTAATATATTAAGTTCGATTGTTGCTTTATATTGAGTTGGAATCTCCATCAATGCTGAAAGGGCAAACTCCGTCTCTTTACGAGTTTGGTTCACATTTTTTGCCATAATCTGTGTAAAGTTGACGAACTAGAAGCCAAAGAAAATCTCAGTAAAGAGTTCTCATACGCCATAAAGTCAAGAAATGCAGTCTATAGTCCAAGGAGATACTTTCAAAGACCACCCTTCAGGTAAAAGCTTAGTTTTATTATTTATTTTAAAGTTACTACAAGTGTATGACATGAACATATTTGAGAGTTTTTTTTTTTTGGCCCGTGTTCATGAGCCGTGCGCCTAAGGCACCAGAGAACCCTTTTCGCCTAGGTGCGCCTTGTGCCTTGCGGGTTAAACCTTTTTGCGAGAAAACATTACAAATTTGTGAACTAGGTATACGGCCCTTACAGACATTTACTTTATAAATTGCAATAGGAGGTCTTTATAAGAAAAATGAAAGCGCCAAGGAGGTAGGGTAGTTTTTCCAAGTAAAGGTAATCTAAAGCAAGACATGACCTGAAAATTATCGAACTCTCGTGCAGGGATATTGTCATCGAACTCCTGCATCATATCCCATGGGCCATCTCCAACTCCAACTAAAATAATGGACAGTGGCAGCTTGCTGCAGATATTATATTAAAACAACATCACTCCAATATTGTGCAGTAAAGAAACACAATCCACCATATATTTACAGATATTTACCTAGCTTCAACAATAGCTTGAACAGTTTTCTGCTCCTGAGGACTCAATTGACCATGTTCAGTATCAACACTTCTTGTTACCTAAGAAAATTTCAAGAAAGCTGAGGCACAGTAGCGATAAAACTACAAACACGAGAAAAAAAATTGTTATTAAATGGTAACTGCACAAGCATTTCCTACTACTTATATATAACCTCAGAACCAGATTGACATTGTTTTTTTGCTTCGAAGTTCCAACTATGAAATAAATTAAATATTAAAATTTTAAAGAAATAAAGTAAAATAATAATAATATTTTATAAAATTAAAATTTTGCAAAAGGAGGGTCACGCGTAAACAGTCAGAAAAAACTAGCTAATTTAATTGTTAGAATAATATAGAGATAGATTGAAGACAAAAATGTTAAGCCAAATGTCAGGGGCCTACAAATGTACAGTTACTGAAAACCTTAATGCTCAGAAAGCGATCAAATCTTATATTTCAACAAAGATTTACAAAAATGAGACGGGTGGTCCATCTCAAGTTTAAGAAAAGAAGAAAACAAAAACACTTAAATGCAATGTTTCTTAACTTGTGGATAATAACTCTATATCAAAATTCGACAATATTTCAAATAGGATTTTTCACAACTGCAAAGTTTTGCATAGCATCCACCACACTAGTGATAAGTAACACCCATGTAACATGGAGCCAAGGTAAAATACCTGTCCATCGGCAATGATTACTAGAACATGATACTGGCCCCCATTTTGCTCAACAACAGACATAGCCATTTCAATTATTGGTGCAAATGATGTTGGCCCTGCAGCAAGCAATTACTAAGATATGAGATTGAATTTTATTAACTCAGTTCCTCAAGATAGAGTAGATAGGGATTAACCAGCCAGTTTCAAGTTGGGCACGAGTTCTCTGTAACATCTTAAAACTTCCTCAAATCCATTGCAGTATCTCTCATCAGGATAGAAGCTGAATACATCCTGATCATGAGTTGATGCTGCCAAGACCAACAATAAGAAAATGTAAAAAAAATTCCATTTGCCGAGTAATTCAATCTTAAGTTTTAGAAACAGTAGTTTAATCATTCAGTACCATCTCCAAATCCAAAACAGGGGATCAAGTTATCATCATCAAAAGCTGCCAATGTTTTCCCAATAATGGTTATTGCTTGTTCATAAGGATTCAGACCACTTCCGATGTGATGTAAGCTTTTGCCATTGAATGACAACTTGCCTAAAGAGGAACCAAGTTCAGCATATTCATCAACAAATTCTAGTAAATGACATCTATCTGCATGTCATAAAAATATACCTGTCCATTCATTACTTTTGGTAAAATCAATCCCGATAATAAGATTGGAAGACTCAAGACCAGCTCGTGCAAGTGCTTCAGTCACCTACAGAGAACAGTCTTCATATATAACCCTTCTCCAAAGACCAAAAGATAAATATTCTAGTCACTCTAATAGATAAACACACACATATTGTATATAATCCATAGTGGAAAGCAGGGCTGCAGATATTTTTTGGCAAAGCATTGCACGGAGATAAATTGAAAATCAACGTCATGGTCGTTTAAACCTGAAAATATCAAACCATTCCATTCAACTGCAGCATGGATTCTGGAACATATACTCATTTTGTCCTCCATTTAATTCATTTCATGAGGGGTAATAAACGAGACTCAAAACACATGAAAGAGGCAAAATATTGGATACTTATTAAAACATCGGTCATCGCCCAGCTTAATATGCTACCCATACCTCCTCTAATGATTTATAGTTGTCAGCAATCCTTGAATACCTCCTGTCAAGCTTCTTTTGTGGCACGTGTATCTGTGGGGTAGGCACATGATATTGGGAGGTTGCAGACGATTGAGATGGGGTCCCATAATGCTGAGGAGAAGCAATATAGTGATCAGCTGATGGATACCCTGCTGATGGATACCCTGCTGGTGGATACCCTGCTGGTGGATATCCTGCTGGATAAGGATTCTGCACAGGATAACTTTGAGCGTATTGCGAAACACTTGATTGAGCATAATCATGCTGCCAACCAGATGACGAACTCGACCGTGTTGTTGAAGCTTGCCTCCCACCCCCTCCATCCCTAGGGCTTGAACTTTTGTTTCCCATCAAGCTATTCTTATCAACAAAAATCTAGAAATTTCTTCAAACAAAAGCCTCCTTCACCGGATAACACAAACCTGTCAATTTCAACATCCTATAAATCCAACACAGGAATCAATTACCCCCAAAAACCAAGCAAAAACACTAAGTCCAACCATTACATGACAATAAAACAGTGACCCAATTTAAAAAATCATCAAACAACTTGCAGAAAATGACCAATCAAAGCAAATTCTACCACATATGGTCCCTTGTTCTCAATAATTGAAGCATGGCATTAAAATTGTAGCCCTTATCTCATGGATATAGCAATTCAAAAGTTAAATGTGAATTGATCAAGCCATAAAGTGATAAAACAGTAAGGCGGCTATAGAAGAGAAGAAACGAACACACAACTTCTTGGTAAACGGTGGACCGACTTTCATAAAAATAAAAATAAAAAATAAAAATAGAAAACCATGGAAACAAAGTCTCAATCAATCCATTCTTATCCACAGTGTGTAATCTGCAATAACTCCATATTTAATCGTCAACTAAACTCCAAAACAATGAGATAAGGCCAAGAGGTGCAATCAGAATACGCAACTTACATCAGACTCAAAGAATGATAACTTGTAATCTAAGTAACACTGCAGAAATCCAGTCCAAACCCACCTCTCTAATCTTCAAATGGCATTTCGCAAATCAATCGAAACTGTAAATTCGTAAAACTGAAACTTAACTGACTTTAACTCAAGATCCCATTTCGCAGATTAAACAACAGCAGCAGAAACGAGTTGGAGAGGAAAACCTGATTGTCAGCGCATTTCTTCCGCAGGAGCCGTTGCAGGATCTCAGAATCTCTTAAATTACTATCCAGAAATTTTGCCAAGAAAAGGGTCAATACTTTTCTTAAAACTTTTCGTTTTCTTTCTTTAAATTAAAAAAACACTTTTTAAAAATAATAACTTCATTTAAATATTGAAAACTGGAAATTAGTAGGCGGATGGAACTTTCTTCATTTGCTTTTGAATGATTGATGATTGGAAAATGGGCTTTTCTTTAGTGGGAATCTTGATGTGTTCAACAAACTACTATTGAAAGTAGTTGTTGCCCATACTCATCTCCTTAAGATAGTGGAGTAATATTTTTAAAAAATAAATGTGTTCTCTGAAATAGTATCACATAGTATATTTTTGTATTTTTTTTTTTTTAAGAAAATCTACTTGCGCCCCCTTCAATTCATATATTTCTATTAATAAATAAATACTATGAATTAAAATTTATATTGTTTTTTTACTAATTAAAATGGTAGGTTTACTATAAAGTGTTGTTTTTTAATACAAATTATTATGATATAGTTGGCATTCATTAAAAAACACATTTATTGAATTAAACTAATATTCTTTTGAAAAAAGATTTATGCATTTATTATTTCTTTGATAAAAAGTAATGAAATATATCAAATTAGAAATACTCCAATCATTTCATTATAATAGTTATATTTATTTTTTATACGAAAGTTAAAGAATATAATATTTTAATGTATAATAATTGAAAGATATAATATTTTAATATAATCGTATTAGTGTTGTGTGTATACCCTATAAAAATATATTTAATATTTGTGTATGTATAATCCAAAAATAATAATAATAAAAATAAAACCATTAACTAGAGGAGGAGAAAATAACACTAGGGGAAGAGCCATGGCTATAGTTGTTCAAAGTTCAAACTTCAAATTGCTAGTTGGCTTCTGCTCAAAAATTACTTTCACTAAATAGTTATTTTAATAGTTATCAAATTTAGTATTTAATTTTTATGTACCCATTTTTATTATTATAACTATAAAAAAAGCATATTTTATCAATGAAGTGGTCAGAAATATATATTTTAAAAGTAATTAAAAATTATAAAAATTTACTTAGGTGGAATCTTGGGTCACCTATACCCATTCACACATGATCCATAATCAACTAACAATCAACTAAAATTAATCACTGGGAACACTCTTAAATAAACTAGTATACATAATCGATGTATATATGATAAAAATTGGAATAAGTTAGCGTTATAAAAATAAATAAACTTAGTTATTTTTTTTAATGTACTTTAAAATTCAAGATTTTAGACAAAATACTATTGGTTGTCGGGTACAACTTTCTTACATTTGTAGGGGCCGATAAATCTTTAAATTTGTCAGTTTAATAAAAAGAAAATGAAAATGATATTTTATGATTAGTCAGAATGAATTAATTTTTGTTCAAGTGTAATAAATTAAATTTTTAATGAGGTGTCACGAGAATATGCTTAGTAGTCAATTTTAAATAGATACTACATAATTGGTCACAACTACAATGAATTGACCAAACAATCGTTAAATTGACAAAGCATTTAAATACTTGAAATTTATTCACTATTTTAGCCTATAGAGTACTATAACTTTTACAAAATTAGTCAATATTTCGAGTAGTAAAAAAAAAGTCTACTATAAATATTGCATTTTATTTACGATAAATCTATCATCAATATCCAAATTCTATAGATATTGCCCATAGTATAGTATTATGTATTTTCTGTGGTGGAATTCGATGAGAAATGTCAACTTAGACTAATTAGATGTATGGTTAAACTACTGGTAGAATAGAAGACTAAGTAGCTGATAGCTTGGTGCAGTGTAATTAAAATTTCTCTATCACTCTCATTATCTTCCATTAATCCTATTAATTCAATAATTATTTCCATACTCAATTATTTTCAATCTTATTATAATTGACTTTCTTAATGATACACATTATTATTCTAAATATAAAATCCGTACCAAGCGGCTCATAAATACTTGCTTTTAAAATATTTTGAGTGTCACGATTCACATGGGTAGGGATTTTTATTTCACGGTATATTTTTTAAATAAATTTGGTGTGAACTCGATTCACAATAAATTTTATTTTTAAAAATTATTTTTTTCAATGTAAATTATTTTTTGGAAGATGAATTAAAACTTTTTTAAATAAAAAATATTACTCCTAAAATCTACCCAGCAAGAATTTAAAAATTCACTACATATCAAAATACTGAAATACTCCAACCTATGTTCACATCTTCATGCTGAAATGTTCATGTTTAATGAAAATTTAAAACTAATTATAAGATATACAAAGGAAGAAATGAAGAATTTTAAAAATGATTACAAAACGATTTGAAACTAATCTAAATTTGCATCTAGGCTCTGTCATTTTCGACTCCTCCGCCTTGTCACCATCATTGTCATATGAAACACTATCATCTAGATGTAATAAAGATAGAAAAGTTAATAAAGGAAGAAACAACTCAAAAATGATAATGGAGAATTAATTAAAATGAGAGAAAAGAGACTAGAGAAGAACGAGGGAGAGAAAAAGCTGGAAAGAGTGGAGGGGGAAGATGAAGATTAGTGAGTGAGGGAAAAAGTTGAATTAAGATTTCAAATTTCATAAATATTTTTGGTCGATTCTTCAAATAGATAAGATTAGGGTTTGGGAAAATTACCGAAATTTCGGTATACCACACTTACCATCGAAAAATATCAAATTTATCGAAATTTTAGGTATACCTAAACTTTTTATAAGGTATGATATATATATATATATATGAGGGAGAGAAAAAGCTGGAAAGAGTGGAGGGGGAAAGATGACGATTAGTGAGTGAGGGAAAAAGTTGAATTAAGATTTCAAATTTCATAAATATTTTTGGTCGATTCTTCAAATAGATAAGATTAGGGTTTGGGAAAATAACCGAAATTTCGGTATACCACACTTACTCTCGAAAAATATCAAATTTATCGAAATTTTAGGTATACCAAAACTTTTTATAAGGTATGATATATATATATATATATATATATATATATATATATATATATATATATATATATATATATATATATGATCTTAAATTATTTTATTCTATATATATGTATATAACTTTAAAAAAAACTTTAATATTTTGAAAATATTGACCAAAATTATTAAATTTAGAATAATTTTAGAGCACATTCTATTCAGGAATATATATATATATATATATATATATATATAATGGATTATTAGAATTTTTATTGTTATTTTCTGTAAATTTATGATATTTTTAAATAATACATTAGATTAGTACATGTAAAACAACATATCGAACGCACAATACATAATGTATTTACCAAAATAATCAATATGGTAAAGTATACCAAAATATCGATAACCAAAAGATATACAATTTTTCTATACTAATTTCGGTATACCGAACTTTGACATACCTCAAAATTTTCGGTATACCATACCGCTCACCCTATATAAGATCAATCCAGATATTAGTATACAATCTGATGCACATTAAAAATTGCCATCAAAATTACTAAGATCAATCCAAACACACTTTTTTAATTAATTAAATCGGAGTTAACTAACTTCTATTACAAAAGACAGTTCAGTTTGTGGAATTATGTTAGTTTTGATTTTGGTTCAAGCAAGACATTTTTATGGTTGCACTCAATCGATGACACATGATTTAGATGGGCCCTACCTTTCCATTGATATAGGCTAGCTCTCATATGATATTTGTGACTAAGACGTTGGGATAATATTGTGACATAAATTCATAATCATCGACGTAACATCCTTTTTTTCTACTCTAATAAAAGCATAAAAAATGTCCAATATTTTATTTACACTTCTAAACTGTCCCATCTACTCTAGGCGGCCATATTTGATATATTAAGATATTAAATAACTTTAGTTCTTTAAAAATATGGAGTATTAAAAAAAAAACGATGAAGCAAGAATAATGCCGGTCTTAGTCCTTAAAATCAGGATATAAGACAAAATCATAAATAAATTAGAAAATTCTTCTTTCTTTAATTTTTATACCTACAATATTTTAAGGATAGGTATTACGTGAAACCGTGTAATGTGATATCATTTTACACCTTTTAAAATAATAATCACATCCGCTATAAAACGTTATCATTTTCGCTATAATTTATTACTATCACTTTTCATTTATATTATAAATTGTTCATACAATAATATTATCACTTTTTATTAATTTAATATCATTTTTCTGTATAATAGTTATCATTTTCTGACTCACATAAGTCTTTGCCATATTTTAAAGCAAAATATCGCCTCTGATAAATGGAGTACAAACTAAGATTAATATAATTTGTTAGTAGATTAAAATTTAATGAAAATTTATAGTAAAAATTAACATAAGTTTTACTATTTACAAAATTAACATAAGTTTCATATTTAAAAATAATTAAAATCATATTTTGTAAATTTCTTAATTATTTGTGTACTCATTTATCTCGCATATTTTGAAAAGTAAGTATTCTCCGACCAACACATTCTTGGTGTGATCAAGACCACCCTTTTCAGTTTCTTTGTCCACGTTCAAATTCACTTCAAGTACTGTGAAAAGATGTTCCGTTTCATGATCGTTGTTTTTTCTTCTGATCTGATTCATGGGGTGTTCAATAATCATCACTGTGACCCTTTTACTGATCTCACTGACGTTAAATCATGCTACAGGAAGACGGTTTTCTGCCTCGCCGCCATGCCAATTTCCAGCCATTTACAACTTTGGAGATTCAAACTCAGATACCGGCGGAATATCCGCCGCATTTGTCCCCCTTCCTCCGCCGTACGGCGACAGCTTCTTTGGCCACCCTGAGGGCAGAGAATCCGACGGCCGCCTTATCATAGACTTCATTGGTACTGATTCCCAAACCTCTGGAATAATAAGCACACCAAGTGTTTGTGAAATGTCTTGAATGAGTTTTTTTCTTCTTAACATGCAGCTGAGCACTTGGGTTTACCTTATTTGAGCTCATACCTTGATTCAATTGGCTCGGATTTCCGACATGGCGCAAATTTTGCAGCTGGCGGATCGACCATAATTAGGCAAAACGAGACGATTTTTTATGATGGTGTTAGTCCCTTTTCACTTGACATCCAAATTGTTCAGTTTGATCGATTCAAATTGCGCACGGATGAATTGTATCACCATGGTGATGATCTTAAAAACATCAAGAACTCATAACATTGTTCTAAATTAGTTCTTTTCATCTGATATATACTAGATTGTTTCGTGTTACAGCCAGGAATCCGTTCGACAGAAATGATCTTCCTCGTCGTCAAGAATTCTCCAGGGCTCTCTACACATTCGACATTGGTCAGAACGACCTGATAGATGGTTTCAGGAAGCTAACCAAAGCTCAACTCCGAGCTTCAATTCCGGATATAGTCAATCAACTTGCCACAGCAGTAACAGTGAGTTGATCAATAACTCTTCAAATAGATTTCATGACTTTGAGATCTGTAATGTTTTGCTGAATCTTTGAATGCAACCTTTTCAGCACTTGTATCAACATGGGGCAAGAATATTCTGGATTCATAATGTAGGACCAGTTGGATGTTTACCAGCAGCCAGTTTTTATATCAGAAATCCAAAGCTTGGATTCTTGGACAAATATGGATGTATCAGATATCAGAATAACATGGCAGTTGAATTCAACAAGCAGCTCAAAGCTCGAGTGGTGAAACTGAGGGCGGAGCTTCCCCACGCTTCCATGATCTACGTCGACATTTACTCAGCTAGATATCACTTAATTAGCAATACTAGATACTATGGTCAGTTTTCCAAGATTCTGCTTCTCAATAACTCATCACAGTTATAATCATCTAATTTTTTTTGGCTATTCTGATCTCTGAAAAAAAAAAACGTTATTTAGCCGAGAGTTTTAACAACAAAGCCCTTTCGGTTTTGGTGATCCACATTTGGTTGGAACGACTAGATTTCGATTGTGCATTGTCATAGTTTCAATTATGAGCTGGTATACGTGTTATGAGCAAGAAGAATAAAGATGTTTAAAAAGCAATCACTTGATCAATTGTGTAGCTTAAAGGAACCCTTTTGCACTTCCAACGTCACTAACAGTAAACACCTCATGCTATCTTTTGACAGGATTCATGGACCCTTTGGAGGTATGTTGTGGGCGTCACAAAGGCAATATCAACATCTGGTGCGGCCAGAGCGCGGTCATTAACGGCTCAGAAATCATGGGCGATTCATGTAGCTCTCCAGGCTCATATGTTAGCTGGGATGGAGTACACTACTCTGAGGCTGCAAACCAGTGGACTGCTAATCACATACTCAACGGCTCGTTTTCTGATCCCCCGACGCCTATTGAACGTGCATGTCTTAAGCATTGAGCATGTAACTCACACCCTATAATAGGTTCAACAAATGTCACTAGTTCCTGTTTTGTGATATATTACAAGTGCTTATCAGATCTAGTTTAATTACATTATGAGTTAGGGGAACTTATGATG
This sequence comes from Pogostemon cablin, assembly GCA_023678885.1. Classification (NCBI taxonomy): domain Eukaryota; kingdom Viridiplantae; phylum Streptophyta; class Magnoliopsida; order Lamiales; family Lamiaceae; genus Pogostemon; species Pogostemon cablin. The sequence continues at coordinate 26,167,110 of CM043001.1, read as the reverse complement.
GATTGACAAACTTAATTGACATAAATTCGCCAACTTTATTGAACTGCTTCAAGTGTAGCTTGCATGGTAATCAAGAAGATATCAACACTTTCACCCACCTAATGTTATTTTTTAACATTTTGGTTCAACATTTCTTGTGTCACGTCTTATTTGACTGTTTCAGAAGTATCATTAACAAATAGTTAATCACAAGAAGAATAAAGTTCAGTGTAAAAGTTTAATGAATATAAATTTGTTGCAAATAGAATTAACTATTCAATTTCCCTGTTTCATCCCTTATTTCAGGTTTTATTAAAGAGAAAATAATCGGGTTTCTAATAATTTGACAATGAACTTTTTTCTTAAATAAACTGTATGACATTAGCCATTAGATGTACTTTAATTAAGTAAAACTTGTGTCACACAACTTGACAAATTCGTCAACTAAATTAACAAATCATGATTAAATTTGACTTAGGGGGCCACCTTTGAAATAGTGATAATTATTAGCTAGATTATCATTATACTCTCCAACTATACTTTAACCCTGAAATAATGGAATTAACATGGGGAGTCCACTAGTGATTGGATTATTTGATATTTGAAGCATGTTAATATTCTCCTTTCTCACCACCTTTTAAGACGAAAAATAATTAACCCGCCATAGTTCATTTAAATATATCCAATTACAATAAAATTATATATATGCTTCTAAAATTACCTCCCCGTTAGCATGATGGAGCTAACAATTTTGATTATATGGTTATTTTTCTCATCAATTATGATAATTACAAATGGTGATGAGATGACACCACCACCACCTTGTAACTACACTGCAATCTACAACTTTGGCGACTCTAATTCAGACACCGGAGGGATAGCAGCGGCGTTTTATCCACCGGCATCGCCCTCCGGTGAAACCTACTTCCATCGGCCAGCCGGTAGGGCTTCCGATGGTCGTCTCATCATCGACTTCATAGGTAAGATGATCCATGCAAATCCAAGAGACATAAATCTTAAAGTTTTCTTTATTTGTAATGAACTAGCTAATTGAGTGTACTATGTTTCCTTACAGCTGACAAACTTGGCATGCCATATCCGAGTCCATACCTAGATTCAATAGGATCCAATTATCGTTATGGTGCAAACTTTGCGACGGGTGGTGCAACCGTTCTACGTCCGAACGAGTCGTGGTTCGAGAATGGCATGAGCCCCTTCTCTCTTGAGATCCAAGTAGAGCATTTCACTCAGTTTAAAGACAGAGCAGCCTATTTCTACAATCAAAGTTAGTATTAAAATACACTAATTTCTATCTTTTTTCATGTTATATTTGTTTGTTGACCCCCAAAGCTTAATTATGTGATGTGTATGAGATAACATTAATATCTAATAATATGACTTAAAAATGTGTGATTTTAGCAAAGGATGAATGTTCAAAGCAGAGGCTCCCGAGGTCCGATGACTTATCCCGGGCCCTTTTCACGATCGATATAGGCCAAAACGACGTTGCTTTAGGTATCCGAACACTGCCCTACCAACTCCAACAAGCAGCCATATCAAAAATAGTCAGCCAATTAATGTCTCAAGTTGGAGTAAGTACTTTCAAGAAGTGACTTGATTGTGATTTGGATTAAGTATCTTTTTATTTCGTATCTCATTCCGCCTCTGATATAAAACATACATGTGTAGGTTTTATATCAGAGGGGCGCGAGGACGTTTTGGATACATAACACGGGGCCGATCGGGTGCTTGCCCGTGGCGCATGTGAAAGTGAAGGATCCAGTGTCAGGGGAACTTGATGAGAATGGTTGTGTGAAGAGCCAAAATGAGATAGCTTTGCAATTCAACAAAAAGGTGAAGGAAGTAATTGTTAAGCTTAGAGGAGATCTCTCTGATGCTGCTATAGTCTATGTTGACATGTATGCTGCTAAGTATGAATTAATCAGCACAGCTAATGATCATGGTGATTATTTTAAATTTTTAGCATTATGTTTTATTTTGATTTTAAATTTCCTAGTTATGTTTAGCTAATAATTTGCTTATGGAATTTTGTCTCTCACTTTATGTTAAAAATGTTAATATTGCTTTTCATATTTTCGGTTATTATTTTTCTTTAAAAATGTATCGTTCGCATATTCCGTCCACACAACTTTTTCTCGTTTTCAAAATACTTTTAAGAATTAGATGATGGGTTGAAATGGTGATATTTGCAGGATTTAAGGATGCTTTTGAAATCTGCTGCGGTTATCATGGAATAGGGTATGATGTATGGTGTGGAAACAGGGGAAACGTGAATGGAGGTGAAGTTTACGCAGGTTCTTGTCCGAATGCTGCGGCGGTAATCAGCTGGGATGGGGTCCACTATACTGATGCTGCGAATCAGTGGATCGCCAACCGTATTCTCAACGGATCCTTGTCGGATCCTCCGGTGGCTATCACGGCAGCTTGCCACCAACCCAACTCATCACAATAAATAAGGAGTAAATTGGTTCACAGTTTGAATCTGATTTGATCAAATTATTTTTAAAATAGTTGATATCCAATCTATCCAAATTAATTTTATTTAATAATATATGTTCCTCCTTCCGCATCAACAATACTCATTTACTTTAAATGTTGATTAAGAAATAATATTATTTTATGTGTGGTGGGTAGTTTTATTACTCCCTCCGTCCGTCGGATAGGTAGACATTTTGTCATTTTGGACGTCTGCACCAAAGGTATACATTTCTCTTGTTAAACACATGGGACCCACACACATCACTAATTCAATTAATATATGGGACCCACACATCTCACTAATACAATTACCAACTGCATATTAAATAATACTCCTTAATTCACGTGCAAAAAATAAATGTCTACCTTTCGGGCGGACGGAGGGAGTATTAGAATGCATGAATTTCATATTTTAATTGTTAGTGACATTTGTGAGCCTCATATAGTATTTAAAAGAAAATATGAGATCCCTTAGAGCGGACGCCTAAAATAAAAAAATGATAATATTATGAGTACGAGTTCATATGATATTTTGTCATTTAAAAAAAATTCATACTCCCTCTATTTCAACTTCAACTTCACACTTTCCATTTTGATCAATCCCAAATTCAACATTGCACTTTTATAAAAGGAAAAAGCAACTAACTAATATCCATTTAACATACTTTAATTTCAAATTTGCCATCACCTTTTTAACACACATAACATACTTTATCATTTATTTATTAACAAAAAATATCATACTACCCCCAAAAGTAATTCAAAAATAAATTTTTTCTTAAATTACGTATTTACAGTAAATATGAAAATGAATTTGGGACGAGGGAGTATTTGTAATTGTGGAGATTCTTTGGTTAACATTGGTTAACATAAACTCCCTCCATTCCACGCCACCCTTCATGTTTACAGTTCTACATTATTCACTCCATCCGCTTTCAAGGGTATCATTTGATTTTGGGTACGGAGATTAAGGAGTATTGTTATTTAATGTGTAGTGGGTAGGTAATGTGTAAGTTTTACCTTTTTACCCCTCCACCTTATTAATATGAGGAAGGGCAAATGGGTAATTTGCAAATACATTTAGGGTTAGTAGGAGTATTATTAGTGGATCCCTCATTGTACATAAATGGAAATGAGACCTTTGGGTACGGACGTCGTAAATGGTAAAATTGAACATTTGAAGACGGACGGAGTGAGTATTTAAGAAAAATATTTTTTGATCAACTTTGTTGATCTTTGGGGGATATTTTAGTATTTTAAGTTATTATAAATAAAATGTAAAGTAAGGTTATGAATGTGATGAAAGAATGACAAATTTGAAATTAAAGTAATTTTGAGATTATTGTATAGAATGTAGTTTCTTTTTTTAGCGGCGTGAAAGATTTTGTGGGAAAAATAAATGAGGAAAGTGTAAAGAGTTAAATAGAATTATTGAAAAATTTCTGTTTAAATAATTATAAAAAAGTATAGAAATTCAAGTATGAGAAGTTTGTGTTGGGATAAACAGATCTCATTCACTACTAAGGGACAAATAAAGAAGAGTATATAAGCACAATAAAAGAATTTACGTGGAAAACTCAAAAATCAAAGAAAAATCATAGACCAAGAAAATACCACTATGTGAAAAAATTTTACAATCACACATAATTTCTCTCTCCCGACCCCAATCCCTATACTCTTACAAATCTTTGACTAATTCACACATTTCTCCCAATTCTCACAACCAAAAATACAATGAAGGTTTTTAAATAGAATCAAACACAAAGATTAAAGTGTACTTAATTGGTTTACTTGATATCAAAACTAGGAACCTCCATAAGAAATTCTAAGAAATTCTCCCTTTTCCATCTGATATGGGACAAAACCCCTTCTTTTAATTTGACAAAATCAACAATTTGTGCATTAGAACTGGCACAACTTCAGGGTCCAAAATGTATCAAACTGATGGACCTCTCACTACCATAAAAGCCCACATCATCACCCTCAGCCCACTAGATTTTGGCCCAACTTCAGGGTCCAACATGTATAAAACTGATGGACCTCTCACTACCATTGAGGTCCACATCAGAACCCTCAGCCCACTAGATTCTGGCCCAACTTCAGGGTCCAACATGTATTAAACTGATGGACCTCTCACTGCCATTGAGGCCCACATCATCGCCCTCAGCCCACTAGATTTTGGCCCAACTTAGAGCTCCAGGATATGATCAGTGCATTATATTTGGCATTTCAATAGATCACAAAATTAAACATGCACCCCGATTCGGAACCATCGGTACCGGTTTGGAACCGCCGATTCCGGTTTCAAGGTAGGGAGAATCGGAATCGAACCGGGATAAAAAGGTTTCAGTTCCGGAACCAACGGTTCCGGTTCCAGTTTTAATTTTTTTTTGTTTTAGCATAAAAAAGTAAAAAAAAAATTAAAAACCGGCGGTTCGAACCGGAACCGCCAATTTTTTTTCAAAGATGAGGATCCGGAACCGAATCTTCCCCTACCGATTTCGATTCTTTTTTTGGCGGTTCCGGAACTGCCGATTCCGGTTAAAATCGGCGGTTCCCCAGTTTGAACATCCGGTTCCAGTTTTTTGGTGCATGTCTACACAAAATATTTTTGTAACACAACAATTTTCCCAAAGTAAAATAAAAAAATACAAGATTTTGTAGGAAATTAATTAGGCAAAAGTTCCTGTGCCCCGGGGATACGGAGGGATACTTCGTGTCCCCATGTAAACACAACCGTCCCCCCTTCAATTCTTTTTAAACCTATGTATTGGTAGTGGTTTAAATTACAAAGGGACACGGAAATTGCAAAGGCGCACGGAATATGCTACATGTGCCCGAGTGTACAGGAGCCTCACTCAATTAATTAACACAGAAAAATTAATTATATTTATTTTTAGAAAAAATATATGAATCATATTTAGGCGAATTCATAAGGTGTACTATAACATTTTATTTTAAATGATAGACACTTTAATTATAAAAATGTTATTTTTTCTTTAGTATTTATTAATGTTTAAGTTTTTTTTTTTCAAAATGTTGTGTATAAAATTTTCAAACAAAAACTATAACATTTATTATCAAAAAGTTTATACTAAAGAATGTACCATTTATTAAAAAAAACAAAGTCAACCTTTTGAGATGCACCCAAATTTATCCATCATAAAAATATTCCTATCATTCATGATTCTCATCAACAAATCCTAATTATTTGAAGGGGTAGAGTATTAAATATTAATGTGGACTTGTAATCAAATCGAGAAAGCAAATACTCCTATAATTTTGCTTAGTTTTGTTATTTTTGATGTGAACATTATATATATTTTTTAATTTTAATGTATACACATGTCAAATACTTATTCTTATAATCCTTTATTATTTAACAAAATGTATTTTTTGAAAACAGATTTCAGATATGAATGCAGAATATAAATGCAACTCAACAATAATTGTCAAATTGAGGGACCATATCCAAACTGTTTTACAAAAAAAGGAGCGAATTGATAATAGGAGAAAGTTAAAGGTGCACAAAGAAATAGGGTCAATTCCCAATCTTTCAAAAACTTGCCCAAAATTGCATTCCGCTCAAAAATTTTCATCAGCGCAATTTCAAAATTTTCGCTCGAATTGTGGCCATGGCCACTGAATCTGGCTATGGAGACCCAGACGACTGGGAATTGATATACGACGATGGTTTCGTGTACAAGCGCAAGAAACGCCCATTCTCCGAACCCTCAGCCGCCGCCCCGCCGCCGCCGGATCCGGAAATCGGGAGGAAGCGCCGCCGTGAACGGAGGAAGAGGATACTCATGAAGTTGAGGGATACGTATTTAAAAGAGATCCGTATGTGGGAGCTTTGGTCGAATAAATTGAAGGAGATGGAGCAGCACGCTCAGTCGCTGGTACTGGAGCACCAGGAGCTGCATCACACGACGTCGTTAGATGTGGCCTCGTGCTCGGAAGAGCATTCGGCGCCAGATTCCGCTAGCCGGAAACCCATTGACGACCTCCTCTCTCAGGTACTGAACGGAGTGGTAGTGTTCGAGCTTCATATCTACTTTAGGAGCTGCACATTTACTTGGTGAAAGCTTTCATTTTTAATGATTTGTGCTCTTAATTACATTTATCATTTTATTTGAGATAGCTTAATAATGAAGTAGTAGTATTTAGTTATGCTGTTTGTCTTTATTTTTCTGAGATTTATAAGCAAGAAACCTGGAAATTCTTAAAGTTATTCACTTTGCCTTTCAGATTGAAGCACAAGAGGCAGCAATTCAAGACATTTCAAATCTATGTGACGTAGCTGAAGCATTGTGCAGTGCGCAAGAGGAAAGTTCAAAGCAGCTTTTTGTAGACCTACCGATTTGGGGGTCGCCACAAAGGCTCATGGCTGCGTTAGGTGATCAATAGGCATCTTTGGAACACTGTAAGTGGTTGTTTCTAATAGTAAATGTAGCAATTAGGGGAAACTGTATAATGCTGCAGCTGTTCAATATGTATCTAATGTGAATCAAATAGTAGTAGTACAACAAGATTTGTTGTTTGATCAATCATCTTGTAGAGTTAACTATAAGATATAGAAACTAGAATTGATGATAAGAGTATGGTTGATCCAAGTGTAGGGAAGAATGATGGGGTTTATTCACTTCCATAATATTTGTCTTTTTGGATATTTGGTTGGAGGGTTTTTGACATCTTGAGAAATGGCGCGGCAATGGAGGATCAGGGTGTTCATGATGAGTTTATTTAGTTTGTGTGCGTGCTTCTCTGTTCTTGGGAAAGCTCGTGTCTGAATTTTCTTAGTTAGATTTTGGTTCTTGTATGATGAAGTAAATAGTAGTGAGAAATGATTTGTTGCTAATTCCTGTTCTTGCATTGTCATGTAATCATCCTTTGGAATCTGATGAACTTGCTCTTTGATTAATGATGATTAATGTTGGGGTTTGATTTTTGGTTTATGCTTGATTTTCATTGCTTAGTAGCCTGAAAGTACAAACGAGTGAATATTTGGAAGTACTTCCATTTGATTGTTAAGATGTTAAATTATTGGTCTAGTTTTAGCTACACAACTGCTCATTGTTCTTCATTTTTGAATGATCAGTTAGCAAAAGCCCATCTTTGTGCAAGTTTTCCAGCAAGTAAACAGTATTGTTTTACTTTAATTATCAAATGAACCTTGCAAATTTGGTAAATTATTGAGGTTTTTAAATTATCACAAACGAGCAAGCTTGCTAATCAACTGTGGATCAAACGTTAGCACAGTTGTTGATAACAGCAGACACTTTCTTTGGGATTCATCGGACCATGGTTCAAGTTATTTATCACAAGGTAAATCATTTCCTCTCAGGCTCTCACAAATCCATACCCACCTCCCAACTCTACTGTACAGTTTACACCATTGCTCGAGTATTCACTTCTTCACTTCTGCTTCAAGCTACACATTCAACATCAAGAAAATTAGGACGCATTTGGTGCGTTGCATTTCTCTGCTTTTAATTCTAGGAGTCGTGATCTAAAAAATGGGAAATTTGGTGTTTACTCTGCTTTTAATTCTAGGAGTCATGGTCTAAAAAATTGGAAATTTGGTGTTTTTGCTAATGGGGTTTCGCTGTTTACCAGTTTTAGTGCTAACAATAATACTGTTCCTAGAGAGTTCTTTACGATGGTAGATAAAGATGAGCTTGAGATCATGTTTGTTCCTATTAGTGATTCCAATTTTGTTTTTGTGAATGCGATTGAGGTATTTTCAGCACCCAATGATTTTTTCATTGATGCTGGTGGGATAGCATTAATCAGCCAAAATAATGGTTTTTTAATTAACACAAACGAGCAAGCATAAGCTAGATACATTATAAAAATTATGTTGACTAAGGACCCTTTTTAACACTGCACAAAACATTTGAGCGTCAAGTATCACAAGAGAGAGAGAGAGAGAGAGAGAGAGAGAGAGAGAGAGAGAGAGAGAGAGATGTAAAAAAGTTGAGGTAACACAATGTGGATTGAACCATACATATAGTAATTCATACTGTCATTAGAGTTTGAAAATCGACTTGAGTTTGAAAATCGACTTGAGTTAGAAGAGAAGGCATAACTTCAATTGGCTGGAAAGCAAAACCAGCTGTTTTGCATGCATCCTCCAAAAGGCTTGCTTGTGAAGATCCTTCTGGGCAGAACACGACAACAGCGCCTCCGCTTCCTGTAAACTTCGATGCAGCACCAACCCGTCTAGCGATCTCAACCATCTCTATGTTCACAGCACCAAGAGCTTCGTCACCAAACATTTGTCTGATTAAAACAAACACCAGATTCAGTTTTACCAATATGATAATACTTCATAATATCCTCATTGAGAAACTTCACCTTCGCAAGTCAAAGTTGCGATTCATGAGTTCTGCAAGTTTCACAAAGTCCTTAAGGGACAATGCATCCCGTCCTTGTAATGCAATATCTGCAACCTCTTTCATCGATGATATAATGAACTCATCGCCATTTAACCACCTTTGTCTCACTGTACTATGGACCTGAATTGCGATAATCCTCCATCAATACGTGCTCCAGAGACTCAACAATGGGTAGGGCAGTTATCATAAACATTAGCAAATGAGAAAGATTTATTACCTTCCCAGAATCACTCGGATTCTCTGCATAGATAAGATAGAGTGGCGGAAGAAGACCCAGATCCAGATGTACGTATTCTCCATGACCTAATTCTTCCATCTTATTCTTCTCAAAATCCTAATGTTCCACCAAGAAAATATGAAAGCGTTAAGTGATGGACAAATTAAATCTCACTTGTAGGAAATGGGAAGTGGCATCAGAAAATGTACCATATAGACGAGTCCCCCATAGACCTGAGCTACTCTATCCTGAAGACCAGCAACAATGCCAAGTTCCTTCTCTGCATTAAGGATAAGGTTTGGCCGAATTTCAACCTTTATGAGGTGCCTCACTTGATAAAAATCAAGTAGGCAGCTAAGAGCAGCACATACAATAGCACTCGAACCAGAAAGTCCAGTCTGATTCAATACAAGAAATGTCAAATAAAAATTTTATTTTAACAGATGTTTATCTTGTTAGACCAAACATAATTTGGAGTGTAACAATGGTTGAATTCATACATTTCAATAAACTACATTTGATGAAAGTAGAAATAAAATTTAGTCATTGCTACTTCTTTAATTTACGTAAACCAATGTAATCACAAACATTAATAATAGCAACTTAATCAAGATAAGTTTTCAGTTCAAGATTTAGAAAATAAACTGGAAGATATAAATTGGTCAAAACATCACACAAGGGTCATTATCCGGTAATCTGCATCATCCTAATAGGCATGGAAAGAGTTGGTCTCAAGAACTAATTTAAACTTTTGGTAGCTAGCTCAGTAGCTTTGATAAGAACATGTAATCCTGTGTTTCAAATATATCACGAAGCACAATGTAATAGGGCTGCTGTAATCAGAAAATGAGGTTATTGGAGTCATATAATTCAATTAGATATAACTTTTTTGCTCGTCTCTACGAATATGCTTGGAGATAGTGAACCATGATGCTCCACTTGACACCGTTTTCTCAAAGGAGAAAGCTATACAAACATCAGTGACAGGCACTTCATATGCATAAGAGCTATAGAAAAAAATAAATGTTACACCATCATGATTTGGATGTTCATAATATAACTCCTATATCGACTCAGAAATCAGTAAAATCTATATGCGATTATTCTATGATTGCTAGGAAACTAAGTAATAGCAAATATAGACAGCACAGATCATAAGCATTACCTGGCGAGGTATGTTTGTATCATAACTCAGCGTAAAATTCCTTTCATGCAAACTGATGCTGTTATCCTTGCAATAATTGTGAAATATTTTACAAATCGCCATGAGTAGACGAACCCCTCCATAATAACCATCGGTCTGCAACCGACCAACCTACACACAAATTTTGAAGACAAGAATTCACATAAATAACGCACTAGCATCCTCATTTTCACCAAAGTTCAATGAACCATTAGCCATCAATTGATTATAAAGAAGAATTACTTCATTGTATCACAACAAACATGAGCTAAACCATAGAAGAACCACAATCAAATGCAAAAGATCAAACTATAATCAGTCCACCCAAATTTATCTAACTACAATTCAATCTCCATTAACATGGATCATATCTACATCAAGAGCAACAAACTGTAGAAAAAAAAAAGCAATTCAAGACAATCCTGAATGGCATTCATCAACAAAGCTAAAATCAATTAACCGCTAACCACAACAGAATCAAGAGTCAACAAAATTAAAACAATTCGAAAAACTCAAAAGAAAACAATGGCATTCCCAAACCATAAACCCCAACAAAATCTTATCAGAAAAAAGAACTCAGAAAACAGAGAAAGCGAGACAGACCAGATGAGTGAGGGAGTGAAATTGAACAAGATCATGAACTGGGTGGGGAACGATCTTCACATCCTCAGAAGGCTGTAATTTAACGGAAGCCCAGAAATTGGCGATAGTGAAGGATATGGTGCGCCCATTGTACACATCACTCGGGTTGCCCAGAAAACCTACCCGAGCATACGCTCTGTGCTCAATCACCGAACCTTCGTCACTCCCCATTTTCTTCGATTTCCCACCACAGTCTCCCACTCTGTCATTTATACTATTTAATAAACACACAAATTTAATTGGTCAAATGTTATTATCGTTATCATCATAATTATAATTATTAGTATAAACTATAATTTATCATACTTCTATTTTTAATTATATCCAGCTACGTCTGCTCAAAAATTCTGAAGACATATTAAATTTAATTCACGAAAAAAATAACAAAAATAATATTTTTTGTGAATAATAGTATTACATTTTTTTACTACTATGTTATTAATTAAATAGTAAATCTTCAATTTTTAATAGTATTATGATTTACTTGCATTAGAATTACAATTTATAAATAAGAAATTAGAGTAAAATACTAGCCATGTTTAACAAATTTAATATGCAAGTATTTTTCCAAATCTAGATATTTTTATATATAAATCAAATATAGATTTTAGAGTGAAAATACAGATTTCCTATATATGTTAAGTATTATAAATTTCAATTAAATTGTGAGATATTTTACTTATAAGATTAGTGACAATGCAATGACGTGAAATCCAATCATTGATGCATGCATTTATATCATCCAATTAGAAAAATAATTGTATAAATTAGGTACATTACATACAATAGGTTAAGATAGGCTAATCATGCAAATAATCCATTGAAATAATACATATATAACATATACACACATTTTTATAGGCATTTAATTTATTGAATTTTGGGGCCAAGGTTACCCCATGAAATAGAGAGAAGTAAAAAAATGTTAGAACTGAGAATGTTGAAGGAAGAATCTAAGCATAAGCACCAAAACAATTTCTCCCTCAATCTTCACTTCATATTGGAGGCCCAATAACAGCTCAACCAATGGGCCGCCTTCAATATGGATATTAAGCCCAACAACAATTAATATTCAGCCCAATTCCAACGACCAGTGTGGAAATACTATAGAGTAAACGGGTTAAAGGCAAGCTGATCTCTCGTTACCCCTAAGATTTAAGATTTAGGGTATAATTTTCCTTCTGTACCGAATGACATAGAGAATTTGAGCGGCTCAAGAGGGGAGGCTGCTGAATCAGGCAAACTATATATTATGAAAAGAAAACTCGATCTCCGAAGTGTTTACAAAAAATATAAATTAAATCTTGCAACGTCAAACGAGGAATTACTGAATTACACACAATGATTAGATTCAGCTTATGTAGTCTCAATCTGATTGCAGAAGCTGCATCACTGATATGGAGCGAAACGGCATCGGCAATGGCGGCGGGCGAACGCCGAGTTGCTGAGACACCTCATACATTGATGCATTTGAGTGCCACTTTGGCTACAACCACCTCACATCTTCTGGAGTTGCTAACCTCTTATCCAACACTTCTTCCAGCATCACCTTTTCAGCAAACTTTGGGGATGTTATTGAAGAAAGAAAATCCCCTGGATGACTCCCCAGCAAGATCTCTAGTGCCACCACACCGAAGCTGTAGACATCGCATTTTTCTGTCACAGCCATGGTGAACGCCAGCTGTGCAAGTTCAAATGTGACATCAGACACATATATAATGTAATAATTGTGGTGCAATATAGCCGCGAGTTCCTACAAGTAGAGTCTGATTGGATGAATCAGGATCCAACAATCTTGCTGTTCCGAAATCAGACACAAAATCTTCCAGCTTTGAATTCAGGAGTACGTTGCTGTTGGATATGTCCCTGTGCAGAATGGGTGGGGTGCAATCGTGGTGCATATAGCACAGTGCATCCGCAATGCCCTTCACCACATTTACTCTCTTCGCCCAATCTAGCTCCACAGATTCTGCATCGTCGATCAGAACAGAGAACAGGCTGCCCCTTTCCATGTAGTCATAGACGAGAAACATACAACGATTGTGCAGACAAAACCCGTAGAGCTTCAATATATTCCTGTGGCGTATCTTGGAAAGAACCTCCGTCTCTGTTGGGTTTATCCGCCCAGCGGAGCCGGGCCCACTCAATCCACTAACATGATATTGTCCGCTTTGGGCCGCCCACTGGCCCGCACGGTTTTACCGCTCTGAGCATCACGCTCAAAAGGCCTCATGCTAGGGAGAGTCCATCCCTCAATTATAAACCCCTCGCCATCCCCACTTCTAACCGATGTGGGACTTTGGTTGACACCCAACCAATAGTCTCATTTCTAAAGCACTGGTCGTAGATGGGATTCTCACCTTCGAATCTGTGGAGCTTTTTAACGGCGACGACTCTTTCAGTAGGCAATTCTGCTCTGTACACACTGCCATATCCTCCTGTTCCGATGCAGTATGTATCTGTAGGGATGTAAGCGAGTCAAACCGTTCGCGAGCTATTCGAGTCTCGGTTCGATAAAGTGTTCGTTCGAGCTCGTTCGTTAATCTTAACAAATCAAACCAAACTTAAATTTTGAGCTCGAATAGTCTATCAAACCAAACTCAAACCTAAAGGTGTTCGACTCGAAAGCTCGCGAACATATTCGATAATGAGTTCGTTAATGGCTCGCAAACGTGTTCGCAAATTTTATAATTATTTTTTAGTATTATATATTATTATTTATTTATTAATATTCAATAATTAAATATTTTATATTAAACCACACAAATATGATAATAACTTAAGTAATTATTTAAATTATTAAAATATTTTTGTAACGTTTATTATTATATTTTGTTAGTTTGTTTATTTAATTCTATGAATAACACTAGATGTTTATAAACCAAACGTCCTTTTAATATTTACGAAAAAAAATATTTAAATATTCATGAAAAATGTTCATAAACAAGTTACTTTATGTATTCGTGAACACGTTCGTGAGCCTTAACAAACAGTTTGAGTTCGAGCTCGAGTTCGATATTTTTTTTTCTTGACGAGTTCGAGCTCGGGCTCGAGTTCGGTAATTCCTTATCAAACGATACTCAAACCTAGTAGTGTTCGACTCGATTCGGTTCGATTACATCCCTAAGTATCTGAGATCAAAGTCTTCTGTTGATTCAATGATGTCTTCGTACGCTATCTTCCCATCATAATTCCATATCTTGAATATGTCTCCATGTTTGCAATCAAATGGTTGTTTGCGATTTATTCTCTTCCCTTTCTTGCAATAGATGAATACAAATACACCTAGACATGAACATAAGAAGAAGACTAATGCAACACCACCAACAATTTGTTGGGATTATAAGATCTCATTCATTCCTAGGGACAAACAAAATATAACTGAGGAAAAGAACAACACAAGGATTTACGTGGAAATTTCAAAACTGGAGAAAAAATCACGGACCGAGAAAATATCACTATGTAAAAATTTTTACAATCACACAGAATTTCTCTCTCCCGACCCCAATCCATACACTCTTACAAATTTTTGACTAATTATAATAATTTAAAAACTAAAACTAAATTAAATATTAAAATTTTAATTGAAATAACACAAAAATTATAAGCAAGAATTCACTTGTCACCGATTAAATGTCAATTCAAATCTACTCGTGTAAGCTGAGACATTCCCTAACTAAACTGACTACGGAGTACAAATTTACCAAGAAAAGAAAATATGGATATTTGGATATGCCATAATTATTAAAAAAAAAATATGTATTATAAAAATTAAAGGACATAAATGTAAAATCCCCATAGTACATACCATGTGGTCCTCCGCATAATTTTCCTCTCTCCTTTTTAAATCATCATTATTATTCATATCTGTAATTCGGATATTCGATTATTGGGTAGTTTGTTTCTTTTGAGTAATCATAGGAAGTCGTAAGGTTTCATCCTAAGAAGACGAAGAACAAGAGTCGTTATTATGCGAAGCTGCTCAACAGGGAAACCCCCAGAAAACCTATTTCTTCTCACAAATTCTATAAAAATGGAAGCTTGGATGAAAACGGATTACCCTGCGTTTCATTTGTAGCAAAACGGCCTTGTTTTTGGAACAACAATCGACCTCCATTTTCCTCAAGTACTCTGGTTCATCATTCCATCTGGGTTGATGATTTAGAGAGAGAGAGAGAGAGAAGAGAGAGAGAGAGAGGGAGGGGAAATTATTTGACATTGAGGAGAAAGAAATTGGCTGTCCGGATGATATCCGATGGTTATTATACTTCAAAGAAAAGTGATGGCATATTTAAAGATGTTTGCGATGAGGTAAGCTACTAATGTTCCTGTATTGAATGTTTATCAATTGCAGACTGAAATTCCATTAATGTTAAGAATATGATTGTGTTTTTGCTGAATGTTGTCTGTAGTTTGGGGTTGATGGAATGATTATGAGATTCTTTGAATGGGAGGGTCTTTTATAGCCATGTTTTTTCTGCATTGTTCTTCCTATTCTTTGGGTGGGTGGGGTTGGGTGGGGTGGGGTTAGTTCTATTTTGACTTGGAACTTGCAAGTGGAAAATAAATTGGGGATGCTTTCATATTCTGTTGTGTCAAGATTCAGTTTCTCTGGTTTTGTGAATTTTTATTACAGAGATGTTCAATTCAATGTTGCTGGTTCTCATTTTAGTTGCTATGGTGTGTGTAATGATGTATATATATATATATATATATATGTGTGTGTATGTATGTGCATGTGTATATGGCTCAAACTTTTGTGTTCATTGTATAGGTTTGAGCAGTAAGAAGTATTCCCTGGAAGGTCCCTCTTCTGCCTTGTTATTGGGACTTTACCTTAAAAGGGAAGAACATACTGCACTCTTCAAAGTCTAAATTTGCTCAATTCTTGGCACTTATTTATGCTATTCAAACTTCTTACAAGATTTGTTGGATGTGTTGATGTTTACATATGTGTATATGTCTGAGAGAACCATCTGTTTTCATAGGAACTACTTATTTTCGTATGCAGCCATCTTCGCCCTCGTTTTTAAGCATGTCGAGAGTGCGTTGCTTGCTCCATGGACTCGATTTCAGAGCAATTTTCTTGTTCTTCCTTGTGTTTCCAGCCGGGATCTTCGCCATATATTGTCATGGACAGAAAATTACATACTTTCTTAGGCCTTTATGGGAGTCTCCTCCTAAGCCCTTTATCCCGGTTACTCATTACTACAACGCGAATGTTTCAATGGAAACTCTATGTAAACTCCACGGTTGGGGTATCCGTGAGTTTCCAAGACGCGTATATGATGCAGTGTTGTTTAGCAACGAAGTCGATATGCTGACCATAAGATGGAAGGAGCTATTTCCTTACATCACACGGGTGGTACTCCTTGAGTCGAATTCAACATTCACTGGCTTGCCGAAACCTCTCTACTTTGCCATACACCGGGAAGAGTTCAAATTCATTGAGGCTCGATTGACTTATGGTGAAATAGGCGGAAGGTTCCGGAGAGGTGAGAACCCTTTCATTGAGGAGGCATACCAGAGACTTGCACTCGACCAGCTTCTACGAGTAGCTGGCATAGACGATGATGATCTGCTGATCATGTCTGATGTTGATGAGATCCCTAGTGGACACACAATTGATCTCTTAAGATGGTGTGACGACATTCCTCCGGTTCTCCACCTTCAACTGAGAAACTACCTGTATTCATTCGAGTTCCAGCAGCATCAGCTGAGCTGGAGGGCTTCTATCCATAGATACCAGAAGAGGAAGACCAAATACGCCCATTACAGACAGACAGACTACCTCTTGTCCGACTCAGGCTGGCATTGCAGCTTCTGCTTTCGTCACTTGAGCGACTTTGTGTTCAAGATGAAAGCCTACAGCCACACGGACAGGGTTAGATTTTCGCGATTCTTGAACCCTAAGAGGATACAGGAGGTGATCTGCAAAGGGGCTGATCTATACGACATGCTTCCAGAGGAGTACACCTTCAGGGACATCATCGGGACAATGGGGCCGATCCCTCATTCATTGTCAGCCGTTAACCTGCCCTCGTTCCTGCTGGAAAACGCGGACAAATACAAGTACCTTCTGCCCGGGAACTGCTTGAGAGAAGGCGGGCGATGAGATCAAATACGAACGGGTTTATGTGTATACTCGATTAGATCTAGATTCGTCCTACAACATCATGGATTGCTCATTTGCATCTAAATGCACCCCTTTTTTGGTCTTGTTTTCCACTCTGTGATAGAATATTTACTCATCTCATCACAGATCAATGTACTTGTGTATTCGTGTAGCATCTAAATACAACTTCATGGAATTTTGGACAGATATAATCATGTTGCTTTTCTCTCTTTTCTTGGTTTGTTTGCCATGTTTCTTGATGTTGATGTCTCTTTGTAAGCTTGCATGTTGACTCAAGAAACATGAGATTGAAATAGCATTATACCTTAAAATTTATAGTATTTTGTTATAATATTTTTAACATGTTAATTCTAACTCCATTAAAAACAAATGTTGTGCTACTATAAATGGGGATAGTGGAATGTTATGAGATGTCAAGGGCCACATGTTATAACTGGTGGAGATTAGAGAGCACAAACAAATAATAATATCTAATGCCTTGGAATGTTCAAACTTCTTGTGCTTTATATATATATATATATATATATATATATATATATATATATATATATATATATATATATATATATATATATATATATATATATATATATATTCACTAATTAAAATTTAGAGAAATACATTGTTATATCTTTTATTAACATATGAGTATTAATGATTTTGGAATAATAAAAAATAATTTAGTAATCAAAATTTGCAAATCTCAAGTTACCTTGCAAAAAGTTTTAACACTATTCTCAACTAGTGTAATTTGGAGACAGTGTATCTCTTCTAAATAAATAGATAAAATCAAACAAAATAAAAAGATCCATTAAAATTTTAAGTGGGTAATGTATGAATAGGACAAAAATTAAATGCACTATGTTGACATTCTTGTAATTCTAAGTGATCGATATTTGGATAATTGATTTCATTTTGAGCAATTAATTTGGATCAAGTAGGCAAGAACCATATCTTTTGGAATTGAGTCAAGATTTGGCTATATAAATATCTATTTCAATTATAATGATATCTACATCCACTTAAAAAAAAAAACTTTCAATTTTTCAATTTTCTTGTTCAAAACTCAGAGGTGTTTGTTGGTGTAAGACGAGTAATCGAAATGAAAAACTTAGTAATGGTAGTAGAAAATGGTACTAATATGCTTGTGTTTTATAATTATAGCATACTCCCTTATCTCCTTGAAAGATATTCGTTTACTTTTTGCACGTGAATTAAGAAGTATAATAATTTAATGTATAGTAAGGTGAAAGAAATAATATTTTAATATGTGGTGGGTAGCTGTATTAGTGTTGAGTGTGGGGTCATGTGTAGTGGTTGTGGGTCACATCAATCCAAAAAGGAAAATGAGACGGAGCAAATAAAAAAATGAGAGGGAGTATTTATATTGTTTGGTTAATAGTATGAATCATTATCATAATTATTAACGTTGTTTGATATGAAAAAATTTTTTAGGAATTAATTTATAATTTATTTTTTATAAAAATTTTGTTTTATTATAATATTATTATTAAAAGGAATTTTTTTTTCATTTTAATATAATTTTTTATCATAATAAATTGGGATTTTGCCTTTTTACTTGGAAATAAAAGCCATAGGATCCAAATTACTAGAGAATGGGTATTCTAATTTTGATGAATATTATTTTTAAATTTTCAATCTACAACTAGTGTTTTTATTGAGTCACTTTCTTGTACATTCGATCCGTACAGATTATATGCCTATACATTTAGATTGAGTTATTTAATTTGAATAGATTATAAAATATTAAAGGGTAAATAATAATTATACCAAGGTTTAAGGATGAAAACATGCATCAAGGTATTATGCTGTATGAATGATACAGAATAACAAATTAACAATAACCAGCTGACGCATTCACAACAAACTCTTCATTCTATTTGCAAGAGTTAAATTAAAATAAAGATCAACAACAGTTTTTCAAACAACTACATTTTCAATAATTGTGCTGCTGTCTCTCCAACTGCGATCAAACTTCATTCCTACAACCATTTTTTCTCCGAGGAAGAATTTTAAATACTCTGAAGCGGGAGATTTATGGAAAGAGGGGAACGTCATCGCCCTCTACGCTCGATCCAGCCAATCGAAAATGCTGTCTTGGGAATCAAATGTCAAATCCTGTTGCACAAAACATAAACAACAACGTGATGTTAGCCTCCATGCAACCCAAATGAATGGAGATATCAAGCATAAAGCATTTATACAAGTGGCAAGGTGAAGTGCTTGCATTAGGATCAAAATCGGGAGGCGTATCGAGTTCCAAGTTGGCGAGCTCAGCAATTCCACAGCATTTGTTGTTCTCGTTCTCATGCACGCCACTTGCATCGACATCAAGACCAACTTGACTCAGAGAGGGGATGGTTAGTTTGGTTGAAGAATGGACCGTCTCGCTGCATGTTAGGGCGTTGCATCGACTTAAATCAGTGGCGTTAGCGTAGTCAGGAAAGCTAGTAGGCGTAGCATACTCGGTTTCATCTTCAAATTGAGAAAAATATGAATCATGAAACCGATCCTTGGGATTCTCCGATTCCTATTCCACAATGCCATAGTTTCAAGTATAAGTATGAGCAAAAAATAAACAATGTGATGTGGAAAATGCAACATGGTTGAGGCTTCATGAATCATAGATTGATGACAGTTTAAAATTATATACTCAGAAAAGGATGCATGAGTTGAGAGTTGAGGTAAACCTCGACTATTGATTGGAGGAAAAGATCATCCGAGAGGCAGTCGGAAGACGGGGTTTTGTGTATCCAAGGATGATCACAAGAGTCAGTCCCAGGAGTCCTTGGAGTCACATGAGATGTACTCATATCAGACTCTTGAGTTACTAAAGAGACTGCATTCTTCTCTGTCTCCTTGTGTGGCTGATAAGTGATTTTCGAAACCACATATTCGCCTTCTTTCTCATCTTCGTCGGTCCCAAGATGGTACTGATGCATAACCCAATTGCATTTTTCAGGCTTGGATCCCCTCTTTGATGCTGCATACAAGACCATGATTTTCTTGAAGCCTTTCTGGACCCCATTTTCCATCACCGGTTTGGTTTTCCCCGTCTTGTGCCAACGAACATGTCCATTGTTCGTATTTTCTTGATCTTGAATCTTACGGCGCTTCCTCGGTCCACTAGCATACGCATTCCTTATCCTGTAAAAGAAATGGGCACTGCTTCCATCTTTTCTAACACCTGAAAACAGAACAGATGATGTTGAGCATTGCATCATAAAGTAAAATGCAGCAAAATGATTTGCTTTGTCAAAAATCATAGAACCAAGGAAAACCTCTAAAAGAAAGTTATAAAACATTTTTATGCACTAAAACAGGTGTTCAGATTGAGTAATGAGGTTAACATAATAGTCTTTGAAGCAACATTTCACATTTAAACATCAAAATCTGAGGTTATCTTGTATTGAAGCTGCTAGAATACGAAAAGAATGCGCCACCGCGATTATCTACGAGCCATTTGTGTACTCACCAGGAAGATTTTCCGGATGAGTGTAACATATCCCTTCATCACCTTCTAGAGAAGGGATGAATTCATCAATGAATACATGGGGCTCTACATTTCCCTCCCCACATTTCGAAGCCAAATGATTCAACAACTCCACATCAGATGGATCGAATTTCACCCCTGCAGGGAGGCCAGGCCATTCATAGGCAACCTAAATGAAAAAAATCAGACATTTAGTTCAACCATTAGAATAAAAACTGCATTCATAAAAGGTCCAAGTTAGGTACATTCAATCCTTAAATTTCGAAGAGAAAATGACACACAAACTTTCTTAAATGAGACACAGTTCAATACTGAATAAATATGGCATGAAAGCATTAAAAGAAATATTAATGAAGAGAGGCTTACATCACTATTATCAACCTGATAATGGCATTTGGGGCATTGCCTAGTTGCTCCATAATCTTTTATTTGATCTTGAGCTGGTAAACTCGCATTGATTAATTTTTTTGCAATCCCTCGACTATCCACAAGCCATACCCTGCATTGCTCCAAAGATCAATCAAATCGAACAAAAAACGAAGAAACAGAGAAGATTGAAGAACAGCTCTTCATACATGGAACCTTTACCAATGTTGAAATATGTACTCAAACTCACAAGTGAAGAAGATAACTTTAAGGTTCAATGTTATTATCAGAAAAATGTCGACCTCAAATTCAAGAACCCAGCTCTGGTTTTCTATTTTTGAAAAGATAAGTTTATCCCAAAAGAAATTGGGGGTTTTGATCAACATGTTCTTTCTACAGGATAGATGTTATCATGAACTCCCATTGTCCCAAAAACAGCAGAAAAGCAACAGAGGAACAAGAACTTCATGGGAGCTGCAATGTCATCTTTAACAAGAAACAAGAACACCAGAAGAAACAGTTTAATCTAAAACTTATTTAATTTAAAAAAAGCCTTCCAAATTTCTCTGTTACCAAATGAAGCTCACTAAGAGTCTAAGACCACAGACCAAAACCCAGAAATAGAAACTCTCTCTCTTTCTCTCTCTGTCTCTCTCTGTCTCTCTCTCTCTCTCTCTCTCTCTCTCTCTCTCTCTCTCACACACACACACACACACACCAGAAAGGAAATATCTTGCCTATGTAACAATCAAGCGCGCGCGCAACGCACTGACACACACAAACGAACAAAAACACACTCACATATATCTTCTTAGCACATTCAAATCCTTTAGAATCAGACCCAGAAAATTTTACAGTTTTATGAACGATCGGATGGTATTCCAAGATCGAGTTTTTACCTATCCATCAAAATTTATTGAGCTAAGATGATAAATTCCCAGATAATTTAAAGAATCGATTCGTATCCCATTAAACATAACCAGAGATAAGAAGAAGAAATGGGATTACAAAGAAAAGATAAGCAGAATACATTTGAAATGAAGCTGCGAATAGAGTTTCCGAATAGTTTCCGCTTTTTCTCCACTCCGCTAAGGAAACGAGTGTGTTAATGAGCGGGAAAACCCAACATCAGGTTCGTGATCGCCGAGCCTGAGACTCGGACACGCATCCTAGGCACAGAGGCGTTGGGAGTTCGGGTCGGGTAGGCTCCACGGTTGACTAAACCTGAATCCGAGCCTTAGCCTCGGAAGAGCGTATATAAACATACGTAATGTCTTGCCTCCCAAGCTAGTAGTGGGAACTCGGTAGACATGAGGAATTCTCGATTTTGCCCCTGTAATATTTTCATGGACTTTTTTCATTTCTAGGAGTTGAGTGAGTGAGTAGAGTTTGTGTGAAAAGGAATTTAATCAATAAATGGGGGTAAGATAGGAAATTTAACTATAATTTTCTCCTTGCTGATTTACAGGAGCTTCCAAATGAATTCACATCTAGTTATGAATTTTGTTGTTTGTTAGGGATTAAATTATTATAGGGTGAAATAACGATAATAACCCCTAATTAGATAATGTAATACCATTACCATGTATTTTCTGTTGTATGGAGTATTAGATTTCGTTTGGAATCACGAGCTCCTATATTGGGCCTTAAAATTATAGCCCAATAACTACTTGGCCCATGTATTTTGGACCCATTTGAGCAATAGTAATGGGCCCCATCAGCTCTATTTGGACACTTTGCCAATCAAAAATTTTGATGCCATTTTATCTCCACATGCAGGGTTATAAATTTGATATGCTACAGCATTTCCGAAACAAATTGCACTGATATTATACACACAGATTTTAAGAAAAATTACTAGAATTTCACTAACTTTGTTAGAATATAGTTTTTCAGTTAATAAATAGTAGAGTACTAAATTATTAAGTATACTATTTGTGTTAACTGTTAAGTGAAGATAATAATTTTAAAATTAAGATGCATTATAAATTATGACTTTGTGATGTTTCCTTTGGATGGTAGATGGAAGGAGTAATAACTAATAAGTATCAATTGTTTCAAGATTTTTGAATGAAAAAGAAGCTGAAATCCAAAATAACAAGGAGCAGTAGAATTTATTTCTAAACAAGTATTTTCACAGTTCCATTGATGGTAATAATAAGAACCAGAGATTCTCACTGGTAATTTAGTCACTGAATTTCTAACATGCCAAAATGGAGTGAAGGCCTTTGGATGGATGGACCTTATTTTACACCTACATTACATCACAGCAACCCAAACTCCATCTACGTTCTCTTGCCCACTCGGTCAGCCACAGACGCTCGGTCAGCCACAGACGCTCGTCGTCTCGGGCGTTTTCTACGGTAGTTAGAGGATCTGTCCAAGTCAGCCCAATTGAGACTAGTAGCACTGGTTAAAGCAGAAGAAAAAACCCCTTGGCTTGTTTTCCATTGGTGTTTTTGGTGTGTCACATTTGTCGTCTCTCTTGGCCATCAAGGAGCTCGTGCCTGGAGACTCCGGATGAAAGACTGCATTCCCAGACATGAAGATCCTGGGTGGTATGGCTGGTTCAGGCGGTGAGATCGTAGATAGGTAATGGAGGAGCATGTGTATAATCTGAGTGAAGTTGGGACGAGCATTTGCGTCCTCCTTCCAACATGAGGTCACTATCGAAGCTAGATCCGATGGAAGATCTTCAGCACTTGGCCTAGCATTCTAGGATGATAAAAGTACAATTCAACCACACATGGACGTAAAGTCATACATACCATACATACTAAGGTTCGTTGCAATAACTGATTTACCAAATAAGAGGAAGTTTACCTTGAAAGCAGCAGCATATGCAGCTTGCAGATTTGACATGCCTTCGAAAGGTAACTTGTTGTGTATGAGCTCCCACAGCACGATGGCGAAACTGTAAGCATCCACTTTGTGGTTATAGTGCTTCTTTTCTCCTTGTCTAAGTGTTACAGTACTGTAGAGCTGCAACACGAGCATCACAGAGAGGGGATATGTTAAGCAACCCTATTGAGTCCGTTGACCCGAAACCAAATAAAGAAACGAATAATTTTGACGAAAAATGTTGAGTGGACAACCTCTGGCGCCATCCAACGATAAGTTCCAGTTTCAGCAGTCATCATCTCAGTCAACGACTCTTCTCTCGCCAAACCAAAATCCGCAAGTTTGATCGTCTTATGATCTGCTGTCAAAAGCAAGTTTTCTGGAAACAGAGAGAGAGAGATCAAGGAGTGCAAAAATCTTCACTATCCACACTGCAGATCTCAAAACAAGTCACAAGATTTCATGAGTTATTTGAGCAGTCGTTCAAATTACATTCACTTAACATGAATAAAAAGTAATCTTCGTCCTATCAAGCTATTAAACTCAATTGTAAGGACGCTTACATCCAAACTTGTGATTAAACCAAGGTTCTGCAAAATACGCTAACTTGATCGAACAAGTACTATAACAACGTCAGCCCAACATCAGAAACCACCAAAAAGCTACTCCAAAAGGCAAAAATAGATCCATGGCAAAGTTAAGTTAGTGGATTACTAAGAGCTAAAGAGCAGACGTGAAGTGCACGAGAAGTTGATTCCTTTCAGGCTGATCAGGAAAAACAGAATGCATAACTGATGTGAATTATAATATCATGAGCAGAGGGACAATTTCATCGCAACAGGTCGAACAACTCAAGGAAAACTGAAGAATTATTACCAGGTTTCAGATCACGATGAATGATTCCATGTGAGTGCAAACATTCCATTGCACGAGCTATGTCAAGAGCAAATCCTATGGCAACCCGCATATCCAGGCACCTAGGCCGCAGGTTTAGCAAGTATTTTCGCAAAGTCCCACCAAGTAGAAGCTCAGTTACTATAACCATAACAGGTTCCTTGCAAGCTCCAATGAACTGTAAACAAAAAACGAGTCCACCAAACATCGTAAACAACTAGTTCGAATAACTACAGTGTGGATCAATTCTTGGCATTGAATCAGATCAAGACACTATCCAACACACTATGTTATAAGTTGAGACAAGATTCACTATTACAATAGTAGCTTATATGTCCAAGGAAGAATGCACAACCTTAACTAAGTTCTTGTGCTGTACTTTCGATAGCATTGCAACTTCTCGGTCGAATCTGGCGTCTCTCTTCGCAATCTCTTCCTGTGTTTCTCCTCTGTGCACAATTTTGATAGCAACATTCTGGTTTTTGTATCTGATAAATGCGAGGAAATCAGAGATCATGCTAACTACTATGAATCTTGAAGCTAAATCCTTAACCAACACTACTTCATTCCCATTTCTTTAACTAAAATCAACAAACAGGTGGCAAAAAGATTAAACTACTTCAATTCAACTTTTAGCTTTTCGGCTTGAATTGATAATTAAATCAAACAAACAACACAATTCCCAATGCTCCATTAAATTAAGTTACACTATCATACCTAGAGATCATGAATCAGACAGAAGAGCAAAAAGTCAAACTTACTTTCCCTCGTACACTTTGGCATGGGCTCCTTCACCAATCTTCGGACCAACGAAAAGCAGCTTCGGATCGACCACCCATTTGGAGTCCAAACTAAACTCTCCTCCAGCATAAAACACAGATCCCATCTCTCTCTCTCTTTCTCTCTCTCTCTCTCTTCCCCCTCTCTCTCTAAAGAATCACCCACATTTATAGCAGCATCACCAAGATCAAGACTTTATGACTTCCACAAAACCAAATCCCACCAAAGAAATTACTCCAGGGAGCAATTCTCTCAACTGGATACACACAATCACAACTTTCTCACTCCAAAACCCACCACTCCACTTAAAAATAATACCCCCAACAAATCCCTATTCTTAAAAAACAGAGGAAGTCAATGGAAATCGAAATAGAAGAAGTGCCACCCGTAAATTAAAACAAAAAATTCTTGAAAATCAAGAATAAGTAAAACAACAAGCAAGAATGGATTCAAGATTAAGTGGGGGAAGTTTGTTTAAGCTTCTCACCGCGTTGAGCTCTTTATTCTCCCTCAGTGTGTGTGTTTGTGTGTGTGGGTTTACTCTTTGATCTACAGAGATAAAGCCGCGGAAGGAATTGAGTCTATGTCAGAAACAGTGGGGTGCATTTTTTATTTAATTTGACATTTTTTTAATTTAATTGTTTTTTTATATGAACTAGAAAGGGCACAGTGAAGGGTAAAAGGGGAATTTTCTCATATACCTCCAAGAAACAGTATTTTATTTTATTTTTCGATGATATTATAGTTAATATTTTGATTCTATTTAGTTTACTTGCGATTTAAAAAATAAAAATAAAGAATCATTAAACTTGCACATGGAAATGGATAGTCTTATTGGGGACAAGCCCACTCAACAATTGATGGGTATCCGACTTTGATAAGAAAAAAATTATTCAATGTTTAAAGATTATTAATTTTATTTAACCCTATTGTTGAAGAATGGTGTGTAAATCCTGATCCATCATGTGAGGTTGGAGTGTTGCTGTGAAGCTAAGGGTCTGAAGTACTTAATGGACGTGGTGCATGAGTAATACATGTGTTGTTAAGTCGAATAGATCAGCTACAAGACAATGCACCAGCTTGTGATCACATGCGGAGGATGCATCAGGTTGTTAGGTTGTTGAGGTGGTTACTTGGTAGTTGTGAGCATGTAATCCCTTCAAGTTGGTTAGCCAAGAAGCACGTGAGTTGTGATCATCCATTGGTGCACATGGCAGTCGGTTATGAGATGGGAATTGATATATATAAAGCTCACACACTACACCTGCAGAAGTAATCATCTTCATCAGTTTATATTCCTTCTTCCTCATCTGGTTTTTGCAGCTATTGTAAGGCTGATTCTGTAGCTTTCGAATCAGTTGTTCTTCGTGTATACATCAATCAATAAAAGAAAGTTATCTTCCCTCAAAGTGGACGTAGATCATGAAGATCGAACCACTATAATTCCTTGAGTATTCTTTCTTCCATTCTTAGTTTTAGAGTTTATATAGCAACTGTTTTTCAGTGTGTGTGTGTTGATCTAATTCTCAATTGATTGAACATCAAGTGTGTGATCAAGTGTCTTGTTGAAGATCAAGACCTAAGGAAGAATCACAACAAGTGGCGTCGTCTGTGGGAAACAAACCATCAAACACAGCTGCTGAATTCTGAGAAGATGAACACCACAAGGTTTGACATTGAGAAGCTCACTGAAAAAATGGATTTCAGTCTCTGGAAACTCAAGATGAAGGCGATCTTGACACAACAAGGGCTCATTGATGCATTGAAGCCACCTCCACCTATCAAGACAGAGATCATCAAAGATCCATCAGCAGCTGGACCTCCTAGAGCACAAGTAGATGATGAGGTACTCAAAAAGGCTCATTCTACTATTATTCTATGTTTGGGGGATAAGGCACTAAGGGAAGTTGCTAGGGAAACTACTGCAATTGGAATTTGGGAAAGGTTAGAATCCATGTTTATGACCAAGACTTTAGCAAATCGACTTCACATTAGGCAGAAACTAAATGCATACAAAATAACTGATGAAAAGCCTATATTGGATCAAGTTGATGAGTTTGTCAAAATTATGGATGATTTTGAAACTGTTGATAAAAAGATATCAGAAGAAGAGAAAGTTCTCATGTTGATGACAGCTCTTCCAAGATCTTTTCAGAGTTTCAAAGATACTTTGTTATATGGAAATCAGAGCTCCATCAAGTTTGATAATGTGTTGTTAGCACTCAAGTCTAGAGAATTACAGTTGGTCACTGATAGCACTCAGATTTCTGGAGGAAAAGGTTTGATTGTCAAGAAGAACTATCAAGTTAAAAGAAACAACAAGAAGAAGAGGGGTTATGATGGAAATAAACAAAACAGAAAGGAAGGAGAGCATGCCAAAGAAGGTGAAGTAAGTAAGTGCTATCATTGTAATCAACCTGGCCATATGAGAAGGAATTGCTACAAGTGGAAAGCTAGCAAAGGAAAAGGTATTGAAAAAGGGAAAGAAATTGGTCAACAAAACTAGGCAAATCAAACTGCCCCTGCACAAGAAGATACTACAAATTTTGTTGAAGTCTTGACAGTCACTGCATCAGAAGTCTCCACAGAATGGGTAATAGATTATGGTTGTACCTTCCATATGACACCAGTCAAGCATTGGTTGATAGGTTTTAAACATCAGATTGAGGGCTCTGTACTTCTTGGAAACAATCAGACATGTAAGATCATGGGAAGAGGATCTGTCAAGCTTGAACTATCTGATGGAACAGTAAGAATGCTTCATGATGTAAGGTATGTTCCTGATCTAAGAAGAAATCTAATTTCACTTGGAAATCTTGATTCCATGGGATATAGTTTTCAGTCAACTGATGGTTGTTTGACTGTCACAAAGGGAAATGATGTATTCTTGAAAGGTATTAGGAAACATGATCTATATTTCTTGTGTGGAAATACTGTCACTGCTCAAGCTTGTAACACTAGCAAAATAAGCAATTATTTACTATGGCATGGAATATTAGGTCATATAAGCGAGAGGGGTCTGCAAGAATTAGGTAAACAGGAGCTGTTATGTGGTCACACTTCAATTACTTTGAGTCAGTGTGAACATTGTGTGATGGGTAAGGCAAATAGGTTAAAATTTGGTGTTGGTGAACATAACTCTTCATCTGTATTGGAGTATGTTCATTCTTATTTGTGGGGACCTGCCAAGAACATCACAAAGGGGGGTGGAAAATACTTCATCTCCTTTATAGATGACTATTCAAGAAAGGTATGGATTTATATATTGAAATCCAAGGATGAAGCCTTCACCAAGTTCAAAGAGTGGCTAGTTGAGGTTGAAAATCAAACTGATAAGAAGTTGAAGTGTCTAAGGACTGACAATGGTCTGGAGTATCTGTCAGATGAGTTCAATCAATTTTGTAAGGATAGAGGAGTTAAAAGGCATAAGACTGTTCCATTAACTCCACAGCAAAATGGAACAGCAGAAAGGATGAATCAGACCATTCTTGAAAGAGTCAGATGTATGATAAGTAGTGGAGGTTTTCCTAAAAGTTTCTGGGGGGAATTAGCTACTACTGCAGCATTTCTTATAAATAGATGTCCATCATCACCACTAAACTTTAAAACTCCTGAGGAAATGTGGAGTGGTAAACCTACAGATTACAATAGCTTGAAGGTAATAGGATGTCTTGCCTATGCTCATATAAAGCAAGGAAAGCTGGAACCAAGAGCCTTGAAGTGTGTATTAGTTGGTTATCCATCTGGAGTAAAGGGTTATAAACTGTGGTGTCCAGATCAACAAAAGATTTTGATCAGCAGGGATGTTTCTTTTGATGAAGGGAAAATGCCACTGATTGAAAAGATGAAAACTATAACTAGTTCTGATCATGAAGTTGAGTCTCAGGTGGAGTCTGGAAATTCTAGTAGTGGTGACAGCATCTTAGAAGGTCAGAAATACTTATCATCTTGCTAGAGATAGACAAAGAAGAGAAATTATATCACCTGCAAGATACATCCAAGCTGATCTTGTTTCTTATGCTTTGTATACTGCTTCTGAAGTTGAATCACTTGAACCTGGGAATTACAAGGAGGCTATAAGTAGTGTTGATAGTGATCAGTGGTTAATGGCTATACAAGAAGAGCTCTTATCTCTTGAAAAGAATCACACTTGGGACATAGTGGAGAAGCCTAAGCATCAGAAGCTGGTGAGTTGTAAATGGATTTTCAGGAAGAAACCATCTACAGTTGAAGTTGGAAAGCCTAGATTCAAGGCAAGATTAGTTGCAAGGGGTTTTTCACAGAAAGAAGGTATTGACTACAATGAGATATTCTCACCTGTGGTTAAACATTGTTCTATAAGGATCATTCTCTCATTAGTTACTCAATGGAATCTTGAGCTTCATCAGATGGATGTTACTACAGCTTTTTTACATGGAGAGTTAGAGGAGCAGATATACATGACCATACCAGAAGGTGTTGAACTTCAAAACTCAAGTTCAAAAGCCTGTTTGCTTAAAAGATCTCTTTATGGTCTTAAGCAAAGTCCAAGACAATGGTACTTGAGGTTTGATGAATACATAGTTAAGTGTGGATTCCAGAGAAGTCTACATGATAGCTGTGTATACTTCATGGAGGAAAGTGGTCTGTTTACATATCTTTTATTGTATGTTGATGATATGCTATTGGCTAGTCATACAATGGTTGGAATTTTGAAAGTAAAGAGAATGTTGGAAGCTGAATTTGACATGAAGGATCTTAGAGAGGCCAAGATGATCCTAGGAATGCAAATTGACAGAAACAGGATAAATGGATCTTTAGTGCTGAACCAGGAGGCTTATATGTTAAAGGTCATTAAAAGGTATAATATAGATGAGTGTAAGACAGCCTCCACTCCATTCAAACAAGGTGTAAAGTTGACTCTACAGCAGGGACCAAAGACTGAAACAGAAGTTATGAATATGGACAAGACTCCTTATGCTAGTGCAGTAGGAAGTCTAATGTATTGTATGGTCTGCTGTAGGCCAGACATGGCTTTTACACTTAGTGTTTTGAGCAGGTTCATGGGATCTCCTGGCAAACTACACTGGGAAGCAGCAAAATGGGCTATGAAGTATATAAAAGGCACTGTTAGTAAAGGATTGAAGTTTCAGAAGTTAAGTCAAGACAGTGAGGTTTTGTGTGGATATGTTGATGCAGATTTTGCTGCATACATGGATACTAGGAAGTCATTAACAGGTTATATCTTCACTCTTTATGGAACTGCTATAAGCTGGAAGACCAGTCATCAGTCCATAGTAGCCTTGTCCACAACTGAAGCAGAGTTTGTGGCATTAACTGAAGCTATTAAGGAAGGAATTTGGATAAGTGGTATGCTTGAAGAGCTTGGAGTGAAGCAAGAAACAGTGAAGGTGTTCTGTAATAATCAGAGTGCGATTCATTTGACAAAACACCAGGGCTATCATGAGAGAACAAAGCACATTGATGTTAAGATGTATTTTGTGAGGGATCTTGTTGAAAGTGGTGCTGTCAAGGTGTGTAAGATTGACACATCTGTCAATCCTGCTGATTGTCTAACTAAGGCCTTGCCTAGTTCAAAGTTTGAACTAAGCTTAGGCTTAGTTGGGATGTGTAATGATAACTAAAATGCTGCTCAATATGAGCAGCAAATGGAGGGAAGGTAGTAATCTTAGTTGAAGATGGATACTTGATTTAAGGTGGAGTATGTTGAAGAATGGTGTGTAAATCCTGATCCATCATGTGAGGTTGGAGTGTTGCTGTGAAGCTAAGGGTCTGAAGTACTTAATGGACGTGGTGCATGAGTAATACATGTGTTGTTAAGTCGAATAGATCAGCTACAAGACAATGCACCAGCTTGTGATCACGTGTGGAGGATGCATCAGGTTGTTAGGTTGTTGAGGTGGTTACTTGGTAGTTGTGAGCATGTGATCCCTTCAAGTTGGTTAGCCAAGAAGCACGTGAGTTGTGATCATCCATTGGTGCACATGGCAGTCGGTTATGAGATGGGAATTGATATATATAAAGCTCACACACTACACCTGCAGAAGTAATCATCTTTATTAGTTTACATTCCTTCTTCCTCATCTGGTTTTTGCAGCTATTGTAAGGCTGATTCTGTAGCTTTCGAATCAGTTGTTCTTTGTGTATACATCAATCAATAAAAGAAAGTTATCTTCCCTCAAAGTGGACGTAGATCATGAAGATCGAACCACTATAATTCCTTGATCATTCTTTCTTCCATTCTTAGTTTTAGAGTTTATATAGCAACTGTTTTTCAATGTGTGTGTGTTGATCTAATTCTCAATTGATTGAACATCAAGTGTGTGATCAAGTGTCTTGTTGAAGATCAAGACCTAAGGAAAAATCACAACACCTATATATAAAACTCTTAATTAAGAGTAATATTTTTCAATAATTTATAGTATAACAAAAATTAATTCATTCATGAGGGGAGTATTAGTTTATTATGTAACGAAAAGGTAAAATTACCATTTGATACACACTTGTACTCCTAATTACTATTAGATACATTGATTTAAAATAATTACTATCACATGCTGTATAAAATATTAAAGTAAAATACCAAATATAACACTAAATCTATATACTTTTAAACCACAAACTCTAAACCCCCACCCACCGCAGGACCGCCGCCGGCCGGCCGCCAGAAACTGCCGGACCGACGCCGGCAGCCGGTCGCCGGAAAACTGATGTCAGTCGCCATAAAACTGCTTCGCTGGAGCACCGCCGGACCGTCGTCGGAACTCTGCCGGACCACCACACTTTTTTGCTGCACACACTTTTTTTTACTGCACACACTTTTGTTACTACACACAACATTTATGTGCAGCACATTGTAGGGATAATATTGAAATATCACTATATATTTTTGTAATTAGTAGTAATTTTTTTGTATGTTTGTATCTCATAGTAATTAAGGGTTTTTTGTGTATCTAGTAATAATCCTCCCGAAAGAAAATATATCATAATTAAATTACATAAAGAGAAATTTATTATGGAACCATTTTATATAATTATGAGTTATTATTATTATATTGAATTTTTTTTTATGTGATAAATGTGGAGTAGGAGTCATGACAATTTCTTATCTTTCACCTTTTTATAGTAAACGAGATAAGGTATAGACCTATTGTCTAATAATAAGTCAAAATAATGAAATCATAAATCAAGTATATGATGAAACTTGGAAAACTAACTTAAACTTGCACTTGTATATATTTACACCTTTTATTTATTTATTTGGTAGAGCTATATATGTTACCCATTAAATAAAAAAAAAACAGTATCATTTTATATGATTTTCATACATTTTATAATCTTTATTTATTCTTGCTGTTATTAATTTCTAATTGTTTAGCGAGATTTTCTTTTGTTCAATTACTAGCACTCACGAGGATAATTATGTGAAATATATTTTGTTTTAATATTTATAAAATAAATACAAAATCTTATAGTGCCGTGTTTAAAAAAATTTCACATTCTTCTTTATAATAACTTACAAAAAAATTCTAAAACTTAAATAATAATAGAGTGAGGCTTGCGTGCACCCGGGCGCACGGAACACATTCCGTGCGCCTTTAGAAATTTTGTATTATGGGTAAGGGTACATTAATTTGGTCTAAAGGGTATACACTTTAATTACTAAAAGGTACACAATTTTGTTTTAAAGGGTATACACTTTTCATTAATATTTTTTTTCTTTAGAAAATAAAGGGTACACATTTTTATACTAAATGGTATACAATTTAACACAAAATTCTAAAGGCGCACGGAGTGTTGTTCGTTCGCCCAGATTTTTCTTTAGAAATAAAGGGTACACATTTGTATACTAAAAGGTATACAATTTAGCGCAAATTTCTAAAGGCGCACGGAAAGTGTTCCGTGCGCCCGGGTGCACAGGAGCTTTTGCCATAATAATAATCCTTAATATATGCAAACACAAAAAGTAAACGTCAGGATATAGCATCAGTCTTTGTTTTTTTTACTTATATTAAGTTATAGCACGCAAAATTTCACAATGTATTAGAGCGTCTCAAATCAATTCTTTAAAATTTGAAAAGGAAATTTATAGAATGGAGAAATCAGCATCTCTAAACAAAGGCTTTAAAAATTAATGTGGAATTTTATGAAAATAGAGTGTTATTAGTATTTGATTTTCTTATTTAAAAATAAAATAAAACTCATTAAACCAAAGGAAACTTGTATCAATTGAAAAATATAAATATAAATATAAATGTAAATAATTGACATGAACTGTTCACACGTGTGTTGGTTGCAGTGTGGACATATATCAAATAAATCCAACACTCTGTACTCTCCCTCTCGGTGGGGTGTCGGGGTACGGTACCGCCTAATTATTGTCCATCTATTCTTTTTTAATTTTTATTTTTTATTAATCCACATCAATCATTTTTTATTCAACAAAATTACATTCTTCATCAATCTAATCGATAATGTTTGATTGCGATTTAATTTTTCATTTAAAGAATCTCCTTAAAATTTCCATATAGTATATCTCTATATATCCCCTTAACATTTATTCACCCTTATATCCTACATTATCTTTTCTCAATTAATATATTTTTTTTATTTCTCTCACTTCTTCTCTCACCTCAATTAATACCCGATTTCACATAAAATTTAAATATGTTTTACTTAAACCTAAAACAAATATAACAAATGGTATAAAATAGCACTATTCACTAATTTATTAAATTAACTTAAACCCCAAACAACACCAGCATAATAAATTTCCTAATTTAGTCTCATAAATCTCATAAAATACTCCAAGGTTGTTGGTAAATTCAAAATTTGTGAAGCTACTTTTAATAACTTTTAGAAATAGTTTAGAATAAATGCATAATTTTGAATCATTAAAAAAAAAAATTATGTAGTACTCTATGAATAAAATTATTGCCTCTATTTTTTATTTATTTTCACCATTCCCATTTTAATTTGTTACACAAAACTTTTCATTAAGATAAAAAGATCATAATTAACTACAATCTCTCGTACACTTACATTTACAAAATGATTCATTCTACATAACTTACTAGCATATTTTATCATTTATTAATTTATTAAAAAAAAGTTATAATACCTCATTTTGGTTTAAGTAGAAAAAAAAGTGGATTTAGTATTAAGTAAATAAATAGTGTTAATTTTATATTCCCTGTGTCCCGCGTCGTTTTTCATTTTGGTTGTCTCAAGTTAAGATTTACATTTTCTTTATCATATTAGGCCCACTCAAAATAATTAATTATTCTATATAGAATCCACACACAATATTAATACAACTACCAATTTTACATTAAATATTATTTTTCTAACCTCACTACACATTAAAATATTATATGTGCGTCAAAGAGTAAAATGTGATGTGTGAGAGATTTGTAAGATTTATGTAATTCTAATTTTAATAAATCACAGTTAAAACAATGAATTAGTTATATAATTTAAATATTGAAATAAATATCGAAAGTGATTATATTTGTTATAAATTTATTTTTCCAGATATAAATTTAATAAATCTTTCTGTCAAAAAATTTAATAAATCTCTCTTTAAATATTGGCTAATTACACTGTGCACCTGGATGCACCCTATCTTAAAAAATGTATACAAATATAAACAAAAACATATACTGATTATGAACAAAAATATATACAAATTAATTGTTAGTTTTTTTAATGAAAATTTGAGTATAAAAAAATATACAATTATTAAAAAACATGTATACACTATTGAATAAAAAGATACACATATGGATGTTAATTTTTTTAATGAAAAACTTAGTGTGAAAAAATATATAATTATTAAAAAAATATGTATACAAAATAGAATAATATGTATACAAAATAGAAAAAAAAGTTATACATATATGGATACACCCTTACACACATCTGCACCTAATATCAATTCTTAAATATATATCCCCAATATATATCTACAACCTCTGTTGAACTTTACCTATCTCTTACCATACATTATATTGTTATCAATTACTCCTTTACCTATTTCTTACCATACATTATATCGTTATCAATTACTCCCTCCATGAATGTAACATTTTTTAGTTGTCACACCGAAATTGACACATTTTCTTTTAAAGCATATCAGACTCACTCAAAATAATTAATACATTCATATAGATGTCACACCCACCATTAATACACCTCACAGCTATAATTAATGAAATGAAAGAAGTAATACTTTTTGAGTATTTCTTCCTCTATCATTTTTCATTTATTTTCTTACCTCAATTAATTCTTAATTTAATATGAATTTTAAATCTTATCTTATCAAAATTCAAAACACATACATAAATATTATTGATGAATCCCAAACCTGTTGTGACGGTTCGGTTCGGCCGGCTAGACTTGCTAACATCAACCGGCAATAGCAGACTCGGTTAGTTCAATTCCATTGGCCACTATTCATTTTTGGCGCCGAATGGTATAAAATGCGCTGTCGTCCCCAATTCCCTCTCCCAAATGCGAATGTGCGATCAATCGATTTTCCTAAAGTAATGATCCAAGCGCGAATTGCATTCAATCTTCATTACGACCGTCCAATTCTTGTCAATTTTCCGCTCCGTAATCAGAATGCGCCGATTAGCCTCCCCACCTTGCGATTCCAGTCGGGAAATGCATCCTCTCTCCGAGTTAGAAGGATTCAGATCGCACATTGCACGGATAATTCGTCTGTCTCAAAGCAAGAGGCTGATTTTTCGCGAAGTGAAGCTGTGCCTCCCTCGGGTGCGCATGTTTGCAACCCTGTTGTTCCCTTTTAATTGCTGAAATATAGTTCATAGTGATAAGCTAGCCGGTTCTTCTTTTTTAATTTTTATGTGAAGGTGGTAAATCGTCTAACTCTGCTGCGTGGATCGGTGTGGCTACTCTTACAAACAAGATCTTGGTGATTCTTTAACAGTTTTGTTTTATCTTTAGTTATTCATATATAGAATTTTCTGTCAGACTGAATAGATTTCTGGGATGGACGTTTGTATATTGTAGGGTTTACTTAAAGAGGTTACAATGGCTTCAGTTTTTGGCGTTGGTCCTGTTGCCACTGCTTTCAAGTACTTCTAAATTTACCAGTGACCCTATGAACTGTTGGTCTATTTCAGTTGAGAAGTTGTTAAATATATTGGAAGAACTTTCTCTTTGATCATTCTTATGGTGGTGACTTTTTCAGGTATGCTTGGGTTTTGCCGGGTTTCTCGTCATTGCTTCTTGGTGGTGAGTCAATATTGTATGATGCAAATGCAGAATTTATTGCTCTTTTTGCCTTTTGCGTTCATGTAATCTCATTCTATTCCCCCATTTGATGAACCAACGGGAATGTATGATGTAACAATTTTGAATGCAATTTCTTTGGAATGGGCTATCATAGGGAAAGTTCTCTCTGGACACTGAAAATTGTTGCTTAGTTGTTGAAAGTTCCACGATAAATTTCAACTCCATTTTATCTAGAAATGCCACATTTACTCTGCACCAACTATTTGTGGCAGGTGTAAATGGTCCTATCCATATTATCATGTCTACCACTTTAAGGTAATAAGTCCTCATAAATCATTATTATTGTCCATGTTATATGTTTGTCAAGCTGTAACAATTTCTATTTTGTAATCATCCAGCAAATTTTTCAGTTTCCAACTCTTTATGAAACATTTTACTTTGAACTCCTATATTTAGCGTCATTTGTTCCTTTATAAAAATAATAAATAAATAAATAAAACTGAAGTCTCTGAGTTTATTATGCATCTCATTGTCTCTTCCCTCAAGGGATAAATTGTTAGTTCAAAAGATATAGGTTGGGAATTCTAACTTCGTATTTTGAATCTATTATTAGTTTGTGATTTTATAAGTTCCTAGCTATAGACGACATTGTGCTATCGTTTTCTTGGGGGTGCTTGGTATTTATTTCACTCTTTTGACTTTTGCTAAACTGAAATTGATCAGTAAACTCCCAAAGGAGCGTGGAAAGAAGCTATTTCAACATCTTACCACCATTATGTTTCTGGTATGCTGGTTCACATTATTTTTCAGTTCAATTGTGCTTTAGTTTCAACTCATTCCTTTGCATGATAGCCATGATGCTATGCAGGTAGGAGGTACAACCGCTACTCTTGTTTATATCTTCCCAGAATTCATACTTCAGATTTATGCACCTGGGTATGATGAATAATAATGTGTATGTAGAGAATTTACATAAATTTAGTCATTTTACCTTTACTACATTATTTGTATTTATGCACCTCTTTGAATTCTTCATTTAATGGTATCACTTCGCAGTTTGTGGATCCTGGCGGAAGGAAAAATCATAAGAGAATTGGCTACAGAACAGGTAATGATCATGTATCACAGTTTAAGTGAAAGTGCAAAACTTAAGTCAAAGCCTTCTCTTATACTCCCATCTTTGATATCCCCTTTTGCTGTACCCTCCATAGAAATTGCTGGTAATATTCTTAGGATCTCAGACAGTCAATCGGGTTTCTAGGATTAGCCCCCACAGCTTCAACTTTAATATATTTTTGTGGAAGTATTAATTAAAAATGTTTCGCCTCTCTCATCAGTTTCTGTTTATTGTTTATCTATTTTTTGTTTCCTTTTCCAGCTGAAAATCATGACACCATGCATAGTCCTTGCAGGTCCTGTTGGACTTGGCTTCGGATACATGAGGTATACTAGTTTCTAGTAGTTTTGTATAGCATGTAATTATCTACCATTTTTAACAACACCTTCCCACTCCCCACACCCAATCCAATCAGTGCAGAGGGAAATGATGCTCTCCCTTCTGGTAGCCCTGCTTTATCCAGTGCACTTCTGATTGTTGCTGTAAGGGATTTTCAATTCTTGTAATTCACATAAAACTGTTTCTTTGATATCCTATAACACTTTCAGATTATGTGCCTATGTAATGCCTAACATTGTTGTAAAACATTGCAGTGTCTTTTTCATGCTTTTACCAGACATTTAAATGCTTCCTCAACTGGTCAGTATTCAGTAAGGAAAATTTTCTCTCCCTGCATAATAGCATGTGCAGATTTTGCTGATACGGCTCCGATTTCCTTCTGTAGGTGGAAAAATTGTTTCATTTGCAGCTTCTCTTGGATTATCTCTGCAGTGGGCCATCCAGGTCAACTATTCTAAACAGTATCTATGCTATCTACCCTGAAGTTTATATACAGTCGAATTGTTGTTCTTGGAATCATGATTTGAAGATATTACTTGTTTCTGACGTAGTATTCTGAAGGAATCATACTAAATTTCAGGTGATAGTGCTCAGAAAAAGGTGGTCTAGTATTATTGCAGATCCATTTGTTAGTATCTTAAAATGTGGAGATGTTTGTGAGGTGCATTGTCAAGACCTTTGAGTCATAGGGTATCTTACTTAACAAGATTCCAGTCATTGATTACTTCTAACTCCTCTTTTCTTCCATCTTTTGAATTTTTGGGTGTAGTTCTTCTTATTGTTGCTCCCAGCAACCGTAAGTTCAGGCTTGGCACAAATTGCATCTTTTACTGACCTTTGTTTTGCATCTCACGTTCCTGATGCTGCTTCTGGTCTCTCGTGTAAGTTAGTATGGGTGCAAGGTCTAGTTTGGCTTTACAGATTACTGATCAACTTAACTGTGTATTGTGTTGGCCATCTTAAAATTTGAGCAGTTCAAATCCCTGTTACAAATTATTTATCTATCATATATGTGAGTTATACAAGATAAAAAAATTGGACTTAGTAAAGTTGAGTACTTTGATCAAGTTGTAAGGACATAAGCATAAAATATTCAAGAATATTAAGCAGAGCCATGGACGAAGACTATCTACCAAACTTGAAGTCTTTTTTTGTTACTTTGCAAATGACAGCATTCTTGGTCAGATTCTAACAGCATTTAGCATATGATTTTGATGGAAGAACATGCTGCTCTGAATATAGGATAACCTGCTGTCTTGCATATACTTATCCCATTAGCCAATTTGGTTAATTTCATGTGAGCTATGAAATTAGTACACTGGGAGCTGTGTTTTCGAAAGACTATTTATCCGTCAAGCTGACAGTTACATGTCGTGATATGTTGTTGGGTGTATTTTCAGATGCATACCTTATGGTCATGGCACCATTGGGTGCACTTTCAAGCATCATCATACTGCCTCTTGTGCCTACCTTCTGCAGACTTGTCAAGGTACAGCATGGTTACGATTACTTTAGATCATTTAAATGTTATTGTTCTGTTCGCATTTGGTTTCTGTAATTCTTTTAAAATAAATATATTTCATGCTAGACATCGTCATGGAAAAGCTTAGTGACCGAACTGGAAAGATCTCTGCTGCTTTGCATGGTAGGTCTTTCATAACTGTTCTTTCCTTTACCTACAGTATACTTTCCAAATAACAGGACTTAATGCTAGGCATCATAAATTACATAGTATTTCTTGAACTAGTTGAATGGGTTTGCTTCTGATGCAGGTGGTTCTTTTGCCTGCATATTCCATTATGCACATCTTGGCAGAACCAAGCTTCCATGTCCTGTTCAAATATTTTGCATTCGACTCTTCCGCTAGTGCTCAAGTATCTACCCTCTTTTGTGCTTGTGAGTAAAAAATGTCTCTCATTTTCTTAATCAGGAATACTAATGTGTCCTTTTTCATTTAACACCAACTCTTAGAAGCTTAAATTTTCTGACTCAGTTATTTGCACCCAGATTCCCTTGGTGCACCATTCTTCTTTGCTAGAGACTTACTAGTTGCAGTTTTCTATGCCTTTGGAGATGGAACCGGACCTTTTCTAGTCAGTGCAGGTGCCATTACTTTAAATGCTTTTCTGGACTGGCTTTCAGTTTCAAAACTCAACCTTGGTGCGGAGGGACTGGTTGGTACATATATCCGATTATTGATGATATAATTCAAAATTCTTTGGTTACATTTTACTAAACGAAACTAATCTGCATTTATTCAGGCATTCTCAACGTCATTCATATCTATTCTCTCCGTCTTTCTCTTGTTCCATCTCCTCAAGACGAAGAAGCTCTCCGGTAAGAATTCGCAGCATAAAATATTAAGACGAAACTTATAGTGCATGTGCATTTCTCATGACAATCCTCAGGATTATCAAACTATACTGCTATGATCTACCCTGCTATGCTGCTATCGATCTGCTGCATCACATCAAACCTCACCACATCAGCTGGTTACAAACTGATCCGCCAGCTGTTGGCTTCCACATTCCTCTCAAGGTCTGCTCCTTAGTTACTTGCACTATATCTAAAATAGAATTGTCAAAATGGGTTAGACTCTCTAGGTCAACCCGCCCTGCACACCAAAAGCACACAACTGGAATCGCTAAATGGTCCATCCCAGTAATGATCGCCACATTTAATTTTGGAAAAAGTTAGATTGTATGAATTGTGGGTAGTCAGCCCACTTCGTCATCTCATCTTGATAACTTTATTTGAGGTCCATTTACACAGACTATATACTGCTTCCGTTCCTAAGAACCCTTCATGTTTACTGTTCCACATTGTTTACGGAAAGATGTTCTTTCTATCAACTTTGTTGACTTTAGAGGGTATTGTAATGTGTAAGGTGAGAGTAACAAATTTGAAATTTAAGTAACTTTTGAGGTCATGGATAAATGAGTTGTTTCCTTTTTTGGAGTGTGAAGGATGTTATGGGACGAAAAAATATAGAAAGTGTCAAGGGTTTTCCGAAATGGAGGGAGTATAATAAAAAAGGAGTTAGGCTTGCCGGGCCACTCTCCATCACCCACAAATGACCCAAGCCACTCAACTCCACCAAATGGTCAAACCTGCTTTGATATCTCTAGCTAAAAACTGCAAATTTTTGTGGTCAGTTATCAGCTTTGAACTTTTATAGGTATGATTTGATGAAGGAGGTCGTGAGTGTATCAATGGCTAGCGTTGTTGGACTCATTGGCTTCTTTGTTCCTGCTGTTCTCCTACACATAACTGGAATTGAGGTGGTCAGAGATTTGTATAGAATGTTGATTAAGCAACAATCTGTCAGACCAGTGGCCAACTCACTCAACTACTGACCAGGTTATTTAAAAATTTTATTTACACATTTTGTTAAATGGATAATTTTCTTTTAAAGAAATTGTCAATTTAGTCAGTGTAACATTTTTTTTTCCTTTTAAGGAAATTGTAGGTTGTAGTTAATTTGTTAGTGGTCTGATTTAGTTGACTTGGGAATTCTTTTTGAAGGATCAGGTTTAGGGTCCCAAAAGTGAATTAGAAACATGTATCACTGTATGGTCACAGTTGATAATTTAATGTTTATAGTTGATGATAAATTTTATTCTACTGAATATTCTACAATTATTTATTTATTGTAATGATTCTTGCAATATTAATGATTAACTATTTTAATTAATAAGTAATTATAATATTAGCAAAGTTTCCTATTCACCTGAGAGTCTGAATCCAGTACACACAAATCTAACTCTGCAGTATTATAGCTATAACTAGTACGAAACTCGCGTAACACGTTACGCGGGATTATTAAAATATTATTTTTAAAACATATTAATGAAATTGAAAAATATTAAAAGTTATCATTTCATTAATAAAAGACAAAGACTTACGTGAGACCGGCTCACATAAGGGCTTATGTGAAACGGTGAGAAAGTGACAACTTTTATATAGGAAAGTGATAGTAAACTAATGAAATGTGATAATACTATTTCATGAACAGTTTATAGTATAAATAAAAAGTGATAACATTTTATAGCCAAAGTGATAATGTTTTATAGCGCGAATGATAACTATTTTAAAAAGTGAAAAATGAGCTCATTTGAGATTGTCTCACGCAAGACCTAACCTTAATAAAAATATCTAACTTTATTGGTAGAATAAGGATTATAATAAGGCAAAAATTTGTGTGTTCTCGGGACATGTTGTGCACCCATATCTTTAATATAATTTTATATATATATCTCATTTATATAAAAAGAAATTAATAGTACTTTGTAATGGGAAAGATCAAAATGACAAAACGAATATTTAAAATAATAATGAATTATCTCATGCATTCGAATACACGCGTACACCCATCTATATTAATTTTATTCAATACTAATGTATATATGTATTTCTTAATATTTATTAAGAACCCTAAACCCTAAACTCTAAAACCATAAACCCTAAATTTAGGGTTTAGGGTTTTAGAGTTTAGGGTATATACATTTGTATATATTTTTTTATATTCAGTAATTTATTAAAAAATTAAGTAAAAATCTGGAAAAAATTATTAACAAACTTTATAAATTCTTTTATTCATTAATATGTAATATGATAGGTCTGGCATGAAACCGCTTCACGTGAAATCATTTTACACTTTTTATAATACTTATCACTTTCGCCATAAAATATTATTAATTTCGATATAAATTGTTATCACTGTCATTTATACCATAAGTTGTTCATAAAATAGCACAATCATTGGTTTAATATCTTTTTTTATAGTACCCGAGGGTATTGCGGTATTATCCGTACTCGTTCCAAACCCTAATGTGATTTTCACAACTATTTGTATCCGTCTCAAACCCGTTTACAATTACCCATACGTGCCCCATTAAGATTTGAATAGAATAGATACTTAAAATGCCCATTTCATTATCATCCCTAACTATTATCATTTAATAAATAAAATCAATAAATGTATATAATAATTATAAATTATTGTATAATTTAAATTAATTATTAAAAATAAAAAAATAAATATAAAATAAATAATTAACAATAAAAAAATTATGAAAATTAATTAATATTAAACTAAGATTTATTTTTTCATGAAATTCCTCATTTAGAATTCTATAATAAACTAAATTTATTAAACTTTAAATTCTAAGGATAAATAGATTAAATCTATTAAATAATTTCTTACTCTTCTAAAAATATTTTATTTATTAATATATTTTATTAAAGAATATTTTACAATATAAAAATTGTTATTAAATTTAAAAATCTATTTCTCCAATCATATATTATTAGTAATATGGATGTCAAATTAAAGATCATGAAAAGACAATTAATTTGATATAATTTTATATAAATTCTATTTAAAAATAAAAAATTTAAAACACTTAAAGTTTTAGGTAAATTTTTAAATAAGATAAAGAAAAATGAAATATTTTGATTGGTTATTTAAAATAAAGTAACTACATTATCTTCCTTCTTAAGCAAGTTTATTATTAAAAAAAATTCAAAAATCTATAAAAATGACACATCACCTAAATTACTCACATGATGCCATATAATAAATCCAAAACCCTCCTTTATTATATAGTACTAGTACGAAACCCGCGTAACACGTTACGCGGGATTATTAAAATATTATTTTTAAAACATATTAATGAAATTGAAAAATATTAAAAGTTATAATTTATATTAATAAAAGACAAAGATTTGCGTGAGACCATCTCACATAAGGGCTTATGTGAAACGGTGAGAAAGTGATAACTTTTATATAGGAAAGTGATAGTAAACTAATGAAATGTGATAATACTATTTCATGAACAGTTTATAGTATAAATAAAAAATGATAACATTTTATAGCCAAAGTGATAATGTTTTATAGCGAGAATGATAACTATTTTAAAAAGTGAAAAATGACCTCATTTGAGATGGTCTCACGCAAGACCTAACCTTAATAAAAATATCTAACTTTATTGGTAGAATAAGGATTATAATAAGGCAAAAATTTGTGTGTTCTCGGGACATGTTGTGCACCCATATCTTTAATATAATTTTGTATATATATCTCATTTATATAAAAAGAAATTAATAGTACTTTGTAATGGGAAAGATCAAAATGACAAAACGAATATTTAAAATAATAATGAATTATCTCATGCATTCGAATACACGCGTACACCCATCTATATTAATTTTATTCAATACTAATGTATATATGTATTTCTTACTATTTTTTAAGAACCCTAAACCCTAAACTCTAAAACCATAAACCCTAAATTTAGGGTTTAGGGTTTTAGAGTTTAGGGTATATACATTTGTATATATTTT
This sequence comes from Pogostemon cablin, assembly GCA_023678885.1. NCBI lineage: Eukaryota > Viridiplantae > Streptophyta > Magnoliopsida > Lamiales > Lamiaceae > Pogostemon > Pogostemon cablin. The sequence goes on along the minus strand of CM043001.1, from coordinate 26,122,598 downwards.
TTTATATTAAGTAATTTATTAAAAAATTAAGTAAAAATCTGGAAAAAAATTATTAACAAACTTTATAAATTCTTTTATTCATTAACATGTAATATGATAGGTCTGGCATGAAATCGCTTCACGTGAAATCATTTTACACTTTTTATAATACTTATCACTTTCGCCATAAAATATTATTAATTTCGATATAAATTATTATCACTGTCATTTATACCATAAGTTGTTCATAAAATAGCACAATCATTGGTTTAATATCTTTTTTTATAGTACCCGAGGGTATTGCAGTATTATCCGTACTCGTTCTAAACCCTAATGTGATTTTCACAACTATTTGTATCCGTCTCAAACTCGTTTACAATTACCCATACGTGCCCTATTAAGATTTGGATAGAATAGATACTTAAAATGCCCATTTCATTATCATCCCTAACTATTATCATTTAATAAATAAAATCAATAAATGTATATAATAATTATAAATTATTGTATAATTAAAATTAATTATTAAAAATAATAAAATAAATATAAAATAAATAATTAACAAGAAAAAAATTATGAAAATTAATTAATATTAAACTAAGATTTATTTTTTCATGAAATTCCTCATTTAGAATTCTATAATAAACTAAATTTATTAAACTTTAAATTCTAAGGATAAATAGATTAAATCTATTAAATAATTTCTTACTCTTCTAAAAATATTTTATTTATTAATATATTTTATTAAAGAATATTTTACAATATAAAAATTATTATTAAATTTAAAAATCTATTTCTCCAATCATATATTATTAGTAATATGGATGTCAAATTAAAGATCATGAAAAGACAATTAATTTGATATAATTTTATATAAATTCTATTTAAAAATAAAAAATTTAAAACACTTAAAGTTTTAGGTAAATTTTTAAATAAGATAAAGAAAAATGAAATATTTTGATTGGTTATTTAAAATAAAGTAACTACATTATCTTCCTTCCTAAGCAAGTTTATTATTAAAAAAAATTCAAAAATCTATAAAAATGACACATCACCTAAATTACTCACATGATGCCATATAATAAATCCAAAACCCTCCTTTAGTATATAGTATATTATGCATATGTATCAAATATTCATTATATCTATGATTTGTACCACGCAATATTCATTTATCGAACAAATTAAAACAATCACTACTTAAAATCTAAAGTTGAATCAGATCAGAGAAAATATTTGCTAATTGCTGAACCTTTGGAAAGCCCTTTTCTATTTGCAACAAATTATAGACCTCACATCAATTGCCAAAATAATCGGCTAAATAAATCCTTGAATAATTTTAATACGAGTTAATCTCTTGAGCACACTAATACACAAGATGTTTAAGAGTACAACATTTTGTTCAAACTTAAATCAATTAAGATATTATTTTTTTCATAGAAAATGTTGGTTGAAATATGAAGAATATTAATGTTTGACTAAAGATAATAATAATAAAAAAAAAATCCCAAAAAATCAAGGATATAATTTTTTGTACAAATGTATAATATTCAATACTAAATAGTATAAAACTGGATTTAGACGCCCGGACCAAGATTTGTGTATAATGGTGCACAAAAGACTTTGTCTTTTTAACACGTAATTAGAGAGAAAAGTGACTCAAAATTATTTAGAAATAATTACTCTTCATTTGAATCCTGATATTCTCGTACAAGAAGGCCAAGGAAGCAACGGTTAATGTACGTATATTTAAAAGTATGAGCCATCTCGATGAATGATTTAAATCTGAGAATCAAATTACTTAGATTAATTAATAAATTTATCAAAAAAGAGATATAATAACATCCACTTTACTAGTAACGATGTCACATTCCTTAACTACACCTTTCTATAATAAATTACAAAACTGAAATGTAACAGTAATAAATAACAGAACTCACTAACATTTTGATTCAAACCTTATCGACGTTTGTACAAACAAGGTTTCAACTCCGGCCACTTAATGTCCTCGGGTTTTTGCTTTTCCTGCAGATAACAAACAAGAAGCTGTGAACACGAATAGAACATTGTGCAACAAATTGGTACACGAGCTACAACAAAAGCATTTTACAACACAGTTGTATAACAGCATCATACCTTTTTCTGAAAGTAGAACAGTATAAACATTTTATTCGAGAAGTCCTGCATAAGACGAACATGTCTAGGTGAGAGTGAAGGGCATTGACACAGGGAGATAGCGATATATTAGTAAGTGTCAAACCTTGGATGTTGAAGTGAATCCTAGTTTACATATTGCTTTGACGAACTTATTTGGATCTGCACCACCAGTATTAGGATCAAATCTGCTTTTAACTTCGGCTATTAAAAGCCACCCACTGCAGAGAGTTCGATAGAACTTGCATTATGAACCATAGTGACATAAACGAATTAGAGATTTAGGAAAGGAAGACTGTATATCCCATGCCTACCTAGGCTTGAGTACCCGGTTTGCTTCCTGAAGATAACTAGGGAAGTTTGTTCCCATAAGTGAGAGACAAAAGACAGCAATATCCACTGAGGAAGAGTCGAGGGGTGTCTGCATGCCATAGATAGTTTTCAGTAATAATGGTTGCATACATGTAATGGGAGGAAGTAAACTAAGTCACATCCTGTATTCAATGATAGAGATTGTTAACAGCATCACCTAACTCTTATAGATGAATTATCTAGTTCTTCTCTTCTAGTTACATACACAAGAACAGATAAATAAAGGAAAAAGAACGACACGTACATTGGACATATCACATGCCACCACTGAAGGATCATTCGAGACAAGATCAAAGGAGAAAACTTTATTCTTCACACTTCTAGCAAGGCGCGCATCCCCTAGATAATAAGAAAAAGTATACACTTTAGAAGTGAATAAAGCATAAGATTCTTCATCTAGGTGATGCTTAAAGATTCTTACCACAACCAAAATCTGCTACAACTAAAGATGGGCTTCGATCCTTTATCCATTTTATAATGATATCATTGGGTTGCTCAGGCCAAAGAGACATTTGCGCTTGGTATCCAGAATGATACTGGTAAACAACATAATCATTCAGATGAGTTAGATATAATTGGAGGTTAAATATTACTCAATTGGTTTACCCCCAAGACGTATAATCAAGAAGCATTTTCTGATTAAGACTACCTTCTTTGCACTATTCAATCAGCAAATCTGATATGAATACCTCAACATTGTATATAAATAAAGTGCAAAGTAGGGTGAGTGATTCAAATCAATCCCATAGGATCTTCACTAATCGAACAATATTGGCATAAGAACACTCTAAAGAAATTCATCAACTCCGATAATATTCACAATGCACCTTCCCGTGAAGGGATTGTTGAGCTTCAAAGGGAAGCTCAAACTCAAGTTAAACACAGTTATTCCAATTGAACTCCGATAATATTCACAATGTACCTTCCCGTTAATCACGCTTGCTATGCCAATTGAACTCATAAACAATAAGTATGCATCTTAACCACGAACAATAAAGATTATCCCATTCTAGATTATATATTAAAAAAAAGTAAATATCAAATACTAAATATCATGATATGATCAAAAATAACATACCACATTGAACAATGATGGATCCTCTTTAAAATATTTCAGGGCATCATCTCCACTGTAAACACAAAAAATCACATTTATATAAAAACATATATCCACCTACCAAAAGAAAGAACAACAAGAGAGAGAATCACACATTACCTGCAGGTGTAAAGCTTCTCATTGATCATGCGAAAATAACCACCTGATAATCTAGCTTTCATCTGCCCGATCAACAACACGTCAAATAAACCAATCAACGAATCTAATTTTCATAAAATTCAGTCAATTCCAGGAAATTTCAGCAGATTATCAATCATTAAATGCTCATACTTTGTCAAGGAAAGATGACGTCGATTTTGAGCTGCTCTTAACCTGCGAGGCAGAACCAGAAGGACCGTCAACAGAAAAGGCTTCATTATTTTTCACGGCGACTTCGCCGGAGATATTATTCCCTCTGCGACGGTTGCCTCTTTTTCTTTTTCTGCTCCGCCGCCGCTCATCCGTCATACTCCAATACCCCGCTAGTTTCCTTGAAAAGTTTCCTACGTTCAATTTTCCATAGTTGAAGTGAAGAGGGCTAACGAAATGGGCTCATCTTGTCTGATGGCCCATTTGATATATATGGGTTTAAAATTACTTTGAACCATAATTGCTAATAGACTGGGCCCAAAATTTTCAACGGTGTAAGAGGGATAAGGAAATGGGATCATCTAGTCTTTAGCCCATATGATATGTATATATGGGCCTGAAATTAACTAACACCATAATTTCAAATGGATTGGGCCAACAAATTCAACAGTTGACGAAGGCTACGAAATAGGCTCATCTTGTCAAATGGCCCATTTGAAATATATGGGCCTGAAATTACATAACACCATAATTGTTAATAGATTGGACCCACATTTTTCAACAGTGGAAGTAGAAGAGGGCTATGGAAATAGGCTCATGTTGTCTGTTGTCCATTTTGACATATATGGCCTTGAAATTACTTGACAGCATGCATAATTACTAGGGTGGTAGTATTGCCATCAGACATTATAATAAGAGCACCCGAAATTTTAAAATTTTCTATGAAAATACATTTTTAACCCTCCAACCAAAATCTTAAAACACTTCATTGCCCATCATCCGGTTGAGATCAAGAGCAATTGCAAATCAATAAATATATTTGAATCATGTTCTATCTCTCACCAATTTTAACTTTTTTAGTTACAGAAAAATCAAATCAAATCAAATAAAATCTAAGTAAATAAATTTTAGTAATTTAGGATGTGGGGGTGTATAATTAAGTTTGGGGGCAAAAATGTATTTTCATTTAAAAAAATTTAGGATTTCGGTAGTGTAACGTAACGTTAGGGGTCATCGGTAATAGCGCCACCCTAGTTACTAATAGATTGTGCCCGTATGTTGAGTTTTATGTGCCTAATTTATCGCTCTATTTTATATTTATGGGTACTTAAATGAAAAAAAATATTCCACCTACATTTTGTCAAATAATAAATCTATTTTTAATTCATGACGAAATTAATTAAATAACGACACCGTTTTTTTACGAGGCAAATATTTGTGTAAATCAAATTTGCCTTACACTCGATTGTGTTAACCAAATTTGCTTTACACTTGATTTCATCGTAATTACCTCTTTGTATGAAAATTTGCTGATGAAATATTATCCTTTTGAATAAGAAAATGTTACTTATCAAATCTTGATATGTTATATTTTAGATGAGATAAATAATATTTTTTATTTGAAAGAGTATAATTCATATTTCTAAAAAAAAAAATTATATACTATTAAATAATGATTTTATAAAATCAGAATACATTATAAGTCCAGTTTATATAAAACTCTCTTTTATCCGAAGGGATCACAATAATTTGAATGCGACCTTATTCGATCTATTTAATACTTTATTTAAATTTTAAAAAACTTTTAGTATAATCTCAAATATTTAAAAGCTCGCCGAGAAATTTGGGCGTCTCCTATTTTGTACTTTCATTAGGACGAACAACGATACGAAGTCCTTTAGCTTCTATAGTATTAAATAATTTTTATAAAAAAATAAAAATTGAAGTTCATTTACTTATATTTTAAAATCATAATATATGGATTAATATTTCCTCCATCATATCCCATAAGTTATCATTTGTTTTTTTCACGTGAATTAAGTAGTACTATTATTTTATTTATAATAAGTTGTTGTATTAGTAGTGAGGGGATCATATATGGAACCCTTTTATTAAAAGAAGAAAATAAAAATCTTTGAATGAAACACCCTAAAATAGGAATCTTTTGGTGGGATGGAGGGAGTACTCCTTAATCCACTTACGAAAAGGAAACGACTACTTTTGCTTGGGACATATGGAGTGTGTAATTGGGGTGAGAACAGAGATAAAAGTAGGAGATTAAGGAGAGAGAATGTATAGTAAGTGGTTGGTAAGCGTTAATAAGGATGCAAGGAGATTTAATAAATCTAAATTTGGATTGTGAGACTTTGCATTTAGGCTCCATCCATTCCTATTGAATTTTTGTTATCATTCTAAAAATAAACAACATGGAGTACTATTTAAATTAGAGTAAGTGAAGAGGAAAAATAAAATAAAAATACTCCATACTCTTCAGTCCCAATTAGGGGTGGGAAAAAATATCGAAAAATTGGTATACCATGCTCGCCGTATCGAAAAATATAAAAAAATGTCGAATTTTCAATATATCGAAATTTTCGGTACGGTATGGTTGCCGTACCGATAATTTTGGTACGGTATCAGTATTGTATATTAAAATTTTTGGTATTTCGATATCGGTATACCGATACCGAAATACCAAAACTTTTTATATTTATTTTTAAAAAAATTAATTATACATAGATATTTAAGTATATTTTATATTACTAATATATTTAAATTATATATATGTAATTATGCATCACATTTATTCATATTTATTTTTTAAAATTTAAAATAAACTCTAATAAATTAAATTAAATATAATACACTTATAAATTAAAATATATAAAATATAATAACCAATATATATATATATATATATATATATATATATATTAATAAATTAGAAGATGTTATTAAAGTAGAATATTTGAGATTAGAAAGTTTAATTATTTTGAAATATTTTTATATTAATTTTATTATTTTATTAAAATTTTAATATTATTTTTTGGTATGATTCGGTAAATCGGTATTTTTCGATATGTTGAATTTTCGGTATGAAACGGTGTGCCAATGTTTCGGTATTTACCGAAAAATCGATATGATGTAATTTTCGGTACGGTATCGGTATCCGATTTAATTTACCGAAATTTTGATATACCGTTTTTTGGTATCGATATGAATTTTTTCATACCGAAATTTTTGGTACGGTATCGGTATTTTCGATATGCCGATATTACCCGCCCCTAGTTTCAATACAGATATCACACCTCTTTTGTAAATTATAAAAAAGATGCGAAAACTCGACGGGAACAATATATACTTATACATGCACACACATTATGCTCACAACACTACATCAATTGCACAATACTAGTATATGACCCGCGTCTTACACAGATTATAAAATTTTACATTTAAATATGTTATTTAATAATATAAAATATATTTTTATTTTTATAATTGAATACACCATACATATAGAGTGAGTGAATAAAAATTATTAAGTTAATTAATATTGGAATATATATATATTTTTAAATAATTAATATTATTAAAAAAATTATTCTATTTTTTGAATTAAGCATTTTTTTTCTATTTTTGATTTTATAAGAAAATATAATTAACATAAAATGAATATTAAGTCAGCAAGTTATATTTCTCTAAGTATATTTTATTCAATTATTAATTATGATAGTATTAAATAAAATTAATTTAAAAATAAATAGATCAGTTGATTAAAAATATCAAATAATTAAAGTGTAATAAAATAACATATCATCGAGAAAGAAAAAATAAGGTTTTAATTTAAAAAAAATAATTTTAAATAATATTATAAAATAAAATTAAAATATTATTAGAATAAAAAATACATCCCCTAATTATATAATTTTTTCTATGTAATATTAAAACTTTACACTAATAAAGATATAAGTACAAAATTAATAACGTTATACTCCATCCGTTCCATAAAACCTTTCACACTTTCCTCATTTGTTTGTCCCACAAAACCTTTCACACCCCAAAAAAGGAAACATCATTTTATCTAACAACCTTAAAAGTTCATTTACTTTCAAATTCGCCACACCTTTTTCACACATATCATTACTTTATACTTTTTTATTATCTAAAATACCACAATATCCTCCAAAGTCAATATAGTTGGTCAAAAAGTGCACATTTTTTTAAACAACGTGGAACAGTAAATATGAAAAGTATTATGGGACGGAGAGAGTAATTACTAATTATATTAAAACCAAAATACATAATATATATAGTCATAAATGCTCCACCAATAGAAACAAAACACATATAAAATTTTCTTTTGAAAAGAACGAAATTGCAACACGTGTTTTATAAAAACTCAAATAAGAAAACTACTCTACAAATATACTCATATATTAAGATCTTCCATCAAGATGCAAATCTCAGTTTGATAAAAGCAATCATCAATCTACACTAGCTATAACACTGAATTTCACAATACTTGCACAACTATTAGCTTAATCAAATGCTCATGCAATCATCATCGCACACGTGACAAGATACCAAGAGATGGTGGATCCCTATAATATAGGTTGGGCAAAATTGACTTATTTGAAAGAAACGGGTGAAATTTAGAATCCAAACCCACTTCAAATCACTAAAGAAGAGGATGGAATGATGGGTTGCCGGGTTTCAAATCCTTGGAGTCGAACGCAACACTATTCAAGCGATTCATGATATTATGAGGGAGAAACATTAAATGAGGCAGTTAATGCAATATTTTTATCATAATGCTCATATCAAGGTAGGCAAAGATAGGCCAATTCCCTAAGCAACAAAATGCCACCACCCATACCTGCCAATTCAATTCAATGATCTCCCATGTTCACTAGCCAATTTCTCCCTATATAAACCGGGCTAAACTCCATCTCCCAACCATCCCACAAACGCGTACATCAATATTTGCTTAAAACTACCACATACCTAACAATGTCGATCACAGAGAATGGTGTTACAGAGAAAACTGCAGTAATCATAGTGAAAGATGCAGGCCTGGAGACTCAAGACAAAAATGGAAGGGATGAAGGGAAGCTGAATGCTAAGAGTGAAGGGAAATCTGCTTGGAAGGAAGAAGAGGGAATCGAGCAAGAGGAAGTACCTGTGGAAGTTGAATCCAAGACAGGCATATCTTTTCCAGTTAAGATGGGTGATGGGAAGCTCCTGAAAGCTGTAGGTCTGAGAAAAAAGAGCATGTTCGGCATCAGCATCAAAATATATGCCTTTGGTACCTCCTTTCACTGATGTTCCTTATACTTTTAGTTGCATAAATAAACACGCAAAATGAGCAACACAATTTAGCATAATATTCATGATAACAGCAGATAATTACACATGGTAATAGCAACTAAACGGAATCTGAGGCTGAAAACAACATAGTTCCATCGTTTGGTGTTTCAGAGTAAAGCAATATGTCATGAACTATTGAGTGGACTGAATAAATAAACAATTGACTAAACAATCTCCAATTGAATTTGCAGGGATATATGCAGACAATGAGAAACTGAAAGATCTACTAAGGACAAAAGTTGGAAAAGCACCATCTAAACCAACAAATGAAATGTATCAAATGGTGATTGATGGTGATCTTGCGATGACGTTTCGCTTGGTTATTGCTTACTCAGGCCTAACCATGAGCATGGTGAGGAAAAGTTTTGATGAAGGGCTCGGAACATCCATCAAGAAAATATCGGGAAGAAAGAATGAAGAACTAACCAAAAAGTATAACTACCTATTCACTTAATTCTTGTGTTTTGCTAGTTAAAATATTGCAAACTCCTACCACCCAAATGACATGATCTTTTAAAAAAGGTTGACTAGTTATTATTGTCAATTCCAGGATTATGGGAGAAGCATCAGATGATATACAGCTAACACCAGGTTCTGTAATTGAGATATCAAGGCTCCCTGGATTCAAACATCAAACAAAAGGTAAAACTGGCGGTAAACCGTCATCTGATATCTTGTCTATAGAAATACAAGTATCTATGAGCTCACTCAATCATTTCTGCATTGCAGTCAAGGATGAGATTGTGAGCACAGTTGAAAGTGAACTACTCTGCAGGGCATACATAAACATGTATTTGGGAGAAGATCCTTTAGACAAAGAAGCCAAGGAAAAATTTGGGGCATCCCTGCTATCTCTTTTCTAATAAGAGCTTGCTAGTGTCTAAGTCTGCAAGGTTTAAAACAAGAACTCTACTACTTTGTAATGCTAAATAATTGATTAAATAAGAATGTCATGATAAGACGAAATAAGTTCATGAATACTCCTTGTATCAAAACTTTCAATCAGTCTCATGAATAGCCTGCATCAGTATTAAATACAGCACAAACTTCCTCATACTTTCAATAGAAAAACGAGGAGTGTCATTTAACACGATGATTCATAAGTCAGAATATTTATAAAGCAGCTCATATAACCTCATATATACCACTCAAATAAGGAAGAACCAAGAAAAAATTCTTGTGGTGCAGAAAAAGAAAGCCACATATTACATAGCATGCAAAATGCTATGACATATCTTGGTGCACCACAAGTTTAATTAAACAAATCCATGAAGAACTTTTCGAGGATCCAGTTGTCCACTGCAATAACTTGAGGAGACAGTTGACAACTCTTGACGACCCCTCCACTCTTCAGAGGGTTTCAACACTATTAGATTTTCAATAGCAGCTGAATCTACACATAACATTGTTTTGTAATCTTCATCACCTAAATCTGGAAGAGCCTTTGCCTTTTTGTCCCAAGGGTTCCATACTACTGCATATATATAGCCCCTCTTTACAATAGTGTCCAGAAATTAATTGCAAATCTTAAGATCATAAGTGCAAGGCAGAATAAAAGAAAGAACCTGAATCGGGCATCCCTTCCTTGCGAAGCACAAGAGTTCTTTTCTTATCATGGTCTATTATGGCAATCTTTGTTGGCGTGCTTAAATAGACCCGGTCAATCTAAAGCAGAAAATAAGTCATTAAGTGTTTTGAAAACTGGATGGGTAGCTTGCAGAAAGGAAGGATTTTAGTTCTATTTTTCATTTCGAAAAAAGACGCCAAAACAACATAAGAGAGAAACCTGGTTGGGGTGACCCACACCAGTGTGGTCTTTCAAGAATGCAACACAAGACAAAAAATAAAAATAATAACACACATTACCTCGCCATCAAAAGTTATTGCATCTGCCTGCTCTGTATACCTTTCTCTCTGCAACAAATTATCGAAGTAATCAAGTGTCTCCAAGCCCTCAACACGCACTTCACTGCAAAATCAAACAGCATCACGTATCTATCTGAAAAGGATGATAAAGTGCCAGAATATTTAGATATACACAATTTAACAAAAACCAGGCAGCAAAATAATGCAATGATGATGATTTTGAACATTGAAAGCAGAATATAGTAAAGCAATGAGGTAAAACCTGATATCAGACACAAATAGGTAATTGCGAAGAGCAAATGTGAAGGAGATCGGTTTGCTGTCAGTGTTTCGTACACGAGGGATCAAGGTGAGCTTGTCAGCACTCAAAGAAATACGCAGACGCAACTCAAATCTGTCAACAGAAGAATCCAATAGAAATAAGGATTAGATTTTTTTAATAGTATATATTAAAACCATCATGCTGCTCGCATCCTCACCTATGTGGCCAAGTCTTAAGATCTTCTTCTGTGGATTTTAAAATAAGATCCACTGTTGACTGATTGTTGACTGCTGGCAAAGGTGAAGGGGAGCTGTCCAATGACCACAACCTATTCCTCGCAAATCCATGTTGCTCTAGTGCACCAAAATTGGAAAACTGAAAAGGAAGCAGAAAATAAGAGTGCATTCAACACATGCAAATATTTATGGCTAGTTTGTAAATTAACCTGGGGAAAGCAAATTGGCATGCCACCCCTGATGGCTTTAGATGCATTCCACAAAGCCTGAAAAAACAGCATAAGAGGTATAATCGTCTCACTGTTTTCAACCGGGCGTATTATAGCCGCCTTAATACACTCGTTAAACAGTCTTCACCATCAATACCAATAAATCAGATACTGTATCTATCTTTTGCATTACTAAACCCAAAAACAAACTAATTCTTCACCTTACTGCTCATGAAGAGCATCTCTTGTCTTTTTTCATTCTTCCAAGAAATCACCTGCCCACCATGTAAAAGGACCTGGCACAACAAATAGACAGGTTGGATTATAAATCTTCCCAATCCTCTTCTATGCATCTATATATATGAGGGTAATAAACTCTTGCAAATAATTATAGAGTTTAGGAACTGTAAATTCCCCCATTTTTACCAACGCCAAAATTTCCAATAATTTCTTGGTGCAATTTCTTATCAAACAGAGAGAAAGGGGCACCAGCCAAAACATGAAAGACTCTAACTCATCAACAGAAGTAATGTATACATCAACACAGAAATCACACACCATGTGAAAATTAAATACAAATAAATAATGGAATCAAAAATGAAAAGGAAAAAAAAAAACGAACCTCAGCAGTGGAACCAGTGGGTTCTGATAATATAATCCGCGGCGATCCATCGCCGTCTTGAATTAGATTAAACTGCGTCATGCTCATCCTCAATTTCTCTCACGAATCGCAATTCGCTTTACCTTTACTCTCCTCCTTCAAACCACTAAATGCATAACAGAATTAAAATTAAAATCCGAATAAAAAAAGAGAACAATTAATGACGCAGATCAATTAAATTCAGGGTTTCGTACCTGAAATTCCCAATTAATTGGATAATTAATCTATTCGAATAAAAACTGAATTAAACAGCAAATATTCGGCTTCAGAAATAGACGATCAAATCGGCTTCGAGTTTGGAGAACAGGTCACCCTCATCACAATTCCGAAATTTATTTCTTTCGTGAACAAGAACAAATCATGCAATAGGGAAAACATTCAGAGTTTTCTTAAATAGGAATAGGAATTTAATTTAATCATATATACAGGAATAATTAATTTTCTGACATCGGATTCGGATGTGTTTATACTTTTATGTTGATTTTTTTTAGAGAGAGAAAATGAACCTGCTTCACTCTGTGTTTGTGGCTGTTTCTTGACAGCTTGTTCTTCCACGTACGCTAACTGAATATATGGGCCCTCTCTACCTTTCCTTTTCAGTACTTTTTAATAAAAAAATGGTGTACCCCACCATTAGAGGCCCACACCGCCCCTGTCCTGGGATTGGTGGAGGAGCCTCAAGTGACTTATAGAGAGGGCTCACTGTTTAACTTGTACTTGCAAGGGGCCAAATCCATGCCAAAAGCAGGATTCGAACCCCACCCTGCAGCAACCAAGCTCAGTTGTTATGCCATATTTTAATTTTTTAAAAATATAATATAATAAATGATAAAAATATTAAGAGTCAATGTTTTTTTACATGGAATGATGAATTTTTTAGTGTATATATATATTTTTGGCAAAAACTTGTGTGCACCCCGAGCGCACGGGCATACTCAGTGCGCCTTTAGAATTTTGTGTTAAATTGTATACCTTTAGTATAAAGATGTGTACCCTTTATTTTTTAGAAAAAAAAATAAAAAATATTAATGAAAAGTGTATACCCTTTAGAACAAAATGATGTACCCTAATTAATTAAAGTGTATACCCTTTAGAACAAAACAATGTACCATTACCCATAATACTAAATTTTAAAGGCGCACGGGTATGCATCCGGGCGCACGCAAGCCTCACTCTATATTTTTTTAAGGCAAAGACAAGAATACAACTGTCTTACCAATTTCAAAATGTACAACCTCATTTTTTCACTTTCAGTGTGTGTGTTTTTTTTTCTTTTTTTTTAAAACTGTTGCTATTACTTTTTATTTATTTATTTATTTATTTAATTTTAGGGATATAATTGTAATTTTACTCTTGTGATTTATGGTATAATTTATCCCTAGGATTTAGGATTTAGGGTATAATTGTAATTTTATCCTTGGGGTTTAGGGTATAATTTATCCCTAGGGTTTAGGAGCAATTGTAATTTTACCCTTATGGTTTATATTATAATTTATGAATAGGGTTTAGGGTATAATAGTTATTTAAATAAAATAAATTTAAAAATAAAATAAAATAAACATTAATGAAAAAACATGAATTAATTAAGAAGAGTGTGGATCAAGGATGTACCAATTGAATTGGTACCCTTATTGTACCTAGTCCCTCTTTTTTTTAATTAAAAATTCAAATACGGTTAATCCAATAATAGATCCGTGCAAATAATATACGTATATTTTTTGTGTTTTATCTCGATTCTTTACGATTTAATTTTGACGAAATGAAATAATAAGATGTATGTTGTGTTACCATTTATATATTTAAATTTAAAATAATTAAATGCATATGAATTGTAGTTGAATTTAAGGGTGATTTTGGGTGCGCCCTTTATATGTCAAAATGTCAGTGGATAGTTTTTTTTAATTATTTATTTATTTTATTTAATGGTGAACATTGAATTATAAATTAATCAATCGGTTAATATTGTCAGGTCATGTACATTAATCGGACTCTTTAATTTAATTATACACAATTAGTTTATATGAAAAATAATCAGGCCCAATGGGCTTGTACAAAATTATTTTATGGACCTAGTTAAACTTATCTGAATTAATTGATCTTTCAATATTTATTGGGCTTATCATAAGTAGGCTACATTATCATTTAATTTAGGCCCTTAACGTGAGAAGCTCGTTAATAAATTAAAGGAAATTAACATACTAAACCCTCCACGCCCTTTCAAAGTTAAAATCATTTGATTTTTGCTCTAAGGATAAAGGATATTATTATTTTATGTGATAAGTAATTATATTAGAGGAATGTGGTGGATTCTTTTATAAAAAGGAAAAATTGATACCTTTGAATTGATGACCCAAAATTATTAATAAATAATTTATGATAAATTTTAAAAAATTAAGAAGGTAAACACTTGTGTGAACGGTTTAGAAGCAATAATATTTTAATAAAAAATAATGATGCAAATAACTATTGCACAAACAATTTGAAGTATAAATAGAAAATTATAATATATTAATGAAAAGTTATAGTACTCCATATGTGTCATAGCAAGCTTTTAATTCTTTCTTTTTTTTTTCCTTATTATATTCATCTCCTTCTAAAAAATATACTCCCTCCGTCTGGTTTCAAGGTATTCATTTATTTTTTACACGTGGATTAAGAAGTATTATTATTATTATATATAAAGTGGGTAGTTGTATTAGAGGAAAATAGTGGATCATATTGTGTACTTTTTTACTAAATATGGGAAATTGGATACATTTGAAGCGGGCGTAAAAAATAGTAAAATTGATACCTTAGAAGCGGACGGAGGGAATAGTAAAAATTTAAAAACAAATAATCATTCAATGCATCATAATTTTAAAAAATGTCACTACCACCTAACACACATAATTTACTTTATTATTACTTAAAATGCTACTTTACCCTAAAAAATCAATAAAATTTGTCAAAAAAAATAAACGGGATGGAGAGAGTAATATTTTTAATAAAAAAAGAATAATTAATTTTTTTATAACAAAGTACAATGTTACCCAAATAAAAATAAAAATAGATGATGAAAACATAACAAAGTAGAAATTTTATTGATAAAATATCACTAGTACAAGTACTGAAACACAATGATCAAGGAATCATAAGACAAGTTACAGATTATCATTCACTGATTGACTCAGTGGGATTATTAAAGATTCATGATACAGTGATACTACAACTCAACACATAATTAAGAGTAGTGTAATAATTATAAATAATTAAAACATATTGTAGTACTAATAATAATTTAATAAAGGTGGAAGTGTAATTAATGGAGTGTTCAGGGGCACTTTTCAATTTTGCCTCGGATGGTGACGGTATCCCAGTAGCAGCACTTGGAGAATTCGGGCACACAGTAAGATTTCTTACAGCAAGCCGTACAAGTTTTCATGCAAGCCCTTCGAGATGGGGCTGGCTTACAGTGTACAACACACATTGCCACGCAAGCAGTACCTGCACATTACATATTATACGGTATAAACCCTATAGTCCCCCCACATAATTTACAAGAGTTTATGATGTAAAACTCGATTTATAAAAGACTAACTCAAATTTCAAATTTCAGATCAATGTATTTGAGGTATGATAGTTCATATTCCATGTTTCCGCCTGTGTTACATTCGGTATTCCATGGGGTAAGATGGGAGGGGACGCGTAAATTGAAAATATGTAAAAATTAAAATGGGACGTAAGGAGTACTCTAATTTAAAATGATGATATACTACTCTTCTCAATAATAAACTAATATCCAAGATAAAGATTTATGTGAAACTGTCTTACGGAATGGCCGCTTCCGTGAGATGGATGAGAAGTTGATAAAAATAATAATAATGCAGTGAACTAGTATTTTATGAATAATTTATAGTATAAATAAATTGGGACAACTAATTAGTAACGTGTAAAATAGTCTCAATCTATAAGAAAAAAAATTGCTCAAATATCCAAAAGCTAATTAAGAAAATAAATAGAGTAATTTATTTATAAAATTTAATACTTTACTAATTAAAAGAGAATTAAATTTGGGGGCTTACTTAGCTGACCCGTGATCACCAGTAACCCCCTCACATGAGGTGTGCATCAAGTGCACACCCCATGTGAAGAGGTCATTAATGATCACGGATCATCTAAGAATCGCCCTTAAGATATTGAATGTAATAGTGCACGTACCATAACCCCAGGGTAGGGCAGGGGTGGTTGGTGCATAAATAGGTGCCTTAGCTGGGGCATTCACAGGAGCCTATTAATACGAATTAATAAAACAAATCAGATAACTTATTTAAATTTTAGTATTAATTAATAATATATCTTGGTTGATCAATATTAATTACTTATAACAAAAATTTAATAATTAGATAGAAAAATGTGACCTGAGCATAGCCTTCCACTGTTGAACCCTACAATAACAAAACAAACTCCATCAATTATAATTATAAATAAGCCAACAATCTCATTTTCATGCTATATATATAGTATATGGAATCCAAACGTTGGATTCTTTATCATATCGAACTCAACAATTTATGTGGTTAAAGTTTATCTAATAGATATAAAGTACAGTTTTTTATACATTCACGTATTGAATCTAACTTTAAGTAAATTCAACGTTGGACTCTTTATCAGAACGGTAGAGTACAACGATAAAAAGAACTTACCATTCTCGTGGCAACGAGTGCGAAGACTAACATGAAAAGGGTTGATTTGGAAACCATTTTTGAGAGAAATGAAGAAAAGAATTTAACACTAGAGAAGAGAGAATATTAATGAAGTGTTTTTTTCCCCTAAGAATGATGGATTCTAACAAGGGAAGTGAAGTTTATATAGAGAAAGAAAACGTAATGTACAAAGTATATTCAGTCTTCAATCCAATTACACAGATTTAAAATAAATAATAAAAACTTTGCCATAATCAATAATCAAAACCCTAATAATATAAATAACTATCTAAATTACAGCTAGCTTATTTTGTAGCTATAGTTAATTTCAATTTTAAATTAAGCAGCAAATGGATGGGAGTATATCTATATAGACAAAGTTGTAGTGTTCAATGAAATTGTCTACTTAATTAATTAATTAATTAATTAAAATATGTATTCCTCTGAGAGTGTGAATTGGCTAATTTTCTGGAAATTAGGCATCATGATTATCAGTATATACTCCAACTATTTAAGCATTAATTTCACATGGTTCTAAGTATAATTTACGACATGAGCTGGCCTTCATTCACTTTCATCTCCAACTATATATGCAGATTAAATTACAAATTTGGTATCTCTCATTTAAATGGAAGAATAATACTTGTTAATTGATGTAATTAAATTCTGTAACATAGATGAAGATGACGTTTAGAGTGTATTCACTTTATAGAATTAAGGCTAAAGATTGTGTGTCTGATCGTGCATGAATTTAGATATGTGCGTCTAGGTTTAATCCGATTCAGAACTAATATATTTTGAGTGAGGCTTGCGTGTGCTCGGGTGCACACGGTGCTCCTCTAGAATTTAGTATTATGGGTAAGGATACATTGTTTTGTTCTAAAGGATATACACTTTAATTATTAAGTGTACACTATTTTGTTTTAAAGGGTATACACTTTTCATTAATTTTTTTTTTATTTTTCTTCACAAAATAAAGGGTATATAATTTAACACAAAATTCTAAAGGTGCATGGAGTATGTTCTCGTGCGCCCACAAGTTTCTGCCATATATTTTTATATTGAATGTTATATTTATTTAATGAAAAATTTATATCCTTAATTTTTTTTAAAAAAAATATTAATTCTTATAATCAAATATTTATAATATCGTTAATATTTCCAACCTACTATCAATTCAATGAAAAAACAAAGTAATACCCTTATTAATTAGCTGTATCTTCCTTTAAAGTGTATTCCACATATATAATGAAATATGCACATTAATTAGATTAATATAAAATATTAATAGTGTAAATATACATGCATATATATTTACACCTTTTTTTTTATTAATGCAAATAATCATCTCTGATATATGTTCTTAATTATCAACGTCTAAACCCTAAACATCCTCATTTCATGTATCGAAATGTAAGGACAATCAATCGCCAGTTAGCTAGCTTAATGATGATTATATCTAAATACGTACGTATATTTTTAATTAAGTGATTAAAATAAATAAAATCCTTTAGAAAAATCTATTAATAAATTAATAACTATTAAAAAAAAATCCCACTTCCTGATTCCTCGTTGATTAACATGTTATTAATTTATAGCATACCGATGCACTAATTTTTGAAGAAGATTAAATTGTAGGAATGAAATAAATTAATAAGTTAATTTAATTAAATTGCCAACCCTTCCAGAATCCTCGTTGTATTTTTTAGCAACAGAATTTAGCAACGGAATTCAATCCGTTGATAATTAGCAATGAATTAACAACAAAAATGACATTTTTGTTTTAGCAACGGAATGCTAACGTATATATTCTCTATTTTAACAACAGAATTCAAACAAAAATGACATTTTTGTTTTAACAATGGAATACCAACGGATATATTCTCTATTTTAGCAATGTAATTCAATTCGTTGGTAATTACCAATGGATTACCAAGGGAATCATTATATAAATTACCAACGAAATTATTAGCAACGGATTACCAACGGAATTATTTACTAACAGAATTGATTTTTCATTGCTAAAAATTTACCAACCACCACTTTACCAACGGATTCCGTTGCTAATCCGTTGGTAAGCCAATTTAACGATAAAATTAATATTTTTAGCAACGAAATATTCCGTTGTTAAAAACCATTTTTTTAGTGGTGGTCACTTATTAACTACAGTTTGAGTACTGAATTAGTTTATACAAGCTTAATTAACTAGCTATGAGTTCTCATCTGCATATTTATTAATCATTCAAATAATGAAAACAAGAGTACTAACTTATTTATAGAATCGGATAATATATTATCGTTCTGCGTTATTACTCATATAAAACGATGCTAATTTTATGTTGAATCTTAATTTTTTACTCACCACTTTATTATAAATTAAAATATTTACTATGTTAATCCGCTGGTAAGATATATTTTTTTAGTGTCTAAAAAAAATTGATTGGACAAATATGACAACTAGGTTAGCTGTTTGTTGCATTAATTAATTTAATAATTTTCCCTTAAATGCTTAATTTAGGTTTTTAGACATTGTGTAGGTGTAACTTGGTAAGCATGTATTCACACACAAAACAAAATGTTTCTTCACCGTCCATTAATACATTGATTCTATTCATTCACAAACAACCAAAAAGCCCACCTCCTAGAGTGTGTTAATCACCAAAACTAACATAAGCTTTAATAAATACTATAATAATCTCTCTTCAATTCCTCCAACTATAAGTGTTTCCTGAATTGATGCATTAGCAACTTATATTTAAGATCTCTGAAAACCATTGGCATTAAATGATAATGCAGAAGCCAAGTTTTATTTTATATAAGTAAATGGAAATCTCATTAAGTCAAATAAATTTAAAATATTCACTAACGATATTGTAACACGCTGACTTATACTAGGCTCTATCTTCGTTCAATGCCTATAAAAAGAATCAACTCCCATTAATTAATATATACACACACATACTATTATATACGTGTTATATTACAATATAAAACCATTTTATAATGGAATCATTTCATTTTCTTTATTAGGTATATTTTTTATTGAAGGTATTGTTATGTTCTATCAAAAGTGTATTAATTATTTTTTATCCATTTTACTAAACTCATTCTCGCGGTGTGATACAAAGTTTTTTAAAGAGTAGTCTCTTTGTTCGTCTCAATTTTATAATTTTTTATGCCTATAGTTTAAAAATAATCATTTCTCAATTTTTTTTTAATAAAAGAGTGATCCATCACCCACTGGGGATAAAAAAAAAATTTATCCCATAAGTTTGGTCATGTACAATTTTTGCCCAAAAAAATAACATTTGGACATTTGTCCCACTATCTTCATAATTGCGCCAATGTTGCCCCGTTTTCGTCGAAATTTGACATTTTTGCCGGAATAAATCATGTGCATGTCACGTGATCATCGGATTTGGTATTTCCCGTCGGGAATTTTTTTGCCCCGTAAGTTTGGCCATATACAAATTTTGCCCCAAAAAAGATAACATTTGGGCATTTGTTCCAATATCTTTATAGTTGCGCCAATGTTACCCCATTTTTCCCGGTATTTGATATTTTCACTAGAATCAATCACGTCCATATCACGTGATTATCGAATTTGGCATTTCCCGACGAATTTCCTGACCTAGCGACACAGTGGCATCCACATTAACAATAATAATATTTTATTAGTAATTTAATTAAAAAAAAGACCATCAATATCAATGAACTCAATTCTCACGTGCCCTCCGTGTGCTTCCACCATCTACGCAAACTTACTTTTCTTGTCAATCAGGGATCCCTTGTGTACCCTCTCACCACCATGGGCGGCAACTGTCGGATCTTCTCCTCTAAGGGCCTACCACCAACGAACGGATCACACTATACATGGCCTTGATCCGTACCTCCGACAGTGAGAGCAACCACATGATATCGGAGCCATGCAGAGGAGGATGGGGTCGTTGGTGTTTTTTTAGCTCTGATTCAATCCTTCGCACCCCACTAAAGAACGGATAATTCATTATCAGTCTCGCAGTTCTAATTGTGATCTGGAGATCAATATCAAGTGCACGCATCCCCACGTGGTAGACCATGTTGCCGACGAGCTGTTTTTCATAAGATAAACCCTAGAGAATTCAGCGAATTCTTCGATCAAAGGGTTGGCGTCACGACCGGCGAGTGGTTAGGTTTTAGCCCACTGCACTTCGTCCATGAGGTTGTCGTACGCCTCCAGAAGACGATTCTCCAATGCTAGTATTACTCGATGGAAGCGATGAGGGAAGAAACGTGAGCAACCATACGGTTGCATGACTCGTGGAAGAATATGGAGTGGTGGCGCTCAAGAATACGAATCCTCCGCCGTGGAAGTAGATGATGATGGGGAGCTTGGTGACGTGAGTAGGGTGGCGCGAGCGGAAGATCCAACGGCTGCCGTCCATGGTGGTGAGAGGGTACACGAGGGATCCTCTAATTGATGAAAAGATGAGTTTGCGAAGATGGTGGAAGTACGTGGAGGGCACGTGAGAATTGAGTGCTTTGATGAAGGGTATTTTTTAATTAAATTTTCAATAAAATATTACTATTGTTGTTATTGATGTGGATGCCATTGTGTCGCTAGGTCAGTAAATTCGCCGGGAAATGCAAAATCCGATAATCACGTGACACGCATGTGATCGATTCTAATGAAAATGTCAAATTTCGGGCAAAACGGGACAATATTGGCGCAATTATAAAGATATTGGGACAAATGCCCAAATCTTATATTTTTTGGGGCAAAAATTGTACATAACCAAACTTACGGGGCAAAAAAAAAATTTCCGCCGGGAAATGCCAAATCCGATGATCACGTGACATGCACGTGATCGATTCCGGCGAAAATATCAAATTTCGGCGAAAACAGGAAACATTGGCACAATTATGAAGATAGTGGGACAAATGCCCAAATGTTATTTTTTTTGGGAGGCAAAAATTATACATGCACAAACTTACGGGGCAAAAATTTTTTTTATCCCTCATCCACTGCTAATTATCAACTTTAAATAAAATAATACTCTATAATATTTTTTAATTCATGTGAAAAAGCAAGTAAGGACATTTTGGAGTAGACGAGTGAGTAGTACTCCATATAATAATTGTATCCCAAAAAATTATACTTTAATTCTTTCTATTAATTATACTGCATATATTAGATTTAGTATTTAAAAAATAAGTTAACAATATGTAATTTTAAAGAATTTGAAAGATATATACGCGAAACTAATAAACTAAACTACCTTATTAGGGTCTGAAATCATAAAATCGTTCAAGTTAACTATACAACAGCTAAATTATATTTTATGTATTCAATATTTTTAAGATTTAAAAATAATTTATTATTATTAAAATAATATTTCAATTACACAACAAATTTATATAATTATTATTAAATTATTTTGAGTGATTTTATAATTTCATTTTAAACTATATTTTTATATCCCCTTTAATAAATAAAGTCAAAACATTTTTTTCTTTTATCAGGGAAAGAGTTTTATTCATTAAAAGCCCAAAGGATATTAAGTAATTTCTATTTTAAATGAGTGGGGAAGAGTATTAGAATTCAAAGGGTATATAAATACAAAAGTGAGGTGGGTGTGTGTATAAATTGGATTGGTGTATTGAGTAGTGGGTGTAATCGTGTAGATAACTGGGCCTATTTGGGATGCCAACTTATTATACCATAAACATCAAGCCCATCTTTACTCATATATTATAAAGCCCAATTTGAACAGAAATATTTTCTGGCCCAAAAACAGCCTGTAAATATAATCTACCGCTAAAATTAGGCGGAGAGAATTGTATTTTCTGATTAACTGGTTGAAATGACTTCCATGCCCTCAACAAATTACTCAGTTTCTAAAATCGACTTCCCGAGAATCCTTCGTCGATCGGTGATTTTGGCCTTTTTCGCAAACCCTAGATTCCACTGGTTTCGGGAAATCGATTTGAGATCGAAGAATTCATCATCCATAGGGTTCTGAGGTATATGAATATTGAGCTTTTTCATGTATAAAACAAGAATTATGTCCTAGATTCACCCTGTTTCCTCGAAACATTCGGTTGAAATTATTCCTGTTCATAGTTGATAGCATTTTTAGGGTTTGTATAGATTTAGTATGATTTGTTTAACTTTTAATTGATATTTTATTTCACGTGTGCTCTGTACTTAACAAATTCAAGAAAGACTTTTTTTTTTTTGGTGTTCATCGTTTTCCAGTAGCACCTCCAACACCCATTACAAAGCAGACCCTTTTGTTTCCTTCAACATGCATCTTTTATTCAATGTGAAGTTTTGCTGTCTAGTATAAAGTGATGGTTGGTAAAAGCTAGTGTTTTGTTTGGCTATTCTTTAGTTAATCCTTACAGATTGTTTATATGCATAAATTATTGCTTGAATTCATTGATTCAATACCCATATATTGCTAAATTCTTTGATAAAACCTCTAACAGGTAATGATATTGAGCAGTAACTTAAGCTGGAAAACCCATTATGAGATAATAGGTGTGAAAGAAGATGCTAGCCAAGAAGAAATCCGAAGAACCTATCGATCTGCCATTCTCAATTCTCATCCAGATAAACAGCAAAACTCATCTGAACCATCAAATCATGGAATGGAGAATCAGTTTCTAGAGGTGCAGAGAGCTTGGAAGGTCCTTGGTGATCCAAGATCTCGTGCCCTCTACGACAACGAACTGAGAAAGTCGAGACAAGATGCTGTGACTGCAGAGGATGTCAGTTTAGAGGATATGGTTATAGAAGATGATGGCAGTTGTTTTGAACTCTGCTATGATTGCAGGTGTGGCGATCTCTTCTCTGTTGATTCTTCGGAGCTGGCTGAAATGGGCTATTTGTTTACAAGAAATGGGAGCGAAATTTCGATTCAGGCCCCTTCATCTTCGCCAGCATCCATCATTCTTTCATGTGGATCGTGCTCTCTTAGAGTTCGTTTAGTCTTGGATGCCAGTGTTAAACTCCAGGTTGAGTTGAATAATTGATATTTATTTTCTTTCAGTATTCATCATGCTTAGTTGGTTTCAATATGGGTTTGGTTAAATGGTTTTTTTCAAGGATGGAATGTGTATTTGAAATTAAAAATAGAAAAATGTTTGTGCGAATTTATGACATTGATGAAAGATATTGCTTCATCATATATGGATGAATTCGCTAAAATACGAAAACATATAGTACTATATACATGAGTACAATAAGCAAATATTGACCCTACTTAGAACAACTTACAGATTTTGAAATAATTATTGGACAAAATGATGGGTATGTAGATGTTGAGATGGTTTTTTTCTTAAGTTTTCAGGTAATCCAATATCAGTTTCAGTTCAAAAGGTTGCCCTTTGTTTGGAGATTGCAATGATGACACAACATTTTTTTAAGGATGGAAAACTTTGGATAATGATTAAGATAGATGGACAAATTTTTACATAACATTCAACAATCCATCACCCAAGGCTACGGTACATTTGCCTGAATTCAGAAATCATCGATTGCTCATTTAACTCTCTGTCGATATAATCTCATGGAAAGCGCCAACATCAACCAACGGCTCGACATACGTTACAAGCCTCGACTAGCTGAAACTTGTTTCAATACCTTGGCAAGATCATACGACTTGAAATCTTTTCCATAACATAAGCTAAGATCAAGAGGCGTATTCCCATCCTTTACCAAAACAGGCCATTAAATTATAAGCAAGTGATGATCTGGTGACTGAGAATTGGTATACAAAATCCAAATTTACCTTATTTCTCCTGTTTGCATCAGCACCATTAACTAACAGGATCTTTGCGACGTACCTGTTTCGAGTTTGCATGGCCACATGCAACGGTGTCCACCCTTCCTAAAGGAGCAACAGAAACGAAATAGCTTACGAACATGTACTACACAGGTGCAACCAGCAAGTACTTAAGCATATACATCTATCATGCGTCTAAGCACAAAATAAAACAGGTGCTCACATTATCAGCAGCATTCACATCAACCTTATATTTTATCAACAGTTTGACTGTTTGCATGGCTCCTACTTGTGTGGCGTAATGAAGAGGCGTAGCACCATCATTTGAAGATGACAGAATAATGATTGTGATCCTAGAAATCGAAGATGAATGAACTGATGATAGTTACCATACACATAATTGTTATACCTTATCCCGTGCTTCAGGATTTGATCCTTTTCTTAAGAGATGACTGATTACAGCTTCTCTTTTACCAATTACCGCGTGATGCAGAGCAGTCTAGCCATCCTGCTTCACCAAGTTTGTTCATACTAATGCTCGAGGATGCAGAAAAAGCAAGAATATAAACTCCATTGAAATATTCGTACCTTGTCAACCAGTTCAATATCATGCCCATTTTCAAGAAGCCCATCCATGAACTTTATGTGTCCAGCTAATGCATAAGTGTGGAGAGGCTTCCATTTTGCCTGAGATAAATAGGTTAGAATAATGTAATCAGAAACTTGCTTTCAAGACAACAACACAAAATCGATTCACACTCAATGGATTTAATTATTTGTGGTATAGTTGCAAGAAGGATTACAAGCACTAACAGTAATTCAACTCACAGTTGACAATTTCTCCAAGTTAGGCCCTACATTCTGTTCCAAAATTGCTCTTTCTTCTGGTTTCAAAAGTTGTTCAACTTCTGCAATCAACCAAAACATTGTTAGAAAATGTACTTTCCTCATTCCAAACCATACAATAATACAAGTCCCCCGAATTCGTACTATGTTTGGACTAAAAAGATTGTTAATTTCCTACAATTTCAAATCTTTCCTTTGTAAATGTAATCATGAAAGCAAAGCCCATGATGCAAGATAAAAAACAGCAACCAAGAACATCTAAAGCAGGCCTTTTAACAGAGCAATATCATATAAAAATTGACGAACCTAATATAAGATCTTCCTCGTACTTTCTTTGAGATGACTCATCATCCTTGCTAACAACAGCCTTATCATTTTCATTAGCCTCCCAATCACTTTCATAATCCAAGTCATTCTCTTCCATCTCATCTTCTTCGCCATAATCATCTTCCTCTTCACTGTCATCACTTCCATCATCGTGGTCTTCCCACAACCCTGCATTAGGGAACGCCCTTCTTTTCGAATTCTCATTTGTAAAACTAACATGGAACCGTTGCCCTCCATTCAAAAACCCAATTGCTCCTCGGTTATGGAGGCAGAAACCAAAATCTCGCCATGAAGCTTTGATTACAGCTCCTAGTAACGGTTGTTGCCGACAATATACTGCACTGCTGAAGGAGGCTATCATTTTTGTAGTGGAGCTCAACCCTCAGCTGCCAAAAACAACTCTTGAGAGGGAAAACGAACATGGATAAGAAAAAATCACTTCAGTAGCGCATTTCACCGAGCAGCTGGTGGGCAGGGCTCAACACAGATTTCCAACGACTTGCACATAGAAACAGAGAGGAAGCATGGAGTGAATACCTGAGAGAGGAGACAAGAAATCTAATGTCAGACTCTGCAATCTGATTCTACGGTAAGGGATAACACGATGGACATCAAGCAGGCTGCACCACCGTCATCTGTCCCGCCCTGCGTCCGCCGTTGAGTGGGTTGGGATTTTTGGGTTTTAGAAGAGATTTGCGGTTTTCAGACTTCAGCTTACACGATTTTAGAAATCGCTAAATGAAAAAAAGAAAAAACAAAACGATTTCACACGATGCGATGTAATGAACGTCCAAGTACTACAATTCCCTAGTAAATTATACCGCATACCATTTAGTAGTATTAATTTAATTACATTTTATTCATAAAATTTTAAAAAAAATATTAATTTACATAAATTAAATTTAGTGCACTCGAATATTAACATGGGAGTATGTCTAAATTTTTAATTTAAAAAATAAAAAATAAATTGCATTAAAAAAATGACCATATTATTTTTATTTCAATCGGTTTATTAGATTTTAACTCTATTAAACACAACTCTTGTTATAGGTCCATCGTTTAGGCCATAAAAACCAAAGCTCAATATTGTTTTAAGTTCTCAGTCTATTTACAATGAAGAGTCCACAACGAAGATCTTTTCGAAGCCTAGGAGTCCCAGTCTGAAGTCTAAAGCCTCTGATCGGATACCGAGCCAGTGTTCCTCGGACCTCGAAGACCGTGGCCCTCTATCCGATGATATATCCAAGTAATGACTTACTTTGCAAAATTATAAAGTTGCTCTTATAACCTATAGGAGCAACTTTTAGGGATGCTTGGTGAAGCCTCTCATGAAGTTGTCCATCAAGAATATTAAATATCATCAAGTACGACTTGAGGTGCATTTAATGCTCTTTAGAGGAATCTCCAAATTGCCCTCACAATCTTACTTGTATATTTATGAATGTTCGGTGAAGCTTCCCATCAAGTTGCCCATAAAAAAAATTAAATGTCATCAAATACGACGTGGGGTGCATCTAATGCTCTTTAGAGAAATCTCCAAATTGCCCTCGCAATCTCGCTTGTATATCTAGAAATACTCGGTGAAGCCTCCCATCAAGTTGTCCATTAAGAATATTAAATATCATCGATATGAGGTGCATCTAATACTCTCAATGGAAATCTCCGAATTGCCCTCACAATCTCGCGTGTATATAAATAGTCAATGCATGTACACCAAGCACCTTTGGCTTCCACCTTCCTCACCTTCTCAAACACAATTAATGAAAAACATACTCCATATTAACTCCTAAGAACTGAGAGGAATTCCTTTGTTCATTAAATTTTCCATAGCAATTATTTTAAATTTGTCCGGTTCTCATCACTTCAGACACATCCAATAAACACTCCACGATTCAGTAAGAACCGACCATTTACATTTCATCACTACAGGCACATCCATTAAACACTCCACAATCTAGTAAGAACCAACCATCTACAACCCTAATTGGCATAATCCCAAATTATGAAATCAAAAAAACAAATAGAAAGAATCATTAAAAGTCAAAATTATATCAATGATTTGAAACACATCATATCCTCTTTGTTATTATAAAATTAAAGAATCAATCCTATAATTTCTGCTATAACTATGATGAAAATCCAGTTCCAAAGGTAAACTTATACACCTTCTGAACCTCAAATCAGTACTCAACTATAAATCTATTAAACATTCAGGATAAAAAAAAAATTGGAAGCTGAAAGATGATGATACTCATATTATCTTTCATTGATTCAGCTAACCTGCTCTCCAATCAAATCCAGACCAACAATCAAGAATGACAACCCCTGGAACAGCAAGTAATAGAAATGAATTCCGTGAGACGATAACAGGCTTCTCGTAGCTGCAGTTAGCAGAAGAAAAGCGAGTGCAAGTTCCTTTCGATATATTCTGTTCTTCTTCTTCTTGACAACGGGTGCCTTTTGCTCGTTTATCTCGTTGAGTTTCCCCAACATTTCAAGCCCGGATTCAGAGAGCCTTCTTTGGATCTTCTCCATGTTGAGAGTCTTTGTTTCCCTCTCGGCTAGGCTTAGCAAGTCGGACTCAGACGCCCTCCCGGTTTTCTTTGTCACAACCCATTCATAAGCACTTCCGAGCTGGAATAGGCCTGAGATCATCGCGTTGAACTTTGTGACGGACATTGTGTTTTCAAAGAGCAGGTAAGGCACTAGAAATGGGAAGGACTTTGGAGCAGGTAGTATGTTGAGAATCGACATTGTGATGGGGACATAACAGATGACCCAAGCCGGTAACTCTGCCTCCGGTACAAACATAGTTAATGGAAGGATGATGCAGAACAGAGTGAATGAGTAGAAAGGAAGTACAAGTTTCCTCAGCAAAAAGAATAGGAAGATCAAATTGCCCTTCTTCCAAGCTGATACCTACATACAAACATTAATGAATCACAAAATGCATTGCTATAATTTTTTAGATGAGTGACATGCAGGCGAAATGTTGCCACTACTTTGTCTTAGGGCCTATATTTTTTCCTCTACCTTATATGTCACCCAGGTAACAGCTATATATAACACATAGCATTTTGGCTATCTAAACTTTTAAAAGTGCAAATATATTGATACCTTTGAAGTTAAGATTGAAGGGAGGCATAGTCTGAATAGCTGCATTGGGCCTGAATGCCACCGATGCTGTTGCTTCTTATATGCCTCGTACGACTCTGGTAGCTCACAGAGCACTCTAACGTCGTTGAGGAATATGAATTTCCACCCATTTAAGTGAGCTCGAACAGCAATGTCCATGTCCTCCACTGTCGTTCGTTCAAGCCACCCACCAGAATCCTCCAAGGCCTTGATCCTCCACACACCTGCTGTTCCATTGAACCCAAAGAAGTTGAGAAAATGGCCATTAACTTGCTGCTCCACCTCAAAATGGAAGCACAAGTTTATGTTCTGGAGACGAGTAAGCAAATTCTCGTCCTTGTTCACAAAGGACCAACGCGCTTGGACAAGACCTAAATCCGGATTCCCCTGAAAGGAAACGACAAGAAGCATTATACGACTGTTGAGTTTCTTATGCTGCCGGATTCAGCTCGATGATTACCTTGAAATGGGGTACGGTGAGCTTGAGAAAGTTGGGGTTGGGCTGGAAGTCAGCATCAAATATGACAACATATTCATAGTTCTTCACATAGTCACAAGCCATGGCTGATTTAAGATTGCCTGCTTTGTAACCTGTTCTAAGATACCTATGCCTGTAAATTATGTTCACCCCTTTCCCCTTCCATGACACAACTTCATCTCTAATCAAATGCTGCAGGAGTTCGTCATCCGAATCATCCAAGACTTGAACCAGAAACCGATCCTTAGGCCAATCTAGTTGACAAGCAGCACCAATTGATTGTTCATACACCTTCAGTTTCATAAAACTCATGATTGTTACAAATTAAGGAAAGGGAAAAGGGTTTAATTGTGTGTTTTTTTATCTATCTTTATTTATTACCTCTTTTTCATTGCACATGGGAATCTGAACAAGAACCATGGGGAAGCTTGTTCCATCTTCAATGTCACCAGGCTCCTCCTTTACTACAGGCTTCACCTTCTTCAACTTAATCCAGAAACAACCTAAGCACTGAACGAGTCGATCCAACGACTGAACCATGAAAAGGACAACGCAGAACTTGGAAAGCGTAACAATCAATGGAGCAACATAGTCAGCTCTGAAGCTCATCCAACCCATGTAAGAAGACTGCACAAGATTCTGAACTTCCCATGGATTCACAATGCTCAAATCCCACTTCTCAAAATAGGCAATGATTTCTATCACCAGGGCCATCATTGAGAGAGCGAGAAATGCCTTAATAAACCTGTACAATCTTCTTCCTCTGTACCTCGGGTCCTCTTCGTTCTGATCCGATGAAGCAATGCGTTTCTTGATTGACCCGAAAACGGCCCACAAATTCAATGCTGCCCATGGAATACAAGCCAGGATCCTCTGAAGTTTCAGTAGAATCACCCATGTGAACTGCTTTGGGCTTGTAGCTTTCTGCTTCTCCTGAAATATTGATTCAGGATTAGATTCATTCACCTCTATCAATGAAATGCTCTCTGGCCTGTCAAGTTTTACTACCACTGTGTTTGGAGCCATTGACAATGATCAGAAGATGAAAATCTTGTAAAAAAATAAACAAGGTATCTATTGCCTGATCATTCTACATATACTGAGGATAAAGAGAGAGAGAGGGGCTGTAATGAGCAATCTCTAGCAGAAATGATAAAAAAACAGAGACTCCACAAAAATCAGTTAAAACTCAGCCATCAGTTAGAAAGTCACTCATTCAAGCATTTACACAAACATGTGTGATGCAATAAAGGGAATGAGAGAGAATGAGAAAAATGGTGAGGCAGATGGGAGGATCATGCGTTGATTTAAGAAAAGATTTTGACATCATCACCCACATAAATAAATTGATTTTAAAAGAGATATTGAATCGAAAGTAAATATGGATGATATAACAGTGAGAGTCAACTAAAAACATGCCTGATCTTTTTACCATATTTAACATGTTCGAACAACTAACCATATTTGGGTACCAAAAAAACCCACCATTCATTGTGTCGGTGTCCGTTAACAGACATTTCAATGACAACTTTTTACAGCCAACTTGTTGATGTGGTTGCTTCATTCCAGTTGAGAACTACAAGCAGCTTCCCCCCACCCCCTCCCCCACCCCCCAATCTCTCATACTGCCACATTTTTTTTTTAACAAATTTATTTATAATTTATTATTGATTGAAAGAAGGCACATACCTCGTCGTCACAATGAAGAACCAATCATTAAGGAGTTAAATTCATAAATACTACCTCTTGAAATTAAATTTTAAACTTTCTTCTCTCCTAGAGTATTAAATTTCACCTTCCAAAAAAATATCATATCAAATCCCCAATTTTAAAAATATATCTTGACTATAAATTTATGAGCGAGGCTCTTGTACCGCGGGAACATCGTGCCCCTTTGCAATTTAAACTCCTAACAATATAGATGATTAAATAGAATATGGAGGAGAGAGTTGTTTTGCAATTTAAATTCCTAACCATATAAAGGATTATATAGAATATGGAGGAGAGAGTTGTGTTTACATGTGGCGATATGTTCCCAGATCACACAAGTTTTTGCCTAAATTTAATTTATTATACATTTAACATATCTAGCATACTATACATCCTACATGATAATTAATACAGAATAGAATAACCTAATTATTTAGATACAATTTATTCTAAAAATAGCAAGGGAGGGAGAGAATGTTTCCATATAAGTTATTGTCTTTATTTATCATTTTAAAATGTTATATTATCATCCAAAAATTAATAAAATTGTTAATAATGCAATTTTTCTTAAGTTATATATATATATATATATTAACAATAGAAAATAAGTTAGAACTAATGGAGCAATTATTTATTTATTTTTTTAATCGAAAGTAAACTATAGATGATGAGTCATGAGTTATGACTCATACGAGTCATACCACTCTATTTTATTTTTTGTTAAATTAATCAATTTTATACTTAACTTTGATTTGGGTTTTTATAATTGATTAATCTCAGATAAAATTAGACTTTAGCTTTTAAAACATAATTTTCTTTTTTAAAGAATGTTTTGGAAACCCAACTATTTTTTTGTGATGGATATTGAAATATTACATTATTATTATTAAAGATAAATCACATTAATTTGGAGACCCACAAGCTCGAACCCATTTATAGCTCTTCAATTACCATGATATATAGGGTGTATTCAAATTTATTTTTATTTTTTTTGAAAATAGACAACACCACAGACAAAATCTTTCAGTGTTTGGATGAATTTGAGGAAGCATTTATAAATCTCTCCCTCAAATTCATCCATCATATTTGGATACTACTTGAAATCAACGGATTTATAAATTCAAGATTTTAAATCAATGGATTTCAAATCATGAATTTGATTTTGAATTTTTTTAGTTGTTTTTGAATGGATTTCAAATTTTTACTCAAACCGTGTCATTTGAAATCATTCCGTTGTTGTGTAATTGATTATATTAATATATAAAAATAGTATAAAAAATAAATAAATATATATATATATATATATATATATTTATTTATTATATTTCAAACTCTACCATCCACCCCACCCCACCCCACACCACACCACCTCATCCCATGCCAGCCCATCCCCATCACCCCCACTCCAAAAAAAAATTTTTTTATAAAATTTTAAATTTTTAATATTTAAATAATAAAAATATTACCATCCAACCCTACCCACCCAAACAAAAAAAACTTTAAAAATAACATTTTAGATTTTATTTTTTAAATATTAAAATAAAAAAATTTAAAAAAAAATTGGTGGGTGGGGGGTGGGTGGGGGTAGATGGATAGAGTGGTAGGATTGGACGGTAATATTTTTATTATTTAAATATTAAAAATTAAAGTTTTATATAAATTTTTTTTGGGTGGGGGGTGGTGGTGGGTGAGGGGGTGGGTAGGGGGATAGGGATGGGTGGTAATATTTTTATTATTCAATTATTAAAAATCTAAAATTTTATTAAAAAAAAAATTTTTGGGTGGAGGTGGATGGGGGTGGGTAGGGGGTATGTTGGGTGGTAGAGTTCTCTCCCAAAAAAATTATTTTTAATAAAATTTTAGATTTTAATATTTAATATAATAAAATTTTATTATTTTTATTTATCATAGTATAAAATTCTATTTTAAAAATAATTTTTGAATCATGGATTTGAAATCTTTTCAAAGATCCATAATTTATTCAAATTGTGGAATTCAAATAAATTGATTTAAAATCCAAGGAATTTAAAATCCACTCATTTTCAAATCCATTGAATTTGAAATAACTCAATCCAAACACAACCTCATGCTATTTTGCCATATCTCTTCTCTCACCTCCCCTC
The DNA here is from genome assembly GCA_023678885.1 of Pogostemon cablin. Taxonomy (NCBI): domain Eukaryota; kingdom Viridiplantae; phylum Streptophyta; class Magnoliopsida; order Lamiales; family Lamiaceae; genus Pogostemon; species Pogostemon cablin. Next base: position 26,089,233 of record CM043001.1, on the reverse strand, counting down.
CGTATCTTTTATAATTTATACCTCTATATATATATGTTAGGATTTGTCAACAATAAAAAGGGGATTTTTACTTTGTTTTTTTATCCCACATCGAAAAGAAGAACAAAGGGGAAGGGATTCCTGGTGATATATAAGGAGGCCCTTGGACTTGATGTCAAGTGCACCAATCAAGTATACTTTAATCTTTGTATTTGATTCTAGTTAAATTCATTTCTTTGATTCTCGGTTGTGAGAATGTGAAGAAAGGTGTGGATTAGTTAAAGATTTGTAAGAGTGTAGGAATTGGGGTCGGGAGAGAGAAATTCTGTGTGATTGTAAAAAATTTTCACATTGTGGTATTTTCTCGGTTTGTGATTTTTCTCCGGTTTTGAAGTTTTCATATAAATGAATTGGGATTTGTCTATCCCAACAAAATATATATATATATATATATATATATATAATATCAACTGTATTTTACGGTTATATAGTATATGGTGTAGATTATATAGTATAAGTGAATAAGTGATGGAGTATTTAAAAAGACTGAGAATTCATGATGTTTTATGCGAACGCGGATATATGTATAAAAACGACATTTACAATCACAATTTATGGTTGCAAAACCGTTCAAGTGGAATTAATTTTTACCAATTTTAATTAACGAACATATCTTTCATGAGTAATTTTTTTTGGTAAATAAAAATTTTATTGATAGGTATGAGACATACCAAAAAATTTATAAAGTACAAAAGCTCTAAATTAATTTTGGATTAACAAGTCACTCATTAAAGACAATCTAAACTGACTCACATCATTAATATAAAACCAACTTCATGCTGTACTTTTCATCTCCTCTGTCAATTTATCAAAAACAAAATTAAATCCCTAAAAAATGATGGCATTCCTAACCTTCCAAATTAACCATACTACATATTTCCAAATAACTACTCAGTTGGGCCTAGTGCACTAATTTACTTAGGTTTATAAGTTTAAATATTAGGCAAAAATTTGCATGACTCGGGACACCTTGTCCCTAAATCCTGTATTTTTCGAAAGGTATACTCTTTAGTATTAAATGATATATCCTTTTAATATAAGAATGTGTACTCTTTATTTCTTTAAAAAAAATCAAACATTTATAATATTTATATTTCGATATACGTTTTTAATGAAAAAATTATACTCTTTTTCATTAAAGTGTATATTATTTTGAACAAAATGTTACACCCTTATACACCTTGTGTACTCAGGAACACAAGAGACCAACTCAAATTTGTGCACTGAGAACACAAGAGGCCAACTTTAAATATTATAGTAAAGGGTAGTTATTGTATTTGATTTTAAATAATTTTATTTAATTTAATGGTGTAGATTAACATAAAATTTAATTTGTTAAATTGAGATTGTTTAGGTTAGGTGCATCACGCAGTGCAACATGTGCACTTTAGTTGTACTCTTAATAGGTGATTTGGTATTATATTAAAATGAAGAAAAAATATGTGAAACAATTGCATAAATGAGCTTCATGATACAAATAAAAAATATAATACCTAATCAATAAAAATAATAGCGGTCAAATTAAACAACGTTATGAAAAATTGGTAAAGTAAAAAAATAGGGATAACTTTTTTAATAGTAAATGATAACCAATAAGAAAATGTAAAGAAAATAATTCACACAAAACTTCGCTCAATTAAAATTTTTGTGAACATCATTTCAACATATAATTAACAATAAAATGGTTCCAAACTGAATCAGGTTAGACTTAAAATTCTTAATTTATAGGACTAATCTACTTAGCAGATGTGTCGGATTTAATATTCCTTATTTTATTTTTTTATTTTAATTATTAATACTAAACTCCTCTTATTCCATACGGTAAGTGAGGTAGGAAGATTATACCCAGACCCAAAAAGAATACAATTAAGTTGGGATACAATTTCAATAGAATCAAATCAATACTATATAAAATTAGGGGTGACAATTCCCGACACGAAATGGTAACACGACACGAGCACGATATGATAATTGCGGATTAGTGTTTGGTCTTATTGGGTTCGTATTGTTATTGTGTTAACTCAATAAGGACACGAAAATTTCGTGTCGGGTTCGTGTCAACTCGTTAAACACGATTAATATTAACAAATGATTCATTAACCTGTTAACAATCCGATATAAATATAAAATTAGACAAATATATAATAAACATACTTATTAATAATTATAAAATATATTTACTTAAAAAAATTAATACTTTTAATTAGTATTTTTTTATTTTTTATTTTCTTATCTTGTCGTGTAGTGTCAACCCGTTATTTTCATGTTCGTGTCGTGTTAGAACGAATTCTTATCATATCGTGTTTGGATTTGCCCTTATCGTGTCGTGTCACTATCGTGTCGACACGAAACTCAACCCGTTAACACGAATTACCACTCTATATAAAACACGTTTATTTGTCCTCAATACAACTCTTAGAATTATGTACATGTATGCTTCATCATCTATTCAAAAAATCTCCTTGAAGCTAGCTCATAGTTCCAACTCTTCACTTTAACCTTTTGTTTGTCTTAAATATATATGGCAAAAAGTCATCCAGACCCCTGACTTTATTAAGGAGGATCAAGTACACCCTCCAACTATTTTTTTTAACATCCACACCCCTCAACTTTTTATATGGAACAAATTTATATTCTTCAACTTTAGTTATCGGAGCAAATTAAATTTTATTAATTAAAATAGTAATTAACACTATTTAAAAGGGGGCCATGATCATAAATAAAAAATAAAAAATAAATTAACACATTCTCTCTTCCACGTATTTCCTGATACCTTTGATGCAAAAATCAAAATCTTCAATTTGAAGAATCCCAAATCTTTCAAAAAATAATGTCTTTCTTTTTTTTCTAAAAAAAATAAAATTAATTTGAACTTATTTTAACTTTTAAGACTACTGCTCATAGAATTAATGGGATTTTAATTTAAGCAAAACGTACAGGTGATTCCCATATTGACTTTTGATTTAAAAATTAATAATTCATATATTCAACGTTTATAACTTGAACGTTACACTTTCACTGAAGTACCACATACCATAATATATTGTATACATAAATTAATTAACCAATAAATTCACAATATATTTTATTATTCTAATGGAATAAAAGTATATCCTCTAATTCATTATAGAGGAGAATTTAAAAAAAAATACTAATTAATTCGGATCTTTCTGTCTTACTCTTATAAATTAATTAAGTTGCATCTGATGCTCATGTGCAAATTTATTACACCACGTTATAATTTGCTCTGAGAAAAAAAAATGATTTAACACTGCAATTCAAGCTTTAAAAAATGAGAATATATTCTAGTACAAATTAAAAAATACAAAAAGTCAAAATAAATAAATATACACGAACATATATATCTTAAAAAATATACGTGAATTATTTGCTTTGAATTTCAATTTTTGCAAATAAGAATTTGAGTTAATTATTATGTGCATAAGTCACAATACATATCCTAATTGATGTATTTATAATTTAATTATCGTAGAATACAAACTGATGTAATAAAAGATTATTTAATTGCTTGGTGATTAATTCACTGAATTCTTATATATATAGCAGAATTAAATAAGATTATAAATGAGGATCTTATGAATCCTGTTCTTAATCTTGATAAAATATTGCATGTTGGAAGATACCCTAAATCTAAATGTTAATAAGTTCAATGAGTTTGAACAACTTAAATTAGATGTAATAATAATAATTAAGGCAAAGATTTGTGTGAGACAGTCATCTCATGAATGAAAGTGATAATAAATTAATAAAAATATAATATTCCTCCATGAACAATTTATAATATAAATAAAAAAGTGATAACATTTTATAGCAAAAGTAATAACGATTATAACGAAAGTGATAATTATTTTAAAAAATAAAAAATGATCTCACGTGAGACAATATCACGCAAAATCTACCCAATAATCAAAGAAGAAAATTAATTAATTATGTATTGAAATTAGTATTGTAGTTATGGATAATGGGGGGTATATGGTGCACCCTATCTACCAAGCAATGCACCAAGGTGAGGCAACATGATAAGAGCTTTGTGGAGGTCCACATGTGAATGTTACAAACACCCATGTGATAGCCCCTACTTTATTTTTGTCTTTACACAGTTATTTTATGTCACTGTCCAATTAAAATTAATGTGCTACCATTTTTTTTAAATTACTCTTCCAATTCTAAATTAAAGTGAAGTGTAATATTATATCTCTCTCTCTTTTTTTTTTTAATAATATGTAGAATTGGCAATTATGTATCACAGTTTGCAATAGAAACATCTGATGATTATTTTAGATGAACAATATTGTTTAAAAAATATGTTAAATTTAAACGATTTTATTTGATTATACATATATGATATAGGAGTACTATTAAAAAAAAATTGATAAGTCATCAAAAGGTTCCTTTCCCAGTCAGTGTTTAGGAGGCTAAGTTTTTATGTTTTTATTACCATATACTCCCCCTCACATCGTCCTTTTTCCAAATTTACAAAATTTTAATTTTAGTATTTTATTTCAATCTTTATAGTTTATTTTGATAAATGAATCCATACAAAATTATTAATATATTTCTATGAATCTTATTAGACTCTATATTAATACAACTTTTCATTTTACATAAAATATTATTTTTCTCAATCTATTTTACGTTAAAATACTATACATTAGGAAGGGAGTATATATTATATAATCTACAATTAGATGTTAGTATCCCACAAAATTAAGGAGGTGTTTGATTTGGAGTATTAAGTTATATAAATAAGAATGAAGGTATATTGATTCCTAGCATTAACACTTATTTGAGTCAATGAGAATCAAAATTCTTAATTATTCACATCTAAAATAAATCACTTTCAATCACATTGTAATTAAATTCCTTGATATAACCCACTGAAAAATTGGAATCAAGCCGAGTCAATCTTATTTTCTATCCCTAACTATTTATGAGCTACTCACTCATTAATTAATGCATATGAAAATTGTAAATCTATATTGAAAGGACAATTGTAATTTTAAATATACCAAGCCTTAAGAATACACATTGACAACTTATTATATAATCGTTTCAATAATGGAACTTTGTTTTATCCATTGATTTTAAAGATATAATGGTAATCAGCCATTAAAAATGAATGAGTACTAAAAAATTCCACATGAAAGTGATTTCATGAAATACTCCATTATAAATATTAAATCTCAAGGTTATAATAAGACATAAATAATTATGGTACGTGCACATAATTAATTATGTTAATTTAACCAATCATATATGTGTGTGAAAGCATATGAATTCATGTGGAAGGATTAATCAATTTAATATATTTTTAAATTTCTTATTTATTTTGTAATTTGATTTTGAACTTATATAAATAATTAATTTATGATTTTAACTGGTTTTCTTTTGGGGGTTGGGTGGGGGAGGGAATATATATATTCTGTATGTATCAGAATTCCTAATAAAATGCGTACGTGCAGCCCACTTTTCTCTTGAAAACTCTTAATTAAAGTGGCTTGAAATATTAAAAAAAAAAAAAAAGGTTCAGACGTGGGGTTAACTTGTTTTTTATACCTTAACATAGATTTTGATTAATAATTGAACCTAAATCTATAAGAATCTTTTGTTTACCCCTCTCTTCACCATATATAAATTAATGAATTATTAGTTGCATTCATGTGAACTTGTAGTAGCAGTGTTTCTTCTGTACATTAAGTTTCTCCTATTCTAATTAAATTCATTAAAATTTTAACTACTTTTTATTTATTTTTATTTATAAAATAATTTAATTGGGCTTTCATTGTTTTTCATTGATTGAATATCATTTTTTTTTAACAAAATGTTATATATCATTTTTATAGAATACGTTTCATGATACCCATTGATTGATGCCATTACGATCTCACATAATTTTTTTCGAAATATTATTTTGTTTTTTCAATGTATTTTGAGTAAATAAAAACGCATTAAAAGAAATAGAAAAAATAAAAAGCTAATGGGGGCCTATTTGTTTAGCAGAACACTAGAATTTCCAAATAATAATTTCCACCATGGTCACACATTAAATCCAAGATCGGTAGGTACAAGTGATATACATCCAAGTCATGTTACTTTCAAATTTAACAAACCAATAGGGCCACTAAACATTTTTTAAATGTCACTCAATATTTTTGATGACATGCTATTTTCATCATATTTAATTTATTGGTGATTTAAAATGTAATAAAAACAATATCATATTATACGGTTCAAATTTTCTATATCAGAATTGTATCATTTTTTATGCCAGTTATAGGAATGATGATTTGTAGAAGATTGAAGGAAATTAAACCCTTGAAATTCAAAACCCTTAAAGATAATAATTAAAGGAAATTTATAGTGTGCACCCGGTGCACCTAAAGATAGGGTGCACCCATATACAAATATAAACAAAAACATATACAATTAAAAGTAAAAATGTATGCATTTTAATTATTAATTTTTTTAATGAAAATTTGTATATAATATTCAATAAAAAGTTATACACATATGGATGTTAGTTTTTTTTAATGAAAACTTAATGTGAAAAAATATACAATTATTACAAAACACATATACAAAATAGAATAATATGTATACAAAATAGAATAAAAAGACATACACATATGAATGCACCCTTGCACCACCGGGTGCACCTAATATACACTCATAATTAAATTAGTTCACCTATTTTACATGTTACAGATAATATACTATGAAAATAATTCAGTTTACCATATACTTGATCTACTAGATGTTTAACTTAGCACAGTCTACTTTTAATAAAAGAGACGGATTAAGACCAATATATCAATATATATAAGCATTCATTTAAATTGAATTGTTTAAAAAAAAAAAGCATTTAAGAGATTATTAGATTAGACTTGTTTACATGAAAGATCGAACTCGAACTTTTGAAAAAATATATCATAGATAAACAATCAAATAAAAAATACCAATATTTAAATAAGTCTAAACGTAAATTGTGTATTCATGGAGTAACTAATAACATAGAAAATAACACACGTAAATAATATATAAAATTTAATGTGAAATATATCATGAAGAAGGAACAAAGGATCCCATCTTTTTGGCACCATATGGCAAGTATATATCAATACACTACAAACCAAAATAATTTTAAGTAATTGGAAACTTGTGTGTGGGGTTATTTTTCATTTCAAATTGAGATCAAAATAAAACAAATATTTCCATAAATTTTCAAACATATTAGGAAGCCAGTAATAATTTCATATCATATCCAAGAAGTCCAATTTGCTTATATTTGCCTAATTGTTGTTTTCATCAAATTAAAAAAATATTAAAACAATGGTATTGATTATATTGGAGGGTTAAAAACAGAGGGATAAGAAACAGGAAATCCGACAAAATTAAAGAATGCAGTAACTTGAGCAAATGATTGGAATAATACAAGTGCAGATGAAGATGAGGAGGGGCAGTAATGGAACGACAATCAAGAAATGGAATTACCGACAATCACAAAACATGAAGTTTCACATCAGCCAAAGCAGATACGACATACTCACGCCTGTTTGTTTCCAAATTACCCATAAATGCACCTTATATACCACTTTGAGCTGCCCGAACCCGTCCTGACCCGCATTGTTTGTGGTGGATCCAACATGCTCCGTTTTAAAATTGAGGCTGGTTTGGATAGTGACCATACCCGCGTTCAGGGGCGTATCTATGTGAGGGCAGCCCCGAGCTTTTGGGCTTGAGGGCAGCCTCGGACTGTCCACCAAAAGCCCATTATATTATATGTAAATAATTTATATTTTTAAATTTAGCACAATCCAAAAAAAAAAATTTAAGCCCATTCTAATGAAGCCAAAAAATAAATATATTTTCTCAAATTATATATATTCTATGAGCCAATTACAATAAATATTAAAATTTAACTCATTCTCCGTCCACTTTTGAGAAGGTGATTCATGTGTGTGTATATATATATAATTATTTTTTTTAATTATTATTATTATTTTTTCTTTAATAAACTTAGCCCACCCCACTACGGTTTTCTGGATCTGCCCCTACCCGTTGTTGCCTCGTTCCACTCATGAATAGTACATGTTATAATAATATACTCCCTCCATCTCGATTAAAGATCTCAATTTTCTTTTTGCGCACGTAAATTAAGAATATTACTCCCTCCGTCCCACCATAAGAATGACAAAACTTTTTTACACGTAGATTAAAAGATATAATATTTAATATGTAGATGAAGAGATAGAAATAATATTTTAATGTATAGTGGGTAGGTGTATTAGTGTGATGTGTGAGTCCCATAAGGATATATTACTTGTTTTGTGTGGGTCTCATTTAGGTCATCTCCAGCAGTTTGCACCATTTTGCAGCACATTCAGCACAAAAATGGTGTGAAAACAGTAATTCATCTCAAGCAGTTTGCACTATTTTTTTCACTAAATAATAAAAAATTCATTTAATCTTTATTTAATCTATTTTCAACATAATATAAATTATTATACATTTAATTATGATATATTTATCTTTAATTTAAACAAAATAAATCAATCTTAAATATTTAAAATTGTCCAAATAAAAATTCCATAAATTTATTAAAATAGAATAAATATAATACATAAATAAATACATTAAATCATTAAAACACATAAACTATTTCATATTTTATCATTAATTAAATTAATTAGTTAAGGAGGAAAAATAATAATAATAACCCCTCATTATACATAAGTAATTAAAATAATAATATATTTATAAATTTGCATAATAACAATAAAATAATAATATATAATTGTTTCATTATGCATATAATTAAAATAGAATTAAAAAAAAAGTCACTGCATCAAATCATATAATTAAAATAGAATTAAAATTAAAAAAAATAAAAAAATAAAAAAAGAACGCACGGCATCACAACGGCAATTTAGTGCAAATATAACACCTCACACAAAAATGCCGCAGAAATACGGTGATTGCTGGAGCCGATTCTTCGCGGCATAACAGCATCTCACCCAAAAATGGGGCGCCGCTGGAGATGCCCTTACTAAAAAAGGAAATGCACCTCTTGTGTTGGGACTGACGAAAATAGTAAAATGCACTCCATGTGGTGGGACGAGGGGAGTATTATATTTTATGCTAGTGGATAGTTGTATTAATAGTGAGTGGTAGGCCATATGTGAGGCCCTCCTACTGAAAGAGGAAAATGATTACATTTTAGTGGGATGCCCAATATATTAAAATGGGGACTTTCAGTGAGATGGAGAAAGTAACATATTAGTGTTGTGTGTGGATCTCATGGAAATATAGTAATTATTTTGTGTATGTCCATCTACTAAAAAGTAAAATGTAAAGATTGAAATGAGACTCTTAAATTGAAAATATATAAAAATTGAAATGAGACGAATAAGTATACGAAAGTTTATGTTTATTTGTTACATGTAGATTAAGGAATACAATATTTTAATATGCAATGGATAAATTTAAATAGTATTTTTACTTTTATGCCTTAACTTTAATTTAAAAGGCAAATTATGTAATACTAGTAAAACTTTTAGGAGTAATTTTTAAATGTAGGATCCACATTTTTTTTAAAGATTAAATGTAAACCTTTAAGTGTGGTCAGTGGGCATTTATTTTTGAGTTTCGAATAATTTCTTTTAAAAAAATAAATGAATTTCGAGTATTTAAAATGTACCTGGATTACACAATTGAGTGACTGAATTTTTTATTTTTTTTCACTCTCAAATTAGTTATAGAGAATAATTAGCAAATTCATAAAATATTCATAATTTTTTATTTTTTTTCAATCTCAAATTAGTTATAGAGAATAATTAGCAAATTCATAAAATATTCATATTTTGATCCACTTTTAATATTTTAATTTAAAGCATAATATATATACTCCTATTCATCATCTCTTTTACAATACTACTTAATTAAATTGTAATTTCTTTATATTGTTAACATTTTTAAATTAGAAGGGACATAATAAATTTTGAACCCAATTCACAAGAGATTTAACTCATAAAATTAAGCACCATGCGATATCAATAAGATAACTTAAAACGATACACACAGCAGCAGTGTAGAAGCAGATGCAGGAACACAAACCTGAAGTCAATCAAATTTCTCAGTTTGATGACAGATGCATTCTGGGCACCTCAATCTAAGGCGCAGTAATTTTGCCACAACTGTCTTGACGAGGCGGCTTCATTAACGAAAACAAGGCGGGCATAGAGCCACTAGACGAGCATCTGCCGGGCGTAGAGCCACTAGACGAGCATCTGCCGCATTTGATGGTCTGGTGTACTTAGTACCACGTCAAAAAGATCACTCACAAATAAAAATGGATGGCATCGGGTCAAAGACAAGTAATCCTGATTCATCGTACATCAGTCGAACACTTTTCAGGCAAATGCACGTCATATACGATGGATCATCCACCAGATGCTTGGAACGAGACATTACATATTTACATACATCACGGAACAAGTTATGCACACACAAGGGGAAACACAAACTGCAATGATACAAAACTATCAGATGGTCAATCCAAAGGCAATCTACTCGATCATGGCTACATAATATAGAGCACGAGTATAGACTGAAGTCTGTTTACCTCTTTCTAATCCGTAAATAAAGAATTTTTCAGCCACGAATATTTCGTTGGATCCATCAGAAACTAACATGAAAATCAACCATGTGTTCAGCGAAAAAACTAGTACTCGACCAACATTGCCAAAAACAAATGCATTCTGTCTAACAGTAACGGTCGGAATTAAGCCTTATACGAGGAGTTATAAGAGGTAGTAATAAGATTTCAGTTTAAGATGTGCCAACTCTACCTGCGTGCACAGATGATACAATGCCTAAATAAAACCACTTCGAGTTAACTTAGACGAAACGAGACAAAGCATATGCAGATGATACATGTAATCAACCACTTCGAGCAGGCAGAACAAGACATTGTTTTATTCTCTTGACTATAATCAACCAAGAAACTTTATAATATCAAGATTCACAATTAAGATCATGATATATTTATTAATAGAAAAAGGGATAATGAGGTAATCAAAATCAGATCCACATCCGAAGCAATTCAACTACAAATAATTCAGAATCGTGAACACAAAGTAGTCTCTTGCAGTATAACTAATAAACCTGAGAAACGCAGTCAGGCAAAATGAAACAACAGCAGCATAATTCTATCCACAAATAATCACACAAGTCCAAATGAAAAACAAACTCCCACACAACAAGGTATTTATACGCTGAGGATGCAAGTTGACACAGTAGACGAGATTCATAAAGTTGCCAACTCAAATGAATACTAATTCAATACTATAGGCACCATTTCTTAAAAGCTACAATCAGTTTTTAGAAGCATAGACAAATTAAAACAATCTAAAGAAGCAGCCTAACTTGGCATAACAAAAGAGTTGCCTTAAGCTTCACTAAGATAATGTGTACCCAAAGTCAATGAGAAGAGTTCACGGACGGGTTGGTATTCGACCAACGATATCTCCATTGCATATCCACTAACAGGCAGCTTCAAATCTCGTAAAACAGTAAACGCTTCAGCCATACGAGTTTTTGGCACATCTTGAGCCAACAGGCAATGAGGGATCCATTTATCAGGCCGGAACTCCTCCCCGATTTCTATACCCTCTTTCTTCATTGCATCACACAACTGAGAATGAAATTGAAGGAGAGAGAATGTTGGGGTTGGTCCAAGAAACAGAACATTATTGTCATTTGGGAGGCTTCCAATCGAAGAGAAGGTCAAAGACAAAGGTTCTTGTTTTGAACCGATAACTCTTAGGATGTTTTCCAGCTTAGCTACGTCTGCGAAATTGCTCGAAAATAAGGTAATGTGAGGCCTTGATTCAATCTCAATCAGCTGAGAACTAATCTGCCTTCGAGCCAACACATTCCAGGCCTTTAAAACCTGGTTTTCAAGGGCTGGATCGAAGTAAAGCTCGACAGCATAGCCTTGTGACATTGTCTGAAATATATACATCAAGAAAAACAAATAGAGATCAAATTTACACAATTCAAAAACAAATAACAGAGATTAAAGACCAATGCATAACCAACCATTAAAAACCAGAAATTAAAGCCAAGATCAAGAATAAGATCTACAGATAACTAAAATCAACAAAAACATACATTTTAGTGAAAACCCACAAATCAAATTTTCAGCAACACTAACAGATATCAAATTAACAGAATTCGAAATCGAACAGCAGAGATAGATAAAGTCTTAAAGAGTAGCAATAAAATAAAAGAGAATCAAAATCATGCAGAACCAACCATTAAACTCCAAAAATGAAAGCAAAGATCGAGAATTAAGATCTACAATCAACGAAATCATCAAATACACACATTTCAGAGAAAGCCCAAAAATTAAATTCAGCAACCGAAATAGAATAGCCGTAGAAGAAACAAACTGTGGGTAAATTAACCAGAATTGACACGTACCCAGTTGAAATTAGAGACAGCAGAGGCAGTAGAACCAATCAAAACTGGACCAAGTCCGTGAGTTCAGAAGAGATGAATCGGCAAATACGAACTAAGAAAGAGCAGAGAATTGAAAAGGATGTTGAAGAGGGAGCATGTGAAAACACTCTGGTTTGATGTTAAAGTTTCGAAGGAGATAGGGACAGGGGAATAAAGAGTCAAAGAAAGAAAAAGAGATTATCACAAGAAAAATGGTTTCTTTAAAGAGGAGAAGACCCTAATCATATCCTGGATTGCAACTGCAATTTCAAACTCACACTCAACTAGGGCTTTTGAATTTGAGATACTTGGTCTTACTAGTCATTCAATTTCGTGAGAACTCCAAAAAATCTAATGCTCGGAGATCTGTCTTCTAAGGCCATGTTTGTTAATCCTTTAGGACACCTATTTTAGATATGATTAAAATACTCTCTTGTAAAACGGATAAATATGATATGACTGTCAGACATGACACTTATTTTATATAGAGTATGTTTATTGATAGTTAAAGTATGTATATAGTGAATCACGGTATAACACTATAAAAATATATTTTAATTCATTATTTATCATACTTTAAAAAATCATACTTAAACTAATAACAAGTATACTTTACCTATATAACAATGATATTTTAACAATGGGTCAATTCATCTCATATAAATAACATTATAACTATCTCACTAGAAACTGTGTCTAGTAACTCAAACACTTTATATGGTTATTAATATTCAATCCCTTGCTTTTCATATACTCTCTTTTATATTAATATCACTTCCTTCTCTTCTCATATTTACTCTCAAATTAATTAACACTTTCTTACAGAGTATAAAAAGGGGTATAAAGGTACGTTTATATGAAATCGTCTCAAGTAGGTCCTTATGTGAGACGGATAAAAAGTAATAATATTATTAACAAAAAGTGATACTTAATTAATGAAAAGTAATAATAATGTAATAAACTATTTCATGAACAATTTATAGTATAAATAAAAAATAATAACATTTTATAGCGATCCGAAATGGCTTACGTGAGACGATCTCACACAAGAATTTGTGGTATATAAATTTCTTTTATAAGAGTATAATTGTGTTATTATATTTTTTAAAATATTTTTATTTAATTCAAAAGTGTAATTAATTACATTATTATAATTTAATGGTTAAGATAATAATAAGAGTGAAGCTTGCGTGCGCCCGGGCGCACGGGAACACATTCCGTGCGCCTTTAGAAATTTAGTATTATGGGTAAGAGTACATTGTTTTGGTCTAAAGGGTATACACTTTAATTAATAAAAGGTACAATATTTTATTCTAAATGGTATACACTTTTCATTAATATTGAGTATTTTTTTCTTTAAAAAATAAAGGGTACACATTTTTATACTAAAGGGTATACAATTTAACACAAAATTCTAAAGGCGCACGGAGTGTTGTCCATGCGCCCAGATACACAGAATAATTTTCTTTAGAAAATAAAGGGTACACATTTGTATACTAAAGGATATACAATTTAACACAAAATTCTAAAGACGTACGGAATGTGGTCCGTACGCCGAGTGCACCGAAATTTTTGCCTAATAATAATAGGCGTATGCCGTATATTAGGTGTACCTAATAATACTACTCATTAGAAGTTATATTATCATGTAAATGTGATTGGATGAATGAAATATAATGAATAAAACATAATAATTAATACTCATTAGATGTTATATTACTATATAAAATATATAGTAAGTAAATGTGATTGGATGAATGAAATAGTATAATGAATAAAACAAAATAATTAATTCCATATGAAAGGCTACTGCACAAATCATATTGCTTAACAATTATTGATGATGTAGACCAAACTTGAAAAGCAAACTAAATTGAGGTTTTTGTAGCTATGAATAAAACAAATCATTTTTCTTACTTTAACTTTTTGCGTTCTATTATCCGAATTCAAATCTGTGATTTTTATAAATAAACAAAAGAAATAAATATTTTTTACATTGAAAATTTGAAATTTAAGTTTTTAGAATCCATTCATTAAATTATAAAAGGCATGCTTTAAATACACGTCCCCTTTAATTAAATATACACCCCTATTATTATATAATTAAAATATATATTTTAAAAAATTTAAATTATCCTTATATGATTAAATACACACCCCTATATATTTTATACATGTAATAAACCCTAAATTTATAAATTCTTACCCTAAATTGATTAATTCTTTTTACAGATTACTATGAGTAATTCACGTATATATTATTTCTCTTTTAACCTTTTCAATATGTGGTCATTCTTTATTAATATGTTATTTAATGTGTTTCGATTTCAGAGTTCGAACAATTCACCAACAATGGTTTCTAAATTTTCTTTTTGCAGTTTTCTCCTCCAACTCAATTCAATTATTTTCGTAGGATAAGATTAAATGAAGGGAAAGACACATGATAGAGAGAGAGGTACTAGATAGGAGCAATTCGAATTGGTTTAACACAAGCCTACCCCTACCATCCTTCTACTGAGAGGTAATCACTTGAATTCAAATTAATTCAATTCTATCTTTCATTTTGAATTTGATTCATGAAAGTAAAGACTGAAAACGCAAAACATAAGATTAATTAATATTAATAATATTTGAGAGGTGATAGTCGATAATGACAAATGAGATTTTGGATACTTGGATGAATTAAACAGGGATTTATAACTGCAAGAAAGATAAGAGCTTCATGCTCGTTGATTTCACAGTAATAGATTTGGGGATTTTGATGGGTGTGTATTCTTATACTAATTAAAAGATTAAAAGGGTAATTTTGGTGTTTTAAGGGGTGTGTATATAATAAAATTAAGATTTTAAATATTAATAAGGGTGTGTATTTAATAAAAGATGTGTATTCAATAAAAAGGAGTTAAATTCATTTTTTGCCCTATAACTAAGCAAAACTTCGATTTTTGCCCTAAAAATAATAAGTGGTTCAATTTTGCCCTATAACTAACGAATTGTTTCAATTTTTGCCCATTTTCACCGGAAAATACAAATTTCGCCAGAATCCGCCATGTCATGCTTCAATTCCGATTGGTCAATCCGACGTGGCAATTTTGACTTTTTTTGAGCCAATGAATCCGTCACGTAATATTTCACCTATTTATTTTAATTTATTTTTTTCATATTCCATTGTGCTCCACGAAATCAAGATTCCACTAAGTAACCCTCTGCATTGTGGCGTAACCTCCAGTGGCAAAGGCCCTCAGAAGATTAAGGGTTGATGCAGCCTGGCAATACGCCCTTATCATCCTATTAGGATCAGGGATTCTCGATTTCTCATCGAAGGCATCACCATTAATGTTATCTCCCTTGTAACTTGGGAGCTTCACTCCATCCTTTTCCTCACGTCACCTCTGCAGCCTGTCAACCACATCGACTCCGCCACATGAGGCCACCACTACAACAGAATCCGGTGTCGCCGGAAAAGCAACACCAGTCACTGCTGGAGCCGCCGAAAGTCGCTGCTGAATCGCGCGATCCTTTCCTGATCAATGAAAGAACGTGGAATGCTTTAAGCCAAAGTCTATACATAAAATGATAAAATCACCAATAAATACTTAACTTCTTAGCACTGCATCATTTTCCTTGACGATAGAGCAATATAAAACACACGCGAACTGCACAATTATTTTCAATTCAAACATAAACAGCAAAAATGCAGCATCCAATGAATCCCCTAAGCCTCAACTTCAAACAAAATGATTAAACAAAGACTAGCCGAGGACATCTTTATCGGAGTCCGATGACGACGATAAAGGAATTAGCGGCTGCGCATCGGCGGCTGTGCAGCCTTCCTGCTCGGGCTTCACCATAGGCACGAGAGTGCCGATTGAAGAGGCGTGGCCACCCATTTTGAGCGAATCGAAGAGTGAGATAGAGCTACATGCAAAGGAGAGGGTTTATAGCGAGAATTCCGTAGGATTGAAGAAAGAAACGGCGGAGAGGGATACTGTGGGCGTTTGTATGTTTTGGAAAGAGAGAACAGATTTTGTTGGTTTGGAAATGAAAAAAATAATAAATAAATAGGTGGAATATGACATGGTGGATTTATTGGCTCAAAAAAGTCAAAATTACCACGTCGGATTGACCAATCGGAA
This sequence comes from Pogostemon cablin, assembly GCA_023678885.1. Classification (NCBI taxonomy): domain Eukaryota; kingdom Viridiplantae; phylum Streptophyta; class Magnoliopsida; order Lamiales; family Lamiaceae; genus Pogostemon; species Pogostemon cablin. Next base: position 26,072,536 of record CM043001.1, on the reverse strand, counting down.
TTGAAGCATGACATGGCGGATTCCGGCGAAATTTGTATTTTCCGGCGAAAATGGGCAAAAATTGAAACAATTTGTTAGTTATAGGGTAAAATTGAAACACTTATCTTTTTTAGGGCAAAAATCGAAGTTTTGCTTAGTTATAGGGTAAAAAATGAATTTAACACAATAAAAAGGGGTGTGTATTTAATAGTATTATGTATTTTTAAATCTCAAACAAACGTGTGTTAAAATTATTCATAAAATTTTCAACTTATTTAAAATTATTTGGTAGACATATTTGAATTGTGTATGATTAACAAAATTCCGACCTATCTAACTTTCTTCCCTTTTGTATAATGAAATTATTTTCCATAGACCTTAAATTGTGCTCAGGTAACAGGTCCGAGTATCACCCTTATACATGAAATGGTTATCGTTATGCAGGACAAATCGTTATCCTTTTAATGTTAATTTTCTATTGTATCAATTTCCTTCTAAAAGAATGGGATAATATAATTTTTTTGTTATGTATTAATTTTCTAGAGAGTAGCATAGTAGTTGTGATCATGCAGAAAGGCCACACATAATGATCCAATTCGACAGGAAAATTGATTGCAAGCTCTAAATTGTGAGGGTGATTTAAAAGTTGGGAGAAACAATATATCATAATATATTAATTAATATTAAAAGTGACAAGAAATTGAGAAATATTTTTTTTCAACTTTGTCCCTACCTTATTTCACTATTTACCTTTTAACCTTATTAATTTAAATAATTTTTAATTTTATTAATTAAATTTTTATTAATTAATACGACGGGGGCTTTTGAAATTCACATTACTTTTTTAACTTCTACACATGCATGCACTACATTAAATCAAACTTAATGATAATGCCTCTTGAACTTTTAGTTGCGTTTCTTATTCATTTCACCTCACCCTCACCTTCCCTGCCAATGATTTATTTACCAACTCTTGAACTTCACCTCTCCTTTGAGCCTTTACTATAAATGCCAAGTAATGTGTTTGGCTGGGCAGTTGCACTATGACTTTAGGAGCTGCTGAAGAGCTCGGGCCGCCCTTTTAGACGGGCCGGGAAGAACCTTTATATCAATACTCATGCTTGGAACAAATGTGTGTTGCAAATTGATTGAGAATTATAGTTTTTTATATCAATACTCATGCTTGGAACAAATGTATGTTGCAAATGGATTGAGAATTATAGTTTTTTTGCTTCATTGTAATGCACATTTCTCTTGTTGTTGGTGTTTTCATATTTTTCATATGCAGGTCTTTATTATATGTGTCATTTAAATTTAAAGTTAGTATTGCATAATGTAACATTGAGGGTATAATGCAATTCTGGGATTTATTTTCATATTTTTAGGACATCAACTTGTACATGAAAGAAACAAGGGAGTTCAGAACTGATTATTCATTTCAAAGGATTCATGGTATTATTTCACTTGAGGCTTGCTTTGTTACATTCTAGCATTTGTTATACAAGTACCTAAAGCTAATAATAGTAGAGAATGATCTTGATTAGTAGTATGTAAAAATCTCATTAATGTTTAGTGGAGTATTATTTTGGACTTTCCATCTCTTTTAATATTTTATTATAGTAATCTTTTAGTATTTTACAATTTCAGTGTTCTTCTCCCTTAGAGAAATATGTGCCTGAGTAGCCTTCAATACCTCTTCTTTCAAGTAAGCCTTTTTAGATTTTTTTTTTTACATTTAATATTGTAACCAAACGTCAACGTTTGTCTGTCTATATAAGGATATTGTGAGCACCTACTGCATGGATATTCGGCAAATCGATTGCAGGAAGCCATATCCAAGAGCTTCGGATCAGATAAAGACATCCTAAAGAAGGTCGTAGGATCGAGATCAGGGACAACACATGGCGATCACCTACTATCCTACATGTCCACAACCCGATTTAACATACAGGTTGCCTGTTGCCTATTGCCAGCTCATACTGACCCAAATTCCCTCACCATCCTCACATATTTGCAAGTATTTGGCCTTCAAGTTCTCATGTGAGATCCCGTTGAAAGAGTAAGAATATTGAATTCTACTGAGACTCATGAAAAATAGAAATGGTTACAAGTGTGAGATTTTTATTGAATACACGGACAAATGTTAAGAATTCTTAAATCTTAAATAGTTGGGGAAAACATTGAGGCAATTGAATACCTCTGTTCATAATATATTAGAATTGAAATGGCATTTGTGATTTCTAATTATATAGTGTCAACTGTCAAATGAGGACTTGATAAAACCTTTCATTTTACCCTATTGATTTACTATGCAGTTTTTATAGTTAAAGATGATCCATTATTATTTATTTTATTTTTAAATATATTTTTTTTCAAATATAGTATTCTATAATGTATGTTTGGGCATAGACTAACTAATCATTTTATTCTACGAAAGAATAAGAAGAAGAAAAAAACAGATTCAATAAAACTCATCATAATTTAAAATTTAAAATTTTGACAAGGTTAATAATATTTTTCATCTTTAGTTGAAATTTCGACTAAGATAATGTGTTACTTTGGAATTTATTTTTCGTGGAACTTTATTTATTTATAACTAATAGTTCATGAACAATTTTTGTCGGTAAATTGAATTTTATTTAATCTCAATCATGAAATTAAATTAAATTAAATAATTAATTTTAAAATAAAAATTAACTATCCAATGTACCTTAATTTAAACCATTTAACTCTAGCTAGCTTAGATGTATGTGCACCCTAAAATCACCCTATAATTAAATATTTTAATACATATTAAATCAGTATAATTTTATTAATTTTTTGTATTTTCTAATGCTCATAACTAATATAGAGGATAAAAAAGTTATTATCATTATTATTATTGTAAATGAAATCTTTAATTTTTAGCGAAATAATTCAATCAATAAAAATTGTTAAAAGTATATACGGCCAATAATATGCAACTTTCACAATTCATTGGTTAGTCAAATTGACTAGGAAAAAAATTATAGAAATTAAAATTTTTTACATATTTTTAAACTTAGAAGTACTACAATAAATAAAGTGCAAATTAATATGACTACAAAATCAATCTTTAATTTTTTGAAGACGACGTTCAATGTCAATATAACACATAATCTACCAGATAATGGACAATTAGTGAAAATCTGACTTAATATCTTCGAAAAAAAAAACCTCACCAAAAATATGTAAGTTAGAGAAGACAGGACGTTTGCAAAATATTTACTAAAAGATAGGAAATGAGATTGAAAGACCAACGAAAGATGATTTTATCTTATTGCCAAATCAGAGCTTCTTTTGATTAATTTTGTTTACCCTAATATAATAAGGAATGTAGGATTTTTCAAGTGCATTACTCAAATAGCTATTCTAACTTCCACAACTGAGTACCTTGATGAATTAAATGAGATCATGATTTAAAGGTTTTCATAAGAAATCACCAAGTCCATTAGTTATGATAGTGTTGATATAACTTATGCAAAGTATTGCCACTAAAAAGAGTTTCTGAACACTTTATTATCGAACAAAATTCCACCATATTGATTGTTGTTTAAAGAAAACCGTCCAATTATATTATTCAGAACTTGGACCCAGCAGATGGACTTTGTAATACAATCTAATTAATTTGTCTAAGTTTCATCAAACATCTAATATGAGCCGAAATTGCAACTGAGGAATATATTGCGGATTTTTTTTTCATAACATGCATACCATTGAGCCCAGCAAACAATGAAGGATACCAATTCAAATTCACCACACAAAATGATTTTCCTGTGAAACTATGTTTTGCAATGACAATTAACAAGGCTTAAGAATAGAACATTCAAATTGTTGGAGTCTGTCTCCCACAACATGCATTAATATCATATGGACAATTGCATGATGCTCTTTTTAAAGGCACATTCATGAAAATACAAAAATCTTAGTTAGATCAAACAAACATTATATAAGAAAAAACATTGTATATAAACAAGTTTGAAAATAGTTAACAAATAAAAAAATTTACATAAATTATTTATTATAATTATGTTAAAAGATAGATTTATATAATAACAATAAAATACTATAAAAAAAATATAAAAAGTACATCACAAAGTATGACGTGCATGCGACGTGCAACGCACATCGGAAAAACTAGTGTATCTAAATATAAGTATTTATTCCATGTTCCTTATGTAAAATTAATGTTTCACACTGAATTTCACAATGAAATCCTAGCATTGTTTTAGGAGTAGTTAGTAAAAGAAAATTTGGCAACTTTTGAATAATATGATGCAATGATGGACATATGGCCATTTAATTTTATTTAGCTAATAAAAATTTGCTTCATTCTTTTTTTTTCTTTTGAACATCAAAATTGAGTAAAAAGCTACTCAAACAGGAGGAAGATTATGGGAGCAATACAATTAAGAAAGATGGTAGGGTAATGATGTGGATTATTCTGAAGTCTTGATTTTAGTGGCCACAATGGAACTTTATTTGGAGATGAAGATTCAACAAGATTCTAAACACTGACTTGATTCTATATCTCATCCTGTTTAATGTATTTCTTTAAGATTCTGAACTAAAAGGAAGTAAATTACTCTCTCCGTCGGAGTATTTTACATGGTGCAAACCCCAGTATAGATTAGCTACTTCATTACCTAAACTGGCCTATAATGCGCCATTAACATGCACTAAATCACATTACAACGAGTGTAGTCCACCGGGTGTAGCATAAAATGCACCTGCACAATGCTCCGGAAGATTTCCTTTCCAGTCTTCAAATTTAGCTAATTCTAAGACAAAGAAACCAGGAATGATGGCACTGAAGGAACAGTACAAGCTTGCAGGCACAGAGAGACAATTCGTACTTCAAATTTAATGCAAGGATGTCATTGATGAAATGCACATTGAAAAAGGGTGGCAGAAAACAATAGGATTGATAAAGTAGGCAGTAGTTTATGTATTCAACCAACTCTAAACACAAACATATTCTATACCAGACTAACAAGAGCCATATCATTATCAGATCACAATCAAACAGATACATCAAACAACACATTCAACGAAGAAATGTAATGAGAAGCCTATTATATTTATATGTAATAGCAGAAAAAATGAAAATCATTGACAGCATGAGAATCCATCTATGCATTCCATTGTCAAAAACAGTTCTTTGGAGAACTCCTCTACCCAGTTGTGTGGTCACAATCCCAATCAAGACAATTACTTAGCAGTCAAATATGTTTTTTGATAACAAGTCATTCCTCAATTTGAACTATCCCAAAGCTTTCAGGCTTGTACCAAGTACTAAGTATGATATATTTATGAGGGAGGTTAACAAGAGGCGAAGTTCCCACCCCAGGCTCCAAAACACTGGCGCCGTGTGCCTTTATCCTCTAACAACAATGAGTATCTTAAGCGCTGTAATGGTAGCGTTAACAGTATTCTTGTCTCTATGACATGACGCTGACTTATAACCATGTAAGCCAAGCAGCTCAACTAAACATATTCAACAGCAGCCAATTGGAGAAACATTAATACTTGCAAGGCATAATCAGGATAGTCAAAATCATCCAAAGATTTTCAGCAAGGCACAAAGTGCGTGCTTGCCTTGAAGAAAATCAAATGGTGTGTGCCTTAAATCCATGGTGTTGATGATGTCACAATTGGCAACCTCAAAAGTCACAAAAAGCTAAATAAGCAGCTATTCGATCTCACAAATTTTTTAGTGAAGATAGTTTTATTGATAATATTCTTGTACACAATCAGCTTTCATAATTACACAATCATTCAGAATGTTCTTGTTTTTGTCTCACAAGTCTAAGAAAAACTATGATTTATTCATTAAACAATTTCCATAATAACACATAATAACCATCCTGAATTCTAATTCAATCCAACAAACTAACATCAATCTATACACTAAGAAGAATAGTAGAATTCAATAGAACAGCTCCTAATGAAACAGCAACAAATTATGTAGGGTTTTGAATTAATATGAACGTGCAAAAGTCAAACCATAGCACCAAACGAAAGTGCAGAAGGATTGACATTTTCCAAAATAAATGTCGATACCATTTCATTGGCAAATATCGATATAATTCCGCAACAAAATGTCATAATTATTTTTGTTTTTCGTTAGTACGGTGTTACCCAACACATAATTCCCAAAACATTAAGAAGATAAAAATAACAGCATCTCACCGAAATGGCAAAACAATTGAAACTACGTTTTCCTCCTGAGACGCTTTCTTAGCTTCTTCAGCTTGTGTTTATTCATCTTCTTTTTCCTCTTCTTCTTCACACTATCAGCTCTGATAACATGAGAGTCATCCTGAGTCGCTTCGCCGTCGGATTCGGGTCGAATCAACGAGGATTGACAAGTCGGATCGAGAAAAAATCCAAATGAAAACCCCGGATAAAAGTGGGCATGACATGTATGATCCCGTTTCAAACAATCTGTATCTGGCCGATTTGAGATCGGATCGAATGATTTAATTTGGGGGATTTCGATGGGCGGTGGCAGAGGGAGGGGATTCCGAAAATGGGTCAGGATTTTAGAAGTAGATCGGGCTTGATGCCTTAAGAATTTCTGGATTGTCGAAGACGAAGGCGCCATTGCTGAATCAAATCATATGAAGCATAGAGACGCTAGCAAAAATTAGGGTTTTTAGAGGGCTTTGAAATTGGATTTTCAGAGCTAGATATGACCACGAAATGCGACTTTATTGTACGATTTTAGTACTCCATCCTCCCCGAATAAGTTAGCATATTTTTTATTTTTTGCGATTAAGGAGTATAATAATTTAATATAAAATAAAGTAAGGTAAGAGAAATAATATTTAGTGTGTAGTTGGTTGTTGTATTAGGGGTGGTATGTGGGCTCCATGAGAAAAAATTAATTGTTTTGGTGTGGGTCCTATGTATTAAAAAGGAAATGTGTCAACTTATCAATTTTTATGGGACGGAGGGATGAATAAATAAAATAAAATTAAAATTATAAATAATATAATATATATTTCCTCCGTCCCACGGCAAAAGTCTCTTTTTTCCATTTTAGTCGTCTCACCCAAAGAGTCATCTTTCTTTTTTTATACACATGTGACTCACTCATCCACTCTAATATAATTCTTGATGTGGGATGTAGAGGGTATATTATATATATATATATATATATATATATTGATTACTATTATGTTGCTATAAATAAAATTTTAAAAGTATTAATTTATAATTAAAATTTAATAAGTTCGAGCGGATTACATGCTAATTAATCATAATTACAAACTTACGCGGAGAAATCCAATTCTTTACTCTTAGAATTTATACATTGATTTATAATTCTCCTCCATGTCACTCGTCCCATTAATCTGGATACTCCTATACTATTTTTATTTTTTATTAAGTTAATGGGTTGAAATAAGCGTTTGCCAGAAAAATTAATGGGTTGTTGTTACTTTGATCCAGTCCAAGGAAGCCCACTAAGAAAAAAGAAACTTGATTTAATACTCTCTCCATCACATTATTTTTTCACATTTTATTGCATTATAGTAGTAATTAAACAAAAAAAGTGAAATTCATTTCTTTTATAAATGTTGAAAAATGTACTGGGACAAGAGAAATACTATATTTTATCCAAGATTTTATATATGGATCTTAAATTAATTCCAAAAGAAAAATCAGTAACATAGTCAACAAATTATTATTCTTACCAAGGCTGTTGTTTTAATAATTAATAATTAATAATACTCCCTGTAAGCAATTAAAATTCACGGTCCAATCAAATGGCGACACGTGGATTTTATTGATTAAATATCAATTTTAATTTATTATATTTTATTTTGGGGATTTAATAAATTAATTCCTAAAATAGATTAATAAATAATTGATAATTAATTTAATACCCAATAAATTAAGTAGGGTTTAAATTAAGTAAAACTTGACCCCTAAGTTAAGTAAAGCATGGAAGGTTTCAGAATCAGGTCAAATTAAGCAATGGCCAATCAAGCTGTGATATATTTGGAACGGCCCAAGCCCGCAGAACCAGGCCAAATCTGTCATAGACCAATCAGATTGCGAGATATTTATGGGGCATGCTCATTCCTTCACCTATATAAGGAGTCCTCCTCCATTCACTCCAGACACACACTCAAATACTTGAAGACATAAACGCTCTGAAGAGATCAAGAACACGAGCAGCGCTCCCTTGAGATCTTCAAGCATCTTCAAGTCAAGAACGGCAAACGATTCGGGATTAAGGTGCGGAGCCCCCCAAATCAAGCGTTCTTCATATACTAAGTTCTTCGGTGTTCTTCGCGCCAAGAACAGCATACGACCCGGGAATAAGGTGTTAAGCCCCCCAGATCGAGTGTTCTTCGGATCAAGTACGTTTAATCCAAACAAAGGCTTGACGCCTCTGGATTAACGTTATAAAATCCAAATCCGAGTTCGGACAAACTTCAACTGAAGATCCGACTCAATACGCAAGTCAACAAGTCAAGTCAAAGTCCAAATTGGTTCGAGAGAAGAATCAGAGGATTGATAGAGATTGTTTCCTTAATTATCAAGTTTAATCCGTTTGGATTATCATTGTAATTTTCCTGTGTTTATTTTATTATAAATACAAAAATTTATTGTTACAAATTTTGGCACGCCCGGTGGGACCGTCTCTACCTCTCATCTCTTCTCTCTACAAGCTCGAAGTACGATATGACTCCTGTCAGGATTACTGTAGGTAGGACTGCTGCTTCTAAGCTCTCAGAGGCATTGACTGAATATGTTGCTGTTGTTACAAGGAGCATGTCAGAAAAAGCTCGTTCGGAAGCCTCATCTGGATCCAACCCTTCGGTTGAGGAGGCTTCGAGAAAACAACTACTTAAAGATGATAGTGATGAAGATTCTGCATCTTCAAACTCTTCATCTGACTCTGTTGCAGCTCCAGTAATGATGGCAGGCGCCACGACTGTGGAGGAACAATTAGCAAACATGATGAAAGCTATCGATGGGCTCACGAAACACATAGAGGCTCAAGACACAAAGATCTCCCAATTGATGAAAAGAGACATCGCGGAGACTAGCCATGCAAACGGAAAAGGAGTCATGGACGATAGTGAAGTGGAAGAGGTCACAAGGCGCCAGACTATTGAAAAGGAGCAAACTCAAGGAACGTTGCCACTTTCAGCTGATGGAATGCTCCAAGTAGATCAACTCAAGGATATTATACTTGGAACAATAAAAGAAAGGTTTGAGGAGAATTCCAAGCCTACTGTTACTTATGTCAAGCCATACACGAAAAGAGTGGACAACTTGAAGTTGCCAGCTGGCTACCAACCTCCCAAGTTCCAACAGTTTGATGGCAAAGGAAATCCAAGACAGCATATAGCACACTTTATTGAGACCTGCCATGACGCTGGTACTTATGGAGACCATATGGTAAGGCAATTCGTTCGCTCTCTCAAAGGAAATGCATTTGATTGGTATATCGACTTGCAAGCTGAATCCATTGATAGTTGGGCACAAATGGAACATGAGTTCCTTAATCGTTTCTACAGCACGAGGAGAACTGTTAGCATGACTGAGTTAACTAATACTCGTCAATTGAAGGAAGAACCTGTGATTGATTATATCAATCGATGGAGAAATTTGAGCTTAAATTGCAAGGACCGATTATCCGGAGAGTCTGCTATTGAGATGTGTATCCAAGGGATGGAATGGAATCTCCTTTATATACTTAAAGGAATTCAACCTAAGACTTTCGAAGAATTGGCTACTAGGGCCCATGATATGGAATTAAGTATGGCTGCTAGTGGAATCAAACATTCACCGATGTCGGACTCCTACAAGTCTAAAGATAAACAAGATTTCAAAAGGGGGGGCAAGTCATATGTTAAAAGTTCCAACAAAGAATCAATGGCCACAAATATTATGACGGTCAAGGTTCGAAAGAATGAAAATGATAAGAAAGACAAAGGGAAGCAAGTTGCTCAAGAGTGGGGACAAAGAAGGTTAACTCTGAAGGAGATGCAAGAAAAGGAGTATCCATTTCTGAATTCAGACATTTCTGGTATATTTGATGATCTGATGAAAAAACAAACTCCTTGATCTTCCTGAGATGAAACGTCCAGAAGAAGCCGGCCGAACTAATGACCCAAAATACTGCAAGTATCATAGGTTGGTGAGTCATCCAATTCATGATTGTTTCGTTCTTAAGGAAAAGATCATGCAACTGGTTAAGGAAGGAAAAATCGTGTTAGAAGATGAGGCGGGCATAAACTTCACTTCTGTAGAAGAAAGTCATAATGGAGGCTCATGTCATGTCGTGAATGAGGACAAAGAAAGCGAACAACTTGAAACTAAGGGTGAAGCTTACTCCATGAAGGTGACCTTCACGGATGAAGATATGTTGTTGGGTATGCAATCTCATAATCGACCTCTATTTGTGACTGGTTATACTAAAGGGATGCGAGTGAATCGCATACTTATTGATGGAGGTTCGGCGGTGAACATTTTATCCTTGAGAATGTTGAAGAAGATAGAAATACCACTGGATGAACTCAACCATAGCCGATTGATGATCCAAGGGTTCAACCATGAGGGGCAAAGGACTCTCGGCACAATAGTTCTTGATTTGCTAATTGATGAGATGAAATCCACAGTCCTTTTCCATGTTATTGATGCAAAAACTTCCTACAACATGCTTTTGGGGCGTCCATGGCTACATGAGAATGGCGTGATTCCTTCTACATTGCACCAGTGCTTCAAATATAGTGAAGGTGACAACGTGAAAAGAGTATTCGGTGATGACAAGCCATTTACTGAAGCTGAAGCTTACTTTGCCGATGCTAAATATTTCTTCAAGAGTACAAAGGAAGTAAAACGTGAAGAAGCCCCGGTGCAAGATAATGGGGGCAATAAACAAATAAATGATGAGGAAGGTAGTACATCATCTGCCACTCTCAAGGAGAACAAAGGCAAAGGGCTTGAGACCTCGGAAGAGTTAACGTTGCCTTTAACAAAAATTGATGCTAGTAAACTTTCTTCTCCACCACTCAAAGGATTCACACGTCCTATTGAAGGACCAAAGACCGAACACGGTGAAGTGTTTGAAACTGAAATAACCAAGTCGTATAGTCCACAAGCTTATAAACTCCTTATCAAGGCTGGTTATGAACCAAGGGAAAAAGCGATGGTGAGTAAGGTGTGTCAAGAAACTATCAACCCACCAGGCCAGGGGCTCAATGTTACTCAGAAAATGTTGAAAAATAGTGATCACACTATCAAGAAGGCTAAGCCAGGTTTGGGATATGTCCCTCAAAAGCCAGTCCGTATTGCAATTAGAAGAGCAAGTACAAATTATATCACCGAGGGAGAAGCTTTATCCACGGAGGATAGGTTTGATGCAAGTAGTAGGGAAGTCAAGAGAATATCTGTTTTTGAAAGGCTTGGGAGTGTCTTCGAAAGGCTTGGACCCTGTAAAGGGAAGTGTAGGAGGCAAAATCATGTCAAGTCCCTTAACCTCCGGAAACTCCGGAGTCAAAATCCATTTCGTATCAAGCGGCAAAATATCTTGACTGTCTCAAGTGGAAGAGTGTTGAAGGATAAAGTGCAAAGAATCATCTTTACTAAAGATGATAGTGATGATAAAGAAAGTGTAGCTTCTACCAATCATATTACTGCTGTGGAAGATTCTCAAATGGAGGAAGTAGATGCTGAAGATGCCCCTCCACAATTTGAAGAAGGAGTGAAAGCCACTGTTGATGAGTTGAAAGAAATTAACTTAGGTGATGAAAATGACCCACGTCCTACCTACATAAGTGCTCCGCTAGATGTTGAGGAAGAAACAAAGTATGTCAGCCTTTTGCGAGAATTCAGAGATGTCTTTGCATGGTCACATAAGGAAATGCCAGGCTTAGATCCGAAAATCGCAGTGCACCACTTGTCCATTAAAAAGGGAACTCGACCGGTTAAACAAATGCAGCGTCGATTTCGACCAGAGTTGATTCCTTTGATTGAGGACGAGATTAATAAGCTTCTTGAAACTGGCAAGATCCGAGAAGTTAAATATCCTACATGGATTTCCAATATCGTGCCGGTAAGAAAGAAAAATGGGCAACTCAGAGTATGTGTTGATTTTCGAGATTTGAATATGGCATGTCCGAAAGATGACTTTCCATTACCAATTACTGAACTCATGATTGATGCAACAACGGGGCATGAGGTTCTTTCATTTATGGATGGGTCATCTGGCTATAATCAAATTGGTTTGGCTCCTGAGGATCAAGAGAAGACAGCCTTTCGTACTCCGAAAGGGATATATTGCTATAATGTTATGCCATTTGGCTTAAAGAATGCTGGTGCCACTTATCAGCGAGCCATGCAAAAGATATTTGATGACATGCTTCATAAGATTGTCGAATGCTATGTTGATGATATTGTGGTGAAATCAAAGGAAAAGAAAGATCATTTCTATGATCTAAGGCGAGTGTTTGAACGATTAAGAGAGCATCAACTCAAGATGAATCCGCTCAAGTGTGCATTTGGAGTTTCATCTGGGAAATTTCTTGGGTTTATTGTTCGCCGTCGAGGGATTGAAATTGAGAAAGCAAAGATTGACGCAATCATGAAAATGCATGTGCCTCGGAACATACATGAACTCAAAAGTCTACAAGGAAAGTTGGCATACTTAAGGAGATTCATATCAAACTTAGCTGGCCGATGCCAACCATTTAGTCATCTCATGAAGAAAGACAGCATATTCGAATGGGATGAAGCTTGCAATAATGCTTTCAATAGCATTAAAGAATACTTGATGAAGGCACCAGTATTGAGTGCTCCAATACCGGGACGTCCATTAGTCCTTTATCTAGCTGCTCAAGAGCGTTCTGTGGGAGCTTTACTTGCACAAGAAAATGATGATGGTAAAGAAAGAGCTCTATACTATCTAAGTAGGACCATGACTCCAAACGAGTTGAAGTATTCACCCATTGAGAAGATCTGCTTATCCCTTATCTTCGTAATTCAGAAGTTGAAACATTATTTTCAAGCTCACACAGTTCGGCTAGTTTCGAAAGCCAACCCATTAAAATTTGTCATGTCAAAACCAGTACTCTCTGATCGGCTTGCAAGATGGTATCTCCAACTTCAACAGTTTGAGATCGTGTACGTCCCTCAAAAGGCCGTAAAAGGACAAGTGTTGGCAGATTTTCTAGCTGATCATCCAATGCCTGCTGAATGGGAACTATCTGATGAACTCCCCGATGAAGATGCTTTCACTGTGGACATAGTTTCTCCTTGGAAGATGTATTTCGATGGAGCATCTCATAGAGAGGGAGCTGGTGCGGGAGTCGTGTTTGTAACACCCAGTGGTGAAGTTCTACCTTTCTCATTTTCCTTAACAGAAAATTGCTCTAACAATGTGGCTGAGTATCAAGCACTCATACTTGGTTTAGAGATGGCCGTCGATATAAAGCAGCTACACCTTAGAGTGTATGGTGATTCGCTATTGGTAGTAAATCAACTCCTTGGAGTGTATGAAGTGAAGAAGCCTGAGTTGTTCCCCTATTACAAGTATGCTCAAAAACTTATGGGTTATCTCGGTGATGTTGATATTAAGCATCTGTCTAGAAGAGAGAATAAGCAAGCTGACGCCCTCGCTAAGTTAGCATCAACTATAGCTATGCCAGAAATACAAATTCAAATACCGGTGTGTAGAAGTTGGGTTGTACCACCAATCTTTGAGGATGATGATTATGAAGAAGTTGAAAATCATGTGGTGGAAGTTTTCGAAATTGAAGAAGAAGATTGGCGCCAACCGCTTGTGGATTATTTGAAATATGATAAGTTGCCTAACGATCCACGACAAAGGGTTGATATTCGGCGTCGGGCACCTCGGTTCATCTACTTCAAGGGTACACTTTATAGAAGATCATTCGATGAAATTTTCTTGAGATGCTTGGGTAAGGAAGAAACTATTCAAGCAATGGAGGAGGCTCACTCCGGAATTTGCGGTGCTCATCAATCCGGACCGAAGCTACATTTTAGAATTAAAAGGATGGGTTACTATTGGCCAACCATGGTGAAGGATTGCATGGATTACGCACAAAGATGTCAAGCTTGTCAGTTCCATGGAAATTTGATTCATCAACCTCCGGAGCCTTTACATCCGACAGTCGCTTCATGGCCTTTTGATGCATGGGGTTTAGATGTGGTAGGCCCACTTACAAAGTCTTCTGGTGGTCATCTCTACATTCTTGCGGCAACCGATTACTTTTCAAAGTGGGCCGAAGCTGTGTCTCTAAGGGAAGTAAAGAAAGAAAATGTTGCTGATTTCATTCGGATCAATATCATTTATAGATATGGTGTCCCGCGCTACATTATCACTGATAATGGAAAGCAGTTCAGCAACAGTTGGATTGATAAGCTATGTGAGAAGTTTGATTTCAAACAAAAGAAATCTTCAATTTATAACGCAGCTGCTAATGGTCTTGCCGAAGCTTTCAATAAAACTTTATGAAGTTTATTGAAGAAAGTGGTCTCCAAGTCAAAAAGAGATTGGCATGAAAGGATCAATGAAGCTTTATGGGCGTACCGTACCACCTATAGAACACCTACGCAAGCCACTCCGTATTCCTTGGTGTATGGTGTTGAGGCTGTTGTGCCTCTTGAAAAGCAAATTCCTTCTTTGAGGATAGCAATACAAGAAGGCCTCACCGAGGAAGAAAATGCAAAGTTACGTCTTCAAGAGTTAGAAGCGTTAGATGAAAAGAGGTTGGAAGCACAACAAAGACTTGAGTGTTACCAATCTCGCCTTTCTAGAACATACAACAAGAAGGTGAGGGTACGTTCTTTTCAAGTTGGTGATTTGGTGCTTGCTGTGAGAAGACCTATAGTAGTCACCCATCGCGTTGGAAATAAGTTTCTACCCAAGTGGGATGACCCTCATGTTGTGAAGGAAGCCTATACAAATGGCGCATACAAGTTGATCTCAGAAGATGGCGTGAACATTGGCCCTATAAATGGGAAGTTCTTGAAACGCTACTATGCGTAAAACAAATACATATATAACTCTCCTTGACGCACGAGTCTAAACTGCATGTTACTCTTGGTTCGCATGAGTATAAACTGTATACGATAAACTCCTGGTCCGCATGAGTATAAACTGTGCATGACACCCACCAAAGGTAATTATATGTGGTTAAACTATTAATTTATCCCACTCAGATATTTTAAGTGGTTAAAGCATTAAATATCCTACTTTGTCTAAAGTGGTTAAAGAATAGTCACTCCTGGCCCGCATGAGTATAAACTGTGCACGGCATCCCCCCATCCAAATCAAATCATGTCCCTTTGAACTACGTAATGACTTGATCCTCTGCGAAGAGGTACGTAGGCAGCTTAGTACTTTGCTAAGTTCAGTCATGCCTTTGGACTTTTCACATCAAGTTTGTGGGGTAAATTGGAGTGTGAAGGCAGCAAATAAATATGAAAGACAAGAAAACAAGTTAATGATGTAACATAAGGGAGAAGTAATGAAGAGAATGGACTTTATTGATAATATCATTAGATGTTCAAAAACATAAAAAGGGGAAAGCAAATAAATAACTAAGGGAGCAAACTAAAAGAAAATCAGTCCTATGCTAAACAAGAAAGTTGTCAGAGAGTATGCTTTCTAAGACAGACTTCAGAGCTGCTTTCTCATCTTCAGATGATGATTCTTTCAAGACGGTTGCATTATCAAGCATAAGGATCTCCTCTTCTATGAGCTCAACTTCCTTTTTAGCACGACAGAGAGTTTGTTGGAGACGATCAGCTGCTTCAGATAAAGTTTTCTCTCCCTTCTGCAGATTAGTCATCTCTTTACTTATCGATTCTAACTCTTCCCAAGTAGTCTTTAGTTTTTTTGTCTCTGCCATGTGAGTATCTCGGCAATTCTGAAGGCGACCCTTGACGTTAGTCAAGCATTTTGCATGATTTCCCGTGGACGCTGCTTCATCAGACTTCAATTTTGCCGCAGTATAAGTGTCGGCCTTATCAAATAGAGGTGCCAAGGCTATCTCTAAAGGGGAACAGTCGATTCTAAGAGCCTTCACCTCATTTATCAAGGAAAATATTTCTTGTCTCAGAGTTGATAAAAACTCAAGAGGAGTCCGTTTGAGTTTTCTTCTTATTTTACTCCATGCACTCCGAGCAAATTTCCCTTTGAGATCACGAGTAATCTTCTTAGATATAAATTCTGAGATCATGGGACGTGCCTTTGAAGAATTCGCCCCTGTGGTCGATGCATCACTTTCAGTAGAATCATCACTCTCATCAGAATTGTCACCGCTACCAGAATTTGTAGAGATGCCCAAGATCTGATAAGAGAAGAAATGTGCTAGTATAAAAATGAGGATATACAATGAAAAATAAGATGAGGAAAAGAGGGAAACCTCAGCTGCCAATTTTTTTGAAGTAACAGCAGTAATTAATTCGTTTTCTTCAGCAGCCTTAGAGCCAGAAATTTTCAGCGCAACCTTTAATAATAAAATAAGGCTTTGTAAGAAAATGAAATAAAGAAAATGAAAAAAAAAAAAGGAGAGAGAATGGAAGGAACCTCTTTATCTTGTTTTTCAGTGTGAACAACAGATTTCTTTCTCTTCCAATGGTGTTCAGTAGAGGCGCTACGACTTTCTGTAGAATGAGGGGAACTTTTCTTCCTTTTATGCACTGTAGGTTGTAAAACTTCATCATACACCGGAGAAATATCCTGAACTTCTTGATTATCATCATCAAGGTCATTAATGATGTCCACTTCTTCCTCCGGAGGTTTTGAAACTGAGGTAGTCAAAGCCTTGATATGATCAGATAAGTAAGTTCCGTGGACTTGCTTCCACCACTCCTTATACTCAGTAGTGGAGTAGTTTTTAGGAGCTGGGGTTGCACAGGGAAAGTAAGCTTGGGAGGTAGAGTTATACGAAGTACAATGTTTCCAATGGTTGAATCCTTCTTCTAAAGATGCTTTCCGAAGGTTGGTTCTAAGCATCTTAGGGACATCTTGTAGGAAGCCAAATTGACGAGCAAACCTGTGAGGGGAGTAAGGCTCCATCACAAAATGATTACCTTGCCGCAAAGTGAGATAGCTAGTACGGATAGCCACCAGATGGGCCCAATTATCCCATTTCTTATTTCCATCATCCGTGTAGTGGATTGCTTTGTCTTTTGAAAAAATATTGCAAGTCCATAAGGCATTATCAGCTGTGTGGATTCGTTTGCGAGCATCTTCAGCATCGAAATATCTTGCTCCCTGCTCTCCAGAGTATGTCACCATTCGAGGATATGCTATTTTATTTCCAATCGGAAAATGAGTTTTGAAGTAGTGAGCTAGCCAAGCATGGACGAAATGAACCGGAAAGGTTGATTTAATTTCAGATAAACTCGATGAGTTTGAAATTACATTCAAGCCATGGTAAATGTTTGTCAAAACTGGAATAGCAAGACTCACTTTTTTTCCTGCAGCCATTAAGCTTGCCACTTTAAAGGTACTCGGTCGTATCAAGCCTACTTCGCCACCCGGGAGTGCAAACGCACAAAGCCAGCAAGCTAAGTAAGCGGCTAGATAGGTCTCTTCTTGATCAGTTTGAGAAATGCCCAACTTTTTAAATTGATCTATCTCAGCAGACGTCCATGGTTGGTGACTTGAAATAACGCCAGTCGGATTATAAGTTTTTTTTGGCCGAGAAGCCGTTTTTCTTTCAATACGTGTAGGAGGTTCAAGGTATGTTATAGCCTTCTTAGACCAGAAATCTACCCACTGGTCAATGGTTACATTTCTTCTGTTAGCACCCTTGCAAAGTACGTGATAGGCGCCAAGTAAAGATCTACAACTGCGCGGGATTCGTAAACCATCCTTCGTGGAAAGCAATTCTTCTGCACAGGGCACAATTTCATCATACACATAACCCGCTATGGGTAGTCCCATCAAGTTGTATAAGTCCCATAAAGAAAGTGACATCTCTCCGAATTTAGTAAGTAAAGTATTGGTGGAAGAGCACCAAGCTTCACAGAAGGCCTTCATGATTTCACAGCTGCAATCATAGGTAAAGAGGGATGCAAAGACAGCATCATAAAGCTTTGTGTTTCGAAGAATGGACCCACATCGGCTTAAAATATCTTCAGTCCACTCCCAGTAACCCTTGACGTAGTGAAAGTCTCCAAGAAACTTGATGGGTTCTCCCCAGGATGCTTTTCCTTTTGCAATGCGGCGTCCCAAAGAGGGTAAAGGTGCTGAATTGATTTCTGGTTCAATATCAGCTCCCTTCAGGGTCCAACTTATGTTATTTTTACTTGAAGAAGATTCATGAGACCAACATGCCAAGAAAAATTCATTCTTGCTTCTTGGAGGGATATAAGCACAGTTCCCTAGCAAAGATTGCCCAGGTAAAAGGCGAGTTCCTTGTGGTAAAGGTTGATGTGCATCTTCAAGAATAACCAAGTAGCTTGAGCCGGACTTTCCCGTTACAGTTTTGAAGAAAACCATGCTGAAAGTTGAGTTAGCTGTCAAATAAACAAAGGAATATTAGAGATGAGAAGTTGAGTGGATGTGTATAATTTAAATTCATGGATTAAAAGGCTCAAAACTAATTCATGGGATTAATTGATTGTTGAATCCAAAGTTGGAGATGAAACATAGGAAAATAAAGTATTAAAAGCCCAAGTGATTGTGCATTAAAATTTTGGGACCCAAGTTTAAAAACAATGGGCCCAAATTAAATAAAGGTTGTTGGGTTGAAGGAGAATCAAGAAATTGAGCCCATTTGAGCCCATTAAAAGGGAGTCAAAATTGGCTTGAAAACTCAAAATTGAACACCCCTTTTCCCAAAGCTTGCTGCTCCCAAAAAGCCACACCATCGTGTCCAGCAACGTTCCGGCACAACCGCCGTAACTCCAGCCATCGCCGCTGCGATCGCCGCCACGCAAGGCCACCGACCGCCGTCGCTGCTGGAGGTCGCGAAGCGTGTGCGGAGAGCGCCCACCGACCGCCGTCGCTGCTGGAGGTCGCGAAGCTGCCTCGGAGAACCGCCATGTGCGGAGAGCGCCCCACCGACCGCCGTCGCTGCTGGAGGTCGCGAAGTTGTCTCGGAGAACCGCCATGTGCGGAGAGCGCCCCACCAACCGCCGTCGCTGCTGAGGTCGCGAAGCTGCCTCGGAGAACCGCCATGTGTGGAGAGCCCGTTACCGTCCCCTTCTCTCACCGAGCTGCCACCGAAGGCGAGCAGCAGCGCCGGGAACGCGCGAGCTGTTTCTGCCGAAGACAAGCGTCGGCCGCTTCCCCAGCCCTCTTGCCATACGCGTGTTGCCGCCATCAGCCACCACCGAGGATGTCGCGCCGTCAAGCACGTTGCGGCTGCAGCAGTCGCGTATTCCCAGCGGTCGATAGCCGGCGACCTCCCCGAGAACTCCGTTGCATAAGACAGCACGACTGGAGAGGCCTATTGCAGCCATCGAATTATCATCGTTGGAAACACACACCATCACCTTCAAATCGAGCAACCACCATGGGAGGTCCGCAGTCGATTGCTCTACATCTCAACACTATAACTTCAGCCTTCAAAGGTCTGTGACACCTCTCCACCCACTTCCGTCGGAGGTGTGAGCCCAACAAGCAACCACCATGGGTGGTCCGCCGTTGACTGCTTTTCACCTCGCGGTATGAGCCCGACAAGCAACCACCATGGGTGATCCGCCGTCGATCGCTCTCTACCTCGACATCGTTGGTTTGATTGCTTTAAGCGTGTTAAAATCTTCTATTTTTTTTTTCTTCGCTTCGTTGTGTTGTAAAAAAAAAAAGAAGAAAGAACAACAAGGAAAAGAATTGAAGGGATATAGAAGTAAATATGAGAACACAAGTGATGGGGCTTACCTTGGTGATTACGTGAAGACAAATAATCAGTTTATAAATAGAGAAAATAAACAAGAAACAAGAAAGACAAATAAAAGAAGAGCGAATTAAAGAAGAATAGATTGAGACCTTATACTTGTGAATTGACAGCCTCTTGGAGCAATGCTGAAGAAGAAAAAAAAAATTTTAGAAACACTTCATGCTATACTTTGGAAAGGAAGAGAAAAATTCAAATAAGAGAAGGAAGAACAAGAACTGAAGTGAATATCTTGTTTGTTGGATAGCTTTGATGAAAAAAATTGAATTCATGAAGTATCATTATATAGTAGTGGATTCATGGATAATTATGGATTCATGGATAATTATGGAAATTATTTGTGGATAATTATAGAAGCTACTAATGGACTCATGGATAATTATGGAGATTATTGTGAGGCGCGCAAGCTTTACAAAATTGAAGGAGATTCTTTACTACAAATAACTTTGACAATTTTGGGTAAGGTTCATGAAATCTTGGTGAACAAGAAACAAATTTTTGCGATTCCTTCACAACAAGACATTCTGTCCGTGAACAAATCGCAAGGGGGCATTTGTAAGCAATTAAAATTCACGGTCCAATCAAATGGCGACACGTGGATTTTATTGATTAAATATCAATTTTAATTTATTATATTTTATTTTGGGGATTTAATAAATTAATTCCTAAAATAGATTAATAAATAATTGATAATTAATTTAATACCCAATAAATTAAGTAGGGTTTAAATTAAGTAAAACTTGACCCCTAAGTTAAGTAAAGCATGGAAGGTTCCAGAATCAGGTCAAATTAAGCAATGGCCAATCAAGCTGTGATATATTTGGAACGGCCCAAGCCCGCAGAACCAGGCCAAATCTGTCATAGACCAATCAGATTGCGAGATATTTATGGGGCATGCTCATTCCTTCACCTATATAAGGAGTCATCCTCCATTCACTCCAGACACACACTCAAATACTTGAAGACATAAACGCTCTGAAGAGATCAAGAACACGAGCAGCGCTCCCTTGAGATCTTCAAGCATCTTCAAGTCAAGAACGGCAAACGATTCAGGATTAAGGTGCGGAGCCCCCCAAATCAAGCGTTCTTCATATACTAAGTTCTTCGGTGTTCTTCGCGCCAAGAACAGCATACGACCCGGGATTAAGGTGTTAAGCCCCCCAGATCGAGTGTTCTTCGGATCAAGTACGTTTAATCCAAACAAAGGCTTGACGCCTCTGGATTAACGTTATAAAATCCAAATCCGAGTTCGGACAAACTTCAACTGAAGATCCGACTCAATACGCAAGTCAACAAGTCAAGTCAAAGTCCAAATTGGTTCGAGAGAAGAATCAGAGGATTGATAGAGATTGTTTCCTTAATTATCAAGTTTAATCCGTTTGGATTATCATTGTAATTTTCCTGTGTTTATTTTATTATAAATACAAAAATTTATTGTTACACTCCCTCCGTCTCATAGTTAACTTCACCGATACTGTAGATACGGAGTTTAAGAAAAGTTATTTTTTGACCAATTTTATTGACGTTTTAGGGGTATTATGGTATTTTTAGGTAATAAATAAATTATAAAGTATGTTATGTGTTTTAGGTGAGAGTGCTATTTTTGAAATTAAGATAACTTTTGAAGTTTTTTGTTAATGTGAAGTTTCCTTTTTTGGATGGTGAACATAAGTGTGAGACATGACGAAAACGGAAAGTGTGAATATAAGCGTGGGACGGAGAGAATAATAAGGAATTTCTTGAACTAAATTATTTAATATTATTATTAATTATTAATTATTAATTATGAATTTGATATTAGGAAATACTTGAACTATTTCTTTTTAAATGCTGGCACGTTTCATTTCAAAAAAATTCAGCAAATTCTCATGTGAGACTATTTAGTAAATTAATTTTAATATCATATTTTAAATGTAAACAAGTTTATTAAATAATTTATTGTGTAATATGTCATGAATGTACTATTTATGAAATTCCGTTCATAAAAAAACAATATTGGAGAAATCATCTCACACATTTTGCTTCTTATTTTCTTATAAATCATCTCAAAAAAAACATTGATGGATAATCTCACCTCCCAACTCCATGACAATGACCAAAAACACAAGATTAATGATTCATTCACATGCATTCAAAAAAATGTTTAGTTGTAACTAATAAGTTATAGAAGATTCGGAGTATGTATCAAATGATCAAATTAAGACAAAGAATTATTATTATACTCCAGTTGATTAATAATTAGGACAATAATGCTTTATGATCACTTTGAAGAATTTTTTTTAGGTGAAAATAGAAAGGCTACCTAATTATTAGTTGTGCTACTTACTAATCCACTGCAAGTCTGCAACCTCACCCACACACAAGCTGATTTAATTAGAATTACCAATCTAAATAAAAAGGGAAGTAAAATAAATAAATTTATATATATATATGGGAGGATTACTACTAGGTACACAAAAAAATCCTAAATTACTATGAGATACAAACATACAAAAGTATTACTACTAGGTACAAAAATATATAGTGATATTCCAATATTACCCCTATTAATGTGCTGCACATAAATATTGTGTGCAGCAAAAGTTCATGTGCAGCAAAGTGTGTGCAGCAAAAAAAGTGTGTGCAGGAAAAAAAAAGTGTGTGCAGCAAAAAAATGTGGTGGTCCGGCAGCTTTTCCGGCGGCGGCAGTTTTTCCGGCGATCAGTTTTTTTTTTTTTCTTTTTTTTTGGAAGAACAGTTTTTCCGGCGACCGGCTGCCGGAGCTCCGGCGGCGGCGGCGCGGCAGCTTTCCGGCGACCAGTTTTTTGTTTTTTTTTTTTTTTTTTTTTTTCCTGACGAACAGATTTTCCGGCGACCGGCCGCCGGAGCTCCGCCGGCGGCGGCGGTCCGGCAGCGGCAGCGGTGGTCCGGTGGTGGGTGGAGGTTGGGGTTAGTGTTTTAAAGGTATATGGGTTTAGGGGTATATTTGGTATGTTACTTTAATATTTTGTATTAAATAATAATTATTTTAAATCAATGTATCTAGTAGTAATTAGGGGTACAAAGTGTGTACCTATCAGTAATTATTTCTATATATATATATATATATATATATATATATATATATATATATATATATATATTTGTTTTTCTTATTTTATTATATTTATTTTATCATTTGCGTGGAACCTCTTTAAATATATAGTTACAGATAATTATACATAAAAAATGGCATTATAACATATCTAAATTTGGTAAAGATATATGCTATAAACAACAAGATAAAAGTATTACACAAATGTAAGATTATAATTTTACTCTAATAATTGGATTATGAAACATAATAATAAATATTATACTACATAATTCAGAAAGCTAAAATTATAGTAATTACAATCTGAAAATTAACATTAAAATCTTAGAATATATATATATATATATATATATATATATATATATATATATATATATATATATATATATATATATATATATATATATATAATTATTTTAACGAAACAATGTCTTTTGTAAGACGATATGATACGAATACAGACCAATCAATTATTATACTAACTAAAAAAACTCATTTTCAATAATGAAATTCAATTCATTGTTAATTAGTAATTACCAACTGTTACTAACATAAATTAAAAGTTTTTCTATCACAACTTTATCAACCAAAAATTATCAACAATTTTTTTTTTGGTTAATTACTTTAGTAAACCAATTAACACGATTTTTTTTTCTCTCTCTCTTAAAATAAATTCAAGAATTCATTCGACCAATGATGTGTTGGCCCAGTGGTTGAGGGGTCAACATTGAGGTGCCCCTGATTGAAAGGTCAGTGGTTCAAGCCCCCCGGAGCGCAATTGTGGAACAATTAATATTGAGGGCTACAAGCGGCAGTGTGGGAGGCTGGGAGGCTGAAACTCGGTGGGAACCTGCGGCTGAGCTAGGGGGAGGGTCAGCATGGAGCAATCAATCACTTGGGGATCAACTCCTTGTGCGCAGTAGGGTCAGCATGGAGCAATCACCAGCATGGAGCAAGTGACCGGCTGAGCTAAGGGGAGGGTCAGCATGGAGCAATGGATCAACTCCTTGTGCGCAGTAGGGTCAGCATGGAGCAATGCAATCACTTGGGGATCAACTCCTTGTGCGCAGTAGGGTCAGCATGGAGCAAGTGACCGGCTGAGCTAAGGGGAGGGTCAGCATAGAGCAATGCAATCACTTGGGGATCAACTCCTTGTGCGCAGTAGGGTCAGCATGGAGCAATCACCAGCATGGAGCAAGTGACTAGTCGAGGACTAGTCGGACCGTGAAATACACCCCAATCAGTAACGAATTCTTTTCAATCTTTCTCGCTTCCATCGATGGACAAAAACTAAAGTGGTGTACTCTTTAATCTTTACCTTTATGTGAAGTACTCCTTCCGTCAGCATGGAGCAAGTGACCGGCTTCCGTCAGCATGGAGCAAGTGACCGGCTGAGCTAAGGGGAGGGTCAGCATGGAGCAATCACTTGGGGATCAACTCCTTGTGCGCAGTAGGGTCAGCATGGAGCAATGCAATCACTTGGGGATCAACTCCTTGTGCGCAGTAGGGTCAGTATGGAGCAATCACCAGCATGGAGCAAGTGACTAGTCGAGGACTAGTCGGACAGTGAAATACACCCCAATCAGTAACGAATTCTTTTCAATCTTTCTCGCTTCCATCGATGGACAAAAACTAAAGTGGTGTACTCTTTAATCTTTACCTTTATGTGAAGTACTCCTTCCGTCAGCATGGAGCAAGTGACCGGCTTCCGTCAGCATGGAGCAAGTGACCGGCTGAGCTAAGGGGAGGGTCAGCATGGAGCAATCACTTGGGGATCAACTCCTTGTGCGCAGTAGGGTCAGCATGGAGCAATGCAATCACTTGGGGATCAACTCCTTGTGCGCAGTAGGGTCAGCATGGAGCAATCACCAGCATGGAGCAAGTGACTAGTCGAGGACTAGTCGGACAGTGAAATACACCCCAATCAGTAACGAATTCTTTTCAATCTTTCTCGCTTCCATCGATGGACAAAAACTAAAGTGGTGTACTCTTTAATCTTTACCTTTATGTGAAGTACTCCTTCCGTCAGCATGGAGCAATTGACCGGCTGAGCTAAGGGGAGGGTCAGCATGGAGCAATCACTTGGGGATCAACTCCTTGTGCGCAGTAGGGTCAGCATGGAGCAATGCAATCACTTGGGGATTGTGCGCAGTAGGGTCAGCATGGAGCAATCACCAGCATGGAGCAAGTGACTAGTCGAGGACTAGTCGGACCGTGAAATACACCCCAATCAGTAACGAATTCTTTTCAATCTTTCTCGCTTCCATCGATGGACAAAAACTAAAGTGGTGTACTCTTTAATCTTTACCTTTATGTGAAGTACTCCTTCCGTCAGCATGGAGCAAGTGACCGGCTGAGCTAAGGGGAGGGTCAGCATGGAGCAATCACTTGGGGATCAACTCCTTGTGCGCAGTAGGGTCAGCATGGAGCAATGCAATCACTTGGGGATCAACTCCTTGTGCGCAGTAGGGTCAGCATGGAGCAATCACCAGCATGGAGCAAGTGACTAGTCGAGGACTAGTCGGACCGTGAAATACACCCCAATCAGTAACGAATTCTTTTCAATCTTTCTCGCTTCCATCGATGTACAAAAACTAAAGTGGTGTACTCTTTAATCTTTACCTTTATGTGAAGTACTCCTTCCGTCAGCATGGAGCAAGTGACCGGCTGAGCTAGGGGGAGGGTCAGCATGGAGCAATCACTTGGGGATCAACTCCTTGTGCGCAGTAGGGTCAGCATGGAGCAATGCAATCACTTGGGGATCAACTCCTTGTGCGCAGTAGGGTCAGCATGGAGCAAGTGATCGAGGACTAGTCGGACCGTGAAATACACCCCAATCAGTAACGAATTCTTTTCAATCTTTCTCGCTTCCATCGATGGACAAAAACTAAAGTGGTGTACTCTTTAATCTTTACCTTTATGTGAAGTACTCCTTCCGTCCCATCTTTATTACAATTTTTACTGTAGCTTTTATGAGAGTTTTTTGCAGTCAAAAGTTACAATAAAGATGAGACGGAGGGAGTAGTAGTTTAGTGACTAGTGGTGAATGGTGATCGAGTATGATACTACCCCACCGACCCACCCCCCATTGTCTATTGTTTTCAACAGTATGTGTGAAAACACACACACTTTCACTCTCACAAGCATCTATCCAAATTACATGTTTTGTTTCTACATGTATTATCATGTGTGACTAGATGTGGATGTGGGTTTGACAGTGTGTGTTTGTGTGTGACAGAGAAAATGGGGGATCTTGGTTATGTTATTATATACTTTGAGTAATTAAGTTCAGTCTTTTGTATTGCACTTCTCTAATTCTTGGTGATACAAAAAGGGTTGTATGATTCCAAGATTTCAGCAAAAGCTGTCCTTTGCTGCAGCTGCAAGAAGAGGGGGGGTGGGGGGGGGTGGGGGGTCCATGTTGATGGAGTGGCTTCTTCAGCATGAAGGTGGGTGAACTTCAAAGCTTTGGGAACTGTTAAATAGTTTTGATGTTTTTCCATCTGAGCCAATTTGAGATTGTTAGCTTGTTTCATTCTTTTCTTATCTGCACAATTTGAGGGCTCCATTTGTAATCTTTTCTTGTGGTGGGAGTGGTGTGCAAGGTGTTTGTAACATTGCCTGTGAGAGTTGCAGAGGAAAAAAGAGGTGGATGGACGTTTGATTTATTTATTTCAGAAAATGTGTTGAGATGATTTATTTGATTACAGAAAATGGTAGGGGTGGTAGTGTTTTCAGGGCATACCCATTTGAAAAATTCTTGGATTCATCATCAAATGAAGCAAAAAGATGCCTTCTTGTCATACCCATCTCCCCCTTATGGCTTCAGCACTAATTTCCCCAAAGAATCAACCCCTTCTTCATCTTTAACCAAGATTAGCCCTGCTGTTCTTTTCATTATTGTAATACTAGCTGTTCTCTTTTTCATATCTGGTCTTCTCCACTTACTTGTTAGATTCTTGACAAAAAGCCAATCACCCTCTCAATCCAATCAATATTTGGTAGATTCCACCTCAGATGCCCTTCAAAGACAGCTTCAGCAGCTCTTTCATTTACATGATTCTGGTTTAGATCAATCTTTCATAGATGCACTGCCTGTTTTTTCATATAAGGAGGTTGTGGGTCCGAAAGAACCCTTCGATTGTGCCGTTTGTTTATGCGAATTCGCGGAGACAGATCAATTGAGATTGCTCCCTATGTGCAGCCATGCTTTTCATATGAACTGTATTGATACTTGGCTGCTTTCGAATTCGACCTGTCCTCTTTGTAGAGGGACCCTTTTCAACCCTGGATTCTCCATGGAAAACCCCATTTATGATTATGATGGCTTTAGGGAAGAAGAAGGGTGCCATGGTTATGGAGAGAATGGATGCTCAAATGCAATCAAGAGGGTAGAAATTGAGGAAGTTGTAACAGAGAAAGTTGTTTTCCCTGTTAGGCTAGGTAAGTTCAGGAAACTGAATGATGTCAATGAAGAGATGGGAGACGAGACGAGCAGTAGTCAATTGGACACGAGAAGGTGTTATTCAATGGGGTCATATCAATATGTTGTTGGCGATGCTAAGCTTAGAGTAGCCTTGAGCCACGACCAAAATAGTCGGGGCTCTAGGCTCGTAAAAGGCGCGGTGTATCTAGCTAGTGAACCATCTGATGGGAGTTCAGATGGGAAGAGGATAAGCTTAGGTACAAAGACTGATAGCTATTCTGTTTCGAAGATTTGGTTGTGGTCGAAGAAGGGGAGATTCGCAAGCTCGTCTGGCGCTCATTTGGAGAACTCGTCGCCTCAGGAGTTGGACTTATCATGGATGCAGGATAGAACAGAAGAAGTCTCATGAAAGGTACTCAAATTTGCTCTCATATTTGATTTTGTTAATCAATGATGACTATAGTTTATGATGATAATGATAGTAATTTCAGTGATGTTATTGATGAAAGGCATTTGAAGATAGATTATGACATGGTAGATGTTTATAAATGAATGATGCAAATTTTTAAAGAAATTTCTTGTTGATCATTACAATGCTTTCATGCAGCCCATTATACACATACTTGTTTGTGTGTATGTTTTTTTTTTTTTTTTTTTTTTTTTTTTTTTTTTTTTTTTTTTTTTTTTTTTTTTTATGATCGAGGTTCCGGGCTTACGCCCGACTAGTCCTCGAGGAAACAATCCCGGTCCCTCAGAACTGCCTCCAGGTAAACCGCGGTAGCCACACAATGGATCCTCAAGTAATATCTTTAACTACCGCGCACAAGGAGTCGATCCTCCACCGAGTTTCAGCCTCCCACACTGCCGCTTCTAGCCCTCAATATTAATTGTTCCACCATTGTGCTCCGGGGGACTACCTCAATGTTGACCCAGGCAACTAGGTCAACACATAATTGGTGGAAGGCATTGGGGAATAAATTCCCCTTGCCATGTCTCGAACCCAAGACCAAAGTCTTAGGGAGTGTGTATGTTTGTTAATAGGTGTGGATGGGAATGTGATTTTTAGGTACTGCAAAGAAACTATTGGAAAAAATGTTATGCTTAAATATGATTGGAAGTGTGTTTGTTAACAGTATTATGTTCAAATATAATTTTCTCCATAATAAAATATAGATGTTGGATGGAATTGCATATTGTTTTATTAAGTAGATTGGGGGACAATATGTTTGGTGGTGGGATCCATGAAAAAGAGCTTTCCCATTCAATCCAGTGCTGTATCTGGTCCCTCTTCATGTTCCCATTTTCTTCCACCTTTTGTTTTTATTGATAAACTTAATTTTATGCCTTTTTATTTGTTTCTACTTTATGTAGAGTTAATTTAAAAAAAATTTTTTGGAAAATGACGAATTCCCTGTCTCACAATGTATTTCACTCCATGTTTCATAATTCTTTTTCCGTCTACAATACGCATGGGCGGATTTAGGGGTGGGAAGCCCCGGGCTCAAGCTCAGGGCTGCCCACCAAGAGCCCATCATATTTTATACAAATAATTTATTTTTTTAAGTTTAGTCAAATCCAAAAATATTTTAAGTCACTCAAAAGAATCTCAAAACTAAATATACCTTCTCAAAATACTATACATTCTATCATGAGCCAACTACAATAAATATTAAAATTTGGCAGCTTAGCCCACCCTACCATATATTTCTAGATCCGCCCCTGACAATAAGGGTCTCATTTTGTCATTTTAGGCCTATGCTCCAAGCGGTATAATTTTCATTTTTAGATATTGAGATCTACACACATCATTAATACAATTAAAATATGAAATTTACAAATTTCACTAATACAACTATTCACTATATATAAAATGATAATACTTCTTAATTCACTTGCTAAAATCAAATGATACCTTTGTGGACGGATTGAGGAAGTATATTTTTCTATAAAAATATTTGTATATCCTAATAAATTACAATTAAACTTTTACGCATTTAACCCTAATTTAGGGAATGATCGTGATCGTGGCATGTGACATGCAGTCAATAACTGAAATAATAAATGGAATAGGCATACTATTTGAGTGAACTACTCGGATTTTTTGTCATTTTCGATATTTTTTAGTGTGATACTAATTACTCCATATGATTGACACGTAAGAATTCAATAAATGAAATAATAGATGGAATAGGAGTCCTATACTATTTGAGTGTACGAAACAATTTTCTGTGTCATTTTTGGTATTTTCTACTGTGATACTAATTACTCCTTATGATTGAGACGTAATAGAATAAAATCCAACAATTGCTCCTATTATTTATACTTTCCTTTCTAAAGTTAATTTCCTTTGTAACGTTGAATTATCGTAGGTAATAATTTGTTACTAATCCAAATTTCTGATTATATCTGTACACAAATAATCAATGCTACAATATATTGTGGAAAATAATTATTGACCAACTTTTTTTTTTCAACTTCAATTCATATCATAAACTATTTTGGACATTTATTATTTGACGCCATCTTGTGAAATTTGTAATGATTTCAGAAGCTGACCGATATTACATAGTTTGATTTAATATTTATTTTTATTTATCATGAATATCTTGAGAAATTTGTTGTTTGAATTATTTTCATTTTTTGTAAAAATCAATCATCTCAACTCAAGGGTCCAGTGTCTATATCTCGTTTGAGTCAAATAAGGATGGGCCTAGCCTGGTGCAGGTATTTGAAGACCCAAATCTGTACTCTCAATGAGCCTGAATTAAGGCCCACCCCGTTTTAGTTAATTCAATTTTTATTTATTATAAAAAATATATATATTACCCTCTGGAAGCAATACTATAATTTCAAAATTATTATCAATACCTTACGTACCTAAACCTACATCCTCAATTTCAATTTCACTATTTTTATTTTTGTCCATCTCAAATTCATTTTTACTTACTATTGAAAAGTCAATAAAAATTATCAAAAATATCATTTTCTTAATTTACTTGAAAAAAATTAATTTCTCATATTATTCATGATAAGAAGAAAGTAGTATAATTAAGGGGCAGCTATTTACACTCTCAAAATTACTTAACGTACCTCATAAATATTTAAATTGACATAATTATCCTTATAAATTTTATTTTGTTCAGTTGCTGCAACCGAACAAATAAGATATAATAATTCTTTATTCTGTTCGGTTGCTGCAACTGAACAGTTATCCTTATAATATTTATATATGTTTATATATGTTCCGTTCCAACAACCGAACATTTAAAGAATTCTTATTTCTTATCTGTTCGGTTGCACCAATCGAACAGAACAAGATTTATGATTTTTTTTAATTCATATATATCCGAATAGATAAGATAACAGATAAGATGATGTCATGAAACTTATGAATGAGTTCTTTGTTTTGTTCGGTTGCTGCAACCGAACAGATAACCGAACAAATAATAGATGAATTCTTTGTTCTGTTCGATTGTTGCAACCGAAAAGTTTGTTAGATGACTGTTCGATTGCAACAATCGAACATATATAAATTTTTAAGTGTAATTATATCCATTTAAATATTTTTTGGGTATGTTCAGTAATTTTGGGTGCAAATATCCACTCTTTATAATTAATTTTTGTTCAATTTTCAACTAAAAGGATAAAGGTAATTTAATTATTTAAATTTTAAAAATAATCAATTGTGCAAGTGACACTACATACATAAAAAAATAATCTTAGCAAAATAGAATTTAAGAAAATAACACTTTAATTGATCGAATGAGACATTAAATTGATATGATTTGAAAACTTTAAAGTTGAATTATAAGGTTATTTAAAATAAAGTGTTTTTTTTTCTTTACCTATACATGTTTGTTGTTAGTACACTAATCATTCAAATCCTCCAAGTGTGAGGTGTTGGGTTTATCCGCCAGGGAGCCGGGCTCACTCAATCCACTAGCATGATATTGTCCGCTTTGGGCCGCCCACTAGCCCGCACGGCGGGCTCACTCAATCCACTAGCATGATATTGTCCGCTTTGGGCCGCCCACTAGCCCGCACGGTTTTACCACTCTGGGCTTTACACCCAAAAGGCCTCATGCTAGGGAGAGTCCATCCCTCAATTATAAACTCCTCGCCTTCCCCACTTCTAACCGATGTAACCGATGTGGGACTTTGGTTGACACCCAACCAACATTTTCCCCTCAAACAAAATTCAGTTTGAGGTCCGAACATCCCACCAACCCCGAGCTGGGCCGGTTAAGTCTGGGTCAACCAACATTTCCCCCTCAAACAAAATTCAGTTTGAGGTCCGAACATCCCACTAACCCCGAGCTGGGCCGGTTAAGTCTGGGGCCTGGCTTTGATACCACTTGTTGGGTTTATCCGCCAAGGGAGCCGAGCCCACTCAATCCACTAGCATGATATTGTCCGCTTTGGGCCGCCCACTGGCCCGCACGGTTTTACAACTCTGGGCTTCACACCCAAAAGGCCTCATGATAGGAGAGTCCATCCCTCAATTATAAACCCCTCACCATCCCCACTTCTAACCGATGTGGGACTTTGGTTGACACCCAACCAAGAGTCCTGGGATTTGGATCTCTCCATTTTGATAGTTGGTGCATTTCATCCATTTCTTACCACATCATCATTTCTATATTAATTATTAATATAACAATCAGTTTTTCCTTCTAGTTCCAGTTTTTTCCTTCTAGTCCGTTGTTTTTTTTTCTTTTTCCATTAATTATTATTTATTACAACTTTAATAATTATATGTAATATTTTATTATAAGATTTATATTTTTTTACCATAGAATTTATTATTTATTCTTATAATTTACTGTTAATTTAAATAGTATAATTGTATTTTTATTTTTGTGATTTATGTTATGGAGTATTTTGTTTTTAGGGTTTAATATTTATTTGTAGAGTTTAATATTAATTATAAATGTATAAATTTAATTCAAACTTGTGGTTTATGAAATATTTTGTATTTAGGATTTAATATTTATTTTTAGGATTTATTTTTTTTATTAGCAATAATTAATTAATTAATTAATGAAAAATAAAGATGGCAGATTATTAGCGATAACTTTTTTTTCAAAAGAAATTTAGATAATTTAAAGAAGATTATAATTATAAAGTTAGTTAGAGGGTTAGGTGGCTTTGTAGAAACCGTAGATTTTTATGATTGGTTTAGATTTAGGAAAATGTATGAAATTGACCATAATTTCAAATGGAGAGAATCCGGAGTCCGTGAGTTATTCTCCGAGGAGTCTAGTGATCAAATGAATTAACACGTGATTATTTAAAATAAAGTGTGTAGGATTTTGGAAACATAATAATGACGAAAATAATAATGATACTAATAATCTCACAACAATATAAACAATTTATAACATTTGATTTAATAATTAAAAATGAATTAGAAATCCCTAACAATATGTTGCAGTCTATTAACAATTCAAATTTTCGATTCGTAAATATGTATACTATCAAAAGAATAAATTAATCAAAGATAAAATAATCCCCCAAAATCGCGACTAAGATCCGTTATGATCCAATGAACAATATCATGGCGCCAACGACTACGGAAAATTAGGCGTAACCAACCGATTGCTGCTCACCACGTCTGCGCACCCGGCGCACGATAGTCAACTCACGTCCTTCAACTGACTACTCTGCACCGGAATCGCCGCATAGCGCGACGAGAAATCCCGAAGAACCCTATCATCCTCGAATTTACCATTTTGCCCCACTCCGTCGTCGAAATTCAATGCATAGCTGAAAGGATCGTACTGGAATTTCCCCGTCTTGGACCGCGCCGGCGTCTTATTGAACCGGCGGATGAATGTCTTCCACTTCGGACCGGCGACGAGCTCCGACCATTCCCTCGTCTTCTTCAGAGCATTAATTCCTTTGCTGCACCAACTCACACTGCTAATCTCCAGTTGTTCTCTCTCCGACGTCGAAATCCGCTCCCAATTATCCGATTTCCTCGAGCAATAACACGGAATATTCCAGAAGCAACACCATCTCCGGCCGGAGAAAACGGTTTCCTCGAAATCGTCATTTGAATCTTCAAATTTCAGAGTGGATACAGGCGTCGCTGCTTGCACTTGTAACGCCATGGCTGGAAATTAATCAACGAAGTAGAGAGAGAAAAAGGAAGACAAATGCAGAAGGATTCCTCCTCTCTCCCTCCCTCTGGAGAAGACGATTCTCCACTGCAACTTTAAGCCCTACGCTCGCTCTGTCTCTCTCCCCCGTTGTGTGTGGAATTCCTATTATATAACGGGAATTTTTTGTACGTTAACGAAGGGGTACCGGGAAATACCGGTGAACGGACTGTGATTTTGAATGGAATACTCCCTCCATTTACACTAGATACAAAATTTAAGAAATGTTGACTTTTAGGTAATAAATAAATTATAAAGTATGTTATGTGTGTTAGGTGACTGTGATAAAGTTGTAATTAAGATGAACTTTTAGGGGTGAGTATTAATGTGATATTTTTTTTTTGAAAAGGTACAATCTATTTTGGGACTGATAAATGTGGAAAGTGTACAATCAATTTTGGAACCGAGGAAGTAATTAATTAATAACCGGGAGTAATACAGCTGGCAGGAGGCAATATATATGGTGGGCCCGGTGGACAACAATGCCAACGGTCGTGTAAGGTTGACTTACGTGGCATTTGATTAGTGGAAAAACGAGTAATGTACTGAGGTTTTGTGCTGTACAGGAACATATGTACATATCATTGGTAAAAAATATAAATTGAATAAGCACATTCAGAATTTTAAACAAACCACATATCAATTAATTTTTAATTTATACTTAATCTTATAATTTAGAGTATAACAATGTTGAATTTATAATTTTAAGGGTTAGTGTTTAAATTATAGGTCTATATTTTTTTAAAAAAAATTAGTACATTTAAAATGACCCAAACAAATAATTAAATTAAATAATTACTCCAATCTATAACAATTGCATCTAATTAATTATTTTCTCTTAGAATTCTTTATACTTCCTACATATGTCCATTTTATAATATTAGTTACATAAAAAAAAAACAATTTCTTGTTTATAATCTTAAAAGTTATTTAAATATTAAATTTATAACTTTCACTTTACAAAATTTAATATTTTATACTGTTTTATTATTAAAAATAATAATATAGTATAATCTAAAATCAATAAAGTAAAGGAAAAAATATTTTTCCTTAAACATCGTGTAAAGTTATTTCCGGTTGAAGGGAGTGTTATGGGGTAATTTTTTTCCCCCTTTTTTAAAATAAAAGGACAAAATTAAAGCGAAAATGAAACGGCCATGCAATGATAAAATCAATATGTTTTATATGGACATATTCTATGAGGTTATGATTCGACAACTCATAATCCACCATTAAGAAATTAATTAGAGTTATATTCACTAAATTTTGATATATTTATTTAATAAGGAAACCCTTTTAATAAATGATGAATCCACCAAACGAGATTCCACCTATCACCTCTTTTTAATGATATTTTATTTTGAATTCAAAATAGAATAATATGCTATTTACGTTTTACTAAGTTTCTAAAAGTATATAAAATTGGAGTATTAGGCAAAATTTGTGTTCAATAAGATAAAATGGTAAAAAAAAAATAATAAATAACAATTATAACAGAAAATGATCTTTGATTCATAGAAACTAATAATCCTAGACTCAATTTATTTTATAAACAATTTATATTATATATTTAAAAGGTAATAGTATTTCTAATAAATTTATTATTAATTAAGAAAATTTAAAAAGTCTTATGCTATATAAGCATATTTTAGAGTGTAATGTAATTTGTTAAATAAAGAGATTGAAGGCACTCATATTATGTTCACATTCATGTTTGTCCTATAATAATCTTCATTATATATATATAACCTCAAAAGTTACTATAATTTTAAATCAAATAAAATTACTTTATAATTTATTTATTATTCAAAAATAATAAAATACTCTCAAAATCAATAAAACTAATAATAATAAAAAAAATCTTGGATTAATTATTAATAGGTAAACACTTTCTACCCTAATTACTACTAGATACATTGATTTAAAATAATTATTATTTAATACAAAATATTAAAGTAAAATACCAATTATAACCTTATAATCCCTTACACTTTTAAACCACCAACCCTACCTCTCACTCACCCACCCGCTGGCGTTGACCGAACCGGCGTTAACCGACGTTGACCGACCGTTGACTAGTGTTGACCGGCGTTGACCGACCGTTGACCGGTGTTGACAGGCCATTGACCGCCGCCGAACCACCACATTTTTTTTGCTGCACACATTTTTTTTTACTGCACACATTTTATTGCACACGAATACTTGTGTTGCACACAACATTTATGTGCAGCACATTTGTAGGGGTAATATTGGAATATCACTATATATTTTTGTAGTTAGTAGTAATATTTTTGTATGTTTGTATCCCACAGTAATTAAGGATTTTTTTGTGTACCTAGTATTAATCTCCCAAAAATCTTTAAAAACAACGATGTAGCGGTAAAATGAGAGCTGAAAGAAATTACTTTATAATGTGTTACGGATTATAATACGTGTTTCATTCTTGTAAATGTTGAATCAAGAACACTAACCCATCGACTATTATTTTGATATTTATTTTTTAATTCAAAGTTATATATATTAATGTGAAAAAAATAATAAAACAACGATATGATCATCAACTTTTCGAATATATATTTGGTTGTAGCCTACTGTCATTATAATTCATCAGGATTGGTATCCTATGTACATGAACCCCACGATTGCATTGACCTTGATTCCATTTATAAAATTATTATTAGCTAGACAGCATCATAAAATTTATAAATAGTCATAATTGCTATAATTAATTTCGAGTTTTAGGTTTATTCACAACAAGTTTAAATATGCATTATATTTCTAATTCCAAGTAATCGTGTATATGCGTCCTCTTTTAAAGGAACATTACTATTCAAAACATATATTCTGTACTACATTTAAAAAATTTCTAATGCATGACAAATACTAGTAGTCCTCACTACCAACAAAACAATTTACACTTCTCATTTTCCTCATTTTCCTTATTTGATGTGTTCCTAAATAGATGTAATATTTTATTTAATAATTTAAAATTTTACTTTAATTAAGTTTGTCATTTTTCGCTCATAACATTAAATTACATTTTATTTATTATCTAAAAATATTAAATTATCTTCATAAATCAATAGAATTGAAAAAAAAAACTTAAACAATTCACAAAGGGTGGTGTGTGATATTGTGGTGGAGGGAATATTATTCTTTTTAAAATTTGTTATTTAGGAGGCTCTATTTGTTTCTGATTTTTTCATCCATTTCAAAATTATGTTTGTTTCATAAAAATATATAATAAGTGATAACATTTATTAAAAAAAAAAAAAAAAAAAAAATAAAACGATTATATTAGATAAATATAAATTGATGTATATAGTCTACTTATCTAATTATTGCATCTAAATGTTTAAAAGAAATTAACTCAAAAGTATGTGATAATGGGGATGAATCATTATCATTGATAGGAATTTGTTAGTATTAGGTGTAGTTAAGGTTGATTAATTAGTCGTTGGAACAGTGAGGACGGAGATTAACAAACACAATAACATGTTTTCCAAATAATTGTCTTCTCGTCACCTGTCAACCATACAATTATGCTTGGTTTGTAAATTTTCAAGCACGCATTAAAATGACTAATATAGATAAATATATATATATATATATATATATATATATATATATATACATAATTAAATATAAAATAATATTTTCTTCTTCCCGTCAAATTCTCTACATTTTTCTTATTTTTTGTCCCACTAAACCTTTCACACCACGAAAAGAAACATTATAGCTTCAATAGTCATTTTAATTTCAAATTTATCACTCTTTTTTAAAATATACCAATATCATTAATTTTTGTCACTTAAAAATACTACTATAAGATTTCGAACTCTAATCAAGGCAAAATGCCAATCCGAGAATCCTTTATCAAAAGCCTTGTTTTTTTGGGTAAAACAAGCCCTGCCGTTGACTGGCATCTCAATAGACTCTAGCGAGGAACCCGGTTTGACTTAAATTGAGCCAAGTTTTCAATTTCAATAAGGCAAGCAAGCCTAAGATGTTGTAATGCCTTTTTCTTAGTGCTCATATACCTTCCCATAGGGATATAAAGTCAATAAAATTAGTTAAAAACAACAATACTCCCTCCATTCCGTCAAACAGCACCATTTATTTTTTTGTACGTAAATTAAGGAGTATTATTATTTTATGTAAAGTGGGTAGGTGTATTAGAGAGATGTGATGGGTAGTGATGGGTCATTGGTGGATCTTTTTTACTAAAAGAGGAAAATGGTGCAATTTAAACGGTACGTCCAATATAGTAAAATGGTGCTATTTGGGCGAGACGGGGAGTATTTTTTAAACAACATGAAATAGTAATAAAGAAGCGTTCTCCCAAATGGATGGAGCATTAAAAAATACCATAGGAGAGTGAGTGTTTGTTTTACAAAAATTAGGTGAATTAATAAAACTTGTAAATGTTATAAATAAGGAATCAGAATGGGTTGAAAATTTTAGATGAATGAAAAAGTAATCTTAAAATGGTGTCTATTATATTAAAGTGTGTCTATAAAAAAGTATGATAAAAAGTTGTGATTGTTGAATAATTTTGTCTTTTTATTAAAAGACATTTGAATTTGAATTTAAAATCAAATCCAATGGTCACATCATTTCACGTAAAGACGCCTTGAAATCTATAAATAGGTCATCTCATTCCATAATTCTTCACTCGAAGGTACTCGAATGTCACTTGATCAGTTTCCAAAATACATTTTCGTACTTAGAGTCTTGGTCTCTAACATATTCATATATTGTCCTGCTCTTAAGGTGAGTTCATAATATTAGTTGGTTCGCCGTATCTTGTGATTTGTAGTGCTACTATCACAAGAATTGAGTCGTTGTATCTTGGAGATGATTGCCGCAACACCGTAAGCACTAGAGCGGGACAATTTCATCTTAAGGAGAAATAGTGTAACTCTTGACTCGACTCAAATTCCGTTCTTAATATTTTTGTCACATTTTTCTAGTCAACATATTATATCGAAAACCAAATTTACCCAACAGAATGAAAATTGTTGTAATTTCTGATTAGTTTTATGAGATATATTGCAACACACCATCCCCTGTATTATAATCAATCGGGCTCCTTGCCTTTAACTAAGGGCTTAAAAGGAAATTAAGCGTAATTAATATTTAAACTCACTTATTCTTAGCAACTTAGTAAGACTCATTGTGTGAAACAAACAATCCCCAGGTCCCCAGGTGTTTATGTATTAGTCAAACAAGCTCTAATTCTAACTAGCATGAAAAGAAAAAACAAAAAAAATCGACATGAATCAAACGCTACCCTAAATATAATGTTAATATTGGACATAATAGTAATGTTAATTTGATGATTTATATGATAGCCATAGGAAGGATATAAACAGGCATGTAAGCAATCATAATTCCAAAACTAATAAGGCAAATATAGCCCATCGAGTTTCATCCAATATCCAATATTATAATTACCACGTATTGAAGAAGATCTGCTTCAACTGCCCCTCTCCAGTCTCCAAATACCTCAAACTTTAATGGATCATATACAAGTATAGGCTTTTCAAATCAGACCAAGACAGTGGGAACTGAAAAGAATATTACCAAGCATCGCGAGTCGGCTCACTCTTATGCTATGAGCTCGTTGCAAGTCCCTCCCGTGCAGCATTGGTTGCACGAAGAACAGCTTGAGCACTTAATGGTGAAAGCTTTGACTGGCAGAAATCTTCCCAGGATGCCACAATGGATGGTTCCTCTGGTTCAACGGTTGGATCTCGTACATGAGTTTTTTCGTATGCTGATTGTAGCTCCAACAGCAGAGCACGAGCTGCATCCCTGGACTCGGGAAGCTGGTCACTCAGTTGGGATGCGCCTATTTCGATCAGTTTGTCCATACCAAATGCTTCGATGCCATCGGTTCCCTGAAAATAATCCCACATAGATACATCATAGATGCCAAATGAAGACAATGATGCAATTGCTCAATAGAAGACAAATGAAGAGAGTGAGGGAAATAAGATTAAACTTTAGGGATAATCACAAATTAACCATAAGTTAATCCTAGTAAAAAAATAAAGATTGGCTTTCTTTCCAAACTTATTAATATCAGACTCGGTATTTGTTATGCCTTTTCTTTTAATACAACTGCACGATGTGAGTATTTGTAAGAAAAATATAAAGTTCAACTTGGTGAAAGACACAGGTGATGTGAAAGGGCCAACCGGCCAATCAAAGATGCATCCACTTCTTAGGCATTAAAAATGGAAAACGAGTATAGGGAAGAAACAGACCATGGCTAAGAGTTCTTACCAGCCGTGGCACACTTCGAGAAATACACATAGATGCCTTAGCTCGAATTCGAGGATTCTTGTTCTTAACATAAGGTTGCAGCTTGGGCAATAATAGATGAGGAGAAAGCCAGCTAGTCAAGACTATTAGTGCACTTTCAGCTGCCTCGCATACGAATCTCTTATCTTGTGAAGATTTGAGAAGAAGTTGAACAAGCTGAAAAAGGAATATAAGAAATTATAGCTGAAACATGTATAAATTTAAAAACTGGAACCAAAAAGTAAATGATAATGCACATGGAGATTAATAGCAGAACAAGTTCCAAGAGAGTACACTACCAATGGATCCAAAGTATCAATGATTTCATCATTATACGATTTGAAAATGTCAGCAGCAGTCATGATTGCAGTTTTACAAACTGCACTTCTTGGATTCTTTAACGATTTCACAATTAAGGCCATCACTTCATCCCTGGTACATGGGAAAAGGAACCATTAGACTCAGTAGTCGCCGAATGCAGAAAAAAAACAGGGATAAGATTTTCATATCAAGAGAAACATATAAAATTTGATACTAACAACATGCTGACAATTGCTTCCTTGTGAAATATTGACAATCGGCGAACATTGTTGAGTGCATCACACACAGAAACCCAGTCTTTGGAGCCTAACCCTGATAGGAGTGTCTGGAAACAGAGTGCAAAAATGTTTAAGTGCCCTGGCCAACTAATTTTTCAAGAATTCAATCACAGTGTAGACATAAAAAGCTAAGAAACTGACATCTATATCAAGAATTGGGGTAGAATGTTAATAAACCCTACAAATGTGCATTGAGAATGTTTTTACCTTCAGGCAACTCTCCACATCTTCTACATCCTTCAAAGCCACAGATTCTATGTACTCTATTTCCAGTGATCCAGGATTTTCTGTTTGATCTTCTTTATTGGGAGCAATTACCGGTGAAGTAATTCCATTTCTTTGCCTTTCATCAGCTTTTTCACCCATGCCTCCAACCTGAGGCTTTATGAAGTTTCCATTAGTAAAGCTTCCATCCAACTTATGAGACTCAAGTACTTTATTATCTATGAGAGCTATCTCTGACATTATTGAAACCTAGAACAAGAATGATAAGAACAAAATAAGTTAGTTGAATTTTCAGGAATAAATATTCTTCTAAATTTTTTTTGCTGATGTCTCAAATGCAAGCAAGCTAACATGAGACTTGAAATGATTTATCAAATTATAACTGTTTTGTCCTCATGTTAACCAGTATGCAAAAGTTCATGTGTTCACAATAATATGCAAAATTCATTATTATCCACATGTAAGCAAAACTCTGCTCCAACAGAGTTTATGAAGTAACTCAATTTCCCATCGGACATATTTCTGCAATAGTTCTGTTCCAGAACTTGAACATCAGTATTCAGAATGTTAATGGGTACCAAACAGTCAATTATGACTACGCAGCAAGGCCTCTTTGGATCATAATTCTAACTGAAATAGTTAAATAAGTTTTTGATAAAGTTAGGAGCTGAAACCTAAATCACATTCCTTGATCTCTTCTATCTAAAAAATCTCATTCCCCTCACAGATAAGTAGGCACAAGTGCGCAACAGAATGTAGTGTAATTTCATAAGGAAAGAAAGCTGTTTCTTCCATTTTATGAGGTGGAGTAAATGGCCCACGTATCAAGTCATCAGGCAGTCTGTCATCACTCTAATACAAACAAAAGTATTGGGCAAGAAATCTCATGGCCCCAGGGCATAGCTCAAGTGGTAGAGGGGATGATGGAAAGGCCTTCCAGCTGAGCTTGGTTGCTGCAGGGTGGGGGTTCGAATCCTGCCTTTGGCATGAATTTGGCCCCTTGCAAGCACAAGTTTAACAGTGAGCCCTCCCTATAAGCCACTTGAGGCACATCCTGCGATTTACCTCCTCCACCAATCCCCAGGGCAGGGGCGGTGGGGGCCCTAATGGTGGGGTACACCATTTTTTTTCAAGAAATCTCATGGCCAGATATAACAATATATTGTTGTACTCTTTAAGATTCCAATCAATTCACAAAATAACAAACCAATGGGTTTCATATCAGCATCCCATTGCTAACTAATCATCATCTGGATAATGACAGAAATGCACCAGATCAAGCAAACTCAATGCCATGGAAGCATGATATTCAAGTATAAGGGAGTCCAACTCCCTATCACAGACCTACAGCAAAACCCTAATTCTCACCCAGCTTTACCCTGAACTACTGAATGAAAACAAATTGTTTCATTAGATGTACATCACATCACTACAGATCAATAAAATCCATAGATCACTCAAATGTGAACATCAAGCACACCCAAGTTCCCAACTGGTCCCCACCGGCAAATTATAAACAAGTAAAAAATCATAGCAAACTAAACAAAATAACAATGAACATTGTTAGCATTAGCAAACCACGAATTTCTAATCAACATTCAGTTCCGAAGATTCAAAACATAAGAAATTAAAAAACCAAGTGCAACAGCAACAATATACATTTATAACAACGCAACAGTCAAATAATCATTTACGAAACAAAATTCGACTGCAATAGCATTGAGATCTCACTCTCAAAAAAACCTTCAATTGCTAACTACTCCAAAGCAGATTCAGAGGTGTTTTCACTCATTAAGACTTCACATTCGCAGATATAGAAGGTGAATTACCAGGAAATCGGAAATGCGCGACGAACAATGAGAAAATTGTGAAAATAT
This sequence comes from Pogostemon cablin, assembly GCA_023678885.1. Lineage (NCBI taxonomy): Eukaryota > Viridiplantae > Streptophyta > Magnoliopsida > Lamiales > Lamiaceae > Pogostemon > Pogostemon cablin. The sequence continues at coordinate 26,029,968 of CM043001.1, read as the reverse complement.
TTATTGCAGAGCTTTTCCGAGTAAAAATGAGTCAATGAATGCAGGATTCTCTCACTGTCACTCCCTCTCTCTCTCTCCTTTCTCTCTCTCTCTGATATGTGTGTGTGTGAAAGGCTAAAGCTGTAAAATTTGTATGTGTGTATGCAAAAGTAAAGGCTGTAAAAGGAAGGGATTTATACTGTTCAGTTCTGGTAACCCGGTGAAGAAGGGGCGGGTATAAATAGACGGCTAGTTTTGTTGCCCTGTTTAATATCATTATCAGCACGTGATTGGCCATCGCCCATCTGCTGTCTGGAATGACGGAATTGCCCCTGTGTTTTCCTCCCAATGAGTCAAATCTACGACATTGTCGCTGTTGCCTCCCTTAATATATTCCTTGAAACGGATAGTTTTTCTTTTTAATTAAAAAAAAAAGATTTAATAAGAGTATGAAATTTGGAACTTACTAACTTCCTTTTAATTATGGATTAAGAAATTATTATAGGTAAAAGGTGGAATCATCACCCATGCGTTCTAACCTGAAAGAATGGTGGAAATGTTAATCATGGTGACTTAAATGGTTAACAGGACCTAAATATCAACTCTCCTCGTTTGAGAGGTTGCTCCCCTACACTCGACCTGATACAGTGGTGGAGAGGTTAATCATGATAATTCAATTGAGTAATAGGGCCTAAATATCAACTCTTTTCATTTTGAGATTTTATTTCTCTATATCCTGGCCCGACAGAGTGGAAGAGAAATTAATCATGATGACTCAATTAATGAATAGTGGCTAGACCATGCCCACAACACACAAGGAGTTTCCTCATTTTGAGAGGTTGTTTCCACACTGCAATTGTTAAATTTGATCCATAGTCATAAAGACAAAACATCACCACTGTAATGAGTTGAGCTGCCCATGGAGCGATTAAGAAATGATTATATTCTATAGAATACCACTATACTACTTTATAAATTCTAACTCCAAGAATAAAACATGACTTAGATCATCAATCACAAAAGTGGAGTATAATGATTATAAAATTTATGTATATATTTTAAAATTAGTATTTTTAAAAAAATTAAATATCATAAATAAAATAACACATGAACAATAAGATTATATAAATTGAAGGATATAATAAATCATGAGCTATATAATTATACTGTAACGGAGCTAGGATTTTTGCTCAGACCCTAAAAAATAGGAATACAACAGAACGTGTATTTTTTTTATATTTGGTCTACCCAAACCATTGTTATGTCTACTCGTATCCTTTATTCCACATTTTCCCCAATTTTGTGGATTTGTAAAAACAAAAGGTTAATACTACTGTGCACCCCATGATACGGTGTATCAACTTTCAGAAACGTATACAATTATGAATAAAAATATATACAATTATAAACAAAAATGTATACACTTTATTAGTGAATTTTTTGTTAGTTTTTTAATAAAAATTGAGTGTAAAAAAATACAATTACTAAAAAACATATATACATTATTTAATAAAAATTTATACATATGGATGCTATTTTTTAATAAAAACTGAGTGTGAAAAAAATATACAATTATTAAGAAACATGCGTATAATATAGAATAAAAAGTTATACACATATGAATGCACCCTTGTACCTGGATGCACTGGATATCAACTCAAATAAAAATAAAAAAATAATAGAATTTAAATTAAATTTTAACTAAACAATCCTTAGACGGCGCTATTTTGACAAGTAAAATGTGATTTGTCAGAGAAAATGACAAGTTAGCGATTGGACAGGTCTCTTAATGCTCGATTCAATAGATCAAGTTGCAATTTGAGATTAAAATATGATATCTCTTTGCAAATTTTTATAAGTTTAGATTGATTTGCGATCGAAATAAAAATCGAAACTTTATAACAATTAACCCTTTTTAAAAGTACATCACATATTATTTGATACGAAATTTAAGATTTTTTCAAATTATTATGGTGAAATAAGAAATTAGAGATATTTTGAATATTAATTTTATTAATTAGATTAAAAAAATACGAATTACAAACCCAAAGTCCCATTCCCATACGCTGGAACAACTAGAAACAGATGCTATAACTATCCTCATGTTGCCCAGGGCATAACTCAAATGGTAGAGGGGATGGTGGAAAGGCCTTCCAGCTGAGCTTGGTTGCTGCAGGGTGGCGGTTCGAATTCTGCTTTTGGCATTAATTTGGCAAAGTCACTTGAGGCACATTTACCTCCTTCACTAATCCCAGGGCAGGGACAGTGGAGGCCCTAATAATGGGTTACACCATTTTTATGGATAGGGACAGTGGAGCCCTAATTGTAGGTTACACAATTTTCATATAACTATCCTCATGTTTCCACCTGCATTGACGATGTCATAAATGCAACAACATCTATCCAATTCATTAATTCACCTTTTTTCTATCTAGTTGGATTGAGTTTATCTATCCAATTCATTAATTCACCTTTTCTATCTAGTTGGATTGAGTTTCTATTTTCTACACCATATTCTGAGGTACTCCCTCCCTTCCCCTATAATGTTTTCTTTGTTTATCTTGGGTGTTCTAATCAAAGGGCTCAATTATTTTTTATACATATGAAATCCACACATATTCATTAATACAATTAAAATATAAAACTCACACACCACTAATACAACTATTCACTACAAAAGTCCATCTTTACATAGGAGAAAGGGAATATAATATACTCCAAGTTAGTCGTTTAGTATTTTCTAATTACTAATATTTTTTATAACGCGTACAGAAAGTAACATCTAAAATGAAAAAGGGCAACACATGAGAACTTTTTTTAAGATGTTACAAACGCCTTCTTAAATAATTATACTCCCTCCGTCCCGGGTATTTTTACCCGTTTATACGGGCACGGAAATTAAGACGTTTTATTTTTTTTAATATATAATGTAAGATAAAGTAGGGATAAATTAGTAATTTAAAAGAAAAAGTTAATAAAGTTATTGGGAATGATGAATAAAGTGTAAAAAAGTAATTAAAGTTGTTGGGATTGTAAAAAGTAGGTAATAAAATATTATATATTTTTGCCAAAAAAGGAATGGGTAAAAATACGTGGGACACCCCAAATGAAAAATGGGTAAAAATACATGGGACGGAGGGAGTATATTTTTATTAAATACTCCTTCCATCTCAAAAGGTCCCCATTTTACTATATTGATATCTCACTCAAAGGTCCCATTTTTCCACTTTTAATAAAAAGATGTATCACCACTTACTACTAATACAACTACCAATTACAGATAAAATATTAAAATAATAATAGTACTCATTAATCTAAGCGCAACAAGGAAATTGAGACCTTTTGTCCGGGATAGAGGGGGTATATTATTACTTCTATTATTTAAAATTGGCAAAAACTCATATGCCCCCGTCCCATGTGAACACAAGAGTTTTAATACCAAAATTCTTGCGTTCACATGGAGACACGATGTGTCCAGGGGTGCAGGAGACAAACTCTTAGAATTTTTATATACTTCATAATATGAATTATTCATTAATGATTTTGGGTAGGTCTTGCGTTAGACCATCTCACATGAGACAATTTTTCACTTTTTAAAATAGTTATCATTTTCGCTAAAAATCATTATCACTTTTGTTATAAAATGTTTATCCCTTTTTATTTATACGGTAAATTGTTCATGAAATAACATTATCACTTTTCATTAATTTATTATCACTTTCTTTCATAAAAGTTATCACTTTCTGACCGCCTCATGTAAGGACTTGCGTGAAACGGTCTCACTCAAGTTTTTGCCAATAATTTTATGTACCACTATCATTTTTCATTAATTCAAATATTATTTTTTTTATTAAATTGTTATCGTCGTCTTGGAATTCTTCCCATAAAACAGTCTCTTCCAAATAAAGATGACAACGAGACTATATATTTTTGGGTATCTAATCTACCAAAATGAGTACTAACGAAATGGATAGTTTTAAACAAGTTTAGGATGAGTATGTATAGTAAAAAAAAATCTACACATTTAGACGGAATACTGGTATATGCTTTGAGTATTTGCGAATAACCATTCAAAAATATCCTCTATATGCTTTGAGTATTTGCGAATAACCATTCAAAAATATCCTCTCTTATTTCCACGCATAATGATATTTTATAATACTAGTACAAAACACCTCACTTTGTGAGATGTTGACCCGTATTTGTGTGATTTTTTTAGCACTTCACTTGAGTATAGAGTAATGCGTATTTATGTTGATATTAAAAGGAAACTACTACAAAATGAGACTATACAATTACAATGACTAATATAAGTACTATGTAAGTACATATTAAAATTATATTTCAACCTAAATTCCACTGCTCATCAGGACATATAGGCACCAAGCACTGCCACATTCTGATGCCATTTCTACCTAAAGTCCACTGCTCATAAGGACATATGGCCACCAAGCACTGCCACATTCTGCTACCGTGGCATCGTTGGGAACCTCAGCTATCGAAGCACCTAATTAAATTCCCTGAGGAAGTGATAGAATTTGATTGATAAAAACATGTCTGATGTTGCAAATATTGCAACAACTATCCATGATAATGATGGTGGAAATGCTGCAAAATATAGATTAATCTTAATCAGCAAAAATAATGACCCAAGTTGACAATTTAGCACCATAACAGCATTGATACCACTGTACCCAAGCACCCCACAATTTAGCACCATAATAGCGTTGATACCACTATATTCAAGCACCCCATCCTCGGGTGCAGAAAGATATCATTAAAACATCTCATAAGGCCCCAACCCATCTAATGACACTCAAATAATTTCCAAACTTATCACTCTAAAGTTTCATTCTAGTCTAAACTTTGGAAAAAGTCAGTCCATGGATATGCAGATGCACAAATCAGTAACGTAAAAATAATAACTTGATCAATGAAGTCTAAAATGACGTAAAATATCATATGAATCCCTATGAAATGACAAAAAAAAAACTCTTAAAAGAATTATAAATGAGTCTCACCATTAGTGTGTATTTACAAGAATAAGCATCAATCAATACCCAAAATCTCAACCCAATTATAAATGAAAAGAACTCCAATATGTTTGCTGTTCCCATCAACAATTTTTAATATTATCATCTATATATCTTTCCTTCATCTCAAACAACCAACTTCACATGCCTACACCCTAGCTTCAATATATTAGAATCAGAAGGAATGCCTTCTTTCCGATCCAAAAAAAAGGAGGAAGGCCTTCTTAAGTTCCTATAGTAACATATGTCATATTGAGAGGAGCATGGCATCATGTAGCTTATACTAAAAGTACAGCTTTTCTAAATGAATTTGAATTCAAATCAGACAACATCCATCAGTAAAAGAGAGCAAGATTATTTAATTACATATTGGAAAATGTAGATAAAAGCAATTGAATTGATTACACAGAGAATCCGAAAGGACGAAAATTCGATACCTCTAAGGGAAATATAGGGAATACGGCGTTGGCCAAAGATGTAGAGTGAATTAAAGAGTATTCTGTAGAAAGGGTTTAGCTACCATGGGGCAAATAATTGACTGAACTCTGAATGTTCTGAGAAGTAGAAGTCTCCACCCTCAACCTATATTTAAGAAAGAAATTCACACCAATCCAAGGAAAACATCTCATTCCCTGCACAAAAAATCCAATCCCCAGCAAATGGTGACTGATAATGTTTAGTATTGACCAAAAAATGATGTGAATGATGTAACAACGCAAACTATCTGAAATCCAGCCACTGATAAAACCTCCAAGTTCTCTACCTTCTGTGTGCTGGCAGAATAAGCATAGCATCTACTCCATGACAATAATCGAAGTATAATTCCCTAAAAACTAATCTCAGTATGCTAGCCACGCAGCAGATTCCCTTGGATGTAATCAATGGGCACTTGCTGATATCTATACTGGCGTAAAACTTCCACAATGATCAAATTGTAAAACCATTCCAAATAAAAATACCATCAGGTCCATCAAGAACATAAGCACATGAACCTTTTGGTAAATAATTAAACACAACCCAAACATGGTTCAAAGTTAAAGAAACAGAAAACAATGCCTAAATAAAAAACATATTAACTTAATTGAGCATTAAATATAATAAAAAACATACGAACCAAACATGGTTAAAACGTGCAGGAAAATATGTCGAATGAAAATAAAGAGTGATGTGACTTGGTAATAAATATAGTGAATCAGGGTCTTGTAAGACGAGAAAACATAACCATGTTGCCAAAACAATTAAATTCAACCCTAGCTATGGAATGATAAATGATCACACACGATCACACAAGCAACTTGCTGGTATATTGCAACCTTTAAAAGTCTTCTCCAAGATAAACAAAATATTTCAAGTGGATTAATAAAACACAAGTATGGATCATGTCATACCTCACAACAGTTAAACCATCTTATGACAGTCTAACTGGTGCTTGCTTGATCAGCACAAGCACAAGTGTTCAGGGCAAGTTTTTGTACACAAGAAAAAGGAGTATTATTATGAATGAATTTTTTAAGCAAATCATATTTCTCTATTTCTAGAAGACAATAAGAGGTGGCCTTGGTGAAACCTTGTTCAGGAAACAACACAACTACAAAAAATAGTTATATGGTGATTCAAAGGCAGATAATAAAAAACGAAGCTTATTTTACAGATTAGTTTTTAATTTCTTCAATACAACATAAGTGTATAGAGTAGGTTAAGATTTTAGAGGGGCAGGAACAAATATAACCTTGATCCTATTCCATTAATCAAAGTCGAAGACCAGCCACTGAAGGGACACCCAACAACAAAAGGAAAATGTGGAGTGTATATAGCAGGTTAAGTTCAGGGGGAGCTTGAGGAAATTAAACCTCATTCCCGCTTCATTACTTAGAACATGCACTCAAGGACAATACATCTGTCTTACTATCTATAAGAATATAGAATGAAACATCCCAAGGATTGCTCGTAGCACCACTAACATCATCATAATACAACTTTAACATTCTGATAAGTAATATTTTGAAGTGACTGCTAGAAAAATACTCAGCCTTCCATAACATGCAGAATCTCATTAGTTTCTATATGCCTTCAATCTTATGCCTGTGTGAGGTTTCTATCATCTTTTGACATATGATTTTCATAGTTATGAGTGAAAGATATATTAGTGATTTTTTGTGAGAGAAGTTGTGTCTGTTTGTCTTCCATCTACCAACTCTCGTAGCGAAACATTTGATATTTTGGACAATAAATATTAACAACTATAAAAGAACAGAAAAGAAACAAAACATATTAAAGATAACCAGAACATTTCTGTATTCAGCAAGACGGTTGCCAAAATATGCTTTCCTGAAATTACAACAGGAGAATCGATTACACAGAATGAAAAATTCAATAACAAAATTGTACTAAATTTTAAAGCCTGTACCTCCGAGCTATCTGAATCGCACATGCGCGGAAGCTCTCTCAATCCAAAATATGATCAACACAACACATGAGAAATTGCATCAACGCTGGCTGCGATCTCAAAATCCCTGCAACTCGAAGGTCTTTCATGAAGTTGGGCAAGCAACAAACAACAAATCTCCAATGCAATTGGGGCTGATTTTCTTCTTGCACAAATGGGTGATCCTTTGGCATGGCATACCCAGTCCGGAAAGAGACTCAAATTGGAGAAAAGCGGGGCAGCGACGGGGCAAGCAGATTCGAGGCTGAGGCAGCGCAATTTCCGGCTGGATGGCGGTGCTTATGACGGTGACGCGATGGCTTACGATTTCTGACGATGGAGAAATAGTTCGTTAGCGGCGAATCTCCAGCGGGCACGACTACTTTTCTTCCGGCGATGGCGAGTTGAGAGGATATCTGCTGTTGATGATCGACGAACGGCGTTTGTTCGCGACTCCGACAGCGCTGGTGTTAGGCTCGCATCTTCGGCGGCGGATCCACTGCGCCATTGAAAATGTAGAGACGTCGGGGTATCTGTACAGGGGGCGACGCTTGGTGCACGGGGGCGATTAAAGAAGCAAAAGAAAAGAGAAATCGTGTAGATAGATGAACGCAGAGAGAAGTGCCGGTAACGAGAGAATGGACTGTGCATATGTGGTATACTATCCCTACGCCACGTACACAACACATAAAGAAGGTGTTAACGCGTGGAAATTAAGGCAACGGGCTACCGTACCTTAACTGGCCGAAAACCAAATGAATTTTCTATTATATGGGAAGATAAGATATATGGTAAGATAAGATATGGAATAGTTTTCGTCCGTTAACTTTCACTCATTTTGAAATTAGTCTATTAATTTTTTTAATTTTGAAATTAATCCGTTCATTTTATAACAATTTTGAAATTAGTCCATTAACTTCATAAAATTCAACATTTTGGTCCTTTGACCTGCTATGACAGGTCATTTGAATATTTTCACTCCAATTAATTTATATCACATTTTTATTTAACCAATTTTATCTCACTTTTTATTTTTCACTTCCGTATACCAAACAAATAATATTAATATCAATACTAAAGTGGAGCAAATTTAACTAAATATTGATACTTCCTCCATCCGCTCGAAAGATTGTCTTTTTTCCATTTTGGTCTTCCGTTTCAAAGAGGGTAGGGTTACTTTATTTTTTACACATATGAGATCCACACACATCCACTAATACAATTAAAATATGGGGTCCACACTCCCACTAATACAACTACCCACTACATATTAAATAACAATATTTCTTAATCAATGTGCACAAAAGCAAAATGTCATCTTTCGGACGGACGGAAGGAATATAATATAAATTCTTAGTGGGGCTATTTTTTTGTAAAATAGTATATATATATATATATATATATATATTTTTTTACATATTTTTTATTTTTATCTTTTAGAATAACCTGCTAATAACCTGTTGAAACAGACGATTTTGTTGAACTTGGTAAACATGATTGACCATTTTCAAAAATTTCAAATATAATGGACGATTTTCAAAATTTTGCAAATATAATGGACGAATTTCAAAAAGTGAAAAACTTATGGACTAAATTCAAAATTGGACAAAGTTAACGGACGATAAAATCTATTTTCCCTATTTATTATTTAAAAATGTCATATTATCCCATTAAAATTAATAAAAAATACTCCATTCGTCTCATAGAAGTTGGTATAATTTTTTTTTGGCATGGAGATTAAGGAGTATAATAATTTAATGTAAAGTGGAGTAAAGTGAAGTGAGAGAAATAATATTTAATGTGTAGTGGGTAATTGTATTAGAGGTGATATATGGGGCCATGAGAATAGATTAATTATTTTTGTGTGGGTCACATATATTAAAAAGGAAATGTGTCAATTTTAATGGGATAAACCAAGAAGGAGAGTGTGTCAACTTTTATGGTATGGAGGGAGTATAATTTTATTTTTAAATATTTGTAGTACAAGGTGAACATTTTTACCTGAAGGAGGAAGTATTTTTATTTATTTAAACTAATTAAACAGATCAACATGACGATGGATGTAATATATACTCCTTAATAATGGAATTAAATCTTAGCATTGCCCGCGAAACGAGAGGTTGGAATTCACCCACCCAATCTAGCTCTCACAATCTAATCATGGCGATACTCTCCTCTCTCCAAACAAACCCTCATTCATCCCACATTTATACCGCCACCTGCAAACCCACTCCACCGTCTCTTCTCCACTTAGCCCACCACTACACATCTCGCCGGACCCGCCGCAACACCAATGGAGGACACCTTCTCATCAGAGCTTACATGGAAGAGTCCAACTCCGTCTCCGGCTTCGCCAAAAAAGTCATCGGCTCGCTTCCGGTTGTCGGTCTGTTCGCCAGAATTCTCAGCGACGAAGGCGGCGTCGGAGGAGATATCATAGATTTTGCAGAGTTTAGGAGGAGAGTGGGGAACAAGTGCTCGGTTAATGATTCCAGGGCATTTTTTGAGTTTCAGGATCGACGAGGCAAGGTAATGGTTATAATTGCGTGATTTCGAGCTGTAATTGGATTCATGAACTTCGAATTTCATCTTAGGATTAGATGATCTTTTGGTGTCTAAAATTGGGGATTTGATTGTTAGGCGGGAGATCCTCTATACGTGCTGCTATGTTGTTGGCTTGCAGCAGTGGGAGCTGGTTTGCTTAAATCCGAGGAGATTCTGGAAGGAGTTGCTAGGCTTCGGATTTCTGATGATATCGAGTTTGAGGAAGAGAATTTCATCGCTATGATGAACGAATCAAGAGAGGTTAGTTGATTTCATGTTAAAATTCAATTGATTGCTATATATCTGCATTTGTTTACTTTATTGAATTGCTTGCAATTTGATTCCACGAATCTCGATTTCATTTATGTAACTGAAGCTGAATTATAAATTTGTTGTTTGATTAGATGAATCTTGATTTCATTTATGTAGTCAGTCGAGATGAAATATGAATTTGAAAGCTCGATAATATTTCAAACGAGTTTGCTCGATTCAGTGCTGATTTCATAATTTTATTTGCAGAGACGAGCGAAGCTGAAAGCTCCAGTGCCCACAATTCCGATGGAGATCAGAGCTGAGAAAGCACTAGAAGCTATTTATGTATGTTGCTTTGGTAGGAATCTTATAGAAGAAGAAGATGAGGAATTGCTATGTACCATCCTCAATTCAGTCTTCCCCACTGTTGGGAAGGAAGTAGTAGTAAGAATTGTGAAGGAGAAGGCAAAGAGAGTGGCAGATGGAACAGATGAAATCAAGATACCAGAGCCCAAGCCCTTGCCCAAAGAAGCTGTGCAGCTGCAAATGAAAGACCTGCAATTTCTCAGAAAAGGAGGCGACACGCCTTGAAAAATCCTTTGTCTCTTGGTCGGGAAAGACGAATTTTGAAATCTACAACTGATCATGATCGAGTGATGGAGAAATGAGAATGTTAGTTCATCAACAAGTATTTTACTAGAAATGGTGTACACTTGAACATGATTCAGATGAGCAGCATGCAATAATAGTTAAATTTATTGTAGCAATACAGTTAAACCCTTCTAAATTATGCTCAGAAATGTCTTCAATTTACTGTATACTGATAGATTCATGACAGGAAAATATTGATACTTGAGAACAGAATGTCTGAACAAATACCCTGTCTATTTATACGAGCTGTGATGTTCGTTACTTCTACGTCCAGCTGCAACGCTTACCCAAGTAATAGTCATAGCTCCTTCCATATAGATGCTTTGTCCTAAACCAGACAAACAAGAGGACTTTCAAAAACTACAAATTATCACCTTGGCATTCTCATAAACAACCCCAGATTCATCTTCTTTTTTCAATCACTGATATGAAAGCAGAGGAGAGTACTGGCAACTTCACTCATCAACGACGTTTACCAATTCGTATTCAACCAGAGAAAGGTTATTATCTTCTTTGACAGTGAATGTTGCAGGGTCAGTCACTTCCACACGCCCCCATTTGTCAACAGCAAGTCTCATTGATCCCTTGAACATGTCTATTTTTCCGTTTCTCAGAATTACAGTAGCATCAGGCTTCATCATCTCCACTGCACATTAAAAATCAGTTATTATAAAGATTTTCCAACGAAGAGAAGCAGGAATTTCAATACTAGAAAAATGAATCTGGGATGTTGGGATAGAGAGTGTCAATTATAGAAAATGGGAATTTATCAAAGCAGGCTGAAAATGCATCTCATATCAGGTAACAAGCATGCTAACTAGAAAATAATATTAGGCCAAATAAACTAGAGATTACTCATATATGCCCATCTCCTACCCTATTTATATGCAGTGACATGTTACAATGTGGATAAGATAAGACTTCAAATAGCACTCAAGAGAGCATATTTATAAGTCACATTAAAACCATTACATGAAGACATATATACTACTTATATAATTTCAATTTTTTCAATTGACATCATAATATATAAAAAAAAACATGGAAACTAAAGCTAATCCAACAAATACAAGAAACAGACTGATCAAATTTCTTATTGGAAAACTTATAGATCCATCTATATTAAACCAGAACAGATACAGAATTACTAAACCCCATGAACTAGATGAACTTCATTCTTTGGTCTTTTCTCACCTCGGGTAAGTCAGCAGATTCAGCATTAAATACAAACAAAGCACACAAATTATTCGCTCAGATCCAATTATCCAAAGGACGGGCAGGGTATAACCAAGACACTTAAGAAGAAAATATTCATAAAAAGGCCCTGTTATGCAATATACAAGCCACGAAAGATTTACATCCTGTCATCAAAGAAACTCAAGTTTTTCATTCTAGGAAATAGAAATAATAATCACAAGTTTACACGAAAATCCACCAGTTAATCAGATTTTAAAATTTCCATAAGATATAGTTCTACACTGATAAATGTAAAATGTAAAACAAGCATATTGTTATACCTTGCTCATTCCTAGCAGTAAATAATATCGTCCCAGTTTCATCTCCCACAAGACACTCAGCAATTCGCATTTGATGAACTTGGGGCCCATCTGGCCTCCCCTTCCTTAAAACTGTATTCGAACTCAACACCTTAACTACAAGATTGTGTCCATTTGTGCCAGGACGCAGCTGATCAACCTTCATGAAAACGGGTTTCCTCATAGCTGATTTTGTTTCAGCCATTTAAATAAACCCTACAATATATGCATAAATGAGACAACAATCACAAATATCATATCTTCAGACTTCAGAAATTCTTCAAATTCTAAAATCAGCAAAATCGCCACATCTACAATCATTCATAAGCTGAAATTTAATAAATTAGGCATACTCAACGAAACTCAACATCACATCACCCAAAAATCACGAAACGAATCACGATCAGAATCGAAGATTAACACACTTGACGTTTTCTTTCATATAAAACTAAATAAAATATCACCAAAACATCACTCTATATACAAATATTAAATGTGAGAAAGAAAATTTACCACGCAAAAATTTATAAAAATACACACTTTATACTGAGAGTGGTGGAATCATACAATGAATAATCAAAACCCTAATCGTGAAATCGGATCATAATATCCCAGTAAATTAATAACCCCTTCAAAATATCAAAACATGCATCTACTAATAGAAGAATTTTCATCACCTTAGGAAGTGCGAAGAAAGAAATGGGATCTTCTGCGGGCGAATTGTTATGGGAAGCGACCGTGGAGATTGTTTTTTTGAATGAAAGTTCATCAAGTTTTTCGACCGTTGATCTTCCACATTTTCTAAACGAATCTCAACCCTTGAATATATAAGTGCTTCTATGTGTAAAATCCACTCATTTTTGTATTTTGGCACTAAAGTAACGAATCGAGTAATTATGATAATAAAGTCGCTTTTGCTATTATAAAGTAAGTTCCATTTATTCTCAATTATTGATAGGCCAACAATATTTAGATTAATTTAATTAATAATGATGAGCGTTATAAGTCATTAACTAATCAAATCAGGAAAAAAAAATAAAAGAAAGTGCCGTGTGGTGTGAGACTGTCCTATGTATAGGGATGTAAGCGAACCAAACCGTTCGCGGACTATTCGAGTCTTGGTTCGATAAAATGTTCGTTCGAACTCGTTCATTAATCTTACCGAGCCAAACCAAACTTGAATTTTAAGCTCGAATAGTCTATCAAACCAAACCCAAGCCTAAGGGTGTTCGACTCGAAAGCTCGAGAACATATTCGTTTATGGGCTCGTTAATGGCTCACAAACGCGTTCGTAAATTTTATAATTATTCTTCAGTATTATATATTATTATTTATTTATTATATTCAATAATTAAATATTGTGTATTAAACCACACAAATATGATAATAACTTAAGTGATTATTTAAATATTTTTTTATCATTTATTATTATATTTTGTTAGTTTATTTATTTGATATTATGAATAATATTAAATGTTTATAAACGAAACATTCTTTTAATATCCACATACAAAATTATTTAAATGTTCATGAACAAGTTACTTTATGTGTTCGTGAACACGTTCGTGGGCCTTAACAAACAGTTTGAGTTGAGCTCGGGTTCGATATTTTTTTTCTTGTCAAGTTCGAGCTCTGGCTTGAGTTCGATAATTCTTTAACAAACGATCCTTAAACCTAGTAGTGTTCGGCTCGACTCGCTTCGATTAAATCCCTATCTATTTAAGTTTTTTTTTAGATGAAACCTCGTAAGACAACATATTAAAGATGTTTTCAGAGTGATGAGAAAAAGAAGTATTTCCCCCGTCCCACACTGGTCATTCACACTTTCCTTATTTGTTTATCCCACACCATTCTTCATACTTCGAAAAAAGAAACACTACTTTATCCAATATTTTAAAAAATTACTTTAATTTTAATTTTGTCACTATTTTTTCACACACATACCATTATTTTATATTTTTCTATTTCTTAAAAATGCTGCAATACCCTTTAAAGTCAACAAAATTAATCAAAATGTACAATTTTTTTAAAACAATGAGGTAAGTATTATATACAAATTTATTTTAAGTCATGAACACAAATACTGATACATATGACTATGGAAATAGCCATTTATCATAGGCCCAAATTAGTTAATGCGCCTGTCACGATTTAATCGGCCCAATAATGCTAAAACCCGTTCGACATCACCATAGAAAAAACACATCCACATAAATGAATTAAATAAAATAAATCAAACTACAAGAAAACTGGAAAAACGAGATCGAATGAATAAACAAATAATTTGACCAATTGGAGAAGTTTTCCTCACTTCTCTCGCTCTGTAACTGTAATGGCTGCACTCGCTTCCACACTCTTCTCGTCCACTCCAAAACTTCCACAGTTAAATTCAATCCCCAAATTCTCGCTCACGAAATCTCTTTCCCAGCTGAATCGTGCTAATTTGATCACTCCGATCGTTGTTTCCGCCCTCGGCGACAATTTTATTCCGGTCAATTCTGCGCCGGGTCACGATTCCAGCAATGGAGTGAAGAGGCTCGTCGACTCGTTGTTCGTGGTTTGCGCTTCTGTTGCTTTATCGGCGTCTTTGTTCCTCGCCGATGTTGATTCCGCGTCTGCTTTTGTGGTTTCTACGCCGAGAAAATTGCAGTCCGATGAGCTGGCTACGGTTCGTCTTTTCCAGGAGAACACACCATCGGTCGTCTACATTACTAACCTCGCTTCTAGGTACTTGTTACTCTGCTTCTATGTGTTGTATTTTTCTCGTGAAATCTTGCTAGGAGATGTATGTTCCGGGATTAGCTAAAACTAATTTAACTGTGTTTGAGTTCTTTGAGTTGTTGATCATCTAAAAGTGTTAAGCTAGTTTAGTTGTGTTATAGCTCCATTAATTGAGATCGAATGTTAATGAGTTTAACCGTCTGACTTTGACTAATATGTTTTATTAACAAGTCAAAATAATTTGATATCATAAAACTTCCGTTCTAATAATTTACCGCTGCTTTTATTGTAGCAGTTGGTTTAATGATTGATGTGCCTGATATGCAAACACATTCATCTAGGTTTGGAGTTAATAGTGGTTTCTAATTTGGTATGATTTTGACATTGTAATTAATATGATGCATTTTGTTGTAGGCAGGATGCATTTACATTGGATGTGTTGGAGGTGCCTCAAGGATCAGGATCAGGATTCGTATGGGATTCGCAAGGCCACATAGTTACAAATTATCATGTGATTCGGGGTGCATCTGATCTCAAGTATTTTTCTGTCATGTCTTATTAAAAATATATAGTCAGTCTTTCCTTGAAGCTCGTTTATCATTGTTTGATGGATTTTTTTTAGAAAAATTATTTATTCTCCGATACATATGTGGTATAGTTGTCAGATGCCATTGTTCTTTTAGTTTGTCTTGTTTCTTTGTGCTTGGTTATTGGCTTAGTGCTACAGACGAAATACATGTTCATGAACAAAGTAAATTGATTGTTTGATCTCTTAAAGAATTATGGAGCAATAGATCAATAGTATTGTTCTGCTATTACTCGAGTCTGGTGAAGGTTAATGCATCTAGTCACCAAGGAGAATAAATAGAGATATCCGTTGATGAACAAAAATTGATATTCCTCAATATATAAACTCTGAGTAGGAAGCTTTTAGACTTATTCTAAGTAGTTAGATAAGATTTCATGGCATGATTGAGTTGGCTATATTGATGATAATATAAATATTGTATCCTTTTGTATAACATTTACTCTCGTGTTTCTGGTATTGGCCCTTTATTTTGAGCTATGTTATACTTTCTGATAAGTTTTCTCTGGTTATTTCCAGGGTCACTCTTGCAGATCAGAGCACATATGATGCAGAAGTTGTTGGGTTTGATCAGGATAAAGATGTTGCTGTTCTGCATATTAATGGACCAAAAGACAAATTGAGACCAATACCTATTGGTGTTTCTGCTGACCTGCTTGTTGGTCAAAAAGTTTATGCAATTGGAAATCCTGTAAGTGCAGGAAGCACATTTTCTTCTCCTACATATGATTTCCTTCTTGCAGATATTTCCTTTATCAATTCGTTTTCAATTTGACTTTTTTTTGTCAAGTCTAATCCATACTCTGACTGATGGAAAATTGCCCGCAATTTCACTTGATTGTGGATTTTGAAAACCTAACTGTTACTGTTAGGCATATAAGATAGGGGAGCCCTAACATAACCCAAAACCATGGTCAGAGGTGAAGGGTTGAGCCCAACTTATATGTCCTTCCCTCTCTTGTGGATATTAATGAGGGGTATCGTAACACTAACTCATTCTTTTCTCATTTTTCTTTTCCGGGAGATTTCCCTTGTTTTCATTTTCAAGTACCCTGATTGGCATCATTGCTGTTTTCAACTGATTGAAACTTTTTCGCAAACTTCTTCCTTTTATAAAAGATCCTATATGATACTCCATGGATTCCTGTGCCTATATCAATCTTACATTTGTGAATTGATAAGATCATTCATTTTTTCAAGAAGCTCAGTTTCTCCTCAGGATAACCATATAACCCAACTGGAAAAACTTCATTTATATTGGATATATAATTTATCTGTCTAACAATGCCTTTTTGTTTCAATTTATTGGTCTACAGTTTGGATTGGATCATACTCTTACGACTGGTGTTATCAGGTACTAAACAGCATTTTTAGTAGTTCCACATTGTAATATTTTGTTTCATAAGCTTTTTTGTGGGTCATTGTACGTATCTGGATATCTGGTATATTTTCAAGAACAGGTTTGTTGTTGCATAAGGAAAGCGAACAGAGCAGCGTACTTCTAAAAAATATTTTAACTTGTATTTTCACTACCATTGTCTTACCTGTTGATTTTGATACCTCAATCTAGTTGAGCAAATAACATAAAAAAATAATATAGTCCTCCCTCTCCCTATTTACTTTTGCCTTAACATTTTTATGAATTGTTGGAACATGATGGAAGTTGTATAACACTATTGTGAATCAAATGTTGGATTCCATTATTCAGGGGATCCTCAAAAATGATCAAGAATTAGTGAACAGTTTATGTAGGCTAAGCCTTATATTGGTATGAATTAGGGTTGGTATTTGTATTTTTTTTTTTTGAACAGCAAAGAATTTTATTAAAAAATAGAATAGGGTATAAGGAATACCCAAAAAGAGTTACCATAGAAATAACATTAGAGTTGGTATTTGTGATATCACTGATATATTTAAGTTCTTTTTTTCTGTAGTGGACTGCGAAGAGAAATTAGCTCAGCTGCAACTGGCCGACCAATTCAGGATGTCATCCAGACTGATGCTGCCATTAATCCAGGCAATAGTGGAGGGCCACTTCTTGACAGTTCCGGGAATCTTATTGGGATAAACACAGCCATATACTCTCCTTCGGGGGCTTCATCTGGCGTTGGATTTTCTATTCCAGTTGACACCGTGAGTGACTGCTTAAGTATTAGTTGCTTGGGATTACTGAATTTGGTGTGGTTTTTCACAGTGCTCTTTAAGTTCCGAAAAAGTTCTGAATTCTAACTATAATTTCCCCTTTATGTTCAGGTTAGTGGCATTGTTGATCAGTTGGTGAAGTTCGGGAAAGTCACCAGACCTATTTTGGGAATTAAGTTTGCACCTGATCAGTCAGTTGAGCAACTGGGTGTTAGTGGAGTTCTTGTCTTGGATGCTCCTTCAAATGGACCGGCAGGCAAAGCAGTAAGTGGTTTAATTCACCAATTTTGGTTTCATAAAAGATGAAATATTTGAAATTTTAATTTGCTTATAGGTTTCTTTTATTGAAAGTCAGCTTGTAAAATTTTGTTGTACTGAAATTAGCTTTGGTTCTGTTTGTTCTACAGGGTCTTCTATCCACCAAACGTGATGCCTATGGAAGACTTATTTTGGGTGACATAATTACATCAGTTAATGGAAAGAAAGTTGCGAATGGCAGTGATTTGTACAGAATCCTTGACCAGTGCAAAGTTGGTGATAAGGTAAGTATTGATAGAAGTGCCAATCCACATTGTCTAAAGATTATATATTTCCACAAAGAGGCGTTCTTGTTGAGCAAGTATATGATAAACAAAAGCATGCATGCCATTTCTCTCCCTTTTTTTTGGGGGGGGGGGGGGGGGGGGGGGTTAGAGATTACTGAACATATGCTGAATCTGAAATCTTGAATAAGAAAATATCTGAACGAGAAAAATTGCTGTCTATTATGCTAAAAATTTAGGAATTACACGATGGAAATTGCAGTTTAAATTAATGGAACTGAGTTAACTCAAGTTTTCAAATGCTATTCTTTTCAGGTCATTGTAGAAGTGCTGCGTGGTGATAAATTGGAAAAGATCCCTGTAATCCTTGAGCCTAAGCCTGACGAATCCTAAAGTAGAAATTGTTGTAATTGCAATTCTTATGCTACTTCATGGCAGAAATATTTATTATTTTCCTATTATTTATCTGATTAGTGTCCAACATTGTACAGTCCCAGAATTGAGGTACTGTTCAAATCACTGTCCTTTGTATATACAGATATCATAATTTTTATGTAGGGTATGCTTTTTTCCCTAGCCATGTGTTCTTGATTTTTGATTAAATTACTACAAGTTTATATTGTGCTATTTCATTTTTATGCATGTTGAGTTTGACTATAAACTCATCTGATGTCTCTATTGGTAATGTAGCTACATTTTCGAAAGTTAACTCTCTTCTTACTCAATTTTTAAGTTTTCATTGAAATTTTCGTTCTGTCGGTTTTTTTTTTTCATTTTTTTGTAGCTCTACACTTTCATTCAACAGTTACCAGAATTTTCACAGGATTGTGAAGACTTGAATCCATTGCCTGATGTAAGAGTGAATCATACAGAAAAAAGGAGTCCTCATTTGACTTGCATAGCTGTATCAAATAGTATCTAGGATGTAAGAGTGAATCATACAGAAAAAAGGAGTCCTCATTTGACTTGCATAGCTGTATCAAATAGTATCTAGGGATCAGAGGAAAAGGGCCATCCTGAATCTAGTAATGGATTCAGGTTCAGAAAGATACAGGTGTAGTGCTGAATTCAAACCCCCAAAGCTCGAAGGTTCCTTTGACGAAATCATAGTAGCCAGCCCTGATGGCAAGAGTTCCATTCACCAGCCCATGTCTAACAAATGGATATGTTAACAGGTTCCAAAGTGATACATTCACTGCCTCCTGTTACAGTTGGAAAAGGGTAATGTATTTTAAGTTGATTGAAATGTGGTTCATCCATATTTATCTTTGTGCCCTTGTGGTAAAAGTTTTCTTTTACCTTTTCGCACAATGCGCATTGATCACCAAAAGGTATGCTTCCATTCTCAGCTATCACTTTGCCCTTTGCAGGTAAGCATATTTTCACCCATTCTTCAATGAATTCACTGAAAAAGTCGAGCAGAGCAGAAATTGCAAGGTGTTACCAAACTATGGAAAGTGCATCTCAGTTTTTCTCTCTACAAGTAAGCACTATAAGGATTCTTTTTTCCCACATTCTCGACACTTTTAATATTGGCTACTTATGAGGATGACCGTTGAAAAAAAAGGTGACTTACGTGCTGGATGATCCATCGTATGGAAATGACATGAGCCCCTTAATTCCCCCACAAGCGCTGTGCCCGATCACTACAATTTCTTTTACCTGAAAAGTATTTCGTGTGCATTTTCACCGACTCATTCTACAATTTAACAATTCTCGACTACAAATCTGAGAATTTTGAACACATTTTGATTTACCAGCCACCCATACTTTGTAAAACAAAGAAAACTGACAACTTCTGTGTTATTTCACCTTCAGGTGCAGAACAGCATACTCTATAGCAGCTCCTACTCCAGCATATTTGGTCTGTAATAGCAGAGCATTTGGAAAGATTCCATGTCAAAACAGCAGGTAATGGATCAATGATTTATTTTTTTCCTTTTAAAAATTATATGAGACCTTGTCATATCCAGGGACCATGTTAGCAATGTTTCGGACAACGAATGCCTCCCCTAGTTTGATGTCCAGCACATGGGATGGACAAACACGTGAGTCCGAGCATGCAAAGATCATGTACTGCGCATGATCAACTTATGCATATCAAAATTTACTGCTTAATCAGAAAATCAACAAAATATATATTCAATCTTGTACCTTGGGACTCTGGCCTCTGGCAAGTTCACTAAATAAACCAGGCCTTTTGCTGAATTGTTGAGCCAACACAAGTTAGAGTTCGTATCATCTTTCTTCATTATTCAGAATTTGCAATTTCATTCAAAATTTTCATCTGAACATTTGGTAACTTACTCGTATTTCTCTTTTTTGAACTTGAGGAAGCCTGTTTTCAACCTTTCAACTGTAGGTGGAAGGGTTGCACTGCCATTCTCCGTCTCCAACGCCGCTGTAATTTGATCTATTTTAGCCACTGCCACAGGTGCTACTTCTTCCTTATCACTGCATTTTCCGTTATAATCAATCAAACACTTACCCAGCAAACCAAATGTTATAACTTTAATGACCTTAGTAGCTTTTCGAGTCCAGCTATGGCTTCCCCATATGAGTCCCCTCTCTGCATTTTCAAATGCTTTAGAAAGTGAAAACATGTATGAATAACTTTCTCATGGAAAACATGTCCAATAATTCGAAAAATACAGAATCCTTTCATTCAACTACTCTCCATTTTTTCTTCAAATGAATACCAACACATTTTGATTACCCATTTGGGATAGATGATGTGAGAGGGTGCAGCAAAAACGGGCTTGTCTCCGATCAGACTGGGTGGTGGAGTGGCGGAAGAAGTACTAAGCCTCGCGGTGGCAACGGGGCGGAATGCAGCCACCGGTCTACATAACTGTGCGGTGGGCGGGGCGAGGAACCCGTTAACGGTCGACATTGCTGGATGGGCCACAGGTTTTTACTTTCTTCTCATGATTGTTGAAAATAATACTGCCATAATGCATGCATGCATACATACACATAGGATAATGAAAGCGAAAGTTTGGTAAATCACAGCTTCTACACTTGAAGATCAGATATCTAAGTTGAAGATTGTCGACCTCATTTCTCCATGCTACCATCCAGAAATAAAATAAATAAATAATTAAATAATTGATTTTTACATGATAATTAGGAAAAATGAAATGTGCAAGCATATAAACCAGAAACACATTTTGTCCGCATAATGCTCCTGAATAAGTTGAGTGACATTAGTTTGCATCTTTTGCTGCAAAACCTTAAATTTTTGGTAAAAATAAATAATAGAGTAAAAGTAATAAATTAGGCTGTTTTGTTAAATGATGAAAATATTTTCATATGTAGCAATAATTTTGGGAAATTAATTAAGTTGGGAAAATAGGTGGACCTTGAAAAGATAAGCCCTATCTCCATTACATGGTTTTAAAGACGGTAAACGTCAACTTCATCGATCTTCTTGAAAGATATACTAAGCAGAAAAGCTATTAAACAATGAAATGACATGAAAGTAAATTAAGTTAATTTCACGGTATGTATAATTAAGTGATTATAAATTTGAGAGAATTTTATGAATTATATGATTAATTAATTTATTATTATTTTTTTGAAAAGTATGAATTTAAATGATTAGATTTTAGAATAAATTTTAAATTCTTTTAAATTTTATATACTCCTAGTATATTTTATATCAACCCACCTAGATATGCATATTTTAACCGGAACCGCTGGTTCCGAACCGAAAACCGGCGGTTCTGGAACCGCCGAACTGAACCGAAACCGGCTATATATCGGTTCGGTTCCGATTCTTCATTTCGTGAAACCGGAACTGGCGGTTCCCGGTTGGAACCGGCAGTTTTTCAATTTTTTTAATTTTTTTTACGTTTTTAAGTTGAAAAATAAAAAAATAAATAAAAAAAACCCAGAACCGACGGTTCCGAACTGGAACCGAAACCATCCTACCCTCGATTCGGTTTTGATTCCACATTTTTCGGAACTAGAATCGACTGTTCGGAACCGCCGTGCATGTCTAAACCACCTAATCGTAAACGTATCTCAAATGAAATATAGCGTCATGGAATAGGAATTTATTATTTAATTTAATTAGTTTAACCGAATTCAACTGTCCCAACATCTAAATCGTTGTTTTGTTAAATTTCTCACCAAAACGCAATCCTAATTAGTTATATGGGGGTTCAATCTAACTATCTCAAATAAAACCGAGCCTATATAACGGGATCCGGCCCAATTCTAAATCAAGTCGAACTTTGTATATTTAAAATAATAATAATAATAATAAAATAAATCCTGCAAATATGAATTTAAAATCTAAAGCATACTATTCATTTATTTGATTTTATTTTTTATAAGAATAATTAAATAATAATTGTAAATTAAAATTCTCCCGAGGCTTGGGGGTTCGACCTTCCCTAATCATGTGTGCAAATAGTGAAATTTTTACAATTAAAGTACGAAACGTAAATTTTTAATTAAAAATAAATAAAAAATAAATTTTATAAAATGATTCTATATATTATAGTGATTTTATTTATTTATTTATTTATTAAGTTAGTATTTGTTTTAGGAGACAATTTCCCCCCCAATTATAATGCAAGTCCGCCACAGTCCGCACTGTAACTATGATGATTACATTTTTATGATTAATACTTGCATATATTAAATAATACACATATAAAGTATTTTTTTTTTCAGAATTAAAAAATATAATTTTTCTTAATACATATTCTAGACGGCAAATTATTCAATATAACGTTCTATCCATTGAACTTTTATTTAAAATTTAATTAAATTTTATTATGTAATTTATGGTTTTTTTTCATGAAGCAGTGTGAGAATCGCATCAACCCCGTTCAATCTTATTCCACTAACAGCCACGTGAGAAGCACGTGGTAGTTCCATTTATTTATTTAATGGAAATGCAAAAAATAAGTAATGGGACCAAAAGTGTATTGAAAATGACCAAATGTGAAATGATACTATTCGTATGGAACTAAAATCACATTTTTTCCCCATTTTAAGTGATCAACCTCCCCTTTCCCTTGACCGATGCTTGCAAGTGATGATCAATAAATATATTAAGTAGAATTTTCATATATATATTTCCAAATGTTCTGAGAGAAATGTGGAAAGATATTCTAATTGAGTTAATAGTTCGAAACAAATTCCTTATAAACATAATTAAACAATAAGCTTTTTACTATAAACTACTCGAGACAAATCTTGCCATTTGAGCTTTCCATAAAGTACATGAAATATGTCTTGAGATTTAACTTCTTGATCACCAATATGGCCATCTAGCGGTAAACCCTCTTTAATTATAAAATTTTCACATCTATATATATATAAAAGGAGGATAGTGGAGAGAAAAAACTCCCGCCAAAATATACAGTACATCATACATCCCCATACTGCATGTTACTGTTCATACAGTGTAAATTGATTATTCAAGTAGAGAAGTCCAAATGTTAGGTGAACATCATGCCTTTAAGTATATATGAAAATATAAGAATGGCAGGAGCTGCATGACTTCAAAATATTATATTAATATTTAATGTAATCATCTAATCACTAGAATGAATTAGATAGACCTGGTGACTAAAATTGACATATGTGCGCGGCTACCATACTTATGAATGTTTAAATAATACAACAGTGCTATGTAAAATTTTACTATAAAAGTAGCAAAGAAGCTCTTGGACACTCACTTAAAATCTCACTTTATCAATTACATACTAAAATGACTCCACTGTTTTCTCTTATTAAAGAGATCAGCCCTTCAAAAACATATTGGGCAATGAAGGTTCGTGTTGCTAGACTCTATGAGGTGTCTGGCTATGGAGGAAAGGGTCCATCTTTCAGCTTGGAGTGCATCTTCCATGATAGGGAGGTTGAAATACAGTGTTACATTTCGTATATGGGTGAAATTGATGTCCATGCATTAATAGGCTGACCTGTAAAAAAAAGAAGTTATATTCCATTTGTGAGTGAAACTGATGTTTGTGCAGTCATATAGTGATCTCCATAATCTCATTTTTACAGAGGTGTGTGAATTCTATACATTGATTAATCTTATAAATTCAAATCATCCTTAGCATGATGAAACCATTAACAATGCATATAAAATGATAGTAATATATTTCATGGCATCAAAGATTGATAAATACTGTTTATTATAGTAGCCAACACACTGTCCAACCTTGAAAAAATAAATATTGAGAATTCAAAGGGACATTTTCAGTTTCATATTTACTGACAATAACTTATATGCAGGGAGATAGAATTCATGCAAGTCTAAAGCGAGATCTCATCCAACTTTTGCACCATTGCTAGCTGAAGGACGAACTTATACTATACGTTGTTTTATTGTTACCAACAATACCATGAAGTACAAAACAACATGTAACAAATTCAAAATGTTGTTTCTCAGTCGAACTCAAGTTGTTGAGCTGTTTGATGAGGGGTTCCCATAAAAAATATATGTTTTTCAGCCATTTCAAGAGATTGCATGCGTAGAAAAGTTGGATGACACAAAACTTATTAGTAAATTGAGAATATAAAAAGAAGTAAATGATATTAAATAGATTTCACTGATAAGTGTTTATGTTTTTTTGCAAGATATAATTGGAAAAGTTGTTAGCTGGAGCCCTCCTCAATTGAAGGATTTGAAGGATGGACCAACAAAACTCATTGATATCGTTTTGGAAGACAATGAGTAATAAAAAAATTTAACATTTTATAGTACTCCATACATATATTATAATTTATGTTAATCTAATATTCAATGTGTTTTTCTATTTGTCATGTATTATAGGAAGAACCAACTACCATGTACATTATGGGGGGATAGTGCTGATGAGCTGATGTCCCGTATCAACAACGGTGGCTTTGAGCCAATTATTGTGATTCTCCAAATGTTTCGTGTTAAAGTTTTTAGAGGTGATTGCCATACACATTTACAGAATTTATCTATCTGCCTTTATTACATATTTTGAAGTATTTAATTGTATTTACTAAATATAATTATCATTCAATAGAGAAAGTAACCGCATGCAACACGTATTACGTATCAAGAATGATATTGGATGGAGATGTCCCAGAAATTTTGGACTTTAAGTCAATGTAAGCCTAATCAGATTGTAGACTTTCTTATATGGTCAACTTAATTTGCAAATTTGATTCAATTACACACATGTTTTGAAGGATGGTACAAGAAAACAATGACTTAATCACTGCAAGTACAATTGCACAATCATCAGTAAGTATTATTGGGGATGAATTGTCAAGTGGTCAAGCAAATATAAAGAGTATAGATCAGCTCAAGAAAAATAAAGAGGTGTGGTCACATACCTAGACTGTTTCTATGTTATTTAGATATATAATGCACTAATATAATGTTTTATTGTAGCCTGGAAGTTTTTGGGTATATGGTGAAATAGTCGAGGTTCACAATGTTGCTGATTGGTGGTATTTGTCATGCAAAAACTGCCCAAAGAAGTTAGAATTATGTGGGGATCTTTATTATTGTGAGCGTTGTGATAAAATTGAAACAACAGGAAATATGAGGTATAAGTTCTTCAATTTTTTTTGATATAATACATGTGTCATTAAATCCATTGATTTAATATTTTGACATTGTAAAATAGGTACAAGATCAAATTAGAGATCATTGATGCCACTGGGGAGTTGACTCTACTTTTATGGGATAGGGAATGTTTCCAACTAATAGGAAAACGAGCAAGTGAGCTGCATGCAAAGGTTGTTGGTGCATTCAATATCTTTTATGTATTCATATTAAAATAATAGTTTATGATTATTTGCTATAAGTTTTTTTTTAAAAAAAAACTTATTCCACATCAGATTGGCCATAGTGATAAAACTCTTAATGAAAATATCTTTTATGTATTCATGTTAAAATAATAGTTTATGATTATTTGCTAATAAGTTTTTTTAAAAAAAAACTTATTCCACATCAGATTGGCCATAGTGATAAAACTCTTAATGAAATTACTCAATTGGTGGGGCTGAAGATTTTGTTTAAGGTCCAAGTTCGAACTGCACAACTTCATAATCCAAGTGAGGCATTCACAGTGTTAAAGATAACTACTGAGTAAAGTGTAATCTCTCTTTATTCTGGAATTTTTGGAGATAGTGAGGTTTGTTTAACTACTTAGTTGTTCATTTTAAGTATATCTAGATATGTATTTATTATTAATTTATTTTGGATGTAGGAGTCTGATATATTTTCCAATCTTCTAAAAGAAGAGAATGAAATCGAAGTGGTAATATTTTCAATATTTTTCTTCTTGAGAATTAAGAAAATTTCAGGGTTCATTATTCAAGTTACAAATTGAAATTCTATTTGAATTAATTATTATGTTGTAGATTGGGTCATGTGGAGATACTATTTCAACGCCAGATATTACACTTTCCAATGAAATTGTGGTGTGTGACATCCTAGAAGAGACTAATACAAAGAGATCACTTATTGATCAATTCTCATCTTCTGCACCAACAAAGAAGATGAAGACTGTTGTAAAGGTAGAAAAGGACTAATTGGTGTTGAAGGCTTTTGTACTGCAGTGGCCCAAACTTAACTATCTTTTGTAATGTAACTTCAACTAAGAACTTTCTACTGTCAAGATGGAAAGGAACTAACTGGTGGTGTTGGAGACTTTTGCACTGCAGTGAATTAAACTTAACTATCTTTTGTAATGTAACTTCAACTTAGGGCTTGCAACTCATAGAAGTTGGGAATGATGTGTCTTATGTGATGCTTTTTGAACTAATGGCTTGCACCTTCATAAGTGTGGAAGTTGTTGATAGTGCAATTTGTACTATCATAGGTGTTGAAGGCATGAAGCCCATATTTAGAACATGCCCATATTTAGAACTTATGTTGGATGGATGGATGTATTGTGATTTAGAAGTAAGTTGATATTTATTCTAACTTAATCATAGCACCTATTCTTAAAGAATAGGATAAACAGGTAAATACTTTATTTTAAACTTTAAAGAAAAATTAAGTTGTTACTCCAAAACCCTCTATTATAATGATAATAAATAACAAAAAATCTACAAAGATAACACTACCAAACAATTAATGTGCTAACTTACAGGCCGGGTTGGTGGAGATGCATAGAGATGTGCAAACTTGTAGAATTGCTACCTATTCAAACATAGATATGGGCTAAATTAACTGCCCTTAAATGATACGAAATGTACAATTACTTCAAAACAACAAATAGGAAACGATTAGTATTATGCAGAGAAAAAACGAGACAAGCACGAATCATATTCATTATATTTTTTTATTTATTTTTCATAAACAAAAAGAAATATTTAAAAATTAAAAATAATTTTCTCTTATACGTTATATTAAAAATCTAATACGTTATTTTAAATTTTAAAAACGATAATAATGTAAACATGAGTAAAAATATATATTTATATATTTATAATATGATCCACTATGATATAGGAACAAATTTTATATTTATTATTAGTTGATTTTATAAAACATATTCTGATTCAAACTCATACACATTTGCTAACTTGATCTGTTTTTATTTTAATAGTATACTTGAATTAAATTTAAATAAATAAATATATATATTAAAATTTTAAATATATTATTTAAAAGAGGATTAGTTGTATTAAAATACATGATCTTCTTATTTTTCTCAATATAATTACAAACTTTCTTTCTATCATTTAAATACATGATTATTTTTTTTATGTTTTCAATTTAATAACAAATTTCTCCTTATAATTTTTTATGTTTTGCCATTTATTTAAAATTATTTTATTAATTAAAAATTAATGTACATAAAATAATTTAAATATAATGCATAGAATACATTTAAATTCTTTTATTAATGAAAATTAATGCACATAAAATAATTTAAATATATTGTATCAATTATATTTAAATATTGACAAACTCTCTTATGAGACGTTAAATATGTGAGACGGTTCGTGAGACATGTTAAAGTATGTCTATTATATAGATAATGTATGTTTAATAATTGTTAAAGTATGTTTTATAAAGTATGATAAATGTTGAATTAAATTATGATTTTATGGTGTTATAATATAATTTTACTATTGATATACTTTAATTACAAATAAGCATACTTTATTAATGGGTCGACCCGTCTCACAACCATCTCACAAAAAATCCCTTTCACAAAAGAGTAACTCTTAAATATTAAATATCATAAAAATTCACATAATTTGCTTCAAATTTAATTAGTTATTTTTTTAAATAATTCGAGGATTGATTTCGTAAAAACTTTTTAAATAGATTTTTTTTTTAAATTTTTGGAGGAAAGACTGTTGTTTTTGGAGGGGACTTTCGTTAAATTCTACCCGTGATTCCCAAGGGTATTAGGCAGGACATCGTCCATGCAACAATAAATTCCTCAAACATTTGGAAGAACTGCAAGATTTTGAGATTGACTAAGAACATGAGCTACAAGGACAAGATTCTACTATCGAATTTGTTAAGTCAAGAGAATTTGCTGAATGGATTGCAAGGATCGGGGATGGAACTATTGGAATTTACAATGATATTGAACTCATTGTTGAAATTCCTGAAGATATATTGTTGCCTTGTGCAGGTGATCCTATATCGACCATTGTGCAAAGTACATATCCATCCTACAAAGATTCCATTAATGATCCAAGTTTCTTGAAAAACCGTGCTATATTAGCTCCAACACTTGATGTGGTCAATATTGTTAATGAATATATGTCTTCATTGAATTCTGCAGATGCAAAGACATAGTTGAGTTCAGATAGTGCATGCAAATCTGATGATAGTATGGACTTATTAGCTGATGTACATACACCTAAATTTTTAAATAGTATTAAATGTTCGGGTGTCCCAAATCATGAGTTAATGTTGAAGATTGGGACTCCGGTCATGTTGTTGAGGAATATTGATCATTCACTTGGATTATGCAATGGTACTCGGTTGGTTATTACAAAACTTGGATCTCATGTTTTGGAAGCAAGGATTTTATGTGGAAGTAATGTGGGCCACACTGTCTTAATTCCAAGAATGTCATTGACACCATCTGATACGAGACTACCTTTCAAGTTTCAAAGAAGGCGATTTTCACTGATTGTATCGTATTCAATGACAATAAACAAAAGTCAGGGACAATCTCTTTTCCATATTGGCCTTTTACTGAAGAAACCTGTGTTCAATCATGGTCAGTTATACGTTGCTGTTTCACGAGTAACTAATCGTGAAGGGTTAAAAATTTTAATATGTGATCAGAACGACAACTATATTAGTTCAACTAGAAATGTTGTTTATAAAGAAAATTTTCAAAATTTGTGATTTTATTTTATTAAGACTTTTTTCTTAATTATTGGTAAAGTTAGTTCAATTTTCTTATGCCTTATTTATAATCTACTTTATATTTTAGTTCAACTATAAAATTTTAAACTTTTATATATACATACATATATATATATATTTAATAATTCATAAATATAGATAATTATATTTGTAAATAATACATAAATAAATAAATAAATATCTCTAGCTCCATGCTTATTTAATTTTTCATTTATATATGTCTTATAAAAAAATCATTTTAATAAAATACTAAAAAAATTAAAAAATTAACATCTCAATAATCTTTTGGACGCACTTTGTTTAATAATTATTACACGCCATATACACATTTAATATGATTATCCTTTTATTGTTACAAAAAGATAAATACTTTCGTACATCCAAATATTAACATACATCCATATTTTTATTCATGTTTTATCTTTGTAGTTTATAACCATTAGGATTTATAATACTATTTATTTAAAGTTTTAATCGTAATTTATTTAAATTACTATTTTATTTTTGTGTTTTATGAAATATTTTTTTGGTTAAACTCTCTAAACATACATTGCTAAGCAAAATAAAAAAAAAATCTCAAATTTTTTGTTTTCATATGCATGTCCGTGCAACGCACGGGTGAAAATCTAGTTATAATAATCAAAGGAGCATATTTCAAGCAAGAGAATATAAATGAGCGTTCTATATTATTATATGTACATATATTTATTTATTTTATTTTACTTTTCTTCTAATTGATTACTTTCAAAAATTCAAAGGCCCATTTTTTCTTCGAACTAATTGACTAATTGCGTTTGTCCCGTAGTGTGTTATGTGTTTTACGTTGTTAGTATAATAAAAATAGAACAAAATTAAGAAAAATAAAAAAAAATGACGGGAAGGATTGAAGTGAAAGGAAATGGGGTGGTGGTGATTTACAGGAGTAGATGCAGTGAAAGATTAATAATTAATAATAAAAAAAATAAGTAAACACAAAGCAACACTTTTATAAGGAAGCCAATAAGAGTGACAGCAATTTATGTTCCAATGTGTGACTACTAATAATAGACAGATATGTTAATTATGATGTCGAGTCAATCAATGAATCCACCCAAATTAACCACATTTATATCCACGTTTCCAAGTAATTCTCTTCTTAATTCACTCTAATCAATTGTACTACGTTTTCTAGGAATACCACTTGTAATTCCATTTAGTGTTTTCATTCACTTTTATTATATTTAAATTTAAATAAATAAATAAATATATATAGGATCGACTCAATCCAATAAAAATAATACAAATTATAAAAGCAAAGATGTGGTAGCGAAACAGTAAAATTTTTAAAGATAGCATTTAC
Source organism: Pogostemon cablin (assembly GCA_023678885.1). Taxonomy (NCBI): domain Eukaryota; kingdom Viridiplantae; phylum Streptophyta; class Magnoliopsida; order Lamiales; family Lamiaceae; genus Pogostemon; species Pogostemon cablin. The sequence goes on along the minus strand of CM043001.1, from coordinate 25,998,860 downwards.
TTAGATTGATTTACTTCTCATGTTTCTATTCTGCTGTAAATGTTTGTTACGTAAAAGGAGTTATGTAAATTTCTTAACTGTTGGATTTGAGTACTCCTAATACTATATCCATAAATAAATAAATTTTAATTTGAAAAAAAGAAAAGAAAAGGTAAAATAGAACGTCACATTAATGTCCTACCTATCCCTAAGGCCCATTGATGTGGTAGATTAGATGTATTAATTAATGGTTTAATAAAATAAGTTGTGATCTCAAAATAAAACATTAATTGTTAATTGATTGTTGCTTTAAATATGAGCATGGTTTACTATGCCGACCATTTTTGGGAACATCAAAGAAATCACCTCTTAAATCATGAGCCTTAAATTACACTATCATTATTATTTATTATTTCTCAAACTATTCTAGCTTATGCGGAAACCACCAGGAAAAAGGGCATGTAAACCGCAAATTTTGAGGTGTGTGAGATGATTGATTTTCGCTTTAAATGAATCTTTAAATTTATTTAAAGAAAATTTGATTTATTACAATGATTCGATAAGAGTCCATATAATCGATGAATAATGGGATCTATTGATTGTTGCATGCACAGATATCTTATCTGGCAAAAGTCGCCTTTAGAATTTAGTACTCCCTCTGGCCACTTACAAGATAATCGTTTGCTGTTTGCACATGGACAATTCTAAGGTCTTTATCTGCTTTTTGCACGTGGATTAAGGAGTATTATTATTATAGGTAAAGTTGATAGTTGTATTAGAGATAAATGGTTGGTCATATTGTGTATTTTCTTTACTAAATAGAGGAAATTGATACCTTTAAAGCGGACGTCAGGAATAGTAAAAGTGAAATGGATACCTTGTAAGTGGCCGGAGGTAGTATTATGGATAAGAGTATATTATTTTGTTCTAAAGTGTATACACTTTAATTAATAAGGGCACATCATTTTGTTCTAAAGGGTATATATTTTTCATTAATGTTTTTTTTTTATTTTTTCAAAAAATAGAGAGTACACATCTTTATGGTAAAGGGTATACAATTTAACGAGTTAAAATCATTTTTGATCTCATAACTATAAGGAATTTTTGATTCTGTCCGAAAAAAGATAAAAATTTCAATTTCGTCTCGTAACTCCTGAAATTGGCCAATTTTAGTCCCAAAGTCGCCGGAACCCCATTTTTCGGCCAGAAATTCGCACGTGTTCCGCACGTGATCATCAAAATTGGGGCTTTCCGGCCACCACCTTCAGGAATTTGCACATTGAGTACCTCCCCGCCGGCACCCTCACCGACGTCACACCCGGAACCTGTTCCATCGCTTCAATCGTCCATTTCACCTGGTGCTTAGTTTCTGCACTCACCTACCTTCACAACAGAGCCATTACACATTGCGACGTCAAGGGCAAAAACATCCTTTAAGGCCACTCCTCCCCGACTCCGCCAGGCTCGCGGACTTTGGATCGGCGGTGGAATTTGGCTCCGCCGCGTATCACGGCAGCCCGCTGTAGATGGCTCCGGAGGCGGTACGGGGCGAGCGCCAGGGGCAGGAGTTCGACGTGTGGTCGCTGGGGTACTGCACCGTGATCGGGGTGGTGATGGGGTAAGCCACCGTGGGAAGCCGAGCCTCACTCGGTTTACAAAATTAGCTACTCGGACGAGCTACCTATGTTTCCGGCGACTTTTGGACAAGTGTTTGAGGAGGGATTACACTGAGAGGTGGAGCAGCGATCAGCTGCTGCAGCATCCATTACTTTCGATGAGGACTGCCGCTCCTGATTCGTCGATACGTAGCATGTTGTAGTGGATTGAATCAGAATTTCAGCCGGAAGAAGAAGTGGACGGTGAGGATGAAAAGGTGATTGAGAATCTGGGTCACTTACCTTGCTGGCAAGGTTTTTCCAGACACAATTCGTGAAGATTGAGGAGTATAATTTCAATGTGCAAGTTCCTGAAGGCGGTGGCCGGAAAGCCCCCAATTTTGGTGATTACGTGCGGGGGCACGAGCGAATTCCCAACCAAAAAATAGGGTTCCGGCGATTTTGGGACCAAAATTGACCAATTTCAAGAGTTATAGGACGGAATTGAAATTTTTATCTTTTTTTGGACATAATCAAAAATTCCTTATAATTATGAAATAAAAAATGATTTTAACTCACAATCTAACACAAAATTCTAAAGACACACGGAAAATGCTTCCGTGCGCAAGGGCGCACACAAGTTTTTGCCAAATATTTTACGAATTCAAATTTGTTGCGTTTGGTCGTTATTGTTCGAGGTGATATAATACGAATCGATTTATTATTAAAAATATAATAATACATAGGTAATACTATATGTTATTGGATCAATATATTATTTAATTTTTTTTATCATGTAAAGGAATTTTATTAATAAAAAAGAATAAAGAAGGATAAGACTTTCAAACAAAAGCATACAAAGTATAAATAGTATATTAAATATTTATTGATACATTATAATACAATTTTAAATTTTTATAATACAAAAGTATTGTTAGATATATTGAATCATACTATAAAGAGTACTTTAAAATCATAATTTTTTTCTATTGTTCTCATTGATTCAAGGATCACTTATTATTATATACATAAAATAATGCATAATTGTTATAAACTACATGACTCAAAGCACTAATACTCATACCTACACAATTATGATTGTGATATCATAAATACCTTTATGTGTTTGCACAATTTGTTTTGCACAATTTGGATTGCACAATTTTGTTTTTGCACATTTTAAGTTCCGACAGTGGTTCGGCAACCGGCTGCGGTCCGGCGACCGGTCGGCGGAGGTCTGGCGGTGGTCCGACGGTGGATGGGTGGATGAGTGGTAGGGTTTGTGATTTAAAATTGTATGAGATTATAAGGTTATATTTAGTATTTTACTTTAATATTTTGTGTGTGTGAGAGTAATTATTTGAATTTATTGTATTTCATAGTAATTTAGAGTAAAAGTGTGTAGTGGTTTTCCCTTGATTCAATAACTCCACTCTTTATTTTCATTATCATTGACTCTCAATTATATTCATTACCATTCCGATTGACCTTGATTCAATAATTACTCTCCACCTTTTATTTTCATTATCATTGACTCTCAATGATATCCATTACCATTTTGATTGAGGGATTCTTACCAAGCATATCTTAATTTTTTTATATATTAAATAATACTCCCTCCGGTCCCTAAAATCTTTCACACTTTCCTCATTTGTTTGTCCCATAAAATCTTTCACATCCCAAAAAAGGAAACATAACTTTATCTAACAACCTCAAAAGTTCCTTTAATTTCAAATTTGTCACTCATTTTTCACACACATATCATTACTTCATACTTTTTTTATTATCTAAAAATACCACAATACCCTCTAAAGTCAATAAAGCTAGTCAAAAAGTGCATATTTTCTTAAACAACGTGGAACAGTAAACTTGAAAAGTATTATGGGACGGAGGGAGTAATATTTTGTGTGAAGATTAATTTAAGAGAAACTATATTTTGCAAATTGAAATTCAATTATAAAGAACAATATGCATGCATTTATTAATAAAATTAAGGCAAAGACTTGTGTGAGACCGTCTCATGTAAGGGGCTTACGTGAGATGGCCACAAAGTAATAATTTTTATAAAGAAAAATGATAATAAATTAACGAAAAGTGATAATGTTATTTCATGAACAATTATAGTATAAAAAATTGATAATATTTTATAGTAAAAATGATAACGTTTTATAGCGAAAGTGATAACTATTTTAAAAAATGATAAATGGTCACACCTGAGACGGTCTCACGCAAGATCTATCCTAATATTAAACTTAATATAAAAACTCACTATAATTAGCTTGACCTTTTAACTAGAATTCAAGTTGTTTTGTTCAAGAGTTTACACTTTACACTATACTCCCCCATTCCGTCCTAAGGGTTAGGTTTCCTTTGATTCAGAATTATAATTTTTTTTTAATATATTGGGTATATAAAAAAGAAATCTATAATTCTAAATTTAATATATATATATATATATATATATATATATATATATATATATATATGTGGATGAATTCAATACAAATTGACAAAATTGCACTTACGATACGATCAACTCAAAACCCATGCATTTACACACGGTAGCTTGGGTAGACTAAATTTAATTTGTTTATACATATATTAGTCCAGTTGGAATACCACTCGATGCACAAGGTACAACACGTTGATGCCACACCTAGAAGTTGGAGAAACTCCTGCGCACACCGCTCACGTTAGCGAAAAACCCTACGAGGTCTTGCCTGTACGGTAGATACGATTTCTTCTTCTCCCCTTCCTTCATCGCTCTATTCCGTACGTAAAACGCCTCATGCGCCGATCTCGGCGCGGTGGCGGCGGCGGCTTTCGGCGCTTGAATTAATCTGTTCGGATTTACAGCTTCTCGAAGCTTCGGCGTCAGAAACACGATATTCTCATTGCCGTTGCTTTTACTTCGTCTCAACAAATCTCGGATCTTCCACCGCTTCGATCCGGATCCGGTCGATCTACTCTTCTTACACTGACCTGGAAGAGGCGGATCCTCCATTTTCGGCTGCCATACGCAGTACGTACCCGCCGGAATCGCCTCCAATTCATCTGCTTCCGACGACGAGCACGACGGCGGATGATCGCGCTCGTTGTCTTCTTCAGTGAAAAGCTGACTCAACGGAATCACAACACTCGCCTGAGTCGTCTCCGATTCCGGTGCCTTCTCATCGCCGCCGGTCTGCAGCAAATCGCTCTTAAACACCGGGAAAACTGGCCGGACTTGGCCGTCGTAGAAGAACTCCTCAGCCGTACCTCCGCGCACTAAAGCGAACTCGAAATCGTCGTCGCTCTCGACGGATCTTTCTCCGGCGACTCTGACGGCGATCTCCGCCAATTTATCCGATGAATAGCTATTAAAGCTAGGGCAAATGTAAGCATCCTCCATATTATAATTTAGCATTAATTATCGCAGCAAATTCAATCGTGTATGTATATTTGGAGAGAGAGAGGGGGTAAGTGTAACGAATTTTAGAGAGAGAAGAGAAATGTGAGGAAGAGTAGGAATGGAGGGAAATATATTTATATGAAGAAATGGTACTTCGCTAAAGCTTACTTGGCTAACACGACAGGTGGGTGATGCGGTCACTTCGCACGTGGCAATCCAGAACTTAATTAAACTGGCGCGTTTACGCCATTCGCATAATTATGGCTTTCACCTTACTTACCAAACCAATGAATAATGAATATTATCCTTTTAAAAAAATATAAAAATCTATGATGTATTTCTCATTCTAGAAGAATGGATTTATTTATAAAGAAATTTTCAATTGTTAATTCTACAATGTAGGACTCATTCTAGAAGAGTACATATATAGGAGTATATTTTTTTCTTTTCAAGAAGCTCTTATTAAATTCTACTACAATGACTTATTCTAGTGCGTTGGTTTTTTGACATCTTCAGTGACATAACATTGTGTAGATAAATAAGAGTAAGTAGTAACAATATGTTTGATAACTAAAGGAAAAAAATAAATTAGTAGATCTGTACTTTATATTTTTATACTAATGCTTCTATCTTTTAGAGTACATTTTTCTTTGAGGCAACACTTGCTTAAGAACTACGGATTTTTTATGTGAGATAATTTTTACGTTTTTTAAAAATATTTATCATTTTATAATTAAATATATTATTACATTTTATTAAAAAAATATTTTATATTTTATTTATGTTATAAATTATTATTATTTTATAATTAAGCATATTATCACTTGTCATTAAAACTATTTATCATATTTTATTTATACCACAAATTATTTATAAAATGATTTACTGTACAATAATTTCCGAAAATCTTGCACAAGAGTTTGCCTAGAGAAATCAATGCTGAAATTTAATTAGACGAAAATTAATAAAATTACTCACTATTTAAACTATATGTGATATTGCATACACAATGACATGGGCTTATTCCATGAAACCAATATTACGTGGAATTCAATTAAAATTAAAACACTTTAAAATAATATATTGTCAGTTTTAAAATTTTATAATAATTGGCCATTCAGAAGAATATTAATCATAATAGCATATAAGCAAAGTTTCTAGTATTATTTGAAAGTTGTTAGATCACAAAAAATATATATATTCATTATATACTCCTATTTACCTGATAGGTCAAAAATTGCATGAATGTAAATTATAATTAAATTATCTATAAAATACATAGTAAAAAATTATTAAGTACAGTATAATATTTTAACCAGGTAGCCGCCATACGTAGAAGCTTCTCCTTAATTTGGTAGAATAGAATAGATCCTAGTCCTAGAGATGTGAAAATGCAAATAGTTTATACGTTCTAACAATTTAATTAATTAATTAATGCAACAATTAATTTTGAGATAAATATTAAGACAATGTAAATATCCTACTAGAAGATATCAAATGAACATGTCACCTGTGACGTTGATGGTTGTAGAGAACCAATCAGTAAATTCTTTAATTAATTTACATATTTGACTTCCAAATCGTGTAACATGACCAATATCTTTCTTCTATTAAATAAAGGAATTATATTTTTCACATAGATATATATGCTTCTTGATTATAATTTCTCGTTCAAAATTAATTAACTTTTGTAATATCCTCTTCGAATTAGATGACTAAGATTTTTGAATTATAAATATTTATATGCAATATATATATTATTAATATGTTAACCAGTGTTTATGATACGAAATAAATCGATCTCCAATTCAATTATAAACATATTGCAAAAATATCATACTCATTCCATTCCACGATTATTATTACATTTTGAGGGAGTATCTAATTAATGCATTATCTCAAATCTATTAATTTATTTATTGGCGTAATCTATTTGAATCTCTTCACCTATAATTGCGTTTAAAGTATAATACAGTTTGTTGACTAGTACTATTATAATACAACTCGTTAATTTAATACTTATATAGTATTTAAGAAAAATGAAGGAAATATTAAATTGTGTATATGGCATGTGTGAGTAATATATCACTGTGTATAGCTATCATTATTATGATCATAAAACATCGATAAATTATGATATTATATCCGGTAAGATATAAAGATATTAATTTTTTGAATCGATCAAAATTCAGTTGTACGTATTCTAAATTATAAGCTTGTAATTGTTGCACAAAAGTCTAGCTCATATATTATCGTTGGAATTGAGATGTTTTATCTTGATTAATTTGTAGGAGTAATTAAAATTTTTATTTTTGTATAATTTTTAAGGGTAGATCTTGCGTGAGACCGTCTTACGTGAGATAATTTTACACGTTTTTAAATAACACTTTCGATATAAAATGTTATCACTTTTCATTTATACTATAAATTGTTAACAAAATAACATTATCACTTTTCATTAAATTAGTATCACTTTTTAATATAAAAATTATCACTTTCTTACCGTCTCACGTAAGTCCTTACGTGTGAGAATGTCTCGCACAAATCTTTGCCTTTTTTAAAATACTCCCTAATTCACACTTAATGCTGTGTTGAATTAGATCATAAAAAAAAATTGAGAGTGAGGAGGTTCTTGTGTCCCGGAGACACGGTGCCTCTTTGCAATTTCCGTGTCCCTTTTCAATTTAAACCCCTTAATAATATATAGATTTAAATAGAATATGGAGAGGGGAAGATTATGTTCACATGGTGACATGACGTGTCCCGTGGGCGCAGGAACTTTTGCAAAAAATATATTTAAAAAAAAAAGGTGTTCGAGGTTAGTGATATGTCAAACATATCACTTAATTAGCTTCGTCTTAACAAAATTTTCAACTAAATAGAATTATCAAATTATAATCTAGCTAGACTTGATTATATGCATAATATAACTAGAATGGCTGTATATTTTGTAAGTTTTTTTTTATTTAATTTCTTATACTCTGTTCTTATATGTAAAATCTTCATTGATCATGAAAAAGAAAAGGAAAAGGATAAAACAAAAACAAAACAAAAAAGCGAATTTGAAATTAAGTGGGTTGTTTTGGTGATTTTGATTTTAGTACATTTGATTAGCTAAACTCCATCAGAGAATTTACGTTGGTTTTAAACTGTTTAGTTTAAATTAAAAAAAAAAAAGTGTTCGATTTCTTTGTTTGTTTTTCTTAGTGAGTAATATTGATTGATGTGTTAGATTTAAATTCTTTACTTAAGTACAAAATAAAGAAAAAGTGAATCTTTCAATAGTCAGTTTAAATTGAAATATGAATATGGCCAAAAATTGAGTTTAACGATTTTTATTGATTAGGGTTAGCCTATTTATTGTGGGATAAAACGTGTGTTTTCATTTTTCAATGTGCATTGTGTCTGAATTCGATTATCTTAGAAAATTGTACCTTTTAATATTAAATATCGTATATTTGGTAAAAATATTTATACCTTTATTTTTTCGGAAAAAAAATATTTTTCTTATTCAAATATTTATATCATTCATATTTCACCGAGTCTTTTTTATGAATTAAAATGTATAACCATTTAGAACAAAATGTTTTATAATTAAATGTCTTGTGTGCTGGAATAATCTTGGATTTCCTGTTACATTTTGATGTTACATATCCTGTTACACGCGTTAGATGAGTGACACGTATGCAGAGAGGAAAATCTCAACCTTTCCCCTTAGGATTTATTGTTAGGGTATAGATTAGTTTATCATACGTGTCAATCATCCAACGGAGAAAATATCAATTTTGGTCCTGTATCTTTTATCAAATCCAATTTTAGTCCTGTAATTTTTTGTATTTTAAATTTTAGTTCTTTTAGTTTCAATTTTGGTCCTATATTTTTTAAAATTTCAATTTTAGTCATCTTAGTTTCAAAATTAGTCCTATATCTTTTTAAATTAACAAAATTAGTCATATTATAAATTATATAATATTTTAAAAGACACAAGACTAATTTGATAACTCAAAAAGATATAGGACTAAATTTGAAATTTATAGGACTAAAATTGAAATTTTAAAAGTTACAGGACCAAAATTGAAACTAAAAGGACTAAAATTGAAAATACTAAAAATTACAGGACTAAAATTGGATTTGGTAAAAGATACAGTACTAAAATTAATATTTTCTCTCATCCAACTATTTGTAACACCAAAATATAATACCAAAATGTAACAGGAGATTCAAATAGGATGGAATGCACTAAAGACCAACTTATTTAGTATTAGTGAAGTATATTTGATGCAACTCCGATGAACCAGTTGCATAGAAATTGATCCCCACAATATACATGTTTAGGAAAAAAAAGGAAAGAAAAACATGTCTCAATTTTTTTGTAGAAAGAATCATAAGAATCAAATATTTATGGTGGTATTAATAAAACTTTTACTACAAACGAATTTTCATTGACCTTTATTCAATGAATTATATGAAATTAAAATTGGACATATATAAATAGCAATTATGCTATTTTTTGGGCCCATGGAAAGCCCATCCCAGTCCAGCCCAGCCCAGTATGAAAAAATGTGATTTCTATTTTCTACAATTATTTACTTCCAAATCAGAAAAATGCTTTACTGCTTAATAATCAAATCAAATCAAATCAAAGAAATAAAACAAAATGTCAGTGTTGTGAGATAATTTAGAGTCAATTAAAACCAAACATTCATTCAATTTGATCTGTGGGTGCCAACTGAGACAGCATATAAATAGAAAATCTGAAGTTGGAAAAGATATTTATTTTTCTACACAAATTTATTCCATTTCAATTTCATTTCATTCTTACTTAGAACTAAGTGGTGAAGAATATTCTCATTCGTCTCGCAAATGGAAATTTGATTGTTGATTCATCGCTGATTACGGACTACTCCCGCCGACGGAATCGATAATTGCAACCTCTACCGGAAAATTATCCGGCCTGAAAACCCTAGGTCAGTTGGCAATGTCACTGAGAATTTGCGTAAAATGGATATTTGTTGATTGAATTTGTAGCCTTTTTCTGTTGCTTTTTTCGCTGTTTGCTTTTGGTTGGACTCTGTGTGAATTCGGTAACGCTGTTTTATTGTTCTTCAAAGTATGATGCGTGCTTGTTTCTTCATTCCGGATAGATGAATTGTTTTATTTGAACTTTTTAAGTTTGATTGAACTCTTACTGAAATGCTTGGCGTAAGCAATTCATGTTAGTTCCACATGGTTTAATATTTGCCAACAGTAAGTAATTTGGTTCTTGACAATGAAGTCACTTTAAAACGAAGTGTCAAGAATGGAAATTGCTTTGATAAGTTGTGACATTTTCTTGGGCTTGGTGGTAGATTGAAAGTTTGAAACCTCGTATACTGATATAAACCACGTGCTCTATTGGCTGGATGAGTAATCACTTGTTCCTATATGTTAAAGTTCTAGCTGTTTATCTACAGGAAGTAGGAGGCTCGATTAATGGCATGGAAAATTTCAGTGGCAAACTTACGGCTGGAGATTGGCTTTAGTAGAAATTGAGGTTGATAAATTGTTGCAGCTGGAATTATTGTGTAGGAAACGAACAATGTTAAATCAATGTGTTGGAAATGGACTCTATTTCATCACCAGCTTTCTTTGTCTACATCCTGTTGATGTGTACTGGGATGCCAACTTGTAGAAGACTTGACATTTAGTATAACAAAATTATGGCACAGACATCAGCAAAAAAGTTTCCTCTTTTCGCTAAAGATTATGAGTTGTATGAGGAAATTGGAGAAGGTGTTAGTGCTATTGTATACAGAGCTCTTTGTATTCCACTTGATGTGATCGTTGCAATAAAGGCTATTGATCTTGACAAGTGCAACAATGACTTAGTATGTCATCTTCTTCTAATGTATTCCAAGTGCATCTTATGTGTTATACTAGTCTGAAATTGGATATAATCTCAGTTCCTGATGCTTGTTTTATTTTGGCCACCTTCTGAATTTGTGCACATTTTCTTGCTTTCTAGCCTTGATGATTTTTTGAATTTTGAATGCATTTTGGGTTGGTTGTGTCTGCTGCCTGAGTTAAAATTACTCATAATTCATGTACTAATAAGTCTCTTCATCTTTTAAAAAAAAATGATTTTCTTTTTGATTATATTTCGAAGAAATTGTTCTATCTGGAAGGCCTAAGGCAAAATTTATATGCTGTTTATGGGTCAGCATTACTAAAGAATCATTCTATTTTCCATAATAGATGATCACTTTTGATAGATATGTCTACATGCGAGTTGAAATTTGGAGTGTTTGGAGTGTTGAGTGCATTTGAGATGCAAAGAATGATCATTTTACTGAAGAAAATTCTTAGAAGATCAATGTTTGATATCGAGAGCATGACGTCCACTTGATGATTTGGTGGTGTGGTTTTACTGTGAATGCATGTTGAAGGTCTTAAAATTTCTGCAATGGTCATGTATACTTTTTCTTAGTTATTAAAATATATCAGCAATATGCTAACCTCTGATGCTGTTGACTTCCTTCCATCTCCACCTCTTTGATTTTTCTGTTGGGTTGTCTTATCTTGTAAACAGGATGGTATCCGACGAGAGGTGCAAACCATGATTTTGATTGACCATCCAAACCTCTTGCGAGCACACTGCTCCTTCGCCTCTGACCATTATCTATGGGTTGTGATGCCTTACATGGATGGTGGATCTTGCTTGCATATTATGAAATCTGCTTATCCGGAGGGTTTTGAGGAGCCTGTTATTGCTACATTATTATATGAGGTCCTCAAAGCTCTTGCGTATCTTCACTCCCATGGACTCATCCACAGAGATGTGAAGGTGTGATTTTCTCAAATTTTTTTGGTTTCTTCTTTAAGCTGCTGTTCTGATTTTCATCGCATGCTATATTGTTTGATTTATTAATTGTATGTTGAAACCAGATGCCACATTCCCATTGCACTTTGGTCTTGTGACAGGACCTCTGAGAGATAAAGCTTCATTTAATTATATAGCATTATGTATGGCTTTGAATGTCTATTCTCTTCAATTTTTGGAATATGCTGTCTTGTGCAGTGTGTAACGGACCATCTGCAGTCCATTATTTCTTGTAATGGCTAGATTTTTTCCTTACCTCTCTCTTTTTGTGTGATGTCACAGGCTGGGAACATATTACTTGATTCTAATGGTACTGTTAAATTAGCTGACTTTGGAGTCTCTGCATCCATGTATGATACTGGTGATCGTCAGCGTTCACGAAACACATTTGTTGGAACCCCATGCTGGTATGTTATTTTGCATGAAGGAATTTTATTATGTATAATATATGTGTTATCACAATGGATTAATTATTTGTCCTTTTGAACCTTTTCCTTTTATGTGTATATTGTAACAGGATGGCTCCTGAAGTAATGCAGCAATTACATGGTTATGATTTCAAGTGAGTGTTTGAAGAAGATCTTCTTTGCCTATTCCTTAGACTCTATTTATTTGTTCGCAATGCTTTTGTAATTTCTTTTGCCTTACAGAGCAGATATCTGGTCATTTGGAATCACAGCCCTTGAACTTGCTCATGGTCATGCACCTTTCTCGAAGTACCCACCAATGAAGGTCTTGGTGTAGATCTTTTATTTGAATCCTAACTAGCGGAAATGTTCAGTTTTTAACATTCTTCCCTCGTGCTAAATTCAGGTTCTACTGATGACGCTACAAAATGCACCCCCTGGGCTGGACTATGAAAGAGACAAAAAGTTTTCCAAGGTCTATCTTGTTTTTCTTAAAAGTTAACACCTAATCTTTATTTTGTTGCTAAAACACAGCTTTTCAGTCTTTCAAAGAAATGGTCGCTGCTTGCTTGGTGAAGGATCCCAAAAAACGTCCAACTTCAGAAAAGCTTTTGAAGCACTCGTTCTTCAAGCATGCACGCTCAAATGAATATTTGGAACGTAATGTTCTTGCTGGCATGTCCTCTCTAGGAGAGCGTTTTAGGATTCTTAAGGTGACTGATCACACTCTTGTGTATTTACTTTACTAAACATAATTTCTGTACTGTATGAATTTTCTCAAAGACCAAATAGTGATTCAGGTAAAAGAAGCAGATATGCTTGTACAAAATAAGGCATTGTACGAGAAGGAGCATTTATCACAGGTCAGAAGTCAACTTTCTTGTTTCTTAATTTTTGCATGTACACTTGGTTGCCCTTTTAATCTTATAATTGATTCAATTTGGGTTATTTATTTGGAAATTAAGGAGTAAAAAAATTCCATTATATGTCCTCAATAATTCATGTATGTTTCTATAGGGTATAGTTGCTATAATGCAGATGTGTGAGCTTAAATGCTTCCCTTTTTACATTGAGCTATATACTAAATCTTAACTATCTAAGAAAATAATTTTGGAGACTGCACCATTGAATTGTCAAACATGGTAAAGGTAGGGAGATAGTGAGGATGCAGAATAGGGACTTCTAAAATCTCTATTATAATATAGTTTTATATTTTATATATTTCAGTATTGATAATTTATACTTCATTATGCATCGGGGTCTTTTTTGTAGCTGCTTGTAATATCAGCTCTACTAATAAAATCAAATAAGGACTGGCATGATAAGTTTTATTAAATTGCAATTTCTTTGCATCATTATTGTACACATATTTTATTCTAGGCTTCTAGCCAGCCTTATCATGATTTTGCTATTTGCAGCAAGAGTATATTCGAGGAATCAGTGCGTGGAATTTCAATTTGGAGGATCTGAAGAATCAAGCTGCCCAGGTATTCTATATCCTCTTATAAGTTTGTGAATTGTTGAATATAGTAAATGGCAGTTCCTATGAAGTTGTTCTGCTTGCAGATTCAAGATGATCTCGTGTCAAATTCAGAAAATTCTAGCGTGGGTGGAAAGCTTGTAGATGGGCAGGAAATGTTGGACCCCACTGACCATTCTAAAGCTGCGTCTCAATTGGAGGTATTGCTTCTTTTATACTGATTTTCATTACATAATTGTTAGTCTGTCAGCTTCATTTTATTCATCTTCTTTTTGCGTTTCTTCCATTTTCTTTTTATCAGCATGGTATTTTTCTTATTTTATTAGGATGAGCTCAATGATATGCATAATTTGGAGATTTCTCTTGCCGCATTTCCGATGAAACCTCTTCAGGCTCTAAAGTATGCTATCACTTCTGTTAACCTTTTTGCTTCTGCTCTTGTTTTCACACTGAGAATGTTTAGAAATTGGTGGCATCAGTAATTTAGATAGTTACTAAAATATCAATCTTGTTAAGATCCAAAACCGTAATATCTCTTAAACCTTTCTAATCAATAATCTTGTGTTTGTTATAATTAAAGGAGTTCTGTGTTTATAATATTAAGGGGCCATGAAGATGGCATTAAATTTTAGTTTTCTTGATTGAGCCCTCTTTTGACTTTCTTTCGAATAAAGATCTAGAAATAACTTAGTGATACCTTACATCACTTTTTTAACATGATAAGTTTTGAAGCAGCATTGAATTGAACAACTGACAGATTACTGATTATCTATACATTTGTTAATGCAACTTCTTTACTTCTTTCATTTGTCTGTTTTCACCTTAACTCTGATCTCTTTTTGCCACATTTCATGACTAACTTTTGGTCAATACAGGGGCTGTTTTGATGTTTGTGAAGATGATGTTGCTGTTAGCAGTCCAAGTTCTAGAGTTTCTGCCCATTCAGATCCTGAACAACAAAGTCAACAACAGTCACTTGCAAGTGTCGTGAATCAAGAAGCAAGAAGGGATGATGGTGGGGATGGTTGTCCAAGAGCCTCCTTATTACATTCTGTTAGTGCGGGGCCCAGAAAATTTTCCAGTGGATCACTGGTACAGGATTATGTTCTCTCCCCAAAGAAACTTATTGGTGATGGAGACAGGTGTTTTCTTTATGTCATATTATGCAATTCTATTTTATAATAAAAATCTTTCCTTTGGTAAGTTAGGCTTTGATAACCATGATTTCCTCTACAAAGCTCTGACTTCTGACCTTTTCTCTTGTATCTTCTCTGAAATCTGCTTCTATTGTCTTCACTTTTGTGACACACTCTTGTTTAATTGAGTACCTGTTCTAATTCTCAAATTTGTGGAGAACAAATTGGTCTGCGAAAATAATTCTATAACCCTTCTGGTAAAGATATGAATTGCTGCATTCCTGAATGTGTTGTTGGGTTTTTTATCTCTCCAGCATCCATTATAGTGGAAACATAAAAAATGCAAGATAAGGTTTATATAAATTAATTTATTCACTGCCCGAAGTGACGACACATGTATCTTAAGATGAGATTTTCTTAATTTGTCTCCTGATATCCTTGCTAGACACCTTCTTGTGATATTGTAATTGTGTTTTGTCAGTTGGAAGGAGGTAATTGTCCTCCATTTGCCCTTCTTTTGTTTGTAAAGCTGTACTAAATAGACTATAGTTTTCTGTGCGTGTATTTTAGCAAAATTGTTGGATTAATGTAGTTTTATTTTATTGAAGGGAATATCTGCAACCAAAGTATCAGAAAGAACGGAATTACAGTGGTCCTCTGCAATATCGCCCAAAGAAAGATATTAGTAATTCTAATGCTGGTAATGCATATGGTCTAAACAACATTAAATGGATCCGAACTTTTCTTTTAGTTATTTGATTGAAAAGTGTATGTTTAAATACCTATTTTTCCATCTTAGGGGAGGAAGCATCTGAAGGTGCAGTAGTTGCTCGTAGGGGACGATTCAAAGTCACTTCAGCAGAAATGAGTCCCAAGGTATGTTTTTAACTCCTAATATTACGTTAGTTTAGTTACCTGTTCGGTCATTGCTTCTTTGTTTTTATACTATGCTTCTTAATGTATTCTGTTCATATGACTGCTGAGTTCCTCTTGTACGTGCTCTTATTAACTAACTAGACTGCATTGTTTAATAATTTTGAAACTTAGAAGTTATAGTGGAATTCTTAGAGGGTTGCATAAGCAAATAATGTGATGGAGAGCTATCTAGTTAATTTAACAGCTTTATATGTTTTATTCAAGTGCATACTTTAATTACAGATCTTTTTGTGTCCCTCTATTAAAACTTTTGATATCCTGATTATATTATTTACAGCATGAGACAGCTTTTTTATTCAATGAATTCTTGTCTTAGTTTATTCATTGCTCAAAATAACCTTTTCTATCTCTTAATTCAGGGTCCTAACTTAAATCTAATTTCGAGCGGCTCTACAAGCCCGACGAGGCCAAACCAAATTGCCGGTACAGTTTTCTCGTCGTTGCAATTCATCCTGCAGCAGAACACTGCACTAAGAGTAAGCACTTAACTTAAGGACTTTGGTTAAGCTTATAAACTCTTTAAAATGATAAGCTCTCAAAAGTGTGTGGTGTTCTTTAATTAAATAATAATAATCTCAAAAGTTTTGAACAGACCAACTTTTTTTGGAAAATTCCATTGTGATGGGCTACTTAGGTTGATCCTTTTACTTCAGGAATTACTTGTGCTAAAATTGTTGAAGTTCTTTATTTATTCTATAATCACTTTCAACTACCTAATTTGAATTAAATTAGCATCTTATTAGAAATAAATAATGGTGCAGCAGCTTATAAGATATTTATAAAATTTGACTAAATTCCCACTTAGTTATTCTTTAACTATGGTGGTGCTAATTGGTTCCTGTTCATCTTGTCAGGATGAGATACTTAGATTGATGAAGTTTGTAGAACAAAGCTCTGGTATGATCTGTTGCATGCCTCTTATTTCCTTTTCGTTTCACGTGATTCGTTGGAACTTGGATCCAGCTAATTTCTTCCCTCATCCCTTGCTTTATCGGGGCTAACTTACTGTTATTTTCCGGACTTCTTTTTTCTGCTTACTTGTGATTGACATGCACAGGCAATGCTACCGAGTTAGAGGCTGGAACAAATGACCAATGGCAGGTATTATTGCTCTGTCTGATTAATCTGTTAAATTATCCTGCTTGTACCTCTGTTGCAGCCTGAAAGTGCAATGATTGATTCCTGCTTGATCTCGGAGTAATTTATTTATTTCAGCAACATTTTAAATATCATTCTTTTTTACTTGATGCAGATGAACCCAACTGTGAGGGAGCGAGAGTTGCAAGCTCAGCTTAGTCACATGCAACATAGGTATTAAATCAACCCCTTTTATAGGCTGAGTTCATGTTGTTATATGGCATTGACTAAAACTGAGTTTCAAAATGTCAGCATTGAAAGTCTGGTTGAAGAACTTCAAAGAGTGAAGGTTAAGAACTCTCAGGTTTGTCTTTTAGTCGCCTCATTAAACATCTAGTTTCTTCAAAATGGGATAGAAATGATATAGCTGTGTTGATACATAAGAATTCAAAGATGCAATTTTCTCTAAAAAGACAGTTTTCATGTCATAAAACTGCAGAAATATGAAGCATATAAAGCTCGGGGATCCACTATATCAGGCTTTACATGCTCTAGACAACCGCTATTTTAAACTTTTGCTGGTCTTGGGACATGTAGAGAAAGATAAATTAGTTGCTCAGAAATGGTTTCTTTTACTTTTTTTATTCCAGAATGCCTACATTTTTTTTTTTAATTTTTTTTAAAATAAGGTGCAGCATTCCCATTTTGTATAGCCTAATACGTAAAAATAAAATAAAAATTGCTGTTCATCTTAGCTTATAGTAAGTCTCTGTTTAATGTAAACAAAAAGTTCCGTGTGTTTTTTTGGCTTACGTTGGATTGAGCAAATCTGCATGTAATGTTTGTTTTGGGATTCTTGAGTTAGGATTAGCTGATTTGTTAAATCAATGCTGGAAAATTAGACGATGTTAACAAGTTTCATGAGAAGTCATGTTTGAAGGATACACCTACTATCTTGAAGGATTTCAGCTTTTTTTTACTTACCACGTACTTATCAAGATAATAAGAGTACATTTTCTTTCATTTACAGTTGGAAAGAAAAGTAAACGCATTAATCAAGCCAGACGACAAGATAAGAGAATGACGAGTTTAAACAGCCATGGGAATGAGGATGGCAGACGACAAGATAAGAGAATGATGAGTTTAAACAGCCATGGGAATGAGGATGGTTCGTCTCCTGTCTCATAATATCTTTCACGTCCTAATCTATCTCATTGGGAGTAGTTTTTCGTGCACTTATCCTATTTATGTGCGAGCATTTGGAATGCTTCGACAATTGCTGATGCTATGCGACGCGAGTAAAGGTTTTAGTGCTGCCCCCTCCCCCCTGGCTGTTGCCAGATATATATATATATATATATATATATATATATATATATATATATATATATATATATATATATTGTGTATTTAACTCGATTATTAGTGGTTGTAATTATTTAATCTTTATTAAATATTGCTCGTCTTGATGAATGTTATTCGAGCTAACGATTGAGTACTTTCTGGCATGCTGTGTAATTTTTATAATAATAATAATTCCTCTAGATGGTGTAAAAATGAGTCGAAACCCATAAAATAGATCCATCAGAAAAAAGAAGGGCAAAGGGTTAGGGATGTAATCGAACCGAGTCGAGTTGAACACTACTAGGTTTGAGGATCATTTGTTAAGAAATTATCGAACTCGTCAAGAAAAAAAATATCGAACTCGAGCTCGAATTCAAACTATTTGTTAAGACTCGCGAACATGTTCACGAACACATAAAGTAATTTGTTTATGAATATATTTTTATGAACATTTAAATAATTTTGTGCTTGGATATTAAAAGAATGTTTCGTCTATAAACATTTAATATTATTCATAATATTAAATAAATAAACTAACAAAATATAATTATAAACGGTAAAAAATATTTAAATATTTAAATAATCACTTAAGTTATTATTATATTTGTGTGGTTTAATATAAAATATTTAATTATTGAATATAAATAAATAAATAATAATATATAATTCTAAAGAATAACTATAAAATTTACGAACGCGTTTACGAGCCATTAGCGAGCCTATAAATGAATATGTTCGCGAGCTTTCGAGCCGAACACCCTTAGGCTTGAGTTTGGTTTGATAAACTATTCGAACCCAAAATTCAAGTTTGGTTTGGCTCGTTAAGGTTAACGAACGAGTTCGAACGAACATTTAATCAAACTGAGACTCGAATAGTTCGCGAACGGCTTGGTTTGGTTACATCCCTACAAAGGGTCAAGCCTAAACTTATATATTAGGATCAACTAAGCCCCTCAACTTTCATTTTTGTCATCTAGGTCCTTTATCTTTTAAAAGGAGATCAAATACACTCTTTATCTTTTATAAACAAACAAATGAGCATTTTGACTATTTCCTTCAAAATTTTAGGATATTTCCAAATCAAACTTTAACAACACATCATTTACAATACTTTTTACACCTTTTACAATATGGCTTGTATACTTTATTTTTACTCAATTTTTCTCATTTCCTCAATTTTTAAAACGGAAGAAACATACTCCATCCGTCCCCTTGAAAGATATTCGTTTACTTTTTGCACGTGGATTAAGGATTATAATAATTTAATGTATAGTAAGGTGAGAAAAATAATATTTTAATGTGTAGTGGGTAGTTGTATTAGTGTTGAGTGTAGTGGGTAGTTGTATTAGTGTTGAGTGTGGGGCCATGTGTAATGGTTGTGGATCACATCAATTCAAAAAGAGAAATTGATACTTTGTAATGGGATGGACCAAAATGAAAAAATGAATACTGGATGGAGGGAGTCATAATTTGGGGGAAAATTGAGTATATAAGTTAGAGGTTAAAAATAAAAAATAAAAAATAAAAAAAATGGTTTGTATACTTTATTTTTACTCAATTTTTCCTCCATTTTTGAAGCGGAAGAAACATATGAAATTTGGGGAAAATTTGAGTATATAAGTTAGGCTTTAAAAAATAATACTCCAATAATAAATAAATACTCCCCCCGTCCCACATATTTTTATCTATTTTTCATTTTGAGTTGTCCCACGTATTTTTACCAATTCTATTAATGGTAAAAATACATAATATTTTATTTTCTACTTTTTCACTTTATTCATCAATCCCAACAACTTTACTTACTTTTTTACACTTTATTCACCATTCCCAATAACTTTATTTACTTTTTTCTTTTAAATTACTAATTTATCCCTACTTTTTCTTACATTATATATTAAAAAAATAACACGTCTTAATCTTCATACCCGTACAAATGAGTAAAAATACCTAGGACGAAGGGAGTAATAAAAATAAAAATAAAATAAAAATAAAATCTAAAAGTAGCAAAAGGTAGAGAATTAGTCAAAAAGGGGTCTATTTGTGGATATATAAAAGTGGAGGGTCCAATATGATCCTTTATTGAAAGATATGGGGTTAGGATGAATAAAAGTTTAGTTGAGGAGCTTAGATGATCCCGATGGAAAGTTTAGGGTCATACTTAACCCTTACCCAAAAAAGAAATCAAGTGTGCTTCAAAAGGACTAAAATGCCTCATTTTTTTTAGTATTAGTTATTATTAGACTAATGATTGTAAAGAATTGTAGTAAAACTATCGTATGCTTTTTTGTGTTGTGGATCATATCTATATTATTCTTGGAGTTTAATATTAAATATATTATCACTTTACATTAAAATGTTATGATTTTTTATTCATATTTCGAATTGTTAATGAAATAATGTAGTATACCGTTATCACTTTTTATCAATTTAAGTACTCCCTCTGTCCCGCCCAAACGCTATTAGTTATTTTTTGTGCGTAGATTAAGGAGTATTATTATTTTATGTGTAGTGGGTAGTTGTATTAGTAGTAAGTGGTGGGCCACATGTGGTACCTTTTTACTAAAAGTGGGAAATAAAGACATTTGGATGGGACACCCAATAAAATGATGACCTTTTGGTGGGACGAAGGAAGTATTATTTTTTATTTAAGTGTTATCACTTTTTATCCATCAAACATAATTGAGTTAATTGCAAAAAAAATCTCAACCTTTACTTTTATTGCAAATAAATCTCAACATTTGAGAAATTGCAAAAAAAAACTCGATCCTTAAGTTTATTGCAAAACGCACCCAACGGGCAGGAGAGTGTTGCTCGACGTGCGACGTGGCGTTGACCTTTGCCACGTCAACTTTGAGTTTATTGCAAAAAAAAACCTCAATCTTTACTTCTATTGCAAATAAATATCAACCTTTGAGATTTTGGCAAAAAAAATCCACCAGATTTTTTATTTTTTTTAATTGCACCAATCTAATTGATCGTCGCTATTTTCACCTAAATTTTAGTATCTTTTTGTATGTGTTTTCGTATTATTTTGTTCGTATTTTATATGTATCTTGGTTGTGTTATGTGTTTTCATAGAAATGTGTGTGAATGAGCCTAAACATGTTATGAACAGGTAAAAAATGGAGCAAAACGGAGTCGGGAGCTGAAACGGGCTGAAAAACACCCAACTCGGGTCTTACTCGACTTGCAACTCGAGTCGAGTTGAAGCTCGAGTAAATGCAGGAGTTGTCCAGTAGCTCAACTCGAGTTGCAAGGACCAACTCGACTTGCAACTCGAGTCGAGTTAGGTGCCAAAGAAAGTTTAGCTTCTGACACGAGTAGACAGACGAGAGCTCGAGTTATCTTACTCGAGTTGTGTTGGGGCTTATTCAGGTCGAGTTGGAGGTCGTGACGAGCAGAGCAGCATCCAAAAATCATACAGTGTGCTTACTCGAGTTGCAAGTCACAACACGACTTGACAACTCGAGTCGAGCTAGCTTCCGAAAGCATTCTAGATTCAGAGTCTCGCAACATGATCGAACAGACGAGTACTCGAGTAGCCAACTCGATTCGAGCTGGGTCAGCTCGAGTTCCATCACATGCTACTCGACTCGAGTAGCTAACTCGAGTAAGGAAGGCCAAGTCGAGTCATTCCATCTATCATCATTCCACCATCAAATCCACCATCCAAGTGAGGAGAAAGATCAAGGAAGAAAGGAGGATTACATATTGAAGGATAGTTTCAAGCCAATCACCAAAATAGGGGATAAATTACCTTTGATTTGCATTTTTTTAAATTTGTATTGCTACAATGGATGTTGTTAAACATTATTTTGATGTTTTGATGATATTTGTTGTTGGCTAGACCTCTTGTGAGGCTAGCCACTTGATGGATTAAAGATCTATTGATTTGTTTAATTTGTCATGGTTTAATTAATGTGATCTTTGAAATTTCTTACATGATCTATGATTTACTTCATTTGTATTATGATGTGTGTGGTTGAATTCTCTAGTTATAGTATTAGGAGGGTCAATCCAATATTGTGATTAGGGTTTTGATTGAATCATGTTATAATATGAATTTTGTATGTTAGTATGTGAAGTATGTGGTAACATTTTCATATGCTTAGAACATTCATGAGAAAACACTTAATTGGTTTATCATATTTGGTTGATTAATTGAGTGAGGAGACCAATCTTGTTATCATAGTACCTTAAGAAAATTGAGAGTTAGATTCAATCTTTTGTGCTTAAAACTTGTAATGAGTTTAGAACCTAATTACCTTAAATTAGGGATTATGGGTATATATGTGATTGCTTCTATTCCAATGATCATTGATATTTGCCATTTGAATTCAACAAACCATGTTGTGTCCTTGATCTTGAATGTGGTTAGCCTTGCTCTTCTTTAGATTGTCCTACATCCATTTCATTTTAATTGTGTTTATTTGAGACCTTGTTTGATCATATTAGTTGTTAATTGCTTTTAATGGTAACTTGCTTAGTTAATTGGTAGTTTAATTACTCTTTTTAAATTTCAAAACTCAAAATCTGATCACTTCTATAAAGTATGATTGAAAACAAATACGGATACACTCTTGATTTAAATCTCTCTTTGATCGATATTTAAACTTGGTCACTCACTACAAACGATAAGGTTCGCTTACCTTAATCAATTTTAACCTAAATTGAGTCTCAGTTCATGGCGCCGTTGCGACGGGAGAGATTAAATTTTGGGAGTAATGAGTTTGCATTTAATTAGCTTTACTAGGAGTACTTTTACTTGCTTTCTTTTTATTTGCTTTTATTGTGTTTGTTTTGTGATCTAACTTGGTGAATCTTGTAGGTGTATGCACACTCGCTCAAGGTCTCAATCTATCGAGCCTTTGGATTTGGAGTTAGAGGCTACACTAAGAAGAAAAATGAGAGAGTTGTTATATCCAACGGAGGAAGAAATGTATTACGGATTGGAATAAGCTAATGGCAATGGGGTTGATGAAGAGAGGAATGGACAAAATTTCCAGCATGGTGTGGAAAATGCTCAAGGTGTTCAAATAAATCCGGAGCTTATGCAACAAGTAAATTTCCACCAAGTGCACTTGCACAATCAACAGTTGCAAGCCATCATTCAATAATTGCTAGCACAACAAGAGGCTAGAAATATTCCACAATCTCCTCCGGTAGTACAACAACCTCAAGTTCAAAGGCATAATGGAGTTGGCGTGAATATTAGAGATCATTTCCTACCTCAAGTGGGAAATTATGTTGTGGGACCGCCATTGAATGTCAACAATTTTGAGATCAAAACCAGGTTGATTAACATGGTGCAAGCAAATCAGTTTGGGGGTGGTGCAATAGAAGACCCGAATGCTCACTTAGCTCAGTTCACGGAGGTAGTTAACACCATCAAGATCAACGGAGTGAGTGAGGATGTTATTAAGTTGAAGCTATTTTTCTTTTCATTACGGGATAAAGCTAAAGCTTGGTATAATACTATACCTCCGGGATCCTACACCACTTGAAGAGAGCTCGCTCAGAGGTTCTTGAACAAGTTCTTCCCACCATCGAAGATGTTGCATCTGAAGGGTTTAATCATACAGTTCAAGCAGTTGCCTCTTGAAACCTTTAGTGAGGCATGAGATCGCTTTAAGGAGATGCTTCGGATGTGTCCACAGCATGGGTTTCCCCTTGATCAACAAATTAGATTTTTCTATGCATGATTGAATGGAGGTTCGAGAATACTTGTTGATGCTTTATCTGGAGGATCTATATTGGGGCAAACACTGGAGACGGCTATAGTTATTTGTGAGGAAATTACTTTGAATGCAGGACAATGGCCTTTGGATTGTTCTTCAGGGATGTATGAGATGGAGAGGATAGCAAATATGGAGGAAGTGTGCATGAAACAAGTGGAAGCACCAAAAGAAGATGCCACTGAAAAAGCTATCTCGGAGATACTCAAGAGAATGAACGCTAATTTTCAAGTGCCTCAAAACTCTATGCCTATGCCAATCATGAGTCAACCGTTTTCTAGTTCGAATGTTCAATTGCCTACATCTCAAATGCCTCTTCAAGGTATGACCTCCAACATGGGCCTTCAAGAATCTTGGGGGACAACCCGAGATGTCACTCGAGGAAGTTGTATTCATGCAAGGAAGGAACTTCCAAGGGAATTATGGAGGAAATTTTGGACACCAAGGAGGAGGTTATCCACCTAGGCAAGGTGGATTTGGTCAAGGGAATTTTGGTGGCAACTTTCAACAACCTAGGAGCTTTGATAACTTGTCATGTGAAAATCAAGGTAATGCCCTTACATTTCCACCGGGGATCAATCCAGTAGCTAAGGCTCAAAACAATGAAGGGAAGCCTACGGTGGAGGATCAAATGGGAAAAATGCTTGAGCTCATGAAGCATGAAAGGGGTGAGAGGTTGCTAGAGAAAGAAGAAAGAATGCAAGAAAGAGAAGTGAATGATCGGAGGTTTAAAGCATTGGAGACACAAATGAGCTAAATAGCAAATGAAAATGGAGAAGTTCATCAAAAAAGAAAGTTTCCGTCTACTACTGTCACTAATCCAAAGGAGCAATGCAAGGCCATCGAACTTCGAAGTGGAATAAAATACGATGGACCTCCGATGCCTAAGGAAGAGGAAGAAATAGTATGTGAACAAGAGCCCATGGTAGTTGAGGATGAAGAAGGGATAGAGAAAAGAGTTGAGTTAGATAAGAATGACGAAGTGATCCCTACACTTGATGAAGAAGTAGTGAAATCTCCAAAAAAGTAGGAAAAGTGTAAAGAAGCAAAAAGGAAAGAGAGAAAGGAAGGCTTCGAAAGGGATGATGGGGGATTCCTAAATTGCCCGTACCAATCCCATTTCCACAAAAATGTTTGAAGAAGGGCTTAGATGAAAAGTTTGCAAATTTTGTGGAAATGCTAAAGAAGATCCATATCAATATACCTTTTTGTGGATGACCTTCTACAAATGCCCAACTATACAAAATTTTTAAAGGATATTATGACAAAGAAAATGAGCTTAGGTGATCATGAAACGATGAATCTCACGGAGGAGTGTAGTGCCATATTAAAAAAGAAGCTCCCACCTAAGTTGAAAGATTCAGGTAGTTTTACTATTCCGTGCAAGATGGGGAAGCATGAGAGCTACAAGGCTCTATGCGACATGGGTGCTAGCATCAACTTGATGCCTTTGTCGATTTTTAAGAAATTGAGCATTGGAGAAGTCAAGCCTACATCGGTCACTCTTCAATTGGCCGATAGGTCTATGACGTATCCAAAAGGAATTGTGGAGGATGTCTTGGTGAAGGTTGGCAAATTTGTGTTTCCCGTTGACTTTGTGGTGTTAGATATGGATGAAGATTCAAATATTCCATTAATTCTTGGACGTCCATTTCTAGCCACGGGGAAGACATTGATTGATGTGGAGAAAGGGGAGTTGACCCTTAGAGTTAATGAGGAAGAAGTGGTGTTTGTATTAAAAGAAGCTATGAGATATCCGAGGAGAGCAATGAGTGTAGACGAGTAGAAGTGATAGAGGATATTGTTGAAGAGCATCTACATTGTGTTCATTCCAAGGACCCTTTGGAATTAATAATGAGTCACTCTTATTCCTTTGATCTTTCTAACTCTCTTTGTTGCTTTAATGATAATGAAATATTTGAGGATTTGCATTGTTTGAATTCTTGTAGTGAACTTACAATGGAGGAAGCAAAAGTGCTTGAAAAGAAGTTGGAGGATGAACCCATAGAAGAAGAAAAAAGAAGTGAAAAATGAGGAGTTAAAGCTTTTACCGGAGCACTTGAAGTATGCATACTTGGGGGAAAATGACACTTATCCGGTAATTGTATCTTCATACTTGAATGACTTAGAATTGGAGAAGTTATTGAGGGTGTTGAGAGAGGATAAATCTTCCATTGGTTGGTTCATTAAGGACTTGAAAGGTATAAGCCCCTCTCTATTCATGCATAATATTCATTTAATGGAAGAGGATAAGTCTTGTGTGCAAAATCAATGTCGTCTTAATCCTATAATACAAGAGGTTGTAAGAACAAAAGTGTTGAAATGGCTTGATGCGGGTAACATCTTTTCAATTAGTGATAGTTCATACGTCAGCCCTTTGCATGTGGTAGCAAAGAAGGGTGGTATGACATTGTGAGGTCCGATATTAATGAGACAATTGCCACGAGGACTAAGACAATTGCCACGAGGACTATCACCGGTTGGAGAGTGTGTGTTGACTATAGAAAACTCAATGAAAACACCCGAAAAGACCATTTTCCACTCCCATTTATTGATCAAATGCTTGATAGAATGACGAGACATAAGTATTATTATTTTTTCGATGGCTACTCGGGGTACAATCAAATTTTGATAGCCCCGGAAGACCAAGAGAAAATAATATTTACTTGTCCCTATGGCACCTTTGTATTTAGGATGATGTCATTTGGTTTGTGCAATGCTCCAGCCACATTTTAAAGGTGTATGATGGTCATTTTTGGTGGATTGATAGAGAACATCATGGAGGTTTTCATGGATGATTTTTCCGTTTATGGTTCTTCATACGATTTGTGTTTGACTAACCTATCTATTATTTTGCAGCGTTGTGAGGAGACAAACCTTGTGCTTAATTGGAAAAAGTGTCATTTTATGGTTACCGATGGAATTGTGTTAGGGTACCACATTTTGGAGCATGGGTTGAGAGTGGATAGAGCAAAAGTCGTAGCCATAGAACGTCTACCTCCTCCTACTAGTGAGAAGGGAGTTAGATCGTTCTTAGACCACGCGGGCTTCTATCGACGATTTATCAAGGATTTTTCAAAAATTTCTAAGCCACTTTGTAAGCTTCTTGAAAAGGATACTAAATTTAAATTTGATGAAGCTTTTCTTGCTTCGTTTCAGGTACTCAAGGAGACATTTATTTCATCTCTCATACTTGTAGCTCCGGATTGGAGTGTACATTTTGAGTTGCATTGTGATGCAAGTGATCAAGCTATAGGAGTGGTACTTGAGCAAACAAAAGAGAAGAAGTTTAGAGCCATTTACTATGCTTTTAAGACATTGAATTCTTGTCAAGTGAATTACACAATCACGGAGAAGGAATTTTTAATGGTGGTTTATGCATTTGAAAAGTAAAAAAAATTATATTTTATATTAAAATTATAAAATATTTAACTATTTAAATTCTTTTAATTTTCTAAAATATTTTATACTACATTATAAAATTTTCATAATTAAAGTTTTTTTACAAGGTTTTTTAAGTTTTTATTTATTAATTTTTTATTACTCGCTCCGTCCCGTAATTATCTTGTCCCGTATTTATTATTAATTTTTAATACAAGTGGGTAAGTGTATTATTATTATATGTGGAATCCATGATAATATATTAATTATTTTAGGTGGGTCATATGCCAAAAAGAGAAACGTAAAGATTGAAATGAAACACAAAAACTAGAAATATGTAAAAGGTTTGTATAAATTAAAACTTAACTAATACTATTTTTTGTCCGTATAAAGCTATGAGTTTATAAGTTAAGTCTACATGAATTATAAACTATTTTTTGTATAATGTTTTAGTCATCTAAATAGTATAAATTTTTTTGTCATATTAAATACCCTCCGTCCCAACTTCAACTTCACACTTTTCGTTTTGGTCCGTCCCAAATTCAACTTCACACTTCCATAAAAGGAAAAAACAATAAACTAATATCCCTCTAGCATACTTTAATTTCAAAATTGTCATCACCTTTTTAACACACATAATATACTTTATCATTTATTTATTACCCAAAAATACCATACTACCCTCAAAAGTAAGTCAAAAAGTGACTTTTCTTAAATTTCGTATCTACAGTAAACGTGAACTTGAATTTGGGACGGAGGGAGTAGTATAACATTAAATTACGAAAAAATTTTAAGGCATGTTAAGAATACGTTTATTTTATAAATTATAATAATGCATAAAATATTTTAAAAACTAAAATAAATTTAATATTTTATTTAATAATTTTTTAGAATTTTTACTTTAAATATAAAATATAATGGGTGCAATTTAAAAAAAATAAAAAAAAATCTGATGGTCTTTTTTGCCAATGTTTCAAAGGTTGGGATTAAATTGAAATTTAAGTAAAGGTTGGGGTTTTTTCTGCAATAAACACAAATCTGACGTGGAAGCTAACGTGGCAAAGGTCAACGCCACGTTAGACGTCGGGCAACTCTCCTGCCCGTTGGATGCGTTTTGCAAGAAACTTAAAGGTAGAGGTTTTTTTGTAATTTTTCAAAGGTTGGGATTTATTTATAATAAAAGTAAAGATTGTGATTTTTTTTTCTATTAACCCAACATAATTTTTTTCATAATTTGTGTATAACATTGTTATCCAAAAGGGCAAATTTGTCATTTAATCCTGTATTTGTCATTTTAATTAAAGAGAGAAAAGGGCAAATTTATCATTTAATCCTGTATTTGTCATTTTAATTAAAGAGAGAACATACTAGATCGTGGAGGTTGATGATTAATAGTATAATTTGTAGGTACATATAGAAATAATTTTTAAAACCACATTTAAGATATATATGTGAATTTTCAGAACTGCAAACAAATATATTTATAAGCTGCTTGAGACGAATTCTTCAATCGGAATGATAATGAGTATCACTAAGGAGTTAATGACAATGAGAATGATAGGTAGAAAGTACTTAATGAATCAATGAGAGTGATTGAGGAATTTTGATTTCCCCTACACAAACCAAGCATCAACAATCGAAATCATTATAGATTTATTCCCATTACCTCTCTCACTACCCCAACCAAGCAGCCCCTTAATATAAATTCATAGAGCATAGTGTACTCATTTTCTTCAACTTAAAATCGATAGGAATGCATGCAAAATTGGTGTATGCAAGACAAGTCTTATCTTTTGTTTCATTCATTAACCGATAGCTTTTCATTTATTATTATTAATAATTATCCCAAAGCTTTTCATTTATCAATTATTATGTTATGAATAAGGGATAAGATGTTATAGTTTGAAATAATTACGAGACATGTCACATGAAGACACAAGACCCACCCGACCAAAATCTCTATCTTGAAGATACATGTATCTTTATACTCGACTTACTATCACTCACATCCTTCATCCTTTTTCTCTACCTTAATCTTATTAATATATATCATTTAATGTTTGATAAAGCCTTTTATGAGACATTGCTTATATAAAATTATGAGATATATTAAATATAATTGTTATATAGGTAGAATATGCTTATTGATATTTATAATATTATAAATTATTCATTAAAATATGATTTTAAGGTGTTATAGTATGATTTAATATAAATATACTTTAAGTGTCAATAAGTATGTTTTATTTACATATTAAGCATACTATAATAATGAATAGACCAATTTCGCAACTCATCTCAAATATATCTATCTCACAAGAGAGTGCTATTAATATTTTTATGGCGTAAAATGTATTTTGAATGTGTTATAAAGATCTTATTTTCATATATTAAGAAACTAAATGTTAAAAAGAAGTTTATCTTATAGTGAAAAATAACTTGTAGCAAATTCAGTCGAATTTAATTAATTCACTTTTGTAAATATAATGTTTAACTAAAGCTCAATATACATAAGTTAGCAAACACACAATAATAGAGTTTAGTTCAATTTTGTCCACACTTAGAAGTGGTGCAGATGAAGAATTTTGAAATTAAGTTTAATATACATTCGATTTAATTGCATCGTTTAAAAAACATTACTCCCTTTTAACGTAGCGTTTAATCCTATTTCCTCGTTTGTTTATTCAAAATAAAATAACATTTCGATTAAAAACTTTTTAAAAAAAATTCATTTCAAAATTATGATATGCTTTTAACGTATACTATCATGCTTTATTTTAAAATACTAAATTATGTATAAAAAGTCTATAATATTAATTAGTTAAATAAGAATATTTTTTTAAACAACATGAAAAAATAAAAATGAATATTCTCGTTGGATGGAGAGAGGTAAAATATCGTAACTCACAATTTTCAGTAATACTTTTTCTCATGTGATAATTTTTATGAATATACATTGATTTTTTTTCCAGGGCAAAAACTTGTATACTGAAGATACATATGTTTCGACAGCAGTCATGTTGCATGGAATTATTTACTGCATCTCAAAATTGAATTATTAATGCATGTCCTTAATATATATATTTTTTAAAATCAAAATTTGAATAAGATCGAATCGTTCAAACTCTACTCGAGGGGTAGATCGTGCCCTCATGTGAGATAGATAAAAAGTCATAACATTATTAACAAAAAATAATAAGTACTAGTATATGATAAATGAAAAGTGATAGTGTTGCAATAAATTATTTCATGAACAATTTATAGTGTAAATAAAAAGTAATAATAATTTATAGTGAAAGTAATAACATTTCATGAACTTTTTATCTGTCTCACAAAAGGACTTACATGCGACGGCCTCACATAAGTCTTTGTCCCACTCAAGAGTTCAAATTCGGTGCATGAAATTTTGTTATAATAATAATATTATGGGAAAGTGGCCTAAATACCCAATATAAATGGCTCAAAATCATTGCTAGCCATTAATTAAATTGTATAACAATTTTATCCAATTATTTATTTTTGGATCAAAATATCCTCATTCTTTATTATTATTATTATTATTATTATTATTAGTTTTAAAACTTATTAAAAAATAATGAGTTTACACATTGCATTTAAAAATTTTGAATTTTTTTATAAGTCCGTTAATTAAAAGTTAAAGCCCTAGGAATCACCAACTAAGGGGAAGAGAAATTATAATGCTATCACATTAAACTAATAAAAAATTAAGATAATTTTCTTGCTCATTCATTATCTTCAATTTAATCAAGTCTTATTAATTATGTAATAATTTTAAAAACAAAACACTCTTTAACAGTACAAATAAACATTTTTTAAATTTAAAAAAAATTAAAAAAAGAAAAAAAAGCAAGCTTGGGCAGAGCAGGAGATACATCTTAGTTGAGCTGACACAGAAAACGTGCCATAAATCATAAAAAAATGCAGTAATGAATTAAGGGTGGCAAGTACGTATACCCTTGAGTTATGGTCTGCAAAATTATTTATTATCTCTCTCCTCCCTCTAGATAACATTTTTTTTACATTAAATTATCCATAAAAAAATGCTTTGCTGTACTCAAGATTTCAAGATTTTTTATATATAATTTCAACCCTCTCTCTGCAGGTGATACATACATATATATATATATATATATATATATATATACATAGAAGAGGGAGAGATATATAAGGGGCAAAGTGTAGATAAACTAGAAGCATTAGTAGTGTTAATCAGATTACATATACATATGTATATATGATTTTCTAAAATATATATATATATATTATGTATGTATATATTCCTTAAGAATTGGAAGATCAAATTGTATGAATTTTGAAAAGAGGTGGCTTTCTTCCAACATTCAAATCTGAGGTTAGTCCCACATTTTTCTTGATTTCTTTCTACTTATTGATCATCATGCATGCATATAATTAAACCCTCATAAATGTGTGTATTTAATTAATTAATATGGGGTTAATATTAATGTGACATGATTCAAACTTTCTTAAAATTTCAAACCAAAATCAAATTAGCAGAATTGTACAGCATTTAATTTGAATCTTCTTGTTGTTGGGGTGGGTGGGTAGGGTGGGGGTGGGGGGGGGGGGCTTGATTTTTGTATATATAGTGTTTTTGAGAGGAAATTTAGTAGTAGTATGAGTTTCAATAAATACCCATAAATTAAACTGCTTGAATTAGAGGTCTGATTTTTTGCTTCTGCTTTTGTTCCCTGCGACTAAAGAATCTCACCTATTTAATGCCTGCCACGTTCTCCTTTTTTTATTCATCTTTTTTTTTTAAATTAATTATATTATTATGCATATACTGTATTATCTCTACCTTTGATATTGAATTTCACCAATATATATGTAATTTCTTGAAATTTTAATCCATGTCAAACTCATTGAGTTAACTCGGAATAATTTATGCGCCACTCTAATCTAAACGATTCGGTTTGTTTCGCGTTTGGATTGTTTTGAGTAGATATTGAGTTTCAACTTCATATCGCTTTGATGGATTAGGATTTATTGAATTTTCAAATTAAAATATAATTTGAATTATCGGATAGGGGTGTTGTTTAGAATTAAATTTATTATTCAGATAAGCAAAAATAAAAAGTGTGAAATTTATTATGATACGAGAGATTACAATAAAAGTAATTTAAAGTTAATATGTTTTAAATGTAATTATTATTATTATTATTATTATTTTCATAGTTTTAATTTGAATTTTTCCAAATTATATTATTAATTTTAGAATTTTAGAGATATTAATTTTTAGACGTGTAACACTCTTATTTAAAAAAAATATATAGGGAACTACTTATGTGAATCACGTTTACACGTGCTATTACTCTTAAAATTCTTACACTCCAATTTACAGATTATTTTGTAGTACTTGAAAATTTATTTTTCAAATGAACGGTTACTTTTTTGAATAAAAAATATTACTCTTCACATTTTGATATACTATTATTTATATTTTAATTAAGCAAAATTTAAGGATCTACATATATTTTTTAAATGAGTAGTAATTCAATTGTTAAAAATAATTTTATAAAAATAACATTCATGTGAGTTGAGTTCACACCAAACTCAATAAAAATGTAAACTTTATTATAAAATGAAAACTTTGCCCTAAAATTAAAGTTACTCATTGGGATTTGACTTTGAGAACCAATCACAACAACGTGAAATTATAACAAGAACGAGAATATTAGGAACAAACAAAAATCACACATCCATATATTTATTATCCTACTATTTTGTTTTAGTATTCAAATATAAATAAATACGTGCCATTAATGTTTAATATCTGC
Source organism: Pogostemon cablin (assembly GCA_023678885.1). Taxonomy (NCBI): domain Eukaryota; kingdom Viridiplantae; phylum Streptophyta; class Magnoliopsida; order Lamiales; family Lamiaceae; genus Pogostemon; species Pogostemon cablin. Next base: position 25,965,721 of record CM043001.1, on the reverse strand, counting down.
AATAAATGTATATTATTTTAAATATAAAGTGTGTTAAAAAAAATACCTTGTTGTTTCATTGATCAACGTGGTATACTATTGTGAGGAAAAAATTCACAATAATATAAATACAAAATTAATAACTAGCTATTATTAATTAATCCATTGGGTATAATTAATTATTCCTTACCATTTCTTCTCAAAATTCATCCTGATTATAAAAATTAGATGGCTTTTTTCCTTTTCTTTTTTAATCAATATTTCATTTAATTATTTTAAATACATGTTATGTACGAATTAATTTGTCTACATATATTATACATCACATGTGGTGACAATTCATACTTTGAAACACAAGATCTGGTGACAGAGGGTAATTACGTAAATTTATTTAATAAGTTGTGTTATGAGAATTAATCTTAGTCAGCTGAAGAATAATAAAGTTTAAATTATTAAATATAAAAAAAAAAAAAAAAAAAAAAAAAGAGCATCTAATGACTGGAGAGCCAAGCATGGACCATAAATACAGATGCAAGACTCACTCTAGGTAACACCCCCATGTGAAATCTCTATAATTACTTGGACTTATTTATTTTTTAATATTTTTTAAATAGTTTACCCTTATTTAATTAACCTTATAACAATTAAGAATAAAATAATAATTTTATAATCATTTATATTATTAATCTCACTGTATGAAAAAATTGAACTACTTGGGTATTGCCACAATTTGTAAGTAACGTAATTAAAATGTAAATAAAACATAGACTCTAAAATAAATCAATGAGACCGTCTAATGATCACTTTGTTTTTCTATAACTAATTATTATTTTTATTAAAAATGTTATTACTTTTTTTAAATTGTTGTCAATTTTTATTTTAACTATAAATTGTTTATGAAATAATTTACCAAACCATTATCACTTTTGATCAATTAGTATAACCTTTTATTAAAATTCTTATTCATTTCACTAAAATCATTTTCATTATACGGTTTCACCCAAATATTCGTCTAAATTAATACGAAGTACAAAACATATGTGAGCATTATTTTTTCATGATGAGTATTGTGGAGTATATTATTAGTAATCAGTAAAAGTTGAATTTTTTAAGGTTTTTATTTTTATTATTATTATTTGTTATGATATTAGTTTGATGAGAGGGACTGGTTGTACCAATTGAATTGATACAACCTTGGTCCCCACCCTTCTTAATTAATTCATGCTCCTTTATTAATGTTTTTTTATTTTATTTTTTAATTTTTTATTTAAATGATTATTATATCCTAAATCCTAAGGGATAATTATACCCTAAACCACAAGGATAAAATTACAATTATACCCTAAACCCTAAACCCTAGGGGATAATTATACCCTAAACCACAAGGGTAAAATTACAATTATACCCTAAACCCTAGGGGATAATTATACCCTAAATCACAAGGGTAAAATTATAATTATACCCTAAACCCTAGGGGATAATTATATCCTAAACCATAAGGGTAAAATTACAATTATACACTAAACTCTAAACCCTAGGGGATAATTATACCCTAAATCACAAGGGTAAATTACAATTATATCCCTAAAATTAAAAAAAAACAGTAATGTACAATAACAATTAAAAAAAAAGGAAAACACACACTGAAAATGAAGGAATGAAGTTGTACAGAAAGTTGTACCAATCAAAGATTGTATACTAATCTTTGCCGATGGAATTTTATATGAGTATTTTATTTTTGCAAAAATTGTTGAACTAAAATAAGAGGTGGTAGTATGGTAGAGAGTAGTGACTTTTGAAGCATCAAGAAGTCAGTTACTTAAAACTGGGGGAATATTTAAGTAAAGTATCTTTTGATTAATTCAAGATCTTATGGATTTCTGTGCTACAAATAATTTACTTCATCATCCCAGAAAAGATTGAACCTCCTTTTCTGGCACGGAAATTAAGAAAATAATAATTTTAGGGGTATTATGGTATTTTTTATAATAAATTAATAATAAAATATGTTATGTGTGTTAAGTAAGAGTGGTTTTTTGTAAATAAAGTGTATGGAGAATGATGATTGTATTTGACTTTTTGCTTTTTAGGGATGTGCAAACTTTTGTGAGACAACCTAAAATGAAAAGTGTGTCATCTTTCTTAGAATGGAGGGAGTATTTAATAATTGTACTTCTCTTCTCTTCTCTCCTCTTCTCTTAAATGAAGTCTAAATTTTGAATGATCTATCTGTATTTCTTGTTCTAGATCTCCACGTTTAATTAAATAATAGTCCAGTAACAATTAAATAATTAAATATTTCCTTCTTCACTCACTGCATGAAAAAATTAATATTAGTATAAAACAATTATCCCTCCAATAAAAATCATTTATTTGCCCTATACCCCACAAAGAAATAAGAATTTTATCACATATATCCAATAAAATTCATTTATTATCAGTCTCACATCCATCTAGAATATTCCCTCAATCTCGACTGCATTTCTCATTTTATTGTACTATATTATTGTTTAAGAAAAGTTATACTCCACATTTTTATTAATTTTATTGATTTTAGAGAATATTATAGTATTTTTTATAACAAAATATTATAAAGTAATGATATGTATGTGAAAAACGAATGATAAATTTAAAATTAACATAACTTTTAAGGTTGTTGAATAAAGTAATGTTTCATTTTTTTAGATGTAAAGAATGTCGTAAGGACCCTTCACACTTTCCTCACGACATCGTGTTTGACGGAGAAAGTACATAATATATTAATTCACAAAACGAAATATCGTTGTATAATAGGAGATCCATATCGTATGGGGACTTGGGAGTCATATGGAATCTTCTATTACATTTTATTATTATTCCCTTCGTCCCAAAATAATTGCACACTTTCTATTTTGATCCATTTTAAAAATGCTTCCATACGCTAAAAATAGTAAAAAATATTATATCAATAACTTTACAATACAAATAATATTACAAAAATATCACCATTTTTTACACATAATTTACTCAAAGTTACCTACTATCACACACTTTATTCTATTCAATTACCCAAAATATATCTTCTAGGTACATTATTACAACAAAAAAATATTTTTGTTAAACTACATGCCACTAAAGTATAATGTATTTTTGGTGAGACTGGGGGAATATTATTTTATGTTTAATAAATAACATGAATAAGGATGGAATAAGAGATTTGGAACACTTGGATGTTCCTATTCAAATTTATACTACTCTCCCTCATTTATTAACAAATGCATATTCAGATGTTTTACTATTTTGCCAAATAAAACCGTTTTTGTTTCAATAAATTATGGTTGATTATATAGTAATGTTTTCCCTTAAATTGTCATCATCTTCAATTAATGAATTACATTGTAATTGCAAGTATAATGATTTCTTCCACTTAAAAAAAAGGTTAAGTACAAAGTATTAGCTATTAAATTATACTATATTATAATAATTATTGCATTTCATCAATAATATTACTCGCTAAGTGAGTCACACATATACGTTCCCATTTAATTTTTTCTCTCTTTATTATATGTCCACAAAAATGTGTATTAAAACATGCAAGATCGATTAAATTTAAAGGTTGAAAAACCAAACTATACTTTAATGATAAAAAGCAAAAGTACATATGTGTATATACATTCACTATTACATGGAAATATGGGCAACAAGAGTAGAAAGAAATATTAGGAAAAATTAGGTAAATTGGAATAATAATAGAAAAAAAGTAATAGGGGGTAAAAAAGAAGATTATATAATGGGGTGGTAGCTAGCATGCATGTGTGTGATAAGCACAAGTCATAAATGCAATAGAGAGCCCCAGGGCATAGCTCAAGTGGTAGAGGGGAGGGTGGAAAGGTCTTCCAGCTGAGCTTGGTTGCTGCAGGGTGGGGGTTCGAATCCTGCCTTTGGCATGGATTTGGCCCCTTACAAGCACAAGTTTAACAGTGAACCCTCTCTATAAGCCACTTGAGGCACATCCTGCGATTTACCTCCTCCACCAATCCCCAGGGCAGGGGCGATGGGGGCCCCTAATGATGGGGTACACCATAAATGCAATAGAGAGAAATAGTCCTCATTTTGCCCAAGACAATGCAGAAGCAGCTTCAAAAAGGGCTTTGTATTTAGAGAAATACATGAATCAACAATTTGTACAACATTCTAAATGTATCAAATTTATTTCACAAATTTGGGATCTTTTTCCCCCTCCCTCTCTCTCCACTTAAATCTTTTCTTTCATCTTTTAGTCCATGGTATAATAATTCCACCCATTCATTTTACCTTCAACCATTTCACTTTCACCAATATACCCTCCCATGTAAAAAACAAAACATTTGATATGTTATGTTTCATTTATGTGTGTGGTTGTGTAACTATTTTGTGTTTTCTAATAATAAAAGAATCTATGAAACTTTATAGTCCGTATAAATTGTTATATTATTTTTTTTTGTTAGATAATTAATGTGTAGTAAAAGATAAAATTTAAAATTCAAAGAAAAGCATAATTAGTTATTTTAGGGCTACGATTTGAATTAAATATCTTCTATGCGGTATTTATCAAACTAGTGACAATAGATAATAATATTAAAAAATAGTAAGAAATAAGGTATGATTTACTTATGCTTTATGGTAAAAAAGAAAGATTTACGTGTATGTTTACCATTTTAAAGAGAACAACTAGATGATCCGAGCTAGTTTGGTTTTACTCTCAATCTTTTTTCACATTTTTAGCAAATTAAGTGAGGGAAAGATATTGATAAGGTTTTTCAAAACTAAAGTTTGAGATGATGTTTGCATCAATCAATGCTTTAATGCACTTTACATCATACTCTAACAATCAAAAATATTAAATTACTTTCTAAACGATAGACTATCGCTATTTTTGATTTATTAATTCTTCGAATTACACGGATATAATCACATCGAAAAATTACTTGCAATAATAAACGAGAGGAGTCGAGTAATTAATCTATAAATTTAAAATTGTGAGTGTTTAAGGTGGGCTGTTGTTTCAGATTAGCCTGTGATTTAGCTCAGGTAAGACTACCTAAACTAGGTGGTGTCCTTAGTCTAATGGTAGTACAATGTTATTGCGCGTGATCGCCACGCGCCTCACACTGCATCTGGGATTTCCTTTTTCTTTTTTCAGCAAAATATTCAACTCTTGCAACACTAAATACATGGACCTCTGCATCTCTTTGGAATTATAAGAATAATTGCATGGGAAAACCCCTCCCTACATCAAACCCGGTTCGAATCTCCTGATACATTTTGATGTTACATCTCCTGTTATAAATTGTTGGATGATTGACATGTAGGATAAAATATTCTATACCCTAACAATCAACCCTAAGGGAAAAGGTTGAGATTTTTCCTCTCCGCATACTTGTCACTTATCTAAAGCGTATGATGGGATATGTAACACCAAAATATAATAGTAAATTCATGACCCCCACCCACCCCCTTCATTTTCACTTTTTTAACTGATTTCTCCACACATTTACATGTATATATATACACACACATATACATACAAATGTTTATGAGCAAATTCAATAGCTGTCACAGAATTTCTTGATCTTGATTTCCTCTTTCCACAGTTCAAACTGAAAAATTCTTCCTAATTTGTTGAGAGAAATGGCGTAAATGTGTGTGGAATTTGGTGTTGTAGGAGTTAGATTGATCGATTAATGGGTGATCACAGCCCATCTCCGTCTTCTTCCACTTCGTCGTCGAGCGCCGCCGTGTGCCGCCGCAGCAGGCGGCATTCAGCCTTGGAGGAGGACGCCGGCGGGGATCCGGTGGCCTGCACGGGGAAGTCTTGCCAGTCGTGCACCGCCGGCGTGGTCGCCGACTGCGTCGCCGTCTGCTGCTGCCCCTGCGCGGTGGTCAACATTCTGACGCTGGCGTTCGTCAAGCTGCCGTGGGCGGTGGCACGTAAGTGCCTCGGGCGGCGGAAGAGGAGGAGCCGGCGGAGGATGCTGGAGGAGAACGGCGGTGGAGATAGGGATGGAATTTCGGGGACTGAGAGGGGGGAAATTGTAATGTCGTGCGAGGAGTTAAATGACCATTTTAGTGCTGAGATGAAGGGCGATGATGTATGGTTACAGTTGTATGAGGTTGGCCATTTGGGTTTTGGTAGGGTTTCTTTTACTGGAATTCCTTTCCAAGAGAAGGGTAATTAAGGGAATTCATCTTTTTTTTTCTTTTCCATATTTCTCCCTCTGGCCTCACCAATTTTTTGGGCTTATTTAAGTCTTTAATACTACCATATTTTACCCCCTTTCGCTTCTTGGATTAATATGAAAATTGTACTTATTTTACTCATTTAGTGAAGGAAATTATTACTATATATTTATATTTTTGTTATTCATCCTTCTATTTTTGTAACAAATAAAATACAGCTAATTTATGTTCAAATCACACCATATTCAATTTTTACTATGAATAATATACTTCACTTAAATATTATTTTTCACACGATTAAAAATTCTTATTTATTGTTATAATATTGTAAATTTACTCAAAGTATTTCTATTTTACCCTTTATGCTAAAAATTTAAAGCTCTTTTTGTTTGTGGTTTTGAGACTTATTTTAAATGTGGTTAAAAAATCTATTTTTATATTCTATATATATACACGTCTACAAACTCTAATAATTTTTAATTTATTTATTTTTTATGCGACATCTGTCATTAATTAATATACTTTCTCTTATCTTTCTTATATTTTATCACACCCTAAATAATGCATTTTTTCACATATTTATATTATTTTTTGCATATTGATTTTTCGTAGAATTAAAATATAAAATAAAAAATTGCAAAACAAACTTAAATCATTATTCATAGTTTTCTTTTTTTAGAATATATTTGTATTAAAAACTAGGAATATTGAATGTGATCATTACAGACAAATTACACTTAATCACTATATTATTAAAAGAGAATACAACTTATATTGTGGGACGAAAAGAAAAAAAAAAAAGAAAGTGTTAATTTTTTGTAAATGGAGAGAGTAATATTTTATTAAATGTTGATTAAAAAAGGACAGAAAGGTAAGTATAGATTTAATGAACAAGTTATACAGTACATTGTAAAAAACATGTTCTATTAATGTATAACAAGATATACAGTACCAGAATTTGATGAAGGGTCTGAATTAATGTAAATAAGTTCAAAGTGTTTTGTCTTTTTTCTATTACATGACTTTAGAGTTTGATTAGATTTGAAAGCGACCTATCTCAACTTCGTAATTGAACAATAACATATGCATCGTTTTGGAAATAATATTGTAGAATTCGTTTTAAATAGCATATCTACATAAATTTAAAAAAAATTATCATAATTATTTATTCTATTTTGGAATTGTCTTAAATATAAAGAATTAAAGTCAAGAGCTTAATAAGGATAAGTATTTATTTATCATTAATACTAATATTTATTTTTAAAAAAAAATCAACTCCAAATTTGGTTTGCATTTTAATGGTTAGGATGGTTCCATGTGCAAAAGCTCTTGTGTTTTCGGGTGTACGGATTTAGACCCGTGCGTCCAAGTTCGATCTGCCTATTTTGAGTTTTTTTATTTATTTAACTTATAAATGACTTGATTAATAAATATGGCAAATTGGACGCACGGGTCAAGTCCATGCCCCCGGACACACAAGATCCTGATTTTAAGTAAAATACACATAAGAATTAATAAATAATCACTTTTTTCCTTTTTTTTTCTTATTGTAGAATCATAAATCTCTCTCTTTGTATATATTATGCTTCAACAAGATAAATTTGGATCCACAAAAAAAAAAAGGTGTTGTTTTTGTTTGGGTTATGGGTGCAACAATGTCCATTGCTTTTAAACAAAAAAGTTAGAATTTTGTGCAAATTCACATACGAAAACAACAAATAATTAAAATAATACTAATATACATGTAACTGATTTGAAGCAATTAAAATGGTCCTATTAACATTAAGATTTGGTTTGTCATATATTATGTGGGAATGCCTAGTTGTCTTTCAAGAAATTTCATGTTTATGTCGGCCAATCATCCAAGGATATTTTTGTTTAGTAGATATGGATTAGATTTGCTTCTTTTTTTTTTCTTTTCTTGGTAACACCACACTTTGGAAATTTGTGGTTTAGATTTTAGAATCTTTACTAGAAATATGTTTCAAACATATACTTCATCTCAATTCTCAACTAACCCAATATTACAAAATCATATTCACTTAAATTAGAAGCACGTTTAAAAATTATTTCAGGCTTAGATTTCTTTAAATTGTCTACCTAATCAAGTTTGGCAAAAACTTGTGTGCGCTTTGCGCACAGCACACGGGCATACCCGTGTGCTTTTAGAATTTTGTGTTAAATTATATATCCTTTAATATAAAGATGTGTACTCTTTATTTTTTGAAGAAAAATAAAAAATATTAATAAGAAATGTATACCCTTTAGAATAAAATAATGTTACTTTACTAATTAAAGTGTACCATTACCCATAATACTAAATTCTAAAAACACACAATGTGCCCCGGACGCACGGAAACCTCACTCATCAAGTTTAGGCCATGTAACTTAGTTTTTAAGCCCAACATACCGACTTATTAATAAATAACTATATTGAGTTACATATATATTGTCCTCCATGTATAAATTTTAATATATCACAATGTCATACTGTTTTACGGAAAGATTTCTACATAAAGAATAAAAAATGATATTTTAATAAAAATGATACTCAAATTAATAAAAAGTAGAGTGAGGCTCCTGTGCACCCGGGCGCACTGAGCACATTCCGTGCGTCTTTGCAATTTAAACCCCCATCAATACATAGATTTAAATAGAATATAGAAGGGGAGAGTTGTGTTCACATGGGGACACGGAGTATCCCTTCATGTCCCCGGAAGTGCAAGAGCTCTTGCCTAAAAAGTAATAGTGATGCAATAAATTATTTCGTAACAATTTGTAATATAAATAAAAAATTTATAATTATTTTAAAAAACATAAAATTGATCTCATTCACGAAGTTCTCACGCAAATGTTCCTTAAATTTATATAATGCCATGTTGCACATTAACCATGGAAAATATTAATGATAAGAGTGGGGCCTAAATCGTATTAAAAGCCCATAAAAACCATATTGGGCCCAACATCTGGTTGCAAGTAGCTTTTGGGCTTTGTTATACGGAGGCCCAATAATCCGGTACATCTGTAACATATCCAAAAACGCTACTGTTTATTTAATCGAAGCCAATTCACCGGCATTGTTCCTCCAGGCTAGTCATTTTAGAGGCTTTGTAAGAGAAGCAGCGCTGAGTCGGCGATTTGACTCGGTGATCGAGGAAATGGCAGCATCGGAGAGCGGTGAGCCAACTCGGGTAATGGTGGCGGTGAACCAGTCGACTATCAAAGGTTATCCCCACGCGTCGATAAGTTGTAAAGGAGCGTTCGAGTGGACTCTGAAGAAAATTGTTCGCTCTAATACTTCCGGCTTCAGGCTTCTCCTTCTTCATGTGCAAGTGCCCGATGAAGATGGTATGATCTATTTACAGTTTAGTAGATGTTGCTTTTTTTAGAGTTCTCGTTTTTGTTGCTGTTCTTAGATTTTGTATGATACTTTGTGAGTTTCTATTCACTGTTTGGTTTACTTTGGGTTTTATTAACTTAGATTTGATTTATATTTCTTTGTGATGTACTTCATGATCGGCCGATTGTATTTGTTGATTGGATAAGAGTGGTTTTAGATTAATTTAGGTGAATTGAGCTGAAAAGTGTGGGTATTCGTTGAACTGCACAGATGTTTGAAAAATCCACGTGTTGGATCGTTCATCCTTGTGATTTCTGCTACAGACGTTTTAAAGTATGATTGTTAATCATCGATTTTACTCTGGGAACTTGTTTTCTGCTTCTGTATGTTTGTATGTAAGATGGTTCTCTACTTCGTTTTAAGCTTTCAACTTCCAAACTAATCGTTATCTGCTGGTCATAGTCTCGCTATTGCTGTTTAATATAGGCCTTTATATATAGATGAATAATTTTACAGATGTAATAGTGAGTAAAACACTCCCGTGAATCCTAATAGTGTACTAGAAAGCTGAAAGTTATCTCATCAAATAGATTAAATCGATGTTATTCATTACTTTGCAGTCATCGGAAGTCTGCCCTTTGTCCACTTTCTCTAAAGCATTTTGTTCTTTTCCGATAATAAAGTAAATTCTGTGCGTATGGTTGGGAAATGCTAAAATTTGCCTCACAATATCCAGGTTTTGATGATATGGATAGTTTGTTTGCCTCTCCTGAAGACTTCAAGAATATGAGGCATAGAGACAAGATAAGGGGACTTCATCTTTTGGAGTATTTTGTGAATCAATGTCATGAAATTGGGGTAAAAAAGACTTCTACTGTATCTCTTCTTTTCCCCACTTTTTCCTTGTTGATTACATTGTGCATATTTATAAGAGGTTTGTGCAATTTGATAAATGTCCTGGCCAATGATTTTGGCCAGTCGTTCATGAATGATGAATAATAAACCAATGCTTTTGGTGAATTTTGTCCTGCTTACGACCAATATTAACATATTATAGGTTCCCTGTGAGGCATGGATCAAGAAAGGTGATCCTAAAGAAGTCATTTGCTTTGAAGCAAATCGTGTTCAGCCAGATTTTCTTGTTGTTGGTAGCAGGGGTCTTGGTCCTTTCCAGAAGTATGTGTGCTGTTCTTTTCTTTTCTTTTCTTTTTTTCACCCTTCCATAATTGAATACATTTTTGAAGAAATATTTAACTGTCAGCTGTACAGCCTCCAAGAAATGACAGCTTCATTAGATTGAGGTGTCAGCTGTATAGCTTTTGGATGAAGAAAGTTTCTAATCTTTAATCAATTTTGTAGGGTGTTTGTGGGCACTGTGAGTGAGTTCTGTATAAAGCATGCAGATTGCCCCGTCATCGCAATCAAGCGTAATGCGGCTCAGACTCCTCAGGACCCTGTGGATGACTGATTCATGCCCGTTAGTAAACAAAACGAGGACCCATCATTTGTTGTATAATTAGTGAAAGCTGCTTTCTTTTTCATCAAATTGTTTGGAAATTTGTGGGAGTTGTATCCATATGTTTAAACCTCCTCTCGTGAATGAATCACTGCGTTGTAAAGTAGTGAGAAATGTGAACTCTATTCATGTGCATTCTGGTTGTATTTTGCTTTTGTTCTCATTTGTAAGGCTTATCTCTTGGCCCCATTAAAGCTTACTTGGGGTTTGGGCAAAACCCATTTGAAGGTGGGGTTGACCCATTTCTGATAATGGTATCGAGTTGATTGATCGACCAAATAGGACGAAATATTGTGAGTAATGAACCAATTTTATAATGGGGGTTGATTAGATATTATTAAGAAAGTAAAGATGCATACAAAAGAAGATTATTGGCCAACACCTACTTATGAGAGAGAAGTTGAGAATCCAAGATTGAGTGTTTGAATCATACAGCAGATGCAGGAAATACTGAATAAAATCTATCTAGTTGCTACAACATCACTGCCTATCTATCACTACATGTCTTTTAATCAACATCAACACAAAACAAAAACATTTAGCAGTTTCAACATGTGCAAATCTTGACACTTTTAAGATGCTGTCTTCTCAGCCATAACTCTAACCTTCTCACTAACTGTTTCAACTTCTTCCATAAGACGTTTCATTTCTTCCTTCAAGCTTGATTTATCTTCAGCAGAAAATTTCGAAAGGTAATTCACCACAATAGCTGTAGTTATCTCTAGTTTCTGCCTAACGGTGTTGAAATCTGAAACCAAATCATCAGTGGGTTGAGAAGCTTCTCGCGTTCCAGGAGCTCGTTTGAGAGGCGAGGGAACATTTGAACGAGATCTTCGTGCTTTTGAACCACCAGAGGAACGCTGCAGCTTGAATGTCGCATTCTCTGGACCGAATGGACTCTGGCTTAACGACGATTTGAAGGCTGCTTCTGCATCAGAGTCTTTCACATACACGACACTGATCGAATGAGATTCTTTCTCAACCTTTGTTTCCTTCCTTTTAAGGCTCCCAAACTTGCTGAAAAGTTTAAGAACGGCTTTCTTTGAAGGTAAAGGAAATCCAGCTGCAAACTGCAAGATAAGGCACGGAGACGTTGTTCCTTGGGCTGTATCAGTGGTACTTTTAACAACAGCAGGCTCAGCAGCTTTCTCGGAGTTAGACGAATTTGACGTCTTCCCAGCCTTCTTCTCAGCCTTTGAATTTGACCTCTTCTCAGCCTTCTTCTCAGCCTTTGATGCTTTAACCGATTTGACCTTTGTCTTACTATCATCATTTCCTAGCTTTCGTTGCGCAATTTCTTTGGCTTTGCCATATATTGCATAATTTTCACCTTGCAAGTTGACTGAGCTTCTGAGAGCAGAGACGAAAGCGCAGACCTTTTCAAGAGAACCCTTCTTGGTTAAGTAAAAAGGATCAAGAGAAGCAAGCTCTATATCTGATAACAACTCGTTAACTGGGGCGTCAACATCAGACACCAGGTAACTCAGTTTCTCATCATTTTTAACTCCACCTGAACTTTTATATTTAGATACTTTAACACTTTCTGGCAGCCCATTAGACAGTTTTTCCTTGGATTCATTGTCTACAGACTTTGGTGTAGGCTGAGAAGCAAGATCATCCTCCATAGCCTCTTTTTCGTGTTCTCCCACCTGAGCGTCTTTGGTATTTTTATCATGCTCGACTTCCATTTCAGTCCTAGGGCTCAAATTCCCAATTCTCCATGCAACATTTGTATACGGAGGTGATAAGTATTTACTCTTCTTCCTTTCCCTTGGGCTAGACAATATTTCTGTTTCCTCTATGGCTTCCTCAGAAACATTTTCAGCACAAATAATAACATCAATTTCTTTTGGTTTTCTCAACAATGACCCTCTTTTTACACCATTTGCACCCCTAACACTGGTTGCTTTTGCATTTGAATCCTTCTTATCTGTAGTTTTAGGTGATTCCATGACCTCATCAATTTTTCTCTTCCTACCTTTCTTCCCTGTGGCTGTGGCTGTGGCTGTGGCAGAAACCTCTTCAGTGCCTACTTCTCCATCGTTCTTCGTCTTTTTCTTCTTCTTTTGTGAGGGCAAAGATTTCTCAGAATCTGCTCCCTCTTTGACTGAGGCTCTCTTCCGACTTTCAGGTTTTATGTTCTTGTTTTCTCCCATGAGCTCGGCAACACTTTTTTGCTTCCTTTTATGGGAAGCCTTGTTTTCCCTTAAGGCCGGGGAGTCCGTAGAACCAACTGCTGGTGAACTGAGCCAGTCATCATCCTGTGGGCCGAGAATCGGGACTTCAATTGGAACACTGAAATCATTACCATCCTCGTTCCCATTCTTACTCTTGTCTTCCAGACCTTCAATGAGAAGGGGATCATGATACACAGGCAACTGATGACCACCTTTATAATAATAAAAAGAAGATAACCAACTTCTCATGATTGAAAGGTCAAGAACACTATCGGTAGAAACCACCTTACAAAGTTGTCTCACTTTTTCAAGTACTTCCTCAGGGTCAAATTCGGGAATAGAAAGACAGCCCACATCTATATCTGGCACTATAACTCCAGCTTTCAATCCAGCATTTTCTACCATTGGTCGAGCGAGCTCATCTCTCTTCTCCTTCGATACAGACTTACAAGTCATCCCTGACTCTACAAGCCTACCGACCTCATCTACAGCCCTTTCCACAGCTTTCAGAAAACCCTTTGAACTGCTATCTCTCGACATTCGTGAAAAATTCTCCACAAAGGGTATAAGTTGTGATGGTGAGCACCAAGAACAAGTACCATCCCCAAAAAAAGCCACCAAGAGACGACCCCCCTGTTTACGTTTCATTGCAAATTCTGAAGCATCATTTGGATCATAAATCTGTCCTGGCCACCACGGATGACTTCTGATTTTACCCCAAACAAAATCTCCCACATGAAACGCATGTTCCTGATCCTTAAGCTTCTCATCGACCTTTTCTTCCTTATCTCCATCCACATCCACATCCACATCCATATAACCCGTAGACGTACCTTCCCCATTGTTGGTCAAAGAATCTTCAACGGCTTCATTCTTTCCGTCACTGACAAGCTCTGCTTGTGAATCACCAACACCCAACCCAACATCAACACCATTAACTTCAGCACTCAAACTACTATCAGGAACCGGGCTCGAACTTTTGACACCTACCTTCTCTTTCTCATCATCCAAAGTAGATTCTACAGCTATTTCCTTTCCATGTTCGCTAACAACAGGGTCAGCAGCAGAATCACCATCATCGTTTTTCAAATCAGGGACCCCATCCTGATTCTGTTGGGGTTTAGAACCCGAACCCCCTGTTCCGGATTTGGTGTCCTCTGAAAGAATTTTTGACGCAGCAACGACGATATCCCCCACAGATGCCATTTACTAACCGAAAATAAAATCCCTAACCTTTTTTCACTTTCCTTGATTATACTACCCCAAAACTTTCAGAAATCAACAACTGCAATAGAAAAAAAAGGAAAAGGTAGAGAGAGAAACCCGAATAAATAGCAGTAAGAAATAGCTATAATTAAGCTAATAAAACTAACAAATAAACCTCAAATTTCGAGTGAATCCCAAAATTAACATGTAAAACTAACAAAAACTAAATAAGGTCGTAATTTTCTAAGAACATTAAACCGAAACACGAACGGTAGAGGGCAAGAAATATACCTGAACAGTAAAATAGAACATTCCAGTTCCTACTCCATATTCAGTCCATCTTCTCCCTTGCGCGCCATCTTCATCGAAATTCGTACGCAGAGAACTCACAGAGCAGAAATTTCAGTGTGCTGAAGCGAAGAATCAAATTAGGGTTTCGAGGATTGAATAACTGTGCGAGAGTAGAAATGCGAGCAGTAACGGCAGAGAGGGCACGTTTTCTTATTGACCGAACGATTCTGGCAAGTATGCTTCGAGGAATGATTGGATGCATTGGGTGCAGTGCACCATAATCATGGACCGGCACCATAAGCCAGATACGTGGATTGTGTTTATTGTTCGAATTATAAGTTGGAGACTAGCGGATCGGGTGTATTGCACCATTCCGCATCAGATTTATTGTGGAGCGTTTTTGGATTAAATAGATTTTTCTTGAAAATTTTCAACGTGGAGTCTTGAATTTATGATAATATACAATTTAATGTTATGAATCAACTGGATAAATAACCCTAGTTTTGGGTTAGTGAGCATTGATATTTTGCAGATAATGATCTTAAACATTATCATCGTCGTTAGCAACTAACCACATAATTGATGAAATTGAATCATAATAAAATGAAATGAATTTATGAATGAAATATAATGATTAATGTGAGATCATGATTTAGGCAAAGTATCTTGTGAGACGTTATAAATATGAAACGGTTTGTGAGACGTGTTAAAGTATACTTAGATGTTGTTAAAGTGTGTTTTCAAAAGTATGATGTATAATGAATTAAAGAATGATTTTAAGATGTTATAATATGATTCATTATTGACATACTATAACAACAATTAAACATACTTTACTTATATAATAAACATATTATAATGGTGGGTTGACACGTCTCACCAAAAATTCGTCTCACAAAAGAGTTTCTTCATGATTTAATAGAATGACTTCTAAAAATAATTTACACCCCCCCCCCCCTCACTTTTTCTTTCATGGTTCATCTCATATAATTATTTTAAAAAAATTATTCTAATCTAACACCTCAAAACTCAAATTACATATTAATTACAAAATTGCAATTTCTTATTTCTTAATATTAAAATACCATATTATCCTAAATATCAATAAAGTTAGTCAAAAACTAATTTTTTCTTAATATTCTTGGTACAATAAAAATAAATAATGTTAAGGGATGGAATAAGTACTTTGTAAAAGTAATATTATCTGTGTTTTACATTTATTTGCACTGTTTATGTAGATATGTAGTTCAATAAAAATTATTTTTATTAATTTTATTAACTTTTAAAAGATAATATAGTTTTTTAAAGTGCATATAATTTTAAGATTGAGAATTGATTTGATTTTTAATTTATTTTCGATAGTAAAGTTTAATGTTGGAGGATCGAAAACGTAAAGTGTGAGTAAAGTGTGAATTTAATGTGGGCATGTGTCAATAAACTAATTCAAAAAATAATCTCATTTTTATTTATTAGTACATTTTTAATGGAATGGAATAATTTTAGAATTTGCCACATTAATATTGTTCACTTACAAAATTTATGAATCATACCTAGAGATAATTACTACGAGATACATTAAAAATTTCCTTATTACTATAAAATACAAACATACAAAAATATTATTATTAACTACAAAAATATATAGTGATATTCCAATATTATCCTTACAATGTGATGCACATAAATGTTTGTGTGCAGCATGAAAATTCGTGTGCAGTAAAAAAAATTATGTGCAGCAAAAAAAGTGTATCCGGCGGCGGTCCGGCGAGGTCCGGCGACCTGCAGGCGGCGGTGGGTGGGTGAGGAATTTAGGATTTGTGATTTAAAAGTGTATGGGTGCTTATGGTTATATTTGATATTTTACTTTAATATTTTGTATGTGAGTAATTTTTTTAAATCAATGTATCTCAATGGGTAAAAAGTATATACCTAAGAGTAATTTTTTTAAAAAAGGGGTATTATTATAATATAATTTATTAAAGTATGATTATTAAATAATTAATTAAATTATAATACCTAAAATCAAATTTTAATATATTATTAATTATATTTAATAAATCATAATTTAACAATCCATTAATCACAATTTACTTATCTAATAATCGCGTTTTATATAGGCTAACTATTTTCACAACCCGTCTTATAAGAAAGTGTTTTTCCAATTATATCAATTGAAATATCTTATTACCCAATAAACTTTTAAGGTTAAGTTATCGATTGTAACATATTAGTTGGTAATGCCTAACGTTTATTTTCTCATTTTCTAATTTTATGATTTTCAACTTCATTTGTGTAGAAATATGTGATTTGGTTTGAACTTTGAACACTTTTCACTTTCATTTTCATTATTTGGATCTTTAGCAATTCTATAATTTACATGCATTGCATCTATTCAAGAAATTCTCAAAAGAGCATCGATATCTACCAATACTTGAACGTACCTTTTGCTACATTAAATGAACTAATGCATGGATAATATGTCCTCATGAGTTTTTCACTAATTAATGGAATATCCAATCAAGACTTTTATCACGTGGGATTGGGTTTAATGTTTTTTAGGAATGTGGTTGATCAATTTGAATATTAGGGCTTTGGAAAATGATATGATCTTTCTTTACCACATAAGTGTCACCTATCATTGAATCCATTAAATAACATGGTAAAAGAAATGTCACATAATTGGACCAATTTGTAGAATTTTGAAAGTTAATATTTCTATTATAAAATTTCCAAATGGCCTAAATCAATTTTTAAAATAAGTACATTTAATTTAATGGACTAAAATTTTTATTTTTCATGTTGAAGCCAAAAACAAAACTAAGAAAAGAAATATACTTCCTTTTTTTTTAAAGGATTTAATATTGATTTTATTTAGTCTATATCCTATATCAATTTATAATTTCAAATTGAATGAATACACAATAACACTGGTGGCTTAATAAATAGAGTTGGTAATTGATTATTGTACATGAAAATGAGTGTAATTTTCATCCATGAGGATTATGGAACACAAAGCCTGCATATGTTTGAGAAAATTCAGCAAGAGTGCATGAATTAGTTTAAGATCTATAGAAATGGTAGTGTATAATTGGGCGTATGATGCACTCTTTCGAGAATAATTATTTTTTAGAATATTGAGATTAATCTTTAAAATATGGAGTATATGTTTACTTAAATCGGGAGAGTTTAATAATAATAGTAATGTTTTCTTTTATTTATACTAAAGAATAATCTTCCATTATTTTAAAGAGTAACTTTTCGGTATGTAAAAATTATTCTGAATCTGTTTCGCATTTATTTGTGGAGTGTAATAAGGTGGCAAACTTGTGGGATGGAGTGAAGGATTGGATGGGTGTGGTTGGACCACGCCAAAAATATTTAGAAAATAATTTCTTGGAATTTAGAACATTTCTAGATGGGAGATTGGGGAACTTGATGGCTTCTTGTATTTGAATTCTTACGATATGGGATATTTAAAAAATACGAAATAATATTATATTTAAAAGGGGAGATTGGAGCTTGAAAAATTTACTGGGGGAGATTAAAATACAAGTTTGGGGATGGATTGCTCTTAAGAAAAATAGATTATTGAAAGGAGCATATATTCAAAAGTGGAATGAAGAATATTAGAAATCTAGTGCGGAAGAGTTAGAGATTGTGACGAAAAGGAGATGTTGTGGATTGTGTTCTTGTAAGTCTCCATCTTTTCGATGCTATTTGTTCTACTGATATAATAAATGGGTAAATCTCTTACCTTTGTTTTAATAAAATCATTTTTTCTGATTGAAAAAAAAAATTAATAAAAATTAAAGAGTAATTACTAAAATGTAACTCAAATTCTTTAGTAGAACCAATTCCATCATAATTTTTTTGCACTATATTGTGCGTGTTAATTTCAATTTCCACATGCTCCTGGATATTCGCAAGTACAAGTATCAACTAGATGACATCTTCCATTACCAAAACTTCCATGTCTCTTCTTACACTTCTTCATGCATTCGTTTGGGTCGCATAATGCTCCACCTTTTGAAGGTATTTCCTCACTACACTTCCCCTTCACATCCATCATCCCTAATACACACATATACAATAATTAATTAATGAATTTTAAATCAAAATTGTCTCCCACAAATTTACCTTTTTCAAAATTATCATAAGAAACTTAATTTCTCCAAAATAGTCTCATAGCTTTTAAATTCCTACCAAAACGGTCATTTTTACTTTAAAATGTCTAATTTTTCTAATTCAACGAGATGAGACTGAATCGGTGCTGTTACAAAGTTATGAGATGAAATTTGTAAAAAAATATTAAATTGGAACTAAATCAAAGCAAAACTAAAAGATTTTGAACAAAATTAAATGTTCCAATTATTTTAAGATATTTTTTAATAAAAAAAAAATGAAACAGTTTATATTTTAAACTCATTAATTATTGATACCCTATACCCACATCAATAACTTTTCATATTAGTAATTATTAATTCGAGTGTGCTTGAATTCGGACTCAAAGACAAGTTGAGAGTGTTACCTTGACAGAGTAGAAGTGAGAGTAGGAGAAGAGGTTGCAAAATGGAAGGCTTCATTTGTGAAATAACAATTAGTATTATTGTATTATATTATCTTTATCTTATAATAATATGTCGCTGTGTATGTGTATAGATACAACTATGTGTATTTGTATATATAGATAAACATAGAGGGGTAAGTTGTGTAATTAATACTGCACTTATTTGGTTGAGAAATTAACTTTCTGAGATTCATATTATCTCTAGATTTCTAAAATCTCAAGATTGCAAGATTTCATCTAATATTTTATTTATTAAATTAGCGTTATATGTTACAATTTTTTTTTAATTATTGTCAAGTGTATTGAGGTTAATATTTTAATAAACACATATTATAAAACATGAATTGGAACACTACTATATAATAGGGAATTTGGATTAATATTTGAGTATTTGTCTATAACTATGTTAGTACGTATTTTATTATCTCCTTTGTTCCTAGACAATAATTACATTTTCATTTTCATCGGTATGTCTATTCAAAATAGTAAACGCACCCTCAATTTAATACCCAAAATAGACTTTAATTTAGAAAATATAATTCTCCCTTAACTCACACCATATATTTTACATTTTATTTATTATATCTAAAAATAAACACCATATTATCTTAAAAGAATTAATAAATTTAGTTAAATAAATAAATTCTTTTAAACTCTGTCTAAGTAATAATGGGGCATTTTAATACATGTAAATACTATTTTTCACTATTATTTTTTAAAACATGAAAAATTATTTTTTAAAAACATAAATTATTATTCTTCTAAATGAGAAAATTACTCTTTAAACTATTATAAATCCTAATTTATCGATTACTATTTAGTACATGAAAAATTACTCTTTAGAGTGATGAACTATTACTCTTTTGACTAAAGAATAATGTTACAAAATCGTGATTTATGTGTAAACTCGATTCACACCATACTCGCTCAACTTTTTAAGTCTACGTTTCTTGATTTCTTACCTACATAGTTTTATTCTCCTTTTAAGTTTATTATTTTTTTAATCATCCATTCATTAAAATAAATTATTCATTCTGAGCATACTAATATTATTGGCTTTTTAGGGTTTATTATTTACTTTCAAAATTTGTTGCATTCTCTATTTAAAATTTATCATTATCATTAAAATACTCTTTTCGTTTTACTTTATATTCACAATTTCCTCTTTCATCCTTCTCATACCTATACGGGCTATTGTTTTCAATATAAGAAATTCTTTTAATTCAAGACCTGAAAAATAAATAAAATATCAATTCGGAATTTGAATTATTTTTACTATCAATTAGGGACTTAAAGTATGTAACTATCAATTAGGGACTTAAAGTATGTAACTATCAGTTAAGGATATATTATCTCTTATTTTATCGATCGATTCAGAACTTAAATTCAGATATATTATCTCTTATTTTATCGATCGATTCAGAACTTAAATTCAGATTCTAAATTGATAACTTAACATATTTCAAGCCCTTAATTAGTAAACATAATTCAAATTCCGTAATTTTTCCATTTTTTAAGTTTTGAATTAAAAAATTCCTTTATTTAATTTAATTAATTAATGGTTCTCACTTGAAGATTCCACTAAAGTAAAATCGAGATTTTGGATATATGATAAAGAGTTAAGATTATTACGAATTTTAAAGTGGCCACCATATAATAAATCCATTGTCATAATCCCACTAAGGGATTCTGAAAAGACAAAAGAAAATCAATATACCTCTCATTTTGAGGAAGTGATTTAAATTGCTTGCCTATTGAAAATTTTTAAAATTGGATAGTGTTTGAAAATTGGAATAATTGTATTGTCGGATGCAAATTTAATCATGATTTTTTCGAAATTACAAAAAGATCGTAATCTTTAACAATTATGCAAATCGCACCCATTGAACAAATGAAGTTTGTCTAATTACTGACGTGTCATTTTAATTCCAGGTCAAACCTCCATGTCATACCGAAACAACGTCTTTTTGTGTAGGGTTTTCTAAATTAAAATCCTAAAACCCAATTCATCTATGCCTACCTCAATTCTCCCCTTGTTTTCTCCACGATTCCAACTTCTAGAGAAAATGTGTGTGCAATCTTATCGTAGCACTCGTATAGGGTTTCTAATATGGTGTGGAAACCATGAGATATTTCGGACCATGAGTTGAAGAAACGCCGTCAACAACGGGGTGGTTGGCTGCACAGCTAATCAACAAGGGGATATTTGAAATACGATGAAAATTCGTGGTTTATTACACAATTAACTAATAGCTTTATTAATATGATTGTAAAAGAAAGAAAACAAATACTCTTGTATGTATGGTGTTCAAGCATTCAAGTGTCTGATGTCAAATTTAAGGCTAAGGTTTTACAAGAAAAATGTTGCATTATTTACAAATTTGCAAATTTGCAATAATCAGTTAAAAGTAAGTAAATGCAGCGTTTTGAAATGCAGCTTTCAATTGATTAAATACATCACTTTGTAGAATTTTTTAACACCGTGAAAGTGATTCCGATCAAAACAATATTTATAATAATAAGAGTAAAAAAAAAATTAGGTAACATATTTAAGGGGTTTATTACTCTTGATTCTAGATTTAAAGAAAAGGAGTTTGTGACTTTTATTGCATATATACAAGATATGCAATGAAAATCTGGTGGGAGAGCAGCGGCATTGTAAGATAGAATAGAGGCGAGAAGATGATTTGTAATCTAAGATGATGAATGGCCAAGTCGATATTCAGCCTCCGTAGAGAATCGAGCAATTGCATTTTGTTTCTTTGAGGACCAAGAGATGAGGTTATTGCCAAGATAGATTATGTAAGCAGATGCAGATGTGGACGATAGATCATCGATGTACTCTAATTTATTAATTACTACTTACAAAAATAAAATAAAGACAAAATATGTTAATAAATTAACTATTACTTCTATTAATGAAAAATATTACTTTCAAAATTCTTATTTATTGAATACTCTTTTATACATGAAATTTTTTTTTTAGAAAGATCTGCTGCTATTTTAAATGAAAAATATTACTCCACTTCTTAAATTCTTATTTATCGATCACTTTTTTTATAAGAGTAAGTCTCTTGTGAGACGGGTTATTGGTGAGACGGATGTGAGACGGGTCAACCCGTCACTAAAGTATGCTTATTTGTGGTTAAAGTGTGCTTATTTGTGGTTAAAGTATGTCGATAATAAATCAAATTATAACACACTAACATCATACTTTAATACATAATCCAACATACTTTAAAAAACATACATTAACAACCATTTAACATACTTTATTTAAATAATCGACATATTTAAACACGTCTCACAAACCGTCTCATGAAGGTAGCGTCTCACAAGAGACTTTGTCTTTTTATAATACTCTAGTAGTATTACCTTTCATAATCGAATATGTTATAACTTTTTTATATTTTTATTGAATTGAATATAAGAAGTAATATCTTTTTAATCAGAGGAGTATTAATTTATACTCCTAAAAAGAAAATTTTAGGATTCAAGACTTAGAAATTTAGGTAAACTATGAATTCACTTGCCACTTTTCATTTTTCACCTTAGTATCACTTATTCAATAAAATATTACCTTGCCCATGATTACCACAATTCTCACAGCTTAGTATCACTTATTCAATAAAATATTACCTTGCCATGATTACCACAATTCTCACATACAGTCAACTAAGATATAGTGCACCCACTTTAAAAAAATGTATATAAATATAAAAAAAAACATATAGTATACAATTATGAACAAAAATATAATACAATTTAATTGTTATTTTTAATGAAAAATTGAGTGTAATATATATATATATATATATATAATTATTAAAAAACATGTATACAATATTGAATAAAAAGTTATATGTGAAAAACTTAATGTGAAAAAAGTATACAATTATTAAAAAATAAATTATACAAAATAGAATAGAATACATAATATCAACTCATAAGTCTTTGCCCATGATTAGGAATTCTCACATATTGCCCATGATTATCACAATTCTCACACCCATGATTAGAAATGGATCCTAGTGTTCATTTATGCATTTTGGCAAATAAAATTTTCAGAAAAGAATCACTTAATTTAGGGCAACCCTAATGGCAATATGACCCAAATCACCAAATACCTAAATTTTTGGTGATTTGGGTCATATCTCCTCCAATGATTTTTATCAAAAATTTGTTGCAAAAGGGAATATTTTATAGAATTTTATTAAAAATATTATTTTATTAAATTTAAATAATTATAATATTCTAAATTGATTATTTATCCTTCTAATTTTAAATTATTAATTAAATAATATATTTCTAATTTGTATTAATTAATTTATATTTAAATTTAAATTTTAATTTCTAAATTTTAATGTTGTATAAATTTTACAAATTACATCAAAATAAATATCAAAATGAAATTAAAGAAATATATAAACAACACGTATGAGAAATGATGTGAATGATTGATAAGCAATGTACTCATTATATAATAAAAAATTTGTTGGTAGGTTTTGATCTCAACTATTAATTTTGGTTGATGGCTTTCGATCTCAACCATTCAATTTTGGTTGGTGACTTTCAATTCTAGCCGTTGAGATTGGTTAGTGGCTTTCAATCCTAGCCGTTGAGATTGGTTGGTGGATTGTGATCTCACTCAATTCAATCTATAAATATAGCTTCCATGTCTTCATAACTCAAAGTCTCATACTTATCATTTTTTCAAATATCTAGCTTACACAAAGAAAAAAAATGACATCGAAAATTCGTGGCTCGAGTTTTAATCAAACTGAAGATAATGATCTTTGTGAGTATTATCTTGAAGCCTCCCAAGATCCTATTGTTGGTATAAATCAATCCTCAAAGAAATTTCAGAATCGAGTTGAAAGATCACTTAAAAAGCGTGTGCAATTGATCAAACTTCATGTCTCAAAATTGGTTGGTTGTGTAAACCAAATAGAAAGATTGAATTTGAGTGGCGCATCTGAAAAGGATATTGTAAGTTACATACATGATATTATTCGTATTACATTACATAACGTTATTATTTTAATCATTGTATAAACTCAAACTTTGTAGGTGATGAAGGCAAAAGAATTGTTCAAAGAAGACATGAATTACAAAAGTGGGTTTAAGTTCGATCATGTTTGGGAGAAGATGAAAGATTATGCAAAGATATAAACTTCCTTTCAGAATGATGCTTCCATTAATCTCTCATCTCCAGAAACCCATACATCTGATTCTTATGGTATTTCTTCGTTTAATCTTAACTTGTCTAGTGATGGAAATGATCAAGGTGGTGGTTCTTCCTCGAGCCGACCACATGGAATAAAAAAATCTAAACTTAAAAGAAAAACTGAAGAAAATGAAGCTCAAAATCAAAAAAAAAATCAAGAAGCAAACAAAAAAATACAAGATCTAATGAATGAATCAAATAAGTATCAACGAACAATGACGGAGGCAGCTCAAAGAAAAGAGGACAATAAAATTATGAAGATGGTTCTGACAACGATATCCGATCATGTTCGCCGTGAATATTTTTGACATCAACAAAATATTATTGTGCAAAGAATGAGTTTAAACCAGTCAATATCAAGACAATATTTACGGGGATTACTTTCTCACTGATCTTGGTGGTTCGGGAAGTGATTTACCCCATTTTAATTGTGAGAATAAAAATTATGTTGTTTTATTTTTTAAGTATTTGTGTTTGTATTTGTATTTTTATTTTTCGTAGTATTTAAGTTTTAAGATATTTATTTATATGTATAGTGTCTAATGTATTTGTATGTCTATCTTTTTTAATGTTCAATGTAATTTTTTTAATGTAATATGTAATTTTAATTGTGCAAGAAGTAATTTTTTAAATTATTTTAATGATACATAATTTATTATATAATAATTATATAAAATATAAAAACATAAATATATATTTAACAATTAAAAATAATTATTAAAAATGATTAAAAATATATATAAATATAATTATATTTAAATTGAACATTAAAAATAATTGTAGAAAAAAATATTTGGGCAACAATTTGGGTAACAAAACCGATTGGAGATGGCCTTAGAGGGGATTTGTTTTCATAATTAAATCTCAAAATCGGTGTTCCACAACATGGCTGCAAATGCAATCTACAACTATCAGATGAAACAATGTGCAAACATCCTCATTCAAATTTTTCTTTACCGGGTTGACTCAGTGAGTGAGCAGCTAAACAATGGCGATCTTCGCGCCGGCCTCTTCCAGCTGTTTCTTGGCCTCCTCCGCCTCCTCCTTCGTCACCGCCTCCTTGAATTTCTTCGGTAATCCTTCGATCAATTCCTTCGCCTCCTTCAATGCCAGGTTCGTCAACGCCCTAACCACCTTAATCGTCGCGATTCTCGCGTTGCTCGGCACGTCTTCAATCACCACGTCGAATTCCGTCTTCTCCTCCACGGCGGCAGGGGCTTCGGCCGCCGCCGGAGCGGCAACGGCGGCGACCGGCGCGAAGGACGCGGCCGATACGCCGAGCTTGTCCTGGAGGTACTCGACGAGCTTCTGCGCGTCGGCTAGGGTTAGGTTTGAGATCTCGTCGCCGAGTTGGACGACTTTCTCGGGGGCATCGACGGCGGCGAGGGGGCGGAGAAAGCGCGCGCGGCGGAGGAGTTTGGAGGAGGGTTTGGAGGGGAATTCGAGGGATTGTTTGGGGAAGGTGGCGGAGGGGAGCGTAGGATAGGCGGTGGAGGGTGTAGTGTAAGGGGCGGTGGAGGATAGCGTCGAAGCCATTACGAATTGGTAGGGAGGAAGTGACCAGGGGATAGGATAAGGGGCAATGGAGAATATTGTGAAATTTCAGTATAAATTCTGGTTTATGATTATTGATTAACCGAAGTTGGGCTGGCCCATTTCTTGGCCCAAGCCATGAACTTTAGGTAGGCTGGAAATTATTTTCTCATGAAACTAATATGGAATTAAGGGAATTCTAATTCTTATTTTGCTAAGCTAATCATATTTATAAGTTTTATTAACTCACTTATTATCTTTAGTGAACCAAACATTCTCATAATCCACTTATTATCTTTAGTGAATAGGTGTATTAAATAATAGATGAATACTGTAAAAAAAATATGTGGATAGCAGAGGCCTTTCCTTAGGTGGGCTGGTCCTTTTTTTTAAGTAGACCCAATCAATTTGGTGGTGATGTTTTAATGAATATTGAGGGTGGGTTTATGATTGATAACTTATGTTGGTTTATTAAGTACTCCCTCCGTCTCATACTTATCTTCACACTTTCTGTTTTTATCCATTCCATATTTATGTTCACCACCAAAAAAAAAAACTTCACATTAATCAACAACCTCAAAAGTTATCTTAATTTCAAAAATACCACTCTCACCTAACACACATAACATATTTTATAATTTATTTATTACCTAAAAATACCACAATACCCCTCAAAAGTCAATAAAGTTGATCAAAAAAAAAACTTTTCTTAAACTCCGTATCTACAGTATCGGTGAACTTAACTCCGGGACGGAGAGAGTAATTGTTATTTTAACTTTTAAATGTATTTATTACCTAAAAATACCACAATACCCCTAAGTTGGTCAAAAAATAACTTTTCTTAAACTCCGTATCTACAGTGTCGGTGAACTTAACTCCGGGACGGAGAGAGTAATTGTTATTTTAACTTTTAAATGAGTGCATGAGTGGATTTAAATTTAAAGGGCATAATTGTAAAAGTGAGGACATGAGTACATATAATTTTAATAGGTTCCTTAGATGGGCTGACCCCTTTTTTGTAAGTGGGCCTTAGATGGGCTGACCCCTTTTTTTTAGTAGATCTTAGATGGGCTGACCCGCTGACCCTTTATTTTCCTTCCATGTCCAAAAAAACATGGGGCATTCCGAGAATCGAACTCGGGACCTCTCGCACCCAAAGCGAGAATCATACCACTAGACCAAATGCCCTAATTAAGTAATAAATTTTATTTTTTCTACATATTTATAAATAAAATAAAATAAAAAACATTTCAAATATTTTTCGTCTCCTACGAGTCATTTTTCTTAATGAATAATGAGTGGGATAAAAAATTCAAAATTAGAAAAAATCCATATCACTACGCTCTTCACATTTGTTCATTTATTTATCAAATTATAATTTTCATATCCAAAAATACTAAAAATTTTAAACAAAAAAGATATTATAATAAAAAATTTAATTGGGATAAATAAAGGTACGATTACCCAAAATAAGTAGGTACCTATCTGTCATCTCGTACCCATCCCGTACTCATCTCATATCAGTTTATCAATACCCGTAAATTACATATACTAATTTTATATTATATTATATTATATTATTTATATTTATATATTTTTTAAATTAATATTTTATAGAAATTTTATGCTGCACTGTTATAATACAAAGAGTGTATATTAGGTGCACCCGGTGTACCCTTGCACCTATATTTGTATAACTTTTTATTCTATTTTGTATACATGTTATTCTCTTTTGTATACGTGTTTTGTAATATTTGTATACTTTTTTCACACTAAGTTTTTCATTAAAAAAACAAGCATTCATATGTGTATAACTTTTTATTCAATAGTGTATACATGTATTTTAATAATTGTACATTTTTTTACACTCAATTTTTTATTAAAAAAATTAACAATTAAATTGTATACATTTTTACTCATAATTGTATATGTTTTTTCTTATATTTGTACGTGGGTGCACACGAAGCTTCGTGTGCACCCGGGTGCACACTATATTTAGTCTAATACAAATTATATGGCAAAGCCTATTGTACTCAATTGTTAAGGTACAATGGAATCAAATTTCACCCACGACCCGTTATGCTCAAGCAAGCCCGTATGGATCATTTCATTTCAGCCCCTCTCTCTCCCTAATCTACGTTTTCTCACTTCAACTTATATCTCTCTCTAATTTTATCTGCTTTCTCATTCCGTCACACCGTCCAGATCTGGTCCACCACGCGACCACCGTCCACTGCAAGTCTATCCGCCAAAAAAGACAAGTCACTTTGGATATGGTTTTTTTTGCTTCCTATTCACCGCCGGTTTGCCGTCCAGATCTATCGTAAAGTTCGGTATATGTCCACCACGCGCCACCATCCTCTGCAAGTCCATTTGCCGAAAAGACTGCCGCTTCGGATATGTTCTTATGCCGCTGATTCACCATCGGCATGTCGTGAACCCTGATGAACCCTAATTTCTATCGCATTTTACATTGATGAAGTCTCAGTTGAATTTTTTTTATTTTAATGTATTAATTAAAATTTTGATAAATGAGATTGTAATTAAATTTCAATATTATTATTATTCTTTAGTTTGAGAATATGAACAAGAAGATGTAAGCTTGAGAGAGACAATTTAAGTTTGTGAATACAAACATGAAAATGGATAGTCTGAGTTTGCGAAGTATTGGATCTGGAGATGAAGAGTATTGTTTCAAGCAAAATTGTATTACTCCTTTTTATTCTTAATTTTATAATTTTATTTATTTAACTTTAGTATACATGTTATATAAAATAAATGTACTCCCTCCGTCCCACGTATTTTTACCTACTTTCCATTTTGGGGTGTCCCACGTATTTTTACCCATTCCATTTTTTGCAAAAATACATAATATTTTATTACCTACTTTTTATAATCCCAACAACTTTAATTATTTTTTTACACTTTATCCATCATTCCCAATAACTTTATTCACTTTTTCTTTTTAAATTACTAATTTATCTCTACTCTCTCTTACATTATATATTAAAAAATAAAACATCTTAATCTCCGTGCCCGTACAAACGGGTAAGAATACCCGGGACGGAGGGAGTATTAAATTTTATTATTAAGTGTTAATTTTTGGATATGATCATGCACATATTTGATATGAACATAGACGAGTTTGGGAAGGATTGGATATGTAGATGAAGAGTTCTGTGCAAAGCAAAATTGTATTACTCCTTTTAATTTTTATTTATTAACTTTTGGATATAAATGTATCATGTACATACAAGTATGAAGATTGACAGTTTGAGTTGTATATGTTATATAAAGTAAATGTATTAAATTTTATTCTTAAGTGTATTAATTATTAACTTTTTGATATAAATATATCATGCGCGCACTTTCAAGTTTTTTATATATGATTATACTAGTTTTAATTCATCAGTGTATATATTATATAAAATAAATGTATTAATTTTTTTTCTTAAATGTATTAGTTAACTTTGGATAAAAATCGTAGTATTACATTGAATTGATCTTTAATACATTATAGTATAAATAAGAATACAATTATGAACAAAATAACATACATTAATGAATAAAAAGGAATACACTAATTTAAAAATACATAATCTCAGCATAACAATCAAAATCAACATATGTAGTTGATTTTGAGTTTTTATTTTTCATTCAGTCTTGAAGAAACTGGTGGAGGAACAACACGAAGAATAGATCCATTGTTTCAATAGGAATTCTGAATCAAAACACAAAGAAATGATGAATAATTAAATTAGAAAAAATAAATAAAAAAATAAAATAGAATATTAAATGAATTGAAAGATGGAGAGAAAACCTGGTAAAGATGAAAGAGGAAAAGAGATCGTGAGGACAGAAACGGACAGACAGAGAGAGTGTATGTGTGAGAGCGGAGGTGCGGCGAGCTAGAGAGTAAGGATGACGGCGGAGCGACAGGGAGTGAAGACTTTGAGCAACGGGAGGGAGACAAATAGAGAAGGCGTTGAGCAGTGTTTGGGACGAGGTGGACGGTCGCGGTCGGAGAAGCAAAGGTAAAAAGAAAACGTTGAGCAATGTGAGGGAGGTGGAGAGCGAAGGCTGGAAGCAACCTAAGGAAGAAGGAGGATGGAGGAGGCTGGAAGAGAACCCAATCTAATTTTTGGAATGAGAAGAAATAACCTGGGTTTTTTTGCTTATATACATGACCCATTTTGAATATGGGTTAGGTACATTTAGTGAATATGGGTTAGGTACATTTAGTCTATAGTTGTGTACAATATATCAACTCAAATTATATTATTTAAAAAAAAATTCATTTATTTATCAAATTATACTTTTCGTATCAAAAATACTAAAAATTTTAAACAAAAATTTTTTTGTTTAAAATTTTTCCTATACATTATTATATTCTTAAAATGGCAAACACTCGTGTAAGACCGTTTCAAAAATGGCAAACACTCGTGTAAGACCGTTTCATGTGAAAATTTTCGTTAGACAAATATGAAATAATAATATGTTTAGTGTAAATAAAAAGTGTAGTAATAAAGTATAGTCCACTGAAAATTAGTCATCATTTAAATTATCGTTAGTTTATAATATATTAATAAAAATTAATTTATACTCCATGTACATGAATTACATAAGTAATTTTATGACGTTTACACTTGCAATCCCTTCGTTATTGATTTAATTTAATTTAATGCAGTAGAACTCCACCGGACCACAGTAACATATGAAGAACACGTAACACGTATCAATATAAGAATATGTAAAATATAAGAGTTTGTTTGAATTGCAGTATAGTTCACCTCAATATTTTTAATTGAATTGCTATTGTTTTTAAAAAAATACGTAACACGTATCAATATAAGAATACGTATAAAAAAATACGTAACACGTATCAATATAAGAATACGTATAATATAAGAGTTTGTTTGAATTGCAGTATAGTTCACCTCAATATTCTCAATATTTTTAATTGAATTGCTATTGTTTTTTAAAAAAAAAAAATTAATTGTTGAGGGTGAAAATTAACATGTTATAGGTATCAATATAATAGTACTTATAATATAAGAGTTTGTTTGAATTACAATATAGTTCACCTCAATATTTTTAATTGAATTCCTATTGCTTTTAAAGTTTTTTTTTTTTCGAAATTGTTGAGGGTAAAATTTCTTGTAGTTTTAACCCTAATTTTATTAGTATTTTAGTAATATTTAGTTTAAATTTGGAATAAATCATTTTATTTTAATAAGTAATCAAAAATCAGATGTTATTAAGGTGGTTAAGGTGAGCTAACCCATCCCTCAAATCATTGTAATTGCAATTTGAACCCTGACAATAAAAAACGTGTTTATACACGTATCAATACGAGGGTTCGTTACTGATTTAAAGCACTAGAACTCCACTAATAACATCGGGAAAAAACGTAATACATATCAATATAAGGTAACAGTTAACATAATTTTATAAACAAGCAAATAGTATAAGTTTAATTATTTGATGTCAACAGAATTCAACATATAAATGGGCATCAGTATGTGAGAAAACAATGCATTCACCATTTTTTAGTCTGTAAAACAAATATATGCGTATATGGTAATCACTTCTCGATATAAAAAAATGCTACAACAAGGGCAATACATTATACAATCAAAAAACACCATTTTCACCCCTTTTCTACGACTTCTCCCCATGCCAGTACCCAATTTTTCCTTTTACTTTGATTCCCCTTTCTGGTGTGACCTATTATATAGAGTTAGTAACCTTTTCTACGACTTCTCCCATGCCAGTACCCAAATTTTCCTTTTACTTTGATTCTCCCTTTCTGGTGTGACCTGTTATATAGAATTAGTAAATTGAGAGATCAAATGCCCAATAACTGCAATTGTTTATTTTTTTTCTTTTTTTTTTATAAATTGTTGAGGAATGTAAACACGTGTCAAGCTAGATTTGAATTTTGCACCTGACGATAGAATATGTATTTTGCACCTGACAATAGAATACGTATTATAAACCGGTATCGAGTTCGTTATCTTATCAATATGAGTTTTTTATTGATTTGACCTATTATATACTCCAGTGTTTTAGGAATGTAAACACGAGTCAAGTTAACCCATGCCTTCAAATCTTTGTATTTTGCAAAATACGTATTATGAACCGGCATCGAGTTCGTTATCTTATCCATATAAGTTTTTTATTGATTTAGTGCACTAGAACTCCATTAGTGACATCTAAAGAAAACGTAACACATCAATATAAGAGAACAGTTAACATAAACGTTACACATCTCCATAGATGAGAACAGTTAACATAATCTTATATGCATTGTTTAGCAAGTTTAAGTATATGATTAATCAATTATGCCAACAGGATTAACATATAAATGGGCAATGCATTTACCATCTTTTCAGCCTATAAAACAAATATATGTGTATATGGTTTTCACCTCCATATAAAAAAATGCTACAACAGAAGCAATACATTATACAATCATAAAACGCCATTTTCACCACCTTCTACGCCTTCTCCCATACCAGTACCCAAAGGCTGCTATTGCTGCAGCCACTGCAACACCAGCAGCAGCATGCCAACCATACATCGGCTTGTCCAGGATGATACATGGACCAGCGATGACCTCTGTCGACTGTGAAGATGGAAGTTTCTGGATCACATTTATTGCGAAACTTAACCCCTGGCTCTCCAACTCACTTAGGTCCTCGATTTTTGGTTTAAGCCGTGTCGCTTGGGCTAAAGCCTCGTACTGTTCTTTCGTTCCACCCTCGAGGAAAGATCCAACGAGATGCCCCTTGTTTATCCAATAAGCCCCGAATGCATTCCCTGAGAAATCTCCGAAATGGATGGCTTCCCCTGTGTTGTCCCCATAAAACTGCCACGACAATGTGAACACTCTGGAGTAGAAGAAAGGTAGATAGTCGAAGTCTTCTGTTTTTTCGGGTTCTAGGATAGCAGCAACTGCATGCCTTGCCGCCTTTCGTGCAGAGTCAACGTGCTCAAGCCTGCGTGTTTCGCCAACTATTTTGACTGGAAAGGAAGCAACATCCCCAATTGCATAGACTGAGCTGTTGCTCGATTGCATTTTTCCGTTTACTTTGATTCCCCCTTTCTCCATGGTTAATTGACCTTCAAACAGACTTGTGTTTGGACGAATTCCTATACCGATCACAACCATATCTGCAGGAAGCTTACTTCCATCTCGAAGATTAACTGCTGTGGCCTGTTATATAGAGTTAGTAAATTGAGAGATCAAATGCCCAATAACTGCAATTGTAATTCTGGTAGAGTGAGTATTGTGAATCCAGTTCACACATGTATCATATTTTTTCAAAATAACTTTAGTTTTTGAAATATTACTTTTCAAAGAAATTAACTATTACTCTTACTCATCCCAACAAAAATATATAAAATCGCAACATATGTGAATTTGAAGAGTAATATTTTTCATTGAGAAGAGTAATAGTTCATCTCTCCAAAGAGCAATTTTTCAAGAACTAAAGAATAATTGGTAAAACAGGGTGCAAGAATTTGAGAAGTGATATTTTTCATTCAAAAGAGTAATAATTCATCTCGAGTAATTTTTCACGTCTTAAAAAGTAATTGGAGTAATTTTTCATGACTTAGTAATTGGTAAATGAATGAGTAAATGTAAACTCAGTTCACACACGTGTTTGTCATTCTAGTAATATACATATCATCCTGAATTAGTAATTTTCAGATAACCATATAAGTGCTATTCTATGACTCTTTAGATTCTTTTCTTAGGACCTTCCACAGTTACATTTAACTTTCTAGAGTAGAAATTCGTTCTTCAAACTTCACTATTTTTAGTGGCAATAATACAAACATATATGTCTATCTTTCAGAATTGCTTGTGCTGTTTCAAAGGGGATGCATCTTGTGGGATATAAATGTGTGGAATCTTGGTCATCTTCAAAGCTAAAGTGCATTTTAAATAGTTGGCAGGACAAATGATTTTACCTTCCCATCAGAGTTAAAATCAAATGATGTCAACACAGTTCCTTTGACAAACTTTACCCCTTTGGACTGATAAAATTCTTCATAAAAATTAGCAATCTTGGGGGTAAATAAACGTGCCACTGCAAAAGACAAAATGTCCAAATGGGTACTTTAGAAATATTGATTCCAATTAGAACAAGTTGAATTTTCTAACTTGAAACAGTCAGTAAAGAGAGAGATGATAAGTGACAAAAAAAATAATCATATTAATTCATGGCGGTAGTAGCATCAAGCAGCAGCGAAAGTAATTACTTGATCAAATTCCCGTGTTGAAGTGTATTCCAACAACAGCCTAATCGAGAATCAAATTTAATGCATAAAGTGAAAGCAATGAATAAGAAGTATTAAGAGAATTACTTACTGCACTGAGCCTCTGGAAAAACCATGGTCGCATTCAATTTATTTATTACCAAAGATGCAGCACATTCCATTCCAATATAACCGCCTCCAATAACAACAGCATTTCCACCACTACAAGATTGCATCACCTCTACAAGTCTGTCCGCATCAGCCAAGTCTCGTAAATAACACACATTAGCTGCATCTAAAGTATTTACTCCAAACTCTTCAAGCTTTAAAGCCTAAAAATGATGAGCCAAAAATTAGAGTGATAAACCTAGTCCTTTTCCTGGTTTAATTTACGACAGTCTGGTCACCCAAGTGAGGGCTTCAAAGTTGAGTTTGATCCATAATAACTTGTACACCCCATAAATATTTATAATATTGTGAAATATATATACATAGAATAGCTTCAGTACCCGAGCACCTGTTGCTACAATGAGATATTTGTAGCTTATGGTTTCTCCGGTTACAGTTACAAGTGTCTTCCTCCTAACATCAGCAGACTTAACTCGAGTTCCAAGTATCAATTCAATGCCTGATGAAACACAATTGAAGAAAGTAAATAAAACAAGAGGATATGTTGCTCAAGCAACAAAAAATATCTAAAGAATTTAAAAAAATATACGCTTTTAAACTTAACAATCAAGGCTGTGAGTTTCATGGGACGTACAGTAGACACAATGTCATTGATATTGACAAGAAAGAAAGAAAAAAAAATCAATAATTGTGAATTAGAATTACATCACTCTTCAATACACTAAAGGTAATTTGTAAGTTGTAGAATAACACACGAGTCATCATCCACCACAAGAATCCTTTCTCAACACTTAATTCATTTTTTAAGACATTTGACATTAACACATTTTTGCATTAAAAAAAAGGCATGTCACAGCAATTGGGATCATTAATTCTAACATCAATCAAACACTTCTCAAAAATCATACTTCTTTCCCTCAAACCACTGTATCTTAAATTTCAGGACTAGCATATTTTAACACGAATACCCAAAATGTTTCCCTCTTCCCCCAAATCTCATCATAATTGCAAGCCCATGTATTTTCCAAGCATGTTCACCCAACCGAAAAGTAGAAAAATAATGGCTGTAATCTAACAGATAGCGTACCATGTTCCTTGTACCATTTTGGAGCTAATCTTTCCTCATTGCTACCAACACAACAGTGAAATGAAGGGAGGCGTGCAGGAGCTGCATGTGAAAGCGAGTGCGTTAAAATCACATAAAATATCAAATCCTCGATTCCTCGTACTCACACTGATTAACATAGAAAACAACAACTTCTGAAGCACCTAAAGATAGAGAGATGATTGTTCCTCTAGAAGACTGGGACATAAGGATAGACGTTTGCAAATGACTAATGCATGAAAATATCCAGATATTTTTTTATTTTTTTTCATCCTGAGGAGTGCGAACAGATCCTATTTTATCGGCAGTATATGACTTCAGAATCTTAAATATGAAATTTGCTGCAAATATCATCTTGGCAGGGGCATTGCAAGAATTTTGATTCTCCAAGACTACGTATTAAAACAGGGAAACCAACATATTACGTACATGCCACATTGCCAACCATATATTAAAAGGTTGCAGATGCACGTATTTGCTTTCAACACATTGCAAACATACTTCAAGTTAAGAAGTGAGCGGAAGTTAATTTGATGAGAGTGTCCTGGGAGCGCGAGTAAAGTTTTACCTTCTGGAAGTAAGTAACCTTTACTCAATGCAGGCCTCTCATAGGGTGCAACCTGTAAAGTTAGTAGGTATGAATAGCATATCAAGGTACATAAAATATATAATCTAGTCACAGATGAAAGCAATAGCATAAAACAGAAAAAACAGTATGTATCAGTATTAACATGGATTATTAGCATATCCGACCTTCATCTCACCTCAAATAAATCTTCGCAAGTATTTGGATAACATATTACATACTACTATTTTTCATAGAAAGAAGCATGAGTAATTCAAATAATATCCTCAACTGAGGTACTAACTGAATACGGAGGAAATGGAACCTTAAGCATTAATGAGCAAATACAAAAGGAGAACTGGAATAAACATTTATAATGGTTTCTTTTTTCACGATTTCACAGGGTGCCCTCAAAATATTTGTTGACTTCTCTAGTTTCTGAGATTGTTGAGGGAACATAACAATGATAATAAAAACCATATGGACCCAACCTTACCATTGGAAGCTCTTCTGGGACAGGGATGGAATGTTCATAATGTATAGTAGGCTTAATGCGTTGTTGGACAAATTAAATATGAATCACACATGAACAAGAGTGAAGAAGCAGTGGCCCTCCTAAGGTCCCTCATTTGAGGTTCTTGGGAGAGAGGATCAAGTTGTTATTAACAAACAACTTGATGCACAATCTCCCTTCAGCATTTTGAGTGATATGCAACATAAAGAAAGGAAAATCAGTAAACAGGACAACTTTCACTTTGCTTGCAATTTATAGTTCACTGATCCTTGCAAGTAGGGGAGTAGGAGCCTGAATAACAATAGTGTTAAGGTTCTTTATACTGCCCTTCCGTAGATGAATATGAGAATTTGCATCAAAACATTTAGTAACTAGAGGAACTTATCTAATATCTTAGATCTTTTCAGCTAGGCTAGAAAAGGGCAATTTACTGAGATGCGTCATGTATCATGTTCCTCGAGCAAATTAACTCAACTTCATAAGTTCACTGATAATCATTAGGGATTCAATTGGGTGTTGGGTGTTTCTAACAACTGAATAATTTTTACAAATGGGAAACGACATCAAAGACAAAAGAATCCACTACCCCAATAGAAGATGATTACTTAGAGAAATTGTTTTACTGGCCATTAGGGATTCGATTTGGCATTTCTAACAGCAAAGTAATTTCTACGAATGAAAACGGTAACAAGAGAACAATTCCTCAACCCGAGTAAAGGAGAAGAGGATTAAGTATTAACTCAAAACTTACCGTACACAGTAAGAAGCCACACAACTCAGGTTTTCGCAATCAGGTTTAAAAAGTGGATTTCACTGTCATTAATCAGCATCAAATTCAAATTACAACCTCCTAATTCCAGTAGAACATGTCGAATTCAATAGTAGCGAACATTATTGCCACAACTGGAATCAAATTTTCAACAACAAAAATGTACGCAGTGAAAGGTAAAAGCAATTGCGCAATAAATGCAGACGACAATCAATAATTTCAACTGAATACAACAACCAACACGCAATAACACACAAAAAGATACACAAACACACATGTACGAGAGAAAGAGAGAATTACAGGCTCTTCGGAGATGATGCAGAGTTCACCACTCGAGACGCCTCTCTTGACGAATTCATGGGCGGTGTAACCAGCTGCCACTCCTCCTCCAATTATCACGTACACAAAGGCCCTCCCCATTCCCAGCCGCACTGTCTCTCTCTCTCTCTCTCCTCACTATCTCTCTCTATTCGCAATAACAGCAGATTAAATTATTATTGTTTTCTTTTCTTTTCTTGGACGATGAGCCACTTCTTCCACTTCTAAAATAACTGCCAATTTGACTTTCTTTTTCCCTCTTATTTTCTGTAATTGATTTTTAAGCAGTAATTAAAAATAAATAATAAAAATATTAAAATGTAATTAAAAATAAATAAAAGAAGACTAACTGGTTTCTTAATTCTCATCAAAGTGCAAAATCTTGCGACGAACAAATTTTGGGGATTTGCAAGATTTGGTTATTGGTAATAAATTATTTGACGGATTTATCTATGTTAATTTTTCATTCTTAATTTGATTGTGTTTTGGAAAAAGTTTAATTTTAGATAGTTAGTTTGGATATGATCTTAGTCAAAATTCCAACACAACCATGGCATTGTTTGATTGGAAACAACCATGGTATTGTTTGGATATGTTCTTAGTCAAAATTCCAACACAACCAGAATAAATGAATATATTAATGGCCTTTATATTTAGTTAATATTTTGTACATGTAATTGGCCATTTGGATAAGATTAAATTTTATGTATTATTATTATTATTATTCCCCTTTATATATGTGATATGAATTATGAGATTGATTGATTAATTGTCAATGACGCTTACTATATACTATATAAAGTATTTTTATTGGTAATTAAAATATGTTTGTAGTTAATTATATTATAACATCTAAAAATATATTTTACTGTAATATATAATTCTATCGTATTTTAAAAAATCTCTAATTATATTTTACTAACCATCATACTTAATGCGGTTCACATCAAAATTTTCTCACAAAAGATTGTCTTTTGCTTTTAGCATGCATGATCTTTTAGATGAATATTCACACCAAATGTTCTACGCTATTTTCGTGCATCATTTTATGTGTTACACGTTAAGTAATCGACACTTAAGAGGGGGAAATAAACCCAATCTTTGCCTTTAGGGTTTAAGAATTATGGTATAGTTTATCTCTCTTATATGTCGTCCATTTAACGGTTTGACATATATAGGAGATAATGTACAAAATGATATAGAGAATCTGAGCCGATTAATATTAATTTTACATATAATAAGTAGTTGTATTTTGTATTTGTAGTGAAATGTAAGTTATATGTGGAACTTTTTACTTAAAAGAGAAAATAAGTACTTTGAAGTATATATTAAAAATGGTAAAAATTATATTTTTGAATTTGACAGAGGGGGTGTATGCTATCGAGTTCACCTAGTAGAATTTGAAAATGATAATTTTATATCAAATAAAGATATAAATAGTAAGTTGATCATTAATAAATTGGTGGGAATCCGAACATTGCATCGGAGTATTTTAATTTTAGCCTTATAATAATTCATATCAGGTTATTGCCGTTCAGAATGTATTTTATTTATAGTTAAAAGTTTATCTTTAATTTAATTTTGAGTAAAATTCTTGTGTTCATGTGGGGATACGACGTGTTCCCGAGACACAAGAGTTTTTGCCTTTAATTTTTACTATATTCATTCAAAATTCTCACACTAATTATTTTGTTATAATCTCTGATTTAATTTCACACTTTTATAAATAAAAAAAATGTTTAATTAATAATTTCATAACACATTTTAATTTTAAATTTATTATAATATTTTAATAAATAAAACATACTTTAAAATTTACTCCATATATTTAATTTGTACACTACAAATTATTTAAAAAATAAATTAAAAATAAATTTATTAAGTAAACATAAAATAAATTAGTGAATACTCCTCCTTACACGTACGTTATGTTTGCTTTTTTTACTGAGATTAAAGAATATCTTATTTTAAAATATAGTGTATTGGCCAATATGATAATATATTTTTAAAAAAATTAAAAAATACTGTATTTTAATGAATACTAAATTGATAGATATAATATTTAATTTATAATGAATAGGTGTAACCCATAAAAATATAATAATTATTTTATTTGAATTTTATTTAATAAAAATAAAATTGCAAATCTTGCTGAGACTTCTAAAATATAAATATAAATATATAAACTAGTCGAATGAAGGGAGTAATACTTATGATAGGGACAGAGCCACTAAGCCAATTAGAGACAAAATAATGATGGGCTAAAATCGTCATTTCACTAGAAGATCACTAATTTGGTTACAAGTGTCTTCTCGTACAAATAAATTTTGGATGAGGCTTTTCATCCCTACAACCCACAGATTTTGGATATTCTATTTTAATTTTCTCATTTCTGAATAATATTTAAGATAAAATAAAAAAATTCATATACACACAATAAATGTAAACTTTATCCTAAAAGATAAACTAATAAATATTTGCACGAATATAACTCCATGTCCAAGAAAAATTCTTCAATTAATTTGTGTTAACTAGGTTAACCCTCATTAGCTAGTGATATTAATGTTGGATAGGGGTGTTAATTATTTGTTGTACTATATAAAATGATTATTTATATTTTTAATTATTTCATATATGATGATTTACTATCTCCTTGAATTGGGATTATTATTAAATTGTATGTAGTTGTATTGAGTTTTTTTTTAATTAATAATTTAATTTGATATTTAATTTTTATAATTTCAAATTATGTTTTGGTGGAAATTTTATAGTTTTTTGCTGTGGTATAAAACAAAAAATGGATTAAACTTGTGTGTTTTCAGGTGCATCATGCGTGTATATCCGACGGTTTCAAAAAGTTATAATTTTTTTAGTATCAAATATTATATCCTTTAATGTAAAAACTAGTAGGTTTAATTTTTTTTTACTCAAGAATTAATATCATTTTAATTTTAACATATACTCTTTAATTAAAAGAAAATGTATCTTTATGAAATAAAATGCACATATATTGGAATAAAATGTTATACTCTTGAATGTTTTGTGTGTTTGGATGCATAAGAGATCAACTTCAAATAATAAGATAAAAACTCTGTGAAACGGATAAAAATAATATTTTAATATAAAATGATACCGATTAATAAAGAAAACTCCCTACATTCCACATATTATGCATGTCATGTTTTCTATTTTGAGGTGTCTCATGTCTTTATGCACGTTATTCATCATTCTCAATAGTTTTATTCATTTTATCTTTCCAAATTACCAACATACCCCTTACATCTTCTTATATTATATATTTAAAATAAAAATAATTAACTTTGTGTAATGTTTTTACACGAGATATTGAGAGTTAATTAGGCACCTGTCATTTGTCAATCTCTATTAATTTATGCAATTATATTAGTAGCAAATATGGTCCAACTAAAAAAAAGTTTATTTTGAAATTTTCAATAAATAGATTTAATTACTGACTTTCCACGTGTTTAAGAATCTAAATCTCAGTTGGGTATTTGTTTCCTAAATGATCAATTTATTGGCTATTTATCGGATTTGAAATTCCAAGTAATTTAAATGAAATTAATGGTTCATGCGAACATTTATGTAATATAATATATATATATATATATATATATTATTTTTAATAATTGTATAATACCGTTTTATGTGAGAGAATTTTTACTTTTTTTTAAATAGTATTAATTTTTTATTAAAAATATTAGCACCTTCCATTAACTTTCATTAAAAATGTCATCACTTTTATTTATACTACGAATATTTATGAAATAATTAACTGCACCACTTTATTTTTCATTAGTGGGAGTATTAAATTTTGTTAAAATAATTTTCACTTCTTATCCATCTCA
The DNA here is from genome assembly GCA_023678885.1 of Pogostemon cablin. NCBI lineage: Eukaryota > Viridiplantae > Streptophyta > Magnoliopsida > Lamiales > Lamiaceae > Pogostemon > Pogostemon cablin. The sequence goes on along the minus strand of CM043001.1, from coordinate 25,924,153 downwards.
CATAAGTCTTGCCTCAAGTCTTGTATGTAGGGATGACAACAGGTTTGATACGCGCTTATTTTTAGGTACTCGTAGCTGTTTTAATATCTGCTACTCCTATTCGTACCATCCCATTAAATTTTTTATTATGATATCGACCCTTACCTGACCGTGAGGTTTAAACCTTGGATCATTGCTAAACCTTAGCTATGGAATTTTTCTGATAAATATGCTTTGATTGTGAAATTTTTTTTTATAAATAGGTGGCGGTTTAACTTTACCTCAAACTTATATATAGAATTTTTTTTAAAAATAAGTAGCGGTGAAGTTCAAACCTTAATAGCGTCCCACTCTCTTGATGGCGTCCCACTCCAAAATTAGGGAATCTGGTTGACCTGTGTGTCTTAGTTTCTTTATAATTGAAATTGCTTCAATCATCTCTCGCTCCACTCTCTTTATTCTCCACTTCTTTATCTGATTTTTCCCTTCTACTTTCAAATTTATTTTATTTTTAATTCTAGTTGCCCTTCTCAATTTTCCCCCTTTCCATTTCTTTCATCCTTTCTCTTTGTGTGGGTTTTGAGTTGTTTTAAGTATTTTGTCTAGTGTGGATCTAAGTCTATTGAGTCTAGAATTTCTTAGCATATCACATGGATTCATCTTTGAAAAAGTATGCAGGGGAGGATGAAGATGAGGAGCCACTTCAGATTCTTGAAGTAGAGGGTGAAGGGAGTAGGAAATCATCTCTGTGTCTAATTGGGAAGCTGTGGACAAACAAACCCTTCAATGCATATGGTCTTCTTGAAACTATGCGAAAAATCTGGAAACCAAAGAGTGGCATGCTTGCCAAAGAAATACAACCAAATCTTTTCTCCTTTCAATTCAAAAAAAGGAATGACCTCGATGAGATACTAACTCTTGAGCCATGGCACTTTGAAAAAACTTGCTGATCTTGAAGGAGCTGGAACCTGGTGAACAACCATCTAATGTGAAGCTAACCAAAACTCCCTTTTGGATGCGCTTATATGATATGCCTATGGTTGCAAGAACTCCCACAAACATTAAAGCCATAGCAAATAGATGTGGGCTCTTCCTGGAAACTGATCAGAACACTATGGAAGGCTGCAGTAGAAGCATTCGGGTAAAAGTCCTAGTGGATATCTCGAAGCCCATCAAAAGAGGGACAAAGTTATCACTAACAGGCAACAGGGAAGCATGGATCCCATTCAAATATGAAAGACTCCCCTCTTTTTGCTACGTGTGTGGAATGATGGGGCACATGAAGAGAGAGTGTGATGTTGTTGAAGACAGAGCTGAATTGGAAAATTTATCAGATGAACAGCTACCTTTTGGAGTTTGGATAAAAGCCTCACCTATGAAGCATGCATCAGTCAAAGCGGGAAATTTGATGCACGAAGGGCATCACTTAAGTTTAAGAAGAAGAATCTTTGATGAGTTTAGAAAAGGACAAGAAGGAAAAAAGGAATCAACGGTGTCATCAACTGTGGAAACAGAAGATAGTGGACTGAATCAACATCACCAGGAGACAGAAGGTATGGGAGACATCTTGGATAACTTTCAAAAAGTTAAATTCAATCGCACACATACATCTGTCGGTATCACGAATGAACAAACCAGCTCCACTATGGTTGACAATCATTTGATAAAACCAATCTCTGAGCTAGTTGGTACCAATCCCCAGACTCATGAACCCATCCTTGATAACCTACCAAAAGCCCATTCCCAAATAGCATTTGAACCTGATATAACCCACCATAAAATCCAAACGCATGCACATTACTCCCTCCCAACATTAACACCTATCCAAGCCTTAACCTCACTCTGTAACAACACCATTCATACAAACCTCCCAATACCAGCACTACAACACATAACACCAACCGAGCATTTAACCCAAACACCCTTTAATAGCCAAAAAACAGAGAGTGACGTACCATTACCCACCCATAAATGCCCAACCACCACCACAAACCATAAAGTCCAACTATCTTCTGATAAACAAGTTGACAACAAACAAGCTTCAGTTGATAATACAAGAAAAACGCACTTGAGAAAAGCAATGATAGTGAAGAAGAATTTGGCACTGAATGTGAATTTGAATGGCAGTGAAGCTTTGAATTTGATAGGAAAAAAACGAAATGGAGTGGAAGATGGGGGAGAGGCTGAGAAAGTGTTGAAAAAAGTAAAAATTGAAGATGCAGAGTCTGATGAAGTTCATAGGAGACTAGTGGCGGAGGCTGTAACCCAGCCCCGCCAATCCCAATGAGTCTACTATGCTGGAACTGTCGCGGGCTTGGGAACCAAGCAACAGTTCGAACACTTCAAAAGATCCTGCATAAGGAAAATCCGAGCATCGTTTTCCTTATGGAAACCAAGTTAAAGGTGGCTCAAGTACAAAGTCTAAATCTGAAAAAGCTCAAGTTTGAAGGTTGCTTTCCTGTTGATTGTATTGGTACTGGTAGAAGGAGGAGTGGTGGAGTTTGTGTTTTGTGGAAAAATCCTTTCTCTTTAAACTTGAAATCTTTCTCCACAAACCACATTTCACTAGAGGTACACACTTCTGACTCTCAAGAAACATGGTGTCTCTCATGTATTTATGGCTGGCCTGAAACAAATCAAAAGTGGAGAACTTGGCAGTTAATGAGAACAATACAACCTGGTTCCGGGACTCCCTGGCTTTGTATGGGGGACTTTAACCAAATTGCATGGTTAAGTGAAAAATATGGAGGAAATTTGCGTAAGGAGAATTCGATGGCTCAATTTCGAGAAGCTATAGCAGATTGTGGACTGAATGATTTAGGTTACTGTGGTCATCGCTACACTTGGACAAATGGACAGTCAGAACCGAACAATATCCAGGCTCGTCTTGATCGTATGCTTGCTAATGATTTATGGGGATCAAAATTTTCAAACCAAAGAGTCAATCATATCAACAGGATTAACTCTGATCATGCTCCCATTGTATTGGAATTTGGGATGGACAATCATTGCTGGCAAGACAAAAGAAGAAAGAAAAGACCAATTTTTCGATTTGAAAAGATGTGGACCTCCCACAAGCAATGTGAAGAAGTTATTAAAGAGGGCTGGAATCAAGAGGCAGGGATCAGTAGTTTCACACATCGAACTATTAATTGTGCGAGAGCCCTTAAGAGGTGGAACTCTAAAGAGTTTGGGAATGTGGCAAAGAAAATAAACAAACTTGAAAAGCTCTTGGGATCACTCCAAAAAACTTCTCAGTCTCCCAATGTGATATCAAGAATAAAGAGTAGTGAAGCCGAGCTTAACTACCTCCAAAAAGCTGAAGAGACTATGTGGTTCCAACGTTCAAGAGCACTATGGATGAAAGACGGGGACCAGAATACATCCTTCTTTCACTCAAAAGCCACACAACGAATGAAGCGAAATAGAATTTTGAAAATTAGGAGCTCTAATGGGGAATGGATTCAAGAGGAGCATCTAATTGAGAAGGAGTTTCGACTTTTCTTCATGCATCTTTTTACCTCAGATGGTCAGTGTGATATGCTTAGAGTCCTTGAGTCAGTAGAACATAGAGTCACACAGGATATGTATGCTAAACTCACTCAACCCTTCACAGAGGTGGAAATTCAAAAAGCGCTCAAACAAATGCATCCAACAAAATCACCTGGTCCCGATGGTATGTCTCCCATATTCTTTCAAAAATATTGGCATATTGTTGGCATTGAAGTCATTTCTACTTGTCTTGATATTTTAAATAACTCACAGGACCCATCTTCTTTAAACCATACCTATATTGTGCTAATTCCCAAAGTAAAATCCCCTGAGTCTCCAAGGATTTTCGACCCATTAGCCTATGCAATGTTATCTTTAGAATAATTACAAAAGTAATTGCAAACAGGCTAAAAGTCATCTTACCTCATATCATCTCTCCTTTTCAAAGTGCTTTCATCCCGGGACGCCTCATCTCTGATAATGCTATGATTGCATTTGAGTCTTTTCACTTCTTAAAAAAAAAGAAATCTGGAAAATGTGGTTACTTAGCCCTCAAACTTGATATGAGTAAAGCCTATGATAGGGTAGAATGGTCTTTCCTTCGAGCTATGCTAACAAAAATGTGATGAGTCTTGGGTAAACCTTGTTATGCGGTGTGTTCAGTCTGTCTCATATTCTATTCTATTGAATGGTGTACCAACTGATTCTTTTGTTCCAGAACGGGGACTCAGACAAGGAGATCCCCTATCACCTTATCTCTTTTTGTGTTGTGCAGAGGGATTTTCATCTCTATTACAAACTGCAGAACGCGAAGGTGAAATCCAAGGCTTACAAGTGAGTCGGAGAGCACCATCAATCACACACCTCTTCTTCGCAGATGATAGTATTTTGTTCTTCGAGGCAACCAAGGAGGCTTGTAGAAAGATATCAGAGATTATTGAATGTTATGAAAAAGCCTCGGGACAACGCATCAACTTAAACAAATCTGAACTGGCTGGAAGTGCTAATATATCTGAAGGTGTAATGGGACACTACCGTGATGAATTGGGAGTCCAATCTGTTGAACAATACTCAAAATACCTTGGACTCCCAACACTTATTGGGAGGTCAAAAAAGCAGGTTTTCAGCACAATAGTGGAGAGGGTATTAACACGGCTCAAAGGATGGAAAGAGAGAACACTATCAAAGGCAGGAAAAGAGATTTTGTTGAAAACTGTAATTCAAGCCATTCCAAGCTATGCAATGAGTTGCTTTCTTTTTCCTGTTTCAATTTGCAAGGATATCGAACGAGCTATTGCACGTTTTTATTGGGGTTCTTCCATGGACCATCAGAAAACACATTGGGCTAGTTGGGAGAAAATGGCAAGATCAAAGGACAAAGGTGGTTTGGGATTCAGGGAACTCTATTTCTTCAACTTAGCAATGGTGGGAAAACAATATTGGCGCCTTCTGAATAATGCTGAATCATTAATTGGAAAGATACTCAAAGCTCGATATTTCCCCAGGTGTTCTATAGAAAATGCAAAAATTGGATATCAACCAAGCTTTATTTGGCGTAGTATCTTGCAATCGAGGGAATTGATAACTCATGGAAAAGCATGGAGAGTGGGTGATGGTAAACAAATCAATATGAAGACTGATTGCTGGATTGGTAGCAATGAATTGAGAAAACCTGACCCATGTCTAATCTCAATACCAGACGAGACTTGTGTAGCAAACCTGATTGACCATGAGTTACATTGCTGGGACAGAAGCGAGGTATGTCGAGTAATGGGAAAAGATGATGCTTTGCGTGTTCTTGAGATGCCACTTAGCTTTCGCCTACCGCCGGACAAAGTGATTTGGAAATATACAAGATCAGGGAAGTTTATTGTCAAATCAGCCTATCACCTAGCAATCTCAAAATTCTCTAAACTCAATGAGAAGTTGCCATGCACAAGTGAAACAAGAAACTCTTGGAAGCAAATTTGGAATATTCAAACTCTGCCAAAGATTCGTCACTTCATCTGGAGAGCATGTGTGGAAGCACTCCCAACTAAAGTTAATCTACTGCAAAGAGGGATGGAGATTGATCCTATATGTGAACTTTGTGGCGAGGAAGCTGAAACATTATCACATCTCATGATTCGATGCCCGGTGACCAGGTGCGTATGGAACCTTAGCCCTATTCGTGTGAATTTTACTGAACTTAATGGTTCTAGCTTTCGAAACTTTTTTTGGAGCATGTGCAAGATATTACCGAGAGAGGGGATAGAATTACTGGTAGCATTGACATGGCTTTTGTGGGGCATGCGTAATCAATTCTATATGGAGAATAAGGCTTTTGATGTTCTCCATGTGGTGGAAAGGGCTATCAATATCTGTAGGGAATTCAAATCCTTCACCATTCAAGCAACACCTGAGGACAAGACAATAGTGCCAGATAAATGGGAGAAGCCTCCACCTGGGCATCTCAAATTGAATTCGGATGTGGCAGTTTATAAGGATGGATCAGCCGGTTTTGGTTTTTTGGTTCGGGATCACTATGGGGATGTACTTCTAGCTGGAGCAAAAAGAGTCATGGCAGCTGGAACGAGCACCTTACTTGAAGCTCTTGCACTTCGATCAGCTCTACAAACCTCTATTGAGAAGGGTCTTGGAAATATCATTGTTGAAGGAGATTGTCAAACACTAATTCATGCACTGAATGGTGGGGAATTGAATGACTCTTTTGGAATAGTGATTTTAGAGGATATCCTTCAGTTGGCAAAGATGATCAATTGCTCTCAATTCTCCTTCTCCCCTCGTGAGACTAACAAAGCAGCACATTTGTTAGCACATTTCTGTACAAAACCTGACTTTGAGTTTGTATGGGTTGAAAACTTTCCAACACAAGTTATGAACTGTGTTATCAATGATGTAGGGCATGAGCCCACATATTCATATTAATGAAATGAAGTTTACTGTTTCAAAAAAAAAAAAAAAAAGTTCAAACCTTAATCTTTCCTAGGTATTGGCTGTGGAATATTTTGGATCATCAGGTGGATCATTAGTGGACGAGTGCTTGAGGTCTGAACCCAGTAGTGGCCTCTGTTGGGCTTAACGTGATCTCAGTTCATTGTAGATTTTTCCTTATGTTTATTGAATTTGGGCTCATTGGATGTCAGTATGAAGTACCCCATAACAATATGCATATCACAAAGTTATGTTTCTCATCATAAAACATCCTAGCCAATCAAAACATTTATAATTAATTATAATTTCATTGTTTGTTTGACATATACAATTTTTTTTAATCAATAATTAAATAAATTAAAAAGATGATCGAATCATCGATGTCGTTTTTTTTTTAAGGTAATGCAGCGAGTTGAATCACTATAAGCTAAATTGAATTATACTAATTTTTTTTAACAATTCGAAATAAAGTAAAAAGTTGTGTATACATATTTTTAACTCATATAAAATAGAAATGAGATAAACTGCAACATTATATGCATTATAAAGTAATTATATTACACACGTATCACTAATTAATAATTAATTAATGAATTAATTAATCTCCTCCAAGCAACGACTGCATGCACCAAAGATCGTCGACGGTCCACATGTTGTCCGTTGATTGGGTAAGAAAGGGGGATTGGAAGGCTGGCATGTTTTCGTGTACGGAAGAGGTAGTAATAAGGGGATATTGTTGGGCAACTGCATGATCCGCAGGGGCGTAACTGGAGGTGATGTTTTGGGTGGTGAAGTTGGGTTGTTCGTTAATATTAACGTTGTCTGAAATTTGAGGGGTGAAGACATGAGAGGTTTGCGGTTGCTTTATATGTTTTTGAATTCGAGTTCTCCAGAAATTCTTTATCTCGTTATCTGTTCTTCCTGGGAGATGCTTTGCTATCTTCGACCACCTGCAATTCATTTCTATTATTAGGGTTGATATTGGGGTATATAAAATATTATAATATGGGAATTATTTGTTGAATCATTAGTATGGAGATTTTATTTATTGACTCATCTTCACACTTTTTATTTCTGTTCACTTTCAATATTTGTTCATTCACAGCTCATCTTCCAACCCCCATAAAACAAGAGGAAATAGCACTAAACTCAACAACGTTATGATATTAATTTAATTTTACATTTATTATTAAACTCCTCATATATACAGTTAACATGCTTTATTACATTTTATTATAATTTATTTATTATCCCAAAATATTAAATTACCTCTGAAATAAATAAAAATAATAATTTTTCTTAATATTCGTGAAAATCATATGAAAATGAGTTGTGGATGGAGAGAGCACAATCTTTGCAGTTCACATTTCATGTGTTATTTTGGTAATATATTATGTGTCATAGCATTAGATGATAACACATAAGATATAGGAAAAACTGCACTTTAAAAAGAAAAATATTAATGCAATGAGCAATGATAAATTTTTCCCCCTCTTATTTGTATGATAGTACAATCACACAGAGAATCCCAATATTTCTAATATATGTGCACATCCAATTTCACACAAAGCCTTTTTCCACAATGGTTTTGCTTATTTGGTCAAGTATAAATAATACTAAAAAAATAAAAGATTATTGGTACTGTTAATTTTTCTCTGGCCTTATACAAATTCTACTTATCATGTTATTATCGTTTTATATTTAAAGAACCATAATCTTATCATGTTAGTAGCGTGACACATATGAATTAAATAAATCTTTCTCACACAATTAAGATTATAATACATGTTTTAAAATATTTAAAAAAAATTACAACAATTTAATTATAATTAATAAATTATAAAGTATTTTATGTGTATTAGGTGGGACTTGGGAGTAATAAATTTGTAATTAAAATTACTTTTAGGGATGGAAATTGGTGTAATATTTTATTTTTGGGATGGTGAAGTTTAATATGGAATGGACAAAAATGGAAGGTGTAAAGTTTAACTTGGTACGGTGGGGTATATAATTTCCTTTAGCTACAAAAACGACAACTACAAAGTCTATTGCCCTTATACATATATCGATCTATGCATGTGCTTATGTTACGTAAATGATATAATGAGAAAATTTGATCATGTGCCTCTTTAAATTTTAAATTAATTAAAATCCTTTAGTTAATATACTTCACTAATTTAATCAGATCATAAATCAAATGTGTTAGGGCACTATTTTTAGATTAAACCGAAAATATGGTATCTGTCTACTTCAGCATATATAATTCCCATTGTTGAATTAGATTATCTCAGTTATTTGCATCATGTTATTATTTAAATTACACTTAATTGAATTTATATCTTATTTTTAAAACATTTCTTGCAACCAAGTATATACTCTAATTTTTATCATTTTCATAATTTAGTTTATCTTTTACCTTATATTAGAATTTTTTAACGTCGATTTATTTAAAATTATATTATTCAGTTCAAGTGTGCTACATAACTATTTTATCTTTATGATTGGGGACACTCAAATTTTTACATTCTTTTCTAAGAATTTTTGTCGTGAATTTTACTTAAAAGTAAATGAATCAACTTATAATACGTGAATTCGAGTTGTGCACAAAATATCAACTCGATAGATTATTAATGAACCTTAGTGATCACCTGTTTCCCCACTTAGCATGCAGTTCGATAATCAGAAGCTGTTCATCCGCCGTGATATTTCCCCTCCTCACGTCCGGCCGGAGGTAATTCAGCCACCGCAGTCGGCAACTTTTTCCGGTGCGTTTTAACCCTAGAAAATAAAGAATAAAAAATCAATAGGGTTAATCTAATCAATTGTAATTAATCAATTAACTAAATAAAAAAGAAAAATAGAAAAATACCAGCAGATCGAGCAAGTGAATTCCAAACGCCTTCACCATGATTAGCAATGTAGTTGATGAGAATGAGATCTTCTTCCATAGTCCATGGCCCTTTTCTCACTTCAACATGATCTTCAGAGTTGCATGCTCTTTTTTCCATCTTTAGTGAGTGTTTGATGAGAGAGAAAATATGGTGGCTGAAGAAAGAAATGGTGTTTGGTGCTCAATTTATAGATATTAATTAAACTAGCTAGAAGTAATGGAGACATTTATTTAAATGTAAAATTGTATTATTTTATGATTTACTTGTACATATTTATGAGTTATTGTACATATTATAATTCGATTGTAGATATTTATAATTCAGTTAAAAATTTTAAATCAAGTCATGAATATTTTCATCATTTTGAGCATTTAAACATTTAGCACTAAATATGAAGCAGTAAAGAAATTGCTTATAAATCTTTTCAAATGGATCACATATTTCATTTCCTAATTATTTCATCTCTTATTCCACATATTAGATTTTCGTTATGCATTATAATCACTCAAATTATCGTATGCAAAGTTTAATGGTCATTAATTAAATTTAATATTTTAAGAGAAAGCTAGTTTGAAATATAAAATGAAATGGCATTATGAAATATAAGTTTGAATAAAAAATCTTTTGGTACATAAAAATTTAACCCACTAACATAATTACAAGATGGTTTTATTTTATTTTGTACCTTTTAATAATTACAAGATTTAAGTTCAATTTTCGGTAGGATTCAAGAATTTTGTTGGAATTGAACACGTACTTATCACGTGATCAAGAAGTCAATTGAGTGTTTTCCGCTAATTAAAAGCTTGAACTAAAAATCATCTTAATGTCAGAGCTTTTTACTTTATTGCAATTTATAGTTAAAATATCAATGTGACACATGACGAGCTTCTGGGAAATTTTTTGAAAATCCAATTACTTATGAAAATTTTGGATTGAAATTAAATATTTTTAACTCAAGAATGAGAAATTTTTAAACTAATTAATAACTAAATTTGTCAAATTTAATTATCATCTTTTAGCAATTTGCAAATTAGTCTGATGTGAAAAAGTCGTTGTATATATATCCTGCGAATTCAGAAAGGGGTAATAGGGTGACTCACTATAAAGTACTCCCTCCGTCCCGAAGAAGTCGGTATAATTTTTTGGGGCACGAAGATTAAGGAGTATAATAATTTAATATAAAGTGAAGTAAAGTGAGGTGAGAGAAATAATATTTAATGTGTAGTGGGTAGTTGTATTAGAGATGATATGTGGGCTCCATGAGAATAAATTAATTATTTTGGTGTGGGTCCCATGTATTAAAAAGAAAATGTGTCAACTTTAGTGGGACAAACCAAAAAGGAAAGTGTGTCAACTTCTATGGGACGGAGGGATTACTTCCTTCCTTCCCAAAAATTTGCATGCCTCTTTTGACACGGAAATTAAGAAAAGTGATAATTTTTAGGGGTATTATGGTATTTTTGGTAATAAAGTAAATGATAAAGTATATTAAGTGAGTTAGATAAGAGTGGTCTTTTTTGTAAATAAAGTGTATGGGGGAAGAATAATTGTATTTCATTTTTTGCTTTTTGAAGAATGCGCAAACTTTTGTGGGACAACCTAAAATGGAAAGTGTGATATCTGAAATGGGACGGATGGAGTAAGTATTTCAATAGTTAAAAAATATACTACTCTTTTCGGCACACGAAGTTTTGCATGTATTTTTATGTGCAGAGTTTAAGAAAAATATTACTTCATTCGTCCGTTTTCAAGTGTATCATTTTTTTATTTTGGACGTCCGTCTCCAAGGGTCTCATTTCCTTTTTTAACCACACACACCTACTAATATAATTAAAAAAATGGGACTCACACCTCCACTAATACAACTACCCACTACACATTAAATAACAATACTTCTTAATCTCCGTACCCAAAAGCAAATGACATCCTTGAATCTGGACGGATGGAGTATTTCTTTTATGTATAAAGATGTAGGAGTATAAAATTATTGTGATAATAAATGGGTATTTTTAATATTTTCATTTTTAAAATGTGTGTAAGTTAATAAGTGTTAAAATGTGGGTAAAAAATAAGTATTATTAAAATATGTTTTTTTTTCTATTTTTAGAAACAGGATTAAGGTTGGGATAGAAAAAACAAAAGAAAGTGTGAAATACATAGTAGGGTTAAGAATATATATATAGAAAAATATATTTTATACTATTAATTATTAAATTAGGCATGATTTAAAATTGAGATGGGAAATACTCCATATAATTTGAAAGAGTAGAATTCTTATTTAATTTTTTTGGGTGTACTTAATATTTTTTTGAAATTGACTTTATTAAAAATTTCATATTATTTTATAGTGTATTTCATAAATTCATAATAGGTTTTTAATGGGTAGCATTGTAATGGGCGGAACCACTTATTTTGAATATTCAATAATTAAAAATAAAAAATACATTTTTGTCAAAACTTTGAAGATAATGTTCTTTTTGTTAAAATTCATAATTTTTGAACCAATTCGCAATTAAAATAAATATATAGTTAACATAATGAAATTAATTACTTGAATTCAAGTCAACGAATTTGAGTAAGTTAATGATTGATCAACATATCAACTTTACTTTGAAAAAACAAAATTGTTAATCTTTTTAATTAGTAAAATGGATTTTTAAATTGACATGACATGACATGATCATATTATAGCATTTGTTATTATTTGCCCCCAGGCATAGCTCAAGTGGTAGAGGGGAGGATTCCAGCTGAGCTTGGTTGCTGAAGGGTGGGGGTTCGAATCCTGTCTTTGGTATGGATTTGGCCCCTTGCAAGCACAAGTTTAACAGTGAGTCCTCCCTATAAGTCACTTGAGGCACATCCTGTGCAAGCACAAGTTTAACAGTGAGTCCTCCCTATAAGTAACTTGAGGCACATCCTGTGATTTACTTCCTCCATCAATCCCCAGGGCAGGGGCGGTGGGGACCCCTAATGGTGGGGTACACCATTTATAGCACAAAATTGGTTTGAAAATATACCAACATGTATATTCATTTATAGTGAAAAGATGTATACAAATTTATCTAAATATATAGATATTGTATGTGAACTGATAATTTAGTAATAATAACTTAATTAGAAGTTCTTGTCATTATCCAATTAATTATTAATTGCCACTTCCATAATTACATTTGATAGATGACAAAACAATGGCACTTTAATTGATGACACTTCTATTTATAATACTTTTCTAATGTTATTTTTAATATTTTAAATTTATTTTGGCAAAGACTATTATACAACCTCCAATTGGTACAACCTTCTGTATAACCTCTTTCCTTCACCCTTCAGTGTGTGTTTTTCTCTTTTTTTATTGTTGTTGTACATTACTGTTTTTTCTTTAATTTTAGGGATATAATTATAATTTTACCCTTGTGGTTTAGACTATAATTATCCCCTAGGGTTTAGGGTTTAGGGTATAATTCTAATTTTACCTTTATGGTTTAGGGTATAATTATCCCCTAGGATTTAGAGTTTAGGGTATAATTGTAATTTTACCCTTGTGGTTTAAGGTATAATTATCCCTTAGGGTTTAGGGTTTAGGGTATAATAGTCATTTAAATAAAAAAAACAATATTAATGAAGGAGCAGAAATTAATTAAGAAGGGTGGGGACCAAGATTGTACCAATTCAATTGGTACAACCGATTTCACCATAGTCCCTCTCATTTATTTTCGTATGATTAAAAATTCTTCTATAATTATATAAGGACTTATGTTTCATTTGAAACATGCTTTGAATAAGAGTCGAAAGAATTTTTTATAGTGGGTAAAATGAATATCATCTATTAACGGTACTACTGCAATATAATTCTAAAGCTTGAATGATATATAGACACTATAGAAAGTTGTAGACGTTGAATTATATTTTTCATTTCCTAATTTTGTTTGCATGTATAAATAATGAGTTGGCTTCTCCGTGCACAAAATATTTAAAAGTATAATATTTTTGTTTTAAAATGTATACCATAATTGATAAAGGTATTTTTTTTTTCAATTGAAAAGTTCGTTAAAATATAAAGAATATAATAATTTGACTAAAGAAATTGATTTTATTTTTTCTTGAAAATTAAAATATAAATTCTTATATTAAACTGTATAACATCCCGTAAAAAGATATAAAAGGTGCACATAAAAGATAAAACTTTGTTATAAATAATACTTATTAAGGTACTCAATTTTGTTATTTTAATTCATTTTATTATAATTTTTTTTACAATATAAAAGAAGTATTATTTGGATGAGTAACACACATAAGAGAGTGGAGGAATTATATCTTATAAATTCTAGAGCAAGAAATTAAATATCTTCTCAGTGTAACGTGTCAATTATTAAAGATATTAAGATAAAAGATTCGTAGACGTGCTCTAAAATGTCAATTTTTTTAATTTTTTAAAGGTGTGAATAAATAAATAAACACTTAAACATGATATTCCTTAATCTACTTAAAATAGCAAATATTTAGAGTTTGAGGAATAATAATTTAAGCAAATGATTTATTTTATTTATTACACATAAAATTATGTATACTCTAATAGTTTAATCACATTTTTTCTCTTAATATTAATCATTAAGATATAATTATAATTTTCGTTTGTATCATGATGTCTTATTCTGCTTTGAAGTTAACTATTTTTACTCTTAAGGAATTAATTTTAACTTTAAAGAATACTCCCTCCATCCCATAGAAGTTAGTATAATTTTTTTAGGCACGAAGATTAAGGAGTATAATAATTTAATGTAAAGTGGAGTAAAGTGAAGTGAGATAAATTATATTTAATGTGTAGTGAGTATTTGTATTAGAGGTGATATGTGGGGCCCATGAGAATAAATTAATTGTTTTTTGTGTGGGTCCATGTATTAAAAAGGAAATGTGTCAACTTTAGTAGGACAAATTAAAAATGAAAGTGTGTCAACTTCTATAGGACGGATAGAGTAATTATTATTATTTCAATTTACAATTAGAAGTAGTTTAAGTAAACACAAATTACACTAGTAAAAAACACTTTACTAAAGTATTAGGGATAATGAAACATCAATGGAAACAGAACTCATGAGATTGAATCAGTATTTCATTTTCAAATAAGGTGTAGTATTAAAATAACATTAATTATGATAATATTAAAAGTAATGAAACATCACTGGGGCCCACCCACAACTTGGTAGAGAAAAGGATTAGAGACGTGTCAAATGATGGTGTAATAGATTAGGTTTGGAAAGATGTTATCCACAAATTAGATTGCAAGAATGAAAGAGGAAAGGTACAAAGTCACTTGTACTCCATTAGGATTTGTTGTCTAAACTCTTTGGATTAACTACAAATTAAGTGCTTAATGGCCGACTTCTATCATCTTCTTTTGTTTTAAATACGAGTTTGGCTTGTGTGAATATGAGTGTATGCAAAATCTCTTTATTTGGCTTGTGTGAATATAAGTGTATGCAAAATCTCTTTATTTAGAGTTTAAAAAGAATAATTATACTTTTAAATATGAAAACTCAAAATCGAACTGATCATCTTATGATTTTGATTCGGTTTTGAAACGATTAGTTTCGATTTTTTCTTTTCTTTCTTTTTTTTCTTTCAAGTTTTAAAGCTTAAAAATTCAAAAGAATTGTTAGTCCAAAACGAAAACGCTGATTCTTATGTAATATAATTATATAGCCATTGAAAGTCAACTATCCGTACCATTTCCATTAGCGTTCGAGTAGATCGAGTACTTAGAAATATCCGTCCATCCCTAATTGAAACAATCACTTAATGAATAGTATATTTTGAAGAAAATCGGTTCTTCAATTCGAATTGTCGACTTATACGATTTTTTTCTTCGTTTTTGTATGTGCACTGTTGATGCAAGGAATCCTTTGTCTTTCTTATTTATTAATATATAGTTTCTTTTTTCTTTTATTTAGGAATCCTAAGTTTATATTAAGTCAAATTACGTGGTGATAGTGAAGTTTAATTCAGTCTAGATAACAGTACACAAGTTGAATAATGATGAAATAGTCCTAATAAAGATAAATGAATTAATCACGAGGTACAATAAGATCATTATTATCAATTAATAAAATAATATAAATATACAAGTTGAATAATAAAAAAAAAAGAAGCAATTTTTATGTTTATTTTGACGTCTTTATATTATTTGTGAAATATTATCTTGTATCACCAGAATTATACTTTGTACATAATCTCGTTCAAATAGTACCATTTTATTATATTGGGTGTCTCATCCTAATTGCACAATTTTTCTCTTTTAGTAAAAATGACTCACCAATTGTCTGCCACTACCCATCACATCTCTCTAATACACCTACCAACTTTACATAAAATAATAATACTCCTTAATCTTAAATCTACGTGCAAAAGCAGATGCACCTCTTTGCCCGGGACGGAAGGAGTACATAGAAATAAAAATTGGATTACGTCATTGCGACTATTAATTATGTCCAATTATATCAATTTTAATTAAAAAAATTTATAATTTAAAAATAAAAGAAATTATTTCTAAAAAATTGTATTTCATGAACAACTTATAATAAAAATAAAAAATAATAATATTTTATAAAAAAATTAAATAATAACTTCTTTAATAAAAAATAATAATTAATTAAAAAATTATTTCACCGACGGTGTCACCCAAAATTGCATCAAGTTCTCGAAATACAAAAACTTGTATTATTAGTGCAAACAAAGTATAATTATATCATTTCAATTTTTATATTTTTTTATTTGGGCGTCTCATTTCAATCTTTACGTTTATCTTTTAAGTATATAAGACCCACTTAAAACAATTATTTCCTTTGGCCACTTAAAAGGTAATCGTTTATTTTTTGCGCTTTGATTAAGGAGTATTGTTATTGTATGTAAAGTGGTAGTTGTATTAGAGAAAAGTGGTGGACTATATGGTGTATTTTTTACTAAATTGGGGAAATTGATACCTTTGAAATGAACGCCCAAAATGATAAAATAGATACCTTGTAAATGGCCGGAAGGGGTAATATATTATCATGGACCCCACATCTAACACTAATACACCTACTCACCCTACATTAAATATTAATGTCTTTCTATCCACTATCCATTAAAATATTATATTACTTAAAAAAGCAAAAATATTAAAACAAGGGAGTATAAACCAATAAGTTACCTCAAGACTCACATTAATATTGATCACTAAAAAAAATAATGACACAATATCATATTATTGTTTATAATAATGGCATAATTAGATTTTTTTAATCTAAATCCCGAAATCCAATTAATTAACTTAATTCTAAACTCCAATTTTCAAATTCAAATCAAACGTAGCCACACAATCACAACGGGATCTTTATTTTAAATGTTAGCCACATCACATGCAAATGTAACCAATTAACCAAACAGTGTATCATGATTTATGATCACAATTTTCATACCCTTTTCGTATGTAAAATTTCAATTTAGAGATCACTTTTATGACTAAAAATAGGGTTACCCTGCATTCCAAAAATGAACAAATATTGGGTTAATAATTTGGGCTTTAATTATGCTTTAATAAAGTTTATTAACTGTTGACCACAAAGCCCAATATGTGGTCAAGACTAAGTGGGCCTGACCCCAACAACCTTTAATTTCACACACAATTTTAGGTGACCTAATTTTATGGGGTTTACACACCCTTTGATATCTCACATCTTATGATGATAGTCTAAGTATGGAGCATATATCTTGATAGAGTTTAGTTGTACATCAATTCACAAATTCTAAAAATAATTATATTTTTTAATAAATATTGTAATAATTAATCATGGAATGTGTGAACATTATAGAAATTAAGAAAAAAAAATTAATTGGAGAGAGATTAAGTATGAAAAGTGGGTTCCCGATTAAAGATTAATAGAATTTGTAAGTGTATATGAGAAATTTTATTAAATATGTACTTAGAATAATAAAGAAAAAAAGTCATGATAAAAAAAGAACATTTTCTAATGGTAATATATTAAACCAAAGAATAAAATTGCACATGTGCACATGTATCATAAGAATAAGAATGAAAACACAATTATATTTTAAAAATAACAGGAAACTATATATTTTATCATTTTTTGTATGAATTCAAAAATATACATTTTTCTTTTTAACATGGTTCCCATATTAATAATAAATATGTGTGGTTAGCCCACTTGTTATTGGGCTCTTCATTTCAGTGAGAGCCCTGGGAGATGTGATATTATGAGGCTTGGTGTATACTAACTACTAACTGGATTAACAACTAACATTTTTCGATTAAAAAAAGAATAATAATAATAAATATGTCAAAAGTTATAAATATTATACAAATTGAGATCCATTTTTCATTAAATATACTTTTAAATTACGAGAAAAATCGAATGTACATTACAAAAAAAAAAATTTTTAGTAACTAAATTTACCAAATGTATTCAATCCGTCGGTAATTATCGCAACAAAAATGATATTTTTGTTTTAGCTATGGAATGCCAATGAATTTATTCTCTACTTTAGCAATGGAATTCAATCCGTTGGTAATTACCAACGGATTATCAAGGGAATCATTATATAAATTATCAACGGAATTATTAGCAACGGATTACCAACGGAATTATTTATCAACGAAATTGATTTTTCGTTGCTAAAAATTTACCAACCACCAGTTTCCCAACGGATTCTGTTGCTAATACTTTGGTAGACCAATTTAACAATAGAATTAAGGCTTTTACCAATGGAATATTTCGTTGGTAAAAAATAGTTTTTTTAGTGGCAGTAGTGGAGAGGAGAGAAAATATATCAATCCACAACCTTAATTCACATCAATTTAACCCAAATCATTATCATATTTCACACAAATTCTAATTTTTCTTAATTATTATCTCTATTGCCCACATTGAAACCAAAAGAAATTGAAATAAATGCGAAGATCGCTTCAATTTGGGCCAACAAATGCTAATAGTAGTACATAATAGTACTGCATATAAAGGACCCACTTTTAGCCCATTTTTAGTGATCCAAACTCAGGCCCATTAAATTCTGATAGTCAACTAAAACTTGTACGTTGGCTGACCTCTAACCACAGGGCAACACGTGTTATCCAATCCAGCTTTTCGAACTCGGAACTCTTAACTCAGTTACTCAGCTCACTCAATTGAATTTGGGAAGTTCTTTGGCGCACTTCGCACATTTTACTTCACATCATCATCAGCAGCAGCATAGTGAACCTCACAGCATGAGAAAACCAGAGAGAATTTAGAGAGGGAGAGTATAGTGAGAGAAAGTGTTTAGCTTGTTAAAGCAGGTATGATTGTATCTTAAATGCTGCTATTTGCTGAATTTTAAGTTAATTTCCGGAAATTTGTTGCTGAAGTGGAGAAATTGTATAAGATTTTTGTGTAATTTCTGTAATTTTTTGCGTTTAATTTAAAATTGGAAAATTTTGCAGCCACAATAATGAAATTGTAAAATTAGGTTATTAATTACTAATATACTAACATTTTTTTAACTTTTATTAGTTATAATTTTAAATGAATTATTGCACAAAAGATTGCTGGCCGTTGTGGTAAATTGGTGATGGCTTCCTCAACGTGCCTCCTCAACCTAACCGCCGCCAGTCGGATACTCACCCCATTTTGCCGCCACCGGAGTCCTCTTCTCGTCTCTCACCTCCGCCGTAATCTTATCTTTACCAGTTGGCATACTTTATCCTCCCACCGGTGTAAAATCCCGGTGCAACCGGTGGTTGCGCTGGCACGGCGAAGCTCTTCTTCCATGGTTAAAGAGGAAGCCTCTCGTAAGTGCGAAACTTATTTGAAGAGATGATTACATCGAATTTGCTGTTCTTATCTTAAACTTCTGTCAAGTTATCTATGAAATAAGAAAGTGAGATTAATTGATACTTTTTTCTTCCTGGTGTTTGTGCTTTGGATTAGCGTCTGATTTGCAATTTGAGGGACCGCTTAAGATAATTGAGTATCCAGACCCAAAATTGAGATCTAAGAACAAGAGAGTCAGAACATTTGATGAGAGCTTGAAGAAGCTTGTAGACGAGATGTTTGATGTAATGTACAGGTGAGTTTTTACTTATTTATGAGAGTAAACTAAATTTCGGCAGTTGTATATTTTCGATTACCAGAGGCCTCAAATTGAAATCATTTACCTAACAATTTTAGAAGTTAGTCTATTCTAATCATTTAGCAGTAGAAGCTTGTATCTAATGATGCAGTGATTGACCCAGTACTCAAGATATTATGCATAATTGTGATGATAGATTCTGCAACTGTATTATATTCGCAATAACGAAATCATACTTCATCTATTGTTTTGTTCTACTTATCCTGACCTGCTGGGTTTAAGAATTAGCCAGGCTCAAGTATGTTCAAAATAATGTGAAGCAAATGAATTCATTATTATGTAAATTAAAGAGACTAAAAAATATGTTAAACTTGACGGTTGCTGTTCAGTTGTCATGATGTTAATTTGATAAAGTATGCATATTTTGGATCACTTCCAAAGGCTTCAATTAAATTCAGACGAGTATTGGTCAGCATTGTGTTTCTAAAGAAGAGTTTCTACTTTTTCATATTGGAGATTCATGAAAATGACAGAATGTGAACAATAGTTGGTGGATTCTTTCCCACAGAACTGATGGCATTGGGCTCTCAGCGCCACAAGTTGGGATTAATGTTCAGCTTATGGTGTTTAATTCAGTTGGTGAACGTGGTGAAGGAGAGGAGATTGTTCTCATAAATCCACGTATCAGCAGATATTCGAGAAAGATAGTGCCGTATGAAGAGGGTTGTTTATCATTCCCTGGAATTAATGCTGATGTTTTGGTAACCTTACGATGAAGTACTTTATTTCAAATATATATAGGCTCGCTCCTTGATTTTGTCTGTGTTTTTTTGTTTTTATTTGGTCTTCAAACTCTCACTTTTCATGCAATTAGCATTACACTTCAACGTAGGTGTTTCATTGTATTCTAAAAGTCCTTTTCCAACATTATTTTCTTATTCTTGTTGCTGTACAGAGACCAGATTCATTAAAGGTTGATGCACAGGATATTACTGGTGCAAAGTTTGAAGTTAATTTGACAGGACTTCATGCTCGGGTGTTTCAACATGAATACGATCATTTGCAGGTTCTTATTTGGAACTCTCATACTACAAGCATGGTCAGGAAGAATTTCATTGGTACCATAGTTTATGATAAGAGTAGACACTTGCATCAATATACATAGTGTATGGTTGCATGTGGAACGTTTGGATTCAGTTCTTCATATGTGTATGGTGGAGATTAGTTAATCAATTTGTTGATTGAAGGTTAGGATCAAAAGTTGAGATAAGTTTTGAGCCCTAGGATCAGTTTATAAGTGAGCTGTCATATGATGACTTGCAGGAGGGATTAAAGAGTTGGGGCTGCTTGCGTAATAACAAGATATCGAGTCCGTGCTCTATATATAATGATGTATGCAGCAGTTATCAACACACACCATATCAGTTTCATAAGAAGAAATCATAAGGTTCTTAGAAGTTTTAGATATCGTCTTCATCTCTGTAAACTCACATCAATAAGATAAGTTCCCTCCCTTAAGTTAAGAGTGGATGTAGATCTTTAAGATCGAACCACTATACATCGTTTTAAGTTTATTTACAAACGAGAGTGATAGGTGAGTGTGATCATAAGATTCAGTCGTGAGGGTGTATTCGTGAGAGATAAGAAACAAGATCACGCGGTGCATTCATAAGAGTTTAAAATGGGGTTTGCATTGTTAACCTAATCACCGAAAACATTCTCTATCTTGAATATAAAACTAATCCGATCAATTCTTTAACTCACACACCATGATCAATTACTTATAACTTATCTGGTTTTGCTATGGATCATAATATTCGCATTAAGGCCAGATTCAGGAGCTTGGTTGAACTAAAATAGCCTATTTGTGAACTAGTATTTGAATCCACGATATGTGTGTTTTATATTTGTGGGAGGGGTGAAATTAACTGAGACTATAATTCTCAACTCAAAAGTAATTTCCCCTCATAGACGGTAGTCCCTTCTCCCTATTATATAGCCTTAGTAATTTATGTGTTAATTGCAGGGAATCCTTTTCTTTGATCGGATGAGTGATGAAGTTCTCGACAGTATCCGTGAAGAGTTGAAGGCATGTTAACAAATTATCATTTAGTTTTGTGTGAAATATGCAGTGATCATGGATATTGGATACCATGTTCTCAATACTCTTGTTGCTAGCTAATATAAAAATAACTGAACGATGTTGCTTGATAGGCCATGGAAAAGAAATATGAAGAGAGGACTGGATTACCGAGTCCTGAAAAGATTGACAGCCGGTTAACAAAGAAGAAAGCTGTTGGGTTCGGACGACAATGATCCATTCTCAGGCGAACCTGTTCGATTCACTAAATCTGCTTGAGATTAAGAGTGAAGAATGACTCCGTTCGTTTACATGGACTGAAAATGGTTATAGATTTCTGCACTTATAATAGACAGTGTAGCATTGCAATTGAGCTATGTAGGTGATATTCCCGACTATGATGTTTCTACAGGCTTCGAAAATTTGGCAAACAATGAATACTTCTCATTGAGATCGCTCACAATTTAGGGAACATATGGTGTAGTCTGTAGAATACATAAAAGTGTATAATTTGACGTTTTACTGAAATAAATTTCATTGAAGTTTTTTTGGCACTGAAATTATATGCTTCTATTGTGAAAAGAAATGAAAATATGAATGAGAATAAAAGTTGTTTTAATTAAAAAAACTAGCTACCGAACTCGTGCATTGTACGGGGAGATGTTTTTTTTTTTTAAATATAATGTATGTATTATAGTTTGCACGGGAAGACGTTATTACAATTATATTTGTATTTTTTTAAATTTAAAAAATTTTGTTGCATTACATTACTATATATATTTAAAAAAAAATTAAGGATTTTTTTACCCGTGCATTGCACGGGATTATATTATCACAACACTTAGAATTTTATTTAAAATTTTAGAGTTATAGTTGATCTGTTATTTGGAACTTTAAGGTTTTGATATGTACTCTCTCAGCCCGTCTGTAAGAATTTCACTTTTCCATTTTGCGTGTCTACCAGTGTCTCATTTTCCTTTTTAAACATATGAGACCCCCACACATCACTAATACATTAATACAACTAAAATATTGGACTCATATACCCTATTAATACAATACTACCCCCACACAGTGTTCTTTGAATCTCTTTACATTCTCCACCAACGACATATAGACAGTTGTTAATGACAAATGAATCAAAGAAATGCCGTCTACAATGTATGTCTGTTGCCCTGTGCCATTTATTTGTCCGAGCATCGTAAAAGATAACTCGTCTCATAAATCACTTCAGGGGATCTTTACCACCAAATAAGTACAGGTGACAACCAACTGAGGACGGTGCACCCAAATCCAAGAGCTCCACTATACTCCACTGAAACAGGTGGAAGAGGGTGACACAGTTGATAGGTGGGATCGAATGCATGCCATTATATTCGCGTATCACCATCTATTTTAATCACATATACCCATTCTTCTACCATGCCATGACACTTCCCAAGAGAGTAGAAAAAAAATTCCAGCGAGAAGCTTGAACCACCTCTTTCATACTAAATGAACACCAATAATTTGAACCTCATAAATTCATTCACAGACATTCACATCCACCAGAACTTTAAGAAATGGTAAATTGAACATTATGGAAATGAAAATTTTTAAGTTGCAAAAGATACCTCTGATTTGAGTAACAATAACCACCCGAGAAACCGCTGCCTCAACCACTAAGCACGCCATTGCAGCCACCATGAACTCCAAAATCATTACATCGTCTCCACTACAAGCCTCAGCTTGTATAAATTAGAAATTATTAGCTCATTTATGGAGTAGCAAACAATCCTGCAACTCAAGGCTTATTAAGCTACCACAAATATAAACTCATTAAGCAAAGTAAAAAAAAAAAAAGAGAGAGAAAAAAAAAATATAAATTGAGACAGACACATTGAAAGAAAAAAAAAATATATAAATTGAGACAGACACATTGATTCAATAAAAAAAAGGAAAAAATATAACAAAATTAAATCAAATGACAGCTAGATTTGTTATACAATTTTCAGAAAAACTCCACACTTCAAATCAATTAAATAAATCAATGAATTTTTTTAATCTCAAATCGACTATTCAGCCAATTTCATCTTCCTTGCTTCTCACATTATAAGTGATATTAAGGTAATATGGTTAGGTTTTAGTGATTCACTCTCTAGTTGAATGGATGAGGGTGGGAGTAAATAGGATGGAAAATATGTATCCTTCTCATATGGTGTAATCTGTAGAATACATAAAAGTGTATAATTTGACGTTTTACTTGAAAAATATTACTCGTTGTGAAATAAATTTCATTGAAGTTTTTGTGAAATAAATTTCATTGATATAAATTATATGCTTCTATTGTGAAAAGAAATGAAAATATGAATGAGAATAAAAGTTGTTTTAATTAAAAAAATTTCTCATTAATCTCTTTTCTCACTCACATAAATTTACGGAGTACATAATGTATAAGAGTGCTGTTAAATACACACTCTTAATTGAATACGCATCATCCCTTTTAATTTTTTATTTCTTAATTATATTATACACACACCCCGTGAAATTTCAAAATTACCTTTTTAAAATTAAAATTATAAACACCTGTATTTCTCGTTTCATTTTCAAAATCTCAATTTCAACGCTGAGAAAATTAAAGTCATAAACCTCCATATATCTTCTTCCATTTTCAAAATTTCAATTTGAAGGTGAGAAATTCCTTCCAATAATTGATGACTTTCCTATTCCAAATTTACTTTTACAGTTAGGCAAAAAATCGACTGTGAACTCGGATTTTATAATGGCTCAACTTGCTATGTGAGATTAATGAACGGATGGAGTTGAATGCAGAAACCAGTGAGATTCTTTATAAAACACTAGAAAAACGTTCATCCTTCAAATTTGGAATATATTTCTTGCAAAATTCTCAAGTCGACATTCAACGTAAACAATGTTAGAAAATGCAATAAATATTAAGTTCATGTGTTGAGCGAGTAAATTGTAATATTCTAATGCCATTCATATGCTTTTATATATTCTTATACTTTAGACATCAATAGCCTGTGACATAAATATCACGCCCAATAACATGAATCTTCTACACATGTTCTTATCCTATTTTCATTTTTGGGAAATTATTAATAACATGAATTTTATACGAATGCTTTGGAGAAAGAATACCAATGATTAAGAAAAGTTTAGACATATGATGAAAACAAGTAATCAATATTTGATCATCATTATCAGATAGATTTAGAGTTTATAAGACAGGGTATATATATATATATATATATATATATATATATATATATATATATATATATATATATATATATATATATATATATATATATATATATATATATATATATATGGAGTATGTATTTAATAAAATAAAGATAATTTAGACTTTTTAAATTTTAATTTTTAATTATATAAAAATTAAGGTGTGTATTCAATAAAAGGGTGTGTATTTTAAGAGCTCCAATGTATAATCATCCATTGATTTGATATTCTATTGTATCAAAATTAAAAACAATCATAAATTATCAGTATTTATAATTTTCAAAATTAAAATCATAAATATCAAACAACCATACAACACAAAAATAATGTAGTGATAAAAATAAAAGTGTATACATAAATCTACTCGAGTACTCCATATAAAATTTGGAATTAAGTGAGATAGTCTTACAATATAATTTTTTTTTAATAATCATCACCTCTCTTTTATACTACAAAGTATTCATAAAATAATTTAAATTTTCACTTATCATAAATTAAATATAATTTTTTATTAAAATATTACTTCTCATTTCTTAATCATATTTAATGAGATTATTTTTTTTACCTAAACCTCACGCTATTTATGAATTCACAATATCTTTGTTCCAGTAGCATGGGTTAACAGTGGTGCCATGTGGGTTTATTGTGAGATTTAGTTAAAATTTTGAGAGGTTTATAAATGTTGTAAAAATTGATGGTATGTTTGGGATTTTATTTAGACTGTAATTTAACATCATATTAATAAATCGTTTTTACAGATTAGGTCCTTAGGAGCAAGACTAGATATATTGAAAATTTTTTAATCCAATTTTTATTTTTATAAAATAAAACTCAAATTGAGTTTTGAAATCTAAATCTCGATTTCCAAAAGCTTAAATAAATTGATAAAGGTAAAGGTCACTTAAATTTGGGCCCATAAATGATTTTACTAAAAGTACAGTAGAGTACTGCACAGGAAGGGCCCACTTAATGATCCAAATACTGGCCCATCAGATTCCCTATAGACTATAGTCAACCCCAAGTTTGTACGTTGGCTGACTTCCAACCATATTCCAACACGTGTCATCCAATCCAGCATTCCGGACTCGGAATGTCTAACTCAGCTGAATTTGAGAAATCTTTGACGTCCGCCAGACATTTTGCTTCACATCATCAGATGCACAGTGCGCACCACCACAACATGAGACAACCAGAGAGAATCTAGAGAGAGAGTCTAGTGAGAGAGAGAGAGAGAAAGCTTTTGGTGAAAACGAAAGCTCTTGGTAGCTCGCACCGCCCATCCACCAGCTCATTTTTTCGTCCATCAGTTGTTTTACCTGCTGATTCTGGAAATTTCTGTAAATTATTGGCTAGTCAAAGCTCTCTGTTAATCGACTGTTCAAAGTTTGAAAAACATGGCTGATCCGTAGTTGCTGGTGAGATTTCCTTGTTATTTGAACTGCTGCTGTTTGCTGAATGCTAAGTAAATTTCTGAAGATTGTTACTGGAGTGATTGTGTAAGATTTTTTCTGTAATTACTAATTTCTCTTTTGCTTTTATGCCTGTTTTTTTTAGGTTTTGAAAGCTGTGGAGTGTTGTACTTTAGCTCACTTATTTTGTTTAGTGTTCAACTTTTTCCATTTTGGAGTATGGCTTCGGTTGATGTTGTGGCTGATAAGCCGAAATGCGATGCGATGCTTGTGGACAAGCTTCCTGAAGAAATCAATGAGATGAAGATCAAAGATGAGAAGGTAGAAAAGGTTGGTTGTTACTGAGGAATTTGCCTGAAAGAATTTGTGTATATTTGCAATTTATGTGAATTTGATTTCGGTTTGCGTTTCAGGAAATGGAAGCTGCAGTAGTAGATGGGAATGGTACTGAGACAGGGCATATAATTGTTACAACGATTGGTGGTAAAAATGGTCAGCCTAAGCAGGTACATGGTGGGTTTTATTTTTGTTTGTGATTTTCTGTTCAGGTTTTGAAAGTTGCAAATTACTACTTCAGATGACTACATTTTGTAGACTGAGAATCCTATATAATTGTACATATATATTACTGCTAAGATTGGTGATATTGGGCTTCATAGCTGTCAAAGGCTTCTTGATATAATTTCAAATGTCTTGGCTTATGATTAAGGATCACTTGTCTAATAGATTTGAGCATTAGGCTTCTCTGGTGGTTTTGCAGACTTGTAGCAAGTTGCAACTTCATTTCTATTTGCCATTTCAATGCTTTTAACCATGTTTTACACTAAAGAGACCGTTTCTTATAGCTTTGTGTAATTAAACTCTCTTGTATTATTTAATTTTTGTTGATACTTGTAGTAATAATAGTTTAAATAATACTCCATACAAATGAAATTTTTAGAAGTATCCAGGAACTTGAATAAATTTATGTAGAACTAAGATATATACAACATGAAGATTAAAGAAGAACGTAAAAATGAACTAAAATTTTAAAAATAAAATAAATAATTAAGTGCAGCATCAAATTTAAAATTCTACTTATTTTTAATTGTCATTTTATATTTGGTAAGGGAATGTCTTCATGAGATGTGGGTGGGTGGGTATTTGAGTTGTCCTTTGAATTGCCATTTACGGGTGTTCTCCATAAAAATGATTGTATAATTATTTCAAAATTTACCCCTATTACTGTTATGTCGTAGATTAAGTGATTAACTTTGTTTCTCTTGTATTTCCTTTATATTAGACTATAAGTTATATGGCCGAGCGGATAGTAGGACAGGGATCTTTTGGAATTGTATTTCAGGTGAGTTTATCTGTTTCTGCTAAGTGCTAATATCTATATTCGTCTTTTCATTGATTGCTGTTGAATTTATGATTATTTTCTCCAATTCATGCATATCACTACTGTTGAGTTGATTTCTGAAAAACAGATCATGTATACTGCAGGCCAAATGTTTAGAAAGTGGTGAAACAGTTGCAATAAAAAAGGTTTTGCAGGATAAGAGATACAAAAACCGTGAATTGCAAACAATGCGACTTCTTTATCACCCGAATGTGGTTTCTCTGAAGCACTGCTTCTTTTCAACCACTGACAAGGACGAACTTTACCTCAACTTAGTTCTTGAATATGTGCCTGAAACAGTCTACCGTGTGGCTAGACACTATAGCAAAGCAAATCAGCGGATGCCTATGATATATGTCAAGCTATATACATATCAGGTTGTCTAGCTGTTTCTTATGTGCCAGTATACTTGGATAAAATCTTAGTATTTCTTCTGCCTAATTAATTCTGTGTACCTTTGTGATTCTTTTGAATTAAGTCTGTGACTTTGCATGGTCACTCATTTATTTCAAACACTGGGTTGAATACGTGAAACATATAGCTGCAAGGTTCTGACTGTGTCTTGTGACTTTTTGACTCTACAGATTTTTAGAGCTTTGGCGTATATTCATGGTATAGGAGTCTGTCACAGGGACATCAAACCTCAAAACCTCTTGGTAGGCACTTATTGTACAAGTAGCTGAGCAAATTAACATTCATCTGACCATTACAATCTGTTGTTGCAGGTTAATCCCCATACACATCAGCTCAAACTCTGTGATTTTGGAAGTGCAAAAGTTTTGGTATAGACTCTATATATCCTTATACATTGGATACTTTTAACTGATCTTTCTGTTGATATGCACCTTCTGAATTGCAGCGCGCGCACACACACACATATATATATTTATATCCTTTTTTTCTTTTTTCCCTTCTGGAGGACAAAATGTGTTGGTGACACGATATCATGCTAAAACTCTTCCGCGAATATGATTAATCCAAAAGGGTAGAAAATTTCTCCAAATTTGAAGTGACAACGTTGTATACGTACTTAAGCATATTTAATCCCCCATATTTGGGTATATATTGCTTTCATTTCTTCTATATTGCTTCATTTTGCACATGGACACTGAATTACTTGTTTGCATGTCTCATGTTTTTATATACTGAGTGTCTACCATACCCATTGGAAACAAGCCTTAACAATCCTTCACGTGCAACAGGTAAAAGGGGAGCCAAATATATCATACATCTGTTCTCGGTACTATCGTGCACCAGAACTGATATTTGGGGCAACTGAATACACAAGTGCAATTGATATTTGGTCGGTCGGTTGTGTTCTTGCCGAGCTTCTTCTTGGACAGGTTCCTAAAACCCCCGAACACGATTTTCTTTTTTCAATTCAAGAGATATGCCAAATTATTGGTGGTTTCTTATTTCCCTTTTTTTCCAATTTTTTTTTTCCAATTTTTTTTTTTTTTATAGCCTCTTTTTCCTGGAGAGAGTGGAGTTGACCAGCTTGTAGAAATTATCAAGGTGATGTGTGCCAAATTACTTTAGCAAAGATGTATTGAGTATAGTGGTTTTGTGTACATGGGATCTCTTAAATGATGAGTTAGAAGCTGATTTGAAACTTATTCCATATAGGTTCTGGGAACACCAACTCGTGAGGAGATAAAATGCATGAATCCAAACTACACTGAGTTCAAGTTCCCCCAAATCAAGGCCCATCCATGGCACAAGGTGGAGATCTGCTTGATTTACTGTAATTGTATTTTGTTGACCCTAGCAAGCTAAATAATTTATTATTTTTTTGAAGATTTTTCATAAACGTACGCCTCCAGAAGCAGTGGATCTCGTGTCAAGGCTTCTACAGTACTCTCCAAACTTAAGATACTCTGCTGTGAGTAATCCATGTTTCTTATGTATTGCAACTGGCTTTGTGGTCACTTTGAGCATTTTATTCTTGTGCTATAATTGCATGTCTAGTCAATCTCTAGGATTCTCGGCCCTCAATACCTTGGTAGTTTAGAACTTTTGCAAAATTTGTATCTTAATCCATCCGAGCAGCAATGCAAAATTAGAATGAGTGGAAGTAGCCACAAACAAAATTAGACAAACACACTCTTAATGGTTTAGAATGAACTTAGGAGATCTTTAGATGCTAAAGATATGTGATAATCATTAACTTAAATTAAAGGGGAAGCGAGAACTGATATGCGAATGGAGTTAGACATGGTAAAAGACATAAATTAACATATACTCGCTTAATATCTGGTTTTTTATTTTGGTTGCATGTCAAGAATTTTTTCTGTTGCTCAAAGCAATTTCTTATATCCTTTGTTTGTTTATTTAAGTTGGAAGCTTGTGTGCACCCATTTTTCGATGAGCTTCGTGATCACAAAACTCGCCTTCCTAATAGTCGTCCATTGCCGCCTCTCTTCAACTTCAAACCTCCAGGTCTTACTCTCTATGCTTAAATTTTTCAGCGTATCCAGTTTGCTTTGATTTTGTTGTGCTGAGTGGAGTATAATCCGTTTACCCTTTTACAGAGATAAAAGGTGCATCCACGGAACTAGTCTCCAAACTCTTACCAGATCATGCTAAGAAACAGCTCACGTTCCCCAGTTCGTAAGTCTTCCTGACAATGTTTAGTGTAGGAGGCTAAGAGACTTAATTTGTGTATTTTGTTAATTTCTTACGCTGACAGAAGAATGAGGTCTACCTTGTATGCAGACAGCTACTTAAATTATCTGATAATCTGACCTTCAGTTTTATCTCTTTGTTCTCTGCATCCTATTTGGAAGAATAAATCACATTCTGTTAGAAATGCACGCTTTTTAACTAGAACCGGCGGTTTTGGAACCTACCAAAATGGAAGCGAAACCGGATATGTTCTGTTTCCTCGTTTCATGTAACCGGACCGGAGGTTCCCGTTCCAAAAAAAAAAAAACACTGGTTTGAAGCTTTTTAATGAGGAACCCAGAATCGGTGGTTCCAAACCGGAACTGCCATATGACCGATTCGGTTTCGGTTCTTAATTTCCCAAAACCAGCGATTCCAAACCTGTTTGCATGCCTACATTATGTGACATCGAAGAAATACCCATTTTTATGGAAAATGTGATGCTATATAGATAAAAGTGACAAACGAAAATGGAAATTGTTCACAATTTTGAGTGACTGGGAGGAGTATTACTTTATTATTGAGTACTCCATATGTTATCAGCATTGCTTCTTACAGATTATTTTTCTGTTGATGTGGTCATTAATTATTGTTGTGTGATGCCTACTTACATTAGTTGAAAATAATTATATCTCTTGTGCTGTACAAATTGTTAAAAGCTCACATGTTTTGGTGGTATCATCTACAGTGCATGTATTATTTTATTAATTAATAAAAATTTTAAATAATAATAATAATTTCTCATATCCAATTTAACTTGATTCATTTATTATACGAGTGGGAATCGCATGATTATACAATTTTCATAACTAGTTATCAACGATTTGTGTGTGCCTCGTATTAATTTATTTATTTATTATTACAGTGATTTGATTATAAATAACTCAAAAACCACTTCGAATTACTCCATCTGATATTAGCAAAACTATTACACCGGACATATTTATTATTTTATTTATTCCTAAAAAAGTGGAGTAATATAATATTGTACTACCTTTAAAATTACGCTCCATCCATATCCGAAGATTGTGCACTCTTTCTTGATTCTTTTTTATCATTGTTCAACCCCAAAATAGAAAATATCATTTCTGATCTAAAATTTCAAAAGTATACATTAATTTAAAAAATATCATCTATTTCTTCCATACAGAACATACTTAATACATTTTTTATTATCTAAAATAACACATTACCCCTAAAAATCAATAAATTTGGTAAAAGAATTTTTTCTTAATATCCATGATACAATAAAAGTAAAAATTATTTGAAGACAGATGGAGTACATTTTTAAATTTCTATACCCCAATCAAATGTGAAAATGAATAAAATGGTATAATCTACCATTAGGGGTTCCACCGCCCCTGCCTCAGTGGCGGATCCAAAAAAAATATTCGACAGTACAACATGTAATTATAAAAATATTAATCTCTCCGTCCACATAAGTAACACGTATTTTTTGTATGCAGAGATTAAGAAAATTTAATTTTTATGTTTAAAGATGTTTAAAGTTACTTAGATGTGTGTAAAAAATGAGTATTTTTAGATAATTTAATGAAAATTATGTATAAAGTTATTGAGATGTGTGTAAAAAATGAATAATATTAAGATGTATTTATACAATTTTTAAAAACGAACATTTATAGTATAACTTTTTTTTCTTTTTAAATTAGGGGTGGGAGTAGGGGGGTTGGGGGTTTTGGAGGTAAAGCCGTTAACCCTTTACCCCTGCATCCGCCACTATCCTGCCTTGAGATTGGATTGATGGAGAAGTTTAATTGCAAAAATGTGTCTCAAGTGTTTTATACAGAGGGTTTACTGTTTAGAAAAAAAAAACTTATTCATCATTATTGTTACGCTTTCTTTTACAATTTATAAAAGATGCATAACAATAATCATCGGAGTGAGAAGTATTTCCACCTTCCTGCCAATTGAGCGGACAGTGAAAATAAATAAAATACTCCTATGGTAGGAATGTTTTTTTGTGCTCTCTCCCTCTTTTTCTCTCTCCATTATTTTTAATCTCAATATGTTTCTCAACATTATTATTTTCTTGTCATCGACTCTTTCTAGTTCATAGGGCATCTCTATAATTTCGTCTACCCTAAAGATTGCAAGGCTCTTTGTATTATTTTTCAGAAGCATTGTCTTTTAAATATAAAATTACAAATAAAATTTTATTTATAAGAATGTATCATATTTTATTTAATAGTCGTTTATTATTAGTCTCACGTAAGTAATTCTATTCCCAATTTTTCTAACAAACTCTCTTCAATTAATATAATTATAAATAATAGATATATATTATTCGTCTCACATAATCATATCTTCTGCCCACTTTTCAAAACAAATATCTCCTTAATCAATGTATTTAAAGCTAGCCTTTAAAGCTAGCTTAAAAGGACAAAATAAGAGTCCTCTTTTGACCTTTTTAATTACAATTTCAATAAAACACTTGCCTTCCTCTTTTTATCTTTTTAATTACAATTTCAAGAAAACACTTCCCTACTCGCGAGAGTATACAATTGAAAACTACTCACACATTTAGCAATTAATTTGAGTCAAACTAGCAAAGCCACAATTTATGAGTTATGACAACTTGAATTCAATTTTCTTCGGAAAATAAATTTAATCCATCAATTATGTTATGGTAATTTTATTTTATGTCGTCTGATTCCCAATTCAAAGTAATATCTTGATTAAACACGTTAATTAGATATATAAATTGATTAAAATAATTCAATAATCTTTTTTAATATTAATAAATTTTCATTTAAAATATATAAATAATAAAAAATGAAGGGTGAAATATATATATATATATATATATATATATATATATATATATATATATATATATATATATATATATATATATATATATAAAGAGAAACATTATAGTCCCTCCATCTCATTCATATGTCACCATTTACATTTTATACATTAATTAAGAAGTTTTATTATTTTTATGCGTAATATGAGTAGTTGTATTAGTATTGAGTGGTGTACCATATGTAGGATGTTTTTATTAAAAAAATATTCTCTCCGTCCAACATTAATCTATCCGTTTGCGTTCATATATTAAGGAGTATTATTATTTTGTGTAGTGGGTAATTGTATTAGTGAGGTGGGTGGATCTCATATTTTAATTGTATTAGTGTGTGGATATGTTCCATGTGTCTAAAAAAGAAAATTGATAGATTAAAAGTGAACGGCCCAAAATGGTAATATGGATAGATTAACAGTGGACGAGTGAGTAGTTTATAAGAATGATGTTGTTTGATTTTTAAAGCACATATAAAAAAGGATTTGAAATAAAAGCATAATGAATTCAAAGTAGAGCACCAATACATTTAGGTGATGTTTGTTTTCGGTTTTTAAAATCGGGAATGGACTTCAAAATCTACACAAAACCACCTCTATATACGCCTACAAATCTTACAATCCTTAACCTATATTCTTTCACCTGATTTAATATTCATTCACTCTTTATCTCTCCTCTCTCTTCTAATACTCCCTCCGTTCCGACAAGTATTTAATGAAAAAGTTGTGTAAAGTTAGTGGGATATGTGAAAAAGTGAGTATTATATTGGAATGTGTGTAAAAAGTGGGTATTATTATAGTGTATTGGAGTTTAAGAAAATTTTATTTTTTTTATGTATAAAGTAAGAAAGAGAAGAAATATTTGGGTTGATTTAATGAAAAAGTTGTGTAAAGTTAGTGGGATATGTGAAAAAATGAGTATTATATTGGAATGTGTGTAAAAAGTGGGTATTATTATAGTGTATTTTTTTTTACCAGTTTTAGTAAAAGTAAAGTGTGAAATACTTTGAGGGACGGATAAAAAATGAGAGTGTGAAATACTTTCAAGGATGGAGGGAGTATAAATTAATACCTTCTTACATATTTATTTCACATAAAATTAAAACCCACCTTATTCAAAACTCAAAACAAACATATATCACCATTCATTAGATTTTCAAACCTCAAAATTTCAATTATATTTCGTAACCAAATATCCCCTTACTCTATTATTATTATTATTATTATTGTAGGCACCTGAATTTTATTGCCTATTAAATAAAATATGTGGCGAATTAATGCAATAATTATCAATTAATTATTTATTTATTAAGGAATTTAAATAAATTAATTCCTAAAATAAATGAGTAAATAATTGATAATTAAGCCTTATCCAGTCCAGCAGGCTTAATTAAAGGAAAAAAAAGCCAACATATCTTTTAAAGGAGAAAATATATCTCAAGTGGTTATTTTCTCATAGGGATTGTAACATCCTTTTGTTTAGTTGAGAATGAGGCTACTGGGACTGATAAACTCAGTTTATGTAATAAAAATTCAAGATTTCTTGATTAAATGATATGAGAGAGTGGGGGTGTGAGGGGGAGATAGATATGAAGTCACCTGAATGGGGTAGGATAGCAGCTAAATGAACCGCTCACCTGGCAACTGGGCTATTCACTTAAGTGAGAGTCCCATGTTCGATTCCCATTGGGAACGAATTAAGAGAGGTGATATAAGGAGGCTTGGAGAAGGAGAAGTAAAGGTGCTTGGTATATACTAACTACTAACTGGACTAACAACTAATATTTACCTATAAAAAAAAAAGATAGCAGCTAAATGAATGGAAGGAAGAAAATTGATGAGAAGAGTTGTTCTTCTTCTACCCATTGTTGTTGAGTTTGTAAAGTCTTTATCTTGCGGGACATTCTTGATCTTTGCTAATTATACCATTGTTCCTTCTTGATCTTTGCTAATTATAGCATTGTTCCTATATGTTGATGTTAGAATGAGTACGGTTTATATATGATGTTTAGGGTATAGTTTCCTTTTTTTTACGTGTCATCTATCTAACAATTTGATTTACACAAAATATTTGGACCATTGGTTTTTAATTTATATGGACTTTAATTCTTCTTCTTTATCTAATCTGATAAGAGATTGGAGTTGTTCCAGTATTTTCCTTTAATTGTTTTGGGAGATGGCTTATTGACATGCATTTTTAAAAAAAATAATAATTATTATTATTATTAAGACTATAGTCTCTTATGAAAAAATATAATAAGAAGCTTATTAGCGGATTACTTGGATAAAGTAAAATCCAAAATGATTATTTTTGTGCTCAAAGAGGTTATTTATTTGTATTAGTATTTAAAAACAAAATGAGTGAATGACTTCATTCTGAAGGATAAATTTGATAGTTTGCTTCATTTAAAATGAAAAAAAAAATGAAATTATTAAATTTCATTATTATTCATCCATTTATTCATACTAAGATTCTAAATTATTTTTAAGTTAATTAGTTGTCGTTTTATAATTATCCCCTCACCACATGCATCCGGATCATTTTTTCTATCTGACGAAATATTTATTATTATGTCCAAAATTAAGATTTCATAATTAAAAATATTAGAAATTTTTTATTAAAAAATTATATTACAAAGTATGACGTGCTCGCGAAGTGCAACGCACGTATAAAAAAACTAGTATATTAAAAGTAGCTTGGATTTGAGAAACTTTTTTTACCAAAATTATCCCGACAAAATTGTCTTTTCTACAATTTTAACATTCTATTTAATTAATAGTATAATATATATTACTTTACAATAATTAATATAATGTTCTTATATTTTATATTATAATAATAAGAGAAATAAATTTGTATTAATGATAACTCTTTATATTCTATCATTATTATTTTTGGAGTAATATGTATTCATAATATGTTATTTATTAGTTATTTATTCATATCCTTAAATTTGAATGTACTTATTCATATCCAAGATTGAACTCATATATGACATTCCTCAAATTGAAAGTTGAGAACTCATATATGAAATTCCTCAAATTGAAAGTTGAAGGGTCTCGAGTCTTTAATTACATACATGCTTATCCAACAATTATGTGATATATAGATTACATGTGACATCTCGAATATAATTATCAGATTGTTTTACAAAAATAACTTTGTTACTCCCAAACATTTCAAAACTGTGATTTTCATGAGGATTTGAATGGAAATTTTCCTCCAATTAGTACTAGCATTATAGTAACACAATTACTTCATCAATTATTGATTAAATTTGGATTGTATTCACATGTTTATTGCCTGTAATTTAGATTTGAAATTTGGAGTGATGAGTTCTACCAGGGCTTGAATTTAATCTTTAGATGATTTATTTCGTAGGTCATTGGAAATATCTTCATGAGGAGACTATAGCCATTGTTTCCTTCAAGACATTAAAAAGGTACGTAAATATCCTGCGTCAATAAACGACTTTTGTTTATCGTAATTTGAAAATAATATAATGCACCATTGCAGGCAAAGTATGTGTGTGATTGCATTTTGGGAGGTGCCTGGTTCTTGCTCAACTAAAGAGATATTTATGGAGGTAGTTTAATATTTTTGTTTTTATACTTTATGTCGTCATTTGACTGGATTTCTTTGTGTATAAATTCTAAAATGCAGTATTCAATGGGTTTGATCTGGATAGAGATCTTGTAAAACTTGATATTGTAAATTATTAGTTTTTCTCTCGGATTATCTTTCGTTTACATGATTGTAAAAATGTAAATTCTAATATGAACTTTCTTTTAATTGGTAGGAAAGTTTGTTGGGTAGACAATGATTCAGAAATTTGGAGTGGATAATATTAACAAATATTTTCAAAGTATTATAGGAAATTCACATTAATCAACACTCATTATATTTAGGGACTATAGGATGTTGTTGACATGTCCACCCCTTTCATACAAACTACAGGCATTTTTTCTAAAGGATATGTGGTGTTATCGTTATGATTCTGAAATTTTCATTAAGTAGTATTTATTTCTATTTTTATGCATTTGTATGGATATATTCAAATTCTGTGTAAATAAAGTAGGGTAGTTTGGTGTAATTTATTTATAGACTATTTTATGATTTGTATATCAATTTACCAATTGATGCAAATCATGTATTTGATTTTGCGCATTAGTGATGAACTCCTACCACTAGATAAAGCACTAAAATTGTCTAAAATCTTTTTCCTCAATCCTAATTTTACTACTTTTGAAAACTTTTAAATTCTAAGATTAACCATTAATTGTTTAAGAATTCATTTCCACAATTGTTTATTTTAATTAAAAAATTCGGTGTAATTTTACTATTTTAAAAAAAATTAAAGAACTTCTTTATAATTATATTATATGAACTTTATGAACAAAATCCATTTTCAAATCCTAATTTCAATTTCATTTCCACCACATTTTTTTTAACCGCTCATCCTCAATTCAATTTTTTTTCTCTTTCTATAATAATTAATACATTAATATGATTGAAACTACATTTGAATCTATCATCAATTTTATATTCAACCACATACTCTTCCACCGATTAATAATTAAGTAATTTATAAAAACGATTTTTTTTTTTAAGATTTGTTATGTTGTTCTTTGATGCTCAAATGAAATATATATTTTTAAGTGATACTTAAATTAAGTGTTTTTTAAACCTTGAAGTATACAAGCGATTTTGGAAGGGGTGGCCTCTTCATTGCTATAATCCCAAAGAGAACACGGTTAAAACAAAAAAAAAAAGGTTGTTGTAACCAATTTTAATTAATTTACTTGTCTTTTAAAATCATGACAATTAGTAATAATAAAATTTTGAGTATAAATCAAAATAGGTAAAATCAATATATATTGAAAACAAGGACTGACTATTTTTTTTTACGAATGTTTTATCAAAATAGTAAATGTTTTAATACAAATATTTTTTCAATATACTTTTATCTTAATATATTAAAAATGCTTTCCTATTGAGAATTTTCTCATTTTATCCCTCCTTTATTTTACTAATAACCATTTTAACATTATTAATTATATTTAAAAATTATTAATTTACAAATTTACTTAATCTTCATTTACATGCATGAATTAATTCATGCAACTCTTCATTTATAATTTAATACAATTGAAATTGAATTTAATGCAACCCTTGAATTTTCATATTATCACCTATATATATTAACGATTTTATAGTGTGGTGATATGGAAGGATCGAACGCTAAATTCATCCCTAAGAGTATCATTGTGGCTCTTGGAAAGAATGATCTTTCTCGATTGCTTCGTGGTGGGATTGTAGACATAGTAGACATTCATGAGTCGAGAAATTTGCAGCAACAGACCATTGCAGGACCTCACTATTTGGGGTGAGGAAGGATAAAAGGCACAAATTCATGAGCATCGAAGAATGGTTGAAAGTAAAATTAAGAAGCAGGAGACAACGGGGTGGTGGAGGATGAGAGACGGCGCGGAGGGCGTGGTGAAGGCCGAATTCATAGTTGGAAATGAAAATCAAGCGTAGCCACTTCCTTCATACAGATTTGAAGGCCTTCCTACATATCTCACCATTAATTTATGTTACAGATCTTCTATTTTATAAAACATGGCATTTGATTTGATCTTTGTAAGGTGAATAAAATTCCTATATGGAAAGATATTTTCATAAAACATTAGATGATCCGATCATAATTTGCAAGCTAAAGGTAGTTGGTTAGTTGGTCATGTGTTGTAAGATACATCTTGTGTAATCTGCAGTGTTATTGCTATGGGGAGAATAAAAATAAAATTCTAATAAGGAATTCATTGTCTTGAACCATGAGATGCAATAGAATTCTAATGTATTTTCTTATTTATTTATTTCCTGTTTATACATGTATTTTAGTCTTTTGATACTTATATATGCATGATCAAGTTAAGTCAATTTTGATGAAGATTATATGTTACTTATATTTTATATTTATTGTGTGTAAGAGATTTTAATAAATAAACAAAAAATCCACACCAAAATTCACATTTACAATTTCATGAACTAATTTTAATAAAAATCACGCCTTTAAGATGATGTGATAATAATAACATTTTTTAAATTTTAATATATTAAAAGTGGCTTGGATTTGAGAAACTTTTTTACCAAAATTATATATAGTGTATTTTGAGAATTTAAGTTAAGTGTATTTTCTTTTATGACAGTGTGAATTTGAGGTAAAATAAGATGGTAGTCATTATTTTTAATAATAAGTATGAAAAGACTAATGGAATGAACATTATATATAAAGAAGTTTTGATATAAAATCCAAAAAATTAGAATTTTAATCATATATATATATATATATATATATATAATTCACGTCTCTCAATAATTTTTATCCTTTTTATTTGGAATGTCTTACAAAGTTTTTACCTCCCTAAAAATGCAAAAATTCAAAATAACCATCTACTCTCATAAATTTTAATTGCAAAAATCTCTACATAATATCACATCTAACATACTTTATCATTTATTTTTTATTACAAGAAAAATATCATAATACTCAAAAAAAAAGTTATCATTTTTTCTTAATCTTTGTGTTGGAAAAGAGGTGAAAAATATTAAAAGACGACGAAAGTATCATAAAGTATGACGTGTTTGCGATCTTTTAGTAACTTACAAACGGAATAGGATTAATTAAGGAAAAAATTTCTCAAAAAATAAAAAAGGAAAAGAAAAGGCAAGAATTCAGGTGTTTACAGGTAGAGTATGTAGTAGCATTTAATAACTTAAATAAGATTAATTAAGGAAAAAAAACAAATAAAAAAGGAAAAAGAAAAGGTGGGATACGGATGGATTTGGAGTATTTAATGGCATTTAGTTTAAAATTTAAATAAGGGAATAATTAAGGAAATACTAATAAGTAATACTCCAAATACGTTTTCTTTTTACTGTTATTACACGCGTAATAAAAAGTTAAAAAATAACTACGCGTGGTGGACACGTGGTTTAACCTAAATTAAAAACCCTAAACTGCTAAACGGTGGAATAAAACTATTAAAAGGGGCAACAGCTCAGCATTCCCAAAAAATTAAAAAAGGAAAAAAGAAAAGCCAATTAGGATTATAGCCGTAGGGGAAGGCCGTTGGAGAAAGGAGCAGGCTCCCCTGTGTATCAATGGAGAAGTACGATGATTGGTAAATTTGTTGAATTAGGGCTTTTTGATTTATTATATTTTTCTTGTTTGATCAAATCTTGTTTTTGAGTCGCAGTTTCTTTAATCTCTTTTTAACTCCCGTTTTCTTGAACGAATTTATTTTCAGCCGCAGTTCCTTGATCGAATCTTTTTTTTTTTTAACTCCGTTTTCTTGCTTTGAAAATTCTCCATCTATCTTTAATCACAATATTTTATGTTCATGTGTGTTTATGTTCTTGATTCTTTGAGTTACATTTTTTTTTAATCAAGAAAGTATTATCAGTTCTTGAATTTACTTTATCTTGAATTTTACTTTCATTACAATATTGTATGTTCACGTATGGTCATGTTCTTGACTCTTGAGTTACATTTTTTTTAAATCAAGAAAGTATTGTCTGTTCTTGAATTTACTTTCTTGATGTCCTTCACTTGAAGCCCTTGTATATACGTGAACTAGTAACGTATTGTTGGTTGGTATTTTATTGGAAGTTTTCATGTTCTATTTTTCTCAATTCATCCTTCCCCCTCGACCTCCCTATCTTCCTCTTTCCATGCCCTGCCACCCTTTTTCCTCACTGCTCATTGCGGATTTTGGTTCCATTTATATCTTCGGTTCTTGTTTTGTATGCGCTGATGTTCTTTCATGAATACTCACTTTGATCAAACTAATCTCACAGGGACGTTTGGATTTAGAACCAGATGGAGATTCAAAGCCTGGATGGCGGATGCACTCTGAGGGTTTACATCAATGTGGCCTTTTCTAAGAAAACCATGTGGTAAGGTTTCCCTCAATTTTCTGTGCTTCTTGGCTGATGATAAATTGAAAAATAACTCTGAAAATTATCAATCATGACTCTGATACCTTCTGTTATGAATTTCTGTAGCGTGCCCTATGAAATAGTAAATTGGTGATTTCAGAGGGGAAAAAATAGAAGTAGAGAATGTATGTACAATACTAAAAGAATGTTATTGGGAGGCTGAATGATCTTTTGGGAAACAACTTTGTCACCCAAACTATTATTGGGTAGCTGTGGCTCCCTAGCTAGGTAGATGCAATTCTGATCATGACATCTAAACAATAAATTTCCTCAATTAACTATCTGGAATCTTATTCAAACACAGCTCATTAATAAAGTAGGAACTAAAGAATTGTGCTTGAAGGTCCTAATTTTACATGAAAGATTGTGCAGTCGGTAGTATAAGAGTGCCGAGAAGCTTATGCAATTTGGATAGACCTTGTATCCTTCTTGTCTTATTTTGATTAGCGTTTGAACTTTCCATTTTCTTTTCATTTTCCTTTTCCTTTTCCTCCTTGTATTTAAAGATTGTGCGAAACTAATGCTTCAGGCATATAATTTGTCAAAGCAAAAGAAACTGAAGGAGTTTAGGTATTTCTTTTTTAAAGCGCGTAAACCTGGATAACAGTCCTTATTTTACTCTTGAAAGAACTACTTCAAGGAGTT
Organism: Pogostemon cablin; assembly: GCA_023678885.1. Classification (NCBI taxonomy): domain Eukaryota; kingdom Viridiplantae; phylum Streptophyta; class Magnoliopsida; order Lamiales; family Lamiaceae; genus Pogostemon; species Pogostemon cablin. The sequence goes on along the minus strand of CM043001.1, from coordinate 25,882,506 downwards.
CACTTAGCTTGCATTATTGTGATCTGGCCTGCTATGCTAGGTTTTGAAGTTACGTATGTTAACTAATTAATTTTCACAGGAAGTAATGCATCCAACATGATTGCATCTCAATTATTTTCATCTCCTTAATTAATGTTCAGCATGATGAAAATTGATGGTTTGCATGCAGATGTCATTGCACATAAAACAATATGTCATTGCACATAAAACAATGCTACATTCCTTGATGAAAATGGATGGTTTGCATGCAGATGTCATTGCACATACATCAATGCTACAAGCCTACAGTGCTGCTGGTGGGTTTGTTTTTGATCATATTTTCATTATTTAGGTATGCAACGACTTTCCTTTTTTAACTTCATGTCTAATTTCTTCATTTTCTCCTTTTTTTTATCTTTTTTGTAGATTCCTCCTTCGACTTTGAAGACCCTCGAGGGACCGCACTTCATCCCGTCCCGCCTGCTTCGGACCTCGACTCGTATTTAGGTATGCAACGACTTTCCTTTTTAAACTTCTTGTCTAATTTCTTCTTTTTTTCCTTTTTTTTATCTTTTCTGTAGATTCCTCCTTCGACTTTGAAGACCCTCGAGGACCGCACTTCATCTAGTCCGCCTGCTTCGGACCTCGATTCGTATTTAGGTATGCAACGACTTTCCTTTTTTAACTTCATGTCTAATTTCTTCATTTTCTCCTTTTTTTTAATCTTTTTTGTAGATTCCTCCACCGACTTAGAAGACTCTCGAGGGACCGCATTTCATCCCGTCCAGCCTGCTTCGGACCTCGACTCGTATTTAGGTATGCAACGACTTTCCTTTTTTAACTTCACGTCTAATTTCTTCCTTTTTTATCTTTTTTGTAGGTTCCTCCTTCGACTTGGAAGACCCTCGAGGGACCGCACTTCATCCCGTCCCGCCTGCTTCGGACCTCGACTCGGATTTAGGTATGCAACGACTTTGTTTTTTTAACTTCACGTCTAATTTCTTCCTTTTTTTTCCTTTTTTGATATTTTTTTTAGGTTCCTCCTCCGACTTGGAAGACCCTCGAGGGACCGCACTTCATCCCGTCCCGCTTGCTACGGACCTCGACTCGTATATAGGTATGCAACGACTTTCCTTTTTTAACTTCATGTCTAATTTCTTCATTTTTTCCTTTTTTTTATCTTTTTTGTAGATTCCTCCTTCGACTTTGAAGACCTTCGAGGACCGCACTTCATCCCGTCCCGCCTGCTTCGGACCTCGACTCGTATTTAGGTATGCAACGATTTTCCTTTTTTAACTTCATGTCTAATTTCTTCATTTTTTCCTTTTTTTATCTTTTTTGTAGATTTCTCCTTCGACTTTGAAGACCCTCGTGGACCGCACTTCATCCCGTCCCGCCTGCTTTGGACCTCGACTCGTATATAGGTATGTAACGACTTTCCTTTTTTAACTTCACGTATAATTTCTTCTTTTATTGATCTTTTTTGTAGGTTCCTCCTCCGAATATTGAAGACCCTCGAGGGACCGCACTTCATCCCGTCCCGCCTGCTTCGGACCTCGACTCGTATTTAGGTTTGCAACGACTTTCTTTTTTTAACTTCATGTCTAATTTCTTCCTTTTTCCTTTTTTTATCTTTTTTGTAGATTCCTCCTTCGACTTTGAAGACCCTCGAGGATCGCACTTCATCCCGTCCCGCCTGCTTCGGACCTCGACTCGTATTTAGGTATGCAACGACTTTCCTTTTTTAACTTCATATCTAATTTCTTCCTTTTCTCCTTTTTTATAATCTTTTTTGTAGATTCCTCCTTCGACTTTGAAGACCCTCGAGGACCGCACTTCATCCCGTCCCGCCTGCTTCGGACCTCGACTCGTATTTAGGTATGCAATGATTTTCCTTTTTTAACTTCACGTCTAATTTCTTCTTTTTTTTATCTTTTTGTAGATTCTTCCTCCGACTTAGAAGACCCTCGAGGGACCGCACTTCATCCCGTCTCGCCTGCTTCGGACCTCGACTCATGTTTAGGTATGCAACGACTTTCCTTTTTTAACTTCACGTCTAATTTCTTCCTTTTTTGATCTTTTTTATAGGTTCCTCCTCCAACTTTAAAGACCATCGAGGGACCGCACTTCATCCCGTCCCTCCTGTTTCGAACATCGACTCGTATTTAGGTATGCAACGACTTTCCTTTTTTAACTTCACGTCTAATTTCTTCCTTTTTTCCTTTTTTTTCTATCTTTTTTGTAGCTTCCTCTTTCGACTTTGAAGACCCTCAAGGACCGCACTTCATCCCGTCCCGCCTGCTTCGGACCTCGACTCGTATAAAGGTATGCAACGACTTTCCTTTTTTAACTTCACGTCTAATTTCTTCCTTTTTTGATCTTTTTTGTAGGTTCTTCCTCCGAATTTTGAAGACCCTCGAGGGACCGCACTTCATCCCGTCCCGCCTACTTCGGACCTCGACTCATATTTAAGTATACAACGACTTTCCTTTTTTAACTTCATGTCTAATTTCTTCCTTTTTTCTTTATCTTTTTTGTAGATTCTTCCTCCGACTTAGAAGACCCTCGAGGGACCGCACTTCATCCCGTCCCGCCTGCTTCGGACCTTGACTCGTATTTAGGTATGCAACGACTTTTATTTTTTAACTTCACGTCTAATTTCTTCCTTTATTGATCTTTTTTGTAGGTTCCCCCTCCGAATTTTGAAGACCCTCGAGGGACCGCACTTCATCCCGTCCCGCCTACTTCGGACCTCGACTCATATTTAGGTATGCAACGACTTTCCTTTTTTAACTTCATGTCTAATTTCTTCCTTTTTTTCTTTTTTTTATCTTTTTTGTAGATTCCTCCTTCGATTTTGAAGACCCTCGAGAACCGCACTTCATCCCGTCCCGCCTGCTTCGGACCTCGACTCGTATTTAGGTATGAACGACTTTCATTTTTTAACTTCATGTCTAATTTCTTCCTTTTTTCTTTTTTTTTATCTTTTTTGTAGATTCCTCCTTCGATTTTGAAGACCCTCGAGCACCGCACTTCATCCTGTCCCGTCTACTTCAGACCTCGACTCGTATTTAGGTATGAACGACTTTCCTTTTTTAACTTCATGTCTAATTTCTTCATTTTTTCCTTTTTTTTATCTTTTTTGTAGATTCCTCATTCGACTTTGAAGACCCTCGAGGACCGCACTTCATCCCGTCCCGCCTGCTTCGGACTTCGACCCGTATTTAGGTATGCTACGACTTTTCTTTTTTAACTTCACGTCTAATTTCTTCCTTTTTTGATCTTTTTGTAGGTTCCTCCTCCGATTTGGAAGACCCTCGAGGGACCGCACTTCATCCCGTCCCGCCTGCTTCGGACCTCGACTCGTATTTATGTATGCAACGACTTTCTTTTTTTAACTTCATGTCTAATTTCTTCCTTTTTTTCCTTTTTTTATCTTTTTTGTAGATTCCTCCTTCGACTTTGAAGACCCTCGAGGATCGCACTTCATCCCGTCCCGCCTGCTTCGGACCTCGACTCGTATATAGGTATGCAACGACTTTACTTTTTTAACTTCACGTCTAATTTCTTCCTTTATTGATCTTTTTTGTAGGTTCCTCCTCCGATTTGGAAGACCCTCGAGAGACCGCACTTCATCCCGTCCCGCCTGCTTCGGACCTCGACTCATATTTAGGTATGCAACGACTTTCTTTTTTTAACTTCATGTCTAATTTCTTCCTTTTTTCCTTTCTTTTATCTTTTTTTGTAGATTCCTCCTTCGATTTTGATGACCTTCGAGGACCGCACTTCATCCCGTCCCGCCTCCTTCGAACCTCGACTCGTATTTGGGTATTAACGACTTTCCTTTTTTAACTTCATGTCTAATTTCCTACTTTTTTCCTTTTTTTTATCTTTTTTGAAGATTCCCCCTTCGACTTTGAAGACCCTCGAGAACCGCACTTCATCTCGTCCCGCCTGCTTCGGACCTCGACCCGTATATAGGTATGCAACGACTTTTCTTTTTTAACTTCACGTCTAATTTCTTCCTTTTTTGATCTTTTTTGTAGATTCCTCCTCCGACTTGGAAGACCCTCGAGGGACCGCACTTCATCCCGTCCCGCCTGCTTCGGACCTCGACTCGTATTTAGGTATGCAACGACTTTCCTTTTTTTTATCTTTTCTGTAGATTCCTCCTTCGACTTTGAAGACCCTCGAGGACCGCACTTCATCCAGTGCCACCTGCTTCGGACCTCGACTCGTATTTAGGTATGCAACGACTTTCCTTTTTTAACTTCATGTCAAATTTCTTCCTTTTCTCTTTTTTTTTATCTTTTTTGTAGATTCCTCCTCCGACTTAGAAGACCCTCGAGGGACCGAACTTCATCTCGTCCAGCCTGCTTCGGACCTCGACTCGTATTTAAGTATGCAACGACTTTCCTTTTTTAACTTCACGTCTAATTTCTTCCCTTTTTATCTTTTTTGTAGGTTCCTCCTTCGTCTTGGAAGACCCTCGAGGACCGCACTTCATCCCGTCCCGCCTGCTTCGGACCTCGACTCGGATTTAGGTGTGCAACGACTTTGTTTTTTTAACTTCACGTCTAATTTCTTCCCTTTTTTTTCCTTTTTTGATATTTTTTGTAGGTTCCTCCTCCGACTTGGAAGACCCTCGAGGGACCGCACTTCATCCCGTCCCGCTTGCTACGGACCTCGACTCGTATATAGGTATGCAACGACTTTACTTTTTTAACTTCATGTCTAATTTCTTCATTTTTTCCTTTTTTTTATCTTTTTTGTTGATTCCTCCTTCGACTTTGAAGATCCTCGAGGACCGCACTTCATCCCGTCCCGCCTTCTTCGGACCTCGACCCGTATTTAGGTATGCTACGACTTTCCTTTTTTAACTTCACGTCTAATTTCTTCCTTTATTGATCTTTTTTGTAGGTTCCTCCTACGAATTTTGAAGACCCTCGAGGGACCGCACTTCATCCCGTCCAGCCTGCTTCAGACCTCGACTCATATTTAGGTATGCAACGACTTTCCTTTTTTAACTTCATGTCTAATTTCTTCCTTTTTTCCTTTTTTTTATCTTTATATAGATTCCTTCTTCGATTTTGAAGACCCTCGAGGACCGCACTTCATCCCGTCCCGCCTGCTTCGGACCCGACTCGTATTTAGGTATGAACGTCTTTCCTTTTTTAACTTCATGTCTAATTTCTTCATTTTTTCCTTTTTTTTTAACTTTTTTGTAGATTCCTCCTCTTATTTTGAAGACCCTCGAGCACCGCACTTCATCCTGTCCCGCCTGCTTCGGACCTCGACTCGTATTTTGGTATACAACGACTTTCCTTTTTTAACTTCATGTCTAATTTCATCCTTTTATCCTTTTTTTTATCTTTTTTGTAGATTCCTCCTCCGACTTAGAAGACCCTCGAGGGACCGCACTTCATCCCGTCCAGCCTGCTTCGGACCTCGACTCGTATTTAAGTATGCAACGACTTTCCTTTTTTAACTTCACGTCTAATTTCTTCCTTTTTTATCTTTTTTGCAGGTTCCTCCTTCGACTTGGAAGACCCTCGAGGACCGCACTTCATCCCGTCCCGCCTGCTTCGGACCTCGACTCGGATTTAGGTATGCAACGACTTTGTTTTTTTAACTTCACATCTAATTTCTTCCCTTTTTTTCCTTTTTTGATATTTTTTGTAGGTTCCTCCTCCGACTTGGAAGACCCTCGAGGGACCGCACTTCATCCCGTCCCGCTTGCTACGGACCTCGACTCGTATATAGGTATGCAACGACTTTCCTTTTTTAACTTCATGTCTAATTTATTCATTTTTTCCTTTTTTTATCTTTTTTGTTGATTCCTCCTTCGACTTTGAAGACCCTCGAGGACCGCACTTCATCCCGTCCCGCCTTCTTCGGACCTCGACCCGTATTTAGGTATGCTACGACTTTCCTTTTTTAACTTCACGTCTAATTTCTTCCTTTATTGGTCTTTTTTGTAGGTTCCTCCTCCGAATTTTGAAGACCCTCGAGGACCGCACTTCATCCCATCCCGCCTGCTTCGGACCTCGACTCGTATTTAGGTATGAACGACTTTCTTTTTTTAACTTCATGTCTAATTTCTTCGTTTTTTCCTTTTTTTATCTTTTTTGTAGATTCCTCCTTCGACTTTGAAGACTTTCGAGGACCGCACTTCATCCCGTCCCGCCTGCTTCGGACCTCGACCCGTATATAGGTATGCAACGACTTTCCTTTTTTAACTTCACGTCTAATTTCTTCATTTTTTGATCTTTTTTGTAGGTTCCTCCTCCGACTTGGAAGACCCTTGAGGGACCGCACTTCATCCCGTCCCGCCTGCTTCGGACCTCGACCCGTATATAGGTATGCAACGACTTTCCTTTTTTAATTTCACGTCTAATTTCTTCCTTTTTTGATCTTTTTTAATTTCTTACTTTTTTCTTTTTTTTTTTTTCATTTTTGTTGATTCCTCTTTCGACTTTGAAGACCCTTGAGGATCGTACTTCATCCCGTCCGGCCTGCTTCGGACCTCGACTCGTATTTAGGTATGCAACGACTTTCCTTTTTTAACTTCATGTCTAATTTCTTCCTTTTCTCCTTTTTTTTATCTTTTTTGTAGATTCCTCCTCCGACTTGGAAGACTACCGCACTTCATCCAGTCCTGCTTGCTTTGGACCTCGACTCATATTTAGGTATGCAACGACTTTCCTTTTTAACTTCATGTCTAATTTCTTCATTTTTTCCTTTTTTTATCTTTTTTGTAGATTCCTCCTTCGACTTTGAAGACCCTCGAGGACCGCACTTCATCCCGTCCCGCCTGCTTCGGACCTCGACTTGTATTTAGGTATGAACGACTTTCCTTTTTTAACTTCATGTCTAATTTCTTCCTTTTTTCCTTTTTTTTATCTTTTTTGTAGATTCCTCCTTCGATTTTGAAGACCCTCGAGAATCGCACTTCATCCCGTCCCGCCTGTTTCGGACCTCGACTCGTATTTAGGTATGCAACGACTTTCCTTTTTTAACTTCACGTCTCATTTCTTCCTTTTTTCCCTTTTTTTTTAATCTTTTTTGTAGCTTTCTCCTTCGACTTTGAAGACACTCGGGGACCGCACTTCATCCCGTCCCGCCTGCTTCAAACTTCGACTCGTATTTAGGTATGAAAGACTTTCCTTTTTTAACTTCATGTCTAATTTCTTCCTTTTTTTATCTTTTTTGTAGATTCTTCCTTCAACTTTGAAGACCCTCGAGGACCGCACTACATCCCGTCCCGCCTGCTTCGGACCTCGACCCGTATATAGGTATACAACGACTTTTCTTTTTTAACTTCAAGTCTAATTTCTTCCTTTTTTGATCTTTTTTGTAGGTTCCTCCTCCGACTTGGAAACCCTCGAGGGACCGCACTTCATCCCGTCCCTCCTGCTTCGGACCTCGACTCGTATTTAGGTATGCAACGACTTTTCTTTTTTAACTTCACGTCTAATTTCTTCTATTTTTGATCTTTTTTGAAGGTTCCTCCTCCGACTTGGAAGACCCTCGAGGGACCGCACTTCATCCCGTCCCGCCTGCTTCGGACCTCGACTCGTATTTAGGTATGCAACGACTTTCCTTTTTTAACTTCACGTCTAATTTCTTCCTTTCTTCCTTTTTTTCTTTTTTTTTAATCTTTTTTGTAGCTTTCTCCTTCGACTTTGAAGACCCTCGGGGACCGCACTTCATCCCGTCCCGCCTGCTTCGGACTTCGACTCGTATATAGGTATGCAACGACTTTTTTTTAACTTCACGTCTAATTTCTTCCTTTATTGAACTTTTTTGTAGGTTCCTCCTCCGAATTTTGAAGACCCTCGAGGGACCGCACTTCATCCTGTCCCGCCTGCTTCGGACCTCGACTCATATTTAGGTATGCAACGACTTTCCTTTTTTAACTTAATGTCTAATTTCTTCCTTTTTTCCTTTCTTTTATCTTTTTTGTAGATTCCTCCTTCGATTTTGAAGACCTTCGAGGACCGCACTTCATCCCGTCCCGCCTGCTTCGGACCTCGACTCGTATTTAGGTATGCAACGACTTTCCTTTTTTAACTTCATGTCTAATTTCTTCATTTTCTCCTTTTTTTTATCTTTTTTGTAGATTCCTCCTTCGACTTTGAAGACCCTCGAGGGACCGCACTTCATCCCGTCCCGTCTGCTTCGGACCTCGACTCATATTTAGGTATGCAATGACTTTTTTTTTTTAACTTCATGTCTAATTTCTTCCTTTTTTCCTTTTTTTTAATCTTTTTTGTAGATTCCTCCTTCGATTTTGAAGACCCTCGAGCACCGCACTTCATCCCGTCCCGCCTGCTTCGGACCTCGACTCGTATTTAGGTATGCAACGACTTACCTTTTTTAACTTCACGTCTAATTTCTTCCTTTTTTTCCTTTTTTTTCTATCTTTTTTGTAGTTTCTTCTTTCGACATTGAAGACCCTCGAGGACCGCACTTCATCCCGTCCCACCTGCTTTGGACCTCGACTCGTATATAGGTATGCAACGACTTTCCTTTTTTAACTTCACGTCTAATTTCTTCCTTTTTTGATCTTTTTTGTAGGTTCTTCCTCCGAATTTTGAAGACCCTCGAGGGACCACACTTCATCCCGTCCCGCCTGCTTCGGACCTCGACTCATATTTAGGTATGCAACGACTTTCCTTTTTTAACTTCATGTCTAATTTCTTCCTTTTTTCTTTATCTTTTTTGTAGATTCTTCCTCCGGCTTAGAAGACCCTCGAGGGACCGCACTTCATCCCGTCCCGCCTGCTTCGGACCTTGACTCGTATTTAGGTATGCAACGACTTTCATTTTTTAACTTCACGTTTAATTTCTTCCTTTTTGTCCTTTTTTTTAATCTTTTTTGTAGATTCCTCCTTCGACTTTGAAGACCATCGAGGACCGCACTTAATCCCGTCCCGCCTGCTTCGTACCTCGACTCGTATATAGGTATGCAACGACTTTCCTTTTTTAACTTTACGTCTAATTTCTTCCTTTTTTGATCTTTTATATAGGTTCCTCCTCCGACTTGGAAGACCCTCGAGGGACCGCACTTCATCCCGTTCTGCCTGCTTCGGACCTCGACTCGTATTTAGGTATGCAACGACTTTCCTTTTTTAACTTCATGTCTAATTTCTTCATTTCTTCCTTTTTTTTTATCTTTTTTGTAGATTCCTCCATCAACTTTGAAGACCCTCGAGGACCTCACTTCATCCCGTCCCGCCTGCTTCGGACCTCGACTCGTATTTAGGTATGCAACGACTTTCCTTTTTTAACTTCACGTCTAATTTCTTCCTTTTTTGATCTTTTTTGTAGGTTCCTCCTCTGACTTGGAAGACCTTCGAGGGACCGCACTTCATCCCGTCCCGCCTGCTTCGGACCTTGACTCGTATTTAGGTATGCAACGACTTTCCTTTTTTAACTTCATGTCTAATTTCTTCATTTTCTCCTTTTTTTAATCTTTTTTGTAGATTCCTCCTTCGATTTTGAAGACCCTTGAGTACCGCACTTCATCCCGTCCCGCCTGCTTCGGACCTCTACTCGTATTTAGGTATGAACGACTTCCTTTTTTAACTTCATGTCTAATTTCTTCCTTTTTACCTTTTTTTATCTTTTTTGTAGATTCCTCCTTCAACTTTGTAGACCCTCGAGGACCGCACTTCATCCCGTCCCGCCTGCTTCGGACCTCGACCCGTATTTAGGTATGCTACGACTTTCCTTTTTTAACTTCACGTCTAATTTCTTCCTTTATTGATCTTTTTTGTAGGTTCCTCCTCCGAATTTTGAAGACCTTCGAGGGACCGCACTTCATCCCGTCCCGCCTGCTTCGGACCTCGACTCATATTTAGGTATGCAACGACTTTCCTTTTTGAACTTCATGTTTAATTTCTTCCTTTTTTCCTTTTTTTTTCTTTTTTGTAGATTCCTCCTTCGACTTTGAAGACCCTCGAGGTTCGCACTTCATCCCGTCCCGCCTGCTTTGGACCTCGACTCGTATTTAGGTATGTACGACTTTCCTTTTTTAACTTCATGTCTAATTTCTTACTTTTTTCTTTTTTTTTTTATCTTTTTTGTAGATTCCTCCTTCGACTTTGAAGACCCTTGAGGATCGCACTTCATCCCGTCCCGCCTGCTTCGGACCTCGACTCGTATTTGGGTATGCAACGACTTTCCTTTTTTAACTTCATGTCTAATTTCTTCATTTTCTCCTTTTTTTTATCTTTTTTGTAGATTCCTCCTTCGACTTTGAAGACCCTCGAGGGATCGCACTTCATCCCGTCCCGCCTGCTTCGGACCTCGACTCATATTTAGGTATGCAACGACTTTCCTTTTTTAACTTCATGTCTAATTTCTTCCTTTTTTCTTTTTTTTTTATCTTTTCTGTAGATTTCTCCTTCGACTTTGAAGACCCTCGAGGACCGCACTTCATCTAGTCCCGCCTGCTTCGGACCTCGACTCGTATTTAGGTATGCAACGACTTTCCTTTTTTAACTTCATGTCTAATTTCTTCCTTTTATCATTTTTTTTAATCTTTTTTGTAGATTCCTCCTCCGACTTAGAAGACCCTCGAGGGACCGCACTTCATCCCATCCAGCCTGCTTCGGACCTCGACTCGTATTTAGGTATGCAACGACTTTTCTTTTTTAACTTCACGTCTAATTTCTTCCTTTTTTATCTTTTTTGTAGGTTCCTCCTCCGACTTGGAAGACCCTCGAGGGACCGCACTTCATCCCGTCCCGCCTGCTTCGCACCTCGACTCGTATTTAGGTATGCAATGACTTTCTTTTTTAAACTTCATGTCTAATTTCTTCATTTTTTTTCTTTTTTTTTATCTTTTTTGTAGATTCCTCCTTCGACTTTGAAGTCCCTCGAGGATCGCACTTCATCCCGTCCCGCCTGCTTCGGACCTCGACTCGTATTTAGGTATGCAACGACTTTCCTTTTTTAACTTCATGTCTAATTTCTTCATTTTCTCCTTTTTTTTTATCTTTTTTGTAGATTCCTCCTTCGACTTTGAAGACCCTCAAGGGACCGCACTTCATCCCGTCCCGCCTGCTTCGGACCTCGACTCATATTTAGGTATGCAACGACTTTTCTTTTTTAACTTCATGTCTAATTTCTTCATTTTTTCCTTTTTTTTAATCTTTTTTGTAGATTCCTCCTTCGATTTTGAAGACCCTCGAGCACCGCACTTCATCCTGTCCCGTCTGCTTCGAACCTCGACTCGTATTTAGGTATGAACGACTTTCCTTTTTTAACTTCACGTCTAATTTCTTCATTTTTACCTTTTTTTTATCTTTTTTGTAGATTCCTCCTTCGATTTTGAAGACCCTCGGGGACCGCACTTCATCCCATCCCGCGCTTCGGACCTCGAATCGTATTTAGGTATGAACGACTTTCCTTTTTTAACTTCATGTCTAATTTCTTCCTTTTTTCCTTTTTTTTTATCTTTTTTGTAGATTCCTCAAATTTTGAAGACCCTCTAGCACCGCACTTCATCCCGTCCCGCCTGCTTCGGACCTCGACTCGTATTTAGGTATGAACGACTTTCTTTTTTTAACTTCATGTCTAATTTCTTCCTTTTTTCCTTTTTTTAATCTTTTTTGTAGATTTCTCCTTCGATTTTGAAGACCCTCGAGCACCGCACTTCATCCCGTCCCGCCTGCTTCGGACCTCGACTAGTATTTAGGTATGAACGACTTTCCTTTTTTAACTTCATGTCTAATTTCTTCCTTTTTACCTTTTTTTTTTATCTTTTTTGTAGATTCCTCCTTCGACTTTGAAGACCCTCGAGGACCGCACTTCATCCCGTCCCGCCTGCTTCGGACCTCTACTCGTATTTAGGTATGCAACGACTTTCCTTTTTTAACTTCACGTCTAATTTCTTCCTTTTTTTTCCTTTTTTGATATTTTTTTTAGGTTCCTCCTCCGACTTGGAAGACCCTCGAGGGACCGCACTTCATCCCGTCCCGCTTGCTACGGACCTCGACTCGTATATAGGTATGCAACGACTTTCCTTTTTTAACTTCATGTCTAATTTCTTCATTTTTTCCTTTTTTTTATCTTTTTTGTAGATTCCTCCTTCGACTTTGAAGACCCTCGAGGACCGCACTTCATCCCATCCCGCCTGCTTCGGACCTCGACTCGTATTTAGGTATGCAACGACTTTCCTTTTTTAACTTCACGTCTAATTTCTTCCTGTTTTGATCTTTTTTGTAGGTTCCTCCTCCGACTTGGAAGACCCTCGAGGGAGCGCATTTCATCCCGTCCAGCCTGCTTCGGACCTCGACTCGTATTTAGGTATGCAACGACTTTCCTTTTTTAACTTCACGTCTAATTTCTTCCTTTTTTTATCTTTTTTGTAGGTTCCTCCTTCGACTTGGAAGACCCTCGAGGGACCGCACTTCATCTTGTCCCGCCTGCTTCGGACCTCGACTCGGATTTAGGTATGCAATGACTTTGTTTTTTTAACTTTACGTCTAATTTCTTCCTTTTTTTTCCTTTTTTGATATTTTTTTAGGTTCCTCCTCCGACTTGGAAGACCTTCGAGGGACCGCACTTCATCCCGTCCCGCTTGCTACGGACCTCGACTCGTATATAGGTATGCAACGACTTTTCTTTTTTAACTTCATGTCTAATTTCTTCATTTTTTCCTTTTTTTTATCTTTTTTGTAGATTCCTCCTTCGACTTTGAAGACCCTCGAGGACCGCACTTCATCCCGTCCCGCCTGCTTCGGACCTCGACTAGTATTTAGGTATGCAACGACTTTCCTTTTTTAACTTCACGTCTAATTTCTTTCTTTTTTTTTCTTTTTTGTAGATTCTTCCTCTGACCTAGAAGACCATCGTGGGACCGCACTTCATCCCGTCCCGCCTGCTTCGGACCTTGACTCGTATTTAGGTATGCAACGACTTTTCTTTTTTAACTTCACGTCTAATTTCTTTCTTTTTTACTTTTTTTTAATCTTTTTTGTAGCTTTCTCCTTCGACTTTGAAGACCCTCGTGGACCGCACTTCATCACGTCCCGCCTGCTTCGGACTTCGACTCGTATATAGGTATGGAACGACTTTCCTTTTTTAACTTCACGTATAATTTCTTCCTTTATTGAACTTTTTTGTAGGTTCCTTCTCCGAATTTTGAAGACCCTCGATGGACCGCACTTCATCCCGTCCCGCCTGCTTCGGACCTCGACTCATGTTTAGGTATGCAACGACTTTCCTTTTTTAACTTCACGTCTAATTTCTTCCTTTTTTGATCTTTTTTATAGGTTCCTCCTCCAACTTTAAAGACCATCGAGGGACCGCACTTCATCCCGTCCCTCCTGTTTCGAACATCGACTCGTATTTAGGTATGCAACGACTTTCCTTTTTTAACTTCACATCTAATTTCTTCTTTTTTTTCCTTTTTTTTTCTATCTTTTTTGTAGCTTCCTCTTTCGACTTTGAAGACCCTCGAGGACCGCACTTCATCCCGTCCCGCCTGCTTCGGACCTCGACTCGTATATAGGTATGCAACGACTTTCCTTTTTTAACTTCACGTCTAATTTCTTCCTTTTTTGATCTTTTTTGTAGGTTCTTCCTCCGAATTTTGAAGACCCTCGAGGGACCGCACTTCATCCCGTCCCGCATGCTTCGGACCTCGACTCATATTTAGGTATGCAACGACTTTCCTTTTTTAACTTCATGTCTAATTTCTTCCTTTTTTCTTTATCTTTTTTGTAGATTCTTCCTCCGGCTTAGAAAACCCTCGAGGGACCGCACTTCATCCCGTCCCGCCTGCTTCGGACCTTGACTCGTATTTAGGTATGCAACGACTTTCATTTTTTAACTTCACGTCCAATTTCTTCCTTTTTTTCCTTTTTTTTAATTTTTTTTTGTAGATTCCTCCATCGACTTTGAAGACCATCGAGGACCGCACTTCATCCCGTCCCGCCTGCTTCGTACCTCGACTCGTATATAGGTATGCAACGACTTTCCTTTTTTAACTTCACGTCTAATTTCTTCCTTTTTTGATCTTTTATGTAGGTTCCTCCTCCGACTTGGAAGACCCTCGAGGGACCGCACTTCATCCCGTCCTGCCTGCTTCGGACCTCGACTCGTATTTAGGTATTCAACGACTTTCTTTTTTAACTTCATGTCTAATTTCTTCATTTCTTCCTTTTTTTTATCTTTTTTGTAGATTCCTCCTTCAACTTTGAAGACCCTCGAGGACAGCACTTCATCCCGTCCCGCTTACTTCGGACCTCGACTCGTATTTAGGTATGCAACGACTTTTCTTTTTTAACTTCACGTCTAATTTCTTCCTTTTTTGATCTTTTTTGTAGGTTCCTCCTCTGACTTGGAAGACCCTCGAGGGACCGCACTTCATCCCGTCCCGCCTGCTTCGGACCTTGACTCGTATTTAGGTATGCAACGACTTTCCTTTTTTAACTTCATGTCTAATTTCTTCATTTTCTCTTTTTTTTTTATCTTTTTTTGTAGATTCATCCTTCGACTTTGAAGATCCTCGAGCACCGCACTTCATCCCGTTCCGCCTGCTTCGGACCTCGACTCGTATTTAGTTATGAACGACTTTCCTTTTTTAACTTCATGTCTAATTTCTTCCTTTTTACCTTTTTTTTATCTTTTTTGTAGGTTCCTCCTTCGACTTTGAAGACTCTCGAGGACCGCACTTCATCCCGTCCCGCATGCTTCGGACCTCGACCCGTATTTAGGTATGCTACGACTTTCCTTTTTTAACTTCACGTCTAATTTCTTCCTTTATTGATCTTTTTTCTTGGTTCCTCCTCCGAATTTTGAAGACCCTCGAGGGACCGCACTTCATCCCGTCCCGCCTGCTTCGGATCTCGACTCGTATTTAGGTATGCAACGACTTTCCTTTTTTAACTTCATGTCTAATTTCTTCCTTTTCTCTTTTTTTTTTATCTTTTCTGTAGATTCCTCCTTCGACTTTGAAGATCCTCGAGGACCGCACTTCATCTAGTCCCACCTGCTTCGGACCTCGACTCGTATTTAGGTATGCAACGACTTTCCTTTTTTAACTTCATGTCTAATTTCTTCCTTTTCTCCTTTTTTTAATCTTTTTTGTAGATTCCTCCTCCGACTTAGAAGACCCTCGAGGGACCGCACTTCATCCCGTCCAGCCTGCTTCGGACCTCGACTCGTATTTAGGTATGCAACGACTTTCCTTTTTTAACTTCACGTCTAATTTCTTCCTTTTTTATCTTTTTTGTAGGTTCCTCCTCCGAATTGGAAGACCCTCGAGGGACCGCACTTCATCCCGTCCCGCCTGCTTCGCACCTCGACTCGTATTTAGGTATGCAATGACTTTCTTTTTTAAACTTCATGTCTAATTTCTTCATTTTTTCCTTTTTTTATCTTTTTTGTAGATTCCTCCTTCGACTTTGAAGTCCCTCGAGGATCGCACTTCATCCCGTCCCGCCTGCTTCGGACCTCGACTCGTATTTAGGTATGCAACGACTTTTCTTTTTTAACTTTATGTCTAATTTCTTCCTTTTTTCCTTTTTTTAATCTTTTTTGTAGATTCCTCCTTCGATTTTGAAGACCCTCGAGCACCGCACTTCATCCTGTCCCGCCTGCTTCGAACCTCGACTCGTATTTAGGTATGTAACGACTTTCCTTTTTTAACTTCATGTCTAATTTCTTCCTTTTTTATCTTTTTTGTAGATTCCTCCTTCGACTTGGAAGACCCTCGAGGGACCGCACTTCATCCCGTCCCGCGTGCTTCGCACATCGACTCGTATTTAGGTATGCAATGACTTTCTTTTTTAAACTTCATGTCTAATTTCTTCCTTTTTTTTCTTTTTTTTTTTTCTTTTTTGTAGATTCCTCCTTCGACTTTGAAGACCCTCGAGGATCGCACTTCATCCCGTCCCGCCTGCTTCGGACCTTGACTCGTATTTAGGTATGCAACGACTTTCCTTTTTTAACTTCATGTCTAATTTCTTTCTTTTTTCCTTTTTTTAATCTTTTTTGTAGATTCCTCCTTCGATTTTGAAGACCCTCGAGCACCGCACTTCATCCTGTCCCGCCTGCTTCGAACCTCGACTCGTATTTAGGTATGAACGACTTTCCTTTTTTAACTTCATGTCTAATTTCTTCCTTTTTACCTTTTTTTTTATCTTTTTTGTAGATTCCTCCTTCGATTTTGAAGACCCTCGGGGACCGCACTTCATCCCGTCCCGCGCTTCGGACCTCGACTCGTATTTAGGTATGAACGACTTTCCTTTTTTAACTTCATGTCTAATTTCTTCCTTTTTTCCTTTTTTTTATCTTTTTTGTAGATTCCTCCTATTTTGAAGACCCTCGAGCACCGCACTTCATCCCGTCCCGCCTGCTTCGGACCTCGACTCGTATTTAGGTATGAACGACTTTCTTTTTTTAACTTCATGTCTAATTTCTTCATTTTTTCCTTTTTTTTTATCTTTTTTGTAGATTCCTCCTTCGACTTTGAAGACCCTCGAGGACCGCACTTCATCCCGTCCCGCCTGCTTCAGACCTCGTCCCGTATTTAGGTATGCTACGACTTTTCTTTTTTAACTTCACGTCTAATTTCTTCCTTTTTTGATCTTTTTTGTAGGTTCCTCCTCCGACTTGGAAGACCCTCGAGGGACCGCACTTCATCCCGTCCCGCCTGCTTCGGACCTCGACTCGTATTTATGTATGCAACGACTTTTTCTTTTTAACTTCATGTCTAATTTCTTCCTTTTTTCCTTTTTTTTATCTTTTCTGTAGGTTCCTCCTCCGACTTGGAAGACCCTCGAGGACCGCACTTCATCCAGTCCCGCCTGCTTCGGACCTCGACTCGTATTTAGGTATGCAACGACTTTCCTTTTTTAACTTCATGTCTAATTTCTTCCTTTTCTCTTTTTTTTTATCTTTTTTGTAGATTCCTCCTCCGACTTAGAAGACCCTCGAGGGACCGCACTTCATCCCGTCCAGCCTGCTTCGGACCTCGACTCGTATTTAGGTATGCAACGACTTTCCTTTTTTAACTTTACGTCTAATTTCTTCCTTTTTTATCTTTTTTGTAGGTTCCTCCTTCGACTTGGAAGACCCTCGAGGGACAGCACTTCATTCCGTCTCCCCTGCTTCGGACCTCGACTCGGATTTAGGTATGCACCGACTTTGTTTTTTTAACTTCACGTCTAATTTCTTCCTTTTTTGATATTTTTTGTAGGTTCCTCCTCCGACTTGGAAGACCCTCGAGGGACCGCACTTCATCCCGTCCCGCTTGCTACGGACCTCGACTCGTATATAGGTATGCAACGACTTTCCTTTTTTAACTTCATGTCTAATTTCTTCATTTTTTCCTTTTTTATCTTTTTTGTAGGTTCCTCCTCCGACTTGGAAGACCCTCGAGGGATCGCACCTCATCCCGTCCCGCCTGCTTCGGACCTCGACTCGGATTTAGGTATGCAACGACTTTGTTTTTTTAACTTCACGTCTAATTTCTTCCTTTTTTTCCTTTTTTGATCTTTTTTTAGGTTCCTCCTCCGACTTGGAAGAACCTCGAGGGACCGCACCTCATCCCGTCCCGCCTGCTTCGGACCTCGACTCGTATTTAGGTATGCAACGACTTTCCTTTTTTAACTTCATGTCTAATTTCTTCCTTTTTTCCTTTTTTTTTAATCTTTTTTTGTAGCTTTCTCTTTCGACTTTGAAGACTCTCGGGGACCGCACTTCATCCCGTCCCGCCTGCTTCGGACCTCGACTCGTATATAGGTATGCAACGACTTTCCTTGCGTCAACCATGAAGACCCTCGAGGGCATCCCAACTCCTTCGGACTTCGTAATGTATCGAGGTAAGTAACGTTTTTGGTTCTTTACTTCGCCACTAATTTCTTCGGATTTTCATCATTTTTGTAGGTTACGTGGGTCGACCTTGAAGACCCTCGAGGGCATCCCAACTCTTACGGACTTCGTATCGTATCGAGGTAAGTAACGTTTTTTTGTTCTTTACTCCGCAACTAATTTCTTCGGATTTTCATCATTTTTGTAGTTTACGTGGGTCGACCTTGAAGACCCTCGAGGGCATCCCAACTCCTTCGAACTTCGTATCGTGTCGAGGTAAGTAACGATTTTTGGTTCTTTACTTCGCGATTAATTTCTTCGGATTTTCATCTCTTTTGTTGGTTACGTGCGTCGAACATGAAGACCCTCGAGGGCATCCCAACAACTTCGGACTTCGGATCGTGTGGAGGTAAATAACGTTTTTTGGTTCTTTACTTCGCGATTAATTTCTTCGGATTTTCATCTTTTTTGTAGGTTCCTTGCATCTACCTTGAAAACCCTCGAGAGCATCCCAACTACTTCAGACTTCGGATCGTGTCGAGGTAAGTAACGTTTTTTGGTTCTTTACTTCGCAACTAATTTCTTCGGATTTTCATCTTTTTTGTAGGTTCCGTGCGTCGATCCTGAAGACCCTCGGGGGCATCCAAACTACTTCGGACTTCGGATAGTGTCGAGGTAAGTAACGTTTTTTGGTTATTTACTTTGCAACTAATTTCTTCGAATTTTCATCTTTTTTGTAGGTTCAATGCGTCGACCCTGAAGACCTTCGAGGGCATCCCAACTCCTTCGGACTTCGGATCGTGTCGAGGTAAGTAACGTTTTTCGGTTTTTTACTTCGCAACTAATTTCTTCGAATTTTCATCATTTTTGTGGGTTACGTGGGTCGACCTTGAAGACCCTCGAGGGCATCCCAACTCCTTCGAACTTCGTATCGTGTCGAGATAAGTAACGATTTTTGGTTCTTTACTTCGCGACTAATTTTTTCGGATTTTCATCTTTTTTGTAGGTTACGTGCGTCGAACATGAAGACTCGAGGGCATCCCAACAACTTCGGACTTCGGATCGTGTCGAGGTAAGTAACGTTTTTTGGTTATTTACTTCGCAAATAATTTCTTCGGATTTTTATCTTTTTTTGTAGGTTCCGTGCGTCGATTTTAAAGACCCTCGAGGGCATCCCAACTCCTTCATACTTCGGATCGTGTCGAGGTAAGTAACGTTTTTTGGTTCTTTACTTCGCAATTAATTTCTTCAGATTTTCATCTTTTTTGTAGGTTCCGTGCGTCGATTTTAAGAACCTCGAGGGCATCCCAACTCCTTCATACTTCGGATCGTGTCGAGGTAAGTAACGTTTTTTGGTTCTTTACTTCGCAATTAATATCTTCAGATTTTCATCTTTTTTGTAGGTTCCGTGCGTCGATTTTAAGAACTTCGAGGGCATCCCAACTCCTTCGGACTTCGGATCGTGTCGATGTAAGTAACGTTTTTTTATTCTTTACTTCGCGACTAATTTCTTTGAATTTTTATCTTTTTTGTAGGTGCCGTGCGTCGACCTGAAAGACACTCGAGGGCATCCCAACTACTTCAGACTTCGGATCTTGTCGAGGTAAGTAATGTTTTTCGGTTATTTACTTCGCAACTAATTTCTTCGGATTTTTATCTTTTTTGTAGGTTCCTTGCGTCAACCTCGAAGACCCTCGAGGGCATCCCATCTCCTTCAGACTTAAGATCGTGTTGAGGAAAGTTAAGTTTTTCGGTTCTTTACTTCGCAACTAATTTCTTTGGATTTTCATTTTTTTGTAGGTTCCGTGCGTCGACACTGAAGACCCTCGAGGGCATCCCAACTGCTTCGGACTTCGGATCGTGTCGAGGTAAGTAACGTTTTTTGGTTATTTACTTCGCAACTAATTTATTTGGATTTTTATCTTTTTTTGTAGGTTCCGTACGTCGATTTTAAAGACCCTTGAGGACATCCCAACTCCTTCGGACTTCGGATCGTGTCGAGGTAAGTAACGTTTTTTGGTTCTTTACTTCGCAACTAATTTATTTGGATTTTCATCTTTTTTGTAGGTTTCGTGCGTCGAGCTTGAAGACACTCGAGGGCATCCAACTCCTTCATACTTCGGATCGTGTCGAGGTAAGTAACGTTTTTTGGTTCTTTACTTCGCAATTAATTTCTTCTGATTTTCATTTTTTTTGTAGGTTCCTTGCGTCGACACTGAAGACCCTCGAGGGCATCCCAACTGCTTCGGACTTCGGATCGTGTCGAGGTAAGTAACGTTTTTTGATTATTTACTTCGCAACTAATTTCTTCGGATTTTCATCTTTTTTGTTGGTTCCTTACGTAACCTTGAAGACCCTCGAGGGCATCTCAACTACTTCGGGCTTTGGATCGTGTCGAGGTAAGTAACATTTTTCGGTTCTTTAGTTCGCAACTAATTTCTTCTGATTTTCATCTTTTTTGTAGGTTCCGTGCATCAACCTTGAAGATCCTCGATAACATCCCATCTCGTTCAGACTTCGTATCGTGTCGAGGTAAGTAACGTTTTTTTGTTCTTTACTTCGCAACAAATTTTTTGGATTTTCATCTTTTTTGTAGGTTTCGTGCGTCAAGTTAGAAGACACTCGAGGGCATCCCAACTCCTTCGAACTTCGGATCGTGTCGAGGTAAGTAACGTTTTTCGATTCTTTACTCTGCGACTAATTTCTTCGGATTTTAATCTTTTTTGTAGGTTCCTTGCGTCGACCTTGAAGACCCTCGAGAGCATCCCAACTCCTTTGGACTTATGATGATATAACATTTAAAACCATTAAAATCCATGATAAAATACTGTGTAATACAAATTAGATGTCAAAGAAGACAGGTTTTAGCTATATTTTTTTTATTATTTCGTTACAAAAGTAAAAGAATATTCTTAAGTTAATGGTACCCAAATTTGGAATGCTTATTCCAAATTTCCACTACGAACAGAATGCTTCATGTTAAGCTTTTCATCGTCCTTGACTTAGCAAGACATTATCTTCTTCATCGTCATCGATTCATCATCGCTGTCATTGTTTAATCGTTTATTTGCTTTCACTTTGCAATCTTGAGAGTTGGCTGTGGCCGTTTTGAGCTCCCATAGGAGTACCCATCCGGAGCTATTTTTGCTTCCTCTACTTTTTCACAAATGCCCTTTTCACACTCTGATCAAAAAAAAAAAACAAATGCCTTTTTCACCCTTTCTAGTGCAGCTTACCATGCTCCATCAACCTGCAAAAGAATGCCGAAACATTTTTTTAACAACTTTTCAAAGTCACAATCTGCATTTGTTCTTGGAAAAATAGGGTCAATATGAGAGACTGTTAAGACTAATGAGAATTATCAAAATAAGACAGAAGGTAGAAATAGCCAATGCACATCAAGATGATCATATTGCGAAATTATTAATGGTTGTCATCCCAAAAACACAAGGATTCTCTCAATCAGAGTATCATTTTAGGAGCATATTGTAGAGTGTTCTTATGCTCATGGCTGCAGATACCCCCACCCCTGTTTCAGAATCTCTATTTGAAGGGAAATTACTTTTGAGTGTAAAGATTATTATAAACACTATTTTTATGGACTAATTATAGAAAAAGGGGTCGTGGGATTATTGATAGCCAATGCACATCAAGATGATCATATTGCGAAATTATTAATGGTTGTCATCCCAAAAACACAAGGATTCTCTCAATCAGAGTATCATTTTAGGAGCATATTGTAGAGTGTTCCTATGCTCATGGCTGCAGATACCCCCACCCCTGTTTCAGAATCCCTATTTGAAGGGAAATTACTTTTGAGTGTAAAGATTATTATAAACACTATTTTTATGGACTAATTATAGAAAAAGGGGTCGTGTGAACAATAATCCCGAAACTTAGTAAAGTAGCTCAAGAAAAATAACAAAGGCTAACATAGAGGAACATTTTATATTTTTTTATCATGAATGATAGGTGTAGAGTTCTTGCAGTGATGAAATACATTAATATATGTATAATTCTTGTGTTTAGAGCTCCTTTTTCCCCACTCTTTTGTCGATAATAAATAAGAAAACTCCTACATGCAACTGTTTTAATTAGACACAATGCTCATATTCGTTCCAACAACTTAAGCCAAAAACTATTGGATAGATTGTAAACAGATATTCAATCAAAGCACAAAAGATTCAATTGGATGGCTAGACTAATCTGGTGTTGTAAACATGGATACTTGCAAAATTTCAACATTATGAAAATATAACTTTATATAAAGTAGTTTCTCTAGCTAATCACACGATAAAACTACTCAACCATCATAAACAATATGATGTGAACTCCATTTTAGCACAGAATGTTGATGGTTGTTACTTACATTTAAAGTCGCACAAATATTTAAATATTCATAATAGTAAAAAGAAATTAATATTTTTTAATATTTTAAAAGCACGTATATTGTGATATTTCTTAAATATGTTCACTAAATAATGAGCCAAAGAATATGTTTACTTGCATCTTGATCAACTATTGATATCATACACTGCAAAATCTTTGCCACATTAAATTAAATACTGGGCACCCTGAAAAACAGTAGTATATCATCAGCGAAAAGTACGGTCATGTAACTGCAAACTTTAGATGGTGAAAACAAATGGGCAGCTATATGTTTTTTTTTGCATTAAACATCACATGCAGTAATTTAGAGCATGTTATATGATTTAAGGAAGTAGTAAAATTTTTGTCTTATTTTCTATACTGCCACTGAAGTTCATAATAGTAAAAAGAAATTAATATTTTTTAATATTTTAAAAGCACGTATATTGTGATATTTCTTAAATATGTTCACTAAATAATGAGCCAAAGAATATGTTTACTTGCATCTTGATCAACTATTGATATCATACACTGCAAAATCTTTGCCACATTGAATTAAATACTGGGCACCCTGAAAAACAGTAGTATATCATCAGCGAAAAGTACGGTCATGTAACTGCAAACTTTAGATGGTGAAAACAAATGGGCAGCTATATGTTTTTTTTGCATTAAACATCACATGCAGTAATTTAGAGCATGTTATATGATTTAAGGAAGTAGTAAAATTTTTGTCTTATTTTCTATACTGCCACTGAAGTAAAGGAGTGGAGGTAATGTCATTATGTAGGTAAATGAATTTGGTTTTTTCAAGTTTAATTATTTATAGAAAATATATTATTAGTCAATAATATAGATTATTATATATGGAACTTGGAGAATACGTGATACATGGGCATTAATATTTTTTTAGAAAAAGTTTAAACTTTGATATGAATGATTATTTAATCACGCCTTTCTACAGCCACATCCACCAAACTATTCATTAAACACCAACAATCAACATCTATATAAAAATATTTTAATGTGTGTGAACTTGGAAACGAAGGCTGCTGCAACCTATAAAATTCCCACCATCTTCCTCATTTCATTCCCAACCTAAATATACACATTTTGAACATGACGAAAATGAAAAAATAAGACAAAAAACAAAGAGCAATCAGTAGAAAGCATCCTTCTCCCCTTCCCCAAGAATTAATCAAACTGCTCAATAGTTACTACAAAAGAAGAAGCCAAAAAAAACTACCCACTGCATCATGTGGGCAGTGTCGGCATCACAAAGTTGTGGATGCCAACAGCCAGCAGTCGATGCTGCAAAGACTTCGAGGGCCAATGGCCTCAACTCTGGAGCATAGACTCTCATGATCAACTCAATAGTAATGATAAAAATATATCATCTCGGTATAATACCCTCTAATTTTCATCTACCAAATAGGGCATGCCACTTTCGATTCTTAACTAATGGAATAAAAAAAAGATTTGTGACTGTAATTGATGTGTAGACGAATCAAGAAACCACACCCAAATTTTACCCATTAAAAAATAGATCAACATAGCAAGAAACCAATCGAAACACATTCAATTAAAAAAAAGGACAAATATTTTAACAAAATGGCTAATTAGTATCAAAGGTGATGGATTACACCAGCCACATATCACTTCACATCGACGCCATTCTTGATTCTCAATTGATGAAATAAAAATAGATTTGTGGCTTTAATTGAAGTGCAAAAGAACCAACAAAAAACACCCCAATTTTACCCACCAATATATAGTTTATTTACGCAGCAACAAATCAACAACTATTACTAAATAATACTCCTTTCTAGAAACAATTTCTTTGTAATGGTTATGTTATTCTCTACTTCAATCAAACATTTTCTATGAGATAGACTTATCTTCCCTATGATGAGTGGGAGTGTGGACCTCATATTTTAGTTGTATTAGTGAGTGTGTGTGGGTCCCATGTGTGTAAAAAAATAACCCTCTTTAAAGCGGACGACCAAAATGGAAAAAATGTCCTCTTCCAAGCGGACGGAGGGAGTAATTCTCAACACATTCACTTTTTATACATCCTATACATATTTTCAATTCATACATTTTGTCTTTTTATATCTAATCTCTTATTTATTTTCTTACATAAATTAAATAATACCTTCGTGTAACTATTGAATTGATTTTCAAAACCAAGTATAACCAAAACAAACAATATTAAAGCTAATTATTTTGTCTGGAGTCTATTTTCTCTTTCAAATATCTAATCCATGCATATTACTAACCATAACTGAACGATAGCACTGCCATAACTGCACCAGCCTGCTAAAGCAAGTAGCTAGAGTTGCCCAAAATATGATCTTAGGTTTGGGTTTGGAATTTTAGATTTGGTGTTTAAATGTTTGTTTGTGATTCAAGGTATTGAGATTAGGTTATTTTTAAGGTTTTTGTTTATTAAGGTTTAGAAGTGTTTGTATTTAAGGATTTGATATAAACATTATGTGTTTGAATTTATTTTTAAAAATGTATGTTGTTCATGATTTAAGGTACAGAGATTAGATTATTTTTACATTTTTTGTTATTTAGAAGTGTGTATTTAGGAATTTGATTACAAGCAAACCTATTCTAAGTTAGCAAATTAGTATACATGTACGCAAGTACATATTAAGGCTCACAATGTGCAAGCATGTTAATGCATGGATGAATGCATGCGTGTGTGAAATGCATGGATGCATGAATTGATTAATAAAAGCATGTATGCAAGAAATAAAATAATAAAAAAGATATAATCTAAGAAACTTACAGCCTTGTGTTTAGGATCATCAACTATTTGTAGCGCATGTACCGGAACTTGAAGATCTTTCAAAGCAAAAAGAAACTAAACAACAAAAAATAGCTAGTATCTCATTAGTGGTTGATGGGTCACTCAAATAAGAATTAAGATTTCAAATTTAAACAAATAAAGATAGGACATAATTCAATGAACTTAGATTGGGTATAAAATATAATTATACAACCTGATACTTCTTTTGAGAATGTCTTCTAACACTTCCCATTGTGTTGGTGCCAACCATTAGTTGGACCATGAGAATTTGCCACTAGATAGATGGCAAGGCTGACCACGATGAAAGCATTTTTCTCAGTGCCCAGGAGGAGTTATCACCTGCAGCATAAGAAAAGAAAAAAGCAAAAAATATAATCAATAAATTTTCTCTTGCCAAATTGAAAGTTCTCTACTGAATTCATTAACAATATTATTGACTTCTCTCAATATATAGAAGTGGATCTCATGAGTAGCAATTGAGAGATTGATCAGGTCTGCATCCAGGTCAAAACACTTGAATGTAGATTATGTAATTCAAATGAACAAGGCTAATGGACATCTTATAGTATAAAAATGAAATGACTTCACCAAAATTGCCTTGCTGGAGGTGAAATTAATGCAGCAGGTTGTGTGACAAGACCACTCAAATTTATCCGTTGGTTAAGTATATGCCCCAGCAACCCGTGTCATGCAAATAGACAAATACACTTAACCTGAAGAGAAAGATAAGCAGTTATTCAGAGCCCATCAGTGTATTTGTCATAATCTTATTTATATGAATTGTACTTCTATTTCTAACCTGGATCAGTGTATTTGTCATAATCTTATTTATATGAATTGTACTTCTATTTCTAACCTGGCATCATGATACTGTAGGAGAATTTTTAAGAATGGAACAGCTTCCATCACCAAATCAGCAGAGCATTCAAAAGTAATTTTTTGCGCAATTTTGTAGCTGTAGATAAGACAACTGTCATAAAGTAATAAAAATAACTTTCTAAAGTAATGCTTTGGAGAAATCAGATAATTTGTTGCACAATAGTCTTACCTTTTTTACGCACTTGGACCCCAGTGGATATGATAGCACAGCCATAACTGCACCGGCCTTCAAAAGCAAGTAGCTAGAGTGGCCCAAAATATGACTTAGGTTTGGGTTTAGAATTTTAGATTTTGTGTATAAATGTTTGTTTGTGATTCAAGGTATTGAGATTAGTTTATTTTTAAGATTTTTTTTATTAAGGTTTAGAAGTGTTTCTATTTAAGGATTTGATTATAAGGATCAAGTGTTTGAATTTATCATTAAAATGTATGTTGTTTGTGATTTAAGGTATAGAGATTAAGTTATTTGTACAATTTTTGTTATTTAGGTTTAGAAGTGTGTATTTAGGAATTTGATTACAAGGATTAAGCGTTTGAATTTATTATTAAAAGTGAAATGATACCACTTCGAAGAAGAAAAATAAAATGAAAAAATTATCACAAGCAAACCTATTCTGAGTTAACAATTAGTATATATGTACGCAAGTACATACTAGGGTTCACAATGTGTAAGAATGTTAATGCATGGATGTATGCATGCGTGTGTGAAATGCATGGATGCATGAATATATTAATGAATGCATGTATGCAAGAGAAAAAATAATAAAAAAGATATAATCCAAGAAACTTACAGCCGTGTTTGTAGGCACGGAACTTGAAGATCTTTCCAATCAAAAACCCCAGCTAAGAAACTAAACAACAAAAAAGAGCTAGTATATCTTCAGTGATTGATGGGTCACTCAGATCAGAATAAGATTTCAAATTTAAACAAATAAAGATGGGACATAATTCAATCAACTGAGAATGGGTAAAAAATATAATTATACAACCTGATTCTTCTTTATATGAATGAGAATGTCTTCTAAACCCTTCCCATTATGTCTTCTAGATAGATGGCCAGGCTGACCACTGTGAATGCATTTTTCTTAGTGCCCAGGAGGAGTTATCACCTGCAACATTAGAAAAGAAAAATAAGAAAAGAGCAATAAATTTACTCTTGCCAAATTGAAAGTTCTCTATTGAATTCATAAACAACATCACCGACTTCTCTCAATATTCAGAAGTGGACTTCTCTCAATAGCATTAAACTCACCGCTTTCCGTGATTTCTCTTTAAATCGAATCATCCTCAATTGGAGTGGCTGAACTGAGCAACCACATCAGCTCGGACTCGGAGAGATTGCCGGGAGGAGAGAGGGAGATTCTCACCATTAGTCTGCTCCATTTCTTCAAACACTGGAAAGGTTTTCTCCCCATTGCTCTGCAAAAGAAATTTCACTTAACTAAGCCAACTTTGTTGGTCTGCGCCTTAAGAAAAAGTTAAGCATGAGTCAAATATTTAATCAAACAGCACATAACATTAAACTAACCGCTTTCCGTGATTTCTCTTTAAATTGAATCATCCTCAATTAGAGTGGCTGCACTGAGCAACCACATCAGCTCGGAGAGATTGCAGGGAGGGAGAGAGAGATGAGAGGAAGAGAGAGAGAGGATTTCTTACCATTAGTCTGCTACATTTCTTGAAACACTGGAAAGGCTTTAAGTTGAATCATCCTCAATTGGAGTGGCTGAACTGAGCTACCACATCAGCTCGGATAGATTGCAGGGAGGGGAGAGAGAGAGAGATGAGGGTGAGAGATGAGAGAGAGAGAGGAGAGAGGCTTTCTCACCATTAGTCTGCTCCATTTCTTGAAAATGGTGTACCCCACCATTAGGGGCCCCCACCGCCCCTGCCCTGGGGATTGGTAGAAGAGGTAAATCGCAGGATGTGCCTCAAGTGGCTTATAGGGAGGGCTCACTGTTAAACTTGTGCTTGCAAGGGGCCAAATCCATGCCAAAGGCAGGATTCGAACCCCCACCCTGCAGCAACCAAGCTCAGCTGGAAGGCCTTTCCACCCTCCCCTCTACCACTTGAGCTATGCCCTGGGGGCAGTCTGCTCCATTTCTTGAAACACTGGAAAGGCTTTCTCCCCATTGCTCTGCAAAAGAAATTTAATTTAACTAAGACAACTTTGTTGATCGGCACCTTAAGAAAAAGTTAAGCATAAGTTTAATCAAAGAGCACATAGCATTAAACTAAAGTTAAGAATGATTCAAATATTTAATCAAAGAGCACATAGCATTAAACTCACCGATTTCCGTGATTCCTCTTTAAATTGAATCATCCTCAATTGGAGTGGCTGAACTGAGCAACCACATCAGCTCGGACTCGGAGAGATTGCCGGGAGGAGAGAGGGGAAACTAAAGTTAAGCATGAGTCATATATTTAATCAAACAGCACATAGCATTAAACTCACCGCTTTCCGTGATTTCTCTTTAAATTTAATCATCCTCAATTAGAGTTGCTGAACTGAGCAACCACATCAGCTCGGAGAGATTGCCGGGAGGGGAGAGAGAGATGAGAGAAAGAGAGAGACAGGGGGAGAGTGAGGTGTGAGAGAGAGAGAGATGAGAGAGAGGGAGATTCTCACCATTAGTGTACTCCATTTCTTGAAACACTGGAAAGGTTTTCTCCCCAATGCTCTGCAAAAGAAATTTCACTTAACTAAGCCAACTTGTTGGTCTGCACCTTAGAAAAAGTTAAGCATGAGTCAAATATTTAATCAAAGAGCACATAGCTTTAAACTAAAGTTAAGCATGAGTCATATATTTAATCAAACAGCACATAGCATTAAACTCACCTTGATTTCTCTTTAAATTGAATCATCCTCAATTAGAGTTGCTGAACTGAGCAACCACATCAGCTCGGAGAGATTGCCGGGAGGGGAGAGAGAGATGAGATAAAGAGAGAGACAGAGGGAGAGTGAGGTGTGACAGAGAGAGAGATGAGAGAGAGGGAGATTCTCACCATTAGTGTACTCCATTTCTTGAAACACTGGAAAGGTTTTCTCCCCAATGCTCTGCAAAAGAAATTTCACTTAACTAAGCCAACTTGTTGGTCTGCACCTTAGAAAAAGTTAAGCATGAGTCAAATATTTAATCAAAGAGCACATAGCTTTAAACTAAAGTTAAGCATGAGTCATATATTTAATCAAACAGCACATAGCATTAAACTCACCGCTTTCCGTGATTTCTCTTTAAATTGAATCATCCTCAATTAGAGTTGCTGAACTGAGCAACCACATCAGCTCGGAGAGATTGCCGGGAGGGGAGAGAGAGATGAGAGAAAGAGAGAGACAGAGGGAGAGTGAGGTGAGACAGAGAGAGAGATGAGAGAGAGGGAGATTCTCACCATTAGTGTACTCCATTTCTTGAAACACTGGAAAGGTTTTCTCCCCAATGCTCTGCAAAAGAAATTTCACTTAACTAAGCCAACATGTTGGTCTGCACCTTAGAAAAAGTTAAGCATGAGTCAAATATTTAATCAAAGAGCACATAGCTTTAAGTTAAGCATGAGTCATATATTTAATCAAAAAGCACATAGCATTAAACTCACCGCTTTCCGTGATTTCTCTTTAAATTGAATCATCCTCAATTGGAGTGGATGAACTGAGCAACCACATCAGCTCGGAGAGATTGCAGGGAGGGGAGAGAGAGATGAGGGAGAGAAATGAGAGAGAGAGGGAGATAGGCTTTCTCACCATTAGTCTGCTCCATATCTTGAAACACTGGAAAGGCTTTAAATTGAATCATCCTCAATTGGAGTGGCTGAACTGAGCAACCACATCATCTCGGAGCTCGGAGAGATTGCAGGGAGGGGAGAGAGAGATGTGTTTGAGAGAGAGAGAGAGGCTTTCTCACCGTTAGTAAGAAATTTCACTTAACTAAGCCAACTTTGTTGATCTGCACCTTAAGAAAAAGTTAAGCATGAGTTTAATCAAAGAGCACATAGCATTAAACTAAAGTTAACAAAATTCAAATATTTAATCAAAGAGCACATAGCATTAAACTCACCGCTTTTTTCCGTGATTTTTCTTTAAATTGAATCATCCTCAATTGGAGTGGCTGAACTGAGCAACCACATCAGCTCAGACTCGGAGAGATTGCCGGTAGGAGAGAGGGAGAGAGATGAGAGAGAGAGAGATGAGAGAGAGGGAGATTCTCACCATTAGTCTGCCCATTTCTTCAAACACGGGAAAGGTTTTCTCCCCATTGCTCTGCAAAAGAAATTTCACTTAACTAAGCCAACTTTGTTGGTCTGCACCTTAAGAAAAAGTTAAGTATGAGTCAAATATTTAATCAAAGAGCACATAGCATTAAATTAAAGTTAAGTATGAGTCATATATTTAATCAAACAGCACATAGCATTAAACTCACCGCTTTCCGCGATTTCTCTTTAAATTGAATCATCCTCAATTGGAGTGGCTGAACTGAGCAACCACATCAGCTCGGAGAGATTGCAAGGAGGGAGAGAGAGATGAGAGAGAGAGGGAGAGAGGCTTTCTCACCATTAGTCTTCTACATTTCTTGAAACACTGGAAAGGCTTTAAATTGAATTATCCTCAATTGGAGTGGCTGAACTGAGCAAGCACATCAGCTCGGAGAGATTGCAGGGTGGGGAGAGAGAGAGATGAGGGAGAAAGACGAGAGAGAGAGAGAGAGAGAGAGGGAGGGAGGCTTTCTCACCATTAGTTTGCTCCATTTCTTGAAACACTGGAAAGGCTTTCTCCCCATTGTTCAGCCAAAGAAATTTCACTTAACTAAGCCAAATTTGTTGATCTGCACCTTAAGAAAAAGTTAAGCATGAGTTTAATCAAAGATCACATAGCATTAAACTAGAGTTAAGCATGATTTGAGCCAACCAATTGGGGTGGCTGAACTGAGCAACCACATCAGTGTGGAGAGACTGTCTGAGAGAGGGAGAGGAGAGGGAGAGAAGGGGGGGAGAGAGGGGGAGGGGGAAAGAGAGAGATAGAGAGAAGCTTTCTACCCATTAGTCTGCTCCATTCCTTGAAACACTGGAAAGGCTTTCTCCTCATTGCTCTGCAAAAGAATTTCACTAAACTAAGCTACCTTTGTTGATCTGCAAATTAGACATGAAGTTAAAAAAGGAAAGTCGTTGCATACCTAAATACGACTCGAGGTCCGTAGCAGACAGGACGGGATGAAGTGCGGTCCCTCGACAAGTCGGAGGAGGAACCTACGAAAAAGATCAAAATAGGAAGAAATTAGACGTGAAGTTAAAAAAGGAAAGTCGTTGCATACCTATATACGAGTCGAGGTACGAAGCAGGCGGGACGGGATGAAGTGCGGTCCTCGATGGTCTTCAAAGTCGAAGGAGGAATCTACAAAAAAGATTAAAAAAAAGGAAAAAGGAAGAAATTAGACGTGAAGTTAAAAAATGGAAGTCGTTGCATACCTAAATACGAGTCAAGGTCCGAAGCAGGTGGGACGGGATGAAGTGCGATCCCTCGAGGGTCTTCTAAGTCGGAGGAAGAATCTACAAAAAAGATAAAGAAAAAAGAAAAAAGGAAGAAATTAGACTTGAAGTTAAAAAAGAAAAGTCGTTGCATACCTAAATATGAGTCGAGGTCCGAAGCAGGCGGGACGGGATGAAGTGCGGTCCCTCGAGGGTCTTCAAAATTCGGAGGAAGAACCTACAAAAAAGATCAAAAAAGGAAGAAATTAGACGTGAAGTTAAAAAAGGAAAGTCGTTGCATACATATATACGAGTCGAGGTCCGAAGCAGGCGGGACGGGATGAAGTGCGGTCCTTGAGGGTCTTCAAAGTCGAAAGAGGAAGCTACAAAAAAGATAGAAAAAAAAAGGAAAAAAGGAAGAAATTAGACGTGAAGTTAAAAAAAGAAAGTCGTTGCATACCTAAATACGAGTCGATGTTCGAAACAGGAGGGACGGGATGAAGTGCGGTCCCTCGATGGTCTTTAAAGTTGGAGGAGGAACCTATAAAAAAGATCAAAAAAGGAAGAAATTAGACGTGAAGTTAAAAAAGGAAAGTCGTTGCATACCTAAATATGAGTCGAGGTCCGAAGCAGGCGGGACGGGATGAAGTGCGGTCCATCGAGGGTCTTCAAAATTCGGAGGAGGAACCTACAAAAAAGTTCAATAAAGGAAGAAATTATACGTGAAGTTAAAAAAGGAAAGTCGTTGCATACCTATATACGAGTCGAAGTCCGAAGCAGGCGGGACGTGATGAAGTGCGGTCCCCGAGGGTCTTCAAAGTCGAAGGAGAAAGCTACAAAAAAGATTAAAAAAAAGTAAAAAAGGAAGAAATTAGACGTGAAGTTAAAAAAGGAAAGTCGTTGCATACCTAAATACGAGTCAAGGTCCGAAGCAGGCGGGACGGGATGAAGTGCGGTCCCACGAGGGTCTTCTAGGTCGGAGGAGGAATCTACAAAAAAGAAAAAAAAAGAAAGAAATTAGACGTGAAGTTAAAAAAGGAAAGTCGTTGCATACCTAAATACGAGTCGAGGTCCGAACCAGGCGAGACGGGATGAAGTGCGGTCCTCGAAGGTCTTCAAAGTCGAAGGAGGAATCTACAAAAAAGATAAAAAGAAAAAGGAGAAAAGGAAGAAATTAGACATGAAGTTAAAAAAGAAAAGTCGTTGCATACCTAAATACAAGTCGAGGTCCGAAGCAGGCGGGACGGGATGAAGTGCGGCCCTCGAGGGTCTTCAAAATCGAAGGAGGAATCTACAAAAAAGATAAAAAAAAGGAGAAAAGGAAGAAATTATACATGAAGTTAAAAAAGGAAAGTCGTTGCATACCTAAATACGAGTCGAGGTCCGAAGCAGGCGGGACGGGATGAAGTGCGGTCCTCGAGGGTCTTCAAAGTCGAAGGAGGAACCTACAAAAAAGATCAAAAAATGAAGAAATTAGACGTGAAGTTAAAAAAGGAAAGTCGTTGCATACCTATATACGGGTCGAGTTCCGAAGCAGGCAGGACGGGATGAAGTGCGGTCCTCGAGGGTCTTCAAAGTCGAAGGAGGAATCTACAAAAAAGATAAAAAAAAGGAAAAAAGGAAGAAATTAGACGTGAAGTCAAAAAAGAAAAGTCGTTGCATACCTAAATACGAGTCGATATTCGAAACAGGAGGGACAGGATGAAGTGCAGTCCCTCGATGGTCTTTAAAGTTGGAGGAGGAACCTATAAAAAAGATCAAAAAAGGAGGAAATTAGACGTGAAGTTAAAAAGGAAAGTCGTTGCATACCTAAGGACGAATCGAGGTCCGAAGCAGGCGGGACGGGATGAAGTGCGGTCCTCGAGGGTCTTCAAAATTCGGAGGAAGAACCTACAAAAAATATCAAAAAAGGAAGAAATTAGACGTGAAGTTAAAAAAGGAAAGTCGTTGCATATCTATATACGAGTCGAGGTCCGAAGCAGGCGGGACGGGATGAAGTGCGGTCCTTGAGGGTCTTCAAAGTCGAAAGAGGAAGCTACAAAAAAGATAGAAAAAAAAGGAAAAATGGAAGAAATTAGACGTGAAGTTAAAAAAGGAAAGTCGTTGCATACCTAAATACGAGTCGATGTTCGAAACAGGAGGGACGGGATGAAGTGCGGTCCCTCGATGGTCTTTAAAGTTGGAGGAGGAACCTATAAAAAAGATCAAAAAATAAAGAAATTAGACGTGAAGTTAAAAAAGGAAAGTCGTTGCATACCTAAGCACGAGTCGAGGTACAAAGCAGGCGGGACGGGACGAAGTGCGGCCCTCGAGGGTCTTCAAAATCGAAGGAGGAATCTACAAAAAAGATAAAAAAAAAAGAGAAAAGGAATAAATTAGACATGAAGTTAAAAAAGGAAAGTCGTTGCATACCTAAATACGAGTCGAGTTCCGAAGCAGGCGGGACGGGATGAAGTGCGGTCCTCGAGGGTCTTCAAAGTCGAAGGAGGAACCTACAAAAAAGATCAAAAAATGAAGAAATTAGACGTGAAGTTAAAAAAGGAAAGTCGTTGCATACCTATATACGGGTCAAGTTCCGAAGTAGGCAGGACGGGATGAAGTGCGGTCCTCGAGGGTCTTCAAAGTCGAAGGAGGAATCTACAAAAAAGATAAAAAAAAAGGAAAAAATGAAGAAATTAGACGTGAAGTCAAAAAAGGAAAGTCGTTGCATACCTAAATACGAGTCGATATTCGAAACAGGAGGGACGGGATGAAGTGCAGTCCCTCGATGGTCTTTAAAGTTGGAGGAGGAACCTATAAAAAAGATCAAAAAATGAAGAAATTAGACGTGAAGTTAAAAAGGAAAGTCGTTGCATACCTAAGCACGAGTCGAGGTCCGAAGCAGGCGGGACAGGATGAAGTGCGGTCCTCGAGGGTCTTCAAAATTCGGAGGAAGAACCTACAAAAAATATCAAAAAAGGAAGAAATTAGTCGTGAAGTTAAAAAAGGAAAGTCGTTGCATATCTATATACAAGTCGAGGTCCGAAGCAGGCGAGACGGGATGAAGTGCGGTCCTCGAGGGTCTTCAAAGTCGAAAGAGGAAGCTACAAAAAATATAGAAAATAAAGGAAAAATGGAAGAAATTAGACGTGAAGTTAAAAAAGGAAAGTCGTTGCATACCTAAATACGAGTCGATGTTCGAAACAGGAGGGACGGGATGAAGTGCGGTCCCTCGATGGTCTTTAAAGTTGGAGGAGGAACCTATAAAAAAGATCAAAAAAGGAAGAAATTAGACGTGAAGTTAAAAAAGGAAAGTCGTTGCATACCTAAGCACGAGTCGAGGTCCGAAGCAGATGGGACGGGATGAAGTGCGGTCCTCGAGGGTCTTCAAAGTCGAAGGAGAAATCTACAAAAAAGATAAAAAAAAAGATAAAAAAAAAAGAAAAAAATGAAGAAATTAGACGTGAAGTTAAAAAAGAAAAGTCGGTGCATACCTAAATACGAGTCGAGGTCCGAAGCAGGCAGGACGGGATGAAGTGCGGTCCTCGAGGGTCTTCAAAGTCGAAGGAGGAATCTACAAAAAAGATAAAAAAAAGGAAAAAATGAAGAAATTAGACATGAAGTTAAAAAAGAAAAGTCGTTGCATACCTAAATACGAGCTGAGGTCCGAAGCAGGCGGGACGGGATGAAGTGCGGTCCCTCGAGGGCCTTCCCAATCGGAGGAGGAACCTAAGAAAAAGGAAGAAATTAGACGTGAAGTTAAAAAAGAAAAGTCGTTGCATACCTAATAACGAGTCGAGGTCCGAATCAGGCGGGACGGGATGAAGTGCGGTCCCTCGAGGGTCTTCCAAGTCGGAGGAGGAACCTACAAAAAAGATCAAAAAATGAAGAAATTAGACGTGAAGTTAAAAAAGGAAAGTCGTTGCATACCTATATACGAGTCGAGGTACGAAGCAGGCGGGACGGGATGAAGTGCGGTCCTCGATGGTCTTCAAAGTCGAAGGAGGAATCTACAAAAAAGATTAAAAAAAAGGAAAAAAGGAAGAAATTAGACGTGAAGTTAAAAAAGGAAAGTCGTTGCATACCTAAATACGAGTCAAGGTCCGAAGCAGGCGGGACGGGATGAAGTGCGGTCCCTCGAGGGTCTTCTAAGTCGGTGGAGAAATCTACAAAAAAGATAAAAAAAAAAAGAAAAAATGAAGAAATTAGACATGAAGTTAAAAAAGGAAAGTCGTTGCATACCTAAATATGAGTCGAGGTCCGACGCAGGCGGGACGGGATGAAGTGCGGTACCTCGAGGGTCTTCCAAAATTCAGAGGCCTCCCTCACAACCTGTCGGGCCGGAGTGCGGGGGCGCCTGGGGTGTGCGAAACCACATTTTTGCGCAAAAAAATGTGACACGTCCAATTATAAATGTGTTTTCAAGTTTGACTTTAACTTATAAACATTTAAAAAAACTTTTGTTGGGTTATAAATGTATTGTTTCAACAATTTAGTAAAATAGAGAATGGAGTAAATAATTTCACAGTAAATTGCATGAAATTCTTGCATGTAGAAAATAAATTAAAGAATCAATACCATGAAAAAAAAAACATCACCATAATTACACATATAAGTGAAAATTAGGCATCACTCTAAAGTTAGGCACTCTTTTTTCCCTCCTATAAAAGAGGCCTCAACAAACTTCTCATTTCTCATCACTCATCAACAAACTTCAAGTTTTCTCAGCACATTTTGAATTGTTTTATAAAGAAATGAAGTTTGAAGGTGAGAGAAGATATGCACTTCTACAAGCAGCTAATGACTCCGAGTATGTGAAGAAAGTTTATGGAGGATACTTGAATGTGTTTGTGGAGGCATTTGGTGGTGAAGGAGAGAGATGGGACTCGTTTCGTGTAGTCGAAGGCGAGTTCCCCGACATGGATGAGCTCCACAAGTATGAAGGTTTTGTCATAAGTGGGAGCCCACATGATGCTTATGCCAATGATTCTTGGATTCTTGATCTTTGCTTTCTCTTGCAAACTTTGTTTGCCATGCAAAAGAAACTTCTTGGCATCTGTTTTGGCCATCAAGTATGCATCTATGCATATGCTTGCATGCATGATAGCTAGTGATTAATAATTTGAATATTGATTTGATCCAATTTGTATAATTTTTTATAGGTTTTGTGCAGAGCTTTGGGAGGTAAAGTTGTGAAGTCTTATAGTGGTTGGGATCTTGGAGTTAGAAATGTGAGTTTATCACAAGATTTCTACTCCTATGTCTCACCTGATGAAATCCCTCCAACTCTTTCGATTATCGAGTGTCATCAAGACGAGGTAGGGGAAAAAAATCAAACGAGATGCTCTGTTTCAGAGCTTCGCGCTCGAAATAGAGGAATCCCATAATGCTTTACCCTAATGTGTAGCTTGAATATGTGACAGGTTTAGGAGGTGCCCATGGGGCCCACGTAGTTGCAAGTTCTAATAAAACAGGAGTGGAGATGTTCACATTTGGAGATTCTGTTTTGGGAATCCAGGGGCATCCAGAGTACACTAAAGACATTCTTCATGATCTCATCGACCGCCTTCTCGCCAACGATTCCATCGAGGTATAAATTCTCGTGAGATTGTTTCATGAATCTCATTAAATCAAGTTCTTTAAACAAGACTAATCGTACTTAGCTACTTATGTGATCATGTTTCTTGTCCAATAAAGTTCACTCTTTTGTGGTAAACAGAGAGATTTTGGTGAAGGAGCTAAGTCGCAACTAACGGAAGCAGAACCCGATAGAAAGTATTGGGAAAGGATTTGCAAATGCATTCTCAAAGGGGGGTGGAGTTCTCCATTACCCTCATACCATAACTCCATCTTTTAGTTTGGTTAAGTTTCGAGTGGGATTTATGTTTGTATATTCAAATGTAGTTTAAGCAAATACAACATATATTGTCAACTAGGAGTATCTAGTATGCTGACTTCACTAATAAAAATAGTGAAAGAATAATGATGATATATTATTGCTGATCTTTATTCCTATATTATTACAGTAGATAAAAATTCTTAAGTCATTTTCTTCATATTCATGGACCATATATGAATGGATGGGAATATTAATTGATGCCACATACTTTAAACCAAGAAAAAGGGCATCAACACTTGCATAAGAATTTTAAGTATATTTGGTATGGTTTTCTCTCTCAAAGAATTATTTTTTTCAATCTTGCAAAAAAATAACTCCATAATCTAACAAAACAAAACCAGTATAATTGATCATAAGCATATTGCAAATCAGATGTTTTTCAAACTTAAAAGGGCACAATAGAATCAAAATCAGGAACAAATCAGTTTACCTGGCCATGCCCTAATTTAATTGATAGAAAGGTTATGTGATCTGATGCGGAAGGAAAGGGCGAAGTCAGCCGACGAGTTTGAAATTCTCCCATAGCTTCACCCACACCTGAGCTTCGTACACTCTGTTACGCCCTCCATCAGCCGCCTCAACCGTTAGGTAGTACATAGTTCCCGCCACCACTTGCTTCGTCACCTTTTTGAATTCCAACTTTGCGTTCTGTTTGGTGTTGTGGTGATCGACGGCGAAACGAGCAAGTTCGTCGAATTCAGGGTTGTTCTCCAAAAAAGGAAATGGGACTCTTTGGGTGGGACGACCAAAATGGTAAAATAACCTTCTTAATCTGGGACGGAGGGAGTAGTGAATAGTTGTATTAGTGTTATGTATGGACCCCATGTAGATTTATTAATTGATTTTGTGTGGGTCTCATTTACCAAAAAGAAAAATGCATAATTTATATTGGAACGGACTAAAATGACAAAACGTACACGTTGCAGAAGTAAGGAGGAGTATAACAAAATCCAACCACTGATTTGTAATAATTGGAAGAAACGACTATTCACACCCCAAATTTACTTGATTTGTAATATTTAAAAGGAACGACTATTCACACCCCAAATTTACTAGACATACCTCATTTACTAAACACGCCCCAATACAATTGATTTTTATACATACATATTACTAAATACATCCCACTTACGATATTTTTACCTTTACATTAAACATTTTTAGTAGATAATTATAAACCTTGAAAACCCCTTTCATAAAATTTTTTTGGAGATTGATTACAAGATTTGAGGCCATTTGAGAGCTTTCATGGAATATTAAAATTATCAAACTAGTTGCTACAGTTGTCATTCTTGAAAGGGTGGCTATTTGCTCTCCCAAAACTACTAAACGAACCCCATTAATTTATAAATTTAAAATATGTGTTATGTGAAAAGACATAAATACCCTTTTACAAATAATAAAATAAAATTAATTATAATAAATTGTTATATAAACACCAATTAAAATTCTAAATGCACCTCAATTAAAATTCTGAATGCACCCATCGTTATAACCACTAAACCTTATGACTGATATCTCTGAGAGACCCCGCCGGTAATTAATTAGTGAAGATGATATTGTTGAAACCAGTAAGTTTGTGGCTGAATATGAGTGCTACAACGTGATAAATTAATTTCCATCCACGTTGGTAAATGTGAAGAGGGAGGAATATAATCCTAAATGTTTATCTCATCTCTGCTTCAGTTCATCACTACCATCTAAATTTAATTCACGCAACCAAAACAAGAATCAACAAATTCAACCCGAAGATGCTGGAGGGGCAAAAAGAATCCGAGCAAAACTTATCCAACCTTCCTTCGTTTCGTTCCGTTGCGCATCGCCGTTCGGCATCTTCTGCTCGACTCTATAGTTTCCAATCCTCAGCCACAGGGGGAAGGACACCCTCTTTCACAAAGGCTGGATCGAGAAACTTAGCCACGAATGCCCATAGTCTATAGACATCATCGAAGTTTGACAAAAACCCTAGTAAAGCAGTGACTAACTTCAACTCTGATGAACCCGTTTTTACCCTCGTGTTTCCCATTCTACATCGGCTTGCAAAGGGTTGTATCATCGAGACTGCTGCGTTGCTGTTTAGGGTTGTCGAGGATACGAATGTGAGAGTATTCCAACACCAAGTGAAATGACAGGAGTCTCAGCCAGTTTTTTAACGATTTCCGGACTGATCAGACACCCCTGTTTCTATCCCTCACATTCAACGCTACAAGCAATTGATACATTTTAATGGGGTGTATTTAGAAATTTAAATGGGATTTGTATAACAATTTATTAACACTAATTTTATTTTATTATTTATAAAAGGATATTTACGTCTTCTTATATAAATATATTTTAAATTTATAAATTATTGGGGTTCATTCAATATATTCGGGGTGCAAATAACCGTTCCCTTCTTGAAATCCAATCAAAATCCATAGCCATTGAAAACTCTTGAAATGGCAATGGAAATAGAAGCGATTCAAATAGGTAAGATAACACACATCACCATAATATAAATTGGTTAAGAACCATCGAACTGGGATGTACATACCATACATGTTCATTCATACTCTGATACACACATTAAGATGATTGACCATGAAAATAAACAATATTATTTTGTTGTTGATGATGAATATCGATAAGTATAAGATGATATGATGCGGCATGAGAAATCTCATCCGGTAACATTTCCTACTCATCATCAACAGAAACCAAATAATTAATCACATTTGCCTTTTTTATGTTTATAAATTTGAGTTGAAATAATTAAGATTGAAGAACATTTTTGAACTTCATTGCAAGAGAAAAATAAATATTAAAGGGTATTTATGTCTTTATTAATTTAAAATATTTTAATCGAGCTATTTATGATATACGTTTAGTATATTTGGAATGCAAATAGTCGACCTCTTAGAATTATAGTGAAACTTGAGAAGAACTTATTCACCACAGAATCATGAATGGCTTCAAAAAATCTTACAAACAAGACAGGCTACAAGCCTCTTAGTTCTATACACAGTCACAATAAAGAAGAATAAATACAGTTATAATAAAAGGGGTGTTTTTATTCTAACTCCAAAATCTGGTAAACTCTAGTTTCTCTACAACACACAATGAGGATACCTGAACAATTTACAGGGAAGAATGAGGTATCTCCATGAATCTAGTTGTTGTAACAGTTGAACTGTAGTTTTTTACCTCTTCCTATACTGCATCTGTGGGGATACACGAAAGGTTAACGAAGGCCAATCTGGTTATGATTACCCCGTTTTTAAGACAAAAAAAATTAATTGTTACAGATCAATTCAGCTGTACTTTCTTTTGGTTTCTCTTAAAATGAGCTCAGCCAAAATGTTACAAGTGGATGGCAGCTCAAAAATTGCCACGAATCAGTTCATAACGACTCCTACCATTTGTTTTGATGTCCTTTGTCTTTTAGGACCCCATGAAAACATCAAGTCCACCTTTCTCTTGGTCTTTGGGGCAAACACAATCTTCTTTTTTGTTCCAAGATAGCCACGGCAGTTTGGAGCTCCACAATGACAAGATACCTCCGGGCCAAATTGTATAAATCTGCAGGGGCAATAAAGACTAGTCTTAGTCTATGTATCTACTCTTTAACAAATTTATCACCCACTAATATTATCACTACTGTGAACAAAATCTTGATTAATGAATTTGCTTCTTTACATGTTAAGGTCATTCCCCAAAATGACCTTAACTTGCGGCCCTACTCCCTCTCATTTCACAGCTATCCGCATGTAGAATTTCCGTGTTTCGTGCCTCATTACGACGTACACACCATTGAATTCCGTACAAGTATAATAATAGTATAGTAGCTTGCTAGTGGCCGCTAAGATGTCTAAACAGTATATAATAGCTTCAGTTAAATGCCACAAACTGTGGAGCCTTGCAATGTTGCTCATCACTAAATATTCAAGCAAAGCTTCTTTTATTTTTACTAATGCAAATCATCCTTACATTTAGTAATTTGTCAAGAAGAACATGCAAACTCTTTACTTACTGTTTTCTCAGTCAATATTTGGGGTTCTAAACATGTTCTTGTTATATATGTCAAGTAACAAAGTCATTGAGGGTATCTAAATAAGGGGGAAAAAAAAGGTACAACTTGCCATAATGGAAATGTTAAAAGGAAATGTAACACATCATTGTATTTTTACTTCACAATAGGACTTAAGAAACTAGTTAATGCATTTTTTTAATTTCTATGCTAATAAAATCTAATTATATTTGGGATGTTTTTACATTGTCTTGTAATTATATTTAGCTATGTAGTTCTGTTATATGTATTAACATTGTCATGACCTGACCCAAAAATGACATAACAAGCAGAAAACGACGTCTTTTTGGTCATGATATATAGAAAAAAAATTAAAGGCCCAAGCAGCATCTTGCCACCTGGGCTGCCACCAGTACAAGACGGCACGTTTCAGAAAACTGTTTCTCCCAATTCTTTTCTGAAAAACTCGTCCAGATTTTTGATTCCATGCTTGCTGTGATGTTGACTACAAACAGAAGTTAGCTCGTTTTCAAC
The DNA here is from genome assembly GCA_023678885.1 of Pogostemon cablin. NCBI lineage: Eukaryota > Viridiplantae > Streptophyta > Magnoliopsida > Lamiales > Lamiaceae > Pogostemon > Pogostemon cablin. Next base: position 25,840,758 of record CM043001.1, on the reverse strand, counting down.
ATGATTCATATCCCTCAAAGATGCCACATGAGATATAATTATGAATATATGTTCCTAATAATGATCCCAAGAAATTACAGAAATGCATGGGATCATAAAGAATCTCGGCCCTTCTATTCACTTAATCTGATATGCATGAAGTATAGTAAGAATAGATCGCCTTTCAATGCTAAGATTTAAGTATTGTCCTCAAAAATATAGTAGAATACAAATAACTTTCCTCTTATTAATATTAAGAAATAGACCTACGAAGCCAGATTAGCAAGATCTTTCTAAGAGCTTGTTGTAATACTAAGCCAGGATTTATATAATTAAATTGCAGCTAATAACAATAAAAAGCAACGTAATGGGTAGTATTGCATACCTGTAATCATATGTCAATGGTTCCCCAATCGCAATAGATCTAGAAGCAAAGACGCCAACACGTGTCTCCCGTTCTACCTGCCTAGTGATTAGGAAAGGCTGTCAGCAGATACAGTGAAAATCTTCTTTTAATATAATATACTTAAAAGAGATAAGTATCATTGAAAAAGTATGGGGTTTCTCTTAGGATTCAAAGCTAATTTCACAATATCCTTTGGCTAGCCACTCAAACAATAGAAGGCACAATTGAATATAAATAGTTTAAACATTATAAACCAACAATAGAAACAGAGGAATGGCCCAAAGTTGAGAGATCTGGAGTATGTTGATAATAACATGAGATGTTTCCACCCACAGGCCACAAGTCCTGGTAGACCCATAAAGTACAAATGCTTGAATATAAACATTACCACTTGACTAGAAAGATACAAAATTTTGTCAAACATAGGATAAATATAGGACTCCAAGCATCATATCATGAAAAGATATCTTGAAAGGCAACTTGAAGGCATCTAACCATGAAATCAGTGAAATCGCCTACTTATTTGAAATATAAGATGATTCTACCATATTATAGAATTTGAAGACAAGAAATATAATTATTTTCAGGGTTTTGCCTGAAAGCAATTTTCTATTATGGTTGAATATCTATGGAAAAATATAATAATATAACTTACCACTTTTCAAGTTTACAATTAGGGGCGCAACTGTGATTCAGAAAGCGTGAAGCATTTCCCTTGAATGTTGCATCAATCACAAAGTCTTTATTAATTTCACACATATAGAAGTTCTTAGCATCCTGGTCTTTCATGTCCCACAGCCTTCTTTCACACAAGACATCATCAATCACTGATTATAAAAGCAATATCATTAGCTTGAAAAAACAAAATGTTTGCAATTGATAAAAGCTTTACCATTTAAGAAAATATCAGCTTTTAAGTGATGATTGATACTTCCCCACCCCCACATCACCTCCAACATATAAACACTTATGTGATCACCTTGTCCGTAATCACAAGTTGGCATTTGCAGTCAAATTCAATGGATGGCATTTTGCAAAAGCTATATTAAAAATGGAGACAGAAATAGATACAATATATGCTAGCAGAATAAGTATTTTTATAAAATCTCGCTATAAGCTGATGGTGACTAAAGAAAATAAATTCTCCTAGTTACTCCCTTTTTTGTGCTGAATTCAATATAATAAAGCTGAAGCACAGGAACAATTTCATCACTGATGTTCAGCCATACAATGTGCATCTATTACTCATCCTACTTTTAACCATTCTTCTTCAGGAAAGTATATGACATTATTCTCAAAGCATGTACTAAATCAACTTAGCAATTAGCAGAATATAAATCTAAAATGCATGAATGAAGAAGATGGAGTCGAATGGAAAAAAAAAATACCTTCTCCAACATATTCTACTATAAAAACTCCCTTACTGATTGATTCAGCAGCTACTACACCCCAACCACAAAGTTCTGTCTGATAAGCACCATGCATAGTTTCATTAATACTTTAGGGTGCAAAGCCAAAAGAAAGGGCCTAGTTTAAAACAAAATCAACAAGATTTACCTTGACAATCTGAATTTTTTTCCCTTTCTGAAAGGGTCGATTTGCACAATTTTTAGAGCAATGACAGGCTTTTGAGCAGCTTATGCACTGAACCCTATTCCAAAGAAATGACTAGCATGAGCATATATTTCTTGCAAATTATGTAATTTTGTTTTATGAAATTAAGTACATTAAACAATTTGCTTATTAATAACAAGTTGAACAATGATGAATGGGGATGTCAACTGTCACCTGCATACACAATTATCAGAGCACTGAGTAGAACTGCAATTTGTGCATCCAATATCAGTATCAACGTTGTTACGCTTTCTCTTGACAAGATGAACATCTAATTTTAGTTAAGTTTTATAAAATGTAATTTTTCCGCACCCATTATTTAAAACTCATTAATCAATGAATCAACCAAAGCAATAGATGATATCATTTAACATTGCCAAAGTTTTAAATAGATTGTTACATAATATCACATTCTCAAAGTTGACATGCTTAGGGACTGTAGAAAGATTCTTCAATCTAGACATGTAGTAGGAAGGTAATTTTCAAAGGATACTTCGCCTGATTTGAACAAATGGATGTGGCTCCAACTTAGTTTCTGTCTGGTCTTTCCAATTTATGTCAATTTTGAACTCCTCCTCATGATACGGAAGAGGCAAGAGAGAGAATATATCCTGAAAAGTCAAACAAAATGACCAAAGGAAGTAAATTTAGTAAAGTAGGGGACTGGTTTAGTACTTCAGATTCACATAGAAATCATGCGATGACTTCTTTCATCTATCTGAAAAAGGAAAAAAGATCAAATATTTAAAGTCTAACCTCTATCGTACTTGCAGGAACGTTTTGCTGCATAAGAAACAAAGAAATGTCAATCCCCTCAAAATTAATTTACATATTACAAGTAACAAAACCATGAACATATTCTCCCTTTTTTAGCAATAAGATGCTTGGACCTTTTATTTTGATTATGTCACTTAATGATAAAAACCATTCAATAAATGTGGATATATTGATCATAAGACATGCTAAAATAAAAAAAATGACATTTCACCCCAGTATTTACCTAATTTAGAGAACTCCTTAAGCATATTTCAAAACCAAAAAATATAGCAATTGACCATAATGGTGAAATACTGAACAATAGATTGCATGGAATCAAGTGTCATGAAAGATAGCCCATAATGGTCAAATGTTAATTCCAAAGCAGTAATCCAAAAAGTTGTTAGTGAAGGAGTAAGAGATAGACCTTCTCCAAACGCCAATCGGTAGGATGTCTCCAACAAATTGCTTCACCTGGCCGATCAGGCAAATGAATGACATGCTCTAGAAAAGGGGCACATTTATCATGGCATGCTATAGGACATCTTATGCATCTCCACAAATGATACTTCTGCTTACATAAAAAACATGCCTAATCACGGAAGAGGTGAAGGATGTGTAAGTCATCACATTATGCCTGGTAAAGAGCAAATTACTATCTAAAAAAATAAAGACTGAATTTGCAACCATTAGACTTAGGAAGCTTAGCATATTTAGAACTAAGAATATAAATAATTTTCCAAATTTGGTTCATTTGTATTTCAAAGGGGTTACTATAAACCAATCATGACCAAGTGTTAATTGCACTTACCACAAATCTACCAGATACATCTTACAATTTTATAAGAATAGCTGAAAGATGTACAAAATCTACATAACTGAAAGTTTCTCATCCTCAAGTATATGCACCATAGCATTTCTGCCAGATGAAAATATAAATAATCAAATCAAATTGAAAGGAATTTATCTAGCCAAAATTTGGAGAGCATCATGACATCACTGGAAATTCTTATCAGTTTCCTCTGAATTAAGTCTATCTAATATTGGACTAGCAGACTAGGAATGGTTTGATATTAAATGCTTACTGGATCAACCCAGTCAAAACATGAGTATCAGTTAGCAACTGTGACTAAAAATAACTGCTTGAATAAAAAAATTATCAATCCACTTAACTTCAGCAGAAACCTTCTGTTATTAAGTTACTGATACAATTTTAGAGTTTTGACATGCTCAATTTTAATCTAAACTCAAGTATGAATGATGTAGATGCTAGCAAAATGCCAAACTGATCTCATAACCTTAATTGCAATTTTTGAATATAACTTACATGTTGAGGGCACTTAAATTGCTTCTTCTTTGAAGATGAGAAACTGTGACTTTCTTTTGCACATGCTTGGTGAAAAACACTTTGACAACCATGAACAGAGCACAATATCTTCTCCTCAGGGTGGACTCCTCTTAGGCACACACCACACTGAATCTGAAACCATAAAAGTCAACAAACATTATTGAGAGCTTTTACAAATGCACAGCAACTCAAATAGCAAAACTGTAAAAGTAACTTATCACGGAGATTCCTGGTCCGAATAGATTCTAAGACCTGTTACGATGGATGTTCAAAAACCAGAGAAAACTTTTCAGCACCATATGACATTATTGGATTCAAGATTAAGGACCGCAAAATGATGAAATAAGAAAATGTATTAATCTCTTGGTTTGACATAAGAGCTAAACTGTCAAAGATAACTTCATATCTTTTCCAGAATTGACTTACAAAGTTGGACACCTGCTGTGAAAATGCTTTTTACATGATAGCAGTATATATACACTAAAATTACTACACGCAAAGCAATAGAAAAGCTGCACCAGATTTTTGGGATGAATAATACTTGGAACTTTTAAAGTTACTTTAACAAAAAGGTTGAAATTCCACAAATCAAATAGACCTATCATTTATAATTTTATTCTACCACAATCACATGTAAGCTCGTGATGATATCATAACCCCAACACAAGTAAAACTAATTGTAAGAGGAATTCACGGAAAATAAACCAATCAGAAGCATTCCAAACAAAGTTCCAGACTGTAATTGAAGTTATTGAAATATAACAATGAAATTACAATTTGACATTATTAGAACAAATCTGCAACCTCAACCTCCTCAAAGAGCAAATGATACATCATACTGTTAAGTACACTAACAATAGAAAACCAACATTTAGGAACAAATTAAGATGTGGGACAGGCAATTGACACAGTATAGTAACAACACAACACACAGATTAATGACTATACAAAACTAGCTGCGATAAATTATATATGACAGAATTCCATTTCTATCACAGATTCCCTTGAAATTCAACAAACAGTAGCGAGATTTACCAACATCGGAGCACCAGTAAGAAAGGGCATGGAGCACTTGAATTCAGGAACCCCCCGTTCAATTTTTCTCTTAGCCCATTCTTGAACAAGCTTTGCGGTGGTGGGCCCTTTAATTCTAATGCATGTCTTAAAGGCCTTTCCATTTCCTTCTCCATCTGCGTCATTGGCCTCATTAAATTGGAGCTGCCGCTCGGAACCCAAATCCTTCTTCGGGTCGGGTTCCAGTTTCGAACTGTCTCCAATTGCTCCTCCCCCTTCAGCGTCTCCTCTAAATTCCTGTAGCTCGACATCATAGTTAGACTCTGACAATTGGGGACCCAGCACCAACGTATCAGGTTCTGGTTCTCCGGTAGTAATCGGGTCGAGTAACGGGTCCAACCTGGTTTCATAGAAAATGGGCTTCAGTTCTGGTATAGCTGAAGCCGGTGACTTGACGAGATTACTGAGGCATGGCATCTTTCCTCCTTCCACCGAAAGGACCGCCAAGAGAGACTATGCGTTGCAGATGGTGTTTTGGGTGGATGGGAGGGACAGAGGAGACGGGGTGGTGGTGTTTGGTGGGGTGGGTGAGGGTGAGGTAGTACTGTGGGGTGTTATTGAGCGGGAAACATGAATTTTGTGTAACTAAAAGGGGTGAGGCTAATGTCCACTCGGGCGCACGGAGCATATTCTGTGCGCCCCATACCCCTTTGCAATTTAAGTCTCTAATAATACATAAATTTAAATAGAATTGAAAGGGGAGGACTGTGTTCACATGGGACACGAAATATTCTCCGTAGAGCTTTTGTCAATTAAAAGTGAGAAATATTCTTGACCATCTCTCAGATCATTTATAATCCAAACTTAGTTTGATTAAGGTTTTGAAAATTTGATAAAGGTTTTGAAAATTAAATAAGTAATAATATATGTTTATTTTAAAGATTTGTTTTCTGTGCCACCGTTAAATTTTAGTTTTGGGATATGTTTATGTGAGGATATTTTACAATAAAATAAAATAATTTGCTTCTCAATTTTACTGTCTTTTTGTTGATGTGATATTCATTTTGTCATATTAATGGTGAGGTATTTAATTTTTCCTTTTGAGTAGAAGTAGAAGGGATACACACATGGTCACTATTAATACAATTATTTATTTTATACCATAAAATAATACTCCCTCCGTCTCACGTATTTTTACCCACTTTTCCTTTTGGGTGTCCCACATATTTTTACTTATTTCATTTTTGGCAAAAATACATAATATTTTCTTACCTACTTTTTACAATCCCAACAACTTTAATTACTTTTTACACTTTATTCATCATTCTCAATAACTTTATTCACCTTTTTTTTTAATTACTAATTTATCCCTACTTTCTCTTACATTATATATTAAAAAATAAAACGTCTTAATCTCCGTACCTGTACAAATGGGTAAAAATACACGGTACGGAGGGAGTAATACTTTTAATTTAAGTGCAAAAAGTTAATGTTACTCTATTAATGTTGAGAGGGAGTATATGACTTTGGCAAATTATTTTGGCACCATACAAATTTATATACTTATATATAAAAGTATATTATATTAATAAATCAAAATACATACAATTTGTTAGTGAATTTTTTATTAATTTTTTATGATGAAAAACTGAATGTAAATAAAATACTCCCTCCATCCCATGTATTTTTACCCACTTTTCATTTTGGGGTGTCCCACGTATTTTTACTCATTCCATTTTTTGTAAGAATAAATAGAGTAATATTTTATTACCTACTTTTTACAATCCCAACAACTTTAATTACTTTTTTACACTTTATTCATCATTCCCAACAACTTTATTTACTTTTTCTTTTTAAATGACTAATTTATCCCTACTTTTTCTTACATTATATATTAAAATAATAACACGTCTTAATCTCCGTGCTCGTACAAAGAGGTAAAAATACCCAAGACGGAGAAAGTATATAATTATTAAAGAAATACATATACATTATTGAATAAAAAATATATACTTTGCACGTGTGTAGTTGATGAGTGATATTTTCACCTAGATTTTAGTGTCTTTTTATATGTGTTTTCGTATTATTTTACCCGTATTTTATGTACTATTTGGTTGTGTTTTGTGTTTTTATGGAAATATGTGTGAATGAGCTTAAACCTATAATTTTCATTTTTTATTGGATGCTAGATATGATAAGGAAGATGTAGGAAAAAGCGGATCTCAATTTGGAGTTGAAACGAGGGAGAACGAGCCAAAACAGTGAAGGAAACAGGGCAGCAGCAACACGACTGGCCGTGTCGGGAGCACGAGTCGTGTCGCAGCACACGACTCGTGTTGCTAACACGGGCCTGTCCATAATGGCCGTGCGGCGACATCTATTTATCCAACACGACCACCACTTGGTCGTGTTGCGGAGCTCGACTCGTGTTGCAACACACGACCCGTGTAGCCAACACGGGCCTGTAAGCGATGGTCGTGCGGGAGCATCAGTTCACGCAACACGGGCACCTTATGGCCGTGTTGCGCCACACGACTCGTGTCGTGTCAGGGATCAGAAAAATTCAGAATCCTTCTAGAAGCTTGTCAAGGAGTATAAATACCCCTCCATTCAGATTTTATGAAGAGAATCCGATTTCCACCCCTTCCACACACACCTCACACACCATTTCTTCCATTTTCCACCATCATCTTCATCCATTCTTCATCCACCCATCTACACTTGATCCCCTCCATCAAATTCACCATCCAAGTGATCAAGGAAGCAAGGGAGAGTGAGATCACAAGAAGAAGAAGGTGATCTCCATTGAAGCACTTCAAAGGGGGAATCTAATTCTAATTTTTGTGCATTTCTTTATAGATTGATCATGTTTTGTAAGGATCTTAATGTCTATGTTAATTTTCTTATGGATATGAGAGGCTAATCTACTTTGTGAGATTAGCTCCATGATTGGTGTTGGATAATTTAGTTTTTTTTATGCAAATTGATTTTAATCTTGAATGGGCTTTGTGTTATTTCTATCATTGATTGTTGATTGCTTGATGTATATGATGATTTGTGTGATTAATTGTCATGGGCATGTGATTAGATTGAGAAATCAATTATGTGTTTAGGATAGTTCATTGAATCATTTCATCATACACTTCATGTGCATTAATTTAGAATGAGATAGAGATATTCTTCTAGATTTAGAACCCTTTGATAGAACATTTGATTAGCTTAATCGAGAGGTTGGTTGATTAAATGAGGAGACCCAAACAATTAGTGAATTCATAGTACCTTAAAAGGGAATATTGCTTATGATTTAGTACCTAATTAGGGAACTCATAGAGTAATTAGTACCTAGTGGGAGGTGTTTGCTATTGTCTCGATCCTATGTGCTTTTGGGAGCCTTGTTGAGGGCCTACATCCTATCCATCTCGAGAGAGAGTTTAGGTGGAATTAGTGATCGCTTCTATACCTTGTCCATGAGAGATTAGAATTAATTGCATGATTACTTAATTATCTATGCCATGATTGTTGTTAATCTCATCCTTGCATCATTTGGAACCATCTTATCTTTGCATTCATTTTATCATTATTTCTTGCTTTAGCATAACTGCATTCATTTGCTCCTATCCGCTCCTTTCCGTCGTCCTTATAAAATCACGATAAACTTGAGATCGCTTAAACTCTAGTACCTTCCTCCCTGTGGTTCGATAAATTCTTGAATTGGTCAACCCAAATACTAACGACCAATCAAATGGCGCCGTTGCCGGGGAGGTAACGGTCGCTAGTAGTTTGACGAAGGATTATTTAGAGTGGTCTTAATAAGGACATTTTTTTTTTTTGCATCTTATATTTGCTTTGGAAAATTTTATTCTAATTTTTCTTTCTTTTATAGGTGCATACCTTGAGAAGGAAGAAGAAGGAGAGCAACCCTAAAAATATGAGCTACATGGATACTCTTCGAGATATGGTGAATAGAAGTGTTCATTCTGCTATGAACACACAAGAAAATTTTCAAGGATTTCAAATGCCAAATTGGGAGCCTAATTTGCAACCGGATTACGGAGTACAAGATATGCAATTCCAACAACAAGGTTATGAGAATTTTGGAGTTCCTCATCAAATGCATCATCAAGTATACCCTCAAAGTGTGGAAGATGGTTTTCAAGGAAATTTTTCTAGAAATCAAGATGGAAATCAACCACAACTATGGGGAGATTTTCAAGACTCCAACACCTCTTATTCCGCCCAACTTGACTATAGAGAGAAGCTTAGAGATGAGTTGATCGAAAAGATTATGGAGCGTATGGAGAAGGATAGTAAGTCTAATCAAGCGTGGATTGATAGAATCGGAAACTTGTGTGAAAGGATGATGAATACAATGGTAGCATTCAATGTTAAGTTGGATTCATTGGAGCACCAAGTAAGTCAAATAGTGTCCACCGTGGAGAAACTTCAAGAAGAGAACAACAAGCCTTCTACCTCCGGAACGAAAAGTGAATGCATGGTCATTAAGGATCAGAACAAGACTAGTTTGGGGGTTGATGAGGTTATAAAGGAAAGAAGAGAAAGGATGCCTAAGTGGGTGAAAGCTAAATAGTTGAAAGAAGAGTTGAAGGGGGAATTCGATAGATTTGTCGAGTCTCTTGAAGAGATGGTAGAGAAAGTCAAGATTCAAAATCAAAAAGAGATTCATGCCATTATGGAAGAAAGGAAACCTCCGGAAACTAAGATCATGTATTCTACTCCCCACAAGCCAAAACCTTCTCATTCTATTGAAATTTCAAATTCTCTTAAGAACTTCCATGATTTCATTGATAAAAATTTATTTGGTGATTGTAGGAAAAAGGTTGCAAGAGGGCACCAACACTTGTCAATGCCCAAATTCTTACCGGGGGATGTGGTTGAAGTTCAAAATTCACATAGAGCTCCATGGAAGAAGTGGAACAAGTGGAAAGGGCCATTTCTTGTGAAGAACGCCTTCGGAGAACAATTGCTTGAGCTATTTAACAAGAAGGGAACCGTTCTAGTGGTTGAACGGGAGAGCACAAGACACTACTTCAAGAAAAAACCTATGATAGTGCCTAAGGACTATTCAAGACCACCATGAGCTAAAGACTATCGTCCGGCTTGAAGACGTTAAACTTAGCGCTCGATGGGAGGCAACCCATCATTATCTTTATTGCTTTATTTAATGCTTTCAATAAGGATTGTGGATTTGTTATTTCTTGCATTTTTGGCATGTAGGTTGATTGTGCTTGTGAGGAATACGCGTATTGAAGACACGAAGAGTGCTTGATTTGAAATGTGATAGTAAGTCACACAACTTTTTGCAAACTTACCTCGAAACTCTTGTTTCAATTTAAGTTTGGGGGGATATGGCGTGGTGTGACATACTTTGTCTTGAAAGCATATACTTTTCGTATTTTTGAGCTAAAATTTTAAAATTTTTCTCATGAGTTTGGTTTGATTTTGGTATGATTGGTCATGTTGAAGTGCATGATAGTCCATATTTTTAATGAAATTGTTGAGCTAATGGTTTTGTTGAGCATGTATGAAGGGTATTGGAAGCACGAATTGAGCTCGGAGCTAACAACTTCCACTATCAAATGCTTATTGAGGGAGTTCATTCTACGCCCTACCACTTTTACGTGCTTAGCATAATTTGATTTGATTTGTATTGATGTGATTAGCATGCTACTTAATTTGTTATGTTTTGGGATGTTTGCTTTTCGCAAGTTAGGATTTCCTTTTCAATAAAGGTTGGGATGATTGTGAGCTTAATTGATTATGGATGTTATGAATGTGTGCTTCATTGTTTTATGATGGTGATTTTTATTCTTGCATATTATGTATTTTTGGTTATTTCTTGTTTGTTGAGTCTTTATTTTATGTTTCGTGTGCATTTTTATTCTTGTTTATGGAGTGTTTGATGGATTGTTTTTGGAATGTCGTGAGTCATTTTTGAATATGAGTGATGATATTTCGTGGTAATAAGTGATGACAAGTTATGATTAAGAATCACTACACTTTCGAATTGTGACATGTTTTATTTAACTTGTTCAATTTTGAGATGAATGTGGTGTAATAAGTTTCTTAAGGTCCAATGCATAAGCTTGTGAGTATTTGAACCTCAACCGTGCATACATGGTATTTTCTTCATGAGTGGATTGGTTGTGTTTGATAAGCTAGAACTTGCTCAAGGACTATAGGAACGAGCCCGATTTGTGGAGATTAGTGACATGATCTAAGGCCATCCTTGTTATTATAGTCATTACCATATATTTCCTTACCATGAACATCATCCCTAGCCAACCACTTTGAGCCTTAAAGCCTATTTATTGTGATATAAGCACATTACAAGCCATGATTACCCACTTAAGCCTTACATATATACCATTTGTGTGGGTGATTGAGGAGATGGTAACTAGAAAGGTTTGATAAGGAAGTAAAAGAAAAAAAGGGAAATGGTAAACAAGCAAGAAAAAGGATGAAAAAGAGCACAAGAAAGAATGGACATGCAACCTCAAAACAAGAAAATGAGCAAAGCAATAACAATATGCTCAAGTACTTAAAAGTTCAAAGAAGGAAGCATGCATTAAAAGAAGCTAAAAATCTAAGAAAAGTTGATGATTAGTGCTTGTGATTACCAAAGTTGAGAAAGGAAGAAAGAAAAGTGGAGAAGTTGAGGAAGTTGATCATCTCTTCGATTACTTACATTTGTTAGTCACTATTATCCATACTCTTCCTACCCTACCAAAGAGCCTATCATTACATCCTTAATAAAAGACCTTTTTGATCACTAATAAAAACTTTGGTGGTTTGTGAATGTAGTCCACGAGCAAGCTTATAGCGAGTCGAGCCAATCGATTGATGAGTGTTGATTTACCTACTTTAAAGAGTGTTGAGTGAAATTTATAACCTATGTGAGGCTTGGACTAAAAGGGACTATATTACACTTTTATTCTCTTTAGATTGAACTTGTTAATTTTTCATGTTATGAGTTTAATGTTGTAGGATGCCTTAGCATAATTTGTAATTCTTGTTGCTAATGATGTGTTGTTACTTATGTTCGTTTAGTCTTTTCCTAGGTGAAAATCACTCTCCTTGGTTTATCATTTTCGTTGTGCGGGGACGCACAACACTTTAAGTTTGGGGGTGTGATGAGTGATATTTTCACCTAGATTTTAGTGTTTTTTTATATGTGTTTTCGTATTATTTTACCCGTATTTTATGTACTATTTGGTTGTGTTTTGTGTTTTTATGGAAATGTGTGTGAATGAGCTTAAACCTATAATTTTCACTTTTTATTGGATGCTAGATATGATAAGGAAGATGTAGGAAAAAGCGGATCTCAATTTAGAGTTGAAACGAGGGAGAACGAGCCAAAACAGTGAAGGAAACAGGGCAGCAGCAACACGACTGGCCGTGTCGGGAGCACGAGTCGTGTCGCAGCACACGACTCGTGTTGCTAACACGGGCCTGTCCAGAATGGCCGTGCGGCGACATCTATTTATCCAACACGACTACCACTTGGTCGTGTTGCGGAGCTCGACTCGTGTTGCAGCACACGACCCGTGTAGCCAACACGGGCCTGTAAGCGATGGTCGTGCGGGAGCATCAGTTCACGCAACACGGGCACCTTATGGCCGTGTTGCGCCACACGACTCGTGTCGTGTCAGGGATCAGAAAAATTCAGAATCCTTCTAGAAGCTTGTCAAGGAGTATAAATACCCCTCCATTCAGATTTTATGAAGAGAATCCGATTTCCACCCCTTCCACACACACCTCACACACCATTTCTTCCATTTTCCACCATCATCTTCATCCATTCTTCATCCACCCATCTACACTTGATCCTCTCCATCAAATTCACCATCCAAGTGATCAAGGAAGCAAGGGAGAGTGAGATCACAAGAAGAAGAAGGTGATCTCCATTGAAGCACTTCAAAGGGGGAATCTAATTCTAATTTTTGTGCATTTCTTTATAGATTGATCATGTTTTGTAAGGATCTTAATGTCTATGTTAATTTTCTTATGGATATGAGAGGCTAATCTACTTTGTGAGATTAGCTCCATGATTGGTGTTGGATAATTTAGTTTTTTTATGCAAATTGATTTTAATCTTGAATGGGCTTTGTGTTATTTCTATCATTGATTGTTGATTGCTTGATGTATATGATGATTTGTGTGATTAATTGTCATGGGCATGTGATTAGATTGAGAAATCAATTATGTGTTTAGGATAGTTCATTGAATCATTTCATCATACACTTCATGTGCATTAATTTAGAATGAGATAGAGATATTCTTCTAGATTTAGAACCCTTTGATAGAACATTTGATTAGCTTAATCGAGAGGTTGGTTGATTAAATGAGGAGACCCAAACAATTAGTGAATTCATAGTACCTTAAAAGGGAATATTGCTTATGATTTAGTACATAATTAGGGAACTCATAGAGTAATTAGTACCTAGTGGGAGGTGTTTGCTATTGTCTCGATCCTATGTGCGTTTGGGAGCCTTGTTGAGGGCCTACATCCTATCCATCTCGAGAGAGAGTTTAGGTGGAATTAGTGATCGCTTCTATACCTTGTCCATGAGAGATTATAATTAATTGCATGATTACTTAATTATCTATGCCATGATTGTTGTTAATCTCATCCTTGCATCATTTGGAACCATCTTATCTTTGCATTCATTTTATCCTTATTTCTTGCTTTAGCATAACTGCATTCATTTGCTCCTATCCGCTCCTTTCCGTCGTCCTTATAAAATCACGATAAACTTGAGATCGCTTAAACTCTAGTACCTTCCTCCCTGTGGTTCGATAAATTCTTGAATTGGTCAACCCAACTACTAACGACCAATCAATTGTGTACTGAATATTAACACCATGACTCTTTAGAGCAACTTATAAAACTTAGCAATAAATTTCTAAAAAATCTCCAAAATTTCGAGAACATAAATGATCAAACTTGACACTAAAAAAAACATTTGTTACCAACAAAATATTTCGTTGGTAAAAAGTTTAATTCTATTGTTAAATTGGTTTACCAACGAATTAGCAACGGAATCCGCTGGTAAATTTCCATTGGTAAATGGTGGCTGGTAAAATTTTAACAATGAAAATTCAATTTCGTTGATAAATAATTCATTTATAATCAATTACTAATAATTTCATTGGTAATTTATATAATAATCTCCTTGGTAATTTGTTGGTATTACTAATGGATTGAATTCCGTTGGTAAAATAGAGAATAAATCCGTTGACATTATGTTGCTAAAAGAAAAATGTCATTTTTGTTGTTAATCTATTGATAATTATCAACTGATTGAATTTATTGGTAAATTTTATTGTTAGTTTTTTTTGTAGTGTGATATAGGGACATTTATTTTTTTACAATTTAAATGGACAAAAATTAATTTAAATTGAAATTTTGAAATAACCATGAACAAATTCAAGTATATTAATAGGACGAGTAATATGAAAACTTTAATTGTCTTACCCTAATGTAAGTGGAGTACTATGATAAGATAATTTCGTGCAATTATTGAGAAAGAAATGAAAAATTATTTATAGGTACACATTTGATATTCATAATTACTGTGAGATATATTGATTTTAAAAAATTATTCTCACATATAAAATATTAAAGTAAAATATACTAAATATAGTCCTAAACTCGTACACTTTTAAACCACAAACCTTAAACCCTCACCCACCGCCAGACCACCGCCGCCCGGTCGCCGAACCAGCTCCCGGCCGCCGAAAAATCGCCGCCGGACCACCACACTTTTTTGCTGCACATAGTTTTTTTGCTGCACACACTTTTTTTACTGTATACGAACTTTTGGTGCACACAAACATTTATATGCAGCACATTGTAAGGGTAATATTGGAATATCATTATATATATATAGTTAGTAGTAATATTTTTATATGTTTGTATCTTACAGTAATTAAATATTTTTTAGTATACATAATAGTAATCCTCCATAAAGAAACTAAAGGGAAAAAAACTGATTTTTGACAAGTTAATACTAACAAAAAGTACTTCCTTTTTATATTCCGTCGGATTTAAGGAGTCTTGTTTGTTTTTTATAAGTGAATTAGGGAGTATATTATTTAATATGAAGTTGATAGTTGTATTAGTGGGTATTTGCGCCCCATATTTTAAATATATTAGTAGATACATGTGGATCCTATATGTGTAAAAAAAGAAATGAGAGTCTTTCGGACGGACACCGAAAATGATAAAAATGGACTCTTTAAACCGGACAGATGAAGTAATATAATTTTAAAATCTTAATACTCTCTCCGTCCGCTCAAAAGAGGGTCTTTTTTCCATTTTTGTCGTCCACTCCAAAGAGGGTTGTAGGCACCTGAATTTTATTGCCTATTAAATAAAATATATGGCAAATTAATGCAGTAATTATCAATTAATTATTTATTTATTAAGGAATTTAAATAAATTAATTCCTAAAATAAATGAGTAAATAATTGATAATTGAGCCTTATCCAATCCAGCGGCTTAATTAAAGGAGATAAGCCCAACATATCTTTTAAATGAGAAAATATCTCTTAAGTAGTTATTTTCTCTACATATAAATAAGGGTCTTCAGTCCTCATTCCAGACACACAAAAAATATCTGAAGACGCGCTTCTGAAGAGATCAAGAATACGAGCAGTGCTCCCTTGAGATCTTCAAGCATCTTCAAGTCAAGACTTGAGATCTTCAAGCATCTTCAAGTCAAGAACGGTCTGCAATCAGAGATCAAGCTGCCAAGCCCTCTGATCCGGCGTTATTCCAGCCAACCGCCTCCGATCAGAGATCAAGCTGCCAAGCCCTCCGATCCGGCGTTATTCCAGCCAACCGCCTCCGATCAGAGATCAAGCTGGCAAGCCATCCGATCCGGCGTTATTCCAGCCAACCGCCTCCGATCAGAGATCAAGCTGCCAAGCCCTCCGATCCGGCGTTATTCCATCCAACCGCCTCCGATCAGAGATCAAGCTGCCAAGCCCTCCGATCCGGTGTTCTTCCAGCCAACCGCCTCCGATCAGAGATCAAGCTGCCAAGCCCTCCGATCCGGCGTTATTCCAGCCAACCGCCTCCGATCAGAGATCAAGCTGACAAGCCCTCTGATCCGGCGTTCTTCCAGTCATCCGCCTCCGATCAGAGATTAAGCTGCCAAGCCCTCCGATCCGGCGTTCTTCCAGTCATCCGCCTCTGGTCAGAGATCAAGGTGCCAAGCCCCTCCGATCCGGCGATCTTTCAGTCAACAACCTTCTTTCACAGAAAAGTCTTCAAGTCAACGTTCAATCCGAACAAAGGCTCGACGTCTCCGGATCAACGTCAAGACTACATAGTCAGAGCTCGGACAAGCTTCATCCGAAGATCCGACTCTGAAAGTTGATAAAGTCAAGAAGTCAACTCAAGAGAGGAATCAGAGGACAAATAGAAGCTGTTTACCTTAATTCTCAAGTTCAATCCATATTGGATTTTCTTTGTAATTTATTTTGTATTTTAATAAATACAAAATTTGTTGTTACAAATTTTGGCACGCCCGGTGGGACAGTTTCGATCTCTCATCTCTTCTCTTTAAAAGTTCAAAGATATAAAGTATGGCTCCTCTCAGAATTGCAATAAGAAGGTCTCCTGTCTTAAAGCATTCAGAGCTGCAGACTGTGAAGATTCAAAGGACAACTCCAATCAAGATTGCAATAAGAAGATCTACTGTCTCAAAGCTTTCAGAGTTGCAGGCTAAAGATGTCGAAGTCGTTACAAGAAGTATATCTGAAGGCTCCTCTATGACAAACCTTGTGGAGGAGATCTTTCTCGATAAGCCAATGCACAATGACAAAGATAGTGAAGGTGACTCTAACATCCAAACTCTTCAATCCATAGAAAATTCAGCGTATGACTCACTCATAGCCTCTGCCATGGCAACAAATGCTTCGTCTGTCGAAGAACAACTGGCAAGTTTGACTCAGTCCGTTGCTGCACTCACTAAACAAAGCCAAGAACAAGGTCTGTTGATATCCAAACTGATGGAAAAGATGGAGATAGCACAGACAAGCCATGCAGATGATAAGCAAGTTGAAGGTAAAGACGAGGAGGAAGACTCTTCGAAACATCATCTTTCTAAAAAGAAGCCAGTTGAAGAACATATACAAATTTCTGTTGACGGAATGCTCCCTATGAACCAATTGAAGAGCATCGTACTAGAGACAATAAAAGACAAATTTAAAGAGAGCTCAAATTCTTCTGTTGCCTATAAAAAGGCATATACAAAGAGAGTTGACAGTTTGAAGATGCCAATTGACTACCAACCTCCTAACTTTCAACAATTCGATGGCAGAGGCAATCCAAGGCAACATATAGCACATTTCGTCGAGACATGCAACGATGCTGGAACCTTTGATGATCATATGCTCAAACAATTTGTCCGCTCG
Organism: Pogostemon cablin; assembly: GCA_023678885.1. Classification (NCBI taxonomy): domain Eukaryota; kingdom Viridiplantae; phylum Streptophyta; class Magnoliopsida; order Lamiales; family Lamiaceae; genus Pogostemon; species Pogostemon cablin. The sequence goes on along the minus strand of CM043001.1, from coordinate 25,823,197 downwards.
CTGAAAGAAAATGCCTTTGATTGGTATATCGAATTGGAAGCTAACTCCATCGACAGTTGGATGCAAATGGAAAAAGAGTTTCTCAATAGCTTCTACAGCACTCGAAGGACTGTTAGTATGATCGAATTGACTAACACTTGCCAGTGGAAAGAAGAGCCAGTAATCGATTATATTAATCGATTGAGAAATCTAAGCTTGAATTGTAAAGATCAATTGTCCGAAGTCTCTGCCATCAACATGTGCATTCAAGGAATGCAATGGAGTCTGCGATACATCCTCCAAGAGATTCAACCAAAGACTTTTGAAGAACTAGCTACAAGAGCTCATGATATGGAGTTAAGTATGCCATCAAGTGACTTCGAATTTCCAAGCAACAACTCTTATGAATTTGAAGACATTTCACTTGATGAACCTCTCGAGGAGGAATCACAGTCAAAGAAGCCAGTGACAATAATGATTCAAAGAAATGAAGTTAAAACAAGAGAAAGTAATGCACCCAATGATTGGGGGTAATGAACTATTAACAAAGTCAATGCTCCTTGACACGAGCTAAAACTGTCTGCATTACGCTCCTTGATACGAGCTTAAACTATCTAAAAACTCTCCAAATGTTATGCTCCTTGACAAAACTGTCTGCATTACGCTCCTTGATACGAGCTTAAACTATCTAAAAACTCTCCAAATGTTATGCTCCTTGACACGAGCTAAAACTGTCTGCATTACGCTACTTGATACGAGCTTAAACTATCTAAAAACTCTCCAAATATTATGCTCCTTGACACGAGCTAAAACTGTCTGCATTACGCTCCTTGATACGAGCTTAAACTATCTAAAAACTCTCCAAATGTTATGCTCCTTGACACGAGCTAAAACTGTCTGCATTACGCTCCTTGATACGAGCTTAAACTATCTAAAAACTCTCCAAATGTTATGCTCCTTTGATACGAGCCTAAACTATCAAACTCAAATCAAATCTCCTTGAGAAGAGACAAAACTCTCTACATGTTATGCTCCTAGATACGAGCTTAAACTATCTAACTCAAATCAAATCTCCTTGAGAAGAGACAAAACTCTCTATATTTTACACTCCTTGATATGAGTATAAACTGTTTAACTCAAATAAAATCTTCTTGAGAAGAGACGAAACTCTCTATACTCCTTGATATGAGTATAAATTGTCAGCAAAATTAAAGCTCAAGACTCATCGGGAAGATTATAAACTGTCTACAAATTCAAATTGAAGACTCCTTGACATGAGTATAAATTGTCAGCAAGTTCAAGTTCAAAGCTCTTTAACGCACGAGCATAAACTGCATGTTACTTCTGGCCCGTATGAGTATAAACTGTGTACGGTACCCCATTCAAACTAAATCATGTCCCTTTGAACTACGTTATGACTTGATTCTCTGTGAAGAGGTACGTAGGCAACTTAGCACTCTGCTAAGTTCAGTCATAATTCAGGCTATTTGTATCAAGGTGCTGAGGCAATCAATAAAATTCAGTCATGTTGATCAATAATGGAGTGTCGCAATTTGTTCACTTCAACACAAAGGCGTTCGTGAACAAAATGCGATGGGGCATTTGTAGGCACCTGAATTTTATTGCCTATTAAATAAAATATATGACAAATTAATGCAGTAATTATTAATTAATTATTTATTTATTAAGGAATTTAAATAAATTAATTCCTAAAATAAATGAGTAAATAATTGATAATTGAGCCTTATCCAATCCAGCGGCTTAATTAAAGGAGATAAGCCCAACATATCTTTTAAAGGATAAAATATCTCTTAAGTAGTTATTTTCTCTACATATAAATAAGGGTCTTCAGTCCTCATTCCAGACACACCAAAAATATCTGAAGACGCGCTTCTGAAGAGATCAAGAATACGAGCAGTGCTCCCTTGAGATCTTCAAGCATCTTCAAGTCAAGACTTGAGATCTTCAAGCATCTTCAAGTCAAGAACGGTCTGCAATCAGAGATCAAGCTGCCAAGCCCTCTGATCCGACGTTATTCCAGCCAACCGCCTCCGATCAGAGATCAAGCTGCCAAGCCCTCCGATCCGGCGTTATTCCAGCCAACCGCCTCCGATCAGAGATCAAGGTGCCAAGCCCTCTGATCCGGCGTTATTCCGGCCAACCGCCTCCGATCAGAGATCAAGCTGCCAAGCCCTCCGATCCGGCGTTCTTCTAGCCATCCGCCTCCGATCAGAGATTAAACTGCCAAGCCCTCCGATTCGGCGTTCTTCCAGTCTTCCGCCTCTGGTCAGAGATCAAGGTGCCAAGCCCCTCCGATCCGGCGATCTTTCAGTCAACAACCTTCTTCCACATAAAAGTCTTCAAGTCAACGTTCAATCCGAACAAAGGCTCGACGTCTCCGGGTCAACGTCAAGACTACATAGTTAGAGCTCGGACAAGCTTCATCCGAAGATCCGGCTCCGAAAGTTGATAAAGTCAAGAAGTCAACTCAAGAGAGGAATTAGAGGACAAATAGAAGCTGTTTACATTAATTCTCAAGTTCAATCCATATTGGATTTTCTTTGTAATTTATTTTGTATTTTAATAAATACAAATTTTTTTGTTACAATTATCATTCTTTAAATCTCATACCCTCCCATGATCCCATCAAGCACCTTAAGTATTAATTTATGATTGACACAAGGTAATATGTAAATCATCCATCACTTGGCCCCTTCTTCAATGGCAAAACCTAAAAGCAAGTTTTTATTTTTTATTTTATTTATTTTATTTTTATCTCCATGTCACATATCTCTTTTTTCTTTTTTATTTTTCCACACTCTTTATGTTTTCTCTCTTTTTTGGGATCTTTTCACTTTTTTCTTGTCTCTCTTCATAAAAACTAGATAGAGTGGAATTCAATCGTTACCTGTAAAAGAATCTTACCTTTCTCCCATGGCTTAAAACCTCCTTTCTAGGGTTTTTTTTTTCATTTGTCATCTCAGGTAAAACCCCCCATTTGGGTAAGACCTTAGAATAGGAGATGAATCGTTTCTGGTTGATTTTTTCTTTTAGGTTGATTTAGTAAATTCAATAAATAATGTTAATCTAATACTTCTTTCTTCTCAACTTAAGCTTAATGCTTTTCATTTTGGTTCACCCTAAATTCATTTTTACATTTCTATAAAAGGAAAAAAAACCATTAATTAATACATTTCAAATATATTTTAATTTCAAATTTGCAATTACCTTTTTAACACACATGACATACTTTATTATTTATTTATTATAAAAAATACAATGCTATCCTTAAAAATAAGTCATAAACTCCGTATTTACATTAAGCGTGAAGATGAATTTGGGATTGGGGAGTGTTTATTTTGGAGATTTAAATAAAATAGATTTTAATTTTTTTGTCATATCATTGTATAAGTGTAGGGAATGATGCGTGTGAGAAAATAGAATGTGACGTATGAGATAAGCAATATTAATACTCCTACAATGTGATTTTATTAAACAAAAATAAAATGAATTACTTAAAAATAAAAAATAAACAAAGCCTTGAAGTAGAGGATTCCACATGCCACTTTATACACCTATAATCCTATTCATCCCTACTACAACCACCTCTAATACATTCTCTCTCTCTCACTTTTTTTTCTCACACATAAATTAATATTCCATTTTAATATAATATCACTAATCTTACACATTGATTCTAAATAAAGTTAAAATTTATAGTATTTAAAAACTAAAAATCAAACATATAATGCTATTAATTATTTTGAAACATTCCTTAAACACAAAACAAATATAGATTTAAAATTATTATTTTCATACTTACTTTATTATGGACTACATATTTCAACGTTTTTTTTAAGCGAGGGATTGCAAAGGCCATGGCTCTAATTTATGTAATTAAAATATTTTCGAAAATATAAATAGTGTATCCCATCATTATAGCTAAATAAATAAAATATTATTATTATTTTTAAAAATAGTATACGTGCTTTACCGCTGTCAAAATAATTTGTAGCATAGTATACTACAAATTAATTAATAAATGACAAAATATCGTTCACTTGCTTCTGCATCAATTTCAAGAAAAGACTTGCCTACACTCAAGTGTATAGAATTATTCTATACTCTCGTGAATATTTCATCACCAAACACATAGCAAGTAAATTAAGTATGTGCGATGAATTTATATTATTGAATATTTATATTTAATTAAATTAATAATATAACTATGAAAGAGTAAGAATCTGTTTACTTAATTTTTACCTCTCAATATACGAAGGTGGTGTACTTGTTGAAAATTGAAATTAAATGCAGTTCTCTATTAATTGAATTTCTGAAGTTTTTTTTTTCCAAAATAATTATTATCATGTTAAATATTTAAAAAATTAAATTAAAATACATTCATTTCACTCCTATTTTATACTCAATTTCGTTTTCGTACTTCTTTACATAAGAGACGTTGGAAATAATATTTTAAAAATTTACATTAATTTTTTTTATTTATATTAAAATAACTCAATAAATATATTTTTTGATTTTATGCAAAATGTGTAAAAACATAAATTAAAAATGGAACGGAGTAACTGATTATCCAAAATTCCTTCTAAAAAATAGGGATAGTTTACTACTCCAGTCTATTTGACTTAATTGAAATGTAATTAAAGACTTAATAAATAAATAAACAAATAAATAAATAATTTAATCTTGTTTTGGACATTGGCGCGTGGATTTTAAATCAATAAAACGCATAATATTATGTTTTCCTAAAACAACCATTTCATTTTGCCCAGTGAAGGAATTCTTCTCTCCTTTTTACTCTGTTCTTCACCCAAATTTTCTGCACTATTACATCGATTTTAGTTTTTTTAAATTCCACAAGTACGTAGATCAATTGTGTGTGTTTCGATGGGCGCTTCTTTCCGTCACTCTGCGTGTTTTTAATTTCATTTCTCGCGTTGATTTGCAGCTGTTTCTTATGTGTGAGTTCATTTAATTGTGTTAATTTTTTTTGGTTGTTTTTGTACTGCATTTAACCTCTTTGGTCTTTGTCTGAAGGTAGGATATCGAAATATTGGCTCAGAACCGTAGCCCATGAAGTGAATTTGTGAGGTAAATTAAAATTCTGTATGTATTTGGTACATTCTTCATGCTTTTTGTGATTTAATGTTTTGGGGATTTTGAGTAAATATTCGAAATGTGTTCATGCAATGCAATGGACTAACGGAGTTAAGTTTGATTCAGTCTGATCTGTGGAGTAATTGATCTTAACTTTGCGGTTCTGCTTGAATTATACGCAATTTTTGGGTTTTGTTAGTTTGTGGGAGTTAATTGAAGTAGATTTAAAAAAAAAAAAACGGCTGGGTGCACCTGTACAATTTAAACCATTAAATTAATGTACAAATTAATCTCCACCATTAAAATTTTTTAAAATACAAAAATCTACCCACTACCTATTTAACCTATAAATTTGGGGATGCACCGGTGCACCAGGTGCACCCCAGAATTACCCTTAATTTTAATTTACTATATTATAATTATAATTTTCCTTTTGGTTTATGTAATATTTTTCCTTGTATTTCATGTCATATTTTACCATTACATGGTTCATTTGTTAATTCAACCTCTGGACGATGTCATATAATTCTCTTAAGAGTGTGTGGTTTATTTTAAGTTAATATTATATAATAGCCTTAAAATTTTTTAAAGTTAAGGGAGTTGAGTTTACACTCTAATTGCATTTATGCGGTTTTTTTTTTCTTTTAAAGTTGATAAAAAAGGTGGACTGTGTACCAGTGGAATACAATGTAGGGGAAGGTAGATTACAATATCATATGAAACTAATAAAAATTTTAAGGAATTAATTCATGCTCACATCTTGTTAAGTAACATTTTAGCTTTATTAACCAACATATTAACTTTTATGAACCAAATACACTCTTAGAGTTCGTTTGGTTCATAAAGTTAATATGGGTTGATCTAGCTTATAAATGTGTAAATTAAGATGTGAATAATATGGGTTGATATAGCTTATAAATGTGTAAATTAAGATGTGAACATGCATATTCACTAGTTATGTTCGTTTGAGGTTTATATGGGGTTTGAAACTATGAATAATAATAGTTTATGTTTGTTTTGTGTTTTGGATAGGAGGTCATATCAATGTGTAAGAGATGGGTGACTAAATGTGTAAAAAAAAAAAAAATTCATATGAGAAAAGAAATGATAGTGGAGAGAGAAAATACATTGATTTTGGAGAGAGAATGCATGGAAGATGGGTGAGTTGAGAATTAATAGTTTTTGCAAGTGTATATGGGGTGGTTTTTAAAATTTAGGTGTAGGTTTTGAAAACCAAATCCTGGTTTTTAAACCCAAAAATTTTTCGTTAGGTACATGTGATATTCTTACCCACCCCCAAGAACCATAGGGCACCTCGTTTTTTATATTAAGGGGCTCAGAAGAACAATAAGCCCTTATAAATGCAATTAGTGTGTAAACTCTTTAATTTTTCAACAATTTTTAAGGCGTATATTATATAATATTATATTAATATGAACCAAACACAATCTTAGAATCTAATGAGGTTAATCTTAATTCTTAAGTCATAATTGTCTTTTAAAGACATAATTGGGAAAGGGTGTACGTACAATTGTGCACAAGTTTGTCTCATTAAAATCATGGAAAGTTATAATATCTGCTATCAATTTCTCCCATTCTCCCCTTTGTTTAATTGAGATTTTTCCCATGCATTTTGCAGTATGAAATGACTAGCTTTTATAGATCAATGAGGGAAATTGTTCTGGTTCTTTTTGTGAAGTTTTTTCTTTCAGAATTTTTGTTGTCAAGGGGATTTAATATAAATAGTTTATTTTATTACTTTATATTATTAGAGTGAATGTGTTTTATGTTAAGCTTGTGAAATGTGCTTGATATTTTCCCATATAGATAAGTATATTTAACATGTTTTTGGGTTTTAATTCTTAATTGACTTCTTACCCCAAATGTTACATTGAACAGGTTGAGGTTCTTTGCGCATTCAAAACTAAGAGAAACATGGTACATTTTTTCCCTTTTGGACTTTGGAGTACTTCTTATCTGCTTTCTCATTATTATTATGAGATTTATGGCCTTTGCTGCTACCTACCTATTATATGAGTGTATATTGGTGTACAGGATGCAAATGCCTCTGAAGATGAAATTAATGTTGATTGGACCACTGATGATGAACTTGAAATTCTCTCGGAAATAGTGCCTCAACCATCTCTAACAAATTGTAATGGAACAATTGCTAAAGTTCTTTCTGTAACAGAGGAAGTGTCTGAACCATCTGTAAGAGATTGTCATGAAATAAGTGCTGTCAATGGGGAGGTAAATCTACGAAATGCGTTGGATATTAGTTGGGTGACCCCAAAGGTTATCCATTTATCTACTTTAGGCAACTTTAAATCTCTGATTTTTTCTAAATTCTGCCTTTCTCTCAAGATGCATAGACTTTCTTTCTGTCATAGTGATGCTCTGGAAATCCCATACGTCTCTTACTGTTGATTAATACAAAGAAAGAAACCAATCTTTATTCTCTAAACCTGGCGGAATATGTCTGAAGAGACATTCTGGCTATTCTTCCAATTATGATTGAGTGCTTAATCTATTATGATTACTTCGAAATTTGATATTCTTTATTTTTTTACCTTACAAATTGCCAACGCCTTGATACTGCAGCTGCAGTATTACAATTCCCTGAATGGGTAGTTTGCTTTGCTGCATATCTTCTTGCATTTCATGATTGATTAAGTTATTGTTCTTTCTGAAGGCAAGCTCTTCTGGTTTTCCTTCCCGTATGAAGTTGATCGACCATTTTGTTGGAATGGGGTTTGCAAGAAAGCTGGTCACAAGAGCCATTGAAGAAAATGGTAGACACACTTCTGTACTTAGGATAGTGATTTGTTTGAGATAATTGTGATGTCTTATTTTGTTTAATCATGCAGGAGAAAAAGATACAGATTCAATACTGAACTCTATCTTAACATATTCGGTGAGTAATGTCAATTCCTGTATTTTTGGTGATCTTGCCTTTTTTCCGGGAGGGGAAAAGGAGTTATGTATCAATTGTCTTGTCTCTAATGCTTGCTGTATAGAATGAAATTATCTTATTTTTAGGATTTATTATAGTCCTTACCTACGTGTCTACTGCTTCTGTATTTAATAATCTGACGGGTTACATGACTTTTCAGATGGATTAAAAATGTTACATAATTACTATTAAAAATTTGATGAGTTGGTATTTTCACAATTATGTAAGATATGTTGAGAAAAATAACTATAGAAAAGAAGTATTGCAATAAGAAATCACACGTGATTTATTTACCGAGTTCGTTTTTTGAAAAGACTACATCTAGGGTGATGCCAGATTTTTTAACTATGATTTTTGGATATTGACACAATTGTGAGGAGATCCTCTATTAATAATAACTAGCCTAGACCCATTTCTAATGGGCTTAGGATTAATGTTGGGCCAAAGTCTCAACATGGGCACAAAACATTTTGCCTTATGATATGATCACTCAAATGAGCTTGGGTCTATAGTTCATCAGGCTCCACACTCCAACAAGATAATGTTGGGTGGTTGAAAATTAAGCTTGTGTGATGTTTAAATGGATTATTAATGTAAATCATGCTTACATGGGAAGTGCCGTGGTCCACTCACTGCTTATTCAGTTATTGTCACTTTCTTATAGTTCTGGTTTTGCATCACTTAGTGTATAATCTTCAGAGCTATAATCATCTATTTTCAAGGGCACTTGTGCCTTCTCTTGCATTAAAGTTATGTTTTAACTTTTAATGCATTTCTCCCTTAATTTATGTTTTATGGCATTCCCTGTCATGTGAAATGTCTACCGTATTTTTTCCTTTCTGCTTTTTTCAGGCAAAATTGGTGTAAGGCATAATAAATGATTTTTGTGGCAGTATCTAATGCTTTGATTTTTCCCTTAAATATTTCCTATTTTCCATCACTCAATAAAGACTGAGGAGATGCTATCAATGGCTGTTAACTTTCATGGGTTTACCTTGTTCACCGCCTAAATCAATATTCTAAATCCTTCATTTCGTGAAGCCTTTCAAATTCTCTGACTCGAAGTCCAAAGCTTGGTAATATAATTTTTTGTTTGCAGACTCTAGAAGATCCTCCTGTTATTGTTAAGCAAGAACAGCAGTTAAGTGCAAATTCTGATCGAAGCTCGTCTGACTACAATGAGACATGTCTGGATGATTTTTCGGATATGGAGAGCTGGTCTCAAGATGAAATAGAAGTACGTAAAGCTTTATTGTTCTCCTTTCTGCTTGCTTTTTTTTTTTTTTTTGTTTCTGTTCTCACAGGTAGCATGATGTATATTTCTAGTTGTTTAACCCCTAAGTGAATTTACAAAGATAAATGCATCCTAATGGACCTAACCATAAATTCACCATGCTTTTGTTTCTTTGTGTTGGATCCTCACACAACCACTAAAATCTATAGTGAAAGAGTATGTGTGACCATTATTGTGTTTCACTGCTTCAATTTGTAGGACTCATGATATCATGGGCTTCATTTTGTACCCCTTGTTTATGGAATTGACGAAATATGGTATTTCTGTTATAATGCACTCTAATCTTTTGATCATAGTAACACAGTATCAATTTTTTTCTTTACACATGATCATGTGTTGAGTGCTTTGAATATGCATGATATTGTAAAAGAGATCGAAAAATAAAAAATATTGTACGACATATTTCAAATTTATGTGAAGATGTAATATTGGCTATGTGAAAATCTATGTTCTGTGCTGTGATGATTATACTCTGTGAATTTGCTGTGTTTCCACCCTCCTCTCTGGGCAGCTTCTTATGTCTTTAGATTTCCAAATGTTGACTTGACTTAAGGTCAAGTGATTGTTATATTTATTTAGGAATTTAATTTGCAATCATAATTTCTTAGTACATTTTCCACAGAATCTTTCACTAGTAATTAATAAGAAATATTTTCTTGCAGGAGAATACTTTGCCCATGTCTGAGGAGCATAAAAAGTTGCTAGCCTTGGCAAATACAGGATCTTTATCTGAGAAGGAGCAAAAAATGCTTTTTTTGGCAAATATGGGATACACTTTGGAAGAGGCTTCAATTGCTATGGATAGATGTGGTATGTGCATACAATAACACAAGTTGATACGTTGTTAGGCTGCAATATATTAGATAATAAGCTCTGATGAACATTTCCTTTGCCATATTTTTTTTAAATTCATAGACAATCTCACTCTCATTACTCATCAATTGTAGTCGTACTTTTTCATAATTTTGCATTTTTCTGCACTATTCTTCCTACAAAAGAATTCATTACTAGCAACAGTTACCTGACCTGCCTTTTATTTCTTGGGTTGGGGATAATGGTTGCACACCTTATCAATATACTGGTTCCCAATAAAGAATGTGATCTTGCAGTCCTTGACATCTTTAACCCCCGCCCCCCCGCCCCCCCCAAAGAAAAAAGTAAAATGAAAAAACATGAGTATTTGTATAAGTTGGTCTAGTTAAGATGGTGTCATATATATGTATTTTTCCTGTGCGCTCTACTATAAGCATTATGTGTATATATCATATCCTAGGAATAATGTCCATTCAATGCTTCAGCTGTGTTATTGCCAGAACACATACTGTGACCTTTATAAGATACACATATATATACTGGCTTTCATCATACACAGGTTCGAAATAACAAAAAAATGGAGTTTGTTTTAGTGCTATGTTGAGGCTCATATAACATTTTTCTTGGTGTCATTTCAGGCTCTAATGCCTCTGTTGACGAATTAACCGATTTTATTTGTGCTGCCCAAATGGCTAGAGAGGAAAGCTGTTATTTGCCCAATGATAATCTTAAGGTCAGTGTTTATCATTTATTCAATATATATAGATAATGTTCTATTTTGTAAACTTTTATATCAGCCTCAATGAGATACCTAAAATTTCACTGATCACATCCTACCATGTCTCACAGCCGAGGCATCTTCTTTATAATGGGAATAGCAGCAAGAAAAAGAGAAAGTTCATCGAGATGTGTAAAAAGAAAAATGTCCCTGAGGACACTATTCGTCTTCCGAATCCAATGATTGGATTCGGTGTTCCCTCTCAGCCAACAGAACATATCGAACGTCCCCTGCCAGAATCAGCAATAGGGCGCCCTTACTTCTATTATGAAAATGTAGCTCTTGCGCCGAAGGGAGTTTGGGACACCATATCCCGTTTTCTTTACGACATTGAACCAGAATTTGTTGATTCAAAGTTCTTCTGTGCTACTGCTAGGAAGAGAGGATATGTGCATAATTTGCCCATCGAGAACAGATTTCCTCTTGTTCCTCTCCCACCTCTTACCATCCAATCAGCATTCCCTTTGTCGAGAAAATGGTGGCCTTCGTGGGATTCCAGAGATAAACTAAACTGCATTCAAACTGCGATTGCAAGTGCAAAGTTGACTGAGAGAATCCGCACTGCTTTAGAGAGGTATGACGGCGAGCCACCTGAAACAGTGCAGAAATATGTTCTTGAACAGTGCCGGAAATGGAACTTAGTTTGGGTTGGGAGGAACAAACTTGCCCCTCTCGAGCCTGATGAAGTCGAGATGCTGTTGGGCTTCCCAAAGAACCACACGAGAGGTGGTGGCATAAGTAGGACAGACCGATATAAATCGCTTGGAAACTCTTTCCAGGTCAGTAGATTTAACCAACTCCATTTCAATCTGTTGCTTATTTTACTTGTTAAACTTCATCTGAAGTCGTTATGTCGAGATAGGTGGATACAGTGGCCTATCATCTGTCTGTCCTAAGGGACATGTTCCCCAACGGCATAAACATCCTGTCTCTCTTCTCCGGCATTGGTGGTGCCGAAGTTGCTCTCCATCGACTGGGGGTCAAGCTGAAGAACGTTGTTTCCATTGAAAAATCTAAAGTCAACAGAGACATTGTAAGAAGCTGGTGGGAGCAAACAAACCAGACGGGAACACTGTTCGACTTCGACGATGTTCAACTGTTCGATGGCGAGCGTGCTGAACACATAATGGACACAATTGGAGGTTTCGATCTGATTATTGGTGGGAGCCCATGCAACAACCTTGCAGGAAGCAACAGGGTGAGCCGGGACGGGTTGGAGGGATCGGAATCGCGACTGTTCTACGACTACTTCCGTATACTGGATCTTGTCAAATGCATCATGCGTGATAAACAGTTGTAAATCCATTCATTGGGTTGGTGACTAATTCTCATGTACTTTCCCTTCATCTTATTAACTGTTCGTTCCTCTTGAAGCTGTCAATAATTTCTCAACTGGATTTTTCGCAATTTTTTCTAGTCTCTTTCCCCTAAGAATGTAGTCTGAGAACTGCATCATCATTTATTCAAAACTGTCTTGTAACAAACAAGCAGGAATGCAATGAATTCAATGGACAATATTGTACCCTCATTAGTCTGCTTATTTCGCTTACTTTTATGACACTCGAGCGATTCCGAGCATTCCATACTCGGCTCGTTAGCTTAACGAGTGTAATGCGTGTGCAAACTCAAGTTCAAGTAGTCACGAAGTGAAGTTTGGCCTTTATTGAGCTGAGCTTGAGTTATGGCACTGAGTAGCTTTCAATGCATGTATGCAATGGGGAATTTGAATGGACAGTAAAAAAATACTTACCTACCTAATACTCCCTGTATTTCGCGTATTTCAAGAGAAGTTTACCTTTTTATGCACTTCCTAAGTCCCACACTATACCATGCTTTTGTAATTTGTAAAGCGAAAGTGTGAAACGGAAGGAGTAATATGTGAAAAACTAGTACTATGATGAGATATGTAAAGAGTAGTTATGAGTACTCCCTCCGTGTCACGTATTTTTACTTATATTCCATTTTCATTTTGGGGTGTCCCACATATTTTTACCCATCTCATTAATAGTAAAAATACATAATATTTTATTATATATTTTTACACTTTATTCGTTAATCCCAATAATTTTACTTACTTTTTACACTTAATCTATCATTCCCAACAACTTTATTTATTTTTCTTTTTAAATTATTAATTTATCCATACTTTTTTCTTACATTATAACAAGTCTTAATCTCCGTGCCCTTATAAATGGGTAAAAATACCCGGACCCAGTACGGAGGGAGTATGATGTATTCTTATTACTTTCAGTAAAAGTAAAATGTAAAATATTTTGTAGGATGAATAATAAAAAAAGGTGTGAAATATGTTCTTTTGGGAGGGACATCTTGTAAAAAAAGAATTATTAAAATGTAACACATTACAGTAATACTTAAGTGTATAGTTTAAGTGTAAAAATTAAATTTGTATATCATGTTATTTTTATGTACACTATACACGAGAGATGTGGAGTATGTGAGAGAGAGTGTGTGTGTGAGAGATCACACTTGAGAGGGGGGAATATTCTATAGAAAGCGCCCGGGAAAAGATCCAGTTCTATTCTGTCCTTTTTGTTTGAAAAACGACGGCGTAAGGTACCACCGTCGCTCCTGCCTCTCTATTGCTTCTATTGTTTTGCCACTCGCCTCCTGCATTTTTCATTTCACATTATTTTTTGTATTCACTGTGGATCTAAAATGCAATCCTTGAGTGTGTTTTTTTTAATTTAGGGTTTATGATTTAAATCTCCAATGTGGGTTTTCTTTCTGTCTGCGCCTGCTCGACTTCTTTGAAAATTTTTATGTAATCGGTTTTTTTGAGGTAATCTTTGTTGCTTGATGAAAGCTGTATTCTAGTTAACGGCTATTTTAAGTCGAGAGTTTGTTGATAAAAGGGATTGCTGTTAATGCATGCGAGCTTGGTATGTGTTTATAGCCAGCCATGGATTTTAGCAATAACTTGGATTTTGGGAATACTATTTAGGTTGATTTTAATCGGGATTTTTTACTTGACCCGGTGTTTTACTATGTATATCCACTAGCTGCTTGCATTTCATTTGTGAATTTCTTGTTTGAGGCTATTGTTCGGATTATTTGTTTTAACGACGAATTCAGAGCATTAAAATATTGCATTTTTGTTCATAGCTTTTGATGCTTGTTCATGATTTTGTATGAGTTTTCTGATCTTCGGTGTTCTTTTTTCTTTTAATATTTGCAGTTGTGTATGTTATAGGATATTTAAGAAGGAAAACTGATATGGCAGCAGCAGCTGCTACTTCCTCTCCTGCTAGCGTACGGTATGCACCAGAGGATCCCACACTTCCGAAACCATGGAGAGGACTGGTTGATGGTAAGACTGGGTATCTTTACTTCTGGAATCCTGAGACCAACACAACCCAATATGAGAGACCTGTTGCATCCTCCAATGCAAGGCTTTCGCTCTCCGAAAAATCCTTGGATTCCCCTGTTCAAAAGTCCCCAAGTCACCGCAGCGAAGATAATAATAACCAAGGCAGCACTGATAGCTCAGCAAAGGTTGCTTCTGGGCCAGGAGTTGCTCAGGTTCCTTGAGTATCACCAAATGCTTGTTGCATTTTTTGATTAAATTGAGAAAGTTGATCTACATTGTTGAATCTAAACTGCATCTTTTCAAGAGTGACTTGTGAGCAATTTTAACATGTTTCTACATATGGTTCAACTTATACTTGAAACTGCAATTTATTGAAAACAATTGTTTTGCTTACGTTACATATCTAATGCTTGCAGATTATTTATTTAATTGTCATTCACGAAAGACTCACAAATTGCAATGTCCTTTTCTCTGATTTGTGTTAGGATGACAAAAGCAGGTCAGATTATTCATTGAATGATTCTGCAAAAAATGCTCCACATACACCATTTGCTTCTAAGTCTTCAGAGACTGAGTTGTCTGCCGAGGCATATTGTCGCCGTCATGAAATTACTGTAACTGTAAGCATCTACTCCCTCCGTCCCACGTTAACGTTGACGTTTGCTTTTTGCACGGAGATTAAGAGATATAATATTATAATGTGTAGTGAGGTGAGAAAAATAATATTTAATGTAAAGTGGGTAGTTGTATTAGTGTTGTGTGTGGGTCCTATATGGAATAATTAATGTTTTGTGTGGGCCCAACTTAATAAAAAGGGAAATGTAAACCTTTATTTGGGACAACCCAAAATGGAAAGTGTAAACCTTAACGCGGGACGGAGGGAGTATTATTTATTCCATTTTTTTATCCTTATTGTTGTATGCTTCAAATTTGAAGAGTCACATGAAACAAGCCTCTAAAGACTTTCCACCTATCTGGTTCTGTCTAATTATGGACTCAATACTTAATCGAGGGTGAGTTACTGATTGTTTTTATGCTTACATTATACTTGAGTGGGGACCCTATAGCATCTCTAGTAATTCAGGCTCTATCCAGTTATGTAATGCTGTGTAAAGCTCATAAATCCTTAACATTTGTTGATTCCGACTACAATGTGTGAGTGGAATTTTAGGAAACGTGAAAGATGCTAGAGCCTGAATTGCTAATATGGTTTAATCTGACAAATTTTGTTACAATCAAGTATTTGCAATCAGGGAAACTTACTCTCCTGAATTATGTACTGAGGCTGTTTCAGAAGTTGGATAATCTGCTTTGAATTCACTTGCCGCAAATTGCATAGGTGTTATTCTAGCTGTGTCATTTACAATTTTGGTTGAGGGTAAACTGATAATGGGTCTTCAGTCAGGTAGCCCTCACCGTTCAGTCAAATTTCGGGTTTGGATAACAAAATGATTGACCAAGCCTGTTTACTTCTGCCAAGAAGCTGTTACATTTTGTAAAATTTATTTTCTTAACTTAATTTTACCGACTGGTGTTTTTCTTTTGAGATTTTATGTGCATTTCATATCCAATTTACTTATTTATTATTTGTAAAATCACTTTATTTTTGATGATTTTTAAATAGTTTTTCTGTTCTCAATGTGCTAGGGAGGTAATGCGCCCAAACCTTTCACATCGTTTCAAGCCACTGGTTTTCCTTCAGAGATTTTAAGGGAGGTATGGGTGCAATTTGTATGGCAATTGGTTATACGAACTCTTGTGAGTTGAACTAAGAATCAAATATATTTTTTGAATGTTCAAATAACTACTGGAGGTCCATGGTGCGGTATTTGCTCCAGGGAGGAGCCAAATGTCGCACTCTTTTCTACCTTCCTTTGAGGGTTCTCATGTAATTGGCGCCCACACTGGTTTGCCAATTTATTTGAAGGGCTCTGTGATACAGTCAGTCAAACTGGACTTCTCTTGGAAGTAATATGGTCTGGCCCTGTTATGAAGAGTAGAAGAGGCACCTCCTCCTATTGCTTGCGTCAGCAAGCACGAAGTAATGTTGTATCCATTGGCGGATGAGGCTTCTTTTTCCTAAATGGCTTGCAAAAGTTCTAGGCAATCTAATTCGATAATTTAAAGCTCTACCTTGATTAATTCTTTCTTTTTTTTCTTTTCCCTCCACGTTTCACAGATGCAGAAAGCTGGTTTCTCTGCACCAACTCCAATCCAGGCACAATCATGGCCAGTTGCTATTCAAGGCCGTGATATAGTTGCCATTGCCAGGACAGGATCTGGAAAGACTTTGGGCTACTTGATTCCTGGATTTATTCACCTGAAACAAAGGCGTAATGATCCTAAATTAGGTCCAACCATTTTAGTGCTCTCACCAACAAGGGAGTTGGCAACTCAAATACAAGATGAAGCTGAGAAGTTTGGAAGATCGTCTAGGATATCTTGCACGGTATGATTTTGACAATGCTTTTCATTATAACTCGCTCTGATTTTAGTGCCAGTTTAAAATTTGCAGTCAGCCTTGCTATGTTTAAGTGGTATGTTGATGTTCTATGTCCACGAATACCCTTCTATACCCTTCCCAGTTTAGATATGCTCATATACTTAATTTAAGTCTTAGTCTTTTGGGATTGGTAATGTCCTGATTGTTCTCATGCTTTTTTATCAAGTTTTATTTAATTCTTTTGAGTTATTATTATTATTTTATTTTAGAACACATTTTACACTTTGATTGCATATTCACGTGAATACAGTCAAATTTTCTATTACTCACGAGAATTCTGGCTGATGTTGGCTTTAATATCTGTATGTAGTGTTTATACGGAGGTGCGCCCAAAGGCCCTCAATTGAAGGATCTTGACAGAGGTGTGGAAGTTGTAGTGGCTACTCCCGGTCGATTGAATGATATTCTAGAGATGAAGCGAGTTAGCCTCTATCAAGTGTCATATTTGGTTTTGGATGAAGCTGACAGGATGCTAGACATGGGTTTTGAACCCCAGATAAGAAAAATTGTTAAAGAGGTGCCTCCTCGCAGGCAAACTTTGATGTACACGGCAACATGGCCAAAGGAGGTTCGCAGGATTGCTTCTGATTTACTGGCGAACCCTGTTCAGGTTAACATTGGAAATGCTGATCAGCTTGCTGCGAACAAGTCAATAACCCAGGTACATTTTTGAATAATTCATCATCCTGATTCTTATGTTCTTAGATAGTATTGAGATTATCCTATTTGGCTGCATTTTTAGGTACTGATTTAAATTTGTGCATATATCTTCATGTCACCAGCATGTTGAAGTAGTATCACATATGGATAAGCGGCGCCGCCTTGAGCAGATATTAAGATCTCAAGAACCAAGATCAAAGATTATTATTTTTTGCTCTACAAAGAAAATGTGCGATCAACTTGCAGGTAACTTAAACCAATTCGGAGCTGCTGCTATTCACGGGGACAAATCTCAGGCCGATAGGGACTATGTTTTGCAACAATTTCGCTCTGGAAGGTCTCCTGTGCTTGTAGCCACTGATGTTGCTGCTCGTGGACTGGACATTAAGGATATCAGGTTCGTAGCTGTTAAATTAATCTTTGGATACTGGTCAACACTGTATCAATTAATTAATTAGACTACGACACATGTATGGACAATGAGATTTCCTCTACAGTCGTCTATATTGATGGTTTTGCTAATACTGTATGCTATAATACGGCTATAATGACGTCTTCTTTTGCAATTACAGAAAATTATACAGGGTTATTATTTTATTACCGTTATTGATCTTATGTGATGGATGTACTTGTCACAGGGTGGTGGTAAATTATGACTTCCCTACAGGAATTGAGGACTATGTTCACAGAATTGGAAGAACTGGACGGGCTGGTGCCACCGGGGTGGCTTATTCTTTTTTTGGGGACAAGGATGTAAAACATGCATCGGAACTTGTCAAAATTCTCGAAGGAGCTAATCAAAAAGTTCCGGCTGAACTTCGTTATATGGCTTCACAGGGTGGGGGTATGGGAGGGGGAAGGCGTCAGTGGAGCTCAGGCCCATCTGGACGAGATGGAGGATTTAGCGGTAGCTATGAATCTTCATATGGTGGAGGAGGCAAGGGAAGCGGAAGTTGGGCAATGTCATCATCTCCAGATAGGGGTATGGGTGGTGGACATGACAATGAGCGCCATGACAGGTATCCTTGTGTGGCTTTTTTACCCCTTACCGTATAGGTGATGCTCTTTATGGAAAGTATTAGCAACTAAATATGAACATGAACAAAAAGTCAGGGTAGACACATAATGCAAATGTTTAGATGAATATGTGGAGACACTGAATTGGAGAACTGTGTCTTTGATGGTTTGGACTCGTACATAGAGTTTTAGTTATCCTATTACGGTTGTTGGCATTATCACTTATCAGAATACAGAATCTTCAACTCAGATCAAATTGGGAAATCGAATGCCTAAATAGACTTAAAAAATAAAAAATAAATAAAAATGAACATTTTAAGCTTGAAAATGGGTGGGGGCGTGTGCCAAGCACAGTGACTATCCTACTTATTTTGCTAAAGGCTTAGCTGTTTATTGTATCTTTTCTGTGTGGTTTTTTATTGGCTCCTCTTACATAGTTCTTAGCTTTTTCTCCTTTTCATATGCTTACAGTTATGGTTCTGGATCTTTCGGAGGTGAATCAAAGTCTGCTGGAAGCTTTCAAAACAAGAGCTTTCACGAGATTATGATGGCTAGTTCGAAGAATGGAGGTAGTACTCGCAGTCGTAGTCGCAGTAGAAGCCCCGACCGGAACTCAGGATGGGCAGACAACTCTGGTAACTCTGATAAATTTGATGTGGCCCCCACGAACCGACGTAGTTTTCATGAAACTATGATGGAGCAGGCTCGTTTAGATAAGCTAAAGCAGTCCTTACCTTTTGGCAATGCAAGCAATATCATTGATTTTAAGAGCTATAATCAGCCTGAGATATCACACTCCACTCCTGATATTAACAACAATGCTGGGCAGGCATCAGGAAGATCGTCCCCAAACTCCAATCCCCAACAGTAGGGGATGATAACTCAAGAGGATAATGCATCAACTAATACATTGGAGGATGCACAGGTTTCTCATTGCATCTGATCCGAGTTTTGACTTTCTGATTAGCTTTGCTGTTTATAGCAGGTGGTGTTGGGACTCATCTTGTGTAAGTAAGACTTGTAACCTCCCAACCCCCAGCCCAGAAGAAGTGATGCCTACTAACTTTTCTAAGCTAGCCAATTTTTGCTATGCATGTTTGCTGCTGTACTAGGTAACAGCTTAACGCTACTGCCTTATGTAAGGGTATTGGGAAAGTTCTTTTTTGGTTGTAAATGCAAAACCCATGGTTGGACAAAATCATGTTCTGTTGCCCAAAATTATGATTAAGAAGAGTATGCTTATGGGGCATTTGAAGTTGAGATGCACATTTTCTTTTTTAATTTCCAGGTTATTATACATGGAAGCCTTCATATTTTAGTTGTTATATGTGTACACTTACCGCCCAGGGTGCCGACTTAGATGCTATGCCTGGGGTAACGAACACCAAGTGCGTAATTGTGTAGGTGACAACTCGCTTGGTATTGGTACTCCAGGTGCATCATCGAATAACACCATTCCCCGTCTGGGCCAACTTTGTGTATGCTCATGCTAGAAGCTACAGGTGTAGCAGCAGTTCTACCAACTAAGATACTGGTATATGAGTAACTGTTTCAGTTATTCATTGGATTTCAAGCATGTTACAGTTTCTACTTTCTTAAACATGTATGCTGATTGTATATCTAATCCCTGTATAAAAATCATAAAAAAAGAAGGGAAAAAAAAAAAAAAGGCAAAGAGGTTACATTCTTGTTTATTACATTTGGAAAATCAGCTGAAAAACTGAGCTTGTATCCTAATGTTGCTGTTATTAATGCTCCTTTTTTGTGATTTTCCCTCATCAATCCTTATTAACATCCTCTGTTCCTCTCAGTGAGTTTATAACATTCAGTTAAGCAGCTTTTGGCTTGATCCTCTTTGCCCTTGAATACAATGAAACTCCAGCAAGAGCCAAAGCAGTTCCTGTGACGATTCCATGTGGATGTTGTAAATGAAACTAGAAAAATGTTTGAATTTGATTTTCAGAGATTATATACATACCTAGAGAATTTATGAGTGAAACAGGTGTTTGGAAGAAGATGACTGAGGATACAATGACCACCACTCTCTTCACACTGTTTCCTACCGCATGTGTTACTGGTGATACCATTTGTAGTATCATATACGAAACCTGCTCATATCGAAATAACATGATTAGTTTAGCATCTTCATCGTCGAGACTCTAAACTCGTTGAATAGTCATCTAAAAGATATAACCTAGTTGAGAAATTGAGCTAAAGATTGGGCAGTTTGGTTTGATCAAAAGAACTCACCTGTTGGTAAGTATGAAAACAGAAACCAGATAAAAGGGCTCTTGTGCACAACTCTTTCACATTCAAACCTTGGCTTCCCTGTATCAAATTAGATGATAATTTAATTATTTACAACTTGATAAATAAAAATCTTAATCTTGGTGATTTGATACTTACAGCATGTTGCAAGTATGAAGGAGTGAACTTAATTCCTTCCAATAGAACACAAACAGGTGCCAGCAACAAGAATGATATGATTGTCATAAGGGAGAAGAGATTGATGTTATCTAGGGTGTCCTATCAATGACAACACAAAAGGAATCACTCTAAACCCCTATAAGGTTAGGGATATTCATACTTCACACTTGATAAAAACTTCATCTTACCTCCTTTCTAATCATGAATTTCTTACTGAACACATTTCGTGTTTGGTTGGTGAGATTGGAAGCCATCGCGCTACCAAAACCTATCCTGTCGAAAGAAATCCATCATCAAGCGAGCATTAGGGTTCCATAAATGCTACGACTGGTGAAATACACTGAGTATAGTGTCAAAATATATTTCATCAAGCGTAGCATTACAAGACTGATGACTAGATAATGGAGAATCGTTTACGTTTAACGAGCTTCATACCAGTTGAACGAGGCCTCGGTGAATGAAGCCAGAGCCACACCACCAACAATAGGCACAAGAGAAGAAACAACCCATAAGGAGGGCCTCTGTGTTATCAGACTGAAAGTCAAATAACTATAAGCTCTAAATAAACAATCCAACAATCCTAATTTAACCAATGAAATCCAAGTTTCACTTTGTATCTTCTTGTTTCTAAGTGGAATTATTGATTTATCTACATGATTAGCCTAAAACAATGATAATTAAAGTATGCATCCAACTATAGAAACAATAAACTAAGGTTCTTCATGTTGCTTTTCTTAACACCCCATGATCTTTTCTTGATCATATCATACTTGTCCGATCTATTCTATCCTACTCTAACACTACAAAAAAGGCGAACAAGACATACGAAGGCAACATTTGGCACGTTTCATTACCTCTCCAAAGAACAAGGCAGAGAGCAGGACAGTGAAGAAAGGCTCCATTGCCTTGATTGTGTGTGTAAATGAGACAGCAACTCTTCCAAGACTGATGTTTGTTAATAGGTTTCCTATGGTGTGTCCAAGAGCAAGCAGAAAGATTGCTGTAAACTGAACAACCATGTCCACATTAAAAACCAAAAAAAATAAAAAATCTGTAGCATCAAAGCTGATGTAAGTACACTACCTGAGACCTCTTAAGTTTAGGTTTAGGATGCAAATTAAGAAGCCACATCAGCAATATCATAACTGTTCCACAACCAAACTGAAAGGCTGTCACAGTTGCAGGGAAGGGATAAGCCTTCAAAACCTACACATGAAGATGCCAAGAAAGGCTCAACACAAGCCACACAAGATCATCGTCTCGACTCATGTTTCATCTCGTATTTCACTCAGCATCATTCTCAATTACACAAGCTTTGAGTATGTAAAAACAAGTGGGAAATAGGAGTGACCTGCTTATTGAAGATGTTGAAGTATATGTTGAGTGTATACCAGATTGTGAACATGGCTCCAAGCTGCAGAGTCCTGGTCCAGTCACCGGCATTTTTCGCCTCATTTCGACTCTCTGGAACTGCTGCTGATCTTACTCTGAAGTCACATGATCTCCTGGTGGCAAGATTATGAACAATGCTGGTACTAAAACATGAAGTTGTTTGTAATGAAAGGACATGTTTGTGGGATGATTGGTCACAAGATTTCAGCCTGTTGATGGGGTTAAATCTGTTGTGAGATGGCAGTTTTGGACAACTGAAAAATGGTTTTGAAGTGGAGAGAGCCAATGCATGATAACTTGCCATTTTCTTGATTCTGCTCAGATTTTCCAAATGGTTATATTATTTTCAGACACCAAATTCTGGACATGTGTTTTTTGAGAAAGAAAAATGAATAAAATGGTTACTATACACCTAACTCACCCTTGGAAGGAAAATTATTATTATAGGGTGGTTAGCTATTCATGATTCGTACACGTGTTAACTTAATGGAGGGGGGTTGTCTTTATTAAACTAAATAAAACTATAACTTCAACAATAGACCACTTAAAAAAAAAAAAAAAAGAAAGAAAAAAAACTAGGCCATAAAAATTAAGATTCAAAACCTCAAAATGTACTTAAATTGTGGCCACATTCTAATTTAAGGAAAGGGGGGGGGGTTGTTTTTGCTATTTTTATATTTAGTCTTCTATACCAAAATATTAAATGCAAAATTATAATAATATAAAATTCTAAAAGCAGAGGGTTAAGTCCTAGGAACAAAATTAATTAACTTCAAATTGAGTTAGGCATAAGCATACCTTTTATATGAAAGAATTTGCCTTAAATTTTTTGTGGGTATTTTTAAAAAAATATTATATAATGATTAATCTTATAGCTGACTTCTCCTAGGAGGGCTAAATAGCCATGAAAACTGTAATATGTCTAAAGCTAGTTGGCCAAAATAATCCTGTATTAGGATTTATTGGTGAGTGGTGAAAAATAAAGAGAATTTATGGATGGAAGAAAAAAGGAAAATTGTGGCAAGCAAAGTTCCTCTCACAATCAAAACTCAAGAAATAAATGTGGTCCTTCAGACCCAAATTCTGCTCACCAATTATTCTGCACAATTTTTTCATGGTCATTAATGCAAATATTGGTCCACCCCCTTCAACATTATTCAATTTACAACCTTCATATTTCTCTCTCCAACCCCAGTTACCCTCATATTTCTCTCTCCTTCCCCTGGAAGAAAATTTACTGTTAGGGTCTCACCATTGAAAAATTGGTGGATGAACTTAAATTCCATGAAGTGTAAGTTGAAAGATATGTTTAAAGATAGAATTTGAACCCTCACCTTACAATTATCTATATAGTTGACAGATATATTTCTATGTAAAAGAATTATGCTTAATTGTTCTTTAAAATTGTGAACAATTTCTATTTTCTTTCATCCCATCTAATTATAAAAGTATTTAATGCAAAACACCAAAATATACTTCGATTTCAAAATTACCATCCACTTTTAACATACACGATGTAATTTATGTTTTATTTGAAGTATTATTTAAAATACTAGTACGTCACTTTTGTAAAAGTTAATAAAGTAGATTAAAATGCATTTTCTTACTCTCCATGAAAAAGTAATTGTTTACACTACAAAGATTTTGCCACTGCATCGACCTTTCTTAGCTCATCATAAGAAAAAGAAAAAGAAAAAGAAAAAAGAAGTGGTCAGATTTGAGTATTTGTGTGAGTGTGAATCCAATATTTAGTCCTTGATAATTTTTGAGAAGCAAAATCTGCAACTAAAACATAAACACCAAATTAGCTGAAAACAATACAAAAGAAATCATACTCAATAATCAACTTCTGATAAAATCATTACCAGCAAAAATGAATTCTTCCATTGCAGCCCATCTCTATACAAGCTGGTAAAAGGTTGCAGAAACCAGCTCTGCTTCTACTGCTCGAAAGAGTAAGGAAAGAAATATTTATGTGGTCGGAACAACTGGTAATGTGCATTCGCAGGGAAGAAGAAGAAGAGTATCAGTTTTGTCAGTGTGATCATAACTAAGGTTATGTAATAAGATGAACGCTTGTTTTTTTGGTAATGGATGAAATCAAGCCTGTTGGGAATATGAAAATATGAAAACTTAATAATTTTTTCACAAAGCAAACAGCAATGGCACTTGAATCATATAGTCTGCAATGTTTGTCAAACTATGCAAGGTGGAGCACGAGGACCATCGTGCGAAATATAAAATACAAACTGTATGCCATGTAAGAATATCCAAGGAGAACATGTGAATTTAAAAGGAAAAAGACAGCTTTCTTTGTCATACTCTTTTCTGATGTGCAACTCAGAAAATAAGACATTCATTGAATTGGTTAATCATCTAATGAGTGGCTGTTGCACCATCTTTAACAATGCATGGACAGACAGTTCATTCTAGTGCAGAATGGAAATATAGTACCAATTGCCTTGGAAATATTTCTGAATTTTTAATGTAAAAAATCAGATTCTGCTACTCTGTATGATCCACGATCTGATCTTCTTTAACTCTATGCTTCCCATATTACTGTCTAGCACAAGAACCAGAGTTATGTCCAAATTTAATTAGTGTTGAAGAAGAAGACTTTAATTCAAGATTTTGTGAAGTAGTGTAGATGAATTCATCAGTGTCTCCAAATACACGAAGAATTATGACGAGTATTTTACCACTAGTAATGCAGTAGATGCAACTGTAATCAAGAGAAGTAAGACTGATTCTACCACAGATGTTTCAGTCATTGTCCAATCCAAGCAAACTGTCATTAGTTTAACAGTATAAATCGAATGTTAACAAGATAGACAAAAAAGGGCTCACTTCAGATAAGGTACTTCAAGTTTCAGTGAAGCACATGACAAACAACAAAGTACATCATAAATAAATTTAACTTTATTCTGGTAGCCATCTGTTGCGAAAACATTAGTGTAGTAGAATCAAGAAGCACCACTTACTTTGGCCCGTGAAATCTGTCTACATCGTTCAACCCCTTTGTCTCACAATGCATGCTACTTCTAGCTTGTGACCAAACTTTTCATTACCATCGAACTTCGCCCTGGTACAGATGTTCAAATGCATAACCAGTCACTCCACTCCATCAAATATGACTTTTTTTTTTTATCCGGATGGAGAGAGTATTTTAAGGAAGAATTGCACTCAAGTTAGAAAGAAGTATGGCATCACAGTATACCATTATTGTTGGGGAACATAGCATAGGAGATATTTTAAGGAATATGACTGGCTTGATTACAAATTGAAGTTCCAGAGACAATTTTCAAGTTATATATTCCAATACTTGTCAGAAATGCTCCTCTACCATCTGTTGGTCTTGCTACATCAGTAGGGACTCAATTTTACTCATCTGAACTGCTGTGAAATTTATGATGCTGGCGATTTAAAATTGAGGAATAAAAACGCAAACAATTTAAATAACAGAATTAACAACCTGCTAATGTGGTATGGGAGCTCAGTAAGTTGTGCTAATGGTGGACAGATGAACATTTCTGCAACAGGAATTTATACCACCAGTTGAATTAGAACATGCAGAACTCTCCATTGCACCATATGCTTTTCTTCCCTTATTTCATAATTTCAAGCTCTAGATAGTGTCACACCATGTGATTTAGAGAAGAGGCCATCAGTGAACAGAACACTATACAATTCCCATGTCTCTTAGCTAGGAAAGGAGTGTGTGCCAGAGCAGGGGATCCCATCCAGATTTAGTATTAAGAACAAGCGAGACGAAGACATGCACACAGAGATAGAATTTTAGTTTTAGCAAAAGAGGTAGGATTGTATTTTAGATCTGCTACACCCGGGAGTATAAACTTCATCCCGGGAGTATAATAGGTGCATCTAGTTTTACATCTCAATCCAACTGGAACCTCCGGTTTTGTTAATTCCCTTCTGGTTCATCAAATTTCTTGTGTTTATCACATCTAACCATCGCCCTCCTGAAGCATAGATATTTGACAAGAGAAGATAGCCTCCAGGTTTTTTCTCTGCAAGTTCTGAGAGCTTTCCAGCTATCCTAGCAGCTAATGCCTCGTCCCCGTAAGTTTTACAACCACTTAGCAGAGCAGCCCATGCATTTGCTTCAGGTTCAAAGGGCATACTCATGATGAACTTTTCTGCCTCATGAAGATGTCCTGATCGAGAAAGCATGTCCACAACACAGGCGTAGTGCCTCTTGTTTGGCTTGATACCGTAAACCTTCTCCATTGAGTTGAAGTAATTTAGCCCTTTATCAACTAAACCACCATGAGAGCAAGCAAACAAAACTGACAAGAGAATGGGTTCATTTGGTGCAATTTTTGATGAGGTTTGTTTCATCTCTTCAAACAGGCGAAGTGATTCCTCTGCTAATCCATTTTCAGCTAGTCCTTGAATCATAGCTGTCCAGACTACCTCATTTTTTGTTGGCATCCTGTTAAAGATCTTCCTAGAACTTTTGATACTTCCAGATTTTGAATACATATCTATTAGTGCAGTGCCAATATATATGTCATTTTGAAAACCGAGTTTTATGGCTTTTGTATGTGCATATTTACCTTTCTCTGATGAGGCTAATCCAGCACAAGCGCTTAAAACACTCGAGAAAGTGGATTTATTTGGTTGTTCTCCTGACAAAATCATCTGGTGGAAGACTTCAAATGCGTCGCCAAAATTCTCAACACCTATGTGACCAACAATCAACGAGTTCCAAGACATGGTGTCTTTACGAGGAATCTGGTTAAACAGCTCTGTAGCTTCTGCAAGTTGACCATTCAAACTATAACCAAAAACCATTGAATTCCAACAAACAACATTCTTCTCAACAATTGAATCAAACACCAAGCGTCCCTCTTTAGTATTTCCACATTTGCAATACAAATCAACAAGTGAGCTACCAACGTATACATCGGTCAGCATACCAATTTTCAGAACATGAGCATGGATGCTCCATCCAGATTGCAAAGCCTCTAGAGTGGCCAATGCACTGATTACACTGGAATAGCACGATACATTTGGTTTAAAGTTTTGCTGTATCATCTGTTGGAACAGCCTTACTGCCCCTTCTGCATTTCCACTCTGACTGAATCTTGCTATCATTGCACTCCACGTAACTTCATTTCTTTCTGGCATTTCATCGAAGATTCTACGAGCTTCTCTTAAGTCTCCCATCTCGGCATACATGTCCAGGATTGTGGTCCAAGAAATGACATCCTTTTCCTCTATCCTATCAAATATCTTTCTTGCAAAACCAAATTCGCCCCACCTCATAAAAAATTTAACCAAAGAATTCGAAACACACACATTGTCCTCGAAACCAACCTTGATAATTAACCCCAGAACACTCTTCCCTAACCCAAGATCACCCAACTCCATACAAGCCTTAGTGACAGTAGTAAGCGTAATATCATTGGGTAAAACCCCAGATTGAAGCATTTTCTTACACAGCCTCATTGCTTGAAAACTAAGCCTATTTTGAACTAATCCGCTAATTGTCGCAGTCCAAGAAAACACATTTGAATACGGGCTTCTCTCAAAATAAAACATTGCTTCATCCACGTAACCATGTTTTAATAAACCAGAAACCAGCGAAGTCCAAGAAACTTCATTTCTTTCAGGCATTTCATCGAACAGCTGGCAAGCGTAGGTGGCATTGCCCCACTGAAGATTCGCAGTAATCAAACAATTCCGAACCACTAAATTGAACCCTTTAAACTCCTTCAACATCTGATCAATTTCGAATGATTTCCTCGACTCTAAATACATGATCAGTAATTTAACAGCTATGTACTTCTGGGATGAGAGGCCCATTTTAAGTAAATGGCAGTGGAGGGCACTTCCATGGCTGATTAACTTGTCGTTTTTGTAGTTGTCAAGCAGAACAACACTTTTCTTGATGAAGGAATTTAGGTTTTTTCTTGAATTTATGGAAAAGGGTGCGTTGGGCGCCGCAGAAAACAGAGACTTGATCATCACACTCTTTATTCGGAAAGTGAGTCGTTAAGTTCGTTGGTCTGAATTTTTAGGAACGCCGCGCCCGCCCCTATTGGGATCCAATCCGATGGATTCGGGTTTAGGGTTATGCCATTATATTTCTCAATTTTTAAACTAATAATCTAAAATGGAAATAACTTCGCACTGAGGTTCGTTGCTCGGGTTCGTCTCGGTTTGATTTTCATATTACTGTGTACTAAAATTTATATTCATGATCTCATGAATCACGATTTCCTGAAAAAAGAATAAATAAATAAAATTTGGTTGTAACATTAATATCGTTATTTATATTTCGAGTTGTTCTCACGTGTTTCTGAGGGCATAAGGTGTATAACGGTATAATTTTTTGTTTTAAAGGATATACACTTTAATTAATAAGAATATAATTTTTTCATTGAAAAGATCTATCCTTTAATTAATAAGGGTATAATTTTTACATTAAAAAGATTGGGTGGAATATGATTAGTATAAATTTTTTATTAAAAAAATTACTTTTTTTTAAGAAATAAAAGCTACATGTTCATATACTAAAGAGTATATCATTTGAGATAGGGTGTCTCTGGGCACGCAAGTTTTAGTCTTATGTTGCTCTCTTGTGTTCCCGAGTACAGAAGATGTGGAAGGGGTATACACTTAATTAATAAGAGTGAATTTTTTTCGTTAAAAAGAACGATTGAAATACGAATAATATCCATATTTGATTAAAAAAATTAATTTTTTTCCAAAAAATAAAAGGTATATAGTACTAATCTTTAGAAAAATGCGCGATCCGAGAGCACGGTGTCCCCAGACACACAAACTTTAACCAACTGAATATAATATGGTAAAATTTGGGGAAAAATGATTTTTTCCTGTATTTTATTAGAATAAGGAAAACTTTCATTTTGATATGTTACATTTTATGATCTTAAAATACATTCATAAAAGTCGTATTATTTACACCGAAACATTACTAAATGCGTTCGAAATTTTAAACGTTATTAACTGAATGTACATTTATAGCCCTAAACCTTAAAAATAAGTACATCCAACCTCACTCACCAAATTCACTAATTAAACCCAAAACACACAAAACACCACACAAATAAAAAAAATTAAATAAACAATGGAGAGAAGAAGAAAGAAGAAGACATCAAAGAGGAGTGTATCATATTGGGATTATAAATAACCACGTGGCACAATCTAATACAGATGAAGATTACAGAGTTTTTTTTTTTTTTTAATCTAATCCTCAAATTGACACTTACGAATAAATAATGTTAAAATATCTGTGCATGAAATGGTGTTTTGGATCTTGATGGATGAATAACCCCTCTGCTCTTCTTCCCTTCTCTTAAGTTCTTTCTCTTTTTTTCACATGTTTTTAATTATTAGTTTTATTTGAGTAGTGTGTGCTTATGGTGTTACATGTGTATCAGGTTCACTTAGTAAATTGGACGAGAAGGATTGGGTAGGCATAAATTTGAGATTTGAGGTTAGAAATGTATATTCACTTAATAATATTTAGACTCTATAAGTAATGTTTCCAATGTCTCAAGCAATAACATATTACTTCGTATGAAAAAATTTGACAGGAAATTCGCCAATTAATATTGTGTTGTGTTGTCCAGTAAGTAAACAGTCGTGTCACAAACAGTGCTACAAATCGTTCACTTTTAATAATTAAATTTGATTCTTACAAGGATGAAAATTGCGTGTTTTTGGAAATACGTGTTTTTGGGAATATGGTGACCCCAAAATTATTAGGGATAGCACTTTTTCTGCCCGACAAATGCAACATCTTTTTTGCCCTATACTTTTTAAAACATCTAATTTGCCCTGTTTTTGGTGTGTATTCCTAATTTACCCCCCTGACACATGTCATATCTTTCCCTTTTTTTTAAATCTCGTGATTACTGCCCAGCGGTTAAAAGTACCGCTTTTAATGGCATTGAATTTGGGGAGAGAATCTTTGACCCCCTTATCTCAAATTTTTTTTGTTATTTACTCCCTGTATCTGTCACTCTCTCTCTCTTTTCATCGGCACCATTCTCAAACTCCCTGTATACTCTCCCTTTCTCTCTCTCTCTCAAACTCGATTTTTCTGTCGAACACAGCTCTCCGTCCGGGCCTCCGGCGTGTCGTTCAATCCATCGTCATCCCCACGTCGAAAATTAGCAGTAGCAAATATGGATAACCAGGTATTCCGTCTTTAGGATTTTAGAGTTTTAGGGTTTTTGCGATTTAATGGTAACTGTTCTTGTCCCCCGAGGAAGTAGAGTCTGCACCGTATGAATTTGCCGTTGAGTATAATTGGAAATTTCATTGTAATTTGTAGTGTAATTGAATTTATAGCGTAGTTTAACTTGTCCGCCGCTTTTTATAGCGTAGTTTTCCGCCGAAAATTATAGTACAATAAAGCATGTCCGCCAATTGTTTGTCACTGTTTGAGCTTGTCCGCCGAAATTATGAGTTTTTTAAGCATGTCCGCCGAGTTTCTGAGCATTATTTTGCCATTATTTGTGCTTAAAATAGCTTGTCCGCCGTTGATGTGCCTTTACTGTGCTTGTCCGCCGCTTTTTATAGCGTAGTTTAACTTGTCCGCCGAAAATTATAGTACAATAAAGCATGTCCGCCAATTGTTTGTCACTGTTTGAGCTTGTCCGCCGAAATTATGAGTTTTTTAAGCCTGTCCGCCGAGTTTCTGACCATTAGTTAGCATTATTTTGAGCCTGTCCGCCGTTTTTGTACTTTTAATGTGCTTGTCCGCCGATTTCTCTAGTGTATTTGAACATGTCCGCCTATAATAGTACATAAAGTGACCTCGTCCGTCAAGATTTGTAGTACAAATATCCTGTCCGCTAATTTTTTGGCCATGTTTGAGCCTGTCCGCCGAGTTTCTGACCATTAGTTAGCATTATTTTACCATTATTTCTGCATAAAATATCTTGTCCGCCATTTTTGTGCCTTTGATGTGCTTGTCCGCCGATATTTTGAACTTGTCCGCCGAATATTTGTAG
Source organism: Pogostemon cablin (assembly GCA_023678885.1). Classification (NCBI taxonomy): domain Eukaryota; kingdom Viridiplantae; phylum Streptophyta; class Magnoliopsida; order Lamiales; family Lamiaceae; genus Pogostemon; species Pogostemon cablin. The sequence goes on along the minus strand of CM043001.1, from coordinate 25,791,927 downwards.
TACAACATAGCTTGTCCGCCAATGTTTTGCCCCTGTTTGTGCTTGTCCGCCAATTTTACGAGTTATTTGAGCCTGTCCGCCGAGTTTCTGACCATTAGTCAGCATTATTTTGCCATTATTTCTTCATAAAATAGCTTGTCCGCCAAATTTGTGCCTTTAATGTGCCTGTCCGCCGATATGTTTAGTGTATTTGAACTTGTCCGCCGATAATTGTATGTAAAGTGTCGTCATCCGTCAATATGTGTAGTACAAATAGCTTGTCCGCCAATTTTTGTGCCTTTACTGTGCTTGTCCGCCGATGTTTTTATGTATAAAATGTAGTCACGTCTTATATCTAATCGAGATGGCATGCACTGTAGTGGATCTGGAAACGCAGTGGACTTCAAACTCGAAAAGTAGGGATTAAAGGTTATTGTAGGCCTTCCAAAGCTCTTAATTGCATACGCGAGGTGCTTACAAAGAGTGGCGATCAAACAGTGCGGAGGTTCCGAAGATCTTGTTTCGGGCATTTCTGGGATTTGGATTCAGATTACGGGTCTCCTAAAGCTTTATTTCAGCTGATGGCTCAGGAGGTTGTAATCCCGGGTTCAGATATGTACTCCCGGTACTTCAGGGTGTCTGATACAATTATTAGCTTCACACCCATGGAGTTTATGCGTGTCATGGGACTAGGGTTTGAGGACCGTGGAGATATTGACCCGAATGATTCATATCTGCCACCTGCACACAGTTTGTTTGCTACGTTTCGTACGAAGAGGGTCCTGGTTGATGAACTTATGCGAAGATTCAGTGAAAATAAGTATAAGGGCCACAATGCGGTGAAAACGGCCAACATTCTACTGCTGTACTACTTTTTGCTAGGCCGGGATACGTCAAAAGCATACATAGAGCCCTGGGTATGGTACTTAGCTGAAAATGATGACCTGTGGAACTCTTTCCCATGGGGTAAGTACACATACCTAACCCTACTGCACCATATGGACTCTGTAAAAACTACGGTGCAAGAGTTAGGCAAACAGCAGCGGATCAACTTTTATGGATGCTCATTTGCCCTAGCAGTAAGTGATACTGATTTTATTGCACCAATTTTTATTCTTAAACTAAATGCATTTAAAAAGATATATGTTGACATGAACTTACATTGATGTTTGGTCACAGGCATGGGCCTGTGAGCGCATCGCAGGTTTTGCAGCAATGTTGACCGATGGTCAGGCCGATCCGGATGTCAGACCTCTTTGTCTTCGCTGGACATATACTGTTGCTAAAAAAATTGACGACACTCAGTTTTTTAGACAGGTTTGTCACTTTTATGTGTATGCGTTTAAGATTTTGTTTATCTAAGTTGGATGCATTTGGAGGCATATTTTTATCACCTAAGTATATGTAATTATGTTTTATTGTTTTACTTTTAGGACCCAAGAGTGGTTGATTTACCTGCCATCCTCCCTGAGGAGTCCCGCCAATCATACTTCAGGGGAATACATTCTGATTGGAGTTCTGGTTTTCAAGTGACCTTTAGGGTATTTGGGGATCCAAAGCCAAAAGGAAAGGCTAAGGGTCAGAAACAGGTGCAGCGCTCTAGTTCAGATTCCGAAGATGAAATGCGTGGTCAAGGTGCCATTCCGGTTGCTGATACATCATTCCGGGGACAACAAAAAACAGCAGCACCGGAGGACTTACTACGTGATTTTCATGCCGTCGGACGGGACTACGACGATGATGATGATGACGAGGTAATGAGTGATCACGATGACAGATCTTACATACCCTCTGAGGATTCGCCCCCGCGGCCATCTCAGTCTGGCCCCCATAATGCTGTAGTACCACATCCGGTAATGGCCATTCCGGAGAGATCATATCCTCCTGTGTTTGGAAGACCATACTTCCCTTCAGCTGGATTTCAGCCACCAACGTACTCTACTTCTTTTGGTGGATATCAGGGACCAAATCAGTTTAACTTCGGTGGATTTCAGGTCCCACCTCAATCACATCCGTACGGTGGAAGTGAAGGGTCACAGCAGGGTCAGTACAGTGGGTATGGAGGATCTGTCTATAGCCATGGAGGGCTAGGGTTTCACGGATCACCTGGTAGCCCTCCATCTACCCACGACGATGTCCATCCTCAATCCAGGTCAAGTCCACAGTGGGATCACTCTGTGCCTCATCAGCAGAGAGAAGACAGTGGGGGAATGTCGCAAGAACAGTACGATCGAATAATGAGGAGAATGGATGATCATGATCAAAAATTTTTCGAACATGAAGCCCTTCTCACTCAGTTGCTGGATCGAGACGACAGACTAGAGAAGAGATTTGAGAAACTGGATGCAGAGGTCGCTGATATCCGCAGGAGGCAGGAGGATAGCCGTGGTGAATTTAAAAGGGTTGCTGGATGGTTGATTGGAGCACAGACCCGTGTGCACCATAGCCACGAGAGGTCGATGCTTGGAAGCATATATAAAATGTTTAAGGATGGATTTAAGGGTCCACCACCTGAGCCATCTACATACGAAGTACCAAGTGTTCCAGATACCTTTGAAGAACAACGGACTGCACAGACTACACCCCCATCTAGTAGTTATGCAACACCAGGGGGTCTATTTGCTGGAGATGTTGAATTGGTACCAGGTGAGTCAACAAGATTCCATGACGCATCCGGACCATACAGACAGGCTAGTTATTCTACTCCCGGAGTCTCAACTTTTGTAGGGGCTAGTTATTCTACTCCCGGTGACACTGGGATCAGTATGGTGTCAGCTGAAAAGCACTTCCAACGTCGTCCGCAACGCCCTAAGAGGAAAGCGACTGCAATCCAATCCCCATACACAACTGTGGATGACGTCAAGGTCAACAGAGCGTGGGAAAAGTTCATGCTATCCCCTGTAACGTAAGAAATTGCTGTTAAATGTGTTCTTCTTTTTTGATTTCGTTGTTTATTATGTTAAGGTTTTAACATACATGTGCAGGATGGATGTCGGCATAGGGTTCCAGGTGAGGAATGATTTCTTCGTGAGAATGATGACCCCCAAAGTCTGGCTGGATGATGAGGTTTGTAAATACAGCTTAACTCTATGTAAAAATCCAATCCCATATGTCTCATTGTTGAAATTTTTTTTCCCAGCATATTGATGCGTGTTTGGCTATACTAACACAAGCCCCTGACTACGTTGGAGTTCACCCAGATCATCGAATGCAATCGTATGCTATTCTACCGTGTCAGTTTTCGGTAAGTTTTTACATGGAATAAGGCGTATAATTTGTCGTTATAATTTACCTTATATTTTGTAATTATTTCTTTATCAGGCGACTTTAAAAGCAATTTGGGCTGAGCATGTTACGATACATGGCGATAACCCCTCAGAGTTGGCCGACTTACCTCAAGACAAGCTTGAAATATTAGATAGATGGTGGAAAGGAGAGTTGTCATTCTGGAGGCCTCCGCAATGGACATGTGGCCGTAAAGAGTGGGATAAGGTTGAACGGGTGAGTATGCCATCATTATTTATTTTTGTGTGAAGAACTACATCATCACTGACATTATTCGGAATTCAATCTACAGTTGGTCTTCGTAGAGTGTTCGCATTCGCACCATTTCGCTGTGTGTGTCTATATTAGGTCGATGAAGATTGCCGTCTTCGACTCTTTGTTTCATACGTGGGTTGAAAACAAGGCCGTTGAAGATAGTAGAAAGGAGAGCACTATTCACCTGCGACGATTACTGCCTTTGATGTTCCACCGAAGTGGTGCCATCTATGACAGTACTGAGCAGAAGTTCAGAGCCACTCTGAAGTGGGCTAGACCACAACCATCCATGTGCTACGTTCAGGATGACAGTTGGTGTTGTGGTCAGGCATGCGTCAGAGAAATACAGTATCTACTCACTGGGGATGATTCATGGGGAAATGATCCACACCTGATGGAGTACCGGAGAAAATGGGCTCGAGATATTTTTTCGTACAACCTTTACGGGAGAAAGGGTGCGAATACAGACCTTTCTTTTCGTTAGTTAGTTTGTTCTTTCTTTTTCATGATGTATTATATGAGGTGCTGTACTAAACCATTTTGAGAACGAAAGGTAGAAAAAATAATATTAATTTTCAAATCATATTACATCGTACTTAAATATTGGCTCGACATTTCACTTTATTGTGTCCCGGCTCTCCACATCTGCTGCAACGCTGACGCACCCGAGTTCCCCTCGAAGTCTCTGCTGCACTACGCAGACGGGTGGTACGAGGTCTGCCTGCTTGGCGATGTGCTGGTGGCTCATTCACATGGACACTACCCACATGCTCAGGTATTGACCAATCAGATGGATCGGGCACAGGCATCACAGCATCTTGCCATAATGAAATGATAGCCGTTTGATGATACCACGGTGCAACAAATGCACTAGTCGCAAGTTTGCAATGGCTGTTACATGCACATTGATAATAGATAATTCTTTTACTAATGGAAGTATTAAATATGGAAGATTATATTATACGCATGAGAACTTACTCTATCGCCTTCAATGCGTGAATGCATGGGTATTGATGGTACTGGAATTTTCCACACGAACAAGTACACTCACTTAAATCAATTGTGAAGTTTTTTGTGGTGGAAGTGACCTGGATTTTTGTTGCTGTAATATTATCAACTTTAAGTTTCCACGCCTCAGCGTTCAATGCAGCCAACTCGCTATGTACTCGTGTGCAAAGAATATCCCGACTGTTCTGTGCACTCGTTCTTCTCTCATAAAACCATTTTTGAATGAGAGCACGTACAACCTCTAACAAACTACAGATGGGTAGTGTCCTGGCCCAAAGGATGGCCTTGTTAAATGTCTCAGCGGCGTTCGATGACATGAACTCGTAACGACTGACCGGACAGTGAAACCTTGACCATTTACTGTAACCCCACACCTCCAGCAAAGCCATCAATCGAGAATTATTATGGTTGCGCAGCTTTCCTTCCCATCTGTGCAGCACGGTAATGTCATAAAACAAATAAAAATTACATACTAATGCTAAAAAGTGACCATACCTCTTAAATTCATTATTTGTGTATGCCTCCAATGCCATATTGAAATGAAACAACACATCCTTACCGAAACCTTTGAGCCGTTTCTTTAGATGATACGAACATAAACCATGGTGTGCCTCAGGGTACACAGTATGTATAGCGTGTGATATACTTTTATGCGCGTCTGAGACTATTACTAGGCCATTTGGAGCTCCATACGATTCTTTCAATCTTTGAAGAAACCAGCACCATGACTCATTATTTTCAGTGTCACCTACACCAACGGCCAGGGGGAAAACATTGTGGTTACCATCATGTGTGACTGCAACGAACACGATCCCACGGTACTTGGCTTTTATGTGTGTACCATCAATCACAATCACGGGACGGCCGGCTCGAGCAAAACCCCGTATCGAAGCACCAAGTGCGTAGTAGACATACCTACATCGAACTACTTAGTGCACAGATATACCTCATTATATAGAAGGGTTGTGTATTGACTTACTTGAAAGAGTTGTCATCTGCAGTTGCAAGTGCTGTATGCGTGCCTGGATTTTCCAACTTTAGGTGATGCAAGTACGAAGGTAGGGAACTGAAGGATGAACTATGGTCTCCGTAAGTGTGTCCTACAGCAATATGTTTTGACTTGAGGGCCAAATTATAGGAGATGTCGAAACCAAATTCTTTACGTATCTCATCTGCCATTCCAGCAGGACACAATGACGTAGTTTTATTGAACTGTCGAGCTGCATAGTATCTTCCAACAGTTTTCGAACCAACTTGCCTTGGCGCATTAGTGTCTGGGTTCAAACGACATACATGTGGAGGTCCGAACTTGATTAACCTCCATACTCCACCTAGGCCACTAGAATGCATCTCAAACATACAACGCTGCTCCGCTCGGTACTTGCACGCGACGTTGAGCCTGTACGTGTCAGATTTCTTGACACGTGTCTCCACTTGATTCCGCAAGTTGTACATACCCAACGCATACTGGCAATCACCTTTATTATCGAAGACACTTTTTTCATGAATCTCCACTGATGTATCAATGTTGTTGTTGTCTTCAACTTCATTGTACACATTACACTGTTCCAAGAAACCTGCAACGAAGGATTAGTTATTATTCAATTGGTATTAGAATATAATAAGGTGCAGTAAATTACCGAGTACTATATTCAACACATACCTGGAATGCTCCATGGACGGCTGCAAGACCTATCTCTGTCTTGACTAGGAGATACCGGTGTGGGCATCTACATGTGTGTGGTAACGGGTTCCAGGAAGCTCATTCCTCCTTTGGCTCTGATGTAGGAACAGAACCTTTCGAACATAGCTGTTTCAGGATCCTCATCTGCAGCATTGGGTTGATCAGCATCGCGTTCCTCATCTTGCGAAGCATCAGCACCCTCAAAATCCTGACGATGTGGACCCTCAAATGAATCATTCCCATGGACTTGCGATCCATCGGACCTATAGTCTTGAGAACCAGCAAAACCATCAAACCCATCACCCTCTGAACCCTCAAACCCAGCAGATGAGCACATCTCATCTCCATTCTCCACCTCTTCTTCGTCCTGCTGTTCGCTAGCATACTCAATGTTTAAATCAATATTTGTCGTACGACTCGACACGCCCACGCCCACACCTATACTCGTGCTAGGTCCGGCCAAATGTTCGCGACAATGAATATCGACAGATGGAATTTGTGACCGATTATCAACTGATTGCTGTGGTATGGCCTTAACTGTGACAAACAACATCGGCTCATCAACCTGCTGATACAACCCCCTTATATCCATATCATCATTCACCTTATGTTTTGTTATACAACCACCGATGTCCACAAGTGTGTGTATAACATATTTGAAATGATTCAAATCGATGCAAACTAAACTGTGCACATGCCCGATAATAAAATCCAACGTCAGCTGATCTGAATCTAAAACTAAGCTCGTCTGTTGGCCACGTACATACTCTAAACCTTGCCACCAGCCGCCCCACCATATACAAAAATTTCTCATTTCAAATCCAACGCCTAAATCTTTCAACAAAACGATAATTAATTGTTATATTTACACAGAATTCATAAAAAATAATACGCCAATTTAGTAGGTACACACAAATTAAGCATTAAATTATCAAGCACACACAAAAGTTAAACATTAAGTCGTACGTACGTGGATAAGCTCAATTAAGTTCATAAATCCACGAACAGGTCTATTATAATCGAAAGACATCATATAATATGCTTAAAAAATAGCCAAACATGCTCAATAATGCATTACAAATCGGCAGAGATGTTCAAAAACCACCAAATAATCGGCGGACATGCTCAATTAGGATGAAAATATGGCGGACATGTTCACTTAGGAAGGAAAATTCGGCGGACAAGACCATTACGGGTGAAAAAATCGGCGGACATGATAAATTAGGCTGAGAAAATCAGCGGACATGCTCATATAGGGTAAAAACACGGCGGACATCATAATTTAGGGTGAGAAAATCGGCGGACATGCTCATATAGTGTGAAATAAACGGCGGACATGCTCATATAGTGTGAAATAAACGGCGGACATGCTCATATAGTGTGAAATAAACGGCGGACATGATAATTTAGGGTGAGAAAATCGGCGGACATGCTCAAATAGGGTGAAAACATCGGCCGACAAGCTTATATATGGTACAGCTTCGGCGGACATGCGCAAATATGGGGAAAACATCGGCGGACAGGCTCAATATTCGGCGGACAGGCTAAATTTTCGGCGGACATGATCTACTTCACCATTTTCTTTGGTGGACATGGATATATATAACCATTTTACTCAGCGGACATGCGTTTTTGAAACCCTAAAGCCCTAACAACCCTAAAACATTCAAAGAAGGTAATAAATAAAATACAATGCAAACAACGTTCGTATCTTACCTTTGGCTCTAACTATGGATCCGTCAACAAAACCGGTGGGTAAATGCGGGAGTCGATGACCTTTTTATGCTCCAATAATTTGTAGATACAGATGAATAAAGTTTGAATCCACTGTGCCCAATTTTTATGTTTGTTGGTGGTGAAGTTATTTGGTTGGTGGGGATAGTTGAGAGTTTAATGTGACAAGAATTTACATAAATGAACTGATTGTGAAAACAGGGCCTTTTCACCCCATTAAATGAAGTGTTTTTCAGTGGAGTGGTAGGTAGTTGCATGTGTTTAATCACCTAAATACTACTGCATGTGTTTATTAATAAAAAGCCTATTATAATATAACAATTTAAGGAATTTAAAAATTTCATTCAGCTTGTCCGCCGAATTAGGGGTTATATTTTAGTAGACTTATTTATTTATTTCTTCTTTAATTAATGTGTCAAACCTAAATAATCAACATATTTCCTGACACATCTATTTTGCCTGCAACTGTACTTGTCAACTCATTCCCAATACAAAAGGTGGACCATCCTTGAGGGTATTCATGGCAATGCATGTATTTTTAGGGCAATTTAGATGTATTAGAAAAGGTAGGGCAAAAAAGATGTTGACTTCCACATATAGGGCAAATTGTGGTATTTCCCAAATTATTATCTAGTACTTCCTCTGTTATGTGATATTGACTAGGAAAATATATTTTTTCGTCAGCTAAATTTCATTCATTTTGAAATTCGTCTATTAATTTTTTTAATTTTAAAATTAATCCGTTAATTTTATAACAATTTTGAAATTAATCCATTAATTTCATAAAATTCAACATTTTGGTCATTTGACCTGCTATGGCAGGTCATTTGAATATTTTCACCTCAATTAATCTATATCATATTTTATTTAACCAATTTTATCTCACTTTTCATTTTTCACTTCCGTATACCAAACAAACAATATTAATCTCATTACTAAAGTGGAGCAAATTTGACTAAATATTGATACTTCCTCCGTCCGCTCGAAAGAGGGTATTTTTTCCATTTTGGTCGTCCGTTCCAAAGAGTGTCACTTCCTTTTTTACACACATGAGATCTACACACAACCCACTAATACAATTAAAATATAGAATCCACATTCCCACTAATACAATTATCCACTACACATTAAATAACAATACTTCTTAATCAACGTGCACAAAAGCAAAATGCCCTCTTTCGAGCGGACGGAGAGAGTATAATATAAATTCTTAGTGGAGGCTATTTTTTTAAAAATAGTATATATATATATATATTACATATTTTTTTTTATTTTTTAGAATAACCTGCTAATGACCTGTTGAAACGGACGATTTTGTTGAACTTGGTAAACATGATGGACGATTTTCAAAATTTTCAAATATAATAGACGATTTTCAAAATTCTGCAAATATAATGGACGATTTTCAAAAAGTGAAAAACTTATGGACTAAATTCAAAATTGGGCAAAGTTAGCGGACAAAAAAATCTATTTTCCCATATTGACTACATATTTTGTTACGTGATATTGGCTATATATTTTAAATTTAGACGATTCACTTAAATAGTTATATATTCTTTTTCGATAGACGAGACTCACATAAAACAATTAATATATTTTTATGGAACTTATATATAAACTAATACAATTATTCATTATACATTAAAATATTATATCTCTTAACCTATTACACATTAAAATAAGATAATACAAAAAGAAAATGTTTCAAAATTTATAGTATGAGAGAAACTTAGAAAGAAATTGCATGGGATAAGATAAAGATGTGAATCAAGGATATCCATGTATAGTCTGATTAGTATATCTAAATTGGGCAAAACTCAATTTAAGTTGCAACTCTTTTGAAAATGATATAGATGAGTATGTATTAGATGAAGCCTTCTTCAGTAGAATACAAATGGGGGCTGTTTAATTTCCCCATTTGGCTACTATTTGAAGTGAAGTGACCTTATTTTGACTTTTTTAGTTATTTTGAGTAAAATTTTTATTTTTATTATTTTTAGACCATAGAATATTCAATGCATGTTAATTTATTATTAGTTAATGTTATTAGGAGAAAGAAAGAAATTTTTTTGTGGGACTGTTATATGGAATGTATGTAAATTAGGAGTTTTAATTAAATTATTAAGGTTTTTTATAAGTAAATGTTAGTGGTTAGAAGTTACTACACTTATACTCCAAAATTATTCTCATAGTCTCCTTATATATAGCTTTAATATGTTAAAGTGAAATGTAGGATTGAAAGTTTGGAACTCTTGTTTGAATGAGACTTCTGTGCACCCGGACGCACGGAGCACATTTCGTGCGCTTTTGCAATTTTCATGCCCCTTTACAATTTAAACTTTAGCAATACATATGTTTAAATATGATTGGAGGGGGAGAATTGTGTTCACATGGAAACACGGAATATCCCTCCGTGTCCCGGGAGCACATGAGCTTTTGCCCTCTTGTTTTTCCAATTATGTTGGAGATATTGTGGAGTACGAGTTGGAATGAGTGATATCATGTTTATTCGATGCAGGGTTTATTATTTTATTATGTATAATACATGGAGTATATCACTTGATTGATCGTGCATGAGACTGGAGATTCTTGTTAAAAGAAATTACTATACATATAAATCTGAGTGAAACAAACTGTTAGTTAGATTTGAAGCGATTACAGATTTGATTAATTTGTTTAAAAGAATAATGTTGATTGGGTCTTTGATTAAAATCCCTTATCGATTAGAAGTGAGGATGATGATAAGTTTATAAATGGTACCTAAAGATCTTTTAAATGTGAACTCAGAGAGCAAAATTGTGCGAGCTAATAACCAAAAAAAAAGAACAATAAGTAAAAGAATTAAAATAATAATAATAGCAAAGTTATGATGTTAATTTATAAAATAATATATAGTCGAAATTAGAGTGTAATGTAAGTTTAAATTCTTTTGAGTCGAATTTAAAAACCGATTTAATAAGCCGATGAAAATAAATAAACTCATAAATTACAAAATAAAATAAAAACAAACATGGCCTTAAATTATAGATAATGAAATTTTATATATTAGTGTACAAATATTAGAAAGGAACCCCCAAAATAAATTAAAACCAAAAAAAAAATAAAAAAAATAAAAAACACTCAAGAAAATCACAGAAATTCTAATTAGCTATGGAGCCACCGTACACCGCCGCGTACTCCGACGATAAAGCCACCAACTTCCGGCCATTCTCCATATCCTCGCCGCCCATGCGCGCCTTCCACCTCGCCTGGATATCACTCTTCTGCTGCTTCTTCTCCACCTTCTCCATCCCCCCTCTCCTCCCCGCCATCCGCCAAGACCTCCACCTCTCCGCCGCCGACGTCGGCACCGCCGGCATCGCCTCCTTCATCGGCTCCATCTTCTCCCGCCTCGCCGTGGGCCCCGCCTGCGACATGTTCGGTCCACGTGTCGTCACCGCCGCCGTCTCCCTCCTCACCGCTCCCGCCGTCCTCGCCGCCTGCTTCATCTCCACCGCCGAATCCTTCATCGTTGTTAGATTCTTGATCGGCTTCTCCCTCGCCAACTTCGTCACCTGCCAGTTCTGGATGAGCTCCATGTTCTCCGGCGAGGTCGTCGGAATGGCGAACGGCGTCTCCGCCGGCTGGGCGAATGTGGGGTCCGGCGTTACTCAGCTCATAATGCCATTAATTCACTCCTTTCTCATCAACACAGCAAAGCTTTCATCCACCACTGCATGGAGAACAGCGTTTCTCATTCCGGCATTTTTACAAACACTTAGTGCGCTCATGGTTTTAATCTTCGGCCAAGATACACCCGCCGGAAAATACAAACCGGCCCGGAAAAGTTCAACGGGATACGCTCTCCGGATCCTGTTCGACGGGCTGAGCAATTACAGAGGGTGGATTCTGGGATTAACATATGCGTTCTGCTTCGGAGTTGAATTGACGATTGATAACATAATCGCAGGGTATTTCTACGATAGATTCGATCTGAACATGGAGACGGCGGGAGCCATCGCCGCCAGTTTTGGTTTCGCGAACGTAGTGTCGCGGCCGATGGGAGGGGTGGTGTCGGATGCGATGGGGCGGAGATACGGAATCAGGGGGCGGTTATGGAGCTTGTGGGCGGCGATGACGGTGGCGGGATTGCTGTGTATTTTGCTTGGTAGGGAGAATACGGTGTGGGGTTCGATTATAGTGATGTGTTGTTTCTCATTTTTTGTCCAGGCGTCGTCTGCACTTACGTTTGGCGTTGTTCCTTTCGTTTCTCAAAGGTACATCACTCGTTACGCGTTTTACGTATTAAATAAAAGGGTCAAAAAATAATTTTATATCATTTTTAATTGATCATGAATGTATCACATCTTGGATCTTATGATAGATTTACGTGTTAGACGATTGATATGTAACTAAGGAGAAAACTCTCAATCCTTACTTTAAAAATTGATATATTTTTTTTAAGATAATGCGTCAATCATCTAATACAATTTACAACAGAGTATCAATTTTTTTAAAAAATTACTATTTTTTAGTGTGTGAAAAATAATTTTAATTTTTTACTCCATATAATAAAGAATGATCGGTAAATTAAGATGCAAAAATTTGAATTGGAGTATTATTCATTTATGTCTACTTCTACGAGGTGTTTAGTATTTTAGTAGAAAATGGAAACGGAAACATCACTTTTCATTTCATTACTCCATCCATAAGATCCAAAGAAACATCCATATTTGCACACGTGTGGTAATATAAGATTGGTTGATGCATATGCAGGTCCTTGGGAGTGATATCAGGGATGACGGGAAGCGGCGGTACGGTTGGTGCAGTAGTGACGCAGTTGGTGCTCTTCTCCGGCACTAAAACACTCTCCACCCAAAATAGCATTTCAATTATGGGCGTTTTTATGCTTCTCGCTTCGCTTCCCCTTACCCTCCTCTATTTCCCTAACTCCGGTGGAATGTTTTGTGGCCCTCCCTCACACCCGTCCACCCACCCTCTTCTCAATTAATTAATTTATGTTTTTCTGATCGATCAATGAAAAAGGGTGAAAAGGTCTTCTAATTGAAAAAAGAAAAAAAAAAAAAGCATGTGGTGGATTTGAGATGTGCAAGGAAGATGGTGTGGTGTTGGAGTTTTTTTTTTTTTTTTATTAATCATCATTGTTATTTATATAATTGCAGTAACTAATTAGTGTGTCTGTTTATAATTGATGGTTATATTGTATACAACATTTGAAATATATATGAAGTAATATGAAAAGTTTAGTACAAAATTTTAATCATACAATCTCTAAATCTCTTTATGTTAAATACTGTCTCAATTAGAGTGTAATTATTCGGATTTTTTTCGATTAAAATTACAAAATTGATAAAAAAAATTAAAATAAAAATTACCGGTACATATGTTTGTTTCGATGTCGTTACAAATTTTATGTCGGTTTCGATGTCGATACGGATTTGGTGTCGATTACCTTATCGATGCGGTGGGCGGGCGACTGAGGCAGCCTCGTATTATAATATTTTCTTAAAAAAATAAAAAATAATATATAATAAAAAATTAATAATCATTTAATTAAATAATTATATGAATAATGAATAATCTATTACTAATATTTTAAATATAAATTGATGACAAACTCTCTTATGAGACGTTATATATGTGAGACGATTCATGACATTTGTTAAAGTATACTTATTATATAGATAAAAAACGCTTAATAATTGTTAAAGTATGCTTTGTAAAATATGATAAATAATGGATTAAAGTATGATTTTATGGTGATAATATGATTCATTATTTACATACTTTAATTCCTAGTAAACATATTTTACTTATAAAATAAACATACTTTAATAAATAATGAATCGATATGTATCACAACCGTCAAAAAAGAACTCGTCTCACAATACCCGATTTTATGGTATAGTGAATAATGGAATTATTTAATGAAAAATAATAATATAATAATGATAATATCTTACCGTGCATGATATGTACTTTAGGCTAATCTAGGGTTTGGGGCGGGGTGGTCCAACGACGGAATCGCATGTGGCTTGGGTAGGGATTAGTGCTACTCAAAATTACTTCCTCCGTCCCATAAAAATTAACACACTTTCCTTTTTAGTTTGATTAAAGTTGACACATTTCTTTTTAATACATGAAACCCACACAAAAACAATTATCTATTTTCATGGGCTCCACATATCACCTCTAATATAATTACCCACTACACATTAAATATTATTTCTCTCACTTCACTTTACTTCACTTTACATTAAATTATTATACTTCTTAATCTCCGTGCCCAAAAAAAATTATATCAACTTCTCCGGGACAGAGGGAGTAATTGATTTTTGAAACAACTAAACATGATTTTTTTTCTTTAATGTTTTTTTATTTATTTATTTTGAAAAATAACTAATTGAATCTGAATAATCGATCACACGAAATAAGATCGTGAAACGATGTAACCCAAAATTTCCTTTCTTAAAGATGAGACTCAGCGCGAAGTTTCAACCCAATTTTGTTTTGTTTTTTTTCCCCCATAAATTGTTAATATATTTAAATCTAGAAAATTTAATGTAAAAATTATCAATTTCTTTTTCACTTATAATATACTTCATATATAAAAATGATTACTTAAAAATATTAAATAATTCAAAAAATTCAATAAAATTAATGAAAAAAAAATCATTTTTTTTTTAAAACAACACGAAAAATAAAAGTGAAGTGTATTATGTAACGGTGAAAGAGGTGAATAAATAAAAATTTCTCTGCTATATTCTTTATGAGAATTGTGTACTAATAAATTATTTCGGAGGAAAATGAAGCATGAAGATGTGAGCTAAGTATAATTTGATAAGTTAATTTATCAAACTGTGTACACAACAAATAAAATTTGGCCTTTTCTGTCTAAATAATACTAGTAAATAATAATAATAATAGTCATTTTCGTAATTCTCCATCCGATTCCTGGCCGCATAAAATTGTGTCTAATAACGTGTAGAACAAACTTTCAATTATTATAATAGTTAAAAACTAATCATCATTTTTTTACCCAAAAATTGAATTTGCATATGATCAAAATAGCAAATAGAAATAAAATCACAACGGTAGATCGTCTCATACTTAAATATTTTCACTGTTTCTCAATTATATATATATATATATATATATATATATATATATATATATATATATATATATATATATATATATATATATATATTATCTAATATTCTATTACTTTCATTTATATTACATATTATACTTATTAAATAATTCAATTCACAGTTATTACTCCCTCCGTCCCAGTCGTTTGCTTTTTGCACGTGAATTAATGAATATGATATTTTAATGTGTATTGAGGTAAGAGAAATAAAATTTTAATGTAAAGTGGGTAGGTGTATTAGTATGATGTGTGGGCTCATGGAGAGAGAGTAATTAATTTGTGTGGGTCTCATATGTTAAAAAGGAAAATTTAATCATTAAGGTGGGACGCCCAAAAAAGAATTATGTAACCATTAGGATGGAATGGAGTGAATATTTTTTATCGATCAAATATCATCACTATCTATTAATAATGTTATTACCTTTAATAATGGCAAAAACTTATGTAAAATTTATTAAGGAATAATTTTAATATGACGGATAAAAAGTAATAATACTTTAACGAAAAAGTGATACTTAATCGATGAAAAGTGATTACAGTGAATATTTTATAATCAAATTGTAGTATAAAATATAAATAAAATGTTACAACGTTTAAAAAATAAAGAACGATAACATTTCTGACCACCCTTAATTTACTTATCTCACATAAATCACTCGATGGTTCAACCCTTTTCGTGCGTAACTTACCTGCTTAGAATTTTGAATCTAACTATATTCTTTAATTTTTGTTTATTCGAATATAATTAATTGGTTGAGATCTTTATTTATGAGTGTGCTTAATATCAATTACGCAATTACACCGTAGATTAAATACTCATTATATTACATTACACCATCTATAAATTTATATAAAAAAATATTTTACCCTCTAAATTAAATTTTCTCATAATATCATAGTCTTCAAAATATAAAGTCGATGTTACATGTTTTATCAGGAATTTACGATTACATCTCAATGGAGTATATTCAAAATCTCTATTTACATATGTTTACATCTTTTTAATGGGCTTTAAATTGGATACAATATTGGGCCTATTCAGCCCATTAAGAAACATGGATCACCTTTTCCCATTTTTTATTTGTTGAATTAAAAACCAAATATAATCTTTTCTTTAATATTGATTGTTACATAAGCATAAATATTTAAGTGTAAATATCGCAGGGAAAAAAATGATATTGTTATGTAAACTATTAATACATTAAAGAGAAATAAATAAATAAATAAAAAGCGTCCCAAATATTCATTAATATGAACTATATATTCCGCATGGCAGTGTCCAGTATGGTACATAACATACCAGTATACACATAAACATTTAATATTATGACTAAAATAAAATATAAAATTACAATAAAACAACAATTAGAAAATCTCATATAAATTATCAAATTAATACAACCTAATTGGTAGCTTTGGAACATTTGGCCCCAGTTCAAACTTTATTGTAATAGGTAATAACAATTTAACAACACAAATAAATTAATGACATCTCAATTCT
This sequence comes from Pogostemon cablin, assembly GCA_023678885.1. Classification (NCBI taxonomy): domain Eukaryota; kingdom Viridiplantae; phylum Streptophyta; class Magnoliopsida; order Lamiales; family Lamiaceae; genus Pogostemon; species Pogostemon cablin. The sequence goes on along the minus strand of CM043001.1, from coordinate 25,775,328 downwards.
TCTAACAAGATAATATATATTCCATAAATTTAAAAATATATATTATAACTAAAACCAAAAATATAAATAAAAAATAAGAGTATATGGAAATCAAATTATTTGTGCCAAACCCTTGGGCATACATATAATATGTGTATAAATGACATCAAAGTGATTACTTGCCTCGAAATCAATCTCTCTTAATTAAATTAAATCCATGCAATACACTTCTCACACAAACATTTATGCAAGCTAAAAGATCTTAATTTTAACCTTAATCATACCTTTTATCCACTAAGTATTAGATTAAAATATGTTCATCCTCGCCGGACAGAGTAACATGGCCGGTGAAAATAGAGTGAGTATTTAACATTTGAGACATAAATTTTCTTCCATAATACTAATGAATCGTTGACATCGATCAATGGGAAGAGGCATGAATGTCGTTCCACAAACCCTAACACCAATAGGCCTTGTGAGATGTGTCCATAAGACTCTAGGCAGTGGATTCTGGTAGAGGGTATTCGTGCTTCTTCCCACAAACGATGATGAATATTGAAACATTAATTAATGAGAAAGAATAATTTGTCACAAATATTTAAATATGACACATTTGGTTCACTGGTCATATTACTTTGTCCGGTGAGGTTGAATTTATTTTACATCCACTCACTTTTTGGAAGAAAAGCATGACAAGAAAAAAAAATGTAAAGATCATTTTAGCCTCCATTTTTATGTTTGCATGTGAAGAGTATTTATTGAATACAATTTAATATAGAGTGAAGAGAAATTGATATGAAGCAAACTAGCCAATCAAAAATCAATTTCACATAGGGGAGTAACACAAATTCGATGATCATAGACTTCGTATAATTATATAAATTTATGTAATAATATTATTTTTGTAGAAGAATTGAGAGTGGCCATTAATCGAGTGTTAAGAGCATTGCCTTTATATTCGGGAGTAAAATGTCATGAATACCCCTGCAAGAACGAAGAGTAGGAGGGTATTATTTCATTTTTGAGGGGCTAATTTCACATACAAATTTCCACAAAACAGAAAAAGAAAATATAAGATAAATTAATTAAAACTAATTAGTAATTACCCACAAATTACCTATTGGCAAGACCACAAAATGCACCAATCACAGTAGAAAGAAACCGAGAGAGAAGTATAAGCATTTGAACAACCAAACTACTGAATATATAGACACAAACATGAGTCCATGAATAACGTTGGGGTGGGGTGCGGGGGGGGGGGGTGTGGGGGGGGGGTGAGAGAGGGTAAATTAGGTAGATCCAACATGCATCATGTGCAATGAAGAGGAAATTTATTGCATTGAAATTAGATTGCATGTGATATTCATATATATATATATATATATATATATATTGCAAAAGGGTCAATCTAGTACTTTAAAGTTGTTTGTCTACATTTATGTAAAATTTCTTAATTAAATCAAACATTGCATGAATATGATTGGTATGGATGTGTAATTTGACAATCACATGCTCCATATCTACTTATAAAGATGTGATTTTTCAACTGGTACTCCATACCTCCACATGCTTTATTGTTTGTTAAAGTTGATAAAAAAATATTTAAAAGCATAAAAAAAAGAATAATAATAAGAGAAGGTGTATAAGAATAGTATAACATTTTGTTTTAAAAGGTATACATTTTAATTATTTAAAAGTATTTACTTTCTTTGAATAGTTAAAAATTCAAAACAACTAATATCACCCTTATATTTTATTTATAATAATACCACTCATACTTTAGACACATAATATAATATATCATTTACTATTTAAAAAAAATCATAATACCACTTAAAAGTTAAGAAAAAAAAAAGAAAAGAAGAAGAATGTTTTAGGAGGGAAGATGTACAACTTTAAGAGTAATAAAGTGAAGTAGAGACTACAACGTACCATACACTACCCGTTTACACCTCTACTCACGAATACTACAATATGGGCCTACAAATTATGTTATTACTATAGTCAATTAAAATGAGCTCGGCCCAATAAAATTATTGACAGCCCACAAATTGAAGTTTGATGAAAAAGTAACAAATCATATTGGAACAGTTTACGTCTTAAGACTATCCAACTCCCTGAAAATAAAATAGAAAAAATAAAATAAAATCATGAAGACAACCTAGCATATGAACAGAATAGATTTATATTGTTAGTTATATGAACTCTACTAGGTTATATTTTATTATATTTTTAGAATTTGATATTTATTTTTAAGATTTAAAATATTTAAAGGTATAATTTATATTTATAATTTTTTATTAAAGTGGATTTACCCCAAATCCACTCAAAATTCTTACAGCAATTTACAGAAGTTTCTAAATGCTCGGATCCCCGTAATTTTGAATTGGATTGGTTTCATTATATGAGTATGTACCTAAATCTATTTAAAATATATAAAGATGAAAAGGTAATAAAATCCATTGATTAATACTCCATTAAATTCTTAGTTAGGAAAATGTTTAAATTCTAAATACGTATGCTCTGGTACATGTAACTTGTGCCCATTTTATTAACTCTTTTACACGGTGAACTATAGTAAATGTCATTTTAAAGTATTTTTTCGAAAGAGACTTGCGTTTAATTATATGGAACTATGGTAGTATGTCTCTAATAAAAAATCAGTAATATTTTGACATTAAAAATAAAGTTTAAACTCTAAAAAGTAAAATAATAAATAAAAGTCGAGTCTAAATACATAGAAAAAGACAAAATATTATTTCCACGAGCTCACCTTACATCTTAGTAGTGTAGGAGTATGCCTTATTAACTTTAAAGTTTAATATTTATTATTATATCTTATAATGTTCAAGAATATAATTATTTTTTCAGTCCATAAATAAAGTGGATTATTATACATTCTGATTTATGGGAGAACCGATTATGAAAAATTAGTTTTAAGATTTGAGTAAGTTTTCAAAGATCTTCCTATTTAAAAATTGTTGGTTTATATGTGCATTAATCAATCATGTTACAATATATGGATAAAAATGTAAAAGGGAGAGCGTACTAAATATAGTACTAACAAATTTCAATCTCGACTCGATTCAAGATTCAGATTTTGTTCCCGCGCCAGTTTCATTTGAAGATCAAGATCCAAAGATAAGATTTTAAGACCTTTCTCGTTTCTTCTTTTCTTGTATTTTATTTTCAGTAATCATATTGTAAAGTAATTGTTTGGTGTACCTCTCATATTTCCTCTAATAAAAATTTTAATGTACGGAGTATATTAAAAGAGAACACGTGTTAATCTGTAATAATGGATTGTTCATGAATTTGATGAACATATACATTAATGTACCAAATTAAATGCTAGATAAATTAGATCATTGAGTGTGAAGATTCACACAGTTGAGAATGAGAGAAGAGACTAGAGAAAGAAAAGTAACACCTTGCATTTCCAACCACTAAAAATGCACCTGAGTTTCCAACAAAATTAATTAAAATTGTCGATCATAAATCAACACAAATTAAACAATACTTAATGATCTAGCAATATATTGTCCCATCAAATTAATATAAAAATACACGTGGAAGCAGTCACATTGTCCACGTGGACAGAGGGTAGGGATACATGCTGGCAGTTGAACTTTGTGGTCGTTGTTAGCGGTTATCGTTGGTTAGAGATAATTAAGACCAAATCTTGATTACTTGTCGGCTTAAGCTTCCACGTGGCGACAGCCCATCTTGGTGTTTCTCCACGTGGCTTACCTTATTCTTTTCTTATGAGAGAAGTACGTACTAGTGAGGGACCTCCACTTGGTCGGCGGTGGGTGGCATTAATGGAGGGCGGGGCCGCCGTCCTACTCCGCCGGAAGTCCACCGTCGCCTGAATTTATGGATTATATAATGAGAGTACCAAAAGAGTAATGGACCGGAAAATTGTTTGCAACGTGTCCAATATCATTTAATTGAAATCCACCCTATTTATTTCGTGTAATTTTCTTGTACATTAGTGAAATAAATATACTAGATAAAAATATTTATAGATTCTATTTTTATAATTTTATTTATTTATTTATTTATTTGATTGTGTATTTTATTAATGTTTATTATAATTTAAATCTTGACAAAGACTTGTGTGAGACCGTCTCACGTAAGGGTACATGAGACGGTTAGAAAGTGATAACATTTACAATAAAAAGTGATACTAAATTAATAAAAAGTAATAATGTTATTTCATGAATAAATTATAGTATAAAGGAAAAGTGATAATATTTTATAACGAAAGTGATAACGCTTTATAAGGAAAGTGATAACTATTTTGAAAAATGTAAAATTGTCTCACTTGAGTCAGTCTCACGCAACACCTACCCTTATCTCTTTTATGTGTTTCATGAGCAATTAATTATTATAATATGAAGTACTTATAATATGAAGTACTCGCAATATGCAAAGCGTGGGTAGCGCTAGAAATTTAAGAAATGATCAATTATATAATTTATAATTTAAGGCACTTGTGACACAAATATAACAGAGATGAGTGAATTTATTGGGAGAAAATATCAATTTTCGTCCTATATCTTTTCTTAAATTCAATTTTAGTTTGATAACTTTTAGTATTTTCAATTTTACTCATTTTAGTTTCAATTTTAGTCATAATAATTAAAGCATGTTCATAGTACATTTAAAAATTGAAATTTAAAAAAATATATTTTAAATAACTATAAGCACATTTTAAGTATATAACAATTATATTTTAACATGTATTACGTAAATATCATCTCACAACATATTTTGTTGTTGTTTTAAAAGTAATTCATTATTATTATTATTATTTATTTATTTAGTTTTGTCCTTTTAAGTATTAATATTGGAAAATATGTCCTATAGTATTAAAATTATAGCGATTGTAAGCAATTTTTAATTGATTAACTTGAACATAGATCAAATTTAATATGTGAACTGCTAGTCAAATAATTAGGATCAGTATTATTACAATTTAAAAGATATATGATTTATTTTGCAAGGATATTAGTTAAATGAGCAAAATTCATTAAAATAATAAAAATAAAAACTTTTTTGAACATGTCATATAATGAATTATATGACTAATTTTATAATTTCTCATAATAACTACGTGACACCATTTCGTGGGATAAGTAGGCAAATTATATTTATTTGTAATTCTAGTAACAGGCTAATTAATAGAAGGTTTTCATTTTCGAAATAAATTTATTATTATTATTATTAAAAATAGAAGAAAGAAAAGTAAGGTAAGGAAATAAATGAGAATATTAAGAAAGATGGGTTTTGATGAATCTCTTTTGCAACAATTAACAAAGAGAGATAACTTTATTCCTCTTTTATTTTGTATTTTTCCTATGGAAATGATGAGTAGATAATAGCCCTTTAATTGATCTCTCCCCCACATAAATAATTTATATTTGTTATATTTTAGTAGATGTGAGTAACACATGCGAAAGAAAAAATCTAATCAATCTTTTTCTTTATATTAATATTTTTCTTTCGGGGGTTTAAATTTATCTATATCCTATCTATCATTCAGTTTACCACAAAAGATATAATATTTGTAATATATTGTAATATCATGTTCGAACCAAAGATGATCATTAACCTATTATAGTACGTGGGGTTTGAAACTCAAATTTACACATAAAACACTTAAAAATTTCATAATTTTATAGAGTGATATTTGTTTTGGGTTTAATTAGAAATAAAAAATGTAATTTAAGATCATGTGATTTTAATAAATTCAACTAATAGTGCTAATTTATATATGTTTGTTTTGACTTTTGAGAATTTATACAGAGCAAAAAATTTTAATTTTATGTTAAATGAATATGTAAGAATAGGTGGTGATGTGTATGAGAAAGTAAAATTTAATGGATGTAAGAAAATGTGAGATTTATGTAATATGATATTATTAAACCCAATTAGAATAATGGATGGTTTACATAATCTTAACATGGACTAAAAAATTATAAAAAAATAGCCTAATTTTTTGTGTTATTAAATTTCTTGTTATCATTGATGTTAATATGATTATCCGAGGTGAATTTAGGGGCTCACTTCTCTTGAATTTTTAAGATTTTATATAGATTTACTGTAAGAATGGTGGCGTAGAAATGTGATTAGATTCTTTAGATTTCAAGCGAGAATTTGAATATGTGGAGTAAAGATGTGATTAGGGTTATTGTCAGTATATTTTTCAAAGTTAAATGAGTGGTGTAGATTTAATTATAAAATGAATGGTGAAAATTGATGTACCAAAATCACCCAAAAGTTAATTTGTAACAGTAAAATTGGATTTGGGGGGGGGGGATTATTTAATCTTTTATAAGTGATAAATTTGGTCTTTTTATATATAAAGATTAGTTTGGAAGCAAGAAAAATGTAGTATTGCCAAATTATGAATTATTAATAAAATATTGCTAATTTTCGTGTGACTATATAGTTTCTTCATACCAATAGTTTTTTTTATTAAATGTATGCAATACTAGTTAACAAAATTGAAAAATGCTAATATTATTTCTAATAGAAAATTGAAAGAAAAGTGTCAACAGAATCCTAGATTTACAAACATAATGGTAAATTCGTAAAATTTTGCACATATGTAAATACTCTTTCTATTTTTACACAATTTTGCACATATGTAAACATAATTAATTCGAGTTGAATTCCTTGTTTCACCTTCGGTGTTTCACAATATAAAAAAAAAACTATAACCTACAAATAACCATACATATGTAAAAATTATTAATTCAAGTTGAATTCTATGTTTCACTTTTAGTGTTTCATAATATAAAAAAAACTATAACCTACAAATAATCATTAAACCCTTGCAGTATGTGTTGAATTTTGAGCATTGCTCATGACATTTGACAACATTTAATTTGTGGAATAGGAGATGAAACACCGTTATGAAATAGGTGATCCATTTGTTATTGATTTGTTTTTAGAGGTATGTACCTTTATCCATCCTAATTCTAAAGTGATTTTTTGAATTACGTCCCAAATCTATTTAAAACTATTTGTACCCATTTCAATGGGGTTTGAGTAGGCGGTCCCAAATCTATTTAAAACTATTACGTTTCAATAGGATTTGAGTAGTATGAATATCCAGAAATACCCATCTTTTTATATCTCTAATAATGACCAAAATTATTTTTATTTATCTATAATTTAGGGAGTGAACTGAAACTTCGAGTATTAGAGCTGCCCTTATTTATGTGTTCACTTAGTAAAATCTTGAAAAGAAAAAAAAGAGGATGGTTAATTAAAGCGAGAGTGGCCCATCATCAGGCCCAGAAGGCCCTAAATATTAATTATTCATAAATAAATAAATATCTACACCACAAGATTATCTCCTCCGTCGCCGTTCCTCTTCTCAAAGAGTTAATCCGCGCCTCTTCCCTCTGACGTCCGTTTTGGGCTCCGCAGCCGACCGCGTAGGAAGTTCTTTGGGATCACAATCAAATTACCTTCAGTTTTCCCAAAGTTCAAGCAACAAATTCACCTTCCCTTTTGTTTACCTCTGCTGCAGCCATCTCCCCCTCGTTCAAGCTCTCTCAGGCGGTAAGGTACGCTTCTTATTCATTTTAGGATGACAACTCTAATTATATATAGCTTTTAGTACTGATACTCTCTTGCACCGCAAGATCGATACTATGGGTGGGTGTTTACGTAGCTTCGTGTTTTCTTGATGATGCTTGGTGTTATTCAGATTGTTTTTCGGGATTTTGTTGATGGGGTAATGGAATCTTGAGCGTGTTTTTTGATCGTTGGCATATTAGCAATATTCGATTTGGTATCTTTATGAAATGTTTCATTTTCTTGACCTTTTAAATGAAAGTAGGATGGATATATAGTTTATCATTTCTTGGTTCAGTTACTAATTCTGAGTTTCTCTTATAAATTTGATTTTCATTATTTAACTGAGAATAGAATAGTAGTTACTGAGTTTAACTATTGACAATAACAGTATTTAAAATTGACGTGATTTTTTTGTTAAATGATGGGATTGAGTTTAACTTTCATCAGACGCAGGAATGGCTAATACATTGACACTTTCAATTGTTTTCATTAGTTATTATATTTTCTTAACTCATGAAAGAATACATTATTAGTGCTTGTTAAATTATGTTGCTCCCTGAAACTGTGCCCCATGCCATGGGATACCTTTAGGTATTTTGAATATTATGGGTTTAGAGTTAATGATTAATCTTTTCAATACAACCATATACACAATTTTTTTAAAGCAAACAGTTAAACCTAGAAACCAGGGCACATATTATTTAGGAAGATAATGGGAAGGGGTTATGATATTATAAGTTTGTGAGATTTAATTCATAATTAACATATTAAAGGATCAGCTTAATTGTAAGTCATCTGTTCTACAAATAACTTCCCTAAGCTGAAAGCCTATAGTAACTACTGTCATTGCATTTATGGTTGAGCTCTTCAGTTTCTATCTATATTTTTCTTATGCTTCACAATATCTCTTACCTTTGCTAATTCTCCTGCAATTTTTTGGTTTAATTCCTATTAGATCATACAATATATGGATATGTTACGATTATTAGTCCAAGTCTCCGCTCCAAATCTTTTGAATGGTGTTCTTGCACTCAAGCAGTTACACAAATTGTCTCGACCATAGTCCTCTCTTCTACTCTGAATCCATCAACAACTTATGAATCTTTATTTATGAAAGTTGTGGGACAATTGTTGCTACTATAAGAACGGTGACAGCTGTATTTTGCTTGCATTATTCATGGTTTAAAGAGAGAGGCTATCTATCATTCCTATCTATTTACTTTATGAAAAATTATATATGATACCATTTAATAATTCACAAAGCATATCCTGTTGGCACTAAGTTACAGTAGCTGTGAGCCAGTTGTTTTTATGGCAGAACCCAGCACTACATTACAGTAGCTGTAATCCAGTTGTTTATATGGCAGAAGCGTTCGCATTCAATTGTGCTCAACACTAAATACCCCTTATCATCATGTGATGTGAGCATGACACCACTTTGCATGCGCTTGTTAGTCTATAGTGCTATAATGCTGCTTTTTTAGAGCTTATATGTTTGATCAATCCAATTGTTCTTATGTAGTGATGTTTACATCCTTTACTTTAAGAGACGATGATTCCAAATTTTCTTTTTATTCATATAATAATGATAGAAATGTTCATTCACTAATTTGTGCATCTTCCTTTGTTTACTTATTTTGTTGTTACTTAATGATAACTTTGTAATAATATTCAACTTGCCAATTTGCTTATGAGTCAATTTAGGGTACAATTTTTTTTACTATTTATGCTTTGTGATTTTACACATAAGCTGCATACATTAATTAATATTACTTGAGCATTACAAATGAATTGCGTTAGTTCTACTTAGTGTTTACAGCAGTGCTATTACCTTCTCGCAAATGTTGAAAATTTGAAATGGCCAACTATTATCTTCTCAAACCAAATTCTTTCCCCCTACCTAAAATTCTGTAACTTTTGGCACTTTTGCAATCCTCTGCTAAACACATTTATTTCTCTTCTTCTCCAATATGTGACAATAACTGTAAGATTTATCATTATGTTAGTTTGTCATCTTTTGTTTGGTTTAACATGTTACATTTTCAGACACAGATTTAAGCATGTTCTTGGGAGATCGTATAATGTCTTCATGAAGTCATATCACTTCACCAACCAATGAGTATTAGTAATCCCATTAATTAAAAGATATTATTTTCTTGGTTGTATTTCTATTTTTTAAATTACATTTTTTGTAACTCATTTTTACCCATTTATTTCATAATTTAGTGAACGTGACATTAGTAGCAACTTGATTATTAGCATTACATTTTTTGTGTTATGTTTTGATCTCCAATTTTGTACTGTTACTATACATTTTAATAATACTTGGGAATATTTTTTATATTCTATCTTTAGTAAAGAAAGCAATGACAAAGTTAACCTTCATTAAAAAAAGGTTGTGAATGACAGAGCTAGCACTTCAGAAAGTAATAATCGAGTTAGCAACCAATAAAGAAAGGGAGGGAAAGACCGAGCTAGCACCTCACGAAGTGATGTGGCGTCTAAACTAGTAATAAATAGAAGCGTTTAAAAAAAGAGGGAAAACATGCCGTAAAATCCAAGTTCTTATATAAACCCTAATTTGATTATGGCAACACCGCTGGTTATTTCTTCAATTTCTGGCAATCCAAGCTTGTTTTAATTTTTTCTTAGCAATTCCAGGGACCAATCGCGGTTTGAGATGACGATACTTTCCGAGTTGAACGACGACGTCATTCGCAGCATGTCAATCGGAGCAGTCTTCTCTGATTTCGTCAGTTCTTCTCTTCTCAGCCTTTTTTGGTTCTAATTTTGTTTTTTTTCACTATTAGTTGTATGTATGAACTTATTGTCACTACGCTTGAATAAAAATGATTTAATGTTTCTTATATGCATTTATGGATTTAGTACAGTAAATTTCTCGATTGTTGCATTGTTTCTATCTTGAATGGTTGGCATTTTGGTATTGAACTTTTGAATAGCCTGAGAATTTCACATGCCTTTTCAGGGTGGGAAAATTAATTGTCTTGATTTTCATCGCACGGCTGATTTGCTGGTGACATCTAGTGATGATGATTCGGTGCGATTTTATGATATCACAAGTGCTAAGTAAGATTCTTCATATTTTTCCAAATTAGTAGACCTCCCAGCCTCATAATTTTGTTTTTTTATAATTTTCTGAATTTTGCAAAATTCAGATTGTTGAAAACTACCTATCATAAGAAACATGGAGCTGACAGGATATGCTTTACTCACCACCCTAGTTCCGTAATATGCTCTTCGCTACACAACTTAGATTCTAATGGAGGTAACTTGTGTTAGCCTTATCTCGATTTCTAATTTATTGCATACTAGCAGGACTGATATGTTCTCCATTATTTTGTTGCCAGAATCTTTAAGATATCTGTCTTTGTACGATAATAGGTGCCTTCGATACTTTAAAGGGCACACTGACAGGTAATTAGCACCTTCTGTGATTTTTTAGAATCTATAAGAGAAACCTTTCCGTTTTTTGTTTGCCTTAATTGACTTAGCTTCCCAGAAGCACTTTCAATAAAACAGATTATGTTCTCTCCCCCGTGGTTATTGATTTGGTAAAATTCTCATAGTTCATGCAGAGCAAGTTTGGCTAATGCCCTACCCTGTCTTAAAGATGTTGCCTGTGCGTGGCTTTAATTCAAATGTTTGACTCTTGAAAATATTATATCTTCATTGAAACTGTATTGTGTTTTTATCCTTTAAAATGTGGAATAAATGAACGTGCTGATAGAATATCAAGTGTCTGGAAGCTAGCTGTATTATATAGTCTGTATATTACCAACCATCATGTGTATTCTTATACTATCACTCGCTGCCTACTCTCTCCTCCCAAAATATAGGCATAGCAAGAAAATGGATAAAATGATGGTTTTGACTGCAAATTGAAATTTAGATTCAAAAAGCATGTTCTTCTTGTATGGAAGTATTAATATGTATTTGTTTTCAATATCAACTTTGATCTTAGAAATATATACATATTTGCTTGGTTTGGTACTTAAATTGGATCAGCTATTTAATGTGCTTGCTATTTCAAGTGTGATATTGATCATGAAAAATAATGATTTGTTTAGTGTTTCATTTTATTGATATGCTTTTTAATTGTGTACAGAGTTGTGTCTCTGTGCATGTCCCCTGTCAACGACTGTTTCATGTCAGGTTCTCTAGATCACAGTGTCCGCATGTGGGATCTACGAGTGAATGCCTGTCAGGTTAGTTAAAAACTCTCCATTTAATCCCCATATGTGCTCCATATACTTTTGGAAATCCAAATGAGGTGGTGAGATGCCACATTGAACTGGAATATCAATGATTTATGGTTTTATAAGTTGATATGCATTGATGATTAATTAATGACTTCGGTCGCTATATATAGTAGCTTCACTGTGATTCACATTTTTTTCCATGACACATGGCAGTTTAAGATTGAATGTAGTTTCATTCACAGTAAATTTCTCATGAAAAATTGGATTATAGAAAATGCTATGGTCAATGAAGTTGCATAGCCATCAAAAATTTTTTTCCTCCTGTTAAAGAACATATTAAATCTGATTTTAAGCTCACTAATGTAGCTTTCAGGGTATCTTACATCTGCGCGGTAGGCCTACTGTTGCTTATGACCAACAGGGGCTGGTCTTTGTTGTGGCAATGGAAGGTGGTGCAATCAAATTATTTGATTCCCGTTCATATGACAAGGTTTGCATTTTCAATCAATTTTCTCTGATCATCTCCGTAATATTTTTGAATATTGTTATTATTGTGTTGTTTAGGGTCCCTTTGATACTTTTTTAGTCGGTGGTGATACGGCTGAGGTGTGTGATATTAAGTTCACCAGTGATGGTAAATCAATGCTTCTGACAACAACAAACAACAGTGTCTATGTTCTTGATGCTTATCATGGGGATAAGGTTAGTTTTATCTCGTTATTTGAACACCTCACTGCATCAAATCTTGAGAGTTGAGTTTTATTTGACATCATTATGTTGTATAATTTATGATCTCGTTTGCCCTGCTCCTTGTGTTTACATGATTTTGGAAGTTTGAGTTTAGTGTTAAGAGGTGTTAAGTTTGTCATGTTGCAGAAATGTGGGTTTAATATGGACTCTTCAGCAAATGCCACCATAGAGGCAACGTTCACCCCTGATGGGCAATACGTACTCTCTGGTAATACCTACCCCCCTTCCTTCCAAGTGTAAATTTGATATGAGTTTTTTTGATGATTGAATTGGAGTTTACATGGTTGCAGGTTCTGGGGATGGCTATATACATGCATGGAACATCAATGATGAACCAAACAAGGTATTAACTTTGATCTCAGATTATAGACGAACGACTATTTATATGATAAAAAATGAACAGGTTGCAGCTTTGGAAAGCCACATAGGAGTGGCGACGTGCCTAAAATGGTCGCCCCGAAGGCTCATGTTCGTTGCTGCGGCGTCTTCACTACTCACCTTCTGGATTCCAACCGACACCCCTCAAAACTGAAATTCTTTCTTCATGTAATTTGTATTACCCATCGTATGATTTTTCAGGTTATAATTTCCGAAATCTTATTGGATATTTTATTTATTTATTTTGCTTGTTTACTAGTAATCCACAATTGATCCATGTTCCTCAAACGGAGTATATGATAATTAATTTTCAAATAATAATTTACATTAGAAATATCTAAATTTTAATCTTAGGACTATCGCGATCATATATAATGATTTTTGAGGAGAACTATAATTTTAAATGCTAAAACAAAATGAACGAGAAATGTACGATTATTTAATTTTAACTTGAAAAATAAAAAATAAAAAATGTGGCAGGGTAATGTGAAACCTGTTGGGCATGCAAGGCCACAACACATGCACCCAACACGTTGCACTTTTCCCTTCTTCATATACCCACACAACTATTTCCACCACCACCATCGACTCTACCACAATAACCCACGCGCTACCGTATCATGGCAGATCGCGACCGTCCCCAGCAGCAGCAAATTCAAGTCCACCCCCGCTACGAGGGCGGGGGCGGCCAGAAAGGCCCCACCACCACCCAAATACTCGCCATAATCACCCTCCTCCCCGTCGGTGGCTCGCTCCTCGGCCTCGCCGGAATCACCCTCGTCGGAACCCTAATCGGCCTCGCGGTGGCCACCCCGGTTTTTGTGATATGCAGCCCAATTCTGGTCCCCGCCGCCGTGCTCCTCGCCGGCGCCATCACCGGATTCCTGACCTCCGGGGCGTTCGGGCTTACGGGCCTGTCGTCGCTGTCGTGGCTCTTCAATTCATTCCGGCAAGCGACGGGGCAGGAGCCGTTGGAGTACGCGCGGCGGCGGATGCAGGAGGGGATTATTCAGGTGGGAGAGAAGACTAAGCAAGCCGGAGAGATGATCGGAGAGAAGACGAAGCAGACTGGAGAAGGGATTAAGACGAAAGCTGGCCAAGAAGGCGGTGGCACCACAGCCGGAGGAGCTACTGGTCGGACTTGAAGATGATACTTCTTTTTCTTGGAAATAAATAACGAATGCATGGTTATTTTGTTTTATTAGTAGTAGTAGTATTTGTTGTGTAAGTGTTTAATTTTATTTTGTGTTTGTTCATGTGTGAATTTTCGATTTTCGTTGAATGTGAATGTGAATTTTAATTTTAGATCTTTCTATCATTTTTGAGTAACGAATTGGAGTATTTAAATATACCCTTTTGTTTTGAATTTACTTCAAAATGCTGCTAGGTTTCATTGCACTCGAGCCTAACTGAGGTCTGATCAATCAAGAATTTCTATTGAAGGTCAATTTCAATATACTCTTACCAAAAATAATAAAAAATAAAAAATAATACAACATTTCAATTTTTTTCACGTGTTTTACTGCTTTCTGTTCACTAATTAAATAAAACATTAAAAAAGAAAATTACCGATTACTAATTTGGCAGTCTTGGATAAGAGGTATTTACCTTTTTTAAATTAATTATAATCTTACGTTGTTTTAATTAATTATTATTTTTTATTAAACATGTGCATTATTGAATGAGAACGCCCAAGATAAGATACTTATTTTTTTTAATTAAAAATGTTATTTTTTTAATTAAAAATGTTATCATTTTATTATTTTGGGGCTTGAAAGACAACGGCGGTAAATCGACTCGCATTTTTTGTGTCATTTTGGTATATCATTTTCCGTGTCAAACCGTTGGATGGACGACACTTAGGAGAGAGGAAACTATACCCTAATCCTTAAATCCTATGGGCAATGGTTAGATTTAATTCTCCTCTTACGTGTCAATCCAATCACTTAAGGCGTGGCACATGAGATGATGCACGAAAATAACGCAGATGATCCGGTCTGACTGTAAATGAATTGTTGAAAACCCCTCTTTGAATTTGGCAGTAAATGAATGGTTGAAAACCCGTCTTTGATGTAAAGTATTTAGCTCAAAATTTCAACTTTCTTCTATAAGAATACAATGCATAAAATCTCTGTCTTCTATAAGATTCCAACCATAGCTCAGATTGTGAGTCTTAAGGTACTCGCTTCCATCAGACTTCATCATGTCTGAAAATTGGAAGAAAAGTATTATATAAGTGAAACAACAAAGAAAATATAAGAAAGAGTTGAAATCAATCATTATAAAAATTTAGGAAACTTCTTAGTGAAATAGAGTCAAATGGGCACCACTCAACCACAACCATTATTACTTGTTTGAGATGCTCTATATTATTCATGCCAACTTCTCAAAGCAAAATGCAACTTGGATTGAACAAAGCTTTGTTCATACATTCGAGATCTCGTGTTTCAACTCCTCACTCCATCTCATATTCTAATGTGTTATGTGTCTACCATCCAATACATTCAAAGAAATATGAAATAGAGTAGGGAGTTGGAATATGGGAATTAGACTTTTGTTCATATCAGCCATACAAACTTGATAATGACAAGATTTTCAACCCCAAATACAACACATAACTTCTAGAAATAATAATATATATGTTATATTTATAATTATTTATTATAAATAAAAATCATATAATAACTATTGAGTAATTATAACTCATTCTTGAATACACTATAAGATTTAGAGACTAAAAACATAAGGGAATGGGTTTTTCTTAAAAACATTTAATAAACTTAACTAATGTTAGAGATTGAATTGAAGTTTAATTTAACAGTTAAAATCATTAATATGCATAGTAGAAGAACTTTAATTTTTTTATGTTTCACATAAAGCTTATGACATTTAAATGGCATGCATGTAGTACAAATTTGCTCGTAACAATTTAAGGAACCCCCTCACACTACCTCTGAAAATTTATTTGTAACTGCACTATATATATAACTAACATACATAACTATTTTATTTTTCTTTAATTTAACATAACTATTTAATTTTTATTTAATTTATTATTTAAATATGTTAAATTATTTTAAAATCAATAATATTGACTCTTTATTTTTAACAATAAGTAGCGTTAAAAATAGACGGAGTAGTAGCCATATATTTATGGCAAACACTTGATTGAAATGTCATAAGCTTTATGTGAAACGAATAAAAAAATAATATTATTATTATTTTTGCTATAAAATATTATTATTTTTTTATTTATACCATAAATTGTTCATGAAATAATTCACTGCACATTATAATTTTTCATCGATTAAGTATTACTATTCCATTAAAATTTTTATCATTTTTTATCCGTGTCACACAAGAGTTTTACAGTATTCCCTCCGTCCCGTTTCAATATTTACGTTTACTTTTTGCACGTTGATTAAGAAGTATAATATTTTAATAGATAGTGGGTAGAAAAGTATAATATTTAATGTAAAGTGGGTATGTGTATTAGTGTTGGATGATATATTAAGTGAAAATGGCAAAAAGTAGCCACTATTACTTAAAAGTAATTTTAAGTGGCCACATGTATTATATACAATTTATTCTAACCACTTTTAATGGAATTGACCAAAATACCCTTGAGAGAGTTCACGTGTTTAAGGAATCAGATTCCTCACTTTTTTTACCAAAAGTACCAAAAATACAGTAGAGAAATCAGATTCCTCTCTATTTCTGTAAAAAGTGTCAAAGTACAACTATGTAGTCATGTGCGCCCTCATATGCCTACAAAAAATTAGGTATATATATTATGGCGGTCCAACCATCGTGCTACATCATACACATATATTCATTTCATTTTCAAGTTTTTGTTCGAGGTTTCAGCATTTGGGGAGCAACTATTTTTTCTAGTTCTTTAGAGGTGTGAGAATTTGGTGAGCAGTAAGTGTATATTTTTAAACTTGTTTTAAAAGCTATGAATGCATTAATTTGATCATTTTTACATGTCTCAGGAGTGTATATTATTTATTCAACGTTTTCTAATAGAAATAATAGATATAGATTGCCGAATAGAGTAAGTGGAGTATAAAATATTCCCACATTAAATTTTTTCATATTTTTAAATAAGAAATAAGTAAGCCGAATAGAACAAGATTTGTAGGCCAAATAGAACAACTATGTAGGCCGAATATCAGAAACGTTGGCCGAATAGGCAAAAAATTATCTCTTATTTTTAAAAAAATAAATAGGCCGAATAGAATAATATTTGTAGGCCTAATAGACAAACTTTTTTGGCCAAATAGAAGAAACGTCGGCCGAATAAGAGAAAAATGTATCCACATGAAATGTTATCATTTATTGAAAAAATATAAGTAGGCCGAATAGAACAAGTATTGTAGGCCGAATAGAGCAAGTATTGTAGGCCGAATACAAGGAACGTAGGCCGAATAAAAGATCTAAAATTTTTCACATTTAATTTTTATTTTTAAGAAATATTTAGGCCGAATAGAGCAATATTGGTAGGCCGAATAGAACAAACTTATAGGCCGAATAAGAGAAACGTAGAGCGAATAAAAGAAAAATACTGAGATTTTTAAAGGCATCTCAAGGTAGGCCGAATAGTGAAACAGTGTTGGGTTGAATACGATAATTCGTTGGCCGAATAAAGTACAATATTAGACGAATAGAATAGTTGCAATTAATTTTCTAATGTTTTAATGTTGTCGTCATTTACATTTTCTTGAAAAATATGCAGATGAGCTATAAAACAGTTGGGATGAGTTGGGGTGGATATTGGGATGGGTTGCTATACAAAGGTGGACAGGTTCGGTGGTTATACTTGCGGGAGGACAATCTATATTATACTAGTTTGTTATTAGAAATTCATAACATAATACAAGCTGATTTGAATTATTGGGGTTATGAAGTTTATTCCCTGGTCGAGTACAATGGCCGTATGTCTAAATAAAAGATAAAGAATGATGCACGTGTGGCAGAAGTTTTCAACTGTGTTGATGTAGGAATGGTGTATGTGACACTCCTTCCTATTGCTGACAATGCATTCGTTCAACATTTTGCACAAGGTTCAGGGCATAGTTTGAGTTTAGGGTTGGGTTTTAATGACGGAAGTGCTGGTCCGAGCAATGATCCATGTACGAGGACACAGTCTAGTGGTAGGCCTGATTTTGATTTGAATGTGGAGTACAGTCCGACCTCAGAGATGCAGCAGTTTGGTTTTAGAGAATTTGTAGATGCTGAAGCTGATGACAATGTTGGTGAGGATGAGGATGATATACATGCTTATAATGATGATGTTGAGCCGGGAAATAGGACTGTCGATCATTTGTTCTATTCGGCCTACACACTGTTCTATTCGGCCTACATAAATTGCTCTATTCGGCCAAGGTCAGTGCTATCACATTATTCTCACTTCACTTTGCTCTATTCGGCCTAAACTTTATCAATTCGGCCTATATTATTGCTCTATTCGGCCTACCAAATATGCTCTATTCGTCCAAGGTAAGTGCTATCACATTATTCCAACTACACTTTGTTCTATTCGGCCTACACTTGTTCTATTCGGCCTACAGATTTGTTCTATTTGGTCTACAAAAAAGCTCTATTCGGCCAACCAACATTTTCAAATATCCTAAAAAAATTCACTCCTACACTTTGTTCTATTCAACCTACATTTGTTCTACAGATTTGTTCTATTCGGTCTACAAAAAAACTCTATTCGGCCAACCAATATTTTCAAATATCCTAAAAAAATACACTCTTACACTTTGTTCTATTCGGCCTATATTTATTTTATTCGGCCTACAGATTTGTTCTATTCGATCTACAAAAAAGCTCTATTCGGCCAACCAACATTTCCAAAAAACTAAAAAAAAAAATACCCCTATATTTTGTTCTATTCGGCATACACTTGTTCTATTCGGCCTACAAATTTATTCTATTCGGTCTACCACAAAGCCCTATTCGGCCAACCAACATTTTAAAAAAATTCAAAAAAAAAAATACCCCCACTGCGGTCCTACACTCTAAACATGATGTATACACAATTAAGTCACATTCAACACATTATATTTCCAAACCACAACATGTACGAAACATTATACACAATGAATTCACATTTTACATATATGAACAAAACCACACAAAATGTATGTCATATCCTCGAAAACGAGTACTACAAACTCAATGTAGGAAACATTATAAACAAATAACTCACAATTTAGAAATGCAAATAAAACTGCTTTTTACACATACCCGAAAATTTATAATTTCAAAAATTCACCAAAATCCACCTCGTCGGGAAACGCCTATTCCGGCATATGAAAAAGAGAGACTGAGAAAAGGGGTACTACAAATGGGTGGCACTGCTCCGTGTGCTTTGGGACGAAGGGAGAGAAAAAAGAGAGGATATTGAACAAAAGATGAGAGAGAATAAACAAATTTGGAATGAAAATGACGTTAATAATATACCTCACCAACCCACATACAAAATTTTAAATTGAAATTTTTTTAAAACTTTAAATATGGTTCACCAACCCACTAAGTACAATTTTAAATGTGGTCCACCCACCCCATTTCCTCAGTCAAAACTGACGTGATATGACCCCTTTATTGTCGTCTTTTATCTGACAGTTATGGGGATAATTTGAGGAGTCCACTTGTAAAAATTGTTCTTAAGAGATGTGGCTATTTAAAATTGTACTTAGTCAATAGTGGCTATTAAAAAATCGATATATTAATTGTTTTAAGTGGGTCTCATATTCCAAAAAGAAAAACATAAACATTAAAATGAGAAGCTCAAAATAAAAACGTAAACATTAAAACGGAATGGAGGGAGTATATTTTTCCTTCACAAAAGAGTGAGACTTAGGGTGAGGGCATGGCGGTCCGCTTCCGCTCCACTAATTAGTACAGTATTTAATAATTGGCAAATTAGTGATGACATTAAATATGTGAGAAAAAACCAGTACTGATGTATTCTAACTTCTCTTAATTTCTAATTATGATGAAATTATAACATATATGCAAACTTATTACTCATATCTATATAAAAGGACGCAAGCAAACTTTTATACTCTCATACTCTTGTAGGAGAGCTTTTGGAAACAATTAACGGGATAAATGGATCTAATAGCATTTTCATTTTTATATGGATATTTGTTAGAAATGTGCGATTTTACAAAAATAGTGTTGATTGATTAAAATAAATAATTCGATTGAACGTATTTTTTGACTCAATCGTACATTTTATGACTTTCTTAAAATTCTTAAATCGACGTACAAATCAAGTTAAAAAAAACTTGCATTATTTTGGGCAATCTAAAATTTATCATTAAATATAATAAAAATTATTAAATTTATTAAGGCATATAAAAATTTAACCCTTAAAATTATAATCCTTTTACTTTGTGTTTTATGTTTAAATTCTAACATTAATATTGAGTTATCTTTAAACATCACAAGGGTTTCAATCTGCAATTTATTGATGACATAAAATATGTGAAATTTATCAGTCTTGAAATAGATAGCAAAGCAAAAATCAATTGTGTTTACTAACAAATGAAAAACATCTAATTATTAAAAGATTTCTATTTGTATATGTATTCTAATTTTCTTTTAATTTCTAATTATTATGGAATTATAACATATATGCTTTTTTTTTCTTTTTTTTTTATTTTGTAACATATGGGGTTATTTATATTTTTAAATGCTATTTATTACTTTCACTTATTAGATAAGCTTAAATTATACTCAAGTCAAAAATTAAAGAGCTTTGTTCGTAGCAGGCCTTACGAATTTGATAATGGTGAGATTTCCAACCTCAATACAACACAATTTTTTTTCGAGAAATGATACCCCATCCGTTCTAAGTTGAGTTTCAGTATTTTTAATTTTTGTCGGTGCCATATTGAATTCACAAATTCAAAAAAAAAATAAAAAAAATACATGAATAGTCAATCCTAAAAGTATATATTTTAGTTACAAATACCAATTCCCACTTATAACACATACTCCCTCCATCCCATAAAGAAGTTCACAGTTACTGTAAATACGGAGTTTAACATAAACTATGTGATCATTTTCAAGTAATTATGACTACATCTCCTCTACTTATTTTTATCTAATTTTGTTACTCTTTTCTTAGTTGTTAGAAAATTTTGGAAAAGTATCACATGATCTTATTTAGTTTTGTAAATTTGAATTCTCTATCTTTTCGATTTTGGTCATCTTTTACTAGAAAATATGAAAAAGTTGCCCAAAAATTTGGAACCAATCTTAGTTTTCTATCTTAAATTTTAATTTTTAATTTGGAAAATTTTGAGAAAATTTGGGAAATTGAAATATTACTCATCAAAAATAATTTTAAAAACAAGGTTTACAACTAGATTCTCACCAGCTTCACTCATAATATAAATTATATACATTTGAGGCTTGGAAAATATTAACGAACATTTCATGAATTTTACAGTGCTATCACTATCTCCTATTTTACAGGTTATTTTGAAACACACAAGAGACAACACAAACAAACAAAAATTATTCACTATAATATACTAATTTATTTTACACAAGTAGATTAAATGTACAATTTAAAAATACATGTTTTTATCTAATTGGGCACTTTCTCAAAAGCCCAATCAACATTTCAAGCCCATCATAACTCTCATCTGTCCATTACCAACTCAATCCACAAAAAGGTTTTATTAAGTAAGACATATATAATTCTATTTAATATTTATTTAAGATTTTAACATTTTCCACCCAATAAAAGTAATACTTTTGATAATTTATTATTTAGGTCTTAATAAATCGTTTGAAGTATTTATGGATTAAATAAAAAATAATAAATAATCAGCCATAAATAGTTATTTTATTTACAAACTATGAAAAAAACAACTACTCACATCATATTCAAACTCAGGTGCAACCGAGTCTAGCCGACTTAGGTAAGAATGATCCGAGAGAAAGTGGTGAACTGTTTTAATGAAGTAAAAGTGGAGAATAAAAATCTATTCGAATATATAAAAAATAAAATACAAGAATAAGCAAAATGATTTAAAAAAAATTGCTAGGAATTTCATTTGAATGCAGAAGATTTACAAAATAAAGAGAGATGATGAAAAAGTTGATAATGAAATTAAGAAATATAAAAATATTTTAGAGAAAATATGAAAATATGTACACACGATTCTAAAAATTACAGAAATATTTTAAAAAATATAATCTCAAATTTTCTAAAAGTAATTTGGCTAGGATTAATGGGTAGAGTTAATGAAAACAGGTACATTGATTTTCATTATTTGATGCTTGTATGATTCAATGTGAATCAAAATTTCTCAATTATTTTCATTATTTCAATAACGACTTCTCGCCATTCAATCACCTTCAATTATTGACATTTTTAATGATACTCATTACCGTTTTGATAAAAAAATTCGAATTAATGGGTCTACTTTTGTGTCCCATAAGAGTGGTGCTGATATGAGCAATCCTGAAAAGTGGTTCTCAGACTCCGACAACCAAAGGGGCTGTGTTCGTGGATATTATCAACTCGAATTCAAATTCCGATCATCTTCATCGTCGTCATCATGATCCAGATGATGGTGTTCTTGATCTGTCAAATGCAGTTCCAGGGCTGAATGAGTAAGAAGATATGGAGAACGTGCTCGTCAATTAACCCTTTTGTAATTTATCAAATACTCTCTCCGATCACGGGCAAAGGTTCCCATTTATTTTTGTGCGTGAATTAAAGAGTATTATTATTTTATGTGTAGTGGATAATTATATTAGTAGTGAGTGGTAGACCATATGTATGGCTTTTTTACTTAAAAAGGAAAATGGAGACCTTTAGAGGGATCACCCAATATAATAAAATAGGGACATTTCGGTGGGAACTGAAGGAGTAATAAAATAACATGTTAATTAACTAAAAATCTACACAGTTATATTATTCTACATCTGTTCATCCTTAATCTATCAATTTTACTATTTTGAATCATACATTCTTAATTCATTTTCACTTATAAATATGGAGTATATGAAATCCACACGCATCACTAATACAATTAAAATATGAGACCAATACATCACACTAATGCAACTATCATTATATATACAATAATAATTCTCTTTAATCTACATGAAAAGACAAATAGATACATTGATAATAAACGGAGAGAGTATAACTTTGAGTGATTTTATGATTTTAGGTTTTGAATGGGTAGTTTTATATTTTTCGAATCCAGAATAATGGAAAGCATCTTTCATGTCTCTTATAAATATTTAATCTTTAAGGAGCATCTTTCATGTCCCTTATAAATATTTAATCTTTCAGGTCACAATATTGAAAAAATTCTTTAAATTGATACAATAATAATGAATGGGGTGAGTTATTTCTATAAATACAAATTTAAAATAACAAATTGGTGTCTGAGCACACTATAAATTATGTGCATTTTTGGTACATGAAATATTTTGCTTTGATAAAAAAAAGGAAAACGTTTATAAGGGAATAGTATTTAAAAAAATTATACTCAAGAATAGAAACATGAGGAAGAAGAATGAATCATTAGATAAAAAGAGAAGATAAAAGACGTCTCTCAAATTCATAACTATAACGAACACTATCATTACTTGATAGTGAATTTCCAGTAATAAATTAATATGGAAAATGTTTTAGTATAAATATTTATTTATAGACCATTAAAACTAAAATAAATTGTTATGAATTAGCATTATCTTCATAATAAAAATGGATTATGATGCTGTCAATTATTTAATTTAATGAATAGTTTAACTAAAATTAAAATTAAAAAGTAATAAGTACGATTTTAACAAAATAATTACTCCCTCCGTCCCAAGAATACATTCGCCCTTTCCATTTTGGTCCGTCCCAATAATACATTCGTCCCCTAAAAATGGAAACAATACACAATATCAATAACCTTACAATATTACAATATTACAAAACTGTCACATTCTTTTTACACACAATTTAGTCAAAGTTAATTATATCATACACTTTATTCTACTCAATTACCCAAAATATCCCTTTTCTTTCTTACATCATACCACCAAAAAGTTATTTTTCTTAAACTCCGTGCCCAAGAATACACGAATGTATTCTTGGGACGGAGGGAGTAAAAGGTACCCCCTCTATTCTACTAGAAGTTCAACATTTTACAGTATCTTATTCAAAGGTCCTCAATTTTCTTTTCTGGTAAAAGAATTTTATATATGATCCACCACTCACTATTAATACAATTACCCATTAAATATAAATAATACTCCTTCCGTCCTATCCAAATAACATCATTTTACTATATTGAACGTCTCATCCAAATTGCAACATTTTCCTCTTTTAGTAAAAAAGATCCACCAATGGCCCACCACTACCCATCACATCTCTCTAATACACCTACACATTTTACATAAAATAATAATACTCCTTAATCTACGTCCAAAAATAAATATATCTCTTTAGACGGGACAGAGGAAGTAATATTTTTTAATTTAAGTACAAAAATAAATACAAACTTATGAATGAGACTGGAAGAGTAATAAAATTGATAACTAAAATGTAAAATGACTAAATGAGTTTATGTTGATTGGTATCAAACAACTCTGGCTCCTCCGACAATACCACGTTACCATGTAAAACCCCTTGCTGAGCACAGTGAAATTTGCTGATTCACTATTTCAGAAAGGCTTTCCAGCCCATCAAATCAATCAGTCACTATTCGGGAAACATTGGACTTGGGCTGTTAGTGGGCCTACTTATTGGGCTACATGCTTTGACTAAAGAATTTCAGGACGGTTAGTCTGGCCCATCTTGTGCGAATGATTGATGGGACTTGTTATTTTTTATTCTTGGGATCTAAATTATTGACAAACAGAAGTCAAGTTAGACTGTCGCAATTTTTTTTTTTCTCAAAATTTCAACGGAAAATGTATAGAAAATACTCACAATTTTATTTTTAGAGTTGAAACTAGAATCAATGACAAAAAGTAATATAAATTGAATTGAAATGTACAATCTTTAATCTTATATAGGAGTACTACATAACACACAATATGAGAGCATATTTTTACATTCTAAAAAATTAACTTGATTCGTATCCCAACTCAATGTGTAATAAAGAGAACAAATTAATTTAAAAGTTGATTAATCTAGATAAGTTCGAAGAGCATAGTGGATTAATTCAATAGCTCTACTTATACAATACTCCTTTTTTTTAACCCTTATATTTTTTATTTTGATTGGTCTCAAATTAAAATTTACATTTTTTTCAAGTACGAGCCACATAAAATAATTAATTACTCCCTCCGTCCCGGGAAGTATTTCGCGTATTGGTGTGCGCGGAGTTTAAGAAATTTTTGTATTTTTATGTATAAAGTAAGAAAGAGAATATATATTTTAGTTGATTTAATGAAAAATATGTGTAAAGTTATTGAGAGATGTGGAAAAGTGTGTAAAGTTTTTGGAAGATGTGAAAAAGTAAGTATTATATTGGGATATGTGAAAAAAGTGAGTATTAGTATAATGTATTTTTTACCAAATTTAGTAAAAGTAAAGTGTGAAATACTTTGAGGGACGGATGAAAAAGGAAAGTGTGAAATACTTTGGGGGACGGAGGGAGTATTCTATATAGGATCACATATAACACTAATACAACTACACACCTTAAATTAAATATTATTTATTTCACCTCGGCATACATTAAAATATTATAGTCCCTCCGTCCCACCACAAGGGTGACGTTTTTTTTTTGCACGCAAATTAAGAGATACTATAATTTTTAATGTGTTAATGAGGAGAGATAAATAATATTTTGATGTATAGTGGGTAGATATATTAGTGAGATATATGTATCCCATGAAGATATATTAAGACAATTTATAGTGTGCACCCGGGTGCACCTAAAGATAGGGTGCACCCATATACAAATATAAACAAAAACATATGCAATTAAGAGTAAAAATATATACAATTTTAATTGTTAATTTTTTAATGAAAATTTGTAACACATATGGATGTTAGTTTTTTTAATGAAAACTTAATGTGAAAAAAGTATACAATTATTACAAAATACGTATACAAAATAGAATAATATGTATACAAAATAGAATAAAAAACATACACATATGGGTGCACCCTTGCACCCGGGTGCACCCAATATAAATTCATATATTAATTATTTTTGTGGGTCTCATTTACTAAAAAATGATATACACATCTTGTGATATGACGAACAAAAATGGCAAAATTCACTCTTTATCATGATAGGACTAGGGATGGGTAAAATCGGTATACTGAAAATACCGATATGGTACGGTATACCGATTTTCGGCATACAAAAATTTCAGTAAAATTTAATTCTATACCGATACCGTACCGATATTTATCCAATTCTTCGATAAATACCTATTTATAACGAAAATTTGGCATAGTGTTTCATACCGAAAAATCGGTATGCCGAAAAAAAATTCAATATACCGAAAAAAATTTAATTTTAATTAAAATACAATAAAATAAAATATTTTAACATATTTTATATTACAATCAATGAACATTTTTGGTATTTTCGGTACGGTATACCGATATCGAATACCGAAATTATTTTTGGTGTATCGAAATACCAAAAATTTTAAAACACATTACCGATATCGTATCGAAATTTTTGGTACGTCAACCATACTGTACCGAAAATTTCGGTATACCTAAAATTTGGTATTTTTCGATAAATTTTGATACGACAAATTCGATATACCGAGTTTTCAGTATTTTTCTCTACCCCTAAATAGGACGGAAGGAGTATTTCTTAATTTTTCTTAATTTACCTGGAAAAAAAAAACATAAACGTTATGGATGGTTTATGTAAAATTAGAATTAATTATGAATAATAAAGAAAAATAAAAAAACACACGCGTGAATTACTTTAGCAAAAAGAGATATAGATAGATATAGAGAGAGAAAGACAGAGAGCATATTGTTGATGTGTGAGTATATATATTCTCTCTCATGAAGAATATATCAGTGTTCAATCATGCATAGTTCAATCTAAACCCACACTCCCCCTCCACTAGCCTACACCAGTTTTAATGGCCCCTCTTGATTTGGTTGTATCCCTGTAGTCGCTTATTCCAAACACGCTTTTTCGGTAGGCCATGCAAAACCCGACTTCTTCCAAATTACTATGTTCATGCTCATCATATGCTGCCCTCCTTTCAATATAAATCACTCATTTTTATTTCTCATCTAAACCGATAATTCTCATTTTATATATATAATAAAGTTTCCAATTGAAATTGGAATTCCCCAAAAACATTCTGATATGTCAGATTTTGTTCCTAATGCCTGATATTGTCAGAATTACACAACTGAGACTTTTTTTTTTTTTTTTAAATTACAGTTGAAGCACTTCATATTAATTTGTTGGTGTGCCACTTAAATAATAATATCTTGAAGGTGGAGTTATTTTTAGAAATTTGTTGAGTTTTGTAACTATGCTTAGAAATGTTTTTTTTTTAATTGCAAAAAAAATCACGAACTTTACTCCTATTACAAATTAATCTCTACATTTGACAAATTGAAAAAAAAAATCACCACCTTTTGTTATTGTTGCAAAACACACCCAATTTGTTGCTAAAAGTAGGTTTTTTGGGTGCGTTTTGCAATAATACTTAAAGCTTGTGGTTTTTTTTGCAATTTTTCAAAAGTGGGGATTAATTTGCAATAAGAGTAAAGTTTGTGATTTTTTTTTTTTGCAATAAACCTTTTTTTTAATGTAATTTCTCAAAAGTGAGGATTAATTTACAATATAAGTATAATTCGTAATTTTTCTTGCAATTAACCCTTATTAAAATTATATTAAATCAGATCTTCTATAATATTTTGATATTACATCTCTTATTGCTAGATGATTTGCACACCCTGAAAGAAAAATATCAGCCTTAAGGAAAAAAGTTGAGATTTTCATATCTACCTATGTATCACTCATTTAACGAGTGTAACATAAGATGTATAAAAAATCATGTAACATAAAATCCGGGATCAAATTCTACTCCACTTTTCCATTAATTTTTTTTCATATATAATATTGTATTTTTAAAGTTTATCAAAAGTTATCATTTACCATCTTTTAATTGGTAGTTGTTTTATTTTTAATAAAAAAAAACATATACCGTAGTTATTTATAAGGACATGTTTGGTTGGCGTAATGCAAATAAGATATATTAACGTTTTTCATTGTTAATGTTTAATTGGTATAATGGAAACTAAATTTTATAATCATTTACATTAATTCGACAACTATCCTAGCCTTCAATTATCTTCAATCCTATTATGAAATGACTTTTTATGATATATACATTTTCTTTAATTGTGGCTTCTAAATTCTAATATCTTCATTTTCATTAATTCGACGATTATTTCTTAGTCTTCAATTACCTCCCATCCTATTGTGAAATGACTTTTTTTTAATGATATATATATATATATATATATATATATATATATATATATATATATATATATATATATTCTTTGATTGTGGCTTCTAAATATTAAAGAGTATGTTATATGTGTGTATTAAGATGAAATGAAAAGTGTGATATACACTAAAAAAAATTTAGTAACCGAATTTATCAACGGAATTCAATCCGTTGCTAATTATCAATAGATTAGCAATAAAATGACATTTTTGTTTTAGCAACGGAATGCCAACGGAATTATTCTCTATTTTAGCAATGGAATTCAATCCGTTGCTAATTACCAACGGATTACCAAGGGTGCTAATTACCAACGGATTACCAAGGAAATCATTATATAAATTATCAACGGAATTATTTAGCTATTTTTCGTTGCTAAAAATTTATCAATTACCATTTTACCAACGGAATTTTACTAATGGATTCCGTTGTTAATCCATTAGTAAGCCAATTTATTTAACAATGGAATTAAGGCTTTTACCAACGGAATATTCTTGATAAAAAATAGTTTTTTTTTTAGTGATAAGATTATTAGATTTGGTATATTTCTTTTATTGGAAACAATGTGAAGGCATTTTAAGACGAATAAATGATTATAATTATGTGAATTTGTTTACGATTAGAGGATATTTAATATCTAATCCTTAAATAGCTAGGTGGTCTATAACGAGAACCCTCTTATATTATCTAGTATTATGTTAGAAAACTCAATTATAAGTGTATAATTAAATATTGTATTCATTAATAATTAGCTCAAAACAACTGAAATTCGATTATATATATACCAATCTAATTTTGCAATAAAATATAAATATTTTTAAGAGCTTAATAATTTCAAAAATATAGAAGAAGAAGTGATTGGTTTAAGATAATTAGCAGACTGCAGTTTCTGTAGGTTCACGTTGGTTCACATGAAAGAAAAATCTTTTTTGGATTTTTTTACTGTTGTGGAAAATGACAATCAAATTTGGAAGATACTCACAAATTATTAATTAACCATGAAGGTTTTAAAATGAAATGATTAAAGTTTTTTGAGATAATTTATGGTGAGGTCCTTAATTTCTTAGAGTAAATTTTTTTTTTTGAAAGAAAATTAATGTATAGGATGGGTTAAAACTGTAATACTATAATATGATTTATGTATAACTTGATTAAAAGTTCTTATTTTTTTAAAACTTGTTTCTTTTTTAAGGAAAAAAGAATAAATTAACAAAGCCGGCAATTTATATTAGTTAAATTTGTTTCCATGTATAAAATAATAAAAATATAATAAATACTAGTATATAATATTGGCCATACCTAAATATTCTTTTTAATCATTGGGGATTCTTGCAAAAGTGAATAAATAAGTTTACCATCCTCATAAAGGGGTGTTTGGATAGCTCAATCAAAATTCTCATGTACACTCATTCAATATACAATCATTGTCACTAATGACAGTGACGAATAAATCAAACAAAAATTTGATCATGAAAATAGATACGGGGTTTTGAATAATATCTAGGGCACAATGGAACCATATAATTACATCAGGTTTGAAATCTGTGGATGCAATCAACAATCGTTGGATCAGCCTATACAAAATGGCAAATTTTGACTTAAAATGGAGGTAGCCGCTAGTAGACGATAGGGTCTGATCTCCTCTAAACTAGTCAATCTATGAATTGAATATCAGAAAAAATAAAAAAGACATGGTTAATTTTTATTTGAAGACAAACTGATATATATTATGCGAGAACACCTTAATGAAGTCATTCCATAAGTTTGATAGAGTGATAAAATTTTAATATAAAGTGATACATAATTAATGAAAATGATAATTGTTCAATTAAATCATCTCATAAGCAAATAGATCGAAGTTGTAATCGAATAAAACTTATAATACTAAATGTGATAAAATGGTCTTAACATTCTCATACAAGTGTTGTTATTTTAAAGATAATAATTGTAGTATATGTATAATTATATATACATAAGAATAACAATTATTATAAAACGATATACTTTGGAATCTCATTTTATTTTACATTAAACATATATACTTTAAATCAAATGAGCAGACACCCATTATATCAATCACATTTAATTCCCCAAATATAAGATAACAAAAGGGATCCAAACTACAGAACAAGACTGATGACGATCAAATATTGACTTCAATCTTGAACTCAAAATCAAAACAAAGTAATTATAAAATTTCAATTAATAACAATGTATGTATAGAACACCATATATATATATATATATATGATCAATATCACCCATATCTCTTAGTTGCTTCCATTTGTACCTGACTCAGAGTTTTCACCATAACAAAACGGGCCAGAATACCCGTGATTCGGGTCAAAAGATCCACCACTTCCATAACCCACCACCCTCCTCCCAAAATGAGCCGCCGCGGGATACAGGCCGGTCGTGTTCGTGTCGTTTCTCGTGTAACGCAACAGATCCGCATTGGTTGCGTCGAGCTCTTTCTGTAGCTGCAGGACCTGTCTCTGCAGCACAGAGATAGCCCCGACGCAGCCGTAGACGGGGTCCTTGAGACGGGCCTCGGCCTCGTAAGCCAGAGAGTTGACGGCGTCTTCCCTCTGGTAAGGAAGGATCTCGTTAAGAAGTTTGCTGACGTTGCTTGCTCCGAAGATCTTGTGCACGTTGGCGAATTTGGTGGGCTCCTCCGGGGGGAAATAGGGGGCAAAGATGCAACCTGGAAGACATTTTCTTCTTAGAAATTTGCAGGCTGCACATGGAGGGTTGGAGTAGCTACTTGATGATGATGTTGCCATTTTTTTTTCTCTGCAAATTAATGGTGAAAAATCAATCCAATATATAGTACCTCATTTCGTATGTTACGTCTTGATGTTATATCTTTTATTGCAAACAGTTAGATTATTGATATATGTAATATAATAAAATCTATACTAGGAGAAAATATCAATCCTAAAAGTCCGTATCGATCATCTAACGAGTATAATAAAAGATGTAACAATCAAATGTAACAAAATATTCGAGATCCCTCATATTTTAGTGTTTTATTTAGGGTTAATTATTCAAAAATTCAACATCTTTGCATCTTTTGTCAATATTATCATACGCTTTTCATTTTCACAATTTTTATTTTAATTAAAAATTTCCAATGAATTAGTATTATTGAGGGGAAAATATCAATTTTGGTCCATTGGGACAGGTCAAATTCAACATCAGTCCTCACATTTGGTTTTCTCAAAAGTGGTCATTCGGTGCCCGATTTTAATCATTTTCGTCCATTTTTGTTCATTATTGGTCCTTAAAGTTGCCGGAAAAAGGGACAAAAAGTGAATAAAAATAATCAAAAGTGAACAAAAATGAATAAATTCGAACACTGAAGGACCACTCAAAAATTACCAATCCTGAGAACTGAAAATGAATTTAACCTATTTTTAGAGGACTAAAATATATATTTCCCCTATTATTGAGTGTGTGCATGCATTTAAACTGAAAAAATATCAGAATATTGTGATTAATACACCAAAAATACTATAAGGTGAATTTCTTATAAATTCTCAATAATTAAATTGCTGCTGTCACGTGAAAAGATTTGAAAAGGATTTAAAAATAATTATGATAATAATATAAAAATTACTGAAAGATCGTGATTTTTTTAGTAATTAATCATTTAATTTACATGTGGATCGATCATTAGTATAATTCAACATCATCACATTTTTTAAATTTATCTAGCATACATACATATATGGTAATGATTTTTTCAACTGAGGATTGAAGCAAGAAAAAAATTGTAGGAGAATTTAAAAATAAAATAAATTTCTTTTCTTTTGTTTTGTTTTGATGCATATAAAACTATATATGAAACCAAAAATAAAAAGTAGATTGTATATATATTACAACTAAAATTAAGGATTAGACTTGTAACTAATAAAGTTTGATTTTGTATAGCAAATGAATACTCCAACCCGAATCGAGCTAGATAACTGTATAAATTTAAGAAAACTTTTTATTCTTAAGAATTAGTTTATCCAAATAATTAAAGAGTGAACTTGATCATGATTAACCTTATCGATCATCATCATATATGACATAATTTCAGAAACATATATGTTAATAATTATGTAATTAATAAACTCTTGATTTTCTTCTAATAGATAGATTATATATATATCCTGCAAAATTAAGGATTGCTAGTGATAGGAAAGCCATGGATCTACACATATTAGATATATGAAGAACTTCCAAAGGACATGAATAAATGGATCGAAAAACATACCTCTTTTACGGATCTAACTTAATAACTCTTCCTTAATTTCCTCGAAATTATTCAAGATTAAGGTTGAAGCTATGGAAAGAAAAAAAAAAAAAAACAAGGGTTTCTTATGGCTTATGAATCTGGAAATCTTCTCCTTTCTCTTTCTTGAGCTATTTCAAGACTAACCCATGATGATTATTCTATGGTTGATCTAGCAAATCAGCCATGAAAACAAGAAAATAATAATAATAAAGAATACTAGTTTTGGTTGAAAATGGGTGAGAGTGCTACAAATGTTGGAAAACCCTAGAAGCAGGTGGGGTGGGGTGGGGTGGGGTGGGGTGGGTTAGTGTTTTATCTGCAGTGTGTAAAGGTGGAAGAAAATGATGAAAGAGAAGAATGGCAATTTGGAGCATGAGAGTGAATGGTGCTAAGAATGTAAAGTGAAGGCCATAATTAATATAGCCATATAGTATGCACACGAGTGCACCACAGATAGGGTGCATTCATATACAAATATAACCAAAAACATATATAATTATGAGCAATAATGTATACAATTTAATTGTTAGTTTTTTAATGAAAATTTTAGTGTAAAAATATACAATTATTAAAAAAAACATGTATACACTATTGAATAAAAAGTTATATACATATGAATGTTAGTTTTTTTAATAAAAAATATAGTGTGAAAAAAGTATACAATTATTACAAAACACGTATACAAAATAGAATAATATGTATACAAAATAGAATAAAAAGTCATACACATATGGGTGCACCCTTCACCCAATATACACTCATATTAATTTATAAAATGATGACTCTGGCCTTATCATTTGAAGAGATGGAAAATAAATAAAAGAATAGAACCTAAAAAAGGCAAATAAATCATGAATATATAAATAATCAATAAAATTTTCTTCACCATAATCTTTCCATTTTGACATATATTCATATATTCTCTCATAATAGATTGATTTGCTTGCAGGTATATATTTGTACGTGAGTATTACAATAAATAATAAAAATATAATTGATCTCATATATATATATATATATATATATATATATATAATTTTAGAAAGAAGAAAAAATATATGTAAGAATTAAGATCATCTCATGAAATGGAGTTTCATAAATTTGATAAGATGATAACATTTTAAAAAAATGCATTTGGTCGATGAAAAATAATAATCTTCCAATTAAATTATTTGATTAACCATTAAAATACTATATAAAAAACGATATCATATTTAATAAAAAATAATAACTGATTAAAAAAAAAACGATGTAGAGGTATAGTGACTTCCTATTAATTTATGTGTTCTTATATTTGTTGTTTAGAACTTTGGGGTCTATTTTTCCTTCTTTATTTCTCCATATTTAAATATTTTTAATCTTGAAAAATATGATCAGTAAATACCTTTTGGTTGAAAAATTATAAAGCGAGACAAATTGTACATATACATCGCTAGAAAGTAGTTCCTCCAACCTAACCTTTGACTCCATAAAACCCTTTTCTCTGTTACACCTACCTTCTTAATTATGCCAACATATATAAATCAGCTTATTTGATACTTGATTCTCTATTTAATGGAATTGATTTATATACAAATGATATGTATTACTCTTTTATATATATATATATATATATATATATATATATATATATATATATATATATATATATATATATATATATATATATATATATATATATATATATATATATAACCGTGTAATATAACAAAAAAATTTAATTTATTTCTAGAATGATCATGAAGAAAAATAATATTTTTCATGCCGTTAATACAATTCAAAATATAATACTCAATCCGTCTCATTTCATATTGGAACGAGAGAGTTGGTTTCACATAATTCATTTCTTCTTTGGGCAATTAACTCAAAATTGATAATGGACATGTGACATGGCACTTTGTTAAATTCTAAATAATAGTAATAAAGATCTATAAATTGCAATTTGAAATTGCAAAGTAGTGAATTTCGTGCCATTGATCCATGTTTTAATACAATGATTTATAATTGTTTTTTCTCTCAACTTTGAGCGTGAGACAATATGCGATAATAAGAGGTTAAGAAATAAATTGGAGTCTGAAATTATTCCAACGAGGAATCTAAGTTTGTCATATTAGGACACTTATTAGCGGTTGAACTAAAATAAAATCTTATAACTAACTAAATCATAATTAATTAATAAATTAATTAGGGTAGTTAATATTTAAATAGAAAAAAACACATAGGAGACAAAAGCCATGAAAGTCATATGTTAAAATTGACGTATGTTTTTGAATGGACATGAATATTAATATTAAATATATATTCCTCTGTATAACTCCTAATATTTGTAATTCTCACTTCATTATTGAATTCAACTGTCCAACTGATCAAGATCCTTTCCAAATCAATTAATTTACTGTTCCAATTATTGAACTATATACTATGTATTTTCTAAAAAAGAAAAATAAAAAATATTAAACAGGATAATTTTTTTTCTGTCAAGATGTGGGTGGACACAATTATAAGTATTATACAATACTCCATATATTATTTTTTTTGAACGGTATACAATATATATTAATTAAGATACTGTATGTAGCTATTTTTTATTAATTAAAGTGTTTTTAATTTAGAATTAATTAATATTTTACTTCACATTTTGCAATTAATTAATACTCTTATTATGTTTGATCTCTACATTTTGAGAATTTAATTGTTTAAATAAGTAAGAATATGTCTCCTATTCGACACAAACATGAAAATTCAAAATTATTTATTTTTATTTAATAATTAGAATCCCACGTATATCTAAATGTACATAATAAAATTTTCCAAGTTGAAATATGTGTATTCTACAAAATATATATATATATATATATATATATATATATATATATATATATATATATATATATATATATATATATTTAATTTATTTATTTTTTGAAAAATGGAGTATTATTTTCGAAAGATGTTGGTAACTTGATTGCGATTGTGTTTGTGTTTTTTTATTTAAAACAAAAAATAAAATAAAATCGTTGTGCCATTTATTTATGGTGTGTATGGATCCTTTTCAGCTTACTGCAATTTATTTGTGTTTGCATCTCTAGTTCTTAGCCGACATGTCGACATGTTGCATGAAATGAGTATTTTGTCAGAAAAGTTTAGATTTTAAAGAACAATTTATACTGTTGATACTTTCACCTATTCAATTATTCCAAATTCAAGTGCAACTATTAACTCATTAATTAATACATAATTATTCTATAATTTTACAATGTTTACTAATACTAGATATTAGCACTTGCATTGCACGTAACTTGTGTTTTGCTATTATGTTCTATTATTATGTAATTTTTTTTATATATAAAACTCTTGTAATGTTATTATTATTATTTTTTTGTTGTAATTTTTTTAAAAAAAAAACTTAAAATAAATATTTTTTTAATAAATCATATAGTAAAAGTCTCTTATATATCCTCAAATTGAATTACATTGGTAAACTCCATTACAATAAAAAGTTTTTTTAGAGTCATATATTTTTGGGGTGATTTTAGAGTGCACCTGTTACACCTCCACGTTTAGTGTAGAGAATGGGTAGTGGGTGGTATTTTTAAAAAAGAAATTTTATATCTTTCAAAAAAAAAAAAATTGATAATATTATTTTGTTTAATAATTGAGATTAGATTAAAAATTAATTTAACAGTGGAGATCGTCCAGTGCACCGGTGCAACCGCAATTGAACTCATATTTTTAACCCATAAAATAAAAATAACAACCAACACAATAATTTATCATACATTTTAATTTTAGATTCAACACTCTCATTTAACAAATATGATTGTTTCTTGTATGAAATTAAATAAAGATGGAGTGGGATGAAAGGAAGAATAGGTAGGGCCGTGGGGTGGAAATAAACAAAATTAATTAGTGTGAAAATAGCTGAAATTATAATACATAACGAAAGAAAGTAGAAAAAAATGTTTGAACTATAAATTAAAATTTTCTAAAAAATACACAACTCATTTATGTGTTCATAAATTTCTTTAGAAATATATGTTCTCATTATATCCCTCCTTTATATTAATAATTATTCTTTTAACTTTATTAATTATATTATTAAATTTATTAATTTAAATTTTTTATATAATGTATTAAGATACTACTCCCTCCGTCCGGATTCAAGGGTGTCATTTGCTTTTGGGCACGAAGATTAAAGAGTATTATTATTTAACATGTAGTGGGTAGTTGTATTAGTGGAGATGTGATTCTCATTTTTTAGTTTTATTAATGGGTGTGTGGGGATAAAAAAGGAAATGAGATCCTTGGGGGTGGACGCCTAAAATGGAAAATTGATACCCTTGAAAGAGGATAAGGAGAGTATTTTATTTTATAATAGACAATAAGACGTACTAAAATGATAAAAGGGGACAGAAAAATCATCATGATAAATTATAGGGAGTAGGGACATGTTATTAACACCCCAAAACTACGATTATACAAAAAAAAATTAATTAATATGACAAAAAGATCATTATTATTAATACACCCATTCAAGCATGTTCTGTTTCTCTCTTAAATGACAGACAAGAGAAATCTTAACATAAGAGATATGGTTCAATGCGTTGAGCTTGCCATAGCATACTAAACTCATCGAATTGGGACTCAGCCCCGCCTCTTATCAGATTCACTTCTCGACTCGTTGTTTAATTTTACTGTTCAGTCTTCCCTACATTAGATACATTCATTTGGTTTAATATTTTGTAACTAATTAAGGTGGGTATTCTTTACTTAAAACATTACTTTTTAAAGCATTAAATATTATTTTTTGAAATAAGAATTAGTATTACTCTTTGTTGCAACAAATATTATTCTCTCGCGAAGTAATAATATTTTGTATTCTAATAAATAATAGGCAAAATTTTAAATAAAAAATTTATTAAGATAATTAATAAATTTAAAAGGATAATTATTAAAATAAAGGGCATAAAATGTTAAAAAAATGTATTCTCCACTTATAATATTATTATGATTACTTATAATATTATTATGATTATGATGATATAGTATTTTATATCAATCTATAAAATTAATTTTTAATCATATTTAATTTTTAAAATTTTATTTACATAATCTAACTTTTTCATATTTGTTCGTCAATTCATGATTTAAAAAATAACATTCCAAGTTATGTTATTTAATATGAAGTTGAAAACTAAGTTATGTGATGTAGTGTTCTTAAAAACCAATTAGGATTGTATTAAAGTTTTGTACATGTTGTTGAAATTTATTCATCCCTCTTTAAACCTTAACCTCCTTACCAAGAAATAACATCGAAGTATATAGTTGATTTCATAACTTGCACTAGTCAACACTCTGCAATCAAATCTACATTTTTTTTAAAGAAACCTGCTTTCAAAGTATCTCTTATAAAATTCAATCTTTTAGAACAAGCACATTCAGAGGACAACTTAAGAAAAATAATAAATATATTTGCATTCAACGGCTATCGACATCACGTTTATACTAATGATCGAAACTACTATTGTGAATGAAGAGAAGTTGAAAGCAGTTGTTCGAGTACTCAATGAATCTAGCTTTGTACAGTATTTAAAAGAGATCTTCTAAAATATAAATTTAACTTTTCACATTTTAAGTAGTTGACTACTCTCTACTTCTGTGATTTTGCTTCACAACATCCATCCACGTCTTGGTTTTGTTGTACGGGTTGCTAGCTGCAATTAATTCAATAATATCACTTATAATTTGTATACATATATGCATACATACTCTTTGGATTTTTATCTCCACCAATAATGTTATGCAATCCTGCAAGAGACATGTATATATGTTAGTATATGAGAGAGATTTAAGGGTGAGAGATGAAGAGACCACCTCTGTAGAATCTTCAAAAGTATTGATTAGGGTGAATAACTTTGACAAATTTTTTTAGTTAATAACCGGATATATAGGTGATATGTAGAAATCCAAAAATCGCATTAAATTCAAGATTAATTGTATTAGGATAGAAATAAAAGTTGCATGAATTATAAATTCAAGATGTAAACAAA
The DNA here is from genome assembly GCA_023678885.1 of Pogostemon cablin. Classification (NCBI taxonomy): domain Eukaryota; kingdom Viridiplantae; phylum Streptophyta; class Magnoliopsida; order Lamiales; family Lamiaceae; genus Pogostemon; species Pogostemon cablin. Next base: position 25,736,581 of record CM043001.1, on the reverse strand, counting down.
GATTAAGTGAACCTTGTATTATTAGTGAAAAATAAATTAATATAATTAATAATGTTGAAAGGGTTATTATCAAAATGAAGGAGTGATAAAATGGAAAAAAAAAAGTTTCTCAACTCCTTCACACTTTTAATATATTAAGATACTACTAACATTACCTTCCCTTAATTGAAACAATAGTACTAATATTTCTCCATCGTATTTCTCTTCATTTCACCGAAATATCTTGGTAGTATTTATTTGTGATAGAAAGTGCACCATAAATTTCACTTTTATATCCATTTTATGCTTTTTTATTATTCATTATGTATTCACTAGTCTCATAAACAATTCACAATTCACACTTACTATATTGGTCATTCCCATAAAAAAAAAATCGCAATTACCTAATTTGTTTATATACAAGAAGAGTTTAATTCATACTATATTATACTCTCCATGATAATAATAGACTAATAAGTGGACAAGATGGGAAAAATAAAAAATTATAAGTATAGAAAGAAAAAGGTTTACCGGCCTATACTAGGCTAAAATATACTAGTAATTGATTCGCTTCCCAAATGAATGATGAAGGATTGATTAATCAGACTTAAAAGTTAATTAGATTTAAACTAAATATTTGATTCCCTTTCTCGTGCTAAGGATTTAATAAAGTATACATATTTGATTTGGACTTATAATCCTCTATTTCAAATTGTTGTTACTTTTAAAAAATAAAAAATAAAAAGCAGTTGGTTCCTATTTTTAAAACACAAAAAACCTGCAAGACATCGCCAGTATACTTTTTCGTAGCATTGGACAGAAAATTAATAAGAAAATTATAGGAAATAAATGCTCACTCCGTCCTGCATTATCTCGCACCATTTCTATATAAATTATTATAAATAAATGGTGCAAGATAATATAGGATGGAGAAATTACTTAATTTTGGGTATATATATTTCTATAAATTATCAATTATTACACTCAACATAGTTAATCATTAGTATATTTATTTTAAAAAGAAATCCCACATAACACACATGATATTATATTTATTTTATTAATAAAATATACCATTTGTAAAAAGAAGAAAAAAATGAATGCATTTCTTATTACACGTGGAGAAAAATATGAATATTACTCATAAAAAGAGTGAATATATATTCTATAAAGTTAGATGATAGATATTCTAATTGGCAAAAGCTCCTGTGCACCCGGGCGCACGGAACACTTTCCGTGCGCCTTTAGAAATTTGTGCTAAATTGTATACCTTTTAGTATACAGATGTGTACCCTTTATTTTCTAAAGAAAAATCTGGGCGCACGAACAACACTCCGTGCGCCTTTAGAATTTTGTGTTAAATTGTATACCCTTTAGTATAAAAATGTGTACCCTTTATTTTCTAAAGAAAAAAAAATATTAATGAAAAGTGTATACCCTTTAGAACAAAATTGTGTACCTTTTAGTAATTAAAGTGTATACCCTTTAGACCAAATTAATGTACCCTTACCCATAATACAAAATTTCTAAAGGCGCACGGAATGTGTTCCGTGCGCCCGGGTGCACGCAAGCCTCACTCATTCTAATTAACTTTAGAAAAAAGAAATGAAAAAGAAAAGGAGAAAGTTTGGGTTAGAAAAATCAAGAAGTGCTGCTAATCATACGAGTTTGATTATTTATTTATTTTCCACGTCAAATGGGTTATCGAAAATTGTTAATTCATTTCGAAAAAAAGAATCATGACATTAGATATGGTGGTTGAAATAAATCTCAATCAAATTAAATAGCCAAGTGCTGCCTATTTTGTGCATCTCACACATTTGAAAACTAGTTAGTGATCACCATGGTACGTGCAACATTTTTATGATTAATTATTTTAATTTTGATCTATATCATTAATACTTGTTTATTTATTATTTTATTTATTTTTCATTCTTGTGAATTGTTGAATTATATTTAAGGAGATTTCAATTTAGAATTTTATTAGGTTGCGTTTGGATCGAGGAATTTAATTCTTAAATTCCTTTTTATATTTGAATTCTAATTAAATCAAATCAACATATTCATAAATTCATTATTCAAAATAAATGAATTTCAAATCTTGGTTTTAAATTTGACATTTTTTAAATTGTTTTGAAATGATTTTCAAATTCTTATTCAAACCTTCACATTTGAAATCCTCTTGATGGATGAAAGAACCATTATCACCACTAAAAAAGAAAACATCACATATTCAAATTATACAGTTGAAAATCATTATCACCACAACGCTTAATTTTTTTTTATTAAAATTACCCAAATAGTATTTAAAAGACCAAAATATCCTTAAAGATGTGTATACAAACATGTCAATTGACAAAGTCACCGACTTAAAAACCGACATGAGTGTATAAAGAAGGGGGATAGTCCAAAAAATACCTATAAAGTAAAATTGATGAAATTTTTTTTTTTTTTGTTGATTTGTTGGTAAAAATTTTGAATGGTAAAATTTAATTATTTTTTTAATTCACACTATTCTTTATATATATATGAATGAATCAACATATTTGAATAGAATATTTTTCCGGATTTTTTTAGGAATCATCGAAAATGTTATCCATTTTCTTGTCCTCTTTTAGAAATCAATGAAAATTAAAGCTTATTCTATGTATACAATTTTAGTCCTGAATTCAAGTTTCTTATTAACATATTTTTTTAATGCATCGCATAAGTACCAAAACTGAACATCTATTAATTCACCGAAAACCATGACAAAACTATGTGGACTGAACTCCTTACTTGGAAATGGACTTCTCAGGCCCAATAACAATCAAAGGCCTAAATGGAATGAAAGCCCACTGATAGGTCCTCTGGGCCAGCCCATTACGCCTATCATGCTAAAGGATGGTTAGGGAATTAAAGAAGAAGACAGGGGTATGATGGAAAGTAAAAAAGGGGCGGGAATCGAAGTCATTTTCAGCTGCCCGAATATTTGGACGGGCAGCAATGGATCATCCCTTCCCTTCCCTTCCCAATTCCCACTAAAATTCAACCCAACCATGTCTTTAAAACGTCTTGTATAACTAAAGCTGTCAAAATGGGCCAGCGAAGCTGGACGGGCCAAAACTCACCTCAATCTGTGCATTTGGCGGGCTTAGGCGGGCGGGTCTAGGCGGGTTGTGAGCTAGAAATGTTCGGCCCAACTCATTCAAAGACGGATCGCGGGCAATGACGGGCCAACCCGCGAATTTTTTTTCTTTTTTTCTTTTTAATTAGGGATGATATTATTAAAATGAAATACCAAAATAATGGTACAAAATACTATAATATCAACATAAACATGATATCTATAGAATCTACATTCTTACCAACCACTCTCTTCACAAAAAAAGTTCCAAACATTTGAAAATTCCCTCTACTTATATTTACCACTTGAGTTCGTATTAACATTTGAAAATTCCCTCTACTTATATTTACCACTTGAGTTCGTATTTCTAATATCATACTCCCTCCGTCCCAAAATCGATTGCACCTTTACTGTAGATACGGAGTTTAAGAAATGTTGACTTTTTAGGGGTACTGTGGTATTTTTAGGTAATAAATAAATTATAAAGTATGTTATGTGTGTTAGGTGAGTATGGTAAAGTTGTAATTAAGATGAACTTTTAAGGGTGGTGATTGATGTGATATTTCCTTTTTTGGAAAGGTGCAATCTATTTTGGGACGGATAAATGTGGAAAGTGTGCAATCAATTTTGGGACGGAGGGAGTATATATTAGTATTACTTTAATTCAAATCGACAAACTCCATAATTTTTCTTCTAATCTGCAAGAATATAAATACAAACATAAATATTAATTATCCCCAAACAAAATAATTACCTAAACATAATCAACATTTTTTTTTCAAATTTTCTATCTACATCAAGAATTAGAAGAACATGTTTAAAGCAGTAAATTTTTGTAAAGCATAATACACGAAAGATAAACGTTAGGCATTTCTCTCGAGTTTGACATGTGGCGGCTTAGGCAGGGCGGGCCAAACCCGCCTTAACCCGCGCATTTGGCGGGCTTAGGCGGGCGGGCCTAGTCGGATTGCAGGCTAGAAATACTCGACCTAACCCATCAATTATATAGGCGGGTGCGATTCTACCCGACGGGCCCAGCCCATTTTGACGGCTCTATGTATAACCACACAAGATTTGCTTTTCGATTAATTATTATATTATAAGAGACTTCCTATAACCTTTTATATATATTTCTCAAAAATTAGTTGTAATCAAATCAATGATTAATTTCTCAAATCAAGTATTTGTTATACCAAGTAATCAAATCAAATATTAAAAAATATATTATTATAATATATATTAGTTTGAGAGATATAATATTTTAATGTATAATCGTAGTTGTTTGGGATTATAGCGGGTAAGATATCCACTATAGAGGTATCCGTGCGTACTCATATCCATTTAAATATAAACTACTCATTTTCGTATCCATTTCATTAAAAAAATATATTATGATACACATACATGTCCCAAACTCGTTTATCAATACCAGTAGATTACACATACCTATTTAATACTAATTTATTTTAGAAAAATATTTAACAAAAATATTTTATATCAAAAGTAATATTTTTTGTTTTCTTTTTAACACAAATACATAACATCATTTATACAATTCTTATCTTTATTGTTGTAATATTTTATTTATTTTGTATATTATTAATTTCATTGTCCAAAATATTTTCTTATGTTAAAAACTTATTTTAATTTTAAACTTGTACGTACTCGCATCCATTTAAATATAAACTACTCATTTTCGTACTCGTTTCATTAAAAAAAATATATTATGATACTCATACCCATCCCAAACTCGTTTATCAATACCCGTAGATTACACATACCCATTTAATACTAATTTATTTTAGAAAAATATTTATATTTAAAATAAATATGATTAAGTAAAAATTATAATTAGTAATATATATTTATAATATATTTATATTTTTTAGTGTTTAAATTAATTTATTAATTAATTTATATACATATATATATTTGTGTTAAAATTAATATTTTAATAAAAATTACTACATATTATTGTTAATTAATTATGAATTAAATATAATATGAACTTTATTATTTTTAATGTGATCAAGTAAAAGTTATAACTATTAATTAATTATATAATATATACATAAAATATTTTGTATAATTTTAATATTTTGTGAATACCTGATTCATATACGTACACAATTCAAATTCTAATAATTTTTTTGAACTACCTGTGAAAATTATAATTATTAATATATATTTATAATGTATTTATATGCTTATGACTAAAAAATCGATGTCTATCAGCGCCTACTTTTAACATTAGTGGCTTCAACATCTACTAGCCGGTGAAATAGACATCAATCAGCATGTTTATTGTAGTGTATATTGAATACAAAATATTATAATTTTTTATTTTAATTTCAAATTCTAATAATATATTTTTGGAACTACTCGTACTCTTTTTTTAGGGTGTTTATTAATTATGTAAGATACTTTCTTATTTCATAATACTCATACCCGTGTATAAATAAATATCATTTAAAAATTAATATTTTAAAAATTCATTACAATATTTGTATTCGTCCCAAAGTCTTTTAGTGGACGGTGAGTTCTGGCCTCCCCCGGATTAGTTGGTCTATGGATCGAATACTGGTTCATAAAAAAATACTCATAAATTACCCATACTCATTTAATATTATTTTTAAACTATTTTTTTGTTGATTAAAATTAATATTTTAAATGAACTTATACTATTACTGATTAAATATAATATAATTCTATTACAAAAATATGACCTAAACCCTAATTTTATAAGTTATAATAATAATAATTGAATAATATTACAATAAACCCTAAACCCTAAAACCATATCCCTAAACTTTAAACCATATCCCTAAACCCTAAACCATATAATTAAAAATTAATTCAAATTATTTAGGAATAATTAACATAATTTTAAAAATTAATTCAAATTATTTAGGAATAATTAACATAATAATTTAAAATAATTAATATTAATAGTAGTTATGTATTATATTTTATGAAAAAAATATTAAGCACATATATAAGGAATCATTTTAAATAATATATCATTTAAAATTAAATAATGTATCATTACTATGACCAAAAAATTAATGCCCAAAATCTAATATCATAATTGTGATGAATGGATGAGATTGATTAATGTGATGAATGAATGAGATTAAAAAAGGTTTAATAATCAAAATCAATGGTATAGATTAAAAATTAGTTCAATTTTGACTTTCAAAGTGTGTTTTATTATATATAAAGAAAAGATAAAGATAAAGATATAAACAAAAACATATACAATTATGAGCAAAAATGTATACAATTTAATTGTTAGTATTTTTAATGAAAAAATGAGTGTAAAAAATATACAATTATTAAAAAAATATGTATACACTATTAAATAAAAAGTTATACACATATGGATGCTAATTTTTTTAATGAAAAACTTAGTGTGAAAAAAATATACAATTATTAAGAAACACGTATACAAAATAGAATAATATGTATATAAAATAAAATAGAATAAAAAGTTGTACACATATGGATGTACACTTACACCCGGATGCACCTGATATCACCTCTATATAATTAATAAAGAATTAAGGTTATTCTCATACTTATTTTTATTTATGACATTCTTATACTTTATTAACGCATCTAATAATTTAAATTAACCAAACACCTCTAAACATTTATTTAAATTCTTGAAATAGTGAGTATTTATGGATTGTGAATAGCCTCACCAAATATATTTTAAAAATAAGGAAATATATTAGGGAAGTTGGATCAAATAATCCCACGAACAAATTACGCTTGATTATTATATCCCACACTTCAACGCGTGAAATAATATATTTTCGTAGTATAAACTCTATTATAATAGCTTTATTGATGTAACGTAACTATTCCAAGCATCAATAAATAATGCTTGAATAAAATACAACATTAACTTTAGATATTATGATTCCTATAATTATAAGATTTGTAATGGATATGGTGATCAAATTTATATAAGGTATGGATTTGGAGTGAAGTGTTGACATGAAATTAGAAAATGAAATATTTGATATATGGTAGCTAGAGATCACTACGCGGTGGTTTACACAATTTTCACTTTCATAATAATAATAATAATAATAATAATAATAATAATAATAATAATAATAATAATAATAATAATACAATCATATACATTCTAATGAATTAAAAAATCATTCTACAATTCCATAACTGAAATTAATCGTTATTAATATCTTTTTGATATGCGCACATCCTTAACTTTATTAGTTTAACAAGGTCATCTAATAAAGGTGCCTTTTGTTTAAATATATTTAAATCCTTACAATCCACAAAGATCATATAATGCAATACCATGTTCCATAATAATTCAAGGTGAACTTGAAATTGCCTACCAATAAAAGCTCGTATATTATTCTGGATATCAATCGACGAGAAGCTATTTTATCATACATTTGATGAAAATGAACAAAGAATAAATAGATGATCAACATCTTCCACACTGCTTATAAAAAAATACACATCAAATAGCAATTTACACTTTCTAAAATTTACCCATAGAAAATCTTTTAGCAACCTCCATATGTATGCTTGTAGGAGTTGTTTATTGTCCTCTTTATCAATTTATTTGTTAACTCCTTTGTAGTGGGGTATTAGCCAATTAACCATTCGTGGACTCTATTTGTATTTTTATTCTCGTTTGAATTGGATTTAATAAGCTTTGGTTAATGGTAAAAACGAGCGTGTAATGAAATAGATTCTGTGAGAGCAGTGAAAATGATATTCTTTTATTAAAAAAACTATGGAGTATTTGATTTTATCGATGAAAATTGATAACGTTATTATTTTAAATAAAAATTAATACCAAGAAAAAATGGTACAGTATTACTAACTATCCCTTCTATAATAGATTTGAATGTTTTTACAATGAAAATAATCACATATATTAATCCAAAATTTAAAGATGATGAAAGCTAATGCTAATTTTTCTCATTCATATTAATATTTTTTTTTAAAAAAAATTAATTAATTCATATTTGTTTTGGATTTTGATATGATAATTTTAAAATGAATAAATTACCAACACCACCCTCTAAGTTTGTCCAAATTACTAAATAAACTTTATAGTTTGAAAAACTATCGATTACCACATTTCACTTATAGTATTTGATATGAACATTTAGATATGAATTTATTAAAAAAATATTTATATTTTCTTTTCAATTAAATTATTTTAATATATGATTTAAGTTAATTTCTCCTCTATAAAAATAAAAAATGTATTCATTAATAAATACACACAAAATTATTTAAATAAAAAATATATAGTATCAATAGTTATTTAATATGCATGAAAAATATAATTTCATATTATAGTTAAATGTGCCAATGAAGAGTACCCGAAGAAAGGTAAAATGTTAATTATAATTAAAGGCTAAATATAGTGTGCACCCGGGTGCACACGAAGCTTCGTGTGCACCTGTTTGTCTATTTTTAGCACTCACGGGCAAGAATACTCGATCGTTGTAGTAGTATATCCCAAGAAAAATTATCAATCCAATAAGGAGTTATGTTCGGACTAACAAAATACGTGAGCTCTTGTTCATGTTGTTTTTGTAAAGATGATCGGGAGTTTTGAGATTGGTTAACAACTAAAGCAAGGAGCAAGTGAATAAGAATATCAAATAAGAGAAATGACAAGTAATGAAAATGGGTGCTAAAGTTCAAGTATGGAAAAACATGGGATTAGAAACATCCAAGCACACTCGATTCATATTATCATGCAAACGGAATTCAACTCAATTGATGTAGACTAAGGGTGATCACGATTGTATCCTAAGCTTCCTTTCGGGTTACAAAGGTTGTTGATCCATTTTAGACTCCCAAAAGCACTCAAGATCAAAGCCCAACATTAACCCCTTCCATCTAGGTACTAGTTAGATTAAACTCTCCCTTTTTGTGTACTAAGGCCAACGAATGGATTGGTTCCCCTCATTGAATTCAAATATCCTTTCGGTCAAACCCAAACTCAATGTCTATTCATGCCTTCCTAATACTATAGAGGGTCGTTTCCGTCTCACTCCAAGCAATACATACATGAACATCATGATAGCATTTAATTACCACAAATAATCCATTGATCAACAATCCATTAAACCAATAAACATTCATGAATAACAAACCATGCCATCACAACATCAAGACAATTAAACTCCATGAATAGAAATCAACATCAATTAAATCAAAAACCAATTTAATCCACATGATAATATAAATCTAATATGCTCTTCATATTCCTAATCCCACTAGAGGGATTAGCCTAACATGATAAAAGTAACAAAACAAATAAATGATTCATTACAATTACCCATAGTCTAAGATCTAAAGAAATACAAAATGAATGGATTCTTCCCTATCAATTTCTTGAAGAGAATCTTCTATTCTTCTTGATCTCCACCTCTAGCTCTTGATTTGAAGCCTTTAGCACCAAAAATGGAAGATATGATGGGTGGATGAAGGTGGATGAAGATGGATGAAGATGATGGTGGAAAGTGAAAGAAATGGTGTGTGAGGTGTGTGTAGAGGATGGGAATTTCGGATCTGATCTACAAAATGTTGAAATGGGGTCTATTTATACCCCATGTGGGCCTTCTAGAAGATTCCAGCAATTTCTGCGTTTTTGCACCAACACGGCTCGAGCTCCGCCGCACGACCCGTGTTCTAACACAGACATGACTCGTGCGCAGCACACGGCCACAGGGGTGGCCGTGTTGTGTTTTCTGACGTTCGCGCACGGCTTTCTCGACAGGCCCGTGCGAGGTGCACGGGCCGTGTTTCTGTACTCAGAATGGGGCGTGTTCTGCACTCGGCCACAGGGTTGGCCGAGTTGGCGTTTCGAGTGTCAGCACACGGCCATTCTGACAGAGCCGTGCGCTGTACACGGCCCGTGCGGTGCTGCCTTGTTTCATCTTTCACCGTTTTGGCTCGTTCTCCCTCGTTTCAACTCCGAATTGAGATCCGCTTTTTTCTACATCTTCCTTATCATGTTAAGCATCAAATAAAAAGTGAAAATCTTAAGTTTAATCTCATTCACACACATTTCAATAAAAATTCAAAACACAACCAAATAACATATAAAATACGGATTACATAATACGAAAACACATATAAAAAGACACTAAAATCTAGGTGAAAATAGCTCTAATCAACCCCCCAAACTTAAGGTGTTGCTCGTCCCCGAGCAACGAAAATGACAAATCAAAAGGAGAAATTTTCACCTAGAAAAGACTAAACGAATATAAGCAATAACATATCGTTAACAATAATAACAACAAACTATGCTAAGTCATCCTACAACATTAAAATCATGACATGAGAAATTAACAAGTTCAATCAAAAAAGAATAAAGTGTAATATAGTTCCTTTTAAGTCCAAGCCTCACAATGGATATTGATGTCTCTCAACACTCTTTTGAACTCGGATAAATCACACTCATTAATCGATTGGCTCGACTCGCTATAAGCTTGCTCGCGGACTATATTCACAAACCACCAAAGTTTCAATTAATGATCAAAAAGGTCTTTAATTAGGATGTAATGATAGGCTCTTTGGTAGGGTAGGAAGTATATGGATAAGAGTGACTAATCATGTGTAAGTAATTAAAGAGATGGTCAATTTCCTCAACTTCTTCACTTTCTTTTCTTCCTTGCTTATCTTTACAAATCTCAAGCACTATTCATTAACTTCCCTAGGATTGAGTTTCTTTTGTTGCATGCTTCCTTTCTTTGAATTTTGTTTACTTGAGCATTTTGATGTTGATTTGCTCCTTTCTTACTTTGAGGTTGCATGTGCATTCTTGTTTTGCTCTTTTCATCCTTTTTCTTGCTTGTTTACCATGTCCTTTTTCTTCTTTTGCTAATCAATCAATCCTTTCTAGCTACCATCTCCTCAATCACCCACACAAAGGTATATATAAGCTTGAATGGGTAATTAAGGCTTGTAATGTGCTAAATTCACAAGAAATAGGTTTATAGGCTCAAAGTGGTTGACTAAGGATGATGTTCATGGTAGGGAACATATATGGCAATGACTATAATAACAAGGATGACCCTTAGATCATTTCACCAATCTCCACTAATCGGGCTCGTTCCTATAGTCCTTGAGCAAGTTCTAACTTATCAAACACAACCGATCCACTCATGAAGAAATACCATGTATGCATGGTTGAGGCTCAAATGCTCACAAGCTTATGCTCGGACCTTAAGGAACTTATTATACCACATTCATCTCAAAATTGAACAAGTTAAGTAAAACATGTCACAATTTGAAAGTGTAGAGATTCTTAATCATAATTTGTCATCACTTATCACCACAACATATCATCACTTCACATTAAAAAATGACTCACGACATCCCAAAACAAACCACCAAACATACCAAGACAAGAATGAAAATACACACCAAACATAAAAATAAGGACTCAACAAACAAGACGACACAACAAAAACACAAAACATGCAAAAACACAAAATACCATCATCCATAAGAAAATTAAGCACACAATCATCCCAACCTTTATTTAAAAGGAAATCCTAATATACGAAAGTAAACCTCCCATAAACATATCAAATGAAGTAGCATGCTAGTCACAACAATCCAAATCAAAATCAATTCATTTTAAGTAATAAAATGATAAGGTGTAGAGTACTCCCTCAATAGGCATTTGGTAAGGAAAGCGTTAGCTCCAAACTCCATCTTGCTTCCAATACCTCTCATTCATGCTCAAACACTCAACAAACACCATTATTTCAACAATTTCATTATAAATATGGACTATCATGCACTTCAACACCACCAATCATGCCTAAATCAACCCAAACTCATGAAAAAAATTTTAAAATTTGTCCAATTTTACAAGAATCATACTCAAGTGGTGAGTCACACCACACACTCTCCCCCCAAACTTAAATCGAAGCAAGAGTTGAGACTTAAGTTTGCAAAAAGTGGTGAGACTTACCCTTGTAGTTTCCATTGATGATCTTCTTGTAGAGAAGTAACCGCATCCACACGACTCAAGTTATATCCACCACGCACTAGCACCCCCCATACTTAACTCGAGACAAGAGTCACGAATTAAGTTTGCAACAAGTGTTGGACATATCAACTTGAATCCATGAAGCATTTCTCTTTTCTTCAATATGCATTTTTTTCTCCATGAGCACAATCAACCTTCAAGTCCAAAATACAAAACAACAAAACAAAGCAATAAAGATAGTGATGGGGTGCCTCCCATCGAGCGCTAAGTTTAACGTCTTCAAGCTAGACGAATTTTGAGATCATCTTTCAAATAAAACATCCACAAAGAGGGTCTCCCTTTGTGATGGATCCACATAGTGCTTCACACGATGACCATTTACCAAAAACTCTCCCCCGTTCTCATCCATAACCTTTAGAGCTCCCCCATCAAGTACTTCCTTTACCACATAAGGTCCTCTCCATTTGGACTTCAACTTGCCCGGGAAAAGTCTTAGTCGAGAATTGAATACCAACACCTTCTCACCCTTTTCAAAGCTCTTCTTCCTCAAACGAGCATCATGTCACCTCTTGATTTTCTCCTTAAAAATCCTTGAGTTTTCATAAGCATTTTCTCTAAATTCCTCAAGCTCATTCAATTGTAAGAATCTTACCTTCTTCGAAGCTTTCATGTCAAAATTCAACTTCTTAATGGCCCAATAAGCTTTATGCTCTAACTCCACGGGAAGATGGCAAGACTTACCATAGATAATTTGAAAAGGAGACATACCAAGAGTGGTCTTGAATGCGGTTCGAAAGGCCCACAATGCATCATCAAGTTTATTTGACCAATCCTTTCTACTCACACTTACTGTTTTCTCCAAGACTTGTTTGATTTGTCGATTAGAAATTTCAGCTTGACCATTCGTTTGAGGGTGATACGGAGTAGACACTCGATGCTTCACTCCATAAGTCTTGAGAATGTTCTCCATTAGCTTATTTATGAAGTGACTACCCCCATCACTTACCAACACTCTAGGTACTCCAAATCTTGTGAAGATATGCTTCTTTAAAAACCCCATGACAACTCTAGCATCACTTGATCTTGAAGGTATGGCCTCAACCCATTTCGAGACATAGTCGACCGCCAATAGGATGTATAGGAATCCATTAGATTGAGGAAATGGTCCCACGAAATCGATGCCCCACACATCAAATATCTCCACTTCTTGAAAGCTCTTAAGGGGTATTTCATCCCACTTGGAGATTCCTCCCATCCTTTGACAACGATCACAACCCTCTACAAATTTCTTACAACTCTTGAACAAATATGGCCAATACAACCCTGATTGTAAGACTTTTGCAGCGGTCTTTTGAGCTCCAAAATGATCTCCACTAGGTGAAGAGTGGCAAAACTCCAACACACTATTCAATTCTTCCTCGGGCACACATCTTCGCATAAGAGAATCATTACACATCTTGTATAAGAATGAATCATCCCACAAGTAACTTTTAACATCATGAAAGAACTTCTTGGATTGATATTTATTAAGCTCATAAGGCCTCTTTCCACTAGCCAAGTAATTCACATAGTCCGCATACCACGGGCTTCATTTTTCCTCCACTAAAGCCTCAATTTGATAGCAATCACACTCCAAGATTTCTTCATCGGGAAAAACCTCCTTGATTAACTCATAAGTACTTTCACAATGCTCCCTCGACTCTAACCTTGAAAGATGGTCGGCTATCACATTCTCCGTGCCCTTCTTATCTCTCACTTCAATATCAAATTCTTGAAGAAGTAGTACCCATCTTATCACCCTTGGCTTTGCATCCTTCTTTGCCATGAGATACTTGATAGCGGCATGGTCGGTGTATACAATGGTTTTCGTTCCTACCAAATAAGGCCGAAACTTATCAAATGCGTATACTACCGCCAAGAACTCTTTTTCGGTAGTAGTGTAGTTCCTTTGAGCCGCATCAAATGTCTTGCTTGCATAGTAAATGGCTCGGAATTTTTTCTCTCTTAATTGCCCCAAAACCACTCCAAGAGCTACGTCACTTGCATCACACATCAATATAAATGGCTCCTTCCAATCGGGGGTGATTAAGATGGGTGATGAAATCAAAGCTTCCTTTAGTACCTGAAAAGCATTTAAACAATTATCATCAAACTTAAATGGCACATCTTTTTCAAGGAGATAAGATAGAGGTTTAGAAAATGAAGAAAAATCCTTGATGAATCTACGATAGAACCCGGCATGACCAAGGAACGATCGTACTCCCTTCTCATTTGTTGGCGGTGGAAGCTTCTCTATAGCAACAACTTTGGCTCGGTCAACTTGCAATCCCTTTGAAGAGATGTGATGTCCAAGTACAATACCATCATTTACCATGAAATGACACTTCTCCCAATTCAACACTAAATTAGTGTCTTGACATCGCTTCAAAACAACAGCAAGGTTAGACAAACAATTATCAAAAGAAGAACCAAACACCGAAAAGTCATCCATGAACACTTCCATTATATTCTCAATTAATCCTTCAAAAATTGCCATCATACACATTTGAAAGGTGGCCGGTGCATTGCAAAGTCCAAATGGCAATCTTCGAAAAGCAAATATTCCATAGGGACAAGTGAAAGCGGTCTTTTCTTGGTCTTCGGGTGCTATGAGAATTTGGTTATACCCGGAATACCCATCAAGAAAGCAATAAAACTCATACCCGGCCAACCTATCCAACATTTGATCCAAGAAAGGTAAGGGGAAGTGATCTTTACGTGTGTTTTCATTAAGCTTCCTATAATCAACACACACACGCCACCCCGTCACCGTCCTCGTGGCTATGGTCTCATTTTTCTCGGTCTTCACTATAGTCATACCCCCCTTTTTAGATACTACATGCAACGGGCTCACATAAGGGCTATCACTAATAGGAAAGATCATATCCGAATCTAACCACTTAAGAACCTCTTTTTTTACCACTTCTTGCATGATAGGATTAAGTCTTCTTTGGTTTTGAACACAAGCTTTCCCTTCATCCTCAAGTCTTATCTTATGCATGCAAATTGTTGGACTAATTCCCTTCAAATCATCAATACACCAACCAATAGCCGACTTATGCTCTTTAAGGACATTAAGCAATTTATCAAGTTGACTAGAAGTTAGAGATGATGATACAATTACCGGATATGTCTCATTTTCACCAAGGTAGGCATAAGTAAGATGATCGGGTAGAGGCTTCAACTCCACCTTCTTTTCCTTTTTCTCTTCTTGCTCGAGTGGATCTCTAAGTGGTAAGAACTTTTCATTTCCCCTTGATATGGCGGCTGCAACCTCTTGAGCTTCACTACAATCACCTAGATCAAGCAAACAATTAATCAATTCTTCATTTAAATCAAGAGAAGTAGTAGAAATATTAGAAAGAGATAGAGAATTGCTCAAGCAAAGTTCAAGTGGATCCTTGGTTACAATGGAAGGCCAACTCTCCTCGACACTTCCCTTTACAACATCCACACTTTTACATTCTTCATCATTCATTGGATATTGCATGGCCTTGTGTAGAGAGAATACTACTTCCTCATCATTAACCCTCAACTTCAATTCTCCTTTGTAGACATCAATAAGAGCTCTCCCGGTAGCAAGAAACGGTCTCCCAAAAATCAATGGCACATTTTCATCCTCCTCCATATCTAGAACAACAAAATCCACCGGAAAGACGAACTTATCAACTTTCACCAACACATCTTCAACTACTCCTTTTGGATGTGTCATAGATCGATCCGCCAATTGAAGTGTGATGGAAGTTGGCTTTACTTCACCTAATCCAAGTTTCTTGAATATGGAGAGAGGCATTAAATTAATGCTTGCACCGAGGTCACAAAGAGCCTTGTTCTTCTTGTTCTTTCCAATTTCACATGGTATAATGAAACTACCCGGATCCTTTAATTTTTGTGGAAGTTTCCGTTGTAGAATGGCACTACACTCTTCGGTTAGATTAACCGTTTCATTATCCACAAGACTTCTTTTCTTTCCCATGATGTCCTTCAAGAAACGAGCATAATGAGGCATTTGATCCAAAGCATCGGCGAAAGGGATATTGATTTGAATCTTCTTGAAGATTTCAAGAAACTTTTTGAACCTCTCATCCAAACCCTTCTTTAAGAACCTTTGAGGAAAAGGAACCGGTACTTGAGTCTTGGGTATTCCCCAACTATCTCTTTCAACTTCAACTTCCTTTTCCCTTAACTCATTTGCCTTTTTCCACTTTGGAATTCTCTCTATTTTCTCTTCATCTTTCTTTTGCTCAACAATTTCTTTTTTCTTGCTTACTTCCTCCATTTCAATCTCTTCTTGCACCAACCCTTCTTCCACCTTGCTTTCCACTTCTCTTTCAATGACAATATTATCTTCTTTAGGCATAGGAGGTTCATCATACTCTTTTCCACTTCTAAGAGTGATAGCTTTGCAATCTTCTTTAGGATTAGTTACCGTGGTAGATGGAAACTTTTCTTGTTGGTGTTGAGATCCCACGGAAGAAGCAATTGACCCATTTGATACTCAAAAGCTCTCATCCTATTGTCGGATTTCTTCTCATTTTCCTCCAATCTAGCCTCCATCTTTTTCATGAATGTTAGCAATGTCTCTTCCACCGATGCTTTACCCTCTCCATTTGGCGGCTTAACACTTGGATCGAATCCCGGAGGGAATGACACGGCGGCTTGAGGATTAGAGTAAGAAAGATTTTCATGCTTCCTTGGAGCTTGATAATTTCCACTTGATTGATTGAAATTGCTTCCCCGAGCTTGTCCTTGATATCCTCCTTGATAATTACCTTGATTAGAAGGATAATTACCTTGAAAATTCCCTTGACGTTGAAAATTTCCTTGGTAATTTCTCCTATCTAAGTAAGCAACATCCTCTATATTTTGCATAACATGGCTCTCATCATTCACAATAGCACTTGTGCTTCCCCCTTGAGTTACTCCTTGAGTGATCAAATTCAATTGTTTTGTTAAAGCTTGAATGCTCTCATTGAATTCTTTCATTCCCTCACTTTGGAACATATCACTCTTCACTTTGTTCACACTCTCCACTTGAGCTACTTTTCCAAAGGCATAACCTCCCATTACTCGCTCGGAAGGCCATTGATAAGCATTCATCGCAATGTCTTCAAAAATATCCATGGCTTTCATAGCATCCACTCCAAATATAGACCCTCCGGATGAGGCATCTACATGCATCCGATTTTGTTGATTCAACCCTTGGTAAAAGAAAGCCACTTGTTGATTCTCATGAAAATCGTGTTGAGGACACTTTCGGAGCATCTCTTTGTAGCGTTCCCATGCTTCATAAAAATTTTCATCCGGAAGTTGCCTAAATTGAGTGATAAGGCTTTTCAATTGGAGCGTCTTTGAAGGAGGGAAATACTTGTTTAGGAACCTTTGCTCAAGATCTTCCCATGTATTACAACTTCCCAAAGGAATTGTATTGTACCATGCTTTAGCCTTGTCTCTTAAAGAAAAAGAGAACAACCTCATTCGAATAGCATCCTCCGACACTCCCTTCATCTTGACGGTATTTGCAACCTCCAAGAAGGTAGATAGATGAGTGTTCGGGTCTTCAAGAGGACCTCCCCCAAACTGATTTGCTTTAACCATGTTGATCAATCCGGTCTTGATTTCATAATCATTGGCTTGAACCGGAGGAACCATATTGTGCACGGCCCTCGGTTGGAAGTAATCCCGAATTGCTCTAGGCCTTGGCAACTTTTGTTGTTGAAATATCCTTTGAGCTTCTTGATTGGCAAGCAATTGCATATACTCTTGATTTTGAGCAAAGAAATTCCTCATTATCTCCGCTTGATTCTCTTGCACTCCTTCTTGTACCCCCCTTTGATCTTGTAAAGGATCTTGGGGTGGGTCATAATTAACATTGTCTCCCCGTTGATTCTCCATATTTTTTTCTTTTCTAGCTTTACGCCTCTCTCGCTTCCTTTGTCGTGCGGTCCTTTCAATCTCCAAATTCAAAGGAATGATCGATTGATTTCCCTTTGATCTTGTGATCATAAAACACCTACGAAAAGGCCAAGAGTGAGACCACAAACAACAATAGTAAATAAAATAAAATAAAAAAAATCCTTATCAAGAACAACTAAAACAATAACACAGTACTCGACTAGTCCGTCAAACTCCCCTTTGGCAACGGCGCCATTTTCTTGTTTGCCTATTTTTAGCACTCACGAGCAAGAATACTCGATCGTTGTAGTAGTATATCCCAAGAAAAATTATCAATCCAATAAGGAGTTATGTTCGGACTAACAAAATACGTGAGCTCTTGTTCATGTTGTTTTTGTAAAGATGATCGGGAGTTTTGAGATTGGTTAACAACTAAAGCAAGGAGCAAGTGAATAAGAATATCAAATAAGAGAAATGACAAGTAATGAAAATGGGTGCTAAAGTTCAAGTATGGAAAAACATGGGATTAGAAACATCCAAGCACACTCGATTCATATTATCATGCAAACGGAATTCAACTCAATTGATGTAGACTAAGGGTGATCACGATTGTATCCTAAGCTCCCTTTCGGGTTACAAAGGTTGTTGATCCATTTTAGACTCCCAAAAGCACTCAAGATCAAAGCCCAACATTAACCCCTTCCATCTAGGTACTAGTTAGATTAAACTCTCCCTTTTTGTGTACTAAGGCCAACGAATGGATTGGTTCCCCTCATTGAATTCAAATATCCTTTCGGTCAAACCCAAACTCAATGTCTATTCATGTCTTCCTAATACTATAGAGGGTCGTTTCCGTCTCACTCCAAGCAATACATACATGAACATCATGATAGCATTTAATTACCACAAATAATCCATTGATCAACAATCCATTAAACTAATAAACATTCATGAATAACAAACCATGCCATCACAACATCAAGACAATTAAACTCCATGAATAGAAATCAACATCAATTAAATCAAAAACCAATTTAATCCACATGATAATATAAATCTAATATGCTCTTCATATTCCTAATCCCACTAGAGGGATTAGCCTAACATGATAAAAGTAACAAAACAAATAAATGATTCATTACAATTACCCATAGTCTAAGATCTAAAGAAATACAAAATGAATGGATTCTTCCCTATCAATTTCTTGAAGAGAATCTTCTATTCTTCTTGATCTCCACCTCTAGCTCTTGATTTGAAGCCTTTAGCACAAAAAATGGAAGATATGATGGGTGGATGAAGGTGGATGAAGATGGATGAAGATAATGGTGGAAAGTGGAAGAAATGGTGTGTGAGGTGTGTGTAGAGGATGGGAATTTCGGATCTGATCTACAAAATATTGAAATGGGGTATATTTATACCCCATGTGGGCCTTCTAGAAGATTCCAGCAATTTCTGCGTTTTTGCACCAACACGGCTCGAGCTCCGCCGCACGACCCGTGTTCTAACACAGCACACGACTCGTGCGCAGCACACGGCCACAGGGGTGGCCGTGTTGTGTTTTCTGACGTTCGAGCACGGCTTTCTCGACAGGCCCGTGTGCGGTGCACGGGCCGTGTTTCTGTACTCAGAACGGGGCGTGTTCTGCACTCGGCCACAGGGTTGGCCGAGTTGGCGTTTCGAGTGTCAGCGCACGGCCATTCTGACAGGGCCGTGCGCTGTACACGGCCCGTGCGGTGCTGCCTTGTTTCCTCTTTCACCGTTTTGGCTCGTTCTCCCTCGTTTCAACTCCGAATTGAGATCCGCTTTTTCCTACATCTTCCTTATCATGTTAAGCATCAAATAAAAAGTGAAAATCTTAAGTTTAATCTCATTCACACACATTTCAATAAAAATTCAAAACACAACCAAATAACATATAAAATACGGATTACATAATACGAAAACACATATAAAAAGACACTAAAATCTAGGTGAAAATAGCTCTAATCAACCCCCCAAACTTAAGGTGTTGCTCGTCCCCGAGCAACGAAAATGACAAATCAAAAGGAGAAATTTTCACCTAGAAAAGACTAAACGAATATAAGCAATAACATATCGTTAACAATAATAACAACAAACTATGCTAAGTCATCCTACAACATTAAAATCATGACATGAGAAATTAACAAGTTCAATCAAAAAAGAATAAAGTGTAATATAGTTCCTTTTAAGTCCAAGCCTCACAATGGATATTGATGTCTCTCAACACTCTTTTGAACTCGGATAAATCACACTCATTAATCGATTGGCTCGACTCGCTATAAGCTTGCTCGCGGACTATATTCACAAACCACCAAAGTTTCAATTAATGATCAAAAAGGTCTTTAATTAGGATGTAATGATAGGCTCTTTGGTAGGGTAGGAAGTATATGGATAAGAGTGACTAATCATGTGTAAGTAATTAAAGAGATGGTCAATTTCCTCAACTTCTTCACTTTCTTTTCTTCCTTGCTTATCTTTACAAATCTCAAGCACTATTCATTAACTTCCCTAGGATTGAGTTTCTTTTGTTGCATGCTTCCTTTCTTTGAATTTTGTTTACTTGAGCATTTTGATGTTGATTTGCTCCTTTCTTACTTTGAGGTTGCATGTGCATTCTTGTTTTGCTCTTTTCATCCTTTTTCTTGCTTGTTTACCATGTCCTTTTTCTTCTTTTGCTAATCAATCAATCCTTTCTAGCTACCATCTCCTCAATCACCCACACAAAGGTATATATAAGCTTGAATGGGTAATTAAGGCTTGTAATGTGCTAAATTCACAAGAAATAGGTTTATAGGCTCAAAGTGGTTGACTAAGGATGATGTTCATGGTAGGGAACATATATGGCAATGACTATAATAACAAGGATGACCCTTAGATCATTTCACCAATCTCCACTAATCGGGCTCGTTCCTATAGTCCTTGAGCAAGTTCTAACTTATCAAACACAACCGATCCACTCATGAAGAAATACCATGTATGCATGGTTGAGGCTCAAATGCTCACAAGCTTATGCTCGGACCTTAAGGAACTTATTATACCACATTCATCTCAAAATTGAACAAGTTAAGTAAAACATGTCACAATTTGAAAGTGTAGAGATTCTTAATCATAATTTGTCATCACTTATCACCACAACATATCATCACTTCACATTAAAAAATGACTCACGACATCCCAAAACAAACCACCAAACATACCAAGACAAGAATGAAAATACACACCAAACATAAAAATAAGGACTCAACAAACAAGACGACACAACAAAAACACAAAACATGCAAAAACACAAAATACCATCATCCATAAGAAAATTAAGCACACAATCATCCCAACCTTTATTTAAAAGGAAATCCTAATATACGAAAGTAAACCTCCCATAAACATATCAAATGAAGTAGCATGCTAGTCACAACAATCCAAATCAAAATCAATTCATTTTAAGTAATAAAATGATAAGGTGTAGAGTACTCCCTCAATAGGCATTTGGTAAGGAAAGCGTTAGCTCCAAACTCCATCTTGCTTCCAATACCTCTCATTCATGCTCAAACACTCAACAAACACCATTATTTCAACAATTTCATTATAAATATGGACTATCATGCACTTCAACACCACCAATCATGCCTAAATCAACCCAAACTCATGAAAAAAATTTTAAAATTTGTCCAATTTTACAAGAATCATACTCAAGTGGTGAGTCACACCACACACTCTCCCCCCAAACTTAAATCGAAGCAAGAGTTGAGACTTAAGTTTGCAAAAAGTGGTGAGACTTACCCTTGTAGTTTCCATTGATGATCTTCTTGTAGAGAAGTAACCGCATCCACACGACTCAAGTTATATCCACCACGCACTAGCACCCCCCAAACTTAACTCGAGACAAGAGTCACGAATTAAGTTTGCAACAAGTGTTGGACATATCAACTTGAATCCATGAAGCATTTCTCTTTTCTTCAATATGCATTTTTTTCTCCATGAGCACAATCAACCTTCAAGTCCAAAATACAAAACAACAAAACAAAGCAATAAAGATAGTGATGGGGTGCCTCCCATCGAGCGCTAAGTTTAACGTCTTCAAGCTAGACGAATTTTGAGATCATCTTTCAAATAAAACATCCACAAAGAGGGTCTCCCTTTGTGATGGATCCACATAGTGCTTCACACGATGACCATTTACCAAAAACTCTCCCCCGTTCTCATCCATAACCTTTAGAGCTCCCCCATCAAGTACTTCCTTTACCACATAAGGTCCTCTCCATTTGGACTTCAACTTGCCCGGGAAAAGTCTTAGTCGAGAATTGAATACCAACACCTTCTCACCCTTTTCAAAGCTCTTCTTCCTCAAACGAGCATCATGTCACCTCTTGATTTTCTCCTTAAAAATCCTTGAGTTTTCATAAGCATTTTCTCTAAATTCCTCAAGCTCATTCAATTGTAAGAATCTTACCTTCTTCGAAGCTTTCATGTCAAAATTCAACTTCTTAATGGCCCAATAAGCTTTATGCTCTAACTCCACGGGAAGATGGCAAGACTTACCATAGATAATTTGAAAAGGAGACATACCAAGAGTGGTCTTGAATGCGGTTCGAAAGGCCCACAATGCATCATCAAGTTTATTTGACCAATCCTTTCTACTCACACTTACTGTTTTCTCCAAGACTTGTTTGATTTGTCGATTAGAAATTTCAGCTTGACCATTCGTTTGAGGGTGATACGGAGTAGACACTCGATGCTTCACTCCATAAGTCTTGAGAATGTTCTCCATTAGCTTATTTATGAAGTGACTACCCCCATCACTTACCAACACTCTAGGTACTCCAAATCTTGTGAAGATATGCTTCTTTAAAAACCCCATGACAACTCTAGCATCACTTGATCTTGAAGGTATGGCCTCAACCCATTTCGAGACATAGTCGACCGCCAATAGGATGTATAGGAATCCATTAGATTGAGGAAATGGTCCCACGAAATCGATGCCCCACACATCAAATATCTCCACTTCTTGAAAGCTCTTAAGGGGTATTTCATCCCACTTGGAGATTCCTCCCATCCTTTGACAACGATCACAACCCTCTACAAATTTCTTACAACTCTTGAACAAATATGGCCAATACAACCCTGATTGTAAGACTTTTGCAGCGGTCTTTTGAGCTCCAAAATGATCTCCACTAGGTGAAGAGTGGCAAAACTCCAACACACTATTCAATTCTTCCTCGGGCACACATCTTCGCATAAGAGAATCATTACACATCTTGTATAAGAATGAATCATCCCACAAGTAACTTTTAACATCATGAAAGAACTTCTTGGATTGATATTTATTAAGCTCATAAGGCCTCTTTCCACTAGCCAAGTAATTCACATAGTCCGCATACCACGGGCTTCATTTTTCCTCCACTAAAGCCTCAATTTGATAGCAATCACACTCCAAGATTTCTTCATCGGGAAAAACCTCCTTGATTAACTCATAAGTACTTTCACAATGCTCCCTCGACTCTAACCTTGAAAGATGGTCGGCTATCACATTCTCCGTGCCCTTCTTATCTCTCACTTCAATATCAAATTCTTGAAGAAGTAGTACCCATCTTATCACCCTTGGCTTTGCATCCTTCTTTGCCATGAGATACTTGATAGCGGCATGGTCGGTGTATACAATGGTTTTCGTTCCTACCAAATAAGGCCGAAACTTATCAAATGCGTATACTACCGCCAAGAACTCTTTTTCGGTAGTAGTGTAGTTCCTTTGAGCCGCATCAAATGTCTTGCTTGCATAGTAAATGGCTCGGAATTTTTTCTCTCTTAATTGCCCCAAAACCACTCCAAGAGCTACGTCACTTGCATCACACATCAATATAAATGGCTCCTTCCAATCGGGGGTGATTAAGATGGGTGATGAAATCAAAGCTTCCTTTAGTACCTGAAAAGCATTTAAACAATTATCATCAAACTTAAATGGCACATCTTTTTCAAGGAGATAAGATAGAGGTTTAGAAAATGAAGAAAAATCCTTGATGAATCTACGATAGAACCCGGCATGACCAAGGAACGATCGTACTCCCTTCTCATTTGTTGGCGGTGGAAGCTTCTCTATAGCAACAACTTTGGCTCGGTCAACTTGCAATCCCTTTGAAGAGATGTGATGTCCAAGTACAATACCATCATTTACCATGAAATGACACTTCTCCCAATTCAACACTAAATTAGTGTCTTGACATCGCTTCAAAACAACAGCAAGGTTAGACAAACAATTATCAAAAGAAGAACCAAACACCGAAAAGTCATCCATGAACACTTCCATTATATTCTCAATTAATCCTTCAAAAATTGCCATCATACACATTTGAAAGGTGGCCGGTGCATTGCAAAGTCCAAATGGCAATCTTCGAAAAGCAAATATTCCATAGGGACAAGTGAAAGCGGTCTTTTCTTGGTCTTCGGGTGCTATGAGAATTTGGTTATACCCGGAATACCCATCAAGAAAGCAATAAAACTCATACCCGGCCAACCTATCCAACATTTGATCCAAGAAAGGTAAGGGGAAGTGATCTTTACGTGTGTTTTCATTAAGCTTCCTATAATCAACACACACACGCCACCCCGTCACCGTCCTCGTGGCTATGGTCTCATTTTTCTCGGTCTTCACTATAGTCATACCCCCCTTTTTAGATACTACATGCAACGGGCTCACATAAGGGCTATCACTAATAGGAAAGATCATATCCGAATCTAACCACTTAAGAACCTCTTTTTTTACCACTTCTTGCATGATAGGATTAAGTCTTCTTTGGTTTTGAACACAAGCTTTCCCTTCATCCTCAAATCTTATCTTATGCATGCAAATTGTTGGACTAATTCCCTTCAAATCATCAATACACCAACCAATAGCCGACTTATGCTCTTTAAGGACATTAAGCAATTTATCAAGTTGACTAGAAGTTAGAGATGATGATACAATTACCGGATATGTCTCATTTTCACCAAGGTAGGCATAAGTAAGATGATCGGGTAGAGGCTTCAACTCCACCTTCTTTTCCTTTTTCTCTTCTTGCTCGAGTGGATCTCTAAGTGGTAAGAACTTTTCATTTCCCCTTGATATGGCGGCTGCAACCTCTTGAGCTTCACTACAATCACCTAGATCAAGCAAACAATTAATCAATTCTTCATTTAAATCAAGAGAAGTAGTAGAAATATTAGAAAGAGATAGAGAATTGCTCAAGCAAAGTTCAAGTGGATCCTTGGTTACAATGGAAGGCCAACTCTCCTCGACACTTCCCTTTACAACATCCACACTTTTACATTCTTCATCATTCATTGGATATTGCATGGCCTTGTGTAGAGAGAATACTACTTCCTCATCATTAACCCTCAACTTCAATTCTCCTTTGTAGACATCAATAAGAGCTCTCCCGGTAGCAAGAAACGGTCTCCCAAAAATCAATGGCACATTTTCATCCTCCTCCATATCTAGAACAACAAAATCCACCGGAAAGACGAACTTATCAACTTTCACCAACACATCTTCAACTACTCCTTTTGGATGTGTCATAGATCGATCCGCCAATTGAAGTGTGATGGAAGTTGGCTTTACTTCACCTAATCCAAGTTTCTTGAATATGGAGAGAGGCATTAAATTAATGCTTGCACCGAGGTCACAAAGAGCCTTGTTCTTCTTGTTCTTTCCAATTTCACATGGTATAATGAAACTACCCGGATCCTTTAATTTTTGTGGAAGTTTCCGTTGTAGAATGGCACTACACTCTTCGGTTAGATTAACCGTTTCATTATCCACAAGACTTCTTTTCTTTCCCATGATGTCCTTCAAGAAACGAGCATAATGAGGCATTTGATCCAAAGCATCGGCGAAAGGGATATTGATTTGAATCTTCTTGAAGATTTCAAGAAACTTTTTGAACCTCTCATCCAAACCCTTCTTTAAGAACCTTTGAGGAAAAGGAACCGGTACTTGAGTCTTGGGTATTCCCCAACTATCTCTTTCAACTTCAACTTCCTTTTCCCTTAACTCATTTGCCTTTTTCCACTTTGGAATTCTCTCTATTTTCTCTTCATCTTTCTTTTGCTCAACAATTTCTTTTTTCTTGCTTACTTCCTCCATTTCAATCTCTTCTTGCACCAACCCTTCTTCCACCTTGCTTTCCACTTCTCTTTCAATGACAATATTATCTTCTTTAGGCATAGGAGGTTCATCATACTCTTTTCCACTTCTAAGAGTGATAGCTTTGCAATCTTCTTTAGGATTAGTTACCGTGGTAGATGGAAACTTTTCTTGTTGGTGTTGAGATCCCACGGAAGAAGCAATTGACCCATTTGATACTCAAAAGCTCTCATCCTATTGTCGGATTTCTTCTCATTTTCCTCCAATCTAGCCTCCATCTTTTTCATGAATGTTAGCAATGTCTCTTCCACCGATGCTTTACCCTCTCCATTTGGCGGCTTAACACTTGGATCGAATCCCGGAGGGAATGACACGGCGGCTTGAGGATTAGAGTAAGAAAGATTTTCATGCTTCCTTGGAGCTTGATAATTTCCACTTGATTGATTGAAATTGCTTCCCCGAGCTTGTCCTTGATATCCTCCTTGATAATTACCTTGATTAGAAGGATAATTACCTTGAAAATTCCCTTGACGTTGAAAATTTCCTTGGTAATTTCTCCTATCTAAGTAAGCAACATCCTCTATATTTTGCATAACATGGCTCTCATCATTCACAATAGCACTTGTGCTTCCCCCTTGAGTTACTCCTTGAGTGATCAAATTCAATTGTTTTGTTAAAGCTTGAATGCTCTCATTGAATTCTTTCATTCCCTCACTTTGGAACATATCACTCTTCACTTTGTTCACACTCTCCACTTGAGCTACTTTTCCAAAGGCATAACCTCCCATTACTCGCTCGGAAGGCCATTGATAAGCATTCATCGCAATGTCTTCAAAAATATCCATGGCTTTCATAGCATCCACTCCAAATATAGACCCTCCGGATGAGGCATCTACATGCATCCGATTTTGTTGATTCAACCCTTGGTAAAAGAAAGCCACTTGTTGATTCTCATGAAAATCGTGTTGAGGACACTTTCGGAGCATCTCTTTGTAGCGTTCCCATGCTTCATAAAAATTTTCATCCGGAAGTTGCCTAAATTGAGTGATAAGGCTTTTCAATTGGAGCGTCTTTGAAGGAGGGAAATACTTGTTTAGGAACCTTTGCTCAAGATCTTCCCATGTATTACAACTTCCCAAAGGAATTGTATTGTACCATGCTTTAGCCTTGTCTCTTAAAGAAAAAGAGAACAACCTCATTCGAATAGCATCCTCCGACACTCCCTTCATCTTGACGGTATTTGCAACCTCCAAGAAGGTAGATAGATGAGTGTTCGGGTCTTCAAGAGGACCTCCCCCAAACTGATTTGCTTTAACCATGTTGATCAATCCGGTCTTGATTTCATAATCATTGGCTTGAACCGGAGGAACCATATTGTGCACGGCCCTCGGTTGGAAGTAATCCCGAATTGCTCTAGGCCTTGGCAACTTTTGTTGTTGAAATATCCTTTGAGCTTCTTGATTGGCAAGCAATTGCATATACTCTTGATTTTGAGCAAAGAAATTCCTCATTATCTCCGCTTGATTCTCTTGCACTCCTTCTTGTACCCCCCTTTGATCTTGTAAAGGATCTTGGGGTGGGTCATAATTAACATTGTCTCCCCGTTGATTCTCCATATTTTTTTCTTTTCTAGCTTTACGCCTCTCTCGCTTCCTTTGTCGTGCGGTCCTTTCAATCTCCAAATTCAAAGGAATGATCGATTGATTTCCCTTTGATCTTGTGATCATAAAACACCTACGAAAAGGCCAAGAGTGAGACCACAAACAACAATAGTAAATAAAATAAAATAAAAAAAATCCTTATCAAGAACAACTAAAACAATAACACAGTACTCGACTAGTCCGTCAAACTCCCCTTTGGCAACGGCGCCATTTTCTTGTTTGCCTATTTTTAGCACTCACGAGCAAGAATACTCGATCGTTGTAGTAGTATATCCCAAGAAAAATTATCAATCCAATAAGGAGTTATGTTCGGACTAACAAAATACGTGAGCTCTTGTTCATGTTGTTTTTGTAAAGATGATCGGGAGTTTTGAGATTGGTTAACAACTAAAGCAAGGAGCAAGTGAATAAGAATATCAAATAAGAGAAATGACAAGTAATGAAAATGGGTGCTAAAGTTCAAGTATGGAAAAACATGGGATTAGAAACATCCAAGCACACTCGATTCATATTATCATGCAAACGGAATTCAACTCAATTGATGTAGACTAAGGGTGATCACGATTGTATCCTAAGCTCCCTTTCGGGTTACAAAGGTTGTTGATCCATTTTAGACTCCCAAAAGCACTCAAGATCAAAGCCCAACATTAACCCCTTCCATCTAGGTACTAGTTAGATTAAACTCTCCCTTTTTGTGTACTAAGGCCAACGAATGGATTGGTTCCCCTCATTGAATTCAAATATCCTTTCGGTCAAACCCAAACTCAATGTCTATTCATGTCTTCCTAATACTATAGAGGGTCGTTTCCGTCTCACTCCAAGCAATACATACATGAACATCATGATAGCATTTAATTACCACAAATAATCCATTGATCAACAATCCATTAAACTAATAAACATTCATGAATAACAAACCATGCCATCACAACATCAAGACAATTAAACTCCATGAATAGAAATCAACATCAATTAAATCAAAAACCAATTTAATCCACATGATAATATAAATCTAATATGCTCTTCATATTCCTAATCCCACTAGAGGGATTAGCCTAACATGATAAAAGTAACAAAACAAATAAATGATTCATTACAATTACCCATAGTCTAAGATCTAAAGAAATACAAAATGAATGGATTCTTCCCTATCAATTTCTTGAA
The DNA here is from genome assembly GCA_023678885.1 of Pogostemon cablin. Lineage (NCBI taxonomy): Eukaryota > Viridiplantae > Streptophyta > Magnoliopsida > Lamiales > Lamiaceae > Pogostemon > Pogostemon cablin. The sequence continues at coordinate 25,707,590 of CM043001.1, read as the reverse complement.
GAGAATCTTCTATTCTTCTTGATCTCCACCTCTAGCTCTTGATTTGAAGCCTTTAGCACAAAAAATGGAAGATATGATGGGTGGATGAAGGTGGATGAAGATGGATGAAGATAATGGTGGAAAGTGGAAGAAATGGTGTGTGAGGTGTGTGTAGAGGATGGGAATTTCGGATCTGATCTACAAAATATTGAAATGGGGTATATTTATACCCCATGTGGGCCTTCTAGAAGATTCCAGCAATTTCTGCGTTTTTGCACCAACACGGCTCGAGCTCCGCCGCACGACCCGTGTTCTAACACAGCGCACGACTCGTGCGCAGCACACGGCCACAGGGGTGGCCGTGTTGTGTTTTCTGACGTTCGAGCACGGCTTTCTCGACAGGCCCGTGTGCGGTGCACGGGCCGTGTTTCTGTACTCAGAACGGGGCGTGTTCTGCACTCGGCCACAGGGTTGGCCGAGTTGGCGTTTCGAGTGTCAGCGCACGGCCATTCTGACAGGGCCGTGCGCTGTACACGGCCCGTGCGGTGCTGCCTTGTTTCCTCTTTCACCGTTTTGGCTCGTTCTCCCTCGTTTCAACTCCGAATTGAGATCCGCTTTTTCCTACATCTTCCTTATCATGTTAAGCATCAAATAAAAAGTGAAAATCTTAAGTTTAAGCTCATTCACACACATTTCAATAAAAATACAAAACACAACCAAATAACATATAAAATACGGATTACATAATACGAAAACACATATAAAAAGACACTAAAATCTAGGTGAAAATAGCTCTAATCAGCACCCACATACAAATATAAACAAAAACATATACAATTATGAGTAAAAATGTATACAATTTAATTTTTAATTTTTTTAATGAAAAATTGAGTGTAAAAAAATATACAATTATTAAAATACATGTATATACTATTGAATAAAAAGTTATACACATATAAATGATGGTTTTTTAATGAAAAACTTAGTGTGAAAAAAGTATACAATTATTACAAAACACGCATACAAAAGAGAATAACATGTATACAAAATAAAATAAGAAGTTATACACATATGGGTGCACCCTTACACCTGGGTGCACCTAATATACACTCATAATTAAATTATACTCCCTCCTATTCTAAGATATCCATTTACTATTTACACGTGTTCGATTCTATGGTATCCATTTGCTTTTTGCACGTAGATTAAGGGTATTATTATTATATATGTAAAGTGGGTAGTTGTATTATAGGGTAGTGGTGGGCCATATTGTGTATTTTTTTACTAAATAGGGGAAATACATACCTTTTAAACGGACGCCAGAAATAGTAAAATTAATATCTTAGAAGCGGACATAGTGAGTAATAAAGAAGAATATTAAGTTATAATTATATATAATTATATATATAGTATCAGAAGCGTACCCACAAATTTATAATTATGTTCGATATAATTATTTATTTTTATATTAAATTAATTTTATAGATATTTATAGGGTTTATTTAGTAGTTTAGACAAACTTCGAGTGGGGTGTTCGTAATTAATTTACCCATTTAAAATTTATATGGGTGTTGGTAATTAATTTAACCATTTAAAATTTATATCAAATTAAATATTAATTGATGATAGAGAAAAAATGAAAGAAGATAAAAAAATGAAAAAAAAAATATTAATTGAAGAGCGATAATATAAGTCATATTAGAGATTAGATGGTGGGTAAAGATCATTAAGATTTTTATTAATTTTAAAAGAGATTGCTTGGCGAAAAAATATTGGAATGAAAAAGAAGAAGATTGTGAAGATTTTTTTTTTTTAAAGATAAATATAATCATATTTTTTTGTAAATACTCCCGGTATCAAAATAAATTCATAATAAATGGAAAAAAAAAAAAGAAAGAAAGAAAGTATATGAAATAAAATAGGCGAGTGAGGGATAGCATTGATTTCAATGTTAATCGCGAAGGGAAGAATTAATTAGGTCAAATATTTTCCCTCTATTGTTTTGTCGATATAAAACCCCTCTTAACCCCAGATTCCACTCTCATTTTGCCGCCATTGCTTTCTCTCTCTTTCTCATTCAAAGTTTCTTCCTTCTAACAACCCCTTCAATTCTCCCCCTTTCAATTCCAATTCCCTTTTCGTTTATTCTTTTCCGACCACCACAATCCCTCCTAAAAGCGAGTTTTTCATTTTGATTTTCAAGGAATTTGTTCCCGAATTTAATTCCATCCCCTTTTCTCCGGTCAATTTCATGGGTTTCTCCAAAAAACATCAGCCGACGGAGGAGCCGGACGGTAAGAAGTGGCTGATTGCCGGAATCGCAATCCGGACGCCGTTGAAGCCGATATCGACCAAAGTCAGGGACGACGGCGGCGGCGACGCCGAGGAGAACTCTACAACACCGACGGCGCGTGAATCGAGAATTCCCGAAATTCTGTCTTGCCCGCCGGCGCCGAGGAAGCGCCGCCCTGTGCCGACGTGTCAGGTGGCGAGGGATTACTTCACGCCGCCCGACCTGGAAACAGTGTTCATATGCCGTGGAGAAAGGGCCAACTAATTTCTCTGATTTTGAGGGTTTTTTTTGTTTGATTTTTTTTTTTTTAATCTGGGTTTAACTTTACTTTCTGCTTGTTTAGATTTTGACAGTGCTTCCTAATTTAGTGTTAGTGGTAGTTTTAGTACTAATTAGGGTTTAGTATGACAGTTTGTTTGATGTATAAATACAGTATAGATATTTCATATTAGTATGAAATCTTCCTCTTTGTTTTATTTTTCATGATTACTATTTATTGTTATTAAGTCTTCTCTTTTCTTTTTTTTTTTTTAATTCAACAAAGTTGAGTTTCAGTTGGGGTCCCTAAAATTAAGCAGCATATATTAATTAACTTATTACTAATTTATGCTGAAATTGAGCTCAGAGAATCATAACTCAAATTTTGTGTAACATTTATGCTGATTATTTTAGAGAATTTGTAATATTTTTTCTTTTTAAATAATACATTCAATGCTCAGACCTAGACAACCACCACAAAAGAAAAATAAAAAAATAAAATAAATAAGTGAAGATTTCCTTTTCAACATACTACATATAAAACAGTGAACACGTGCGTGCATAGAAATTCAAGCAAGCAATTCAAGCAAGCAATGACTAATCCAAGAACAACTGCAGCAGTAAAATAGGAAAAATAAATTAGTAAAATTTAACTGATATGGAGTATATTTAGATAATTAAATAAAGTGGTTAAAATCCCAAATTGAATAATAATAATAAATTGGTTGAATAACAACTGCAGCAGTAAAATAGGAAAAATAAATTAGTAAAATTTAACTGATATGGAGTATATTTAGATAATTAAATAAAGTAGTTAAAATCCCAAATTGAATAATAATAATAAATTGGTTGAATTAAATAACTGCCACCCAGGAAAAGATGAATTTATAAGGTTGAGTGCCTGCTCCCAAAATGGTGTAAAAGTAAATTATGATAACATAATTAATCCATAAACATAATTTTTTACCAATTGAATATTACAAGTTAAAAAATTTATATAATGATTATGTAGTAAATAGAATAATTGACAATATATATAATGATTATGTTGGTAAATAGTAATTGATCATTTATATAATAATTTCGTTGGAAATTTTATTTCATTGATAAAAACATAAACGAATTTTATTCCATCAATGAAAACATAATAATTCTTCAGATGTTCCGTTGCTAAAAGTAATTTTTATAGACAATTTGTTAGTAATTATCTTTTGAATTAAATTTCGTTAGTAAATTATGAGTTTTCTATTTTCCTGAGAGACTAAACCTCATATACTCCACAAAGAGTGATGAAAGAGTAAATTATAATTAATCTTCCAATAAAGAAAACATTGTACACAAGCACCTCATTTTTACGGCTGAGTGGTGTGGTAATAAAAAGGACAAAACAATTGCACAGTTCTGATAACATGTTTAATATGAGAATCCTATGTGGGGTGTTTTTTTATTTCAAACATCGATAAACTGTTCATACGTCATATTTTATGGCCCACACCATCTTTCCTCATTTTTGTTTTACGTTTCTTTTTCCCAATTAGTCCCACATGTTTTATTAATTAATTAAAATATTTTAAAAAATAATTATATTCTAAAATTTTACTTCAAATGTTGAAAAGGGTTAAAATTATTTGCAGTTTGAAAATTGTTCTTTGAGTTTTAAAATTATTCTTTTTATATAAATAAATCTCATTCATCAACTATTCATTGAGTTTCGTAGATTTTTTTTCCTTCAATTAATATTATTTTTAATATATAGTTAAAATGATATAAAAAAACATCGGAACAAACATAAATAAATGAGTAACAACGGTTGATTTGGTAAATTTTAAATCTTAAAATATATCGGAGTAATTGCTTATTTTGCAATAAATGAATCATAAATTTAGTTTTCAAAGTATATTTCATTCGCAGAATTATAAATATAATGGGTATTATTTTAAAGGACACGTGAATGTGATACTGTAAAAGTGATGATAATGATCTGATAAAAAAATGTATAAGATACCGCATATATTAAAGATAAAAAAGTATATTTGAAATTAAGAGATATGTTAAAATATTATTTTGTGAACTTTAAGTAAATCCTACATATGATAATGATCAGATGATAAAAATGTATAAGATACAGTATATATTAAAAATAAAAAAAAAGTATATTTGAAATTAAGAGATATGGTAAAATATTAGTTTTGTGAACTTTAAGTAATAAGGTAACAAATGGTTTTTTTTTTTTTTTTGGTATAGTGCATGGATTTAAATTTGTGTACTCTGCATTAAAATAATATATATATATATATATATATAATAAAAATTTATAGTAATTAACAAATTTTCTGTTAAATTTTTTATTAGAAAATTGAAAATAATTATATTTATTACTAAACACCATTTACATTATTTTTTTTAACAGCAAAAAAATAATTTTATTATTAAACACTTGGAGTAATGAGAAATACTCTAAGATATAGCATCCAAGTACATCAGACAAAAAGTAATAGAAATCATAGAAGTATTTACAGAATCACCAAGTCAAAACATCCATTAGAACTACTCTAAGCAGCAAAACATCAGAACAAGCAGCAATTCCAGCTTCTTCTCCTCTTTGTTACCTACATCTATTGCAACCTCTAGACAACAATATATCCTCCAAGCTTTGTCCTCCTTGACCTCCTCTCCACCAATTCGTATAACTCATATTAATTGAATAAGTATTATTCCTTCTTTTCAACCAACTCCACACTCTACTTTATTTCTCCTATTAATGTCAACTCATCTACTTTCTTATCTTGGAATATCACATCATTCCTACCACCCCTCCACATCAGCCATATCACACACATCTAAACCATCAATGCAACAGATTTACCAATACCAGTTTTAAACAAACCACAATATAGATGAAAATTAACTTTTGCAGACAAATGAATAGGGGAACTTACACCTAGCCACTTGAGACATTCAGTCCAAATTTTTGTACTCCAACTGCAATTAAAGAGTAGGTGGTCAGCAGTTTCCACGTTACTCTTGCATATTGGACATGCATCTCCATAATAAGCTGGAAGACAATTTCTTCTTCTCAAGTTTGCCATGGTAGCAAGTCTTCCTCCTATGGCTTTCCACACCATCAACTTTACTTTGGGAATAGCCGAACTTTTCCAAATCTTTTTGTATATTTTTTGGTCCTCTGTCTCCATGTAAGACTTCCTACTCCACAACATCTCGTAGACTTCTCTCACAATATACTTGTCTTTATTGTTTAATTTCCATCTCCAAGTGTCTCTACCATCTTTGGTTGGTTTATACTTGTTAAGAGAATATAACAAAACATTGAAATTATCAATTTCAAAACTCCTAAGTACCCTTCTACTTTCCCACCCCCAAGTCTAATTCTCCCCTATCCATGATCCCATTTCACTTATCTTAGCTTTTTTATTAAGACAAGTATGATAGAGCCTAGGATATAAAGTTCTAAAACTCCCTTTCCCCATCCAATCCTCATCCCAAAAACTCCATTTACATTATTAAATATAAAATTAATACATTTATAGGCACAGATGCACCTAGATGTCAACTCAAAACATATATTCTAAAACATTATTCAGATAACCAGGGGTGAATATTCAGTTAAATCAACATCTTTCAATGGAGTTTATAACCGGTATTAACACAAAAATTAACTCTTATAATCTGGTTTATATATAAATTAGTATATGAATCCAGATCTAATCATACCTTAAACTTATGGTCCTCCTCTCAATCCTATTTACATTATTTATTGTTAAGAGATTTATAGAAGACTAACTCTTTTTTAATATGATAAATTTTAATTTTATATCAAATCAATATAAAAAAAATATGGTGTGATGTGTGTGGGAGGGTAAGATTAATATGTGCAAGTGATTGGTGAGATTTAGATACTATTAATTTGTGTAATAAATATATATTCCCATTTATTTAAAATAAAATTAAAATTTATTAAACCATAAATTATCACTATTCATAATTTATTAAATTTATTATACATACCTAAAATAAATATACTCATCAAATTTTATCCCGTACGATTAGATCAGCTGATGATCAGTATAGAAAAATAATCAAGTTTTGTGAGAACTTAATAATAATAACTGGCCTGGTATTGATGAGTCAAGAAAAACCAAAAAAAAAAAATACAGGCTATACTAGTATAAAATTTAAATTAAAAATAATTAGATCTCATATATATTCCGTTAGACTTTGGTGTGATATTTTTTGTGGCACTAATTTAAATGCGTGACATATAGGAATGAAAAGAAAAATCATACCCTATATACATAAATCCTAAGACAAGAAATTGAAATTCTCTTTCATGCAATGGAGTATAATCTATAAAAAAAATAATAACATAAAAAATATCACATCAAAGTGTTGTAAAATAACAGTGCCTATGAACCCAAATTAGGACTTTAATTTCTTTCCCAGATAATTCATATTCATGTTCAAGTCAAAGCCTCAAAGGTGTTTAAGGTTAAAACCTCAAAATCTTAATTAATCTATTTAATGGACCCCACTAGTTCATGGATTATGGACAAAGTGATTTTGTATAAAAGGTTAAATAGGATGGAATATATATAAACTAACTAAAGGGTCCTTTAATACCAACATTTATTGGGATTATCACTCTTAAAACAAAGCTAATTTGCAATAGTAATGTAGTATATAAAATAAAATTGTCCTCACTTATATCACCTTTACTTTATAATATTCCTTCGAATTTCTTTTTATTTATTTATTTAACACATATTAAATGTACGTACCACTGGTTTTATATACTCCCTCCGTCCCAGGTAATGAGGGTCGGAGACCTTATGTTAACTATAAGGTCTCCTGCCCTCATTACCTGGGACGGAGGGAGTATACTTTTGTAATCTCATTAACTCTCTTTAATTCAATTTCATTCAACCTTTTTCCTTTTTTTTTTATAATTTTCTTTTGAACTGCATTCAGCTAAAATTAAGATTAATAATTAATAATAATAATAATAATAATATAAAAATTTTTAAAATGCGTTTATTAGGAGCTTACTTTATCAAAATTTTATCGAATAAATGAGATTTTCATAACACAGCGTACATTAAATTTTTATTTCCGATTTAAAATCAAGAAATAATATATGTAATAATCAATCCCACATACTTATACTACAACCTATATGTGAAATCGGGATTATGATGCACCAGAAGAATTTTTCTTTAAAATATTGAGGGTTTACTCTTTACAATATGTACAACTTTTCTATTCCGAATTAAGAGTTTATTTATAACTGTAATATTTGATATTTAATGGAGTGCATTTCAATATTGATAAAATTATTGAAGATATTAAGTTTAGACTTTAAAGTTGGTTCTATGTAAATAAAATGTGTTTATTCTAATCTTTCATTTTGTAATTGACTAGTTAATCAGATGATGATGATATTAGGATATTAATCGTTGTAAACTTTTTTTTTTTAGTATTTCTTGTACACTTTATGAATAGTATTTCTTTACTATAAATTTTTTTTACAACTTACTTTTTGTATACAAAAATGACCCACTTTGAGTAACCTTCCATTATACTATAAAGTAATCCCAATTTCACCGTAAAATCGATTTCATGCTAATTTTAATGATAATTAATTCGAAAATTGTATTTTCAGTTTAATAAAAATAATCTTACATTTAGTTGGGATTAAAACGAGGCATTTAGTTGGGAGAAAAAAAAGTTTGGTTTAATTATTGAAACAAGACAATTGATCAAATAGGGCAAAGAAAGCCATAATTTTTGTTTGGTTTCATTTTAGGAAGCAAAGGTACTACCAATTAACATCCCTTTAATAAATTGTAGCAAATTATTGTAGCATTATTTGTTACTCAGTTCTTTGACACGGTAAAGGGTAGTAAATATGTATATTATAATTGAGTACTAGCTCTAGTATATATATCCTACCAAACTATAAATTATTATAATAAATAATATGGCCTTTAAATTTAACTACTCAAACCATTCTAAATGAAAATATCAGGTCGAATTAATGTGTTTTTTTTTTTGTCGTGACTTCGAATCGAAATTAAAACTTGCATGAATTTAATACACCCAATTCAAATATATTTATTTATTTTTATAGTATAAACTTATTACTCATTGAATGTGCACCAAAGATATAATATTATTTTTTTTGTATTTATGGCTCGATCGTTCTACTATAATATCTTGCTTTATGATGCGAATATTAGAATAAAAAATTATACCAGAAGTTTTTAATATTTTCTTATTGTTTAATAATTGAACATTGTAAAGTATCTAGAAAAGGAGTTCAACAATATCAATATGCATAATAATCAAATATCACTTTACATGTAAAATAATGGAGTATATTATTATGCGAGAGATATTTTTAAGTGAAATATGCTCGGATTTATGTGTCGTGAAACTTTTAAATACTACATACACAATATCCATTTATTTGGATTGAATCCACAAGCATAGGGTTTGTGAATGTCAAAAGTCATTATTAATTGATTTAGTATAATCGAATTGAATATTATTGGGCTCGAGTTCAACTTGTAAAGTTTATTTAGGTTTGAGTTCAACTTAAATTCAAAACAAATGTTAATAATAAAGATTAATTAAGTTCGAATAATTTGAAAAATATTGACTTCATGAATAATTAGAGTTCATGATAGAATTACATTAATTAGCTAGTAAAACGAGTTACACTAATGTTCAACTCAAAAAAGTGTTAAATAACTCATAAAATTTGGTTAGCTTGAGTTTGGCTCGAGAAGATTCTTCAACAAATAAAATGAGTTCTCTCGAGTTTGACTCGAAAAAATTCATTAACAAGTAAATTTTTAACTGTCTATTAATATAACTTGTACTCAAACGCATTTCGTAAATAGGTTTACGAGAGCTCGTTGACGTCGAAAGTGTCACGAATTTTCAAGCAAAAAAACACTTGCTCGATTTGAAATCAATGTAAAATTTTCTAGATCGCATTATTGGTAACTTTCCTGTTATTAAAGATTTTTACCTACATAGCAATAATTACAGGACAAAAATAATAATGACAGGATCTCTGTTATTAAAAGTCAGATTAACAAAAACTTCCTCTATCCCATAAACGAATTTCACACTTTTCTTGTATTTATTTGTACCATACTCCCTTCGTCCCGTACAAACAATATCATTTACTTTTTGTACGTAGATTAAGGAGTATTATTATTTTATGTAAAGTGAGTAAGTGTATTAATTAGTGAGATGTGATGGGTAGTGATGAGTCATTGGTGAGCCTTTTTTACTAAAACAGGAAAATTGTGCAATTTGAACGGGACGCCAAATATAGTAAAATGTTGTTATTTGGGGCGGGGCGGAGGGAGTAATAAATTTCATACTTAACAAAATAAACAAAACTTTATCTAATAATCTCAAAAATTATTTTAATTTCAAATTTATCACTCATTTTTTACACTCATAACATTATTTTTCACTTTATTTATTACCTAAAAATACTAAATACTTTAAAAGTCAATAAAATTAATAAAACAACTTTTTATAAAGAACGTGGAACTATAAGTGTGAAATTTTTTTCACTATATTTATTATTTAAAAATATTAAAATACTCTTAAAAGTCAATAAAATTAATAAAAAATAATTTATTATAAATAATGTGAAACAGCAAATATGAAATCTTAGCGAAACCGGTTATGATACAATACGAATATTTATATATGATACAATACGAATATTAATTAAGTCAGGACTCGTATGGTTCACTAATAAATTGATTTGATTACATCTCTCCCATAAATACAATATAACTTGCATGCCACATAATACTTTTACGTACACATTAATTAGGAACAATAACTAAATACTTTATTAAATACTTATAATATTTCGTGTGACTTACAATAATAAACAGGTACTATAAAATTCTTGTCAAAAAAATACACCTATTTTGGCCAAAAAGGTTAGTAAGGTGGATTAATTAGTACGAATTAATTAGTTAATTAACTGTCTTCGGATTTGTTTTAAGTTTGAATGGTAGCATATTATGTTGATTAGCGTGTGGGGACAAGTCAAAGATTAGTTTAATGTACTAAACGACAATAAATTAGATCTATTAATAAAAAAGAACATTTCCGACTTATAAACATGTTACGTCTATTTATTGCAAATCATGCACTTTTGTGTTTAAACTGCCTGTCCTGATGAATAGTATTTCATCTGAGTTTTTCTAAATTTAATTAATAATAATAATAATAATAATAATAATAATAATAATAATAATAATGATGAAGTCATGTTAAAATTTTAGTGTTAGGCAATAAGTATGCATCATAAACATGTAGTCTAAAAAAAATAACAATACACTAAAAAAAACTATTTTTTACCAACGGAATATTTTGTAGGTAAAAGTCTTAATTCCATTGTTAAATTGGTTTACCAACGAATTAACAACGGAATCCGTTAGTAAAATTCTGTTGATAAAGTGGTGATTGGTAAATTTTTAGCAACGAAAAATTAATTACATTGATAAATAATTCCGTTGGTAATTTATAAAATGATTTCCTTGGTAATCCGTTGGTAATTATTAACGGATTGAATTCCGTTACTAAAATAGAGAATAAATTCGTTTGCATTCTGTTGCTAAAACAAAATATCATTTTTGTTGCTAATCCATTGGTAATTACTAACGCATTGAATTCCGTTGGTAAATTCGATTGCTAAAAATATTTTTTTAGTGATAATAATAATAATAAATATATACATTAAGTATTACCACCACAACTGTTTGAAACTCGTTATATTATAGTGTTAAATTTCTTATTGTGAATAGTTAACTGAATAATACACGTATAAAAGACAAAATCTATATTTAAAAGGAAATTAACAACTCTAAAAAGAAATATTAAAACGTTCTTACCACCTATATGTCACTCATCTGTTGTATGAAAAAGGAGATATTATATCAAAATATAAGGAAAGATTGTAAAAATTAAAAAAAGAGAAGCAAAGGTCTTCATTAACCCAGCCAAATAAGTCGGTTTACCGTTTGAATATATATAAAAGTTATATTTATTATTTATTTATCCCATCACTCTACCGATACAAATTATACCCACTTATTAAATAGGATCATAATCTAAAATGAGATAAATCATTATGTGAAACGATTGTATACCTAAATTATTGCATTACTATTTTACATCCCAACATATTTTACATTGATGGTAGCCTCAAATATACACTACCCTGTACATAGAAAGAGTTTCGTTTTGTCGCGTTTGGCGTTCATTTCCAAGGATTTTATTATTATTTTTTAAATACATATAGAATTAATACACATTATTAATACAATTAAAATATGAAATTTATATATTTTATTAATACAACTACTATCATACATTAAATAATATTGTTCATTAATCTATATAAAAAAGTAATTGGCACCCTTGTAGTAGAAGGAGGGAATATATAATAAAATGAGACATATTCCAAATAATATTGGGGTGTACGTATCATTGGCAAAAATGTACTAATCATAGTTTTTAAGGGTGATAATTTATTAAACAAAAGAAAGAAAAAGAAATAGTCAATGAAATTTTTGCATATCTATATGTGCATTTTTTAATTTTATTTTTGAAAAATCCAATCAACAAATTCACATTTTCATTTAGGATTGATGGTGGTTTTATCTTTTGACTTTGGAAGCCTCAATAATTTTTTTATAAATGTTAGCATTTAGTAAATTTTACTGGTAGAGGCTTGTACATAAATCTATTATCATGAGTAGTTGCTATTAAGCCCACACTTGTGTATTCACCTTCTTTCTGTCTGTCTTTTTTAAAAATTAAAATTAAAACTTAAATTAATCTCCAATATTACTCCTTTCTCAAAAAAAATATTCATACTTTTTTTTAATTTTATTTTTTTGATATTTTTATTACTCTTTACTTGAGGTAAATCACAGACACACTCTCTCTCTCTCTATATTGATTTTTTTTTTTTTTTTGAAAACTTAAAAAAAATTCTGAGTATGAACCACCAGCCCTGTAAGTATATTATGAGTCAAAATTAAATGTGTAGGTTGCAAAGATAACATGTGTAGAGGAGAAGCATCTAAAATTTGAAAAATTTGGATGATCATTAAATATGAATTTGACATTAATGGTGTTGAAATTTTCACATCTCATAATTGGGTTGGGTATTAATGAATAGGAATCCAATGCAGGGAGGTATTAAGCTTAGAAATGGGGATATGGGGAATCCTATGTTCTACAAGATTCCATAATTACTAACCATATTATTGGTGTACCCCACCATTAGGGGCCCCCACCGCTCCTACCCTGGGGATTGGTGGAGGAGGTAAATCGCAGGATGTGCCTCAAGTGGCTTATAGGGAGGGCTCACTGTTAAACTTGTGCTTGCAAGGGGTCAAATCCATGCCAAAGGCAGGATTCAAACCCCCACCCTGCAGCAACCAAGCTCAACTGGAAGGCCTTTCCACCCTCCCCTCTACCACTTGAGCTATGCCTTGGGGGCATTACTAACCATATTATTGTTACTATGGAGTATTATTAGGGTTAAATTTCGGTTTGTCCAAATGATTTAGCAAAAAAAAATTGATGCCCGTGATAAATTTTTAAATATTCAAAATGACAAAACATCCTTAATACGGGTTGTGACTCTATTTAGGGTTTTAATCGACCCATAAGTATATACAATTAAGTCAAAAATATATATAGGTGAGTTATATAAATATTTACAATCGAAAAATAAATATATATAATTGAGTTATTTATTTCAAGACTATTTATGTAAATTTGGGTATTTTAACACGTCAATAGAATTAAAGAAAACCCTAGCTCACACAAGTGCATTTTCTCAAATTTTCTATTATTTTACTATTATTGTTCAATTACCCACTCTCTGCTTCTCTTTTTAGTGTTTCTGCTTTCTTAATTCCTTTTAACTTCTGTTTGGAAAAAAAGAATTATGACACCCACCCTTGTCCTCTGATAATATCTTTAACATATAAGAATTTTATCGTGAGAAAATTATTTTATTAGTTTTAATATTAGACCATGTATATAAATTTTAGGTAAATTGTAGATTTATAAAAATTCTAAAGAATGAATTTTGTTTGAAAACTACTAAATATCTCTCTTTTATTTGTAGTCTCTTGCCTCTAATACATTTTCATTTGCAATTTTTGAGTCTATCTTTGTTCTAATTCAAAATAAACATTTCATTACATTTTGTTCATATACAGTAGATAGATAATTTTATACTATAATGCATCTATAAATACCGACACATTCGAATCTAAATCATAACATTAAATTGTTATTAACATCAATCATTGAAATTAAATGTTACTCTCTCTGTCCCATAGTTATTTACACCATTCCTTTGTAAATTACAAAGAAATGATGCAGATAAGTATGGAATCCGAGGAGTATTTTGTAAGAAAAGTTAATAACTACACGTAAAAATTAATTTATTGACTCTCGAGCGCACTAAATCTAGCTAGGTGAACCCAAAATAACCCTACACTTTAATTACACAATTCTATATTATGTGGAATCAATTAGGCAAACTAGAATAAAAAAATCCAAGGCTAAACCCTTACATTCCATATTTAGTATGTTGGGAGAATATGATGTGAGACCATCTCTCTATATTATTTTACGCTTTTATAATTAGTTATCATCTTTTATTAAAAATATTATTATATATATTTTTTAAAATATTATCACTTTTCATTTATATTACTTCCTCCGTCCGCTTGAAAGAGGGTCTTTTAAGTTTGTGCATGTTGATTAAGGAGTATAATTATTTAATGTGTAGTGGGTAGTTGTATTAGTGAGAGTGTGGGCCCCATATTTTAATTGTATTAGTAGGTGTGTGTGGATCCCTTGTGTGTAACAAAAAAAGAAATGACCCTCTTTGAGGGGGACGACCAAAATAGAAAAAAGACATCTTTCGGGTGGACAGAAGGAGTATAAATTATCACAAACACTTGTGTAAACTGGGTTCACAGTGTAAACCTTGTGATCCCCCATTCCAATCCTATATACGCTATGTATTGCTAGGGTGTTTAAATTAAGGGGGCCACATGATTTATAAGGGTTTATGATGTAAACCTGATTTACAAGAAACTAACTTATAATTTTTATGAAATAATTCACTGTACTATTATCAATTTTCATCAAATTTTTATCCGTTTTATGAAAGTTATTTAAATGAGACAGTCTCACACACTCACGTTTTTGCATATTATTGTTAGTTGAGTAAAACATATTACCACAAATAAGTAGAATTTGTCAATTAATCAAAAAGATAATTATAAATAAAAGAATTAACAAGTTTTGTTTGATACTATTTTATTTTACAGGAACAAAATTTGTACTCCCCTATCGTTTCAAAGAGTCTTATTTTTTCATTTATAAGGATCTCATTTTTCTTTATACACACATGAGACCCACACACATCCACTAATACAATTAAAACATGGGTTCACACACCAACTAATACAATTACCTACTAATATCTTTTAATTTACGTGCAAAAAACAAATAAATCTCTTTAAACTGAATAAATAGAGTATTTTATTTCACTATTAGTTATTACCTTTTCATCTATCATATAAATTCTTCACAAAATAATTTAATTGAATATTCTTTATTTTTCATTCATCAAGTATATCACTTCTCTTTAAAAAGTTATCCTTTCACGATATACATTTCGTCGTACACAAGTTTTCCAATTAGTAGGTATGCCAACTGAGTAAGGCATATATTTAATATGAATTCATTCCCATGCAATACTGAGGGAAGTAGTACAATTCGAAATTCTCAGATCGATTATTTCGTACGTACAAATTGGAACAATTCAAATTAAAGCCACTCTGAAATATAAATTTTTGTACGTACTGTTTATATAACTAAAATACAATAAGTTTTCAATTTATTTCATTATTATGTGTGAGTTACCACAGTAATTTAATCTTATTCATTACAACTAATAAACAACATTCTTATATATGAGTTGTTCTTTTTATTTAAATGAATTGATATTGAAATTTCTATACAGATAACGTAATAAATTTCATGAGCAAGTAATAAATGTTAAATTATAAGAATAAAATAATAATAATAATAATAATATTCGAATTAACACAATTTAATTTGAGAACTTAGTTGACTATATAGAGTTTAAATCTTTATAATAATAATAATAATATACACAATTATTAACAGTATATATTATCAAGGCAATTTTTTTTTAATTTGCATATATTAGACAGATCAACTCATTATTAACATATATAATTATTATATGGATAAAATATGATTATTGAATAAATAAATTATGAAAAATAATACATTAAATATGATTTCACATTATTAACTAAAATATGATTATAGGATAATAAATCATACTATAACATTCTTACTTCAACACATCATTCATCATATTTAATAAAACATACTAATCTATCTATAAAATAATCATACTTAGAAAATAGATCGAACCATCTCACAACTTTGAGAGAATCCAATGTAATTATGTAGGTATTTTACAGAAATCAATCAGGAAAAAATAGATTAAGATTAAAAAAAAAAACGCAGTCAAACAAAAGCCAAACATTAACTTATTTATTTTAGGAAATAGGAGAGCCCTTTATCATGGCCCACAAAACGAGTGCAAGGAGGCCCATTTACGTCCCCGCGTAGGGCCCACTCGAAAATTTTAGGCGGGAATATTTGTAGTTGGCGGCAACCCCCGCAAAAAGCGGTGATGAGTAATGGATTTGGTTTTCAACCGTAATCTTTGTATTTACATTTCTTTCATTCTTCATAAAGTATTCATTTGCATTTTATTCTTAAATTAAGAAATATTATTATTTTAATTAAAATAAATAGTTATATTACATTGGAACATGGATGAGTCTTTTTACTAAATAAAAGAAAAGAATGATAGATTAGACTTTCAAAATAACAAAATAGTATCTTATTAACTTACCACACAAATAGAATTTATAAATGATAAACTCACTTCTATTTCTGCACTAAACTTAAATGTTGTTCAAAGATTAAAATAAGGCCCTAAATATAATTTGAGTATTTATCCTAGTATACAAGACTATCTTTCAAAATTGTTGAGTAATTTCTTACAAATCCAACAATTAAATGAGGCAAATTTTTTATTTATTTTTAATAAATTTTAGCATGTACTTCAATTTTAATATTTAAATTGATTCGTCATATTTATCGGGTTCTATACGATCCTAAAGATTCGATATTCTTGATATATCCATACTGATCTCTTAAAATATACTAGTCATTCCTCAAAATGTATTAATTTTGTCATTTTAGTAAGTCTTTATCTGTCTTTTTTTTTCATTAAATATGAATTTCACATCTAATAGCAAAACCTCCAAATACTATTAAATATAGGGTTAATTGCAAAAAAAAACTACAAACTTTACTCCTATTGCAAATTAATCCTCATTCTTGAGAAATTGCAAAAAAACCACTACCTTTAAGTATTGTTCCAAAAAAATCCAAAAAACTCATACTTTTAATTAGAAATTTGGTGCGTTTTGCAACAATACTTAAATATTGTAATATTTTTTTTTGCAATTTCTCAAGAGTGAGGATTAATTTACAATAGAAATAAAGTTCGTGGTTTCTTTTGCAATTAACCCTTAAATATATTACACAATATGAATTCAATTTTTATTAAAAAATAGAAAAAAAGGATAGACTATAATAACATCTAAAACTCACGCACTATCCATTAAATATAATATGGAATGCAATTTTATACTTCATCTGTATTATACATTTATACTAATATCAGAGCTACTTTGCAAAAAGTAATTAAATTTTCATTGAAGAGATATAAAACCTCCTACTTACGAACATATAAAATTTATAAAACTCACTGACATAAGATCAGCCTTCCACTTGAGGGCTTTGAAAAAATAACATAAAACTTAAAAAAAATCTCAAATATTTAATCCTGATAAATAATTCATGACATATAAAATTCCACACAAATTTTGGTGTCATGTTTTCCTAGAATTTATAACCATAACTATGCTAATTATATTTTCAAATATCCTTAAAAATTCCTATTGAGATTCAATAGGTGGCCATCTGTTATTTATAATATCGAATTTTCATTTAAATTAAATATACTTGTGATTGGGTGGACAATCAAAATACCATATTGGTTAGAAAATGTGATAAATTTTATAAGTGTGAATAAACTCATGAAAATTTTAGGTATGAGTCCAAAAACAAAACCGTGCAGTCTGTGATGGCCCTGAACGGACAGTGCCGTCCTGATAAATTAAGGTAAAATAGTAAATCTCGAATTATTACGCCTTCCGTCCCCTCAATTGGTCCCTTTTTTTTTTTTTTTTTTTTTTTTTTTCTATTTTGGCGTTTTATTCAAAGAATTTCTTTCATTAATCACCCCTTTTGTATGGGATGATGTGTATATTTTTGTTCCTTTGAATCTCTGAACATTCCTTTATATGATTTAATTATTTAATAATTATACATACGTGGAAGTTAGGAAGATTTTCAATTTCTATACTTTCTTGATCTAAAAAATATTTTAGTTGTTTATTTTGAAGGATTCGAATCCCGAATAGAGTTTATATGCAATGGGCTTTAACAAACCACTTCTGGTGTTTCTCTTAGAACAAATTATTAGGCCAGAGTTGGCTTCATTATCTGTAGTCCGGCACTAATTGGGCCTAATAAGTGGTTTTTGTTATTGTGATTGTTTCGGCCCAAATATTCTGGACTGCGCTTACGTAGATAGTTTTTTTTTTTCCAAGATTTATTAGATAAGGTATTATTTCAAGGTTATTACCTTGAATTTTAAATCAAATTGTTATGGATAAGATTTAATTCTCAACTTCTTAAGTACCAAAATTAGTGAAGTATTTTTTTTTTTTCAAAGTTGGATGAATAACTTATAAGAGAAGAGAAGGAATGTAACACCAAAAAATGTAAGAGGATAACTGTTCCAGCAAAGAGTAAAGGATACAATCAAGCCTTAGAAAAGGTTGTGCAAGAATTGTTGTACTTGTATCCATATTGTTTTATGTCTTATTTAACTCTACAACACACAATCAACACCAAAGAAAATAACTACAGTAACATAACGCCACATAGTATGTTGTGGCAACCTTAATTCAACGGCCACTAACAGCACGAAGAAGACCATCTTCTCCCCTGCAAACCATCCATCAAGAAACAACTTCAATACATTTACTCATTACCAACATTCTAGCAACTTCACTAAGCTTACTCTCCTCCACTTCGACCCGTCTCAAGAACAACGAGCTCCTCACGAGCCTTTCGACTCCCTCCATGTCGATCCAACCACAAGATGTTACATCAACACTCTGCAACTGCTTACAGCTTCTCACCATCGAATCCACGGCCATATTTGTCAACTTCTTACAACCCCTCACTCTCAATTCATCCAAGCAATTGCACGAAACGAGCATTGCCACGAGCTCCTTGTCGAGCAGCATGTCATTACCCGACAAGTCTAGTTTCTTTAAACTCTTCAAATGCTGTCCTAAATCAGCTAAAAAACCAGACTCCCTCTCCACCACATCGCAGTTGATCAAGGCGAGCTCCTCGAGTCCATTACCGAGCTCCCTCGCCACTGCTTTTAACCCTTCACCAGTAACAAGACAGCAACTTTCCAACCTTAAACTAATCAAGATCCTATAATTCAAATTCTGAGCTAAAGAGATCAAATGTGAGTTGTCAAGATCAAGGGGTAGCCTTAAATCTATCCTCCTCAGATTGCACTTGCTCTGATTAATAAATTGAAGCAAACCCTCTTTGCACCCACCATCATAAACCAACAATGAGTCAAGAGAAACACAATTCTCAGCTAACATAAGCAACACATCACTGACAATGCTCCTACATGTTCTTAGCTCCACTTCTTGAAGACAATTCAACAACTTCAACAAACTAGAAAATGAATTGTAATCTCCAACACTTTCACAATTCTTCAGATGCAATTTCTTTAAATTCCTACAGTTTCTCCACAATTAGCTAATACCAGAATCACAAGACAATACCCCACATAAAGAAAGACACTCCAAATCAAAGATAGCATCCTCCATCTTTTTGACTTCAAGATCAGCAGATTCTGCAAAAGGGCCACAGAGGAAGAGAGAGAGGCATTTCAGGGAAGTGAAGTAACGCAGCCAATCGAGATAGAGAGGCCTAAAAATAGAGACAGCAAGAGAGGAGAGATGAATACAGGAAGCAGAGAGTGTGTGGAGGGAGAAGGAAGGAACAGGGGAAGTCAAGTAGCGGAGATGGCGGAGGTTGGAGCAAGAGGAGGCGACGGCGAGGAGGAGAGATTCAGCTCCGTCGAAGCCTCCGCCGGCGAGGGAAATGGAAGAGAGAAATGGGTGGTGGGAAAGAAAGGTGGAGAAGGAGGTGATGATGGTGGGGTTGCAGGGCAAGGAGAATTGTAGAGACAGAGAGGTGGTGGAAGATCGGAGGAGGCGGCACCACCTCTTGGAAACGAGGGAGACGACGGCGGAGGACGACGGCGGAAGGCGGCGGAAGATTTCTTGGATTAGCTCATCGCATAGTAGCGTGTCAATCCTGAGAATTCTGATTTATATTCACTTTATTGGCTCTCCCCCATTGCCCATTGTGTTGATAAATGATGATATAATGTAAAGAAAGTTGATTATAAGAAGTCTATATTTTACCTACAACATTTTTTATAGTACTATTATTATTCATGTTATATTGTCAAAATCAAAATAAAATGATGTTATTTTAGCTGTAATAAACAAATAATACCCTCTCATTTTTTTTTTTTTAATTACATATTTTTGTTTTCATTTTCGTGCTAAAAAGTTTCTAAATAATAAAAAGTCAAAATAATTAATCTCCTCCCTACACACCTAACACACCTATCATTTACTTATTGTAAAAAATATCAAAAATATTCCTAAAAATAACACTTCTATTAATTTACATTAAAAAAAAAAAAGTGGACGAAAAGAATATTAATTTTTATGCCCCGAAGACTAGTTGAAATACGTTAATTCGTTTTCACTCTTGCTAAAGCACTTGATAAATTCTATGAAAATGGTGCTAAATTGCAAGTCCTTTCTTACTTGGGTTATAGAATTAGACACATGAAGTTGCAATTTTCTATATTTCGAAATTATACTTTTGTATAAACAATTTTATACTCTTTAGACAAATCAATTAACGTTGAAACAATAATTATATCTTCATCTCATACCACTATTTACACTTTTCTCATTTATTTATATTGTATTAAACAAAAAATAAATAAATCAATAATAATAAAATATAAATTAAACTATAAAAATATTTATAATTTCAAAATTGTCATAATATTTTTACACATGTTATACTTTATGCTTTATTTATGGAGTACTCCAAAATAATGCTAAATAATTTTTTAAAAGAACTTAATAAAATTGATTAAAAAATAACCACTACTTGAACATCATTATATGGAATCAAAGGAATAAGATAAATAATATTTCATCATTATAATAATAACTTTGTTATATAAAAGAAAATATTTTAAAAAGTAAAAAATTACTATACACCCCGAAAGTACTACTTTTTTATAATTACACAAAATAATTGGAAAGTTGGTTCTAGTAAAATAAAATTGAGTCCATTCACTTGGATTTAGACCATCAAATAACTTATTAGATGAATATAATAATCTCACAAAAAAGAATTCCTTCCTAATCAATATAATATCTTATCACGCTAACTATGAAGTATTGAGTAGTCTCTCTTTCACTTTTACTTCAAGTTAATGATTTCGTAAATAAATTGAAATTATAATTTACTCAATTTAAACAAAATTTTAAAATCTCTAAAGAATATATAATGCAAGTAAAAAGATTTTATGAGGAGATGAAACATGATTTCAGGTGGTTTTGCAATTGCTTACAATTTACGAATAATAAGAAATTAAGAATGACTCTCAATTTGAACAAAAGCAAGCTATTGCCTTGAGTTGCCTTATTTTTGTTTTGTCAGAATTTGCACACACCCCCCTTGTATAAAGATTTAAGAACATTTCATTACACGAAAATTTAAGTGCAAAATAAGCATTGGCCAATGAGCATCAGTTCCAAGCAGTATCATCGCTACATTTGAAACAGGCAAACAACAAGTAGAAGCAAACAATAAGAAGCATTTGATTCCTGAAAGGATCTTACCTGTATAGTGTCGAAAAAGCCGTCGGAGAAAGACACAGTGTTAGGGTCTTCAGTGTCCTAAACAACAAAAATTAAGCAATGTAGGACCAAGAGTGAAGAAATAACAATGACAGCTTATTCAAGAAACGCTTACATACCTTGTCAAACAAAGCAGCACAGTTGCCCGCGATTGGGTTGGGTGTTCCCAATAACGACTGCTCTCGTTGCGGCTGCAGCTGTAAACTCAGAGCTAAAGTATGCGAGTACTGAATTTCAACATCTCAATGAACCAAATCTAATCAAGGACGTACAAAAGCTAATACAAACACAAAATTGGAGCAACATTTAAAGCTTCAAAGTTAAGGAATGGTAGAGCTGAAGCAAAATAAATGTTCTACACCCTGATATATGTTAACCTGATAAAACATCAACGGAGCCTATGAGTTCAAAATAAACTAACAACGATGTAGTAGAATTTGAATACATAGAACCCAGCAAGGGAGATGAACCATACATATGTAGATGTAAGTAGCACTGTTCCATGCCCAAAGGGACTCGGCCCAATCCCAGAATTCAACAAATCTAATGTTGTCAAAACCACCAACTGCACCTTTTACCAAAACAAATGCAGTTGGAGGAAACGCTAAAATTACCAATAGCACGTTACAAGCTCCACGGATGATAGCCTTCGTGGTATTTAATCTAACATCGAGCCTCAAAGGTACAACAGTCAAACACAAAGGAATGAGTAGCAGCGCTCCGATTTCTGCAGTTGCGAAGTTTATTACGGACATGAGACAGAGTCCTATAAATGCAGCAGCAACGGTTACTGACTTAAGGAGAGTCCAATCCCTTCTCTGTGGTTGACTTGTACTCAAGAATGAAAATGAACCAGATACAGAATACGTGAAGAGGAGGCTAAGGATTGAAAATATGATCCAAAGTAAAAGGTTGGTTGATGGTGAGGAATCGGGAATTTGATAGAGAAAATAAGGAATTAATGTTACAATCGCGCCCCATAAGTAGACAAAGAGTACAGTTTTCGCAGCATAAAGCCATTTCCATGCTGTAAAAGTTGGGACAGATTCACTGGGATCAGATGGCTTTAATTGGTTTTTGTCCTTGCCGAAATTTGATTTACTGGCATCTGAAAATAGAGCAGAAGCAACCAACGGAAGGGGAGCTATGAGCAAAGCAAAGGCAATCATGTAGACTCCAACTGAAACGAACCTACTCGGAGACGTCATGAGATACAGAAAAAATGACTGATGAAACTTCTCAAGAAGATTATTTACAGACCGTATGACTCCTTCAACCAACCTGTCAAGTACAGAGAATTCACCTCAGATGAAGGAGCCCAAATTAAATAAACACATGCATACGTACCAAGTGATAAACAAAGCAAGTAAACACAAAAATATGGAAAAGATCAACACAGGAAACAATCAAAGTAACGACGTTTAACACTAAAAGCAATAAAAACATAATCACTAATTACATCTGTTGCAGTTATCTGGAATTTATGCACAACATGCAATCATGATAAGGACCTTATACACAAAATGCAATCATTAAATGGAACGATGAGTATTGCATGATTCAACAACATAGGAGGTAAAGTAAGAAGTCGACTAAGGCTCACCTGCCAACACGCAAAAGAAATAAAACCCTCTGACTTGAGGCAAACTTTGGTGAGATTTCCATAGTGACTGCATCAACTTGATAATCTCGGAAGGCACCATGTGGACCAGTAGGAACACCTAATGCCTGAATTAAGAAACAATAAGCAACTGGTGGCATAAACATAAATGGGTACCAACGATCACCTATACATGTAACCCTATGAGGAGATTGGAAGAATTAAATTTATAACCAATAGCAGTACACTCATTTACAACTAAAAGAAGGGAATAATATAGAAGTGGTTAATTCTCGTGCAAGAGTGACATGTTGAAACTTCAGATAATGGTATCTTTAAAAATTAAAAAATTACCTGATTATATAGGGAACTGGCAAGAGTTGCACATCCTTCAACATAATCTGAAACAGGGATCCCAAATTTCCATTCAGGATTTATGCTTCTAGCCACCTTTCCAAGCAACTCCAGTAGTTCACCAAGTCTGTATAGCCACCAAGAATCAAGCAAAGACCAAACCTTCTCCACCCTCACTTGTAAACCCTGCCCATGAACAGCCAAATAATTAACAATATTGATGAGGTCCAGATTTGGCATCTGCCCATTAGAAGCCTCAGCATATATATTGAGAACATCCTTCTCCAAATCCGTGCTGCTATCAGCAACCTTTATGACAAGTGCAGCGGCCATTGTGCCAGCACGTCGAAAGCCACTACCCACTAGATGCTCCTTTACTTGGGTCAATTTATGAACAGGTGAAGGATTTGCACCACATATTTCAAGATTCTGCTTCAAATCTCCAAAAGAAAGCGTATTATAATCTCTCAGCCATGCAGAAACAGCATCATATTCTCCATGCCTTGAATCAGCAGCAAGCCATATAATATCTTTAGCAAGCCAAGTAACTCGAGAGAGGAGAGAAAAGACAGTGTGTGCAACCCCAAGAGATAAAGCTTCACTCATACTGGTCTTGACAGAATTATAAGGTGATACCATCACAATAGCTTCCTTCCCATCACCACGTGGAGCTCTTATTATTCCAACTGTGTTGATCCCATAAGATGTACAACTGTAGTTCTCCTGGATTGAACCAGCATCAGGTCCCAAAAAAAAGTGCAGTGGATGAAATTTATATGATGCAGGTTGGAACTTGTGATAATTAACTTCGCCACCCAACTCCATTATGTGTTCTGCTATCATTTCTGGAATCTCACTGCATGCACATTATAGAGGCAGACACATTGTACGTCAACAAATTTGTAACAGAAAAATGAAATTCAAGATGAAGTATTAAATTGTTGATGAATTGTAAACTACAAACAGTCTGTGTCCTCCAAGTTAGAATAAACAACTTGGAGCTTAACTTGGTTTAATTTCCGAACCCTCCCACCTTCCTGTTGTTTCAACCAAAATGCATCTAAGCCAACTCATGTTTCAGAAATGAGAGTCTCCACTTGAAACATATTTCCTCTCTTTCAGGAAGAAAGAGAAATGGAACTAAATTATTTCCCCTCCAAAAATATCACTGTTTATTCAATGACCCAAAAAAAAATAAAAAACTTATTCCGTGCATGTCATCTTATAGTTGAATAAGCTAAGGCTAATTTTTCCCTAAGATCCAGCAGAACAAAGCAACCTTGAGGACAACTCAAGGCAAGATAATGTGATAATCATAATCTCATTACAAATATAGCATTAAAAAGAGATACCTACATGCCAGTTTTTGTAGTTTTAGAATCTAGATTCAATATCCTGTTCAAAAATACTAGCCCATCTGAAGCATCATTATTAGAGAGCATAGGACTCCCAGAACCTGCAAAGTAACAGTTCAATCACATAGTTTTCTCGTTAGATATTTAACTCTCATTAACTTCATTTTGATACGAATGCAGACCATTCAAAATTTGCCTACTTAGAACAAAAACTAATAATGATTCACTCATTACTGTCATATCAAATAATATAAACTCAAAGTACACAAAAGTGTGACAAACACAAAAATTTACCCGATCAATATGCTACATCGCAAACAAATTCCACACAAAAAAGTTAGAAGTGCTCCAATTTTCATCACAGTTCAAATTGATCACCAAAAAAGATCTCTAAAAATTGCAGATAAAACTACGTCATAAACTAGTTCTTCACTGGAAATCAATCTATGAGAGAGATAGAGTACCCACCAGGCATCAACGCATTCTCGGAAAAATAAGTATTCTTGGCGAGAGCAGGCAGAAGAAGGAGAGCTAAAATTCCTGCTACGCAACATACCACGCTGCAATTCGCACCAAAAACAGTCGGCAATTCGTCATACCAAATTGATCTTCCAATTACTCACGAAATCCGTAAATCATAACATACCTTACAAGAAGACTGTGAGAAATGAGAAATAGTCCAATGCGAATGATTGGTCGAGGCTTCGGTTTGACGGCGGATTCCGTTTGTGCCATCGTCGCAGCCGATTGGCGTTGATCTTTTGGAACTTCTCCTCTACTACAGTATACAGAAGCTACCTTCTAGATTCTCTTCTCTTCTCTTCTATTTGAAACCGATTTGCAGCTTGCCTTCGTGTTTGCTTTCTTCAATCTCAATTTTCATTCTTTTTTTTTAATTTAAATTATTAAATAATTTTTAATGAACATAAATATTTTTATTTAACGTGCTTTATAAATAATATACTACTCCTAATTGTTCTTTTATTTTATTTTTTTAATCGAAAGAAAATTAGTAGTACTAAATTAGTAGTACTAAAAAGAAAATTAGTAGTACTAAAAACCTGAACAAAAAAAAATAAAATGGTGTACCCCCACCCTAGGAATTGGTGGAGGAGGTAAATCGCGAGAAGGCTCACTATTAAACTTGGGGCCAAATCCATGCCAAAGGCATGGGTTCGAACCCCCACCCTGCAGCAACCAAGCTCAGTTGGAAGGTCTTTCCACCTTCCCCTCTACCACTTGAGCTATGTCCTGGGGCACAAAGAATATTGTATGTTATATACATAGTTGTTAGACCTATTTAAAAAAATAATAATAAAAAAAACTGTACAAGGAATTGAGAGAATGAGAGTCTTGATATCTTCAAGAATCAAATCTAAATAGCAGAGGACAAAATGAAAAATAAGATTAAAGTAAGGAGTTTTGAATAAAATTTTGAATTCCAATTTCAGTAGATATAAATGAAATATTTTTGTCTAACCTTTGGAGCACATCACATGCAATAAGAAATCAGTAGAGTTTTATAATTATACTCCATTTCTTTAAAAATTAGCAATGGAAGAGGAAGTAATGAAAATAATAATTCTAATCACATTATAGATTAAGTACTTTATTTATATTCGTGGAACATAGAGATATCAGAAACAATTCATTGTAACTAAAAACACTTTTATGGAGCAATTGACAACTCTCCATTTTTAGACCTATATATAAACGGGTTTCCATTTTTTATTACAACTCTCCTACAAGCTATACCATATGGTTGGATGAATGTTGTGTAGGAGTTAGAAGGAAAATGTATCACGATTGAATTTTCTCTATCTTTTCCCATACTCCCTTAGTCCGGTTCTAAGGAGTCCGTTTGTTTTTTACACGTGGATTAAGGAGTATTATTATTATATGTAAAGTGAGTAGTTATATTAGATGGGAGTGGTGACCATATTGTGTACTTTTTTATTAAATAAAGGAAATAAATATCTTCGAATCGGACGCCAAAATAGTCAAATTGACATCTTAGAAGCGGA
Source organism: Pogostemon cablin (assembly GCA_023678885.1). Taxonomy (NCBI): domain Eukaryota; kingdom Viridiplantae; phylum Streptophyta; class Magnoliopsida; order Lamiales; family Lamiaceae; genus Pogostemon; species Pogostemon cablin. The sequence continues at coordinate 25,680,399 of CM043001.1, read as the reverse complement.
AGAATGAAGTATTCTTTATAGAATCATTGATGACGCGTATGGTTAAGCATTTTTAAGCAAATGAACCACAATGCGAGTAAAATTTAATTTTTGGTGAGCAGGCCGTTAATGAATACTCCCTTCGTCTCCTTGATACGTATTCATTTTTTTATTTTGATCTGTCCCATTACAAAGTATACATTTTTCTTTTTGAATTGATGTGACCTACAATCACTACACATGACCCCACACTCAACACTAATACAACTACCCACTACACATTAAAATATTATATCTCTCACCTTACTATACATTAAATTATTATACTCCTTAATCCACGTGCAAAAAGTCAACGGATACCTTTAAGGGGACGGAGTGAGTAATAATTTGATATCCCAAAGTTGAGAATCACCATTCCTAAGTTTTTGAGTGGTAACACTATCATTCCAATATGTTTTTCTTAAAATTATTTTTATTTTTTTAATTTAAATTTTATTTTAACAAAAAAAAATTTATTCAATGAATCTTAAAAAAAATTACATGATTTCGATTTCATCCAAAAAGATTATAACCAAACAAAATGAGTGATAATTATTTCAAATATTAATCAAATACTACACTTATAATGTTCATACCTATTTTCATTCATCGATACTTTCATTTCCGTTCTTCAAATAATACCAATAAGCCCTGAATTATCATACCAATTTCAATAATTGTGAAAAAAATTACTATTAATAGATTATTTTGTATAGAGTTGGTCTCTTATATTTTTGGGTGCACAAGATGTATAAAAATACTCCTTTCATCTCATTGCAAGATGGTCTTTTACTTTTTCACGTGAATTAAGGAGTATTATTATTTAATGTCTAGTGGGTAGTTGTATTAGTGGAGTGTGGAGCCATATTTTAATTGTATTAGTGGTTGTGTGTGGGTTTAATGTTTACAAAAAAGGAAATTAGACTCTTTGGATGAAACACCCAAAATAAAAATAAAATCTTTTTGAAGGAGACGAAGGAGTATAATATTTTGTTCTAAAAGATATACAATATAAATGTTTGATTAAAAATATTTACTCCCTTCGTCTCAAGAAAGATTGCACCCCTTTCCTGGCACGGAGATTAATAAAGTGGTGACTTTTAGGGATATTATGGTATTTTTTTGTAATAAATAAATGATAAAGTATGTTATGTGTGTTAGGTATGAGTGATTTTTTTGTAAATAAAGTGTATGGAGAAGGATAATTGTGTTTGATTTTTTGCTTTTTTAGAAATGTGCAAACTTTTGTGGAACAACCCAAAATGAAAAGTGTGTCATCTTTCCTGAAATGGAGGGAGTAATTTTTTTCCTCAAAAAAGTCAAGAATACAAGTTTAAAATGTATAACATTTAATATCAAAAAATACAAGTTATAAAAACTTGTGATTTGGGCGGAGTGTTCATGTACACGTAAATTTTAGGCTTTTTATAATGTCACCTAAAACAAATTTTTAGAAAATATCATGTTTTGACTTTTTGTAGGTATATTTGTATGGAGAATTGGATCGTTTGAAAATTAATTTGTAAAAATACTTGAAAAATTCAAACAATTATGAAAGATGAGTATATTTGTTTTATTGTATAATAAATAAATAAAAGGTAAAGGGTTTATTTGTTTAAAAATAAAATTTAAATGTTTATTTGATCCCTGGACAATACTTCGACGACAAATTAGACACTTTGCCCAAAATTTTCCTTCAATTTTTAATAAAGGGTTCCAACAATTACCATTAATATAGCTATATACTTTATTATACTATAAAATAATTATTCACTTAAAAAAATAATTGGATATCTTATTGGAAAAAGTAACAAGATGGAGAGAGTAACAATTTAGTAAAATTAAACTTAAAAACAAAATACTATACTATAGTACATGAAATCTAAATTTCCTTGCAAATTTCTCATGAACCCATAGACTTTATTGCCTTAAATAATTTATCTCAAGTCACAGTATTAAAGTCATGTTCACCGGCTCAATGAGATGAAATCTAACGGCCCACATTAACTCGAATAGGGTTTACTGCTAAATCAAAACCACCGACAACATTCAAGCCCTCGGCTCGGTACACCTGAACGGCAAACCCGCCGTTTCTTACAAACCTCTGCTCTTCGCTGCCGATAACACCGTCGTCAACCGCCGTATAACCCTAAGAACGCCCTTTCCCATGGATGAACACCAACACCACGCCACCGAAGTCTCAGAGAGGGAAAACCACGGCGGCCGGAGAACCTCTCCCGATGACGCGAATTTCGATAGCTCTCATCCTTACTTTGTAGATGGAGCTAGCCCTGGGTAATTTGATGTTCCTGTTTTGGTTTGTTTATTTATTTTTATTAATTAAAATTGTGTTTGATGGAGTTCTTTTCGATGTTTTTATACGAGGTAGTAAAATATTCATTGGAGGTCTTGCTCGAGAAACAACTTCAGGTAAGACTTAAATTTCTGCGTAATTTAATCTATTTTTGTTTCGTTGTTTGTTTGTTTATGTCGGCTGTAATAGTTTTCCAGAAATCATTCGGATGTTGGAAGATTTGTGGTTTCATATTCTCAGAGGAGATGTTCTGAAACTAAATCATCATAGTTTTCTTTTAAATCAAATTCTAAAAGACAATAATAAAAAAAAATAATGGTGTACCCAGGGGTACAACAGCCCCAGGGGATTGGTGGAAGAGGTAAATCGCAGGATGTGCCTCAAGTGGCTTATAGGGAGGGCTCACTGTTAAACTTGTGTGCTTGCAAGGGGCCAAATCCATGCCAAAGGCAGGATTCGAACCCCCACCCTGCAGCAACCAAGCTCAGCTGGAAGGCCTTTCCACCATCCCCTCTACCACTTGAGCTATGCCCTGGGGCACATGAGGATGGTTATAGCATCTGTTTCTAGTTGTGTCACTTGTGTTCCCCTTGTTAATCTTTGTAATAATATCTGAAGGCCAAATAGAGCATCAAAGTATTACTTTGTTTGTTTGTTTGTTTGTGTGGAATGTGATTTGCAATGTGATTGATAATGCAGAACAATTTATCAAGCACTTTAGTAAATATGGGGAAATTACGGATTCGGTGATAATGAAGGATAGGAAGGGTTTGTGACATATGCTGATGCTGCTGTGGTAGATGAGGTCATTGAGGACTCACATTTTTCATGGAAAGCAAGTATGTAGATCAATCTAGTCAGCACATTAGTGAAAATCTTGGTGCAATGATATATTATCATTTTGAGCTCTGTTTTTTAATATTATATACTCAAAACAATTGTTTGTGACTTTTGAAGGTAGAAATAAAGAGAACTATACCAAGAGGAGGAGGCTCCAAAGATTTCAAGACTAAGAAGATTTTTGTTGGTGGCATTCCAACAACAGTGACTGAAGGTAATTTCAAACTTTTTCTTGTAAAAATGAGTGACTCTTGATGCTGCCAATTAAACTATGTATGTGAGTGAAATTTGTTCTGATGATGATTCTGTTGCATTTCTTGTGCGCCAGATGAATTTAGGGACTTCTTTTCGAACTTTGGTGATGTGAAGGAGCAACAGATCATGAGGGATCATTCTAGTGGCCGTTCCCGTGGATTTGGATTTGTTACATTTGAGTCTGAGCGGTCTGTTGATAATATTTTAGCAGATGGAAACAAGCTTGACTTCGCTGGAACTCAGGTACGTAGAATTCTCCAAATCTTTGAACAAACTGTTACTTGGAGTATTAGTGAAATAAGCTACCATTTTTTATTCCGCACTTTTATGGATATCATTTGTGGTTTAATATGTCTTATTGCAACTCTTGATTCATGGTGAAAGTAGTATCTTCTTTTGAATATCTATTCCCATCCCTTCACTTTTATGTGTAAATCGCCTTTGATATGGCAAGAACTGTTCTGTTATAGTATGCTGGGCTTCATTTCCTTTCATTTACCAAATTTGAAGGCACTTAGCTATCTAAACAATTTAGTTTTTCTTCTTTGATAAAATTATAGTATAAAATACACATACAAATCTACTATATCAAAACACGGTTAAATGAAGCACCCATCGTCCATGCTGGTCATTAATAGCATAGCTGTTGCATAGCATGCGTCCTTTGTTAATAATTTTACTCTGGATAGGCAATCAACTATTCTTGGCATTGCAGTTTTAGCGGTTGAATCTCTTATTTTATGTTATAGAGTTTTCATTCATGTGAGGGTATCCGTTTCCTTTACTATGTAGGTGGAAATAAAGAAGGCAGAGCCAAAGAAGCCTAATTATCCACCACCACCATCCAGGCATCAAAGCAATTCTAGAGCTGCATTTGGTGGAGGGCATCGAGATACTTATGGTGGCTATGGCAGTGGTTTTGATGGTCGTAGCTTTGCCCCCAGCTCTTACAGATCAGGCGGCGTCTACAGTGGTAGACCTAGGGACTACGGTGGATATGATGGTTCTGAATATCATGGTTATAGTGGATACGGTCCTCCTGCTGCAGCTGGTAGTTATGGAGGATATAGGATGGATCCTACATTAGGATACTCAAACCGTTTTGGGGGTGCCTATGGTCGAGGCTATGATCTCAATACTCATTATGGTGGGCCGAGAGATAGCTAACACAGGATACGACAATGGTGGATATGGCGGCAGTTATGATGCTGGTTTTGGTGATGGCTATGGAGGCGGAAGTAGAGGTTCGATCTATGGAAACAGAGGAGGATATGGAGGGGATGGGGGTGGGGGTGGAGGTGGAAGGTACCATCCTTACGGAAGATAGGAAATTTTTAGATAGCCATCGTCTGTTGCACTAGGATGCAGTATTCACATCTTCTTACCCTTTCTTTTGAAAAATCTAATGGTAACACTAGTTTTTTATTTATTTTATTTTATATTCTATTTTCTATATATATATATATATACTACAACCAAACGATAATGTAGATCATTACAAAATTCTAGGACGTAACCAAACCAAACCGTTAGCGAACTATTCGAGTCTTTAGAATTATATATTATTATTTATTTATTAATATTCAATAATTAAATATTTTATATTAACTCACGCAAATATGATAATAAATTAAGTGATTATTTAAATATTTAAATACTTTTTACCGTTTATAATTATATTTTGTTAGTTTGTTTATTTAATATTATGAATAACATTAAATGTTTATAAACGAAACATTCTTTTAATATCCAGGTACAAAATTATTTAAATGTTCATGAAAATATATTCATAAACAAGTTACTTTATGTGTTCGTGAACATTCGCGAGTCTTAACAAATAGTTTGAATTCGAGCTCGAGTTCGATATTTATTTTCTTGACGAGTTCGAGCTCGGGCTCGAGTTCGATAATTTCTTAACAAACGATCCTCAAACCTAGTAGTGTTCGACTCGGCTCGGTTCAATTACATCCCTACAAAATTCCCCACAATTAACAAAGGTTAAAAGAAAGGGCTGAGTAGTTCATTCCTTTTGTAAGTCAGGCAACCCACCTGCCTTTAAGGCTAACAAATCAGCATAATCACAATCATGACAATTTGAAAAAAGAAATTATTTGAGTAAAACATCCTAGCAAAATTTTGATATCACAAAACTAAACTGAAATTGGGGTTGTTCATCAATCTAATAACCATATCCTCATTGTTCATCTTCATGCAAAATTTTCTTCAATGAATTTAAAAATCTAACACTTAATTCCAAAAACATAAATGGAGTAATAAATTTATCAAGAGTGTAATTATCAAGGGAGCTACCAAATACCCTAATTAGTTAGTTTGTGCATGCACTTACCTAATTGATAGTTTACCTATCTTTCGGGACCTATATTAAAAAAACTCCACGCGTCAAGAAGAAAGGGAACTTATTCTTTTACAATAAAGCTTTCTGCACATGAACTGTTAAAGAGTAATTTAGGTCATTTACATCATAATCCTTCCCGATGAATTGTTGGACTAATAATTAATTAATTAAGGCGATTACCATAATTGATAATCCATCCAGAATTTAAAAGAGTGCAGCTATTAAACGAGTGAGGATAAATAGGATAATAGAATGTGACATACGTGTTCTTAAAATGGTTTGGAAAATTAGGCATATTCTTGTATTATAAATTCTGCCAAATCATTTGTTGCAATACATATAGTAAATTGATTAATTATTCATCAAAACTCAGCCTCTTTACTCTACTCCCTCTCAGTGAATTTGACGAAGTTCTTTCTACAGGGTTTACCATGCTACTCACTAATCTTTAAGGTTTAACGTTATCATTAGAGTTTAGAATATTTAAGATCATAATTAATTTTCAATTAATGAATAAGAACTGGAGAATTTTAGTTAAAAAATTTAAGGTCCAAACCCATTGCAAATAGGTGAAGATCATTATAAATTAGGCTTATATAAGAGCCCTTTAACAGGCCAAATTTTTATATGTCAATGGTTAGAAAGGTTTTTTTTAGGATACATATTTAATTTTTCTCCTACTTAAAGTGACAACAACTTAACTAAAAGTGTTGTAATTAGGTAATAAAATATAGTAAGAGATGTAGATGTTGGAATTTTGAAATGTGGATTTGAGTTAGGTAGAGTATTGCTGCTATAAATGTGTGAAGTGAGGAGAAGCAAATTTGCAAGAAACACATTTAATCATCATACCACTCTTTGCAAATTATACATCCAATCCAAATACTTCAACACCTTAACAAAATTTCTCCATAATGGACCAAGCAGCTTCAAAAAAACTCCCCCTAAATTTGCTTGCCATTTTGATGATCACCGCCACAGCCACCGCCGCGGAGCCCCGAAACATCTTCATACTTGCGGGCCAAAGCAACATGGTGGGGAAAGGCGGAGTGGTGGGCCGGGGACACGGAGTTTTCGTATGGGACGGAAAGGTCCCCGAGCAATGCCACCCCGACCCGCGCATCTTCCGCCTCAACAACGAGTCAGTATGGGAGATTGCGCGGGAGCCCCTCCATGAAGGCATCGGGCACCAGGTTTGCGGGGTGGGGCCCGGCATTCCCTTTGCCAAAGCCATCATAAAGCCCAGAGAGACGGTCGGGCTGGTGCCCTGTGCCCAGGGCGCCACTTATTTTAGCCAGTGGGCACGGGGCACCGAGCTCTACGACCGGATCTTGACCCGGGCTCGGGCCGCAGTTACCAGAGGAGAGGTCCTTCGGGCCCTCCTCTGGTACCAAGGGGAAAATGACTCGATCTATAAAGAATTAGCAGATTCGTACAAAAGCAAGCTGGTGCAGTTCTTCATGGACATGCGAAATGATCTGCAATATCCCTCTCTGCCAATCATCCAAGTAAGTCATTGATTTGAGTATTAATTAATTATTAATTATAGTATAGTATTTAATTAATTAATGTTGGTTACAACAGGTGGCACTGGCATCCGGCGGGAATTACACAGAAATAGTGAGAGAAGCACAGTTGTACACTAGGCTTCCAAACTTGTACACTGTGGATGCCTTCGGGCTTGAGGTGACGAAGAACGACCCTTTGCATCTCACCTCCTCGGCTCAAGTGCAGCTCGGCGCAAAGTTAGCCGCCGCCTACAACAATATAACTAATCTCTAATTAATTACTCCTAAAACTTATTTATGGAGTATTTTTCTTATTTTATTTCTTTCTTCAAAGCCAGCAATTAATTAATTACTTGATTAGGTAACTTAAATGTACGATTTTATAATTAGATAAGGACCCTTTTTTATATACTCCATATGTATGCGCAATAATTCATAATTAATATTTTGAATGTAGATTAATTATCCATCTTAAAAATAACAATATTTCTTTAGCAATCTCTAGAGATTGTTCATAAAATCAACTGCACAAAAGTTATACGCTAGAGAAGCTTGGGACTTAATCTGATTTGTGTCAGAATTATTACAAGGATTGTGTTCTAACACATCTGCTACTATTGAATTATTAAAACATTCTTGCGTGGCAAAATTACAGTAGAATTCTACGCAGCAAGCACCTAAAGAATCTATGGCATAACCCTCCTCACTACATAAGAAGGCAGTAATCACGTTGTTGCATTCCTTTGTCAAATTATTCCCGCAACCTCGATTATCGGCGTCCATGCAACTGCCTGGATATTGGGGTGTTAATATTTCAGATGTCTCTATTTTACTCGAGTTTATAATTATCGTCATAATTATCAATTTAAACAGTCTCTTCATCTTCAGATATTTATTTGATCTTCTCCAGCTCTTTAAGAAATATAAATAAATGTAGTATGTATTTATAGTTTGTAGATTAAAGTTATTTTGAGTTGAAACCCCTGTATGCAGGCATTTATGGCCATATTATAATTTGATATATATTGTGTGTATTTATTAATTATTGTTGTGTTAATTGGAACTCAAATTTAATTTGCACCAATTTAACTGTCAAATACTTTAATGAAACCCGTTAGTATTAATTAATCTGATAATTAAAACAATAAATAAGATAGCAATGTATATATGGTGTACCCCACCATTAGGGGCCCCCACCGCCCCTGCCCTGGGGATTGGTGGAGGAGGTAAATCGCAGGATGTGCCTCAAGTGGCTTATAGGGAGATAGCAATGTATATATGTTAGCTAGCTAGGGAATCGACGAAATAGTTTTAAAGGTTCTATTTTTGTTCAAACAGTAATTTTTTCCCAATTAATTAATATAACTCTTTAATGAGTGAGTCTCTTGTCTCTCGTGCGCCCGGGCACGCGAATTTAGATTCGTGTCCCTTTACAATTTAAACTCGTTAACAATACATAAGTTTAAATAAAATAGAGAGGGGAATAGTTTTGTTCACATGGGATACAGACCGCGTCCCAGATAGCGCAGGAGCTTTTGCCCTCTTTAATTGATCGATTTGAGATGAAAGTTATTATGAAACCGAGTGGTATGCGGATACTACATGGCAACCCAAAATAAAACTCATCCAATTATCTCCTTGTCACACTACATTTAATTAAACTATAAATGTTTTTTTATTTTCAAATCATGATAAAAATTTTAGAAGTTCCTAATTTAATATTATGAATATTAAACTAAGTCCTAGCTTGATCATGTCATTTCAGAGCTTTATTTTGTGTGGGTGAATTGTAAATTAATCTGTGAATGAATGTTATATATGTTTGATTTTATTGAAATGTTAATGATAGAATTTCAGAAGACAGATAAAGGGTTTGAATATTTGTACTAGTTTGGTAAACGTGTCAAATGTATGAGAATGATCAAGATGAAGAATATTAATTATAACATTATGTGTTTACCTAATTAAAGAAATGTAAATAAAAAGTAAACGAATAATAAATAGTACTCATTTGAAGGTGGCCTTATTATTGAGGTTTTTTTTTTCACTCATGAGGAGTTTAGCGATAAGTGAATTAATTCACCTGATTAGTATTGAACCATTTTGTTTGTTTTTTAAAAAATAAAATTAAAAATTCATGAGCTATTTTCCTAGGTACGTATCTTACGAGTCAAACACTTCATTTTAGAGCTCTCTAGTGATTTAAAAAAAAATGCAGGGGGGAAAACAAAGTCAGTATATTTGAAACATAATTTTCAATCCTAAACGCCTTTGTTAAAAAACGAAAAAGAAAAAAAAGACATTGTTTTTGCCAAAGTCCAAAGAGTGGTCGTTTTACTATTTAAATAAATGGTTGGAGATTAGCATTTTGTTAGAGTTACTTTCTACTTATTCTTCCTCCTCCTTTCCTTCTTTCTTTCTCTCTCTTTATTTTATTTTTTTAAAAGAATATTATTACTTTTAGATATAAAATTTTACCTAAATAAAGAGTACAAAATACAAATATAGCACGCCTATATTACCTCCATATTAATAAATAATCTCTCCTTATCATAATAAATTTTATATTTTTAATTTTAGTCCGTTCCACAGTAAATTTCACAATCTCAGATAAAGAAACATAAATCAATCTCAAACCTTAAAAGTACATTTTAAATAAAGATTTACTCCCTCCGTCCCATAGAAGTTGGTATAATTTTTTTGGGCACGGAGATTAAGGAATATAATAATTTAATGTAAAGTGGAGTAAAATGAAGTGAGAGAAATAATATATAATTTGTAGTGGGTATGAGTATAATAATTTAATGTAAAGTGGAGTAAAGTGAATTGAGAGAAATAATATATAATGTGTAATGGGTAGTTGTATTAGAGGTGATATATGGAGCCCATTAGAATAGATTAATTATTTTTGTGTGGGTCCCATTTATTAAAAAGGAAATGTGTCAATTTTAGTGGACAAACCAAAAAGGAAATTGTATCAACTCCTATGGAATGGAGGGAGTATAATAATTAACACACATATTATATTTTATACTTCCTTGATATATTTTTATTTTGTTTTCATCCTTTTCATTTTGCTCGTTCCACAAAAGGTTTTATTTTCTTAAAAACAAAAAGTCATAACAACTACTATCTCTCGCTGAGTATTTTATTTTTAAAAAAAAATCATCATAATACATTTAACATAATTTATTATTTATTTATTCTAAAATAATATTATAATACCTCTAAAAATCAAAATTTTCTTAATCTTCATATCAGTCAAATATGAAAATATGAAACTCTTTAAAAGTTAATAAAATTAATAAAAAAATAATTTTTCATAAACTCTATTTTTACCGTAATGATACAAGTTTTGTGTGACGAATAGAGTAGTATGTGCCTCACTGTAGAAGCGATTTAAGAGGGTTAGTTTGGGTGGGGTAGGGAAAGAGAAAGAATTGTCCAAGTTGAGTGTGGGGTTGATCATATTAATTTGCAATCAGTATTGAATGATATTCACCATTAAGTTCAACAATCACGATTAATTGAGACTTGCCAGTTTTTGGATTATGCATCTGATTTGTGATTATGTGAATGTGAATTTTCTTTTCTCTATTCTCTTCGCCATAAAATCGAACTTTAAAACTTTTCTGTGATTTCCTTAACCTTTTTTTTTCCGTTAAAAAATGATCAAAATTGATGGAGAAAAAAAAAATTAGAATAAGAATTAAAAAATGATCAAACTTGAAAGCCACATACTTCTAAAACTACTAATAAGTTGGTATTCATTTTATAACAAAGTGGGTTAACTCAAATGTCCAATGAACTTCTCATTAATGCAAGTGATTCAAGAGGGGTGGGGAGTTATAAGGAGATATGAAGAAAAATCTTAGAATATGGGTGAACCGATTTTGATTCTATTTTGGATGGTTCCGGTGTCGGTTTTGATTATTTTGTGTATGTGTAGACTCACACATGCCCAACAAAGAAATACGTTCCGGTAGTGCTCCGGTCTCGGCAGATCTTCCCCAAGGTAAAACGGCTTTTTCTTTCCGACCCCAAGAACGACTTTTCCGTTTCCTTTCTGAAGGTGCAGCACCGCCTTTCTGAAGGTGCAGCACCGCGATCGCTAACTCCGACGAACGAAAAAAAATGGAGAACTGGATCATAACTATGATGTAAATGTTTTGAGATGCAAGTGCTTGTTGATTGTGGTGTGTTGGAATGTAGGGTGAATGACCCTATTTATAGGTGCATCATACCACTCATCCATAATGGCAATTGCATGATTTACGACGTATTAATTGCTGATGGCGTAATTCCCTCTCTAATCAGCAATTATGACAAATTGATTGCTGATTGCGTGAGCAATTATGAAAAATTGATTGCTGATTGCGTGATTTTCTCTAATCAGCAACTATGGAGGGTTATTGCGTCCAGATTCAACGAACCTATTTCAAGTTCAACAAATATTTTCATATGAAAGGATTCGTCTTCCCGCTTGATCCGATTTTTTTAGGATTTCCTTCTACGTGGCACAATAATTTCGTATTAATTCTCAATACGCCTCACATAATCTCTCTAGTAGATGAGCCAAATTACACTCATTGAGCCAAATTACACTAATTGATTGATTAAATTAATTTCTACAACATGACCAACAACTCAATACTAATACTAACTATCCAATTTATATAAAAGGATAATATTTCTTAAAATTATTTTTGACGTAACAATAACTTTTAAAATTATTTTCGTTTCTATCAACTATATTATGTTTGAAATAACCAATCAAGAAAATTAAGTCAGCACATTAGAGGTTCAAGCTAAAATTTCACCTGAATTATGAGAATTTATCGCAGTTATTATGCTGATGAAATTGACAAAAGCTTGTGTGTGTCCGGTATACGAAAGCACATTCTGTGTGCCTTTAGAATATTGTGTTAAATTGTATACTCTTTAGTATAAAGATGTGTATCATTTACTTTACAAGGCAAAAACTTGTGTGCGTCCGGGGGCACGGAAACACACTTCGTGTGCCTTTAAAATTTTGTGTTAAATTGTATACCCTTAGTATAAATCCTTTATTTTCTGAAAAAAATAAAAAATATAATGAAAAATGTATACTTTTAGAATAAAATAGTATATCCTTATTAATTAAAATATATATCCTTTAAAATAAAATAATGTACTATTATTCATAATACTAAATTCGCGTGCGCGGGTGAAAAGTTAATTCGACATGAGTTGAGGGGCAGGGGCTCGCGAGTAGCACTCTCCAAACGACGTCGTCAGAGCAGTTAAAGTCTGCTTCCTCTGTTCTTTGCGTTTTTACTGAAACTCCGTTTAAAATAAAATGCGCGTTCGGTCCTCGCTTTCTCTCTCCTCGATCACCCAATTATCTCTCGTTCTCAATTCCCGAAAACCCCTCTCCAAAAATCCTCCAAAACTCTCATCCAAACTGCGATTCTTCTCTCATTTTTCCCTTCAGTTGTCTCCCTGCTGCGCCATGGCCGGAGAATCGGAGAGCTTCTCCACCACCACGGCGGAGGAGAACGTCAAGTACGGCTTCGAGCGAAGCGAGATGTACCAAGCCAATCTCAGCGGAACAGTTGAACCCCCGTACGAGCGCCACGTGTTTCTCTGCTACAAGTCTCACGAGTCATGGCCTCCACGCGTGGAGGACTCCGACTCCGATCCGCTTCCCAAACTGCTCGCATCTGCTCTGAAAGCTCGGAAAAACGACATCAAAATTAAGGTTCGTGTTATTGATAGGGAATTCTTTCGCAATTTTAGTTTCTTCTATTGATTTTCTTACTTGTCGTGAAGTGGCCGGTTTAATCGCGGTATAATTTGTGAATCGACGTCTGTGCTTTAGTGAATTAGTTATAATATGTTTGTTTTTCTTCATCTGATTTAAATAAGGTTTAATTATATATTTATGCATTTCAATTGATACAGTTAATAAACTTCTTCACTTGAAGTAAATTGAGCTTAGTTGTTAGATTTCTGTTTACTGAAGTTGTTCTAGTTCATTCAAGTTTATATGGTATCACTTGGTGAACTGGCATTTGTTATTTGCAGACTTCATCCATTGTTGATGTTGTTGTTGCTCGATGCTCTGTTTCCTATGTAGTTCTTGGTTAAAGGTCGATTTAGGTTTAGTGTATGTCTGAAGTTTGCTCTAGTAATTTTTCACACTTTGTGATGCCAGCTTTTGACCTGTGTTTTTCTGAATTGTAGACTCGTTTTACTGTGTGTGAGGGATTTGATGGGTTGACGCTGTCGGATGGAGATGTTCTATTTTTTCCTGAGATGATTGTATACAGGTACGTATGTAGATTCTATAAGATCTCTACTTATACTTAAAAATGAACTAAGTTTATATTGGTCTGTACTTTATGAAATTTTACTTGTAGCACTTAACTTAGCTTGAGACCTATTATTCCATTTACAACTGTGTTTTGATTGAACTACTTTGAATGAGTGAATCTTAAATTTTCCTAATTAGAGTGGTTTTAAAGTTCAACACTAATTAATAGTGCAAAATGTGAGTGGTTGTTACAATGTTAAAAGATACTACATAAGATAAATCCTGCATCCAACAAAGCTGGTGAATTTCACTAATAAGATTTTAATATATGTCCCTCTAATCCTTAATCCATGTGCAACTTTATGTTGTTGTATGGTTTAGATTATGTTCTTTTGATTAGTTTGGCCGCTATTGGATTGTTGTATCCTGATTGACGCTTTTCATGTCATCATAAATTGCTTTTGCTTGATGTGATATGACTGCCACTTTATGTTCATAGCTGTAATGTTTATGTTGCTTATGCTGAGGTTCCAGTCTCGTCTGTATATGTGAAGTATCTCTTTAAATTCAAAATTTTTTATATTTTAGATCTTTCTTTTGTTTATTGAAGGGGATTGAAAGATTCAGATGTCGACAATTTTGTTGAGAATGTGCTCGTTAGCGGCACCCCTTGGTTGTCTGGGGTACAAGAGGAGTTGTCTGGTTCGTATGTCTTTGTTTGCGCTCATAACAGCCGAGACAAGAGATGTGGTGTATGCGGACCAAAACTGATTGAAAAATTCAAAGAGGTCATTGAATCTAAGGACTTGAAGAGCGAGATATATGTGACTGCTTGTTCACATGTAGGAGGGCACAAATATGCTGGCAATGTTATAATTTTTAATGCGGATTCTGCTGGGAAAATTGCTGGTAACTGGTAAGAGCCATGGCTTTATTGCATTCTCAAACTATCCACAGTAGTTCCATTTATGCTGTTATGTATCAACATATGATTATAGCATATTATATTTGATACTATTTTTTTTTTAACGATGACAATCAAATTATTCTTGTATCTAATATAGGTATGGCTATGTGACTCCTGATGATGTCCTTGAATTGGTTGATAAACAAATTGGGAAAGCAGAAGTTATTGATCGGATCTGGAGGTTCGTGTTTCTTCTTCTTCTAGGTTTGAAAATTAAGCCTGCGTTCTCTTATCAATTGTTTAAAGACAGTTAAATCTAATGTTATTTCTTCTTAAGTATAAATTATTTGAGTTGAAACCAATAAATTTAAACTCTGTGGAGATTTAGCCAATTATGATAGCCTATGCATTTCTGATATATGATTAATTGCATGTTATGTCTTTGTTTTACAATTAACTTTTAAGAAAAATTGTTTTGTTCTCATACTACTACTACATCATTCATGAGAATCTAGAATCTCTTATGATTTTATATAGGGGCCAAATGGGTGCAAATGTCAAAGAAGCTGAGAAGGTTGAGGAACCGAAACCTGCTAATGGAACAATTCAGAGCAACAATGAAAAACAGTCTCAAGAGATAATTTCCGAACAGAAAACAGAAAGTGTGGGAAGTTGTTGCCAAGGTGCAAATGGATTTTCTTGCTGTAGAGATGATAATGCTGAGAAGCAGACAGATACTAAAAAAACAGGAATGTGTTCCTGGACAGGGAGATGGGAGCAGCGTCACGTCCTCACGACTGTTGCTGTGGTGGGTGCGGTTGCTACCGTTGCTGTGGCTTACGGTGTGTGCCGTAAAGCAAGGTGAAGTGCGTTGTTATTTTGAAGAGACTTCTTGCCCTCGGTTAATGGCTAGCTCTCTGAATACACTACTTGATGCAAAAAATAGACTATTATAGATTGATGATCTAGTAATTTGAGATTTAATATACTCAGTTGATTGGTTCGCACGATTTGAATAAAAAAAGTGGTTGTTTAATAAGAAAATGTAGCTACAAAGGTACTTCTTGCTGTCGAATATGTGAAACCTCTATTAACATATTGCTTATTCATGTTGTTGCCAAATAGATATGTTATGAATCATATCCGCACTTCCTCAGTTTTATCTCTTCCTGTTTTTCTACTTTCCCTATGAAACAGCAATGAAATTTATTATTGAGTGAGGCTATTGTGCCCCGGGGACACCGTTCCCTTTTGCAATTTAAACCCCTAGCAATACATAGGATTAAATAGAATATGCAGGGGGAGTGTTGTGTTCCCATGGGGCACGGTGTGTTCTCGGGGGCACACAAGTTTTTGCCTTAATTATTTCCTCCGTTTCAGCAGAGCTTTCACTCTACTTTTATAATTTTTACAAATGAGGTGTGAAAGATACGCAGGGACAAAGGGAGTAGTTCGGATCTTTGTACTGCATTCTTGAATCTCTTCAAATCATTGTATAATGGGCTCTCTAATTTCTGTACATCTGTGGTTTTACTGGTGTTGTAGACCTTATGTAATGATGTATTTGTTGCAATTTATGTTTATGGGTGGTGTAATTATGTGCGACTTTTTAGTAGGTCTTATATGACATGAAAGAAGTGGGTGTATTATTTCTTGATCAACTTCGAAGGTATACTTGTGTGGTGTGTGACAGAAGAAAGAAATCATTTTATTTTTCAAGATAATATATACTATCGTAATAGAAGCCTAGCGTAGGAGTGTAGTTTCATGCTCATCATGAATTGTATTATTAATTGCTCATTATTACACACGACTTCCTTGACTATGTAGGGCAAAATTTATGTTTTGCTCGGAGTTGAACTATGATTGTTGACACACTTGCAAGAAAATACAAATATTACTACAAAATTACAAATGATTAGGTCGGTGTGGATTTCTTATTTAATTTCGATATGCATGTAAACTCACACGTGTAAACGTAAACCAGAGTGGGCTCACTTTGAATTATTTATTTATTGGAAACTATTTGAGACTAACAGTTGCTTAATTAATGAATTAAGATTCCACTTTTATATTTACCCTTAATTAATTAATGAATTAAGATTCCACTTTTTATATTTACACCTGAGTGTTCTATGTCAGATTTATATGTTATTAAACACATTAAAATAACTAAATTATGAAAAACCACTTCATAATCCAACTAATTATGTACAAAAGGGAAAAAAGATGACCCATCCATAACTAAAAAAAGACAAAACCCCATCTAAAGATTCTAAACCTTGACCTCCTAGATCAAACAACAAAGATGTTGCAGTACTAACTAAGGACTAAAGAAGACCCCATCAAAACCCTAACCTTCTAGACTCAACATCAAAGATGTTGAACTACTAAAAAAGGACTAAAGATAACCCATCTAAACCCTAACCTTCTTGATCAAACAACAAGGATGTTGCACTACTACATAAGGACTAAACAAAATCAAGTTCTAAGTTTAGCAATCATCTCCTCCACAACTTGAGAAGAAGTTCCATTGTCCCATTCCTCTCTATCTATCTCCCTCATCACCTTCTCCAACGCCACATTCTTCTTATGCCTGGCTTTCGACCCGCCTTCGTCTCCGTCTCTGAGCAAGAAAAGCAAAGCGTTGGCCTTCTTTCTTGCAACCGATGTACCATGTACACTCAACTGCAATAGCCCTGCCATTGCACCTTCCCTCAAGATCTTCCCCCTGTAGTTCTCCCTGCATGTTTCGCATATCGTCAGCAAAACTCCGACCGCATGCTCTTGGCAGGCCGCCGTGCCCTCCTCCACCGCCTCCACCAGCATCCCGATCACGCCGTTCGTCTCGCAAGCCTATTGTTGAAAACACACACTAAATTTACTAAGTACTCTATAAAGATTTTGGTAAAAACAACTTTTTGCCTTTTTCTATGTGAAAAGAAATCAATTGATGAGACTTAAAATAGTAAGCTAGAATAATACCCGACTCAAAGCAACTTGTGATGAAGAAATGAAAGATTCCAATAAGGCCATTGCTCTCTCCACCAAGTTGGACGATTTGTCCGACTGGTAGATCAGCTGAGCCACCGTGATCAACCCACCGGAGTCGACCACCACCGGCAAACCCTGCTTAGAAGCTGACAGAGAGTGCAATGTGGATATGACATCCAACATGGCCCGTTGGCTCACTCTCCCCGAACCCATCATCTTCAAGAGCAGTCGAACCGCCCCGGACGAGGCGATTTCGGCCCTGTTACCCGAACAAGAAGAGAGAACCATCAGAGCAGCCACGGCCAGCTCTGATAAGGACTCATTCCGCCATTGAAGGACCTTCACTATGCCTGGAACAGCCCCAGCTTTTTCTATAAGAAGTTTGTTCCTGCAAAATTAACACATTCTTTTACTATAATTCAAGAATCCATGATAATATTTTCAACAATTCATTTCAAAATAATCCACACCTTTCACTTCCAAAAGCAAGATGGAGCAGAGCAAACAGAGCAGCTTCAATGGATTCATAATCTTGGCCATGAAGCATGACAACCAAGGGAGGAATGACTCCATTATCAGCCAGTTTCTTCTTCTGTTTAGTAGAGAGAGTTGCAATCTCTCTTGCTGCTTGCATTTGACCCACTCTGTCATCTCCACCAAACAGAAGAGCTTCCGCCATGGCTGCGTGTAAAAGGTTGCTGTCAAGTATATGTAGAGTGTAGAGTGATTGCTTCAAGATGATGCAAGGTTTTTCCTTTTTTTTTTTTTTTTTTTTTTATTGGTTTGAGATTGAAGCAATCTACTATTCCTTTTGGTACCTACCCTAAGTGGAAATACCTTTGATTCTATCTTTGCCTTTCTATTTATAGAATGACGAATTTAAGAGAAAGCCGTTGTAATGGATATTATATCGGGAATAATACTATACGAGATCTCGTGCAATCTATATCTCGCGATTGTTCTTTTGTTAGATTACTACTGTTAGAGTGACTTGGATTAAATATTAAACGATTTATCTTCTTATAAACTTAATATTTTAGATGAGCTGACCATCCATTTATTAGGGAATAATACTATACGAGATCTCGTGCAATCTATATCTCGCGATTGTTCTTTTGTTAGATTACTACGGTTAGAGTGACTTTGGATTAAATATTAAACGATTCATCTTCCTATAAACTTAATATTTTAAATGAGCTGACCATTTATTATGGTATTAGAGAATTTTACTACAACCCATTTATAAAAAAATCTATAAATTTAATATTTTAGATGAGCTGACCATTTATTAGGGTATTAGAGAATTTCACTACCATCCATTTATAAAAAAAATTCTAAATGCAAGGTTTGAGGTAAAAAAAATTTGCATGCACGTGAGGAGAAGAATTAGAGTGATTTGATTAAATATTCCCCGTCTTCTGCGTGCATGTGAGAGGGATGTGTTAAAGTGACTTGATTAAGTATTAAACGATTTATCTATTCAGGGAGTTTTTTTGATGAGGTGATCATTTAACAAATGTGTTCACTATTATTTTTCGTCAGATTATAATATTAATGCATTTTTTTCTGTATACTATAATATATCATGAATAATACTAGGCGGGATGTCGTAACTACGAGTTTAAATCTATATTTAATACTCTTCACGATTATTTTTCAATCAAAATTAAGATTATAATATTAATACATTTCTTTCCATTATCGGAACTTTAATCAAAATTAAGATTATAATATTTATACATTTCTTTCTATTATAATGGATACTATATCGCAAATAACATTGTACCAGATTTCGTGACTCACGAGTTTCAATCTATATTTGATACTATTTCGCCATTATTATTATTATTATTATTATTATTATTATTATTATTATTATTATTATTATTATTATTATTATTATTATTATTATTATTATCAGGATCATAATAATAATGAATTTCTTTAAAATATAAACTTCTTCCTCCCACATATAGACCTCATTTACTTTTGAGAAATACTCCCCGTCTGCCTGAAATAAAATCTTTTAGGTTTGTGTACGTTGATTAAAGAATATTATTTAATGTGCAATGAGTAGTTATATTAGTGGAAGTATGGACCTCATATTTTAATTGTAATAGTGGATTTGTGTGAGTCTTATGTGTGTAAAAAATGAAATAATCATTTTTGGGGCGGACGATCAAAATGGAAAAAATATACTCTTTCGAGTGGACGAAGGGAGTAGTATAATATTTAATGTATAGTATATAGTTATATTAGTGTTGTGTGTGAGCTCTACGTGGAATAAATTGTGTGGGTTCCACTTGACAAAAAAATATAAACCTTAACTTTGAGACAAATCAAAATGAAAAATATAGACCTTAATGCAAGACGGAGGGAGATCCTCTTCTTGACATACTCCCTCCGTCCGATTTAAATACTCTCATTTACTTTTTTCACGTGAATTAAGGAACATTATTATTTAATTTGTAGTGAGTAGTTATATTAGTGGGTGTATGAGACCCATATTTCAATATTAGTGAGTGTGTATAGGTCCATATGTCTAAAAAGAATATGAAACCTTTTGGGGCGCACGCCCAAAATGGAAAAAAATGAACTATTTTAAGTAGATGGAGGGAGTATTTATTTACTTTTTTTTTTTACATTGAATTAATGAATATTCACTCCTTTTAGCATAAGAGTTACATTTTATTAATTAGGGATCCCACCAAAAGAATTACACTTTCTTGGTAACTAGAACTCACACAAAATAATCATTATATAAATTCATGGGGCACACATATAAGATTAATACAACTATCAACTATACATTAAAATATTATATTTATCGGCCCTATCAAACCACTTCACATTAAAATACGATATTTCTTAATCTCCTTACAAAAAACAATAAACGTAACTCTTTAAATGAGACGGATAAAGTATATATAATTTTTATTGTATAATAGGTTGAAAATATAATATTTTAATATTTAGTTGGTAGTTGTATTATAGTGTGTGATCTCATGAGAACATATTACTTAATCCCTTCGTCTCATAAATAAATTCATACATATTATTTTTGTCATTCCATAAATAAATTCACACTTAAGCCATCAATACGAGCCGACGAGGCGGGATGGGCTATAATCCACCTCAACCTGCATTTGACGGGCATAGACGAGCTAGAATTTATATGCCCAACTCATCTAAAGGTGGGTTGCGGGCCATGGCGGGCCAACCCATTATTTTTAGGATGATATTTTTAAAATTATATTAAGTTTTTACAAAATATTATTATGTCAAACAAATAATTAAAATATAAATATAGATCCTACAAAATAACTCCATGAACTAACTGATAACAATTAACCATAAACAAAGATCATAAATTAAACAACATAAAGTTTATTAATTATATATACTTCTTAAAAATTTAAAATAAAACAACATAAGTCTAATTATCCTAAAATACCACAAAAGTATACTAGTACTAGTTCTAAAGCCCAAGCACACAAGCATAAAATATGGAGTAATTATAAAGTCTTTTCAAAATTCATCCATAATAATATTATTATAATATAAACATATCAATGTTCATGTTGCTCAATTTTATCATCATCAATCTTCAAATGATTAGATGTTTTAAATGTTTGTCATTTGCATTTACCTTTGCTTCTAATCCATATACATTCATTAATATATTTAAATTTTAAGAATTAAAAATAATTTCAAAATCAAGCAAAATAGAACTTTAAATTATCTACGAATTCTATATATATATGGTACAAAATGCTTAGAATATTCATCTTATGATTTAATCCATTATTTTGAAAAATAATAGAAAAAAAAGAAAGAACAAATATTTGGGATATTAAACACTATGCCATTAGCCAAATAAAAAAAAATCAAAACTTGCTCACCTGCCCAGGCCTGTCCCCGTTTGGGCCAGTCCGAATAATAGAAAAAAAAAGAAAGAAAGAACAAATATGTGAGATATTAAACACTAGAACATTAGCAAAAAAAAAAAATAATAAAATAAGAAAAATCAAAACAGGCTCACCTGCCCAGGCCTATTCCCGTTTGGACCAGTTCGTTCAGGCCCGCCTCCAAACAGACTGAAAATTTTACAGCCCAATCTATTTTCATAGAGACGTGGGTGGTTTGACTCGATGAACCTAATCAATTTTGACAGCTCTAATCGATACCCCTAAATAAAAAAAATAACACAATATTAGATCACCGCACTACACACTTTAATTTAAAGTAAATTTTGGAAAAAAAATTGTCTTTTTTTAAAAATTATTATAGGTGCAGCGAATATATATACTTTATATTTTAATTAATTACTAATAAAATTGAAAAGAAATTACACTTTATCAAAATAAAATACTCTTTTACTATATTAAAGAATATAAATTAATTAATTGGATAGTTTAGTTAAAATATTTTTTTATATTAGTTATATAAAATTTTAAATTAAATTTATGCATTAAATTTGAAATATTCATATTAAAAAAAATTCTTGTTAAATATTTTTCTGTTAAAGTAATTATTTTTATTATTATATTCTTATATTATTTAGAAGTTAATATTTAATATCATATTATATTATATATATATACTAATATCTTGTATTTACAGGCGGCTGTATTTATAGGTAAACTAGGATCTAAAGACTGAGATGTCACTTAGTTCAAGGAACATTTGCTATATATAGCAGTATATACTTACATAATGGACCCACAAAGTCGTGAAGGCAGTGGTCGAAACTTGTAGAGATTGTAATTACGATATTTCTGCCGCTTATTCCCAACTGCAAACATGTTAGCATGTTCGCGTAAATCCTTTTTTATAAGTAGAAATAGAACTCATATACTATGCATTGAATATATGTTTAAAGTGTCAGTTTAGGTGAAATTTTTGTCACACCATTTTCTCTTCTGAGTAATTATTATTTTTAATTAAAAATATTACTCCCTCCGTCCCACGTATTTTTACCCACTTTCCATTTTGGGGTGTCCCACGTATTTTTACCCATTCCATTTTTGGCAAAAATACATAATATTTTATTACCTACTTTTTACAATCCCAACAACTTTAATTACTTTTTTACACTTTATTCATCATTCCCAATAACTTTATTCACTTTTTCTTTTTAAATTACTAATTTATCCCTACTTTCTCTTACATTATATATTAAAAAAATAAAACGTCTTAATCTCCGTGCCCGTACAAACGGGTAAAAATACCCGGGACGGAGGGAGTATTATTTTTCTCTTATAAATATTGTCATATTGTATTTATCTTAAAATTTGATTATGAAATATAATTTACTTCATTTTTAATCACTTAATTATCATTCTTTATTAGAATGTTATCATTTATTATTTGTTTGGTAAAATTTATACATCAACATTCATAATTTATATACTAATAAATAAAATATATTAATGAATAAAAATTTATTTATTTTGTTAGTGATTTTTTTGATAACTTGTTTTAAGTAAAAACTGAATATAAAAAAATATACATTTATTAAAAAATACATTTAAATTATTGAATAAAAATTAATACACATTAATAGTGCATAATAAAAATTAATACACATTAATAGTGCATCTGGTGCATATGATATCAACTCATACATAAAATATAATATAATATCAAATATCAACTCCGAAAAAATAATAATAAAATATTTACTTTAAAAAAAACTTTAACAAGAAAAAAAAGTTGATTTATTAATATTTCAAACTTAATATATATATATATATATATATATATATATAGTATGAAACCCGCGTACTACGCGGATCATTTAATTATTATTCTTAACTTTTATAATTAAGGCAAAAACTTGAGTGTGCCGGCAAAGAGACAAAAAAGTACAACTTAATAAATATTTACAAAACTCGATTTTAATGTTATTTGATATAAAATAATGATTATTTAACTTAAAAAATTTAAGCTTTCGATTCTTTACATGAATTAATTTTTTAATATCTAAAGGTAAATTGATTCAAGAATATTTGAATTGACTTTCTTTTACTTGAAGAATACTTGAATCAAATACTTTAAAAGTAGATCTTGAAGAATACTTGAATCGATTTTTAAAGGATAATACATGAATAAGAATCAATTTTTAAGATGTAAATCGATTCAAGATTGAATCGATCCTCTTTCTCTTCAAGAATCGATTGAGTCGATTTTTTAGAGGTAGATCGAATCTCTATTTGATTCGCTCTATCAAAATAAATTTTACACTTTCATAAGTCAATTATCTAGAGAAAGTTGAGGAAAGCTATTATTTCTCTTGGAGAATCGAATGTGTATATTTAGAATGAATAATCAAAAAGTTTTATTTAGAGGTGGGGTGAGAAAGAATATTATATGGAATATTTTTTTTTCCTGAGTTAATTTGATACTAATTAATTTATTGCATAAGAGATTTAGTAATTAATCAACGCAAAAACTTGTGTATCCCCGAGACACACCGTGCCCTTTAAAATTTAGTATTAAATGGCCCCACGGGCACAAGAGACCAACTCATTAATCAATGATACCAAATAAATAAATAAAATATTGAAAATTTAATCATTATTTAAAAATAAGAAACACATTATTTAAAAAAAACATTAAATAAAAAGTTAATTGAAAGTAGATAAGGAATATTTAAAAAAAATTAAAAAATCCAAAAAATTGAGAAAATTACACGTCACTTTGGAGCGTTCTGGAGATGACACGTCAGCAAGAAAAGTTTCTTCTATAGTATACTTAAGATTATTATAAATATTCATAAATTTGTAACGAATTTATTAATTTTATTTTTTTTTAATTTTATTAGTCTCAAATTATATAAACAACTAAAGAAAATAAATTTTATAATTCATATGTCGTAATTTAATAATTAAGATATATGTAAATAAATAAATATTAATATACTAAATTAAAAAAATTAACAAATATTTACTTAAAGAACTTAAGCTTTTGTTATGAAATAATTATTATTTTGTTATTTGATATGAAATAATGATTTATTTAACTTAAAGAACTTAAGCTTTCGATTCTATATATGAATTAGTTTTTTAACCTCTTATTTCTAGAGGTAAATCGATTCAAGAGTACTTCAATTGTCGATCCTCTTTCACTTGAAGAATACTTAAATCAATACTTTAGAGGTGAGGTAGATCTTAAAAAATACTTGAATCGATTCTTAATAGGTAATACTTGAATTGATTTTTTCCTTTTTTCTTCTTGAAGAATCGATTTTTAAGATATAAATCGAATAAAGTTTTTTTTTCTCTTGAAAAATCAATTCTTAAGATATAAATCTATTGAAGAATACTTGAATCGATCATCTTACTCTTGAAAAATCGATTTTTAAGATGTAAATCTATTCAAGAATACTTGAATCGATTATCTTTCACTTGAAGAATCTATTCTTAAAAGGTAAAACGATTCAAGCATACATGAATCAGTTCTTTCCTCTTGAAAAATACTTTAATCGATTTTTATCGAATAATCAAGTACATGAATCAGTTCTCTTCCTCTTGAAGAATACTTGAATAGATTTTTATCGAGTAATCAACTAGTGATTCGCTCTATCGAAATAAATTTTTATACTTTCATAAATTAATTCTCTAAAGGAACTTGAAGAAAACTCCTATTCCTCTTGGAGAATCGAAGGTGAGTATTTAGAATGAATTAACATAAAGTCTTATATATAGGTGGGATGAGAGAGAATATAATATGGAATATTCTTTTTTTCCTTTATATACATGATTTAATGATATTAATTAATTTATTTCATTAAAAGATTTACAAATTAATTAATGATACCCAAATAAATAAATAAAATATTAAAAATTTAATTATTATTAAAAATAAGAAATATATTATTAAAAAAAGAAAATATTAAATAAGGAAGTTAATTAAAAGTAAATAAGGAAAATATTAAAAAATTCAATAAATTGAGAAAATTACACGTCAAATTGGAGCGCTCTGGAGACGACACGTCAGCAAGAAAAGTTTTTGCTATAGTATACTTAATATAATATATATAGGCAAAAACTCCTGTGTACCCGGGCACACGGAACACATTCTGTGCGCCTTTAGAATCTTGTATTAAATTGTATACCCTTTAGTATACAGATGTGTACCCTTTACTTTCTAAAGAAAATTATTGTGTGTATCTGGGCGCATGAACAATACTCTATGCGCCTTTAGAATTTTATATTAAATTGTATACCCTTTAGTATAAAAATGTGTACCCTTTATTTTCTAAAGAAAAAAAATATTAATGAAAAGTGTATACCTTTAGAACAAAATGGTGTACATTTTATTAATTAAAGTGTATACCCTTTAGACCAAAGCAATATACCCTTACCCATAATACTAAATTTTTAAAGGCACACAGAATATGTTCTCGTGCGCCCGGGCGCACGCAACCTCACTCATACATATATATATATATATATATATATATATATATATTATAATAAAATAGTAGTTAGTTTAAATTATTCCATTTGTTATCTAGATTCCTAAATAAAATAATAATAATAAATATTATTATTATTAAGATAAACTTAAATAAAAATTAATATTCTTTCTAAGAATAATTCTAAAAAATAAAAGTGGGAATCCATGATATTTGCATATTAATTGTACAAGGAGATATTTTCATATTTTAAAATCGAGAATATATATATATATATATATATATATATATATATATATATATATATATATATATATATATATATACTGTCTCCATTCCATTTCAGATGACACACTTCCCATTTTGGGTTGTCCCACAAAAGTTTGCACATTCCTAAAAAAGCAAAAAGTCAAACACAATCGCCTTTCCATACACTTTATTTACAAAAAAACTCACCCTTACCTAACACACCTAACATACTTTATCATTGATTTATTAAAAAAAAATACCATAATACCCCTAAAGTTATTACTTTTCTTAATTTTCGAACCGAAAGAGGCATCCAAACTTTTTTGGGACAGATATAAGTATATATTTTTTTATGTTATGTGAAGTGTTCTGGACTTAATCCATCTCGTACCCCTTTATATATGCGGGTGAGAAAGTTGTGGACGGTTTTAACATATTCACCACGGTGCATAACCGGGTTGATTTACATAAGTAATTTTTTGAAGTCATTAAATTCGTCCAAAATATCGTAAATGTTAGAGAAGCTGATACTTAGAAATTAATATAATTTATATTTGAGGATTATTTTGGGATGCATCAGTGCACTTGGATAATTTAAATTAGGCAAAAACTCCTGTGCACCCGGGCGCACGGATCACATTTCGTGCGCCTTTAGAATTTTGTGTTAAATTGTATACCCTTTAGTATACAGATGTGTGCCCTTTATTTTCTAAAGAAAATTATTGTGTGTATCTGGGCGCATGGACAACACTCTGTGCGCCTTTAGAATTTTGTGTTAAATTGTATACCCTTTAGTATAAAAATGTGTACCCTTTATTTTCTAAAGAAAAAAAATATTAATGAAAAGTGTATACCCTCTAGAACAAAATGGTGTACCTTTTATTAATTAAAGTGTATACCCTTTAGACCAAATCAATGTACCATTACCCATAATACTAAATTTCTAAAGGCGTGTGTTCCCGTGAGGTCGGGCGCACGCAAGCCTCACTCTTTAAATTATGAGATCACAATTTTATTCAATCCTAATCTCTAAATAAAATAAAATAATTAAAAATAAATATAATAATTGCTCACTAGTACTCCCTAACATTTACTATTAACCCTCGTGCATCAGGTGCACCTCAGAATTAATTAATAGAATTATTTATTTAAAATGGAAATACACTATACAGTTTCGAAATTATAAGCCAAACGCCATCGAAACTACCAGTGGAACGCGCGCAGTTTCGAAATTTCTGGCGGTGTTATTTTCGAGAGAAACTGGTACATTTCTCTTTTTGTAAATGTATTTTTTTAATTAATTATTATTTTTTAAGTTATTTGATTCGACCAAAATATCGTAAATGTGAGAGAAGTTGATTTGATTCGAGCAAATTCTTGTGAAATGGGCATCAACAAACTATGGCTAGTTTAGGCCACAGTACATTTTTATCTAATTTATGCTGCAAGAAACTTTTTTAAGAGTAATATAATTCATTGCAAATGTAACCGTGATTCATTTAATTGTACAAGATTCTAGTCGAGAGATATGAACCGGTACAATGCATATGAGAAGGCAATTAAGTGTTAACTTAAAAATTCTTAAAGACTAATTTTATAAAAAGTGTGAACATAGTTCACACTACACTCACTCAAAAATTCTATTTCTTTGAGTGAGTCTCATGTAAAATATCCTATTTTTTCAAATTATTCTTTAGTATATAAAAAATTACTTTTTGAAGAGTAATAATTTTATACAGAAGATTAATAACTCATGTCTTTAAAGAGTAATTTTTTTTGGATTTACAAGAATTTGAATAGTAATTTTTTAATTTAGAAATGTAACAATTTATGTGTATAGAGAGTAATTTTTTATGTACTAAAGAGTAACAAGATTTACATATTAATGTATGTAAACCAAGTACACAAGTATCTGTCAATATATTTTTATTCATTAATGTATATTTTAGAACATAGATTAAGGAGTATAATATTTTAATAGATAATTAATTGGTTGGGAAATATAATATTTAAGGGTCACTTACTATTGGATACATAAAATAATGCATAATTGCTGTAAACTACATGACTTAAAGTACTATTACTCATAACTACACAATTATGATTGTAATACCATAAATACCCCTATGTATTTGCATAATTTGTTTGCACAATTTGATTTTTGCACATTTTAAATTCCGGCAGCAGGCGGCGGCGGTCATCGGCGATCAACGGTTGTCCGGCCGCCGGTCAATGCCGATCAACGGCTGTCCAGCCGACGATCAACGCTGGTCCGGCGGGTTGGTGGGTGAGGGGTAGGGTTGGTAGTTTAAAAGTGTATGTGATTATAAGGTTATATTTGGTATTTTACTTTAATATTTTGTATGTGAGAGTAATTATTTGAATTCCATGTATCTCATAGTAATTTAGGTTAAAAATGTGTATCTATTAGTGATTTTCCCAATATTTAATGTGTAGTTGATTACAGATATTAAGTAATTTAGGTTAAAAATGTGTATCTATTAGTGATTTTCCCAATATTTAATGTGTAGTTGATTACAGATATTAAGGAGTATAATATTTTAATAAATAATATTTATAGGCTCTATATGAAATAAATAATTGTTGTGCGAGTCTCTAAAAGGGAATGTGAATCTTAATATATTAAATAGACTAGATTTGAAAACATAAACCTTAAAATATAAATGTACCGTACTCACGAGAACGATTACCAATTGGTTGAGAAATATAATATTTAATGTGTAGTTGATTATAGAGATTAAAGAGTATAATATTTTAATAAATAATTAATTGATTGGAAAATATAATATTTAATGTTTAATGAATTATTATATTAGTGTTTTTTATAGGCTCTATATAATAAATAATTGTTGTGCGAGTCTTTTAATGTAAATCTTAATATATTAAACCGATAAGATTTGAAAAATAAACCTTAAAATATAAATGTACCGTACTCACGAGTACTAGGAGATCTATTACTTTATTTTAAATATATATTGCCTTCAAATATTATTTGGAGTATATTAAGGTGACTTAATTAAGGATGCGTGCTATTAAATTATGATATAATTCACTTTCACTTTTAGTTTAAATTTAAAAAAAAAATTCAATAACTAAATACAAATAAAAATACTTTAGAGGAGATCACTATAAGAGGGAATCGCTTGCCACGTGTCACTTGAAATGCATGCATGGGTTTATATATGATGCACACATAGATAGCCACTCCAAATAAAGCAAGGGTATTATACTGTTAATATCATATATTATGTATAGATATAAAATACTCTATCCATCCTCTTCTTTCATATATTCATTTACTTCTTACTTATGAATTAGAAGTACTCCTTAGTCTCAAAGAAATTATCGCCTTTTAAAAAAAAAATATTAAGAAATATAATTATTTAAAAAATGTATATTAATTAATTGAATAGTTTAGTCAAAATATTTTGTTATATTATTAGTTATATAAAATTTTAAATTAAGTTTATGCATTAAATTTGAAATATTCATAATTCTTAACTTTTCTTTTAACTTGTTAATTTTTTCAAAGTAATTATTTTTATTCATTAATTATATATATATATATTTATATATAATATAATATCAAATATCAACTTCTAAAAGTATATAGAGAGAGAGGGGAG
The DNA here is from genome assembly GCA_023678885.1 of Pogostemon cablin. Taxonomy (NCBI): domain Eukaryota; kingdom Viridiplantae; phylum Streptophyta; class Magnoliopsida; order Lamiales; family Lamiaceae; genus Pogostemon; species Pogostemon cablin. The sequence continues at coordinate 25,650,594 of CM043001.1, read as the reverse complement.
TGAATTGGTGTGAGGGGAGTTCCAACGTCTTTACTATATATAGTAGTGGTTACGTAACGTAATAAAATGAATGGTCTGGTGTTATATGCGAAAGGCCATCGAAACTGGTAGAAAGGCACCACAATGTCTTTACTATATATAGTAGTGCTTAAGTAACGTAATAAAATGAATGGTTTGGTGTTAAATGCGAAAGGCCATCGAAAACTGGTAGAAAGGCACCGAAATTTCTGGCGCGAGAGAAAACAGTTCACGTGCATTTCTCTTTTTATAAATAGAATAGAAATTGGACTTATAATTTATATGTTTGAATGTGTCTTTTTATAAATAGAATAGAAATTGAACTTATAATTTATATGTTTGAATGTATGTGTTTTAAGTGGCAGTCATGAATGAAATTTTAGTCACACAATTATAGAAATTTTTAATCAATTATTATTTTTAATTAAAAATATTAGTATTATTTTTTCTTTTATAAATATTGTCACTTTTTATTTATATTATAAATTGTTAATGAAATAATTTACTGTATCATTATTACTTTTTATCAATTAAATATCCATTGTTATTAAAATATTATCACTTTTTTACAAAAATCATTTTATAACGGTCTCACATTAGTCTTTGTCATATTTTTAATCAGGGAAAATATCAATTTTGGTCCTCTAGGATATTCAAAATCAATTTTTAGTCTTCAAGTTTGGTAATTTCTCAAAAATGATCATCAGATGTCCGCTTTTCGTCCTTTTGGTCCACTTTTGATCATTTTTGTCCACTTTTGGTCCTCTAAGATTGGACAAAAAGGACCAAAAGCGAACATCGGAGGACCACTTTTGAGAAATTACCAAACTTGAGGACTAAAAATGGATTTTGCATATCCTATAGGATCAAAATTGATATTATCCCTTTTTAATCATAAATCCTTTATACTCCATAATATATAGTAACATGCTAAAATTCATAATTTATACACTAATAAATAAAAATATACTAATGAATAAAAATATAAAGATTCATAATTTATAAACTATTGAATAAAAATATGTTTACACTTTGTTAGCAAATTTTCTATTAACTTTTTAAATTAAAAATCGAATATAGATATATATAATATAATATCAAATATCAACTCCTAAAAAAATTACTTTAAAACAAAAATAGTTTAAAAAATTTTGATTTATGAATATTTCAAATTTAATACATAACTTAATTTATATATATTTTTAAAAAAATATATGAATTATAATAAAATCGTTAGACTAAATTATTCAATTTGTGATGTAGATTCCCAAATAAAATAATAATAATAATTATAATTATTAAAATATACTTAAATAAAAATTAATATAAATTTTAAGAATGTTTTTGAAAAATAAAAGTTGGAATGTAGGGTGATACATGCATATTATTCAATCATGAAAATATATTACTCCCTCCGTCTCATAGGAATTGACACACTTTCCTTTTTGGTTTGTCCCACTAAAGTTGACACATTTCCTTTTTAATACAAGAGATCCACACAAAAACAATTAATCCATTCTCAAGGATCCCATATATCACCTCTAATACAACTACCCACTACACATTAAATATTATTTCTCTCACTTCACTTTACTTCACTTTACATTAAATTATTATACTCCTTAATCTCTGTGCCCAAGAAAAATTATACCAACTTCTCCGGAACGGAGGGAGTATTTTTTATTTTTTTATGTTTTGCGAGTGTTCTACCATCTACGACCCATCTCGTGTTTGCTGCTGCAGAGAATATGGTAGGCGGTCAACAATGATTTTCTGAAACAATATATTTTTAAGTAATTAACGCTGCAACAAACTTTTTTAAAGTAATATGATTCGACCAAATATTTGCAAATGTAACAGTTATTCGTTTAATTGTACTAGATTTTAGTCGGCAGACATGAACCCACCATGAAAATTAATCCATACTCATGGTACAATGCATATGAGAAGGCAATTAAGTGTTAACTTGAAAAGTGACTCTTAGAATTCATGTCATGATATATACCAAACAATTGTGTTTTAAACTAAAAATTTAGTTATTCTTATTTTATTTACAAAAATTGATCATAAATAATGTTTTATTCAAGTTCATTGTGAGGACTGAAATATACTTATGAATAAGAATTAAAGATGAAAAATAACAGTGAGCAAGTCTGTATTACAGGGGTGAGTGTATTCACAGGTTGAGGAGTACAGCTATTGATCACTTACTGTATGTAATATTGTATCAATACATTCATAATTTCATCACCCCTTGTAATGAGATCAGTAGTTCATAAATCTTCTTGAATTCTTGGTGAGATTTATCATTAGCTATGAAGGTGCAAACCTTGTCTCTTATCCCGACACTACTTCGACCCGACGCCTTGTTCAGCTGCTTCTCTTTGACTAATTCTCGAACTTCATTCACATCACTCCAGCTCTCATCAGCTGCATATATATTTGACAGCAGAACATATGACCCAGCTTCAGAATCATTCCATTCAATCAGATTCTTAGCTGCAATCTCAGCTATCTCCGCCTTCGGATGAATACGGCAAGCTACAATAAATGCTCCCCTTATTAGCCTTAACAGGTTGTGGCATTCGATTGATGAATGCCAATGCAATGTCGAGCTATCCAACACAACCGAGGAGGTAAACTACTACCTCGTGATGCTTAGAACTGGGTAGATGATAGTCCTTCACCATTGCATTGAACATCTCGATTCCTTCTTTAACGAGACCAGCGTGACTGCACGCAGATAAAACTTAGAGAAATGACACACCATTTGGCCTAACTGATGAATGATTAATCATATGATCAAATAATTCTAGGGCCTCCCTTCCTTTCCCGTGTTTCCCTTGATACCTGTATGCTGCATTGCTGCTAACATGGAGCTCCAGATTACAACGTCTCGATGACTTACGGCTCTGAAAACAGCTACAGAACCATCTAAGCTACCACATTTTGCATAAGATTCTATTAAGGAAGCACAAAAGAACATATTATCATCTAAACCGACTTTGATACCAAATCCATGGATGCAACTAGTCCGCTGAAGTATGCCCAACTCTGATCAAGCTGTCAAAATGTGGACCAAATCAAAACCACTAGGTTGGAAATTATTAGGCAACATATGACAAAAAAATGTCTTAAGGCCATAGGCGCCTTCCCATTTTGAACACATCCGAGCATCACTGCTGAGTAACAAACAGCATCTATTTCAGGCATCCGTTTGAATACCTCAATTGCTTCATCAGGCAAACGACAGTTCATGTACATGTCAATTAGAGAGGTCGAAACCAAAATATCTACGTTACAGCAAGTTTATGGATTCTACTCCCTTCCTGCAAGTTACAAGTAGCTTCACATGCTACCGAAGCACTAAACAGAACAACAACATTCGATTCCTTTAATGATCATCTCATTGAAGTGATGAAGTGCTGCTTCAGGACTCCCATGATGAGCATATCACATCTTGAACTTCCATTGTCATGAACAGATTCCACGCAGCATTCACTGAACCCGTCTTTCCATATAAATTCAACAAAGCATTCATCAATGACAAGCTGCTCTCCCATCCCACCCTGATCATATAGCCATGAACACTCCTCCCTGACTTTGTCGAGCAACTTCGCACACGCGGAAACAACACTAACAAGCACAATGGGGTCGAGTTCGACTTCTTTTACGTTCCCCATTTCAGCGAAAAGTTTGATCCCCTGCACTGGCTTACCATTCAGCTCATACCCTGTGATAATTGTAGTCCACAAAACTGTATCCGGTTCAGCATACTCTTCAAACACCCGAGTTGCATTATCCATTCTCCCACATTTGGAATACAATTCAATCAAAGCTGATCCAACCAACAGGTTTCTACCAATAGCTTCCTGAAAAACGCATGAACTGCATTCCCAAAATCGACTTCTTTTAGCCCAGCACATGCCTTGAGAGCAATCTGTATCGTACAAAGAGCCAGTTTTCAAGACGAAAACAAATGAGAGAAAAGGAACAAGATTCAATGTACCTTTTCTCTCTCGACAATAACAGCTTAGTAGGCGGTTCCAGATACAGGGAGTTCGGTTCCGCGTTTCATCGAACAGCTTGTAAGCATCTTGAATGCGGTTCGGCCCGATGGATCTAACCTAAATTAAAAAATAGTAAAACAATATCAAATCACCGCACGCTTTAATTTAAAGAAAATCGTGGAAAATAATTTGTCTTTTATTTAATTATTATAGGTGAGAGGATTACTACTAGGTACACAAAAAAACCCTAAATTACTATGAGATACAAACATACAAAAGTATTACTACTAGGTACAAAAATATATAGTGATATTCCAATATTACCCCTATTAATGTGCTGCACATAAATATTGTGTGCAGCAAAAAAAGTGTGTGCAGCAAAAAAATGTGGTGGTCCGGCGGCGGCAGTTTTTCCGGCGACCAGTTTTTTTTTTTTTTTTTTTTTTTTTTTTTGGACGAACAGTTTTTCCGGCGACCGGCTGCCGGAGCTCCGGCGGCGGCGGCGCGGCAGCTTTCCGGCGACCAGTTTTTTTTTTTTTTTTTTTTTCTAACGAACAGATTTTCCGGCGACCAGCGGCGGCGGTCCGGCAGCGGCAGCGGTGGTCCGGTGGTGGGTGGAGGTTGGGGTTAGTGTTTTAAAGGTATATGGGTTTAGGGGTATATTTGATATTTTACTTTAATATTTTGTATTAAATAATAATTATTTTAAATCAATGTATCTAGTAGTAATTAGGGGTACAAAGTGTGTACCTATCAGTAATTATTTCTATATATATATATATATTTATACACTTTATATTTTAATTAATAATTAATAAAATTTAAAAAAAAATGTACACTTTATTAAAATAAAATACCCTTTTAATATATTAAAGAATATAAATTAATAAATTAATTGAATAGTCTAGTTAAAATATCTTTTTATATTATTTATATAAAATTTTAAATTAAGTTTATGCATTAAATTTGAAATATTCATAATTCTAACTTTTATTTTCTTGTTAAATATTTTTCTATTAAAGTAATTATTTATATTTATTATATTTTTATATTATTTCAAAGTTGATATTATATTATATATTGAATCCACAAGTGAGTGCTTAACTTAGGTATAAATGACCTTTACTATATAGTAGTGTGCAATTTATAAATGGTGTACGCACCAATAGGGGGTCCCACCACCCCTACTTGGGGATTGGTGTAGGAGGTAAATCACAGGATGTGCCTCAAGTAGCTTATAGAGAGGACTCACTGTTAAACTTGTGCTTGCAATGGACCAAATTCATGTCAAAGGCAGGATTTGAACCCCCACCCTGCAGCAACTAAGCTCATTTGGAAGGCCTTTCCACCCTCCCCTCTACCATTTGAGCTATGCCTGGGGCAATAGTGTGCAACTTATATATGAATGGGATGGTGTGATTATAAGCAAAAGGCCGAAACTTGTAGAAGTTCTAGTTACTTACGAGATTTATGGTGCTTATTCCCGATGCAAACAATCTAGCTCTTCAGGCGCGCCAATTCTCGATGCAAATAATTTAGGCTAGCGAAAATATTAATGGTATTGTTTTAATTATTTTTTTACCCTTAATAAATTAATGGATAATAATACTAAAGGAAAGAAAATCATTTAATACTAATCGCTTTATTCCAAGTAAACAAATTAGTTCTTAATTTCGCACTCACTCCCGCATCTTCACTAATTCTTTCAGTTTACAATTTATTATAGATATATTTAGATTAAAAATGAGTATGTTCAAAGCTACATGCATCATTTATGGTTTATAAATTAATGTATTTTCTATGATAATAATTTTAAAAACTGTACTTAGTTTAATAGAATTAAATAAATATACATGACGACGTGATGTGTTGTAATTTGATATATTAATGTAATATGATAATTTGATATTATGAATTTAGATTTATATATATACTTTTATATATGGCAAAAGCTCATGCGTCTCGGGAACACTGAAGGATACTCCGTGTTCCCATGTGAACACAATCCTCCCCTCTCCAATCATATTTAAACATATATATTGCAAGGGGTCTAAATTGCAAAAGGGCATGAAAATTGAAAAGGTCCACAGAATATTCTCCATGCGCATGGGTGCACGGAGCCTCAATCTTTATATATATATATATATATATATATATATATATATATATATATATATATATATGAGATTAAGTATTAATTTAAATTCAATATATATTTTAATTTAAACAAATTATGTTAAATAATCGAGTGTAAATGCATGCATTTTAATACATAAAAATTATTTTCTGGCTAATATTACTTCTAAATAAATATATTACTTTAAGTAAACTTTTGTTATACTAGTAAAATTTTCGCAATGATATTGAGTCAAAATAATTTTTTACTATAAAGAGCTTAAAGAAATTTATATTTTAACAACGGAATTTACCAACGAAATTCAATAAATTGGTAATTACTATTGCAAAAAAAATGATATTTTTATTTTAGCAATGCAATGCTAACAGATTTATTCTCTATTTTACCAACAGAAATCAATCTGTTGATAATTAGCAATGATTACAAAGAGAATCATTGAATGGATTACCAATAAAATTATTTACCAATGAAATTGATTTTCGTTGCTAAAAATTTTATCAACCACTATTTAAATACTACTAATATTTAGAACATGACAAACACTAGAATGGAACCGTCCTTATTTTTTAAATTGGTAGAACCGGATTGCTTAACCCCGATACATCACGTGAGTTATCCGTCATGTGGGTTCAACCTTCTCTCTTTCTATCCGCGCACAACATAATTTTATCTTTCATTTTTCTCTCTCTCCTATTTCCTCGATCTGCAATTTTTTTCTCTCTCCTCTTTTCCCATTATGTGGCTTCATCCATTTCGCCATTTTTTCTTCTCTCTTGTCTTTTCTCATTCCGTGGCTTCATCCATTTCCTCTCTCTCATCGCCATCGCACTTTCCTTCTCAGCCGTCGCCACCAACATTACCGATATCCTCTCCGACTTCCCGACAGCGAATTTAATTGCAACGACAAATTGTGTGAGTTGCTGTTGAAATTTCTTTGCATTAGCTTCATGACTGCAGATTCATCTAAGTTGTGTGGGAAGAAATGATCGAAGGTGCTGAGGTGGGAGTCCTCTGTTTTCACCTCAATCTGTGAGTGCAATAATGATAAGCCCTCCAACTCGACGCTTGGTGATGAAGAAGACAGAAGAAGAGATGCCAGAGAATTGGGGTCATGATGATCAAGGAGTAATGGGTGGTTATTTTCTTGAATGATTTCAATGGCGGAATCTGTGAATGGGTCAGAGAAAAGAGTTGTCGAATTAAATAGGTCTGAAGACATTGGAAAAAAGATGGATTAATGGAGGTGCCAATCTCTCTCTTAATCAGAAGTGTTGTTCGCAGCTGCAAAAAAGACAAAGTTTCATTTTCTCACTTTCTCTCTCTCAGTAGGGAGGTGAGGAGAGAGCAGCTTCTCTCTCATACTAAAGTGTGAAGAAAGTGACAGAAAAGAATTAGAAGAAGCCACCTTTGGTGTGTGTAAGAGAGCTTAAATGACAGATATAGAGTGAGTTGAATGTTGACTCTACTTCTGCTATAAGAAGACTACTTATTTCCTCTTATTCCCTCCACTCTTTGTTATTTCTATACTATACGCTTCCAACTCAATTGCTATTTTGGCAATTATAATTATTTTTAGAAAGGATGTCAAAATAGCATGAGGATTGATAAATACTTTATGTTAATTGTAGTATATTGAATGTCAGATTACATTTCGAAATTAATTGTATCACTGTTTGAAATTAATTAAATTGTATGCAATATATACGTTGTTATATCACTCTATAAAATGAATGAGATTATTCTTTGAAATTAATGAGATCACTTTTTGGAATTAATTAGATCACTCTTTGAAATTAATTAAGTTGAATACAATCTATAGTTAAATCATTTTATAAAATTAATTAGATTACTCTTAAAATTTGTTAGATTACTATTTGGAATTAATTGGATCACTCTTTGAAATTAATTAAATCGAATATAATCTATACGATGTTAGGCCACTCTATAAAAATAATTAAGTTATTCTTTGAAAATAATTAGATTACTCTTTATAATGAATCAAGTTAATCTATAAAAATAATTAGGTTACTCTTTAGAAATAATTAGATTACTCCTTATAATGAATTAAGTTAATCAATAAAAATAATTAGGTTACTCTTTAGAAATAATTAGATTACTCCTTATAATGAATTAAGTTAATCAATAAAAATAATTAGGTTACTCTTTAGAAATAGTTAGGTTACTTTTTTTAATAAATTAGATTACTCTAGAAAAAAAATTATAATATCACTCTTTGTAATTTTGCAATTAGTTGGATATAAAATCAGCTTATTAGTATTTTACCTCTATCAAGTACTATCATTTCAATTCCAATATTGATTAGTAAAAAGTTTTTTTTATTATACCCACTGCTTAATTGCTCCTCCCAATGCTAATTAATGTAATTTATCTTTCCAAGGCCATTGTACTAGTCAGAGTGTATGTCATTGCTTACCTCACAACAAACTCAAATCTCTTCTTTTTCAAATAAAAGATCATATTCTTCCCCATTAAAAAAAATAATAATAAATTCAAATCTCAATGTAGTGCACAACCAGACAAAAATCAAGAGATTATAATATCATGTGTCCGTTCTGATGCAACAAAAACATGAATTATTCTAGCTTTTAACCTACTCTACTCCTCCTTCTTCCCAATCTATCTGTACCATTGATACGTCCCCCAAACTGATCTCTGAGAGAGAAACCAACCCCTCTTCATCTCTCTCCTCTTTCTCTCACTTCCAGGTGGTTAATGGCTGTTGAGGCAGATAACACATGCTTTAAGTTTGAGGATATGGTTGTACTTCAAGATTGCTTCATTCCTGCCTCTGCCCAAGATGGCTTTTGTTTCCAAGAACCACACCATCTTCATGATCATCCAGTATTCATGGATTCTCTCCCATCTTCTCTCTCTCCTACCCCTGGATACCATTCACTCTCTATCCTGTGAATTTGAGAAGCAAAGGCTGGAAATGGACTGGTTCATCCACCGCCAAGAGAGAAGCCGCCGCCGCCACCACCTGTCGTAGAAAACTCGCCGAATCCGTTAGGCTCCATTCCTGCTGTTGTATTGCCGAAGTTTCTATGGTCAGAAAAGCTGTCGCTACTCCTCTACTCATTGAAAATCCGGATGCTCTAGCAATCTGCCGCCGGGGTTCATCGCCTCTTCTCGTCGATGAATGTTTCGTTCACATTGCAATCTCCTCTTTCGTGTTAGAGGATTGAAATTTACAGAGCCATGAATGTGAATTTTTGATGGAAAGCTTCTGTGTTGCGTACAGTGATTTGATGGGGAAGAGTGTGACTGAAAATGGGGTGGGTGAAGGCCAACTAGTAAAAGAGATCTGGAAAAAAGGGATCTGATTCCACCAAATTTTTCATGGGACCGTCCCACCCTAGTCGTACTCTTATTAGAACATTATGTCTCATATATTTTATACGACAAAATATATTATATTTTAAATTAAGTTAATATGAATATTTTAATATAAATATAAAATAAAATATTACATAAATATACTCGTGTCTGTTAAGGTTTAGGACGGGTATGGGTAATATAAAAAAATCATATAAATCAGGTGAGCTAGCCCATCTGGCCACTGGGCTCTTCACTTAAGTGAGAGACTCATGTTCAATTTTTATTGGGAACGAATTAAGAGCGGAGATATAAGGAGTCTTGGAGGAGGGGAAGTAAGGGTGCTTGGTATAACTACTAACTATACTAACAACTAACATTTATCGATAAAATAAATAAATAAATCACATAAGGATTTGGGACTGGTACAATAATCCGCAGGTGTATATATATTATATTTAATTAATAGATATAAGTTTTATTTAATCATATTTATTAAATATTTATTAAAATAATAGAATTTATATTTATATTATTTTTTATATAATTAATAATAATATAATTTACATTATTACATTTTTTAAACATAATAATAATATATTATTATATATTAGTTATATTACATAATTATATATATAATATAATATAATATAATATAATATAATATAATATAATATAATATAATATAATATAATATAATATAATATAATATAATATAATATAATATAATATAATATAATATAATATAATATAATATAATAAATGAATATTAAACGGGTACGGGTACCCGAAGGTATTGATAAATGTGTATGAGATGAGAACGAATATTATAATAAATTTTTTAAACGAGACAGGTACGTATACTTTTTAAATTGGATACGGGTATGGTTACCCCAAATTAAGAGGGGGACATCCATACACACGTACATCATATGTATGATTTTTTATTCAATAGTGTATATATTTTTCTTAATAATTTTATACTAATTTTTTTACATTTAATTTTTATTAAAAAAAACTAACAATCCAAATCCAATGCCCGAAAAATGTGTAAACTATCAATTCGGTATCTGAATTATTTTTTCTATTAACTAGGAGCCTGAAATATATAAAACTATCAATTAAGAACCAAAATTTGCGAAATATTATTTTTTATTTTATCAATTTTGGGCCTAATTGAGTCCCCAAACTTATAGTCTTAATTATTTCATACCCTTAATGGATATAAAAAATTATTTTTGACTTCAAATGGATAGTTTAGCATTTTTTTAAGTACAAATGTATAAAACTATTATCCAATAACCATTTAAGTGCCCCCAATTATGAATGCTTAGACATTATTAATTAATAGAAAGAACACAAAATTTGAAAAGAAAAGAAAAAAAAATTGAAGAGATAACTTGGAAAAGAAATAATTACGAATTGAATTTGGGAAGATAAAAGGGAATGAAATAGGCTGGTGATTCAATTAATACATAGTTAATTAATGGGTGAGAGAAGATATTAATAATTCGCCATTAATTCCCATAATTATTGTTTATTTTTGAATTTTTTCGATTTAGAGCCCGAAATATATGTTAACTATCGATATGAGCCTGAAATATTTCTTTTATTAAAACAAAATGAAGAATTAAATATTTTTTTAAAAAAAAAACAATGACAAGAGCTTAAAGCAAAAGGCGAAAGTAAGGAATTTTTTCGATTTAGGGCCCGAAATATATGTTAATTATCGATATGAGCCTGAAATATTTCTTTTATTAAAACAAAATGAAGAATTAAAAAAAAAAAAAAAACAAAAGCAGAAAGCAAAAGGCGAATGTAAGGTTGGGGTTGATATGAACAGCGATGAATCTCTCCTGGACAAGAAAGCGAAAGCAAGGGGCAACAATGCAGTGCTGGCGATCCACAAGCGAATTTTCTATTTCTTCTTCATGTTCTTCAAAGATAATAAATCTCTAATGTTGAATTAGGGCAAGAAAGCAATGTAAAATTTATATTTGTGGACAAAGAAACAAGAGTAGAAAAGTTGTCGTCGTTAGCTATACATCCATCATGCTTATGCACTCAATGAATTTATAATGTACAATATTAAAGTGAAAGCATTCCAGTAAGATTTTTTAAATCTTTTTTCTCCTTGATTAATCCTTACAATTATCAATTCATTCAAGTGTAAATTGACTGTAAATGTTGTTGAGAAGAATGATGGTTGATTAGGAAAAAAAAGTGTCATTATTATTGTTATAAAATGTGTATGCAATTTATGTTCTAATTTATGCTTATCACATGTTTGATAAAATGTCTGAATACATATTTGATGAAATGATTCGTACTCTTCCATGTAATTCTTCAAATACGAGGAGAGATTGAAGAAATGAAAACCTTGAAATATCTCAATCTTAAAACATGGAAGAAGAGGAAAAAATATGAAAGATAACACAACAGTTTATCTTCGCACTTCTTTTTTCTAATATTTAATCGATGTTTTAAAATTAGCTGCCATGTATGAAATGATAAGGTAATTAAATATTAAATATTTTATTTTATTAATTATTTTAAAATAAAAACTTGTGTGAGATTGTCTAACGTAAGCATTTACGTAAGATGGAGAAAAAGTGATAAGTAATTTTTATAATGAAAAGTGATAATATTTTATAATAAAAATGATAACTATTTAAAAAAGTATAAAATGATGTCACGTGGGACAGTCTTAAGCAAGACTTACCCTTATTTTAAATTGGAAACAAATAATGTATATTTGTAGAAATTCAAATCAAATATATATATACTCCCTCCATCTCCTTTTAGGTTTTTTTTTTTCATTTTGGGTGTTCCACCGAAAGAGTCTCGTTTTCTTATTTACACACATAGGATCCATACACTCACTAATACAATTAAAATAACACACCCACTAATACAACTACTCACTATACATTAAATAATAATATTTTAATGTGTAGTGGGTAGTTGTATTAGTGTAGCGTTGTGGGCCACATGAAGATATTTAAATATTTTATGTGGGTTTCATTTATTATAAAGGGAAATGTGAACTTTTTTATCATACGCTCAAAATGAAAATTCGTAAAATTTCTATGGGACAGAGGGAGTATAGGGAGTAAAATACAATTATTTTCTAAATAAAGGATAAAATATCTTAAATGAACTTTCTCCTTCCACTTGAAAGAGACAATTTTTTTTTTATTTTGAGCGTCCGTCCCAAATAGTCCTTTTTCCTTTTTTAAACACATGGACTTACACACATCCACTAATACAATTAAAATATGGGACACACAATCATACTAATATAAGTACTCACTAAACATTAAATAATAATACTACTTAATCCACATGCAAAAATCAAAATAACCTCTTTCAATTGGACATAGAGAGTATTACGTAGTGGTGATTTTTTATAAGTAAAATGTATGAAAAATTATACTTGTTTTGACTTTTTTAAAAAGTGATTTTTTATGGGACAAAAAAAAGTGTATCTTTCACATTTAATACTCACTTCATTCCATAATACTTTTCAAACTTTTATTATTTGTTTATCTTCACAAAACTCTTCACATAAAAAAATCACTTTATTTAATCATCTTAAAAAATTATTTTAATTTTAAATTTGTGTTCCATCTACAACTACTTGTCCAATATAATGAATAATAATTTCAAACTATAATTGGTAGAAATAATTTTGAAGACGCAATATAGTGACATACAAATGACCTCAAACTTTCATTCCAATTATGGATTTTTTCCATAAAATTTCATTCATTTCTCTCTTAAAGATAATCTTAAAAAGGCAAAAGCTCCTGTGCCCCGGGGACATGGAGGAATACTCCTGTCCCCATGTGAACACAATCCTCCCCTCCAATTCTATTTAAACCTATGTATTGCTAGAGATTTAAATTGCAAAGGGGCATAGAAATTGCAAAGGTGCACGGAATGTGCTCCGTGCGCCTAGGTGCACAGGAGCCTCACTCGTGTGATTTTTTTTTCTTTTTGCAAACAGAAAAGTTATTTTATTGAGAAAGGTAAGAGATTTACCCACATATTACATCAATAGAACAACAGATAGCAACAAAAAGAAAAGAAGACTTATAAAAATACAATTCACAACATCTCCTCTTCATCACAATCTCTAACTTTTCCCCACTAGATTTCTAATATCTTCATTCAACTTCTGAATATCTGCTCCTTTCAACAATCCTTTCTTCTTAAGAGTAATCCATCCCCAAACTTGTGTCTTAATCTCTCCCAGTAAATTCTCCAAGCTCCAATCCCCCCTTTAAATACAATATTATTTCGTGTTTTTCAAATGACCCATATCGTACAAATCCAAATACAAGAAGCCACCAAGTTCCCCAATCTCCCATCTAGAAATGTTCTAAACTCCAAAAAAATCTTTTCTAAAATTCTTTGGCCTGGTCCAACCACACCCATCCAATCCATCACTCCATCCCACAAGTTTTACACCTTATTACACCCCACAAATAAATGCGAAATAAATTTAGGATAAATATTACATGCCGACAGAGAATGTCAACATTGTTTAGTAAGGTACTCGTGTGATTTATCATTAGCTATGAAGGTGCAATTAAACCTTGTCTCTTATGACACCTTGTTCAACTGCTTCTCTTCGACTAATTCTCGAACTTCATTCACATCACTCCACCTCTCATCAGCTGCATATATATTTGATAGCAGAACATAATACCCAGCTTCAGAATAATTCTATTCGAGCAGATCAGCCATCTCCGCCTTCTGATGAATACGGCAGGCTACAAGAAATGCTCAAAATTAAGATTATAATATTAATAAATTTATTTCCATTATAGGAACTTTCATCAAAATTAAGATTATAATATTTATACATTTCTTTCTATTATAATGGATACTATAACGCAAATAACATTGTACGAGATTTCGTGACTCACGAGTTTCAATCTATATTTTATACTATCCCGCCATTATTATTATTATTTTTTTTATCAAGATCATAATATTAATAAATTTATTTAAAATATTATAAATTACTTACTCTGTCCCACCGAAAGGTCTCATTTTATTATATTGAGCGTCTCACTCAAAGGTCTTCATTTCCTCCCCTTTTAGTAAAAGGGTCCCACATATGACCCATCATTCACTACTAATACAACTACCCACTACACATAAAATAATAATACTTTTTAAATCACGTGCAAAAAACAAATGTGTCCGGGACTGAGGGAGTATTACTCTTTTAAATAAAAAAAATTACTTTTCAAATTCATGCATATCCTCATTTATCAATTACTCTTTAATAGATGAAATATTACTCTTTATGTAATGAATTATTACTCTATTACATTGTTGATAAACATTCCAGCAAAATTTATAACTTCTAGAAAACTCTGGAGTTGCTTTTTGTCCTTAAGATCATCTGGAAATCCTTCAACCTTTTCTATAATGTGCGGTTGTAGGATAATTCAAGACTCATCAATCTCGATCCAAGGAACTTCATTTGTCTGCCTTCTTTTCGAAAAACACCAGCCCTTCAAATTCCTAAATAGAAAATATGGAGTACTACTCTAGAAGAATAATTTTTATGTACTAAAAAGTAATTTTATAAAAATAAGGTTCACGATGTGATCACAATTCACACCACACTCACTCATAAATTCTTAATCATTAATATATAAATATATTTTAGCGATTCTCAGATAAACCGAGTTTAATCTTATTTTTTAAAAATTTTCTTTAATATATAAAAAATTACTCTTTGAAGAGTAGTAATTTTTATATATAGAAGAATAATAATTCATGTCTCTAAATATTAATTTTTCATATACTTAAAAGTAATCGATAAATTATGATTTATAAGAATTTGAAAAGTAATTTTTTAATTTAGAAAAGTAACAACTTATGTGTCTAAGGAATAATTTTTTTATGTGCTAAAGAGTAACAAAATTTACATATCAATATATGTAAACCCAATTTACACAAGTGTTTGTCAATATGTTTTTATTCATTAATGTGAGGATACACAAGTGTTTGTCATATGTTTTTATTCATTAATGTATGTATATTTCCTCTGGCATTAATACTTTTTGTACAGAACAGAGATTAAGAAGCATAATACTACTATTTTAATAGATAATTGGTTGGAAAATATAATATTTAATGTGTAGTGAGCTGTTTTATCAGTGTTTTTTTATGGACTCTATATGAAATAAATAATTATTTTGTGCGAATCCCGCTTACAATAAAAAAATGTGAACATACCAGATTTGAAAATATAAATCTTAATGCGGATAGAGAGAGTAACTCTTAAATATAAATGCACCGTACTCACGAGTACTAGGAGATAGATTACCTTATTTTAAATTCCGTCCCATTGAAACGTACGCATTTTTTTATTTTGATCCGTCCCAATACAAAGTGTGTATTTCCCTTTTTGTTGAAGGGACCCACACAAATTATTTACTTCCCTCTCTTTGGCCCATCTATCACACTAATTTATCTATCCACTTTACATTACAATATCATTTATCTTATCTCAATACACATTAAAATATTATTATATTCCTTAATTTACGTGTAAAAAGCAAACACCCACCTTTTAATAGGACGGATGGAGAATATTTGCTTCAATTAAGGTGACTTAATTAAGGATGCGTCCTGATTATGTAAGCTACTTATTAAATTATGATATAATTCACTTTCACTTTTAGTTTAAATAAAAAAAAAACTAAAACTAAATACAAATAAAAATAAAAATACTTAAAGAGTAATATCATTATATATATGAGGAAATCGCTTGCCACGTGTCACTTGAAATGCATGCATGCTTTCTAAAAAAATGGTGTACCCCACCATTAGGGGCCCCTGCCCTGGGGATTGGTGGAGGAGGTAAATCGCAGGATGTGCCTCAAGTGGCTTATAGGGAGGGCTCACTGTTAAACTTGTGCTTGCAAGGGGCCAAATCCATGCCAAAGGCAGGATTCGAACCCCCACCCTGCAGCAACCAAGCTTAGCTGGAAGACCTTTCCACCATCCCCTCTACCACTTGAGCTATGCCCTGGGAGCTAAATGATATGGACATACAAAGATAGCCATACTCCAAATAAAGCAAATATAAACTGTTAATATCATATTTTGTACAGATATAAAATACTCTATCAATCCTCTTCTTTTATATTCATTCCCTAGTCTCGAAGAAATTGTCGCCTTTTTATTTTTTAATTAAGAAATATAATTATTTAAGAATATATATTAATTAATTGAATATGTGAAGTTATAGACCATGCATGGTTGTTGCTGTGTGTGAAGTTGAGTAGGGTGCCACGTGGTAGCCATGCATTGGTTGAATTGGGCATGCAAAGGATTGCATGGTGTGAAAGGGTGGCCATTGGATTGTAGCTGAGTTGATCAGCATTGCATCATGCCGTTGCTGCAGACTTCTGGAAGCTTCTGGAGGCTTGAGCTGAGGAGGCATCAGAAACGGTTGAAGGAATCAGTTTGTTATAACTGATTCCCAATACATGTACTTGATTGGATGGAAAGGAATCAGGTAGTTGAGCTGTTCATTGCTATGAGTTAGAGCAGTGTTGATCAGTTCTTCATCCGACTATATATATATATCAGATCAGCCATTGCACACATCACAATCATCACTTCACATCTTCATATAAGTTCAAGCTTAGGGTTTTTGGTTCATGAGTGTGCTTGTCGATTCTGTAATCTTTCTTCATCATCATCACTAGTGAAGTTCTCTCCTTAAGAAGTGGATGTAGGCTTACGCCGAACCACTATACATCCTTGAGTTGATCGTTTTTCATTTCTTTCAGTTTTACAATCAATCCGTGAGTGAAACGTGAGTGATCATTCAAACGTGTGTGTGTGTGAGATCTTGAGAAGTTAACAAGATCTTGCTTAAGTTCATAAGAAGTGGCGCCGTCTGTGGGAAGGAGAAGAAGAAGCAGCCACTAGTTATCAGATCAGAAGGAAGAATCATGGTGACAACCAAGTTTGATGTGGAGAAGTTTACAGAAAATGTCGATTTCAGTTTGTGGAGGATGAAAATGGAAGCTATACTCATTCAACAAGGATTGGCAGATGCAATCAAACCAGTTCCAGAAAACCAAGCAGCTGCTGTGGATGCAGTAGCACAAGTTGCAGAACAGGATCAACAATCAAAGGCAAGAAGTACAATCATACTGTGCTTAGGTGACAAAGCTCTGAGAGAAGTCTCAAGGGAAGTATCTGCAAGGGATATGTGGAAGAAGTTAGCTGATCTTTACATGGTGAAGACCTTGGCAAATAGACTGTACACAAAGCAGAAGCTCTACTCCTTCAAAGTAACAGAAGATAAGTCCATTCTAAACCAACTAGATGATTTCAATAAGATCATAGATGATTTAGAAAACATTGATGTTGCACTGTCAAGTGAAGATAAGGCTGTCATATTAATGTCAGCTCTTCCTAAATCTTTTGAAGGTTTAAGAGATACACTGCTGTATGGAAATGTTGAATCTATCTCTCTATAGCAAGTAATCCTGGCAATCAAAGTTAAGGTGCTCCATAAGATATCAGATCATACAGTTGCAGGAGAAGGTCTTGTTGTGAACAAACAGAACAAATGGAATAAGAATGACAAGAAGAATGGCTCTGATAAGAAATGGCAGAAGAAATCAGAAAAGGGGAATCAGAGCTCATCAGCAGATGAAGAAAACAACAATTGCTTCCACTGCAACAAACCTGGACATTTTAAGAAGCAATGTCATAAGTGGAAGGCTATGGTTGCTAGGAAGATTGCAGAAAAAGGTGAAAATCAAAGGATCCATGCCAATCAGGTAACTGAGAATAAAAATAATAAAGATAAAGATTATATTGAAGCTTTGGTTGTTGGCTCTGATCAAGTATCAGATCAGTGGGTGTTAGATTCAGGCTGTACCTTTCATATGACATCTGTTAAAGATTGGTTCACTGAACTAAAACCATTTAGTGAAGGATCAGTCCTGTTAGGCAATGATCAAGCTATAAAGATTGAGGGTATTGGTTCTGTAAAATTTAGAATGTTTGATGGAACTATTAAGCTGCTCACAAATGTGAGATATGTACCAGGTTTGAGGAGGAATTTGATATCACTAGGGATGCTAGATACCCTGGGGTGTGAATATTATGTAAAAAAGGGCATACTCACCATCATGAAAGGAAATTCAGTAGTAATGAGGGGAGTTAAGTGCTCTGATCTCTATTTCCTTGAAGGATCAGTAGTTACAGGACAGGTGAACACTTCACAAGACCAAGAAGATGTTCATCTGTGGCATGGAAGGCTAGCTCATGTAAGTGAGAGGGGGTTACAGGAGTTAGCAAGACAGAAATTACTAGATATAAGTTCAACCTGTAAGTTGGATCAATGTGAAGATTGTATCCTAAGTAAGTCTAAGAGGTTGAAATTTGGTTCAGGTGAACATACCTCATCAGAGAAACTTCAGTATGTTCATACAGACCTGTGGGGACCTTCTAGGAATCCAACCATGGGAGGAGGAAGATACTTCATATCTTTCATAGATGATTACTCTAGGAAGTTATGGGTGAAAATCCTAAAATCAAAGGATCAAGCATTCACTGCATTTAAGGAATGGCTTGCTGAAGTGGAGAACCAAATAGGCTGCAAACTGAAGTGCTTAAGATCAGACAATGGACTTGAATTTGTTTCAGAAGAGTTCAATAACTTCTGCAAAGAAAGAGGAATTAAGAGGCACAAGACTACACCTGGAACTCCACAACAGAATGGTGTTGCAGAAAGAATGAATCAAACCTTGCTTGAAAGAGTTAGGTGCATGCTGAGCAGTGGAGGATTTACTAAGGGGTTCTGGGGTGAACTTGTGACAACATCAGCATACTTGATAAACTTATGTCCATCAGCTGCTCTGAAGTTCAAACCACCTGAAGAAGTATGGTCTGGAAGGGCTCCTAGCTATGATCATTTAAGAGTGATAGGCTGTCAAGTATACTCCCATGTGAAGCAGGATAAGTTGGAACCAAGAGCATTAAAATGTGTAATGGTAGGCTATCCTAAGGAGGTTAAAGCTTACAGGTTGTGGTGTTATGAAGCTAATAAGTTTATTATCAGCAGAGATGTGATTTTCAATGAGAAGAAGATGCCACTTGTTGAAAGAAATTCTGTAGTTTCTATTACTACAGATACAGATGAGCCTCAGGTGGAGCAATCAAAGGAAGATTCACTTCAGGACAGCAAGATACATGATCAGAATATTGAAGAGAGCTCACCTGGTTCATCAAGCTCCAGATATGACTTGAGTACTTATCAGCTTGTCAGAGATAGGTTAAGGAGACAGATCAAGGCTCCTGTGAGATACATGGAAGCTGATATAGTATCATATGCACTATATGTTGCATCTGATATAGAGAGTAATGAGCCAAAGACATATGATGAAGCTATATCAGGAAGTGAGAATAATAAGTGGATAGTTGCTATGGAGGAAGAATTGCTATCTCTGCATAAGAACAAAACTTGGCAGATTGTTGAAAGACCACAGAATAAGAAGCTAGTCAGTTGTAAATGGATTTATAAGAAGAAGCCTGTTACAAGCAAAGAAGGAGGTGTTAGGTACAAGGCAAGGCTTGTGGCAAGAGGTTTCTCACAGAAAGAGGGTGTTGATTACAATGAGATATTCTCACCTGTTGTAAAGCATTGCTCTATCAGAATCCTATTGGGATTAGTGACTCAGTTTGACCTTGAGCTACACCAAATGGATGTTACTACAGCTTTCTTGCATGGAGACTTAAAGGAAGATATTTACATGAAGATTCCAGATGGTGTAAGTGTAGAAGGAGCTGACAGTAAGGCTTGTTTACTTCTGAAATCCTTGTATGGTCTGAAGCAAAGCCCAAGGCAGTGGTATTTGAAGTTTGATGATTACATTACATCAAATGGATTTAACAGAAGTTTACATGACAGTTGTGTCTATATCAGAAGCAAAGAAGGATGCTATACATACTTACTATTGTATGCAGATGATATCCTTATAGCTTGTAAAGATCAAACTGGTATAGATGAAGTAAAAGGGTTACTGAAGCAAGAATTTGATATGAAAGATCTAGGGGAAGCAAAGGTGATTCTTGGAATGCAGATTGAAAGAGACAGATCAGCTGGGGAGCTGAAGTTGTTCCAAGAATCATACTTGGATAAAGTGTTGAAGAGATACAATATGAATCTCAGTAAGTCAGTGACAACACCAGCAAGGCAAGGAGTGA
This sequence comes from Pogostemon cablin, assembly GCA_023678885.1. Lineage (NCBI taxonomy): Eukaryota > Viridiplantae > Streptophyta > Magnoliopsida > Lamiales > Lamiaceae > Pogostemon > Pogostemon cablin. The sequence goes on along the minus strand of CM043001.1, from coordinate 25,629,831 downwards.
GTTTGTCACTGCTTCAAGCTCCTCAGACAGATCAAGAGAAGGTTAAAATGAGCAAAATTCCCTATGCTAGTGCTGTTGGTAGTCTGATGTATGCAATGGTGTGTTGCAGACCAGACTTAGCTTATGTGATGAGCATGATTAGTAGGTTTATGAGCAATCCAGGCTCTCTACATTGGGAATCAGTTAAATGGGCACTCAGGTATGTGAAAGGTACTATCACAGCTGGTTTGAAGTTCCAGAAAAGGGAAACTTGGGATAAGGCAGTAGTTGGATATGTTGATGCTGATTATGCAGCAAATCTTGATACTAGGAAATCACTTACTGGCTATGTGTTCAATCTGTTTGATACTGCAGTAAGTTGGAAGGCAACACATCAACATGTAGTGGCCTTATCTACTACTGAATCAGAGTTTGTTGCTCTCACAGAAGCAATCAAAGAAGGAATATGGCTGACTGGTATATTGAGGGAGTTTGGAGTTGAGCAAGATTCAGTTGAAGTGTATTGTGATAATCAAAGTGCAGTGCACCTCTCCAAGCATCAGGGGTACCATGAGAGAACTAAACACATTGATGTAAGGTTATATTTTATAAGAGACATGATAGACAAGGGTGAAGTAAGTGTCAAGAAGATCAAAACCTCTGAGAATCCAGCAGACATGTTCACAAAGGCTTTACCAGCTCATAAGTATGAGCTGTGTAAGCAATTGGTTCAGCTGTGTTAAGCAATGAAGGAAAGGGGGCTGCTACCTACAAATAGCAGCAAGGTGGAGTAGGAATGATCTAGTGTTGTGATGCAAGGTCTAAGGTGGAGATTTGTGAAGTTATAGACCATGCATGGTTGTTGCTGTGTGTGAAGTTGAGTAGGGTGCCACGTGGTAGCCATGCATTGGTTGAATTGGGCATGCAAAGGATTGCATGGTGTGAAAGGGTGGCCATTGGATTGTAGCTGAGTTGATCAGCATTGCATCATGCCGTTGCTGCAGACTTCTGGAAGCTTCTGGAGGCTTGAGCTGAGGAGGCATCAGAAACGGTTGAAGGAATCAGTTTGTTATAACTGATTCCCAATACATGTACTTGATTGGATGGAAAGGAATCAGGTAGTTGAGCTGTTCATTGCTATGAGTTAGAGCAGTGTTGATCAGTTCTTCATCCGACTATATATATATATCAGATCAGCCATTGCACACATCACAATCATCACTTCACATCTTCATATAAGTTCAAGCTTAGGGTTTTTGGTTCATGAGTGTGCTTGTCGATTCTGTAATCTTTCTTCATCATCATCACTAGTGAAGTTCTCTCCTTAAGAAGTGGATGTAGGCTTACGCCGAACCACTATACATCCTTGAGTTGATCGTTTTTCATTTCTTTCAGTTTTACAATCAATCCGTGAATGAAACGTGAGTGATCATTCAAACGTGTGTGTGTGTGAGATCTTGAGAAGTTAACAAGATCTTGCTTAAGTTCATAAGAGAATAGTTTAGTCAAAATATTTTGTTATGTTATTAGTTATATAAAATTATAAATTAAGTTTATGCATTAAATTTGAAATATTCATAATTCTTAACTTTTCTTTTTGTTGTTAAGTTATGAACAGAGGGGCGTGAACTGGGGCGAAGGGAGTTCCAACGTATTTACTATATATAGTAGTGTTTACGTAATAAAATGAATGGGCCTAGTGGTTATAAGCGAAAGGCCATCGAAACTAGTAGAATTTGGTCCTGAAATTTCTAACGCTCTTATTTTCTAGAAAAAGATGTTCACGTGCATTGAGTTCCTACGTACTTACTATATAGTAGTGTTTATATAATAAAATGAATGGCTTGATGTTATAAGCGAAAGACATCGAAACTTGTAGAGCCTGGTGTAGGCACCTGAATTTTATTGCCTATTAAATAAAATATGTGGCAAATTAATGCAATAATTATCAATTAATTATTTATTTATTAAGGAATTTAAATATATTAATTCCTAAAATAAATGAGTAAATAATTGATAATTAAGCCTTATCCAGTCCAGCAGGCTTAATTAAAGGAAAAAAGCCCAACATATCTTTTAAAGGAGAAAATATCTCTCAAGTGGTTATTTTCTCTACATATAAATAAGGGCCTTCAGTCCTCATTCCAGACACACCAAAAACATCTGAAGACGCGCTTCTGAAGAGATCAAGAATACGAGCAGTGCTCCCTTGATATCTTCAAGCATCTTCAAGTCAAGACTTAAGATCTTCAAGCATCTTCAAGTCAAGACTTAAGATCTTCAAGCATCTTCAAGTCAAGAACGATCTGCGATCAGAGATCAAGGTTCTAAGCCCCTCCGATCCGGCGTTCTTCCATCCAACCGCCTCCGATCAGAGATCAAGGTTCTAAGCCCCTCCGATCCGGTGTTCTTCCATCCAACCGCCTCCGATCAGAGATCAAGGTTCTAAGCCCCTCCGATCCGGTGTTTTTCCATCCAACCGCCTCCGATCAGAGATCAAGGTTCTAAGCCCCTTCGATCCGGCGTTCTTCATATCAAATTCATCCAGCAGTCTCCGTGAAGTCAACGTTCTACCAAATTGAACAACATTCTTCACAACAAAGATTCAAGTCAACGTTTGATCCGAACAAAGGCTCGACGCCTCCGGATAAACGTTTTAAAGCTTCAAGACAACCCCGAGCTCGGACAAGCTTCATCCGAAGATCCGGCTCCGAAAGTTGAAAAAGTCAAGAAATCAACTCAAGAGAGGAATCAGAGGATAAATAGAAGCTGTTCACTTAAATTCTCAACTTCAATCCATATCGGATTATTTTGTAATTTCTTGTGTGTTTATTATTTTAATAAATACAAATTTTGTTGTTACAAATTTTGGCAAATTAATGCAATAATTATCAATTAATTATTTATTTATTAAGGAATTTAAATATATTAATTCCTAAAATAAATGAGTAAATAATTGATAATTAAGCCTTATCCAGTCCAGCAGGCTTAATTAAAGGAAAAAAGCCCAACATATCTTTTAAAGGAGAAAATATCTCTCAAGTGGTTATTTTCTCTACATATAAATAAGGGTCTTCAGTCCTCATTCCAGACACACCAAAAACATCTGAAGACGCGCTTCTGAAGAGATCAAGAATACGAGCAGTGCTCCCTTGAGATCTTCAAGCATCTTCAAGTCAAGACTTAAGATCTTCAAGCATCTTCAAGTCAAGACTTAAGATCTTCAAGCATCTTCAAGTCAAGAACGATCTGCGATCAGAGATCAAGGTTCTAAGCCCCTCCGATCCGGCGTTCTTCCATCCAACCGCCTCCGATCAGAGATCAAGGTTCTAAGCCCCTCCGATCCGGCGTTCTTCCATCCAACCGCCTCCGATCAGAGATCAAGGTTCTAAGCCCCTCCGATCCGGTGTTTTTCCATCCAACCGCCTCCGATCAGAGATCAAGGTTCTAAGCCCCTTCGATCCGGCGTTCTTCATATCAAATTCATCCAGCAGTCTCCGTGAAGTCAACGTTCTACCAAATTGAACAACATTCTTCACAACAAAGATTCAAGTCAACGTTTGATCCGAACAAAGGCTCGACGCCTCCGGATAAACGTTTTAAAGCTTCAAGACAACCCCGAGCTCGGACAAGCTTCATCCGAAGATCCGGCTCCGAAAGTTGAAAAAGTCAAGAAATCAACTCAAGAGAGGAATCAGAGGATAAATAGAAGCTGTTCACTTAAATTCTCAACTTCAATCCATATCGGATTATTTTGTAATTTCTTGTGTGTTTATTATTTTAATAAATACAAATTTTGTTGTTACACTTGGTCCCGAAATTTCTAAACTATTCACGTGCATTTTTCTTTTTATAAATAGAAATAGGACTTATATAGTAGTGTTTACATAATAAAATGAATGGCCTGGTGTTATAAGCGAAAGACATCGAAACTTGTAAAACTTGGTCCTGAAATTTCTGAACTGTTCACGTGCATCTCTTTTTATAAATAGAAATAGGACTTATATACATTGAATTTATATGTTTGAATGTACTCCATATATTTTAAGTGGCCGTCATGGGTGAAATTTTTGTCACACCATTTTATATATTTTTTAATTAATTATTATTTTTAATTAAAAATATTATGATTAATGCAGTTGGATTAAGTAATTTCCATTCTTACACGCTTCGAAGAATTAGAATTTGATGAGTACCTCACCGTTAATCATCACCCTACTTTTCTCATTTTTCCATGAAAGATTATGAAAGAAATTTCGAACATTTGTATAGTTGTAAAATTTTGAACTCCGGCGACGGACTGAGGCGGTCGCGGAAAGCAATGTGGCTGTGAACGGTGGTAATTTGGATATGTGGCGATCGGCGGCATCGGACGGAAGCGTCGGCGACGATCGACTGTGCTAGCGGTGGGTTCTTGCAGTTGGTGATCAAATTGGGCTTCAAATAAATTTCGAAAAAAATTACCCTATGATCGAATTGGGCCTAATTTCTCCTCTTAATTTAATGGGCTCAAATATCATATCATTATTCATGTGTTCAAATATAAGCCCACCTTAAATCTATTAACATTTCATAAGCTAAATCTAAAAAAAAGCCCATTATTTTGGGCTTAATTTAATTATGGCCATTGCCTTCTTCACCAAGTGGGACGATTTGTCCGACTGGAGCCACCGTGCTCAACCCACCGGAGACGACCACCACCGGCAAACCCTGCTGAGAGGTTGAGAGAGCGTGCAATGTGGATATAACATCCAACATGGCCTGTTGGCTCACTCTCTCCGAACCCATCATCTTCAAGAGCAGTGGAACGAGCCGATTTCTGCCCTGTTCTCGGAACAAGAAGAGAGAGCCATTAGAGCAGTCACGGCCAGCTCTGATAAGGACTCATTCCGTCATCCTTTGAAGGTACTCCCTCTATCCCATACTTATCTTCACACTTTCCGTTTTAGTCTGTTTCATATTTATCTTTCGCTACCAAAAAATAGAAATTTCACATTAACCAACAACCTCAAGAATTATTCTAATTTCAAATATACCACTATCACCTAATACACATAACATACTTTATAATTTATTTATTCCCTAAAAATATCACAATACCCCTAAAAAGTCAATAAAATTAGTTAAAAAACAACTTTTCTTAAACTTCGTATCTACAGTACCGACTCAAAAAAGTATGGGACGGGGGAGTATATGTTTTACACCGTAGTCATTTCAGGCGTGGTGACAACTAAAAAACTGTTCGCGTAAATTCCTCATTTTATAAATAAAAATATCTAGTACACCTATAAGTGAAAGAAAAGAACCAGGAAGTGTTGGAGACTAAAACTCAATGGGAACCTGCGGCTCGGTGGGAACCTACGGCTGAGCTAGGGGGAGGGTCAGCATGGAGTAATCACCAGCATGGAGCAATCACTTGAGGATCGACTCCTTGTGCGCAGTAGTTAAAGATATTAGGAACCTGTGATCTGGTTACCGCGATTTACTTGGAGGCAGTTCTGAGGGGCCGTGACTGTTTCCTCGAGGACTAGTCGGGCGTAAACCCGGAACCTCGGTATCAAAAAAAATAAATAAAAAAATGAATGGCGATAAGGAAAACGAAAGCTGAAAAGGTGTAAATATAGAAAGCACACAGCTGTCATTTTACAGCTATCAACATGTATAACAAAATTGTACTAGGATGATCTCAACTTTACACTTGGCAAAATCTCCTTAATTGGAATCTTAAAATCTTGATGAACTGTATGGTGTTTGCTAACAATAAAAACTCATTTCGCCTTTGAACATATATATTTTACATTGTAGTGCACGATATTATTCTCGATGCAACAGTATAAACAACCTAGAAAATTATTCGCATAAATTCCTCTTATAAATAAAAATAGGTATACACTGAATGTATATGTTTTAAAAGTGTTATATACACACAAACTATGATCTCTGCCGTGGTATTATTACCGATGCAGCAGTATAAACAATCTAGAAAATTGTTGCCCTAAATTCCTCATTTTATAAATAGAAATAGGATTCATATATACACCAAATGTATATGTTTTAAAGGACTTGTATAAACACTCAAATGTATATGTTTGAAGCGGCAATCTTGGGTCTCTTACCCAGATCTAGGAACGTAGGTAGGACTCAAGGCCCAACAGTATACAATTGGGCTAGTCTATCTACAAAGCCCATGAGGCCCAACATAAGGGACGCACAGAGGATGTAGCCCAACAGTATATAATTGGGCTAGTCTATCTACAAAGACCATGAGGCCCAACAATAGGGATGCTAACCCAATGATTGTCACGCTTAATTATTCGTTCAACTATGTAGTCAAATAAAAATAAGTAAAAGTTTCTTCTTAAGCAAAAAGAAATATTTTCTGAACAGTGTAAGAAAATCAATTTTCTTTTTCGGAAGTGTTACCCTTTTTGTCTCGTATAAATTTCTATGCTAAATTATAAATTCAGTAAACCTAATTAAGTCTATCTCACATAAAATAAATTGTGCAATCGGACCAAATAAAACAAGAGTGGAGGTTTGGGTGCGCCCGGGCATACGGGAATACATTTCGTGCGCCTTTAGAAATTTAGTATTATGGGTAAGGGTACATTGCTTTGGTCTAAAGGGTATACACTTTAATTAATAAAAGGTACACCATTTTGTTCTAAAGGGTATACATTTTTCATTAATATTTTTTTCTTTAGAAAATAAAGGGTACACATTTTTATACTAAAGGGTATACAATTTAACACAAAATTCTAAAGGCGCACGGAATGTTGTTCATGCGCCCAGATACACACAATAATTTTCTTTAGAAAATAAAGGGTACACATTTTATACTAAAGAGTATACAATTTAACATAAAATTCTAAAGGCGCACGAAATGTGGTCCATGACCCCGGGTGCACATAAGTTTTTGCCATAAAACAAAATACAATAAAATAAAATAAAATAGTTAAGATATAATACTCTCTCTCCATCCCTATAAAGTGTGATCAATTATTTTTACATAGAGATTAAGTGAATATATTTTTTAACACACTTTATTGATTTTAAGGATAATAATAAATAATTTTAAGTAATAAAAAAAATAATTATAAAATAAGTTTTTTTTTTAAAGAGTATACTTCTAAAATAAATTAGGTAGATCAGACCATTTTTAATTTAAAATGTGTTTTTATCCTTTTAAGAGAGTTAACGGTTTAATGGGGTGAGTGAAAATTGAAATGATTTACAATCGTTTTTGTGAAATAATCAAATCACTAATTTGATTTAATTCTTTATTCATATTTAATTTATAAAAATTTGATCATGTTTGCAAGAAACAGGTCATGTGCGGCATTGATATTTCACCCTTTGATTCAGAGATCATATTCTGGTTTGACTAATGCCCCAAGTCATGTGGTCTCACATGGATACACTTTCTAACACACATAATCTCAGTTGTCACACTTTTATATTATTTTACATTATTTTATTTTAATTTGTAGCCTATATGGGACTCTGGAGGACGTCGGTGCTAACAAATACATCTCTCAATATTTTAAAATTATTTTACCAATTTACACAGCATTGACAAAGGTTAGGTATCTAATCTTATATTATTTATTATTACTATTAATATTATTATGACTTCTCGATTGATTAAATGTGTAAAAATGAATATGTGAAACTTGATTTAGGTATTGAAGACTATTATAATCTTAATTTTGATTGAAGAAGAGTATTAAAGATGGAATGATAGAAACTAGTAGAACTTGCAGTCAATTTTTGATGCGGTTTTATTCTTGATGCAGCAGTATAAATAATCTAAAAAATTATTCGAGTAATTTCCTCCTTTTATATATAATAAATAGAAGGCAAAAACTTGTGTGCACCCGGACTCACAGTATGTGCATCTTTAGAATTTTGTGTTAAATTGTATACCCTTTAGTATAAATATGTGTACCTTTTATTTTCTAATGAAAAATAAAAAAAATATTAATGAAAAGTGTATATACCCTTTACAGTTTACAATAAAATGGTGTACCCTTATTAATTAAAGTATATACCCTTTAGAACAAAATAATATACACTTACCTATAATACTAAATTCTAAAGGCGCACGGTGTGCTCCTGGGGCACAAGAGCCTCACTATAAATAGAATTAGGACTTATATATACATATGTATATATGTTAAATACATATATAAACAGTGAACGTATCGGTGTGCCCCGGGCACAAGAGCCCCACTCTAAATAGAATTAGGACTTATATATACATTGAACGTATACTATATGTTAAATACATATATAAACAGTGAACGTATATGTTTATGAGTAAGACTCTTCCGCCCCCGGAATACCGTGTCCCTTTATAATTTTCGTGACTCTTTGCAATTTAACCCCCTAACAATACATAATTTTAAATAGAATATGGAGGGGGAGTATTGTGTTCATATGGGGCACATCCCGAATATGCATAAACTTTTGCTTATATTTATATGTTTTAAGTGATAATGTTGGGTGAAATTTTCGATGACACAAATTTTAAACTAAATTATCATTTTTAATTACTGCTTCTCGATTGATTTAATGTGTAAAAATGAATGACAAAGTCTCTTGTGAGACGCTACCTTCATGAGACGGTTTGTGAGACGTGTTAAAGTATGTTGATTATTTAAATAAAGTATGTTAAATGGTTGTTAATGTATGTTTTTTAAAGTATGTTGGATTATGTATTAAAGTATGATGTTAGTGTGTTATAATTTGATTTATTATCGACATACTTTAACCACAAATAAGCACACTTTAACCACAAATAAGCATACTTTAGTGATGGGTTGACCCGTCTCACATCCGTCTCACCAATAACCCGTCTCACAAGAGACCAACTCAAAATGAATATGTGAAACTTTAGTTAGGTATTGAACGCTATTATCTAGCTAGCTTATAATTTTGGAGTAATCATAACTGGTTATTCAGCTTTTTGCAAGTCATAAGTACTCATGTGTTGATAAAAATATTATCATCTAAAAAAATATAGATTAATCACTAATTTATCAGAATTTGACAAGAATAATATTTTTATTGAAAATGGTAGTAATTTTATTACTCTAAGGAGGTAATTTTTTAATGTACTAAAAATTAATTTTTGGTAAAATTAATTTGTATAATAAAAAGACAAACTTATTAGGCTAATTAACATTAATTAAGATTTAAAAACAAAAAATTATGTAGTTCTAAAAAAAATCACTATCAATTTAAATTACCATATTTTATATCATACCGTTGAATGAATAACCTGCTGAAGAGAATAAAAAACTATACTTTAAAAGAAATGCGTAAATCTTATGAACTTATGTATCAATCAAAAATTAAATTTTCTTCTCTCTTATACATCAATCAGCATGAAAAATGATATACGAAAATATCAAAGAAAATCTCGTGTGTCTGTTTTCTGGAGGACTTTTGGCTGATATGAGCTGGAGCCAAGAGTGCAGTAGCAAAAAAGAGTTTCACCAACAAAAGAAACGGTGAACAGAGTGCACTATGTTGGACATTAATTCAAGAATCAAGATTGGGTTTACAATTTTCTAAAAGAGATAAAGTTTGGATTGATGGGAGTGTTAATTTGTGAGTAATTAATGGGATGGTGAAAAAATGGATATATTTGTTTAAGAGAATCAAGACAAGTTGCACGTGGTTTCGACACTTAAATGCATCACCCTAAACCCCCCCCCCCCCCCCACCCATAATTTTATGTCTCATTTTCTTGCAAGTGGCAATATTATTTGCAACCCCTCCCTCCCTCGTACATATTCATGAGTTCAAAGGGGTGTTTAAAATAATTGGGTTTTAAAAATTGATTTAATTTAGTGATCTTGGGGGGAAAAATATTGTTTGTTAAAAAGAAAATTAAGTAGGTGCAGAATATTTTGTATAATATTTTATATGGGTATTTTTTAAATGGCAAAGACTTGTGTGAGATCGTCTCACGTACGTGAGACGGTCAGAAAGTGACAACTTTTATATAGAAAAGTGATAATAAATTAATGAAAAGTGATGATCGATACTATTTCATAAACAATTTATAATATAAATAAAAAGTAATAACATTTTATAGCGAAAGTGATAATGTTATATAGCAAAAGTAATAACTATTTTAAAAAGTAAAAAATAGTATCACGTGAGACAATAACTACCTTTTTAAATTACTCTCGTATATAATAAGGATATGAATATACTCGAATTATTTAAATAACACAGACTTAAATCGATTAATCTACCTAAACTTTAAAATCACTTCATGTACTCCACTATCTTTTAAAGGCTGAGTCCAAGCTTATAATCACTTTAAAACTATTGAAAACAACCCTAATTCTAATCCAACATACTTAAATATGAATCTGAAGCAAACACCATCAAACACATACAAATATTAAAGTCGAATCTAGTAGTACGATGCAATTTTTTTTAACACTATGCTCTGCCTATAAATAGCAAGAGTAAATTCTTGAGTCATCACTAAAAAGCTTTTGGTCGTACGGAAATGGCTCCAAAAGCAGTGCTCATAGTGCTTGCTTGTTTTCTTTTGATCAACACTGAGGTATGGCCTTAGTTTCTTTAGAGAGTGAATCTAATGGAGTACAATTAATCTCTTTCTAACATCATTAATCTTAATCCTGTTGTAATAGGTTTCCTCAGAATGGGAACAAGTACTCACTACAAAGGTATCACTCACACTATCTCCATTACTCATATCTGCAGTTCCCATCTTTGCTTTTAGCTTAAATACCAGAGTGTATGCAGTCTTTGGCCGGAACAAGTGTCATCTCGTCTCGTATTGATTTAACCACATAAGTAGGAACAGACATGTCGTCGCCAGAGACCCCTAAACGTTTTAAAGAATCTCACGTCACACTGAGAAATTGAAGTCTACCTCATCCAATATTTGTGCCTAGATGTCAAGTGTGTTAAGTGTATGAATGGCAACTTGTTATTTCAATAGATATTTCTTCAGATATGTATAATCTTAGAAAAATCATTTCTTGAACTGGAAATATTGACACATACATATAGTTAGGACCACAACTTGCATATGTAATGTGTTGAGAGAAGTTCAAGATAATAATCAATCTTTAATGTAACTGCACTAGCTTATAGTAAATTTCTACTATAAACCTTAGATTCTGTTGCTTAAAATATTGCCAAACAGGTCACAGTTGCCCCTGCAAAAACTCCAGAACTCTACAAGACTTCACCACCACCACCACCTCAGGCAACCAAGACACCACCACCACCACCTCCGGCAACCAAGACACCACCACCAACACCATCTCCTCCATCAACACCACCACCATCGCCACCCAAGAGTACTACTCCATACCCACCACCAGCAACGAAGACACCGCCACCTGTACCATCTCCTCCACCGGTCAAGGCCCCAGTTCCACCACCATCACCGCCCAAGACATATGCCCCACCACCAGTGAAGGCCCCAGCAGCACCACCTCCGTTACAACCACCAAGAAACAGAGGAGGTAAATTCCTTACCATCTAGATTAGCTACCGCTCAGTGTTTCCTATGACAATCCAATATGATTGAAATTAAATTTGGATGCAAGCAGAGTGCACACCACTATGTGTGGTGAGGTGCAAGAATCACTCGAGGAAGAACATCTGCATGAGAGCTTGCTTGGCATGCTGCGAAAGATGTAAATGCGTACCTCCAGGGCAGTACGGCAACAGAGAAAAATGCGGCAAATGTTATGCTAACATGACCACCCGCGGTGGAAAACTCAAGTGTCCATGATTTACTCGCTCTTCTTGCTCATCACAATGCTATTTTACTTCATTGATTCTATCATTTTCAGTAACATGAGCTTTAACAAAGCACCAAGATTTGTTACCACCGATATCAATTAAAGTTCATTTCTTGATTTATCAACATCTCACTACAATTCCAGATCGATCTATATTCTCTACTTATCAACATACATATAATCATGAGTTAAAATAGTTTTGTCTAATTACTTGAACATGAAAGTCATATTTTATTGCATTATAATAGATCATTTTACATCATGCATGTCTCTACTTTAATGTTGCTTTGAATACGCATAGAAAATGAAGAGGAATCAGACTTGATTTTAAAATTTGTTCAGAAAAAATATTACTAGATTCGAGTTTGGTTTCATGTTACATTAGGTAAATTTTTTACACAATGGAAAATATTGTGTTGGGAAAATAGATTCTCATTCACTGTAAACAAAATGGGGAAATTATATTAAAGAAACATTAAAATAATCAGACACAAGAATTAGCTAAGCAAAATTAAGAAAATAAATGTTATTGTATGAAAAACTTTATGATGACATATAACATACATATATAGATCAAACAAAATTTTTGGGAAGTGCTCGATAAGTGTACTTGAAAACGAAAACAATGTGACAAATAATCCCTTTTACTTTTAATACAAACCTTAACATATAATTGCTAATGATCAGATTGAGAATGAATAAATTATGACTAATAGCTAATAATGAATTAAGCACAACTACGTCGTTTTGTAACACACACCGTACCTTGTATCATTGAGAGATCAAACAGTAGCCAAACACACATATGGATCTTTGTCCTGTTTATTTGTTTGAGATTCATGTGCTGGGAAACATGGTTGAACATTTTTAGCTAGATCCTACAGACAAGTATTAACAGAGAACCAAAAACTGCAAAAAGAAACAGACAAAATTTATATTATTAAATCAATTAATATCTATTATTATATGAAAGGACACCTGGTGAGAGAAAAAACACGCACAGTACTTACATTGAGATTACCACCAGGCCAGCCCATCACATAGTTTGAAAAACTCGAGTGATACATCAAAGCCATCTGGCTTCTTTATCATCAAATTCCTGAAAATCATCGATAAGAACCAAGAAATCTAGCGTTGTAATCATCTTTCTCACTCACCAGTGTGTGTATATATAGGTGAGTTGACGAAACATGGTTGCATATACTCACCAGAACTCAAGTGTTTTTAAAGATCAATAGAAAGGTGATCAAAAGCAATGGCTGCTGCACCCAGAGTTGCTGTGATAGTAGCAATGTGGATCGCCTTGATGGGTTTGGCAGCGGGGGTCGGCATTTTCAAACCTGATCCAAACGAAGGAAAGTGGGCCCCAGCACCAAGTCCCGGAAAGTGGGCCCCAGCGCCAAGCCCAGGAAAGTGGGCACCAACTCCAACTCCAGTTCCATGGAGCCCTCGGACGGGTGCTGCAACTGGTGGGATAGCTTCAGTTGAGACAGTGACTCTCGGAGTTGTTGCTGCCGCAATGTCTTTTTTCACCCTCAAGGAATTTCTTTAAGGGTTTTAGTAATGGAATTCTGAGTTGTTTGTTGTGTTTCAGTGCTGTGTGAGTTCATCAACATCTTTGTTCTCATTTAATTACTTATACTCCTCTGTAATAAAGGCACCTTGTGATTGATATACAGTATTTCCTCCAAAACAATATTTTACACCTTGCATTTCGTCAAATAATACTTTCAGCCTTTAGCATACATGAATTAGTTCAACTCAAGTTGGTCCTAGGGTCATTTTTTTGTGGACTCGAACATTAAAACGTCAGTCAAGTTGAAAAATAAAAATGCAACTACCACTAGATCAAGTCCTATATCCACGAGTGTACATTACAAGAAGCATTAAAACACCGTGCGGAATAGATTACTTGAACGTAACTGTGCAGCATTTTTGCTTACCATGTTTTACACTTCTGAGACGAAAGCCAACCCCACTATGAGAGGTTGAGATATTCACCGAACCGCCCATGTTCAGACACTACTACAGCAGCTTCTCTTAAATCCTAAGAACATCAATACACAGTCCACATACCCTGACCATGTTATGCTCACCCGATCATGTCCTATACACACAGAGTTATGCATCCAAAGCATTTACTTAAAAGAATAAGACATTTTTGAGCTGATTGAGGATTTAGGGCTGACAGACTAATCGTTCAAAGAATCAAGAAATCTTATTTTTCTCTTTGGATCCATAATACATAAATAAGAAGTAGCATACAAAGCTCACTTGGCTATATCTCGGATATAGGTACAACATGGTCCTGCAATGGGGTGTTACAAACGAATCAGCTAAAATATACACAGGATGCGAGCATAAACTATGGTTCAAGCAAGCAATTCTCAGGTTGATGAATAAAGAAGATGTCTATATATATGTACACAAAGTGATAATAACAACTTGTATACGTGTGTTTTAATCTTGTGGTCAATGGAATCACCATCAGCCTAGCTAAGACTACTAGTCTGATTGCAATTCTTGCTAGCAAATCTAAAGAATATGACCATTGCATTCACAGAGGTAGCAGGTTCTAATACAAAACCAAACTAAATCCGAGGAATAATCATCAAAAGTATCTAATAAGGGAGGGGAAAGAACATAGTTTTAAATCTTTCACATTAGCCAGAGATGAAAACTGATCAAAATTCTTCATTTACAACTTCATCAATCATATTCTTCCTCACAAAACCGAATCTTGAAAAACTAAAGCAGAACACAGCACCAATGTCTAAAATAAGCATCAGAAGCCATGTGAATAATTTACTACTAATTACAATCCATAATCAAGAAACACCAACCAAAGTAAAAGTGAAATCAAATCGAAAAAAAACCTGTAAACTCAGCATGAATTGGATCCATTCCTCCCACCAACACGACTCTTAGTTCGACTCAGGTCGTCCTCTGAATTAAGCAACTCCTCCCAATTAACTTCTTCGTCTTCTTCATCCTTCTCATTCATTACCTCTAATATTCTACTCAATTTCTCTTTCGACGAATTGCTCACTGTCTCCTCCACCTTCCTCAACACCTCCTCCGCCCCTGCCTCCTTTGCTAGTCCCTTAAACCTCAACCCGCCATAACTCAGCCCATAAATTGCAGCCAAGCAATTCTCCCGAGTCGCCATCGAGTCAGAATCGCTCCGATTCAAATAACTCAGGAGACACTCCACCGCGCCCCCATTCAACATAGCAGCTCTTCCCTCAGAACTGACAGCAAAATTGCACAGTATCAGCATTACCCTACCCGTCATGTGACCCGATTTCACCATGCTTAAGAGAATCTGGATGGAACCTAGTTTGATCATCTTAACTCGGTTGCTGTGTACTAGAGAAAGGTGGTATAAAGACAGAGCTGAGTCATGACGAGTCCGTTCCGAGTCAGACCTGAGAGCGTGGAGGAGAGGAGGCAACGCGCCTAATACGCCGATCGCAGTTTTGTTCTGATCGTCAAGCGACAAACTGAAGAGAGCCCCGGCGGCGTGTTCCTGCGACTCGGCGCAACCGCCCCTTAGAACGTCGATCAGCGGCGGAACGATTCCTGACCGCACGATCTTCACCTTGTTTTGTTTCTCCAGAGAGAGATTCACCAAACTTGCAGTGGCGTTTATTTTGAGAGTTGAGTATCTCGAGCTGATCAAAGATTTCATGGCGGAGAGCAACCGTGGAGTACAGAGACTCGCACGAGTTTCTTCCTGAATCCGTGTCAACTTTCTGAGAGAAATTAGGGCATCTTCTTGCTCGCAAATCTGAGAGCTTTTCAGCTTGCAAATGAATTCTTCTTCCAATAAATTCGAGTTCGAAGATTCGATTTCACACGATGAAGAAGAAGAATAACAGGAGGGCATAGTCTTAAACGGGAGAGGAGTGGCGGGTCGATCGTCTGAACTCGCGACGGAGACCTCACTCGGTGTCCGAGTCAACTCAGACTGCGGCATTAATTTAGCAACGATTTTTTCAGCGAAGTACAAGTCCATCGGTTTTGGCGGGTCGACGAGGTTTTGGCGGCACCAGTTGAGAATAGTGGACTTAAGGGCGAGGTTGGGTATGACGGTGGAGAAATCGGCGGCGCCACCTTCTGGGAGAGTGGGCTTAAACGAAAGGAAAACACAGGCGCGAACACAATTGCGCTCGAAGGTGTGGCCCGATGACACAATTACAGGGTCCGCCATGATTGAGCCCGACACTGGGCACAAAAATTCGACTGGAACTATAGAGGTTTGCTGAATTCTAGTATGGATTTGCTTTCTGTTGGATGGAGATTTGTGGAAGGAAATTTTCCACCTCTGCTTCCCGCTCCCCATGGAGAATTCTCTGCAACTGAGAACCTCTTCCTGAGCTTAATCCATGGATTATGATCAAAGAGTAGAGAAATGGAATGAATGCAAAAAGAAAAGAGAAACGCACGATCAGAGAAATGAGGTCAATAAAAAGAGAAAATCATTGTTTGAATTGATTGATTGATTTGGGATAACTTTTTCTTTTTCTCTCGTGAAGTGTTCTTTCTTTGCGATGATGATTCACGGAATTCTTGGACGTTAATTTGGAATGCTTCTTTGCCTTCGCATTTTCTGGAGAATATATTAGTTTAATATTTTTAATTTTAAATTTAACTACGTTCTATGATTTCTTTGTCATTATTATTATTTTTGGTGTCCGCTTTAAATGTATTTATTTCTTCTATCTAATAATAAATTGCATGATATGTTCACTACTTTCTCTCTAATACAACTATTCACTTTACATATACTAATAATGCTCCTTAATCCACATGCAAAAAGCAAACAGACACCTTAGAACCGAACCGAGTGAGTATTAATATACTCGTAATGGGTTGAAAATTTTCTATGCACGTAATGGGTTGAAAATTTCCTATGCATTTAATAATTTTTTAATTCCAAGTATATAAACAAATAGTATAAATATTAAAATGACAAATTTTTAACTTAGATTGATAACTCATTTTAAAAACTTTAATTCTTTAATTAAGTCATAATATGTATGATTGAATCATAAAAATATGTACAATCAAATTATAAATATGTATATATATGCAATTGAATTCTTTATTTTAATTGAATTAACATTCAAATTAGACATTTTTTGTAAAAATTGGCATTTAAATAAATATACTTAAAATTAAGGTAAAAAAAATTCTGAAAAACCATGGGGCACCGTTGCCCATTACTTTTTTCGTAATTCCTTAAATTTTTGGCTTGGGCACTATTTGGACAAGTTTTGATCGAGTCTAATGGGTTCGAGCCAAGTTTAAATTGAGCATTGATCAATTTATTTGGCGTCGCCTATTCCACCAGTTTCATCTTGGATCGAATGCAACAAGGAACATTTAGGTGGAATAGACAATCCTTCAATTAAACAAATATTAGATAATGTGTAATTGGAATTTATATATTTTTACAATAAAAGTATGTGATTACCCCAATTCTTATTTTTAAATAATGATTAAATTGAGAATTTTGAAATGAAAGCCAAAATTAAAATTTGGAGTTGTGTATGTAAGCTTCGCAAAATGTAAAGACCTATATTACGCATTACTTGAATTAAAAATTTTAATGGATTAAGGCTTACTAAAGATATTAATCTAAGAAATTATATGTAGCACTAAACAAAGAATCTTTTTTTCAGGGGTTCTTTGGATGTTGCAATCAGTCTTCCAGGAGAGCACCCTATTGGAACATTTTTCTCAACTCTCTGTTCACATTAGACATTATTTTTCTGAATAATAGGTCGTGATTGGTTTTGGAATCTTGCTCTTTGAACTGACTACTATGAAATTATTTTCCTAAAAATAAAAACGAAAGAAAAAAGAAAACAAGCAAAAGACGATTAAAAGATGTAGACGCCACGGGCGCCAAGAAAGGCCAAATAAGCTTTACAAAATAAGAGTAGCATGTCAAAGAAAATTATTAAATTTGCATTAAAATATACTATGAATATGGCAATCTTAGTTGTCTATGATTAATATGAAGATTTTAAATAGTACATAGAGTCTCGCATAAATATTTTATGCGCATATTTAAAGGTAGTAGGTAAAGCAGATCTCAGATGATTTGCTTCTATGAAACTCAATTTAACCTTCATAAGTAGAAACAATGAACAATCATTTTTGGGAAAAAAATATAAAAAAAAAATTAAAGGAGAATCATTTTAAAATAATTTTCCAACTTTGTTTTATATTAAACATAAAAAAGAAAATAAAAAATAGACATTTTTCATTAAAATTAAAAAAATCATGGTATAGAAGAATCCACATTTTTTTTTTGACTACCATTACACATTCTTGGCATCAAGGATCTTCTCCCTTCTTTAGCCTTTTCCTCTAATTCGGATCATCACTCGATGCACAAATTTATAGGATATATAATTCCAGCTCATATTCACACATACATTATGGTTCAAATCGAAGTACTATATCCAATCAAAATAAGAAAATGATAAGGACAATCACTACATCAATTTTGACAAGAAATGGTGTTGCCAATATGCGAATAAACTTACCTCACAAAAATGATCTTTACTAAAAGGCCACACTATTTGAGCTAGAGTTCATGAGGGTTCTTTATCATATTATTGACAAAAATCGAAACCCAATCACAATGGACAACTCAATTGAAAGGTACATCCACTATCGTAAGCTATACATAATTTAATATACGTATGTTCATACGAAGAGTAATTCAGACAGTAATTGACATCAAGGGGTGGCCCACGACAGTAAAGCAAGAACATAATATGCCTCGGTAGTAGCAACTTTATAAAAGAAAATACCGTATTTCTTCTTTACAATTAAGCATATACTTTTTCTGATTTTCCCCTATATAAATACCGACCACTAATAGTGTTCTTGTGTGGCTCAATGATTCAAGATGGTCAAATTTTGTACCTTTATCAAATCAAATACTCCTTCCGTCCATCAGTAACGTATCCATTTTGCCATTTTTGATCGTTCATTCTTAGAGTATCCATGCCCCCTTTTTAGTAAAAGGCCTCACACATGGCCTACCACTTTCAACCACTCCCCACTAATACAACTACACACTTTATATAGAATAATAATACTATTTAATCCACGTGTAAAAAGCAAACGAATATCTTTGCGATGGACGGAGGGAGTATTAAACATATCTTTTTTTCAACCACAATCATATTCACCTTTAATATCCCGCAGCTGTACATAATCTAGTGTCTTATTAGAAATTTTTGCTAGCAAGCAGGATTGCAGGAAAAATATTACCAGAAAAATGGGGGGGGGGGGGGGGGGGGGGGGTTTATTGCACCAATATAAATTTGTGAAATATAGTATGCATGAGAAGTTAGATTAACCTTGAAAGGGGAATCAATAGATCAGCAAGCTCGCATGATGCTTTAAAAGTACCTGTTGAATACAAATCTTAAACAAGATCAGAAGCCAGGAATACATGAGAGGATCACAATCTCATTAGTGAAATCCAATTCTCCGATGAGAAGGCTTCAGCTCAATTTGGTGTATCGATTAAAAGAAATGGAAATCAATAGAGATCGTTTCTATTGTGGTTTCAAGGAAACAGGCTAATAGTTTTCATGAGTATAAGATATGAATTTACATAAACTGATAGTAATTCAAAATTTCAAACTAGAGAATCAGGCAAAACCATCACATATTTGCAGTTGTTTCTCGGATCTCTTCCAATGTAATAGACTGCAAAGACAAAGGAAGGCATAATAAGAGGGCCATACAAAAATGAATATACAGTCGAGGACCAATCCTAGCAAGTTTCTAACCAAGCCATAACAAGAAAAGAGGCGTGCGGATTTCCAATGATATCAACAAAGCCAATAGCATAATTGTAAAATACCATTTAGGGCTTTTATATTTTGGCTGCATAAATATTTAATCTTGATATTTGATAATAAGATTCAAGTGAAGGACATCATGGAATAGTGAATATTTATACCTGATCCTTGCCAGCAAAATCGTTTTCTGGGGTCAGAAAAAGCATGCAGTGGCACTCCTTCCTGTCATGCGTTAAACAATAGGGTATGTAAGATTTTATACTGAACCTAAATCAAAGTAAACTGACAGTTACCATATGAACAAACTGAAGTAACTGAACAAAAAGAGAAAAAAAAAAGTTAAGAATTCCATCCAGTCAATCATGTTTCTCAATCACATATAAATCTGATTATATTTTGAAGTGTCAGTAAAACATTATGAAAATGTATACATTCCCCATAGGGATCATCCTAGGGTAGTCAAATCCATACTAAACTACTCATACAATGTGGCATGTTGTATGAGGAAAAACATCCAAAAATATTGAGCATTACCTTTCTCTCATAGGAACACAGGGACAGTTCCAGAAGCCCTGCTGCGCTTCAGCAGCTTTATCATCATAATGCCTGAAACAAAAGTGATGTAAAATATCTTCTTTAACTTAAATTATAGGAAATCTGATATTTGAAATGTTGAAGGAATCAGGAAACCACATGTTTAGAATATCAAATATTCGTTAGAATAATCATTACCTACAAGGGCAAAGAGGCGCACCCAATGTGTCCTTGTGTTCTGCCAATCCCTGAAAAATAAGGGAAATATCTAAAATTGTAGTTTGATAACCACAAGCCTTGCACATGAATGCATAGATAGCAAACAATTGTTGATAAAAATATCAGAAAGTTTCTCCTTGCTCATGCATTAAGATACGTGCATCATGTCTAGAAGAGAAATTTTTTGATTAACCATCTAGTTTGATAACCACCAACCCTTGCTCATGAACAAATAGACAGCAAACAATTGTTGATAAAAATATCAGAAGTTTCTCCTTGCTCATCCATTAAGATATATGCATCAATTCTAAAAGAGCAATTATTTGATTATACATGTAGTTTGATAAACACCAAACCCTTCCCATGGAAGAATAGACAGAAAGCAATTGTTGATAAAGAATCAGAAAGTTTCTTCTTGCTCATTATTAAGATATATGCATCATGTCTAAAAAGGCAATTCTTTGATTAACACATGTAGTTTGATAGCTATTCAAAAAAAAAAAAAACACATGTAGTTTGATAACCACCAAGCCTTGCACATTAACAAATAGACAGCAAACAATTGTTGATAAGAATATCAGAATTCAGAACTCCTTGCTCATGCATTAAGATATATGCATCATGTCTATAATAGCAATCATTGATTAACACCTCACTGATTCGGAGTATAGAGTGCACATTTTGAGTGTAAGCCCACTGGAACAAACCTTTATATTATTCATGACCAAAAACTTATTTCTAAAGCTTTAAAGGAGTTCACCCAAATTCAGGGTGGTCGAAGGCTTAAACCCTTCATAAGCATTGCATTATTCAACACAGTAAAACAATGAGGCTGCTGCTATTTACTCTAGTAGTGCAATCATAATCACATTTGATGATGTTTTCAGCTTAAAAAAATGAAATTCCTCAGTGTAATTCAGTTCTCAATAGAAATCCCCTTTCAACAATCAACTAAAACAACAAGAAGTAGAATGTAGAAAATCGATAGTATTCGAGCTAAACTACATAAACACCATCAAATTACTTAATTTTCACATAAATATGCAAAAGACAGATAGATTAGCGTAACCGAGCGAATACCTTGATAACAACAGAAGACACACTTTTATCGACACAAAAATACGTGCTAGACCTCCGTGCATACTGTTCCGAAAACTTCCTCATTATTTCCACCGACTTCTCCGTTGGTTCAACTGAGATTCCGCACAATCAATTCAATAATAATTTTCTTCCAGTGATTATTTTCAAATTAACGGTGATATTCGATCAATTCTACGGCTAATGTTTAATTTGAGAACACCTTTAGCTACGATGAGGCGGCGACGACCCGAAGACGACGGCGGCGGGGCGATGCGAGAAATGATGAAGCCGGCGCGGTAAGAAGTGGAAGCTTGGAGAGCTGCCATGGCGGAAGATATTTATTTGTTCTTCCACCGGGAAATCGTTCTGCGATAATTGAATTAAGTGAATAAATATCTGCTGTTTCTGATAACTACACGTTGACCAAATTACGGACAATTTACAGAGCTCCTCTTCAACCTTGTAAAAATTACTCCCTTAATTGAGGAATTTACGATTCATCCATTTATTTAGGCCTATGTAACCTGGATCGTTATCTTTTATTCTATGTACGTGCATTACATGATCAAATAATTAAAATAATTTATTAATTAATCTAATATATAATTTTTAAGATTTTAGAGAAGAAAAGTAATCTAATTTTTTATTTATAAATAATTTTATAATTATTTTAGAAAATCTATATGCCTTTGAATTATTCTATCCCTATATCTTTTTATTAATATGTTTCATATTTAGAAAGAATACGAATTTTTTAATTTAAAATTACTTTTAAAATGCAAAGCAAAACTAAAAATAAAAAAAAACTTAAATAAAAAAATTAATTATAAGCCTTAAATTGAAATATTTATAAAATCAAGTCTTAAATTAAAATTTAAACTAAAAATTAAGTCTTACATAAAAACTTTCCAACAGAACTGTTATATTTTTTAAATCAATCATGTCTGTATGAAAATTTAATTTAAAATAATAAAAAAATACTAAATTAATTTAATATAAAAGATCTTATTTTAAATTAATTTTATTACTATTACTTAGATCATGTAAATAGAAAAAAAAATTATAATAAATAAATAAGTCAAGGCTATAAATTAGGAGATGTACACGTGGATAGCATAAATTGTAAAATAACTAATAAAAAAAAATATTTGCTGATAATTGTCATAGATATTAGGGTAATAGGTGAACTGGGTCACGTAAATAATCCCCATTTATTTATCCATCTAAATAATACTCCTTACAAGTTACACCCAAAAAAATAAATAAAAAAACAAAAAACAAAACGATTCATTTATACTTTTAACTTGAAATATTATTTAAATTTTTAATTTGTCACCACCACCCAATACATATATTATTACTTCATACTCCCTCCGTTTTAGTAAATTGTGCACGTACGCAAAGATTTTTTTTAATGTATAAAAATGTATAAAGTTATTGAAATGCACGTAATTATTTAAATAATTTAATGAAAAATGTGTGTGCATTTATTGAGATGTGTGTAAAAAGTACTCCTTCCATTCCGTCCTTATGATTACGTTGCTTTTTACACGGGGATTAATGAATATAGCATTTAAATGTGTATTGAGGTGAGAGAAATAATAATTTAATGTAAAGTGGGTAAGTGTATTAGCGGGATGTGTGGGCCCATGGATAGAGAAGTAATTAATTTGTGTGGTCCCATATTGCTAAAAAGGAAAATGTAACAATTAGGATGGGACGCCCAAAATGGAAATATGTAACTATTAGGATAGAACGGAGGGAGTAAGTAGTATTGTAATGTATTTTTTCAATTTCAAAAAACATGCATAAATATTAAGACAGATCAAAAAGAAAGTGTGCAATAATAAGTGGGACGGAATGAGTAATTTTTTTAAAAATTAATACTATAATACTATCTAAAGACAATAAGAAAAAAATTCTTAAACAACGCACCTCCGTCCAATACTAAGGGTAGTTTTGCTTTTTGGCACGTGGATTAAGATGTATTATTATTTAATTTGTAGTTGGTAGTTATATTAGTGGGAGTGTGGATCCCATATTTTAATTGTATTAGTGGGTGTGTGTGGTCTCATGTGTGTAAAAAAAGGAAATGAACTCTTTGGGTGGGACGCCAAAAATAGAAAAAAAGAGACTATTTGAGTGGGACGGAGGGAATATAACAATCAACATGAAGAGTTCTCTGGATAGGAAGAAGTACAGTCTTAAATAACCGTTCACATTTTTTTTTACATTTATCCATCTGGGGGGAGAGCTTAGGTCTAGAGTGTCTTAGAAGAGAGGGTGTCCGAGTTCCAATATCAGGGGATGGTGGAGCACAGTACTAAATAGTTTGTCAGATGAGGGAGGAGGATGGTTCGAAGAGGGCTTGGATAGAAAAGTAGGAATTGGTGAGTCAACACTCTTTTGGGAAAATAATTGAGGAGAGGGTGGAAGGTTGAAAGATAAATTTTCTAGGCTTCATAACATTAGCTTGGATAGAAGGAAAATGATCTCGGAATTGGGGTTTTGGGTGGATGAAAAAATGGGAATGGAAATTTAGTTGGAGAAGAAGATTTAGAGGTCTTGAGTCTAACATGTTTCTTGAATTCATGCAGTCTATTAACAGATTCACACCAATACACAACCAAAGTGATATATGAGAATGGAAGAAAAACACAAAGGACGGATACACAGTGAAAGAGATATATGCCATGCTACTGAACAAGAAAGCTGCACCAAGAACAACTGTTATGGAATCAGAGGTGAAAAAATTTACATGGTACAATGCTATCCCAAGTAAAGTTCAAATTCATGTGTGGAGATCACTCAGGGACAGAATCCCGACAAAGACGAACCTTCTAAGAAGAGAAAGTTGACCGAAAGGAATGGAAACGACATGTAACATTTGCAATACTGGGATGGAGAACGTGTAACATCTATTCATTGAATGCACTAAATCACAAGATATCTGGGTAGGCATTCTCCATTGGATAGGCTTCTATGCACCACTACCACCGGAGCTAACGAGGAACATGTTGACATTCGTGAATCTTCATCAGAATAGCAAGGTAAAAAAGATCATGGCGACAGTTTTGTCATGCACAATTTGAACAACATGGAAAAACAGGAACAAGCAGATCTTTTAGAATGTGGAATCGAACCTCCAAGAAACAATTGAGAAAATAAAAATCCGATCCTAGAGTTGGCTTAGATGGAGAACTAAAAGTATTAATTGTGTTAGTTATTCTAGTTGGATGAGAGAAGGCAAAATTATTCTTCTAATTGCTGATTAAAATTGAGGATTGAAGTTATTATTTTATTTGTAATTTGTATGCAGGGTAAATCTCTTACCTTGAATCCTACATTTATAAAATGTAATTTTACCTGATCAACAAAAAAAAAGTACAATAAATTCTATTAAACTTTTTACTTTTTTTCATTTGTTATTACATTAAGCTTTTCACCCTTAAAAAATGGTAAAATTTTTAAAATAAATAAAAGTGAGGCTTGCATGCACCCGGGACACACCGTGCGGCTTTAGAATGTAGAATTATGGGTAAGGATACATTATTTTGTTGTAAAGGGTATTCACTTTAATTAATAAGGGTACATCACTTTGTTCTAAAGGATATACACTTTTCATTTAATATTTTTTATTTTTCTTCAGAAAATAAAAGGTACACATCTTTATATTAAAGGATATACAATTTAACACAAAATTTTAAAGGCGCACGGAGTATGCCCGTACGCCCGGGTGCTCACAAGTTTTTGCCAATAAATAACTCGTCAATACATCATAATTTTTAAAATGTTACTACCATCTAACACGTATAACTTACTTTAATATTTATTTATTTATTTATTACTTAAAAATATAATTTTTACCTCATAAATCAATAAATTTTGTCAAACCCAACACATATAACAATATATCACCTAAAAATATTATATTACCTCCAAAAGTGAATAAAGTTGATCAAAAAATAATTTTTCTTAAACTATGTATCTACAATAACCAGTGGCGGACGCAGGATTTCCGTCGAGGGGGGCCCAATTCTTCTCATAAAATGGGTTGCATTTTTTGTTCTACAACTTTTAAGAAGAATTATTTTATTTATCAACTTTCTTTAATTTTTTAAAGGTATTTTTGTATTTTTAGTTGTGTTAGGTAAGAGTGATAAAATAAAAGAGATAAATGAGGGGAAAAAACTACTATAGTGGAAGAGAAAATGGTATATCAGTTAAAATATGAGATAGAAGAGGGAAAAAATTAAAATAATAGTGTCATCTTTGAAGCAAATCGAACACGGGACCTCTTGAACATTAAATAGCGTCCTTCACCACTAGGACACAAAGAAATTTTGTAATAATTTATATATATATACTACTTATTATAAAATATTCAGGGGGGGCCAGTGCCCCCCTGCCTCCTACATGCGTCCGCCCCTGACAATAACGGTGAAGGTTAAAATGAGACAAAAGAAGTATACATTTATTAAAAAAATATAAAAAAATTAATGATACATGTATACACCAAAATACACGAGATATCACATTAATCAAAAGAATATGCAGAGAACCAATTTTACTCTTAAAAATAATTAGAACGGCCTGTTGCCCTCCTACTCCAATTCAACTGCCGGAGGTCGTTTGCCCTAATTTATTGATCCTCAAAACTAGAAGCATTACAACTTTTTGATAAAAGTCATCCCGATCCACACACATGTGATGTGTATTGGTGTAAGCGATAGAAAGTTATAATTTTACAAATAAAATTTTATACTATTATAACTTTATATATCAAGTGAAAATATTGTTATAAATACGAGATAAAAATGTTGTATCGCAAGATTTAATAGCTCATTAGTTTTATTCTTCTACCAATTACTCCATACTTTTTATTTTGAATATTTATGCACTTTTTTAAAATAGAAAAAATTACCTCAATAATATTTTTTCTTTACACACATCCCAACAACTTAAACATCTTTTTTTTATAAAATTATCTAAAATATTTACCTTTTATTATTTAACTTAATTAACAAATTTACATATTTTTATATAATAAAAAAATCTCCGAGCACAAATATATTTTTTGTTAATCTTTGTTAATTATGAACGGGGATCCAATAATTGTTTAGAATATTATGTCCATGAGGAACTCCATTTCCAGTGGTCCATTGATTATAAATATAAGGGACTTTGTTACTTCATCATAATAGTTTGACAGTTTATTTGCTATTGCAAACCAATAATCTTTTGAACTTCTAGTTCAGTCAATCTAGTGCAAAATAATAGAATTTCTCGGCATTCACATAAATATTGGATTTAAATCTCCCCCTAATGCCATGAAATAATTTCATTAAATGTGCAATTAGCGTACTTAAAAAAATATTGATCCCCTATATCGGGCTTTATAAAAATTGACGGATAATTATCATCAGAATGCCCATTGAAATACGTTATGGTGGTGATATATAAAATATTAATTGCACAATTCAAAATTTGCAGATGGAAAATGTTGCAGGAGCCAGAATTTGTGTTTAATATTTCAAGTTTCCCCAAAATATTAATTGTTGGAATAAAATATTCACTGCGTGTGAACATAAAACATTGGATGTTCCATTTTTTTTAATATTATAAGTTGATATTCATTCCAATTGACTAATTCAAATATTCAATATTTGAGCTCTTCATATGTAATTTTATTTGTATTAGTGCACTATGAATAAGAATGTTTATTCAGTGGATACATCAATAAAATATTTTGGTCATGACAGTAGAAAATTTGACCAATTTTTCTCCTTGAATATATTAGGAGAAATAATTCCAACTTTAGTATGTAAATATTATACCATAAAATTTCCACAAAAATTTCATAAATTTCATTTCATATCTCATGATTAAAAGAATTTAAATTATCTGGCTCATCCATTTGCCCAAAATAACCCAATCACTTACGCCATATATTTTAAAATATTGGGTTTCAAATATAAATATTACAACAATATATATATATATATATATATATATATATATATATATATATATATATATATATATATATATATATTGTTGTAATATTTATGTATGATCTAAATAAAATCATTTAATAAATATAATAGAACAACATATATATTAACAAAATAAGCACATGAACAACAATATAATGTCTTAGAAAAGAAATCATATTAAACAAATATTTTTATGCAGAGGCATTTAGCTAAATTGTCTAGCATTTTAAATAAAATCTCAAATTTTGAAATCATACTTGGTCTCCTTAATCTTCGAGTTAAGGTACAGAATTGTTATCATTGACAAGGTCAATATTTTTATTTGCTTCAGACAAATAAATATTTTTATTTGCTCCATTTTATTCCACAAAATTTTTTTGCATATTTCGATATTCTATGACCAAGTGTTTTGGTGTGCGACATATACAAGATCATAACCCACACATCAATATTTATAATAAATTTACTTTTGTTATTTCTGTTGGAGTGCTTGTTTAAATCTTTGACTATGACCTTTATCACATTGTGAGCCAACTATTTTGATAATACCCTTAATATGATCAATTTTAATATTTTCAACCACTACGAGGGAGAGGAAACAAATGTAAATTCACTTTTCCACTATAATTATTTCTTACTCTTCCTCTGTCATTCCACGCAAAAAATAATTCTTTTGGAATATATCATGTGCTTCAGGCACAAGTTTTGAATCAATTAGTCTAGCATTATTTATTTTTTCAAATTAATTATATTTTTCTATAATTATATTCTGTTACATATTTAAAATCTTGAAATCTTAGATTCAGCCAGGAAAATCAAGAAGGAATATAACAGTTTGCTGATCAAAACGATCCTTAAGGGATTGCCATAAAATTAGAAGATATTATTCTATTAGATTTAGTGCTTCAGCAGGAGTATAGTCATCTTTTGAAATAGTTTCACTGACAGATAAATTTCAACATGTATAGCTTGGTTAAAAAGTTATTAGGCATGAGTATATAATTACTGACATCAAAGGTGAACCCGCCATATTTTCTTTTAATGATGTCAAACATTTTCAATGAACCATGATTATTATTTAGGAAGAAGAAACAATTAACTTATTCTCATAATTACAATGCCCATATATTAATTATGTAATCAAAAATAAATATTATATTTATCCATGCTTTCAAAAATATTAAATGCACATGTATTTGATATTGCATACATTAGTTATAGAAATTATTATTTCACATAAACTTAAAAGATAAAGTATGCAATTATCAAGTATCCATAATGTTCAATCATATATGTTGAAAGTATCAAATTATTTTGATATTATTTGCTAAATAAATCTCAAGATCTTCTAAATACGTAAGAAAATTCTGTGCTAGAAAGTTTTGAAATGAAATCTGCTGGCATTATTTGGAAAATATAGCATAGTGTGAGATCAATATAAAACATGAGGGGCTTCTAGAATTAAAAAAAAATAAGTTAAATAATTTAATGATCCAATCCTTACACCGTATCAATTTAGGCGAGTCTTCTATAAAAAAAAAATAATTCGGCGTGTCTGACTTACGGAATTCATGGCCTTAAACCAAAGTAAAATAATTAAAATTTATTTCAGTTTTAATTTTCCATATATGACAAGAAAATACATTATTTGGAAATAAATGCAAAAATACAGTATCCTCATGTTTTATTTAATTTTCCACATGTTTTATTTAATTTTCCATATATATCTTAATTTTCCAACATGATTTCCAGAAACTACAGAAATTGTAACACCTTCGGGTAATTTGATATTCAAATTGCATTTTTAAATCTGATCTTTATCCTTCCGTCTGTGTAAGATAAAATTGCATACATGATGTATAAAAAATATTAATGTTTATACTTTGAAAGTCCAATAGATATATTCAATGGATGACCTGCCTGAATTTGACATGCATCTAAATGTCAGATGCTTAAATTTAATCTGTGTCTCTGCTGTATTTGAAAGCTACTTCATGGAAATTATATGATCCAATGCAACAACCAAAATTTATTCTTTCGATTCTAACCAAATTTATAAAAATATAATTAATATAAAAGAAGTTAAATCTTTGACAGCATGATTTCAAAGGAATGATATAAACCTTTCATGGTTTAAATTAAATTTTAATGGTAAAAATAATTACTCCATAAAGGTACACATCTTTATACTAAAGGGTATACAATTTAACACAAAAATTTTAAAGACACGAAATGTGGTCCCTGCGCCTGGATGCACAAAAGTTTTTGCCTTTATCATTTATTCAAGTTTGGAAAAAAATTTCTACTCGTATTGCTCCAACCAAACACATTATATTGTTCGGGTACTTCAATCGAAAACAAGATGAAATCTTAATTATAAGGTATATGTCTTATTAATTATGAATATTTTAATTTAATTATTTTTAAGGGGTATATTTAGCAAATTCGGAGTACAATTAGTCGGCCCAATTCAAAATATATTTAATTATTTAAATACTCCATCCATCGAACGATAAAGTATTTATTTATTTTTTTCACATTGATTAAGAAGTATTATTATTTTATTTAAACTAAATAGCTATATTAATGATGAGTTGTAGGCCCTTCGTGAAAAAGGTTGACATGCACCAAAAAATCGGAATAAGCAGTTCGAATTAGGGAATCGTCGGTTTCAGAGCCGGCCAAAACATAGTTGAAACCGTATATATTCCAATTTGATTTCGGTTCCTCATTTCATGAAACCGAACTGACAGTTTTTAAACACAATTTAAGCATTTAAAAAAGGAATTGGGAACCGGTGATTCCAAAACTAAAATCGATATTTTTTTAATGAAAAAACACAATTTAATCATTGAAAAAAGGAATTGGGAACCGGTAGTTCCAAAACTGAACAGGAGCTGTGCTAGAACTGGTTCTGTTTTCGATTCCTAATTTCATAGAATCGGAACTGACAGTTCCAAACCGACGGTTCCAAATCGGGGTACATACCTATAAAATTTAAAAAATTATTATTTTTAGAGTGAATGACTAAAATGACAAATATAGATAAGATATTAGCTAAGTAGAACTAGTATATTAATTTGTTATATAAAATTAATTTTCTTTAATTCTTAATACTTTTCAGTTTATAACATTTACTAACATGACTTTGAGTTATAAGATATTAATAATCAATTTATAAGCATGTCTGAATAATGAATTATATGTTCTTGAATTTTCAGTTTAAATTATCTAACTTATTTTAATGACTCAGCGAAAATCCCAAACAATTATTGAACAACGGTGAATTGTATAAAATGCCTTTCTGAAAACTAAAAAACTTATTTTACTTTATAAATTTAATCATCTCACCGAAATGAAATGGTGAATTGGAGAAATCTACAACCAGTATACAGTGTTCTCTCTTCTAAGAAGAGTTGATAATGTTGTATGTTACTATTCTTGAAAGAGTTCATACACCAAAACAATCCTTTATTACTTTTTGTATAGAAGAATACAGATCTTATACAGAATAGTGACACTTCCTCCATTATACTAGTATTAAAGTTTTAAGATGGTTGCATGGATAATGTATTTGCCAAAATGAAATTGAGGGAGGGGTGGGGGGGGGGGGGGGGTCAAAGCGATCAAATATATGTTTGTTGGCAAATCAAGTTAAAATCAAGATAACCCTGCAAAGTGATCAAGTTGAACGCTTGAGGCAAACCACATGTTAAAAGCAATGCAACTAAATCACGAGATACTACATAAGGCTTCAAGAAAATTTAGTCGTGAAGATTGGGTTAGGAAATTGAAATGAGTCGACTCACCAGAGAGTAACTACATTGGCAAACATAAAAATTTAGAAGTGCTTGTTTTCAGCTTCAAGTCCAGATTTTGTTTGGGTTCGAGTTTTGCTAAAGAAGATTTTATACCTATATATTTATAATAATTACTCCTACTAATCTTTTACATCACTGCTGACTAAAGTTAAAACTTACTATAATTAAACATATATTATCACTATTTATTTAGTTTTCAAGATCCATATTTCCAAACCCGTAAACCTAAAACAAACATAATCCTTTTTGTCTTGCCAATAATAATAATAATAATAATAATAATAATAATAATCTCTCCGTCTCACATATTTTTGCCCACTTTTCATTTTGGGCTGTCCCACCTATTTTTACCTATTTCATTAATGATAAAAACACATAATATTTTATTACTTACTTTTTACAATCCAACAACTTTAATTAATTTTTTATACTTTATCCATCATTCTCAACAACTTTATTTACTTTTTCTTTTTAAATTACTAATTTATCCCTACTTTTTCTTACATTCTATATTAAAAAAATAACACGTCTTAATCTGCGTGCCCGTACAAATGGGTGAAAATACCCGAGACGGAGGGAGTAGTAGTAATAATAATAATAATAATAATCACGAATTTTGATTGCAAAGCAAGATGTAGTTAAGAATACAAGGGGAACTTACTATCCTAGTTGCTTTGTGTTTAAAAACTGATCAGCCAATAGAGATACAGAATACAAGGAGGTTCAAAATATTATGCCATAAAAATGCATCCCACTGGTATTACACTACCAAGTATCAACAACTCAGTTAACTTGCTTAAAGTTAAAAGCCTCCAGCTTGATAGTTTCACCAAATTGTACCAGTGACGGAAGAAACATATGAAATTCAACATTCGTTAGAACCTTGAATTAAATAACCATCTTTATTTCGTAAATGCTTATAATGACTATAACATGCTCTAAGTAAATCTTCTTACGACACTTGACAGTGCCTGATTCCACATAGCAAGAACACAGGGAAAGAATCCATAATCCCAAGTTCAGTAGCGATGCCAGTTCAATTAACAAAATTACACACTTCATATCGAAAAGTAGAGTTATCAGGAAGTGGTAATGGATTCTAACACTCATAACCTCAAAACAGGACATGGTACAAGCTAGTGATCTCAACCATCAAATCCACTAAAATCTTTCAGTGGATGCAGATACTGTAGCTAAACCACAATCAGTTCAAACTACACATAGTTTCTTACTGAAATAGATTACAAGTCAGATTATTATATTTATGACAAGAATGGCTGACATATGCCAATACACAAAAAATTCTGTACTAAGGGATGATGGAAAACTACTTGGCAATATAACATCTCAAGTGAATGATCGGAAAACATTAGTGTCATTTCATGCACTCGTTCGAATTGCTGCCCCTATAAAAGTTAGTTTATAAATGCATTTTACAAAGGATGCCATCCCAAGTTTGCTTTTTTATAAAAAAAGATATATCAAATTGTGAAATCTTGGTTCCTTTCATCCAATATGATATATTCTAAGTTCTGCAAGGAATCAAATATCACACAGGTGATTAAGAAATCTACTCTATCTAATCATTTTAAATCAAATTTGAACTGGTTATAAAGAAATTTTGATATCCAACCACTTAATGACTCGAAGAATGTTAAAAAGCATAGCAAGAGATCAGATACAAATGCTGAAGAGAAGTCTATCATTTGTAGGAACCAGACAATATCTCTCAACCATTTATGTGCACAACAAAATCAAGTTATACAACACTGCCTACGTAATAAAGAATAGCCAAACTCTTCACTAGAGAAAACTTGCCTTCAATAATCATCAAGAATGAGAATTATGGCCATTAACTGCTGACTCAGGATGTACTGAAATAGCCTTCTGCATTTCCACATTCCTCACCTCCTTAATCCCGTCTTCATCATCCTCATCATCTGAATTCAAACTAAATTGTGTATGGTTAGCCAGCTGCATCTCCCCTCTGTCTCCAAGTCCAAGGGGCTTATAATGCATAGAACCCCGGTTAATCCCATAAATCTTACAATAATACGAGTACAACCCCATAGAGACAGTAATCAAAAGAGCCAAATGGCAGTTAAACTGCAGAGTAGCGATAGCACGCCCTCGATGATACTCAGGATGGCCTTTGCACCTAATGGTGAAATTGCCCCTGCTCCTCTCGTTCAGAGTACACCCATGAGCAATCATATTCGAGTAAAATGAAAACCCCATTTGCAGAATCCACATTCCCTGTAAGACTAACCCTATGCCACGCCCTAATCTCGGGTAAGTCGATTTTGAGCTCTTTAACTCAAGAACAGTGGACAATATACATATAGCAATGGGCACTAAAATCAGATCATAATAACGATTCTCAATTCCACTAGGATCCTTATTTTGAGTGTAAAACAACAAGAATTCCTCCACAAAAGCGAACACGAATATCACATTAAGCAACTTTGAAGAAATCCGAAATGACTCCTTTGTGTTCGTCAAAATGCCTAAAACAGAATACAGGAGAAAAAGGAAGGCGATACTGATTACCTCCAACTGCAAAGCGAAACCCAAGTTATCTCTGGAGCCAACGGCGTCGGATAACGAAACAAAAGAGTTGACAATGACGAGGGCGGACAGGACGGAG
Organism: Pogostemon cablin; assembly: GCA_023678885.1. Lineage (NCBI taxonomy): Eukaryota > Viridiplantae > Streptophyta > Magnoliopsida > Lamiales > Lamiaceae > Pogostemon > Pogostemon cablin. Next base: position 25,595,916 of record CM043001.1, on the reverse strand, counting down.
ATCAACAGGAGCGTAACCGTCGATGGAAACGACATCGTTCTGGGGGTTGGTCTATCAACATTTGGCGGCAACCGCGATGATGAAACCGTAGATTGGGATTGGTCAAGGGATTCGGAGGCGGAGGTGAGTGACTCCCACGCGCCGATTAGAATCAGAGCGCCGCCGGCGATTGTGTAGGTGAACAACCCCATTGTTGACTTTTCTCAGTCGAGAAACGGGTGATGTAGACAAGGAAGATTAGGGGTATGTACGTATTAATCGAAATGGATGCCTTTGGGGTCTAACACGGCGGCGCAGCTGAGTCTAGGTGGTCGGCGGCGTTGATTGCCAAAATGGAATAGTAGATTCAGTGTATTAATCTTTGGAGATCGTGAGGACTCATTGTCGATGCGGGACAGTTTGATGTCCAGAAGGTCAATGTTGGAAAAAGAATAAGTAGTCCTCTAAAAATGCAAAAAGTAACTACTATTACTTAAAAGTAATTTTAAGTGGTCCCATGTATTATATATAATTTATTCTAGTCACTTTTAATAAAATTATCCAAAATACCCTTGAGAGGGACTCACTGTTCACATGTTTGAGGAATCAGATTCTTCACTTTTTTGACCAAAAGTACAGTAGAGGAATCCAATTCTTCTCTATTTCTGAAAAAGTGTTAAAGTACAACTATGTAGGCATGTGCTCCCTCATATGCCTACAAAAAATGAGGAGTGAGGCTTGCGTGCACCCGGGCGCACGGAACACATTCCGTGCGCCTTTAGAAATTTTGTATTATGGGTAAGGGTACATTAATTTGGTCTAAAGGGTATACACTTTAATTACTAAAAGGTACACAATTTTGTTCTAAAGGGTATACACTTTTCATTAATATTTTTTTTTCTTTAGAAAATAAAGGATACACATTTTTATACTAAAGGGTATACAATTTAACACAAAATTCTAAAGGCGCACGGAGTGTTGTTCGTGCGCCCAGATTTTTCTTTAGAAAATAAAGGGTACACATCTGTATACTAAAAGGTATACAATTTAGCACAAATTTCTAAAGGCGCACGGAAAGTGTTCCGTGCGCCCGGGTGCACAGGAGCTTTTGCCAAAAATGAGGTATATATAACGGTGGTTCAACCATTGTGCTGCATCATACACATATATTCATTTCATTTTTCTAGTTTTTTAGAGGTGTGAGAATTTGGGGAACAGTATACAAGGTATGTTTTAAACTTGTTTTAACAGCTATGAATGCATTAATTTGATCATTGTTACATGTCTCATGAGTGTATTTTATTTATTCAACGTTTTATAATAGAAATAATAGTATGACGAATAGAATAAGTGGAGTATAAAATATATCCACATTAAATTTTTTCATATATTTAAATAAGAAACTAGTAGGCCAAATATAATAGGATTTGTAGGCCGAATAGAACAATTTTGTAGGCCGAATATTAGAAACGTTGGCCGAATAGGCCAAAAAATTATTTCCTATTTAAAAAAAATAAGTAGGCCGAATAGAACAAGTATTGTAGTCTGAATAGACAATCTTATGGGCCGAATACAAGAAATGTAAGCCGAATAGAAGAAGTAAAATTTTCACATTTAATACTCATTTTTCAAAAAAAACTTGTAGGCCGAATAAAACAATATTGGTAGGACGAATAAAACAACCTCATAAGCCGAATAAGAAAAACCCAGGCCGAATAGAAGAAAAACATGATGAGATTTTGAAGGCACCTCAATGTAGGCCGAATAGTGAAATAGTGGGTGGGCCGAATATAATAATTCGTAGGTCGAATAGAGTCATATATTGGCCGAATATAATACTTGCAACTAATTTTATAATGTTTTAATGTTGTCGTCATTTACATTTTCTTGAAAAAATGTGCAGATGAGCTATAAACAAGATGGGATGAGTTGGGCTGGATATTGAGATGGGTTACTATACAAAGGTGGACAGATTCGCTGGTTATACTTGCGGGATGACAATATGTATTATACTAGTTTGCTATTAGAAATTCATAACATAATACAAGCTGATTTGGATTATTGAGGTTATGAAGTTCATTCTCTGGTCGAGTACAATGGCCGTATGTGTAATTATAAGATAAAGAATGATGCACGTGTGCCAGAAATTTTCAACTGTGTTGATGTAGGAATGATGTACGTGACACTCGTTCCTGTCGCTAGAAATGCATTCGTTCAACCTCCTGCACAAGGTTCATTATACTTTTTTTTGTTATCTTATTTGTTTTCTCTTCGATTTTTGTGTGTTTTTTTAATAATTCTATAAACCCTATTTTTATAATTTAATTTATTTTATCTTCTTTTATACTTTTATTAGATATTATTTTTAGGTTCAATCATTCTCATATTTGATCTTATTTTTTGGTCCTATCATTCTCATTAGAGGTATCACTCTTTTTTTGTCTGTCTTTTTTTTCTTCAATTTTTGTGTTTGCTTTATAATTATATGAACCATATTTTTATTTTTAATATTCTATTTTTGTTCTTTTTTTTTAATCTTATTTTCAGGTTTATCATTATCATTTGAGTCATTATTCTTTTTTTTCGTTTATCTTATGATTTATGTTTTTTCTTTTTTTTTGTGTTTTTTTTAATTCCATAAACTCTATTTTTATAGTTTATTTTTTAATTTTATTGTTCTTATATTTATTTGATCTTATTTGCAGATTCGATCATCATTAAAAAAAAGTTATCAGTATATGTATCTAGAATTAACTTCAGAAATTTTAGTTAAAAAATTCAAAGCACATGTCAACTATATTTTTTTAATTATTTAATATTTAAGATTAGTGTATGAAATTTATTTTTGAAGTTTTGTAATTTATTCTAAGTTTTCATTTAATTTTTATTTTCATTAGGATAATATCTATATATATTCTTTTAATTTAATCTTTAGGATTAATTTATGAAGTCTATTTTTTAAGTTTTGTAATTTATTTTAATTGTTCATTCAATTTTATTTCTATTAGTATCATTTCTATAAATATTATTTTAATATTTTTAATTTATTATATTAAATAGTATTTTATTTTTTATTTTATTCATATGTTATTTAATTAGAAAAAAATATATATTATACTCTATATCTTTATTTTAAAATAAAATAATAATTGAGTTTTATAGATAAATTATATCTACTTTTTTTAAAAATAAATATAATTAAAATAAAATAATTTTAATATAATTAATTATACAAAGTTAATATTTACCTTAAGGAGTTATTACTATTTAATACATTTATACATTAATATTACAAATATATTATCATTAAAATATTACTACTGAGCACAAATAAATAGGATGATATACCCAATATATATCCCTAACTATCCTAATATATTTCTAACTATACAAGATGTATTATAATACTGTTTAGAAAAATTTATTTTTTTCAAAAACAATCATATTACGTATAGCTATGTAATTTCTCCACATTCTCTCTTTAAATTATTTCTAAATATAAAAAATTGAACAAGATCATTCTACATATTTTTTTAATCCTCAAATATTTCTGAATACCGAAATATTGAACACCGTCATTGTATATATTTTTTAATATTAAAACATTGAACATCATCATTGTATATATTTCTGAATACCGAAACATTGAACACCATTATTGTATATCTTTTTTAATACCGAAATATTGAATACCATCATTGTATATACTTTTGAATACTGAAATATTGAACAGACATCCATAAGTAAGCGGGATGGTGGAGTATATTAAATTCGTATGACTTTTTGGAACTGCAGTAAACTTCCACCTATTTTTAGGGAGAAAATTATGGGGGGTGATTTTTATTTCTAATATACAGTATATTAAATTCGTATGTCTTTTTGAAATTGCAGTAAACTTTCACCTATTTTTAGGGAGAAAATCATGGGGAATGATTTTTATTTCTAATATACATTAAATCTCCTACGTTTTAAATTATTTTTGAACACAATAAAAGGGTAAGAAAGTTATTTTATTCATTACTAATATAATTTTGTACCTATTAGTAATAATGGTGTGTGGAATGTATCTATTAGTAATGGACCCTTATCTTAAATTCTGAATCAAATCAATCAATGAAATTATCTATAGATAAATAATGTACTTATCTATTATATAAACTGAATATGATATATGTTTTTTTAGATCAATCAATTGCAACCAATTTAAATATTGTTTAACAGTCCATTTAATACATTAAATCTTAACCATTAATATTATTTATTTATGTTAATAATAATTTTTTATTTTTTAATTAACATTATATGAGTGATATTTTTGTATATTCTATTAATTGTCAAATCTATCTCTGTCCGCTCCAAAGAGTTCAATTTTTTCATGTTGAGTGTCTGCTCCTAAGGGTCTAATTTTTTTTTTATACACATAGGACCCACACACACCCACTAATACAATTAAAATATGGGTCCACACACACTAATATAACTACCAATTCCTTAATTCACGTATAAAAAGTAAATGCACCATTTTGGAGCAGACGGATGGGTAGTATTAAATGGACTTTTAAGATTAAAATTGAATAAAAACTAAATACAGTAAAATTATAGATACGAGTAGTAGATATTTAAATGGAAACGATATATCTAAATAAGCGTGTAACCTATACGTTGTCATTTCTAAATATAAGTAAAATATAATATTATTAAAAAAATAAGCGTATATACAATACTATCCAATTGATAAATATAAAATTACATTATGTTAAAAGAATTATATTTATACATTATAAATAAATAATTAACATTTTATAAGAGAGAGTATGTTCTTAGCTTGGTTTGAAGCAAATAAGAAATACCCCGAGACAAGAAAACTGACATATATAGAATTTCCACAGCACTTTGTCTGAAAAAATAACACGAGAGAATGGGTGAAAAGAAAATTTGGTAATTGGACGTTGGAAGGATTTTCTATGTTCCTGCTGGTGCCGGAGAATCTTATTATTTGAGAATTCTGCTAAATGTAGTGCGAGGACCAATATGTTATGAAGATTTTTGTAAATTTGGGAAAGAGACATATAATATTTTTCAAGAAGCATACTATGCAAGAGGATTGCTCGAATACGACAAGAAATATATAGATGCAATTAAGAAATGTGCATCATGAGCTCCAGTAAGCTATTGAGAAATATGTTTGTAAATCTATTAATTTTTGGAAGCATAAGCATGCCAAAAACTGTGTGGGATGCATGTTGGAAAGAATTATCTGAGGATATATCATATAACGAGAGGAAAAAATTGAGACACCTAGGTAAGGCACATTAACAAATGAAATAATTATATTTTTCGTGTTTATTATTGCAATACATATTTTCATTAAGATTCTAAGATTATTTCAAATTGCAGGTTTGGTGATGTCTAAGGCGGATATAATGAGTAAGTGTTTGTGTAAGATTAATCGTGTATTGATATCTATGAATAAAAATCTAAGAGATTTTGAAGGGATGCCCATTCCAGATCCTGAAAAGAATTTTCAGCATAATAACATACTAATATAAAGTAAATTGAGGTATAACAGATCATCACTACAAAAAGAATGTCTGAATTTGATGAAGAAATTAAATGAAGATCAAAAGAAGGTGTATCACCGGATGATGGAAAATGTTATCTTTGGAAGTGGCAGGGTTTTCTTCATATATGAATACAGAGGCACCAGAAAGACATTCCTATGGAAGACGATATTGGCTTATATTAGATCAAAGGGGGATATAATGTTGAACGTGGCATCAAGTGGAATTGCATCCTTACTTTTGTCAGGGGGCCGAACAACGCACTCGAGATTTTATATTTTATTTTCGGTGTGCAAGGATTCAACGTGAAATGTAAGGCAGAGAAGTGATCTTGCTCAACTCCTTTCTATTCGCAAATTGATCATTTGGGATGAAGCGCCAATGGTAAATAAATGGTGCATTGAGGCCCTTAACAAAACCATGAAAAATATCATACAGCTTGAAAATGGAGAAAATTCAATCAAATTCTTCCGGGAGGGACTAGACATGCACATTTTAACCGGAACCGGTGGTTCCAAACTGGGAATCGGCGATTCCAAAACCGGCCAAAACAGAATCAAAATCGAATATGTTTCGGTTCGGTTCTGGTTCCTCATTTTGTAAAATTGGAACCGGCGGTTCCGGTTCCAAACAGACGGTTTTCCTATTTTTTTTTTAGTTTAAAGGCTAAAATAACAAAAAAAAGAGAAAACCGGAACCGGCGGTTTCAAATCGGAACTAAAATCGGTCTACCCTCAGTTTGGTTTCGGTTTCATATTTTCTAAAACTGAAACCGGCGATTCAAAACCGGAACCAACAGTTTCGAACGCCGTGCATGTCTAGGGGGACTGTATTTTGGGAGAAAATAATAATAATACTCCCTCTGTCCTGTCCTAATTGTTACATTTGCTTCTTGCACGGTGATTGAAGAATATAGTATTTAATGTATTAGAATTGTAGGTGGGTCACATGAAGATTGTTTAATCATTTTGTGTGAATCTCATATACCAAAAAAGGTAATGAAACCATTAGAAATTGATCCCCAAATTGGAAATATGTAACTACAAGGCTGGGAGGACGTAGGAAGTATAAGAAAGAAAACCAATTATACATAAAATTATTTATAATTATTTTTGTACAAAATACATATGAGATAATTATAAATATAAATAAAAATAATAATATTACAACAAAATTCTAACCAGACCAAAACTGAACGAGACAAGCTCAAACATATTCGTAGAGATAAAACTAGTAAAACTAAAATATAATTAACAATAATCCTATAATAAAATATTTAAAAATTATTCACAAAATATAATTATTTCCGTGCAAATCACATATGAGATAGTTATAAACATAAATAAAAAAATAATACTACAATAAAATTCAAATCAGACCAAAACCGAATGAGAGAAGCTCAAATATATTCATACAAATACATAACACTATTAAAAAAAACCCTATAATAAAATGATTTACGTGCAACGCACGGACGGGAAATACTCGTTATTATTAAAGCGTTCACACACACTATTTTTATTTAAAATTTTCAATTTTGATATCTTTTTATTTGATTTTGGTCATTTTTCTTTAAATTTAGTATTTAGTTCAATTTATTTGTTCGAATTTAGCCTTTTATATATTTTAAAATTTGTATAATTTTGGTTCAGAATTTTGAGAATAAAAAGGTGATTTAGATTTGATAAAGTGACTAATTTTTTTTATAAAAACAACCAAAATTGCACATAAAAAAAAACTAAATTGAATGCCGCTATATTAAAAGGCGTTTTCTAACATTAAAAAGTTTTACTAATAAATTATGACATACACTTTATATAAAGTAAACTAGAAACACCTACTCGTGCATGGTACGGGAATAGATTTTAAAAAATTGGAACATATAGTAAATATTATATTTCTTTTTAACGGGTGATCATTATATATAAGCATCATAAATTAAAAAAATAAAATTGCAAGTTCTCATTATTTTTTAGGTTTTATTATGTCTTATATTTAATAAAAAAATTCCAATGTTTTTGTAGACATACAATCCATTCTTATACACAACGATTATTCCTGATTTAACCTATGACTGAACACCTCACAAATGATTGTAATTTATCCTACCCTAACCGTTACCCGTGCGTTGCACGGACATCATTTTTCAAGATTCAATAATTTTTCCGTATCGAGTATTTATTTCAATTTGAATGGGCAAGTAGAATAATATTTATGCCTCATTTAAGGGATAATATCAATTTGGTAATCTAGGATATGCAAAATCCAACTTTACTCCTAAGGTTTGGTAAATTTTCAAAATGATCATCCAGTGTCCGCTTTTAGTCCTTTTTGTCTACTTTTGATCATTTTTGTCCACTTTTAGTCCTAATTTGGCCTATCCTAGAGGACCAAAAGTGGACATCGGAGGACCACTTTTGAGAAATTACCAAACTTGAGAACTAAAGTTGAATTTGACATATCCTAAAGGACCAAAATTGGTATTTTCCCCTCATTTAATTTTGAAGTGAAACTAATAAGCATATTTTATCAATATAACAATAAATCAACTCATCTCACACATAAAAACCAATAGATTAAAAAATAGTTCAAAATTATACAATTATTTTTTTTATAAAGTATGAACATATACATTTGAATGCTCAATTAAATGAAATGTTGAGAGCCACTTTTTAAATATATAAAAATGCGAGATTAATTATTAGAGTTAATTATCAAAATATTTACAAAATGCGAGAAATTAAGTTATGCGAGAAATTGAGTTACATAAAATGCAAGAAATTGAATGATGGTAAAATGAAGAAACAAAGAGAATTTGGGGATATATCGAAATGAGATTATTTAGGCCGCAAATGAAAAACTTTCCATATATGGATATTTGCTGCTTTTATATACTCCCTCCATCCCGCGTTAACTTTGTCATTTTTTGCACAGAGATTAAGAGATATAATATTTTAATGTGTAGTGGGGTGAGAGAAGTAATATTTAAAGTAAAGTGGGTAGTTGTATTAGTGTTGTGTGTGGGTCCTACATAAAATAATTAATTAATTTGTGTGGGCCCAACTTAACAAAAAAAGTAACGTAAATCTTAACTTGTGACAACCTAAAATGGAAACGTAAACCTTGACGTGGGACAGAGGGGTATATAATAATAAATAATAAATAATATATATAGATACATTAGAGTTAAATTCATTTTTTGTCCTATAACTAAGCAAAACTTCGATTTTTGCCCTAAAAAAGATAAGTGGTTCAATTTTGCCCTATAACTAATGAATTGTTTCAATTTTTGCCTATTTTCGCCGGAAAATACAAATTTCGTCGGAATCCGCCATGTCATGCTTGAATTCCGGTTGATCAATCCGACGTGGCAATTTTGATATTTTTTTAGCCAATGAATCCGCCATGCCATGTCATACAAATTTTGAAGCATGACATGGCAGATTTCGGCGAATTTGCATTTTCCTGCAAAAATGGGCAAAAATTGAAACAATTCGTTAGTTATAGGGCAAAATTGAACCACTTATCTTTTTTAAGGTAAAAATCGAAGTTTTGTTTAGTTATAGGGCATACAATGAATTTAACTCAGATACATTATCACATGATGTTGCATGCTCAACATGAATTTAATTCAGGCTTTTAGCACATACATTATCAAGCAGCAATTATACAAAATGTTGCATGCACAACCTCTTCGTTCCAACCTCGTTCTTTTTTTCTTTTTCTTTTTTTTTAATTTTTAATTTCTAAGCAAAAAAATAGTACAAGCCAGACTATAGTGGCGGATCCAAAAAATATTTTAGATGTACTTTTACTATTTTTAAAAAAAATGTGCATAAGTTTTGAAACGGAAAAAGAAAATGTAAAGTAATTAACAGGATTGAAGAAATATTTTATATTAAAAATCCTACAATAAATAAATCAAAACTCAAAAATTATAATTATTGGTAATACCTTCAAATTTTCTTTAATAAAAAAATAATTTAAGATATTATTATTATAAGTCTATAATATAAATAGTCTCACGTAAATTTACTTTATTGAAGATAGTACGAAAGAAACTTAATTCCTTCGAAATAGTTTCATAACTTTTACTCCCTCCATTCCATAAAAGTTGACATACTTTCCTTTTTTATTTCTCTCATTAAAGTTGACACATTTCCTTTTTAATATATGGGACCATACCAAAACAATTAATTTATTCTCATGAAGCCCACATAATACCTCTAACATAACTACCCACTACACATTAAATATTAGTTCTCTCACCTCACTTTACTTCACTTTACATTAAATTATTATACTCCTTAATTTCCGTACCAAAAAAATGTGTTAACTTCTCCGGGACGGAGGGAGTAATTGACAACAAAATGTCATTTTTCTTAAATAGAAAATGTTTGATCATAACAACAACTTATAAAAATGTAACCAAATCGATGCAATTCAATAATTATAGGATGAACTATTAATTTAATATTTTTTAATTAAATTTTAGGAAAACTAAATGTTTTGAATGAAAATAAAAAACCTAACCTTTTTTAGAATTATTTAATGAAGTTTAAAGATACATAGTACTTGCATTAAAGGCTCTTAGAAAATTTGGTTTAATATTTCTTTAATCGTGATTACAATGTCAACTATATGATTACAATGTCAACTGAAATCATCAATTCGATTACATATAAATTCATTGAATTGATGGAAAAAAAGAAACTTCTGAAATTCTTTTCCTTTTGGCTAAGAATAGACTATCCTTAGGGTTTAGGTAGAGTTACTGTTAACAATTGATAAATCACTCCCTATAAATACCCACACACGTTCAACCAATTCCATATCTCAACAGTACTACTATTACATTACATTGTCTTAAAACAACAAACCCATGGCTCTCAAACCTTTTCATCTCTTGTTCTCAATTTTCCTTCTCTTTCTAGCATTTTCTGCTGTGGAGAATAATGCTAAGGGAGAAGACATTGTGAGTGACAATCTTTCAGTTTTTAATTTCCTCACCAAATTACTAGGGTTTCAAAATGGTGGTACATCACCAGACATCCTGCAGCTCAGAAACTACCTCAAAGAATTCGGGTATCTGGACCCGACCCTACCCAACTCCGATCGCTTCGACGAAGCCCTAGAATCCGCCGTCAAAACCTACCAAAAAAATTTCCGAGTCGTACCCTCGGGCGTACTAGACCAAGCGACGATATCACAAATGATCAAACCACGATGTGGGGTGGCGGATATCATAAACGGCACCAACTACATGCAACGTAATATTCCGGGAACCCTACCCAACTCCGGGTCGACTTTCTTCCACATAGTCTCCCACTACAGCTTCTTCCCTGGAAACCCTAAATGGAACAAAAGAGCCCTGACGTACAAGTTCCTGCCAGGGTTTCCGACAGCATACATGCCACCTGTCAATCGAGCCTTCCAGAGTTGGGCTACTGCGTCGAATGGGTACTTCAGTTTCACACTGGTGGGACCCAATCAGGCCGCTGATCTGACCGTGGGTTTCTACAGACGTGCTCATGGAGATAGTGCACCGTTCGACGGCCCTGGTGGGACCCTGGCGCATGCGTACGCGCCTCAGGACGGTCGGTTCCATTATGACGCGGACGAGCAGTGGTCGATCGGAGCGGCGCCGAATTCGATCGACCTGGAGACGGTGGCGAAGCATGAAATAGGGCACCTTCTTGGGCTAGGGCATAGCAATGTTCAGCAGGCAATCATGTTTCCTAGCATTGCACCTGGAACTACTAACAACATTCAGACTGATGATAAAAATGGACTCAGGGCTTTATATGGATACTAAAACCACCCTATATAATATATACTTATATCCTTGTTGGAAATGTATACCTATATCCACAAGTTATAATATATAATAATGGAGTTTTTACTAAACTACTCCTTTTTTAATTATCTTCACATTTTCCTACTTTGATTCACAATAATTTGCACCACCACCCTAAAAATGAAAACATCTCATTAATTCTATATCCTCAAAATATATTTAAATTTAAAATTGTTGCCTCCATCTATATATTAAATAATCACCTTATCTAAAAGTGAAGACTATCATTCCATATTTGATCAAATCACTCTAACATGCTCAACGTGCAAGACTTACTTACCTCAAGTCTTGCATGTGGATTTTTTTATGATAAATGAGTGGTGGTGAGGTTTGAAATTTAAACTTGAATTTTTCATGAGTGGTGGTAAAGTTTGAATCTTAAACCTTAGCCAATAGTTCTGATATCATATTAAATGATCACCACACTTAAATGTTTAAATTTATATAGACGAGTTTAAAATTTTATAATTTCTATTTCACCCTATAACAATCTACATATGCCATATTGATTTTAAAAAATACAACCGAATATTATTTTTTTATGTCAACCTTTTAATATTTTTCTCTCTTTATTATATAAATAATGTATAATCGCTTGTAAGATTACACATTGCGTAGAGTCGCTTGAAAAATTAAGTATGTAGTCATACGAACAGCTGTGAAGAGTGGAGGCTGCTCTGACGAAAAAGAAAACTTCCCGAGAGGATTGCGATGGTCTTCCGGCAAGAATCTACCAGCTTGGTCTCACTCAGTTACACTTCTATTACCATAAGTATTTCAAATTATATATTCATTCCGAATGATCTTATATCATATTAAAATTGCCAAGTTTTCATTATTTTTTTTATTTAAAATAGATATAGTCCATTGCGGTTATATTAAGATTTTGATATGATATGGGATAATTTGGGATGAATATATAATTTGAATTTTTATGGGATGCAATGGAGTGGGACCAAATTTGCAAGTTTTTAAAAGTTTGAATTGTAAAGAGAAAATCTTTTAATACTAAAAGAGTAAACACTGAGACCATGTTGTAAAGCAGACGTGTCTTGTGAGACTAAAAATTATAAATATGAGAGGAAACCAAAATATGAGAGAGCATTATTATAAACCTAGAACTTGGCCCAGCCCAAGCAAGCATCAGCCTCTAATTGGAAAGTTTGAAGCAAGAAAAGCAGATGGTTATTATTTCTAATTATGGCCCGTGGAAATTACTATTAATATTGAGGCCCAAATTCTTCAATCATTTTGAGGGCCCATTACTAGCCCATTAAATATGACGTCATGCAGCCCACTGTCCAAATCTAATTAAGTATAATCCAAGTCATTTAAATGGAAGCCCATTTTAATATTTGGTTTATGGAGCAGGGCAAATGCCTGTGTATACATCCACACATGACACATGCATGTTGCATATATACATTCATATTCTGTTATTCTTTGTTTTTCATTTAATTTAATGGACAATTTATTTTTAAAAATTTTTATTGTTAATTTATTTGAATTATCATTTTTATCCTTATAATTTAAAGCATTTTAATTAACTCTTTAGATGCAATTGTTAATTTATAATTCTTTAAAATAATTATACTTGTAGTTTAAAATATATTCTTTCAATATAACTATTATTTTAATTTTATAATTTATGATATATTATTTCGGTATAACTACTATTTCATCCATATACTTTGAAGTATAAAACTTATTCTTTATCCATTGCATTTATAGGTAATTTTGTAGGGATTTTTATTTATATTCTACTCAGGGTAGTATCCTTCTTGATCAATGGGGGCCTTTAGCCCCCCAAACCCACAAAATTACTTTAGTATATATGCATGGTATTATTCTCTGTCTAATGATAATTTAACTCCTCAAACTTTCTTTATTCTTGCAATTAATTTAAACTTACACATTATAAAGAAACATCTACTAATTTTATCACAAATTCTATAATTTGACTTTTTTAATCCATGAAAACATCATTTACACTTTTTTTTCTTAAAATATTGAAAATTATATGAAAATATCTTAGATTTTTTTTACAGCAACTTATGCTTTTATATTACACTACATTGTACTCCAGTTATCCCATAATAACTTGCACCACCAAAAAATAACATCACACTTTAATATATATTTTAATTTTAAAAAAATAACTCTCACCTAATACATAAAACATATTTTACAATTTATTATTTAAAAAGGCTACATTACTCCTTAAAAATCAATAAAACTAGTAAAAAAATAATTTTTCTTAAAACTCTGTATCAGCAATATCGATGCAAATAAAATCGAGACAGAAGAAATTTTAATGCTACAATATCAACGTGATTTTATTTTTAGCTCCCCTAAAAATTTGGTGTAGCTCCTCCCCTGATTCTATTTATTTTATTTTATTTAAGGATATACATCAAGAATATTTTAATAGTTCTTATTAATCTACTCATAAATATTACACATCTTATAAGATCTTCAATATAACCTGAAATACAATGACTGCAATATTAAATTTTCAAATTCTCGAACACATTCCACACGACAATAAATGAGGTATATTCTATTTTTTACATTAGAAAGACTAGTAATTGAAACCGTGCATTGCACGGAATGTGTTATTTTTAGGGCAACAACTTCACTTAATTTTATAATGTTTAAATCGAATAATATTTATTTGAATTTTATCCAACCTAATATTTTAATGTTATAGTATAATGTTGTTATGAGAAAAACACTTATAAAACTTTGCGAATCTGTTAAGTTGATCAATTTGTATAAGTTTAGTAATATTTTTTGCAATGAGGTTAAAATGCATAATTTCAACAATTTAAAATGCAACAATAAAATTTACTTTTTTTAAAATTATAAGATCAGATTCTATATTACTAATTTATAAACATTAATCAATTAAAGAAATGTTTTACTGTTGATTAACTCAACCAAACTTCCATTGTAAATAATTTAAAAGATTCATCTAAAGTTTCGTATAAATAATCATTAGAGTTGTTTGAAAAATTTAATATATTCAAATAATATATTTAATATTATTCAATTTTTAATAAATATTATCTTATTTCCTGCTTTGAAAAAATCATAATTATAATTATTTAATTATTTTAATTGGTGGCTGAGATTTGATTGAAAAAATTGAATATATTTAAATAATATATTTAATATTATTTAAATTTTAATAAATAATATCTTATTTCCTAATTTGAAAAAGTCATAACTATAACTATTTAATTATTTTAATGGGTGGTTGAGATTTGCTTGAGAAATAGATGGTCACGATTTGTACTAAATTATCTGAGATTTGTTTAAAAAATAGATGGTCAGAATTTTGCCTTGTGGAAACATTATGCCATAAACCCTAAAACATAATCCCTAAACCCTAAAACCCTAAACCCTAAACCCTAAATCCTTTGGAAACATTAAACTGAGATTTATTTGAAAAATAGATAAGCAGGATTGGATTTATTATAATTATTTAATTATTTTAATAGGTGGCTGAGATTTGTTTAAGAAATAGATGACGAAGATTGGATTTATTCTAGATTGGACTAAATTATTTCCTAATTTGAAAAAGTTATAATTACAATTATCTAATTTAATTATTTTAATGGGGTGTCTGAGATTTGTTTGAGATAAACCCTAAAACTTTAAAGCCCTAAACCCTAAAACCCTAAACCCTAAAACCTATTTATTGATAATTAATGAAATATTCTGAACCGTTAGCATAACCAAAATCTGTTAATAGTTAACGAAATATTCTGAACCGTTAGCAAGACCAAAATGGCAACTTATAAATTTGATTCCATAATTTGTAAAAATAATCCCCAAAGAAAACTAATACAATGTTTATTGATAGAGAAAACAGAGGGGAATGGACTATGTCTGTGTTGAAAGATAGAATAATATAAATCTTGTAGTTTATAATAATATAAGTTAATTTGAGATGAAAATTTTCGAAAAATTTATAGTTATAAGATTTTCATGGGACCAAAACCGCTAGCTATAGGACCAGTGAATTCCTATGTGACTAAAATTGAATTGAAGGAATTCTTATGGGACCAACTGTAACATTTTTTCAATTCTTATTGGACCAAATGTGATATTTTTTTCAATATTTTAATGATAGTAGGTTGAGAGATATCTCATTTAATGCGTGGTGGGCGGCTGGGATTCTCTGTGTCATTTGATACATCATCTTCTGTGTCATACCGTTAGATGAACGACACGTAGGAGAGAGAAACTATACCATAAACCTTAAACCCTAGGGGCAATGGTTCAAATTTATTTCACCATCTTAAAAAAATCCACCATCTTACGTGTCAATCACTTAACGTGTGGCATAGAAGATGATGCAGGAAAATAACGCAGAAGATCCGGTATGTATAGCGGGTAATTGTATTAGTATTGTGTGTAATCCCTTATAGAATAGTTAATTATTTTGTGTGGTCATATTTGTTAAAAAAATTGTAAACATTAATTAGGGACAAACCAAAATAAAAACGTAAATCTTAATGCAGGATGGGAGTATATTATTTAATATTTATCAAATCACCCTAGCATACTCACTCACGTGCAGGTAGGGTTAACTTGCCTCAAGAGACATTTGTTAGGTCTTAATTGTGATATCATATTACATGACCACCTCATCTAAAAGGTTAAACTTGTAGAGATACATATCAATTAAAATTTAATGATCATTTCACTCTAACAATCTACACACGCCATATTTTACTAATTGCCATTTATTAATAATTGATTTTAAAAAAATCACCAAATATTATACTCCCTCGATCCGTCAGTCTAATAAATGTACATATATTTTTTATACGTGAATTAAAGAATATTATATTTAATGTATAGTGGTTAGTTATATTAATAGGGTGTATGTTCCATATATTATTTGTATTAGTTTTGTACGTGGATTACATATGTTTAAAAAATGAAATATAATATATCTTTGGTGCGAATATTTAAAATAGCAAAATGTATATCTTAATTCAAAAAGATGGGTTATTAAGGCCCGTGGAAATTGCTATTAATATGGAGGCCCAAATTCTTCAATCAACTTGGGGGCCCATTACTAGCCCATTAAATATGACTTGTCATAAAGCCCCTTTCCAAATATAATCAAGTTATAATCCACGTAATTTAAATGGAAGCCCATTCTAATTTTTGGTTTATCTGCAAATCTATTCATTTCTCATTTTTCCATGGGGGATTTGGATGAAATCATTTCACGTTAATTCGTGAGACGAATTATTAATGGCTTTAGCCTAACTTCTATGAAAATGACACACCGGTTCACTAAATTCCTTTGAAAAAAACATAATTATGGAGGGAAAAAAGTCAAAACTCTGAAGAAAAATGCACCGTTCAGCTTTCTCAAAAGCTCATATTTTGAATCTCATAACAAAGAATATACGAGCGAACAGATTGTTTATTTATATTGGAATATGGAACGAATATATATATATAAAAGATATATCCTATCTATTCGTATATACCGAACAAATAGAGTGATTCTATTTGCTTAAAATGACCTAACAGATGCATTGGTTAATTATATACTCCTTTCGATCCACTCAATAGGTATACATTTGTTTTTTGCACGTGCATTAAGAATTGAGATGTTAACGGATCGGGCCGGGTCTGGAGCGGGTACCCCATTACCCAGAACCGACCCATCTTATATGTACCCGCCCCGGACCCGTACGGGTCTTATTTTATAGACCTAGACCCAAATGGGGCGGGTCCGCCCCGCCCTGTTCTTCTTTTTTTATTTTTTAAATTTTTTATTTTTTTATTTTTAAATTTTATGTGCACTCATAAATCACTAATTCTCTCACTTCATAATTCTCCATAACTTCAAATAATAATTATGTCAAAAAAATAAAAATAAAATAGAAATAATAATAATCATAAAATTAGTAGTAAATTATTAGAATTTTAAATAATTATTAAAATAATAAATTTAATATTTATACTTTGTACGGGCCGGGTCGGGTACCCCGTGGATCTAGTGTATTACCTGGACTCGGCCCGTTTCAAAATGGGTCCGGGCGGGTTCGCCCCGTTTTCAGTTCAAGGCGGGTCTGGGCTCGGCTCATATCATGCGGGCCGGGTGGGTACTCATGGGTCGGGCCCAAATTGACACCCCTAATTAAGAAACATTATTATTTAATGTGTAGTAGGTAGTTGTATTAGTGGGATGTGTGGGTCCCATATATAATAAAATATATTAGTGATGTGTGTGGGTCCCATGTGTTTAAAAAGAGAAATGTATACCTTTGGTGCGGACGCCTAAAATATATGTCTTTCCGGCGGACGGATGAATTAAATTTCATGAAGTTATCTCTATCTATTTTTTCTTCTTAATTAAAAATATTTTAGTACAAATATTTATGAGGTTAAGAATAACCGACAACTTTTACAAATGCTAGAAAGTCGTCACCTGCATGTGAAGCGTTTTCAAAATGACAAGTTAATATACAGTACTTTAAGTTGAAAATTGCTAGTACTCCCCCTCTATTAATTTCCTCCGTAAACTAGTTCGAATCTATCATTTTTATGGTCTCATAAATAATTTTATAATATATTTTAATTTTAAAATTATCATCATATTCCAAATCGCATAACTTTTTATAATTAATTTATTTTCAATATATATATATATATATATATATATATATATATATATATATATATATATATATATATATATATAATTAACCCTAAAATAAGTCAAAAAGTAGTTTAATTTTCTAAAACTTCGTTTGTAGGAGTATAAATTTTTTTTTTCTATTTGTAACTATAAATTTTATTATAGGAAAGAGTGAGTAATATTGCTGTGTAAGATATTTGGAAAATTATCATGTGGCCTTCGCAATTTTTTTTCCTCATGTATAACCTCAAAATATATGATTTTATTTTCAAAACTATAAAAGATTTAATTTAATAATGTTTGTTTTTTTTTCAATTTAAGAAAGGATATGTAATGAAATGGGTAAATTTTATTTCAGTCCCAACAGTACGATATACAAAGTAAAAAGTTATTCTAAGTCTAACTATCAATACCTTGATTAAGATCAAGGTGTACAATCTAGTAATTCAAAAAAGAGTGACTATATTACTTAGGATCATATCCGCAATGTATTAAGGGGAAAGCATCCTGGAGCCAAAGAGTATGACATTCCTTTCCACCCAAATGGTGTAGATCATGGATGAGAAAGCAATAAAAAAAGCCTCTTGACCTTCTTGTTACCCCGAGCACCTGCATGTATCTTCCGAAAGGCATCTCCAACTGACGCGAATCTTGTTCTCCACCCAATTCCTATTCCCACTATGTCTCATATCCTCTGTGTATACGGACACTGAAAAAGAACAAGTGATTTTGTGTTTCCACCTCTCCTACGCAAAATCCACAGCATGTGTCCCCATTTAGATTCCACGCTCTATCCTTAGTGTACACCCTTCCCCTTGGAAGAAGCCATTATCTGAAGCTATGTTTCCTCATTATCCATTTGTGTCAAATTTGTTTATAGATAAATAAAAAAGCTTCATTCATGTTTCTCTGTCTTAGCTTCTAATACATCAAGGATGGCATAAACTTCCCATTCACAATTTCTTCAGATTTGAAAATTATAAAAGTTTCAGATATTTTGGGTACGTAACCAAACTAATTAATTGAGGAAGATTTTCATATAATTAAAGATTTAATTTTTTATAGAGTCTCTCGTGAGACGTTGCTTATGTGATCAGACGGTTACGTGTAAATATATGTATTATGTTAGATAAAGTATGCTTAATGGTTGTTAAAGTATGTTTTTTTTTAATATGATGAACGATATATTAAAGTATGATTTTATGATGTTATAATATGATTTACTATTGGCATACTTTAACTACAAATAAGTATACTTTATCTATATAATAAATATATTTTAGTAATGAGTTAACATGTCTCACAACTCGTTTGATAAAAACTATCTAGTTTAAGTTTCAATATAAAACCTGATTTGATTTTATAAGTATTTTAATTTAAGGCTTAAGTTAAATTTTTTTTTCAAATTAAAACCCAACATTTAAATTTTAAATTTTATTCTCATTTTAAATTAGAATAAAATTTATTTTTTTAATTTCAAGTTATATAAAAAAATTAAAAGATTATTATAAACCTTCAAATCAAATTATGACATTGAATTTAAAAAAAAAAATTACGATAAATCTTAAATTAAGAAAAAAAAAATTAAACCTTCATTTCTAAAATGAAGCAAAAAAAAAAAAAAAACTTGCATTAAAAATTGAGTAGAAAACTTTCCGACTAATTAATTATCCTAGGTTCTAATATGTTAGTAGGAACGTTAAACTCAATTAGCATTAATTATTCTGGACTTTAAGCGCAATTATGCAATTTCGATAGAATCAAGTGTTTATTGCAAATTATATTTACAAATTTAACAATCAAAACACGAAATTTTAAAATCTTTAACAATTCCATAATGACAACCTTCTGATGAAAAGATTTACGTGAGAGAGAAAAAAATTGACAAAAATAATACTCTAATAAAAAAATAATTGTAGTAATTCAGCAATCTCACGTCTATACAATTAATGTTGCCCTTCCATAAGACGCTATTGAAAATATGTAGACTTTTTTTTGTACAAGTACCTTTCAAGTGATGATACAATTTCTACTCCTATCATGAATCCAAATCACTATGCTAAAAGGATAATTAAATGTTTCATATATATATATATATATATATATATATATATATAGGCAAAGACTTGTGTGAGACCGTCTCACGTAAGGACTTATGTGAGACAATCAGAAAGTGATAACTTTATAAAAGGAAAATGATAATAAATTAATGAAAAGTGATAATGCTATTTAATGAACAATTTATAGTATAAATAAAAAGTGATAACATTTTACAGCGAAAGTAATAACTATTTTAAAAAGTAAAAAATTGTCTCACGTAAGACGGTCTCACTCAAGACCTATATATATATATATATATATATATATATATACTCAAACGAGGAAAAAAAAAAAGAATATGTTAAAATTGATAAATTAGATTAATACTCTATAAAATATTATTCGATAAATTAATAATTTATTTGTCCTAACTCCGTACTATTGTAAATTTTACTATTTTAGTATCTTCCCATTTTAATAAAAAAAATCCTACCTATGGTTAAGCACTCACTTATAACACCTTTAGTGAGTCACATGAAAGTACTTTCTCCCAATTTCCTCACCCAACTAAACTTCCTTCTTCCTTTAGACACTCTCTCAAACACCTCCGACAACTTTCCATGCTCATACGGCAACGTTTTTGAACAGAGAGCACTCCAAAAATTTTCTCTGCCTTCTCTCTAGATTTCATCCCTCATTTCCCTTTTCCTTTGGCTTGGTAATGGAGGCCAGTGAGCTAGCTGCCAAGTAGTAGTCTCCATTACCAGAGCCTTGTTCGACCCCATGGCTGGACGTGGCCGCCGAGCTCCGCCCTCCTCCCGTACCGGCGAGTTGAGGAGAAGTTCGAGGAAGAAAGTCACGGTGCTTAGTCTCAAGGAGTTTAACAACCTAGAAACTCCCCATCTCGTAAAATCTGCTCCCTGAACCAACTCATGCTGAGTATTGATCTCACGCCATCGCCGATACAAGTTTCTTTGCCTCAGATTTGAACATCTAGTGAAGACGAGGGAAATCGGCAGTGTTTACAGTCGGAAATGGTGAAGAATCTGCAGTTGGAAATGGAAACGCAAGTGCCGGAAATTGAAACTTCCGACAGGCTGGAAGAAGTTGAGTGTGTTGACCAACTTTTGGACTCTGCTTCCCAGTAGCCTAATTTAAGGAATAAAGTTGGTGAGGATAGGCTGGTAGGGGATCACGTGAATTAAAATTCAAAAAACTTACCCTCAACGATTACTCCCTGCTGCACTCTCTAGGTGGGTCTCCCTATCCTACACCTTTTAAAGATACACTGATGGGATTTTGCCTTACCAACCCTGCCAACTCTTCTCCCTTGTCACCTCAGCATCGTTCCAAACAAAGCTCCCCTTCCATGGCGCCTCTAGTTGCTCCGGCGACCTCTCATCCCCCAACCCGTACTCTAGCCTTCACTCCTTTCAACCCGAACTACCCTGCTCACCTCCTCCCAACCATCCCTGGAACCCAAGACTTTGAAGCCTCCTCATCCAGACAAATCCCAAACCTTGATCCTGCTTCGAACCAACCACCGCCTAGCCATACCACATGTCCAGAAAATCAAGTTCCACAATGTATACCTCCATGCTCAACTCCAACTCCTACGATCCAACCCAATCACAATCGCCGTCCTGACCCGACCTTTACTATCCAGTACATTCCCCCAAACAACCTGGAGTGGTTGATATACCTGATGAGTACCGAAACCACGATTGGGATTTCACTTTGGTGGGTTACTTCGCTGGTAAATTCCCCGAAGCTGTCGCTGTTCATGAAACTACCAGGAAGTGGGGAGTAAGAGTTGAAACCTTCTTCCATGAAAGTGGTTGGATTATCTTCAAGTTCTTCAGTAAAGAGGATCCACAAAAAGTCTACTACGGTGGCCCTTACGACTCCAACCGAATCTATCTGATGATGAAAAGAATGAGTCCAGACTTCAGGTTCGACGATGAAGAAATTTCCATTGTCCCAGTTTGGGTTGTCTTCCCCTCTCTTCCTTTGAATATGTGGTCACCCCATATATTAAGTCTCCTTGCTTCATCTGTGGGGCGCCCAATCACTGCGGATTATGTTACGGTGCACCAGGAACGAGACAATTATGTGCGGATGCTCATTGAAGTGGATGCTACCAAACACCTTCCTGAAGTTGTTTGGTTAAACACATCTAGTGGAGGTTTTCTTCAAGAAGTGGATTATGAGTTTATTCCCAAATACTGTACTCATTGTGCTAGACTTGGACACACCACTCAGGGATGCAACCTAAACAAACAGGACAATGAAGTTTCACCTCCACCCCCTCCTCCTCCTCCACCCCCACCACATCCTCATGGTCATGGGGAGGAGATTGAGAGGCCATTTTAGCAAGTTGGCCGTCGGAGGAATAAAAACAGGAACAGAAATAGAAACCGAGGGCCACGTCCAAATCAAAATAGAGCAGGCCCCCCACGGCCTGCCAATCCTCATCCAATCATCCCTGCCACAGTTGCTGATGAAGGGAATGGGCAACCAATTTCGTACCCAATTTTGCCCCCACCCCCTACTCTAACCATAGAAGTTCCTAACCCGAAGGCTCCGCATATAGAAAAGAAACAAAGCATTCCAGATGATCGATTGGAGGCAAGAAAGTTGCCCGCTACTAAGTACAGAGGTATGACATATGACGAATACTTCAAGAGGCACCCACCCTGTTACAGTGATGACTCCGCACCATCTTCCACTGGCAGGAACTTCAAGAAGAAAATAAGTTGGTTAGACATTGAGTTTGAGAAACTTCGGAAAGCCCACTCGAATGGCTATGCATCCGATGACTATTCCTTATGTGTCTCCTCACTTGGAACGTGCGTGGAATAGGTCGTACACCCACCCACATGGCACTCAAAAGAATAGTGCGGGAACATAAAGTTGTTGTAGCAGGCTTGCTGGAAACAAAGCTCACTCCGACGAAACTCATGGAAATTACCAATAAAATTGTACCAGGATGAGAATGTAGACATAATTTCAATCTTTGTAATGGTGGAAGAATTGCGGTGATTGGGATAGGAGACGTGTTTTGTTGGATAATTTTGTAATCCATGAACAAGTTCTTACTGCTAATGCTATGTGTATGATCACTATGAGAAAATTTATCATTTCCATTGTGTATGCATGCAATAGATATGTGGCAAGAAGGAGATTATGGGAGCATCTGGAGGAGCTTTATGCTTTGAATAGTGAACCATGGATAGTAGCAGGGGACTTCAATTGTGTCATCTCTGCTGATGAAAGACAATGTACTTCTACTTCCATTGTTTCAGGTTCAAGAGAGATGAATGAGACCATCTCCTTATTCAGATTGATCGATACTCCATCAACTGGATGTTTCTATACATGGACAAATGGTACTACATCTTCGAAATTTGATCGAGTGATGACATGTAGGCTGTGGAGAAATAATTGATGGAGGATAGAGTCAAGATTTTTGCCACATGGCACGTGCTCCGATCATTGCCCTATAATTTCTAAATTCTTGCAGACTTCCACCCAAATGATCAGGCCATTCAGGTTCTTTAATCTATGGACTGAACATGACAATTTTATCTATTTGATTACTAACAAGTGGCAGGTTCAAATCCAAGGCACGAAACAATTCATTTTGTGCAATAAACTCAGAATTCTAAAAGCCCCTTTGAAGGAATTGCATCGATTGAACTATACTCACATCTCAGAGAGGGTTAAGAGAACAAGAGACCATCTGGAGAATTTACAGCTGAACTTTCTCCAAAACCCTGGCAACCATGGCTGCTCTCTTGAAATCAGTAATGCCCTTGCCTGCGTAAATCACCTGGAAAACTATGAGATGAGTTATATCTCACAACTCCTGGAGAATAAGCATATTCGAAATCAAGATAGAGGTTCCAGGTACTTCTCCAGCTTGATTAATGGGAATTCCTCCAGAAATGGAATATATAGAGTATTCACAGGAAATGGGCCCACTACCTCCTATCAATCGATGGTGGATACATTCCTAAAATTTTACTCCAACCTATTGGGTAATAATTTGGGAATAATGGAGCAACTAGATGAGGAGGTATTGAGCCAAGGATCCAAAATATCTCAGTCTGAAGCAGTGCAATTAGAGGAAGAAGTAACAGAAGAGGAAATCAAGGCAGCCTTATGAATATTCAACAAGAATAAATCTCCCGAACGGGATGGGTATACATCTCTCTTCTTTCAAAAAGCATGGAGTGTGATAAGGAATGATCTAGTTGGGGTAGTGAAGGAATTTTTCAGGAAAGAAAACTTTTGAAGCAAATTAACTCTATTTTTATCTCCTTGATTCTTAAGACTACCCATGAGCCACAAGTGAAGGATTATAGACCTATTTCGTGTTACAACACGGTTTATAAAATTATTACAAAAATTCTTGCCACCCGCTTGAGAAGGTGTTTACCCAACGTTGTGAATGAAGCTCAATTTGGATTTGTAAAAGGGAGAAAGATGATAGACTGTATCTTGCTAGCAGAAGAAATCTTCAAGGGTTACGGATGTAGAGCGACCGCACCAAGGATGGCAATCAAAATTGACATCAACAAAGCCTACGACTCGATTAGCTGGGGATTCTTGTTTGACATGTTACATGGTTTGAACTTCCCAGCTAAATTTTGTTCTTAGATCAAAGAATGTGTAACAACTCCTACATACTCTATCATGATTAATGGAATGCCAGAGGGGTTTTTTCGAGGTGAGCGGGGCTTGAGACAGGGAGATCCTATCTCGTCCTTTCTCTTCGTTATTTGCATAGAATATTTTAGTAGATTGATGATGAACGAGATAAGGAATAATATGTACAGATTTTATTCTAGACTCTGTAAAAGAGTGGATATCTCTCACTTAATTTTTGCGGATGATCTACTTATCATTGGATATGGTGATGTCCAAACAGCGAGAAGCATTGACAGAATCTTGAAGACATTTGAAAAAGTATCGGGTCTAGCTGTAAGTGCCACCAAATCAAACATATTTACAGCAAGGATGGACCACAGAGTGTTGCGTCGTATCAACACGATACTACCTTACACTAGAGGTATGTCCCCCTTCAAGTACTTGGAAATTCCGATGTGCAACAAAAGAAAAGGAATCAATGATTTTGCTCCCCTCGTAAATGATGTCAACAACATGATATAAAAATGGTCTTCCAAACTTCTCACCTTCATGGGCAGATTAGAGTTGATCACTTCGGGCATTTATGGAATATTGTCCTTTTGGTGTGCAATAGTGAAGCTGCTGGCAACGGTGTTCGCGAGATTAGAAACCTTGATTAGAAAATTTCTTTGGGAAAGCAAAGTGAGTGCTGTTAATTGGAATGATGTTACACAACTCAAACATAATGGAGGACTGGGCTTGAAGGACATCACCGAGTGGAATAGTGCACTTATGGCAGCTGCTTTGTGGGATATCCATAATGAAGCTTTCTCACTGTGGGTACATTGGATATACTCGGTGTACCTTAGACAACAAGAGTGGGTAGTAGTTCATACATCAACAAATGCTTAGCATTCATGGAAGTCTATGATCTACCTACGAAATAAAATTGCAGAAACAGCGGAAGGAGAATCGATGGGAGAAGTCTTGCAAGCATGTGCGAATGGGAAGTTTATGCCATCCTTGATGTATCAGAAGCTAAGACAGAGAGACATGGATGAACCTTTATTTATCTATAAACAAATTTGGCACAAATGGATAGTGAGGAAACATAGCTTCAGATTATGACTTCTTCAAAGAAGAAGGGTGTACACTAAGGATAGAGCGTGGAATCTAAATGGGGACACATGCTGTGGATTTTGCGTAGGAGATGTAGAAACACAAAATCACTTGTTCTTTCAGTGTCCATATACATAGAGAATATGGGACATAGTGGGAACAGGAATTGGGTGGAGAAGAAGATTCACGTCAATTGGAGATGTCTTTTGGAAGATACATGCAGGTGCTCGAGGTAACAAGAAGGTCAAGAGACTTTTTTTCATTGCTTCCTCATCCATGATCTACACTATTTGGATGGAAAGGAATGCCTTACTCTTCGGCTTCAGGATGCTTTTCCCTGAATGCATTGCGGATAGGATCCTAAGTAATATAGTCACTCTTTTTTTGAATTACTAGATTGTACACCTTGATCTTAATCAAGGTTTTGATAGTTAGACTTGGAATCACTTTGTACTTTGTATATCGTACTGTTGGGACTGAAATAAAATTTACTCATTTCAGTATAACACCTTTAGTGTAAATAGAGAGTATAATATAATAAAAGATCATGAAACTCAAAGCACTAGGCTAAGACTAGGGATGTCAATGGGCCGGGTCTGGGGCGGGTACCCAACTACCCGGACCCTACCAGTTTTAAAGGTGCCAGCTCCGGACCCGCACGGGCCTTATTTTTTAGATTTTATGTGCACTCTTGAATTACTACCTCTCTCACTTCATCATTCTCCATAACTTCAAATAATAATTATGTTAAAAAATAAAAATAAAATATAAATAATAAAAATAATCATAAAATTAGTAGTAAATTAATAGAATTTTAAATGATTATTAAAATAAAAAATATAATAAATATATTTTGTATGGATCGGGCCGGGCCGCGTACCCACGGGTCTGGAGTAATACCTGGACCCGGCCCATTTCAAAATGGGTCTGGGGCGGGTCGCCCCGTTTTCAATTCGAGACGGGACGGGCTCAAATTGACACCCGTAGCTAAAACGATAATTAAACGTTTCAGAGGACGATCACTATATGTGTACTCAAATTATAAAAGTTAGAAATAGAGTGTTTGATTCAAATTGAGTTAATATTATTTTATTGATTTTTAAAAAAATTACTAAAAAAATAAAGGATTGATAATTTTTTACCATGAAATTTCGGATACATAAGTAATTATTTCGGGTAACATGTAACAATTGATATTATTTCGTTGCGAAAAATATTATAAAATTTTTTTATTTTTGATATTGTTTGCCATCATATATATGCAAATATAGTTTTTATTGGTATCTACCAACAAAAAAATCTATCCTCAATAAAATATATTGGTATATACTCCCTCATGAGATGATTATATAGATGTGAAACAAATTATGATATAAGTATGATAATGGGAGTATATAAATAAAATATGTCAATGAGCTATTAAAGTACTCCCTCGTTGGTAAGAGGGTCATTTTTTCATTTTGATCGTCCCACCCAAATAGTCCCCTTTTTTTACACACATGAGACTCACACCCCCTCTAATACAATTAAATGTTGGGACCCACACTCCTACTAATACAACTATCCACTACACATTAAATAATAATATTTCTTAATTTACGTCCATAAAGCAAATGACCCTCTTAAGGAGGGACGGAGGGAGTATGATTTATGAAAATATGATAAATGATAATTAAAAGAGTGAGGTTTGGGTGCGCTTGGGTACACGCCGCGCGCCTTTAAAATTTAGTATTGTGAATAAGGGTATATTATTTTATTTTAAAGGGTATATACTTTAATTAATAAGGTAAATGATATATACTTTAATTAATAAGGGTACAAAGGGTATACACTTTTCATTATATTTTTTATTTTTCTTCAAAAAATAAAGGATACACATCTTTATATTAAAGAGCATACAATTTAACACAAAATTTTAAAGGCACACGGAGTGTACTTTCGTGCGCCCGGGCGCACATAAATTTTTGTCTTGTAAAATAAAGGGTACACATCTTTATACTAAAAGGTATACAATTTAGCACAAAATTTTATAGGCACACAAAATATGCTCCCATGTGACCGAGCACACACAAGCTTTTGCTTGATTAAAATATAATTTTATACTAATCCCTCTCTCATATTAAATTTACAGTATCTATTTTTATTCGTTCCATAAATAAATTTATACCCCCAAGTAAATAAATTAATACACACAAATTAATAAATGCACAACACACTTCAATTTCAAAATTGTCACCTCTTTACAACTCGCATAATTTACTTTATAATTTATTTATTACCTAAAAATATCAAATCTATACATATATAAAAGCAAAATGATTTTGCTAAAATTGGACTCAATTTTCCCCCCTTTTCTAATTTTACCTATTTTGGAAACCTTTTAATTTAATCATAATCCTTTATTATTTAAGAATTTATTTTCACCATTAATCATCCATTGACATTTTTATTCAACAAATTTTAAGTACCTCATTTTCTAATTTATTTATATATTTTTATTCAACAAATTTTAAGTAGTTCCTTTTCTAATTTATTTATATTTTATTTATATTTTTTAATTGTCATTTAAAAATTTAAATGTCTCATTAGGGTTTAGGAACAAATCTCTTAAGGTTTTTCCCTTTTCTAATTTTACCTTTTTTTGAAACCTTTTAATTTAATTCTAATCCTTTATTATTTAAGAATTCATCCTCACCATTAGCCATCCCTTGAGCAGAATGATTTTGCTAAAATTGGACTCACCTTTTTTAATTTATTTATATATTTTTATTCAACAAATTTTAAGTACATGGACTCAATTTTTCCCCCCTTTTTTAATTTTACCCCTTTTGGAAACCTTTTACAAAATTTCCCCCCTTTTTTTATTTTACCTCTTTTGTAAACCTTTTAATTTAATCCTAATCCTTTATTATTTAAGAATTCATCTTCACCATTAACCATCCCTTGACATTTTTATTCAACAAATTTTACTTACCACCTTTTCTAAATTCAACAAATTTTAAGTACCTCATTTTCTAATTTATTTATATATTTTTATTCAACAAATTTTAAGTACCTGGACTCAATTTATCCCCCATTTTTAGTTTTACCTCTTTTGGGAACTTTTTAATTTAATCCTAATCCTTTATTATTTAAAAATTCATCTTCATCATTAACCATCCCTTGACATTTTTATTCAACAAAATGATTTTGCTAAAATTGGACTCAATAATCTCAGCCTGGTTTAGGGTTTAGGGATTTAGGGTTTAGGATTTTAGGATTTAGGGTTTTAGGGTTTTATTTTTTTTAATTGTCTATTTTAATTGATGAACATATATACCTCTTTTGGAAACCTTTTAATTTAATCCTAATCCTTTATTATTTAAGAATTCATCTTCACCATTAACCAATGATTTTGCTAAAATTGGACTCAATTTTCCCCCCTTTTTTAATTTTACATCTTTTGGAAACATTTTAATTTAATCATAATCCTTTATTATTAAAGAATTCATCTTCACCATTAACCATCTCTTGACATTTTTATTCAACAAATTTTAAGTGCCTCCTTTTCTAAATTCAACAATTTTTAAGTACATTCTGTTCTAATTTATTTATATATTTTTATTCAACAAATTTTAGTACCTAGACTCAATTTTTCCCCATTTTTTTAATTTTATCTCTTTTGGAAATCTTTTAATTTAATTCTAATTCTTTATTATTTAAAATTCATCTTCACCATTAACCATCCCTTGACATTTTTATTCAATAAAATGATTTTGCTAAAATTGGACTCAATAATCTCATCCTGGTTTAGGGTTTAAGGATTTAAGGTTTAGGATTTAAGAGTTTAGGGTTTAGGGTTTTAGGGTTTTATTTTTTTTAATTGTCTATTTTAATTGATGAACATATATACCTCTTTTGGAAATATTTTAATTTAATCATAATCCTTTATTATTTAAGAATTCATCTTCACCATTAACCAATGATTTTGCTAAAATTGGACTCAATTTTTCCCCCCTTTTTTTAATTTTACCTCTTTTGGAAACTTTTTAATTTAATCATAATTCTTTATTATTTAAGAATTCATCTTCACCATTAACCATCTATTGACATTTTTATTCAACAAATTTTAAGTGCCTCCTTTTCTAAATTCAACAAATTTTAAGTACCTCCTTTTCTAATTTATTTATATATTTTTATTCAACAAATTTTAAGTATCTGGACTCAATTTTTTCCCTTTTTTTTAATTTTACCTCTTTTGGAAAACTTTTAATTTAATCCTAATCCTTTATTATTTAAAATTCATCTTCACCATTAAGCATCCCTTGACATTTTTATTCAATAAAATGATTTTGCTAAAATTAGACTCAATAATCTCAGCATGGTTTAGGGTTTAGGGATTTAAGATTTAGGATTTAAGGGTTTAGGGTTTAGGGTTTAAGGTTTTAGGATTTTATTTTTTTAATTGTCTATTTTAATTGATGAACATATATACCTCTTTTGGAAACCTTTTAATTTAATCATAATCCTTTATTATTTAAGAATTCATCTTCACCATTAACCCTCTCTTGACATTTTTATTCCACAAATTTTAAGTACCTCCTTTCTAATTTATTTTTACACTTTTATTCAACAAATTTTAAGTACCTCATTTTCTAATTTATTTATATTTTTTAATTGTCATTTAAAAATTTAAGTGCCTCCTTTAGGGTTTAGGAACAAATCTCTTAGGATTTTTCCCCCTTTTCTAATTTTATCTTTTTTTGGAAACCTTTTAATTTAATCATAATCCTTTATCATTTACGAATTCATCTTCACCATTAGCCATCCTTTGAGCAAAATAATTTTGCTAAAATTGGACTCACCTTTTCTAATTTATTTATATATTTTTATTCAATAAATTTTAAGTACATGGACTCAATTTTTCCCCCTTTTTTAATTTTACCTCTTTTGGAAACCTTTTAAAAATTGGACTCAATTTTCCCCCCTTTTTTAATTTTACCTCTTTTGAAACCCTTTTAATTTAATCCTAATCATTTATTATTTAAGAATTCATCTTCACCATTAACCATCACTTGACATTTTTATTCAACAAATTTTAAGTACCTCATTTTCTAAATTCAACAAATTTTAAGTGCCTCATTTTCTAATTTATTTATATATTTTTATTCAACAAATTTTAAGTACATGGACTCAATTTTTCCCCCTTTTTTAATTTTACCTCTTTTGGAAACCTTTTAATTTAATCATAATCCTTTACTATTTAAAAATTCATTTTCACCATTAACCATCCCTTGACATTTTTATTCAACAAAATGATTTTGCTAAAATTGAACTCAATAATCTCAGCATGGTTTAGGGTTTAGGGATTTAGAGTTTAGGATTTAAGGGTTTGGGGTTTTAGGGTTTTATTTTTTTTAATTGTCTATTTTAATTGATGAACATATATACCTCTTTTGGAAACCTTTTAATTTAATCATAATCCTTTATTATTTCCTTTTTTAATTTATTTATATATTTTTATTCAACAAATTTTAAGTACCTGGACTCAATTTTTCCCCCCTTTTTTAATTTTACCTCTTTTGGAAACCTTTTACAAATTTTCCCCCCTTTTTTTATTTTACCTCTTTTGGAAACCTTTTAATTTAATCCTAATCCTTTATTATTTAAGAATTCATCTTCACCATTAACCATCCCTTGACATTTTTATTCAACAAATTTTACTTACCACCTTTTCTAAATTCAACAAATTTTAAGTACATCCTTTTCTAATTTATTTATATATTTTTATTCAACAAATTTTAAGTACCTGGACTCAATTTTCCCCCCTTTTTTAGTTTTACCTCTTTTGGGAACCTTTTAATTTAATCCTAATCCTTTATTATTTAAGAATTCATTTTCACCATTAACCATCCCTTGACCTTTTTATTCAACAAAATAATTTTGCTAAAATTGGACTCAATAATCTCAGCCTGGTTTAGGGTTTAGGGATTTAGGGTTTAGGATTTAAGGGTTTAGGGTTTAGGGTTTTAGGGTTTTATTTTTTTTAATTGTCTATTTTAATTGATGAACATATATACCTCTTTTGGAAATTTTTTAATTTAATCATAATCATTTATTATTTAAGAATTCATCTTCACCATTAATCAATGATTTTGCTAAAATTGACTCAATTTTCCCCCCTTTTTTAATTTTGCCTCTTTAGGAAACCTTTTAATTTAATCATAATCCTTTATTATTTAAGAATTCATCTTCATCATTAACCATCTCTTGACATTTTTATTCAACAAATTTTAAGTGCCTCCTTTTCTAAATTCAACAAATTTTAAGTACATCCTTTTCTAATTTATTTATATATTTTTATTCAACAAATTTTAAGTATCTGGACTCAATTTTTCCCCCTTTTTTAATTTTACCTCTTTTGGAAACCTTTTAATTTAATTATAATCCTTTATTATTTAAAATTCATCTTCACCATTAACCATCCCTTGACATTTTTATTCAATAAAATGATTTTGCTAAAATTGGACTTAATAATCTCAGCCTGGTTTAGGGTTTAGGGATTTAGGGTTTAGGATTTAAGAGTTTAGGGTTTAGGGTTTTAGGGTTTTATTTTTTTTAATTGTCTATTTTAATTGATGAACATATATACCTCTTTTGGAAACCTTTTAATTTAATCCTAATCCTTTATTATTTAAGAATTCATCTTCACCATTAACCAATGATTTTGCTAAAATTGGACTCAATTTTTGCACCCCTTTTTTAATTTTACCTCTTTTGGAAACCTTTTAATTTAATCATAATCCTTTATTATTTAAGAATTCATCTTCACCATTAACCATCTCTTGACATTTTTATTCAACAAATTTTAAGTGTCTCCTTTTCTAAATTCAACAAATTTTAAGTACCTCATTTTCTAATTTATTTATTTTATTCAACAAATTTTAAGTACCTGGACTCAATTTTTCCCCCTTTTTTAATTTTACCTCTTTTTGAAACCTTTTAATTTAATCATAATCCTTTATTATTTAAAATTCATCTTCACCATTAACCATCCCTTGACATTTTTATTCAATAAAATGATTTTGCTAAAATTGGAGTCAATAATCTCAGTCTGGTTTAGGGTTTAGGGATTTAGGATTTAGGATTTAAGGGTTTAGGGTGTAAGGTTTTAGATTTTATTTTTTTAATTGTCTATTTTAATTGATGAACATATATACCTCTTTTGGAAACCTTTTAATTTAATCCTAATCCTTTATTATTTAATAATTCATCTTCACCATTAACCCTCTCTTGACATTTTTATTCCACAAATTTTAAGTACCTCCTTTTCTAATTTATTTATACACTTTTATTCAACAAATTTTAAGTACCTCATTTTCTAATTTATTTATATTTTTTAATTGTCATTTAAAAATTTAAGTGCCTCCTTTAGGGTTTAGGAACAAATCTCTTAGGATTTTTCCCCCTTTTCTAATTTTATCTTTTTTGGAAACCTTTTAATTTAATCCTAATCCTTTATCATTTACGAATTCATCTTCACCATTAGCCATCCTTTGAGCAAAATGATTTTGCTAAAATTGGACTCACATTTTCTAATTTTTTTATATATTTTTATTCAATAAATTTTAAGTACCTGGACTCAATTTTTCCCCCATTTTTAATTCTACCTCTTTTGGAAACCTTTTAAAAATTGGACTCAATTTTCCCCCCTTTTTTAATTTTACCTCTTTTGGAAACCTTTTAATTTAATCCTAATCATTTATTATTTAAGAATTCATCTTCACCATTAACCATCCCTTGACATTTTTATTCAACAAATTTTAAGTACCTCATTTTCTAAATTCAACAAATTTTAAGTGCCTCCTTTTCTAATTTATTTATATATTTTTATTCAACAAATTTTAAGTACATGTACTCAATTTTCCCCCCTTTTTTTAATTTTACCTCTTTTGGAAACTTTTTAATTTAATCATAATCCTTTATTATTTAAAAATTCATCTTCACCATTAACCATCCCTTGACATTTTTATTCAACAAAATGATTTTGCTAAAATTGGACTCAATAATCTCAGCCTGGTTTAGGGTTTAGGGATTTAGAGTTTAGGATTTAAGGGTTTGGGGTTTTAGGGTTTTATTTTTTTTAATTGTCTATTTTAATTGATGAACATATATACCTCTTTTGGAAACCTTTTAATTTAATCATAATCCTTTATTATTTAAGAATTCATCTTTATCATTTATGTATGTATTATTTTTCATTTATGTATGTATCATAATCAAATTTTCATTTATGTATGTATTATTTTTTTTATAAAAATCTGACTAAATGTTTTCTGATTATCGAGTTATTAAAATTTTACAATCGCATAATTGGATTGTAATGTTCCATATTTCCCCTAAAATTAAACAACCCATTACATATATAGTTCTATTATAAAAATCCATGACCGTGCAACGCACGGATCCGGGTAAATACTAGTTATCCCTAAAAGTAAAACAAAAGACGTTTTTTTCTTAAACATCGTATCTACAATAACCGTGAACTTCTTTTTGAGACGGATGTAGTATGATTTATAATAATTATATTTTAGTGTATCGTATTATAATAATTTTGAAATTAAGCTTTAATTTAGCATTCATCATATAGTAAATTTATAACTTATTAATAATATATTTTATCTATATAATAATTATAATTTAATAATAAATCAAGTCATCTCAGAACACATCTCACAGTACACTTTGTAAAAAATACTTAATTTAATATGGTGATAAGTTTCGTCCATGCGTTGTTAGATTAAAAAAAAAATGTTTACATATTAATACATTTATTTAAGGACCATTTCCATCACTTTCAAAATCATATACTCCCTCAATTGAAACTTCAACCATCTAGCCAAAAATCATGCCAATGTACTTAGCAAATTAACTGAAAATGATAATTAGCTTGGATTGAGTTAAACCGATTCACCGTTTTTTCAAAATTACCTTTTATTAAATAAAATATTATCAAGAGATGAATAATTACTTTTTGAATTAAAAAATATTATTTTTCAAATTTTACTCAACAAAAACATAAAAAGTTACAACATATTTGGAGTTAAATTCATTTTTTACCATATAACTAAGCAAAACTTCGATTTTTGCCCTAAAAAAATAAGTGGTTCAATTTTGTCCTATAACTAACGAATCATTTTAATTTTTGCCCAATTTTTGCCGAAAAATACAATTTTCGTCGGAATCCGCCACGTCATGCTTCAATTTGGGGGTTTCCGGGTGGTCAGTCTGACGTGACAATTTTAACTTTTTTTTAGCCTAGAGTTAAATCATTTTTGCCCTGTAACTAAGCAACACTTCGATTTTTGCCCTAAAAAAGATAAATGGTTCAATTTTGTCCTATAACTAACGAATATTTCAATTTTTGCCCAATTTTCGCCGAAAAATACGAATTTCGCCGGAATCCACCACGTCATACTTCAATTTGGGGGTTTCCGGGTGGTCAGTCTGACGTGACAATTTTAACTTTTTTTTAGCCTAGAGTAATCATTTTTTGCCCTGTAACTAAGCAACACTTCGATTTTTGCCCTAAAAAAGATAAGTGGTTCAATTTTGTCCTATAACTAATGAATATTTCAATTTTTGCCCAATTTTCGCCGAAAAATACGATTTTCGCCGGAATCCACTACGTCATACTTTAATTTGGGGGTTTCCGATTGGTCAATCCGAAAATACACATTAATTTAATGTATTTTTTATTTAAAATAAATTCAACATATTATTTATTTATGTATTTATTTATTAAACTACACAAATTATCTATTTCAACGAGATAATTAATAAAATATTAAAATTTTATTTTAATAAAATTTATTTTATTATAAATAATTTGATTTTTAAATAAAGTAATAATAATTAATATACAGAAAAAAAATATTTGTTTTACATTTTCTTTTAATTTATTACTCACTTTTCATTAATAAAAAATGAAAAAGAAAAGGTTAATTATCACTTTTTATATATATACTTTAAATTCACATTTAATTTAAATTAATATAGTAATCCAAACATAATTAAATATTTGCTTGAAATATTACATTCAATTTAAATTAATGGAGTATTAATTTTTATATAATAATTAGTGATGAGTTGGCAAAATATCCTACAAATTCGGATATACGGATGGCCGCGGCTATTCGCACCCACAATTTTACTTCCATACACCCCCTTGAATTTTAAATTAATAAATACATATAGTAAATTACGAAAATAGCCTTTTGATATACACACATTTTATTTAATACAAAATTATTTCTAAAACAATATACACACATCACATTAACATACACACACCAAACACTTTAACAATAATACACACACATCACATTCACATTAAACATTTGAAAAACAACACAAACCTCATACCCACTCCACTCACTTCTTCTTCCACATCTCTTCCTCCAAAACCCTAGACTTTCTCCCCCATCATTCAATACTCACATTTGGTCATATGATCAACATGACGGAAGAAGAAACACCTAAGGACGTAAAGGTATGTATATTTACATGTTTAGACCGATTAAAATGTTGTTTTTCGCGTTTTTTTTTTCCCGTCGCTGTTTTTTTCGACCAACCAGAGTCGAAAATTTTTAATTTGTTCGACCAACATTGGTCGAAATTTTGTGGTAATTTCGACCAGAGGTGGTCGAAATTTTTGATTTCTGTCGACCACTCTTGGTCGAAATTTCTTAATTAATTCGATCATATATGGTCGAAATTTAGAAAATATTTCGACCATAAATGGCCAATTTTTTTAAATAAATTCGACTACCCTTAGGCGAACAGTGTGTATTTTTCCAGCACTTTACTTGTTTTCTTATTTTAACCCCTTTATTTTGTACACAGGAATCATTTTCTTCTACTAAATGTAGTGCCATGTTATTGGGGAATGAGCTTAGTACAGATGTTTGTATGGTTGAGGATTACACGGACTTATTTGAAACTCATCAATGGTTTGATACAAGAGAGAATTTGATAAAATGGGCGCGAAATATTGGTTTAGATAATCAGATGGTGGTTGTAGTGAAACGCTCTGACAATGGTGGAGGAGGAGGAAAAAAGGGAAGACTATTTTTGGGTTGTGAACGTGGTGGAAAGTATCGAGAGTTTAAGGCCAAAGTAAACCGATACAAGGAAGTGGATCCAGAAAGGGAAGTAGAGGAGAAGGATACAAGTAAGAAGAAACTGAAAAAGAGAGAGACATGTA
This sequence comes from Pogostemon cablin, assembly GCA_023678885.1. Taxonomy (NCBI): domain Eukaryota; kingdom Viridiplantae; phylum Streptophyta; class Magnoliopsida; order Lamiales; family Lamiaceae; genus Pogostemon; species Pogostemon cablin. Next base: position 25,558,810 of record CM043001.1, on the reverse strand, counting down.
CAAAGAAGTGTAATTGCCCCTTTTTGCTTAGGGGAAGAGAATTAGAGAAGGGCGGAGCATGGGCATTGGAGGTTGTTAACGGTGTTCATAACCACTCGATTGGCAATTACTTGGAGGGGCATGCCTATGCAGGGAGGCTCAAGAAGGAGGAGGAAAAATTTGTGATTGATATGTCACTCCAAGATGTCCGTCCAAAGAATGTGATAGAGCTTCTAAAACATAAATTCCCCGGTAACAAGACTACAATACGGACTATTTACAATTGTCGTCAAAAAAACCGAATTGCTGATCGTGGTGGTCGTTCTCAGCTGCAATATGTGGTGAAGAAGTTGGAGGAACACAAATACTATTTTCTCAGTCGAAGTTGCAAGGATACCGGTAATGTTAGAAACTTATTCTTTGCACATCCCCAAAGCATAGATTTGTTGCGTGCTTTTCCTCAAGTCTTGCTTATGGATTCAACATACAAGACGAACAAGTACAGGATGCCTTTGTTTGAAATAGTTGGTGTGACTTCAACTGGCATGACATTTTGTGTGGCAATCGTTTTTCTTGAGAATGAGCAGGAAAATAACTACACGTGGGCTCTTACAACACTTAGGGATGTAATGGGTAAATCTTGCGTGCCTTCGGTAATTGTCACCGATAAAGAGGTAGCTCTAATCAATGCCATTGAGAGTGTCTTTCCCGGTACCAGCCATTTTCTTTGTCGGTGGCATATAAACAAGAACATCACGGCGAATTGTAAAAAATTTGTCCATCCAAAGGATAAATGGGAGGGCTTCATGCATACGTGGAATTTGGTGGTGTTATCGGATAGTGATGAACTACTCACGGAACGGTTAAAGAGGTTTAGGCATGACTTTCGTGATTACCCTGAGGCGGTTGAATATGCTATGAACAATTGGGTGGAGCCCTACAAAAAGAAATTTATTTCTGTGAAAACGAATGCCATCAAGCATTATGGAAATACCACGACTAGCCGGTATGTAAATGACGTATCATATTCTTCTTAACTATTTTAGTATAAAACCTATGGATATTTATGGAGTATTTTATAAATTTTATCTCAGTGTCGAAGGCCAACACTCAGCAATGAAGAGGCAATTGCAAACAAATCAATGTGATTTTGAAAAGTGCTGGACAGAATTTCACACATTGATGGAGGCTTCTCACACGGCAATAAAACATTCTTTTGAGAAGAGCATCAACGTGGTCCAACATAAATTTCGTACATCTCAATTCCGCGAGATTCGAGGGCTTGTATCGACTACCGCCTTAAAGCTAATTCATGATGAGATTTCTTGTCTTGGACAAGGTGTGTTGGATGCATCTTTATGTGGCTGTGTTATGCGTTCCACTTTAGGTTTGCCCTGCAAACATGAGTTGTCGGAATTTGTTAGCAAAGGGGTGCCTATCCCATTGGAAAGTATTGACGATTTCTGGAGAAAGTTGGATATGAAGCCACTGAAAGTTGGTGGAAATCGAAAGGCCGACATAAGGGTGAAAATTGTGGAGTTCATGACTCAGTTCTTGTCAAACTTCGATGAGGCGGACGAAGGCTATGCTGAATTGATGTGGCGTAGGATGCAAGAGACAGCCATCCCGTCCCTAACATCCTTGACTGCTCCAGGTGTAGCCACACGTACTAAGGGTCGACCAAAATCCTCAAAAAAGAATGCTCATTCGACGAAGAGGGATCCTAGTTCGTTCGAGTTGACTGAAAATACACTGGTTGATAGTTGTTCTCCTACTCCTAATGTGGTGTACGATGTCGGCCCTTCGGCCCCTACTCCTCAATTCACAACCAAGAAACGACCAGCCAAAGAAAAGGTACATATTGTGTTTATTTAGCTCATTCGTTATCATTTGAGTCACTCTCAATAACAAATATGTGGCATTTTTTATAAGATTGTTCGTCGAGTTCGCCCACGAGTTATGGATAACGAACGTTGTTATGTTGATGCATTGCCTCCACATTTCGCAAAATACATAATATCCACGAAGAATGTGAAAGGTGATGGTCATTGTGGGTTCCGAGCACTCGCAGATTTGCTTGATTATGGAGAGGAAGGTTGGGGGCGGGTGCGGACTGATCTTTTAAATGAATTGAAAGCTCATGCGGACCTTTATGCAAAAATGTTCATTGAGATCGATCGTGTGGAATATGTGTTAAAATCACTCCAATGTGACGCTGAGTTTGCCCCAAAAGACAAATGGTTTTGCATTCCGGAATTGGGTTATGTCGCTGCATCTAAGTATAACATAGCTCTGATACATATAAGCGATGCTTTTTCTGCCACATTTCTCCCATTGCGGAGTGGAATCAACCCATTTCCCAAAATTGTAGCAATAGGTCTAGTAAACAACAATCACTTCATTCAGGTACGATTTGTTTACGCTTTTAAGATCTATGTTATTGATCTTATATTCTAACATGAAGAAACAAATTTTTAGGTTTTCTTATCCGGTGAATGCCCGCTACCACCTATTGCCAGTCAATGGACAACGAATCATCTCCCAGCAGCTGATAGTTGGGAGTCTTTCTTGAGACCACGAGTGGACGCGTATGCCCTAACTGTGTCATCGGGAGCTGTTCATAGAAGCGAGGAAACGATTTGTCTCGAGTGATTACATACATGTTCTTTGTATTTACTATTTTATCATGAAGTTTGAATACGCTGGTTGATTATTACGTTTTATTGCACAGAAAATATCTTGTGCGAATCAAACTCTTCAAAATGATCATAACAATACTACAAAGTTTCAACTCACACAATTGTTAACCCAAAGTTTCAGTTACTCCAAACAATAGTACAAAGTTTTTAAATGATCATGGGTGACGAGGAGGCCCAAAGTTGTCCTCATTGATACTACTGAGACACGTGTAGGCACTTTCCATAGCCAACATGGCCTCATCCTGCGAAATGGGCACACCGTTTCTCCATCGATTAAGTATTGGCCTCATAAATCCGATGGCGGTGGAGACACTCTCAAAAGGGTGGACAGGGGGTGGTGGATCAAACATCCGAGCACCTCCTCTCTCAGGTTTTTGTACTCTAGGCCGGCATTTATCTGAATACCATTCTAGGTAGCCCGGTGCGGATTCCCAGCCCGGCATAGCCAATCGACCCCTGTCCTCACCTGTGAGAGTATGTCGTCTCCATCTTTCGAAGAGGTCAGCATGCGTACCACATGCACCTCTACTGTTGGCTGTAGCTGTTCCAGTGCGCAACCACCTAAGTCCTAAAGGCACGCGGGGAATGGTCTGGACATGCCCAAACTGTCGAAGGACCCTATCTGGCATGTACGGCTCTACAATGTCGCCCGCCGACAGTAACCCTTCAAAAAAGGTGACATCGTGCCTTGGAAACAGGTGTCTAGCATTGACATATGGATCCCAAATGACCTAAATGCAATCAATAAATATCACACTCCTTGATAACACGAATTAATCTTACATTCACAATTACGAGTTATGAATGAATAAATTTTACCAAACTCTCATCCATGCCATCAATCCGCTCACGCAACGCTTTAATGATTTCAATTGAGGGAGCAGAGTGAGCTTCAGGTCCCCATTTCATGGCTAGTGGGTAGCCATCCATGTAGTTCCCATTAGTTGGAGGCCTGTACAAATGTGGAAAATGCTCGTAGATCCAAGCCTGACATTAAAAGTTAATGGATATCATCATTACAACATGATTTATAAAACCATAAAACTTAATATAAAATAGAAATTACGTACCTCCAATAGGGTCGAGTAACCGGACATCTGTCGGGTCCCTGTTTCTGATGCAAGCCCTAATTGCCTATATAAATAGGCCAACACAGCAGCTCCCCATGCGTACTTGTGGAGATCGTCCAAGTTGCGAAGGAACTCTAGCCAAGAAGCATGAACCCTATTCCCACTCTTATCGGGAAATAACGTCGTCCCAAACATGTACAACAGGTATGCTCTGACGCAGCCCTCAAGCTCATCATCGTACTGAGAAGTAACGTCGTCCTTGAACGTAGCATGCAGCCACTGTGTCAACACAGAGTGACCACGGATAGTGCCCAGTGCCTCTGTAGCTACATCTCTGTCAACGTTCAGAAGCTCCATAATCATTTCAGAAGGTCTCTGTCGATCTCGTTGAAAGGCAACTGTACGACCAGATATAGGCAATCCCGTAAGACAATACACATCGTCGAGTGTTAGGTCATTTCCCCGAATGGCATGTGAAATGTATTTGTCTCCGGATGCCATCTCTCAACAAACGCAAGAATGAGATTCTTGTTTGGTTTGCGGTAGGAGATTTGCCTCACCTTGCAAAATCCAGCCCTACGGAATAAGCTTCTGAAATTGCGAGTTGATGCATCTTCTGCATAGCTCCACTGAAGCATTTTATTCACATGGCTGTGCACTTTAATAACCGGTCTTTCCCGGCCATATTCCCATATTTCGTGTGCCACGTGTTTCTGAAAATTGACCAACACATCAGCATCTGGATCATGATCGCTTTCACTTGCATAATCATAACCCGGAGTTGAAGCCTCGCCACCCTCACTTGAGGCCTCGCCACCCTCACTTGAGGCCTCACCACCCTCACCATCCTGGCTTTCATCTTCGCCACCATAACTTTCATAATCACTTAGTTGTTGGTCATGAATGGGTTGAGGTTGTGCTTCTAGCTCGTTGTGATGCATTGGCTCGGGAAGAGGAATTGGTTGTGGTTGTGGTTGTGGAGCATCTTCAGCCAATGCATCATTATCATCCCTCATCCCTCTTCGTCTATTGGATGCGGTAGGAGGATTACGTCGGCGATATCTATCTGCGAAAAATAATTAAAATGATGCTCAACAACATATATGTGATAACGCATACCTAATGAAACTAGCATGCTCAAACTACTACACTGTATACAACAATCAAATATACAACAACGTACTATTACAATATAAACATGCCCAACCAAATAAACCATATAGGTGATAATTAGGGATAGTAAATACACTATAAACTCAAAATAGACACTGTTCGACCATAAGTGGATGAAACTTGGCAAACTTTTCGACCACCAGTGGACGCAATATATCATTCTGTTCGACCATAAGTGGTCGAAATTTCCTAACTTTTTCGACCACAAGTGGTCGAAATTTCCTAATGTTTTCGACCATGAGTGGACGAAATTTCCTCACATTTTCGACCAAGAATGGTCGAAAATTTCACTCTCATTCGACCATCTATGGTCGAAATTTCCTCACGTTTTCGACCAAGAATCGTCGAAAATTTCACTCTCATTCGACCATCTATGGTCGAAATTTCATGTTTCCGTCGACCATTGATGGTCGAACAGACCCTAAAATGGCGACGAACCAGGGTCGACCATCGCCATTCGTTCACCATCAACGTTTTGCACCATTCTTAGAACTACCCATGTTGATTTCCTCAACTACAACAAATATCATGCTACCCACAACATTACCCACATAAAAATTACAAAAATTTAACATAATTTCAAACATAATACTAAACCCTAGAATTTTAGAACACAAATTGGAAGGGGGAATCACTTACTAACAACATTGCTAACAAACGATGACACTCCTCCCGCCATTTTACAAGGTTGTCTTCTCTTCTTCTCCTCTTCCTCCCTTCTTCTCTTCTTCCTCCCTTCTTCTCTTCTTTCCTCTTTTTCTTTCTTTTTTGCAGAAGTGAGGTGGGTGAGGTGGGTGAGGTGGGTGTGGGTGTTTAATTTAAGTTGTTGGGAGTAAATGTAGGATTGTGAAGTGGGTGTGTGATTTTGGGAGGAAATAGATATGTATATGGGTGTATTTCATTGAGGGTAAAGTAGTATTTTCCAAGTGTGTGTATATATCATAATTATGTGTGTAGATATAATTGGGTGTATGAAGTAAAATGGTGGGTGTGAATAGCCGCGGCCTATACGGATTGTCTCCCCAAAATGCTAAAGTGCTAGAACCAATGGCGATTATACACATAAGAGAGAAATCGGGTTAGGATGTAAGTAACCCTTTTCTTAGCCTAAAGTCGAGGTTAGGTGTTTGTGCTATTCAACAGGATATGTTGAATTTGTGTACTTTAATAAATAAATAAATAATATGTTGTATTTATTTTAAATAAAAAATACATTAAATTAATGTGTATTTTCGAATTGACCAACCGAAAACCCCCAAATTAAAGTATGATGTTGTGGATTCCGGCAAAATTCGTGTTTTCGATGAAAATTGGGCAAAAATTGAAATATTCGTTAGTTATAGGGCAAAATTGAACAACTTATCTTTTTTAGGGCAAAAATCGAAGTTTTGTTTAGTTACAGGGCAAAAAAATGATTTAACTCTAGGCTAAAAAAAAGTCAAAATTGCCACGTCGGATTGACCAGCCGGAAACCCCCAAATTGAAGTATGACGTGGCGGATTCCGGTGAAATTTATATTTTTCGGTGAAAATTGGACAAAAATTAAAATGATTCGTTAGTTATAGGGCAAAATTGAACCACTTATCTTTTTTAGGGCAAAAATCGAAGTTTTGCTTAGTTACCGGACAAAAAATGAATTTAACTCAGAATTTAAAAAGTAATTTTTTATTGAAAAGGTAATAGTTTATCTCTCTAAAAAAATATTCCATTCATTTCGGAATTTTTTGCACACTTCCTTTGTAAATTACAAAGAAAATATGTAAAAAATTTTGAGACGGAGGAAATATTTTTTTTTCACGTACAATGTCGCTAATTAATTATGGTACATAATTTTGAAAAGTAATATTTTTCATTCATAAAAGTAATAATTCATTTGTTTAAAAAGTCATTTTCATATAAAAAAATATAATCAATATATCAAGATTCACATGTGAATCGATTGCTCGAAGGTGTTTGCCATTAGTTTGACATTGCTATTATTATATTTATATTAAAAGGAATTAAATAAAAGAAGAAATAAAGTACAAGATGAGTGTTTTTTAAATAACTAAATAAACGGTAGTTTTTGGTTTTTTTTCCCCGAAAATTAGTATTTAAAAAAAGGTGTTCTATTTTTATTTTTGGGATGAGGGTCAAATATGATATAATAAATTAGTAAAAGCGTTTGAATGAAAAAAATAAATAAATAGATGAGGGATTTTTTTGATCCAAAGAAATAAGATGGGGGCATTTATGATCTTTTGCACTTAAAAGTTTTTGAAAGAAGGGGTTATTTGATCCAACATGATTAGATGAGGGGCTTGAATGAATAAAAAAATAATTAAGGGTCCAATTTAATCCCTTGATATAAGATTAAGATTTAATTTGACACTTTTTTCCTAAAATAATAATGGGAAGGCCACATGTTTTTGTTAAATAATAATATTTCTTAATTTATGTTTGAAATTAAGTTTAAAAGTACGTTAGTTTAGTTTAGTTTAGTTTTTTTTTTTTTTTTTTTGATAAGGGCAAGTTTGGGAAGTTATATAGATAGAGGTATACTCTCAAAAGGGGCAAAAGTATATGATAAGCGAATCTGAGGGAGGGTCAAGTTTCAGATCGAATAGCGCGATTGGATTGTGGAGGCATTCAAATATACCCTAATCGAACCACCTATTGTTTCTCCAGCTTCTGGCGTTTCCCATCCTTTAACTACTGCTTCGCTGAATCCCTTGTTTGTATTTCTTCACCTCTTCTCTTTTTTTATTGAATTTAGCTGTCGATTTGTTTTTAATTGGACTCAGATCCATTCCGTTTATGTTTTAGCTACTCGGATTTCTTACATTTTAATCAGCCTTTTGGATGTAATATGTTTTTTAATTTCTTTCGGATAATATTTTGTTAAATTGTTGAAGAAATATGAACGTTTTTGAATCTTCATTTTGTAGATTAACATAGTTGATCTGGATTCTTTTTGTTTTGTTCTTTGCTCGACTTGTGTTTTTGCTCAAGGCTTTGATATCGGATTTGTGAATTTGATGGTATTGAGGAAAACAGGGATAGATAAGACGTATCTTAGATCTGATTAAGGGTCGCTTTTAGTTCAATTTTTAATTTGATGAATCAAATTACAAGAAAATAATGACTGTTGAACTTTGGACTTGCTAGATCAGTGATAGCAGCAAATGGTAGAATCTCTAGTTTGGAATTGATGATGAATGTTCATCTTAATTTGCTTCTTAATTCATATCGAATGATGCAGGATTTGAGAACCAAGTATATCGCAGTTCGAGAAAATTGATTTGAACATATAACTTCCTAGAAAATATGCCTCCGCAGAAGATAGAAACAGGGCACAACAGCGAAATTCACGATGTGATGATGGATTACTATGGAAAACGTGTAGCCACGGCATCATCCGATGCCACTATAAGAATAATTGGTGTGAACAACAATGGTACTTCTCCACATCTGGCTACGCTGACTGGACATCGGGGTCCTGTCTGGCAGGTAGCTTGGGCTCATCCCAAGTTTGGCTCTGTACTTGCTTCCTGTTCTTATGATGGTAAAGTCATCATCTGGAAGGAAGGTAATCAGAACCAGTGGTCTCAGTTTCAAGTTTTCGACCACAAATCATCAGTCAATTCTATTGCTTGGGCGCCTCATGAGCTAGGGTTCTGCTTGGCTTGTGGTTCTTCCGATGGTAGTATTTCAGTCTATGCAGCTCAACAAGATGGTAGCTGGGACACTACAAAGATTGACCGAGCTCACCCTGTTGGGGTGACATCGGTTACATGGGGTCCACCGACCGCCCCAGGTGCATTGGTTGTATCTGATCTACTTGAACCTGTACATAAGCTTGCTTCTGGAGGATGTGATAACACGGTAAAAGTATGGAAACTTTATAACGGCAGCTGGAAATTGGACTGCTCTCCTGTCCTTCAAATGCATACGGATTGGGTGAGAGACGTTGCTTGGGCTCCAAATCTGGGCCTTCCAAAGTCTACTATTGCAAGTGCTTCTCAGGATGGTGTGGTTGTTATATGGACCGCTGCAAAGGAAGGTGATCAATGGGAGGGTAAAATTTTGAAGGACTTCAAAACTCCAGTTTGGAGGGTCTCATGGTCTCAGACTGGGAACTTGTTGGCCGTGGCATCTGGAGACAACGTCATCACATTGTGGAATGAATCAGCTGATGGGGTGTGGCAAGAGTCCACTGCAATCAACCAATAGATTTCAGGTTCTTATCTGTTTAAAGATTGATATTTCGTTTGTTTGCCTATTATTCATATTTTAGCATTATTGAGGCCTGTTTTTGTCTAGCTTACCTGTCACTAGTTCATTATAATTGAATTGTTTCTGTTTATGGTTACAAACTTAATGAGAGAAACGAGATTGCCTTTTTTTTTTTTAAATCTTATTGTTGTGGTTTTCTTGAGCTTGAGATTCAATAGAACTTGAGATATCTTAATTAACTTCTCCTCACCCCTCTACGTCTTTCTGTTGGAATAATGGAGCGTAAGAATTAGAATTCATACGCTCTAAACGTAGTTGTGCTTCACATATTGAGGTTGTGGATTGTTGTTTGCTATTTAGGCATGTTGGATGTATAGAATTTGCTTATTATCTTGTCACTTTAAAGGAACCTTGCCTATGATTTTGTTCTGTGTGACACAAGTCTAAATGAATTTACATATTTAGTTGATGAGTAGAGTCCAGTGAGCTGGCTTGTGAACTACTCAGTAGGCTCAACACTAGGGATCTGTCGAAATACTTAACTAGTTAATGAGTTGGGTCAAGTGAGTCGGCTTGCGAGCTACTCGATAGGCTTGATATTAGATGCATTATAGTACAGTAATTAAAGAATTTTGAGTTCATGTTTAACATTTTGTGTTAAACTATTACATGCAAGTTGAGCAGTCTGCATAGTTCTATTTTTAATTCATTTCCCCTCAGCTTCCAATGTGTTTTTATTACTGAGTGAGTACTCCATCCCCAACTCATCTTCACACTTTAACTTTCACGAGTATTAACAAAAACTGTTTTTTAGGGGTAGTTTGGTATTTTTAAGCAATAAATAAATTGTAAAGTATGACAAATTTGAAAATTAATTGTATTATTAGGTTATTGGGGTTGTTTCCTTTTATGGAAGGTGTAGATGAGTTGGGAAATGAATGAAAATATAAAGTGCGAAGTTGAGTTGTGTACGGAGGATTACTTATTATGTTTGTATGATACCAGTAATATACATTTAAAAAAAAATAATCACATTGCAAGTGCACATTTTTTGCAAATTTGGAATGTAGAAAATAGGCTTAATATTGGTAGTGCTATAAAGCATTAGATTTTACTTCCTGAGGTGAAGGTATCCATTTATTATTTCACATGAATATTAGTACTTTTTTTCCATTTTGGTTTGTTTTAATTTGAGGTTTACATTTTTTTTTATCAATTTGGGCCCACACAAAATAATTAATTATTTCATGTAGGATTCACACACAATACTAATGCAATTACCTATTTTACATTAAATATTATTTTTCTCACCTCACTACGTATTAAAATATTATATCTATTATATTTCTTAATCTATGTGCAAAAAACAAACGTAAATGTTAACTCGGGATGGAGGGTGTATATTTTATCTGTAGTATATAGTTGTATTAGAGGGACGTGATGGATTATGTGTAGTGAAATTCATACATTTGGATTAGCCGCCTAAAATAGTATCCATCTGTCTGTTCACAGTTATAGTAGGTTAAAATAAAATAAAATAAAAAGTTGTTTTATGATTTATTTTTATTGAGTTTTGTATTTTTAGATAATAAATAAATTATAAAGTAATAAGTTATTTGAGTTGAAAAATGGGTGATAAATTTAAAATTAAAGTGTATTGTATGATTATTGAATTGAGTGTTATTTCTTTGTTTGGCATATGAACTTGTTTATAGAATGTTAAAAATATTTAGTGTGTATTTATTTATGAAAAGGAGAAAGTAGAATGGATATTATGTGGCTGATGAGTAGTATTCTGTATTTATACGTGATATTAACATGCCAGAGTGCTATAATATGGCAAAAATTAATAGTGGATTAATGAAATGCATTTTCTTTGTTTGTACATTTAAATATTTTCGTGGAGCATAGCTCTCTGTACTAATACAACCACTTATTCTATAATAAAAAAAATATTATTTCTTTTAGCTTACAATATATTAAAACACAATATTTTTGTAATTTTTATGCAAACAGTAAATGTAACAACAAAAATGGGACCGAGGAAATATTAAATTTTTTAAAATTTATTACAACTATTTTTAAAAAATAAATAAATAAATTTATCTTGATTTGTTTTACCAATATTCTCGCTGTAGCACGTCACTGGAATTATTTTTAATTTATTATTCCCTACGTCTCAAAATACTGTCTCATTCTTAATTTTCGTTTGCCCCGATTCTTCATATAGCTTTCATATTTTTAAAATGATGAAAAGGTGATTACAACTAATCTCTCTTTATACTACACTTACAAAAATATCATCAATATCATCCATGTTTGATACGGCTTTTTAACGTGATTTATCAATTACTATTTATTACTAAAAAATATCAAAATGCTCCTGAAAATAATATAACGTGAAATTTTTTTAAAAAGTTTGATATCTCGTGCACTTAAATGTACACGTGTATTTATATGTCTATTAATTTTTATTTTAAAAGTCTATATGTATTTTTTAATAAATAGAGTATACTCCTTTCGTTCCAGAAAAATTTGCACACCCTTTTCGGCACGGAGATTAAGAAAGTGATAATTTTTAGGGGTATTATGGTATTTTTTTGTAATAAATAAATGATAAAATATGTTAGGTGTGTTAGATAGAGGTGGTTTTTTTGTAAATAAAGTGTATGGGGAAGGGTGATTGTGTTTGAATTTTTGCTTTTTAAGGAAGGTGCAAACTTTTGTGGGACAACCCAAAATGGAAAGTGTGCAAATTTTCCTGGAACGGATGAAGTATAACGTTTTGTGACAATGATCATTTTTGTCAAAAATACACTTAAACAATAACAATACTTACAATAAACAATTTTTATAACAAATCTAATCAATATACACTTTTTAAACTTTAATGCCCCTATTATTCAACAAATTATATTCATTGTGTCTCATGTCGGTATGAATGTCGATGAGTGTCTCATATCGGTATAAAGGTCGGTATGGAGGTCGATTAGTATACCATGTCGGTATGGAGGTCGGTGAGTGTTTTATGTCGATATGGAAGGCGGCGGCGACGGCAAGTGGGAAAAGTAGGGGTGAGAATTATTTGGAGTAGGGGGTGTTTTGAATCTTTTAGGGTGTAATTGGTTAGTTTTGTTATAAAAGTTTGTGGTAGGTATTATTAATTTAATTAAATAAATGGCTATTTTTTTAATTGACCCCAACTTTTTTTATATTCATTTTTTATTAAAAAAATTATATATATATATATATATATATATTAACAAAGTATATAAATTTATTTATTAATGTGAGTATCCCCCTCCCGCCCAAATAACACAATTTTACTATATTGAGCGTCTCATCTAAATTGCACAATTTTTCTCTTATATAGTAAAAGGGCTCACCACTACCCATCGCATCTCTCTAATACAACTACCTACTTTACATAAAATAATAATACTTCTTAATTTACGTGCAAAAAATAAATGCATCTTTTTGCTCGGGACGGAGGGGGTATGTTTTTATTTATTACTCCCTTCGTCCGCCCAGAAGGTAGACATTTACTTTTTGCACGTGGATTAAGGAGTATTATTATTTAATATGTAGTTGATAGTTGTATTAGTGGGATGTGTGAGTCTCATATATTAATTGTATTAGTGATGTATATGGGTCCAATGTTTTTAAAAAGAAAAATGTATACCTTTAATACGAACGTCCAAAATGACAAAATATCCATCCGACAAACGGAGTAGTTTATATTATTTTGAATTAAGGGTGCACTGTGAGTACCGGAGAATTTGCCTATATTATGGAGTAGAATTTTTAATTTAATATCAGAATAAATGTCAACTTCGTTAAAAGAATTGGCGGCGATGGCGCCAAATAAAAACAGGCTGCGTTGGCCCATCATCACCAACATGGCTATATCCATTTCACCCAGTGTAACTCATTATTAAAATATACTCCCTCCGTTCCAGGCTAAGAGGACCAAAAACCTTACAGATGGAGTATTTATTATTTATATAAATCAATTTATTATTAAAATACATTTACTTCCTCCATTTCATTCAAAAATGGTCTTTTTTTTTCATTTTGATCATTCCACCCAAAAGGTCATCTTTCCTTTTTTTATACACATGGAACCCACACCCCCTCTAATACAATTAAAATATGAGACACACTCTCACTAATACAACTACCCACCACACATTAAATAATAATGTTCCTTAACCTATGTGCAAAAAAGCAAAAGCTCCTCTTAACGAAGAGAGTATTACTTGTGTAAAATATACCTAATGAATAATTAAAATATATTTATATACAATTCATCATTCATCATATTTTAAATAAACATACTTTAACAATTAATAAACATACTTTACCCATATAACTAATAAACCAAACACTAAAATTAAATTAGAGTATAACCAAGTTATGACATCCGAAAGAAAATTGCTTTATACTTTAGCTGTGACTAAGTTACAACCCAAAAAAGGAGGATTAAGGAAGTTGAAAATACAGATATGCAGATGTGAACTCTACACACTACAAAGAAAAACATGTTCATTAAATAAACATTAAAAATATTGATGTTTCAATTACACCTTTATATCCCATCCAACCCTGTTATAATCATTCCAACGGCCAAGAAACCCTGTTACAGGAAGAAACAGGAGAGAGACCACTTTTCCCACCATACAAGAATAAACCAAGACTCTACAATTAACATTACGGGCCAAGACTTTCTCTGTACAGATCAACGGCACACACCCCCGTCGAATTATATCTCATGATATGATCGAATTCAACTCACGATGGGATTTGTTCGATAAAACTCACCATGGTGATTCTTTAATGGATCGAACGACACACAGCAATGTCTGTGGAAAGAAAAGCAGGCATTAGGGTAGGGGGAGGGATTTTAGTGTTATGACACCAAATGCCATTTTGATGAGAAGGCGAACACCCCATATGTCCAAAAAAGGAAAGAATCCGCACCTCATGGCATCACAACGAGGGACTCTGCCAAAAAGCGGTGAAACCTTTGCACCCTCGGTTGATCATTGCGCGATGACGTTGCTGGTCTGTTTTCCCTTCTTCTTCCTAAACGAATAAAATAGTCCTCTGTGTCCAGGACGTACGAGATCTGGAGGACATCATTAGATGACATGACAAAAATGCACTAGAGGAAAACAGAATTTAATATGAAGCATAATTACTGAATAAACAGGCAGTGAATGGAAATTGGAAGTCTTGAATATTTGAGGCAACTTTGAAGCTGAGAAATTAGAAATTTTACCATCAAGGATGTATTTAAGAGAATTTAATTGAACAAAACAGATAAAGTGAAACTTAATTAAGATATTAGATGTCTCACTGAAAATGCAAAGGATACATTGCAATTTAATTTACAATGAATGCTTAAAGAATGTACAAGATCAGGATATCATGATCTGTAAGTGCTTTCGCTGCCACCTTAACTTTGAACACGTATTGCCAATTCTTAGATACTCATATAACAGAGAGATTCATTTATGCCCAACTGCATCTATATCGACACAAAGCCATTAGGATTTTGAAATTAAAATTATGACTGAAATGATAGCGAAAGCGATAAAATTTTACAGCGAAAGTGATAATGATATTATCACATTTTATTTATACTATAAATTGTTCATGAAATAGTTCACCGTACCATTCTCACTTTTTATCGATTGAGTATCACTTTTCATTAATGATGTCACTTTTTATCCGTCTCACACAAGACTTTCAATTCCAAACCAGCACTTCCAATGTAATCCCCCAACAGCTATCATACTTAACTAACTCAAACAAAAAATCTTCAAAAAGATTCAGAAATTAGAAAGAGTTTAAAATAAATTAACATGTAGCATTGGAAAACATTTGAAATATTCATCCAAAAAGGTAAGAAATTTAAAAATACTAATAACAAATTGTCAACTAAGGGTTCAAGTACTCCAACTGCAGACTTATTTAAGTAAAATAATAAATCCCTCAGCACTTCTTCATAATCTTTTACTCCCTTTTCTTTCTTGATTAATAAATATTTTGTTTGCTATCACTACTCGTTGTTTTGAGGATGTACGGCCTCAGATTGTGCAGAACACATGGTACTTCGACACAGATGGACTTGAACTACGATCCAATCTAAAATGATGAGATCAATACCTTCATTGAGGAGGCAGCCATTTTGCACTCCAATCCATTCATTATCAGAATGTTTTCTGTAGCCACACATAGTGCAGTAGATTCATCAAGATTAGCATACTTCTTCATATTCCTGCATTACAAGCATTTAAGGGACTGTAATTAATCAATCAAAATTTTATAAAGTTAGCCAATTTATTGTCTTGTTACATTTAGCTGATAAAGTTGAGAATACGGTGTAATATCAGCAATAACAGGGAAAAACCTTCGAGGCATTATTCCAAAAAAGTTAATTGTACAAGAAACTAATTTAAAATCCTGACCAAACAAGTAAATAAACAACATAACATCTTTACCAAAATTAACTATATCTCAAATTGAATGGAATCATTGATAAAAAAAATCATACTAACCATTCTAGCAATTGCATGGGAAATTTCAAAATAATTTGTTAAGCAAATAGTGACAATTGCATAGTTAACTGTGGAAGTACAGGTTGTGGGAATAATAAAACGCATCCATAAATAAAAATAAAACAAATAAAGACTCGTCCATAAAGAGCCATAGCAGGCTCCAAAAAATTAGGTTGGCGCCATATTTGTGTTCCAAAAGGCAATCTGATTATGTGTCCAGAAAAAATCGACACCATTTCTGATGTCCTTGCTGAATTTGTTCAGGGTGTAAATAGACAATATTTACACTATTCATAAATCACAAGGAAGCTCCTGTATTTCAAGATTGATACTGATATGAATACCTCTTCAGCATTATTGCCGAGGATAACTTTTTTCCATGAGCAACTGAAAGATAATCATTATGGAGATAGGATGCAAATTTAGGATCAACTGAAACTGCAATTACTTCAGACTTCTCATTTCCGTCATCCATCAATTGGACAGATAACCGTGTAGGCGAAGATGTCTACAACAAGCATGGAAAAAGCATCAATATTTATGGATAATATGAAAATTGAGTTGATAAATTTTGTAGGAGATACTCATTTAACTGACACCTACACATTGAAACCGGTATATGTTCTCATCATGCAGAAGGACATGTACATTTTCGTAGTAAACTGAATCAATATACTTCTCAGGCTTTCTATAATTCTCGTATTCATATAATTGAATAAGCTTACAGTCCACTTCATCACTTGATACAGTTTGTAGCTGCAGAAGAAATACGGTACTCAGGACCAACATGGATTTTGAACTAAAGGCAACAGCAAAAAAAGGTAAATATTGTAAGGAAGTTTACCTGTTTAACCAGCTTATAAATTAATTTATCCAAAGTAAACAGCACGTAAGATTGATTTCCAATCAGCGATCGACAATCATCTTCATATTTTGTATTATCAGATGATCCATCAAGTAAACTAAATAGTGCGCTCATGAACCTGCAAAGAACTTAATTCAAAATCAGTTAACAGGTAATATGGCTTCCAAGAGACCCATTAACTGAACTAGCCACTAATAACCTGGCATGAGGATCAGAAGTATCATCCTTCGTTGTTCTCCATTTGGAATCACTAGAAGCTGAATTCACCTTAGCTGACAAGATTCTCTCGTAGAGCATCTAGAAGTGTGGAAAAAGAATAATTATTTATCATCAAAAAGAAAATTCCTAAAATATGTTCAGTATTTACAATTCCCCTCCCCTCCCCCTCCCCCTCACTCAGTTGATGATGCAGTCTGCAAATGGGGTAGAAGAAGCGTTTTCAGTCTTGAGAATTTTCCTCCCTCCCTCTCCACAAGCGCAATCACATGGGAAAAAGAGAATTCTAATAATCAAATAACAAACAGAAAATAGAAATTGTGATTTTACCTGATGCAGCCTAAAAAGCACATAAAAGGTGTCATTTCCGTAAAAAAATTGTCTGTCCTTTTTCTCATCACCAAGTAATAGAGATGCCACATGCTTAGACATAGGTTTACAACTCAGCAAAAAACTCTCAGACTGTGGGACTGATGCACCATCTGCTCCAGCTTCACTAGTATTCTCGGCCTCACCTTCACTCTCAGCTTTGCCATCAAGGTCTTGCTCTCCATCTTCTTCTTCCTCATGCTCTTCACGAGAACACTCATCAGCAGCAGACTCACTGCCCGAAACGTCTTCCCCAGCCTCAGAAACATTTTCACTGTCCTCATCATCTGCATCTGCACCATTTTCACCAGCAGCATCTGTGCAGTTCCCTTCATGGCTCCCTGTTTCATATTGCATTCCGTCAGTGCCACGATTTTTCATAGGCATGGCTGGTGAAGTGCCATCCTGATAGGCACCAAAATTATCTTCAAAATCACCATTAGGGGACAGCTCACCCTCTTCTTTCTCATTTTTACCACGACCAACACAGTCCTCCTTGTATCCAGTAAGTCTGGAGCCTTCTGCAAACTCTCCATTTGTTGATGGATACAATCTTGATGTTTCCGCAACCTGCATGGAGAATTAGACAGAAAACGATGAAGACATTATACCAGCAATATTACACATCCAATGAAGCCAAACGGTCCAACCCCAGAGATTAAACCCATGTAGTTTCAAAAAGGGAATTTTAATATGAACTAACTACACATATATATACAATAATAGCACAATTGCAGAATAATAGCTTAAATCCATACCTGTGAAGATATTACATCTTCTGCTATATGACTGACTCCATTCTTCTCCTCAATGGGCCCATTATTCACCCGCGAGGAGTTTGCACCAAGACCTTGAAATAAAATAAAATTACAAAACTGTGAAAATAACTTTATTAAGACATTAGCAAAAGAAAACATGGTCACTACAAATAATACTATTATCTGTCAGAAAAAGAAAAGTATAATGTCATTATCATTCACAAGCCATCATTACCAAATTTAGAATATGAGCAGATATAGAATCCTTCAGGTCTCTCCTAAACATACCATGATTAGTATCTGATGCTGAAGTAACAGCTATGTCAGAGTTGATCAATCTATAAGTAGAAGGCACATTAGCTTTAGCGAAATCATCCGGATTCAAATATACTTGTTGAGGTGATGTAGTTGAATCACCATGGCCATTATTAGGCTTAGGTTGCTTTAAGCTCGCAGTTGTAGCATCAGCATTTGGACTATCTTCACTTTCTATATTGTTCCCTGTGCTATTTTTCACAGTTTGATGCTTAAACGCAGCATCTTCTTCAGTAGCCAGAGAACCATGCGGTCGGGAATGAACACCAAGCATCGGCTCAAGAAAAGTTGTCCAGAACTTCAAAACTTTATGCACTTGTTCTTTTGTTGAGCATACCTCTTTGCATGAATACTGGATAATCTTATAAATATCATTATGAATTTCAGTATCAGGATATTCATATTCAAGGTCAGGAAGAACAGAGTGTTTATTCCCAGCAGCAATACTAAGAAGCAAATTGTCCTCTTTCTGCCTTTTCTCCTTGATTTCTTTGATCTCTGCAACGAATGCTGCAAATGAAAAGAACGAACAATAAGCAACAAGAATATGATAGAAGGAAAGAAGGCATTTTCAGATAGTATTTAGTTGCCATGTTTGAGCAACATTGAACAGATGCAATTGGGGACATTGTGCAGAATGACATAATTCTCCAGTTACTGAATAAAACAACTTATTAAAAGAAGCAATGAAGTTGCAGTAAGAAAGTACCAAAAACCCAAAAATCTAACAGACTACTATCCACATTAATGACTATTCTAAACTATTTACCATTATGAGTGATAACCTGCAGGGTAAAATAAAATATTAGAAAGGCAAGCACATGCCAAAATAAGAACCATAAATACAACTGTAAAAAGTACCAGTGTCTTATACAGCTATATTGTCAAACTTACATTTTGTGCTCAAGTTCTTTGAATCTTGCTGTTTGAAATAGAAACTCCGATGGTCGAGAGACTTGTAATGGTTCTTAGAATATATGTCAGCCCAGATTTTATTAAAATCTGAACGAGACCTGGTCCATTCTTCCTGCTTCTGCTTAAGGCGGGTAAGGATAACAGGCAAGGCAAGAGATGGATTTTTACGCAAAATGTCCATCACATCAAGACCATGGTCACCATATAGGCGTTCGATGCATCTTAAATTTAGAGCTACATGGAAAAGGGGAAAAAAAAAAGAGAGAGAGAGAGACAGAGAGAGAGAGAGAGGACCTTGATCAATGATAGCTTTTATGGTCATTAGAAAAAATTGCTAATAAAGATAAGAAATAATAGCTCTTGATGTGTATTTATCAAGGATATAAAAATGGCAAACCTGTGAAATGGTCCTCAACTCGCATGTGACTGTCTGAACCAATAGAGTTGTTATTAATACTGTTCAAGAGTTCATCTGCTCGCTTTGTGGTTGAACTGACCGATTCCAACAACATATCTAGCTCAAACCTGAAACATAAAACCAGAAAGGCACAGAGTATTTCAATATCAGAACTTCAGAAAAATCAGACATCTACTTTGAATTTAGTGGGACATGATTTGTGACTCACTAAGATAATTATCTTCTATTAACCCTATATGAGACCAGAACAGGGATAATATGAGGATGGCACCAGGATGCAAGATTATGAAACAATACCCCAATCATTAACAAAACAACACCGCAATTATTTCCACATCAGTTAAGTGTCCATGCAATATATTAATGCAAGAGTGAATAGAATGCAAAAAACAGAGACGTATACCTATCATCTTCACATCTGAATAGGCTTTCTTCATACTGGTTTCTCCGCATGTGTTTAAAAGAGTAGTCTTCACTGCCAGAGGTTACCGACACCCAATGATCATTGAGAACTTGGTTGCCAAGTTCTGACCTCTGGCTAGCTGTAGCTATTGGATACTGCAAGGGGAAATTGTTATTACAAAATTCTAGAACGATGTAATGATACTCCTTAACAATGTTCCGCAATGGCCACAGAGAATTCTTACATCTTCTGGAAGAAGCCGATAACTGGGAGAGCAACGCTGACAATTGGAAAGGTCCAGCTCTTGGATGGACTTTCCCCAATATTTCAAATTGAATTTGTCCTTCTCTTTCCCTCCTTCCACTTCCCGTTTCGGTTCTTTGTCCTTTTCATCTATTTTCAAGGCCTTTGAAGAATTCCCTTCATTCCATAATGTTTCTGCCATCAATAGAACAGATTTGTCAAGTAAGAAACCCATACAAGCTGAATGGCAGCTGACTAATAAGAATTGCTATACTACTCAAACGTGGGGAAGGGGCCGGTAAGTAATTATAAATAACAGAATAAGCAAAAAAAATTATTATTTTATTCATGCTCCATGTATGACCAATAGCAAAAAATTTACGTACTTTTGCCCATAACACCGGCTAAGAATCCATCTGCACAATAGGAATTTGATTAGAAATTGATGGTATTTAGTCAAGCATACAAACTTCACAAAGTTTAAAATTTTAAAAGAAAATGTGACTACCAATACGCTCGCAGCGCTCCAGAAACTCATTGAAGCCGTCCAAAAGATCAGGATGCTTTACAAGCAAATCACCAACCTGAAAGAAATTTGTGTAAGAACTGGATAGAATGAAATGTCTCAATCAAATATTATAAAAATAATAATAATAATAATAATAACTCTTCCTAAATTAATTGGAATATTTTGATGTGAAAGAAAAGGAGTGATAACATCATGTTAACACTACAAAAAAGAATCATGTAAGAGATTGTTACTCCACGAATACCACCTTATGAATTTTGCATAAACTCAATAAGGAAACACAGATTTTTATGCAACTGTGATCATAAATCAGAAATGAATACGGAAAGGAAAGGACGTGTTAGTATAAAAAAAAGAAAGTACTGTTTGCCATAGTCAAAAGATCCCAACAAATTTTATTGATGCCTAGCACAATGTTCATACCAAACTCTGCAATTCCTTTCTTGTAATGATTTCTGTACTGTAAATGTGAAGACATTTCAAAAATGCCTGGTAATCATCTGCACTATGCAACCGTTCTTTGACTTTTTCACAAAACTTGAACTCATAACTGTACATGCCTGGAGAGGTCAAACACAGAAACATAAGTCTCAATATCCATGCTAAAACAACAAAAGTTGCAGCAAGATAATATTTATTACATCTTTTTTAGGGGGGAAAGGGTAGGGGAGACATCTGTTTTTTGTATCCTTTTTCATATCCTTTCATATTCTATTTTCTTTTTGTCCTTTTCCTTATAGACATTGGAGATTAAGGTTATTGAGTACATAGTTTTGAATCATTAACTAACATAAAATATTACTCAACAAATAGCAAGTTCTCAATTCGCAATTAAAATATGTACAGATCAAAATTGAATTTTCTGGAGCAAAAATAAGATTTTTAACCTTAGCAAAACAGCTTTTGATGTACTCAATAAAGGCGTGCACTGTGTTAACTCACCTTTTGATGCATCCTTATCTTCATAAGAGGACTCTTCCATTTTCCGAGCAGATTTTCTTTTCTCAGAAAGTCGGTGCATGGCAGTGTCCCCATTATTGTCAGCATCAGGATCCCTGTCATCCTGACCACGATGTTTCCTATCCCTATCAGTATGCTTCTTCAGCTCCTTATGTAATCTTGTAACTGTTTTATCATCATCCATATCTGGACGCTCAACACTAAGATCACGTTCTCCATGCGGACCAATTATCCTGTCCCTTCGCAACCGTTGCTAAAAAATGGTGGGACATGAAATATGCAGTTAGAAAACAGCTGATCAGACATGCAAAATATATACAGAGAAATATCCACCTTATCAATGTGAGACTGCCTCATCGCAGGTATGGCAGAGCTCCTCTCATCATAACGATGAAAAGAATGGCGGCCCAAAGAAGCATGTGGAGCAGACACTGTGGATGAATTATCTGGCAGAAATCTAGTGAACTCATCAAGAAGATCGGGATGATCATCAAAAAGTGCTGCAACCTGCAAGTAGATAAGTCAAGACCTAATAATACCTAATAACACAACTGAAGAATAGTTTGTCCCAGTAGATGCACAGACCTCTTGGTAAACCTCAGTTATACCCTTATGTTCCTTCCGATACATATTCAAAATGTCCAGGAAAGATTTATAAACATGATCGTCGTTTTGAAAACGTTTCTGCAGATTACAAGAGCCACAGACATAAAGTTATAATATAGAACTTTTCCAAATAAACTCAATCTTTTATCATCAAATAAAGAGATAAAAACTTTACCTTTATCTTATTAACAAAACTAATAGCCTCCTCAAACTCAACTGTCCTTTTGGCCGGAGCCCCTTCCTCATCGGTAAGGGTAATTTCATATCCCTTAGGTAAGAATGTGTTAAATCCAAGAATTAGATTAGGATGCCCTTTAAACAACTCTTTCACCCTAGCTATGACACCAGCAGTGTCAATTCTGTCGAAATAAATAATCAAGAGTTAAAATCATTTTTCAAATGCACATGCTATCTTACCAAGTGAAATTCCTTACCTTTGAGCCTTGAAATCTTTCATGACATCAAGGAACCTGTCATATTTTTCTCTTTGATCCTGGAACATATCCTTGACCTCCTTCAAATAAGTTAATGCATCACTGGTAGTGAGTTTTTGTGCACCAGCAGGTGCAACACCTGTACCACTGCCACTACCTCCAGCACCATTAACACTGCCACCAGGACCAGCAACGGCACCTCCTCCTCCTGCTCCTCCAACCCCATTCCCAACCGCGCTTATGCCTCCACCTGCACCTTTACCTGCACCTCCATCTCCAGCTACACCCACAGCCACAACTGCACCTCCACCTGCATTTCCACCTCCTCCACCACCTCCACCTCCACCCCCACCTCCACTTCCTCCTCCACCCCCACCCCCTACAGGAGGAGTTGGCTGCCCATACCTAAATATGATAACATAAAATAAAAAGATACATAAAAACAAGGTTCAAGTTAACTAAAATTTACTAATATAAAATTTATCAAAAAAACAAAAAAAAAAAACAAAAAACACCTCAACAAAACTTGCTAAGAAAAAATATGTGCATTGCACGTACATAAATAAATTCATTATTGGTTTTATTCTTCACTATTTGAAAGATGCATTTCTGTAATTTCAACCAGTAATAGTCACATTCAATCACATCTAAAGTGTGTTACATATGTCATGTGCTCTTATATTTGTTATAAAGGCCATTCATCTTTAAGAAGCACCAGCAAACAGGTATAAGGATGAGCCTCCAACATGCCACCAAAACAAAATCAAAACGTAAAATTGTTCCTTATCTTGATATTCCGACATTCTCTATCCCCGCCTAACCCAACCAGCTTGAGAGAGGAAGAGAGAGCTAAAATAAAGATCCAAATTTTCTATCCCATGAAGCCCCCACATTAATCACATTAACCCTAACCCTCAAGTAGCCAAACCTATTTCTCGTTTCTCCCCCATTCCAATTCTTTGAAACTTATACCAAGGAGGTAATTCAATTAGATTCCTGATAAAAGACAATAGTTGGCACCAAACAATTCTGAAAAAGAAAACGACATTAAATTCCAGTTCATGGAGTTACACTCATATCGCCAAAACCACTCTGGTTTCCAGAATTAATGTTAAACCACCCCTCAAACCAATAATTAACAATAATACAAAATCAGATACGATTAAACACAATTAAATCACTAAGCTTAGACTCTTGATACATGAAAACATGAAAAAAAAAAAAAAGAGCTCACGTTTCTCCACGAGAAGAAGAGCTAAACGGCCGCTTAAATTGAGTGTTCAAAAACACATCATCTCGCAAACGCTTCATCCCTCTGCAAAGATACCAACTCGACATTAACAAAAATTACACAAAAACCGCATTAATTAATTAATTAATTTCCTAATTAACTTCAATTAACCGAGGGAAAAAAAAAACACAATCACAGTGATTTCTGGATGGAAAACTAACCTGAGAAGTCCAATCCTTCCAGAAATGGGAAAAGCGAACAGATCTAATCTCCGCAGCCAATAACTAGAAAATCAGTAATACTTCACAGAATTGAATTGTTGTTTCAGCCTCTTATCTCTCCAAATTTCCCTCCGCCTCTTTCCGACGTCGGGAAAACAACAAGAAAGCAGGTATGTGAAACGGAATGAAGGAGGTTGAATGATTTGCGAGAGGATGTAAGAAAGAATTTTGTGAAGTTTTATGCTACATAAGAATGAGAAATGAAATGGGTACAATACAAGGTGTCTTATTACGTGAGTGGAATCTTTAAATATAAGATATCAATTTGTATATTTTTCGAACATCATGTGTTATGAATTCGCTTCCTTAAAATAAAAAAATGAGGTTAATTATTTCTTTTTACTTTTTGAGGTTAATTATTTCTTTTTATATGTTAATTAGTTAATTAATTAAAGATGTTAGTAGTACATCTTATTAGATTCTAGATATTTTTAGATTCTAATATCAGATTAAATTTAGTTTCATCCCACATTACATGTGATTTGGAAAATACCAAAATCTCAAAATAGAAGTAGTGAAAATGTGACGGGGCATTTTTACATGTCTAAAAAAAGAGTTCATAAATAAGTATTATGTCGGATTTCAATAATATACTAAATAGGATATTGCCTTGTATTTTTATCATGGGTTTTGAAGTAAATCATTATAATTTTGACAACTAGGAATTGTATGAGAAATGTACAACTTCAAATGTTGAAGTTGAACTTTCTGTCCTGTATATAAATTGATTGTACTTATCACAATGATTTAAATAAGTAATTATTTTAGGAGAAACTTGTACAAGACCGTTTCATGGTAAGATTTTTGTGAGATGAATAATAAGTGATAAATTTTTAATAAAAAATTATATTCAATCAAGTGATAAATGTATAATAAACTATTTATAATTTAAATAAAAAATAATCTTTAAAAAAATGATAATATTTTTAATAAAAATTATAACTAATTAAATTAATGAGTCCAACTTAGTGCACCGGGTGCACCGGTGCACCTGGATAATATAAACCGCTAGATCATAATCTTATTTAATCCTAACCACTAAATAAAATTAAATAATTAAAAATTAATACAATAACTACCCACTACACCCTACCATTTAACTCATTAATCCCTAGGTGCACCGGTGCACCCGGTGCACTACAGAATGACCCTTAAATTAAATAGTGTAAAATGTATTCACTGTGTCACTCAAAACTCTACTACTTATTATTACAAGAATGAAATAAGTCGATTTCCTTTTATATATTCAAAGGAATTATGGCAAGTTGCTTAGTGTATGATGTGTGAAGCATGTAAATGTGTATAATAGGTAAAGATTTGTACTGGACGTATTTCAACTTTATTTTTTTGAAATCGATAAAAAGTTACTCCATAACTTTTATTATAAAAAGTGACATTTAAATGATGAAAAATAATAATTGAGTTGTAAACTATTTTGTAAATAATTTATAATATAAATGAAAATTGATAATATTTTGAAAAAACAACTTTATTTTTCTGAAATCGATAAAAAGTTACTCCATAACTTTTATCATAAAAAATGATATTTAAATGATGAAAAATAATAATTGAGTTGTAAACTATTTTGTGAATAATTTATAATATAAATGAAAAATGATAATTTTTTTTTTCAAAAAAGCAAAAATGGTAATATTTTAAAAGAAAATTGATAAATAATTGCAAAGGTATAAAATATTTTTACCGTGAAGCGAAGACTCCCTCGTGTATATATATGGTACAAGTGGAACTTTTTTTTTTAATGAAAAAAAATTAGAATTTATCTTTGGGCCATTATATTATTTGAGCTTTTGATTTGAAAAATAATGTGAGCAATTTTACAAGCCCATTTGTGAAGTTCAGAGATTTTCATATTCTTTGCAAGTGGCAACAGCCGCAAGTGCGCTGGGCAAAATGGTCATTAGCTAATTATAACATTATTATTTTATTAGGAATTATCAATTTATTGACCCATACAATAATGCGCATTATTAATACGGACTACATAAATGGATAAATAAATAAATAAAATAATGATGTCAGGGCAAAAGTTTTATAAATTAATTACTTTTATTCGCTTCATGATAATGAACATTTATTAATTATAAATTTGTTATTTCGAAATCTGTCAAAAATTTTAGGGTTATTTTGTGGTGCACCGGTGCACCTGCAGGTTTATAGGGTAAAATGAGGTGTGTAGTGGGTGGTTACCAAAATTATTTTAATTATTTTATTTTATTGAGTGGTGATGATTAAATAAAAAGTTGATCTAACAGTTGAGATTATCCAAGTGCACCGGTGTACCAGGTGCACCGCAGTTAAACTCAAAATTTTAATTTATTTTAAAATCAGTATATCATGCTAATTATCTATATTCACCATTTACTTAAATTTTGTTTTTTTTTTCCTATGTGATAGAGCATAACTCATAAAGAAATTGAATTAAAAATAATAAATGCGTTTATTTTACATTATTTCTTATTTTAATGATGCAGTGATATGATGTCAATTTTAATAAATAAATTTTAAACATTGTCCATAATAAACATTTGTTTATAGGTAAACACGATATCATCTCATGGAGTACTATTTGATCATGAGAGCAAACACTTGTTTAAATTGAGTTTATGATTTAAATCATTTAATTTCTCTTTTATAATCTATTATACCTTATATTTTGTTAGGGTTTAAATTAAAGGGGAAAAAAAAATTATATAATTAATCTAGTTTACAAGAAACTAACTCTTTCATGAGATAAATAAAAAATTATATTATTTTACCAAAAAATAAATTTTGAATTAATAAAAAATGATGAATTATTTTATGAACATTTTATAATATAAGAAAAATATAATATCTTTTATTAAAAAATCTACGAAAACATAAAAACAATTCACATGAGAAAATCTTACTTTAAGAGTTACCTTTGTAATTAAATATTTCCAATAACAGGGAGTATTATTTAAGATTTTTTGGGGGGTAAAATCTAAGCCACCCTATAGTTTTTTTTCAAATGAATACAACTAAGTATATGTAGTATATTTAATCAGGGATTCGATTTAGTTAATGTTCAAAAGAATTACTACTTTTAATCACAAGTATCACTTTTCATTAAAAGATTATTATTATCTTTTATTAGTTTTACAAATTCATTTCGTTAGACGGATGTACTAACGTTTTTGGCGCAAATGTGAGGTTTTAAAAGGAAAAGAAAAATAATAATAGAATAATATCTATAACACGTGGTTAATATTGTGGCAAAAGCTAAATTAAGCCAAACATACCTAATTAATGACAATACAAGGTCTTGGTTTTCTTTGACAAATTAATGATTCATTAAGAATTTTAATATGCCATTTTTAATGTAGATTTGGTGAGGATGCAATAGCAATAACTAACTACTATGACTTGTTTGGTTTGAGATCAAACTTTAATTTTACTACAATAAATAATCCATTAGCATCACCCCCCCCCCCCCCCCCCCCCATTCAAGTGATTTTAATCTTGAAGCTAGCATTATAACGTTAATTATAATAATAAAATAAAATAATATGCGACAATTAATTGAATTATCTGCTAGTTCGATTTAATCCAAGTTTGTTAATTATCTAAGGAGCACCTTGGTTCAAATTACAATGGTAATGGGAATCATTGATGATGGTAAGTATAATGGGAATGAAAGTGATTGAAGGAGT
The DNA here is from genome assembly GCA_023678885.1 of Pogostemon cablin. NCBI lineage: Eukaryota > Viridiplantae > Streptophyta > Magnoliopsida > Lamiales > Lamiaceae > Pogostemon > Pogostemon cablin. Next base: position 25,530,876 of record CM043001.1, on the reverse strand, counting down.
GTGGTATACATTGAATTCAGGAGAATGAATGAGAGATTTGAATTCCCTTACCCCTAACCAAACATGAGGAATGGGAGTCGATGCCCTTTTATTCTCATTACTCTCCCCTAATACCTCTAACCAAGCGGCCCTAAAAAGTAATTTTTCGTAGGATAAAAAATAATTGATAAATCAAAAAGCATGTGTGAATCTAATTCATACGAGTATTTATAGATCTCAAAACCAATTTCATTTTGATTAGCCTCTCAATGATATTTATTAAAATATAATAAGGTTAATCAAGCGGCTAACCATTTTTAATATATTATGATTGTGATAAATAAATTTTATCATCGTAAATATTTGTTTATAAGTACACCACGGAGTCTTCATGATATAAATAAAATGTTATACTATTTAACAAAAATAACACTCAAACCAATAATAAATGATAGCAATATAATGAATTATTTGATGAACAATTTATAAGCAATGTTGAAACGCAGATTACAAGAGTCACTTGTATAAAGTTATAATATAGAACTTTTCCAAATAAACTCAATCTTTTATCATCAAATATAGAGATACTAATTTACCTTTATCCTATTAACAATACTTATAGCCTCTTCCTCAAAGGTAAGAGTAATTTCATATTCCTTAGGTAAGAATCTGTAGAATCCAAGAATTAGATTAAGATGCCCTTTAAACAACTCTTTCACCCTACCTATGACACCATCAGTGTCAATTCTGTCAAAATAAATAATCAAGAGTTAATTCATTTTTCAAGTGTACATGCTATCTTAATTACCAAGTGAAATTCCTCACCTTTGAGCCTTGAAATCATTCATGATATCAAGGAACTTGTCATATTTTTCTCTTTGATTCTTGAACATATCCTTGATCTCCTTCAAATAAGTTAATGCATCACTCAAGGTGAGCTCTTGTGCACCACCCCCACCCCCACCCCCACCCCCTACAGGAGGAGTTGGCTGCCCATACCTTAATAATGATTACATAAAATAAAAAAGATGCATAAAAATAAGGCTCAAGTTAACTAAAATTCACTAATATAAAATTTATGGCTATTCTGGAGTGTGCTTAGTGCACCGGTGCACCCTACATAAGTAAGTGGGTAGTTTTATATTTTAATTTTTAATAGTTTAATATAATTAATGGTTGAGATATCGTTTAGATGCACCGAAGTTAAACTCTAAAATTTATAAAAAAAAATACACCCACTAATACTATGCGAAAATTTAATATAGTAGTTATCATCATATTGTTTTTAGTGAATTATAATTTCCAATTCTGTTTTGATAATTTTATATTTTTCAATCTCGAATAAATAATTAATTCATGTTTAAGACTTTGGAAAGAGTTTATGTATAGGATCATGCCAAAATATATTTTGTATACTAAAAAAGGCGAACTTGATAATAGATAGGAGTAGTAAACTTTAAAGAAATTAATATGGACTTTATGTAAATTGAATGCATGATGATATGATTCAACACTATTGTAGAATCGTTTAACAAAAATAAATCTACTTATTAGTTTTTAATATTTTAAAAATCCAAAAAAGGCTAATCCCCCACCCAAATCCAAAATTTATTCGAGAGTATTAACTCTATATATATGTTTGTGTATTTGATATTCAAAACTTGATTATTCATTCCATCTAGTTGTAATAGTTAAAGCTCACAAAGTTTCTTTCTTATCAAATTCCATATTTCAAAAAAAATAAAAAAATTGAATAAAATCCTTTCACAGATCGAAGCAGAAGCATAAGCATATCATAATAATAATAATAATTATTATTATTCAACAATTTGATTATTAATTATATAATCAAATCAGATGTCAAAGAACTGATACCAAATTCTAAATTCTTAAACCATATTACGATTAACCGAGATCTAAATTGTAAAACAAAAACACATACATTAGCGTATCTTGATCCATTGAGTCTTGATCCATTGAGTCCTCCATTAATTCTTGATCCATTGAGTCCTTTGGACGGAACCTGCACATCAAAAGGGAACAGACCATGAAAGCCTTTATATACTATTTAATTAGGTTACTCATAATTGATCAAGTAGTATTGGCTATTACTCATTTCACTCCAATTATTATTATTATTATAGCCCACAGACCTTTTATCTAATTTATCACTTAATTAAGTTTATAAAATAATTAAAATTAATATAATTATATAATAATATATTGCCCATAATTAGATTATATAAAAAATTAAATAATTTCCTAACATGCCAAAACAAAATCAACACGTAAAAAAATAATAATAATAACTAAACGTCCTCTTAAATTGAGGGTTCAAAAACACATCATCTCGCAAACGCTTCATCCCTCTGCAAAGATACCAACTCGACATTAACAAAAATTACATACAAACCGCATTAATTAATTAATAAATTTCCTAATTAACTTCAATTAACCGTCGAAAAAAAGAAAGAAAATTTTGATCTCATTTTTAAGTTAAGTCTCAATTTTAGACTTCATTTTAGAAATGTCTTATTTCGAGATTTAATTTTACTTTTTTTTCTTAAATCAAGGCCTGTCGTAATTTTATTTTTTTCCAAATTTAATATATATTATAAAATAATACTCATAAAATATTAATAAAAATTACATATATTTAATTTTATGATTTGATTTGAAGGTGTATAATAATATTTTTAAATTATTTTGTATGACTTGAAATGAAAATATAAATATTCATGGTAAGTCTTAAAATGAGAAAAAAAAATAACAAATATAAAAAATCAGGCCTTAATTTGAGAAAAGAAAGTAAATTTAAATCTTAATTTGAAACACTTATAAAATCGGATCTTATTTTGAGACCTAAACTAAAAATTAGGTCTTCATATAAAAATCTTCCTTAAAAAACACACACACACACACACACAAGGGCTGTCAATTTTACCCGCGGGTTCGGGTACCCAGCGGGTAATACCCTATCGGGGCAAGGGTAGGGTAGAGCATAATTGGGTATCGGGTAGGGTAGTACCCATATCCGTTTAAAATGTTAAGGGTAGGGGTAGGGTATGGTTTTTATAAAATACCCATCTACCCTACCCGATTACCCTACCCGTTTACCCGCTTACTTTATATATATATAAACTTGAAGCCATGCAGCAGTTGAAGTTGACTTATTAAACATTGTTAGGTTAGTTTGATGAGTTTTAATTGTGCTACTTGGGATTTTTAATGCTATTAGTATAACTTGAAGCCTTATTTTGTAATCTGATTCATGATTCTTGTGTGGTTGAGAGTGATGATTTATTTATATGTTGGGCATTTGTATTTATTTGAGGCGGATAAGATAAAGAGAGGTGCCAGCATCATAGGGATAAATGGGAAGAGTGAAGACAACTAGGGTGTCCATTTTAAAATATGTGGATAACCGTTTATCCGCGGATTATCCATTATACGATGGATATTGCCCGTATCCTACCCGATGATACATTTGAGGGTAATAGGGTAGGGTATGGGTGAACAGGGGCGGATACAGGGGGTACAAGGGGTACGGCTGTACCCCCAAAACCCCCCCAACCCCCCTACCCCCACCCCCACCCCTAATTTCTTTTTAAAATTTTATATATATATATTTATATATATAAATAGTTATATATTAATTAATTTGTATCCCAAATTATTTAATTAATATAATTTATAAACAATTTATCATAATTTTTAATAAATTTACATTATAAACTCATAATAATAATGTCTTACATTGCTTTTTATAAATAAAAAGTAGATGGTGTCAACAATAATTATAATTTTAGGGTGTTATTTAATTATTATACGATTTTGAATATCAAATACTCCCTCCATCCCTCTAATTACTTCACACTTTTTTTATCCGCTTCAGCACAAATATACTTTCCTAAAAATGGTAGAAATACATCTTAATAATATCCTTTTTTTTACACATATTTCAATAATTTTATACATATTTTCATTAAATTATCTAAAATACTCATTTTTTACACACGTCTAAGCAACTTTAAATATAAAAATTAATTTTTCTTAATTTATGCATAAAAAAACACATGTTACTTATGGAGGGAGTAATATTTTTATAATTACGTCGTACCCCGAAAAAAATTTCCTGGATCCGCCCCTGTGGGTGAAGAAAATAGAATATAGGGTAGGGTATGGATTTGACGTGCCCGTACCATACCCTACCCATTTACACCCCTACACACAATCACAGTGATTTCTTGATGTATACTAAGTTAATGAGTTATAAGAATTTTAATATGCCATTTGTAATGTAGATTTAGTGATGATGCAATAGCAATAGCAAACTACTATGACTTGTTTAGTTTTTTTCTTTATCAGGTAAAAGTATTTTATTAAAATAAATATAAAGGTAAAAGATTTACCTTGTATAAACTGGAAATAAAAAATCTTGACAAATCACCCTTCTAAGATGTAATAGAAATACACTCTCTCATCCATCTTGAGAAGCTTACATATTTGATACTATTATTTCTCCAACATAACCAATTCCAAGATTGGATTTTTACTTCCTCGATTGTGTCTCGAGTATTCAGCTCAGTATTCTGGAAGATCTGTTTGTTTCTATTTTTCTATATTGTCCAAATTGTGCATGACCAAATCATCATCAACATCTTTTTTTACCTTGCTATTATTCTGATGGAGATTAGTGAATACTATCATGTTCTTGTTCAATTCACGAGGTAGCGGTCTATAAAAGCCTATCCACACTAGAATATCTGCCCAGATTTCTTGTACTTTGGGACATTCAATGAATAGATGTTGCACATTCTCCGTTCCAATATTGCAGTTGTTACGAGTCATTTCTGATCCTTCTTGCCACCATCCTCTTCGTAGAAAATTAGTCTTTGTCAGAATTCTGTCCATGAGCGATCTCCAAATGTGGATTTTCACCTTACTTAGAATAGCCTTGTACCATGTGAGTTTAAGTGCCTCTTGCTCCATGTCGTCTATCCTCGGTGTAGCTTTCCTGTTCATCAACATGAAATATATATCTCTCACTTTGTATCCATCTTTTGTGTTTAGTTTCCATTCCCATCTATCATATTGATTGTGAACCTGTTAACAAACTGCATAAAATCAGAAAATATGTCAAACTCAAGACCTCTCCAACAAGACCCTTCACCTAAATTCACATTCCCATTTTCCCTCTACCTAACTCCCCAATTCTGCAATCACTTTCATTTTATCCAAATTAATGTTATACAATCTAGCATATATATATTTCAACATGCCTCTCTCTTCCCAGTTATTTTTCCAAAAAAGTGTAGACTCACCATTTCCTACTTTTCTACCCAGACCCTCTCTTTGAACCACCCACCACTTTCATCTGTCAAACTATTAAGTATTGTACTCCACCAATCCCTGATTTTTGTGACACAGACACCCTCCCTTTGAAGACATTTTAGACCCAAACTCTCTCTCCATCTAGACTTAATAATCTTGACCCAAAGACTTTCTTTCTCTGATAAAGTCTTCCAGACCCATTTAGCAACCAACGCAACATTAAAACAGCCCAAGTCTTTAACCCTAAGACCCTCAAATTTCTTAGGATGGCATATAGTTTCCCATTTGATCCACGGAATGGGTCTCTCTCGCTCACCACCCCCCCAAAAGAAAGAAATTTGCATGCTAGTAAGAGCTTTTAACACAATCGAATGAGCTCAGTAGACAGAAAAGATATATAGATAGGGCATTAAGGATTGATTTTACCAACACCAAACGACCTCCAATGGAAACTTTGGACCCCTTCCATCTTCTTATCCTACCTTTCACCTTTTCAAGAAGATATTTCCAATCTTCAGTTTTTCGATGTGAACAACCCACGTTGATTCCCAAGTACATAAATGAAAGTTTTTTTACCTGGCACTTCAAAATATGCACATAATCGAGGAGGGAAGTGTCACTGGAATTGATTCCCATGATGCTGCATTTGTTCAAATTGACTTTCAGTCCAGAAACCATTTCCATTAATATCATGCATTTCTTCAAAAATATTATGTTGGCTAAACTATCTTCAGCAATAAATATAGTATCATCAGCATACTGTAGGTGTGAGACTGTGCATTTTTTATTACCAATCAATACAGGGCAGAATAGTCTCTTGTTTACTGCATTTTCCATGAGAAGACTGATCCCTTGAGCTGCAATGAGGAATAAGAAAAGAGACAATGGATCGCCATGTCTCAATCTTCTTTCTAAGCCAAAATCTGAGGTGGGCTCCCGTTGATAAGTATTGAGGCTCTCACTGTAGAAATATACTCCATTACTGATAGGCTTTTTCTGCGCACTATAATTAAATCCTCAAGTATAAGGATGTCAATTGTAGCAGCAAGTACCCAAGTTAAATTATCGATCCCGCTAAGACAGCTAATTATTTATTTATTCTATAAATTACTAAATAATCAGAATTGAGTAACCAATTTCCAATGTTTTGTTGTGAATTAATCTAAATAACGAAATATTAAATAACTGAATTATTAAAAAGCAATAAAAATAAAAGCAAGTTTCTAATCAAGAGATGACGAACAGTTCTAAGGTATCAGGTAGAGACCAATCAATTTGGGTTATTAAACTTACGAATGTTCATTCATACAGTTTCACTGAAAATACACCACATATCCCTGTTATCCCACCGAATATGATTCGATTCTAAGCTAACAGTATAATCTGGTTTAAATCCTAAGGTGCGCAAATATTACCAAGCCTTATTCCTAGATACTAATCAAAGCAAGCAACAATACCTCCGGATGGTAAGCCCGACTAACAAGATATTTTCTGGAATTACTACAAGGTTCTATTCACTTCCTACTTGATTGTCTAATTGCATTGTTCCACTAAACTAATCAAGTATTTGATTTACCAGTTCATGAAATTAAAGTGCTTATAGCGGAGCTACTCTAATCCCTAACAGATAGACAATACCAATCATGAACGCACACAAGCTAACACAATAATCCAAGCATTATAGCGGATGTCATGAATATATTATGAAGACGTTACGAAGCAGAAAAGCATGTATTAGTAAAATAAGTAGAATCAAAAGCTCAACTGCATAAAATCCCAATCTTTGGTCTAAATCCCCAAATCAATCAAATCAATCCATCAAACCCTAGAACTGTATATAAAATTAGCCCATGAGATTACAAGCAATCCTCATGGCTAAGCAATTCATAATAATAATCAAAGTAATAGAAAGGAATAGATAGGAATGGTGAAACCCTAGTGTAGGAGCAATCACACGTTCCTTCTCCGTCTCTCCAATTGCTCGATTCTCCCTTGATTAGCACTTGGAACCCTCTTGGAAGTGGATGGATGATGAAATCAGGTTGTTAATCTGATATGGAGGTGTTGGAGGTGTGAATTGATGATGGGTTATGGATGGGTTCTCTCCAATTTGTGTCTTGATCTCCCTAATTGTTTCTTGGACTGATGCAGGGCTTTTTCGCGATCGAAACTGCTTCAGAATCGCGACTTGAGGGTATATATACGCTGCTGCATCGAACAGGTCTCGTCTGGGCCCGATTTTGGGCCGCTCGGCACCTTGCTCGGGCCGAGCTCATGGCCGAGCGGCCCCCAAACCAGTCGAGCAGCATATGGTTGGAATGGGGCCGTCATGTAGGTTCTGAAGCAACCCAACTCGGCTAGAAATTCGCACAAAGTTGGTCCCGCTCGAGCCGAGCGGCCTCCCGAGCTGCGGAGACTGCACTGCGCGACTTCACCGTTTTAAGCATAACTTCTTCATACGGACTCCAATTTAAATGATTTTTACGCTCACGTGTTCCTCTTTTCCTTGGCTTTCTATCCATATAAAGAACTCTGAGAAAATCCAACATTTGGATATGTAAAAAGTCATGCAAATTGGCTGCTCGGTACAGCATGTGCGACGTTAGCACTTTGATCATAACTTTCTCGTTTGGAATCCAATTGGGGTGTTCTTTATGTCATAATGACCCTCTTTTCTGTGGCTTTCCAACCATATATCACATGATCAATTTGGACTTCTACAATAATACAGAAAATTTGTGCAACGTGGACTGTATTTTTCAGCATTCCTTCTCACTTTCACTCCTCATTCCAACTTTGAACTTTTGATCATGTTTTACCCTTCAAAACTCAACAAAACACCTTAGTAGCATCAAAATCATGTAAAATATGAAAACCATGTCATTCTATACAAAATAATGGCCACATTCTATCAAAAATGGTGTAATGTGAGACCTAAAATACGTGAAATTCCACTCTCAACAAACCCCCAAACTTACCTGTTGCTCGTCCCGAGGCAACGACCTTAAAAACCAATAGATTAATTGAGAGGAAATTTCACAACTTCACATCCAAGAAAATATAACAATTCAAAAATCATACTTCAAATACTAAGACAACCATCCATTTAAGAGCATACAATTCAAATCAACTACTTCACTTTTTCGGAATGCTCATCCACCATTCTCACGGGTAGTATTTACGCTCATCGCTCAAGTGTGAGATATACACTTCAGGGTAAGGTGTTTACACTCAAAGTCAATTCAAACACACGCATAACCATAAGCTTGACAATCATCTCAACTCTCGACTAAAGGGATAATTTCAACAATAGGATCACAAAGGTCTTGCATTAGGTTGTAATGTTGGCTCTTTGGTAAAGGTAGGGAGTATATGGATAAGGTGACTCAATCACTAGTAGAGAATCAAAGAAGACTTACAGCTTTTCAACAAACAGCTTTACGTTCTTCTTTCTTCTTCAACGCTCTTCAATGATTCTTGCAATTTGATTCCTCCTTCACTTTTGAACACCACATCCTTACTTGAAAATTTCTATTTTTCTTCCCTCTTTTCTTTTCTCTTTTTTTTTTCTTTTTCAAATAAGGGTACCAGTTTCAGGCACTACCCTTTTCATGGGGTACCAGTTTCGGGCACTACCCCTTTATGCAACAATTTAACTACTCTTTTCAACAATTTTCATCACTTCCAACTTATTCTCCTTTTATGTTTCTTCTCAATATACCAAATTGACTCCTTCAACTCTCTACTAAGTAGGGATTTTTAAAGGCTAACAAAGGGATCAATTGGCTAATCATGTAGGCTTCCAACAAATAAGGCTTTTAGGCTCAAAAGGGTTGACTACGGATATTTTCAATAGGTAGGATAATAATTTAGCTAGTGACTAATAAACAACAAAGATGGCCTAAGATCATTTCCTATTATTTAATTAAACACGTAGCTTCAAGCAAGATATAAAGCCAAGTTCTAGAATACGTGTGCATGAACGATACTCACAAGAATAAACTGAATCATGCAATTGGTCATGATTTCAAAAGGCTCAAATCTCACATGGCTATAGGAATGAACGAGCACTCCTAATAAAGTCACATAGCAAATCTTTCATGTACATAAGTAAACTTCAAGTATCTCAATATCAAAGCACAATATCAACTTGCTTCTCAAACAATCACACAAAAATACCATCAAGTGCCAAGAAAAATCAGAAAATCATCATAGAGAACCAAAAATCAACTATACCAACACTAGGATTAACACAAAACAAAACACGAAACCTGAAAAATCGCAAAAAATCGAACCCTCAATATTCTCAAATAAATCAAAAATATTAAGAATCCGCAAAAAATCGACTCTCCAAGCAACAACACAATGTAAAAATTCTATTTCGATACTGCAAGACAAGGTATGTACGTTACCCCCCAAACTTAGATTAAACGAAGTGAGAAACTAAGTTTGCAAAGAAGTATATATCGCAGTCGAGCAACACCTAATAAAACTCCTACACCAACACAGACATATAAAAGCAATAAAACGGAAGGGACAGCCCCCAACAGGCGCTCATGTTTAACGTCGGAGAGTCACGACGTAATACCTCAAGCTCATCGGAATGGCCATGGATATCTTTCATCCTTTCCATCGTATTCTAATCGCTGTGCTTCTTCATCAATCCAATACTTATGGCAAGGGATGGCCTCGTTGGCATTCTTAAAATTTATCTTGACCTTGCCAACCATGTTAAGATCAAATTTCATCAACCTCTTCATTCTACTCCACCACTTATTCCTTCTTCCGATGAAAATTCCCAACTTCTCTTCTAGTTCCTTTTTATCCCTAAGAATATGAGAGGAATCATAAGGTGAAACAAAGTCAACAGAAACAATATCATTAAATTCAATGCAACTTAAAGAGTTTAAAGGTTTAGAAATGCTAATTTCATTCTTCAAGTCCTCTTCGGTTGCTTCATGACTTTGCTCTTCTTCTTTCTTTTCTTCCTCAACAATTGATTCCAGTTGATAGCTCAATTCAAGTGGAACCACTTGACTTAATCGAGTGGACTCCTCTTCGAGTTCTACTTCCTCAAACGACAGCATAGGACCTTCAAATTGCATTCCAGGGTACAATGGAACAACAATATCTTCCTCAAACTCCTCTTCATCCATTCTTTCCTCTTGTTGACCTTGAGAATTTAAACTTGAAGTGATGTTCGCAAGAAGATTGTTTATGTCTCTCGTTCTTTGATCAAACTCCTGCGATGCAACTTCCCTCTCTTGCGATTGAACTTTCATCTTTCTTACTAGAGCTTCCAATATTCCCATGTTTTCTTCATGCTTCTTGATGGAAGTATCAAACGCGTCTTGTAATTCTTGGGAAACTCCAATGATCCAGAATAAGTGTTCTCTTGATAAGGTTGATATAAACTTTCATTATAAGCACAAGACCATTCATCTTCATATCTGACTTGATTGTAGTACTGAGAAGGACTTTGATTCACTAGAGAATCATAACCATAATTCCTCTCATCCATGTAATATGGAGTAGGAACCATATTATTCTGATTTTCATAGCGTTTCAATATTTCGTCTATGCATGGAGAAGGATTCATAACATTTTGATTTCCATATCTTTTTAATATTTCGTCTATCTCAGTACCTCAAAGATAATTTATAGTCAGAATATATTCAAATAAGAAAAATAAAAAAAGCAATAAAAAGTCCTAATTAAACTAGCAATAAAAGAAAAATAAATAATTAAGCCGTCCCCGGCAACGGCGCCAAAAACTTGATAGGCTTTTTCTGCGCACTATAATTAAATCCTCAAGTATAAGGATGTCAATTGTAGCAGCAAGTACCCAAGTTAAATTATTGATCCCGCTAAGACAACTAATTATTTATTTATTCTATAAATTACTAATTAATCAGAATTGAGTAACCAATTTCCAATGTTTTGTTGTGAATTAATCTAAATAACTAAATATTAAATAACTGAATTATTAAAAAGCAATAAAAATAAAAGCAAGTTTCTAATCAAGAGATGACGAACAGTTCTAAGGTATCAGGTAGAGACCAATCAATTTGGGTTATTAAACTTACGAATGTTCATTCATACAGTTTCACTGAAAATACACCACATATCCCTGTTATCCCACCGAATATGATTCGATTCTAAGCTAACAGTATAATCTGGTTTAAATCCTAAGGTGCGCAAATATTACCAAGCCTTATTCCTAGATACTAATCAAAGCAAGCAACAATACCTCCGGATGGTAAGCCCGACTAACAAGATATTTTCTGGAATTACTACAAGGTTCTATTCACTTCCTACTTGATTGTCTAATTGCATTGTTCCACTAAACTAATCAAGTATTTGATTTACCAGTTCATGAAATTAAAGTGCTTATAGCGGAGCTACTCTAATCCCTAACAGATAGACAATACCAATCATGAACGCACACAAGCTAACACAATAATCCAAGCATTATAGCGGATGTCATGAATATATTATGAAGACGTTACGAAGCAGAAAAGCATGTCTTAGTAAAATAAGTAGAATCAAAAGCTCAACTGCATAAAATCCCAATCTTTGGTCTAAATCCCCAAATCAATCAAATCAATCCATCAAACCCTAGAACTGTATATAAAATTAGTCCATGAGATTACAAGCAATCCTCATGGCTAAGCAATTCATAATAATAATCAAAGTAATAGAAAGGAATAGATAGGAATGGTGAAACCCTAGTGTAGGAGCAATCACACGTTCCTTCTCCGTCTCTCCAATTGCTCGATTCTCCCTTGATTAGCACTTGGAACCCTCTTGGAAGTGGATGGATGATGAAATCAGGTTGTTAATCTAATATGGAGGTGTTGGAGGTGTGAATTGATGATGGGTTATGGATGGGTTCTCTCCAATTTGTGTCTTGATCTCCCTAATTGTTTCTTGGACTGATGCAGGGCTTTTTCGCGATCGAAACTGCTTCAGAATCGCGACTTGAGGGTATATATACGCTGCTGCATCGAACAGGTCTCGTCTGGGCCCGATTTTGGGCCGCTCGGCACCTTGCTCGGGCCGAGCTCATGGCCGAGCGGCCCCCAAACCAGCCGAGCAGCATATGGTTGGAATGGGGCCGTCATGTAGGTTCTGAAGCAACCCAACTCGGCTGGAAATTCGCACAAAGTTGGTCCCGCTCGAGCCGAGCGGCCTCCCGAGCTGCGGAGACTGCACTGCGCGACTTCACCGTTTTAAGCATAACTTCTTCATACGGACTCCAATTTAAATGATTTTTACGCTCACGTGTTCCTCTTTTCCTTGGCTTTCTATCCATATAAAGAACTCTGAGAAAATCCAACATTTGGATATGTAAAAAGTCATGCAAATTGGCTGCTCGGTACAGCATGTGCGACGTTAGCACTTTGATCATAACTTTCTCGTTTGGAATCCAATTGGGGTGTTCTTTATGTCATAATGACCCTCTTTTCTGTGGCTTTCCAACCATATATCACATGATCAATTTGGACTTCTACAATAATACAGAAAATTTGTGCAACGTGGACTGTATTTTTCAGCATTCCTTCTCACTTTCACTCCTCATTCCAACTTTGAACTTTTGATCATGTTTTACCCTTCAAAACTCAACAAAACACCTTAGTAGCATCAAAATCATGTAAAATATGAAAACCATGTCATTCTATACAAAATAATGGCCACATTCTATCAAAAATTGTGTAATGTGAGACCTAAAATACGTGAAATTCCACTCTCAACAATTACCCATACAATCCATTTGTTGCTGAACCTGAATTTCCCCATACAATCCGATAAAATTGGAATGACTTGTTTAGTTTGAGACAACACTTTAGTTTTACTACAATAAATAATCCATTAGCATCACTATTCAAATGATTTTGATATCGAAGCTATCATTATAACCTTAACTATAATAAATAATGGACAATGCTAAACAGATCAATTTGATTCAGATCAATAGCATTTGTTGAGTATTTGAATTAGAAAGACTCTTTTAGCATTTGAGAAATTGGATTCATTTATCTGGCATCTTTCCTTTTAACAACACTTGTTTCAAGAATAATCAATATAGTCAACAATTACATGATTTAACTACCAAAATTAACAATATCAATTCTATTTAAATTTTAGAAGGAGAACACGTCAAAATTTATAGGGTCACAAATGCTACAATTATTAAAATATTCTTATAATGCTATAATAATAAATATATATAAAAATAATTCTCCCTCTATATGTGTTTCGATTATAAATATCTTTTCAAAAATAAAATTAACATACAATAATATAAAATACATAAAAAAAACTACTTATTATTATTATATTTAAACATTACACTACACTATTTCACAAAATCAAATTTTGTACTTAATTATTAATTAAGTAGACCATCAATATGAGTATACAAAAAAATAATAACAAATTTTTTTATTAACAGATTGATTTTTATTGTAAATACCAACAAATTTTTTTTTTTAAAAAAATACTTTTATTCTGTAAGGGAATGCCATAATATTTTTTTCAATAATATATATTGTTATTTACTAACGAATTATCAAAAATTCATTGTATAAATTGCTAACAGAATTATTAACCATAAACTTCACTGTAAAAAATTTACCGATTATTTTTTTACCAATAAAAATTTACAAACAGATATATTTGTTAGTCCGTTGATAAACAAATTTAACTACAAAATTAAAATTTTTACCAACATAATATTTTGTTAGTAAAAAGTAGTAAGTTGTACTCCACTCGTCCCACAATAATAGTTACACATTTTATTTTGGGCGTCTCATTCCAATAATTATGTTTCTATTTTTGGTAGATAGAAACCACATGAAACAATTAATATATTCATATGAGCCCACACTCAACACTAATACAACTTATCCACTTTACATTAGAATAATTTTTCTCACCTCACTGCATATTAAAATATTATATTTCTTAATTCGAGTTAAATGCACTTTCAGTACTATAACTTTTGCCAAATTCGATTTTCGTCTCAAATTACTTAAAATTTTCAGTTTAGTCCCGTAGTTATTTCAAAATTTTAGACTTCATCCGAAAACTAATTTTTTTTCGCAAATCATCTTATAACTCTTGAAAAAAATTTTGCGATTAAAAATTAATTTTGGTAAGGGAGAGTATTTTATTTAATAAATATATAGGCAAAGACTTGTATGAGATCGTCTAAATGCTTAAACAAAAAGTAATAACTTCTACAATAAAAAGTGATACTCAATTAATGAAATAATAATACTATTTCATGAACAATTATGAAAAGTTATAAAATTTTATAATGAAAGTTGTAACTATTTTAAAAAATGTAAAATAGTCTCACATGATGATATCACACAAAACTTGTCCATATACATAAAGAGCACATAATTAAAATTAATAAAATAAATTGTTCAAAATTTAATTGTTATTAAAATAAAATTACAATAAAAAGATATTTTAGGGAAAATCAATATATATTTAAAATATAAATCAATTAATTATCAAAATTTAAAGACTTATTATAATTAGGAAAAGACTTGTGTGAGACCGTCTCACGTAAGGGTTTACGTGAGACGGTCAGAAAGTGATAACTCTTACAATAAAAAGTGATAGTAAATTAATGAAATGTGATAATGTTATTTTATGAACAATTTATAATATAAATAAAAAGTGATAACATTTTATAGCGAAAGTGATAGCGATTTTAAAAAGTGTAAAATGGCCTCACGTAAGACGGTCTCATGCAAGACCTACCCTTATAATTAATGGAATATAATAATTTTAGTAAAAATGAAATATAAGAGGAGAGATAAAGTTTATTAAAATAAATAAAGTTTTTTTAATGAACAGTAGAAGCTAGATTATTAAATTAAGTATATTAAGTATGGTTGATGAACTCAATTAACAGTGTCATTAAGTGCAGAGATAAACATTAAATAAGAGGAGAAAGAGTACATTAAAATTTAATTATAAGATTATGAAGAGAATGGTACTTTTGTCTTCATATAATATTTGTGCAAAATGTACTATTTTAACCTTATTATTGAGTTGGATCAAATTGAACCAAATACATTTATCCTAAAATAATATGCGACAATTACTTGAATTATTTGCTTGTTATATTTAATCAAACTTTGTTAAACTCGATTTAATTGAGAACATCCAAACGCGCGCATGTCAAGAGCTTGTTAAGAAAACCGGTGTTGAATTAATTCATAATTTATGTAAGCACATATGTAATTGAATTCACATTGTAAATTGTGGTCCTCCTCTTTCAATCTTATTACATCTTATATATTGCTATGATTTATATTAAAGGGGGCCACATGATTTATACCGTAAATCAAATTAATAAGAGAGTAACTCTTTATGTATACGTACGTGCTTCATTTATAATCCTAAAAATAGATATTATGACTAATATTAAAGGGGATCGCATGATTTACACCGTACACCCAATTAACTCTTTATGTATACGTATATGATTCATTTATAATCCTAAAAAATCGATATTTGGTTAGATAGTTATTTAATTTGATTAAAGTTTGTTTGAATTCAATTTTATTCTCCAATGTCGATTCAATTTATGTAAAATTAATCTTTAATAAATAAAAAAATATTTAGCGATAATTATTTAAAAATTTATACTCCTCAAATTTATACTCAAATAAAAATACATAAAATCATAACATATCATAATTTAAAAATTTTTTATTTAAAATTTAAGAATATTTTCTCTCAATAAAGAATTAATTTTCATGTACTAAAAATAATCGGTAAATCAATGTGCAAGAATTGATGAGTAATATTTTTCATTTAAAAATAATAATTTATCTCTTTAAAAAATAAATTTTCATATAATAAAAAATAATCGATAAATTAAGATGCGTGAGTGAACCTAATCCTTCATTTTGATTAGCCTCATGGTGGTGCTCATTATAATTAGTAGAGTGGTTAAACTGGTCAATGTTATTAAGTTTCGGGTTAATTGATCAACTTATTTAAACAGATCATTAAAAAATAAATCTAACTCTAATTCTAGGGTTATTCTGTAGTGCATCTATTGCACCGGTGCACCTGAGAATTTATAGAGTAAATGAGATAGTTAGTGGATGGTTATTGTATTTAATTTTAATTAATTTATTTTATTTAGTAGTTAGAATTAAATACAATGACTTAAATTATTAAGGTGGCACCCAGTATACTTAAGTTGAACTCTTAATTCTAATCTAATTCTTGCCGGTCAATCATATGGGCCACAAGTTCTTACCAACACCCGTTAGTACTTATAATGTTCATTATGCATATGGGCTGGGCTGTGTGGAAATTGAAATCTGTTTACGTTATTAGCCAAAGCCCATAAAAAATGTTATGGGCCTACGGCCATACATCTCCTTTTAACTTTCAAAATATATGTGCTTGATAATAGGACACTCTACTTTCA
Organism: Pogostemon cablin; assembly: GCA_023678885.1. Lineage (NCBI taxonomy): Eukaryota > Viridiplantae > Streptophyta > Magnoliopsida > Lamiales > Lamiaceae > Pogostemon > Pogostemon cablin. Next base: position 25,514,096 of record CM043001.1, on the reverse strand, counting down.
AAATATATGTGCTTGATAATAGGACACTCTACATGTATGTTTATCTAAGTTTTAGACGGATTTTGGAAATTCTGAATCGCAATAATCCAAGATTAGTTTGTGTTGTTTATTAGGTAGATTTGAACTCTTATATTTGATCAACGTGCGAAGAGGTGGTAAGTGTTTAAAAATATATTAATTAATGTGAGAAAAAAAAGGAATACATATAGATACGCGTATGTATAACCTAATATCTAATAAATAATTGATTTAATATAAATACTGATGAATACATAATGTCTTTTTTTTTTCCAGCATTACCCTTATTTACAAGGATTAATATTCAACGTTTGCACGTAATAATAATTTCATTAAACACTAATGTGCACTAAATCAGATAAAACAATGGGTGAAAGATTTAAGGATAATTATAAAAATGTATTATCTTCAATTTAATCGTCAATGTGAACAAAATGAGATAAAACAATGGGATAATCATTCTTCAATTTAATAGTGTATTTTCTGTTCCTCTATATTTTCGGTTTCTCTCTCAAGATGAACACTAATGTACATTAATACAGTTTTTCAATTTAATTGCGTATTTATTGTTTCTCTCTCAAGAATACACACCAATATATATTAGTAATATTTCTTGTTTCTCTCTCAAGAATGTACATTGACAAGGTTTTTCAATTTAATCGCGTATTTTCTGTTTCTCTCAAAAATGCACACCAATGTACATTAGTAAGGTTCTTCGATTCTATTTTTCAATTTAATCGTGAGATGAAGTTATTACATAGGAGTATTATAATTATTAAATAATAATAATTAATAGTATTAATGTTATTATTAATTATTATTTTCGAGCCTTAATGAGCAGAGCAGAGCTCGGCTCGTTAACTAAACGTGTATATAAACGAGTTCGAACTCAAACTCGAATAGAAACGAGTCGAGTTCGAGCTTTGTGCTCTTCGCAAATCCCAGCATACCCCTAAACCTCTTAACATTACACCACTGAATCCCCAATCCTTTGTTTGCTGAGCCTTTGAGCTAGTCGTTTTCTATAACAACACTAACTTTAGCCCCATGTATAGTGTCAGGGTATTATTACACCTATAGAAAGCGTAAAAAAATAACACTCAAATTAATGATAAATGATAGCGATATAATAAAATTATTTGATGAACAATTTGTAAATAGTCTTGAAAAGGTTTCGGCAAATTACAAGAGCCACAGACATAAAGTTAGAATATAGAACTTTTCCAAATAAACTCAATCTTTTATCATCAAATAAAGAGATACTAATTTACCTTTATCCTATTAACAAAACTTATAGCCTCTTCCTCATAGGTAAGGGTAATTTCATATCCCTCAGGTAAGAATCTGTTGAATCCAAGAATTAGATTAGGATGCCCTTTAAACAACTCTTTCACCCTAGCTATGACACCAGGAATGTCAATTCTGTCAAAATAAATAATCAAGAGTTAAAAAAATCATTTTTCAAGTGTACATGCTATCTTAATTACCAAGTGAAATTCCTTACCTTTGAACCCTGTAATCCTCCAAGACATGAAGTAACCTGTCATATTTTTCTCTTAGATCCTGGAACATATCCTCCACCTCCTCCTTCAAATAAGTTAATGCATCACTGATGGTGGGAGGAGTTGGCTGCCCATGCCTTAATAATGATAACATAAAATAAATATAGTTTAATTACAAAATAGAAAATTTTTAATACAAGAGAGTATTCATTTAATCAAATATTCGAAAATTAAAGCAATAAATAATCCATTATTCAAAAGAGATAAGCATGTTGCTCGATCAACATTCAACAACACCCGCGTAGAAAGATAACTACACCTACCCATAGTATCCAATGTCGATTCAATTTATGCAAAATTAATCTTTAATAAATAAAAAATTATTTAGAGATAATTATTGAATAAAAATTAGAGTTTAACCCCGGTGCAAGTGGTGGCCCTGAGGAGGGGCGAAGAGGGCGACCGCCCTGGGCCTCAAAAAATTTAGGGGCCCCAAATTATATTAAATAAAAAATAAATAATTAATTAATTAATTTTAGGACATTAGAGTTGTCATCATTCATTAAATTTGGCCCATCAATTTATTGAACTTGAAAATGGCCCTCATATTTATATATTAAAAGGCATGAATTTGGTTGTGAAAAAAAAAAATAAAAAAAATTACAACATTTATCTCAAAGAAGATCACTAGATAAATTTTTTTTTAAAGAAAGAGTTCACTACAAAAAAGTATTTTTTAGTAACCGAATTTAGCAACTGAATTCAATCTACGTTGGTAATTAGCAATGGATTAACAACAAAAATGATATTTTTATTTTAGCAACGGAATGCCAACGGATTTATTATAATGTAATTCAATCTATTGGTAATTACCAAGGGATTATCAAGGGAATTATTATATAAATTACTAACGCAACGGATTACCAACGAAATTATTTACCATCGGAATTGATTTTTCATTGCTAAAAATTTACCAACCACCACTTAACGTTAATGAAGAAAATAATGGAAACTTTTTAGTTAATATATATATATATATATATATATATATATATATATATATATATATATATATATATATATATATATATACTCCCTCCGTCCCCTTGATACGTATCTATTTTTCTATTTTGGTCCGCCTCATTACAAAGTATCCATTTCCCTTTTTGGATTCATGTGACCTACAACTACTACACATGACCCCACACTCAACACTAATACAACTACCCACTACACATTAAAATATTATTTATCTCACCTTACTATACATTAAATTATTATACTCATTAATCCACGTGCAAAAAGTCAACGGATACCTTTCAAGGGGACGGAGGGAGTATATATATATAGGGCCTAGGAAATGTCAGGACCGGCACTGTCCAGTGCACCTGGGACACCGGTGCACCTGAAGCTTCTCAACCTTTAGATCACTTTTTTACTTAATCCTAACCACTCAATTAAATAAAATAATTTAAAAAAAGTTTAATAACTACCCACTACCACATTATTTTACACTATAAATCTGTAGGTGCACCGGTACACCGGATTCACCACAGAATAACCCTAAAAATTAATATTCCTCAAATTTATACTCAATAAAAATACACAAAATCACAACATATCAGAATTTGAAAATTAATATTTTTCATTTAAAATTTAAAAGTATTTTCTCTCTATAAAGAATAATTTTTCATGTACTAAAAGTAATCGGTAAATCAACGTGCAAGAAATTGATGAATAATATTTTTCATTTAAAAGTAATAATTTATCTCTTTAAAAAATAATTTTTCATATAATAAAAAATAATCGATAAATCAAGATGCATGCATGAACCTAAATCCTGAAAATCACTTTCATTTTGATTAGCCTCCCGGTGATATCTTCATTATAATTAGTAGAGTTATTAAATGGGTCAATTTTATTGAGTTTGGGTTAATTGATCAGCTTATTTAAACAGATTATTAAAAAATAAACCTAACTCTAATTCTAATCTAATTCTTACCTGTAATCATATGGGCCAAAAGTTCTTACCAACACCCGTAAGTACTTATAATGTTCATTATGCATATGGGCTGGGCTGGAAATTGAAATCTGTTGACGTTATTAGCCAAAGCCCATAAAATATGTTATGGGCCAAAGCCATCTCCTTTTAACTTTCAAAATACATATATTTTTATGTAAGGTTTAGACGGATTTTGGAAATTCTGAATTGCAATAATCCAAGATTAGGGGGCGTTTGGTATTTTAGAAGGAATTAGAATGAAAATTATAGTGATAGTAGTAGGGAATGGTAATGGGTTTGTATTATTTGATTATGTTGTTTGGTTAATTGTATGGAATGACTATCATAACTAATAATGTGTTTGGAATGTTAAAAAATATCTTTAGAAATGAAGTGTAATTTAATTTTTAGTATTTTTTTTTAAGAAAATAATAATATAATAATGATTTCTACTTCATATTAAAAAAGAAAAATGGCAGAATTTATTTTTATTCTATAAAATAATAAAAAAAATTATTTAACTTTAATGCTGGAATGATAGGCATTCCACTCAATTTGGTAAGGAATGAACGATTCCTTGGTTTTGGGGTATGAAAATACTGTAGCAGTAATCACACCCTTCAACCAAACATCCAAAAATCATTTCATACCCATTCCATCACTCTACACCCTCCAAACAAACACACCCTCCAAACAAACACTCCCTTAGTTTGTGTTCTTTATTAGGTAGATTTGAACTTTTATATTTGATCAACGTGCGAAGAGGTGGTATATGTTTAAAAATATATTAATTAATGTGACAAAATAGAAAGGATTATTACACATAGATACATGTATGTATAACTTAATTACTAATAAAAAATTAATCTAATATAAATACTAATGAATATATAATATCTTGTTTTTTGTTACAGCATTACTCTTATTTACAGGATTAATATTCAACGTTTGAATCAGGTGAGGTAGCCCACCTGGACACTAGGCTCTTCACTAAGTGAGAGATCCAGGTTCGGCTTTGAGATAGGGGTTGTAAGTAGGGGTGTCAATTTGGGCCCGGCCCGTCCTGGACCCGTTTTTGAAATGGGCCGGGTTCGGGTATTACTCCAGACCCGCGGGTACTCGGCCCGAACAGACCCGTACAAAATATATTTATTATATTTTTTTATTTTAATAATCATTTAAAATTCTATTAATTTACTACTAATTTTATGATTATTTATATTATTTATATTTTATTTTTATTTTTTAACATAATTATTATTTGAAGTTATGGAGAATGATGAAGTGGGAGAGGTAGTGATTTAAGAGTGCACATAAAATTAAAAAAAAAAAATTTAAAAAAAAATTAAAAAAAGGAGAACGGGTCGGGGCGGACCCGCCCCGTTTGGGTCTGGGTCTAAAAAATAAGACCCTTGTAGGTCCGGGTCGGGTCCGGGTAGTTGGGTACCCCCAGACCCAGCCCGTTGACATCCCTAGTTGTAAGGGTGCTTGGTGTAATTATTAATTATACTAACAACTAAAAAATTCAACGATAAATGATAGTTTATAAATCGTTTTAAAACGTTTTTCAGATTACAAGAGCCACAGACATAATGTTATAATATAGAACTTTTCCAAATAAACTCAATCTTTTATCATCAAATAAAGAGATACTTCATCTTACTAACAAAACTTTTAGCATCCTCAAACTCAACTGACCTTTTGGCTGGATCCTCTTCCTCAAAGGTAAGGGTAATTTCATATTCCTTAGGTAAGAATATGTAGAATCCAAGAATTAGATTAAGATGCCCTTTAAACAACTCTTTCACCCTACCTATGACACCATCAGTGTCAATTCTGTCAAAATAAATAATCAAGAGTTAATTCATTTTTCAAGTGTACATGCTAACTTAATTACCAAGTGAAATTCCTCACCTTTGAGCCTTGAAATCATTCATGATATCAAGGAACTTGTCATATTTTTCTCTTTGATTCTTGAACATATCCTTGATCTCCTTCACATAAGTTAATGCATCACTCAAGGTGAGCTCTTGTGCACCACCCCACCCCCACCCCCTACAGGAGGAGTTGGCTGCCCATACCTTAATAATGATAACATAAAATAAATATAGTTTAATTACAAAATAGAAAAATTTTAATACAAGAGAGTATTCATTTAATCAAATATTCGAAAATTAAAGCAATAAATAATCCATTATTCAAAAGAGATAAGCATGTTGCTCGATCAACATTCAACACCACCCGCGTAGAAAGATAACTACACCTACCCATAGGCCATAGCCCTACCCATAATGTTGCTATTAAACCACATAAATAAATAAAAATTACAATTTAATTGTTAGTTTTTTAATGAAAAATTGAGTGTAAGTATATAATTATTAAAAAGTACTATACACTATTGAATATAAAGTTATACACATATGGATGATAGTTTTTTAATGAAAAACTTAGTGTGAAAAAAGTATACAATTATTACAAAATAATTAGACAAAATATAATAACATGTATACAAAATAGAATAAAAAGTCATACATCGGATGCACCAAATATACACTCTTTCAAAAAAATAAATTAAGTAAAAAAATATGCTATGCGTATAGGGTGAAAATCCATAAAAGCAGAAGTGTAAATCGAGATGGAGGGACTATAATCTATATAATTTCATATTCAACAATTTACGCCAATTAATCCCACATAATTTTACTCTCGTGACCACCAATCAAATGCCAACAATGTTCCAGAAATTGTTTTTCGAGAATGGAGAATCAACACTAAACACATACTGCTAAATCCACTCCTAATTGTTTTTCAGAAATTAATTTCCAGAGTAATTATACTAAAGTCATCTTAAATTCAACAATAAGCAGTTCATAATAATAATAATATTTATTATTATTCAACAATTTGATTATTAATTATATAATCAAATCAGATGTCAAATAATTGATATCACTTGTAGAAAATAAATTCATTAATTCTAAATTCTTAAACCATATTACGATTAATCCATATCTAAACTATCAAACGAAAACGTACCTTAGCGTATCTTGATCCATTGATTCTTGATCCATTGAGTCTTGATCCATTATTGAGTCCTCCATTGAGTCTTGATCCATTGAGTCCGTTGAGCGGAACACGAACTCGCAGATCACGCAATATTTGACATTTCTCAACTAAGCCCTCCTTATATTTGGGGACTGTCGTAGACCATGAAAACCTTTATATACTATTTAATTAGGTCACTCATAATCACATAATCAAGTAATATTGAGTATCTACTCATTTTGACTCATATCATTATTATTATAGCCCATGGACCTTTTACCCTAATTAATCACTTAATTAAGTCAATAAAATAATTAAATAATTAATATAATTGGATAATAATAATTAATATAATTGTATAATAATATATTATAGATTATACGGTTAATAAAAAAAATTCTAACATGCCAAAACAAAATCAACACGTAAAAAAAAAATAAAAAAAAAATAAATTAAGGAGCTCACGTTTCTCCACGAGAAGAAAGCTAAACGGCCTCTTAAATTGAGGGTTCAAAAACACGGCAAGGGATGTTCTGTGACACATTGGTGTGACATCTCCTATAACCCCTGCTTATGGAATGACACGTGTCGGGGTGGATAAATTAAATCCCTTGCCCAAAGAGTTGACTAGTTGACTTAGGGTATAGTTTCCCTTCTCTCTTACACATGTCACTCATCCAACGGAGTATCACAAGAGATGTCACACCAAAATGTCACAGAAGATCCAGACCCCAAAAACACATCATCTCGTAAACGATTCATCCCTCTGCAAAGATTCCAACTCGGCATTAACAAAAATTACATAAAAACCGCATTAATTAATTAATTAATTTCCTAATTAACTTCAATTAACCAAGGAAAAAAAACAATCACAGTGATTTCTGGATGTGCAATAAATTAATGAGTTATAAGAATTTTAATATGCCACTTTTAATGTTGATTTAGTGAGGATGCAATAGCAATACTAACTACTATGACTTGTTTCGTTTGAGACAACACTTTAATTTTACTACAATAAATAATCCATTAGCATCACTCCATTCAAACGATTTTGATATCGAAGCTATCATTATAACCTTAACTATAATAAAACAAATATAAAATAATATGCGACAATTACGTGAATTATCTGCTTCTTCGATTTAATCAAAGTTTGTTAAACTCAATTTAATTGAGAACATCCAAACGCTCAAAAGCTTGTTTAGAAAATCGGTGTTGAATTAATTCATAATTTATGTACGGCAAAAACTTGTGTAAATATATCATATTAACAGTATAAATTGTGGTCCCCTCTTTCAATCTTATTACATTTATATATTGCTATGGTTTATATTAAAAGGGGCCACATGATTTACATTATAAACCGAATTAATAAGAAAGTAACTCTTTATATACTTCCTCCGTTCCGGGCAAAGAGATGCATTTACTGTAGCTTTTGTGAGAGCTTTATGCAGTCAAACATAGCTGTTTGACCGGGACAGAGGGAGTCACAACTAGAAAAAAGGTTATAGACATCACAGAATAGACATCGGTTTTTCATGAAATTGTTGGATTGTATACTAAAAGTCTAGCTTTTTGTATGAACAATATTGTAACAATTAATTTGAAATGAGAATCATATGATCAAATGATTGCATCTTATAATTTATTTATATATTCGATGCAATAGTCCACTTACTTTATACTGTAGATAATATGTTGTGCGACAACACGCGGAAGATCATATTATCGGTTTCCTTATAAAGTATAAACTGATACTCACAACCGAGATAGACGGGGACTCTCTATCGGGATGGTTGTAGTGTGGTTTGGTATTAGCTTGTCTTGGCTATAGAATCACATTAGTGCACTTGGTGTATTGAGCAGGACCGCTTGAGATCGTTCGACTTATACTGACTTATAGGAGAACTTGATCTCAGTTATTATGGAAGTTCGTGCTCTTAATCCCTATACAATAACCTCGACACGTAGGGCAGTATGTATTTCTTTGATTCATCAATGGGTGAGATTTACATGCAATTAAATCAATAAACTCGGTGAGTTAGGAAGTAGTGCTGTCTCTATGGTGTGCTGTTGATTGTAGAAGGAATCCGTGTCCGTCATAGGTTGATGATGTCCCCTTGAGGAGCTCATAAGGATTATCATGTAAACCCTGCAGGTGGAATTTATTCCGGCATGATAATGAGGTTGAGTGGTACTACTCTTGGATGAGATATTAATTAATTGAGTTGTCAGTAACTTAAATTAATTAATGGACATTGTATATCTTAAACATGGGGAGACTAACGGATTCATAATAAGAAGGAGCCCAAAACGTAATTTTGGGATTGGTATGGTAGTGCAGTAATAATATTTTAGTGGAATATATTATTATTATTGGACTTAATTATAAGCTTTGGGCTAAGCTTGGATACTTAAGCCCAATGGAGGCCCAACCCAATTTCTCCTCCTGGTCCCTGCTGTAGCCCATGTATATAAGTCACCTCAACTTATCTGGAACCCTAATCTAATTCATTATTCACGTGTGATGAGGATTGAGAGCAGATTGAGTAGGTCTCGTAGATCGTCGCCCATACGACGTCGAGATCGGACTTGGGACATACAGCAGAAGACCGGAAGGTCGTTTGCTGCTGCAGTTCGTCATGTTCCAAAATTCATATAAAATCGTACAATTCTTCGATTTTGATGTATTATATACTGATGGAAAGCCGTCGAAGAGAGAATTGTCTGAGCATAAAGATCACTCAATTCTGACATTAGAAGAGGAACTTATGGCTATTCTCGTGGGACTGCGCAGACTGCCAGCGAGAATTCAACATCTACATCAACCCTTGGTGAAAGGTAATGCGTTTCATGTTTACTTGCTTCCGCTGCTTGTTAGAAATTCATGGAACCCTAATGGGTTACGTTAACCAAACGATCGAGCGCCAACAATTGGTATCAGAGCTTCGGTTTCGTGGTGAAGCGTGACACGTTAGGCTAGGGTTTATGTGATTAATTTTTCGGAATTAGGATCACATGTTTAGGGTTTTGGTTTTATTGCGCAAACCATGAATATCCCTATGTAATATATACCCTATATCATATCTATTCGTCCATGGTTGTGTGTGAGAGGATTCGACGAAAATTGTTCGTCAATTTCACATGCAAGGAAGAAAGAGAGGGGAAAAATAGAATCACGCTTTTGAGAGAAAATCCAGCGTAGTGATATTACAGAGGCAATAACCAGAGTTTCAACGGTCGGATTGATCTGTAATTTGGTCAGCACGTTCAGACCTTGTGGATGTATATTCTGAACGGTGGAGATCGAATTTGGAGCCTTTTCTTGCTGGGAGTACGCTGAAAACAGAAGCAGATATTTGGGCGATTCTGTTTTGCGCAGTCGAGGGAAAAGTGCCGTTTCTGACAAACTAATCGTTGGATCGAGCTGTAATTTGGTCAACACGTTCAGACCTTGTGGATGTACATTCTGAACGGTGGAGATCGAATTTGGAGCCTTTTCTTGCTGGGAGTACGCTGAAAACAGAAGCTGATATTTGGGCGATTCTGTTTTGCGCAGTCGAGAGAAAAGAGCCGTTTCTCACAATATAACCGTTGGATCGATCTGTAATTTGGATAGAATGTTTAGGACTTATAGTAGTAGATTCTGGACGGTGGAGATTGGATTATGAGGTTCTTTCTGTTTCGAACTACGAACGACAGTTGGTGTAGTTTGGTGTTGCGCGTTGGGCTGAACTTGGTTCCATGCAAGTAGGCCCTTGGACGAGCGACAGTCCGGGTGAGGGGCGCTCGTCAAGGCACTTGGGGCGCTCCTTGACATAATTGGTGGTAGGATATGACGATGGACATCTTGGGGCACAAGCAATCCTGCTTGTTGCGTAAGGCATCGATTCCACAGTAGGAGTGTCGGACAAGACATTAAAATTTAGAGGCGTTTTTATTCCTAATATATATAACTGTCATAATTGATTTAATTGTCTATTATTGTTATATATATATGGATGCCTGATCTCTATGATTTATTGTCTTATATAGAAGCATGCTAGATTGCGTATTATATTTGGTATATTATATGCATGTATTGCTAGAGTGTTGGATAAGACATCCAATTTTAGGAAAACTAATTCCTAATATATAACTGCCATAATAGATTGTTTATTATTGTTATATATGGATGTCGAATTAATTCCTAATATATGACTGCTATAATTGATTTAATAATCTATTATTGTCATATATGAATTTCGAATTAATTCCTAATATATAACTGCTATAATTGATTGTCTATTATTGTTATATATGGATGTTGAATCGATTCCTAATATATAACTGATATAATTGATTTAATTATCTATTATTGTTATATATGGTTGCTCATCGATATCGATGATTTTGATAATCTAGACGATATGACGATCGATATCGATAGTTTCGGAATTTTGATAATCTTGATATTTTTCGAATATTTGATAATCTAGTCGATATCGATGATTTTGATAATCTGGACGACATCGACGGTCGATATCGATGGTTTCGAAAATTAGACAATCTGGAAATTTTGAAAATTTGATAGTCTGGAAGTCTTTGCTGATATTCGTGCCTGGTGGCGAACAATCGAATTCGCTGATATATAACTGTTAATGATTGATTTAATTATTGATTATTGTTATATATGTATGCATGACTCTCTGTGATTTACTGCCTTATGTGCCGTAATAGAAGCATGCTAGCGTTGCGTATTTTATTCTGAATATCATATGCATGTAAAAACCCTCGGTGTTAAATTACTAAGTGGGAGAGGGGATTGGTAAATATTCCCGCTGCCTCCATTATTGGTTTGTAAGTGATGTGAGTAAACTTGCGTGTTGGCAATAGGCCTTCCTCCCTAACGGATGAGTTTATTCACGGATCACTGGTACAGACTTCATTACATAATTATTATTTGTAATGTGGTACATGAACTTGCGTGTTGGCAATAGGCCTTCCTCCCTAACGGATGAGTTTATGTGGGGCTCACTGGTACAAACTTATAATTGATGATTGTAGGAAGCTATCCGAGCGCGTGTGTACTTCTCCAACTGTAAGGCACACAAGCTCGCGCAGTGGACTTGGGATCAAATAATGGTGTACACTTAGGTGTAAATAATTAGTATCCTCCCCAACGGAGTCACTGCTATTATTTGCATGGCTAAAGAGGAACCGACTATTAATTATTTTGTCATAAAGTTAGGTTGACAAATGAAATTAATGGGTAAAACCTTCTCTTGTAAATGTTTGGGTTTGTAAACGTCCATACTAACGTGGCTTGCAGACTCACGGTGCTTGAGATGTCGGTGAATTTTATTTTTATATAGTTTTGAGGGAATCAATATAAAAGGATAAAATTCGAAGATTTGATCGGTATATTTATTTATGATTCTCTGTAATTTCAAATGGTTTTATCTCGCTTATTGTTGACTAAAAGAAATTATATTTACTGGTCCAAAATTAGATGATTAGAAAAGAATCTTGGTTTTGAATTTTACTGCTTAAGAAAATACATGTGTGTTCTCACAATGGACGTCTCATGATGCCTATTAAAGTCTCTAGTGAAGAGATGAGAGGTTCATAGAAATATGATGGTCTCATGTAACTCTTCGGATACTTGAGTAAGTTAAAAGGCAGAAGATCATGATTTAATTTGATGAATGAATTGGGAAAGCATGGAGTATAAATTGAAGGGAAACCTAGATCAATTTAATTCTTTGTGAATTGCCTAGATGTTTTTGAGTAAGTTCCACCTGAATTACAATAGGATGTATATGGTGGAAAACTTTTGGCAAAACATGTGGCAAAGGAAAGCCATTTTCATCATAATGTGAACAAGTTTTATATCTTATTCACTAGTTGTTTAAAACATGATTAGTGATGGCATTTACTGACACGAAGTGTGTAGATACTGGAATCACTAAATGTTTATTACTAAGTGAGGATAAGATTGTTATGACATGGGTAAAACTACAAGAGTAGTGGCTATTGCAGTGGGAGTTGTCTATTTATTAAATGATATGAGTAGACGTTTGATTTTATGAAATTGTCTTTACGTACATTTTCATAGAAAGAATTTGATTTCGGTTTCTATGCATTAATAGATGGATACTCCATTTCATTTAAATGATATGGTCATTATAATGAATGATAGAGTTGTAATCTGTTATGGTACGTTGGTGAATAATTTGTACACTCTTAAATCATGTTTATCCCCTGGATGCGACAAATAGTAATTAATAATGAGTCTTTTAATCTAGTAAGAGAAAGGTACCTTCGGAAATGAATTTCCCACCTTAATGGTGTGACGAATAGAAGGAATAGCACTCTTATGGTAGTGATTAGATAGATGATGAATTATTTGGAATTACTAAATTCATTTTATGGATATGCCCTAGGAACAGTAATTTGTAAGAATGTTTTTCTATTTGTGGGATATCCTAGAAAAATGAAGGATGATTTATTTAGTTCACAAGATCGAAGAGTGATTGTTAACATAAACACTAGATTTTTGGAAAAAGGACTATGTAATAAATCAAATACCCATGTATAAGTTGTTTTAAAGCAAGTGAGAGAAAAACATAAATTATTAGTACTAAGTGTACAAGAGGATATACCACAAGGTAAACTGCGACGTGTGTCACATCTGATACACAATTGCGTGTAGTGTCTTCTCGTAGTGGGAGGGTTGTTCTAAATCCTGATAGATATATGTTTTGGGAGAGTCGTGAGGCTTGGTCCCTAGTAAACATGGAGTTAACCCACGAATACGACGAAGAACTACAAGATAGAAATGCGAAATCTTAACAAATTGTAATAAATGTTGAAATAGAATCAATAGATTCTAAATAAGATCTGGATGATTGTAGAACCACGGATGGTGTGAAAACCATTGGAAGTGGTCATACAAAATAAAAAAGGATCATACGGTAAGGTGAAAACCTTAGAAGTAAAGCTTGTTGGGAAAAGGTATACTCAGAAAGAAAGGGTTCGATTATGAGAAAACTTGTTCGCCAGTAGCTATGCTTATGTTGATCCGGACTCTTTTATCTGTTGCTACTCATATGAAATATGAGGGATAGCAAATAGATGTCAAAACAGTTTTCCTGATTGGAAATCTTGAGGGAAATATCTATGTGAAGCAACCAGAGTGATTCATTGCAAAGAGCTAAGAGCATTGTGATAGTGAGCTTAAAAGTGTCCATTAATGGACTAAAACAAGCTTCAAGATCATGAAACATCCGTTTTGATGAGGTAATCCAGTGACATGGATCTAATCAATGATCGGATGGGTCTTGTGTATTGAAAAGAGTGATGAAAACGTGGTGGTATTTCTTGTACTATACGTAGATGATATATTGCTCATTGGAGACAATGAAAGAGTATTGTCGGGCGTATGTGTATGGATAATAACGCGGTATGAAATGAAGGACTTAAGAAGAGCAAAAATATCCTTTTGATCACGGTAATACGGATCACAAGAAATGATATTATGCTTGTCTCAAGCTTCATGAATTGATACGATCCTTACTTGTTTTAGCAAGTGACTTTATCTAAGAAAATATGTCTTGAGGCACAAAAGGAAGATAAAGGTGACGAAAGCGGTTCCTTATGCTTCGGCGAATAAGGAAGCTTAATCTTAGGAATGTTGTGCGCGAGAATGGATATCTATTTTGCTGAACGCATGAACAGTGGGTATCAACGTAACCCGGAACAAGAATGATGAACTGTGGTAAGACATATATGAAGTGCCTGAGAAGGACTGGAAATTATATGTAAGCTTACTTCAGATTGGACGACAGTAAATCCACCTCAAGGTTATGTGTTTAATTTTAGGAAGTTGAGTCATAATGTGGAGGAGTGTTATATAGAAATATATTTCAGACTCCGGACTCCATCATGGAAAGATGATAAATTGGAGCATATGAGGCAGCCAAAGTATCTGTATGACTCTAGAAACTTCAAGATGGACTTCGAAGTGTTTCTAAGTTTGTCCAAGGATATCACAATTTATATTGATGATATTGGTGCAGTTGCAAACTTGAAGGAATCACGAGCCCATAAGGCAATTAAACACATGGAGTGCAAGTACCACCTGTTACGAGAAATCGTATGATGAGGGGAAGGTTGTTGTCACCTAGATTGCATCGGATGATGACCTAGTAAATCCATTTACAAGGATATTAAGGCGAGAGCTTTTAATGGTCGTGTAGTGGGAGTGGAAATCAGATGTATGGCAGAAGACATGACAGCATAGTCTTTTAGTATAAGTGGGAGATTGTTGGATTGTATACTAAAAGTCTAGCTTTTTGTATGAACAATATTGTAACAATTAATTTGGAATGAGAATCATATGATCAAATGATTGCATCTTATAATTTATTTATATGTTCGATGCAATAGTCCACTTACTTTATACTGTAGATAATATGTTGTGTGACAACACGCGGAAGATCATATTATCGGTTTCCTTATAAAGTATAAACTGATGCTCACAACCGAGATAGACGGGGACTCTCTATCGGGATGGTTGCAGTGTGGTTTGGTATTAGCTTGTCTTGGCTATAGAATCACATTAGTGCACTTGGTGTATTGAGCAGGACCGCTTGAGATCGTTCGACTTATACTGACTTATAGGAGAACTTGATCTCAGTTATTATGGAAGTTCGTACTCTTAATCCCTATACAATAACCTCGACACGTAGGGCAGTATGTATTTCTTTGATTCATCAATGGGTGAGATTTACATGCAATTAAATCAATAAACTCGGTGAGTTGGGAAGTAGTGCTGTCTCTATGGTGTGCTGTTGATTGTAGAAGGAATCCGTGTCCGTCATAGGTTGATGATGTCCCCTTGAGGAGCTCATAAGGATTATCATGTAAACCCTGCAGGTGGAATTTATTCCGGCATGATAATGAGGTTGAGTGGTACTACTCTTGAATGAGATATTAATTAATTGAGTTGTCAGTAACTTAAATTAATTAATGGACATTGTATATCTTAAACATGGGGAGACTAACGGATTCATAATAAGAAGGAGCCCAAAACGTAATTTTGGGATTGGTATGGTAGTGCAGTAATAATATTTTAGTGGAATATATTATTATTATTGGACTTAAGTATAAGCTTTGGGCTAAGCTTGGATACTTAAGCCCAATGGAGGCCCAACCCAATTTCTCCTCCTGGTCCCTGCTGTAGCCCATGTATATAAGTCACCTCAACTTATCTGGAACCCTAATCTAATTCATTATTCACGTGTGATGAGGGTTGAGAGCAGATTGAGTAGGTCTCGTAGATCGTCGCCCACACGACGTCGAGATCGGACTTGGGACATACAGCAGAAGACCGGAAGGTCGTTTGCTGCTGCAGTTCGTTATGTTCCAAAATTCATATAAAATCGTACAGTTCTTCGATTTTGATGTATTATATACTGATGGAAAGCCGTCGAAGAGAGGATCGTCTGAGCATAAAGATCACTCAATTCCGACATCAGAAGAGGAACTTATGGCTATTCTCGTGGGACTGCGCAGACTGCCAGCGAGAATTCAACCTCTACATCAACCCTTAGTGAAAGATAATGCGTTTCATGTTTACTTGCTTCCGCTGCTTGTTAGAAATTCATGGAACCCTAATGGGTTACGTTAACCAAACGATCGAGCACCAACAGAAATATGATGTCGATTGGTTAAAAATCGATGTCTTTTCTAGAACCGATGTCTATCAGCGTAAAAATACGCTGATAGAAATCGATTTTCATTGAATGTACGCTGATAGACATCTGTTTTTACTAACCGATGTCTTTCAAGTGATGTTTATTCAAAACACTAAAAAAAATACGCTGAACCGATGTCTTTTATCTTGATGTTAAATCTCTAATAGACATCGGTTCTTCCACCGATGTCTTTTCTTCTGATGTCTACTGTCAAATATTACTTAAAATAATTGATAGACATCGGTTGTAAGTGACCGATGCCAATTCTCTTATGTCTTTAAATATTTTTATTTTCAATTAAAATATTGATATATTTTTTACAATTTATTATGAATTGTTTTCCAATTTAATTTGTATATTATATATTTTATTTTATTTACAGTCCTTCAAAATTTATTTAATTAATTTTATTTAATATATTAACATTATTAATTTTAATTAAATTAAAATTAATTAATAATTATAAAGTTCATTTAATATTAACAAATAAATAATAAATAAAATTAAAAAAAAGCCCAAATATTTTCCTGCACAAATTAATTTTTCACAGTAGTATAAATTATAGTAATTTAAATTATTCAATAAATATCATTATTAATAATTAAAATTTAAAATATTATTTCTATGGAGTATATTTTAGAAAAGAAACATAAATTTTATTTTATTTTTTAAATAAAAGAAATAAACAACAAATCCCTAAAGCCCTAACCAGCAGCGCTCCTCTCGACTCCCCGCTAAAACCCTTCACCGCCGCAGATCAAACAACCACCGCAGTCTTGGGCCGCGTGCGTACGAAGACCGTGAAAAGTCCTACCGCTTGGTGATTGAGCGTTACTACTCGAAGATGATGGATTCTCACTTGAAAAAGGAGAATCACGAAGAGGTGGCCATCAATCAGTCGAAGAACCTCCGCAAAAAGATCGTCGGCTTCGCCAATCATAAGTTGAAGCTTATCCAGAAGAGGATGGTGCGTGTCATCTCACTCTAGCTGCAGGAATAAGAGTGGGAGCACCGTATGGATTTCGTTCCCGATGAGTCCACTATTTAGATCGACTGCATCGAGGTTGACCAGGAGACGGTGGATTTGTTGGAATCCCTTGGAATTGAGGACTTGCACGGTGTTGTTGTCAAAGATGAAGGGCCAATTGCCTTTGAACCGCCGGGAAACTTTGGCCGTGGAGACCCGAGGCGATACTGAGGCATATTAGGTTATGTTTTTCAATCAATTTAGTTCTGTTTTTTTGTGCTTTTGGATAATGGGTTATGTTGTTTTCACATATTAAATTTTCTGAGACATTCACTTCTCTTCTGTGGTGAAAACTTGCTTAAGTATGAAATTTTAAAGGTTATAATTAATTTCATGTTGTTTTTACGTGTTCTTTTTTCTTTTGTTTTAAATTCCCCATTACATATTCGTGGTGATCAGTTTGTATTGATTAAGTTTTACTGATTCATATTGTTTGAGATTTGACTCTTGAATTATCTTAGTGAGAAAATTGATAGGTTTATAACTGGATATTTAGATTTGGATTGTGTTACTGATGCATACTTGATGAAATAATGGATTTTGGCTACCCACAATACACCAAGTAAGTTTGTTTTTCAAAATTTATTTTTTCTTACCAAATTGCTCATGCGCAATGTATGAATCTTTGTCAAATATTTATTACATCGCTGCAGACAGTGTAGGTAGTGCATGAAGTACTCCGTTCTTGGAGAAACTTGTTGAAAAGGATATTGAAGTATGCTGTTTATGCTTTCTTGATTTGTCTGCCAGCCATTTAGTTTCTCCTGCTTGGTTGATTACCATCACTTGCTACTCTATTGCAGGTTCTTTTCTTAGTGGATCCCATAGATGAGGTTGCCATCCAAAATTTGAAAAGGATAAGAACTTTGTTGACATCAGCAAAGAAGATTTAGATCTGGGTTAGTTTATGAAACCTTCTGGTTTGTTCTGTGGACAATTTACTCCATTTTTGCCTTTTTTATCCTCTATATGCTAGAAATTTATAGTTATGTATCTTTAGCAATTTTATATTAAAAGAATTGTATGCTATTTTTTATTGTCTCATGTGAGATTTGAATTATAGGATTTTGATTACTTACTGTTGCTTCTTTTGGGTTGGGATTCCTAATGTCCTATGAATTGATATGTTGTAGGTGACAAGGATGAGGAGAAGGATAAAAGAAATAAAGCAAGAGTTTGGCGTAATATGTGACTGGATTAAGAAGCATCTAGGCGATAGGGTTGCAAGTGTCTCAAATTGTTTCAGTCCATCACCTTGTGTTATTGTTTCTGGAAAATTTGGTTGGTCTGCAAACATGGAAAGATGAATATTTAAGCTTTTACTTTTGCTGTGAGATGGCTAACTTTAACTGCCATCTAATTTGTAGTCTACAGGCCGACGTTCTTAAGCATTGGATATTTGGTACATGGGTGGTTGCCTTTAGATTCTTGACATATTGAAATAGAATGACTTGTGTTGCTGTAAGTGTTCTCACTCCTAGTTATTTGTTATCTCTTTCTTGAGTTCATGAAACCTTAGCCTTTGAGATTATGCTAAGATTAGGAGTTTTTTTTTTTTTGAATTATGGCTTAGAAGTGTCATTACCAATTGGATTTCAATGCCTTAATCTCTACTTTTTTTTAACCTTGTTGGTTCTTGAATGTCACACACAAATACTTTAAAAGTTAGTTAAGTTGATTTCTTAAACACTTCACAGCTTATTTTGTGGTTCATGGTACTGTAGGTTTTGTCTATACATGTATTTTGGCTAATAAGTGTAATCATCTCTCAAAATTATGGATAAAAGTTATATCTGGTCTTATAAAAAAAAGGGAGTGGGATTGTTTGATGCTATGTTCAGTTCTACTTCTCAATTATAGGATTTTTGCACTTTATGCATTACTCGTCTATTTATATTCATATATGAAGATATGAAGAAGAATAATGTGAATGCTTTTTATATATATATATATATATATTTTTGTAGTTTAAATTGGAAATGATTGTATGTTATTAATTAAGTTTAATAAGAAAGTATAAAAAACTAGTTTGTTAAAAAAAGATTTATTTAAACTTGCGTTGGTAGTGGATACTCTTATAAAGCATCTCTCCCATCATCTCATCACTATTAGGTTAAATCACATCATAAAATATCTTAATGATTTTAGTGTCAAGATGGTTATAAATTAAAACCAAACGTTACTGATGTGCAGGCAAAGGAAAATGGTGATAATCCAAGGCTTGAGGCTATGCTGCAAAAGGTTTTGCAATTGTGTGCTTTCCGAGTCTTCTCCAAGTGTAGCTATAGGTGTAGTGATGCATTTATTTTGTATTACGAAGTACATATACCTGTGCACCAATAATTAGTGTTAGTTGTGAAATTAAACTTGTATAGATTGTGTTGGTGTTCATTATAACATTATGTTTTGTGCAAGTTAAACTTGTATAGATTGTGTTCATTAAGGAGTTAGTTTTTGGTTTTGCACTTTTGTTCTTTTGATGTATTGTATTTGTACAGTTTACCTTTAGATATATTTATCATTTTCAGAATTTTTGAGTTATATAAATTTAACATTATATTAATAATAATTTATATTTATGTATAATTAGATTTAAAAAAAAATTCCAATTGATGTCTTTACTTGGAAAGACATCAGTGGGTAATCGATGTCTAATGTGTTTGCGCCGATGTCTTTTCTAGAAAAGACATCGGTGGATAACCAATGTCTTTTTGGTTTGAGCCGATGTCTTTTTTTGAAAAGATATCGGTCGATAACCGATGTCTAATGGATTCGAGCCGATGTCTTTTCTGGGAAAGACATCCGTGGATAACCGATGTCTAATGAGTTCGAGCCGATGTCTTTCAAAGAAAAAACATCGGTGGATAACCGATGTCTATCAGCGTGAATTTTAACATCACAGGATACAACATCACCCCTTTGGTGAAATAGACATCGGTGCAACGCCGATGTCTATCAGTATTTTTCTAGTAGTGAGTATATGTTTGTGCTTCATTTATAATCCTAAAAAAATCTAAATATTTAGTTAGATAGTTATTTAATTTAAAGTTTGTTTGAATTCAATTTTATTCTCCAATGTCGATTCAATTTATGCAAAATTAATCTTTAATAAATAAAAAATTATTTAGAGATAATTATTGAATAAAAATTAATACTCCTCAAATTTATACTCAATAAAAATACACAAGATCACAATATATCAGAATTTGAAAATAAAAATTTAAGAGTATTTTCTCTCTATAAAAAATAACTTTTCATTTACTAAAAATAATCAGTAAATCAATGTGCAAGAACTTGAAGAGTAATATTTTTTATTTAAAAGTAATAATTTATCTCTTTAAAAAATAATTTTTCATATAATAAAAAATAATCGATAAATCAAGATGCATGCGTGAATCTAATTCACACAAGTGTTTGTCTATCCTCAAAATCACTTTCATTTTGATTAGCCTCCTGTTGATATTCATTATAATTAGTAGGGTTGTTAAACGGGTCAATCTTATTAAGTTTCGGGTTAATTCATGAGCTTATTTAAACTTATCATTAAAAAATAAACCTAACTCTAATCCTAATCTAATTCTTATCGGTCAATCATATGGGCCACAAGTTCTTACCAACACCCGCTAGTACTTATACGGCTCGTTTGATAGGTGATATAAGATAAATGGGTATTATGGAGATAAGTATTATGTATACTAATATAAGGTAGTAATATAAATTAATGACTTTGTTTGGTAGAATGTATAAAATGTAATATATGGTGTTTGGTAGGTGATATAATTATTATGTGTAAGATCTAATTTACTTTTATGCCCTTATTTAATTGGTAGATTTTCAAAGTTGTTTCTTATGAATGATGATAAGTTTTATTTATATAATTTAATATTTTATATTATTTAATTTTAATTTTAAATTATAAAATATAATATATATACTCTTTCCGTCCCCTTCAAAGAAGGATCTTTTTTTAATTTTGGGTGTCCCACCCAAAGTGTTCCCTTTCTTTTTTTACACACATGAGACCTACAATCACCAACTAATATAATTAAAATATAGGGCTCACACTCCTACAATACTATTAAAATTTGATTTAGCTAATGTAATCGTTTTATTATTTATTAAAAACTAAAATGTTAGTATATTGTTTAAAATTTGAATACTCCAAAATATAATTAAATATAAATATTTATTTTTAATTTAAAATTTATTTTATTATTAAAATTATCTGGTCATTTAGATTTTTCATGATAAATTACATCAACAGTTTATTTTATTTTTAAATAGAATTAAAACTTTTTATTTAATTAAAAGCAATTATAAAGTTTTTTATTTTCTTTGACTAATTTTTTTTATTAAAATTCATGTTTAAATTTATTTGAATTATTATTTTTACACGTAAAAAATTAACATTATATTTTAATTTTCATTTTCATTTTAATTTTAATTTTAATTTTAATTATATGATAATATAGTAATTTTAAATTAAAGATCAAAGGCAATATTAATAAAATTTGCCAACGTGTACAAGGAATACACGGCCGCCTAAATTTACTATGCATTTTCTTTTAAGGGTAAAAGAGTAATTTAAGTCTTTATATTGATGCACTGTGCAATCCTTTTTATTAATACCACGGAAGGGGCAATATAAATAAATTATGTAAAGGGCTACAGTGTTTTTTACTGGGCCGTTAACTAATTACCGGGCCCTTTAATATTTCTATATTTGCTATCAAACAGCATACAAGGCATACAAAAATATGCTATATGACCTTATTAGGGATACCAAACGAGCCCATAATGTTCATTATGTATATGGGTGGTCACAGGGTCACATAATTAATGACATGAATGATGAATTCATGGCTGTAGCTAAAGGCCACGCTATCCACACACATAATTTTTACGGATGCATCCACCTTCATTAATATTTTATAGAAAATGTGAAAAATACCCTTCATCATAAAATACAACCATGCACACACATCTTACTCAATATTTATTTAAAACTTATTTATACACCCACTCATCCACCAAACATACTAAAATATCTCTATACACTCACACTCCAACAAAATTTCTATAAGCCTTTCCACCTCTTTTGAACTAAAAATAATAATCCTAGTTCAAGAAAACATCTTTGGGTCATACCCACACACATAAGTAACATAATGGTGGACAAAGGCGTAGCTCAAAGATCATAGTAGTATATGTTTTTATGTGTTTTAACCGATTAAAATGTAGTTTTGTGCTTTTTTTTTTCCTAAAATCGCAAAAAAATCGTCCAACCAGGGCTGAATGGGACGACAATTTTCGACTACCACTGGCCGACAGAAACAATACATGGTCGTAATACTGGTCGACATTTATATAAGTTTTCGGCCACTACTGGACGAAATTTTGGACATTTATATATAAGGGTATATTTGTAAAAGGAGAGTGGGTGTATATGCAATTTTTAATAGTGTATTAAGTAATGGGCGTATTCGTGAAAATTGTGTATGTGGATAGTCGCGGTAGCTAAAACCTCTCCACAAAAAAGGGGATGGGTTGGGCTGGA
Source organism: Pogostemon cablin (assembly GCA_023678885.1). NCBI lineage: Eukaryota > Viridiplantae > Streptophyta > Magnoliopsida > Lamiales > Lamiaceae > Pogostemon > Pogostemon cablin. The sequence continues at coordinate 25,491,205 of CM043001.1, read as the reverse complement.
CTGGACTGGAAATTTTAAATCTGTTTGACGTTATTAGCCAACGCCCATAAAAAGTGTTATGGGCCTACGGCCATATATCTCCTTTTAACTTTCAAAATATATGTGCTTGATAATAGGACACTCTACATGTATGTTTATTATAATAACTCATTTTTCAATTTAATAGTGTATTTTTTTTGTTCCTCCTTAAAGTATATTTTATGTTTCTTTCTCAAGAATGCACACCAATATACATTAGTAAGGTTCTTCGATTCTTTTTCTCTATCAAGAATGCACATTAGTAAGTATACATTAATAGAGTTCTTCGATTTAATCGCGTATTTCAATTTCTCTCTTAAGAATGCATCGTATTTTCAGTTTATTTCCCAAGAATGCACACTAATCTACATTAGTAGAATTCTTCAATATAATCGTATATATTTTGTTTGTCTCTCAATAATGCATACTAATGTATATTCGTATAAATATTATATTTAATCGCGTATTTTTGTTCTAATTTAATAATGTACACTAATGTACTGATGAGCTGTGTATTATTGGTAAAACAAAATATACTTATGTATTTATCAATAATTTTTTAAGCGAATATATCATTTAATAATATTTAAATATATTTTGCACCTACTAATTATTGAACCGAATAAAAAAAAAGAGTAGAAAATGGAGAAAAGAGAAAGAAAAAAAAATAGATGAGACAAAATATGAACAATATGAGTAGATTGATAATACTTATATTTAATTGTATGAATAATTTTTATAACCAAATCTAAAACATGTGTGAATTTTAAAAACAAAAATCAAATTTCACCACAAACAAACCAAGCATAATAATTTCGTGCTCCAACTCCAATCCCATCTGAGGAGTAAAATTGTCTAATCCTATCTTTGTAATTTTATGCTCAAAATGATATAGTTGAGCAACTAGAATAAACTAATATTTAAATGAAACAATTAAAAATAAATTGTGGATAACTTTCCTATGAATTGTTCATACTCACTAGCTTTCGTCCAACGAATAATTAATTTGTGAGTTTCTAATTGAATTGAAAAGAATTTAATTTGATTTTCGCAAATGACCTGCTGGTCATATCCAACTTTTTTTTTTTTAATTTTTAAAGTTAATCAAATAAATAAAACAAAATAAAAGAAAAAAAAAAAACTAACAAACTTTCCGAGTGTGTGAGAAACGAGAATGGAGATGTTCTCTTGTCCGAAAATTCTTAGCATCAGAAACCAAATGCTGTCTGAACATGGCTATAAAAGCCTCCGCTCTTTTGTTCAATTCCTCTTCCGAGATCTGTTCATTCACTTCTTCTCTCACTAACTTCCTCTCGCTCTCCCCACCGCCGCCGCTCGCCGCCGACTTCTCACTCTCTACGCCGGCGGAAACCACAGCCTCCGCTTCTTTCTCCTCCTTCTCCGGCAGGTCGTCGTCGTCTTCCTCGTCAACCTGTCGGATCTGAGATTTGGAGGTGAAGAGAATCGCAAGGAGCAAGAGGTTGAGCGCCAGGAACGCCCACACGCGCCAGTGAGCGACCACGACGGCGCGTTCAATGCACGCCATGAACGCCGCCGTCCCGGCCGCGAACCACACTGCCTGCAACTGATCTTCTCTCATCTTTTCCGCCGCCATTGACTCAATTTCTGTTATTACTGATTCAAAAATGTAAGAGAATTTTTTAATTTGGATGAGAGAGAGAGGTGAATTGGGAATTTTATAGCAGAGGTGGTGAAATAGTGTGTTGAAATGAAAAGAAAGAGAGTTGCAGGGTTGTAATAATCAGACGATGTGTGAGAAAGGGACAAGAAGACATTCTCGTTTCGACAATGGCAGCAGCATCAATGAGTTGCACTCATCATTACCTGCTATTTTTATTTTATTTTATTTTATTTTTACAATTTCCTGGGTTAAAGCATGCACCCATTTTGACACACCATATATATTCCCAATGTTTTCTAATGAACTGAATTTATTTAAGGTAATTATTTTAATTTTTTTAATTAATTATGTGAATCGGAAAAAATAGTGCGTGACGCAAAAATAAAGGCAAGACTTGTGTGAGACCGTCTCACGTAAAAGTCTATGTGAGACGACCAGAAAGTGATAACTTTTACATAGGAAAGTGATAATAAATTAATAAAAAATGATAATGCTATTTCATGAACATTTTATAATATAAGAGTGAGGCTTGCGTGCGCCTTTAAAATTTAGTATTATGGATAATGATACATTATTTTGTTCTAAAGGGTATACACTTTAATTAATAAGGGTGCACCATTTTGTTCTAAAGGTTATACACTTTTCATTATTTTTTTTTTATTTTTCTTCGGAAAATAAAGGGTACACATCTTTATACTAAAGGGTATGTACAATTTAACACAAAATTCTAAAGCCACACGGAATGTGCTTCCGTGCGCACGGGCACATACAAGTTTTTGCCATAATATAAATAAAAAGTTATAACATTTTTTATAGCGAAAGTGATAATGTTTTATAGCGAAAAGTAACTATTTTAAAAAGTGAAAAATGGTCTCACGTGAAACAGTCTCACACAAGACCTACCCAAAAATAAAATAGTACACAAATAAAAATAAAGTAGAATATTTTAAAATTATATGCAATACGCTATACAGATTAAGATAGTTTTAATTTTTACTCATTTTCTCCTATCATATACTGTATACTATTTTTTTTAAAAGAAATAATATATCAATTGATTGGAATATATTTTCAAAGCTTAAAAGAGTATTGAGTAAAAATATTTTCCATCCATATTGGTGGATTGTGGATGTACATCATTTAAGATATAAAACAAAAAATAAGTAAAAAGATAAAAATTTGCTTGGCATGAAGTGGTGCATTTGGGAGGGTGGGGGGGGGGGGGGGGGGTGGGAGGTGGATGGATACTCGAAGGCAGAGAACTTTTTGCCGGAGTTTGAAAGGCGACTTGACAGAGTGACGGGGCAGGTTATGTCGCCGGAAGCACGCCTCACCATTTTACAAACACGGCCCCACATGTCCGCTCTTGTGCTCTACAACTGTACAACAATTACCCACCACTTTTTTTTTTTTTTTACCTCAATATAATTCAAACCAAATTCTTTAAGTAATACTCCCTTTGTCCCTCCTTAAGAGGGTCATTTATTTTTTGGTACGTACATTAAGGAGTATTATTATTTAATGTGTAGTGGGTAGTTGTATTAGTAGGAGTGTGGGTCCCAACATTTAATTATATTAGAGAGGGTGTGTGGATCCCATGTGTGTAAAAAAGGAAATGAGACTCTTTGAGTGGGACGACCAAAATGGAAAAATGACCATCTTAGCCTGGGACGGAGGGAGTACTCCATCCGTCCCGGACAAAGAGGTGTATTTGCTTTTTGCACGTAAATTAAGGAGTATTATTATTTTTTGTAAATGGGCAGGTGTATTAGAGAGATGTGATTGATAGTGATGAGCCATTGGTGGACCCTTTTTACTAAAAGAGAAAAATATTGCAATTTGAATAGAACGCCCAATATATAGTAAAATAATGCTATTTGGTTGGGACGAAGGGAGTAAAAGAGTTTAGCTATTCATATTCAACCACTTAACTCATAATATAATATTTATTAACATGACTTATATATTCCTATGACTAAATATACTCTAAAATATATTTCAATTTTACTAGGGGAAAGACTTTGAGGAAGAAATGTAAAAGGTCAAGAATTGTATTGTTAATCCCAAATCACGAAAGCTTGGCTCAAATTACTAATCACATATGAAGGAAGGAGTGATCAATTCAATTCAATCAATGAAATTGTTCAAAAATGGTAAAAGTTCTTGTTGAACACTCAAATGATGGGTGTGGCTTGAAAGAGAGAACTAAGAGAATTTCTGTTAAGATTTTCCTCTGAGATAGATAAATAATACTTCCTCCGTTCCAACTTCAACTTCACACTTTTCGTTTTGATCCGTCCTAAATTTAAATTACACTTCCAAAAAAGAAAAAACAACTAACTAACATCCCTCTAACATACTTTAATTTCAAAATTGTCATCACATTTTTAACACATATAACATACTTTATTATTTATTTATTACCCAAAAATTTCATACTACCCCAAAAGTAAGTCAAAAAGTGATTTTTCTTAAATTTCCTATCTATAATAAATGTGAAGTTGAATTTGGAACGAAGGAAGTACTAGATTCCCGCAATATTTTCATATATCATTTTTCGTATCATTCATTATGTGAATGACATATAAGAGAGGAACATAATCTAATCATTACTCCCAATTTTATGTTTTTCTTTTTAAATATAGTTTTCTTCAATATCCTACATGTAATCTATCAGCATATACAAGAAGTGTTAAAACCAAAATGACACGAGAATTTGGACAGTAAATGTAAAGATAATGTTTGTACACCTAAGAATTATTTAGGATTTTTTATTTTTTATTTTAGATTCATAGTATGTACTCCATACACTCTAACTCCATGTATAGCTCATGAATATTGGGCTGGCCCAACCCGACTTTATCATTTAGCCCAATTAGATGGCAGGGTGGAAAGTTTAAATTATCTATAATGGCATATTATTGAATAAGTGCTAAAAATAAATAAATTGGAAAAAGGTAATGGGCTTTCGTAGAATCGAAATGTTAAATTGGGCTCATATTGAAGAAAATGAGATGAAGAATGAATACCGGTCATGCCCACTTCTGGTGGGATGATCCTGTAGTTATTTAAAGGAGAAAATATATATATATATATATATATATATATATATATATATATATATATATATATATAAAAGAACGCTTCACATTTATTGTTATGTTATTTAAAAAACATTATTGTTTTTATTAACTTTATTAATTTTAGAAAATATTATACTCCCTCCGTCCCACAGAAATTGTGACATTTTCCTTTTTGGGTTGTCCCACAAAAGTTGTTACATTTCCTTTTTAAGCATATGAACCAACATAAAAAATATTAATATATACACATAGGGTCCACACATACTTTACACACACCACTAATACACCTACCCACTACACATTAAATATTATTTATCTCACTTCACTTTACATTAAAATGTAATACTCCTTAATCTCCGTGCCCAAAAAAATTGTTACAACTTTAGTGGGACGGAGGGAGTAATATCTTTGTTAACAAAAATAATAAAGTATTAATAAGTTTATAAAAAGGGAGTAAGAAATTTGAAATTAAAATAACTTTTAAAATTATTGAATAAAATAATATTTTTTTCTATATGTAAATGATTTTGTTGAACAAACAAAGAAAGTGTTGAGGGGTTTTGTAGGACTCAAGAAGTATTTTGCAGAGTTTGCGGTGATAATGATTAGGAGCGTAGATGAGTCCAACGGAATCGAATGTTCAAACTTTTCTTAAATTTTAGAGAAATTCAAAATATATGTTTGTGCTTATTTAAAAAGCAATCGAGCCGAGTTTCAATCTAGTTCAAATAGTAGTTTGATAATACTATTACACTTATTTTATCTATTTTCATGTATCAAGTTCAAACTCGAACAAAAATTTTAACTTTATCGATTAGAAATGTTTGTTCAGGTTTGTTTGATATCTTTATTAAATCAAGTTCAAATAGGAGTGTCAATTTGGTCTGAACCCGCGGGTACCCACTCAGCCCGCACGATTTGGGCCGCCCAGACCCGCCCTGAACTGAAAACGGGGCGGACCCGACCCATTTTGAAACGGGGCGGGTCTGGATATTACTTCATGCCCGCAGGGGTACCCGACCCGTCGTGGCCCTGCCTGTACTAAATATAAATATCATATTATTTATTTTATAATCATTTAAAATTCTATACTTTACTACAAATTTTGTGATTATTATTATTATTTGAATTTGAATTTTATTTTTTATTTTTGTGACATAATTATTACTTGAAGTTATGGAGAATGATGAAGCAAGAGAGTTAATGTTTGTGAGTGTCATATAAATCTTTAAAATTTTATTTAAAAAAAAAGAGAACGGGACTGGGCGGGGCGGGTCCGACCTGCCCCGTTTGGGTCTGGATAATAGGATCCGTGCAGGTTCGGGGCAGACACTTCTAAAACGGGTCGGGTCGGGTCCGGTCCGGGTAATTAGGTACCCGGCCCGTTAACATCCCTAAATTCAAATAAGATTTAATTAAAACGATCTCGAGTTAAAAATCAAATAATTTTGTTTCATTAAAAAAAAATTGAAAATTACACATTAAATTCCAAAAAAAAAATTTAATTTTATTATCAAGATATAATTTGTTAGAAGAAGCAAAGTTCCCAAGTCATTGACTTCATATTAAATGAAACAACGACGGTTAAAATTTTAAAAACATGAATAGTAGACATAAGTAGAATATAAAGACAGAGGAAGGTGCAAATAATTGGGACTACTTAGAATTAATTTTAGTCAAAGACGAAATTCTTAGACCCAAAAAAACATTTAATAGTCAAACTCCTACTTATCATAATCCCACTGTTAATCACTTTCATTATTTTCCACTAACAAACTCTGAAAACTAAACCCACCCCACCACACACAGAATATGCACCTCCATTAACTCGTCAAACCCTACCCAGCTCCACCACCACCACCACCACCACCGCAAAATAATGAATCGCCGTCTTCATCGGAGCTTCGGATCCATATTCTGCTCTCTACTGCTAATTTCTCTGCTTTTCTGCACCTCCTCAGCCGAAGATGATGTCAAGTGTTTGCGAGAAGTCAAGAGCTCGTTTACTGATCCCGACGGCAAGCTCAGCTCGTGGAACTTCGCCAACTCTTCCGTCGCGTTTATCTGCAAATTCGTCGGCGTTTCCTGCTGGAACGACCGTGAGAATCGCCTAATCAGCTTGGAGTTCCGCGATTTCAACCTCGGCGGAGATATTCCGCCGGCGTTGCAGTTCTGCCACAGCTTACAAACCCTCGATCTCTCCGGTAACTCTCTGTACGGTTCCATCCCACCGCAAATCTGCACGTGGTTGCCGTATTTGGTGACCCTTGACCTCTCGCGCAATGGTTTGACTGGTCAAATACCGGAAGATCTCGCGAACTGCTCCTATTTGAATACCTTGATTTTGGATGGGAATAAACTATCGGGTAATATTCCTTTCCAGTTTTCGAATTTGGGTAGATTGAAGAAATTCTCCGTCGCGAACAATGATTTATCGGGGACTGTCCCGTCGTTTAATTCCGGCGCGGTGGAGCTCGACTACAGCGGCAACAGCGGCCTCTGCGGCGGTCCGTTAGGGAAGTGCGGTGGATTGAGTAAAAAAAGCTTGGCGATTATCATCGCCGCCGGCGTATTTGGCGCGGCGGCGTCGTTGTTGTTAGGGTTTGGTTTGTGGTGGTGGTGTTTCACGAGATCGGGGAAAAAACGAAAGGGGGGATATGGAATTGGAGGCAGAGGCGATGGTGGCAGTTCGTGGGCTGAGAGATTGAGAGCTCATCGGCTTACACAGGTTATGCTGTTCCAAAAGCCATTGGTGAAGGTCAAGTTAGCAGATTTGTTAGCTTCGACGAACAATTTCAGTTCAGAGAATGCCATCGTTTCTAGCAGAACAGGGACGACTTACAAGGCTGTCTTACCAGATGGATCAGCTCTTGCAATCAAACGATTGAGTGCGTGTAAGATTGGGGAAAAACAATTTAGGATGGAGATGAACAGATTAGGCCAGTTGAGGCACCCAAATTTGGTTCCTCTGTTAGGTTTTTGCTTGGTGGAAGAGGAGAAGCTCTTGGTTTACAAGCATTTATCCAATGGAACTCTTGGATCGACTTTATCGGCCAACGCTGTCGATTTGGATTGGCCGACTAGGTTTAAGATCGCCTTAGGAGCAGCAAGAGGGCTAGCTTGGCTTCACCATGGATTGCACCCACCAATCCTGCACCAGAACATTAGCTCCAATGTAGTAATGCTTGATGAGGATTTCGATGCTAGGATAATGGATTTCGGTTTAGCTAGGCTGATGACTTCTTCCGAATCAAACGAGAGTAGTTTCGTGTATGGCGACTTAGGTGAAGTTGGGTATGTTGCTCCAGAGTATTCCAGTACAATGGTTGCTTCGTCGAAAGGAGATGTTTACAGCTTCGGTGTGGTGCTTCTTGAGCTAGCCACTGGTTTAAAGCCTCTTGATGTTTCCAGTAGCGACGAACTCTTCAAGGGTAATCTAGTCGATTGGGTGATTCACCTCTCCGGTTTGGGGCGAATGAAGGACGCCATTGATAAGCATCTTCGCGGGAAGGGCAATGATGAGGATATAGTGAAGTTCTTGAAAATTGCTTGTAATTGTGTGATTTCTAGGGCGAAGGATCGGTGGTCGATGTATCAGGTTTATGAAGCTTTGAAGGGTATGGGGGAGGAACATGGTTTCTCAGAGCAGTATGATGAGTTTCCTTTGTTGTTTGGGAAGCAAGAATCCACAAGTCCCTTTTGAAATGGGAAGATTTGAGTTTGGAGAAATTGTTGCACATATATGAGGTGAGTTGTAGCAAGCAAAATGTGTGATCAAATTGTACTACTTGCTATGTTTGCTCATGTCTAGCTGTATAATAACTCATTGTCCAAAAATTGTTCTGCAGATGTTCTATTTGTCATTGTTTGCTCTATAGATTTTAATGAAGCTTTTTGTTAACACTTGTTAGGCTGTTGTACCTTTCTCTAGTGTTTGAAAATCGAATCAAATTACTCAATGCTTGGTCATGCGACAAGCTTATCTTGTTTAAGCTCTATTCGATAAAGATATTAAAGGGATTTCAAACAAGGATTGAACTTCATTACTGTCAATCTATTTGACTCAGCCCAAGTGCCCAACCTTTTATTTCATGTATATTTTTGTCATGCATGTGTTCCTTGTATAGGGTAGTATTTTTGTATGGAGAGGGACTAGGGTACCAATTCAGTTGGTACACCCTTAGTCCCATTCTTCTTAATTAATTTTTACTTCTTCATAAATGTTGGATTTTATTTTTATTTTTAAATTTATTTTATTTAAATGACTATTAAACCCTAAACTATAGGGATAAATTATACTCCCTCCGTCCGCAATTTTTACTTCTTCATAAATGTTGGATTTTATTTTTATTTTTAAATTTATTTTATTTAAATGACTATTAAACCATAAACTATAGGGATAAATTATACTCCCTCCGTCCGCTCGAAAGAGGGTATTTTTTACATTTTGGTCGTCCGCTTCAAAGAGGGTTATTTCCTTTTTTACACACATGGGACCATACACACCCACTAATACAACTAAAATATGGGGTCCACACTCCCACTAATACAACTACCCACTACACATTAAATAATAATACTCCTTAATCAACGTACACAAAAGTAAATGCCCCTCTTTCGGGCGGACGGAGAGAGTACCATAAACCACAAGAGTAAAATTACAATTATACCCTAAACCCTAGGGATAAATTATACCTTAAACCACAAGGGTAAAATTACAATTATACCCTAAACCTTAGGGATAAATTATTCCCTAAACCACAAGGGTAAAATTACAATTATACCCTAAATCCTAAACCCTAGGGATAAATTATACTCTAAACCACAAGGATAAAATTACAATTATATCCCTAAAATTAAATAAAAAAACGAAAAAAAAAACAGTAACAACAACAGTTAAAAAAAAAGAAGGAAAACTCACACTGAAGGTGAAGGAAGGAGGCTGTAAATTTTGGAATTGGTAGGACAGTTGTATTCTATGGTGTACCCTATCATTAGGGGCCCCCACCGCCCGTGCCCTAGGGATTGGTGGAGGAGGTAAATCGCAGAATGTGTCTCAAGTGACTTATAAAGAGGGCTCACTATTAAACTTGTGATTATATGGGGCAGTTGTATTATAGTATTTGCCTTTTGTGTATGATTAGTAATTTTTGCCCAAAATCGTGTGCTAAATTTTTAAAAAATGAATTAAAGAGTAAATATACACACACGGGATTCTGATAAAGTCGAAGGGAAGTGGAATCGCCATGTATATACTGAGTATGATATTAAGTAGTTTTGATTGTAATCATAACCTTTACAAGGTATAGTATTATATTCTTGGGTCTAATGATCATCATGATAACTAATTGGCCACCAAGTGAAATCATGATCATGAAAAAGTTTTTATCACATGAAAACTCAAAAAATGCGCAACTTTTAGAGGTATTATAATATACTCCCTCCGTTCGTAAATAGTAATGATTAAAGTATATAGTGTGTTAGGTAGAAGTGATTTTTTTAAAAAATAAAGTGTACGAGAAAGGGTTGTTTGACACTTTTACTTTTTTAAGAGGGGAAAACTTTTGTGCTATGAACCAAAATGAAAAGTACAAACACTTGTGTAAACTGGGGTTCACGTTGTAAACCTTGTGATTTCCTATTCCAATCTTATATATCATATGTATTGATAGAGTGTTTAAATTAAGAGAAGCACATGATTTACAAGGATTTATGATGCGAACTCGATTTACAAAGATTAATTAAGTCAATAAAAAGAGATACGGTACGGGGGATTACAATGTAATACTAATAATAATTGTTGCAAAATTTCTTTTCTTTTATCGTTAGGCCTTTTCTTCTCATCCCTGCTGTATTACTTGGTTTAATCATGACCCAATCTCGATCTTGATCCATCACCTTTTTCATTTCCTTTTAGTTAGTTAGTTGAATCATTAATGACAACATGTTGTTTTATTTTGTGAGAGTTAGTTATTCTAGTTCAAAACGAGGATAAAGTTAAGTGAAGACACCAAGAAAATAATGTTACACAGAAGAACATGCTTTGCAACTTTTCCTACAATGACCCCCTCTTCCTTTAGAGCCCACCATGTAGCTGGGATTTTTCTTGCATTCCCCTTGAAAAGCCCAAGCCAAGCAGTGGTGACTCCTGTCCACACACTCGCTGCTTTCTCGTTCCTCTTCGAACGACCTCGCATGAATCCACTTTGTCGCCGACCATTTCTCACCTTCAATCACCGGGCAACTCCCGTGCAGGCTTGAAGGGTCGGTCGTGCCGTTTGGATGAAGACTGAAGAACAATAACGCGTCTCCCTTTCTAGGTTTCACTGTCGGAAAAAGAGAAACAAAATGGAGTAGGGAAATTGTCTCATTTAATTTCTTTAGGCATGTATTCAAAGATGGAAGTGAAAAAAACATGTGGAGTTTCAAATTCTATTATGCAACAATTTGAAAGCAGAAATTCATCTCAAGAACCTCCATAATTTTTTTTTTCATTCGTCTCAAGTTTACTTTTACACACTTGAATGAAAACACCCTAAGATGTCAATACCCACATCATAGCACTATAACTAATGATAAAAGCTCCTGCGCCCCGGGGACACGGAGGGATACTCCGTGTCCCATGTGAACACAACCCTCCCCTCTATATTCTAAACCTATATATTGTTAAGGGTTTAAATTGCAAAGAGGCATGAAAATTTCAAAGGCACACGAAATGTACTCCGTGCGCCCAGGTGCACAGAAGTTTCACTCATAATTAATTAAAAAAAATAAAAAATTCAAGTGGTAAGTCCTTCCAACCGAAGGTCGCTGTAGGGTAGAAATTCGATTCCTACCAATAACATGGATTCTGCAATAAACTCCTTTATCCATCTCCATAACAGACATGGTAATGGGTACACCATTTACAATAAAAAAATTATCTCATATTTTACCTCATTAAATTATCTATTAATATCCATCCATCTACACTATTTATAATTAAAAAATGGCCTGACATTTTATCTCATTAAATTATCTAATATCCATCCTTAAAAAAAACAAGTTTTCAACAACAGAAACTCAAATCTACCTGCATAGCCTTGTTTAGCACACTCAGACCAGTCATCATCTCCCCTCATCAGCTGTCTATTTCTTGTCTGTATAATACATCCAAGTTTAATTTATTTTAATTAACCGATTTTTACTAAAGAAATTTTAATTCATCAAGAATATATATATATATAAACTCCATAAATTACAAACCTCGGATTTAGGAAATACAGTTTCTCCACCTTTAATAACATCAGACAAATACATAAGAACAGTGGCCACCCTGTTACCACCTATTTCTTGATGTGCCTTATCTTCAGAATAATCGAAATGTGGCTCGTATTTTTGGCCATACTCGTACTGCAAAATCTGCATTTCCTCCGCATTCTCTGCGTTATCAATTTATTTTATATTTTTAATAATTGTAGATTGATTGAAAAGCAATGCAAGCTAGCTAGGTAGAGAAAATAGGAGATGGTGAATTAATTAATTAATTAATAATTAGAATATTTATACCATCAGGGAGGAAAGTCCATGCTGCAACCCTCGCTTCAATGTCCGAAACTATTTCATCCTACAATATAATATTAAATTATTAAGAAATTCAAGATTTTATTCCATTAATTTTTGGGGTCAACATTTGAAGAGATGGCCGTAAGACCGTCGTGTGAATGTGATAAGCATTTTATTTTAATAAAAAAAGTGTAATAGGAGTTTGTAGGCACCTGAATTTTATTGCCTATTAAATAAAATATGTAGCAAATTAATGCAATAATTATCAATTAATTATTTATTTATTAAGGAATTTAAATAAATTAATTCCTAAAATAAATGAGTAAATAATTGATAATTAAGCCTTATCCAAGTGGTTATAATTGATAATTAAGGCTTAATTAAAGGAAAAAAGCCCAACATATCTTTTAAAGGAGAAAATATCTCTCAAGTGGTTATTTTCTCTACATATAAATAAGGGCCTTCAGTACTCATTCCAGACACACCAAAAACATCTGAAGACGCGCTTCTGAAGAGATCAAGAAGACTTAAGATCTTCAAGGATCTTCAAGTCAAGACTTAAGATCTTCAAGCATCTTGACTTACTTGAGATCTTCAAGCATTTTCAAGTCAAGACTTGAGATCTTCAAGCATTTTCAAGTCAAGACTTAAGATCTTCAAGCATCTTCAAGTCAAGACTTAAGATCTTCAAGCATCTTCAAGTCAAGACTTAAGATCTTCAAGCATCTTCAAGTCAAGAATGGTCTGCGATCAGAGATCAAGGTTCTAAGCCCCTCCGATCCGGCGTTCTTCCATCCAACCGTCTCCGATCAGAGATCAAGGTTCTAAGCCCCTCCGATCCGGCGTTTTTCCATCTAACCGCCTCCGATCAGAGATCAAGGTTCTAAGCCCCTCCGATCCGGCATTCTTCCATCCAACCGCCTCCGATCAGAGATCAAGGTTCTAAGCCCCTCCGATCCGGCGTTTTTCCATCCGCCTCCGATCAGAGATCAAGATTCTAAGCCCGTGAAGTCAACGTTCTACCAAATTGAACAGCATTCTTCACAACAAATCTTTAAGTCAACGTTTTATCCGAACAAAGGCTCGACGCCTCCGGATAAATATTTTAAAGCTTCAAGTCAACCCGAGCACGGACAAGCTTCATCCGAAGATCCAGCTCAGAAAGTTGATAAAGTCAAAGAAGTCAACTCAAGAGAGGAATCAGAGGATAGCTAGAAACTGTTTACTTAAATTCTCAAGTTTAATCCATCTCAGATTATCATTGTAATATCTTTTGTATTTATTATTTTAATAAATATAAATTTTGTTGTTACATGTTCAATTCAAGCAAAAATATCTAAAGTGTTATGTAGAGATAAATCTAATTAAATTACCAAGTGAATTTAATAATAAATAAATAAACATAAGATTGTAGAAATTAAATAGGAAAGTAGATGGGAGAATTAACCTGAGCCTTTTGTAGGAACATGCCGTAGCTGGTCCGTACTTCACTCTCCATCCTCTCATCATTGTTGTCTCCAACTACCATGGATCTCTCCAGCTTATCTTTAGCCTACCACCTCCAATACAATTCACCACAATTACAACACCTTTTTTTTTCTTTTTTAATTCTTTTTAAAAATAATTTCAAAATAAAATATAAATTTGAAACACTAGTTTATTTTTTCTCTGTCCCGAAGAAAGCTTCCCGTTTGTTATATCATGTTGTTTAAAAATTTTTATTTTTTTTACCAACTTTATTGATTTATAAACACTACAAAAAAATATTTTTTATCAACGGAATATTCCGTTGGTAAAAGTCTTAATTCCATTGTTAAATTGACTTACTAACGGATTAACAATGGAATTTGTTGGTAAAGTGGTGGTTGATAAATATTTTGCAACGAAAATAATTCCGTTGGTAATCCATTGCTAATTTATATAATGATTTACTTGGTAATTCGTTGGTAATTATCAACGGATTGAATTCCGTTGCTAAAATAGAGAATAAATCTGTTGGCATTCTATTGGTAAATTCGATTACTAAAAAATATTATTTGTAGTGTAAAGGGTATTGTAATATTTTTAGGCAATGATATACTAGTATGTGAAAAAAGAGTGACAATTTAGAAATTAAAGTATATTTTTAATATTATTGGATAAAGTGACATTTCATTTTTATAGTGTTAAATGATTTTTTTGAGATAAACGAATAAGAAAACTTGTTAAGAATTTTATTTATTTATTTATTTATTATTATTATTATTAAAATTTTGTCATTAATTAATTATTATCGTTTTTATAGAATAAAAAAAATTATAAGTAACAAATTTGATCCTAATATATAGTATATTAATTAGCCCAATAATTAAATTTTAATTAATATCAATTACTATTAGACACATTTACTATTCTATTATTAATGGATATACAATATACTAGTACATAGGAGTATTTTGGATTAACGTTGGGTGCAAAAATTAATGATGATTAAAGTTTAAAGCTGAACATAATTCTTGTTGAATGGAGTATTATTTTTGACTGATTGATATTTATATACGCTCATTAAATAAAATGAAATTCGTGAAGCAAAAAGAAGGCTAATTAATTACCAAAAGAATCAGGTGATCACACTCCTTATCGGTCAAAAATCCAGTGTACAAAAATGCCCTGGAAAATTAACGTCAAAACTAGCTACACACAAACTTGTTTAAATTTAAAAATAAAATATAAAGAGAAAAAAAAAATCACATATGACAAACCTTGGTCTTTGAGAGATCTGTGTGACTTGGGTCGGGTCAAGAACAGCAGAAGAAATTTCAGTTGTCAGTTTTAGCCTCAAATCTTTTCTGATTAATCAAGAAAAATGAATGAATATGTTGTACATATATTTGAAAATGCAGGATTTAATTTTCCTTTTGTGAGAATAATAATAATAATTATAATAATATTAATTATTACATGTACATACCCGTAAGAGGATTGAATAATGAAACACCAAAGAACCAGAAGAACTAATCTTGGGTCCATCAACAATATCCCTCTTTTTAATTCCCACAATATTTTTTTTGGGGGATTATATTTGAAATGGTGAGAAATCTTGATGGGTTTATTACAATGTGTTTGGATACTGAAAATTGCTTCTGGAATAATTAGAAGCAGATCATTACAATATTTAGTATCTGAATGAAATCTAAGACTTTAAATAACATAGATTTCTTAAAAAAAGATTTAAAACTAGCTATGAGATTATCAAATCATTAAATATGATTTGATGGTGCTTTATTTTCTATTGAATAAATATTGAAGTTGAAACTTAAATTAATGACGCTCAATTTTGTTGTAAAATAAGGGACAGAGAAACTTATGATTAAAGATGATGAATTCTCTAGATTTAGAATTTCATAAACAGATTTCTGCGCATTTATGACATTCTTAGCCAATCTTAAATGCAGTGACTTCAAGTTTTCTGATTTTGTTGCGATGGAAAATTACAGCAATAACTAAATGATAACGATTATATTTCATTTTATTGATTATTATTGGCTATACACACTCGTGTGACACTCACAGTGAAATTAATCAAGACACTCTAATATGTCCTCATATGTAGACATACTTTGCATGTGGAATTTTTTTTCATAAATGAATGACGGTGAGATTCGAACTCTGAAACTTTGCTAGGTCATAGCTCTCATACCAGGTTAAACGATCACCTCATATAAAAGTTTAAGTTAATAAAAAGGAAAATTGTTTAATATTTAATGAAAGCACTCTAACACTTTCAATTCAAAGAAAAGTGATAATCTTTATAGAAGAGATGGTTACTCTTCTATAAAAAAAATAATATCATTGTGTGCAAACTTTATTAGTAGAGTAATCTAGATATTATATAGAGTAAGCATTGATATTTTAAAGAGCAAGAATAATCCTTTCTGGAAGGGTGCATCGTGCATCATACATCCGATTTCACCTTAGCACTACTCTTATTAAATAATTATAATTTTTTATTAAAACTGTTATTAATTTTCATTTAAAATGTTAATACTTTTTATTTATACTATAAAATTATAAGAAATAATTCATTGCAGTACTCTCCTTCTCATTACCTAGAATATCACTTTCAACTTCACACATTTTTATAAAAAGAAATAACACTATACTATTTTCTTAACAACACATTTTAATTTCAAAATTATCATTACTTCTTCCAATACCTAACATGCTTTATCATTTAGATAATAAATATCATATTGCTCTAAAAAAATGGATTTTTCTTAATTTGCAAAATTATATTTTCCTTAATCTTTGTGTGCAGTCCAGTCAACTTTCACAAAACAAAACAGAGGGCCTAAATAATAAGCGTTGCAGAATTCCTTCTCTTTATCATTAGGCCTTTTTTTTTTTCCTTACCCCTGCTGTTTTTTCTTTTTTTATTTTTTAAATCAAGCAAAATAAATTTATTGTAGTGGCTGAATTAACCTCCAAGCCCCAAGGTGCTTTGAAGTTTTACAAATCAACTTTTTGTCACATTGGTGCAATCATGAGTCCATGACCTAATTCTTGATCTTGATCCATTACGTTTTATTCACTTAGTTGAATCATTAGTGGCAACATGTTATTGTTTTAGTTTGTTAAAGTTAGTTACTCTAGTTGAGAAGGAGGAAAAAGTGTTGACAACAAAGAAAATAATGTCACTAATTAAAAAGAACATGCATTGCAGCTTTTCCTACACTGACCCTCTCTTCCCACCATGTAGCTGGGATTTTTCTGGCATTCCCCTTGAAGAGCCCAAGCCAAGCAGTGGGGACTCTCATCGGCACACCGGCTGCTTTCTCGTTCCGCTTCGTACGACCTCACATGAATCCACTTTGTCGCCGACCATTTCTCGCCTTCAATCACCGGGCAACTCCCGTGCAAACTTAGAGTGTCGGTCGTGCCGTTTGGATGAAGGCTGAAGAACAATAGCGCGTCTCCCTTTCTAGGTCTCACTGTCGGAAAACAGGAACAAAACAGAGTGTTTAACTTTGTAAACGAGTCGAGTCGAGTCGAATATAAGAATACCAAGATGGAAGTACAAGTAAACATGTGGAGAATCAAATTCTACTAGGTAACAATTTGAAAGAAAAAAAATACTCCACCCCATAATTTCATGTTTCATACACTTAAATGGAAACACCACATTATGTTAATACCCACACCACATAATTAAAATTAAAAAAATGCCACATACTTTATCATCTTAAATATTCATATTTTATCTTACGAATCTTGTTTTGAATCTCAAAATACACAACACAAACTCAAATCTACCTGTAAAGCCTTGTTTAGCACACTCAGACCAATCATCATCTGCCCTCAGCTGTCTATTTTTTGTCTGTCCAAATTAAATTTATTTTAATAACTGGTTCATACTATCGAAAGAGAAATTTTAATCCATTAAAAATATGAAAAAATATCACATTTAGTCATGTAAATATGCTTAAATTCAATTTTGATTTTCTTATTAAATTTGTTCTTTTTATTATTCGATTTTAGTACTTTGTGTTAAATTAAATGTAGATCCTTTATTTATTTACTTTGTCAATTTTAATCATTTTCATAGTCCAATTTAATTCAGTGTTTTTCTTTAAAATATAATTGAAATAGATAAATAACCAAAATTGATTATAAGGGATTAAAATTAGACCAAAAAAAAAAAAAGCACCGATGTTCAAATCATACTAAATATGATTTTTTTCTTGGGTTAATTGAAAAAAAAAACCATGAACTTTATATTTATTGCAAATTAATCATCACTTTAGAGAAATTGTAAAAAAACTCACTTCATTTAAGTATTGTTGCAAAATAAACCCAAAAAACTCTACTTTTAGTCACAAATTGGGTTTATTTTGCAACAATACTTTAAGGTGGTGATTTTTTTTTTTTTCAATTTTTCTAAAATGAAAATTAATTTGCAATAGATATAAAATTCGTGGTTTTTTTTTTTAACAATTAATCCCTTTTTCTTTCAAGAATATAGTATATATACTCCTAAATTACATACCTCGGATATAGGAAAAAAAGTTTCTCCACCTTTTATAACATGAGACAAATACATAAGAACAGTTGCCATCCTTTGACCATCTCTTTCTAATGCTGCCGTATCATCAAAATAATCGAAATGTGGGTCGTATTTCTGCCCATATGCGTAATGCAAAATCTGCATTTCCTCCGCATTCTCTGCGTTACCAATTTATTTTATCAATTTATTAATTATAGATAGATTGATTGAAAAGCAATGCAAGCTAGCTAGAGAAAATAGGAGATCATGTAATTGTATTATTAATTAATAATTTGAATATTATACCAATTGGGAGGAAAGTCCATGCTGCAACCCTCGCCTCAATGTCCGAAACTATTTTATCCTACAATATAAATTGGTCGGAAAATTGAGGTGAATGAAAAAATTAATCTTCATACTAGATGAGGAGGGGTGTGGTGCGAAACCTAGAGCCTTAACGAGCCGAGACGAGCTCGACTTAATAACTTTACGTGCATAAGACGAGTCTTATATATTGAGTCGAACTGAGCTTTTGAGTAGCTCGTTTAGTAGTCCTAAAACATGAGATCGATATAGAAATAGGAAAGTAGTAGTGAGAACCTGAGCCTTGTGTAGGGACATGCCATAGCTGGTTCTTACTTCATCATCGTCGTCTCCTACCTCTGATCTCTCCAGCTTATCTTTACCCTACCACCTCCAATTCAATACAATTACCATCTCATTTTTCTATTTATTTTAAACTCAATATAAAAGGGATTGAGTACTGTATTATTTGAAATATTAATTAATGGATTAATTGCGTAAAAAGCTATGAACTTTCGTTGTATTGCAAATTAATCCTAACTTTTATGAAATTGCAAAAAAAATCATGACTTTTAATGCTTGTGCAAATCGCACCCATCGGGCATATGAAGTCTGCCCGATTGCTGATGTGGCAATTTAAATCCACTTAAGCCCTCCAGGTGGTCTAAAACGACGTGTGGGTGTTTCCAAATTAAAACCCTTTCCCCAATTTTATTTACAATTTCCCCTTCCAACCAACGGCATCAATGGCGTCTCTGAGCTTTGCCATTCTCTCTCATTTTCAGTGCCTCATCGATCGCAATGGAGTTTCCGTTCATTGAAGTCCCACTTCTCGACTAATCAAGCGACTTCGTTGTCATAACCAACTCCTCTCGCCATGTTGACAGATCCGCGAGATGCCCCGACGATGCACCACTGTCGAGGGGTGGAGAATGATGGGCCGCGGCGGAACAGGAGGCGGAGAGGAGAGTTCGGCGGCGGCGGAGGAACCGTCAGTCAATCAAATAGGGAGTCTGGTGTAAAAGAAAATTTTCTGGCATTTTTTCACTGGAAAAAAAAGTCCGAACAAGGGGAAACGTTTTCACACATTTTTCTCTTTCACCTTTATTTTTATTTATTTTATTTTCTTTTTTATTTTTGGGCTCATAGTTTGAAGCACTCTCTCTTCAGTCTCTCACTACCCAAATCTTCATATTTATTACTTAATGGTAGAAAATACCAGTCTGAATCATGTAAAGTTTCTTGTGAATCAATTGTTAAAAAAAAATTTTCTCAATTATACATTTGAAACTTGTATTCATTTATGAGTTTTAGGATTGTCGTTAAATAATTGATGTGGTTTGGAGAATTGGTGATTATCCTCCATGAAAAAGGGTAGAGCATAGACTAGAGTTGTCAGAATGGGTTGGTGGGGCGTTTTAACGCACAACCCACCACAACCCACCTTTTAATGAGCTCAAGTGGGGCGGGCCCTGGTGGATCGAGTCACTGGTGGGGCGGGCCGCGGGTTAGCCCACGCTCTACCACCCTCTTATCCACATATGACCTACCCACCCCCTCACCCACCTTATCACCCACCCCCTACCCCCACTCACCCGCCCTCATCCCACCCCCACCCCACCACCCACAACCACTGATAACTACAACTCTATTGGAGTAGCTGTTGTTGGTTGCTTCCTCTTCCAAATCTTGGGCACCCTTTGTCTGCCTTTTCAATAGAGCGGAGGCCAAGCATTGAGAATGAAATAGGTAATCTTTCTTACCCAATCTCTGCTAGAAGTGTCTCACAATCAGAACTCATTAGCAGTTCATCTCGGGACCCTAAATGAATGCTACTCTATTCTGACTCTAAGGAAGAATAAAGTAGCAGGTCTACCTTAATAGTACATTTCGCTCCTACTATTCCTTACCTCATCCCTATTCCTACCACTACCCACCCCTTCACCCATCCCCAACCACCACCCACCCACCCCATCTCACCCATCCCCACCACTACCCAACCCCTATCACCCAACCCCTGCACCTCACCCCAAATTTTTTTTAAAAAAAATATTTTAGATTTTAATATTTAAATAATAAAAATATTATACACAACCCTACACCCTACCCATCCCCACCCACCCACCCACCCTCAATTTTTTTTAAATTTTAGATTTAAATATTTAAAAAATAAATATTATCAGCCAACCCTACCCCTACCCACCCCAACCCAACCCACCCTCCCCCAATTTTTTTTTTTAATTTTAGATTTAAATATTTAAATAGTAAAAATATTATCACTCAACCCTACCCCTACCCCTACCCTACCCCCACCCACCCACACCCACCCACCCTCCAAAATATTTTATTATTTAAATATTTAAATCTAAAAATAAAAAAATAGGGGGGCTGGGTGGGTGGGTGGGGAC
The DNA here is from genome assembly GCA_023678885.1 of Pogostemon cablin. Classification (NCBI taxonomy): domain Eukaryota; kingdom Viridiplantae; phylum Streptophyta; class Magnoliopsida; order Lamiales; family Lamiaceae; genus Pogostemon; species Pogostemon cablin. The sequence goes on along the minus strand of CM043001.1, from coordinate 25,470,184 downwards.
TGGGGGTGGTAGGGGTAGGGGGTTAGGGATGGGTGATAATATTTTTATTATTTTAATATTAAAATATAAAATTAAAGAAAAAAATTTGTCGGGGTGGGGTGGGGTGGGGTGGGGTGGGGGTGGGTTGGGGTAGAATTAGGTGATAATATTTTTATTATTTAAATATTAAAATCTAAAAAAATTAAAAAAAAAATTGGGGTGGGGGTGGGATGGGTAGGGGGTAGGGTTGGGTGATTAATTGATTATATTTTTATTATTTAAATATTAAAATCTAAAAAAATTTTAAAAAAAAATTGGGGTGGGTGGGTGGGGTGGGGTGGGGTGGGTAGGGAGGAGGGTTGGGCGAATTATATTTTTATTATTTAAATATTAAAATCTAAAAAAATTAAAAAAAAATAATTTTTGGGGTGGGTGGGTGGGTGGGGTGGGGTGGGTAGGGGTAGGGTTGGGTGATAATATTTATTATTTAAATATTTAAATCTAAAAATTGTATGTCACTTTTTAAAAATTTAATTTATAAAAGTGGGTTGATGTTGAGTTTGTGGAGCTACCTAGAGCTACTTATTCTCCTACTTGATCCACTTTCGTATTTTTCAAGTGTTATTTATTTTAATTGTTATTTAATATTTTTGTTAGTAGATTAATAATTCAAACCTCAAACTTAATTGCCATAATCTTGGTCGCTTGTTAAGCTGCAATTGATATCCTTAATTATTTGGGATTAATTTTGCGTGCAAAGAAAACGCGCATCACCCACCCAAATAGGGATGTAACCAAACCAAACTGTTCACGAACTATTCAAGTCTCGGTTTGATTAAATATTTATTCGAACTCGTTCGTTAACCTTAACAAGTCAAACCAAACTTGAATTTTGGATTCGAATAGTTTATCAAACCAAACTCAAGTCTAAGGGTGTTCGGCTCGAAAGCTCGCGAACATATTCGTTTATAGGCTCGCAAATGCGTTCGTAAATTTTATAGTTATTCTTTATAATTATATATTATTATTTATTTATTTATTAATATTCAATAATTAAATATTTTATATTAAACCACACAAATATGATAATAACTTAAGTGATTATTTAAATATTTAAATACTTTTTATCGTTTATGATTATATTTTGTTAGTTTGTTTATTTAATATTATGAATAACATTAAATGTTTATAAGCGAAATATTCTTTTAATATCCAGGCACAAAATTATTTTAATGTTCAAGAAAATATATTCATAAACAAGTTACTTTATGTGTTCGTGAATATGTTCGCGAGTCTTAACAAATAGTTTAAATTCGAGCTCGAGTTCGATATTTTTTTCTTGACGAGTTCGAGCTCGGGCTCGAGTTCGATAATTTCTTAACAAACGATCCTCAAATCTAGTAGTGTTCGACTCGACTCGGTTCGATTACATCCCTACACCCAAATGGTTACTTTTTTCATTTTGGGTGTTCCTAATACAATAAAAATAAGTGATGGAGAATGGGAAGATTTAGATTAATTATAGTAGATATATTATATATTAATGTGATATTGTTTCCTTTTGTTTATATTAATTATCATTATTGTAATAGATATTGTTATCACCTATAAATAGATGCTCATATTATTGTAACAGGGGAGTTGAATTGTTTATTTAATGAAAATGAGAGTTGTCTCATAACCTCTTTTACGGTATTCTTATGAATCAACAATACGCTCTCGCTGCATCAATAAGGGACCCACACTCCCATTAATACAACTACCCACTACACATTAAATAATAATACTCCTTGATCCACGTGCAAAAAACAAAAACAACCCTTTGGGAGGGAAGAAGGTAGTAACATCTTTTTAATGAAAATGTATATCCTTCATAATAAAATATTATGCTTTTAAACATCTTGCGAGTTCGAAAATAAAGAAAGTCACATATGACGTACCTTGGTCTTCGAGAGATCTGAGTGACATGGGTCGGGTCAAGAACAGCCGAAGAAATACCGTTTGCCAATTTTAGCGTCCGATCTTTTCTGAATGATGAATGAAATGTTTGAAAATAGTAAGCATTTAGTTTCCTTTTTTGTGAGAATAATAATAATAATATTAATTATTACATGTACATACCCGTAAGAGGATTGAATAATAAAACACCAAAGAACAGAAGAACAAATCTTGGGTCCATCAACAATATCCCTCTTTTTTAATTCCCACAATATTTTTTGGGGGGATTATATTTGAAATGGTGAGAAATCTTGATGTGATTTATTACAATGATAATATAACTAGTGTTTGGATACTACCAATGAGATTATCAAATCACTTGAAATTAAAATTAACACGCTCAATTTTGTGGGAAAATAAGCAACAGAGGAACTTATGATTAGAGATATTGATGAATATTCCTAGAGATTTCATGAAAAAAATTCGGCACATTTACGAGATTTCATGAACAAATTTCTGCACATCTACGATATTTTTTAGATTTTGTTGTAGTGAAATTACAGCAATGATTAAACGATAATGATTATATTCCAGTTTTAGTACTTATTTATTGCGGTGATACATACTCCACTCATTCTTGGTTTAGATTCACAGAAGAATTACCTAAAAATAAAAGTATCAACTCTAGAATTTGAGCACGTTTTTGTGATATACGAGCATATGTGAGATGGTGAGACCATTATGTTTATTATATAGGTAAAATATACTTACGGGTTGTTAAAGTATGTTAATAATTAGTCATATTATAAAAAATCTTAAAATCATATTTTAATGATTATTCATTATTCTTTTGAAAAACTTATTTTAATTATTACTAAAAATATTTTATTTATATAACAATCATATTTTAACACATATTAGAAATCGTCAACGTCTCATGAGAAATTTTATGAGATTTTGTTCTCTTAATTTTATTCTCAATCTTATAAATTTAATAACACAAAAACACAAGTAAAATATACAGTGGGCCAGACAGAATATTACAACGATGAAGTCCATTTATCAAGGCCCATACGTACTGGATGTCTCGTACACAAAGTTAACATAATTGACAACTAATGAAACATAGATGATCATGTCTAATTCCGTAATTTCGGAAAACTTTGTCTCTTACTCTTTTGCGTACTTCCTCCGTCCGCTTTCAAGGGTATCATTTTTTATTTTAGGCGTCCGCCCCTAAGGATCTCATTTTCATTTTTATCCACACACACCTACTAATACAAATAAAAAATGGGACCCACACCTCCACTAATACAATTATCCACTATAAATTAAATAACAATATTCCTTAATCTCCGTGCTCAAAAGCAAATGACATCTTTGAATCCGAATAGAGGGAGTATATTAATAATTGAGCTAGTTATAGAAAATTGATCGTGAGGGGTTAGACCTTAACTCAGTTCGTAGTGCATTTTGATTTTATATAATTATTTTTTAGTATATAAGAATTTATTCTTTAAACAAATAAATTGTTACTATTTAAATTTTAAAATATTATTCATTTTAATAAAAACATAAAAAATCATAATATGTAAAAATTTAAAGTATAATTATTATTAAAAAATGTAATAATTCATTATTAAAGAACAACTTTTTATGTACTAAAAAATTAATTTTAATGAAATTAGGGTGTAGGTTGAATTCGATTCACACATTAAATTATGGAGTAACACTTTTGATTTAAATAAATAGGTTTGAAGAATTGTTAACTTATGATTGGACTATACTATTAATAATTAATTGTGGTTGGTTTATGCAATGAAATACCATATTTGAATTATCTTCGGACTTCGTGGGGACCAGAAAGAAGTTTCCTCTTCATCGTTTCTTTGTGTTATTTCCTCTTAATTAAAGAAAGACTTCGTAATTAATCATGAATTCTCTCACCAATCATAAATTAGAATGACCTCTAAATAGAAATGCTAATTGGGTTTGGCTAGCTCAACGAAGTTAACCCTTTAAAATACACAAGGATAGATTTATACATGCAGCAGTCTATTTAAAATCAGGAATTTTTTACCCGAACCGGCTAGTTCATAGGTTAAACGGCTAGTCCACATGTTAACAGTACTAGCTCGTCAGCCCGCTTATAAATTTTTTAATTAAATACATATTTTATTATTTAAAACTTGAATTAAAAATTAATATCCTCTCCACTCCTAACCTCTCCTCATGGAATAAGTTATGCCAGGGATATATCTTTATTAACACTTCATTTTGCAATTCTTTTCTTATGTAATTTGGAGGTTACGACATCGTTCCATTTTTTTTTACATTGTATAGTATCTAGGAATATAATCAAATCAAACCATTCACGAACTATTCAAGTCTCGATTCGATAAAATATTCGTTTGAGCTCGTTCGTTAACCTTAACGAGCTAAACCAAACTTAAATTTTAAGCTCGAATAATATATCAAACCAAATTCAAGTCTAAGGATGTTCGGCTCAAAAGCTCGCAAACATATTTATTAATTAGCTCGTTAACGGCTCGCAAACAATTTTATAATTATTTTTTAGTATCATATATTTATATTTATTTAGGGGTATTTACTATAAGGTACATTAAGATCTCCTTTATTACTATGAGATACAAACATACAAAAATATTACTATTAATTACATAAATATATTGTGATATTCCAATATTACTCTTACAATGTGCTGCACATAAATATTTGTGTGCAGCATAAAAGTTCGTGTGCAGCAAAAGTTATGTGCAGTAAAAAAAAGTGTGTGTAGCAAAAAAGTGTGAATCGTAAGTGTTATGTTCAGCGAAAAAATTATATACTCCTACTCTTCGGCGGCAGCTCTGACAACTCCTGTGGCGGCCTCCGATCACCGGTCGCCGGTGGAGGGGTGGTGGCCGCCGGCGGTGGCAGTTGGTGGGTGAGGGGTTTAGAGTTTGTGGTTTAAATGTGTATGGGATTATAATGAATTAAAGTTATATTTGGTATTTTATTTTAATATTTTGTATTTGAGAGTAATTTTTTTAATTATTTGTATCTCCTAGTAATTTAGGGTACAAAGTATGTACCTATGAGTAATTTTTTCATTTATTTATTTATATTCAATAATTAAATATTTTATATTAAACCACACAAATATGATAATAACTTAAGAGATTATTTAAATATTTTTTTAACGTTTAGTGAGTTTGTTTATTTAATATTATGAATAACATTAGATGTTTATAAACAAACGTTCTTTTAATATCTACGAACAAAAATATTTAAATATTTATGAAAAAAATTTCATGAACAAGTTACTTTATGTGTTCGTGAACACGTTCGCGAGTCTTAACAAACCGTTTGAGTTCGAGCTTGAGTTAGTTATTATTTTTTTTCTTGACGAGTTCGAGCTCGGGTTCGAGTTCGATAATTCCTTAACAAACGATATTCAAGCCTAGTAGTGTTTGGCTCGACTCGATTCAGTATATACTTTTGAATAGTTGATGTTTGAAAATTTAGAATTTTATTTTATTGTTTATTATTTTCAAACTTTTAAATTATTCATGTTTTAAATTGTAATATTTCTTTTTTTTTATAGCACGTGGCTTTTTTATAACTCATGAACTGTTTAACCCTAACATTTTTAGTGTTAGAATAAATTCGTTTAACAAATCTACTCCAAAATTTTCCATCTAACTTCTAGAACTTAGCCACCTTTGCTTTCTTTTCAATTTCTCATTTCGGAGTTGTTTCTCATATTTAATCAAGTGTTTCGGAGTCTTTTCCAATTTTAAAAGTCAATTTTACTAAAAATATATAGTATTGTAATAAAATATTACTCCCTCTGTCCCACAATAATAATTACATTTTATAATTTTCGTCTGTCCCAACACAAGAGATGCATTTTCCTTTTTAGTAAATGAGACCCACACAAAACCATTAATATATATCCATGGGACTCACACACTATACTAATACACCTACCCACTACACATAAAAATATTATTTCTCTCACCTCAACTACCCATTAAATATTATATCTTTAAATCTACGTGCAAAAAAGTTTCGTCACTCTTGTAATGCGACGGAGGGAATATTATTTTAACTGAAAACAAAGATTTTAGTTGTAAAGCATTCATTGTTTTTCTCACAAATATTAAAATTTAATACATCCAAGAATGTTAATCTATAGGAGCATAGGACAAAAACTATTCACATTTTTTTTTTCAGTTGTTTGTTCTACAAAACTCTTTACATTCTAAAAAAAATAAATACTCCCTTCGTCTGCTCCAAAGAGTCTCATTTTTCCATTTTGAGTGTCCGCCCCCAATGGTCTCATTTCCTTTTTTACACATATGAGACTCACACACACTCACTAATACAACTAAAAAATTGGATGCATACATCCACTAATACAATTACCCAAATAATAATACTTCTTAATTCACGTGTCAAAAAGCAAATGACACCCATTATGGGGGACGGAGGTAGTATCACTTTATTCAATAACTCAAAATTTTATTCTAATTTCTAATTTATCACTCATTTTTTCATACACATATTATATTACTTTATATTTTTTATTACCTACAAATACTAAAATAACCTTTAAAGACAACAAAATTGATCAAAAAACAAGTTTTCTTAAACACCACTTTATCCATAAACTCAAAAGTTAATTTAATTTCTAATTTTTCCCTTTTTTTTTTTACATACATGTCATTACTTTATATTACTCCTTTATTATCTAAAAAATATTAAAATAGTCCTTAAAATTAACAAAATTAATTAAAATAATAAAATTTTCTTTTTAACAATGTGAAATAATAAATATGAAATCTTCGTACGAACCTCCACTAATTCAGGGAAGGTTTTATGGAGGCGAGAGGGGGCGTTTGTCTTATCTGGATTTTAAGAATAGAGTTTTTCCTATTAATACAATTTCACGTAAATATTCTTTATCTACAAATTATAAAGATAATTATTTTTTAAAAAAATTCTTAAATATTACTCCCTCCGTCCCAAAGTTATTGACACACTTTCTTTTTTGGGTTGTCCCACAAAAATTGACATATTTCCTTTTTAAGAACATGGGACCCACACAAAAACAATTTATTTATTTGCATGGACCCACACACCCATCACACTCACCACTAATACAACTACCCACTACACATTAAATATTATTTCTCTCACTTCACTTTATATTAAATTATTATACTCCTTAATCTCCGTGCCCAAAAAAAATGTGTCAATACTTCCGGGACGGAGGGAGTATATTCTATAATAAAACATAATCATTATATACTTGAAAAAAATCAAATCACCCTTTTATTAATTTGAAACAAATACAGTTCCGATTGTAACCACTCTAATTATTACATTTTGGAATTTCTTACTTTTAAAGAATAATAATAATTTCTAAATGATTCCATAATGGGCTACAATTCATATTAATTAAGCTGACTTTATTTACATCGGTTTCACCCAAATATTCACACATAATACTCCATATACTACTAAAAATTAGAAAAAAAAAAAAGACATAGCAGTATTTGTTTAAATTTCTGTCTTACAAATCCAAATCTCAATTTTGAAGTTCATTGCCTAATTTTGAAGTTCATTGTTTAATTTTGAAGTTTTTTATTTTTTTTATTTGGAGACTATATCATATTGAAGCTCATCGATTTTATATCGAAGAGAATTTATGCAACTTTTTTTAAGAGAATTAATAACCATCACAAAGCACATGTACTAGTCTTCATTTCTAGAAATAAAAGAACTAAGACATACTACTACAAAAATGGTGTTTTTGTTTTTATTCACTTTTATTTTATAAAATTATTCAAAATATTTTTGAGAGTGTTTGATTTAATTTATTTGAATTAATATTAATTAATGGGCTTTAAAAAATTGTTAAAAATAAAAAATTTTAAATACTAATTGCACTTATAATTTTTAGTTTTTTTCTAAACCCATTAATAAAAAAAAAAAAGAGCCAATGAAGTGTAACCTATATAGTATAAGTTATAGGGTAGGTCTTGGGTGAGACCGTCTTACGGGTCCTTTTATTTGAGACAAAATCATCCATTAATCCAAATAAATATTTTTATATTAAATTAAAAATGAATTAAGCAAAAAAAAGGGCCCTGCTTGTTTGTTTGTTTGGTTAATTAAAACAAAAAAGCTATTTTCAATCTCGAAATTTGGTACTTCACGCCTCGAGGCTCACGCCTGCAACGAAAGTTATTCCATTTAATCAAATTTCTTTTTCATTTTAAATTAAAAATATTATTTATTTATTTATTATTATTATTATTATTGTTATTAATTGTTTATTAGATAATTCAATGGTTTTATTATCACTTTATATTAAACATGTTATCACTTTTTATTCATCCAACGAATTATTCATAAAATATTATAATTAAACAGTTATCACATTTTCGTACTGTTACTTTTATTAAAAATGCAATCACTTATTATTATTCTAGTGAATTGTTTGTGAAATAATTCAATTATATGGATATCACTTTTCTTTGATTAAAAATTACTTTTTATTAAAAAAATTATCACGTTTTATTTATTTTATAAATTATTAATGAAATGCACTTTGTAATTATTTATTACTTTTTATTAAAGATGTTATATATTATTTTTCTTTTGAAATATTATTACTTTTCATTGATACAATAAATTATTAATGAAATAGTTCATATCACCATTATCACTTTTTATCAGTTGTGTATCACTTTTTCTTATAAAGATTATCACTTCTTATACTTCTTCGAAAGTTATTCGTAAGACGGACTCACATAATTAAGTTTTTAAGATTATAAATTATTCATAACATAATTCAAATAAAAAGTTATCACTTTTATTTGATCATTATTTTTTATATTAAAAATATTATTATTTTATTAAATATTATCACATCTTATAAATTTACTATATTTAAATTAAAAAATAAAATTTAAATTATTATATTTTTAAATAATAAAAATATAAATTAAATTAGAAAATATATATACACTAAGGCATAATTATTTTCTCTTCCGTAATTAATTTTAAAATTTTCTAATTTAGTATCAACCAAATAAGGTCCTTTAAATATATTTAGGTCCAATTAATTTTACTCTATAACTAATTTTTTAATTTTCTAATTTAAGTACAACCAAACATGACCTTTAAAATTGTTTAATTGGGCTAATGAATGATTATCTCACATAAGAGAGGATCCATAAGACGGTCTCACTCAAGTCTTTTCCTAAGCTATAATATCTCATTAAATTAATATAAAATTAAGTAAATCCTTGTACTCATTCATCATTTTTCACTTTTACAATCTAGATTTCGAGACAAGTTCACAAAAGTTGTTTTTTGGAATAGTGTCACTTTTAACTTTCCTGTTTCATCAATACTCACTTTTTTACAAAGAAAAAGTGTTATTCCATTTGTTCCAATAAACTTTTAATATTTTTTTTGTAAATTACTCCTTTCATTATGAGATAATGTGTACGTTTGCTTTTTGCACGTAGGTTCCACACATCCAATAATATTATTTCCTCTGTCTATTGGGCTCTATTTATATGTATACGTTGTTGTGTAAATTAATATGAATAGATGATGAATATAACGTTGGATGAAATCTATGATTGAAGTGAAAACTAGTATGTTGTATAAATTATACGACAAATTATTTATAAAATAATTTATTTGAACCATTATCATTTCGTATTTATTAATTAGTTAACACTTTTTTATTAAAATTTTAGTATCACTTCTTAATTATTCGTCTCACACCGACAATCTCACACTAAGCGTTTGTCATTATATTCTATGTTATAATACATTTGTAGAATCCAAATACAATAGAATGAAGAGTACGAATCATATGGAATTATGATATTATAGTAAAATTTCCTTAATTATAAGTAAATGTCCTTTTAAAGACATGTTCAGTTACCTTGCATCAGTTGATGTATCACCCAATACACTTTGGTGCAGTGGCGGATCAGAAAACCGCGGTGGATGGGCTAAGTTTATTGAAAAAAAATAATAATTAAAAAATTATATATATATATATATATATATATAATTTAAGAAGATATATTTATTTTTTAACTTCATTTCGATGGGCTTAATATATTTTTGGGTTGGGCTAAACTTAAAAACACAAAGAAGAATTCTATATATTTATTTTTCAGCTTCATTTGGGTGGGCTGAAAATATTTTTGGGGTGGACTAAACTTAAAAACACAAATTATTTATAAATTATTTACATATGATATAATAGGCTTTTAGAGGATAGCTCTGCGCATACATATATATATATATATAATTTAAGAAGATATATTTATTTTTTAACTTCATTTCGATGGGTTTAATATATTTTTGGGTTGGGCTAAACTTAATAACACAAAGAAGAATTCTATATATTTATTTTTCAATTTCATTTGGGTGGGCTAAAAATATTTTTGGGGTGGGCTAAACTTAAAAACACAAATTATTTATAAATTATTTACATATGATATAATGGACTTTTAGATGATAGTTCTGCGCTTGAGCCCGGACTGCCCCACATACATCCCCACTGCTTGGTGTAATTTGAGTATGTATTAGATCTATGAACACAATAAATTATGGGACAAATTTAAATTATTTCGGAAAATTCTTTGATGCTTAAGTTAGCTTAGTCTTGGCGTTAATTTTTGTCGATGTAATATATTATTTTTTCATATTTTATACATCTTTAAAATTAATTTAAAATTAATCAGAATATATACATATGCACAATATACAAAAGTACAAATTTAAAAAAATTCTACCCACCTAAAATACATAACTTACTTTATTTTATATTTATTACATAAATATAATAAATAAAATTATTTTTGTCGTTAATTTTTGTTGATGAAATATATTATCCACTACAAAGTTTCTCGTGAGACGGGTCGACCCATCACTAAAGTATGTTTATTGTATAGATAAAGTATGTTAAATGATTGATAAAATATATTTTCTAATGTATGTTGAATTATGCATTAAAGTATAATTTAATATAATATAATTTATTATTAACAAACATTAACTACAAATAAACACATTTTAACTATATAATAAATATACTTTAATGATGGGTCGACCCGTATCACAAGATAGTCTCTCATTATTCACATAAAATTAATAAAAATGATCAATAAAATTATTTTTTTAAAATGACATTAATGAAAAAAATTAATTAGAAAATCAATGTATACCTTTTGGGCCTTATTTTAATTGGAGTACATACCCAATAGAGAAGCCTAACAAATGTGATTGACATATGGTGTTAGGTTTATCCGATAAAAAATAGCTTCTACCCTAATTCTCAAACATACAAGCTTGTGCAGATTAAAAATATTTTCTTACAACATTTTAATAAAAATATTATTTTAATGTCAACAACATTATAATAGTTTCTAGAGTTTTCTATGCAAGATTATCAGTTAACAATATTAATATTTATCAATAATTATAAAGTTATATATATATATATATATATATATATATATATATATATATATATATATATAATAATAATAATAATAATAAAGGAAACATTTGTGCGGGATCGTATTAAGTAAGTGTAGGTGAAATGGATAAAAAATCACTTTTTATTTACTACTTTCGCTATAAAATATTATCATATTCACTATAAAATGTTATCTCTTTTCATTTATATTACTATAATTATTCATGAAATAGAATTATCACTTTTCACTTTTCAGTAATTGAGTATACTTGTACAATGTTATATGAAAGCTTCATCAATGCACTATTGTTCAAACTTATTATAATCTTCCTCAATTATTATGAAAATTTTCGTATGACTATAATACTTAATTTAAATTTAATTAATTAATAGAAATATAAGCCATATAATATTTTTCTTTATTTTTTAATGTTTTATATAATATAAAACAAAATAACAAAATATAATACTCCTATCAAATTAAAATTTATTTTATCAAATCAAATAGGAAAATGTAGTTTTATATGTTCCTCAAACATTATTATAGTGAAGTATTCTACCACTCTTTAATATTGCCAATTTTTCTACAATTCTTGCTAAAGATTTTGCACAATATTTTACCGCCATGATATATATTATATTTCTGCTAGATGTCCTGATCAGACCCTTCTTAGCAAGAATGAGAATCGCGAGAATACAATGATGCATTCTACTAACTCTTTTAGAAGTTTTACAAATTATATTGGTCGCAAGAATACGATGATGCATTCTAAGTTTCTAAGTTCTACAAATTCAACGAGTCGCAGATGATGCATTCGATCTCTTTGAAGTCCTACTACTCCTCTCAACAGTTGCAGACTCTCTCAACAGGCAGTTTGCTCAATCTTCTACTAGCTCTCTATGAAGTCGACTCCTCTCAATAGTTCCATACTACATTGAAATGGTTCCATACTACACAATCTTCTACTAGCTCTCTATGAAGTCGACTCCTCTCAATAGTTCCATACTACATTGAAGTGGTTCCATACTACATCGAAGTGGTTTTGAAGCTTACATTGGAGTGGCTTTGAAGCGGTGGGAGGGTTGGGTGTATATCATACTATTCTTCTCTCAAATATTGTACTACTTTTGTCAGATGCGATTAAACGGTTTCACCGATATCTTATGCACTAGAAAAATGAGTAAAATATGAAGATATGCACTAGCAAAGTATTAGTATATTTATATCCTACCAAGTGAGCCTCTTAAAAAGGAAGTTTAAGAAGGTATTTGAGTTAATTGTTGGTAAAGATTATAGAGTTAGGGAAACGGAAGGGAGGGAAGAATGAAAATGGAGGTGTGAATGGAGGAGAGAGTTGGGAGGGGAAGAAGAGGGAGTGGAATCTAATGGAAGTATGAATGGAGAAGAGAGTTGAGGGAGTGAAATCGAGTTAAAAGTTTATTTTGTCCCATAATTATTGAAAATTTTAGATTTTGTCGCAAAAATGATATTTGTATGGATTTTGTTCCATAACTATTAATTTTGTTTCAGTTTTGCCAAATTTTCGCCAGAACCCAAAATTTTTTCGAAAAAACGGTCACGTGGTTTAATTTGGGGGAATCCGGCGAAGGGACATGGATATTTGGACAAAATTGGGGCCAATAAAATTGCCACGTCATAAAATTTAATTAAAAATAATATAAATATATGTTGAGTGTTTACTGATCATATTTCACAAAATAAAAGAAAATTACATTAATTAAAAATTAAAAAATTAAAAAGAAAAATTAATTTATCTAAACATAAATTATTGAGAATAAATAAGAAAAGGAAAATTTGAATCATCATCTCCAGGAATCCTCACCGTCGCCATCAACGACTTTTACCATAGCCGTCGCCACCAACCGCCGCCGTCTCCGTCGTCACCAACCACCGTCGCCGTCGCCACTAACCACCATCTCCAACCATCGTCTGATTAGCGTTGGAATCCTTCCTCAGATTTCTTTCTTGCACGCTGCTTCTCTCTCCGACGGCCTTCCGGTGGAGCAGCATACTGTGGCCACTTCATCGACGGCTTCCCAGCGTCGTTCGACGAGGACGAAGAGAGGTGGTTGGATGAGCGCCGCCCTAGAGCTTCAGGTTCTTCTATCCGTCGTTGGTCCTCATCGTCGGCGAATACCTCATCTTCGTCGAGGTTGAAGACGTACTTCAAATTCCGGTGACGGAGGCTCCATCGAAGTCACGATCCGTCAATAGGAGACCACAGGAACCGAGATTTGCCCTCACCGGCATCCCCTTCTTCTTCCTCTTCATGATCTGCGCTAGCTGCCCTTCTTCTTCCCTGCAGGAACGCCCAACCCTTTCTCTCTCACTGGTTACAGGTTTTTTTATTTTATTTTAAATTTTTAATGTTATTTTCAATTATCAGATAAATAAAATTGTTTTAAAAAATAGATGTGAATTGAGTTGGCATTTTTATTATTATTATTATTTTAATTAAGGCAAAAGCTCCTGTGCACCCGGGCGCACGGAACACTTTCCGTGCGCCTTTAGAAATTTGTGCTAAATTGTATATCTTTTAGTATACAGATGTGTACCCTTTATTTTCTAAAGAAAAATCTGGGCGCACGAACAACACTCCGTGCGCCTTTAGAATTTTGTGTTAAATTGTATACTCTTTAGTATAAAAATGTGTACCCTTTATTTTCTAAAGAAAAAAAAATATTAATGAAAAGTGTATACCCTTTAGAACAAAATTGTGTACCTTTTAGTAATTAAAGTGTATACCCTTTAGACCAAATTAATGTACCCTTACCCATAATACAAAATTTCTAAAGGCGCACGGAATGTGTTCCGTGCGCCCGGGTGCACGCAAGCCTCACTCTTTAATTAATGTGTGATGTGGAATAATCATTGGCCCAAATTTAATTAGATTGACACCTCAGCATGGTCGCCGGATTCCCCAAATTAAACGGTCACGTGCGTCGCACGTGACCGTTTTCCGGTAAAATTCTAGGATTCCGGCGAAAATTGGGTAAAATTAAAACATAACTAATAACTATGGGACAAAATCGATACAAATATCTTTTTTGATATAAAATCTAAAATTTACTTTAACTCGTGGAATCTGACTCACAAAATGAATTATTGAAACTCAAAAATGAAATTCCTAATTATATCACAAAGAATGTGGAAACAGTGCTTGAATTTGTTGGGAAACAAGTCTCCAATCCCAAATAATAAGACGGAAGCTAGGGATAGTACTAATAAGACGGAAGCTAGGGATAGTACGCAACTTGAAGAGAAAATGCTTAAAGAAAAACTTGAAGAGAAAATGCTTAAAGAAATCAAACATATGTTTGGTTTTGGTGAGTTTGGGAAGGAAAGGTCTAAAAAAACGCAACTTGAAGAGAAAATGCTTAAGGAGATCAAATCACATGTTTGGTTTTGGTGAGTTTAGGAAGGAAAGGCCTCAAAAGAAATATTAATTATAAAGATTGGGTAGCATATCTTTAATATTGCAGAGTATTTTTGTCACGACCCACTTTTCATAACTTATATTTCTTTAATTTACATAAATATCATCATCATAAAATTTGCACATATATTTTTTTTTCCTCACATAATATATATTATCCAAACGACCACACCAGTTTAACATACACAACTGGTTTCTGACACCACATCAATCCACACAAACAGGTGACAATATTTTTTTTTATTACATAATAAAATATCAGCGGAAATAAAATAAACAAACGGTCTAGCCCAACAGGTCGTCATCTATGTACATCCACTCGAAACCTTGTAGGAGCTCCACAGCTTTCACAGTACACCACCCACATACTCAAATATCATCAGGCTCACCTACAATGCATAAACTAATGAGACAAAAATCTCAGTAAGTAGAAATCATGCATGACAATGTATGAAAATGCACTTATTTCCTAATCTACTAATTTGTCTCTTTTATTTAGAAAACTGTTCACGTTGCGGGATCCCCACGACACACTTATAATATGCACCCCAAATGAGCTCAATGGGGACGATTTTTCCGAACCCCGACAATAGTGACGAGAATGATTTTTCCGAACTCTGACAAAGTGGTGGGGACGATTTTTCCGAACCCCTGACAAAAATATCGGGAACGATTTTTTTCCGAACCCTGACAGAGATGCATATATAGTGGCCGCACACACCATTAGTATCTTATTAATTTTAGAGAAAACACTTTTCATGATATGCATGGTATGCAACCAGTGCAATTAAATATACATCATAAATCATTTATGGCATCAATATCAACATTTAATTATAAATAAAATAACAACTTAATTTAATTCACACAAATCCACATCACCTTGGATCACACGGATCTCTTATAATAACAACTCCATCTTGGATCACACAGATCCTTATAACCAACATCTTCTCAAGTCATACGGATATATTTTTAACAGTTCCCAATCACACAGATATATATAATACAATAATATTATTTCAAATTAAATAAATCCATAACATAATTATCACATATTAATCATAAATAATTTACACAATATATTTATGCATTGTAGTTGGACTTCTACTTACTTGAATTCCGACAATTATAGACCCGTGAAAATTCATAATTAATTCCTTCCTTCCCGTTTCGATACACCTCCTTCTCTCCCTCCTTTTTTTTCAATATTCAAATTTTGGGCGTGAGGTAATAACCTCCTCATACCCATTTATATATGCAAAATGGGGTTGGGGGTTGGGGTGTTCGATCACTTAAATCAAATTTTTTTTTTTAAATTAAAAAAATCAAATGGCCATGCACATATTAAATTTTTGCTGCCAACAGCCATGCATGTGCCGCCCATTTTGACTTTAATTTTTTTTTTAAAAACGGCTGTCAGCCACAATTTGAAAATTTTTGGGTGATAAGGTGGCAGCACCTTTTTGACTAACTTTTTTCCTTTTTTTTTTTTAATATTATTATATATTATATTATTATTATAATAAAAATACATGTGATACTTAATAATTAAGAAAAGTGTATTTATACACATAAAATAATTTACTCTTATATCCAAATTAATACACGTAAATATTTATGCACACATATATTCACATATTGTCACCATTATTATCACAGATGTCTCAAATAAAATGTAAAGATAAATAAAATTGAGAAACAATTACCACATAATTATAAAATACACATAATACAAATTAAATTATATTGACATACTAGTAGTGAGAAACTTGGGTATTACATTCTTCCCTTCTTATAAAAATTTCGTCCTCGAAATTTACTTACCTGAAGAGGTCTGGATATTTAGCCATCATCTCATCCTCTCTTTCCCAAGTAGCCTCCTCAACTAGTTGGTTCCTCCATAATACTTTTACTAACGGTATTTCTTTATTTCTAAGCTTCTTCACATCTCGCCACAAGATCTCAATCGGTACTTCCTCATAACTCAAATCTTCTTTCAACTCAACTGGTTCCTGCCTGAGAACATGAGATGGATTTGGAACATACTTCCTCAACATAGACACATGAAACACGTCATGTACTCTAGACATTGATGCTGGTAACTCCAACTTATAGGCAACACTGCCAACTCTCTCAATGATAGTGAACGGACCAACATATCTTGGACTGAGTTTCCCTTTCCTTCCAAATCGCATTATCCCCTTCATTGGAGATACTTTCAGAAATACCTGATCACCCACTTCAAATTTCAATTCTCTTCTCCGTTTGTCTGCATAACTCTTTTGCCGATCTTGAGCAACTTTCATCTTCTCTCGTATACGGTTAACAGCTTCTGACATTTCACGAATCAAGTCTGGACCCAAAAGTTTCCTTTCTCCAACTTCATCCCAATATACTGGAGATCTACACTTTCTCCCATACAATGCTTCATATGGAGCCATCCCGATGGTAGACTGATAACTGTTATTGTACGAGAACTCTATCAAAGGCAAAAATTTACTCCACTGACCTTGAAAATCCAACACACACGCTCTGAGCATATCCTCCAAGATTTGTATTGTACGCTCTGATTGACCATCTGTCTGTGGATGGAATGCTGTACTGAAAGATAATTGTGTCCCCAACGCCTTATGTAAACTCTTCCAGAAAGCAGACAAGAATCTCGTATCTCTGTCTGACACAATGGTAAGTGGTACTCCATGGAGTCTGACAATCTCTTGTATATATAGTTGGGCATAACGATCCATGGAATACGTAGAGTTAATAGGAAGAAAATGAGCTGACTTAGTCAATCGATCTACAATAACCCAAATAGCATTGTGACCTTTCATCGTTTTCGGTAGTCCGATGACAAAATCCATAGTAATATTCTCCCACTTCCATTCTGGAATAAATAGAGGCTGCAAAGTTCCTGCTGGTCTCTGATGCTCGGCTTTGATTTGCTGACAAGTCAGACATTGCTCTACATATCGAGCAACATCTCTCTTCATCCCTGGCCACCAATAATATAACTTCAAATCTCTATACATCTTAGTAGCTCCTGGATGTACAGAGTATGGTGTTGAATGAGCTTCCGCCATCACTTCTTTCCGAATGTCATCTACTTCAGGTAGACATAATCGACCTCCATTACGAATCACACCATCTTCTCCTAATTGGAAGTCAGAAGACTTTCCAGAGTTGATATCATTCTTTATCTTGTCAAACAACTTATCCTCCTGTTGGCTTTGTCGAATCTTATCCATCAAAGTTGGTCGAAGTGTCAGAGCTGCCATCCTTGCTTCCAACGATCCTTCATGAATGATCTCCACACCCATCTTTTGCAAATCAAGCAACTCTGGTTTCTGATTTACGGTCATAGCAGCTACACTCTGTATTGCCTTTCGGCTCAATGCATCAGCAACCACATTGGCTTTTCCCGGATGATAATTGATAACACAGTCGTAATCCTTCACCAATTCCAACCATCTTCTTTGCCTCATATTCAACTCTTTCTGAGTGAAGAAGTACTTCAAACTCTTATGATCAGTATAGATTTCACAACGTTCCCCATACAAATAATGCCTCCAAATCTTGAGTGCAAACACTACTGCGGCTAACTCTAAATCATGAGTTGGGTAATTCTTCTCATACTCTCTTAACTGTCTAGATGCATAAGCTATTACTTTACCATTCTGCATCAATACACATCCAAGACCATTCTTTGAAGCATCACTATAAACCTTGAAGTTTCCTGTCTCCGTAGGAATAGTTAAAATAGGTGCTGATGTCAATCGTTTCTTTAATTCTTGAAAACTTTGCTCACATGACTCCGTCCATGTGAACTTCACATTCTTCCTAGTCAACTGCGTTAATGATGAAGCAATCTTGGAGAATCCTTCAACAAACCTTCGATAATATCCAGCCAATCCAAGAAAGCTACGAACCTCAGTGGGATTTGAGGGTTGTGGCCAATCATGGATTGCTTTTACTTTACTTGGATCTACCGAAATTCCTTCTTCTGATACCACGTGACCCAAGAAAACAACTCGATCCAACCAAAATTCACACTTTTTAAACTTCGCATACAATTGCTTCTCCTTCAAAATCTCTAACACCTTTCTTAAGTGTAGAGCATGATCCTCCTTATTCTTAGAGTAAATTAGAATATCATCGATAAACACGATCACAAATTTATCGAGAAATTCCTGAAATACTCTATTCATCAAATCCATAAATGCTGCCGGAGTATTTGTCAAACCAAATGACATCACCAAAAATTCATAATGCCCATACCTTGTACTAAATGCAGTCTTCGGAATATCCTCCTTCCTAATCTTCAACTGATGATACCCCGACCGCAAATCAATCTTAGAAAAGATAGATGCACCCTGTAACTGATCAAACAGATCATCAATACGAGGCAATGGATATTTATTCTTCACCGTAACTTTATTGAGATCCCGATAATCAATGCACATCCTCAATGTGCCATCCTTCTTTCGGACAAACAGAACTGGTGCTCCCCAAGGGGAGAAACTAGGTTGAATGAATCCTTTGTCTAGCAACTCTTGTAACTGTATCTTTAATTCCTTCAGTTCAGCTGGTGCCATTCTGTATGGCGCTTTAGATATAGGAGCAGTTCCTGGTTGTAACTCAATAACAAACTCTATTTCCCGGTTTGGTGGCAAACCTGGAAGATCATCTGGAAATACCTCCAAATATTCCCGAACTACTGGTACATTATCAAGATCTGGACATTGCTGCCCCTCAACATTCATTACACTCACCAGATACCCCTCACAACCACTTTCCAACAACCGTTGTGCTTTTGTTGTTGATATCATAGGAAATCTGAAAATTTTCTTGATCCCAACAAAAGTGAACGGTTCTCCTTTCACTGGTTGAAAAGTGATACTCTTCTTCTGACAATCTATTGTAGCACCGTATTTTGACAGCCAATCCATGCCCAATATGATATCATAATCATTCATACTTAAGACAATCAAATTAGCGAGGAGTTGTCTTCCTTCAATAGGAATAACACAACCTCGAAGAAGTTGATTAGTTTGCTTTGATTCACCAGAAGGTATTATCACCTCATAATTAGCTTCTATTAAGTTAGATGTTCCACCCAGCTTCCTCACATACTCAGTAGATACAAATGAATGTGTTGCTCTGGAATCAAATAGCACATAGGTAGGAATGCCAAAAATAGAAAACTTACCAGCGACAACTGAGGGGTTCGCATCTGCCTCCTCTCGCGTCAAAGTGTATACTCTTGCTGGAACTCTCACCTGTTGCCCTTGTTTCCCTTTCTTAGGACAAGTAATACTCATATGTCCTTTCTCTCCACATGTGTAACATTTTCTCGGAGGCATGTGACACTCTCCACCATGTGGTCTAAAACAATTTGGACACATCGGTAGAGGCGGCGCCTGTGGCATTTTCCCTTGATCGAACCTGGGACGCTTATTTGGTTCTCCTTGTCCTTGTCCTTGTCCTTGCTCCACTTGAAAATTTGATTTCGGCCTCTGAAATGGCATCGGCCTCTTATCATTTCTCCCAAACTGCTGCACCGGTTTCTGTTGAAATTGACGTCTGACAGCTTGCGCTTGTCTGATCCTCATCTCTGCTTGTTCAGCAATCTGGGCCCTTTCTGCCACTTGTGAGTATGTTGCTCCATGCAATCCCGCCATACTCACATCTCTGAAAAGCTCAGGCCTTAAGCCTTCCACGAATCTCTCCACTTTTAATGCCTCCGTACTCACCATATGTTCTGCAAACCTTGACAACAGTTCAAACTTACGAAGGTAATCTGTGACTGTCATGCCACCTTGCCTCAACTGTATGAACTCGTTCATCTTCATGGCTCTCACTGGTGCGGTAAAGTACTTGTTTCTGAAAAGTTCCTTGAACCTTTCCCATGTCATATTCGTGGCATCCTCGATACTTTTAATCGTATCCCACCAGTGGCCTGCACTTCCTCGTAACATGAAAGAAGCACACAACACTCTGTCCCCCTCTAGAATTCTACTGTATTGAAACATGTTTTCCACCGTGCGTAACCAATCCTCTGCATCTGTGGGGTCTGCTGCGTCCTCAAATATTGGAGGGTTCAGCTTTCGAAATCTTTCACAAACCATTTCCACACGTTCTACTTGACGTTGATTGTGATTAATATTAACCTCTGGCTGTCCACCCATATCTCTCTGTTGAATCAGTTGTTGTATCTGTTGGGACTGGCGCTCTACCAGTTCCATCAGGCGAGTAATCATCGCATCACTATTATTTCCTTCAGTAGGTGTTATTTGCTCAGCAACTCTATCACTTTCAGAACTTTCACCCATAATTCTTTCCATTGTGTCTACCAACTACAAGTCCTACACCACATGACCAATATAATTTATAAAACACATAACAACACAGAAGGAAAATAACACTTACACGCAAAGCTGCTCTCCCAAGGAATGAGTTCATGTACATAGATAGTCTGCAGGACCCAAACCGTGCTCTGATACCACTCTGTCACGACCCACTTTTCATAACTTATATTTCTTTAATTTACATAAATATCATCATCATAAAATTTGCACATATATTTTTTTCCTCACATAATATATATTATCCAAACGACCACACCAGTTTAACATACACAACTGGTTTCTGACACCACATCAATCCACACAAACAGGTGACAATATTTTTTTTATTACATAATAAAATATCAGCGGAAATAAAATAAACACACGGTCTAGCCCAACAGGTCGTCATCTATGTACATCCACTCGAAACCTTGTAGGAGCTCCACAGCTTTCACAGTACACCACCCACATACTCAAATATCATCAGGCTCACCTACAATGCATAAACTAATGAGACAAAAATCTCAGTAAGTAGAAATCATGCATGACAATGTATGAAAATGCAATTATTTCCTAATCTACTAATTTGTCTCTTTTATTTAGAAAACTGTTCACGTTGCGGGATCCCCACGACACACTTATAATATGCACCCCAAATGAGCTCAATGGGGACGATTTTTCCGAACCCCGACAATAGTGACGAGAACGATTTTTCCGAACTCTGGCAAAGTGGTAGGGACGATTTTTCCGAACCCCTGACAAAAATGTCGGGAACGATTTTTTTCCGAACCCTGACAGAGATGCATATATAGTGGCCGCACACACCATTAGTATCTTATTAATTTTAGAGAAAACACTTTTCATGATATGCATGGTATGCAACCAGTGCAATTAAATATACATCATAAATCATTTATGGCATCAATATCAACATTTAATTATAAATAAAATAACAACTTAATTTAATTCACACAAATCCACATCACCTTGGATCACACGGATCTCTTATAATAACAACTCCATCTTGGATCACACAGATCCTTATAACCAACATCTTCTCAAGTCATACGGATATATTTTTAACAGTTCCCAATCACACAGATATATATAATACAATAATATTATTTCAAATTACATAAATCCATAACATAATTATCACATATTAATCATAAATAATTTACACAATATATTTATGCATTGTAGTTGGACTTCTACTTACTTGAATTCCGACAATTATAGACCCGTGAAAATCCGTAATTAATTCCTTCCTTCCCGTTTCGATACACCTCCTTCTCTCCCTCCTTTTTTTTCAATATTCAAATTTTGGGCGTGAGGTAATAACCTCCTCATACCCATTTATATAGGCAAAATGGGGTTGGGGGTTGGGGTGTTCGATCACTTAAATCAAAAATTTTTTTTTTTAAATTAAAAAAATCAAATGGCCATGCACATATTAAATTTTTGCTGCCAACAGCCATGCATGTGCCGCCCATTTTGACTTTAATTTTTTTTTAAAAACGGCTGTCAGCCACAATTTGAAAATTTTTGGGTGATAAGGTGGCAGCACCTTTTTGACTAACTTTTTTCCTTTTTTTTTTTTTAATATTATTATATATTATATTATTATTATAATAAAAATACATGTGATACTTAATAATTAAGAAAAGTGTATTTATACACATAAAATAATTTACTCTTATATCCAAATTAATACACGTAAATATTTATGCACACATATATTCACATATTGTCACCATTATTATCACAGATGTCTCAAATAAAATGTAAAGATAAATAAAATTGAGAAACAATTACCACATAATTATAAAATACACATAATACAAATTAAATTATATTGACATACTAGTAGTGAGAAACTTGGGTATTACAATTTTAATATCGTCCAGAAAAATTGGAGCAATATTTCTACAACTCTGCAACTCTAACCAATCGCGTGGTCGCTTTTTATCCGAGTATATTGTCAAATATTCTACTTTCCATCACGTGGTCAGCTTTTTATTCGAGTATATTGTCAAATATTCTATTTTTGTCAAGTATTCTACGTGTTAGGGTTGTAGATATAGATACGGCAGACGCTGTGGACTCTTCCTCGTGATATCCATGACATGATTGGTATACAATTGGCCATACTTATATAAACTCATATCCATTTATATAGATACAGAAAACATCCTAATCGTAATTCATCGTACATATGCATTGATACAGATACGTAATATATACGGACGGCCTAATCATGATTCATCATAAATAATAAATATAGATACTCAAACCATATTCGTCATATCAACCTTGAAATATATAAATACGGAAAATATATTTCCCTAATCATGATAATTGTCACATAGTATAAGACCATAACAGCAAACTTGATCATGATAATTGTCACCTATACTCATAAATAATAAATATAGATAAGTCAAACCATATTCGTCATATCAACCTTGACATATATAAATACGAAAATATAATTTCTTAATATTGATAATGGTCACCTATTCGGTCTAATCATGATTCGTCATAAATAATAAATATAGATACGTCAAATCATATTCGTCATATCAACCTTGACATATATAAATACGAAAATATAATTTCTTAATATTGATAATTGTCACCTAGGATAAGACCATAACTGCAAACTTGATCATGATGATCGTCACCTAGACCTAGTATGAGGCGATAATTGAAATTTTGATTATATATGATAATTAATAATAATTACTTAAATCATGATATTCGTCACCTAGGATAAGACATCAATGCAAATAGCCATTTAGCCATTTAAACCACTTAGGATATGGATGTTGGGAATACTCTTAATCATGATCATCGTCACTTAGCATAAGTTCATAAAAAAAATATTATTTTCTGCAAATAATCTTACTAATATGCAGAAATACATATCAACATCTACCGATAACTTTTTAATTTGTAACAAAGAAAACAAATGAAGATGGAACAATGATTCAATGAATAGTTATATCAATTAGAAATGTGATTTGATTCAATGAATAGTAATATCAATCTAGTGGATAAAAAACTAAAATGAGGTATTTATTTAATTTAATGTATATACAAATTTGTCAAAAAAAAAAAAAAAACATTCTTTCAAAAGTTGTAAAATTCAGACCTGTAATGGCAATTAAGAATCCTCTCCAAACCAAGTTCATGATTTAGCATCTACACCACAATAAAAAAATTCAAATCACTCTTCACAGCAAGACAAGTGTTGTAAAAATCAAATCAAGAGGAGTGTTGTACAAATCAAATTAGACCTGGCGATTAAGAATCCTCTCCCAAACAAGTTCATGATTCAGCAAGACCACGAACCGCCATCTACACCACACCACAGGTCAACTAGTTGCACAACTACTTAAGACCAATCACCAACACAAACTATTTTAGAAAACTTTAACACCAATCACCAACACAAACTATTTTAGAAAACTCAATACGTCCATTTTGTCTTGAACTAGTTCCAGGTTGTCTGTGCAGGATTTTAGACCCTGAACATAACAATAATCACTCATTGGACTTTCTTCATTCGCCATAAACATATTAGGAGGATTTTTATACTGGTTAACATTCATATCAGCATTGTTCGAACTCGATGGGTACTCCGATGGGTTCGAACCACCACCTGCTGATGCCCGGTGCAGTTTCAGCTGCATAAGAACATCGTCACACTCCTTTTCAGCTAACCTCACTACTCTCATTAGTTGGGATATGAAACCTGTACATCCATAAACAGGATCGATAGCTCGCATATCAGATTCATATATGATGGATTTCATGGCATCATCTCTTTGAACCTTAGTTTTCAAACTCATGAGTACTTTAGTAACGTTGGACACTCCAAATAATCGGTGAACGTTTTGGAACATTTTGGGCATGTTTGATGGAAAATAGGGTGCTAATAAGCAACTGGGACTGCATTTTCTGCGTTGATATTTGCAGGCAGCACATGCCGGAGTGGTACCACCTTTCACCGTCATTTGGCCAAATATTAGAATTATAAGGTGAATAAAAGTGGTTTTCATTTAGTGAATTAGAGAGATTAAAAATATAATAATTAAAATGTGGGATATATTTATAAGGGAGTTTAGTGGAGGGAGAGAGAGTATTTTTTTTTTTTTTGGGATATTTAAGAGAGAGAGAGATGTAGATAAAGTGATTTAGTTAGCGGTGTTCGTGGGATTACGTTGGATTCGGCAAACTTATAACCACATTTACTAAAAAAATTACTATTTTAATTTAAATCCTAATGATTTTATAAGTTTCTACTAAGATGTGAAATTATGTTATTCTTTGTTACAAATTACGTCTAATACGTTCATGTTGTCTTAGATGCGTGTGTCATACACGATCTGATTTTATTAAGTATGGTAATTATGGTAGTATATCTTATAGTTTTTCGTTTGATTAAGGATTTTATTAAGTATGGTAATTATGGTAGTATATCTTATAGTTTTTCTTTTGATTAATTTTAACTTAATTGGTTAATTTAATGGCTAATAATTTGAAAGTTTGTTCTAAGTAAAGGTGTGAAATTATGTTATTAATTGTTTGTTACAAATTAGTCTTAGATGTTCATGTTGTCTTTGACGCCTGTGGCATACACGTTCTGATTTACTTAAGTACAGTACAGGGAATTATGGTAGTATATGTATATTAATTTTGTGTGTATGATTTATAACTAATAACATATGTACTATGTAGTATATCTTTTTATGGTAAGAGAATAGACTCGTATGTGTTTATTTTAATTTTACTGATCGCACTAATTAAAGTTTTATTTGTCGAATGATTGGTCATTTAACGTATAGAATTTTAACTATTCAATCACTAAATTTTACAAGGGACTAGCTTTATAGTATATAAGTGAATTATATTGATTAATAATTCAATGTTATTTCTCAAAATAAATACTTTAGTATGAAAAATATATATGAAATATCTTTTATAATAGAAAGAGAATTTAAAGAGGAACAACTGTCATTTGTTGACTTAGTTTTTTAGCAATGATTCTAATGTCATGCATGCATGGTGCGGATGATTGGGTCTATTTGGTTTATGCGTTTAGAATATGTGCACAGTTAGTGTCACGTTTTTCAAACTAAATTAAATTGAAAGGGAAAAATAACCCTATTGTAAATCTATTAAAAAAAGACAAAAGTTGTATCAGCTTCACATTATTATAAAACTAAATTAAATTGAAAGGGAAAAATAACCCTATTCTAAATCTATTAAAAAAAAAAAAAAGACAAACTCTTGTATCATCCTCACATTATAAATTTGTTAGTTTCCTTTTCAATTCTATTATATTATTAGGGCTTACTCGGTAAACTTAGTTTAATAGTTTGATGATAGATTTGTAATTAGTGAACAGTATTTAAATAATGAATAATTAATTTGTAATATATAAAAAATATTTAAAATTAATTAATACTACGAGAAATAATAAAAATTTATTGAGTAAATTTCTTATTCTTATAAATGAAAATTAAATTCTATTTAAAAAAAATGATTCTACAATATCAAATCGAATTGTAATACTCCCTAATGTTCCCTTGATAAGTGTTCGTTTGCTTTTTACAACGTGAATTAATGAGTATAATATTTTAAATTGTAATGAGGTGAGAGAAATATATTTTAATATGTAGTGGATAATTATATTTGTGTTGAGTGTGGACTATGCATAGCGGGTTGAGTATAATAATATTATTGTGTGTATCACATCAACCCAAAAAGGAAAGTGATGATTTGTATTGGGACAGATCAAAATAGCAAAATGAACACTTATCAAGGGGACGGAGGTAGTATTTACTTTTAAATGTTTAAATTCGAAATACAGTCTACAATTATTAAAAAACATATAACACTATTAAACAAAAATTTATACACATGGATATAAACTCAATTCGAGTAATTGAATATATAAGTCGATTCGAATACTTCAATATATTTAGAGTAGGTTTTGCATGAGACTTATAAAATTTATACACATGGATATAAACTCAATTCGAGTAATTGAATATATAAGTCGATTCGAATACTTCAATATATTTAGAGTAGGTTTTGCATGAGACTTATTACTTTCGTTATAAAATATTATCACTTTTTATTTTTTTACTTTTCGTAAGGAAATTTTGGGGCTCACACTTAAAAGACCTCATACTAGAAAGAGTCCTGACATGCACGATTTTGCTATTTTGGCTCACACTCAAAATACCTCATACTAAAAAATGTGTAGTCCACGCTTATTAACTCATAGAAATTCTCACCTCTAATCAATTTGGGATTTTGATTAAGAGTAAGTCTCTTGTGAGACGGGTTATTGGTGAGACGGATGTGAGACGGGTCAACCCGTCACTAAAGTATGCTTATTTGTGGTTAAAGTGTGCTTATTTGTGGTTAAAGTATGTCGATAATAAATCAAATTATAACACACTAATATCATACTTTAATACATAATCCAACATACTTTAAAAAACATGCATTAACAACCATTTAACATACTTTATTTAAATAATCGACATACTTTAACACGTCTCACAAACTGTCTCATGAAGGTAGTGTCTCACAAGAGAATTTGTGTTTGATTAATACCTGATCAACTTTTCCCCTCAAACAAACTCTCGTCACTAGAAATCAATTTGAAGCGAAAACATGTCACGCGCATTGATTAGTTTACATTTCTATTTAATCCAATACCATTTGAATATTGTAGTATTGGATTTGATTTGATTTGTTTACATTTCTATTTCCTACTCTGCCAAATTTAATTATTTTTCTCGTGTTGCTATTCTTTTAATAATGCTTGATTAACTTAAAAAAATAAATTTGAGAAGAAAATCACTAGAAACAATTAACTTATGGACTTCCACTGCTTACACACACATTGAGTTAGAATAAATTAATAATGATTTTATTTTATATAAACCTCAAACTAACTACCATTGCACTTATAGTTTTTTTTTTATTTTTAATTTTTTACCTATCGTTCACTCGAAAATAAAATGCAAAATTAATAGACCAAACAACCTAGATTATTTGAATCGAACAATAATTTAATTAGCTTACCATATGAATGTTGGACATTAAAATAAATAAATCGCTAAATAATAATAAAAAATACAATAATAATAATAAATTACGACCAAACTCATCAAGTTTGCCTACAAATTAATAAAATTCTGATTATTCTTATATTCATACTTTTTGATCAAATTCAAGTCAAGAAAAGATGATCAGGATTTCATTAATTATAAGGTCATAACATATAGTATTTCCTCTCTCCTCCCATGAAAATTCTTACACTTTTTCTTTTTCCTTTTTTCCTAAAACACTTTTGACAATGACAATAAACTTAACGAGTTAATCTCTAATTTACCAGATACACAAGGTCCTTAAGGTATAATATACGATTAAGAAAATTATTATTATATTTTTAAATTAAGACACATATACATTTTTATACTAATGAATATACTAATTTCGTACATATATTTTCATTTTAGACATTTCATTTTAATAATTACATTTTTCCTTATAGTAATGAAACCCACACAAAATAATTAAATTAATACTCCCTTCGTCCCACAACAAGGAGCGCATTTTACCATTTTCGTCCGTCCCAACACAAGAGGTGCATTTTCATTTTTAGTAAAAGAGACTCACACAAATTAACGTTTTCTCTCTCCATAACCATACACTTCACACTAATACACCTACCAACTATACATTAAAATATTATTTCTCTCACCTCAACTACCCCAACTATCCATTAAATATTATATCCCTTAATTTACATGCAAAAAAGTTATGTCAATCTTGTTGTGGGGCGGAGAGAGTATATTTTTATGAGTCTGCACCTAACACTAATATAAATACCTATTATATACTCTCTCCGTCCCGTTTCAAATTTTATATTTACTTTTTACACATAGATTAAGGAATGTAGTATTTGATCGGTGTGAAATTCACCTAGAATTTTGGGCTTAATTGCATTAATTTAATTGAATTTATTTGGCTTCAATTCAATAATTAAGTATGATTCTAATGAAAATACTATTAATTGCTTAATTAGTTTGAGAAAGGTATTTGTATTTATTTTTGCAGAAAAAGGGTGATTTTGAGGCAAAAATTATATTCTTGATAAGAAGAGAAAGATGTGGGAGAAAACGATGCTCAATTCGAAGTTAAAACGAGAAAGAAGGGGACAAAATAAAATTGAGATGGAGCATTTGGGCCGCTGCTGCTGGAATGGGTTGGACATTGGGCCTGCTGGACATTATTGTTTAAAAAAGGAAAGAAAATGGATTGCGGAGGCCGAGTTTGAACCCGTGACCTCCGCCTCACTCGCGCGTCCCTTCACCAACTGGGCAACAAGCATGTATGTTATAAAATCCGCCCAGAAAGTATCTTAAACTTGTTTTGGTCGCTGATTTAAATGAGAAAAAAATGATGCGGAGGTGGGATTCGAACCGACACCTCTTGGAGGCATAAGGGCGCCTCCAACCGCTAGATTACAACCATGCAACAAAGCTGTACGGATATATTATTTATTCTATTTTCCTAGAATCGAATTTTGAGCCAAAAAACCCATTTCCATCCTTGTCCCACATCAAAAACCATCACAAAATTCCACTTACCCTTCAACTATATACCCCTCATTTGGAAGCCTTCCACAACAATTCTCTCACTTGACTATTCAAAATTAATGAATTTCAAACATAGTGGATTACACTGTCAATGTTTGTTTAAGGAGTTGATAAAGCTTATGCTTTGCCATAACAACTCCAAATCAGTTGAATAGCTAGATGAGATGACAATGGCATAGCGGCTAATTTATATAATTTTGAGTCTGTTTAGTAAATGGTATTGCCTGTGAAATATTATGCATAAACACTTTATGTGCTTAATGTGTATCTGAGCAAAGAATTTTGATGCATTTGACTTTCCTTCTTAAGATTTGCATTTGTAAAGTTGTTGAATCTCGATATTTACTCTTGAGTTGTCTTTCATTTGAAATGAATTTATTGACTTAAGGAAACTAAACAAATGTTCCTCCAAGAAATTAGACATGATTAATAAGATATACTTAGAAGCTTGAAAACAAAAACGTTCATGGTTTCTATAAGTATTAAATGCAATTAATTAAAGATGACACTAACATTTTTTGATTTATATGCAGGAGTTATATCATGAATTCCATGCTCTTGACATATTTGAGCAAGACTATCAGCGAAAGATAGAAGAAGTAGATTCATTGCGCCCCCCTCGAAAAGGTTTTTGATGTTGCTATCATTTGAAAAATCTGTTATAGCTGATTTATGTTGAATGTTATTTAAAATTTATTTGTTGATTTAGATGTGCATGTTAATATTTATTGAGGTTTTGTGAATGTGGCTCTTGCAAAATGTCCATTTCCCTTTCATCGTCTTCTCAGATCACTTCCAAAAGTCTCGGAGATCGACATTCACTATCTTATATCCTCTGTTTCATGATTTCTATTTAGTTTCTTTCCCCGTATGTTGCTTAAATATGAATAGTTTTTTTTCTCTTGGAATTGAATAGAACTAAATTGCACGGAGGATTTGCTTATCTGCAAAACTTCATCATGTTCATTTGCGTAATTTTATACTTAATATCTGTCACTCATTTGAATTTAATTTTTTTTCCAGATATCGTTCTTTTTTATACCATCCTGTCGAATCACTCATGGAAAGTTCAATTTTCTTAAACTAATGCTTCTGTTTATTTATTAGTATATCTGTACTGCCAGCTTATTTTGCCTTTTTTTTCCCAGATTAGATGAATGGTTGCAAAGCACCTTAACATTCATCGTCGAACCTTTTGTCCACATGATGAATATTTCCTTTCCATAATATCTGAGAGGTAGGATGTTATTTCTCTTTTTTTTTGAATTTTTATATCGGCTTCCTAATCATTTCTTATTTGTCTATCTCTATTTAAGCGATCTGAGGGCCTAGAAGACCTCGCGTTCTTGCTGCCATTGAGCCAAAGATTTTAGTGGAAGTTCTCTTTCAATAACTACAATGATCAGGTTTCGTTTTAATAGAATCATAAAGAATTGTATTTTTTTTTAAATTATCTTGAGAATAAAAGTAGATGTTAACAATAATTTTTCCTCGCTGTAGGTGCGCCTTTTTTATTTGAAGAAGTTGAAGCTGCAAATTCCCATTGAGCACGAAATAAGAACCTTGCTTAAGTTTAAAGATTAGTATGCTTGAGATGGAATTTTTCATTGGCATGGATTAAGGCTGGATAAATCTTTAAATTATGCCCACCCATTCACCCTTTACTTAAAGGGTGCATACTATCCTATAGATATAATAATAAATAGTGGTTTTTTTTGTGAGTATGTAGCTTTAAATCATGACTTAGAATCTACTGACTTGCTTTTTTTTAGTTGACGATCTTCCTGGAGAGTCAAGAGCTGGTGTTGTGGCGATTGGTCTTCATCCAACCCTCCAGTTTGTGCCTCTCTTTTTCTCTCTATCATGTGTTTTGTCTAATTTTTTCTTACATTGCTCTAGGTGTATTCTTATCATTCAATAATGTGGTAGTTAAATGTACGTGAGGAATCTATTGAATAGTTTGTCTGGTGTGATGTAGTTTTTGAGAGCTTAATAGAGCCATTTTGCTTTGGTATTGATCTTTTTTTGTATTCATGACCTAACCTTTTAAGTGTAACATGTTTTATATTTTGTCAATACAAAGTGTATTTTTCATTTCATAGTATTGAGCATTCAAGAGAGTGAGCTCCTCTTTCTGGAAATTCTATGAGCTCAATAATGTGAATTTGAATTCATCCCGTACTACTGTGACACTTCCTTTTTTTGTGATTGCTTTACTTTGTTCATTGTTGAGTTACTTATATATCTTTTATTGCTTTATAATGGTATGGACAACAATATACTTTTCCAAGTGTTTACTGTTCGATCTTGAGCATGAATTGGTCTTCTAGGTCAACTCTAATTAAAGCGTGACCCATTTGACATCTTCTCTTCATTCTTTTGGGGTAACCCATTTGGTGAGTTGAGAAATATTCTTTTAGATAATTTTTGTATCTAGCTACTAATCTGAAAGTATTGGATATTATAGAAATTATCCTTCTAGTTTTCACTCATAGTCAATTGTACTCCGCAGTTTCTACAGTTACAGTGAACATAATGCTTTTTGATAAAAAAGATTTGAAAATAGTACATGTAAAAATGTATTGTTTAGGGAGGCTTTCAAAATTATTTGTTTACTGAATATATGTATACTTAGATACATGTACAAGAGACATTTACTGAATACAGATACGGTGATTGATATTTCTCTTTGGTAATGGATTTGATAACCCTTTGATCACCCTTTCTAAGTAGTTATATTTTCTTTCATTTTTATGTTTTTGTGTTTACTTTATAGGATCATATTCATCGTTATTTATCGATAAAGTACGAATAAGTAATTTTAGTAGAATTTGTAATATGTCAACTTTTAAAAGTTATGTTGTAGATACGGGTGATACATATATGGGTGATGGACATTAAGCTGAATATGGGTACGGGTGATGAATATTTTTGTTCGGTAATATCTTTGATAACCCTTCGATCACCCATTCTCTGTAGTTATATTTTTTTTCATTTCTATGTTTTTTTGTTTCCTTTGCAATTCCATATTCATTGATTATCCACCTATAAAGTGTGAATGAGTAAGTTTGATAGGATTTGTAAAATGTCAACTTTCAAAAGCTATGTTGTAGATACATGTATATATGGGCGATAGACATTTACTGATACAGGTACAGATGATAGATATTTTTGTTTGGTAATGACTTTGACAACCCTTCGATCACCCTTTTTCTATAGTTATTTTTTTTATTTTTAAATTTCCTTTGCAGGTTCATATTCATCGATAAAATCCGAACCAGTAAGTTTGGTAGAATTTGGAAAATATCAACTTTCAAAAGTCATGTTTTAGGTATGAGATATTTCTATTTGGTAATGGCTTTGATAACCCTTCAACTTTACATATCATCAACCTTTTTCATCATTATATATGTATAATCTTCCTCATGAAAAATTTTATCTAATGTGACAATTAATTTGTAGATTCTTCCAAATATTTAGTTCCATGCTCAAGCTCTATTACATGCTAATATCAACAATTGGGAAATTCAACCTAGAACGACAAACGTGTACTCATCAATCTGATCAACATCACCAGGTAAAACTATCACATTTCTCATGCTTCTTCCCAAACTAAGCATTTCAGTCCTCATAGTTATAGATGATATCGGTTTAAGAATCACAATCAAATCATGCAAGAGATCATTGTGGTTTTAGATTAAACTAAATTACTCTTCAATTCCAAGGGAATATTATTAACCTCATAAAAAATAAAAGTTTACATACAAAAATATTTAAAAAATATCCCTGTCCGCGTAACGCGAGGCCGTGTAAATACTAGTTAAACATTAAAATAAGATAAACAGAGTACATATTTGGGCGCGTAGCGCGTTGAATCAGTCAAGTGCAAAGTCATGCCCCGCATTGGGGCAATAGAATTCAAATCATGACCCCAAAGTCCTGTGTAAATTAAATAGGAGTACAAGTTGCATAAATTTTTGTCAAGAAATTAACAACAATAGTACTACGTACTAGTCAGCATTTACAACAGCCATGGAAGCATCTTGGAAGCTTCGAAGTCAGCTCATCGAATGAACAACAACATGAATCCCTATAAAAATCAGACAAATCCAAGAAAGACGTAAACCAAACAGTACCATCCAAACCTCAGCTTTCCGATCTCATCTTTTCTTACATCATCAAATCCTTTCTTTAATTCATGTAATGGAGTTTTTCAACAATGCCACCGCCGTCAGGCTTAAGGGCCATCTCGACAAGTACCTCGTCGCCGACGATGATCAAGAAACTGTACGGCAGAGCCGCAACGGCGTTTCAAAAAAGGCGAGATGGACGGTGGAGAAAGTAGACGGCAACCCCCACGTCATCCGCCTGCGAAGCTGCCACGGCCGGTACCTCGCCGCCTCCGACGAGGCTTTTCTGCTCGGAATGACGGGTAAGAAGGTGGTGCAGGCGTTTCAGGAGTCGAAGAGAGATGGGACGGTGGAGTGGGAGCCGATCAAGGAAGGATATAGGGTGAAGTTGAGAACGAAAGGGGGGAAGTTTTTGAGGGCTAATGGAGCTACGCCGCCGTGGAGGAATTCGGTGACTCATGATCTTCCTCATAGAACTGCCACTCAAGATTGGGTCATGTGGGATGTCGATGTTGTTGATGTTTCTGGTTTGGATGATGAGCAGTATTTGCCTAGTAATGCCTCCAGTTTCTCTTCCATCAGAGATGACGATGATTCTTGTCCGAATTCACCCGTGGTTGTGTCGGAAAGACGACTGTCCACGCCAGTCGATCGGCTTAGGAGATCGTCTCTTGCGGCGGAGAAACGGTGGCCGTCTATTGGTTCCAACGGATCTCCTCGCTACAGCGGCAGACAGGTACCGTCTCCGTTCTAGCAGAGTTTTCACGATTCATTTGTAATTTACAAAAATTACAAAAACTGTGTAGAAACTGAAAATTTACAAGACAAATAATATCTTTTAGTTTCTCACTCAAAAATTGTAAATTACAGGAAGGAATGGAGTTTTTCAGCAAAGCGAAAGCGGTGAGGCTACAAAGCCACCTCGGAAAATACCTAGTCGCCGATGAGGACGAATTAACGGTCCGTCAAAGCCGTAACGGCGCGTCACACAGGGCACGGTGGACGGTGGAATACGTGGACGGAAACCGTAACAGAATCCGTCTGAAGAGCTGCCATGGACTTTACCTCACCGCATCGGAGGAGCCATTTCTTCTCGGAATGACGGGTAAGAAGGTCCTGCAAACGTCGCCGGAAAAGAAAACGGACGTTGCGATCGAGTGGGAGCCCGTTAAGGAAGGCCTCAACGTGAAGCTCATGACGAGCGAGGGGAAGTTCTTGAGAGCTAACGGCGGCACTCCGCCGTGGAGGAACTCCGTTACGCACGACGTGCCTCATCGGACGGCCACACAGAGCTGGGTTTTATGGGGAGTGGATATTGTTGACATTTCGGATTCGGATCCGAATCTGGATTGTTTGTCGCCGCGGTCGAGCTTTTCTTCGGTCGCCGATGACTTTTCCGGTTCGCCGGATACCGGTTCGCCGATGGTGCAGTACACTCCGAGCCGGTTCGGGAATATGTCTACCAAACAGGTATACTTTATTTTCTTCATTTTCTTTTTTACTTTATTTCTGGTAATTTATTTGTGAGAATGGTCAATGTACTTTCTCTTTTTAACAAAATTTACTGGTTGTAGCCAAATTAATTTACTTGTGACCAGTTTTACTTTATAAAGTTCCACCTTGGATTCCAAGTAATTTTTTGTAATTATTTATGATCAATATATTATAAAATAATAATAAAACGACACTGATTGAGCTAATCTAAAAAGTCCTGCTTATATAAATAAATAAATAAGTATTAAACAAATACACAGTAAATCAGTATACTGCATAGTATACTATTGGCAATATTTAACCTACCACTTCTCTTACAACATCATTAGATAATTATATAAATTATTTTCAATTGTCAACTGGAATTCGAGGTGGAATTTAACAAAGTTAAAATTGATGACATGTAAATTATTTGATGACAGCTCTAGTGAGCAGTGATCATGATTAATCTTTTTATAAAGATTAAAAAAATACTGGGACATGACCTACTAAAATAATAATAATAATAGAAAAATAATAAACTAACCCAAAACAAAATAATTAACGTACAAATATAAAATGCATTTAGCTGTGTTGGAAAATATAAAATTTTCTGTTTCACTCGTTACTGAATTTGGTAAGGATGACCAGATCAAAGTCAAATTATGAGTTTTTAATGTAAAATAAAGAAACAAAAAAATGGAAAAAGGTGCACATGAGGTGGCCTACATTGCATCCCATCAACATTATAAGCAATTATTTTTTCTGCAGCATTTAAAAGTTGGTTAGATTTGTTATTTAAATACTTTTTTATTTGTCAATGCAGCATAAAATAAAGTGATACTACTAATTTAAAATAAATTATTACTATGTGTAATAGATTAATAAATAAATTCAGTCAACGTACAACTCATGGAGGCACCAATTCTTTCTCCAAGAAATTATAAAGAGTTTAAGATCTGATTATGAGGGGTCAATGATTTAGGAATTACAAAGATAGAAATGGAAATGCAGTGTAAAGTCAAACAGATCTGATTGTGATCGAGTGAATGATTTCGGAAATACAAGGGTAGAAATGAAAATGTAGATCTAAACTGTAGTTCAACTGGGGATTAAATTTGTTGGGAGATTACTTATAATTAATTAATTACTCATCTTTAATTATCAATGCTTTTTAAAAACAAATTACTCTGCTTTACATGTTAGATTGAGATTAATTGCTTTGTCATCAATCTTTGACATATATGCATAAAATATGCATAGATATAATAATAGTAATAACATCTATGTATACATACATTTGATTGATTGATCATCTAATTAATTCAATAATATTATCATACGTTTTGTTTGAATTCATAATATAATTATTTGGTATGAATAATACTACCCTCAATCAGAGAAAGGATTTCCATCCATATTAAAAAATGCAATTTTATTTTTTAATCCAGATATACATTTAATTATACGAAAATTAAAGCATGTCAATCCCAAATTTTTAATCCCTCATTTGAATTTGACTTCATATGAAAAACAAGGAATTACATCCATGATCTACCTTACCCTCTCCAAACCACCCCACCAAAAATACAAGAAAAAATATCTGTTCATCCATCTCCCAAATCCATTTCAAACAACATACATTATACAGATCATCTCTTATAATGCAGGTATAATTATAATTATTACACAAAAATTCATAAATTGTTTGCATGTAGATATGCTTATATATTCATATGCATATTTGCATGGATCACGTGATCACATTTCATTCATATATATATCAATTATTTTAGGCTTCTGGAATGGATTTCTTCAAGAAAGCCAAATCCGTGAGGTTGAAAAGCCACCACAACAAATATCTAACAGCAGATTCTGATGAAGAAAAAGTGATTCAAGATCGATCAGGCACTTCCAAATCTGTCAAATGGGAAGTAGAATTCGTCGAAGGAGCCGAAAGCGTCGTTCGTTTGAAGAGTTGCTATGGGAAATACCTTAAAGCGACAGACGAGGAGTACCTCCTCGGCGTGACTGGCCGGAAAGTTGTCCAGAGCCTTCCAAGGAAGCTCGATTCTTCGGTGGAGTGGGAGCCTATTAGAGATGGCATGTTAGTTAAGCTGAAAACCAGATATGGCA
The DNA here is from genome assembly GCA_023678885.1 of Pogostemon cablin. Classification (NCBI taxonomy): domain Eukaryota; kingdom Viridiplantae; phylum Streptophyta; class Magnoliopsida; order Lamiales; family Lamiaceae; genus Pogostemon; species Pogostemon cablin. Next base: position 25,432,513 of record CM043001.1, on the reverse strand, counting down.
ACTTCTTGCGTGCAAATGGTGGCTTGCCACCTTGGAGAAACTCCATTACTCATGATATCCCTCATAGACACCATGATTGGGTTTTGTGGGAGGTTGATGTTGTCGAGATTCAACCCGATTCATCTCCTAAAGTCTCACGTTCCGAGTCCTTGGACGATGATGAATGGGAATCCAAATCTTTTCGCCTTCGTGTTCCGACTCATGTGGTTTGTTTTTAGTCCCTTTCTTTATTGACTACATTGTGCAGCATCTCCTGTTGCATTGCACGGATGATTGCAGTCTGTACAGATTGCAATCATCCGTTTGTTACATCAGGAGATGCTGCACAATCTTCTTGTACTAGATCATAATTTAGCTTTCCTGATTAGTAGTTTATGAGGTGTTTGCAAAATATTATGCTTTTTTTTAGTTTTTAATAGCAAAAATGAGCAAATGTGGAGTGTAAAAGTAGAAGCAGAGATAATAAGCTTCTAAAAGCTTTTGCAAACACCTCTAATGTTCGATTAATAACTCATGATTGGTTGTTTTCTAATGATCAGCGTCGTGGATCTTCGGAAGATTCGACAAAGAAGTCCGAAGGGAGGCAAATATACTACTACGTGGTGGACGAAAATGGGAATTTCAATGAGGCAATTGAAGAAGCTTCGTTTGTGTTTAAAGGGCATGGATTGGAGGACTTATCTCAGAGGTTGGAAGAAGAAACCGGTCTTGAGGACATAATCGTTTGTTCTAGAAACATCGTTAACGGAAAGCTGTTTCCACTTCGCTTGTCTTTACCTCCCAACAACGCAACCATGCACGTCGTCGTTGTTCCGCCCACCTCTGCAGGTTAGTCATAAATTCTTGTATGAAACAGAATTGTCTTTCATGTGTGCAACTAAATTTAGATTGATTAATGCCAATACAGTGTTGAATATAACTTAATAACTAGTCTTAAAATGATCAAGATTTTATATCTGATTTTAATTCCATTTTCTTGAATACTAATGATCTTCGTTGATGATTTGACAGTGGCGAAGGATTTCTTACCACCAACTCCAACATCTGCATGACATTTTGGTCCAATATTGTAGCATATGGATGTAGTCATCCAGTATTTTTGATTGTGTGGAAATATATTCATTGATTTGTATTATAGGTAGCAGTTTTTAAGGAGGCACTACTCATATATGTCATTCTTTTGTGTAAAAACGTTAGGTACATAAAATTGAGTGTGTTCGAATTTGCAACCCCCCATTTGTTCATATAGACTGTAAATGATTTTCTATTGTAATTTGTATTCCTATATTTCACATGGAAGGCAACTGCTCAAGATGATTTGAGATGTTTGATCCACTGTTGACATATAAATTTGCAATGTTTCATGTATGTAGGATAAGATTAGTCCCTGTGATTTATCGTCACTCTGCTTGCCCGATCATATATGCGGTCAATTTATCGAACACCTTCAATGCAATAAGGCTGACTTCACTTGGGCTATCTTCTTAGATACGAATAAGATAGTCAAAATTGTCAAATATAATCAATTTGGATGTCAAAAATCATTGTTAACAACAATTTAAATTATAACCATTCTACTTGTTACCAAAATAACCCCACATGCCACACCCTATTTTTTAATAGTTTAGTTATTCGTACTGGTTATGATATCAGAGCCCTAATATGTTTTACGCATCCAACACTGAATAATTAAATTTTAAAATAAGGATGATTTCTATCACTCTCAATAATATAATGTACTATGTATTTATTTTAAACTACAAATACAAGATAAATTTCGCTCTTAAAATGAATTACCCATGGGAGAAGTTGAGGATGCAACTGAGGAAACAGCCTCATGAGTAGAGTCACGTCCAGCATTTTACAAAAATTGCACCAAATGTGGGTTGTATAAGAGATTATTATTGCTAACATTAGTTTTAGTTATTCTTTTTGTTCAATTTTGATCTAAAGATCAAATATGAATTTGACATATTAATTTAAAATTAGTATAAAAATGTTAGGTACTCTTTTATCCTAAATCCAACCAATATAAAGTTTTTTCTTATTCAATTTAAGAATACAACTTGAAAGCGCCTGCTAAATTGATGCACCATAGAAATTAGTAGTACAAAATCTTTCACAATCATTACAATTTGTTGGATAGATAACATGGAGTGAAAGAGAATTTGTAATGGATGCCATGTAAGAGAGAGATAAGATTTTTCTATGAGTAGTTATCAATTATCAAATAAGGTTACCTATTTAATTTCCTTAGGAACAACTCTAAGTGTAGGCCGGTTTTTAGGGATATTGGATATTATGTTATATTTTGGTGTTACATTTATTTTTACACACATTAGATCAGTGATATTAAATGGGTGACACGTACGTGCATAGAAAAATATCAATTTTTCTCAGGATTAATAGTTAGGATACGTGTCAATCGTTATACGTTGCTCTTCGACTCTGCTTCCACAAAACTGCCCTACAGAATGAACGCTTTCCCGCGATTTGCCCTCCATACCGAATTCTTTTCGAAATTCTCTACGTTCTCCAGAAATCCTGTTTATCACCTTTTATCAGAGCGCAAAAGAAAGTATTCTGCTGTTGTTTTTTCGCTATCCAAGAAGGTGAACTGTTTTTCTTTTCATTATCATTTTCTTCCGGTTGAATAAGTTTCAATTCTTGAGTGTACGGAGTTTGGGTGGGTAGCCAGCTGAAGAAACGTTAGTGGTAGTAGGCGGTGGCGCAGCCGGAGTGTATGGAGCGATTAGAGCCAAAACCATTGCTCCAGATCTTGAAGTTATTGTTATTGAGAAAGGGAAGCCTTTATCGAAGGTTTGTAGGTTTATGCTGAGGTTTATGTGATTTTATATGTGTTTGAGTTAAGATTTCTGGTGTTTTTTTTTTAATTTTTATTTTACTCTCAATGAGTTGCATTCTTGCGTTTTACAGGTGAAGATTTCTGGTGGTGGCCGGTGTAATGTCACAAATGGTCATTGCACTGATAGAGTGGTAAGAATTTTATCTTCTAATGAACCTTCAGTTGCTATTTAATTGGATGACAATGGTGAAAACCGTGCTGGAAAAGTTTAGTTGTATTTGAAAATGGCTTATATGTGTTTGTGTGCTTGTAAAGTAATTTGTGGAATCAGCTCTACTTGTGAGGGTCCTGGCATTTGCTTGATTTGGATAAAAATTATGTAGTCTTTATGCCTAATTTCCTGCTAAGATGTTTTAGTTTTTTTCTTTTTTATTACTATTTTATGATCAACCTTGAGCTATTTACTTCGAACTACTGCTCCCTATCTTAATGTGAGTAATTCAGAATTTGAGAGTAGAGATTGTTTCATCAACTATATTGAATGTTAAAGGTATTATGAACTTTGTCCTGTTATGCTCTCCTTTATTTCTTTGATTGGATTATACATGTTTCAGAATTAACTTATTCTGTGAGTGTTGCTAATATGATTCAATGTTTGGTGAATGACCAGAAACTCGTTTTTATGAAGTAATGTGTGTTACTAGTGTCATAAACGCTGATACTGACGACTGACATAGGTTCTGGCAGGAAAATATCCAAGAGGTAATAAAGAATTGCGAGGAACATTTTTCAACACTCATGGCCCAATTGATACCATGTCTTGGTTTTCGGATCATGGAGTGGAACTTAAGGTAATTTAAAATTTCAATCCTCTTAGATTGATTGTTTAAAGTTTAGAATATCTGAGCCATTTTACTTTGTTTCTCAGACTGAAAGTGATGGAAGAGTATTTCCGGTCAGTGACAATTCATCTACTATTATAGATTGTCTATTGTCTGAAGCAAAGAAGAGAGGGGGTAGGAATTTCGTCCAATTCTCACTTGTCCCATCTAGGGCTATTGTTTTTGTAACTTTAGAAGCCAATGCGCATCTAATGCCATATGATGCATTGATATAGAAGGACCTGGATGCTGTTATACCAATTTGCTAAAGCATCAATAGCTGTTTCAAAACTCCGCATGCTTTATCTGATGCTATTTGAGATAATTGTGTAGTAGTGTGTGGCCGTGTGCTTAGCATAACTTGTGTTTCTCTTAGCTTCATAATGTTCCTACAAGCAATTAATGCTGACTTCTTGTTTCTATCAGTTCTATTGCAGACTGGAAAAACTGTTACAAGTGCATCAACAGCTGATGGCAAATTCTCCATCAAAGTTGAAAAACGCACTGTTGATTTTGTTGAGTATGTTGAAGCTAATTACTTACTAATTGCTAGTGGTAGTAGTGAGCAGGTTTAATCTAAGATTCATCTTTTCTGCTCATTATACTTTCTTATTCTCTTTATGTATTCGTCTTTAACCTTCACTTATAATGTGCCAGGGATATAAACTTGCTTCTCAACTTGGTCATTCTATTGTGAAACCTGTACCTAGTCTATTCACTTTCAAGATCGACGATTTTCAGTTAGTAGAATTATCTGGGGTAATATTCTCCTGTCAGTTTTCCTGTATATATGCCTCTAATTAACTCTCAGAATTGGGAAAATCTGTGGAATTCTTTTATATGGTATAGAACATTTTTTTGCTAAGAATTTGCCGGTTACAGTTGGGTTGTGCTTCAAGAATCAGTTAGGTCTAGAAATCTTTAATTATTAAGGCTAGAGCTCTATCTTTTTCTGTTTACATTGTAACAACTTTTTACATCGACTTTATCTCGTGCTTCATTGCAACCCAAACATGTTTTTAATCATCTCTAAACCACTCACATTTTTCATGCATGCATGCACACCATCAATAACTTTCGATCAGGATTATTGATATTGTAATATGCATTGTTTTGTATTCCCAGCAAGATCCTTACTCCATGTCATACTCTCATGTGAGCATATAATTATTTCTTTCTATTTTTTATCCTCTTTCTGAGAAGGATCCTGAGTGGATACTTCAAGATTTAGGTTTAATTACAATTTTATTTCATTAAAGATACTGTGTGAATTCATTGGGATGCTGCTTTGTTTCCATTTTGACGTAATTGTCTCATCCCTTGCCTTTTGATACCCAGGTTACATTTCCCAAAGTCAAAGCTAAATTAAAGTTGGAAACTGTTTCCAAGAGCATACCTGAGCATACACAGGCAAGAGTTTGTGCAGCTATTTAGCACTTGAGTGGGATAGATGCTAATTTGATAATTGTATAAAAGGTTGGGCCAATGCTGGTGACACACTGGGGTTTTAGTGGGCCAGTGATTCTTCGGCTATCTGCATGGGGTGCACGTGATCTCTCAGATTCTGATTACAGAGGTCAGAAATGATGTTATCTTCTTCATCATCCTTGCACGTCTCAGGATCTTCTTAACAATTAAACAATCCTCTCCCAGGTTCACTTCTTGTGGACTTTGTTCCTGATCTTCATGTGGAAGATTTGAAGTCACTGCTAGTTGAACACAAGAATAAATTTGCGGTAATTTATGTTTTCTTTCAATACTTTATTTTGCACTTCATTATCATTTAATAGAAGGAAAATGCGAAGAGCAAAATAAAAAATCTCTAATTTCCACTAATGAGGAAAAGTAATCTGATTAATTCACATCAGATGCAAAAAATCAACAATAAATAGTTATTGCATTTTGGCGACATCGGTTCTTGGTTATAAAATCATTGAATCCTCATATAATTTAGTTCCTTTAAGGAAGCAATTACATGTTAATTGAGGACAAAATACTACAGCTATTGCGGTAATTTCCCTGTATCTAATCTCTCTTTCTCTCTTTCTTGTGCATTTGAAGAAGCAAAAAGTTATGAATTCATTTCCTTCAGAATTTGGCCTTGTGAAGAGATTCTGGAGATACGTTTTGGAACGAGAGGTAGAATGGCCACTGCACTTAAACTTGATTTGATATTTTCTCTCAGCTATTTTCCTTTGTTCATTGTTGACATATTTGTTACACAGGATTTATGTGGAGATCTTTTGTGGGCTTCTGTATCCAACAACTCATTGATGTCAATTGCTTCTTGTCTGAAAAACTGCACTTTCTCTGTGAAAGGGAAGGTACATTCTTAGTCTTATCTTTACCATTCTCAATCTTCCAGTTTCTATGTTTTAGAGATTTATCAGTACCTGCCATGCAATGAAGGGTCAATTCAAGGATGAATTCGTCACTGCTGGAGGTGTTCCTTTATCTGAGGTGCAATCTCTCTCTGTGAGCATATGCATGTGTCTGTCTATCTCTGTGTTTGAGTGTGTGCAGTGTGTATGTAGCATGCAGGTGTTTGATCATGAAATCTCCTGTTGACCATTCCCGGGATCTTTACAGATATCCCTGAGTACCATGGAGAGTCGAATCCAGTCGCATCTATTCTTTGCTGGGGAGGTATAGTTTACATTAGAATGGATTGCTTTTTGCATCATATTGTGAGTTAACTGCATGCCATACAAAATTTAACTGATTGGATCGTTACTTTGCTTTTTAAAACTGATATTTTTATAGGTATTGAACATCGACGGTATAACTGGAGGCTTCAATTTCCAGGTATATGACTTTTGTATAGGGTGTTGTGAGATGAATGTTTTACGGTATTAATCACAATAGATATGCACTCCGACAGGTCATTATCTCCTTACTATAGCTGATTTAATGTTCTGTTTTGAATTATTTTGTTTAGTACAGCAACAAACAGCTTTCACTTTGAAATTCATACAACCCATTCTGGCTTGTATTATAGATCATGTCCACACATTTTGCTAAGTTGTACATAATATGAACTGGCTAACGTGCTACTCGTGGTCAACTAAAAAAAGATTCACCTCGAGCTTAATCTTGCTCATATGCCTTGCTTATCTAGTTTTACCTTTTTACTTCTAGTACTCCAATTATTTTGAATAATATACAATATTCTTCATATAAATAAAATGAAAATCTTTAATTGAGAGTATGTGGTCAAGAAAACTGTTCTAGGTCGAGATTGAGCAGATGTTTGAGCATCAAGTTTCCCTCTTCGATTCAAGTGTACACTGCTCTACTCATTTACACCCTACTCATAAATAGAGTTTTTTGTAACTTGCTCGTTTATGATGTTTGAAAATTTTGCTGCCTTATGTTCTATGAGTTAAATGAGTGGGAGTGATGTTGGCTTCTTAAGAATTAAGAGTAATTTTCTTGGCATCATGTTTATCTAAAGAAGATGGATCATCTGATTGATTTCTTGTGATAATAGTTTAAATAATTCAAGAATTTGACATCCCAACTCTGATTAAAGCATTATTAGTTCAACATGTGATATGTTTTCTGTGTATTTTATGTAAATTATTTTTTGCAGAACGCTTGGTCGGGTGGATACATAGCTGGAACAAGTATTGGAAACATCACAGCAGCAGCTAATCTGAAGGAGGGAGGCGTACGGCATTAATAAAAATTACTACTAATATATAAAGATATTGGGAATTGAGATTTAATAAATCCCATTTATGTTTATTAAAAATTTTGGAGTATTTGTTTTCTACTTTTCTTATTGTATTGTACAGCCTTTGAGATTTTTTTATCTTTTTCCTTTTGCAAATTTTTGTGGTTGGCATTATCATATAAAATAATAAAATATGTGTGTAAAATAATTGGCACTATAAATCCACTGTCAATGAGATTCATGAGTCATCAGATAAGTGGTGACTCATCTTGCCTTTGGAGTTCCCTAAAAGTGGCCAAGTCACATCATTTATGTGGAGTAATTTGTAGTTGGATTTTCGGCTTCATGTGGCTTCACTTTTCTCGTGCTTATTCACAAATGGATTATTACATTTCCATATTCATCTTTTATTCCATATAAATGTTTAAAATTCAATACATACGTTGAGGGTTTAATAGTAAATTGTAGGATATAATTTTATTATATTATGAAATAAATACCAATAAATATGAGAGTAGAATAAGAAATTCAAGTTGCTTATTCTCATATGTGTTTCAGAGAATCAGTGTCCTACTCTTTTTTTTTTTTTACCATAAAGGCATAAATAAATCTACATATACTAATTTTTTCATTTCGTAAATAAGTTTACACTTAAGAGAAAAAGTAATACACAGTTTAATAATCTTTTGGAATACTTTAATTTTAAAATTGATACAAGTAAAAAAAATAATATTTCTAAAACTGTGATTCTATAATATAGTTATAAACTTTATTATGGAGGAGGAATTACTATTAGTTCATCTTACACCTTGATTGTTCATATTCAAATATTTGTTAAGGTTAACATTTTTATAAGTGTAATTGTTATATTAACTCTTAAATAAATTAATTACCATGTAGATTCACCGGAGACTATTTCATGAACTATAAAAAGAAATTGTATGTTGAGAAATTAACTGCAAAGTTGATTGATTTCAATATGCACAACTTTGAATATAAAATGTTAGTGGGTTTATAAAAAGTATTGATTACATTATTAAAAAGTATTAATTTTTATATTAATTCAATTGATGTATATTTAAATAAGTACTATTAGCTATTTTAAAATTTTTATTATTTTTTAAGGGAACACTTGTATGATATTGTCTTGGTAGGCTCATTTTATACTTCCCTAATTAATTATAACTTTTCATTTAAAATATTATCACTTTTCATTTATTTATACTATAAATGGTTTATGAAATATATCATTATTATCTCATTAATAGAATTTTTTATTTAAAATGTTATCACTTTTCATTTATACTATAAATGGTTTATGAAATATATCATTAATATCTCATTAATAGAATACTATCATTTTTCATCAATTAAATATTACTTTTTCATTAAAATGGTCAACTCCTCTTATTAATTTCATGACAATTATTTCGTGTGATGGTTTCACACGAATCTTTATTTAAAAAATGTACTCCATATATGTAGTCAAGTTGCACTTGCACAGAATCACAAAACTATTTTTTTTTTCAATATCCTTGAAAAACTTCATTTTAAGATTTGGGTGGAGTATGCATAGGCGAAAGTATACATGGTATACATTGAAATTAGATTATATATGTCTATATTTACCATGCACATTTATTCAAAATTAAAACTATATATTAGTTACAATTTACAAACATATATTTTATAAATATGCATTAAAAAAAAACTTAAGATATTATGTTGGATTGATGGGTGCTTCGCAATTGTTCTCAAATACTCTAAAAACTATAAATATAATTCCACGACCACAAAATGACTCAGATCTTTTAATTTATATACTCCCTCCGTCCCATATTTGTCTTCACGGTTACTGTAAACACGAAGTTTAAGAAAAGTTATTTTTAGATCAACTTTATTGACTTTTGAAGAGTATTGTGGTATTTTTAAGTAATAAATAAATTATAAAGTATGTTATGTGTGTTAGGTGAGAGTGGTATTTTTGAAATTAAGGTAATTTTTGAGGTTGTTGATTAATGTGAAGTTTCCTTTGTTGGGTGGTGAATATAAATGTGGGACGAACGAAAATAGAAAGTGTGAAGATAAATGTGAAACGGAGGGAGTAAGTGTGATCGAATGAAAGCGAAATATGGCAAGAAAAAAGGCAGAACTAGAAAAAAGCAGGCAACTCATCTTAGCTACTGATTGTTGTATTTCTGTGGCAGGAAAAATGAAGTCATTTCTTCGAATATCCACTGCCTATCAATTTCAATCAAATGTCATATTCAAATTACTGTATTGGGAAAATCATAGTAATACGTCAATAAAGATAATAAAGGAGGATAATATTTGACCGTTCAATTACATGCGTAATTTTTACATAAACACCGATTAAAATCGTTTCATAAAGAGTCTATATTTAAAAGAGTAATATTCTCTTTCTATAAATTTTTTTCTAAGACACTCTTTTGTGAAATGAATTTTTTGTGAGACTAAGATGAGACAGGTCGATCCATTATTAAAGTATGCTTATTGTATATATAAAATATATTTATTTCTAATTAAAGTATGTTAATAATAAATTATATTATAACACGCTAAAATCATACTTTAATGCATAATCAAGCATACTTTAGAAAACATATTTTAACTATACTTTAGAAAACATATTTTAACTATACAATAAGTATACTTTAGTGATGGGTTGATCCGTTTCACAAATAATTCGCCTCACAAAAGACTTTTTCATTTTTTTTACATATTAAAAATTAAGGCAAAAACTTGTGTGCCCATGAGAATACAATAATTTAATACTAATTTTTGTCATTAATTAATATTTTATTTTTGTATTCTAGGGGTGTGTCCTTAGAGACCAATTAAAAAAATTAAAGTGTATACTACATGGAGTGCGCCAGAGACTATTGAAGTTGCACTAGCTTTCAAACTTTGAAAATGATTTTAAAAGCTGTTAAGAGATATACGTCCGACCCCAACCACAAAATCTTCTACTAATATTTATTATCAAACTTGAATAATAAAAAAAATGCAACTAACACGAACCAAAAAAGTTTCGGTCACAGCAAAAAAAGAAAAGGATAAGGACAAGTAGACATACATTCGGGTTCGGAGCGTATTCTATTTTGAAAAATTAGGAATCGAAATTGAACCGATTTCGATTTCGATTCCTTTAAAAATGTGTCTTTTAAAGAAAAAAAATAGTCGGCTTTCATGTTCGAATTGGAATTGGAATATTTTCGATTTCGCTTCGAACCACCAGTTTCTCTGTTCAAACAATCGGTTCTGAATAATATGTCCATATCTGGTAGAAGCCATTTTTCGTCATGGCAATTGTGGCCGTCCAATTTTTAAATTACTGCAACTAGATGGACTTTTAATGGTGTGATGATCATTATAATGTTTTTTTTTTCACCAAATAGTATTTAGGTCTACCGAATCATACTCCCTGATAAATTGCATTTAATCAGCCTTGTAAATTATTGAATGATACTCATTGTTGATGCGTGTTCTTGGCTCGATAATAAGTGTTTAAGTGATAAAATTATTTAGAAATTGAACAAAAAACGAACACAATCAATCATAATAGAACCACAAGCAAAGGGATCAAAACCAATAAAAGACTCAATTTTCACCAAAGAACTATATTCAATTTTATTACTCTCCATTAGAACAATACTCATAAACCACCAAATCTTACAAGTGTAATTTCTAAAGTGAGTGCGAGTAACCTGCCTCTCTCATGTGAGAGAGGCTATTTATACTATCTAAAAATCCTAATCCGGGGCCAATCACCTTGCGCCACTTGGATGGAGACAAGCCGTCTTTAATGGAGCTGTCTGGTACGCCGACCAGCCTGAGAAGGAGTCTGGATGCCACTGGTTGCTTTTGCAGGGTTTCGCAGAGCGCCTCCTCCGTCCTTTGCTGGCTTCCCATTGGTAGTTAGGGTAAGATGCGCCAGTCAGTTGCTGTCTTCTAATTAGGATTGCTGTCCAAGACATCTCTTCTTCCTGTTAGCCTTGTCTTCTACCCACTTGTCAGTCTTCATGACGTTGTTTGTTCTTTACTGCACCGCTTCTGTTGTTCATTTTGGTCCTCGGACAGATTGGCTTCCCGTGTTGTGATGCTCGCCCGAACTCTCGGACAGGGGGGAATGCCGCTGAGGTTCCCTGCCGAGGGTGTTTCAGGTTTCGGCCCCTTTAACGGGTTCCTTCTTTGTTCTTTCCCCTTTAGGCTGTAGTGATTTTCTTGGGCTGCCTTGATTGTCCTTTCAGTACCCATCCTCGAGCTTATTAAGCATGAAGATATTCTACCCATAACCCTCGTTATTATTTTAGGCACACTTTTTAATTTAATAATTTTGTTTAATAATTACGTTATGTGGGTAAGGAAAGCAATAAAAAACAAAAATGAATACAGGTTGGGGGGGGGGGGGGTGGGGTATGATGGAGAGTGACTTGGAACCGGGATACAACAATCCGCAAATCCGTCCTTTTCATGGAGAGTGACTTGGCACCGGGATACAACAATCCGCAAATCCGTTCCAGTTTCCACCCAATTCACGCCCCCACCCACCCCACCCCTCCCCTCCCCTTTTGCATATCCCAGAATCATATCTCCCTCTCTCTCTCTTTCTCTCTCTTTTCGGTTGCTAAAAGTTCGCGACCTTTACTTGGATTACCTTCACGTTTTCTCGTGATTTTTGACTGCTTGTTCAACGACGGAATTCGCTATCCTAGTTCCAGTATTTCCATTTCGAAGGTCAGCTTCTCTGGTAACGTATTACGCTCTTATTTACAGCTTCAGTTGATGTTGTTTTTGATTATTTTGAATGTGATGAATGAATGCGGCTGCTATGTGTTTTGTTTTGGTTGAACTTGAGCAGTGAAGGAAGAGATAGACGAATATTTTCACATTTTCGTAGTTCAAAATTTGGAATGGAGGGGGAAGAGGAAAGTCTGTATAAGAAGATAACTGTTGGAGTGTGTGTTATGGAAAAGAAGGTGAAGTGCGACTCCGAGGTTTTGTTCCTGTTTTCCATTTTCACTTCACAAAACCATGCACCTATGGTTGTAATTCTATAGACGTTTACTGATTTTGTTTTTCCTTCTTTTTTTTTTGTGTGGCTGTTTGATTGTTTTAGGCCGTTTCGGCGCCGATGCTGCAAATTTTGGAGAGACTGGAGGCTTTTGGAGAATTTGAGGTAATTAACTATGTTGAATTTTTTTGAATAAAATAGCCAATGAAATTTTGCTGTAGTGATAAGAGTACAACTAGCAGTTTCATGTCTGTTGTGGCCTTGTGGGTATGATATTACTTTGTTAATGAGAAAAACAAAATAAATTTTATTGAGTGGTGCAGATAGTGCATTTCGGGGACAAAGTAATCCTTGAAGAGCCCATCGAGAGGTGATTTTTCTTCGTTTATATATTGATTAAATTGACTGATATAAGATTGTGATTTAATTTTTAATTTTTTAATTTCTTCTTTCTGTAATACCATTCTAAAATTTACTGAGTTGCCCAACTTACGTTTGTTGCTGATACCTCTTTCACAACGATTGATCTTAAATTGCAGGTGGCCTATATGTGACTGCTTGATTGGCTTTTATTCTTCAGGCTATCCTCTGGAGAGAGCTGAAGCATATGCTGCACTAAGAAAGTAAGTTAACATCTTTCAAATTTGACATGAATCTCTTTTTACCCTTATGTTTGACATGAAATGCAATTATTTGAACACATGATCTTGTCTATTCTGTTTTTGCCATAAATTATCTCTGATGCTGATTTATCACTCTATTTGTCAGGCCTTTCCTCGTAAATGATTTGGAACAACAACGCCTTCTTCATGATCGAAGGAAAGTGTACGAGGTTTGCATCCTTAAGCTTTAAAAAATAATATTAACAATACACAATAGAAACTTGTATGTAAGGAGTATTCAAGGAGCTTGGTTTTAATTTTTCTTAGTTATATATATATACTTGCACATAGTAACCACGCAGTCCATACTACAACGTGTGTTAATGGAACCTACATTTTCAAGTTCTTAATATTCTCAAATTGTACTTGTATGACTATGATCTTATATTTAGTTTCTTTCTAATTCTCTTATTCCATCTTCCCATCAGGTTTCTCTTTTTTTAATCTTAGATTTGACTTTCAGTTAAAAATAAAAAATTATGGTTTATATATTGTTATTTTATGCATCGAATATAAGATGCATATCCAATGAAATGAATTATAAAGGAAATATATTTTTTATATATTAATAGTTGTAAATTTGCTTGCTTAGAGACAACAGTGTACATATTTTCTTTTTGTATGAAAAAAGAATTTTCTTACTCAATGTCCATCTGTTTTGCGGTTCCTTATGTCGGTTGTTGGTGGTTTTTTTGATGGTTATTCAGAGGCTTGAACTGTATGGAATTCCTGTTCCGAGATACGCGCTAGTTAATCGGGATTATCCAAACCAAGACGTGGATTATTTTATCGAGGAGGAAGATTTTGTTGAGGTCCATGGGAACCGATTTTGGAAGCCATTTGTGGAAAAACCCATTGACGGTAAACTATCTATAAAGCACATATTTTAAATGTTTTTTTTTTGTATATCTGGAGCCTATTGGTTGTGGTGGTTTTCGCCTAGGTTTTGTGAACTTCTAAATTTGCTGTTTATTTCACAGAGTACATGCTCTGCCTTCTGTATAACAATTTAAAAGATCTAAACATGAATTTCTCTAAATAATCCAAAATTTCAACATGTAATAATTTAGCCCAAACTTCCACCTAATGTCAGTTAAGGTGGGAGTTGCAGATGCATCTTAGAAATTTTAGTGTGGCCTATTCGAGGTTTAGATGAAATAGAAAATGTGAGCTCATAATATTTGGTTATCTAGCTGATCTGGGAATTTATAGAACTGCTCTTTATTTTTATTTTGGACTGAGTTCTTCACTTTTCTTATATATACTATTAAGATTTTGCTCCCTATAAGAACTTCAGAACAATTTTGACTTTACATTGTTTGCGGAGGAATTTTAATTTATCATGTAATTAGTGGACCTTTTTTTTATCTACTTAGTGATCTACATATAAAATTTATACCCATGCTTAATGCTAATAAAAGTGCTTGATTTTTAAAGAAATTATAAACGAGTGAATCTGCTTTCCTTTTATTGAAACCTAGTTCCCAGTTCTTTTATTCATTGCCTTCCTGAAGTGGTTGATAATCTGAATTTGTTTGCATAAGTGGCTACATGTTTCTCTTCTTAAAATTTAAACTATAAAGGCATGCCAAGTTTGATTTTCTGTGTTTTGAAGGCGATGATCACAGTATAATGATATATTACCCTAGTTCGGCTGGTGGGGGGATGAAGTCACTGTTCCGAAAGGTAAGGTTTTTAGTAAATTTGTAAATTTTCAGTTTCAAAACTTTATAGCACTAGTATGTTTATCGATAACACTATTATGTCACTCTTAACACCTTGGGAGTTTAAGTGAAAATGTCTTATGAAGCTTTCATGCATAAATCTATTATTCCTTTTTTTTTTTTTTGGCAACATCTTTCAATTCATCCTGTAACATGCTGGTAAGTTGTACATTCTGTTTTTGACATATTCTAGCTTACCAGACTATGACTTTTAATCTCCCTTCCGATATTGATTCTATATTCTAGTGTATTTGAGTTGGTGTTAAGGTTGCTAGTCTTCTCTTCTGCGTAGCTCGACTGCATTAGTGTAATAGATTCTCATTGAGCAGCAATATTACAGCATGTTTATTTGGTTGTAATGAACATCTTGTTGGGTTGCTTCCAGTGGTTTAATTGAAAAGTTCAGTTCTAAATCAGTGTTATTTGATTATCATTTGTTAAATCAATTTCTTGAAGCTCAATCAAGATAAATGTTAATTAGAAACATGGTTATATGCTATAATGTTTTGTTTTTAACATATTAATAGTTAATAATTTTACTATGTGTGGTCATTTACTGGTAAATTGAATTAATTGTAACTTATAAAGTCTATTGGATTTTTAAAACAAAGCACTGCCTTGATAATGTGCTGATGAGTGCTATTCTTTTAATTCTCCCTTGTTAGTTAACATAATTTTCTGTTGTACTCTGCTTTTAATTAAATACATTTTACCTTTCTCTCAGATTGGTAACCGCTCAAGTGAATTTTATCCTGATGTCAGAAGGGTGAGGCGGGAAGGGTCATACATATACGAGGAATTCATGCCTACTGGGGGAACAGATGTGAAGGTTGTCTGATGTGTAAATTCTTGTGAATCTATTGTCTTTTTCTTAGTACTCTGAAATGTATCAACTATCAACAGAAATTAAAGTTTTTTATTTATGGACTTGTGATTCCTGTGAACTTTTGCTGGTCATGCCCCCTTTGTGAGAATGTTGGCGTTTTCTTACTAGTACAGTTATAATATTATTTTGTTGATGTCATTTGAATTCTGCTGAGATATTTACATTTTATTTGATTTAAAGGCAATTTTGATTCCTTATTGCATCTTAGGTGTACACAGTGGGCCCTGAATATGCTCATGCAGAGGCAAGGAAGTCTCCTGTAGTTGATGGTGTAGTAATGAGAAATCCTGACGGTAAAGAAGTAAGTAATTCTTGCATCTGCAGCTTGTAACTTTAATGATGATTCCAAGCATTGAGGACTCAAGTAATCAAACATCAAAGAGAGGCTTGTAAAATATATATATATATATATATATATATATATATATATATGTATATATATATGTATATGTATATTTTTTAGTTAAATTCTAGACATTTAATGAATTGTGTTGAGTGCATTGTCTGCTGTAGTAGTTGTAGGAGCATCTTTCTGCAAGTAGAATTCCAATCAACATTGCTTAGTCCTGCTTATCTATTTGATTTTCCCCACATATATATTTATATTGCCTCTATTAGTCTTAAATTTTTTTCTCTACAGGTCAGATATCCTGTCCTGCTTACTCCGACTGAGAAGCAAATGGCAAGAGAGGTGTGTGTTGCATTCGGGCAAGCTGTAAGTACACACGAAACTTCAAATGTGATTTCAATTTAGAGCACCTGTGACTATGTAGTAGTTAACGACTTGTTTACATTTATGTACAGGTTTGTGGTTTTGATCTTCTTCGTTGTGAGGGAAGGTCATATGTCTGTGATGTCAATGGATGGAGCTTTGTTAAGAACTCTTACAAGTAATTTTATTTTCCACCATTTATTTATTTATTTATTTATCTGGGTTAATTAATGGATATTGACTTGGATATACTTGTGTATAGGCTATAGCTCTTTTGATAATAAGTTTATATGCAGTGATTTAATTTGGCATTTTGCATTAGTCAATCAAGTAATTCTACACTCTTCTTGCCCTTCTTTACAAATACTTTCTTTCACTTGTTTTTTTTTTTACTTCGTTTCCATTTTCTATACTACCTTTTTATAAATTTTCTTTTTTTTTACCCTGAGCCTTTCTTTTTAATTTTTTTTTAATCACAGGTATTATGATGACGCTGCTTGTGTTTTGAGGAAGATGTTTCTTGATGCAAAAGCCCCGCATCTTTCTTCAACAATTCCTCCAACTCTGCCCTGGAAAGTCAACGAGCCTGTTCAGCAGTCTGAAGGACTAACACGACAAGGAAGTGGGATTATTGGAACATTTGGGCAATCTGAAGAGCTTCGTTGTGTGATTGCTGTTATTCGTCAGTAAGATAAATTACTTTTGTTACTCTTTTTTCTATAACTTTATCAATGTTTTGGTTCTCTCTTGAGATATCATTTTGTGCTTGCAGTGGTGACAGAACTCCAAAGCAAAAAGTGAAATTGAAAGTTACTGAAGAAAAACTTTTAAATTTGATGTTAAAATATAATGGGGGAAGACCTAGAGCAGAGGTAAGTTAAATTCTTTGATTTTCTCTTTGCTTCGTTGTATTCACTCAACATAATGTAACCTCCATCACTGTGCAGACAAAGCTGAAAAGTGCGGTTCAGTTGCAAGATCTTTTGGATGCTACACGAATTTTAGTACCACGTACTAGGTGTGAAATGTTTCTCCATTCAATTCCTTATACAGTATCTAATTTACTAGTGCATATTCTTGTCCTTCTTAACCAGCATAAATTTGCCACTATAATTTTAAGGGAACTGAAGAATTTAAGTACTGCAATTAATCTGCATGTTAGATTTTCGTATGATCATTTTGTAATGATGGTTAAATTGCCATCCAGACCTGGTCGAGAAAGTGACAGTGAAGCTGAAGATATTGAACATGCTGAAAAGCTTCGCCAAGTGAAAGCTGTGCTAGAGGAGGTCAATTATATAATATTTCTACGTTTTGAAGATGATGCTCTCTTTGTCTGCTTTTTTGGTTGATAAGTTGAAATTTTGGGTCATTTAAGTAAGTTCAATTCTGAATGTCTATGAACTTGTTACTCTTATGCATCTATAGTCTAAAATTTTAAGAAACATGTCAATATGATATAATTACCAAAATTTTACTTTTTTTGTCTGTTTGTTTTGAATGCTTCTGTGTCATTTTCAATCCGCTGCCACAAGTTTGGTTGCATGTATGATTTCTAAGATTCCAGATAAAAGCTTGAAACAATGTAAGCATCCTTTTTATTTAGTATCAGAGTGCCAGACTCCCTCTGTTTCTCAATGTTGCTCTCCTGCAGCATATAATGTTCAGAAACCTCTGAATTTCGTTTGATATTTTTAGGTGTGAATTAGGTAGTTACTGACCATGCGCTTCCTTAATGAAAGTTGGGGGATCTGGAAAATATGGAAGATCTCCATCCTAGTAGTGTACCAGAAAAAGATCAACAAATAATACTCTCTCTATCCTGGGTTTTTATGCAGCATATGTAAATGGGCACACAGATTTAGAAAAGTTGTGTTTTGTGTCTACAATGTTTGATAAAGTGGGGCTATTTTGGGTGATTCAAAGGGATAAAGTGTATGATATTGTTGGATCAGAGTTAATAAAGTGTAAACAGTAAATGACATTTTTTGTACTCTTGTGGTATTGTTAAGGTGTTAACATTGTGTAGTGTCACCAATTTAGGTATGTGCATAAATACTGGAATGCAAAATGTTTGTAAATACCCCTGACGGAGGGAGTAAGCTGACTCATTTAAAGTTGATCTCTACAAGTGTCTAGGTCCTATTTTTCCTTGTCAAGTAAAGCATGTTGCATATATTCCAAAACTGAGTTTCTAATGTTGGTCCTTGTGTTTCTTTCATTTAATGATGATCTTTATCTCATGTCAGATTGTACAGTTGCTTATTCTTTTAGATTTTTCGCAAATGGTTAGTTTGGTTTATATGATTATTTATGTTTCTGCTTTTCTGGTGTCCAGGGGGGACATTTCTCTGGCATATACAGAAAGGTTCAATTGAAGCCACTAAAATGGGTCAAGGTTCCAAAAGCTAATGGTGAAGGAGAAGAAGAACGACCTACTGAGGCCCTGATGGTTCTTAAATATGGAGGTGTTCTTACTCATGCTGGGAGAAAGCAGGTTATAATTAGGTCATATCATGCATGTTGATCTCCAAATACTTTGGTCACTATGTGAAACAATTTTATGATTATCTGGATATTCATTTTTATATGATGTTATTGCATTGTCTGATTAGCTTATCTTATCAAATTATTTAAATGCGCACTTGATTTGTTTATTTATTTATTTTTAGGCAGAAGAATTGGGCAGGTACTTCAGGAATAACATGTATCCAGGTTAGCAGTTAGCTATCAAGATCTCTAGCTGTATGCTTGTGGCCTAATCTGTCCTTTGATTCAAACTTGTCTTTCTAAACCTCTGCATATCATTTTGGGGTTCATTTTATGCAATAATGTTCCTTCTACGTAGAGTGTTTGAATACATCAAATGAGACCAAGATTCCTAATCTAAATATTGATTTCAATCTCATTTATGTGCAGTTAAAGGTTACCTCTGATTCTCTTTTCATTTGTCTGTTGACATCTTTTTATGTTGTCCTTCACATTACATTCATTTTATTCTTGAACCTGGTAGCATATGTTTTTTCTCCCTTCTTGAACTCTTTAGTTATTTACTCTATATATGCTATTGGTTTTATTTAATCATTTTATATTTCTTCATGCCTCTGTCTCAGGTGAAGGTACAGGCTTGCTTCGGCTCCACAGTACTTATCGTCATGACCTAAAAATATACAGTTCAGATGAAGGCCGTGTGCAGGTTGTGCTTCCAAAATCTATGTATAGTTGGTGTATTAATTATTAACAACTCTACTATCTTTTTGCTGTAACTGTAATGAACCTTATCAGTAGATATGTTTAGGATAATTTATTGGTGTAGCCTGTTATATGTTGGCTCTCTGGTAACTTGTGACTTTAGGGTTTTTCTCTTAAGTTATACTCTTACTATTGGCAGATGTCAGCAGCTGCTTTTGCTAAAGGTCTTCTTGACTTGGAAGGACAATTGACTCCTATATTGGTTGGTGCCTTAATATTTCTTATTGTTCCCTTCTTACTTCAGGTGATTTCAGTCGTTCAAATTTTTTTTTTTCTCTTTTAAAGGTTTCACTTGTCAGCAAGGACTCGTCAATGCTGGATGGCCTTGATAATGCCAGTATTGAGATTAAAGAAGCAAAGGTTTGTCTCATGAGCCTCAATTGATTATTTGAGCCATGTTATGGGAAGTTCAGAAACATGGTTGAGGAAACAGATGAATTAGATGTTTAGTTAGCTATACAGTTGAAACCATAATAATCGCATATCTCAATATAAGTTGCATGCAGTCAAATTATTACATCTGGTATAATTAATTTTTAATTACAATTCATTGTACTTGGGGCCTAGGCAAGGGTTTGTGCATAGTACCAGTATTGTATAATTTTATTTAAGGAGGAGCATGAGGTGGCACGGAATTTCCAGTGCTATTTTCGTGACCACTAGTTATATGATTGATACATAAGAGATAAGAAAATCCAATAATTACCCTGGGATTTATACTTTTCTTTTAGGGTATAGTTTTCTCCTCTCTCCTACGTGTCATCCATTCTCTCCTAGGTGTCATCCATTCTCTCCTACGTGTCATCCATTCAATGATGTGACATAGATGATATTATACCAAAATTACACAGGAAATCCGGACCGGTTTGAGGTCTGCTTATATAAAAAATTGTGCCATGAAATCATGTTATATCTAATATGACTATTTCATATGCTCAACTTTTAAAAAATTCTCAGATACATTTACTATTGATATTTGTATTGATCATTTAAAGAAGTGAAGAAAATTTGAAGACTAACCTTCTCTCTGAATATATTATGAGTCGATAATGTCTGAGCTCATGAGGGACTACAAGATTTTATGTTGTTACCTGATGCTAGTTGTTAATAGTCAATAAAAGAATTTCATTTCATTTTCTTCTCTTTCATATCTATTAGTGATGAAGAAGCTTAGCTGCATGTCTGAGAATATTGGTTCCTTTTCCCCAGGCCAGGTTAAATGATATTATAACTTCTGGTACAAAAGCTGTTCATAGCAGTAACTTGCCAGCTGAACCGTGGATGGTTGATGGAGCTGGACTTCCTCCAAATGCCTCTGAACTTTTACCCAAACTGGTAACTATATGCTAATTCCTGGTTAAATGATTTTGGCTTTTGCTATTACTACATGGGTTTTCCTCTATTGAGTATGTTCTTTCAATTAGGCTTACCAACATGTACTCCTTTGTAGTGAGAGTGCTTCTTATATGATTAACGGTTTTATATGTTTACCTTGAATGCTCTCACAGGTCAAACTAACAAAGACGGTCACTGAACAAGTTAGACTTCTAGCTAAGGACGAAGATGAGGAGCTTTTAGAGACAAGTTCATATGATGTAATTCCTCCATATGATCAAGCTAAGGCTCTTGGTAAAACGAATATAGATGTTGACCGGATTGCTGCTGGTTTACCATGTGGTAGTGAGGGATTTCTTCTCATGTTTGCTCGATGGAGAAAATTGGAGAGGGATTTGTATAATGAACGCAAAGGGCAAGTCATATCTGATTATTTTTGTGATTTACATTGCGTGCTGCAATTCAATTTTCTTAGGTTTGGCTTATTTCATCTTCAAGATTTTTCACTATCTTTACTTAACACAATTGCAGGCGTTTCGACATTACACAAATTCCTGATGTTTATGATTCTTGCAAGTAAGGATTTAGTATGTCTTTTTTTTTAAATTCATGTTGCTATAATATTTTGCATGTGAGAGTTTTTTCATCCCCATTATATACATTCACTTGCGATAATGAAGTATGGTGGTTGTGAAGTGTGCTGAAATTTCATTCAGTTTTCCATACTACAATCAATCGCTGGGGCACCTTTTTTTTTTTTTTTTGTGTGTGTGTGTGAAAGGAAACAGAAATTTTATTTATAACTTCAACAGGGACAAGTAGTCCCAAAAGAGAAAACCTTCATCTCTTGTTATCATTATATGTGTTTGCTTTGAGTAGGATTTAATGAGTGTAGAGAACCTCGAAGGTGAGGTGAAGGGATATTTTATATTGGTTTTTTAAATACACGTGGACTTCCATTTGGTGCATTTGTATAAACCACACATGTTAGGCAATACAAATATTACATAATGTATGGCCTGTGAAAATTCACTTGGACTTCCATTTGTTGTGTTAATTATAAACTACATGCTAGGAAGCACACACATTACACTAAAAAGTTTGACCTGTGAATACTGCTAGAGAGAGTTTAACGCAACTTTGCGGTGGTTCTGATATATGCCTATTACTAATTTCCTTTTTTACAGATATGATCTCTTGCACAATGCTCATCTAAATCTAAATGGCTTAGATGAACTCTTTAAAGTTGCTCAGGTGAGCCAATTTTGGGATGCCCCTGTTATGTTCAGGTTTTAAATCCACTCCTGCACCTCACAAAAGAAATAATTGCAAAAATAAATGAGAGTAATCTTCTCTAGTCTTAAAAAAAAGTTCTCTTTTGCACCCTTTCAGACTAATGCAAGTGCAAGAAGCTTTTCTATATTTTTTTAAACGTAGAAGCTTGTTACATGGGACTTGGTTGGTTGCTCATGCTTTGTCTTCTATGCCTTTTTTTCCCCTTCAGTTACTTGCAGATGGTGTTATACCAAATGAGTATGGGATCAACCCGATGCAAAAACTAAAAATAGGTTCAAAGGTAATTAACAGTTCATGCAACATATCTCCAATTTAAGTCAGATTCTCATCGAATTTACTGTAGTTTCCTCCAACTATATGAAACTTCGATAAGCTGGGGAAATTTTTTAGTTTGATAGATGAACTTAGATAGGTAGAAAGACAGATTACAGGAAACGAGATGGTCTTCAACAAATTCAATATTAATTATGGTACTGGTAAGTGTGAGAATGCCGTGTTGTATGATAGGTTTGAAGTGATGTTATACTACCATTACAATTTTGTTATGCACTATCAAGTTGTCAAAGTCTTAAGTGCAGTTACTTCTGAAATTAATAGTTGTATGTTCTTTATATGGTCTAACAGCTAGAAAACCAGGCACTACCCAGTTTCTTTATCACATTTTATTGTACAAAACCTTGTTTTATGGAATCTCAGATTGCCCGCCGCCTGTTGGGAAAAATCTTGATTGATCTAAGAAATACACGTGAAGAAGCAATCAGCGTTGCAGAATTGAAGAGTAACCAAGACAACAATCCAGCTGTTCCTAGCTCTGAAAAGGAAGATACAGATTACTATTCAAGATCTCACAGTAAGGCTGAAGTTTCGAGAAGAGCTAGTTTTACCAGTGAAATCTCAATGGATCAAGATGACGATGATGAAAAAGAGACTAAATACCGTTTGGACCCAAAGTAAATATTCCTAAATATCTTCTTTGCTTGCATGTACATAAGTACTGACCATTGATGTCTTTTTCTGGTCATGATAATTATTTTAAGATTTTTGTAGACATATAGAATCTTTCTATAATGATCATGTTTTTATTTCATCAGATATGCAAATGTGAAAACACCTGAGCGCCATGTTCGGACACGACTATACTTTACTTCAGTGAGTAGCATCATTAATATTGTTTTTGTTTGCTACATTAATTTTGAGATATGGGTCATACCCATTGCTTCATGATCTGTGTTTTTTCATTTAATTTTGTATGGAGCATGGGCATTGCATCTGAATAATCATTACTCAAGACTTATTGGGATCTACAATTAAGCATGTCTATAAGAAGCATGACTTGTAACAGTATTTTGTTTGTAGTGACATCTATCTTACTGCATTTTATTCAGCCCTAGGTCCTCGAGAAGTCCTTTAATTGTTAAATTTAGTAAAAGAATGCATGGTTCGTCTCATTGAGCAATTAAAAATACCAAGGGTGTGTACAACTGGTACCAATTTATTTAATATTTTTAGGGTTTCCTGTGATATGTTATAAGAACGTTTTCTGTAGTTGATGTATGTTTATATTTCTGGGATAAAGACTAAAGTTGGTGCTGATACACACCCTGAACAGACATAAAATACCTGACAATGGAACAATTGCTCTGCATTGAGATATTTCATGTGCAAAGTTCAGGAGTGAGATGTAATAATGATATTTTTAGCTTTTCTTTGTTTCATTATTTTAATTTAGAAAAACTGTTCAATTGTGTCTTTTTTTTTTTTCTCCGTCTCTCCTCTTCAACTTCTGTTACTCTCTCATTTGTCTTCTGCCAACCAATCATTTTAAAACATCAGAGACTCCTTTTTTTTTTTCTTCTTCTTCTGGAATTCTGTTTATCCTGTTGCAAGTTGTCTTTGACTATTTGTTGGATATGAAATTATGTTTTCATAAAATTCGCATCTTTAATAAACTCTCCTGAAATTGTGAAACAACAGGAATCCCATATACATTCATTGATGAATGTTCTTCGTTATTGCAACCTGGATGAATCTCTTCAAGGAGAACCTAGCCTTGTTTGTGATAATGCCTTGGAGCGCTTGTATAAGACAAAGGAGCTTGACTACATGAGTTACATTGTCTTGAGGCTGTTTGAGAACACAGAGGTTGGTATTCTAAATTTAATCTTTTCCATCTATCTTATGCATACTACATACAACAGTATGACATTTGATTGATTTTCCATTAATTCTTTCATGGAATATCTCTTGAAAATTCCTTCCCAGGTTGAACTTTATCCATGACTTTATTTTAGGCATGAAATTGAATTGCTTTCACTTTAATGAATTTGAAATAGGAAATTATTTCAATTGAAAAACTGAAAGGATCTTAATTTAAATTTCTAGAATCCGTCTTTTGTTCTTTTGAACTATTTTTATTGATTCCTGAAGTTCTTGTACTTTAATATTTGGTTAGCACTATCATAATATCCAAATTAATTGCAGGTGGCTTTGGAAGATCCAAAGAGATATCGCATGGAGATGACTTTTAGCCGAGGAGCAGATTTGTCTCCGTTGGAGGTAAGATCCGAATCAGACGCGAAATTAGAAACTACATTTGCCATCATGCTGCTATCTCTCCCCATCTTATAAATGTTCAAGTATGGAGTGGGACGCATGGAATTATTGATATCCTTTAAACCACCTGACCAAAATATCTCTTATTGTGGGATGTGAAGGGTAATCAAACACTCCGTTTTTTAGCTTCTTGATTGAATTTTCAGCTTCGTATTTTATTTTATTTCTTGACAGAGAAATGATAGTGAGGCAGCATCATTGCATCAAGAACACACATTGCCAATAATGGGTCCCGAGAGGCTGCAGGAAGTCGGATCATATTTGACTTTAGAGATGATGGAGATGATGCTTCGTCCATTCGCGATGCCAGCTGAAGATTTCCCTCCACCCTCAATTCCTCAAGGGTTCTCCGGCTACTTCTCCAAAAGTGCGGCCGTTTTAGAACGCCTCGTCAATCTGTGGCCATTTCACAAGCATGGCAACACTAATGGTAAGTGAAAATTGTTACATTTTGCTTTCCTTGGTTTCAATCAACTTCTTCGTCCAAAAAACAAGCTTTGGGCATTTTACTCGAAAGTAAGAAGGAAAGGAAATTGAGTTTGAGCTAACCCTTTTGCAACGCCTACAATGCTTTCTTTATATGCTGGAGTAGTATTTACTAGTTCCTTTAGTTAAAATCGGGGGCTCTCAATGTTTTTTCACTCGGGCTGAGGCCCGTTTTGGTCGGGCCTAGTAAATCATTTTCTGAGGGAATGAATTGTGTTGAAACAGGATTCACATTGTCAACTGACGGCCCTCGCTTTTGATTGTTAATGAATTATAAAAACGTACTCATGTGAAATAGGATTCACACTAACCATTCTCACTCAATCACTGTGTTGAAAAGTTAATTATATTATAACATATAGGACATGAATGAATCAGGTAAAAAAGTGATATGAATCATAAGGATAAATATTACATTATTCGGGTGAAATTATAACTGTATTCTAAGAATTAATTTTAAATCCCAAGTGTGAATATTAAACCTCAGTAATTAAAAAAAATCATTGTAAAATGTTACATTAATCATCCTCCTCTACGAGGAGGTTAATATTGTCTAGAAGTGAAGATTATGCAGTAAACCAATTAAAGAAGTTCGACTTTGTGCTTACTTTGCCTGATGATTTTATCTTTGAGTTCATCCCTAACTCCAACGGCCGTATCCACGTGGTTCCCTTTCTTGAACAGCACAAAGGTTGGATTTCCGTACACTTTTTCTTAACAACATGCTTCACAAAACCCAATCATCCACATTCAATTCCTTCTCTAATAAACATGCATATTATACTTTCATCAAATGACATGCAATAGAGCTTGATTAGCTAGCACTAAGTTGGAAATGAAAAATGTAAACTATTGCAAGTTTATGCAAGGTAGATAGATAGATTAGGTTAGCTTACAGGGAGCTCATCGACATCAACTTTGATGAAGTCGACATGGCTGTAGTTATTGGATAAATCCACGACGGCCGGTTCCGCCAACTTGCTATGGGTACACCATTTCCCCACAAACCACACCACCATCTCCAGATGAATACCAACAGAATTATAAGTAAAATAGTTACAGGATCCGAATTATTTATTAATTTTGTGCGTAAATTAGGAGTAGAAGGAAAAACCAGTTGACTAGTTTTCTGAGGAGTTGATGAGAAGCATGCGGGAGTTGGTGGGCGGTTCATCGGATCCGGGTCTCCATTGCCCATCAATCTGGATAGTATGGAACCCGCAACCCAGATAGGGTGGAACCCATATTATTCTCTGAATGAAAGACAAGGACAGAGAGAGGGAGTGTGTGTGACTCAATAGCATTTCTTTCATATTTATATTTTGAGTCTGGGTGTAATTCAATGCATTAAATGATTTTAATTGTTAGATTAAATTATGAACAGCACTCTTATTGGATTAAATTAATTATTTAAAAAATAAAAATACAACTACACCTAAAGTTAAATGCAACAGGCAAACTCCTATAATGATCCTAAAATTTGACTATGGAAATGGTAGAAGATTGTGGCAATTCCTTTCCTTGGCTGCCAAGAAATTAAGTTTAGAAATGATGGAGATAATGATGTTTTGGTTCATTTACCGAAGAGTGTGACAGTTTTCTTGGTAGCCAAGAAATTAAGATCAGTTCAATGTTTTTGTATAGCCGACCACGATTAGGATTTTTTTTATTTCAGGAGACGATTCATCTCCTATTCCGAGGGTTTAGATGATTGACACATTACATATCTTCAAATCTGGATAAAAAGAAGGTGACAACATATCAATCATCTAAACCATCATAATAGGAGATGACACTCTTCTTCTTGAAATAGGGAATCCCAGGTGCACCGACCATGTTTTGCTCATGTCATGTGTATTCATACTAACAAGTGTTTTATTACAAATCAGAGGTCTCCCCACCATCTTTGACTGTTTTATCCGACTTGGGCCCGTTTGTTTCGTGTTGCATGTCGGAGAGAAAAGAGTTTGAATTCTTTCCTCATGATTTGTGTAGAATAAATAGTAATTTAATACTACAGTACTAAAATATGATAGAATGTAGATGAATTGAAGATTAGTATGATGGATTTTTAAAATCCCCTATTAAAAAAATCCAAAATCAGTTTACAAAACCACAAATAATTTTTGGATAAACGATTGTTGAGATAATAAGAGGATTAAGACGGCGGCATTTACAAAATTTTCCTTACAAAACAAATCCAAACATTCATACGTCTCAACTTTTTTATGATTTATACAATATAGTTTACACTGAGAACACATATACACATCACACAAAACACAACACTCACACATAACTAACATAACCCTAATTAAGGGCACCTTCCATCAATTACAAAAGTTTACAAATCATAATTACATATTCACAACACTGTTACTTCCATCCTAAAATAAAAGAGGGTTATTGTTTTGTTGGGTAAATATTAAAATTAGTCCCGTAAGTATGATCGATTTCAACTTTAGTCATTTTTTTCAGTAATTCTCAATTTTGATCCTTTTTGTCCTCTTGATCATTTTTTCAAACTTTGATCCTTTTTAGTCCACTTTTGGTCCAAAATTTATACATCTAGGACCAATTTTGGACATTTTTTAACATAAAAGACTAAATTTGGAAAAAAAAATATGACCAAATTTGAGAAAATGACTGAATTTGGACAAAAAAAGAACCAAAATTGAGAATTGTAAATGATAAAAGACTAAAGTTGGAATCGGCCACACTTACAGGAACAATCGTGATATTTTGTTTAAGTAAAGGTTAAGCATGTGCAGTGTAGTTGGTGATTTTATTTTTGAGGTCTTAATGGCATGCAGTAAAGTGATCTCCACCCACGGCAATGCATCTTGAATCCTGTTAAGATATCCTCTGTATATCCAACCAATCTGCAAATCACAAGTTCAATTCATCTTAGCAATCCAATTGTCGTTGTCGAGATCAAGACATCTGTCTCATCTCTTTACCCCATGCAGTCTTCTCTTCATACCCACAGCTGATCACATGGATGGCTTCTTTGATAAGAGTTGATGGATTGGCAGAGTCTGCAACTCCTCCGTTTTCCATCATCGTCGACTCGATCAACACCGAAGATATGCCGAAGGTTTTCTCAAAGCTCATATGCAATATGAGCAGCGACCTCTCATGCTCATCATAACCTGTAATCACATTTTAAAGATTAATTTCTTATTGGATGATCCATTCTTTTTTTCAACTTACTGTCTATCTCCCTGAGGTTAAAGATGGCAGCATTGAGGTCTTCCCTTTTGGCATCACGATACTCCTCTGCAAAATCCTTCCTTTTCTTTCGCGACCTTCTTTCCGCGACAGCAACAACAGCAAGATTTATATGTACGACAGGATTCAAGATGCATTGCCGTGGGTGGAGATCACTTTACAGGAACAATTTGGCTATCCTATGGAAATCATTCCGTGAGATAGATAAAAAATACTCCCTCCATCCCATATTTGTCTTCGCACTTACTGTAGACACGAAGTTTAAGAAAAGTTACTTTTTGACCAACTTTATTGACTTTTGAAGGGTATTGTGGTATTTTTAAGTAATAAATAAATTGTAAAGTATGTTATGTGTGTTAGGTGAGAGTGATATTTTTGAAATTAAGGTAACTTTTGAGGTTGTTGGTTAGTGTGAAGTTTTATTTTTTGGGGTGTGAAGATAAATGTAAGATGGACGAAAACGGAAAGTATGAAGATAAATGTGGGACGGAGGGAGTATAATATTTTTAATAAAAAAGTGATATATAATTAATGTAATCTTTGAAGTCGGTGTAAAAAATATAATATTTTTAATAAAAAAGTGATATATAATTAATGTAATTTTTGAAGTCGGTGAAAAGTCTTAGAGAGATAGCTTAAGAACATAAATTAAAAACTGTCATCCTTAATAGGATTCTCAAATCCTATTCTTAGCCTTCACAAAGTCAAGCTCGGACCTATCTTATTTTGGTGATATTGTTTAAAAAATCATCTCACTTGACTTCAAATTTCGAACCTGTCTCCTTTGTTGGGTTCGTCGAATTCCAATTCGGTGGCACTTAAACTTGTCTTATATGCCTTTTCAATTGATTCATTTTATTTTGGTTAATCACTTAATTTCTTTATCAATTGTGAACGATGTTATCACCTATCCGTCATTAAATTGACCAATGCAATTTTTTTACTTTCAAAATAAAGATTACTACCTCCGTCCCGGACTTATGTTCACCGGTACTGTAGATGTGGAGTTTAAGAAAAATTACTTTTTGACCAACTTTATTGACTTTTTAGGGGTATTATGGTATTTTTAGGTAATAAATAAATTATAAAGTATGTTAGGTGTGTTATGTGATAGTAATATTGTTGAAATTAAGAGAATTTTGAGGTTGTTGGTTGATGTGAAGTTTCCATTTCGCGAATAATTTCATTTGGATAGATTTTGTATATAAACATGAATTTTGAATTCCATAGTGTCATCATAATTATTTAGTGGTTAATTAGAATTAGCAAGTGAACAGCATAAAACAATTAGAATAAATTCTTCCTATGTGGAGTGGAGTATATATCCTAATCTTTTGTAGTGGAATATAATTGTACTAATAAATAAAAATGCTCGAATTAATACTTAATTTAGAAAAGTATCACAAAATATTTTTATTTCAAAAATTCCACGACTTCTATTTTTTTTTCTTCTTCTCAATTTTCGTTATACATAGTCGCATGCACCGTCGTAATAATATCACACAAATATTAGTAAAAAGGTTGGGCACATAGTTGTGTGAAAGTGATAAGAAAAAAATTATACTCGCTCCAAACGTTAGTTTTTTGCATAGAAATTAAAAAATATAATATTTTAATATATAGTGAGATGAGAAAAATAATATTTAATGTAAAGTGGGTAGTTATATTAGTGTTTTGTGTGGATGCTACATGGAATAATTAATTGTTTTATGTGGATTCAACATGACAAAAAAAATATAAATCTTTACTTGGACAACCCAAAATGAAAAATAAAAATCTTAACGTGGGACGAAGGAAGTATATGGGTAAGTTTCCATACAAGTACACCACAGTTTGATTTATTCCCATGGAAGAAAGGCGAGGGAAGTTTGTGCTCTCTCATAAAGGAGGCAAAAGAGAGAATAACAAAGAGGGGGAAAAGGAGTAAAGAAAAGATGCAAATAGTAGAAATGGAGGACAAAATCATAAAATAATAACGATCAAGTCTGAATTGGTAGTCCAAAACTTTTCGAGTTGGGCTAATGTTCATCGCTTTGCTTGGACATTTTAAATTTGTGCAATTTAGTAAAAGAGTATCAATTATAACATGAATAAAATATATTACACTGGCAAGAAATGTATCAAATACATCTCAATTTTGTCTGATGATAGAAGTTCAAATACTAAAAATATCACGAAATACATCATAAAGTTATTACTACGAAATAGAAGTACAACATCTATATATATATATATATATATATATATATATATATATATATATATATATATATATATATATATATATAAAAGCAAACCTAAACTTCTATTTTTGTTTTCAATTTCTTTTCAATTTTATTCTATTTAGAAATAATTCAATTTTAATCTTGACCGTCCAATTAATGTTTTTGATTTCAATAATAAAATCTAATCTAATTATATTAATAATAATTGATTTGTTATATAAATTTTACCTTTTTATTTAACTATATAAATTTGGTAAATATAAGAGATATTTTTAACATATTTAACTAATTTTTAATCAATATATGCTCAATTAAATTAATATATCAATCAATATTCATATATTATAATTTAATTTAATATACATAGGACATATGATTTTCCTTTGATTTCAATCAATCATAAAATTTAATTATACTAATAATGGATTTTTTAATTATTTAAATTTTACTTTTTTATTAATTTAATTTAACAATATAAATTTGATTAATTTTTTTATCAATATATGCTTAATTTCAATTAATATAGTATCAATTTTATTTTTATTAAAATCGTCTCTATAAATATTTGCTTTCAATTACGGTCGTTCATTCATTAAAATCATTATATATAAATCTTTTCAACCTAATCAAATTATTACTTTCTCCCTTTTTTTCTCTCTCTAATGTCTTTTATTTTTCTTCTCTTTTATCGATTCTACTTTCATATTATTTATAATCAACTCTAATTTGTTTTGTCTTTTATATTTTTATTTGATCTTATATGCAGGTTCAATCATTCTCCTAAAGATATCATTATACTTTTTAATTTTTTGTTATCTTATTTTTTTCTCTTCGATTTTGTGTTTTTTTAATAATTCTATAAACTCTATTTTTATAATTTAATTTATTTTATCTTCTTTTATACGTATTTTTATTTTATATTATTTTTAGGTTCAATCATTCTCATATTTGATCTTATTCTTTTTGTTTTTTTTCTCTAATGCTTCTTTTTTTTTCTTTTTACAGATTCTACTTTCATATTGTTTATTATCTAGGTTCAATCATTTTTCTTAAATTTAAAGTTTCAATCATCTATCTATACATATATAAAAGCAAACCTAAACTTCTACCTTTATTTTCAATTTTTTTAAATTTTACTCTATTTAGAAATAATCCAATTTTAATCTTGATCATCCAGATAATGCTTTGATTTCAATCATAAAATTTAATTATACTAATAATGGATTTTATTTATTATTTAAAATTTATATTTTTATTTTACAATATAAATTTGGTAAATATGAGATATATTAACCTAAACTTCTACCTTTATTTTTAATTTATTTTTAATTTTACTCTATTTAGAAATAATTTAATTTTTTAATCTTGATCGTCCAGATAATGCTTTGGTTTCAATCATAAAATTTAATTATACTAATAATATATTTTATTTATTATTTAAATTTTATATTTTTATTTTACAATATAAATATAAATTTGGTAAATATGAGATATATTTTTGGCATATTTGACTAATTATTAATAAGCTTAACTATATATATATATATATATATATATATATATATATATATATATAAAAGCAAACCTAAACTTCTACTTTTATTTTCCATTTTACTCTATTTAGAAATAATTCAATTTTAATCTTGACCATCCAATTAATGTTTATTTCAATCATAAATTCTAATTATACTAATAATAGATTTTGTTATTTAAATTAAAATTTTTTATTTAACAATATAAATTTGGTAAATATAAGAGATATTTTTGGCATATTTAATTAATTTTTAATCAATATATGCTTAATTTAAAATAATATATCAATCAATATTATATTATCATAATTTAATTTAATATACATATGACATATGATTTTTCTTTGGTTTCAATCATAAAATTTAATTATGTTAATAATGAATTTTATTATTTAAATTTTACGATAACGTTTCAACTTTATTTTAATAAATAATAAGAACATTAATTAATTTCTTAAAAATTAATATAGTTAAATATTATACATAATTTAAATTATATTTATATATTAAGTATACTTAGATCACTATTAGAATTTTTGTAGGATATTATAATAAAGTGTTCAACTGTGGTGCTTTAACCTAAATATTGAGTGCCCCAAAATCACAATATAATTAACATATCTTTATATTTTATTTTGGGCATATCATAAATTATCTATCTATCTATACATATATAAAAACAAATTTAAATTTTTATTTTTCAATTTTTTTCCTCTTTTCAGTTTTATTATATTTATAAACCATGCAGTTTTAATTTTGACAGTCCATTTAAAATATTAATCTTAACCATTAATATTATTTATGCTAATAATAAATTTTTTTATTTTTTAATTAACAATATAATAATTTAGTAAAGATGAGTGATATTTTTGGCATATTCTATCAATTATCAAATCTATCTCCGTCCGCTCCAAAAAGTTTTATTTTTTCGTTTTGGGCGTCCGCCCCTAAAGGTCTGATTTCCCTTTTTATACACATAAGACCCACACACCCACTAATACAATTAAAATATGGAGTCCAAATACTGATGTGGTGCACGTTAGGGAGTCCACCCAGCCGGGGCCACTGCTCGCGTATTGCCGTCGGCGGCACCGGACTTGAGGAGATTAGTCATATATCTTAGAGTGCTAGTGGACTTATTATTATTATAATTACTACGAATTAGTTGGGCACGTATGTTTTGGGCTTAGGGTTTGCTTGCTATTTAATCTCTATGATGTACTATCTTTTGGATTATTACATACAGTATTGATTTGGGAGCCGTATCTGGCTATTGGCAAACGAGTTCTTCGTTTGATTTCTGAGTGCTAACAATTGGTCCGACCTGCCGGATCACTCACCCGAGATGACGCAAACTCGTGAACAGCGACTTGAGGAAATGAAGAGGAAGCAAACGGAGATGGTAGAACACCTTGGGAAGGTTGCAGATGAGCAAGACAATATTCTACAGCAACTGTCAGCGATCACCAAGTCGATCGCCGGCCTGACCGCATCGGTGGCAGAGCTGTCGATCGCGACGTCGCGAGCATCCCCTCGGATTACTCCAGGTTCTGGCACGACGGTCGAGGGCTCTGGATCGGCTACGCAGCAGCGAGGTCGCGACACGGCGGAAGCGGCACCCAGGACGGAGGTGACGAGCGCGAACACAGCGGCCAAGCCGCCGGCACCTCCTGCATCTCCTACGCCCCCCCACTCCCAACCTTTGATGGAACTGATCCGATTGGCTGGCTGGCCAGAGCCAATCAGCAGTTCAAATTGCATCAGACGTCGGAGGAGATGAAACTGCCGGCGGCCATGGTGGCCATGGAGGATTCGACCCTTTATTGGTTTACATGGATGGAGAATTGGAAGCCCGACATGTCTTGGAGTGAATTCGCTGAGGCCCTGATTGGCCGTTTTAACTCGCGTTTCATAGGAAGCCCCTTTGAACACTTGTCCTCAGTACGACAGATCAAATCAGTGGAGGAGTACATAACAGTGTTTGTGCAACTGGCAAGCCAGGTGCCAGGTCTTAGCGACAAACACTATTTGGGTTATTTCATGGCCGAATTGTCTGATGAGAACAACAATTGGCTCCGTCTTTTGCGACCACCAGATATGCAGACAGCGATGGAGTTGGCCCGAGATGTTGAATTCAGCCTCGGGGCGTCGGGCGGTGGCTATTCCATGAGACCCACAACTAATTCTTTTGGTCGAGCATCGCCTTCCACACGATTCCCGACATCGGCGAGCCCGTCCATCATGCCCGATGGGAGGTTCAGCGACTCGTCGACCGGGTCGTCGGCGAGTTCAGCGCCGAGGCCCTCTTTCTGTGGGCAGCCGATCAGCTGCGTCAGGACAACCCTTAGGCCCTGCCCATTTTGGCCGAATGACCCCGCAGGAGATGTCGGAGCTGTGCGCCAAGGGGTTTTATTTTCGTTGCAAGAAGACATTTGACCAGGACATCAATGCCCCCTGCGGCAGCTTAACGTGCTGGTGGCAGAGGAGGACGAACCGTTGGATTTGCATCGCTTTGAGTATCATGGGGACACCGAGAGGAGAAGGGGCAGAGGATGTGCCTACGGCAACGGAGTTGGAGGAGGGAAAGGAGGCGGTGCTACCTATGTATTCGATGGCGGGGATCACAGGCCCGCATACCATGCGCATGGGTGGTGTGGTAAGGGGTTGTGGCGTCACTGTTTTGGTAGATAGCGGGGCTAGCCACAACTTTGTATCCCAGGCATTGATGGAGAAGCTTGACCCGAGTCCTGACAAGTCAATTCAGGTCAGGGTGCAGCTTGGTGAGGGCAGAGGTTGGTGTCAGAGGGAATTTTTCAGGGTTTGGGGCTCAAGATTGGCAACTACAAGGTGGAGGCGGATTTTTATGTGTTTCCTCTTGGGGGAGTCGACGTGATATTGGGCATGGCTTGGCTTGCCACTCTTGGTGAGATGCGTGTAAATTGGGCCAAACTGACGATGCAATTCGGCGAGCGTGATGGCGGCGGGGTAACGCTAAGGGAAGACCCGGCTATGTGCCGGGGTCCCATTAGCATTAAGGAGCTAGCACAGGTGGAGGACGTGGAATTATGGGTTTTAGTGGCGGAAGGTGCTTCGCCGAAAAGAATGAATCTGGACTCTGAGGAGGTCGCGGCAGTGCTGTCGCGTTATGGGGCCGTGTTTGGCGAGCCAAACAGACTGATCTCGGCGCGCGATACAGAGCACCGGATCGACCTTTTACCGAGTGTCGGGCCAATATCAGTGAGACCATATCGCTATGGTCAGGTTCAGAAGGATGAAATTGAGCGGTTGGTCGCTGACATGCTCTTGGCTGGTATTATCCGCCCTAGTTCCAGTCCATTCTCTAGCCCAGTACTGCTCGTTAAGAAGAAGGATGGAAGTTGGCGATTTTGTGTTGACTATCGGGAGCTCAACAAGGTGACAGTATTGAATAAGTACCCGATACGGGTCATCCAGGAGATGTTGGATGAACTATCGGGAGCTGTGATATTTTCAAAGATCGATTTCCGTTCGGGTTATCATCAGATCCGAGAGAAATATCCATAAAATAGTTTTTTGAACTCATAGTGGGCACTATGAATTCCTGGTGATGTCGTTTGGCCTTACCAATGCCCCAGCAACTTTTCAGGCGGCCATGAATGAGTTATTTCGTCCTTACTTGCGAAAGTTTGTTTTGGTGTTCTTTGATGATATTCTGGTTTATAGCAGGTCCTGGCAGCAGCATAGGGAGCACCTGGCAATAGTGTTGCGTGTTCTGCAAGAGAATCAGTACAAGGCAAACCAAAAGAAATGTTATTTCGGCTGCCGAAGGGTGGAATATTTGGGGCATATCATCTCAGGCGCGGGGGTGGAGATGGATCCATCCAAGGTGAAAGTGGTGGTGGAGTGGCCGCAGCCCAGGAGCGTTCGTGATGTTAGAGGGCTTTTGGGCCTGACGGGGTACTACCGCCGTTTTATCCTTGAGTATGGGGTGCTGGCGCAGCCGCTGACGTCGCTGATGAAGAAGGAGGCTCCGACCCCTTTTACGTGGTTAGACGCGGCCGATGGGGCATTTCGGAAGTTGAAGGAGGCCTTAACATCTGCGCCGGTTCTAGCCATGCCCGATTTCAAGAAGCATTTTGTTGTGGTGTGTGACGCTTCCGGAGTCGGGATTGGCACGGTGTTAATGCAAGAAAAGAGGCCATTATCTTACTTTAGTAAATCCTTGGCAGATCGGACGCTCAACCCGATCAGCCTATAAACGTGAGATGATGGGGCTGGTATTGGCGATTCAGCACTGGAGGCCGTATTTGATGGGTCGACAATTCACCGTCCGAACCGACCACAACAGTTTGAAGTATTTGTTGTCACAAAAGATTGTGACACCTTCTCAGCAGGTCTGGGTGGCAAAGTTACTGGGTTACGATTTTGTAATCAAGTACAAGCCGGGAGCGGCTAATTCGGCAACGGATGCCCTTTCTCGCCGAGGAGAAGGGAGTACCTTGTTAGCACTCAGCAGTGCAAGCTGGGGTGAGTTGGCGGATGTGCTATCCGAGCAGTCAGGGGATGAGTTTGTGCAAGGGGTGATACGCGACCTTCGGGCGGACCCGAACAGTCGCACGGGTTAGAAGATGGTCGGCGGGAAGCTATACTACAAAGGGAGGATAGTGCTACCCTCTAATTCTGCGTGGGTTCCTAAGTTACTTGAGGAGTTTCATGATACGCACTTGGGGGGCCATACGGGGAGATTGGCAGCCAGTTTTTTCTGGAAGGGGATGTTCCGGGCAGTAAGGGATTATGTGGCTAAGTGTTTGATTTGTCAAAAAGCAAAATATGAGTCGCTGCCACCGGCGGGTCTGCTGCAGCCTTTGCATATTCCGGAGTTAGTGTGGGAGGATATTTCGATGGATTTCGTCACAACACTCCCTAAGTCGCAAGGTTGCACAACAAAAATGGTGGTAGTGGACCGATTATCAAAGTATAGCCACTTTGTCGCCATGAAAGTGGCCATGACGGCGAGGTCAGTGGACGAAGTTTTTGCGAGGGAAATTGTCCGCCTACATGGGATTCCGGGGTCAATTGTCAGTGACCGCGACCTTATATTTGTTAGTGCCTTTTGGAAGGAGTTGTTTAAGATGTCAGGGACTAATCTTAAGTTCAGCTCAGCTTACCATCCAGAGACTGATGGGCAGACGGAGGTATTGAATCGGGTGTTGGAAACTTACTTGCGTTGTTTTGTAGGAGAGCAGCCGAGGAGGTGGGTGAATTGGCTGCCTTGGGCTGAATAATGGTACAATACAGCCTATCAGACTGCAGCCCAAATCACTCAATTTGAAGTGGTTTACGGGCGGCCGTCCCCGACGCTTCAGCGGCACCTGCCAAGAGAGTGTCGGGTAGCGGACGTAGCCGCCTTGCTCCAGGGACGTGAAGCTATATTGTCGCGTATAAAGGAGAACTTAACGCTTGCAAGGAAAAGGATGGTACGATTTGCTAACCGTCGACTTCGAGAGGTAAGTTTTGCGGTTGGTGACCGTGTGTTTGTAAAGGTAAGGCCTTACCGACAGTAGTCGCTGGCGTCAAAGGCTCATCACAAGCTCACAGCCAAGTTCTACGAGCCATTCACAGTGGTGGCACGCATCGGACCGTCGACTTATCGCCTGGAGCTTCCACCGGCTAGTCGCATCCATCCTGTTTTCCACGTCTCGCAGCTCAAGCGTGCAGTTGGTGACCATCCTGTGGAGGACTTTTTGCCTGAGTCCTTGGAGTTGCCGAAGACTCCTGTATTTAAGCCTGAGAGGGTATTGGCAAGGAGATTTGTGAGCGAGGGTGTTGAGCAAAAGGAAGAATTGTTGGTGAAGTGGGTAGCTCAGTCGGAGGAGGACGCCAAGTGGGTGAAGTTGGAGGAATTTTGTCAGCAGTTTCCTTGGTTCAACCTTGGGGACAAGATTGATTTTGAGAAGGAGGGAGTTGATGTGGTGCGCATTGGGGAGTCCACCCAGTACTCGTGTATCGCCGTCGGCGGCACCGGGCTGGAAGAGATTAGTCCTATATCTTGGAATGCTAGTGGACTTATTATTATTATTATAATTACTACCAATTAGTTGGGCCCGTATGTTTTAGGCTTAGGGTTTGCTTGCTATTTAATCTCTATGATGTACTCTCTTTTGGATTATTACATACAATATTGATTTGGGAGCCGTATCTGGCTATTGGCAAACGAGTCATTCGTTTGATTTTTGAGTGATAACACATACACTAATATAACTACTCATTACAAATTAAATAATAATACTCTGCAAAAAGTAAATGCACCAATTTGTGGCAGACAGATGGAGTATTATTAAATGGATGTTTAAGATTAAAATTGAATAAAAACTAAATACTGTAAAATTATGGATTCGAGTAGTAGATATTTAAATGGATACGATATCTCTACATAAGCGTGTAACTTATATGTTGTCATTCTTAAATATAAGTAAAAATTAATGTTATGAAAAAGTAAGCGTATATATAATACTATTTAATTGATAAATATAAAATTAAATTATGTTAAAAAATATACATTTATATTTATATAAATATTTAACAGTTTATAAGGGAGAGTATGTTCTTAGTTTGGTTTGAAGCAAATAAGAAATACCCTGAGGCAAGAAAACTAACATGTACAGAATTCTCATAGCACTTTATCTAGAAAAGCAACACGAGAAATGAGTGAAAAGAAAATTTGGTAATTGGACGTTGGTAGGATCATCTATGTTTCTCCTGGTGCCAGAGAATCTATGATTTGAGAATTCTGCTAAATGTAGTGCGGGGACCAACATGTTATGAAGATTTCCATAAATTTGGTAAAGAGACATAATATTTTTCAAGAAGCATGCTATGCAGGTGGATTGCTCGAAGACGACAAGAAATATATAGATGCAATTAAGAAATGTGCATCATGGGCTTCCAGTAAGCTATTGAGAAATATGTTTGTAAATCTATTAATTTCTGAAAGTATAAACATGCCAAAAACTGTGTGGGATGCATGTTGGAAAGAATTATCGGCGGATATATTATACAACAAGAGGAAAAGATTGAGACACCTAGGTATGACACATTAACAAATGAAATAAACATATTTTTCGTATTTATTATTAAAATACATATTTTCATTAAGTTCTAAGATTATTTCAAATTGCAGGTTTGGTGATGTTTAAGGCGGATACAATGAATATGTGTTTGTGTGAGATTAATCATGTATTGTTATCTATGAATAAAAATCTAAGAGATTTTGAAGGGATGCCAATTCCAGATCCTGAAAAGAATCTTCAGCATAATAACAGACTAATATCAGAATTGACGTATAACAGATCATCACTACATAAAGAATGTCTGAATTTGATGAAGAAACTAAATAAAGATCAGAAGAAGGTGTATCACCGGGTAATGGAAAGCGTTGTCTCTGAAAGTGATAGAGTTTTCTTCATATATGGATATGGAGGCATCGGAAAGACATTCCGGTGGAAGACGATATTGGCTTATATTAGATTAAAGGGGGGTATAGTTTTGAACGTGGCATCAAGTGGAATTGCATCCTTACTTTTGCCAGGGGCCCGAACATCACACTTGAAATTTTGTATTCCATTTTCTGTGTGCAAGGATTCAACGTGTAATGTAAGACAGGGAAGTGATCTTGCTCAACTCTTTTCTATTCGCAAATTGATCATTTGGGATGAAGCGCCAATGATCAATAAATCGTGCGTTGAGGCCCTTGACAAAACCATGAATGACATCATGCAGCTTGAAAATGGAGAAGATTCAACCAAACTCTTCCAGGGGGCTGTATTTTGGGAGGAAAAATAAATAGTACTCTTTCTGTCCCGTCCTAATGATTACATTTGCTTCTTGCACGGTGATTAAAAAATATAGTATTTTAATGTATAGTAGATAATTGTATTAAGATGGTAGGTGGGTCACATGGAGATTGTTTAATCGTTATGTGTGGGTCCATATAACAAAAATGGTAATAAAACCATTAGGAACTGATCCCCAAATTGGAAATATGTAACTACAAGGCCGGGAGGATATAAAGAAAACCAATTATATATAAAAATATTTATAATTATTTCCATGCAAAACACATATGGGATAATTATAAATATAAATAAAACCGAAAGAGACAAGCTCAAACATATTTGTAGAGATAAAAATATTAAAACTAAATTATAATTAACAATAATCCTATAATAAAATGTTTAAAAATTATTCGCAAAATATAATTATTTCCGTACAAAACACATATGGGATAGTTATAAACATAAATAAAAAAATGGTTAATTACGTAAAAAGTCCCAACCTTTTCGCCAATTGTTAATTAGTCTAAACTTTTTAATATTTACAAATAAGTACTCAACTTTAGGCTCGTTTTTCAAATCAAGCCATCAGGCAGCCATCCAGCTGCCCGGATGCTGACATGGCATTTTGTTTGCATATTAGTCTCCACGTGTCTGCTTGGATAAGAGAAATTGACTTGTAGTCTATCCCACCTCAAATAATATTTTTTTAATTCTTTTGAAATATATTTCCTTTTAGTTTTCGTTTCTTTCCTCTGTCAATGTTAACCCCATTCTTCTGATAGTAGGTAGTTATTAACAAGTTAATAGATTCATATTTTGATGTTGGTGTTGTTGTTTCTTAGAATTAATGTTATCTTTTCGTGATTGAGGGTGGAAGTATTTGTATTTTCCAGCAGATATGGGGTGGCATCGACGGCGTATGGCGGTAGTAGCACGACGGTGGAGTACAATCGGACCACAACCACTTCGCCGTTTAAATTCTCTCGTCTCCACCTCTTTCTCTTTCCTTCGAAGCTTGAAACTGCCGTCTCCATGGGTTTTCTGCTCAACGACGCCATCCACCGCTTCCCTTCTCTCTCCCTTACCGTCACTTCACTGCCATCCGCCGCTTTCCTTCTCTCTCCCTAACCGACCTTCGTTTCCTCGATCGCCTTGGCACCGGCGATATCGACTGTCTACCTGGCCGAACTCAAGCCGATGCCCCTCTCGCATTGGCGGCGGACCCAACGAAATCACCGCTGTCTACGCGGCCGAGCCAACCTAACTGGCCCTTCCCTCTCCAGATCTCATCATTCATTCTGAAATTGGAGTTGCCAGCCTTCTCCCAATCCCGTTGCGCCGCCTGCTTCGCGAACCATCGTCAACCACTGCAAGTATCTCGCTGTCATCCGTGCAACCCACACTGTGCTGTCACCAGAAATCAAGCAATGCCACCAATTCACCTCCGTTGTAGGAAGGAAGAAGTGACGACGTGGTTGAAGGTAAAGTTTTTCGTATAGTTGTAGAAGTGGTGGAATTCTTCAGGTTGGACATTTGGAGAGAAGGATGAAGATGATGACGTGGAATTTTTCAGGGTGGAGCGAAGGACAAATTGATGACAAGTGAGGAAGGATGAAAGTGATGATGTGGAATTTTTTGGAAGAAAGTTTGACACATCAGCTACCGGGCAGGTCTCCAGCTGCTCGGTGGCTTGATTTGCAAAGTTTGCTTAAGGTCGAGAACTTATTTGTAAATATTGAAAAGTTTGGATTAATTTAAAATTCACGAAAAGGTCAGGACTTTTAACGCAATTAACCCATAAAAAATAATGCTACAACAAAATTCAAACCAGACCAAAATCGAATGAGAAAAGCTCAAACATATTCATACAGATACATAAAATTATTAAAAAAAACAAAAATAAAATTTAACCAACAATCCTATAATAAAATGCTTTCCGTGCAACGCACGGACGGAAAATACTAGTAACTATAAATGCCACACATTATAAGCATTGTTCGGGTGCCCCTAAGATATCATCGCGTTATAATATTTATAAGGCTATTGTGGGGTAAATTTTTTCTTTGATATCGAACCCTAAATAAGGATCTCACAAGTTATAGACAGTTTCTTTTTGCAAAGATTGAATCATTTCAAAATCACAAGAGCTCATAGACATCATTCTCCTCATATTTGTATATTTAACTTAAAAATATTAATACTTGTTTAATACTTCTTCCATCCCGAATCAATATTTATATTTATTTTTTGCATGTAAACTAGAAGATATATAATATTAATATGTAATGAGTTAAATGATATAATATTTTATTGTACAGTATGTAGTTATATGTAGTTATATTAGTATTATACGTGGACTCATATAAAAATATTACTAATCGTTTTGTTTGAGTCTCAATTGTTAAAGGAAAAATGTAAACCTTACTTAAAGACAAATTAAAATGACGAAATGCAAATTTTATCTTAGGAAAAGGGAGCATAATTCCACTAACTTTTTTTTTTCAAGTGAAATTACTAATACTACACCCTCCATCCACTCCAAAGATAATATTTGCTTTTTCACTTGAATTAAGAAACATTATTATTTTATGTGTAATGAACAATTATATTAGTGAGTGATAACTAATGAGCCATATATTGAATCATTTTATTAAAAATGGAAAATAAATATCTTCGGAGTGAACGCCCAAAATAATAAAATTGGGACCTTTGGACATCGGAGTATTAAATTAACACATACATAGTTAGGTAAATACCACACAACCAATTTATTGGTTAAAATGTCAAAGATTTCTTTAAAACCTCAATAATCAATATCCACTTTTGCTCTTTTTATTTCCAAATTACATAAAAATATTTGAGCCAGAAAACGACTCTAAAATCACAGACATCATTTTTCCTCGATGAGGATGACCCGTTCCTTTGAACTGGATTTCACAAGAATATTTTGTTCAAAACCTCCAAGAAAAAGCTTTATGTCCTAAAAGGAAGCTTAGAAAATGGGGAAATGACTAATTTCAAATTCATACTCTATATCTTTCCACCCAAAACCCAACCCAAGACCATCTCCAGCAACACATTAGAAAATGGGGAAATGACTAGTTTCAAATTCATTCTCTATATCTTTCCACCCAAAACCCAACCTAAGGCCATCTCCAGCAACACATTAAAATGGTGCAAAAGTGCTTTTTTGGTGTGGAATTCATCTCCAACAGTGGTGCTATTTTCACGGCATTTTTGTGTGGATTCATAAACCAGCACCAAAAAGATTTGCCGTGCCACACTATCCTTTTTTTATTTTAATTATATTATTTAAGTTTATAACAAGTGAAAAAGTTTAATGTAATATTTTTTTTTAAATTAATAACAACTAGGCGTGTAATTTTTTATTCTTTTGTGCAACATTTCAATTTTTTTAATTGGTATTAAAATAAATATTTTTATGGGTTAATTGCGTAAAAAATCCCCACATTTACCTAAATTGCAATTTAGTCCTAACTTTTGGATTTTGACAAGAAAAATATCAACCTTTCAAATAGTTTGCAAATTCCACCCACGGGCAGCAATATCTGCCCGGATTAAATGACATAGCATTTTTTTATTTTTTTTAATGAATGTGAAATTCAATTTTACTTATTTACTCTCCTCTTTAATTTAATTTAATTTGTAAATCCCACTATTTTTCTCTGTTATCACTCCTACAATCATACTACCTCAATTATTCTATTTTCTTATCACCCTCCATCTGCACTGTGCTCTCTAGCTCTCTCCTTTTTGTCTCACTGTATCACTTCAATAATCCTCACTGCATCTCTCATATTCAATGTCATTATCACGCAACCTTCAGCAAAGCAAATTGCTTCCAGCCGCAAAAGTAGAGAAAAAAATCACGCTTCCTCCTCGTAACGGTGGATAACGGCGGCGCGTCTGTGGCGGTGGCGGTGGCGGCAGAGGTTCTACAGGTGGATGACAAGAAGCAACAAATACACCCTCCTCAACTTCAATGGATTAAAAAAAAAATTGAACAACAATAATTAGCCCGCTGTAAAATCATTCGCGAATCAGAGCATAACTAGTATTTCAAATTCACGAATCCATGGCCATATGCGCGTTCTGACCCAAGTACCCGCACCCAAACCCATTCCCGCACCTTAGAAATCGGAAGACAATGGCTAGAATATTTCTGCTGCATCTACACCGCAACCAGATCTAATCCGATCCCCTTCGAAACCAGATTCGATTTCTCCCGACCTTAGGGCAGAATTGGAACCGCTCCGGTGCCGATTTCGTCCCCGCTGCCTTTCCCGATGTCCCCATTTGCCGTTTAAGTCTAATAATCTCATTCCGACGCATTTCAG
The DNA here is from genome assembly GCA_023678885.1 of Pogostemon cablin. Taxonomy (NCBI): domain Eukaryota; kingdom Viridiplantae; phylum Streptophyta; class Magnoliopsida; order Lamiales; family Lamiaceae; genus Pogostemon; species Pogostemon cablin. The sequence continues at coordinate 25,387,989 of CM043001.1, read as the reverse complement.
GCTGGGATTTGTTGCCAAAGAAAAGTTTGAGTTCGTGGAGGAAGGTTAGGAGAGAGATGATGGAGATACTCTGGAGAAGAGAGCAAATTTAAATTCATATTCATTAAAAAATAAAAAAATGCCACCTCATTTAATCTGGGCAGATCTTGCTGACCGTGGGCTGAATTTGCAAACCACTTGAAAGGTTAATATTTTTCTTGCCAAAATCCAAAAGTTAGGACTAAATTGCAACCTAGGTAAAGGTCGAGGGTTTTTACGCAATTAACTCTATTTTTATTAATATATATTTTCCAAATATTTAATTACTAGTTATATTGTAATTTAATTTTCAAGTGTTTTATTAAATTAATATAAACTTTTCTAAATATTTAATTATATTAAGTTTGTATTAAATAAAAAATAAATATCAAAATAAAAAAGTAAAACAATTTTAATTATATACATATAAAAAATAAGGATTAAATGACTTTTTATTTTTTTTAGTGTTAAAATAGTGCAAACTGTTGGAGATGACTTACTGTTCGTGCACCATTTTTGTGTTAAATGTGCTGCAAAATTGTGCAAACTCATGGAGATGTCCTACTGTTCGTGCACCATTTTTGTATTAAATGTGCTGCAAAATTGTGCAAACTCCTGGAGATGGCCTAAGCGAATTATCTTGATAAAGCTTAAGATTCATATAATTACACCACTTCTAAATTATTCAACTCAAACAACTTTGAATGTCTTTTATCATCTCATCCAAACACAACAAATCAAGTCGAACTAATTTTTCTCACATAATCAAAAGGGATAAGCAAGTCATTCCAAAATTTTTGCTTGAGGCACACTGGCAATTGGCAACCAACCTGCATAGCAAATTATGCTTAATCTCTAAGACATCTCCTAACAAAGTAAGGTATCTCAGTTTGATGCTATCATAATAATAATCTCATTACAAATTTATTCTTCAAAAATCTACCCAAACAAATCTAGCATACATTTCCCTCAAAAAACATTCGCATATCTATAACATTAATTCTCAAACACACATCACCAGAGAGATCATCTCACTTATAGTAAACCAACCCCCAGAATTCCAGTGGCCTAATTATGACTTAACCATTCTTGAATGGAGTTGGTGATAAACATATCAAAACCAAGAACATTCACCAGGATCATAAATCATCATCATCATTATATGCATTGATAATAAATAACTTGAAATTATTATCGAGAAAGCAATTATCAGCAGTTTGTTTTCATATTGATGCACAATCCCAAATTGCAGGGGATAATGCTTTCTTATTTCTTTTTAAGTAAAAAATTAAGCAGCAAATTTAGGAGCTTCCCTGTGCTTGCAGATTTTCTTCTCGAGTTCATCTTTCTGAGCTCCAACAAGCCTATCCACTTCCTTCCCTTGCTTCAAAAACAAGAATGTCGGCATTGACTGCACTCCAAAATCTCGAGCCACGTCCTTCAAAACCATCCAAATAAGTTCACATTTATCATTCAGTAATCAAAACTTAAAGAAAGAGAGAGAATGAAAAAAAGGTATGATCATCATTCGGTTGGATTTGAATTTGAGATGAAGATTTACTTACAGAGAGCTCATCAACATCAATTTTGATGAAGTCGACGTCGGTGTATTTGCCGGACAAACCGTTGAAAACGGGCTCCATGAATTTGCAGGGTCCACACCAGGAAGCAGAAAAATCCACCACCATCTATTAATCAAACAATTCAATTTTTTAATTAAATAGTAGATCTTTCAGATCGGGGAAAACCTAAATCGGAGTTCACCCGAGAGAACTTCGAACTCAAAATTGAGATTTCGCCCAAATTTTTCATAATTAAATTCAATTTAACCCTAATTCAGACTAAAATTTTAAACGATCGGGTACCAGTTTATTTAATTGCTTGGTTGAATTGTAGTGGAGCTGCCAGCGCTGAGATGAGTGGAAGGCCATAACACGAGAGTCTCCGGATGACGCCGCAGCGTCTGATTCCGCCGCCGCCGCTTCTCCTCCGTAAAAAAAGCTGGATACGAAGGAACCCATAGTTTCTCTTAAGGGTTTACTTTTTGACGAGAGAGTCCGTGAGATCGTGTGTCAGTCAACAACGAAGAATTGCAGGACTGAATCGACTGATGCAGATGAATTTATAGTGGTCTAAATCAGGAAATCCGGGTCGGTGTGGATAGATCCGGATTCAAGTTGGGTTATTTAATTTGTAGGACGATTCTAATTTAACTATGGCAGATTTGCCCTGTTGCAAGATGTATCCATAATCCATGATAAATTTTTGTTGGATCATTTATTTATTTATTTATTTGAAGTAAAAATTGGATAATTATTTGAAATGATCATCAATATACTATAATTCTCCCACCATTTTAATAAAGCTTTCCTTGCTGTATCACTTCATTTAAGAAAAGTAAACATATACTCCTATGTATAATTTTTATTTTTATTTTTTTGGGTTAATACATAAATAATAAAGTGAATTCAGTATTTACACATATCAGAATGACAATTTTTTATTAAAAAAAATACTTAATAATTAATTATTTGAGTTGAAACTTCATACATATATATATATATATATATATATATATATATATATATATATATATATATATATATATATATTTATTTCATGCCTGGAGTATAAATAGCAAAGTGTTTGATGATTTCTTTTTTCAAATATATTGATACTTCTCCCATTTATTACTCTTAAGAGCATCCTAAGAGACTCTTTAAATTTTAATTTAACGATAATTTTCATAAAATAAAAAGAGATTTTTAATTTTAAAGAATTATTATTTTTTATACTCCAATATATATATATATATATATTTCATGCCTGGAGTATAAATATCAAAGTGTTTGATGATTTCTTTTTTCAAATATATTGATACTTCTCCCATTTATTACTCTTAAAGAGCATCCTAAGAGACTCTTTAAATTTTAATTTAACGATAATTTTCATAAAATAAAAAGAGATTTTTAATTTTAAAGAATTATTATTTTTTATACTCCAACAATTTAACAAACTTTTTATATTTCATTTTCAATATACATTTATAATATATTTTTTCTTTTAATTTGAACAAAAACATATAATAAAATAAATAACAATTAATGCAATTTAAGTCTAAATTTTACTCTTTAAATTTGAAAAGTAAAAATCATTGTATAAATTTAAATGTTAAAATAGAAGATGTATTGAAACTTATTTTTATATTAAAATTAATTAATTTTTAGATATACAATGCATGAGAATTTTTTAATATAATTTGATAAGAAAAAATATATAAATTCGAGTAATAACCCACCCTTAATTTAATTTAAGTTAATTGTGAGTTACTCTCTTCGTTCTTAATTGTGAGTTACTCTCTTCATTCCTTTTTGGATTGATGTGACTTATAAATACTACATATGACCTTACACTCAACACTAATATAATTATCCACTACACATTAAAATATTATTTCTCTCACCTTACTATACATTAAATTATTATACTCCTTAATCTACATGTAAAAAATCAATGAATACCTTTTAAGGGGACGGAGGAGGATTTATTAATTAATTACATTAATATTAATATAGAGAGAGTTATCACATTCACACAAGAAGAAGAACTGTTCACGATTACACTTGTTGAGAAAGATAGGAATTGGATTCCACCAATGAAAACCCGCCAGCGCTGCAATTCGTCAACCCTTCCTCACTTTCATGGATGACGAAAGCGTAGAAGAAAAAAGCGGTGCCGGCAACCGCCAAACCGTAGAACCACGCCGCCGTGAGGGGGCCGTAGTGCGGCGCGCTCTGGGTGGCGATTGCGAACAAATTGCCGGAGCTCAACAGAAAAAACGCGAATCTGAGTAGCGATTTGTTCAGCGATTTCTCACGCGGCGGCAGCTTCTGAAAGGCGCGTTTACAGTAGTGCGCTAAGATCAGATCGGCGTAGAAGAAGAGGGTTATGTTGTAGAGCGAGTAATGCTGCTGAATCGTTGAGAAAACGCAGTAGCCAATCGCGATTAAGGAGGCAGCGATCGGGAAAGCGTGTTTCAATTTGTGGAAATTCCAGCAGGTTTGTGAGTACATATTTTTTTTTGTATGTTTAAATTGATTGATGATGTGAGAATTGGTGAACTGCAATCTGTATTTTATAGAACAACAATGATGAAAATGACATTTGAAATTAGAGTATTGTTGGAAATTCTTTGGCAAATGCATGGAAAGTTCTAGGAAGCAGCAACGAAGCAGACGTGTAGTTTACTTCCTTATTATATTTTTCATTTTTATTTGTAAATTACTTGTCTTTCATTCCCGTTAAAAACAAAAGAAGAAAAAAAAATTACTCCATTAATCGACAGTATAATCTCATATTATATTTTAATTTTAGAAATATTATCATAACTTATTACACATTTCTTATTTTTTATTAATTCACTATTTAAAAATACCAAATACCTATTAAAATTTTGAAATGAGTAAAAGTAAATAAATAAACACTTTTTCTAATACATTTATTAAAGTAAATCTGAAACTAAGAATGGAAATGATTGGAATATTTCTTTTAAAATGTTCGTGAGACCCAGTGTTTGACACCATTATTAGCTAAATTGGTTGAACCCACATTCACAGAGGTGATTAATAAAGGAGAGCTGAAATTTATTCCTACATGAAATTGAACAATAATGGTTGAGACATCTTCGACCATTTGATGGGAAGTTTTCAAAATAAAATCATAGTATTACATTTAATGATAGCTCAAATATTAAAGAAGAGGATAGAAAGACCCCATAGTTGCTGTTCAAAAAATTAAAAAGAAGACCCTATATCTGAACTGATAGCTGCAAAGTGGAAGTTTAAATTTTTTTAAGCCAAGTCTTGAACCTAAAGAAAATCAACAGTTTGGTCTAAGTTAAAAATTATATACATATCTCACTTTGAAACAGTTCTATATAACTAAGTTCTAAACTTAAATTTAAAACAACAAATGGGTCTTTGTAATATGGTTGGTGTTTATTTTTCTCATTAATTGGAATTCTTACTGCAAAAAGATGTTGGAACCTTCCTCACTCTTCACTGCACATTGGACAAGAATACCAGATACCACACAAGAAAAATAAGTGATATTCTGCAATTTATTTTTATCCTGAAAGACTTTAATTCTTATATTTAAGTACATCACTTTGCTTTTAAAACGCAAATCTATTTATCTATCTCACTGAATACATAAACTGTAACCTAATTTGGGATCAGGTGAAATTCAATATTTAATATAAACAAATTCAACTCTAAAGAAATAAAAACACACAAGTAACACATAATACTCCCTCATAATTGACATCTCACATTTTTGAAAAAAAAAAATTACTGTGAATATTTTGTAGATGCTAGTAAGTAGAGATAAAAATTACCGAGCAAAAAAAACAGAGGATAAGCTAAAAGGGTTCATTAAAATGATTCAATTTATTCCAGTTACCTTGTCACTGATCAATAATTTTGCAAATTAACATTTTCTTTTGGAAAATTCAAAATACCTCGAAATAGAAATAGCTGAAATCCCGATTGCAGAAAACTTCAGGCTCAAACCTTAGAAATCAAGTTCAATGAACCACCATATTATTTTCAACGACCACCGAAGTAGGCAACAAAATAACTAGTTGTGAGGATGTCGACGGGGAGAAGTAAACTCATGGCTTAAGGGCCAAAGCTAAACCGAATTTGGCACTCTTGTCGACTGACTTTGTGCCCACTTCACCTGAGATGGTGATGAGTGACTTTGGACGCCATTCGTGTTGAATCAGAGCACTAGCCTTGCCGTAATTGTTCACTCGTGCTTTAACGGTAGTCAATTGGTCCAAGGAATGCTGAGTACCCAGGGTTATGGTGTTCTCATTAGTTGAGAAGCTGTGGGTCACTTCAGCACCAACTGCTGTGTTGGTCAAAGGGTTCACGGTGTGGTAGTACGATGCATTCAACGCATCTCCCTTGTCATTCCTAGAGCAATTTAATAGTTTAACATTTGGTTTTAGAACTTTCACTGGCATATAGTGTGTAATCATGCTCACACTAGAATAATCCAACAAAATTAAAAGATAGGAATTAATCTCCAGAAATAGAAGCCACTTACACTGTCAAAGCAGCAATAAGATCAGAATTTGTGAAGCTTGCTCCAAAGTTGCATTTTGTAAATACTCCTTCCTTAGTGTCGAACGAAACATCACTTCCCACAGCAACGTTATTGTTTCCCAGAACACCAGAAAAGCTCACGACGGGGTTAGCAGTCAACCCAACACTTGAGCTAATCCCCGCATAGTCATGCAGGTATTGAAGTTCCAACTGCAACAGTCAAATATGAAACAAAGAATTAAACAGGAGGCCTATACTTAACAAGAGTAAGGAAGTAAAGTGCAGCTTACCTTTCCAGACCTTTGATCAGGAACTCTAAAGCTCAATATAGTCTTCACTCCAGGGCAAGCATCGTCAATTGTTACAGTGGTAAAGAGCTGTAATTGGGTCCATAAGTATGTTGAATAAATAAGTAGGCAAAACTATTAAACATCATTCAACAATATGCAGCATAATTTCATTGACAGCTATAAGTGTGAATAGATTACTGACGATTTAAAAGGAAACTTGAAACGTGAGCACATAAAAAGGTACAAAATGAGGAGCATAAAATTGATAAGGCATACGTTTGAGTTTGTGTCCACTTTAATATCAGTGGTGATGTTCTTGTTCTTCAACTGAGTGTTAACATCAGCCAGAAATAGGTCACCTTTCTTTGTTCCCGTTGAAGTGAGAGTCTGCCATATATAAGATATCAACACACAACATTAGTATCAACAGATATATCCTCTGCTCATTTGTGTAATAATCAGAAAGAAAAAGAAAAAGAAAAAAAGAGAGAAAGAGAACAAAATAGTTACAAAGGGAAGTTGTGATCATCAAAATCTTCATCAAGAAACACATACATCAATTAGAAGCCCAAAGCGAACATAGATATACCAGATGCATATGGAAGAAATAAAACCCATGAGTTGAAATAGTGCTAGACGTGCTGACTTAGATTCATAAAACTATGCAACTACGCGAACAAAATAATTGCATCCACACATGTTCTTTTCCATTCAATGATACCCATTTTGGGCCAAGATTCAGAGCACAAAATTAAAGGACACACTGGGTGAACATAAGACCTAGTTATGCTTCACGTGTATAGTCATTTTCGACATTTTTCAATCCAAAGCATCTCACAGAAAATGTGTGCTACTGTGATAAGTGAGATAAAATAGATATATAACTAATACACATCTCCACAGAGTATTGTTACTGCTATTATAATGAGATGAATCAAATTTGAAAATCAATAAGCATCTAATGATATTGAATACCAGAAAAAGTATTCTCTCACCAACATCCGAGCTACAGATTTTATTTTCCATTCATTAAGAATCAGAAATTACCCCCAACCCCTGCAGCACACACTCACCTAGAGAGGATTATGCCTAGTTTACTTATCGATAGCAAGCCCTTCAAACTTCAGCAGTTCAATAAAGAAAACACTCATCGAGTTACAGATGGATCGAGGTTTTCGCAACAGATGGATTGAGAATACATAATCTCACAAATTTCTCCCTAAGAGAAAATGCCCAATTATATACTACAAGCCTGAAATATTCAAACTCATCACTTACCAAACCAACCCCATTAAAATTTAAACCTATTACAATAAGCACAAATCTGAATTGCACATAGAAAAACCATAACATTTACCCAACTGTCAAATTACAAGAATATGCCTATTGAATCAAACAAAAACAAAACTATAACTGAAAAAAAAAAAGAGTTAGAATAACGCAATATCATGTTATATCCAGGAAAATGAGTTCATGAGCTCAGACCCTAAAAAAGAATTAATAAATAATACTCCATAATAATAAAAACACAGCTCCAATAACATTGATAGCATCGAATAAAATCAGATCCGCAAAAACGCACCGACTAGATTCATTGAAAAAAAACTTACAACTCCAGTGGGCGAGTAGGTGGTGAGTGTAAGCTTCTGGTCACTGTTGTAATCCCTGTAGAGGAGATCTAATTCCACCAAAAAAGAAAAAAATAATTATTATCATTGCTATTAAACCGAAATCGAAACGGAGTTGAATTAATAAAACAATAAATCCACCATAATCAGTAAAAACAACTGCAAATCAAACCTCGAGCTTTTTTGCCAATGTCGGAGTATAGTCCCGGACCCTTGCCCATGATGCTCTTCAACTAATATGGAAAATCAAAAGGAGAATTTGCAAAATCACTTTTTTTTAGACGAAAAAGATAATCAACAGTGTGGCGACTGGCCAGGCTAATATATGCTGTAGTTTTTTTCCTTTATTTATAAATATATATATATATATATATATATATATATATATATATATATATACATTTTTTTTAAGGGAGTATTTTTTTAGAGAGGTGGATCCGTTGATGAGGTTGGGCGAGCGGAGCGATTGTATCTGGGTTAAGGATGTATTGGGGAATAAGATAATTGAGAAGGGTATTCTGGGGATTTAATTACACGTGGCGTCTGTGAGTGACGGCTATACTTGGGGTGGAGGGTTTGTGATATTCTAGGGTGGTAGCAGGTGAGTAAGCTGTATTGTTTCCCAAGAAAAGGCTGTGTTTGGCAATTCAGAAAATTATCGAGGACCTACTAATTCGCAATTTTATTTTTTTATTTAAGTGATTACAAATAATAAAAATAACTCAACTGTTTATTATCTGTTCTGCATTTTAATTTTATCGAAAATATTTTTTAGAAGACAAACGCTAGGGTGGAACAGTCTTATTTTTTAAAAGGCAAAAGTTCTGCGCAGTCCCACGAGAATGGTCATAACTTCCTCGTCTGATATTGGAATTGAGTGATCTTTGTGTTCAGACGATCCTCTCTTCGACGACTTTCCGTCAGTATATTGATCATCAAATTCTGAGCACTGTACAAATTTTTACAAATTTCGCAAGGTCGCGGACAGCAGCAGCAAACTACCGTCTGATCTTCTGCCGTATGTCCCAAGTCAAGTCCGATCTCGACGTCGTGTGGGCGACGATCTACGAGACCTCCTCAATCTGCTCTCAACCCTCATCACACGTGAATAATCATCCCCTCCAATCCTATTTAAACCTATGTATTGCTAGGGGTTTAAATTGTAAAGGGGCATGAAAATTGTAAAGGCCACGAAATGTTTCCGTGCGCCCGGGTGCACAAGAGCCTCGCTCTTTTTAAAATATGTGGAATCGTACTTTTTAACAATGACACGTCAGATGGATCATGCCCACCATTCTCTCTCCTCTTTAACTCGCTGCCGTGTGCGTTATCATTCTCTCTCATCTTTCTCTTCCTTCCTTCTCTCTTCTTTCTTTTCCTTTTCTTTCCTTTCTCTGTATACAAGCAGCCTCATCTTTCTCTTTTCCACACAGATTTATTCCCATTATTCTCTCTCCATATATTCTCTCTGCCCTGCTATGAGCTAATTTTATTTTCTGTTCAATTGTTGGTCATGGATTAGATTTGGATAGTATGGCTGTGCCACCAGTGAATCGAAGCGTTGCCGGTGAAAAAAACTAATCCGCTCAAATAAAATCCCCCAAATTATTATTGAATCCATCCCCTTGATGGTGTAGACAACGATGGAGGTGAAGAACCCAATAAATTGGATCTCTAGTTGCTCTCGATTTATGAGTATGAATTCATTGATCAGAATAATTTGTGGATTTTTTTTAAGGGTTTGGTAATTGATGGTTGCAATCCATTCGCGGGCCATTTCAATTTTATACATAAACATGATTAGAGAATGAGATACCCTCACTGTTGGAAATGGGTCTTGGTCCAAGGTGGAGAAATCAAAGTTAATAGGGGTTGCCAATTTCACTTTTGCTGTCTTATTATTCAGCCTCCCTCCCCAGATATCAATGCAATTTGCAAAATTATTTCCCCACACGTCTGAGCCTCCCTCCCCAGACCCTGCTTGTCTCTCGTTGAATATTACTGCAGGGTAGGGTCATATGAGCACATCCAACACAAAGCATAGAGATACAGAAACCACAGTTGCTTAGTTACTCACTGATGATAGGCAGATCCATCTCTAGACCAACATGCTCGAAAAGCCTGAAGCCATCCACGTCGGGAATGTTGATGTAATGTCGAACCCATCCTTCCTCTCGCATAGCAGGTCCAGCGCCTCTCTCGCCAGATTGCACATCGTCACTGAACTAAAAATAACACCAATCTCACTACTCTAGCTTGATATGTAATTACCTTAGCATGAATTGCATCCAATATTTTTGTACTATCAATCTATTCTATTAAATCATATCTCATCATATCATGTGTAGCCATAGTATCATAACTATTACTCTACTTCTACATAGCTCCCAATGATGGGGTGATCCCACAACTTAAGAAACTCTTTTTTAAAACAATGAGGCAAGAAATGGGCCAACAAGATGAAAATTGTAATTAATGCAAACTCAGGCATTAGTATATCACAGGCAAAATGAAATTTGGGAGGTCTATCATCCAACTATATCACAGTTAAGTAATGAAAATTACAACTCATATACATCTTGGTCATTAGTATCACCTAATTTCATTACAACATTAGACCACCCTGCCTTCCAATTATAAGATAATCCACTATACCCAATATCACCCCAGCCACCCCCACCCCACCCCAGCACATCTCAATCAACTTATGGGCAAGCATAAACAAACAATTTTTTCAAGAAAATATAGGGCAGTTACATTTCAAGAAAATATTAGGCAAGAAAAGCGACCTTCATCACATAACCAGACAATCAAGAGTAAAAACATCACTCCAGGATATCATCCCCTCTGTCTCCCCCCACTTAATTCTCCATTTCTCTCACTAAATTCTTCATCGGATCTGAGTCTCTAAACCCCAAACTCTCTTTGTTTCTCCCACCACCGCCGCTGCATTAACCCAACTGAGCCGGTTACCGGGTCGATCTGGTCCCCTGCTCGCGCGCTCATGGATCAGGCATTGTGAGCTGGGTTCTATGGGAGGCGACAGACGATGAGCCGTTCACCAAATCGGTCAAATCTTCCACCCACCGCCAAGAGAGAAGCCACTGCTGCCACCTGTCGTGTTGAAATCGCCGAACCCTTCAGGCTCCATTCTCGAATACGCTGCTGCATCGCCGAAGCTTCTATCATTCGGAAAGCTGCCACTACTCTACTCATTGGAAATTCTCATGTTCCGTTCACGTTGCAATCTCCTCTTTTTTGTTACAGATTGAGATTTACAGAGTAGTAGAGGAGGATTTTTGAAGGAAAGCTTTGAGATTTAGAAGAGCGTACAGTTGGATTTGATGGGAAAGTGCGTAAAACGGGTGGGTGAAGGCCAGCTGGAAAAGGGATCCGGTTCCACCAAATTTTGGTGGGACCGGTTCCACCTCCTTATCTTTTTAGAATAATAGTATTATTGAAAAATATTCCTCATATAAATAAAAAAAGAATGCACTCTCTCGTATGACGAATTTTTTTAGGTAATTCATTACTAAAATATGTTTATTATATAAATAAAGTATAGTATTTTTTAAGTTGTAATATCTCAATAATGAATCATATTATAACACATTAAAATCATACTTTTATATATAATCCACCAAGAAAACATGGTCCATTAAATATTTTATCTAGCATACTTTAACATTTAACACGTCTAAATAATGTATCACAAGAGACTCTATCTAAATAAAATATGATAATAATAGTTTATCATATTAAAAAATATTTTTTCATGTAAATACTCCTTTTTAATAAAATCAGAATACGAAACTCTGATGTGAGGAATATTTTATCCTATTTAAATTTAAAAAATTTTTAATGCGTCTATCCGTATAAAATTCGTAATTAAATTATGGTCAGTAGATACAAAAACATATTTAGGAATTATTAAGCATTCGCTACAAAAAATTACTGATAAATACAAAATTATATTTTGTTTTTCTCACAATACCTATACCTATCTATACATTAGTGTACATTGTTAAGATGAAAACAAAAATACGTTATTATACTAATGTACATTAGCGTACATTCTATTGAGAAAGAAACTGAAAATACGCAATTAAATTAAAGAATCCTATTAATATACATTAATGTTCATTCTTGAGAGAGAAACAGAAAATACATGATTAAATTGAAAAACACTACGAATGTACATCAATGTGCATCTTGAGAGAGAAACAGAAAATATACGATTGAAACTATTGTGAAGTACATTAGTGTGCATTTTTAGAGAGAAACAGAAAATATACAATTAAATTGAAGAACGCTAGGAATGTACATTAGTGTGCATCATTGAGAGAAAAACAGAAAATACGCGATTAATTAAATTGAAAAAAGGTTATTATAATTATCGTTAAATCTCTCACCCATTATTTTTATCTGATTTAGTATACATTTATTGTTTAATGAAACTAGTGTTAAGTGAAAACGTTGAATATTAAACGTTGTAAATAAGGGTAAAGCAGGAAAAAGAAAAAAAAATATTATGTGTTTATCAATAATTATATTTGATAAATATATTTATTAGTAATTAGGTTATATATATATATATATATATATATATATATATATATATATGCGTATCTATCGGTAATAATCCTTAAAATTATTTGTACAGTTTTACCAGGCTTTGGTCGAGTATTGTGGTTAGACAATTATGTAATTTTGATCACACATATGTATCACGTTGTCTTCCTGATCATGGATGGTCTATCTCAATTTTTTAAGGATTTTTATAACTTCAAAATGATCAACAGTAAGAATACGAGGATTCAGATGATTTTTTGGTTTTAATTCTCCATTGTGAAAAGGGTTTAGGCGTATTTGGGTGGTGAAAGAGTCTTTTAATATTTGGATTTGAATGTGAAAAAAGGAAAAAGTTTTGAATTTTGTAGATTGGAAATTGAATTTACTGTGTCATACACCTCTTTTATCAAAACGTTTATGTTTATATTCTGAAATATATATATATATATATATATATATATATATATATATATATATATATATATATATATATATATATAATATAATATTATGATGTATAGTTAATAATTGTATTATTGTTGTATGTAAGTTCCATAAAAATAAATAAAATATACTGATATTGTTTTACCCATATTAAAGTTTAATCTTTACATCTAAGAGTTAATATATAGTATTAATCTAAAAGACATAAATATTTTTTATATTAATTTAACTATTTTTTTTGAAAAACTTCCTTGTGAGACGGGTTTTTTATGAGACGGTCGTAAGACGGGTCGATCAATTACTAAAGTATGATTTATATAGGTAAAGTATTCTTATTTATAATTAAAGTGTGTCGATAATGAATCATATTATAATACCCTAAAATCATATTTTAATTCATCATTTATCATATTTTAGAAAACATACTTTAACAATCATTAAGCATACTTTATTTATATATAATAGATATACTTTAACACGTTTCACGAATTATTTCACATATATAACGTCTCACAAGTTGTATTTCTTTAAGTTAATTATAAATGATACCAGTTCCACTATACTCCTCTGTATTAAAAAGTTATTATAACTAAATTATTCATGGTGTACCCCACCATTAGGGGCCCCCACCGCCCCTGCCCTGGGGATTGGTGGAAGAGGTAAATCGCAGGATGTGCCTCAAGTGGCTTATAGGGAGGGCTCACTGTTAAACTTGTGCTTGCAAGGAGCCAAATCCATGCCAAAGGCAGGATTCGAACCCCCACCCTGCAGCAACCAAGCTCAGCTGGAAGGCCTTTCCACCCTCCCCTCTACCACTTGAGCTATGCCCTGGGGGCTAACTAAATTATTCATGAGTGTAGCTATGGATAGACATGTACAAATGAATCGGAACCGGCGGTTCGAACCGGGAAACCGCAGATTTTAACCGGAACCGGAACCGCCTGTTCCGGAACCGGCAAAAAAAAACCGGAACCAGCTAAGGAAGGTTTGGTTCCGGTTCCTCATATTTGGGAAAAAACCGGCGGTTCCGGTTCGAACCGCCGGTTTTTTAATTTTTTTTTATTTTTTACGCTTAAAATCCAAAAAAATAAAAATAAAATCGGAACCGGCGGTTCCGAACCGGAACCGGAACCATCGGTTCCGGTTCCCCCTATCTTGGAACCGGAACCGCCGGTTCCGGGTGCATGTCTAGCTATGGAGAATGATTCAAGTATATATAACCTCTACCCACACTAAAATATACTCCTATATTTCTATATAGAATGTATTTTTAATTGATCTTCAATAAACAAATTGGTTTTTTTATTTTTTTATTTTTTTTCAAGCTCAAAATCTTTTCCACCATCCAAGCATCATCCCATTTGGGTGAATTGATAAATTTGCAATAATATTTAATTCTTTACATCAAATATGGGTCCATACAAATATTCCATTTCAGCCACACCCTTGCATACAATATCTTGCTACCAGCTCTCCAAAATAAATAAAGGTAAATAAAATAATAAATAAATATCATACAGTACTTAATAGCTAGTTAATATTGCAAGTTTACATTTATTTATTTATTTGTTAAAATAATACTCACATATTATAATTCACATAAACTTATATGTAGTTTATGCATGTTCATGGATACATAGTAAGTATGTTGATAAATTATTATCTTTTTCGGGTAGATAAATATTTTTTTGTAAGGACACCTACAGCCGATTGGAAGAATTTCTCATATTAAACAGTTATGGTTTATTTATTTATTTTACTAAAAAAATAGAATAATGAAAATTATTTCAAAATTCATAACGTGTTTTAAACCAATTAAATAGAGTTGATATTCTGTGTACTCGATTCACGTATGCATTCATATGGAGTATATATGAGTTAAAACTTTATTTTGTCCCATAACTATTTAAAACTTTAGATTTTGTCTCAAAAAATATATTTGTATCGATTTTGTCCCATAACTATGAGTTTTCTTTCAATTTTGCCCAATATTCGCCGGAACCCCCAATTTTTGCCGGATATTGGTTACGTGCGTTGCACGTGACTGATGAATTTGGGGGTTCCGGCGGAAATCTAGGGTTCCGGTGAAAATTGGGCAAAATTGAAAGAAAACTCATAGTTATGGGACAAAATCGATACAAATATATTTTTGGGACAAAATTTAAAGTTTAAAAGTTATGGGACAAAAAAAACCTTTTAACTCTTGGGTTAATTCCTAAAAAAAATTCACCACCTTGGGGTTTTCAAATCTATCACAACTTTTTATTTTTGTCAATTCAATACACGATCTATTTAATATTTTCAATTCTTTCACGAACTTTTATTTTTGTCAATTTAATATGCGATCTATTTATTATTTTCAATTCTATCACAACTTTTATTTTTTTCTATTTGATATACCACTTATTTTATTTTACAATTCAATTAAATTCATTATTATTATTATTATTATTATTATAAAAAGTGGAACTATGTAGTTATTAATTAATGGAATTAATACTCCATCCAATTTTTTTTATTTTTATTTTTAAATTTAAATTAGTTACTAATTAATTTCCTTTGCCATAAAATTTTAATTTTCAATAAATAATTTTATTTATATTATATTTTTATTAGAGTTGTGAATTTACTATATAATAATAGTGATAAGTTCTAAGAAAAGTAATAATAATAATAATAATAATAATAATAGAATTTTATTTGTTATGGTTAAAAATTATTTTACATAAAGGTTGACTAACTAAGATAATTTTTTAATTGAATGTTAATTTACTATAACAACGATACAGAAAAAAATCTTATGAAATAAATGATCGACTTGTGCGTTTTAATTAATTTTTAAATAACTTTTATTATTAAAAATAATAACACTATTATAATAATAATGATAATAATAATAATAATAATAATAATGAATTTAATTGAATTGAAAATATAAAATAAGTGGGTTACGAAATTGCAAAAATAAAAGTTGTGATAGAATTAAAAATATTAAATAGATCACGCATTGAATTGACAAAAATAAAAAGTCGTGATAAAATTGAAAATATTAAACAGATTGTGTATTGAATTGACAAAAATAAAAGGTCGTGATAGATTTTAAAATTCTCATTAAGGTGGTGAATTTTTTAGGAATTAACCCAAGAGTTAAAAGTTTTTTTTGTCCCATAACTTTTTAAACTTTAAATTTTATCCCATAACTATGAGTTTTATTTCAATTTTGCCCAATTTTCGCTGAAACCCCTAAATTTTCGCCGGAACCCCCAAATTCATCAGTCACATGCAACGCACGTGACCAATATCCGACGAAAATCGAGGGTTCCGGCTAAAATTGGGCAAAATTGAAAGAAAACTCATAGTTATGAGACAAAATCGATACAAATATCTTTTTTGGAACAAAATCTAAAGTTTTAAATAGTTATGGGACAAAATAAACTTTTATATACTGTATACATTTTTGTTAAATACTCTATATATGTTTTTTAATAATTTTATTTTTTTTACATTAATTTTTATTAAAATAATTAACAGAAAATTCACAAAATGCATATATTTTTATTTATTAATATATTTTTCCTTTTTTATACATAAATGTATAAGCTTAGGAAGGTGGATGCACTGTACAAATTTCCCAATTAAATATGAGTACTTTACAAATTGCAAAACATGGTGCTATTATTATTCTTTATCAATAAAGAAAAAAACGATGTGGAAATTAAATTCTGAACTGAAAGAAAAAATGATAAATTCCTTATACGTATGATTCAAAGTAATTAAGAGAAGAGTGCAGAAATTGAAAATTTGAGAAGCCAAGAATCTCTACCCTAACAATTAAACCGCCGAAAACGACGCCGTAAAACACTCATAAACACACTATGAGAACCAAACCAGTGGCTATCATCATCATACCATAAAAATGAATATAAATATAAATTTCACACACCTTCTCCCTCTTTTCAACCACCTAAAAATTGTTGTTGAATAAATGTGAGTCAGTTCGGTCTGTTCAGTCCGAACACAACAAGTATTAGTGTTCGACTCGACCGCACCCACTCGACCCGAGCAAGATGCAAGGACTTAACAAGAACTTGTTCGTCTTGTTCTTTTCTTTTGCTTGGATTTTTCCAGCACTTAACGCTAACATCGCGGAATGGGACGAAGTGTGGCGGAGACGAGCCGACGAGGCTTGGAACCGCACGCTCGAAGCCTTCGAACCTAATCCTGAAAAAGTGGTAGATCATTTGAATGCAAATGCCAAAATGTAAGTGCATGCATGGTTGGGAATTTATAATTCAAGGTGGGAAAATATCAAAATTACGGATTCCAATTTTAATATTATTTTTCCTGTAATTCTCAATTTTGGTCATATTTTGTTCAGTTTTAATCATTTTGGTCCAATTTTGATTTTCTTTTCAAAATTCGGTCATTTTTTATCTATTTTTAATCAAAAATTTATACACTTTCGAACCAATTTTGGATATTTTTTAATATAAAGGACTAAATTTGAAAAAAAAATTAGAAAAGAACTAAATTTGAACAAAAAAGACTAAAAGTTGAAAAAAAAAGATCAAAATTGAGAATTGCAAATGAAAAAGACTAAAATTGGAATAGTTTGATATTTTATCTTTTTAATTCTCGATTGATGTCATTCAATACACGATGATTGTTCGTCTCCTCGTATAAATTAAAATTATTTGCAGGAGTTTGAGAGAGATGGAAGAGGATGTCAAATTGAATAGCACGAGAAGGCAACTTCTAAGAGGCCGCTTCAGTGCCGGTCCATGCATGGTGACCAACCCGATCGACCGTTGCTGGAGATGTAACCCTAATTGGGCCAGAGACCGGTTCAGGTTAGCCGACTGCGGTCTAGGGTTCGGCTACAAGGCCAAGGGCGGCAAAAATGGCCGGTTCTACGTCGTCACCGACCCGTCCGACAACGACGTCGTAAACCCTAGACCGGGAACCCTACGCCACGCGGTGATCCAAAAGGAGCCATTATGGATCATCTTCCAACGTAGCATGCTAATCATTCTTACACAAGAACTCATCATGCAAGGTGACAAGACTATTGATGGACGTGGAGTTAGGGTTGAGATCGCCTACGGCGCGGGTATAACCATCCAGTATGTCAGCAATGTCATAATCCATGGTTTGAGGATCCACAATACCATCCCCAAGAGTGGTGGCCAGATCAGGGACTCCGTCGATCACGTCGGAACCCGGACGATGAGCGACGGAGATGGGATCTCCATATTCGGCTCTCAGAACGTCTGGATCGACCACGTGTCCATGACGAACTGCGCCGATGGCCTCATCGACGTCATCCAGGGCTCCACCGCTGTCACCATCTCCAACAGTCACTTCACCGATCACAATGATGTGAGTTTATCATTTCGGTCTAAATTTCATGTGCCATTTTGATGCAACATCTCCTGTACTACATTATTGGATGAACAAAACGTAGAGGAGAGGAGAAAACTAGGGATAAAAATCAATTCAGTACATAACTTTGGTTATGTTCAAGATAAAATTTTCAATTTACTACCACTGCTTCTAAAATAAGGCAAAAAGTATCATATTTTTGCCGAAAATTGTTGAAATCACCAGAAAACGGCACGTGACAACAAAAATCGGTGGTGATTTCAGCATTTTGCGACGAAAATGATGCATTTTTGCCCTATTTCAAAACTAGTAGTACTAGATCAAAATTTTGATCCTTTTTTTGGATGAAAAATGAACATAAGAGTAGTTATGAGACTGAATGTGTTTTTATCCCTATACCTACTAAAGTATAAACCATATGGACAATTGTTGGATTTTTTCCCCTCTACGAGAATAGATGATACATGAATATAACACAGAAAATCCCGTGTCCAGTTACTCGGGTGTCAATGTTTAAAAGAATAAGAGACGAAACGCGATTTCGTTTGCTCCGCTGCAGGTGATGCTTTTCGGTGCGAGTGATACCTTCACCGAGGACATGAAGATGCAGGTGACGGTGGCATTCAACCATTTTGGTAAGAGACTGGTGCAAAGGATGCCACGGTGTCGTTTTGGTTATGTCCATGTAGTCAACAATGATTACACACACTGGAAGATGTATGCCATTGGAGGAAGCAGCCACCCCACCATTATTAGCCAGGGTAACAGATACATAGCGGACCACCCTTTCGCTAAACAGGTACGTACTAACGTGTGACACAGGAGATGATACATGAAAGATGAAACGAAAACCGACATGTTTGTTTCGTGTTTTTCAGGTGACGAAAAGGGAACGGACGCCGGAATCAGAGTGGATGAAATGGACATGGGTGACGGAGGGAGATCTGTTCCTGAGAGGATCATATTTTATTTCATCTGGAGATAAAGATTGGACTAGGAAACATCCACAGTTTTATGATCAGATTAGGGCAGCTCCGGCGACACGTGTCGAAGAGATGACGAGGTATGCCGGTGTTCTTGGTTGCAGGGTAGGATTGCCGTGTTAGAAATTAAAACGACGTCGATCTATCGTCCTGTTAATCAGCCATCTTTTTGTGTGGTTTGATATTTAGGGCCATTTTTGAGTTTAGTCCATTATTATGGGTATCGATTTTGAAACGATTTTCAAATTTGTGAAAATTAAGATTAACTGATCTTTTGTAGCCAACAATTACTTTATTAATAAAATGTCCCTTTCTCTAATGTCTCCTTCCTTCTTTTTCTTCCCTTTTTTTTTTTTTAATTTGTTTACTAATTTTAGAAGATGGATTTTTAATTGAATTTTAAGATTAATGGAATATGTCATACACGAGAACATGATCAATTTGCAAGCGATTAATTGAAGCACAAACACTTGTCTAAATCGGGTTCACAGTGTAAACCCTGTGGTTTTGCGTACACTCTAACCACTCCCACTCATACAAAAAAGGGGGAAGTAAGAAATAAGAATCATTAAATAAATCATGCATCTTCTATCTTTCAAAACAGACATGAGATTCAGTAATTGGCAGAATCGAGTTATTTTAAACAATAAAAACCTAAAAATACCTAAGTGTTGCGGGGGACATCAGCTGATCCTACATTACTGGTCTGTGGAATTTTGTAGCCACTGATCTCCTCATTGTAACGTTTCTTGTCTGCTCGAGCTTTTGCTTCATAAGGAGCTTTTTCTTCAGCTGCAGTACCAACATCAACCAGCAATTATTAGGGACAATGTTTGTGATTTTAACTTTTAAGATGACTGCCTAGAAGGGGAGTTATTTAATGTATTCGATTTTCCGTTTTATATCATGTTCCAGTTTCTTATTTATATAAACTATGCACGAAACATTATAAGACGATCTATTACCTGTCATCTTATTCCATCTCTCACCAAGAACTTTCCCTACATCTGTGAAGGATATCCCGGGATTACTCTTCTTGACATCCTGCATTTAAGAGAAATTTGGGTGATCATAAACTTAGGATCATAAAAACGTGTAATGGTGAACCTGTTATTTATTTCATTAGAATGCAAACCTCTCTTTCTGTTTGGCAGAAGAACATGAAAGCACTGATTGCTCTCTTTGGTGCATTAGGATCTTTTTTCTTTTTCTGTTTCTTTTTCTTTGTTCCATCATCTTCAACATCTCTAGTTTTTTTTTTACTTGATGATGCCCGGGGAGCGGAAGGCTCTTTCTTGGATTTCATCTTCATTGGTGCCTAAATCAACATATATTGACATGGGATCCCTTAATAGTTTAAACAAAATATGAGAAAGGTAAACTAGAAAATTCTTACCTCTTTCTCATCTCCACTTTTACTGGCATCAGATTCTCCTTCTCCTGAATCATCAGTTGGTGAGCCTCCATCATCTTTGTCAGCGACGAAGTCTTCGTCCTGCAAGTACATTGCTCAAGTAATCCAGCATAATTGTTCTTTTACGGTAATATCTTCCAAATCTTTTTCAGGTCTCCCCTTTCCCCTTCTAATTTGAGAGAATGATTTTCTACTTATTACCAGTCGCACAAGGGCATTCAAGTATCCCATGCACACACATTTAAACAATCTTAAGTGTGTTTTTCTGTTTTTATCATCTATTTGGGGTACCCTGCTTTCTTTACTATGCATTTAGTGTTTATTTTATCATAACAGTGTCCACAAATTCATCTCACATTCTCATATCTGCTAATCTTATTTTTTGTTCTAGCCCAAGTTTAGCTCTGATCCTTAGTCTAACACTTGCATATTTAAATCTTTCGAAATAATGACAATCAAACAGCAAAAAAGTAGAATTACCTCCTCATCACTATCTTCTATAACTGCATTCTTAATCCGCTCAAGATGTGGGTCAACGACATCATCAGCGGCATCCTGAAGAACAGATGCAACTCCATCTGTTGCCGGGGCACTTCCCAAATTCGTCATTTTCATACCTTTATTCCTGTAGGAGATACCATGAATTTCACAATTTTATCCCCAACTACTCACAAGTATGATAAAAAATCACTATATCAGGCAAGAAAGAATACAGACTTGATGTATGCAAAGAGTTTATGATACTCAGTTCTCTGAATATTCCGGAAAAGGTGCTCTTGCTCAGACTTAAGTCGAATAAGTAGATCAAAATAATGCATGTTTGAACCTCCAGCAGTATGCCTTTCAAATTCCACGTAGTCAATCTAAACCGCAAGCAGATACAAAGATTTTCTCAGCTGTTGTTGCAAGCATTTGGCTCTTGTACACATAAAAGTGATTTCAAAGATCTTCAAAAACCTATATGGAAAATATACCTCCTCGTGGAGAATTAGAGTGGGTGGTTTGGGTAAAAAGAAAAAACTCTTTTCAAGAGGATAAAGAACTCCATCTTCAGCTTTGAGGGATGACTTCACAGCATAACCATGCTGATCACTACGGAACTTTCCAGGTTTAGTTACTTTTGCACCAGATAGACCACAGAGAATTTCAATAAAAACCTCATGTGCAAGCCCCTAGTAATTGATAAAATTCATTTGAGCGTAAATCAGTGAAGTGGCAATCACGCTTTTTTCTCTAATTTATAAAGAGAGCCAGCATGTGAAATAGCAAAAACATGCATAGCCACATCTTTTTTTAAAATTGAAAATAGTTTCAACGCAAATTTCGACTGAAAATAGCCACATTTATGAGAAATGATATGGTCACCTTATTTGCTAGACCAAACTTGTCCTTGTACTTCGCATTAAAAAGATCTTCACTCATTGACAAAGTGGCGTCTATCACAACATCCGTCTCAAACTATGCATAAATAGAGACAAAACACAAAAGGATAACATTCCGTTGATATAAGTAACATTGCATCCTCATACTTTTAGTGTTAACGTAATGATCCTACAATAATCACAACCTGCATCACAATATGTGGATATAAAGTTTGCCCTTTCCGAATTGGTGGGTCTAGAGTGACAACAACAAAGGTATGTGGTTGGTTCGACTGCAAGAAAATGATTTAAAGAATTACCATCCAATCAAATAGGTAAAATTTATGCTCGTAAAATTATTCATTTAGACTTCAAGAAAAGCGATATGCTGAACCTTAGGCAGCCAGAAGACACGCATGACACTACTGTATTGAATTTTGAAGTCATTCGCTTGTCCTTGTAGGCGCAAAAAAGAGAGATGAAGTTCAATATTATATCGGCCCCTACGTAGAAGAAATTTTAATGTCAGAAATCCTGTAACCGACCAAATCTTAGAGCTGTTAACTATTAGATAGTTTCACTACCTACCTAGGAGTGAGTACAGCAATTCCATCAAAAGTAACAACAGCTTCTTCACCTCCTGCACCAACATCTGCCATCGACACAATCTTGTCTAGGAACACCTACTAAAATTACCCTTCATGATGTATGATACCACCAAATATATCAATATCAAGCTTCATTAGAAAAAAAAAAAAAAATTACCTGAGCTGGAGGACAACTTTCATCTCCAACAAATTGAGTGTTTGAGTTGGGGATGTGAAAACTTATTTCCATTAGGGAGTCTTTCTGCAAAAAGAATATAGCATTGACAAATAATCAAGTTGTTTCATCATTGGCTTTAAGTAAATACCTCATTAGCCCCAGTCGTGTCATCTACATGGAATTCCAACGTGACCTCATTTTTTCCTTGAAGTTGTGTCTGTGCAACATCTGCCAATGATATCTCAAATGCTTGCTTAGCACCCACAAGAAATGTAAGCGTATTTCCTGAGAAACAGAAAAAAGAGATAGACACCAATGTGATACTAAGTGCATCTTAGAAATATAACACTTGTTCTAGAATCAAATTGCTGTACATTGCAACATACTCAAAAAATTCACACTGTTTTAAAATGATGAATAATTTGGATAAGCAATAAAGCACCATTTAAATCAACTTCCCCCCAGTTTTTTCCACTAACAGAGAGCTGCTTATCCTCTGGTGTTTTCTCAAAGTTGGATTGGAAAAATGTAGTCAGACTGGCAACATCCTGATGACAAGCATCCATGAAAATATAAGATTCACAGGTTCTCATCAGATAAAACACAATCACGCATAAGAAGCTGAAACATAAAGAAAGATATCTTTGTGGATATCTATGTACTTCAAAGTTCAAACAAGTTATGTCCTAAGTAGATTATTGCACTTGGATGCATTATAAGGAAGTGACACAAATCAATGAGAAGGGAAAGTGAACTAATTACAATCATAATTTAAGTTGCTGCATTTATATCATATACTGTACTTTTTTTTTATCTTCTACCTTTTTCACCTGCAGGAAGTCTAATATAGTATAGAATTATAATCAAAATCAGCATCTTTTCAAATCCTCTACTCAGAGAACTATAAATGTACTAACTAATTAGATTAAAGAATGCACCAAATATAAGATATCCAGCAAAGAGATAAGGACAGGCTACTTGATCCCGGAAACCAGTGAACTTATAATAAAGACCATCTTTAGTCCGAACTCCAAGTTGATTAGACCGAGGAATCTTGGTCCAGGTAAGCCCCAGCAAATCAGTTTTATCAACTTCGACTGCCTTACCGCCTCCTTGTTTTTTCCACACTATCCCACCTGAATGCACTTTAAGGTGCCCTGGATTCTGCAGTTTGTAACAGAAGACTGCTTTCTTACTCAAAGAACCAACAATTAGGATAGAAAAACTCAAAAATTTCATACACAATAACAGTCGAGCAAATCTGCATACTATTCTTGGATGCATGTAATAGCTCTTGTATCACACAAGGTAAAGAAGAAATCATCTGTGGAATCAATATTAATATTCCCTTTCTTTTATATCTTTCTCATTAAACCAATTTCCATCCCATGTCAATCCACACATGAATTTTTTCAAGAGTTATCAGGTAAGACCATCATGTTGATTTCTTCACTAAACAGTCTATTTGTAGCACCTGTAATCCAACGTTGAAATGCTGATGTTGAAGAAAATTAAAAATTCAGATAATTTCCATAAAATGAATTCCAAGAAACCGGTTGGATTCCTGTGTCATTTTGGTGTAACCTCTCTTATAACATCTCCTAAAAAAAGGAAGTATAAACCCTAGTGCAACATTAGATTTCTCTCCTCCTACATGTCAATCATTTAACAAGTGTCAGAGAAGATTATGCACGAAATTGGTGATCCGTCAAAATTGCACGCAGAACCCTTGGAACCACTACATGGCGAAAACTCACACGATCAAAAGAGAGAGCGCATCATTAAACACATTAATAAACAGACCTAAAAAGAAGTTGATCAGAAAACGAGATTAGATTTGGGTGTTTTGTAGCAAATGCAGCATATGTAGGTAAATTTAAGAGGAATTAATCGGTAAGATTGGAGTATGTGAAGGTTTGTTATGCTTACAATTCCTCCACGACCATTGAGAGAGATACTGTTGAATTGAAGTTCCGCCATTGGAAGATAGAATTCATGCTGAAAAGCCCTCTGTTTTAGTGTATGTATATATATGGGTGCGCAATGCCCAACCTGGCGCGAATAAAGGATCGACGAGTTGTGTTTAGTTGTTATTCCATCACTCCCACTAAAGATGTTACATTGTTTGGGTACGGAGATTAAGGAAATATTTTAATGTAAAGTGAAGTGAGAAAAATAATATTTAATTTGTAGTGGGTAGGTGTATTAGTTGTGTGTGTGGAGTGGGTGTGAGTCCATGTGAATATGTTAGTAATATTTTTTGTGTGGGTCTCATAGGCTTTAAATGGAATGTAACAACTTCTATGGGACAACCCAAAAAGGAAAATGTCATAACTTCTGTGGGACGGAGGGAGTACTTGTTATTACACCCTCCGTCCGTCCCAAACTCGTTGTCTTACATTTCGTTTTCATCCGTCCCAAACTAATTGTCTTATTCAAAAAAAAAAAAAACTTCACATCATCCAATTTATCTTAATTTCAAAAATATCACTCGCACCTAACACACATAACATATTTTATAATTTATTTATTACTTAAAAATACCACAATACCCCTAAAAAGTCAATAAAATTAGTCAACAATCAACTTTTCTTAAACTCCGTATTTACATTAACTAAAAAACGAATTTGGGACGGAGGGAGTATTTGTTAGGAGCTAAAAAGATGAGTAGTATATTTATGTTTCTAAATTTTACATTATTTAGATGGAGTACCATATTATATATTAATACATTATTAATACTTTTTTAATTCCCTTGTTGCATTTAATTTCACTTTTTAATTCTCTCTCAATTAAATTGACACCTTCATAAAACAAAAAAAAAATCACTTAAATAAAAACATTACAACATATTTTAATTTTAAAATTATATATATCATTCATTCATAATATATATAATATACCTTAATATACAATTTATTTATTGCACAAGATTAAATTACAAAAATATAATAAATACTTCCTCCTTTCCATATTTATGTTTACACTTTCCGTTTTCGTCCGTCCCACATTTATGTTCACCACTTAAAAAAGGAAATTTCACATTAACCAACAACCTCAAAAGTTATCTTAATTTCAAAAATACAACTCTCACCTAACACACATAACATATTTTATAATTTATTTATTACCTAAAAATACAACAATACCCATAAAAAGTCAATAAAATTTATCAAAAAGTAACTTTTCTTAAACTACGTATCTACGGTAACGATGAACATAACTATGGGACGGAGGGCATAATAAATAACTTTTATTAATATCAGTATATAAAACGGAATAAGTATATGAATTTTTTTTTTATCGGGCAGAGTTAGTTTGTTAGTGATTTGAAGTTAGTGACCGAACTCCGATCACTCATCTTAGTGATAGCACAATGGATCCCACTTGGTTATATGAAGTATCTATATGCTTACGCTTAAACTGAAAGTTGTGTAAAATCTCATTGTTATATGAATTTATTGTTCTAATTAATTGAATATTCATACTCACTTGTCTATGAACTTTAGAATGAATTGAATGAATGAACATATCATGCATATTCTATCCTCATCTATCCATTTTATAATAATTTCAGGCCTATATTTTTATATCTTTCAAAAACATCCCAAAAATTAAAAACAAAGTTGATATACCGTGAATCTAAGTGCAGGAGTTAATTTAAATGCATTCAATTAGTATTAATTTTATACAGTAATATATCCTTTGTGTGATTTTTAATGATTATATTATTTTTTAATATTCAAATGTTTATTAAAAAACTAACATTTTGGAAATAATATATCCAATTTGTAAGATTTTAATGATTATATTATTTTTTAATATTCAAATGTTTATTAAAAAACTAACATGAAAATCGTTGGAAATTCACTAACAAGCTGTATAATTTTTTTTTTCCATTAGTGTATAAATATATTTTGAATGTGAGAAAAAAGGCCTAGATATTTTGCGGTAAAAATAACTCCATGTAAAAATATTATCACCTCAACATTTATAATTACAGAGGTTATATTGGCATTCATACCAAAAATTTCAGAAGTTAAGAAAGCTGAAGAAAATTCCTATCGAATTTCTTACTTTGATCAGTATCATATCACAACATCTTCCCCTGTAGACATATATATCACCATAAACTGTGTTATTGTTAATTTGTCAAAATAATATTTATTTTTCACTTTCTCGAGAAATCACATGAGCTGAATCTTTCATGCAAGAGAACTAACTGTCACACTGTAGAGCTGATAGAGTTTCAGAAAGACCTCAAGAAAAAATAAACAGAAGAACAGCAGATCATCATCGAGAGCTCTCGTTGTTGGGATAAACACACGAATAATCAAACAATAAACTATTCGTCTACGCAGCGGAATGATCAATTATCCCTCTCTTGTGTGAATCTAGCAGGAAACAATCCTAATAATAATATGCACGATAAAGCAAGCAATCAACAATGCACGACACAATCAATTTAACGTGGAAAACCTCCTCAATGTGAGAAGGTAAAAAACCACGGGACCGAAGCCCACCAAAAACTTCACTATGAGACAAAGTTCAAGAGTTACAATCTGCCACCACAGACGAACTACCACAAACGTATCAAGACAATTAATACTTGATAACAAACAACGAGATTAGAAAGACCTCACCAAACTACGCAAACTGACGTTCTGAGTTCGCAACTGTAGAACCCTCAGAATCCGATCTCCACCGTCCAGAATCAACCTCTATGAGTCCTGAACGTGCTGTCCAAGTTACAGCTCGATCCAACGGTTAGTTTGTGAGAAACGACCCTTTCTCCTCGACTGCGCAGAACAGAATCGCCCAGAAATCTGCTTCTGTCTTCGGCGTATTCCCGTCAACCCAAAGCTCCAAACACGATCTCCACCGTTCAGAATGTACCTCCACGAGTTCCGAACGTGCTGACAAAATTTCAGCTCGATCCGACGGTTGAAACTCCGGTTATTGCTTCTGCACTGTTCTGATGTTCTCTCCTCTTTTTGCCCTCGTTTTTGTTTTGCTCTCGGAGTTGGAGTGTTACCTTCACCCGAACACACACAGCCTATTTCTACTGCCAAGTGATGATGGGCCAGAATGTGATGATGGTGGGCTAGAATGTGATGTTGGGCCAGAATTGATTTGGGCTCTCCACATATTTGGAAACCCAACCCAACAAATCTCCCCCTTTCCGATTATGTGGAGAGACTAGCCATTCCGGCTATCACACGACATACCTCTAACTTCTCTCTAGGCAATGCCTTCGTCATCATGTCAGCACCATTATCATCTGTATGAATCTTTTCAAGTTCAAGCAACTTATCATTGATGACATCCCTCATCCAATGATATCTCACGTGAATATGCTTCGATCTTGAATGAAATGCAGCATTCTTGCTGAGATGGATAGCACTCTGACTATCACAAAATACTACATACCTCTGTTGCTTCAATCCAATCTCCTCCATAAACCTTTTGAACCATAACACCTCTTTACATGCTTCCGTTGCAGCAATGTACTCTGATTCTGTTGTGGAGAGTGCAACACACTTTTGCAATCTTGATTGCCATGACACAGCGCCACCTGCGAATGTCACTAGGTAAGCAGAAATTGACTTTCTGGTGTCCACATCTGTTCCCATATCTGAGTCTGTGTAGCCAACTAACTCGGGCTTCCCACCTCCAAAGGTGAGTCTCAAACTAGACGTACCTCGTAGATACCTCATTATCCACTTCACAGCATTCCAATGCTCCTTTCCCGGATTAGACAAATAACGGCTAACAACACCAACTGCATGAGCTATGTCAGGCCTCGTACACACCATTGCATACATCAAGCTTCCCACAGCTGAAGCATATGGGACTCTTCTCATTGCTTCCTTCTCTTCATCGGTTGAAGGACTATGATGAGCACCAAGCTTAAAATGAGTGGCAGCAGGAGAACTAACCACTTTAGCTTTGCTCATATTGAATTTCTCAAGCACTTTCTCAATATACTTCTCCTGTGACAAGTGCAGCTTCTTGTTTGCTCTATCTCGGGTGATGTTGATACCAAGGATTTTCTTTGCTGGCCCCAAATCCTTCATGTCAAAGGATTTGCTCAACTGTTTCTTCAACCTGTCAATTCTTGAAACATTCCTGCCAACAATCAATATATCATCAACATATAGCAATAATATAATAAAATCATCATCCGAGAACTTCTGAACAAACACACAATGATCAGAAATAGTCTTTTGGTAGCCTTGCTCCCCCATAACTGACTCAAATTTCTGATACCACAATCTAGGTGCTTGTTTCAAACCGTATAGACTCTTCTTCAATTTGCATACATGGTCTTCTTTTCCCTTCACCTTGAAACCTTCAGGTTGCACCATGTATATCTCTTTATCTAGCTTACCATGAAGAAAAGCGGTTTTGACATCCATCTGCTCAATCTCCAAGTCAAGACTAGCAGCCAAACCAAGCACAAAACGGATAGAAGACATTTTGACAACAGGAGAGAAAATTTCTTCAAAATCAACTCCCTCTTTCTGACTGAAACCTTTAACAACCAATCTAGCTTTGAATCGAGGCTTTGAGGTGTGTTCATCTTGTTTTAGCCTGTACACCCACTTGTTCTTCAAAGCATGCTTCCCCTTTGGTAGTTTCACCAGATCAAATGTGTCATTTTCATGCAAGGATTTCATCTCATCTTGCATTCCTTCCAACCATTCATTCCTGTGTTCTCCATGAACTGCTTCTCCATAGCATTCAGGCTCTCCCCCATCGGTCAAGAGCACATACTGATCAGGAGGATACATCCTAGAAGGTACACGAGCTCTACTGCTTCTTCTAGGTGGTTCTTGAACCTCCTGTTCTGGAACATCAGGTGGTTGCGGCTGATCGATATCCTCTTCATCATGCAAAGGATGATCGACATGCTCATCATTACCAAAATCAGGCTGATCTTGATTCTCCTCTTCAACTTCTACTTGATCTTGACCATGAGGAACAATTTCCAAGTCAATCAAGTCATCACCAGGTGTAGAAACTGAGCTATCCGTCTTCTCAATATCTCTTATAGTTTGATCCTCAACAAACACAACATCCCGACTTCTGATAAGCTTCTTCTCTACGGGATCATAAAGTCTGTAACCAAACTCATCTTGGCCATAACCAAGAAACACACACTGTCGAGTCTTCATATCCAACTTAGACCTCTCATCTTTGGGAATATGCACAAATGTCTTACATCCAAAGACCCGCAAATGATTATAGGAAACATCTTTTCCTGACCAGACTCTATCTGGAACATCAAAGTCTAAAGGAACACATGGAGTAAGATTTAAAACATGTACCACAGTACTCAGAGCCTCACCCCAAAATGATGAAGACAATCCTGCTTCTGATAGCAGACATCTTACTCTCTCGACCAATGTTCTGTTCATCCTTTCTGAAAGACCATTCAACTGAGGTGTCTTTGGAGGAGTCTTTTGATGTCGGATACCATGCTCTCTGCAATACTCATCAAAAGGACCAATGTATTCCCCTCCATTATCCGATCTGATGCATTTCAACTTCTTCCCAGTCTGTCTCTCAACTAAGGCATGAAACTGCTTGAATGCATCGAGCACCTGATCTTTCGTCTTCAACGTGTAGATCCAGGTCTTTCTTGAGTGATCATCTATAAAAGTAACAAAATATAAAGCACCACCAAGAGTTCTAGTTTTCATAGGACCACAAACATCAGAATAAATTAAATCGAGTATACCTGATGCTCTAGTAGGAGTTGAGGTCTTGAAAGCAACTCGAGTCTGCTTTCCCGCCAAACAGTGAGAGCACTTCTTTAAAGATGCATTCTTCAAGTCTGGAATGAGATTTCTCTTCTCTAAAATCTTCAATCCCTTTTCACTGATATGACTGAGTCTGCTATGCCACAACTCAACTATCCCCTCATTCTTAACTGCATTAATAGAGCCATCAAGTAACTTTGCTTGCATCAAATACAACGAAGAATGTTTTTGACCTCTAGCAACAACTAAAGAACCTCTTGTAAGCTTCCACTGACCATCGAAGAACACACTGCAGAAACCTTCATCATCAAGTCTCCCAACAGATATCAAGTTCAACCGAAGATCAGGCACGTGCTTCACATTTCTCAAAACTAGTGTAGCACCATTACTAGTCCGCAAACATACATCTCCAACGCCAATGGCTTTAGCTAAGCCATCATCACCCATCCTAACATTACCATAGTCACCTGACATGTAGGATGTGAACATCTCTCTACGAGATGTTGCATGTATGGATGCCCCACTATCAATCACCCAACTGCTTTCACCATATGCAAGATTGACCACTTCATAATCACGAAAGATAAGAAAATCACCTGTTGCAGCAGACACTCGATCATTATCTTTCGTTTCTTCATTCTTCCTTTCTTTCCCATTTTCTTTCTTGTCATCTTGCTTGGGTTTTCTGCAATACTTTGCTATGTGTCCTGGAGTTTTACAATTCCAACACTCAACCTTGCTGTATCTGTTGGATTTACTCCTCCTGCCTTTTTGCTTGCCTGTTGGACCTCTACTATTACTTCTCCCCCTCTTCTCTGTAACCAAAACCTCTGATTGCTGTGAAGGGCCCTGCGATTTTCTCCTCGTTTCCTCATTCAAAACGCTGCCCTTAACCAAATCCATTGTAATGGTACCATTGGGGGCTGAATTAGACAAAGATGTCCTGAATGTCTCCCATGAATCCGGCAATGTACCAAGAAGCCATAAGCCCTGTACTTCATCCTCAAACTTGATATTCATTTCCGACAATTGATTGATAATGCCCTGAAATGAATTCAAGTGATCCGTCATAGGAGTGCTATCTTTGAATTTCAGATTCATCAACTGCTTGATTAGAAATAACTTATTGTTCCCAGTTTTTCTAGCATACAGTTCCTCCAACTTTTTCCACAATGATCGTGCATGTGTTTCTCCACTCACATGGTTCAATACATTATCATCCACCCACTGCCTAATGTAACCACATACTTGACGATGCAATATTGCCCATTGCTCATCCGTTTTATCATTAGGCTTTTCAGTTTCAAATACAGGCAAATAATAATCTTTCACATAAAGAAGATCCTCCATCTTGCCTTTCCACACATGATAATTGGAACCATTGAGATTCACCATTCTATTAGTATTGGTTTCCATATTCACCACAAGGCACAGAGCAGAAACCCGCTCTGATACCACTTTGTTGGGATAAACACACGAATAATCAAACAATAAACTATTCGTCTACGCAGCGGAATGATCAATTATCCCTCTCTTGTGTGAATCTAGCAGGAAACAATCCTAATAATAATATGCACGATAAAGCAAGCAATCAACAATGCACGACACAATCAATTTAACGTGGAAAACCTCCTCAATGTGAGAAGGTAAAAAACCACGGGACCGAAGCCCACCAAAAACTTCACTATGAGACAAAGTTCAAGAGTTACAATCTGCCACCACAGACGAACTACCACAAACGTATCAAGACAATTAATACTTGATAACAAACAACGAGATTAGAAAGACCTCACCAAACTACGCAAACTGACGTTCTGAGTTCGCAACTGTAGAACCCTCAGAATCCGATCTCCACCGTCCAGAATCAACCTCTATGAGTCCTGAACGTGCTGTCCAAGTTACAGCTCGATCCAACGGTTAGTTTGTGAGAAACGACCCTTTCTCCTCGACTGCGCAGAACAGAATCGCCCAGAAATCTGCTTCTGTCTTCGGCGTATTCCCGTCAACCCAAAGCTCCAAACACGATCTCCACCGTTCAGAATGTACCTCCACGAGTTCCGAACGTGCTGACAAAATTTCAGCTCGATCCGACGGTTGAAACTCCGGTTATTGCTTCTGCACTGTTCTGATGTTCTCTCCTCTTTTTGCCCTCGTTTTTGTTTTGCTCTCGGAGTTGGAGTGTTACCTTCACCCGAACACACACAGCCTATTTCTACTGCCAAGTGATGATGGGCCAGAATGTGATGATGGTGGGCTAGAATGTGATGTTGGGCCAGAATTGATTTGGGCTCTCCACATATTTGGAAACCCAACCCAACACTCGTCTCACTGAGCAGTAAGAGCGAAGCAGGAGGCGAATCTCAGTCGGAACAAATGAACTTATTCACTCACTCAATTTTAGCTGCGGTGAGAGCTCACGTAATTGCGAATGATTTCCATGGCCAACTGATGAGCACTCTTATCTTGGACCCTTGCAAGGGCATCCATGGCTTCGTACGTCTCCTTATCAGTAAAAAGTTTCAAGTTATACCGAGATGCTCCTTGTGGGATCCCTTCCCATTTATCCACCAGCTCCACAAGTTTCTCATGTCCCTGAGCATAATGATTTCAGTTCCATTGTTTATAATTATCAGTCGCATTTAATTTAAAGATCTTGATGCGAATAGCCTACCATACGGTTTGTGAAGTCGCCAAATGATTCTTTCGACTGGCGCTTGCGTTTCCAGTGATAAAACAAAGGTTCCATAACTTTTTCAAGATCTTGGATTTTAACCTTGTCCCTGAACACTTTTGCTAGTACAGTTTGGTTCGGTGTTCCTCCAAGCCAAATCTGGATCATACACACATGCATTCGGAAATAGAGTTAATATAAAAAGAATTTAAGTTACTTCATTAGTATCATAAGAGACAGAAATTTACCTGTACTATTTGGACCGTCGCCAACCAACCCAAATTCAGCCATATACGGTCTAGCGCAACCATTGGGGCAACCAGTTATCCTTATAACCATAGATTCATTATATTTGAGACCAACCTAAATTTGAAACATTCAAGAGTTGCAGTTATAACACATCAAATCCCGTCTTGAAATAGAAAATGCAGATAGATGTCTGGGATTCCACGCTCAGCTTCTGTAATTGCCAAAGGACAGAGTGGAAAAGCTGGGCACGCCATTGCAGTCGCATTCAGGGGATCAACGTACCTTGGTTCCTATTCAAACAAATATATGGTTAGATCATATTAGAATCTTGAAACGTGAGAGCTGCATTTATTCAAAATTATAAATCATATATACTACAGATATAATGTTGAAAATCATAAAATTCCATTTTCATCTTAAGAGTCCACAACAGTTATATAGATTAAACTGATGTATTATTTACATTAAAAGATCAGTACAGCCCATAAATATTATGATGAGGCAGTTATCACAGTATTCTTAGCTAACATCTCACCAGTAGGCCACCCTGAGCAAGAGCTGTAGTTATGGGGCGCGCTTCCACGCTGGCCGAATATCGCACAAGATGATATTCTGGTTGGGCGTGATGCGAACATTCAAATTGTACTTCTCAATAATTTCTCTTAAAGTCGTCTTCATTTTCCCTTTGACTCGACCATTATCAACATGGAGTCCACAAAATAAACCACCATCTCCCTATAAAAACAAGCATTCCTTGAGGAACAAATTTATAATGTATATCACCAAATATACATATCAAGCACATTTCGTACAGTAGAACCAACCTGCTCATGCCATCCCAAGTAGCTCTTAAATTCCCACTCAGGTAACTCATGGCAAGGTTCCAACTTCTTTCCATAGTACTGTTCAACATCATCTCTGAACTTCTCAATTCCCCATGAACTGATTAGATATTTCATTCTGCTGTACTTACGGTCATCTCTTCTTCCTCGTTGAGTAACAACAATGGCCTTCACAACATATAACAATTCCCCATGAACTGATTAGATATTTCATTCTGCTGTACTTACGGTCATCTCTTCTTCCATTTTCTCGTTGAGTAACAACAATGGCCTTCACAACATATAATATATCCTCTTTTGGCACATACCCCAGAGGCTCTGCCAGCCTAGGGAAGGTGCTGTCTAACCGATGTGTCCGCCCCATCCCACCACCAACCTGCAATTGTCATTATATTTGAATTAGCATCATCAGGTCTCAAAAGACGCAGGTAGAAAGTATTTTTTATGCACACACACAAAGCATTTACATATATGTTGAAGCCTTGAGGCTCGCCATCAGCATCAGACACAACAACCACACCAATGTCATTTGTGAATAAGTCCACTGAATTGTCTGTTGGTACAGTGACCGCAATTTTGAACTTCCTAGGCAAGAACTGAGTTCCATAGATGGGCTCAGGTGAATCAACAAAATTAGTACCGTAGGAGTTATCATTGCGGGCTTTCACTACCTCAGGAGGCTCTGCAGTAATAACTTTCTCCCCATCCACCCAGACATCATAATAAAATCCAGACTGAGGAGTTAACAAAGAAGCAATATTCTCTGCAGTTTTTTGGGCAAACAAATAATCTTTGCGATGAAGTGGGGCTGCAGGAGCGAGAACATTTCTATTCAGATCACCGCATGCACCAAGTGTAGAACCCATGGTATTAATGATAGAACTCATCACTGTTTTAAGATCTTTCTTCAGAACACCATGAAGTTGAAAGGTCTGCCTGGTGCTCAAACGAAGTGTTCCAATCCCAAACTGATCCGCTAGATCATCCATGACCAGATAGAGTTTGTTTGAAACCTTTCCACAAGGGTTCTTGGTACGAAGCATAAATAAGATTTGGTACCACATTCATCTCTATTGTACTGTTGATAACTTCCATGGAACTTGATCAACTGTGTAGCTGCCTCATTGATGTTGGGGGCGTCAGTTAACAATTCCTCATTGAGAGGATATCTTATAAAGTTACTATGTTCCTTGATAATTTCAACCTTACTGCGTTTCTGTTCAACCGAAGTATCTGGCTTCACTGGCTGCAAATGAGTAGTAAAATCATTAAACCAAAAACATTAGCTGAAGAAGAAGCCTTCGATGAAAAACTTTCCTGAAAAAGTGAAGGAAAACAGAAACAGGGAATGCTACAGATCATGTAATCAGTATGACATTAGTTGAAAACTAACACAAAAACCATCAATTAACCTTAAAATACGATCTCCTGATAAAAAAAATGTTCATGGTATAGCATATAGTTTATCATACACAATCACAATCTATCCTACTATGACAATTCTTCTACACCTTCAGAAACATCAACAAATCACACAAGTTTGATCAGATGTTCACCCCAAGGAAACAATAATATTCTTAATGAGAAAATTGCAAAACTAGTCCCGCCCGTTACGGTCCCATTTGGATTTGGTCCCAATAGTCTTGACTTTGGTCCCAAATTTTTTTTTTGGCAAAAGTGGTCCCGTTCAATATTTTCTTTTGCAATACTAACCCCAAGCCGTCAAATGTTAACGGAACGGCTCACGTGGCCATTAGGGTGCATAGAAATAAACATCACCTGATATCCCCAAACGAGCCAAAACCGAATCCCTAATTTCCCCTCCCAAATTGCTTCGCGCACTGCGCTGTTCTTCCCGTCGTAGGCCGCTCGTCGTTCTTATCAAAGCTCGTGCGCCGCTCCGTCGAAGTCCTCTCTCATCCCGCCCTTCCCGTCGGAGTTTTAATTGACAAGGCTGCGCGGGGTTTCCCAAATCAATATCTTCCCAAGTGCTTATAAATCCACGCAACACTTAATTTCCCCTTCCAATTCTACTCTCCCTCCAACTCCAATGGACACCCTTCAGGCCACTTACAGAGACGATGTCGACGACGATACCAATGCCTCTTCTTCGCCGCCGTCAGCCGCTGCTCCTATCGATAGAGGAGCCTCTTCTGCCAGTCTAATTTCAGAGGCGAGGCCCGAGTTGCCGGAAATCAATCACGCCAAAGGAATCAAGGGAGAGGTTGAAACCCCCGCCTCAGAAGATGCTTCGTCGGAAGATGGCACAAGGGGCAGCGATATGTATGCGCTCCCAATGCTAAGGAAGATTCACCAAAAGTTGTGCCTGGTAACTATTTATATTTCTGCATCTTATTGTCTTGAAAAGGATTGGTGACTAGTTTGTTTGAATTTCTGTACTTGTATGTCTGTAGAATTGATTTTGCTTTTTGTAAGGTGTGCTGTTGTTTCTTGTGCTTGATAGGATTCGCAACTTTATAGTTTATAGGTATAATAGTGGAGTATTGGACTTATGAGATGTATTGTCTTGTGCATTGAATATCTGCACATAGTGACTGATGATTCATTCCTCTAAAGGTCAGGTTCATATACATGGGACTCTCTTAGATTTGTCGTGGAGATTGTTATCTGACTTTCTGATCGATTAGGGGTATTTATCAATGTGTTTTCTTAATTGATTGATCAGTGAACAATTTCTCTTTTTACTACTGAATTGTTTCCATAGATTGATGTATACAAAAAAGTATAATCCTTACTGCATTCCTTCATAAGCTTCATGAATGCTAGGACGGGGAGCTCAGTAGCTCCTATGCTCCCAAGCTAGTCTGTGAGTCTTTGTTGTAGAATGGTTTGGGGAGAGGACACTGATGATATTCTATAGGAAGTCTGGCATAATTATAAGTCTAGGGCTGTCTCATAGGTTTCAAATTATGAGAATTATCAACTTATCTTGCTGTCAGATATTGTTGGACATTGCAATAGTGTCCTTTGGTATGTTTCTGTGCTTTGTATGGGATTTCACCTCCCTATGTTTTTTTAATTTATTTATATCAATTTTATAGAGAACAAGTTGTGTTTTATCAACTATAAGGTTGCCATATTCCATGGCCATTGTCTCCACCACGTGTTGATGTTTATGTGATGTATTACAGTAAAAGGTGCAAGGTATAGGAGGGCATGAGCCTTAACTTAAGCCTACCCTACGTTCAGTGACTGCAGTCAAGGCTTGATCATTTATAGAGAAACTAGCTGGTCTTTAGATTTATTTATTTACCAATTACCATTCTCTTTTTAAGGTTGTCTTTTTAATAAAAGCCATAGAAGAGTCTGTATTGGTCAGGCTCAAACCTATGGCGTGGACCATGGGGGATTTCATTGACGAAAAACCTGAATGTTATCAGCAGCCTGAGCTGCATAAAGCAATGTAAATTTGTCTGGGGAACAAGTCATCTGAAATCTTTAAAGCATGAAAAATTTGCCAAAGATAACTTTAGAACTAAATGTTTGTAATGCTCTTTTATTCTTTTGATTCACAAGTTTAGGGATGGCAATTTTACCCGTCGGGTCGGGTTACCCGACGGGTACCCGCATTGCGGGTATAGAAAATTCGGGTAAAATTGGGTAAAGGGTCGGGTAGTACCCGAACCCGAAGGAGGGCTGTGTGGGTAAGGGTAGGGTATGGTTTCCCTAATATTTACCCGTACCCGACCCGAAATTACCCGAATATAAATATATATATATATATATATATATATATATATATATATATATATATAATTGTATTATATGTTTAATTAAAATCTAAATCTAATATTTCATTACTAAATTATCCTATGAAACTAAAAAAGAAATGAGAAAGTTCCTCCCACTGGACTTAATTCTAACGTAAATGGGTCTTACCCTTTCCACTCCCTCCATTCTCTTTTCGCCTGTTTAACCCCCACCCCCCAAAACCCTAGTTGCTCACCGCTCGCGGAGTCCTCAATCGACAATCCCCAATGTTCCCGCAGTCCGCTAGTCCTTGATTCCTCTCTTCTCCAGCGACCAGCGTAGGTGGATCTTCAGGAGGTGCATATCTTCGAGACATCTCCATTTGTTTTTGGAGGAAAAAGCAAATAAGGTAAGCATTTTTTTTTCTGAGATTGTGTCTTCTTCATCTCACATCTGTTTGTAATGTGACTAGTGTCATAGGACAGTATAGGATGGTTATAGAATGATTTTGCATTTTTGTTGAAGCTTGTACATTATAGTAATTGAGTGGGAAAGATTGTGGTGTATTCTCGTGTGTTTATTAGAGGAATTAGTGATTAATTAATTGTAATTAAGTTCATAAATTGAAACATATAGTCAATCGAATTTGTTAATTAGGGCTTTGGTTTTGTATGTCTCTTGATGTAATTTTTTAGTTTTTTAGAACTTTGATCTGCAATGGAGCATTTAGCATTTCATTTGCGCATGTAGAACAACTTATATGGACTTTAATTTGGCTACAATGAAACTGCCTTTTGTGTTAAAGTGAAATGTGAGCAGAAATTGATGTTGCTAGTTCGTACCTTCTGAGTCAATTTTAGGAATGCTTATCAAGACGTGTTAAACTGTATAATATGGAAAAATGTGAAGTTGATAATTACCTGCATTCTGGTGGGCTTTCATTATGTGTTCTATCTATTCGTTTTAATTCTCAAGAATCTCAACTTTAGGTGCGGAAATAAGTAGTCGTCTAGCCTAAGATTTTTTCTGAATTTCTATTTGGAGATCCAATTGCGCCTTAGTCTATTTTTCCTTCAAGTAATAAATATGTGGGAGATTATTTATTTAGAAGAATTTGCAACCTTTTTTGTAGAATTCTTGTTTGAATGCATAGTTACATTCCAAAAGTTGCCCTGTCTTGGTTGTGAACTTATTATGTTTTGTAATCTAAAAACTTTTTAGTCTTGTATATATATAGATGAGTACTCCATCTGATGTGCCATCACAACAATCGGGTCATCATAATTCGGAACATGCTGAAAATATGATGGATATGGACTCAAATCCTGAACCTGAACAATCTAATACTATAGCTGCTGCAGTAGATGGCAACAATGATGGTGTTCGAAAGAGGAAGCATTCTATGGTTTGGGATCATTTCAAGAAAGAGAAGATTAATGGAAAGGACGACAAAGCTGAGTGCAACTACTGCAAAAAAAAGTTAAGTGCAGCTTCAAAAAATGGAACAAGTCACTTAAAAGAGCATTATTTAAGATGTCCTTCAAGATCCACAAAGGATATAAGACAGTGTTTGTTGACTACTACCAAAAACAAAGATGGGACAACAGAATTGAAAAATTATTCTTTCGATCAAGAACTAGCTAGACTTCATCTTGCATACATGATCATTCTACATGAGTACCCACTTAGCATGGTTGAACATAAATGGTTTAGAGTATTCATGAATACTTGTCAACCTCTCTTCAAGCCAATCACAAGAAACACTCTTCGTAGTGATATTATGAAGATTTTTGCTGATGAAAAGAGTCAAGTAATGAGCTTGTTGGAAGGCAATGAGAGTCGAATTGCAATAACTACTGACATGTGGACTTCTAGCAATCAAAAGAAGGGGTACATGGCTGTAACTGCACATTTTATTGACAACACATGGACTTTACGTAGTAGAATTATAAGGTAATATCTACTTTTGTTTTTTTTTTCTTTGTGCTTTATATTTGGAAAAAAACATATTAACTCTTTATTTCTAACTTCAAATGACAGGTTTGCGTATGTTCCTTGTCCACACACCGCTGAAGTAATCACAGATGTCTTGTTTGAGTGCTTGTTAGATTGGAACATAGATAGTAAGTTGTCTACTTTGACATTAGACAATTGTAGCACTAATGATTCTGTTGTTTCCACGTTGGCATCGTTGATGAATAGATTTTCCTCTGATTCATTGTTGTTGGGTGGAGAGATTTTACACATGCGGTGTGCAGCTCACATATTAAACTTGATTGTTAAAGATGGTATGGATGCAATTGGAAGTAGTATTGAGAGGATCCGGGATAGTGTATACTACTGGACAGCAACACCAAAAAGGGTGGAAAAATTTGAAGAAACAGCGCGCCAACTACACATCCGAAGTAAGAAAAAACTTGCGCATGATGTCAAAACTAGATGGAATTCTGTTTATCTCATGCTTTGTTCTGCATTGCCATATAGAACTGTTTTCCTCGTTTGAGACAACGTGATCCAGGTTATAAGTGTTTGCCTACTGATTCTGATTGGGTGCTTGCTAGTGATATTTGTGAAAAACTTGGTTTGTTTTATAATTTGACCAACATGTTTTCTGGTACCAAATATGCAACCGCAAACAAGGTCTTTACATATATTTGTGAGATAAGAATTAGGATGAATAGTTGTCTTGAA
Organism: Pogostemon cablin; assembly: GCA_023678885.1. Lineage (NCBI taxonomy): Eukaryota > Viridiplantae > Streptophyta > Magnoliopsida > Lamiales > Lamiaceae > Pogostemon > Pogostemon cablin. The sequence continues at coordinate 25,347,092 of CM043001.1, read as the reverse complement.
TCTGGATGTGACGAGGTGAAGACAATGGCAAAAAAGGTGATTGAAAAGTATAACAAGTATTGGGAAGACATTCTGTTATGAGACAGCCGGTGTCAAGCTGCCAGGATGGCAAGGAGGAGGCTGGTGGGCCCAAACCGTTATTGGTTTATCGCCGTAGGCCTCGGGCTTGATTTGTTATTAGTTATTTCATTCTTATTGCTTTATATTAGCTATGGGCCGTTTGTGGGCTTTAGGGTTTAACTCTTGTTATTTAGTTGTAGTTACATCGTTGTTTTGATTATCTATTGAATATTGAAGAAATAGAAGGGAGCCTTTTGGCTATTGGGCAGACGCTTTTGCGTTTGATATTCTGAGTGCTAACAATTGGTCCGACCTGCCGGATATCTCACCCGAGATGACAAACACACGCAGCGAACAACGGATGGAGGAATTGGAACAAGGTCAGGAGTTGATCAAGGAGACGGTTGGGAAGATGGCGGAAGAACAAGCAAGCTTCGCCCAACAACTGGAGAGCATGGCCCAGACGATGGCCGGGCTGACCACGTCGATGGCGGCGCTGTCGGCGGCAGCCGCCCGTTCCGCAGCGGCCAACGCGACAGCGGGTTCTGCCTCGAGGACCCGCACGGCTGAGGAGGTGGCCTCCGTCGCCGTGGAGCCAGGAGCGACGCTCGCGGTGGGGACGGACAAGCCACCGACCCCTCCTTCGCTGCCTCCTTTCAATGGTGGGGAGCCTATCGGTTGGTTAGCTCGAGCCAACCAGCAGTTTGCACTACACCGCACACCGGAGGAGTTGAAGCTGCCGGCTGCCATGGTGGCAATGGAAGAGTCGGCCCTGTACTGGTTTACGTGGCTGCAAGCCCGGAAGCCTAACATGGTGTGGGATGAGTTTGCTAAAGCCCTCACGAGTCGTTTTGACGCACGCTTCAAGGGAAGCCCGTTCGAACGGCTCTCCTCAGTCAAGCAAACTGACTCTATAGAGGAGTACGTGACGGTGTTTGTTCAGTTGGCAAGCCAAGTTCCGGGGCTCAGCGATGAACACTACATGGGGTATTTCATGACAGGTTTGGCGGAGGATGTTAGGAGTTCTCTTCGTCTTCTTCGGCCGCCAGATTTGGAAACAGCAATGGATCTCGCCAGGGACGTGGAGTATAATTTGGCTGTCACGGGGGGCAGATTCCCGAAATCAGGGGCGGCCAGCGGGTATGCACGTCCCTCATCCCAAGGCCGGTTCATGGCTAGCGGCGGGTTCAACACGCCAGCGAGGGTCAGCGGGACCGTGGGACTAGTGTCCGGGGCGTCATCAGCCGGTTCGTCGGCGCCACGGGAAGTTAGCCGTGTTCCCCCAGCGAGGTCGTTTTCGAACAGCCAATCCTTCTCGGCTGGCCGTCCTCCGGGGCCCGTGCGTTTTGCGCGCATGACTCCCGAGGAGATGTCGGAGCTTCGTGCGAAGGGGTTGTGTTTCCGGTGTAAGAAGACTTACCGACCGGGGCACCAGTGTTCGATGAGGCAGCTGAATATTTTGATGGCAGAGGAGGATGAGCCCATGGATCTACGGTGCTTTGAATTCAATGAAAACCGCGTGGCAACTGATGATTTCGAAGGGGCAACCGTCCAGTTGGAAGAAGGGAAGGAAGAGGCTGAGCTTCCGATATTTTCCATGGCAGGGTTTACGGGGCCTCGTACTATGCGCATGAAGGGGGTTTTGCAGGGGCAGGATGTCACCATACTTTTGGACAGTGGAGCTAGTCATAATTTTATTTCCAGCTCATTGCTCACTAAGTTGACTCTAAAACTTGACAGGTCCAGCCGTTTTGGAATACAGTTGGGTGATGGGAGACGCCAGGAGTCGGAGGGGCACTGCCGTGGGCTAGAGATTTCAGTTGCTGGCACCGCCATAGTGGCGGATTACCATGTATTTCCACTGGGTGGCGTGGACGTGATTCTAGGGATCGCCTGGCTGGCAACTCGGTGATGTAGACACGAATTGGGCCAGGATGACGATGTCCTTCACACATGGTGGGAGTAGGGTGACACTGAGGGGCGATCCATCCCTTTGTCGCGCCCCAATGGATCTCCGCGAGTTGATTCAGATCCAAGACGCGGAGTTGTGTATCATGCTGGTGGAGGCGGGGCCTCCGAAGCTGACGGATCCGGTGTCCCGCGGCGTGGCGGAGTTATTGGCGCCGTATCAGCAGTTGTTCGAGGAACCGGAGGGTCTTCCGCCGGTTCGGTGGGCCGAGCACCATATTGTCTTGGCCTCCGGTGCCGGACCCGTTTCGGTAAGGCCATATCGGTATGGGCAGGCTCAAAAAGACGAGATTGAAAGATTGGTGTCGGATATGCTCTTGGCAGGAGTGATACAGCCAAGTTCCAGTCCCTTCTCCAGCCCGGTTCTGCTGGTGAAAAAGAAGGATGGGAGTTGGCGTTTTTGTATAGACTATCGGGAGCTCAACAAAGTGACTGTTTTGAATAAGTATCCGATACCAGTCATACAGGAGATGTTGGACGAGTTGTCAGGAGCGGGGGTATTCTCAAAAATTGATCTCCGCTCTGGATACCATCAGATCCGAGTGGCGAGCGGGGATGTCCACAAAACTGCTTTTCGAACGCACAGCGGACACTATGAATTTTTGGTGATGCCGTTCGGATTAACTAATGCACCAGCTACGTTTCAGTCGGCTATGAATGAGTTATTTCGTCCCTATTTAAGAAAGTTTGTGATTGTTTTCTTTGATGATATTCTGGTCTATAGCAGGTCCTGGCATGAGCATGAGGACCATCTGGAAGAAGTCTTGCAAATCTTGCTAGATAATCAGTTCAAGGCGAATCGGAAGAAATGCTCGTTCGGGTGTCGGAGGGTGGAATACTTGGGCCACATAATTTCCGCCGCCGGGGTGGAGATGGACCCGGAAAAGGTGGCGGCCGTGGTGAGATTGCCGTGCCCCAGGAATGTCCGCGAGGTGCGCGGGTTTCTGGGTCTAACTGGCTATTATCGCCGGTTTGTGAGGGAGTATGGGCTGTTGGCGCGTCCTCTGACGGAGCTTCTTAAAAAGTCAGCGTCGGTGCCTTTTGTTTGGACGGAGGCGGCCGAGGGAGCCTTCCAACGGCTGAAATCAGCCCTTACTACGGCACCCCTGCTGGCTATGCCGGACTTTGAGAAGCGATTTGTGATCGAGTGCGATGCCTCTGGTACGGGAATCGGGGCGGTTCTTATGCAAGACGGGCGACCCATAGCGTACTACAGCAAATCATTGGCGGACAGGACACTGACAAAATCAGCTTATGAGCGTGAGATGATGGGATTGGTTCTTGCCGTTCAGCATTGGAGGCCTTACTTGGTGGGGCACCGGTTTACTGTCCGGACGGACCACAGTAGTCTGAGGCACCTTCTTTCTCAGAAAATTGTGACGCCGTCGCAACAAATTTGGGTAGCGAAGCTGATGGGCTATGATTTCGAGATAGAGTATAAGCCGGGAGTCTCGAACTCGGCGGCTGATTCTCTTTCTCGTCGGGGTGGTGGCGGCGACTTGTTAGCACTCAGCATGCCTAATTGGGGTGAGTTGGCCGACGTTTTAGTCGAGCAGTCTCGAGATGAGTATATTCGGAGTGTGACGAAGGAATTGCGCGAGAACCCGGGATGCCGGGTGGGGTTTGAGTTGCATGGCGAGAAATTGTTTTATAGAGGGAGGATTGTATTGGCTTCAGATTCTAAGTGGATTCCGGTGCTACTTCGGGAGTTTCATGATACTCCAATGGGTGGTCACGCCGGCGCACTACGGACCTATAAGCGTCTGGCTGCTAGTGTTTATTGGAGGGGAATGTTCAAAGCGGTGAGGGAATATGTAGCTCGGTGTTTGGTTTGCCAGAAGGTGAAGTATGAGGCTCTCTCTCCGGCGGGGCTGCTGCAGCCATTGCCGATTCCGGAAAGAGTTTGGGAGGACTTATCCATGGATTTCATCACCTCACTGCCGAGGTCGCAAGGGTGTTCGGTGATCTTAGTTGTGGTCGACCGGTTGTCGAAGTATGCTCACTTCTCGGCCATGAAGGGGGGCGTCTCGGCTCGAGGGTTGGCTGAGGTATTCGCGCGCGATGTCGTGCGTTTGCATGGCATCCCGGGGACGATCGTGAGCGACCGGGATCCGCTCTTTATGAGCTCTTTTTGGAGGGAGCTGTTCAAAATGTCGGGAACCCAACTCAACTTTAGCTCAGCGTATCACCCGGAAACGGATGGGCAAACTGAGGTTTTAAACAGGGTGTTAGAAACCTACTTGCGCTGTTGTGCGGGTGAGCAGCCAAAGAAATGGGTCAATTGGTTGCCATGGGCGGAGTACTGGTACAATACTGCCTTTCAAACCGCGATCCAGACAACCCCGTTTGAGGTTGTGTATGGGCGGCCGGCCCCTTCTTTGCGGAGGTATCTTCCTGGTGAATGTCAAGTGGCGGCTGTTGCGGAAATGCTCGAAGGGAGAGATGCGATGCTAGCGCGTTTACGCGAGCATCTAGTGCGAGCACGGGAGAGAATGGTAAGGTTCGCAAATCGGCATCGACGGGATGTGAACTATGAGGTTGGTGATCGCGTCTTCCTTAAAGTCCGTGCTCACCGACAACGTTCTATCTCCGGGAGACCGCACAATAAGCTGTCGGCTAAGTTCTATGGCCCGTTTGTAGTGTTGGCGCGCATTGGGCCGGCGGCGTATCGGCTAGAGTTGCCCGCATCTAGTCGAATACACCCTGTATTCCATGTTTCGCAGTTGAAGAAGGTGGTGGGGGATCACGAGGTGGAGTTGGGCTTGCCCGACTCCTTGGAGCTGCCGGAAATTCCCGTCTATGAGCCGGAGGGCGTGCTGGCCGAGCGCAGTGTAGATGACGAGGGTAAGGTGGTGGAGCAAGTTTTGGTCAAGTGGTCGGGCCAGTCGGCGGAGGATGCGTGTTGGGTGAGTTTGGCGGAGTTTCGGCAGCAGTTTCCTTGGTTCGACCTTGGGGACAAGGTTGATTTCAAGGAGGGAGGAGTTGTTATGAGACAGCCGGTGTCAAGCTGCCAGGATGGCAAGGAGGAGGCTGGTGGGCCCAAACCGTTATTGGTTTATCGCCGTAGGCCTCGGGCTTGATTTGTTATTAGTTATTTCATTCTTATTGCTTTATATTAGCTATGGGCCGTCTGTGGGCTTTAGGGTTTAACTCTTGTTATTTAGTTGTAGTTACATCGTTGTTTTGATTATCTATTGAATATTGAAGAAATAGAAGGGAGCCTTTTGGCTATTGGGCAGACGCTTTTGCGTTTGATATTCTGAGTGCTAACACGTTCATAAAGTTTTCTCAATTTCTGTTATTCTAGATCCTAGATTCAAGTTTAGGATGATTGATTTCTTTTTTGATAAATTTTATGGAGAAAAGGCTAAAGATGAGAAGGAAAAAGTTCGAAATATGATGCATGAACTTGAAAAGGCATACAAGAGTTCTTCTCAAAACTCTCGTTCCAATGCTAGTTCTAGTAGAACCAAATCCACATCATCTCATACTTCAGAATCAGCTTTAGATATTGAATCACTAGATCTTTTGGGAAGTATTCACTCTTTTCAAGTATATTTATCTGAGGTTGTGGTTGATACACAAGAGAAATCAGAATTTGAAAGTTATTTGGAGGAGGCATTATTGCCTATTCATCATGAATTTGATATACTTGTTTGGTGGAAGACGCAAGGAATTAAGTATCCTACATTGCGTCAAATTGCAAGGGATATTTTTGCGATTCCTGTTTCCACGGTTGCTTCAGAGGCTGCTTTTAGCACTAGTGGCAGAATTGTGACCAAGCACCGAAGTAGACTTACTCCAGAAATATTGGAAGCATTGATGTGTTCTGAAGATTGGCTATGGGAAAGACATGATGGTTTGTTTTTTTACAAAATAAATTATTTTTCATCTACTTTATTTTATGAATTAACATGTTTATGATTTATATTATTTGTGTCTTAGAAACATCTCGCATTGCTAGAGGAGTCATGAGTTATTCCAGTGATGAAGATGAACATGAGAATGAAGATGTAAGTTAAGTAATTACTTTAGAAGTGTTTTCGTGCAATCTAATCCATTATTTAAATAAGTATTATTTAATATTTATGTTTTTGAACAGATTAAGCCCGTTTTTTAATTTACCTATGTATTTGTAGGTTGAATCTGCTGCGATTTGAGATATCTTGGTGGCAAAAAGGAGATGCGAGATTTTGAAGTTGTCATACTTAAACCTTGGACTTGGAAGGACTTGGAAGCAATTGTTGGATTATGATGTTTATTTTATAATTTTATTTGATTAACTATGAATTTAAGATGTTTTCTCGTTAAAGCACATGGACTTAGACGTTATTGTTGTTGACTTTGTTTTCTAATGTTTTATTTTAGGTTATTTATTTATGTATTATACTCCCTCCGTCCCAACTTCAACTTCACACTTTCCGTTTTGGTCCGTCCCAATTTCAACTTCATATTTCCATAAAAGGAAAAAGTACATAAATAATATCCCCCTAACATACTTTAATTTCAAAATTGCCATCACCTTTTTAACACACATAACATACTTTATCATTTATTTATTACCCAAAAATACCAAATTACCCCCAAAAGTTACTCAAAAAGTGATTTTTCTTAATTTGCGTGCGTACAGTAAATATGAAGATGAAAATGGGACGGAGGGAGTAATTTTTTTTGGTGGATTATAGTTTAAAAAAAAAAATTGAGTTGGGATGGGTCGGGTAGGGTCGGGTGGATTCGGGTATCCACGGATTATCCTCAAAATCTACTAAAATTAAGGGTATCCGTTTACCCGCGGATTATCCGTATACCCGATGGGTATACCCGTACCCTACCCGAAGCTCTATTTTAGGGTAAAAGGGTAGGGTATGGGTAGGGAGGGTAGGGTATAGGGTAGTATGCGGGTTTGCCATACCCGTACCCTACCCTACCCATTGCCATCCCTACACAAGTTTGCTGCTATAAATAATACCTTTAGGTTTAATTCCTTTTGTCATTAAATTCAATATAGCCAGGAATACCTATTGCCTGCTCTTGCTGAAAGTGTTGCTCTCAGACCTCTTGTTCCAATTTAAATCCAGCCAAAAATTATTTCATTTTACCGCCAAAAATAGATGTTACAGGTGCTTTGGGACCAAAATTGCAAGATTATGCAATTTTGGTCCCAATATGTAAGGTTAAATCCAGTGGCTAACGGGAATTAACAGGACAGTTAACAGCGGGACCACTTTTGCCCAAAAAAAAAAGGTTTGGGATCAAAGTCAAGACTATTGGGACCAAACCCAAATGGGACCGTGACGGGCGGGACTAGTTTTACAATTTTCTCTATTCTTAATGTATAAAACTTGAAAAAACGATCATTTTTGAAATCAAGAGCTAGGATTGGCAGAATGAACCATGCTCATATGCTCACAGTCTAGATGTCTAACTCTATTCTTTTCGGAAGACTAAGACAAAATACCCTTACAAACTATTTACAGATTTACAGAGGTCCAACATTAACACACCGAGGGTTCTGATCTCCATAGGTCACAATGCAACATAAAATTGATAGAAAATATCTTAGCAAAAATAAAAATAAAAAATCAAATAAATCAGAGAAACATTTTGGCAGCGGATTAGCCGGCGAAAAATATTCTATACACCGAAAAGGAAGGGTACCGTAGAGACAGCTCTAACGGCGGAGGAGGGGAAGAGGTGAGAGGGGCGTTTGGTGAGCAAAAGAGAATTGGTGGAAGCAGCGGTTCTCAACCCATTGAAGGTCGCCGGAATATTGTGGAGCAAGGAGGGGGTCCTTGGCAATGGCGGCTGCGCCAAACGACGTTGTCATTTACCAGCAGATATGAAATGAAATGAAAGAAAAGGAGGGACAGAGATATTTGATTTGATGGTGGCTACCTGGGGTGGGTATATAATGATTAAGAAGGGCGCGTGTGGTGAAGCGCGTGGGTCTCTTCCTGGTAAAAGATGTTTTCAAAGGAGAAATTGGAGTGTGGTATCAACGTACAGTACAGGTACATTGAACCTGGACGCAGAATAATGGTCATCAATGGAGTCGGCGTTTGTTTCAGCCTCACACGGATCTAACTCTATGCCAAGGACTCCTACCTTCCAGTCCCAATACTATACTTTCGTTTTTTTTTTTCCACAAAGATTAAATATTATTTTACTAATTTACTCCCTCGTCCATTCTCAACGTATCAAATTATTTTTGCACATGGATCAAGAATATTACTCCCTCCGTCCCGGGTATTTTTACCCGTTTGTACGGCACGGAGATTAAGACGTTTTATTTTTTTAATATATAATGTAAGAGAAAGTAGGGATAAATTAGTAATTTAAAAAGAAAAGGTGAATAAAGTTATTGGGAATGATGAATAAAGTGTAAAAAAATAATTAAAGTTATTGGGATTGTAAAAAGTAGGTAATAAAATATTATGTATTTTTGCCAAAAATGGAATGGGTAAAAATACGTGGGACACCCCAAAATGGAAAATGAGTAAAAATACGTGGGACGGAGGGAGTATTATTTTATGTATAATAGTTAGTTGTATTAGTGGAAGATGTGAGTCTCATATTTTATTTGTATTAATGGAGGGTTTGGGTCCTATGTTCAAAAAAGGAAAATTGATAGATTAAAGATGGACGACCCAAAATGGTAAAATTGATAGATTGACAGTGGACGGAGGGAATAATTTTTTTCCAATATATTATAATATATTCCCTCTGTCCCTCTAATATGTATCCATTTACTTTATTCACCTGGATTAAAGAGTATAATATTTTAATGTGTATTGAGGTGAGAGAAATAATATTTTAATATATAATTGTATTAGTGTTGAGTGTAGGCCCCTTGTGTCACATCAATCCAAAAAAGAAAATGGATACTTTGTATTAGGACGGACAAAAATGACAAAATGAATACGTAAAGGGATGGAGGGAGTATAATATTTTAATTTATAGTGGATAAAAATATTACTCCACATGACATCATGAAGATAAGAGGAGTACATTAATTGTTTTGTATGAATCCATATATATATATATATATATATATATATGTGTGTGTGTGTGTGTGTGTGTGTGTGTGGGGGGGGATTCATCCATCATCCACATCCTTTCCTCCATCCATCCATCACTTTGAAGATTCGTCTATGGAATCAATAGGAGAACCAAGAGGAGGATTCAAGACGGAGAAGGACGCGACGACACCCACATCTAGGGTTTTCTTTGTTTCCTAATTTATCTTGTATTTTTCGGACATATAGGTAAGATCTATCCAACACCCATGATTATTTTTCGCAACATCATTGGCTATAACCTTTTTGGTAAATTTATGGTTTTATGAATTAATTGAACTTTCGTGTGTATACTCCGTACAACACTACTTGTGGATTTATTTTATATAAGACTATGTGTTTTTAATTCATTCTCAGAGTCGTTTTGTGCATCATTAATTGTTATATAGAGTTTGAATACATATCTTGGTTATTGATTGAGTGCGTTCACTGATGAGTGATATTTTCACCTAGATTTTAGTATTTTTTATGTGTATTTTTTGTATTATTTGATCCGTATTTGTGTGTATTTTGATTGTGTTTTGTGTTTTTATGGAAATGTATGTGAATGAGCTTAAATGTATGATTTCTAGGTAAAAAGAGATTTTAAACGCAAAAAGGAAGACGTAGGAAAAAACGAATCTAAATTTGGAGTTGAAATGAGGGAGAATGGGTCAAATGGAAGAAGAGAAAACAGAGACAGCACGAACACGGCCAGCACCTACACGGGCCATATACCGAACACGGCCCTGTAAAGGTTGACTGAGTTCCGTCACCCGAAACACCTATACGGCCACCCCTGTGGCCGTGTACCATACACGACCAGGATACCGTACACGGGCCGTGTAGGAGCAAAAAATCAGAAAATTTCAGAAATCTTCTAGAAGCTTCCCAATTGGTATAAATACCCAATACTTTAATATTTCATCAGATTTTTGTGGTTCTAACCTGCACACACACATCACACACCATTTCTCCCATTTTACACCACCATCTTTATCCATTCTTCATCCATCCATCCATACTTGATCCCCTTTATCAAATCCACTATCCAAGTGATCAAAGAAGCAAGTGAGAGTAAGATCACAAAAAGAAGAAGGAGATCTCCATTGAAGCACTTCAAAGGGGGAATCTAATTCTAATTTTTGTGTATTTCTTTATAGATTGATCATGGTTTGTAAGGATTTTAATGTCTATGTTGAATTTCTTGTGACTATGAGAGGCTAATCTCCTTTGTGAGATTAGCTCCATGATTGGTGTTGGATAATTTAGTTTTTTATGCAATTTGATTTTAATCTTGAATGGGCTTTGTGTAATTCTATCATTGAATGTTGATTGCTTGACGTATATGTATGATTTGTGTAATTAATTGTCATGGGCATGTGATTAGATTGAGGAATCAATTATGTGTTTAGGATAGTTCATTGAATCATTTCATCATACACTTCATGTGCATTAATTTATAATGAGATAGAAATATCCTTCTAGATTTAGAAATCTTTGATAGAACATTTGATTAGCTTAATCAAGAGATTTGTTGATTAGTTGAAGAGAACCAAGCCATTAGTGAATCATAGTACCTTAAAAGGGAATATTGTCTATGATTTAGTACCTCATTAGGGAACTAGTAGAGTAATTAGTACCTAGTGGGAGGTGTTCACTTTGGTCTCGATCCTATGTGCTTTTGAGAGCCTTATTGAGGGCCTACATTCTATCCATCTCGAGAGAGAATTTATGTGGAATTAGTGATCGCTCATATGCCATGTCCATGAGAGATTATAATTAATTGCATGAATACTTAATTATCTATGCCATGATTGTTGTTAATCTCATCCTTGCATCATTTGGAACCCCATTTATCTTTGCATTCCTTTTATCTTTTATTTCTTGTAGTGTATTTATTTGCATGCTTATCTATCCTCCTTTTCGATCGTCCTTATAAAATCACGATAAACTTGAGATCGCTTAAACTCTAGTACCTTCCTCCATGTGGTTCGATAAATTCTTTAATTGTTCATCCCGACTATATTACGACCAATCATTCACTGCTGAGCAGGATTCCATGTTATGATTCTAAGTGAGGGGACTCTGAAGCTTCATTATAACTATCTTATATAAATACTTATTAATTGAATTGAATTCGGGTTATTAAGTAAGATAAAGAGGATATTTTTATAGTACCTACAAAGGGAGATTATATCGGGTTAGAGTACCAATCCTAGAAGGAAATAATTGATACTGATAGTACTTAGAAAGGGGGTAAAGTTATATCTCTTGCTCCAAGGTTATTCACACGTGTTATATGCATGTTTGCTTGTGTTTATAGAGTAAATATGCATGGCTTAGTGATGCGTCCATATTCCATAAGGCAGAGTCGAACATTGATACACGAAAGGGAAATTAAGGAGTGAAACTGGATTATTCTAGAGCTACATATTTTTCTACTTGATTCACTTTCGTATTTTCCTAGTTTCTTATTTATTTTATTTGTTATTTAATTAATTGTTTAAGTAGATATAATTAAATCCTCAATCTTATTGCCATCTTATCTTAATTAATTTAGTAAATAATTAAATTGATAATACGCCGTTATTTGGGTTTGATATTTCACTTGGTCGCTTGCTTAAGCTGCAACTGATTCCTTAATACTTGGGGAATAGTTTTGCGTGCAAAGAAAACACGCATCATAAATCAATGACTATAAAGCCGTTAAAATGGGCTACACCCGTTTTGCTATGTTATTGGGAAAAAAAAGAATTTAGCTTAAAATTTATGAGCATGTTTAAAGATGGATTTATATGGGCTTAGACTAAATGAATCGCGACTTTGGGATTGGATAAAATTTTAGGGGGTGTTTGGTTGGAGGGTATGGAATATAAGGAATTGGAATGATAGTAGAGGGGATGTTTGTTTCTCTACTGTCATTCCATGAACAGTATTTTGTTTCCCACAAAATTGGGAATCATCCATTCCCCCTATTTTTGGGAGGAATCACTTTGATTCCATCCAACTTTTATTCCAATTCCCTTTCCCATTGCACTCAAAATGCCAAACACTCCCTTAATTTATACTCTTTCCATCCCACAAAAGTTTGCATGCCCCTTCCGGCATGGAGATTAAGAAAAGTGATAACTTTTAAGGGTATAATGATAAAGTATGTTAGGTGTGTTAGGTAAGAGTGATTTTTTTTTAAAATAAAATATATGGGGAATGGTGATTGTGTTTGACTTTTTGCTTTTTTAAAAATATGCAAACTTTTGTGGAATTACCCAAAATGGAAAACGTGTTATTTGAAATGGAACGGAGGGAGTATACAAGGAGTGCATTTTACCATTTTCGTCCGTCCCAATACAAGAGGTGCATTTCCCTTTTTAGTAAATGAGACCAACACACAATACTAATATACATACCCACTTTACATTAAAATATTATTTCTCTCACCTCAACTACCCATTAAATATTAGTATATCCTTTAATCTACGTACAAAAAGTTTCGCCACCCTTATTGTGGGACAGAGAGAGTATAAAATAGTAAAATGACAAAATGACTACCTTTATTTAATCTCAAATAAATCGTAGTTAATTTTAATATTTGAGATGATTAAACAAATAAATCATGCATCTATCTCTCTCATACGATGATAGCGATACATTTTTCTCTATTTTTTCACCTAGCATCACAGATGAAAAATGTAACTTTCACTCTTCAATAGTAATTCGTCACTATTTTAGTCTTAATCACCATCGTAATAATAAAATTAAATGATAATTACAATAAAATAAAAGTATAATAAAAAAGATGAGTTGATCCGTCATGCCCCGCAACCCATCGTGAAATGATTTAACCCACGTCCCGCGTAGCCCGTTTGCCTAAGTCTTCTAAAACGTGAGATTGACGCGGGCTATAGTCGGCAAGTCTGTTTTTACATCACTATTAACGAGGTTGATTGTACATTAAATATCAGATTTGCATTGTAAGAAGAATTGTGATGAGGAGTTGGATTTTTTAATGAAAAAGTAAATTGCGACCACTCGAGTAGAATTTGGCAACCGATGTTAGAGATATTCTACATTTTACTTAGTTGACCAAAGATAAAAATTAAGTTTATATTAATTGTGGTATCAACACCTCAATTATCCCCAGGTGTACGGCCCTCATTACTTGAATTATTTATTTTCTTTTCAAACATTAATTAATGGAGTAATTTAATCTTGATCCAAAACGACAAGCTAAAATAATATTAATTGACGCCGGATCGGAGGGCTTGGCAGCTTGATCTCTGATCGGAGACAGTTGGCTGGAATAACGCCGGATCGGAGGGCTTGGCAGCTTGATCTCTGATCGGAGGCGGTTGGCTGAAATAACGCCGGATCGGAGGTCTTGGCAGCTTGATCTCTGATCGGAGGCGGTTGGCTGGAATAACGCCGGATCGGAGGGCTTGGCAGCTTGATCTTCAAACAATGTCCAACGTGCTAAACTAAGAAACCTTAGCCATTTCCACAGCAAAATCTTCAAACATGATAAATATTCCCTAGTAACTATTACAGCAACCCTTCGTGGATTCCTATGGTGGAAGCGCATGCAGACAAACTAACCCCAAGATGCCCCCAACTAACTTACAAAAGAAGTTGGCCATAATCAAGGAAGTCTTGATTTTTTGAACATACAAACCTCCAAATATGGATTCCTAATTATGGGAATATCACATTCAAAGTTAGATCTTCTTCACCTAATCAACTCTAACATTGATCCTATCGAACTTTTGTCTCTCTGTCGCCTTAACTAGTCCGAATAACTCGAAAAAAATCTATATAAACGTGTTCGATAGTGGTGTGTCAGTGGGAAGCAGAGGTAGCTAGGATGGAAGTGTTGGTGATGAAGAATCATGAAGTGATCAATATTCCGGGGAGACGAAGGCGGTGTGTGGGAGTCGAAAACGGGGCGCCCGTGAAGCGTAGAAGACGGGAGTCGAGTGCTAATGTGCAGCAGAATGGGTTGAATTTAGCTCCAACTACTGTGAAGAGGAGTTCAAGGTTTAGGGGTGTGAGTAGACATAGATGGACTGGTCGGTACGAGGCACATTTGTGGGATAAACTGTCGTGGAATGTCACTCAGAAGAAGAAAGGGAAACAAGGTAATGTTTATCGATCCTAAATGTCCTGTTATATTTTGGTGTTACTTACACACGACGGAAAGGAAAATCTCAAGTTTTGCCCTTATGGTTGATATTTTCCTTTTAGGGTATAAATATAATTCTATTATATCCTACATGTCAATCATGCAACTTCGTAACAGGAGATATAACACTAAAATGCAACAGGAGATTCGAAAGTTTATCACCTTCAATCATCTACATTTTCTTACAATCTTTGGAATCATACTGTGATACATGAGATTCTAACATGGAATCTGATCTGTTTCTTCATGCTCCCTCTTTGGATTTTGATGGGATATATTCGCAATAATCGACAGTCTATCTCGGTGAGTACTATTTAAAAGACATTCCGATCAAACAGAACATAAAGAACATGGATAACACTTGTTGTCCTGATAAAATTATCAGGAGCTTATGACGAAGAAGAAGCTGCAGCGAGAGCCTATGATTTAGCTGCAATTAAGTACTGGGGGACCTCCACTTTTACCAATTTCCCTGTAGGCGTTGCTGACCATATGACGTCTTGTTTTGTGTTTTGTTACGACCATTCATGATTTTCTCTGCATACAGATATCTGATTATGAGAGGGAGATAGAAATCATGCAAACTCTTACAAAAGAAGAGTACCTAGCCTCATTAAGAAGGTAAGAAGATCATCATGATCACTTCTTCAAATTAATATGTTGATAATTGATTCAGAGAAGCTAACTCAATTAATTAATAGGCCAAATCTTGCACTCTGCAGAAAGAGCAGTGGTTTCTCAAGAGGAGTTTCGAAGTACAGGGGAGTTGCTAGGTATGTGCTCCGTTCGTCCCGTGCTTATCTTCTTCACCCTTTCTATTTCGTCTGTCCCGCACTTATCTTCACCACCCAAAAAAAAAAAAACATTACATCAACCTAATACTTCAAAATTCATCTTAATTTAAAAAATATCACTCTTACCAAACACACACACACAACACGCTTTATATTTTATTTATTATCTAAAAATACCACAATACCTCTAAACAGTCATTAAAATTGGTAAAAAAATAATTTTTATTAAACTACATATCTACTGTGTTGGCGCATATAAGTGTGGGACAGAGGGGGGGAGTATAAATCTTTTTGTTTAGTTTAAGGATCTATACATGTGTATTCTTGGAGTTAACAATGTGTACAAATGCAGACACCACCATAATGGAAGATGGGAAGCAAGAATAGGAAGAGTTTATGGTAACAAGTACCTCTACCTTGGTTCATACAGTAAGCTTATAAACTGACTCCACAAAACACATAGTAATAGTTAGCATTAAAAAAAGAAAAGAAAAGGAACTTCTTGCAAGAAAACTCTAGTTAATCCATATAACTCCATTCATAGGTACTCAAGAAGAGGCGGCTCGTGCATACGACGTTGCAGCTATCGCACACCGAGGGATGAACACAGTTACAAACTTCGACATGAGTAGCTGCATCCAATGGTTGACTCCTCCTTCATCCAACTCTTCAATCTGGCCTGATCAAGATATAAAATCATGCATTGGTTCACAAGAAGCATTGTCACCTTTTCCTGTCCTAAAAGAATCGCCAACAAGATCTTTTATTGCAGATCATTATCAGATGATCAAGCAAGAAATGCAGGAAATAAGGACCCCTTTTAGTTCTTGCAGAAAGTCGGCACTAGGATCGCTCCTAAGATCTTCGGTTTTCAGAGAACTGGTTGAGAGGAACTCGAGTGTGTTGGAAGCTGAAGGCTCTAGCATGAGTGATGATGAGATTAACAACAAGAGTATGATGAAACAGATTGAGAGTAGTAATGGTTCCTTGTGCAGTAATATCCCATTTGTGTTGTGTTCCAATAGCCATGGAAATATGTTGCAAGAACAACTGTGTTACAACTCCGCTGTCTTGGGGTTGACAGTTGACACAATAAGCATGGCCTGAAGAGTGATCACTAACATGGCATGTTGCAAATTCAGAATAATATATATATATATAGCATGCAATGCATGGATGGAATATATGAGTTTGTGTAAATATTGCTAATTAAGAGAGTTACTCTTTCTCAATATGTTCATATTTTGAAAATTTAAAAAGTGTGTGATGTGGATCCTTGCTGAAACACCTTATGGAACACTGGAATTTGGACTCCATCTTTTTCGGACTAAACGAATCCGCACGGAAGGACATAACAGGAGACAAACTTATGTGTTATATGAAAAAAATAAAAGGAGCCTTAAGAAAATACACCCTCCATATTCCACGTATTTCACACTTTCTTTATTTTTTTATCATACAAAACCCTTCACAATCTTTGATAAAGAATATTACCGAAAATATTAATTATAGTTGTTTTTTTTTCTTGTCTATCCGTTTCAGAATACCTTTTTCCGTGATACAATTTTTTATTTTTATATCGGACAAGGTAGTTTAATAGTGATTAGTACACCCATATTCTAAAATTATTTTCCTACACTCCTTATTATAATAGTGTAGGTTTAGGAATTCTCTAAATGGACTTCTTTTTTTTTTTTCCTTTTTGGTGGGCAAGAGAAATTATTAACTTCTTGTAATTCCTTGCAGTTCACCAAATTTTTTAAGAGAGACTCTCTTGTGAGACAGGTTATTTGTGAGACGAGTGTGAGATGGGTTGATTCATCACTAAAGTATGTTTATTGTATAGATAAAGTATGTTTATTTGTAGTTAAAGTATATTAATAATAAATCATTTTATAGCACTCTAAAATCATACTTTAATGTATAATTCGGCATACTTTAGAAAACGTACTTTAACAATCATTAAACATACTTTATCTATTCAATAAGCATACTTTAGTGATGGATCGACTCGTCTCACAAATAACTCGTCTCACAAGAGACTTTGTCATTTTTTAATTTATAATTTTTATTTGTTTATTTATTTATTTTGTTAATCTTCATTATTTTTAAAAAAAAAAAAAACGAATTGAACCGAGTCACTCAGGAGGGCAAGCTAGCCCACCTTATTCCCTCGTGATACAAATAATGAAAATGAACAATGTGAAATAAAATTTCTATTGACTTATTAAGTTCCAATTGACTTATTATATAAAATAAAAGAAATAAAAAATGGTGGTTCATACTTCATTGTCTTTTCAGTCAATTTATGCCAAACTAGACTTTGGAGAATATAAAAGGTTGAGATCTATGAGAAAATGACAAAGCTTATTTTTACTTTCTATAAAATGGAGTTATTTATAGTTAACTCCTCCATTCTCAACATATACTTCAAAATATTTTTTTAAAAAAAATATCAACTTGTTTTCTAAGAAAAATTTCATGTTTTTTTTTCTTTTTAACATCCTACTTAAAAAAAATTAATGGCTTAATTTTGTGTTTAGGTACCGAGAAAAGTTATTTTATTTTTCGTTAACTACTTTTTTTAAGAAATTTAAAAGAGAGGAGAATAATGGGTCTACTTTTAACCTTAAAATTATTTTAGTAAGATATGGGCTTTTAACATATTTGGTTCTATCATGGGCTTTTCTTATTCATTGCTTTTTCTCTCTTCTTATTTCTTCTATTTATATCATTTTCCTTTAATTATTGTCAATATTTATAATTTCTTAATATCATTCCTCATTCTTCTCATTAAATTAATTAAATTAATATTGAATATAAGATATGTTACACATATTTTCTAATAGTATTAAAATTAAATGATATGCAAATAAATATATGTATATAATATTTTAATTAATACTATGATATTAGTCTGTCAATTTCAAAGATACCATTTTTTTTCCCACACGAGTTAAAAGAAAGTATTATTTAATATATAGTGTACAATTTTTTTCCCACACGAGTTAAAAGAGAGTATTATTTAATATATAGTGTACAATTATACTCGTTTGTATGGGTGAGTTTTTTCAAAAAAGAAAAATAAGTACTTTTGAGATAAATGTTCAAAATAATAAGATGAGTACCCTAAAGCAAACAAACAAAATATTTCATTACTAAGTAAATGGACTCCTAACGATATGATAATCCTAGGATCGTCCCTCTCCCTAATAATTTGGAATTGCAGTTCCATTATATTGTACTCCTCGCATGTGGTTTTTTCTCCGATTTTGGAGTTTCTACGTAAATTCTTGTATTATTCTTTTTTTTTCATTTTTTTCGGTTATATTTTATTTATCCCTATAAATAAATGGAGATATGATTATCCCAACGGCAGACATGTATATGAGGTTGGGAGTGCATGATAATGTCGTTTTTATATTTAATTTAACCTTATTACTTTTATTATCAATAGTATCACTACACAATATTTGCATGCTCACAACGTTATGGTATTATAAAAATGTATCAACTTCTTTTACATTTATTAAACACAATAATTTTATTCACCAGCTCTTTTTTTTTTTAATTATTCAAATCATCTTTATATATATATATATATATTACGGACCTTAAAAGTAAATAAATAAAAAAACCACATTCGTGTGTAAAACTATGAAGGATGGTGAGTATTATTTTCTATCCTTTGTATTCCTTTCATTAATAAAATTAAATAAAAAAAAACAAAACAGTGTTCAACGTAATTTTGAGCCGAGCTATATTTGGGGCTGCTGGTAGTAGTACAGTGGTAATTCCAAGGTGGGAAGGATAAGAACGTCATTTTCTGATTAATGAATTGAAAAAGAAAAACATTATATCAATTTAAATACTAAATGATAAATTGAATAAATAATTCCATAATCTCATATGACGAGTCTATTTTTGGACCAAAGACTGCCAAATAGCAGATTAAACTATGTTGCTAAGTTTTGTGTGACAGATAAGATTAGATAATATTTTTATGGAAAAATAATAATCTTCCATGAAAAATAATAATCACTTTTTTTCAACTCTTATAATTTACTCCATAATATAATTATTACATAAACGTGTCAACAAGTAAAACTAATACCCTCTCTATCCGTAGCAACAATCTCATTTTATCATTTAAATTGTCAATTTTAAAAGGGCTTCATTTCCCTTTTTAAATATATAAAACCAAAACCATATACTCCATATATGAAAAATGTCATATTTTTAAAATTTTGGATATTATTATCTTTAGTCTGTGATCTCTTCTGAGCTACGCTTGCAATATCTGCAACTTTATACTCAATTTTAATATGACACTTTACACGACTACGTCTGCAACTACTTTTGCAACTCTATACACAATTTTTTATGCTATGTCTCCTGTAACCATGCCTGCAAGTACGTCTACGGTTCTATACATAATTTTTTATGCGACTCTTCACTTGACTATATGTGCGATCATTCACATTTTTTATTTACTAATATATCTGTGACGCTATACACCACTATATTTACGATTATACATGCGACTATATATTAATTAATAAAATAATAAAGACAAAAAAAAAGTAAAGAAATGGCATTTTTCAAAAAAAAAATTACTAACTTTCCAAAATTAATTAACTAGTAGTCCGATTCAATTCTAGTTAAACCGATTTCTTAAAATATAAACTCATTTGGAACTATTCATTGTATTTATTTATAACAAATACAAAATGTATTCTTACATAAACTATTACTTAATTAGTTTTGATGCTATATTCTTAAATAACAATAATTTTTATGTTGAATCATGTAATCACAAATATTTAATCAAATATATGAATGTAATGCATCCGCAGAATCTGTCCAAATCAAGAACACGATCATAAAAATCTGAAAAGTGCCACGTTACATAGAACAAAACCACGAGATTAGTAATTAAATACGTATATTATTAATTAATTCGTATCTCCCATGGAAAATTGCACATTGTTTACAATAATAATGTTTCAGTACCATGAATCAACCATAATTAATTTCAGTATTACATACCTACAAATCCCAATTCTTTTTACACGTAACTATCCCTATATTGTTTAATCTAATCTAATTTTGACTATACCTAATTAATAAAGGTATGGTCTAGATATTTAAGTGGCCTAATTACCATATGCTCCTTCAATACTCACATAATTACTTTTAAATTAAATTGTTTTCCAATAAAATAATTATTTGATAGTAGTGTTGTGTGAGACCATCTCACAATAAAATTAATGTGATAGACCCAATTTCAATGGGCCCTAACTGGGCTTGTTAATTCACGCCCATAGACATATGGTGGCCCATTGAGCTCAGGAACTTCCCAGGCCCCAAAGACGACCCAAGTAACCTATTCGGACGACCCCCCACAATCTATCGTAATGAAGAGTTGTAGTTTCCAGCCGCAGCCTCAGCTCTCCCTGAGACTCCAAAAGGATGTCTTACTTCGTAAGCTTCCCCCTAACGCGCCACTATTAGCCTATGGAAAATGATGGCTCGCCGACTTATGGCCGCAGCATCTTGAGAAAATAATTGTCAGGACATTAAATGTTCTTCCATCGGATGAAGAGGCATTTAATGCCCCGAATAGACATCCATTAATGCCCTACATGCATTAATGATGAGAAAGAAAAAAGAAACTGTAGTGTTTTGACGATTTTACAAAAGTAAATTCGTAAGATGATTTTACACAAATTCTTATATTATTCGAAGTGTTTTGAAATGATTTGTCTCATGCTAGGACTCTTAAAATTTCCCACGTTTACTTTGCATATAAATAAGAAAATTTTGACTTCCGGATAATTTTGAGATTTTAATTAGATAATAAATAAATAATAAAATATAATTATTTGTATAAGGTGAAAGTATTACTCTATTCGTTCCTACCAAACATTTATTTTTGTCTTTTGCACTAAAATTAATAGATATAAAATGTATAGTGGATTAATAGATACTTCTTTCGTCTCGTGTTAACGTTGACATTTGCTTTTTGCACGAAATTAAGAGAGTAATATTTTAATGTATGGTAAGATGAGAGAAATAATATTTAATATATAGTGTTTAGTTGTATTTGTGTTGTGTGTGGACCCTACATGAAATAATTAATTGTTTTGTGTGGGTCCAACATGACAAAAAATTAAACGTTAACCTTAACTTGAAACAACCCAAAATAAAAAATATAAATTTTAACGCGGGACGAAGGAAGTATAATATTTTAATATGTAATGAATAATTGTATTAATGTTGTTTGTGTATGTGAAGATATATTAATTGTTTTATATAATTCCACATTACAAATTGGAGAATGTAAATATTACATTAGGATAAACTATAATGAAAAAATGTAAACTTACTTTTGATGAAGGGAGTATTTTTGTAAATAAAGTATATGAAGAAATTAGTAATATTTACTTTAATACCATTTATAAATGTTGAAAACTTTTAAGAATGAAACAAAATCAATAATAATAATAATAAAAAAAAAAGAAAGAAAGAAGGAACTTAGGTTGTGAAGATTTGTAAGAGTTGGAACTTAGGGGAGATATAAACCAAATTAAAATCTCAAATAATATTCAAAATAAATAAATAAATAATTGAATAAATAAACCAAATTGGAAAACCTCGAAGTTGCTAATTTTGGAAAGACCCAGTTCCCAAGAATTTTAGTTTTCTTTTTTTATTCTTTCCTTTCATTTTCTGTTCAAGTTAACTTTCCTTAAATGTGTATAAAAATATCTTTTTATACTATATTTCTCTTTAATGTTCTATGGAACTATCCAATTATATTTACCAAAAAAATATATACATGTTTTGTGATTACAAAATATATTAATCCATCCGTCCCGGGTATTTTCACTTATTTGTATGGACACAAAATTAAGACGTGTTATTTTTTTAATGGAGTATAATGTAAGAAAAAGTATGGATAAATTAATAATTTAAAAAAAAGTAAATAAAGTTGTTTGGAACGATGAATAAAGTGTAAAAAAATAATTAAAGTTGTTGGGATTGTAAAAAGTAGGTAATGAAATATCATGTATTTTTACCATTAATGGAATATGTAAAAATATGTGGGACATCCCAAAATAGAAAGTGGATAAAAATACGTGTGAGGAATGGAGTATTTTATATAATATTCAATTGGTTTTTGTAATAAAATATAAATGTATATAGTACTATTAGTTTGAAAATACAATACTTCTTGTTTATATGAAAAATGAATTAAAGTTTAAATATATTACTCGTGTACTAATTAAAGTGTCCCTGTCACTTATTGTTTATATTAAAGTTTAAATAAATGTTTATCTTGAAATTTTATTGGTCTTTTTGAAAGAATTATATTTTTCTAAAATATATTTGCATAAAGAAATTCTATGGATAGTGAAAGAGTGTCTATTTTTAGATTTTGTATAGGTTAAGATTTAATTATATATATATATATATATATATATATATATATATATATATATATATCAAATCAAATAAGCGTGAAATAAGTAGGTTAGGTATAAAATTAAATGTATTAAATTGTTTAAAATCTAAAAATTGAAAACTCAAATCTAAATTATAGGATTTAAATAAATAAAAAGAAAACTAGCCCTAAAAACTCAACAAATTAAAAGCGAATAGTCACTCTTCATGAGACGAAAATATGAATATATACTCTCCCTCCCACCAAGAGAGTTTATTTGTTTTCATTCTGGATGCTCCACAAAAGAGTTTCATTTCATTTTCTATACACATACATAGATCCACACACATTCGTTAATACAATTAAAATATGAGACTCACACATCCACACATTAAATAATACTAATACTCATCAATTCACGTAAAAAACCAAAAGCAATCATTTACTTGGTACAAAAGGAGTATTAGGAGAAGCATGGTCAGATAAACCCATTATTAAAATATGTTTATCACTCCATATAGGTAAAAGATAATTATTGTAGTTGAAGTATGTTTTTAATAAATTATAGTATAATATTCTTTAATTAATCCATTTTAATGCATTATTTATTATATTTTAAAATATCATTTATTATATTTTTTAAAAAATATAGCACTTTAATTACCAATAAATAGAGTATATTTTCTGTATAAAATATTTTTTAATAATCCAAAGAAATTTTACTCAGAAACGGCACATAGAAATTCGTATTCTTGAATTTTTTTTATCGCAAAAGACATAATTATGCTTAAAGTTCCTTAATAAAAAAGAGAAATTCTCTTGTGACACGGGTTTGTTGTGAGACGATTGTGAGATGGTCAACTCATTACTAAAGTATGCTTATTATAAATATATTAAAAGTGCCTTGAGTAAGTGTTAACATTTTTTCCCATTTTGTCCTTACCTATATTTCTTTAATACATTTTTATCCTTCATTTATTACATTACTAATATTCATAATACATATATAATATATTAAAAGTGACATTATTAATTATGATATATTAATGAAATGTCTTTTTATTTTCTATATAATTTATTTCATGGTTAACATTTTTTCAATTTTACCCCTATATATTTTTCTTTTTTACATCTATAACACCAACTTATTATCAATAATTTAAACTCTTTATATTCTTGATTTAATATACATTACATTAAACTATTTGTATTCCTACCTTAATTAATTAGTAATAATTATTAAGTTATATTTGTTTGTGACTTTTTAGTTTTTACATTTAATCACATCCGAAACATCACATTATAAATAGTTGAAGAAAAAGAAGGGAATTGACAATGGTTGGCACCAAAAAAACATGCGTGGATCAACATGGTTTTTAGAGGAAACTTCTGAATAAATACAACGGTGAAGAAGTAGATGATGGAGTTGATATAACTTATTATATCAACAATGGTTGGCAGAAAAAAAAAACATATGTGGATCAACATAGATTTTAGAGGAAATTAAAGTTCAATTTTCGAGCATGATTTATACAAGGAAGAGTTTATATGAGGTATGTGGGAAAATATACAAAATAATCGAAGATGGAAACAATTATTTTTTAAAATATGTTACGAAGATGATTGAAGAAAAAAGCATCCTCTATTATGTATTTAAATTTTTATGAATTCGTCTGAAAATTTTTTTCTCAATTTTTTTCCAATTCATTCCCTACATTGCTCATTATTATATGCATTTTTTTTCTTTTTTCCTTCCTTTCTTTTTGTTTTTATTATTGTTTTTTAATGTTACTTTGTATCTTATATGATTGCATTTAAGTGAATATTTATATTAATGGCAAATTCCTTATAAAATCAAAATGTTTTTGCCTTTTTTTTCCAATTAATTTGATCTCTAAATCTAATGCGTTTTTGCCTCTCTTTTTTTCCCAATTAATTTGATCTCTAAATCTAATGCTTAAAGTTTGATAAGGAATTCCAAATTTAAATTTAATGAATGGATTGATACATGTTCAGACTTATACTTATGATAAATAAATTTGGTTTTTATATAACAAAATCCTTTTTTTTTCTTTAGCCATACAGATCGATAAAGTTGCATTTTTTATGCAGCCTATTGAATCGTATTTTTTAATGCAGCCTATTGAATTAAATAATAAATGATAGAAGAAATCAAAAGATAAAATCAACTATTTACTTATTTAAATCATTTACTATCTATTGTCACAACAAAAATAAATAGTTAAATTTCGTTGTTAATTTATTTAATAATGAATGAATAATAAATGTTTTGGTTGGTAAAATGATTATTGGTTAAAAGAATTACTCATAAAATCATAATATATTAAAAGTGGGACCTATATTTCCTCACTACATTTTGACTCTTTATTTATCATATTAAAATTCATATTGTAATAATAATAATAATAATAATAATAATAATAATAATAATAACATAAATAATAATAATAATTATTATTATTATAATATATTAAAAATATGAAGGAGTTAAGAATTTTTTTTAATTACATATTTCTACCTTCATCTATTAATACATATAAAATTTAATGATTTAACTTATATTTACAATATTATATTAAATTTATATAAATAATGACTCTTCATATTCATTATAATGATTATTTAAATATGTATGTTTATATCAAATAAATTAATTTTATAGTTTTTAATAAACAAATTTATAATTAACTTTTATTGGTTAGGATTTGAAAAGTCTAATCCATGAGTATATAATGGAAATACAAATCTTCATCTTCATATGATCATATGATATATCTAAATGTGATGGGATCTACATTTATTTTCTATTATACGTGGGCATAAGATAAAGGTTCAAAGATCATGACTATGTTAAAGATAACATGAAGCAACCAATTATTAGTTACTTAAAGAGTTTTTCTTCCGTAAGAAAGAGATGTAAAGAAGGCTTAGACGAGGAGGATGCATAAGCCAATTAACAAAATCTGTCTTACTAAAGAATCTTTGCAAGTTTTGGTTTATTATATTTAACATATGTTTCCATGCATTTTATTCTCTAACTTATTTTTCCGGTCTAACTTATTGTCTATGAACTACAGGTTAACTACTGTTCAACGACTGTAAAAATATATTATTTAGAAAATGTGTATCCTTAATTTCCACAAGTCTTACTTAAATTCTTAAAAGATATATTATGATGAAATATTCTTGAAGAGTCATATTTTTATTTTACTCTTTGACATCAGTAAATGTAATATACTCATTAAAAAAAAAGGTTAACTTTATTTCTATTGCAAATTAATCACCATCTTTGAAAAATTGTAAAAAAAAAAATCACAACATTTAAGTGTTGTTGTAAAACGCACCAAAAAAACCCTACTCTTAGTTACAAATTACATGCATTTTGCAACAATACTTTTTTGCAATTTCTCAAATGAAGATTAATTTGCAATATGAATAAATTTTTTTTTTTTACAATTAACCCCTAAAAACAAATAGTATAGCATACTAATACGTACATGTGACGTGCAACGCAAGTCCAACATAACTAGTTATATAAGTAAAGTATGTCAATAATAAATTTTATTATAATATCCTAAAATTATAGTTTAATTTATTATTTATCATAATTTGGAATAATCAACTCTTTAATACGACACCTGTCATCTGTCCTAAATAATATATAAATGAATAAATAAATATAAAGATTTTAAGGAGGAGAAAACAGAAAACAGAAATTCAAAAAAATAAAAATAAATAAAACGAATCCGCCTATTCCAACAGCCCACTGGTTTAGTGAAGCCCCTGGTTTATCCTTTGCCGCTCTTCTGAAAACCATTTACATGGCAACTACCCCCACCCCACCCCCTACCCCCACCCACCCTGCAATTTATAAACTTCCACCTCTCAATACTTTTATCCTCCATGTACAAACCACAAAGAGTAGAAATTCATATTGAACAGCGAACTACGTCGTATCACAAAAATTATGTGACCTATCCAATCATACACAGAGAATACGACTCCCCTGTTTTCCCCATTTTTGGGGGGTTTTCTGGATCAATTTTGGCTTTTGTGAAGTGCCCAAATCATATTCCCCTTATCTGGTTCTGTTCCAATTAGGGTGCTCTGTTTTATCCCTAAATTAATTGAAAAATATCTGGATGCAAATGGGGATTCAGCAGAAAGGGGGTGGGGGTGGGGGTGGTGGAAAAGGGGAGATAAGTGATGTATCGAAGAAGGGTAAGAAAAGGCAGAAGAAATTATCTAGGGTTCAGAGGCTTTATGATTGTTGTAAGGAGGTGTTTGCTGATTCTCAAACCGACATTGTTCCACCTCCTGCAAAGGTTGACAGGATTGCAGCTCTTTTGGGTACAAAAATTCTGTTCTTCTAATTTCTTGTTATTGTTTGATTATTGGTTGCACTTTTTAACATCCTGTATGTAGAGAGATTACCAACAAACACTTCAATCCATGCTGCAAGGACTTCTCTGTATTCATCAGTAGAGGTTTCTTTTCAATGTATTAGTTTTGTTGCGTGAGGTACTACACCTCCATGCAGTAGTTTTTGCGTATGAATTAAGGGTGATGATTTGTTTTGCTTTCTCCTTTCTCTACGTGGATCTGTGCCACTTGTTGGGTTTTAAAGTTTGTAAGTACTCCCTTCGTCTGGTCTCATTTAAGATTGCACCCCTTCTTTCGTTTCCTTCGTACGAAGGATACAAAGGAGAGGTGCAATCTTAAATGAGACAAGAAAGAGTGTTTTAGGGGGAGGGAGAGAGAGAGCATAATTAATTAAATAAATCAAGAGATTTCTAGCTGCCATGAATTGATGTATGATGAGTATAAGATATCTCTGTTTAATTCAATTTGACCTTTAGGGATTAGGACTTTGTTCATTTATTCATCTGCTGAATTTCTTGAATGCAAGATTCATATGCTAATTAATTACTAAATTTAACTTGACAATCAAATTGACTTATCAATCCTAGAATTCATCAGTCAACACAAGGTTAGTCACAACATGAATTCTTCATGTATTAACTCATCATACTCCATAAGTCTAATTCCATTGTTAAATCCTAGTATTTCATGTAGAAGTAAAAAAAATATTTCAATTCTTATGTGCTAGATTAAGATAGGGAAATGCTGGCCTATTTTCTTTGTTTTTGAAGCAAATGTAATGGCTGCAGATAGCATGACTGGAGCCGATGTAGGTTTGTCGCCAACGATGCCGTTTTTCAGCAACGAACGAGCTCCGGTCATAACATATCTACATCTGCACGAGTGTGACAAATTCTCAGTACACATCGGACTTAGGCTCCTCTAATAATAGTAAAGAATCTCCGAAATTCCCCAAACAGTTTTATTTTAGATGTGATTAATATATTTATTTATTGGATCATTACAGATTGGTATCTTCTGTATGCCCCCAACGAGTGTCATCCCTCTTCATAACCATCCCGGGATGACAGTGTTCAGCAAGTTACTCTTCGGAACCATGCACATCAAGGCTTACGACTGGTCGAGCGAAGTAGATAAGACGAATAGTACGTAGTTTTGTATGTTAATGTTATAAGGTCATCAAATAGTATCCAAGAAAACAAGAACATAACTTCATTTTGTTCCATTTTCATGAATATGCAGGCCAGCCTGATTTACTACGACGAGCGAAGGTTAAGGTTGACTCGGAGTTCACAGCCCCGTGTAGAACTTCAATTCTCTATCCGAACGACGGTGGCAATATGCACTGCTTCACTGCCAGGACGGCCTGTGCAGTGCTTGATGTGCTCGGCCCTCCATACTCCGACCCCGATGGTCGCCATTGTCAGTACTATTATGACTTCCCATTTGCCAATTTTCCAGGTACATGTATATACATTATATGGACATAATTCATTGTCTTTTACAGTGTCAAAAACCTGCAGAGTCTTGTGTTTACTAGGGTTTGTCAAATAAGACTAGGAGATTCTACTTGGTCTAGGGTTTATCCAGCAAGTTAGGGTTTATCCAGTAGGGTAAGGAGAACCTACATATAGTCTGTATCTATATCTATATATATATATTCCCAGAGGCTACTCCATACCATTTTACATTTTTTTTTTAATTAGTTGTCACTTTTTATTAAAAATGTTACCACTTTTCTATAAAAATGTTGTCACCTTCTATTTATACTATAAATTATTCATGAAATAGTTTACTACACCATTATCTCTTTTCTCCAATTCAGTATTACTTTCCATCAAAAGATTATTACTTTTTATCCGTCTCACAGAAAGCATTTCGTAAGACAGTCTCACTCAGGTCTTTGTCCTCAATTTGAGTTATCATACTTCTATTTTGAGTACAGTTTCCAAATTGATGGATTCATTGTCTAATTCACTGTGTGCCAATTGTTTAGATTCTTTAAGGAAACCTTCTCTTGTTTCTCTCTATCATGCCATCATCGTTAAGTTGTGATTGAACTTACGAACCACAGCTATGTATATTTTGAGATGTCAAAAATGAGACGAAACACGCTACGATAGTGGCCCTTTGAGCTTCCTGCAGTTAATACACATTTTCTTGCTTCATCTGATCTCACTAGGCTCTTGTTCCAATGACAGTCGATGGTTCGTTGGAGGCCCCTTCGTCGGAGATGGAGGCGGAGGAAGAGAGGGAAGGTTACGCATGGCTTAAGGAGAGAGAAGACCTAGAAGGGTTTTCAGTGGTGGGAGCATCCTACAATGGACCAAGAATTGCAAAAAAGTGACCTGAAAAAACAACCTTAACTTCCAAAAATGTTCACACCTCTTGCACGCTAGTATAGGAACTTTTGTCACTATTTTCTTTAATTACTCCATTTTTTTTCTTTTCAAAATAAATTCATTTTGAGTTTTATTCTTTTTTGTACGTACCATGGACTCATGGAGGACCCTATTACTCTTTTTATATGTACATAATAAATTAGTAAAAAGAATATAAAAAATATGTCAAATCCTTGTACATATAAATCATTTGTGACATTAAACATTGGATTAGAAACTTAAAATTTAGAGTAAATGTAGTTTGCCCTCTTGGCCTTTTAGATTAAAGCCATATAATTAGTTTTCTTTAAAGAAATAAAGAAAAAAAAAGTGGTAAAAGACTATCAATATAGTGTAAAATGTTTTATTATATATATATATATAGATTATTGCATTCTTGTTAAAAATCACACGAATCAACTATGTGTATTCTATTAACGTGCTCATCAAATTCAAATCCATTAAAGTTGTATGGATTCTTCTTATTAAATTATTGAAGAATATGTAAACACATCTCAAAGTTTCCTACTTTCAATAAACAAACATATCTCAAAGTTTGCTTCTTTTAATGTTTAAGGTTTTTTTTTTAATGTTTAAGGTTAATTTCTTTTAATAAACATTAATACTGATGATGGCCAAAAAAGTTACTTTTTTTTTCTTTAAATAAATAAATACAATTTCTTAAAAATAAATATTAGTATAGATATAGTGTAGCACCTGGGTTACTTTTAGATAACGAATGCTTATACATGTCTTTTGATAAACATTGGTAAAAGTGTCACTTTAATAAACAAAAAAAATTAGTAAATGTTTTTTAATAAACATTGGTACAGGTGTCACGCAAATTATGTTATTATTTGTAATAATATAATAAGCATATTAATTTTTATAATAAAATAAAGAGTACTACTATGTTGACTATTTTTTCAGTTTTAATAAAATAAAAGGCAAGAGGTATTATTATGTTTATATGTCTAAAAAATGAAAAGCAAAATGTACTATGTATGAATAATTTAAATAATTATTATTTAAAAAGAAAACCTAATATGTGCGGTCTATGTTAATATTTCTAATTAAATAAAAATTAAAGATGTCGCGTATTACATAGGCTACGTAAATATATATTTCTAATATAAAATGAAAAGCAGAATGCACTTTAATATATGGGTTATGTTGATATATAGTATGTCTAATAAAATGGAGTAATTAAGAACAAAATTTTTTACCAATATCTGCAATTATTTTATGAAATTAATCTATTAATACTCATTGTCTCAATATCCTCAAAATCACTACATACGTATAAACTCGTTCGTAAAGTGATCTGATGTGCAAATTATCAACTCAGAATATGAAAAATATCAATTACAAATTAATCTCTTTTATTTCTATTGCATCCTTCTGCATCAATTTACAATATTGTCAGTGTTTACAATTTGTTAATAAATATTCCAATTTTTGCAGGCCAAAATATCGTCATCATCAATAAATAATTCATCCACAAAATCTTTTGAACAAAAATTGTTATACGACTTATTCATCGTATAGTTTATTATTTAATTTATATTATATGCTCACTCGGTTTCGAGTATTTATGTCTAGGCAAATATTATTGTACACCAGTAAGTTTTTAAGGAGCACCAAGTAATCCAAATACAAATGACCCGACTTATTTAAATAAATGTTAACCCATTTTCATTTGGACTCTCATTTTCTCTTTCTTCACTCTTCGGTCTCTCTCCTTTCCATCGGCCATCCAAATCTTTCTTCATGCCGGATCTTTAATTCTTCGTCATATATACCTTCATCTCCCCCGCCATTTCTTTAATTCTTCATCAGATAGATCTACCCTTCTTCCTCCCTCCGAAGATAGAACTGCAGAAGAATATTGTATAAAGATCGAGTTCAAATTGGATATTGATTCTTCAAGATCTTATAACGGTGGTTATTACAATGGTAGATCTAATTGAGATCTTACGACAGAGGTTATGAAGGTTGTAGATTTGATTCTTCAAAACGCTGATGGTTGTCTTCAGCGTCGTGGATCTATGCTTCCGGTGGCGTCGTGGATCTATGCTTTTAATACTTTTTTTTTATTTTATTTTTTTAGTATTTATCACGACAAGTATTAACTTATTTTTTAGGCTAAAATGTCTATTGGATGAATGTAATGTGAGAATTGGGTGATTGATGAATGAAACTCTTGAATTTGATTATGAGGTGGGTACTCTTGAATTGAGATATTGTGTATTGTTTTAATTTCGTGCAGTGTATATTTTTAATAACATAAATGTATTACCTTTTAAGCTTAATTGTATACTTAATTTTATATAAAAAAAACTATGTTAAATCTTATTAATTTTTAATATGCATATTCATAATGTATTAATTGTAATTTAATTTATTGTGTATTGTTTTAATTTCGTGCAGTGTATATTTTTAATAACATAAATGTATTACCTTTTAAGCTTAATTGTATACTTAATTTTATATAAAAAAAACTATGTTAAATCTTATTAATTTTTAATATGCATATTCATAATGTATTAATTGTAATTTAATTTAATAGTATATATGTTTTTCTCAATAAATGTATTATATTTTATAAAAAATTAATATTGATATTATTTTTATCAATATTTTCATCAATGTGTTTATTAATTTTTGCTATACAAATCAATATAAAATACTATACATTTTAGTATAAGATGTAATAATGTGTATATATTTTAATATGCAAGTGTATAAATTGTAACTTATTAATGTATATGTTGTAACGCATTAATGTATAAAGAATACATTCATATATGTATATTAACTTACATTTAATTTTTAAAGAATACATTTATTAAAATAAATATGTACATTACTTAATTAAAACTTATACAAAATAAACAACTTATGTGAAAGTATTGTATTCCACATTCCAATCGGTAAGTTCATCCAAATAGGAAGGAATTACGTTTCACTGGTGTCCATCCAAACATCAGTTTTCTCCACCTAACAAACATCCACTATACCAAAAATACATTAAGACAACATATATAATGTGTTGTCTGTTAGCTCTTTTAAGAAAAAATCTCTGTTGTCGAAGCCCCTGTTGTCGTAGGGCATTTGAAAAGACGCACAGCGACAACACATATTATGTGTTGTCGTTGAGCGCCTTTTCTATAAAAAAAAGATGCACAACGACAACATATCTTTATGTGTTGTCGTTGTGCATCTTTATGTGTTGTCGTTGTGTTTCTTTTTAATTTTTTTTAAGACAATAGGTTATATATGTTGTCTTATTTGGTTAAGACAACATATATATGTATTTTCTATTAATGTAGTATTATTAAATTATTCATAGCGTATACATTTTATTCGTATTGTCGAACCAATTAATTATTATACAAAATATTTTATAATTAATTTATAAACAAAATAATAAAATTCAAAATGTATTAAAGGATTCTAAATAATCCAAAACATGCTAAATATCAAATATCCCTTTCATGTTGGCAAAATCCAAATACATCCCAAAGAGAATTCATAATATCCTGTCATAAGGACAATGACTTTCCCTTTCATGATTTTGAGTGCTGTAGAATAGTAACTTGTTGTTCATGAGAACTCTTCTTTCCATTCTCTTAATTGATCAATTTCTTGGTGTTGAGGGTTGAATCTCAATGACTCCAGCCTATACATGAAGTTAGGCTCTATGCATGTCAATTAATTCCTTACAAAAAATAAGCTTGCAGAGGCAACTCTTCAAACATTTTGAGGTTAGATAGTTTTATCCTATAAAATTTTTAAAAAAAATTCATTAAAAAATATACTAGAAATTTAAAATTAGATTTTGGTCCTTTTATTTTGATTAATTTACCTGTAACGCAAATGCTGTAACAAGTATGGAGAGAGTGAGAGTGCTCGTTTCGAGGAGACTCAAATTAAGATCCATTTTGACACCAATGATCCATGAAATTATCACGCTTAAAGGGACCTAATTTTTTCAAGAAATTCAAAATTTATGATTATATATATATGCATACACATATTATATTGATGTATTCAAAATAATAGTTTATTAATAATTTGCATTGTAAAGGAAGATAATTGATCTTATTCTTACCACAAACATGGCAATTTGAGTTGCTGAACCTAGAGCTACACCTAAAGATATATCCTGCAACAAAGTAAGGAATAAGATCATATGTAAATGTGTATACTGTATATAGTTAATTTGATATGGAATCAGTATTCAGTTTCTTATAAATCCAAAATTTAGCAAGTTGAGTTTTATGCAAGTAGCAACATTAATGGATTCAATGTCAATATTTCTGATAATTGATAAGAATAATATTACATAATTAAATTTTTAATGAGTAACTGAACTAACCAATTTATTCCTGAATGCGAAGATAATTGCCCCAGCATGCTCAACTGCATTTCCCACAATTGGCAGTAAAATCACACTAATAAAGTTGACTGATAAGCCCCAAGAATCTGATGCAGCCTGCACAAGGAAACAATTTCATGAATACAATCTTGAAAGTACCATAATTTCATATTCTACATGCAAACAAACGGACTTAACACTTTGGCCTAGCTGCATAAGGAAAGCAACTCACTGCAACATCTTGATGCATCCTCTGCTTGGAATTTTCACACTTCTGTCGAACTTCTGTCGAACACCTTATGTGCTTATCCAAAATTAAATTCTGGAAAACAGATCGATCAACATCCACCCACGATTCAGGATTAGATTGTTTGGCAATCACATTTGGTTTAAGACACTCACCACACATACTACCAACATCAGCAAATTTACCATGGACAAAACAACATACTAAAGAAGATATCTCTTCTCTATGATTACAACATAATAAACTCCAATAAAATCCAGGTTTCTTTCCCCCAACACCATTATCAAGCATTGAGCAAAACAGATATGGGGTTTCAAGTTCACAATATTGAGCAAATTTTGAGAGCAAATATGACAATGCGCCATCTACATACAACAAAAATATCAAGAACCATTCACAGACAGCAAATGACAAGAGACTCATAAATCCATTATCCCTTCTATTTCTCTCAGAAATTTCAGCAACCATGGTATCACCTGGAATCCTCAACCAATCAAATCCCACATTGCTTTTCTCTCCACTGTCTTCTGTACATCACAACATTGCATATTATCAACTATGTATAAATAATACTCCATCATTCAATATACAAAATGATTGAAATTTTGGAAAGCATTGGTGCTTGATTGAAAATACAACAAGAATGAGGTGGGAGAGAGAGTACTGTGACGAGAGTGAAGACGGGAGAGAATGGCGATGGGAGGGCGCCTGCTGGCGAGAGGAGGGCTAGTGGATGGACGGTTGAGACTGGTGGCAGACGGGCAACTGCTGGCGGCGGATGAACAGCAAAGGCGACTCAGCGAGCGATGCGGCTGGCAACATCGACAGGTGAATAGCAAGGGCGAAAGGCGACGGCGACGCGGCGAGCAGTGGAGATGGGCGATGCGGCGGGGCACGGCGATGGGGATTTGCGGCGAAGGGGGCGACGGCGACGTGGCGAGTAGCGGAGATGGGCGATACGGCGGGGAACGGCGATGGGGGTTTGCATCAAAGGGGCGACGACGACGCGGCGAGCAGCAGAGATGGGCGATGCGGCGGGGAACGGCGATGGAGGTTTGCGGCGAAGGGGGCGACGCTGTGATAATTCACTCACGATTAGGGCAGAAGGGAGAAAATAAATAATTTCTAAGTCTCGTTTTTATATTTCTCTATTTTTTATATTTATAATATATTAAAAAAGTAATATATGTATTCTTAAATAAAATATTAAGACAATTCAAGACAACATAGATAAATATATGTTGTCCTTGTACGTGAAAAAATTTACGTCAACATATGGTATCATATATGTTGTCTTATAGTGAATTCATTTGAAATGTGGTATATACGACAACACAATATGACAACACCAGATAATATGTGTTGTCCTTGTGCGTGAAAAAAAATTTAAGACAACATATATATTTAAGACTACACATATAAGGTATATGATAACACATATTTCTGATCTATGTTGTATATTTGCTATTGTCTTAGTGCTTTTTTGGTGTAGTGTCCATTTCCTCCCCCAACAGCAGCCATTGATTCCTCAATTGAATCTAATCCAAATCAACTTGAGAATTTAATTTTCAATTCTGCCCTAATTCTAATACATCAAGTTTGGACCAATCAATATCTACAATCAATGGAGGGAGGGGATGCACAGAGAAAGAAGGAGATACGGGGAGAGAAGAAAAAGAAAACAAGAGGACAGAACGAGGCCGCGGAGAGGGGGCGGGTGAACGGAATGATGCGGCGGATAGAGGCGGCGCGCAGAGAAAAGAGGCGGAGCAGACAGATTGGAGAGAAGAGAGAGGCGGCGCCTCGACGGAGTTAGAGATAAGACTAATGACAGATTTGAGAGTGAGAGTGAAGAGATGAGAGTTAGGAGCGGCAGATTGATTGCGAGTGAAGAGAGAGGAGAGTCAATGAGTGAAGAGAGAGGAGATAATCAACGAGCGTGAATGACTCATTTAGGATTATATAATATGGATCCTAATTGGTGTACATTAGATCAACTCTTATGCCTATTTATATCTACGGACAAGTAGAGACTAAGAAATATTATTTTTTAAATATAAAATGTAATAGAAAAAAAGAGGGATAAAATGTTAAATTAAAGAGAAAAAAAAATAAAATTATTAGGATTGATAAATAAAATATAAAAAATAAGTCAAATATATAGTGTATTTTACTATTAATAATAGAACGTTAGTGGCCAAAAAATAAAAATGTAGGAAAATACCAGTAACAGAGGATATATCGTTTATGAATATATAGTACTAGCAACCATTAATACCAAAAGCATCCTTAATCCATTATCATTATTCGCTAAAACATTTAAACGAAATTGTACAAGCAGTTTTTAAATGAAACTAATTGTAATACTATCTACCATGAATATTAATTTAATTTTAAACAATTTAATATTATAATATGGAGTAATATACATAAGAGATCATTACTAACATTGGCTCTTACATAAATCTAGAAGGCAACTCTCCTATTACTACCTCGGTGGCCATTTGTATTAACGAGTTGGGTTGTGTGTTGATAAAATAGTGACACGACACAATAAAAATAAATTTAAATACGATATAATAAGAAATCATTTCAATACGACATAAGAAAAATTTTACTGACAGATACAATAACAAAACGATAAAAAAAAGTGATTAAAAAGAATTACAAAATATATTTAAAATTATTAATAAGTATTTTTATCATATAATTATCAAAATTTATCAAATATACCTTTATATTCGGTTGTTAATAGATTAAAGAATTACTAACATGTTAATGAGTCGTCTCTTAATATTAATTATGTTTAATGGGTTGACACGAACATGACACAAAACTTTCGTGTTTTTATTGGATTGATATGATTACAACACGAACATAAAAAGACCAAACACTAACATGCAATTATCATGTGCTCATATCCTTTGCTACCCGTATCGTGTCGTCGTAATTGCTACATGTGCATTAATATCGTACGCATCATCCAAGTTGAATTTTCTATTCCACATTCCGTGTTTCATTGGTATTTCACAATATAAAAAAAAATTATACCCTATAAATAACTATTAAACCTTTGATGCATATATTGAATTTTAGGCATTGATTATGACGCGTATCAAGCATTTAATTTGTAGAATAACAGACGAAACACCATTGTAGAATAGGTGATCCCATTTGTGCATCCACACCAACCAATCGCAAGCCAAACATCAATGTCCAAAAATAAAATCAAGTGCAGTTGGAATGCAATTAAAACATCATCACGTAATTAATTCAGAATTCAAGAATCAATGAAATATGGATACAACTTCTAAAAATTAAAAACACAATCTAATCTATAATCTATTTTTTTAAAATCTAACTCATGACTTCACAGTACAATTTAAATTCAATCGTTAGTCTCAATTAGTTTAACAAATTGCTCGATTTTTCGTATCGATCACACAAGTAAATTATATTTTAATTATCATCAACATCATATTTTAAAATTATGTTAATCATTACACAAAGTACTACTTTTAAATTAAAATTAATAATACTTAAAAAAAAAAAAAAATCCGTGCATTGCATAGGCAAATTACTAGTCAGATAATAATAAAATGGTTATAATTGAAATAAAACTCATCCCAAATCCCAAATGGAGAGGTAAAGGGGTTTTTAAAAGTGAGAAAATTGTTGACCGTTGGGACGCCCGCTGCCACTATTACTGTTATGGGCCACCACCTATCTAATTTTATGGGCTAGTACTATGCCACACGGCCCACACACACGTGTCAGTTGCTGGATTTGTTAACCCAAAATGGGTCAATGGGAAAATGGGCTGACAATATCTTAAATGGGCCGAAAGCTTATAGGCTAGAATTATAATGGAGAATGGAAGTGGGCCCAAGCAGAAAAATGTGAATTACTCTTGTTTCTGTTTTAGTCCGTTTTTTCTCATGTTTTCACAAAGAAACTCATTTAACGCATAAATTCTTTAACTTACAATAAACTACTTCTCTTTATAGTAATTAAAAAAACAATACTCTACTAATAAAACCATTTGTTAAACACAAAATTTCTTTTGAGACAGTGTTTATGTAAGATAGATCTACGCAAATAAATTTATGAATTCTTTGTTAATCATATTTTAACCACCTTTCAAATCATACTTTTGTGAATCATTACATAACTACCTTAAAATCATACTACTTTATAAACATGCATGATGAATCATACATTAACTAGTCTATACATTTAACACCCATCAAGTGTATGAAATTCAGTTAGTTGGGGTTGTTGGTAGCTTCATTCGATCAAGAAAAGCCTCTTTAGGAATATTGACTTTGTGCTGAGGCTTCACTTGCTTCTTACAACCTTTTCGATCCAGACTTGCAGCTGGAATCCTGCATAACATACACTATCGATATTACTATTTCACTTATCAATCGCAATCTACATGCTCTCTTCACTGGTATTTGAAGAGAGTAAAATACCTCTGCGTTGCAACAGCTCGATTCGAGAAAGCATCCGATACCATAATCGAATTATCCTGCTTCCTGTTGATAATGAAATGGTTAATGTTGTAATAATGTGATGAATATATGTAAGTAATTAATTAAGTACCTGTCGAGGAAGTTCTTCAGCAAGTCCAACATACAATTAGCAGTGCTTTCTGCTCTTGACTTGTGAACTATGGTGGCCATAGCATCTATCTTCTCATTATTCAGGAATGCATCCAGTTTTATCAGATTAGACATTCGATGTCTGATGATCACATGAAAGGAGAAGTAATGATGTAAGAATGATCTGTAAATTTCTGGGAAAAAAAGATGATTAAAGTTTAGTGGACTTGCTCAGATTCCTCGTAGATGAATATTGCATATCCTGATGTTGTGCTTTTTAGTACGTCGTAGAAGTCGACAATGATTTGTCTAAGAGGCAATCTGTATTTCAGAACTGCCTGCTTACTGTGGAACAAACAAGAAAACATAGTAAAGATTCAAGCCGGATTCAAATTGTTAGGTACATAAGCTACGGAGTCTAACTTCACCCAAAGCCATGGCCGAAGGTGAAGGGTTGATCCCCGCTTATATGCCCTTCCACACTTGTATGTGGAACCGACATGGGATATCATAACAATCCTTCCCCCTTCAAATTGGATGTCGGCACATTCTGAGTGGCAACCCACACACCAAGGCCCACAATTCCAGGTGTCACCCCTCAAGCCCACACCCGGGGTGGCAACCCCTGGGCCCACCATTGGGTATCCCTTCCCGTGGCCCATCCAGATCTGGTAGGTCGGACCCAATTGTTAGGGACATAAGCTAGAGAGCCCTAACTTCACCCAACACCATGACTGAAGGTTATATGCCCTTCCACACTTGCGTGTGAAACCAACGGAATATCATAACAAAATTCTCTCTTTTCAAAGCAGAGAAGTACCTGGTGATGAATGAAAAGTCCAGTTGTTCTCCTTCTCTCTCCACACAAAGGCTAATGACAGCCCCCACATATCTTGAGGCAGATGAAGATAAGATTAAACAGACAAGAACATGGATGGAAGAACAACTGATTAAGGTTAGAAACTTACTCACTGGGAAGTATGATTTTAGCAATTACTGTTGGTTCCCATATGGCTTTAAGTTTCTTATCCTTGTATCGATCAGTACACATATGCATATCTACTTTGCTGAATTGCAACCGTAAATTCATGTAAGAAACGGATCGAAAACGTCTCGATTAGAGCTCCAACAGAGCATCGTACATGCGTGTATATTACCTTCCATCGACGAATTGGAAAATGTAAGGAACAGTTGGGATCGTGTTGTGCACATGGACTCCGTATTCCTGCATCATTAATTTGATACGTCGTTAGTAAAAAAAGTCGATGATTATGCAGTGTGTGATGCGTTCGAATACCTGCGCGAGCCGCTGATGAAACACGTCCATGTGAAGTAGGCCAAGAAAACCACACCTGTATTTGGAGCAACATGTAAAGCAGTGTCTCAAATTGACAATGTAGGAACATGAAATAACCTGAAACCACGACCAAGTGCTGCATTGCTCTCGATTTCAACAGAGACGCTGGAGTCATTGCAAGTAAGTTTCTCTATAGCATGCTCAAGCTCGCTCAAACTAGTCCCCTTAGCCGGATAAAGGCCAGAGAAAACCATGCGTTTTGCCGGTTTAAAACCTGGACAAAAACAAACATCACGACAAGCAACACAACACAACACAACACAACACAACAAAAGCATGCTAGAAACAAACATTAACTGTCAGCATTACCAGGGAGACCCTCAACAGTGCATTTCTTATTATACAAAGTGTCGCCAACGCGCGCCTCCTCAGTCGAGTGCATGCCACAAACTACATACCCCACTTGCCCGGTCAAAAGAACCGCAGTAGGTTTCATCTCAGGATGCATGATTCCAACATCCGACACTTCATAACTTCGACACGTAGCAGCAGACTTTATCCTGTCTCCCTTACGAAGAACCCCATCAACCACCGCCACAAAGCAGATAACCTTCTTGTACTGATGGAAGAACGAGTCGAACAGAAGCATCCGCAGAGCCGACTCAGGCTTCCCATTCGGCGGAGGTATCCGTTCCACTATGGCTTCGATCACCTGCTCAAGACCTTCACCTGTCTTAGCAGATGTAAGAATAGCTTCACTCGGGTCAATATCCAACGTGTCCTGTAGCTGCCTTCTTACAGCATCAGGATCAGCAGTAGGCAAGTCGATCTTGTTTATTACAGGAATAATGGTGAGATTGCACTCAGAAGCAAGGTAGAAATTCGCAACTGTTTGAGCTTGAATGCCTTGAGCAGCGTCGATGACTAGGAGCACACCTTGGCAAGCAGCTAAGGATCTTGAAACTTCATAGCTGAAATCCACATGGCCAGGTGTGTCGATTAGATTGAGTAACAACGTTGGTGAATCCTGTTTGTTGCTCTGTCTGTAAAGCATGCTGGTTGTCTGAGCCTTCACAGTGATCCCTCTCTGCCTCTCCACCTAGGAAACCACATAACACACCCATTTTTCATCGCAAAATGAAGGGATAACTTTTGCAAGAATCTTTCACACCAATTTTGCTTATATATATAGCTCATGTATTCTATATTTTATTATACTAATATTTTCATCTAAATCTTATCTTATATGTATACAGAGGAAGGAGTACAAAGGTATTATGATCGATTCCAACCTTGTTTTGTACTCTTTATTTTACTTACTTTTTATCCAATTTTAATCACTTTTTTGTCCAGTTTTGGCATTTCATCCATTTTTAGTCCAATTTTTCAAATAAAAAATGTCTAAAATTGATAAAGTAAATACTAAAATTTGAGTATAGTTACATGACCAAATGCATATTTTCAAAGTACAAATTAGTGAAAATATCACTATATTGTTAATTCTACAGTATTTTAGTGAAAGTTTAATCAGGTAATGTAGGCTCCTTTTGAGATGATGTTGCTTGCCATGCTCTCAATCTTCATTAATATGGAGTATTTCGTTTCTCTATAGTTCAAATTGATCAATAAAACATTAGAAGAGAAGTATGACCAAGTTAATACTTATAATTTGACAATAAACACTGGAATTTGTAAAGAAAATAAAAAAGGGGAAAACTTACTTGCAATTTATCGAGATACTGTGGGATATTGAGGCCCCGCTGAATGGTTCCGGTGTGCTCTAGCAGACGATCGGCAAGCGTGGATTTGCCATGATCAATGTGGGCAATAATGGAGAAATTGCGAATCAATTCCGGCGGAAATTGCCCTAATTCGAAGCCGTTCTTCTTGGCCAGAGCTTCCCTGTCAATCTCCGCCAGCATTTCGTGGTACGTCAGCCGCCGGATCTGCTGCCACCGCTGGAAGAGCTTTGCCCTAGTAATGGAAACTGTAGTCTTCAATCCGCCCAATGTATTCGCCATAGTTTAATTAAACCGTGGAAAGAGAAGATTTTGCTTGGGTTTGAAGGAACAATGGAGGAATACTGATGGACTTGTTAATTGTTATGGAAGAATTTATGCGGATATTGTTAGTAATTTGGATATAATTGGAACTAACCAAATCCTCACTTTTTATGGATTATTTATTTATGAATGGGAATATATTATGGCAAAAGGCACCGGGCGCACGGAACACTTTCCGTGCGCCTTTAGAAATTTGTGCTAAATTGTATATCCTTTAGTATACAGATGTGTACCCTTTATTTTCTAAAGAAAAATCTGGGCGCACGAACAACACTCCGTGCGCCTTTAGAATTTTGTGTTAAATTGTATACCCTTTAGTATAAAAATGTGTACCCTTTATTTTCTAAAGAAAAAAAAAATATTAATGAAAAGTGTATACCCTTTAGAACAAAATTGTGTACCTTTTAGTAATTAAAGTGTATACCCTTTAGACCAAATTAATGTACCCTTACCCATAATACAAAATTTCTAAAGGCGCACGGAATGTGTTCCGTGCTCCCGGGTGCACGCAAGCCTCACTCATATATTATAAAGTAAAAGATTATCAACTATTTCCTTCTATATTCTATTTAAACCTATGTATTGTTAGGGATTTAAATTGCAAATGAGCACCAAAATTGAAAAGGGGCACGATGTTCCCGGAGTACAAGAACCTCACTCAAATTATAATCTAGAATATTTTAAATTTTAAGAAAAATATTAAACCTAACGAAGCACTTGCGTGAGATAATAATAATAATAATAATAATAATAATAATAATACAATTAAAAGTGAATATTAAAATTTAGGGATATTCTAAGTTGCATCGGTGCACTTTAGAATTCATTGAGTAAAAGTATGGGTAGTGGGTGGTTATCCTATTTTAATTTTTAATTATTTAAATTAATTAATGGTAGGAATTCAATTATAGTTTAATTTAACGATTGAAATCGTCCAAGTGCACCGATGTCACATGTACACCGAGTCGAACTCTAAAATTGATGAAAAGTTATGAGTAATCATTATGTAAACAATAAATGAAGGGTGAGTTTGGTGTAAAGCTAATTATAAGGATAATTATAAAAATAA
The DNA here is from genome assembly GCA_023678885.1 of Pogostemon cablin. Classification (NCBI taxonomy): domain Eukaryota; kingdom Viridiplantae; phylum Streptophyta; class Magnoliopsida; order Lamiales; family Lamiaceae; genus Pogostemon; species Pogostemon cablin. The sequence goes on along the minus strand of CM043001.1, from coordinate 25,304,143 downwards.
TTATAACCTTAAATATACTGAATTCTAAAAATGATGATTGTTTTGAGTTTATGCCGGAAGAATTAAGATAAATTGAATTTAGTAACCTTAAAACTTTTAGTATAAGGATGTTTACTCTTTATTTTTTTAAAAAAAATTAATAAAAGTTTATACCATTTAAAACAAAATATAGTACTCTTATAAAATTAAAATAGTATACCTTTTAAAATAAAATGTTGTACCTTTATACACATTGTGTTTCTGGAGACACAAGAGATCAACTCATTTAGTAAATTCAATAAATAGTGTTATTTAAATAAGATAAATTTTTATTTTATATCAAATTAGAGATGATGTGTGTGAGAGGGTAAGATATAATATGTGTATGAGATTAGTGAGATTTATGTAATTTGATTTTATTAAACCTCAATTAAAATAATGAATGAGTTACATAATTTTGAATTTGAAAAATTCAAAAATAAACAAAGCCTAAACATTAAATTAAAATATGACATAAATTATTTGCTAACTATATATATGTGAACCTTTTTCATTCAAATGTTTCTGTAAATAAACATTGAAAATATCTTCGATAAAGTGTTTGTTATTTTTTATTAAAAAAATAAAATAAAATATTACCTCATACAAATATTACTCAAAAATTAATTCAACATGTCAAACTTGTTTCACACCCACCACATCGACACTCACATTCATGCAATTATACTCACAACTACGAATATGTGTACATGTGTGTGTGCAGCCATATACAAGATTATTCATTCATACATAATTAAGGGATACACTTTTTTTTAAATTAAATAAAAGAAAATATAATGAATTGATATTCTTTAAAAACAAATAATGAAAGTAGGTATTTTCAACAAAATTTATGTAGTATAATAATTGAGTACAAAATTTCATGCATATCGAATGTACCGATCTATGCACACTATAATTACTTATTTTATTTTTATAATTTAAAATATAATCCTTTATACCTATTGCATTTTATTTTTAATAATTTATCTTCAATTTAATTACAATTAAATTAATTATTTTGAATATATAAAATATGTGTATTATAATTCTACTCACTGAATCATGACTTATTATTTATTCAAGATTTTTCACACTATTTTTCTAGATTATTAATTACTACTATAGTTATATTGCTAAAATTAGTGATGTCAATACAATTAAAAAATCAATTAAGATGTACTCCCTTCGTCCCATTGAAACGTTTGGTCCGTCCCAATATAAGGTGTGCATTTCCCTTTTTAGTAAATGAGACCCACACATATTAATTACTTCTCTCTCCATGAGCCCACATGTCATACTATTACACATACCCACTTTATATTAAAATATTATTTATCTCACCTCACTACACCTTAAAATATTATATCCCTTAATCAACGTGCAAAAAACAAACGCGTACGTATTAACGGGACGGAGGGAGTACATTTCTAATCTTCGTAAAAGCAAGGGACTCTTTGATAATGGGTAGGTCTTGCGTGAGACCGTCTCACGTGAGACTATTTTACATTTTTTAAAATAATTTTCACTTTCGCTATAAAATGTTATCACTTTTTATTTATATTATAAATTGTTCATGAAATAGCACTGACACTTTTTATTTATTAATTTATTATAATTTTTTTTAAAAATAAAAATTATCACTTTCTAATCGTGTATTTGAGACAGTCTCACACAAGTCTTTGCCTTCGTAATTGAGTTAAAAAAAATTCCAAAAAATAGTGAAATAATTACTGATAGGTACACACTTTGTACCCCTAATTACTACTAGATACATTGATTTAAAATAATTATTATTTAATACAAAATATTAAAGTAAAATACCAAATATACCCCTAAACCCATATACCTTTAAAACACTAACCCCAACCTCCACCCACCACCGGACCACCGCTGCCGCCGCCGCCGCCGCCGGCGGAGCTCCGGAGGCCGGTCGCCGAAAAATCTGTTCGTCAGGAAAAAAAAAAAAAAAAAAAAAAAAAAAAGGTCGCCGGAAAGCTGCCGCGCCGCCGCCGCCGGAGTTCCGGCAGCCGGTCGCCGGAAAAACTGTTCGTCAAAAAAAAAAAAAGAAAAAAAAAAACTGGTCGCCGGAAAAACTGCCGCCGCCGGAAAAGCTGCCGGACCGCCGCCGCCGGACCACCACATTTTTTGCTGCACACACTTTTTTTTCCTGCACACACTTTTTTTGCTGCACACACTTTGCTGCACATGAACTTTTGCTGCACACAATATTTATGTGCAGCACATTAATAGGGGTAATATTGGAATATCACTATATATTTTTGTACCTAGTAGTAATACTTTTGTATGTTTGTATCTCATAGTAATTTAGGGTTTTTTTGTGTACCTAATAGTAATCCTCCCAAAAATAGTCAAGAAATGCCAAGTCAGATATGAGCTGGATCTAAGCATGTATACACATTTCCAAGACAGATTCGTCGCTTATAAATATTACGCCGTCAGAGCATCTATCCTATTTTTTCCATCTTCGCAAATCAAATCTCTTGGGCGCAAAATTTCTCAAATTGTTTTTATATATTCACGCATTTAAATTAATATCTGATCAATTTAATCGAGGGACCAGACAACCCTTGCCGTTTCAAGTTGAGGTAATTTTTCCGTTCTCTGTGATAAATTTCTATCATTGTTCAAGAACCCTAATTTTTTTTTGGCGTTGACTTGAATATGTGTGTGTAATTGTGCTTATAGTTCGTGGATCTAGGGATTTGGGTGCCGAAGACGGTTTATTTGGTGTTTTTGTGTGTGGGTCGTGGCGCGCGTTGTTATTATTATAAATTTTCACATTTCCAATGAACGGCAGCTTACTGTTTTTGTTTGGTAGGAGGAATTGAATTCGTGGGATTTGATTTTGAAATGCTGTGTTAAATGTGAATAGTTAACGTTCTATGTTCATATAAGAGAAAACTGAGTATTTTTGTGTTGATTTTAGGCGTCGAAGATGTCTACGCCGTCAAGGAAGCGACTTATGAGGGATTTCAAGCGGTTACAGCATGATCCTCCAGCTGGCATCAGTGGTGCGCCGTATGACAATAATATAATGCTGTGGAATGCAGTTATATTCGGGTATGTAAATGTAACGTGAATTGATTGTTTTGGTTATGGTAGAATATTGGATTGATGTATTCTTGCTGATATTTTTTAACTTTTTTTTATCCGCAATTTGCAGCCCAGATGACACTCCTTGGGATGGAGGTGAGCAGATTCTTCCATCAAAAATTTGTTTTGCATTTTTCCGTTGTTGCTAATGTTCAGCTAGGAAAAGTTAATTCAATGCGGATCTCATCTTTGGTGTTTGCTCATGTAGTCTCATTTTCTTTTTGGATATCATAAGTCCTTAGTACAAAGAAGATTCTGGACTTGATTGAATGTTGCAAATGGGTTATAATATGTGTACGTTCACGTGTATCTTAATATTACTATAACATTGGCACCTTTTCATTTCTTATGTAAAACTTCATGTAAGCTATTGTTTTCACCAGTCTTTTGTCCACCAAAATGTTTTACGCAAGGGAATTTGTGTTTGTTTCTGTCAATATTTATCTGTGGTTTCTGATTGTTATATGACTGATCTTATTGCTTTTTCTTACTAGGCACGTTCAAGCTAACACTTCAATTCACTGAGGATTACCCAAATAAGCCCCCAACCGTTCGATTTATATCCAGGATGTTCCATCCCAACAGTAAGTTAATTGAGACAGTTCTTTGTTATTTTATCATCTGTTTTATTTATAAGCATGTTATTGTTTCCTACTTTTAGCAAGTTGTCTATAAATTGTTGGCAAAGTCAAAATTTAACTGCAAAGGCTGTAAACCTCTAATTTTTGACCGTGGATATCTCTATGCAACTTTCATTTCTATGATTAAATTTAAAAAAAAATGTTGAAGAATCTCATCAGAAAAATTAGCTATTGGGTGCTTAATTGCTTGCAAGTTACAATTTAGAGCCTTTTTGTTGTTTCTTAGGATCATTTGTCTCAAAGTTTTTCATTAAACCTCTATTTTCATTATGCTTGTGCATTACCACTGAGAAAACTATATCATGCCTAATGTAAATGCTAGTAATGGACATGGGTTGGGTGTGGTGTCCCTTCTATATCTAAATATGAATGTTTATCTTTAGTTCTTCCACTAATAAATAAATTAAGTACCATAACATTCTCATACTACTTTGGTACTCTGCTCTGCTTAAATTATGTAACATTGTACCAATATGAATTAATGGCGATTCATGACAGCAAACTGTTTGAGCCGAAGGGTATTTCTATAGGATTTTTTTTGAAAAGTTTTTATGGTTTCCATATTTTCATTCACATGCTTAGTTGTCTGCATTTGAGTGTGAGTCTCCTATATTTGATTTTCCAACTTCTCATGAGAAAAATTGGAGCTTGATGACATTTCATGAGAACAGCTTATGCATAACTTTTCAGTATTTCTCTAGGTAACTTTAGTATTTTTTTTCAAAGTAAATATGAATATATATAACCATGACGCACATCGCTGGTCCTGTTGTATGTTGATGTGCACTTTTTTTGGCATTAATCAAATCATCCACTTGTAGAAGAGATTAGTCACTTGTGTACTCCCAAATCCATCATGGTGGGAATAGAGTTGTAAATGCCTTTCTGATGTACTTTTGTCTAATCAGTTTATGCAGATGGAAGCATTTGTTTGGATATATTGCAAAATCAGTGGAGCCCAATATATGATGTAGCTGCTATACTTACATCTATCCAGGTACTCTAGGGCTATTGGTACTGTATTATTTCTTCTAATTATCAATTGAAACCAAAGTTTTTGGTTATTTAAGGAAAGAATGAACTGATATAGTTGAAAAGAAAATAACGGATTTCTCGAAGAGGCACTAAGTTGATCTTTGAAAGATGAACAAGCACGCATAATGCGGATATATTGTTGACCATGACTACTAGTTATTATGCGTGTCAGAATCCTTCAAGATATGCTGTTCAGATATTGCAGCTGCTGCTTAGGCTGAGTTGCTTTATTTAGTAAAATGGAAAAAAATTTGGCTGGTGGATTTTAAAAAAAAAATTATAATTCAATTTGTGTTCGATCTTAGTTTTATTTGTTTATTGATTGAGGTTTTTGTTGTTGCATGTTCAAATTTGATGGAAATATGTTATCAGAAAATGTATTTGTAGTTGAATTAATTAGTCAATTATATTTGGATCTTGTGATACCTCGTTTCCATTGATGATTCACCTCCATTCATTGACAGTCACTACTGTGCGACCCAAATCCAAATTCACCGGCAAACTCTGAAGCAGCAAGGTTGTTTAGTGAGAACAAACGTGAATACAACAGGAAAGTTCGTGAAATTGTCGAGCAGAGTTGGACAGCTGACTAGCCTCTACACATATATGGAGATTGATTAACAAGCAAGAGCCTTTATTCTCCTGGTTGACGGTTTCTATTTCAATGAAATGTCCTAGTCTTACTATATAATTCCTGTTGTCTAAGTGACTCTAGTTGGATAAACATTGTTTGTTCTACATGCTTATTTACTTGGACTTTGCACTATTGTTGAAATATTGTGATGTTGTTGGCCCTAGGGCAATATGTACATAACCAAATCATGCACCCACTCGATATTCGATCGGATTTAATGAAATTTTATCCATCAATCTTTCAAAAGTTAATGTAGTCACGGACTTGTTGCAGAGAAATTGGTAATGAATGTGCAAGAATTTTCATATTTGAAATAAGGTAGCATTGGTGTTGCATTGAATTAACTTCGGGAGATTCATTGGAGGTGTGGTCCTGAATTTGTAAATTTGAACATGTGATTGATGCATTTATTTAATAATGTTTTCATTGTCACTGATTCAAATACATGTTCTAATGGACATGATTGAGAGCTTGCAGTGGAGTATTTATGTGATTCAAATAATTGTTCAAATGAACAGAGCTTTGCAGTGTAGAATGTATTGTTGGTTTATGTATATAATTATGATTTATTTCTGTTTTTTGTCTGAATCTAAAAAAAAAAAGATTTCTATGACATTTTTCTTGACATGCCATGATGAACTATTTATATGAATCTTGACTAGATATATAATTGTGTGTACGTCATTATATTGCTTATATTTTAAGAATATTTTAAAATTACTCTTAATTAAATAAAAGACAAAATTGCTTATACTTTTATACGTATAAACATACGATTTTTTTTTATAAAGTTAAAATCTATCTTGCTACAAAGTCAAAACAAACAATTCCATTATTCAATAATTTTTAAAATCTAAGTAATCCAAAGCAAAACAGCTGCTTGATAGATCATAGATGCAAGCATTTCACTACTCTTAAAAGCATTTAACAAAAATAAATAATAATTTTTAGAAAATATAATTATTGAATAATTAAATTTGAAATGGAAAAAAAAAAAAGAAACTCATGATGAAATTTATTTAAATAAGTGAAAAAATGGTATCGGTTTCAAACATATAAATATAGTGTGATACACTCCAAAATGAACATGATTTGATCAGAATTAGCAATAACAAAACGTCGTCGTACGAGAATCCCTCCAAGAAATCTGCAATGGCAGACGGAAACACACAACTTTACTAAAAGCGACTGTGTAGCTACCACCCCACCCCCCACTGCATCGTCTCATTCAGCACATTCATACACACTCTACTGTATCTTTACTCACCTCCTCACTCTAATCCGCGCTTTGGAGTGAAGAGAAGGAATGCTCTGAGAACACAGAGAGAGCTGTTTCTGTAGCCATGAGTGCATGTACGAAACCAGTTTCACCGAGTGTCTTTCAGCTTACGATATGTGCTTCCATCTGAATCATTCTTCCTGCATTTAATTCTGCTAGCATTTTTTTTTCTTTTCATTTTCTGTTTCATGTATAAATGACAGCTCCTGATTTTGTGGGCTATTCCTTTTTCTTTTTCTGAAGAAAAGGCGAGGCTGACGAATGCTGAGTTAGAAAGAATTGTGTGTTTGGTTGCTGAGGTATGCAAGTTCTCAGATCTGAGCTACATTGCAATGGAATCCAATTTATTTGCGTTTTTTTTTTGGTGGGGGTAAACCTTCTTTGATTTCCTTGATTCTGCATTTATGCGTATTTTCTGGGCTTCTGTTATTAGATCCTGCATATTTCTTGAATGTTCGAGCCTAAATTTTTTTTTTCACTTTCTTTCCATTTTTAGTTTTTGTTTTGGTATGCCTGGAAGTGAACATGTTTAGTTGAATGAATTCAGGGGAGACTCGCCTTTTTAGTTATTTTAAGCAAATGTCCCCTTTCTTGATATCCATGAATTTCATGATGTTTTTGCTTACATGCCTATTCTTGTAATCAACAGTTGTGAATTTCAGTTTTATTAAGCATGCCATAAGTGTTCCTCTTTTGTTGTAGTAGACCAAAGAAGACTGTTGAATCCGCCTATACCATTATTCTTTTTTATATGTTTTAAGTTTTTAATTGTGTATGTGAGTACTTTGTGGTTTAATCATTGTGTAATACAACATTTTATACTTTAATGCAGATTGAATCGTGCGTTCTGATTGTCTAGCCTTCCTACTATGGGGAAGTCTCCTGGAAAATGGATCAAGACTGTACTCTTTGGAAAGAAGCATTCTAAATCTAATGTATCCAAAGTAAGAAATTTATGCTGTTTTTTCTTGAGTGCTCTTGACACTATGCGTTGGTCTAGTTCCAATTTATACTACTGAACTGTAACATATTTAGTTTTGCAGTTTGCCTATTTAAACAATTGTTGCTTTCAATTCCTGCGTTTGCACTTGGTTTCTCTAGTAATTTCTCTTCAATCCTTAAACTTCTATGAAAAATAGTTCTGGATTTCAGACTAACTCTGATCATGTGATGAAGCTAGGGCCTCTCTTTACTATGTTACTTCTTTTCACCAATGAATTCTTGCACTCAATGAATCTCGATTCTCTGTGAGTAGGTTGTTCATCATGCTTGCTTGCATGCAGAACTGCTCCCATTACTTGGATTACAATATTCCTGAAGCATAATCATAATTTGGTTTTAAAAAACTTTCAGTTTCTACTTTCTTTATTCTGTTGTTTCTGTTGGACTGCATCATATTATGCTATTAGCAGAGCGGCTTGGTGGTAAACGCGTAAAAAAGTTAATAACTCTTTTAAGTTTTTAACATTTAGCATCCAACTATTAAGTGTTCATGTTACTCTGAAATTTCTGATCTATGGAACCCAAAATTGATTGCAAACTGTTGGCCATATTTCATAAACTAGAAAGATTGTGGGAATGCGTTGCTTCATTAAAAAGCTCATGGAGTTTATTATGCATTGCTGATCATATATGCATTGGGTCTGCAGAATGCTACATTTGATAGAAAGGCTGCTGCAAAGCCACCAATCGAGGATCCGGTTGACCCTGTCATATCAAACCCTTGTCAGCTTACTGACAAAGGTGCAGATAATGTGGAGCTTAAGAAAGGCACATGTGGTACTCCAAGTGGTACCATTGCTTCATTGCCTCTGGATCAAGGGTTGCAATCAGAAGGAAATAATGTACCAGTTCCAGTTGCTGATGATGAGATGAGGAGAAAACATCAAGCTGCCACTAAAGCTCAAGCAGTCTTTAAGGGCTTCTTGGTAATATTTTCTTGTGTTGCATATAACTTTGATACTTAGGTGATTTTTGTACTTCTGTTGATCAAAAAAGTGCTCTAGTGGATTAGTTGGCTAATTTTTACGCGTTTTATATCTTTTATCATGCACTCATGTAACAATCCATTTTTACTGACGGGGAATGCATGAATTACTAATTGCAAATTTTCTTGCTGATTATTCCCTCACCTGATTCTGTGTATGTGGGTCAACATATTTAGACCATGTGTAGTTCCTTTTGGCTTTACTATAATCTCCTGATCTATGTGTTCTATTAATAATTTATAGGATATTTAATTGTATCTTCCTCCCTTTATAACAGGCTCGTCGGGCTTTTAGAGCTCTCAAGGGTATCATAAGGCTCCAAGCTCTTATTCGTGGTCATTTGGTTAGAAGACAAGCTGTTGCTACTCTACGTTGTATGTGCGCAATTGTCAGATTCCAGGCTCTGGCTCGTGGAAGTAGGATTAGATTGTCAAATATTATTCCTAAAGTGGGTAAAAAGTACAATATGAAAATGCATCATGAGGTAACTCCTTCAATTGGACTCCTTATTGATTGATCTTCCTTTCCTTATGGTCTTCCCTATTTCATTTTTTGGCTACATTTTACAAGTTTATTTTCAGAAGCTAATGATACTTCTAGTACTTGTCCGAAGTGATCTGCTTTAGCACCTAATTCTATGATTTTATTATCTTTTGTCTCAAGTTTTACTACAGTTTCTTTGGCTTCTCATGCCTTTGTAAAAATTTCCCTTTTCTTTAAGCTTGTAACTTTCCCTAAACATACTTGTCAAAAAAAAAAAAAAAACTTTCCCTAAACATAATAGAAAAATTCTGATGCCAAACAATTATTTTGCGTTATGGTACTGATGAAACATGTATTTGCATGCATTGTGTGACTATGTTCTTGTACTGGCTGCTTTGTTCTACTTGATAAAAATGCTTGCACTATTATGATGCTATAACAGGTTGATACTGGAGCAGACTCAAGTTATGGGTCGGAGAAGCTAGCAACAAATGAATATGTTTGTAAGGTTGCATTTCACTTTCAACATCTACTATAATGTCATCCTTCCTGTTTAAGTTAATCTTATTTGTTGACCAAGGTTACATTTTTCTTTTTGTATGCATTGTTGTTCTATCTAGTCTATGCTGTCTCAGCATCTTCTATGTGCACAAGATGTAATTGTCACTTTGTCTGTGAATAGAGATACAGTTATCTTATCTCGACTAGAAATATTGTTATTTTGAATTGGTCTTATAATTTTATTACCAAAATTTATTGCGATCCAGTATTACTAAAAGAAAAATATCCATTAATTCTTTTTATAATTTGATCAAATCCTTGTCACTCACATTAAAGCTGTTTAATCAAATTTAGACTTTTGTGCATATTACATTCCTATGGTACAGATGTATAATGTATATGTGATTTTACCCATAGGTGACATTACAAAGTTATTATTTCCTTACAGTTTATGGATAGCTATAGAGCTAAAAAATAATGAGATTTTCCAGCAGTATTTTAGAGTATGTATATGCTCAGCTTTGATCGGAGGATTGCCAATTTCCTAAATTTCTGTACTATTTTCCGGAGTGGAAAGAAGTATACATTTGTTCTGAAATGTTTCATATTCACTTGCATTTATTGGCTATAGAAGTATGTATAGATCCAAACTGATTACATTGTAGTGTATGTTCATGCATTCTTTACTGAAGACTAGTCATTGTTTTCCAATTTATATTTCTGCTAATAAGGTTCTTATCATGCACTTTGCTGCTTTTTGTAGCTTCTTCCATCACTGCCAACTGCTAAGCCCCTCCAACTTCAATATGATGAAGCCGAACCAAATTCTTCTTGGAACTGGCTTGTGCGTTGGTCGGTATTACGCTTCTGGGAACCACATGCTCGCCCTAGAAAGATTTCCAACTCAAAGCCCCAGAGGAAGCAGGGTGGGTCCCTACTCAATGAGCATGAATTTGGGAAGTCAAAAAGAAGTGTCCGGCGAGGTACTTCAGCTAGTGTGGATTATGGTGCTTTAGTTTTTGAAACAGATAAAGTTAAACGAAATCCGAGGAAAGTGACAAGTCACCAAACAGAGTTAGTTCAAGAACACCCCCAGAGTGAACTTGAGAGGGTCAAACGCAATTTGAAAAAAGTTTCTGCCTCTGCTACGATGGCTCCTGAAAATTTGGAAACAGAAACTGAGAAGCCGCAGCAACTGTTAAGTTCTAAAACAGAGTCAAAGTCTGCCGCACCTGATGTTCTTGGGAAGGAAATAGTGGTTTCTGCTGATGATTCCGACATTGTAGACAATAAGATAGCTCTGCCAGAGGCACTTTTGAAAACAGAGGCAAAGGTTGACCGAGTTGACATGCTACATGATGACCCTCTTCTTGTTGAGTCTCATTTCTCCGAGAATGGCGACTCGATGCAGAAAACTCATTTGCATGACGAAGTGAGCCCAAAGGAAGACAAGAGTGGGAAGGTGAATCATAAAATCAGGAAGAGAAGATCCCTTCCATCCAAACAAGAGTATCACGAAAATATTTCACTGAATACCCCAAGCTTGCCGAGTTATATGGCTGCTACTCAGTCTGCAAAGGCAAAGCTTAGACTTCAGGGATCTCCTAAATCTAGCGAAGACAGGACAGAAGTTGGTTATGTTCGCCGCCATTCACTACCAGCCTCTACCAATGGCAAATTGAGTTCATTGTCGCCTAGGATACAGAAGCCAGTGCAAGCTAACAGCAAGGGAAGCAATAAAACTTACAGATCAATCACGTCCTCTAGAGATGGTGAGCATTTAAAACTTTTAGTACTTCTCTACCTACACAATTTCGTGTTTGACTTGTTTTAGCTAGTCTCATATTTCTGTCTGCTATGTGATTATTGATTTTCATTATAATGTCCTCGTATGATCTTGCTTGTCAGTTTAGTAATTTCACATGGTGAAAGAAAATGCTTATTTCGCCTCTATGGTTTAATTTCTACACTTTTGCCTCATATACTATGTTCTTTTTTAAATTTAGCCCCTTTGCTATGGTAAATAAGGTGAAAACTTTAGGGGGGCTAAAGTTCAAAGAGAGAGAGAGAAGGCAAAATTATGGAGTGACAGTTATAAGGCTTAATAACTAACTTGCAAGCTATGTATTTTTTCCTTGCTTTAAATAGGGTAAAATTTATTGTTTGTTTTACAAGATTTGTACATATAATTCTTTTCCAATCGAATATGAACAACTTCTCACGTGAATGCTTCACGGTGTTAGACAAGGTACTTCAGCCAGGGTGGAGGAAATGGTAGTCTACCTCTCTTTACAGCTTGAATCACTCGGAAAGCACGCATTACGCGAGCATGAGAGTGTATCTGCTATAAGCTGCGCATGATGCAGCTTATGTAAGAGGTGAAGTGGGCTCGATTAATCTTCAGTCTGTCGTATATCATTTGTGTATCACTGAGGGATGTATAGTGATAGATGAAAGAGTTGTTGAGCAGTTTAGAATCGTGTGCTTTAGAAACGTTTTATTTACTGTGGTTTATTCTGTAGCTTATGTTTGGAAGGACATTCTTAGCTTATTGTAGGAAATCTGATTTGTACGTGGAGGGTCGATTGGCATACGTAATTTCTTTTCGTGTTTCATCTCGTATTTCATGCTCATGTATTGGTATAACAATATGCTATATAGTTCTATCTCAAACGGTTATTCATCTAACTATGTGGTATGTGGTATTTAATAGGGTTAATTGAAAAAAAAATTATGAACTTTACTCCTATCGCAAATTAATCCCTATTAAATTGCAAAAAAAATTACGAATTTTACTCTAATTGTAAATTAATTCTCACTTTTGAGAAATTGAAAAAAAACTACCACCTAAATATTGTTGCAAAAAAAAATCCAAAATATCCTACTTTTAGTAACAAATTGGTTTTTTTTTTCAAGAATATTTAAATGTAGTTGTTTTATTTGCAATTTCTTAAAAGTAAGGATTAAAAATGAAGATTAATTTATAATAAGGGTAAATTTCCTGATTTTTTTCTATTAACCCTATTTAATATGATAGATTGAAATGATACAAGGATTTTTCATTGTATGCTTGTGATCTAACATTCAATTATGTTGATAAAATTATTAGTGAAAATATTCCTAATTTGATCACATCCAACTATCTCATAAAGTTGTACTCTTTTGTATAAAAAATTGTACTTTCCAATTTTTGAAAAAAAAATCTTACTCAAATATTATTCTTTATACTTTTGAATTAAAATATATATCATTTTAAAACAAAATGTTATATCCTTGAATGCTAACGGGCATACAAAAGGCCAAACTCAAAAAAATAAGTTTTATTGACTATTGCTTATGTAAAGGCTATAGAATTTTTCGCACATGTCAAGATTTTATTTACTGACTCGTATTTCTAATATGAATTATATTTCATACCACACTATTTAAAAAAATAAGTATAAATATACTGGTAGCTCATATTATGAGTTGCCAAGAAAGCCCTAACTTAGCATTTAAAAAACGCAAAAATTAGTATAGAATCTATTTTATGGTATAACTAGAATTACTCTTTAATATAATGAAAGATTACTCTACAGTATAAAAGAGATGGATATTTTTTTGCACAAAAAGTTTATTGTTACTGAACTATTTCGACTATAGTAATTTTATATATTTTAAAGAGTAATCCTTCTTGAAAGGATACATTATACACCTAGTTGCATTTTGAAGCCTATGGGGTTTTGTGTTAGTTTTTAAGATATAATTATATTTTTATCTAGGGTTTTATATATTATATCTTGTCCACGGAATTTATTCTTCGTTCATGGAATTTAATTTAATATTAATGTTTTAGGTATAATTTCCATCCGATACTTAATCAAAAAGAGTTTAATAAGTTCCTGATTCATTTACTGATTTACACACCACCACATTCCATGTTTAGTTACATAGTTGCAAGTAAATAGAAGATGATTTAAATCTTGCTCAAAAGCAGCTACAAGATGGATACTTAACATACATGCATAATTCCTATAATATGTAGTAATATAAAAACTAAATAATTATTAAAACTCCATACATAAATTGGAGTAATATTTTATTACATGATTAATTAGATTAATTGTCTAATAATTGCAGCTTGAGGGGTGTCAGCATCAATAGTAGAGAGAAGGTGTGATAGCCTCTCACTCAAATCATCTATCTCTCTTTGCAACTTTCTGATATAATTGCATGTTTCTTGTAGCACTTTGCTTGCTGATTCCTGCCATATAACATTAATTCTAATTAATTAATTATCCTAAATTCATGCATTATTATTTATTATTTATTTTTTCTTCATATGGTTTTTTTTTTTCAGAATAAATGTTGCATGCAAGATTTAATTCTACGTAAACACATTTGTTAAAGACACTATACGTAAAACTTTGAAGTATAAATTTAAAATGGGAGCTATTTACATTTAGTGTGACCTATATTTTAATTATTTATTATTTATATGTATATTAGATTGAAGTTATCGTGTAAAATTTGACCTTCTTAAAATACTATGGTAGAATGCTTAGTTATCAAATGTAGACAGGTGGCGTGAATGTGACATATGGTGTGCCACTTTTTGAACGAGATTAAGTGAAAAAAAATAAAAAATTAAACTCTTATATTAAGACATAAGTTCTTTTCACGTCTCAATATTAAAAATATTATATAAAATGTAACAGGACATCCCAACCCTATATGTACGTATAAATGTGTCAAAATATTAGCAGCCCAGAACATTTTATCCTGCAATATTCGTATATTGGCGCGTATACAAACGTATATATACATATATGGAAATGTATGAGACGTAGGTATATATATACCTTATTGGGGCGAGTAGAGTTGCGAATCTCAGGTAAGAGTTGATGCAATTTGGACACAAGTTCGATGATCTGATCATCACTTATTCTTGAACTACTGCTCTGCTGTCTTGACCTTCTTCCAGACATCCTTAAATCTCTCACTCACTCACTAAACTAATTATGAGATAGAAAGTGATCACAAAATGTTTGTGTCATGTGGCTAATTTCTTCAAGATATATATAGAGAGGCTGAGGAGTAGGTGTGTGTGATGATTTCTCATCAATGAAACAAGAGAGAGAGAGAGAGAGAGAGGAGAGAGAGGAATTAAGAGTTGCAATTGGGTGATGTTGGACATGAAGTAGACAAGTGCAATGGAGAAGCAGTGGTGTGGTGTGTGGCTCTTCTTATTTTATTATGATGTGTAGGAGTTCAAAATATGGGACATACTTATTTTCTTTTATCATTTAGATTTTTTTGTGTTCCCATTATCACCTACATTATTTCTTCTTTTTTTCTTTCAAGGATTTTAATTTGTCTCACATATTATATCATGTACAAAGTCTTTTGTGAAAAGTAATTTACATGACATGTAAAACAAGTCAAATCTATATAATATCCTTTAATCAAATAATAAATAATAAATAATTAACTTTACTCAACTCCTTAATTCTAGGAGCTCTTTAAAATTCACTAAATCAAACTATAATAGGTTATTTCTTTCTACAGTTCATAGACGTTTACGAATGTAAACGGAGTTGACCACGTAACTAATTTTCATTCAACCGCTGTCATTTGCACCGCCATCCAACAGCCTCCGTCTACGTCGTTTGACCTCCACCATAAATATATATTTCGTATTTTATAGTGATTGAAAATCCTCTATAAAACTATGGATGTATATTATTTCAATACGAGGAAGAAGAAGACAACGCCGATGAATGAGTGTTTATATTCATGTTTATGTTATATAAAAATATGTTTAGTATAAGTATATCAGTGTTCAATACTATAAAGTAAGGAAAAATTATAATTTCATGATGGTAATTTAGAAGGGTTTGCCATTCTAAAAAACTATATATATTTTTAGGATAGCAATTATATTTAAAATTTTGCAATTAAAAGATTATTTAGGCCCAAGTTGAAATTTTCGGGTTAATTAGTCCTTCCATCGCGAAAATTAAGACATAATGCTTTATGATTTCCAGTCCGATAATATAGTGTTTTAGAAATGCAAACACCCTAAGTTACTATTCTGGAATTGCAATTTCAAGACAATAATATAGTCAGGTTTGCATTATTAGGATACTATGTTGTCACTCTGGCAATTATAGAATATTATGTCTTAATTTTTTTTGATTAAAAAACAAATTAGGCCCTAGAATTTCAATTTGAATCTAAGTTGTCTTTTAATTGCAAAAATTAAAATACAATGTCTTATAATTGTCAGCCAAAAACGATCAATAAATTCACGAGAGACTTTCTAATAATTTTTTATCTTTTTATTTATTTAGGCGAATTAAAGAAATTGAATTTTATTAATGTAGATGGTCAAATCATGTCGTGAAAGTTAGTGATCAGTAACATGAGTTACGTTATATTAAAAACAAGTAAGTTGGACCCAATGTTGGTGTTATTATATTACATTGATTGGTAAATATTAAATGCTGTTGTGTGTTTGTATGTGTGCGAGAGGGTGGGGAAGATTGAGAAAATAAACATATACTTATTAATTATTTTATTAATTATTTTATGTGGATCTCATCAAACAAAAAAAATTGTATTGATTAAAATAGAGCGTTTAAATTAAAAATATGTAAAAATTGAAATGAGGCGGAGTATATATATACTATATATATTATTTAAAAAGGAATACCTTCTTAAAAAAACGGATATATGTGATACGAGTTGTTAGATGAGTCAATCCATTACTAAAGTATGATTATTATATACGTAAAGTTTATTTATGAATAGTTAAATACTTTATCTATAAAGAACATATTATATATATATATATATATATATATATATATATATATATATATATATATATATATATATATATATATATATATATATATCATATTTTAATATATTCCACAATCTGTTTCATATAAGTATATCAGATGTTGGGTGAGGCTTGCGTGCGCCCGGATGTACACCATGCGCCTTTAGAATTTAGTATTATGGATAAGGGTACTGATGAGTGATATTTTCACCTAAATTTTAGTGCCTTTTTATATCCGTTTTCGTATTATTTTATCCGTATTTATGTGTTATTTGGTTGTATTTTGTATTTTATTGAAATGTGTATAAATAAGCTTAAACCTATGATTTTCAGTTTTTAATGGATGCTAGACATGATAAGGAAGACGTAGGAAAAGACGGATCTCAATTCGGAATTGAAACGAGGGAGAATGAGCTAAAACAGTGAAGGAAACAGGAGCATACACCAACACGGGCCGTGTACGAAATACGGCCCTGTAAGAAGTGGACGTGTGTCGTCATCAATTCATCCAACACGACCACCCTGTGCCCGTGTGCTGCAACACGAGCCGTGTTGCAGCACACGAGTCGTGTTGCGTAACACGGCCCTGTAAGTCTTGGCCGTGCAGCGACATCAATTCACCCAACACGGCCAGAGCACGACTCGTACTGTGTAAAAAACTGCTAAAAATTCCAGAACCTTCTAGAAGCTTCCCAAGGGGTATAAATACCCAATAATTCAATATTTGATGAGATTGGACGAGGATTTTACTGTTTCACACACCATTTCTCTCATTTTACACCATCATCTTCATCCATTCTTCATCTACACCATCTACCATCATTTCACCATCAATTTCTACATCCAAGTGAAGGAAAATGATCAAAGAAGAGAGGAAAGTGCAAAGAAGGAAATGAGATCACCATTGAAGATAGATCAAAGGAGTTTCCATTCAATCTTTGTATTAAATCTCATAGTTTTATCATGATTTGTAAGGATTTAATTGTCTATGTTAATTTCTTTATGAATATGGTAGGCTAATCTCCCTTGTGAGATTAGCAACATGAGAGTTGTTGGATAATTTTGGGATTTGTGTATTTGAATTCATATGTTAATTGGATCTATGGCTTTCTATCATTGATTATTAATTGCTTGATTTGTATTGATGATTTGTGTGTTTAGTTGTTCTAAATATGTGATTAGATTGAGAAATCAATTATGTGCTTATGATAATTGAGTGAATCATTTCATCAAACACTTCATGTGCATTATAAATTATAAAGAGATTGAGAAATCCTTTAGAGTTTAGAACCATTTGATAGAACATATGATTGGTTTGATCGAGAGGTTGATTAATCGTGTGAAGGGACTCTCATTTCAAGCTTAGTACCTAGTTGGAATTGTTTGAGTGAGAACCAACTCATTGAGCTATGTTTAGAACCATATCCTATCCATCTTGAGAGAGAGTTTAGGTGATCTTAGTGTTGGCCCTTAGTCTTCAATCCATGATTCATGTGAATTCGATGCATTTATCCTAGGATTTTCACTTCTTAATTATTGTTAATCTCACTCTTACTTAATTTGGAAAACCACTTTTCATCCATCTATCTTGTTTGCTAATCATTGTTTACTTGCTTGCTTTGATTGATTTAATTTCTTGTTTGATCAAACTACCCATTGATGATTCGTCTCCATAAAATTGCGATAAATGTGATCTCACTTAAGCTCTAGCGCCGACCTCCCTGTGGTTCGATAAATTATTTTAATTGGTCATCCCTACTACAAAATGACTAATCAGGTACATTATTTTGTTGTAAAGGGTATACACTTTAATTAATAAGGGTACACTATTTTGTTCTAAAGGGTATACACTTTTTATTAATATTTTTTTATTTGTCTTTAGAAAATAAAAAAGTACACATCTTTATACTAAAGGGTATGCAATTTAACACAAAATTCTAAAGATACACGGAAAGTACTCCCACGCGCCCGGACGTACCCAAGTTTTTGCCTCAGATGTTTTGATGTTTTTAATAAAGTAAAAAATTTAATTTAGATAATAATATGAAATTTTTGTAAGATCGATGAATTATTTTTTTTAAAGATAATTATTACACTTCTCTTTTTAAGCATCATCAATTTTCATTTAATATTATTATTTTTAATTAATGATAATCTTGGAATGGGTTACTTTTTACAATTTTCTAAAAAAATATACTTTTTAACTAAAATAAAGGCACATTTATTTGAGATTTATGTGGTATTTAAAGATTATTGTGAATAATTATAGATTGATCCATCATACCTATATTAGTATTGTAAGAGAGTGTCTCATGAAATTAAGAACACTCCATTAAACTGTTTATGTGTTTATTTAAATAGTTATAATGTTTTATTAAAAATATTATCCCTTTTAACTAAAAATACTATTACTTTTATTTAAACTGAATTTTTTATAAAATAATGTTATCATTTCTTAATCATCTCACAAAATCTTTCCCAGGGACATTTCACCCCAAGTACTTTTCTTATTTAAAATTCATGTTAAAACTTATGTGAGACCGTCTCACGTGAAGATTTGTGTAAATCTTCTTACGTGAAGATTTTCGTGAGACGGATAAAAAGTGATAATATTTTAATAAAAAGTAATACTCAAATTAATGAAAAGTGATAGTGATGCAGTGAATATTCATTTCATGAACAATTCGTAGTATAAATAAAAAGTGATATCCCTCCATCCGTTAAGGTATCTATTTTGTCATTTTGGTCGTCCACAATTTAAATATATCCATTTTCTATTTTTATCAAAAAGGCCCACAAATTGTCAACTAGTTACCACTAATATTACTACATATTTTACATAAAATAATAATACTCCATAATTCACATATAAAAAACAAATAGATACCTTACTGATTGATGGAGGGAACAATACTTTTATAAAATGTGATAATAATTATGATTAATATTCATAATTATTTAAAAACGTAAAAGTTGTCTCACAAAAATGTTAACTATTAAATAATACAGATAAATCGCGAATTTGTGTCTGTACAGATTGTTATTATGTCAAATTTGTTAATATTTTCTCCATTCATTGGTTAGATATCCATTTACTTTTTAACATATAAATTAAGCAATGTTATTTTATATATAAAGTGAGTAATGATATTAGTGACGCGTGATAAAACATATGTGAACTTTTTTATTAAAAAGAAAAATTAATACATTTATAATTTATAATAAACTATCAAAATGAAAAATATCTTGAGGCGGATGGAGGGAGTATATGTTTATTTATTATCCTAATGAAGTGGGCCTTTATGAGTATGTCTCAATATGCACCACCATGTGATATATCACTAAACACTTACCAACATATTTATGGCTAACCCTACCCATATATGTAGGGTGATTTTATTTTTTTCATTCAAATGTAGGTACACATTTAATTGATATTGAAATTATTAAAATAAAAAAAATGCAGTATGCTTCAAGGATAATAAAGAATATATCCATACTAGAATAGTAATGACAACAAAAGAATATATCATATAGTCCTACACTATGACAAGAGTAAAATAGAAATAATAATGGAAGAATGTACTCTAAATTATAAGGGAAAGTAATACACCATTAACTATAAATATAAAATAGTAATTACATCGAAATAATATAACATGAACCAGGATATAAAATAGTAAGTTGGATGAATTAAAAGTTAAAACTCTAAAAAAATAAACACAATAAATTTTAAGGTGGAGCACAGCAAGTAATTCACAAGAATAAAATAGTAATAAAAATATGAATGTATGTAAACATGTACATTATAAAGTATTTGCAATGTATATTATATGGAGTTCAATATTAGGTTATTTATGAAACATGACAATTTGCGGTAAACTTTATTTCATTAAATTTAAAGTGTGTGTGTGTTTTTTTTATTGTACTAATCTTATTCTTACATAAACTCCGGAGATTGGGTTAGCAATTATGGCTTGAGGTGTCTTAGAGTGAAATTCTAGATTCGAAATTTGTGGATAAAGATTAATAACTGAGGGACCAACTCTATTCGAAATCAGTAGGTGAAGATTAACTACGTAGGATCAACTTTGTTCGAAACTCGTGGGTGAAGATCAACAACTATGAGATCAATTCATACATAACGCAAAACTCTAATTTAAAATATATATAATTCAACATGTGATTTATTAACAATAATAATTTCTTTTATAAATAAATTAATACAATTTGCCATGCATGTGCACGCATTAACATGGTTTGTTATTAAATCCGTTTGATGAACAACAACATTGTTGAAATTTGAGAGAGAGAGAAAGAATAGCGGAGATTGAAAAATGATATTATTGAACTTAATGAAAATAAATTGGTTGTACACTATTTATACAATCTGAAATCATAGAGTAGAAAACTAACTTTCTAATTGAACATTCTAATTGAGTATTAACAATCTTAACTACCTAACTAATAAAGGTAACTTATTAGCTAAGCAAGCTTAAGGTAATGCTAACTCTAACATGCTCCGTTTGAATGTGGACTATCTTCTATTGGAAAACAAAGCAAATCACGAAGTAGGAGAAATTTTGTTGGAGTTAGAGCCTTTGTAAGAATACCATGTTGAAATTTTAGAGAGAGAGAAAGAATAGCAGAGATTTAAAAATAATATTATTGAACTTAATGAAAATAGATTGATTGTACACTATTTATACAATCTAAAAACATAGAGTAGAAAACTAACTTTCTAACTAAATTTTTTAACTGAGTATTAACAATCTTAACCACCTAAGGTAAC
Organism: Pogostemon cablin; assembly: GCA_023678885.1. NCBI lineage: Eukaryota > Viridiplantae > Streptophyta > Magnoliopsida > Lamiales > Lamiaceae > Pogostemon > Pogostemon cablin. The sequence continues at coordinate 25,282,829 of CM043001.1, read as the reverse complement.
TTATTAGATAAGTAAGGTAATGCTAACTATAACAAACATCATCATCATCAAATTGTACTTGCAATTAGAAAGTGTTACTTTAATTAATTTGAGCTTTTATATATATATATATATATATATATATATATATATATATAATCAACGACGACAAGTCTGAATTTTGCATTAAGAGGAGCAATAGTTCTCACATTGATTACAATAGTGACATAGCGTGTGATTTAAATAAATACTTTTACATGTGACGTCATCAAAATGAGTTAATATATTGTGTATTTATATGTATATTAATTCTTATTCAAGAGTGTATGTTTTTTTTAATTAAAATATAATTGCTTATATTCAGTATTTTAAAAAAATTAACAGGAATTCGCTACAAATTCATATAATGGTGTAATTAGAAATGCATTTATCATGATTCATTCATAAATGAAAGTATGTGTTTTGAATTGAGTGCACATGAGCATTTAACATTAAAATTAAAATTAATTGTAATGTAAAGGTGTAATCTTAATATTTTAAATAGCGTTTGACATTTCTCTGCATAGGGGTGGCAATTCGTGTTAACGGGTTGGGTTTCGTGTCGACACGATAGTGACACGAAACGATAAGGGCAAACCCGAACACGACACGATAAGGATTCGTTCCAACACGACACGAACACGAAAAATAACGGGTTGACACCTCACGACACGATAACAACACGATAAGAAAATAAAAAATAAATAATAAATAAAAAAATACTAATTAAAATAAATAAAATTTTAAATTAATATATTTTAAAATTATTATTAAATATTTTTATTATATATTTTTATAATTTTATATTTATATTGGGTTGTTAACAGGTTATTAGGTTGTTAACGGGTTAATGTGTCATCTGTTAATATTAATCGTGTTTAACGGGTTGACACGAACCCGACACGAACACGACACGAAATTTTCGTGTTCTTATTGAGTTGACACGATAATGACACGAACCCAATAAGATCAAACACTAACCCGCAATTATCGTGTTGTGCTCGTGTCGTGCTATCGTGTCGTGTCGGGAATTGCCACCCCTATCTCTGCATATGTATAATATTTTATTAGGTTAATTGCAAAATAAACTACGAACTTTAATCTTATTGCAAATTAATCCTTACTTTTGAGAAATTGCAAAAAAAATCACAACCTTTAAGTATTGTTGCAAAACACACCCAATTTCTAATTAAAAGTATGAGTTTTTTGGAATTTTTTTGCAACAATACTTAAAGGTTGTGGTTTTTTTTTTTTTGCAATTTCTCAAAAGTGAGAATTAATTTACAATAGGAGTAAAGTTCGTGGTTTTTTTGCAATTAACCCTATTTTATTTTAAAGGACATATATTTTAATTAAAAAAATTTTAAAGGTCAGTTGAAATATGAAGAGCATAAAAGTTTGATTAAAAAATGAGTTAATTACATTAAAAGTCCTAACTTTTTCGTCGATGGTACATTAGACCAAACTTTTTAATATTTACAAATAAGTACTCGATCTTAAACCTGTTTTTCAAATCAAGCGATCGAGCAGTTGGAGGTTTGCCCAGTCACTAATGTGTTGCTTTTTTATCCATGTCACCTGTAAAAACAAAAAAAAAGTCCAAACTAAAAAATTGAAAAAGTTGTAGGACTTAAATTAACATAAAAAATAAAAAATAAAAAGTTATAGTATTAAAATTGAGAATTTTTCACTTTTGGTTCCACAGGACACATAACCTCTTCAAAGTAGTCCCAATACTTTCACTTTTAGTCCCAAACGATTATTTCTTTGCAGATTTGGTCCCATAAAACTTCAACCTAGCATATTTAGTCCCATTCAATTACACTATTGGTCCTAATAAATTAAATTCATATTTTATGTTTATTTTATTTTATTTTATGTTTATTTATTTATTTAATACTTATAATAATAATAATAATAATAATAATAATTATTATTATTATTATTATTATTATTTTGAGCATGTTTTAAAAAGTAATAAAAATGTAACATTAAATAAAATAATAAATGAGTAAATAAACAAATAAAATAAAATATGAATCTAAATTCTTATAACCAATATTGTTACTTTATATCATATTTATTTATTTATTTATTATTATTATTATTATTAATTTTTTTTTGAACATGTCTTTTTTTGAAAACAATAAAAATTTGGTTATATTAAAAAAAAAGTAAGTGAATAAATAAAATAAAATATGAATCTAAATTTTTTGGATCAATAATACATTTGTATAAGATTAAATATGTAAGGTTGAAGTTTTATCTGACTAAGTTTGCAAAGATTTAATTGTCAAATAAAAAATAAAATAATAATAAATAAGTAAATAAATAAATAAATAAAATAAAAGAATTGTAAGTATATATTCATGTTTTATATTATTTTTTTTTTCAGAATGTCTTTTTTGAATTTACTAATAATTTGGTAACATTAAAAAGAAAAAATAAAAATAAATATATAATAAAATAAAATAAAATATGAATCTAAATTTTTGGAACTAATAATGGAGCTCTATGGGACTAAATATGCAAAGGTGAAGTTTTATGGGACCAAAACTACAAAGAAATAATTATTTGGGACTAAAAGTGGAACTATTGGAACCATTTTGAAGAGATGATGTGTCATACGGGACCAAAAATACAAAATTCTCTATTAAAATTGAATTTTACCAAAATTAAGGGACAAAAGGTGATAATATTCCCTTTATATACTGCTCATTTATTCCCTACAATTTTAGATTAAACTAGCAATCATAATCCGTGCGTTGTACGGACATTGTTGATATTTAATTAATTTTTTTTTTTTTTTTTGCTGCATATAACCCCTCCGCCCATCCTAAAGTCTTTATTTTACTATTTTGGATGTTCACTCCAAATGTATCAATTTTCTTCTTTTAATAGGGTATTTATACTTGTATTCGTTTATTAAATACTCATATATGTAAGCGCCCCGTTAAAAACATTTATTATCATACCCATACCCGTCTCATACCCATTTATCAAAATTCGCGGGTTACCCGTACTTATTTAATATTTATTTATTTTATCCATATTTATTTATTTATTATTTAAATTAATATTTTATTAAAAATATTTATTATTAATCAAATATTATACAAATTCTCTTTTAATATTGAATTAATTATATTTTAAACAAAGTTTAAAATTAAAATAAGTTTAATATTACTTTTGACAATAAATTTCAATTAATAATTTAAATATATAAGTTCATATAATAAAAAATAATCTACCTTTAAAAAGAAATTTAAAAAATAATTTAGATATATAAAAAGATAATAAAATAAAAATATATAAAATAAATAAAATATTACAACAATAAAGATAAAGATTGTCCAAATGATATTATGTATTATTGTAAAAAAAATTACTTAGATAAATAAATAATCAATTGATATATATATATATATATATATATATACACACTAAGGGAGGCCAAGAAAATAAATAGATGAGATAAAATAAAAAACAAAATAATTGTTTAAATTAATATTTTATTAAAAATATTTTATTATTAATTAAATATATATAAATTCTCTTTTAATATTAAATTAATTATATTTTAGACAAAGTTTAAAATTAAAATAAGTTTTTAACATAAGAAAATATTTTGGTCAATGAAATTAATAATATACAAAATAAATAAAATATTACAACAATAAAGATAAAGATTGTATAAATAATGTTATGTATTCACGTTAAAAACAAAACAAAAAATATTACTTTTGACAATAAATTTCAATTAATAATTTAAATATATGAGTTCATATAATAAAAAATAACTTACCTTTAAAAAGAAATTTAAAAAATAATTTAGATATATAAAAAGATAATAAAATAAAAAATATAAATAAAAGATAAAAAATTGTACAAATGATATTATGAATTCATATAAATAAAATAAAATAACTTAGATATATAAATAATTAATTGACATATATATATATAATGGGAGGCCAAAAAATGAATGGATGAGATAAAATAAAAAAATAAAAAAAATATATAAAATAAATAAAACATTGCAACAATGAAGATAAAAATTGTCCAAATAACATTATGAATTCACATTCACATAAAAAAAATTACTTAAACATATACTCATATATTATGGGAGGCCAAGAAAATTAGTGTATATGAGATAAAATAAAAAATAAAATTAATGGATGAGATGTTGTTAAAGATTGGTAATTACAATAAAGGGATTGGATGTTACAATAACTAATGAAGGGCCAAGATTTAATATTACTAAGCTAAATTAGGTAGATTAAAATGATAAGAAAAATTTTGATCTAATTTTGACTTTTAAAGTGTGTTTTATTATTATTATTATTATTATTATTATTATTATATATTATTAAATATATAATAATAATAATAATAATAATAATAATAAATTACCCTAATCATGATCGATAATTCTTAAACAACGTGGTAATAAAAATTAGTAAATACTTACAACATTAGGAGACATAAATGAGGCAACTTCTAAATATTGAATTACACAGAGCAGTGGCATATCTAAATAAAATAATAGTTGAAGATTTGGTATATAGTTTAAGTAGTAGGACTAAAAATTAATTTTGGAATTTTGCAATTTAATTTAATTAATAATATGTCTTGTGACATTAATTATGGGCAAGTGATGATCACATGAAGGGCACATGACTCTAGTCATTATCTTTGTCGGAACTGATATCGACACCTCTCGTCTCTTTCTAAAAAAAATGCTCCTTTTTAATTAAGGACAAATATTTCTATCCAATATTCTGAACATTCAGAATTTTATAAAAATTATGTACTAATCTATTTAAGAGATACTTAGTCCTGTAGTTTATGGTATAATGGTTTAAGATTTATAATTTTAAATGTTAAGGTTTATATTTTGGGGTTTAGAATTTTTTTAATAAAGGGTAAATTAGTAAACTTACATTTTATATGGTATATGGATGTTCATATTATGGACATTTAGCATCACCCTTTAATTAATTTTAATTTCTTGTTAATTGTTTTATTAATTACGTACATAAGTCATTATAATATACTGTATATAAAAAAATAATAACGCATAGGTATAAAGTTTCATATTTTATACTTTCTCTGGCCACTTACAAGGTATTCATTTCACTATTTCTGACGTCCTTTTCAAAGATATCAATTTTCTCTATTTAGTAAAGAAAATACACAATATGACCCACCACTTCCCTCTAATACAACTATCCACTTTACCTATAATAATAATATTCCTTAATCCACGTGCAAAAAACAAATAAAGACCTTAGAATTGTCCATGTACAAACAGCAAACGGTTACCTTATAGTAGCCGGAGGGAGTATTTTATGAGGTCTTATGTTAATGGAGAAAAGCGTTTTTTTTTCTAAATTAATGTTTAAAAATAGTTTAACTTTTAACTTTTACTTTTAGATATTTTAATGTAAATTTTTCATTCACCTTAATTTTTCGAGTGGGGGTTAATTGGTTGAGAATGGAGTGAGAATTAATTGGGTTCCTCCATGAGAGACATAACCACGAGAGCGCTGTGAGTTTCTTTGACTCAAACAATGTCACGTGGCTGTCCAAACCACCCACCACATGCCACGTGTTAAGTGCAGCCTTAGTTTGAAGATCGAGATTATCACATTTGGTCTATTAACTATACCACAATCCACAATTGGTCCTCTAACTAATTAAATTTTCAATTTTAGTCCATTTCAATCCAATTTCGTTTCATATTTAGTCTGAAACTTTTAGTTCTTCCCGGAATTTGCATTTGAGTTTAGTTTTCCGGCCATCAGGCTGATGTGGCAACACAATTACATTTTTTGCTCATTCATTTGCCACGTCACCGTCCTGTTTAGAAACTATATCCTCCGCGCCGCCGCCGCCACCAGTTGCATCTTGCTAATCCTCCTCCACATCACCATCGCCAGCGCCGTGTCCGGCTCCAGGCTCCGGCGAACAGGGTAAATGGCAATTCTTCAAATTTATGCTTCTCATCTCACTTGTCTCTTTCACTCAATCCTCCTCCTCAACCTGCAACACCTACAACCAAGCTCTTCTTTCCAAGGCTTAGATCACTCCAACAATTCCATGTCGGGATCTGTTTCTCCCGCCTCGGTGGGGCAATCGGGCTTCTTAAATCGGTAGTCCTCACAGCTTCGAAAGATTAATCTTTCTTTCAATAGGTTCAACTTGTCATAATTTTCTGAATTTGGGGTTTCTCAATCTTTCGCATTATGATTTTCAATTCTCGACATTTCTGGTTGTAATATTTCTGGGCAACTATAGTTTCTTCATTCATGCTGAATATTTTTGGCAATTCTTCATTAACACCCAGTGGCGGATCCAGCTAAGGACAAGGGTTACAGCTGTACCCCAAATTGAAATATAGTAAGTATATATATCTGAGATAATATTCAATAGTTTAATGGTTAAGGGTTGGTTTTTGAAACCCCAAGTCTAGGGATCGATTCCTGACTTTTACACCTTTCTTCTTTTTTATTTAATTAAAGGCCTCAGCAGCCCATTAGCGGCCCAATCCGCAAACCACCTTTTTTATTTAATTAAAGGCCTCAGCAGCCTATTTCAGCCCATTAGCGGCCCAATCTGCAAACCACCATGGCGCTTCTTCTCCTTTTCTTTATAATACTCCCATTTCTTTTGCTTTTTTTTTCTTCTTTTTGATCGTTTTATTTTATATTATTTCTTTGTGTTTTTCATTTTTTTATTATTTTATTTTATATATAAATGTGTTTTTTTCTAATATTATACTACAAATTTTCTTATAATTTTTTTATTTTATTTTAAACCTTGTGTATTTAAACAAACACACTGAATAATAATATTATTAATTTAAAAACTTCAATTAATTTTATTAATTTTAACACAAATTTACACTTAATTCACTTTTATACTTATAAATTTATGATATTAATGTTTTATTGCTTTCTAAAATGAAAATTCGACCATTAATTATAATTTATGTTTTTTTATTTATTTATAGTAAATTTTAAATAATAATAAAAGTATAAAATATTTTTATAACTATATACCGTACCCCATTTTTATTATATCCGCCACTGTTAACACCATCACCTCCACCACCGCCACTGCAAACCACCACACCGCCTACCCTCTACGACCCACAAGCCTCCTCCAAAAGTGGGAGAGAGAAATATAATCCCGTCGAAGAAACAAGACCCAAAATCCTTTAATTAAAAAATTGGTAAGGATAACTCAAAAGAAGATTGAGTAATTGATGGCACTGGTGATGGTGATGATGGTGAGTAGCGGAGATGAGGCTGGCGGTGGGACAGGAGTGGATCAAACATACTGTAGCAATATTTGCATATAAATTAAGATTTTGTTTGTTACTTATTTCTGTTACTCATCTTTAATCAGGATGATGTGGCATGTTTTGTTGGATAGTTAATTTGTTTTAAAATTTAGTTGATGGCATTCCAACCTGGTAAGGTGATCTGTGTAAAGTTTCAGATCAATTGGACTAAATCTGAAATAAAAGGATTAAAATTGGATAGAATTGGATTAAAATTAAAATTTTAAATAGTTAAATGACCACTTGTGGATTATGGTATTGTTAATGGACCAAATGTGATAATTTCTCCCCATAATAAATTATGCATGTAACCATTGTCACATGGAAAAATATTTCTCCCTTTATTTATGTCAATTTGTATACGTACCAAAATTAAGAAATATTTTATTTTTATGTAACCATTGTCACATGGAAAAATATTTCTCCCTTTATTTATGTCAATTTGTATACGTACCAAAATTAAGAAATATTTTATTTTTAATATATAATGTAGGAAAAAATATGATACATCGATAATTTAAAGAAAATAAAAAATAAAACTGTTAAAAATAATAAATAAAGTATAAAAAAGTAAATAAAATTATTGGAATTAATGAATATGTATATATTTTTTTATTAATATAACATATATAAATACATAGGATTAGTCAAAATAAATTGTGTGCATAATTAATAAGCTGGAGAAGGGAGTATTAATTTTGGTATTGATTATTTCTATAATTAATAGTACAATAATTTAATTACACATTTGTTGTCGTACTTTGGTCGGGAAACTGCTCTTCTTGTGGCGACGAAATCTCATTTTATTAATAAGATGCCAATTTTAGATATATCAAACACATTTGATATGGAGAGAGCTTAAATTAATCGTATGTTTAGAAGTCATTATATAATAGTAAAATACATATAATTGAAAATAAGATTTTTTAAAAGACTAAAAGTTGCGTGTGCTCGAGACATCGTGCCTCCAAAATCTGTATTTTTTAGAAGTTATACTCTTTAATATAAGAACGTATACCATTTAAAATTTTAATTAAACATTTATACTATTAATATTTCAACCGATTTTTTCATTAAAAAAATTATATTCTTATTAATTAAAGTGTATACTCTGTATACCCTTATACATCTTGTGCATCCGAACAAAATAGACAAACTCTTTTTAAAAATGACTAATGACTTTTTTTCAAAAGAAATAAGAAGTGATCATTTTATAATGAAAAGTAATTATTTAATTGATGAAAAATTATAATACTCCCTCCGTCCGCTTTTAAGGTATCAATTTCACTATTTCTGGCGTCCGCTTCAAAGATATTAATTTTCTCTATTTAGTAAAAAAAAGTACACAATATGACTCACCACTTCCCTCTAATACAACTATCCATTTTATCTATAATAATAATACTCCTTAATTCACGTGCAAAAAGCAAATAAAGACCTTAGAACTGTCCACGTGCAAAAAGCAAATGGTTACCCTAGAAGCTGACGGAGGGAGTAGTATTTTGAACTATTTTATAAACAATTTATGGGAGTAGTATAAAAGAAAAGTGATAACATTTTAAAAGAAAATTATAACATTTTTATTAAAAAACGAAAACTAATTATAAAAATGTAAAAATTATAGTTTTAACGTAGGATAGTCTTACACAAGTCTGCCTTTAAAATTACTCCATTGCAAAAAATAGTTATCTTTTACTAATGAGGGTGTTCCACAAAATGAGTTATATTTTTCTTTTTAATAAACAGATAAGTCCAACAAAAACACTAAATATATTTTTATGATACTCACATAACACTATCTCTCAACCTACTACACATTAAAATATTATTTTCTTAATTTTTATGCAAATAGTAAATCAAACTTTATTTGCGGAACGAATGGAGTATTGAGGATGATATCAAAATTACTACGAATTGGTTTCTTGTTCACGTAGTTGCACAAAGTGTGTAAGGGTATAATATTTGTTTTCAATAAGTATTGAGGATGATATCAAAATTACTAAGAATTGGTTTCTTGTTCACGTCGTTGCACAAAGTGTGTAAGGGTATAATATTTGTTTTCAATGAAGAAGTCATTAAAATATGTATGAAGAGTATTAAAATTTGATTTTTTTGTTCTTTCTTGAAAAGTCGGGAAGATAATTTTTAATACTAAACTGTATAAATATAAAATTAAATTTGGTCACACATACAACCTTACCTAAATCATGTACTATGGTTTATTCTATAAGATTAGAAAGATGGTTACAACGCTTTATGGTTTTTTCAGTACATTTTATGAAATCATTGTCGAGCTCACTTACAACAAATCTTTAAAATAAATAAATAATTATTCTCTTTATATTATATAGGAAGTTTCAATTTCTATTACAGGATTATTATATGTTCTTATCAAGGACCCAAAAATGAAGAATATAAATATTAAGTATGGGCCTTTATTGGTGGGCCCAAAATTGGGCCGTTATCTTTTGGGCTTGACCTGCAATGAGACCATCTCCTTCTTCACTATCAATGGATCTTCCGTTGAAGCACATATGGAAGGCTTGAAATGTAATTTAGCACAACCGAAAATTTAAACTATTCACGTTTTATACGTAATACGTTTCACGGAATAAATTATATTATAATTATTTATCTTTTATATTTAAATATTTTTATTCCATAATTATTTATATAATAAATAATTTTTTTTTGTTTTATTTAATGTTTTATATTTATTAATTAAACCCTATAGTATGCCTACTTATTTTTAATAACATAAATGTTCTTACATGTCCCATATATGTTCTCTAGCATTATTACTACTTAATATGTAGAACTCTTAATGCAGATGGGCATGCAAACGAGCCCAGTAACATTGGGCTGATCTTTGGTGAAATAATTGTGGGCCAAAACATTGCCATGGAGCAGCTAGCCCATTATCTTTTATCATTACGTTGGATTATTCTAAGAGTTGGTCAAGTTAGATTAAATATGACATTAAGTTTAGTCAAGTTTCATTATTAGTTGTTGATTCTCAAGTATCCATTCCTATCCTTGGAGGATTGTTCCAAGCTTAAATAGTCGTGTCTTGCATCTAAAAATGAGTGATCAATATTATTGTATTTGAAAAGAATTCTTAGTGAATTTTTATCTTCAAGTTTCTTTCTCTTTGGTGGATTCCTTAGAGTTGTGAACTTGTGTTTCAATTCTTATCCTTGAGGTGGTGTTCGTCTTATCCTTGAGGTGGTGAATTTCCAATCACATACTGATTTGCGTTGAGAATCGGTATCATTTGGTATCTAGAACTTCAGGTTCGAAATGACTGGCAATAGAAGGAACGCTCCTGATGTTAATAATCCTACCGCTCGTCAAAGAGATTTGCATGACATCGAGTTGGATGAATTAAGAAGAACGGTTGAACTTCTACAAGGACAACTGCAGCAGTAAAATATGAACCAATCGAGGACGAATCAGCAGCCGATGCATGATGATGAGGAGTACCAAAATCCATTTGCTGAAGAGGAAGAATCGGATGATGAAAATTTCAATATCCAAGAGCAAAAAAGGCAGCTTAGGATGCATGAAGCCGATGAAAGACACAACTATTTAAGCTTAGAACAACCCTTCAAGGATAAGAATGGATACTTGAGAATCAACAACTAATAATAAAACTTGACTAAACTTAATGCCATATTTAATCTAACTTGACCAACTCTTAGAATGCTCCAACATAATGATAAAAGATAATGGGCTAGCTGCTCCGTGGCAATGTTTTGGCCCAAAATTATTTCACCAATGATCAGCCCAATGTTGCTGGGCTCGTTTGCATGCCCATCTGCATTATTCCAAACTTGTAATAATTCTTAGTGAATACTTTGTCTGCAAGTTCCTTTCTCTTGGTGGATTCCATTGAGTATTGAACTTGATTTTTAATTCTTATCCTTGAGGTGGTGTTCGTCTTATCCTTGAGATGGTGAATTTCCTATCCATACTGATTTGCGTTGTGAATAGGTATCAAATCTACAATGAGTATGAAGAGGTAGTCGATGAAACAACACCAAACTATGATGAAGATGAGAAGTCAGTTTATGATGAAAGTGATGATGAAGACACGTATGCTGATCAAGGTGAAATTCTTGTTGCAAGAAGGTTCTTGAGTGCTATCCAAGAAGAAGAAGAGTGCTTGGGGCATAATTTTTTTTTAAACAAGTTGAACGTTAAATGACGAGTCTCTTTTGGAGAAGTATCAAATGTCCAACGAAGCACAAAAGAGTTTTGCTACTGTCAAGTAAAATATAAGATTAAAAAAGAATGATGATAAGTATCGAAGGATGAAGGATTCTCAAAGACGAGTTTGCACGCAGTGGAAGTGAATGCGGAAAATATTCCAGCACACATGTGATAAATTAAAAAATTTATTGTTACTTTTATGGAGAGAATCAGATGTGAACAATATATGGATAGAAAGCTCTCTCAGTCTAGTTTCAAACGCAATAAATGGAGAGTCGTTTGTAGTTTTCTACAAGGAGATATGATCATTTTTCTGGAAGGTGGCATGAATATACGAAAATCTGCCAAGTTCATGTATTTGAAGTCTTTTTTTTCTTTCCAACTATCCTTTCTTGGTGATGATCCATTGGACTCGAGGACGAGTCTTGTCGAACCAAGGGAGAATAATGCAGATGGGCATGCAAACGAGCCCAACAACATTGGGCTGATCGTTGGTGAAATAATTGTGGGCCAAAACATTACCATGGAGCAGCTAGCCCATTATCTTTTATCATTATATTGGAGCATTCTAAGAGTTGGTCAAGTTAGATTAAACATGGCATTAAGTTTATCAAGTTGCATTATTAGTTGTTGATTCTCAATTATCCATTCCTATCCTTGGAGGGTTGTTCAAAGCTTAAATAGCCATGTCTTGCATCTAAAAATCAACAGATTAATATTAATATCTTTGAAAAGAATTCTTAGTGAATTTTTATCTTCAAGTTTCTTTCTCTTAGGTGGATTTCTTAGAGTTGTGAGCTTGTGTTTCAATTCTTATCCTTGAGGTGGTGTTCATCTTATTCTTGAGGTGGTGAATTTCCAATCACATACTGATTTGCGTTGAGAATCGGTATCAACTCTATTTCCAAATCTCTTAATAACTACTCCCTCCGTCCCATACTTATGTTCACACTTTTCGTTTTCGTCCGTCCCACACTTATGTTCACCACCCAAAAAAGAAAATTTCATATTAACCAAAAACCTCAAAAGTTATCTTAATTTCAAAATATCACTCCCCCTAACACACATAACATACTTTATAATTTATTTATTACCTAAAAATACCACAATATCCCTAAAAAGTTAATAAAGTTGGTCAAAAATTAACTTTTCTTAAACTCCGTATCTACAGTGCTGGTGAACTTAACTATGGAACTGAGGGAGTATATACCATTGCATAACATTTTACATGATGATAAATATTTGTGTGAGACCATCTCACGAAAAAAAATATGAGATGAATAAAAGATGATAGTAATAATTTTATAAAGAGTGATAGTACTTGGATTAATTAAAAGTTATATTGATGTAATGAAATATTTTATGAACAATTTGTTTTACATGTAAAAAACAATAGTAAAATATTATATCTCTTACTCTCTCCGTCCCACTGAAAGGTCATCATTTTACCTATATTAAGTGCCTCATCTAAAGGTCTTCATTTTCCACTTTTAGTAAAAAGATACCACATGTGGCCCACCACTCACTACTAATACAACTACCCACTATACATAAAATAATAATACTCATTGCCCCCAGGGCATAGCTCAAGTGGTAGAGGGGAGGGTGGAAAGACCTTCCAATTGAGCTTTGTTGCTGCATGGTGGGGGTTCGAATCCTGCATTTGGCATGGATTTGGCCCCTTGCAAACACAAGTTAAACAGTGAGCCCTTTGTAAAAGCCACTTAAGGCACATTCTGCGATTTACCTCCTCCATTAATCCCCAAGGCAGGGACGGTGGATGCCCGGGGGTACACCATCAATAATAATACTCTTTAATCTACGCACAAAAAATAACCGGTGACATTTGGGCGGGACGGAGGGAGTAGTCCATCCCATTTCAGATGACACATTTTCTATTTTGGGTTGTCCCACAAAAATTTGCACATTTAAAAAAAAATAAAAAGTAAAAAACAACCACTCTTCCCCCATACACTTTATTTACAAAAAAAACAATCTCTACCTAACATATTTTATCATTTATTTATTATAAAAAAATAACATTATATCCCTAAAAATTATCACTTTCTTAATCTTCGTGTCGAAATTGGAGATACAATCTTTATAGGACGGGGGAGTATATATTAAAAAATTACATCCTTAATTTATATGTAAAATATAAACTTAAAAATATTAAGGAATACTATATGGATTAAGAAAAAGAAATTAGAAAAATACCATAAAATAAAAACAAAACAGTGTACTCTAGAATTGAAAGGAATTATGAATCATGGGTAGAAATTAGAAAACAAAATAAACTTAATTACTTACGTTACAAGTGCAAGTTTTTAAGCGATAAAGATGTCTAAAAATAAGAAAAAACAATGTGCATGAATAATGGGAAAATGTTACAAGTGGAGTAGCGCTTTTTCTTAAAGTGGATTCCCTATTTCACCCCATGTTATATATCATGTTACATGTTGCAGGTGGAATGGGTGACAAATGTCCCATTTCACATAGGGAATTGAATTGCTTTTTCTTCAAGAGAAAAAAACAAAAGTTGTACACGTGTCGTCGTCCTGGTATTTCTGGAGTTTTCCCCAAAGAGGTTTTATGGACTGTTTTGCAACAATCAGAAATGCCTACTTGACAAATTTTCATAAAAAATGGACACTTTTATGATAACTTTATCAAAATACACCCAGTAAAAGAAAAATATAAATCTGAGGTGCCTTGTACATAATTCCACCGGCTGCATGCTTTAAATATTAATAATAATTATACTTATTAATTACTTTTATTATTAAATTATTGTGAGTATGATTTTATATTTTTTCTAAAGAAAAAAATTACTTTTTGAATGATTTTTTTATTATAAATAACATAAATTTATTGAATATTCGGATAATTTATTAATTATTAAATACCTTTCGTTTTATAGTTATCTTTACCGGCATTAAAAATATATAATTTATAAAATTTGGTTTTTTGAAAAATTTTATTAACTTTTTAAGTATATTATGATATTTTTAGGTAATAAAGAAAATAATATACAAAATATGTTTTTTTGCTAGATAGGAGTAATATTTTTTAAATTAATTTTTGAGAACGTGATTTTTTTAGTGGTAAATATATATGACGGACGGAAACAAATAGTGTAAAATATTATATAATTAATAAACTTAAATTAATCTTATCATCAAATAATTATTTTTATTAATTTAATATTTAATTGGGATAATTTATTAAACAACCCATTCTATTAAATTGTATAATCTTTTGAGTGAGTTTATTTTATTTTTTTAAAGTTAACATTGCTTCTTAAGTGACATGAGGGTTATTTAGTCTTTTATTATAAAAAGTGGGCATCTTTGGTGTTTTTATATAAAGTGGGCATTTTTGGTTTGTTACATAGTGGACTGGGTATATATGATTACTCTCCCTCCCCAATTGGTCGAATAAAAAACCAGAGGCACCGCTTATCCTCAAATCCAATGAACCCTAAATTCCTTAAATCCTAAGAAATTGAATTTTGATCCAAACCCCAAAACCAGAAACATCCTTAAATGCTAAAAGACAAAATTATTCCGGTTAGATTCCCTGAATCTGCGTGATCATCTTCGCCTATTTAAACCCCTCTGTTTCTCGATTATGTTCACCAATGGCGGCCAGCTTCGAGTCCTTCTATAATGGCTGGCTCACCCGACAACAGGAATTTCTCCGACAGCTGGAATCCCTCTCGTCGCCGGTCGACGGCGGTAATAGAATTCGCGAATGCAGCGAAATAATCCCCAGGGTTTTCGCTCATTACCATGAATTCTACAGCGAAAAAGCCGCCGCCGCCGCCCGCGACGTCTTTCAGGTGATGTCTCCGCCGTGGCTCAGCAGCTACGAGCGGACTCTGCTCTGGATTTCTGGGTTCCGTCCGTCGTTGTTCTTCGTGATCGCCAACCGCGCGGTGGCGCCGGAGGAGCTGACGGAGGAGCAGAGGGGTAGGATCGAGGATGTGAAGGGTGAGGCGCGGCGGATGGAGAAGGAGATTGGTGATGCAATGGCGAGGCTTCAAGAGAGGGTGGCGGAGCAGCCTCTGTGCCGGCTGTATCGGAGGTTTGGGAGGAGGACGGTGGACGGCGAGAGGCCGGGATTGGACAACACGATGGAGGAGTTCAAGGCGGCGATGGTGGTGATCGTGAGGAATGCGGATATTCTGCAGGGGTGGACGGTGGCGGAAGTGGTGGCGGCGATGAATCCGGTGCAGGGAGTTAAGTTTCTGGCGGCGTTGGCGAGGTTTCAGCTCCGAGCGAGGGCGCTCGGAGCGGCGAGAGATTCTCAGAGGGAGAGTGCGGCGGCTGGTCCATCTCGGCCGTGACTCTACGGCGGCGGATGTTCTATCTCCGTCGTTACTTTCCACCTTAATCTAAAAATTAATGTTAAGTTAGTGTTACTTTAATTAACATGTTTTTGTTTAATGATGATTAAGAGAAAAAAAAAAGATTTTGAGTTGTTAGTTTGGAGTATAATGTAGTCGCTCAATTTATCCAAGTTAGTTTAATTCGAAGTGATATTACTATTTCACATCGATCGAATGCTTGCCAGTGTTTTTAGTAATAATGAATATTGAGTGAAATTAATTAATAAATGTATTAGGATTCAGTATCTTGTAGGACTATGTGATTCTTCACTAAATTCGAAAAGTTAAAATTATAGTGTATTCTAGCCATAAAAGTATTTATTTAAGTATGACGCTATTACCGCCGTATTTTTGTTAAGGATAGTTGATTATTAAAAAATTATAAAATGAGAAGGACTATTACAAGCAATCTTAATTCTTTCCTCCAACCAATATAAAGACACCCAATTGAAACTTATACATTTATCCACACTAGTTTCATCTTCATCAGCAATCTTCTTCTATAGTATTTGAGGGAGATTGGACTGTATAATACATCTCTTTTTGGAGTATAAAGCAAGATGAAATTCTTTTGCCATTCTCTACTTGTTCAAGAATTAATTAAATTTGAATCCATTAGCATTGAACCCTTTCTTCATCTTCTTCTAAATCTGTAATTCTTCCTTGAGTTGAATTGGGAGTGTGAAAAAAATTTATTTTGGGTGAATTTTAGTGCAAGGTTGCGATAGACATTTCATTCTAAATTTATTAAATGATCGGTACCCTCAACAATATTTCAAGTGACAATAGTATCGCCCTATACTTTATCTTTTTGTTTTTAATTTTAAAAATACTCATTTTCTCATTTAAAAAAAAATACTCATTTTCTCATTTAGAAAATATTCCCTCCGTCCCAAAATTATTAACATATTTTTTTGGCACACAAATATTAAGGAGTACTATAATATTTTAATGTATAGTGAGTTAAAGATATACTCATTTTAATGTGTAGTGGGTAGTTGTATTAGTTGTGGGTTTAGTGTGTGTGGGGGTCCCACATGAATATGTTAATTGTTTTTGTGTAGATCTCATGTACTTAAATAGAAAATATGTCAATTTCAGTGGGATAATCCAAGAAGGCAAAGACTTGTATGAGACCATCTCATGTAAGGCCTTACGTGAAACGGTCAGATAGTGATAAGTTTTACTATAAAAAGTGATACTAAATTAATGAAAAACGATAATGTTATTTTATGAATAATTTATAATATAAATAAAAAGTGATAATATTTTATAGCGAAAGTGATAACTATTTAAAAATGTGTAAAATGGTCTCACGTGAGACATTCTCACGCAAGACCTGCCCATCAAAAAAAGAGAGTGTGTCAATTTCTTTGGGACAGTGGAAGTAATAAATAAATTTACACATAATCCATCATTCACCGCTAATATTACTATTACTTTAAATATAAAAGAACAATAATACTTTTTAATTCACGTGTAAAATATAATGAATACTTTATCATGTGCGGAGAGAATACTACACACATTTCACTCTCTGAGTTTCGAAACACTCTTCACATTTTAAGTTTCATACTGTGAAACTATAAGTATTTCTTTTTATTATCTTAATTAATTTTGGGCTGATTTGACATTATTAAGTACTAATAAAATAAATAAATAGAAAAATATATTATGTGCGTAGATGAGCATATTAAAATCAAAACTAGAGTGTATTTTGTAGTTGCTGAATTAATAAATTTAAAACTATAATATATTTTGAATTTCTTGGATTGAGATAATATTTCATCTCTAATCGGTATGCAGGATGTTGCAAGACCATTGAATTGGGAATGCTCAATGAATTGATGAATATGACTTTGTGTGACAAAACAATTATATTTGTATCGACTTCTTCAATATATTAATGAAAAATAATATTAAAATTATCATAATATGCACGTGTACGATACTATGGTGGTTTATTATTATTAAAAGAAAAAAGAATTTGGAACTTTGTGAAACAATGGCAGAAAATACGACATACGAGAAGATAAAGACTTCATACATAAGAAACTAAATAAATAAATACTCAGTCTCTCACATTACTGATTACTCTAATCCATTTTCTTATTTATGAAGTATTTATTTATTCAACCTTCAGAAAATAATAATAATAATAATAATAATAATAATCTTTCAATATTTTATAAAAGATACCATTCTTTTAACTCATACAAATTCCTCTACACAAACACAAATCGGGTTTACGTACATATAAATATGTTTAGACACAAATTTTTACTCTTTAAATTCTATTTAGGAGTTTTTACAATGTAGAATTCAAAAGATAAGTTAAATATAAATTAAGGATTTTTTTTTATTCAGTACACAAAAGATATAAAATTATTTATTCAAGATATAATATTAAAAAAATCACTCAAACTATATAATTTTTTTTATTAATTAACATGTTATATAATAATTTTTGATTCTAAATTGATAGTTCTATATTTTTAAATTCCTAAATTAGTAGAAAAAATATTTCAAATTTCTAATCGATAATTTACATTTTATTTTAAAATCTTAAATTCATCTAACTCCTAATATTTTAAACTAAGTTTAAGCACTTCTAATATTTTAAACAAGTTTAATCTTTTCTAAGATTCGACCCTACCCATCTACACAATTGCACTAGATTCAAATACACTAATTCATTTTCACAGCTATAATGGACAGATAAGTATATATTTAGAAATAGAATTCGTGGATTACTGAAGAATTAGTTCTCTTGGCAATAATATCCATGTGCAAGATCTTTTAATTAGCAATAAATTGAAAATGACATTTTTGAAAGTTAAGAGATTGGGGAATTAAATTAAATTAAATATTATAATTGAAAAATGAAAACTCAACATATAATCATAAGTTGTGTATTCACGTAAAAAGGAACAGTGTCGTGGTACTAGACTTCTAGCTAGTGGTACCAATACATAATTTATTGCTATGTTTTGATTTTAGTTTATTAAATTAAATTGATCTATTTAGGTTATTATAAGCTACATAATATTCCTCAAATTGACATTCCTACAACAACAGTTTCATATGGAGTATTATTTGATTACTTTAATTAATCAATACTCCCTCTAGTACTACACCACACTCTATATGATATTTTAACAAAAAGTATTTATTTCAAATTATTTAATTTTTTAAGAATCCAAGAATCATATATTTATTTTATGATCGTCTAATATTACCCTTAATTAATAATAAAGAAATTAAAATTGGTGTATACGTTATGCGGTATTAATTGGTGTTGATCGATCACGATAATCAATACTATATGTAAGTCGAGAGTATTAAAAATAATAAATTACAAATAAAACACCAAAATAAACATGAAACTGCAGGAAAAAGATGGCCTTTTACATCACCTTATCTACAACTATCATTGATCATACAAAGTAGATGGCGCTGCAGTTGCAAGAGCCTCGAATACGAACCGTCGGGCCGGCCGACGAGCTCCCGGTGGCTGCCCTGCTCGACTATCCGTCCGTCTTGGACGACACCAATGCTGTCCACCCCTCGTACGGTGGACAACCGGTGAGCTACAACAACGGTGGTTCGACCCCTCATTAGCCTCTCCAGAGCGTCTTGCAAAACACATTCCGACTCTAAGTCTAGAGCACTAGTTGCCTCGTCCAGTAGAAGGATCGAGGGGTTTTTGACAACGGCTCGCGCTATGGCGATCCGTTGTTTTTGCCCGCCCGAGAGCTGGACGCCCCTCTCACCTACATGCGTCTTGTAGCCCTCGGGTAGGACACTTACAAAGGCATGCACGTTGGCTGCACGCGCTGCTTCAATCACCTCGGTTTCGGTGGCGTTGTCTTTTCCATAAGCTATGTTGTCGAAGATCGACGTTGCGAAAAGAGCTGGCTCTTGCTGAACCAAACCGATTTTGAGACGGAGAGACTTCAAGTTCAATCTTCTGATGTCTTTGCCATCAATCATTACTTTTCCAGCTGATGGATCATAAAATCTTTCTATCAATGCTATGATAGTACTCTTTCCTGATCCACTGGCACCAACTAGAGCTTGGCTCTGTCCGGCTCTGATCCGGAGGCTGAAGTCCTTAAAAACGGAGACATCCGGGCGAGACGGGTAGGCAAAGTCGACATGTCTTAGCTCAATCTCACCACGGACCGTTTCAACAGGCTCAGCTTCCGGATCATCCGGCTCTATCCGTGTGCACCGGTCTAGGACTGAAAACACGGAGGCGACAGCTTCCCCGCCCCGTATGATTTCAGGGGCGAGGCTCACGGTTTCAGCCACAGAATTGGCTGTGATGACCAAAACTACAAACACCTTGATGACCTTTGAAAATGTGGAGATGCCTTGGCTAACGAGGTGGGCGCCATACCATAGAATCAAAGCCTCGGAAGCGTAGAGAGTGAGCTGAGATAGGCCAAATAGCAGCCCCGAGCATTGGCTTCGCCTCAGACTACGACGCTGTGGGATACGAAGCTCGTGGCTGAACAATGATAGGATCTTTTCTTGAGCGTTAAACGCTGCAACGGTTCGTATGTTGCTCACTCCTTCACCAGCAATCATGCTAGTTTTAGCATGTGCATTTGCTGTGTCTCCTGAGAACCCTTTAAGGGATAGTTGCTGCAAGCAAACATAGTTCCTTAAGGCCACCTCTAGTCGAAAACTCTAAAAACGCAAAGCTATATGATCATACCTGAGCAAAGTTTGCTAGAACGAGTAGAGGGAACGTCGCCAAAATGAGAAGTGAAACCCTCCATTCGACTACGAAAGCAACAATGAAAGAAGCAAGAAGAGAAGTCATGTTCTGTAGTATAACAGATATTCTCTCGGCAATGGCAGATTTCACGTCCGCTGCATCCGTACCTAACCGCGCTGCAAGGAGGCTCGAATTGTTCTCTTCCTCGTCGAACCAAGCAACTTCATTCCTCAAAATTGCTGAAACAATCAAAAGAATGTATTAGGATCATGTAACAATGATGAATGAAGTGTTTGGCAGAGACAGAATGCATGTTTTTCCTACACAAACCTGCGAGCATCATTCTTCGAACTCTTGTGTAAGGTTTTCGCCCATTATACTGAAGAAATAGTGCTGAACTAAGTAAGCAATGACAGCATAAAGACCAGCTCCAATATAAATGAAAACATATTCCTTTGTTTTTCTTTCCATAGCCACTGGATTTGTGTAATAGAATACTTCAATCATGTTGCTCATCACCAAAGCAAAGGTTGGACCAATGAACCCTGACAGAACAGATCCTACAGCTCCCATGATCGAGTAAGGCCACTCGGGAGCATTTAGTTTGAGAAGCCGAAAGAAGTAGTATCCTGGTGGGGCTCGATTCTTCCTATCCGTTTCAGCATTCGACACCATCTCTATGCGACCATCAGCCCCAATGCTGTACGAATAGCTCAAGTTTCTTAAACTCCCCGAACGTAGGCTGAGAGATTTAGTCGACAATGAATGGCTAAGTCGTGATGAACGCGTGCGACGTGTTGAAGGATTAGAGAGATCTCTACTGCCTGCCATTTCCTGGAATCTGATAAGGGAAGCATATGCCCCTGCTTTGGCAATCAGTTCATCATGCGTGCCAGTTTCGACGACTTGGCCTTGCTGTAGGAATGCAATACAGTTGACGTTTCTTATTGTTGAGAGACGATGAGGTACAACTATGGTAGTCCTTCCAACCATGAGACGATCAAGAGCCTCTTGGATAATGCTTTCTGATCCTGCATCAAGTGCACTGGTGGCTTCGTCGAGCAAGAGTATCTTCGGATCCTTCACCATTGCTCTGGCAATCGCTATCCTTTGCTTCTGACCACCTGAGAGTTGAACTCCACGCTCGCCTACCTATCAAAACAATGATTGTAACAACATGAGTACCTTATAAATGTGTGTGTATATATACACCTAAGAAAAGACATTGATGATGATAGGTTATGGGAGTTAACCTGAGTGTTGTAGCCATTTGGAAGCAATGTGATGAAGCTATGTGCATTAGCAGAAGAAGAAGCAGCCTCGACTTCTGCCATGGTCGCATCAGGCTTTCCGTAGAGAATGTTGTCGAGTATCGTGGTGGCGAAGAGTGCAGGTTCTTGGTTCACTAAACCGATCTGATTCCTCAACCATTTCAGTTGCAAAGTCTTGATATCCACATTGTCCAGTAAGACTTCTCCTGTTAATACCACACCATAAGTTCATATAATTGTTCTTGAATGTTGGTCAGAACATAAGAGATGGGGCGTGGGAGTGGGATGTTCTAATTACCTTCATTAGGATCATAGAACCTCTCTATCAAGGAGACAACAGTGCTCTTACCCGAACCACTTCCACCAACAACAGCAACCGTCTTTCCGGCAGGGAAGAAGATCGAAAAATCTCTGAAAATAACTACATCCGGCCTTGATGGATAGCTGAAAGTCACATTTTTGAACTCAATGTTCCCAATGACCTCACTAGGGCACTTCCCACGCGATGCATCTTCGACTATAGTCGGGTTTTGCTTGATTATCTCCATCAACTTGTATCCAGCAGCCTTTCCTTTGCTGAACGCGCCGAGATTCGAAAACGACTGACCCAAACTCCTGCACAGACCAAACAGAGTCAGGATATGAGCATCTCATCTCAAGAATGGAGAAAAACAAGATTTGATCATATCATATGGCCTTACATTCCACCAACAATGGCAGAGAAGATAGCAGTGAATGCCTTGCCTCCATCAGTCTGACCACTTCTAATAAAAACACCAGCGTACCAGAAAACGAGCGCCCACGACATGCAAGCAATACCATAAGTACATCCTAATCCAAGCCCTTTAGCCATTCCAGCCTTGTATCCCAGCTTCAATGTGTTTTGTATCAAATCTGAATACGCGTTGAGAGCTTTCGTCTCTCCAACGTAGGAATAAACTGTCCTAACTTGAGCAATCGACTGCAGTGACCGACTAAGAATTAAATCACAGAAGGACTCTATTGAGTATTCACTAGAGTCTATATGCAAGCATTCCAATAGTACAAGTAGTAGCTACACTTCTTCACAATTCACATGCCAAAGTATAATGCACAAGAACAGATTCGATCTTTTAATGGAAGCTCACCTGCTCGGCTACAACACCAGCACTAGCATACGACTCGCGGCTTTTGGAGGTAAGTCCGGTGAGAGTATACGCGTAGAGACCTCCGGCAAAGGCAATTCCGGGAATCACAGCCACACTCAGTAGAGCTAACTTCCACGCAGATACAAAACCAACAACCAAACCAGCCAAAAATGTAGACAGATAATGGATGAAGTTTCCAACCTAGGATTACACACACAATAAACTTAATCTCCACTTAATTGAGTAAGTCTTCACAGTGAGAAAAAAAAAAAAAAAAACTTGGCAAGAGTAATACTACTAAACTGTACCCCAAAAAAAGAAAGAAAATACTAGATCAAGATACTGTCATTTTACCTGATTAATTACTCATTTTCTAATATTATTTCAAGAACCATTAATATGATGAGTCTATTCAAACTACTATAGCATTTAAAGATGCTCTAGTGGCATAAAGTAGCAAGAAGGTTAACCAAACTTGGCAAGTTGAATAAATTCTGCTAACGTGCACCGTATATTCATAAGTGAGATTTCACATCATAATGGCCCTCAACAAGCCTCAAATTGACACCCCATTTTACTGCAAAATATGACCACACTAGATTGCTCCAGAAAACACAGTGAGAGCTTGTTGGGCAATTGGATCTTGTGGCTCAAACGTGATCGTTAGTAAACAGGTAAACATATACAGCGGAAACAATAAAACGTTGTTTACCGTACTTCATGGTTGATGTAGAGTCTGATCGTTGCAGGAGAACCACCTCTAGATCTTCTGCTGTATGACCCAAGTCGAATCCTGCTGTTGTGTGGGCAACAATCTGCAGGATTCTCTCAGTCTGCTCCTAACCTCTTTTACCTCTGTTAAAGGCGCAGGAAAAATTAGGTTTCCAGGAGCTGAGATGACTATATATATAGGGCTACAACAGGGACCAGGAGGAGAAATTGGGCTGGGCCTCAATTAGATTTAATTAACCAAGCTTAGCCCAAAGCTTTTAATTAAATCCAATAATAATAATATAGTCCACTAAAATATTATTATTGCACTACCCGTCCAATCCCAAATTATGTTCTGGGCTCCTTCTTATTATAAGCCCGATAGTCTCCCCATGTTTAAGATATACAATGCCCATTAATTAATTAAGTTACTGACAACTCAAATTAATTAATATCTCATCCGAGAGTAGTACCACTCAACCTTTTTATCATGCCGGAAATTAATCCACTTGCAAGATTTACATGATAAACCTTATGAGCTCCTCAAGGGGACATCATCAACCTATGACGGACATGGATTCCTTCTACAATTAACAGCACACCATAGAGACAGCACTATTTCCCAACTCACCGAGTTTGTTGATTTAATACATATAAATCTCACACATTGATGAATCAAAGAAATACATACTGCCCTATGTGTCGAGGTTATTGTATAGGGATTAAGAGCACGAACTTCCATAATAACAGAGATCAAGTTCTTCTATAAGTCAGTATAAGTCGAACGATCTCAAGCGGTCCTACTCAATACACACAAGTGCACTAATGTGATTCTATAGCCAAGACAAGGTAATACCAAACCACACTACAACCATACCGATAGAGAGTCCCCGTCTATCTCGGTTGTGAGCATCTGTTTATACTTTATAAGGAAACCGATAATATGATCTTCCGCGTGTTGTCGCACAACATATTATCTACAGTATAAAGTAAATGGACTATTGCACCATTCATATAAATAAATTATAAGATGCAATCATTTGATCAATGATTCTCATTTCAAATATTGTTATAACATTGTTCATACTAAAGCTAGACTTTTAGTATACAATCCAACAGAGCTAACATCAAAGAATGTATGTGAGAGAGAGAGAGAGAGAACCTTCTCACTGATAGCATCTTGCACAAGGAGAGTATCAGTGGAGATAGTGAACACAATATCCCCTGTTCTTGCATCTGTGTCGAAAAATCCTACGTCCTGTTTCAACACTGCCTCCAAATATCTTCTTCTTACAGCACCAGCTTGCCTCTCCCCACTGAACATCCAACATGCAATCTCTGTTTTTTTTTTTAAATAAACAACAAACCAATCAACTCACCTCGTGCTGTTTTGAGGGAAAATGTGCTTTAAAGAATAAAAACTACTGAAAAAACAAGGAAATGTTAAAGAAACCGACAGATGGTGAGAGATAGAACAGTGGATGGACAACGTGTGACTAAAACAACTGGTAATAAGAACAAGAAGAAACAGATTCAAATACGATAAGAAAGAGACTAATAATCCAATCCCACCTGCGTAGGAAGAAATGCAGACTACCAAGCCAAGATACACAAAATACAGAGCATACTGCACCAAATGACAAAATTCAAAACAGTTAGATCTGAATAATAACAACACAGTATAAAAAAAGGCAAGAATGTAAGAAATTAGAAAACCTTAGCAACTTCATGAGTCATCTTGTGTAAATCCATTTGGTTTTGACCAAACCCATTGACCATTTGTCCAAAAAGCAAGAAGAAAACAGGCATTGAGGAGCCATGAATGATGGCACCAATGCTGCCAGAAATCATCAACATGTAATCATATTTATCTGCGAAGGAAAACAGCTGGTAAAACGGAAGGCTCTGCTCTTTCTTCTTCTCCGAATCCGGCATTGCTTTCGCATCAGCTGGTTCCGCCATTTTCGATTCTTGAATTTGAGGAAAGAGGAAAGAGAAAAGATTCTAGCTTTATCGTCTCTCTCTAGAAACCCACCTCAAGAAACCAGAAATAACGTCATTTCTTGCTCTGGGTTTACTTATATGGCTGCACATTTGGTGGGGTTTTTCATATTCTGCTGCATATTGAAGAATAATCTTTCTTTATATGAATGCACTTCAGAGAGAGAGAGAGAGAGAGAGGGGTGTAGAACTATTACAAGAACCGGCGGACAAACCAGGAGAAGAGTGTTAAAGAGTGTCTGTCCGATGGTGGGGGTGAGGTGGGGCGGGGGGGTGGGTGGAATCGGGGGGTATGGGGGTTTGGAGTGAGATTCCATAGATATAGAGGGAAGAGGCCTTTTAAGGACTTTTAGCTCGTTTCTGCAACATTAAGTAATGTGCTTGTTGAACAGAACCTACAACAGAATGTTTCAGAAAATAGATAAATCAGCCAATTTTTATGTTAGAATCTCAAATACAATGTTTTGATACAAGACTAGAACTATATTTAAAAAAATAAAAAATTATTCAATGTAAATTAATTTTTCAAATTAATTCAGTAGTACATTCTTATGGTAAAATAAAATTTTCTCGAGATTATTATAAACAAAAGTTTGAGTCTTCTCCCATTATACTCCCTCCGTCCACTCAAAATAGGTATTCAACTTTTGTGCACTCAAATTAAGAAATATTATTATTTAATGTGTAGTGGGTAGTTGTACTAATGAGTGTGTGCCCATGTTTTAATTGTATTAAAAAGTGTATTTGAGTCCATTTGTGTAAAAAATGAAATGATTATCTGCGGACGACCAAAATAGAAAAAAAACTACTCTCTCCGTCCCGGCCAAATATCACCGGTTGCTTTTTGCACGTAATTAAGAAGTATTATTATTTTATTTGTTGTGGGTAGTTGTATTAGTAGTGAGTGGTGGGCCAAACGTGGAATCTTTTTACTAAAGAAGGAAATTAAGGACATTTGAATGGGACATCCAATATAATAAAATTGTGACATTTCGATGGGATGGAGTGAGTATCTTTCAAGCAGATAGAGGGAGTATCTAAGTAAATTACAATGAGAGAAATTCATTTCTTTGTACCATTTCAAGAGAAAAAATTAGTCCAGTAAAAAGTGTACTAATTCAATAAAAGAGTAAATAGAGTACTCTTAATAGAAAGACAAATAAGAAATCATATAATGAAACATTAAAAATATATTTTTACCTTATACACATAACATACGTTATAATTTATTCCATGTTATCTAAAACTATTGCTCACTCCATCTATTATTAAGATTTTTATTTTGTCATTTTGATTCATCTACGTTTGAAGTATTCATTTTCCATTTTTAACAAAAAGGGCTCACACATAGTAAAAAAGTCACCACTAATACAATTACTCACTTTATATAAAATAATAATAATTCTTAATTCATATGAAAAAGACAAATGAATATCTTTGCCATTGACGGAGGGAGGGAGTAGTTTAAACTTAAAAAGTCAATAAAATCAAATTCAGAAAAATAACCTTTTTTTTTTAACTGAGTATCTGTCATGATATGAATGGAGCACTATTTACGCTTTAATAGTAAAATAAATAAATAAATAAATAAATATTTTAGTTAAAAATAATTTATGAATTTTATAAAGATATTTTTTTAAAAATAAAAAATAAAAACAACACTTTCAAATCATCGCAACACATCATATCCTTTCCCCTAAAAGGTAAAACTAATTTTGCCTAAAATAAGTGACATTTATATGTTTGATTAATTGATTTTGATGGGACTTAATGAAATTCAAATAAAAAGCAGGAGTATGTTGTTGTATGGTAGGGTGGTAGCAAGCTTATGTTATTAATCCCAATCATCAATATTTAATTAATTAATTAAGTTGTTATAGCTTCTTACGTAATTTTATTACAACGTAAGATCTTCATGAAACATAAAATTTGTGCATTAATTTGCACGTAAGTTGATAAATTAATCATCATATAATAATCGCGATCAAATCGTTATCCTTCATGCATGTGAATCCCCTGAAATTAAAGTTCGATTAATTGTTAAAATTATTGATTAATTAAGCTAAGATTCTAGCCTAAACTACTAGCTATCTTAGTTTTTAGGACCATGCTATTTAATTTCTTAATTCTTAATTATGCAATTAATTTGGGGACCATGCTATATATACACCTTTTCTTTTAGATAATATAGTAATGATATTTATTTAATATCACGAATCTAGGTTATGATCTTTATAGTAAATCACGTAGATCTTGCATGGCATTGGCCTTGCATTATGTATCATATGGTCAAAATATAATTTCACTACTATTATAGAATTTTAAACTTGTAATCCTCATTAATTTTATATTTTGATCAATACAACGAGTTTAGTTTTCCAAATAAATTAAGGTTAATATTATGCGGAATCGAATCTCAAATATATCAGCATCCTGCATGATAAACTATTACATTTTTAATAAATTAATTAGTTTTATCTTTTTTTTTTCATAATTTTTTCTATAATAATCACTCAATCCACCGAAGAGCATGTAATTTGTTTTTTATGTAGATTAAGAAATATGAATATTTATTGTACCGTGAGTCATATTTTTTTTTGTACAATGTGTGTCTATCTCGTATAAAAAGGAAAATAAAATCTTTTGAGGTGGATGCACAAATACTAAAAAAATTATTTTTTACCAATGGAATATTCTATTGGTAAAAGCCTCAATTCCATTGTTAAATTGGTTTACCAATGGATTAACAACGGAATCCATTGGTAATTTTCCTTTGTTAAAGTGGTGGTTGATAAATTTTTAGCAACGAAAATTCAATTTCGTTGATAATCCGTTGATAATATATATCTAATGATTTCGTTGATAATTCTACGAAATTAATTCCGTTGATAAAATAGAGAATAAATCCGTTGGCATTCCGTTACAAAAAGAAAGATGTAATTTTTGTTGTCAATCTATTGCTATTTATCAACGAACTGAATTTTGTTGATAAATTCCATTACTAAAAAAGAGTTTTTTTAGTGAAAATGGTAAAATGAAACTCTATTGAGTAATTTATTATTTGAAAGAATGATAGTTCATAATGTACTTCCAAATTCATGCAAAAGATTAATAGAATATCAGTCTAATTCGAATATACATTATTTATTTAAAATTATTTGAATGAAATAATTAATCACACTATTATTACTTCTTCCGCTCCATAAATAAATTCACACTTTCTATTTTTATTTGTCATATAAACAAATTCACACCTCTAAATAAACAAATACACATAAATAAATAACCCCACAACATACTTAAGTTTTAAAATTACCACCCTTACAACTCACATAATTCACTTTATAATTTATTTATTATCTAAAAATATCAAATTACCACTAAAAGTAAAATAAAAATATTTTTTCTTAAACTTCGTATCCACATTAACCCGAGAACTTCTCTTTGCAACAATAGGAGTTCTTTTTATAATTTTAAATATTACATTTAAGAGAGTGTTTATGTAAGACGGTATTGAACAAGTTTTATCATCGTATAATCATGTATTGCGGCTTTGCGATAAGATTAATACTCCATACTTATAAATACCGACAGAAATAGAATGATTCAAAAGAATTGATGAATAAGATTAATAATACTTATAAATTATGATGGTATCAGAAAAAAAATTATGACGGAAATATTTGGCCTGCAATTACAATTGATTGAAATAAAATTCAATTGGTATTCATTATTTGCTAAAGAATGATCAAGTTGTCATTATTGTAAATGATTTTACGCTATACACGTAGTTCAAATAGGATACCTTGGTTAGTGGTCTTAAATAAATAAATATTAAAAAACAGCAAATGATTAAAAAGATGATAATAATTTTTTTAATTATATTAATTGTCCTTATTTGTAAATATTTTTAAATTAAGAATATAAGTATGTAAAATTTTATTATATTTTTTATTAATCACACATAGCTCATTTTATGAAATAGTCTCCCACAATTATTTATCTTAAGGCTAAATATAGTGTGCACCCGGGTGCACACGAAGCTTCGTGTGCACCCACATACAAATATAAGCAAAAACATATACAATTGTGAGTAAAAATGTATACAATTTAATTGTTAATTTTTTTAATGAAAAATTGAGTGTAAAAAATATTCAATTATTAAAATACATGTATACACTATTGAATAAAAAGTTATACACATATGAATGTTTGTTTTTTTAATGAAAAATTTAGTGTGAAAAAAGTATACAATTATTACAAAACACGTATACAAAAGAGAATAAAATGTATACAAAATAGAATAAAAAGTTATATAAATATGGGTGCAAGGATGCATCCGGGTGCACCTAATATACACTCTTATCTTAATTAGGGCGTTTCATATAATAGTTACATTTCATTTTTAGTATATGAGACACACATGAATCAATCAAAATATTTCAATGAAACTCACCCACAACACTAATACAACTATCCATCATATATTAAAACATTATTTCTCTTAGCTCACTACACATTAAAATATATACTTCCTCCGTTCCATTTCAAAGTTTACGTTTGCTTTTTGCACGTAGATTAGGTAATGCAGTATTTTAATGTGTAATGAGGTGAGAGTAATAGTTTAATGTAAAGTGGGTAGTTGTATTAGTATGATGTGTGGGTCCATGGAGAGATAAATAATTAATTTGTGTGAGCCTCATTTACTAAAAAGGGAAATGTAAAGATTGAAATGAGACGCCTAAAATGAAAATATGTAAAGATTGAAATGGGACGGAGGGAGTATTCTTTAATTCATTCATATACAAAAAACAAACATAACTATTAGGACGGGATGAAGGGTGTATAAACTATTAGAACGGAACAGAGGGAGTGTAAATGAATCGGATATATTAATCTCAAAGTTCATTCAGTAAAATCTTATGTACTTTTGTATTTAGCTAGATTATGCATGTATTTATATTTTCATATTAAATTCTCATATACTTTATGTTGATGATTTTTTTTTCTGATTAAATAATTTGGATTTTCTAATATTAAGTTTATATCTATGAAGTTTAAGAGCACTATTAATTAACCAAGCGCTAAATGTGTTCGTGGGTACTGGATAGTGCAGAAAAATACGATCAGTTACGCGTTTTATTATATTTAAAAAAAAAAAGAAATTTTATTATTATTATTTTTTTTTTTTTTTTTTTTGAAAACTTATTATAAACAAATAAAAGTGGTTTAGGGTGAGGAGTTGTAGCAGCTTTTAAGGACAGTAGATCCACATTTAACCTTAGTTTATTAATTAGGCTAAAATATGTAGCCATGTGCATAGCTCCTGAAAAAATGAAATAAAGCAGAAGATTTTATTTAAAATAAACTTTTTTTTGTGCTTGTATTTATTCAAGAATTTATTTAAGGGGATCTAATTTGTAATCCAAGAATATACTAATGAGATAGGGTAGCACGAAATTGAGTGCTTGTAATTTATGGAAACGAAGTGTTATATCTATCATTTCTGGCTTTTCATATAGATTAAGGAAAATAGTACTCTCTCGTTCCGGTCAAAGTATGTCATTTGTTTTTTCCACGTAGATTAAGGAGTATTATTATTATTTTATGTAAAGTGGGTAGATGCGTTAGAGAGATGTGATGGATAGTAGTGGACTCTTTTTACTAAAAGAAAAAAATGGTGCAATTTGTACGGGACGCCCAATATAGTAAAATAGTGTTATTTGGGCGGACGGAAGGAGTATTTTAATTTGTAGTGTATTGAAAAATATTATATAGTAGATAGTTGTACAAGTATTGTGTGTTGTCTCATAAATTAAATATATATTAATTGTTTTACGTGAATTTTGTTTAAAAAACAAAAAATACAATTATTGAAGTGGTATGAAAAATAAAAAATATACTATCATTAAATAAAAGAGGGAATACTCATAAAATGTCGAGAGTTATTTTTTTCCTTTAAGTATCATACATAGAAGTGATAATATAAAGATTTATATAATAAAGTAACATTTCATTAAATTAAAAATTATAAAACTATTGCATGAACTTGATGTGGTACACACATTAAATTGAGTGGCTATATCTTAACTTTATATATAGGTCACAATTTGTCAAATCTGTAGAAAATCTAATTCCTTTATGCTTTCTGAACAAATTACTTCTATATCTATATATTCATAGAAAAAAAAAATCAAATGTCCAATATTTACAAACTATAATGACATATGTATGCTTTTTTTTCCCCTCTTTTTTAATGACTTTAATGTCATTGAAAACATAAACAGACTTATATATAGTTTTGCTATACGTTCCTCAACTATCTATATAACTATCTCCCATAACAAAATTTAAGAGTGAAACTATAATACTGGAATTGGATCATTGATTCATCTTTAATAATCTAATTGGTTAATTTTTATTTAATTTTCACCGCACAGTAAAATAAAATAATTAAAAATAAATTCAATAACTACATTCTGATGCATCCTAAATTTTCCCTTAAAAATGTATTGGATGCATTGATGCACTAGCTAGTTACACCCCAAAATATCCCCTATTATGTACTACTAAGTTTTGCAGTTTTGCAATTACACTTTAAATAGTACTATTTCATACTCATACTAGTTTTTTTTCCTTAAAGTGTCATTAAATCCAATTTTTATTATTATATTTATTTTAAATATAAATATATTAATTGGGATTAAAATAAAGTAAATTTTATTGATAAAATGACGTTCAATATAAATTAAAATTAGCAAAAGTCTTGTATAAAATTGAATACCCCTTAGATGCTATGTTAAAAGATTAGTAAATTAAAAAAAAAAACATAATGGGTATGAAATTTTAATTAAATAAATAGAAATAGGACCACATAATATTTTGGAATGTGTATGTAATGGACCACAATATTTGGAGTCCCCGTGGCCAGCCTTAAACAGGTCCAATAACAACCCATCCACGTTAAACAATTATGCTATTAATATTAAATAATTAATTCCTAATTCTTCTTTCCAATTCAAATCCATGATACAACAACTTACTTTTTGGTTTAATAATTATAAATACTGAAATTCATGAAATCTGTTTTAATCTGTCTACTCGAATCATTGCTTGGCGTACCTTTACTTTGACATATTTTCACACATGCTAATTATGCCTTTTCTTTTTTAAAAAGATACTCCATCTTTTTTTTATGTCATTATTATATAAAATCAGAACATTTTATTAATAAAGATCTAAATTTCATTAGTACTTTAATTTATTTAATGGATAATTAACAAATAATCTTTTTTTATTGACACAAATTAGGATTCAATAATGATTATTTTTATTAGTAATGTATTGCTAATAGTTTAATATAATGAGTAAGTTAAAATAATAACAATATAGTATATTATTCTATTAATATAGAGTAAATGTTTTAAGGGTTAATTGCGTAAAAAACCCTGAACTTTCAACCTATTATAAATTAATCCAAACTTTTATGAAATTGCAAAAAAAACCATGACCTTTCTTTTAGGTGCAATTCGCACCCGTCGGGCAGGTGAAACCTGCCTGACTGCTGACATGGCTTTTCAAAGATATGTTGGGCAGACACGTTGGCAAAGGAAACGACGTCGTTTCATTTTCTTCATCTTCCCCAAATTAAAACTAAGCCCTAACAAATGACTGCTCATTCATCACCACCGTTAATCTGTAAATCCCATCGTTGGTGTTGATTTGAGATGCTCCACTCATTCGGACCCCATCCTATGGCTCGATTCTATACAGGTCTGCCCCGGCTCTTCTGTTGAAGATCTGCGGGTATCCGGTGGGATCCAAGAGGGCCGTGAACTGACCCGAATCTGAATCCTCATTGCTGGTCCATGACGCCAGGTAGGTTTCAACCCCTGTTTCGTAATTCCATCCAATGCACATCCCGGGTAGGTAAGTATCCGATGGGTAATCAAAACTCGATCTGTTAAAAGTAATTCTCATCGGAATCATGATATCTCTTCACCACCAGATTCCCTGAGTCTAGTATTCGTGCAATTTGATTTCCGACGGTGGTTGTCGTCGACTTCGACGACCACACGACGACTCCATTGGTGCTGTTTAACAGGGAGAGAATTCCATCCTGACGCCACATGACGACTGCTCAAATTCAACCCCAAATCCCACCCACGATTCGAAATTCGAGGAAGAAAATGAATGTGAGTAGTCATTAGTTAGGCTTGGTTTTAATTTGGGGAAGATGAAGAAAATGAAATGACGTCTTTTCCTTTGCCAACATGTTTGCCCAACATATCTTTGAAAAGCCATGTCAGCAGTCGGGCAGGCTTCACCTGTTCGACGGGTGCGAATTGCACCTAAATGAAAAGTCATGGTTTTTTTTGCAATTTCATAAAAGTCAGAATTAATTTGCAATAAATTGAAAGTTCATGATTTTTTATGCAATTAACACATATTTTAAATTATTGGCTTTGCGTTGCTGCTAATTTAATTTTTATTTGTAGTTGATGATATTTACTCCATTTTACCAATGAAAAACTATTGGTGAAATCAGTTGGTGAAAATCAATTTATTTTATTTAACTATTTATTCTTTTACAGTGAAACGAAACTTTTATATATATATATATATTCTAGTTTCCATTTTTCAGACTAAGGGTTAAAAAAGAAAAAAACTTGCACTAGCGGGAGCACGGTTCATAACTACCTCAAAAAGTTGTTTCCTTTAATAATCCAATCTCATATTTTTTTAGGGTGGATCTGATTAATTCCGTTAACGAACGAGAACTCAGTCTGCTAACTACCTATGCGGAGGTCTCAAAATAATTTTATATTTTTTAAAATAATTATTACTTTTTCTATAAAACTTTATTATTTTTACTATAAAATGTTATCACTTTTCATTTATACTACAAATTGTTCATGAAATAGCATTATCACTCTTAATTGATTTAATGTCATTTTTCATTATAAAAGTTATTACTTTTTGTCCATTTTATGTAAACTCTTACTTGTGGTAGTCTCACATAAATATTTATTTTTTTAATATAAAAGTTTATATCCATAATTTTTCGAGAAAAAAATCCCACTCATATCTCAACTAACTCTTTCATTAAAAAATAATACTCTTATGAATTAAATTGTATACTTTTTAGAATAAAATATTATATTATTAAATATCTTGTGCACCCGGATGCAAGACCAACTCTAAAAGAACACCCCACGTACATGATACATTATACAAACCTTATTAATCCTCGATTCATTCAATTTTCCACCTATTAATTATACCCTCTCTAATTTCTGGGTAATTCTTGGGTGACCCGTGGTCACCCATGACCCTCTCACATGAGGGGGTGGGGGCCCACCCCCTGACATGTGGGACCCACCCCCTCATGTGAGAGGGTCATGGGTGACCACGGGTCACCCAAGTCATGCTCCTAATTTCTTCTCACACAAATTAATATCCTCTTACATAGATCATCATACACATCTTACACATTACTCCCTACGTCCACTTTCAAGATTATCATTTTTTCATTTTGGGCGTCCGGGGTCCCCATGAGTCTCATTTCATTTTTTATCCACACACACTCACTAATACAACTAAAAATTGTGACCCACACCTCCACTTATACAACTACTAACTACACATTAAATAAAAATACTTCTTAATTTCCGTGTCCAAAAACAAATGACACCCTTGAATCCGGACAGAGGGAGTAATTAGTTATAAATTAAATTAAAATCTATTCTAAAAAAAACTCAAAACAAACATAGATTAATGTTATTTAATTTATTTATTTTAAAAAACAAATTATATACTCCCTCCATTCCACAATAATAGTTATATATTTTCAATTTGGGGTGTCCCACTTTAATAGTTACATATTTTTTTTAATAAATGAGACCTACACAAAATAATTACTACTAAATTTATATAGAGTACACATACAACATTGATATAACTGCTCACTACATATTAAAATATTTTTTCTTTCATCTCAATACAAATAAAATATTATACTATTATTTAATCACCATGAGAAAAAGCAAACGTTGCAGGATAGTGGGAGTATATATCTCTCATTAAATTGCTTGTATACTCGATATGAGTGGGAGTATATACTGTCTCTCAGAAAATTACTAATATACTCGATATGATACGTTAAAGCATGCTCTTAAGTTAACTAGAGTATGAATCCAAAAGTATGCCTATTTGATCGTTAAAGTGTAACCATATATGTATTATTAAAGTATGTAATGTGACATCTTAAAATATAACTTTATGTTAATTAAAGTATGATACGAGTGAAATAACATATGTATAGTTAATTTAAATATGCTATGTAATACATTAAAATATGTTTTCAAGTTAACTAAATTGAGAGATAAATGGTTTTTTTTTAAATCTTTAAAATTTTACCTTGATGGTATATGAGGTAGCATTTAAAATGGCTTATGGATTACTTTTGGTAAAGTCGAATTAAGAGTTACATTATTTATTCTTAAGATGAAATTGTTCCGTACTTCAGGTGCTTACGGACTACAACGATCGCGTCCAAAATACGACTTTGAATTTTGAACTAGTAGCACAACGAGTCCAAAATTATCGACAAACGAGCTAATATTGGGTAGAATAATTCTAGCCTATTTATAGAGTTGAAGAGTTATGGTGCTCCTTTAGGAAAGATGTCTCAAATCGTTCTAAACCGTCCAATCGTGCCTCTTGATCAAGATCAAGACTGACGGCTAGGATTGCACCCTTTCATTTTTGAATTCAAATTTTAGAGCCAAGTAATTAAGCCCCCAACCATCTTTACAAAGGATGGGCCGCCAGACCACAGAATGACTCGGACTGGCCGCCGAACCAGTCTGACCCGAACCCGACCCGGACCGATTCGAATCGGTCCTCCCACGTGCAGTTAGGTCTTATTTATCGAACTCTGGTTCGAGTCCAAAATGAATGCGACTATGTGCAAGCATAGGTGTGACTAATGGCTTGGTTGAACTCAAATTTAATTTAATTCAATGACATGTGTAGTCAATAATAAAGAGTTTAATTCTTCCATGACTTTCCTATGTGAGACAACTTTCCACTTCAACATTTTCTCTTCACTTTTCTTCATTTTTTCTTGTAATTAAATTGCAAACTTCCTGTATTAATTACTCATACAACCGAAATTAAATTTGAACAAACTTATACATTATAAATTCATCTACTCAAAACGTAGTTTCTGAATATACAAATTGTTTTCCAAATATACAATTTATTTTCATTTTCAACAAACGAAAATTATAAGAACATTGGTCAAGCTTGACCCACTCTCTTTACCTAACCATTCCAACACAACTAACATTAGTTAAAGTATAAAATAACTACTCCATCTAAAATATCGCTGAATATTTCAAAGCATGACATGTGAAATCATAAACCATGTTTCCATGAATGTTAATTGAAATCTTAAATCATGAAAACATATAGACGTATAAAAATTATACATGTGATTCTTATAGTATGAATCTGAATTAATTAAAGTAAAATATGAATGAACTGAAAAATACTATATTTTAAATTGCCCAAAATTATGTAGAAGTATGAAAATTAATAACGATTGTGTATTAGTATATTAGACGCTAAAAAAATACTGTTTTTATATTCTATTTATAAAAATCTTAATTTCACTGTTAAATTAATTTATCAACGGATTATTAATAAAATCTATTGATAATCTTTTGTTGATAAAGTGGCAATTGATAAATTTTTACCAAAAAAAATTCAATTACATTGTAAATATTTTCGTTGGTAATTCATTGTTAATAAATCAATTAATAATTTATATAATGATTTTGTTGATAATTCGTCAATAAATAACAACATAAATTATTCTGTTGCTAAAAAAAGTCAATTTTATTGAGTAATTACCGACAAAAAAAGTTTTTTTTTTAATGCATCATTTTTATTTTTATTTATTTTTTTATTTTTTTGAATTTGGTAGGTATAATGGTAGCTGTTTTTAAAGACTACAGAAGCCATTCACAAGAACCCACTTCCTATTTCTTGGTAACATCAATTCAATGTGTTAAAAGTTATAGTAGATTGGGCTTTTGGGAAGGCCCTTATAAATATATATTATTTCAAATTGATGATTCAGTGGGCTGGCCTTTAAATGGAGTTGCAATTTATATGATACGGACCATCAGTGGACTATGATATTTCAGGCCAGTAGAATTATTCCGTGATACTCATTTGACTTTGAGGTTTCAATGATGAATTTAAATTAAGTTTATGCCTAAATAAATAGTGACACTCTTTTAAAATGTGTTGTTTCTCGGTTTAATGATCTAAATTTTAATTTATAAGAGACTATATAAGTTCCAAATTATTATTATTATTATTATTATTATTATTTATTATTTATAGTATGTAGACCTTTGCTTCAGGATGCAACACAGTGGGATGTAGTCTTTTCAATTGAAAGTCTACCTGGAAACTGTATGTAGTAGTTGAACACGTTTGGAGCAGTTATGAGGAATCATATACAAAGTCAGTGTTTAAGGAAATGGTAGGATGAGGCAATTTTGATGATCTGATATGGGAAGTTTCTCCTATGAACTACAACCTATTATTTTACCCTGCATTCAACTATGATAAGAGGGCTTCAAGATGAGGTTGTAACCTGTGCAATAGGTGGAGTGGTCAGCAAGATATAATGCCATAATATTGGCATATCAGAGAATGGATGTGTGATTCTTATCAGTTTCTAGTTTTGGAGTTGTAGAGTATAGATTAACTCTCAACTTGTTCTCTCTCGACTTGTACTCTTATCTAATAATAAAAGTTCTTCTCTCCCTTGAGTGGATGTAGGTGTTTACCACCAAACCACTATAAACCATTGTCTTCATCTTCATTTACATTTTCATATACTTGTTAGTTTATGTGAGTGTGTTAGCTATTTTCTTAAGAGTTTTCGATTCCGTATTTGACAACTGGCGACGTCTGTTGGAAGGGGAAGGCAAAGGAACGAGATCGAGATGACTACAACTAAGTTTGATGTAGAAAAATTCATTGAGAAGACTGATTTCAGTGTTTGGAAAATGAAGATGAGAGCCATTCTAACACAACAAGGCTTGATTGATGCCTTGAAGCAATTGGTGATTACTG
The DNA here is from genome assembly GCA_023678885.1 of Pogostemon cablin. Taxonomy (NCBI): domain Eukaryota; kingdom Viridiplantae; phylum Streptophyta; class Magnoliopsida; order Lamiales; family Lamiaceae; genus Pogostemon; species Pogostemon cablin. The sequence goes on along the minus strand of CM043001.1, from coordinate 25,243,864 downwards.
AAGGCTCTTCAAGTGATGCGGCTGTTATTGCAGCATATCAAGGAACTCAAGAAAGGGCACATAGTGCAATTGTCTTGTGTCTTGGAGATAAAGCTCTGAAGGAGGTTTCTAAAGAGAAGACAACAAGGGATGCTTGGAAAAGATTGAAGGAGTTATACATGGTGAAAAGTCTAGCAAACAGACTGTTCATGAAGTAAAAGCTGTATGCATTTAAGATGACTGATGAAAGACCAGTACTAGATCAACTTGATGATTTCAATAAGATCATTGATGATCTAAAGAATATTGATGTGGCTCTTGCAGATGAAGATAAGGCTCTTATACTTCTCTCTCCTCTTCCTAAATCTTTAGATAATCTTAAAGATACTTTGTTGTTTGGTAGTAAGGATTCTATTACCATGGATCAGGTGCAATTGGCTCTGAAATCTAAAGAGCTTCAAAGAGGTTCAGTGTCACAAGCAACCGGAGAAGGTTTGATTGCTAAGAAACAAGGCAACAACAAGTACAACAAGAAGGGAGTGGGTGATTCCAAGAAGCAGGATAAAAAGGCTGCTGGATCATCTAATGAGTCTGATACAAGAAGATGTTATCATTGCCATGAGCCAGGGCATTTCAAGAAGCAGTGTTCAAAATGGAAGGCATTCAAGGCTAAGAAAGGTGGTAACAAGCCAGGGGAACAAAAGAATCAAGCCAACCACGTTATTCAGAAACAAGGTGATGAATTAGACATTGTGGAGGCTTTGTCAGTCACTTCTATTAATGTTTCCTCTGAGTGGGTATTGGACTCGGGCTGTACGTTTCATATGACATCAATGAAACACTGGTTTGTGGATTTCAAATATCAAGAAGAAGGTGTAGTGCTATTGGGGAATGATAAGTCATGCAAGATCAAAGGGATTGGATCCATCAAATTACAGATGTATGATGGAGTTCAAAAGCTGCTGACCAATGTGAGATATGTTCCAGAATTAAAAAGGAACTTGATATCTCTTGGGATAGATTCTCAAGGGTGTATTTTCAGGTCAGAAGGTGAAGTTCTTACATTTACAAATAATTGAACAACAGTCATGAGAGGAATCAGAAAATCAGATTTGTACTTCTTGGATGGAAATGTAATTGCAGGACAGATGCATAACATTGAGAAACAAGAAGAGGCTGTGCGTTGGCATGAAAGATTAGGGCATGTCAGTGAAAAAGGAATGCAAGAACTCTTAAAACAACATTTGATCAATTTCAAACATGATGAGAAATTGAGTCAGTGTGAGCACTGTATCCTTGGAAAATAAAAAAGGTTAAAATTTGGTGTATCTGAGCATACAACCAAGGCTAGATTGGAGTATGTACACTTTGATCTATGGGGACCAGCACGGACTTCAACAAGGGCTGGAGGAAGATACTTCATGACTCTGATTGATGATTATTCAAGGAAGCTATGGATCTACATTTTAAAGACCAAGGATGACGCCTTTAATACCTTCAAGAATTGGTTGTTAGAGGTCGAAAACAGTAAAGAAAGCAAACTGAAATGCTTAAGAACAGACAATGAATTAGAGTTTGTCTCTCAAGAGTTTAATTCATTTTGTACAGCAAGAGGAATTAAAAGACACAGAACCGTGGCTGGCACCCACAATAGAATGATGTAGCAGAGAGGATGAATCAAACTCTACTTCAAAGAGTTAGGTGAATTCCTCTCCTCGTTCTTTCTTTTCTTTCGTTGCTCGAGGACGAGCAACACTTTAAGTTTGAGGGTTTGATCGGCGTAAAATTCACCAAAAATTTTAGGCTTAATTGCATGAATTTAATTAGATTTATTTGGCTTTAATTCAATAGTTAAGCATGTTTTTTATGGAAGATACAATTAGTTGCTTAATTACTTGGAGAAAGATATTTTTATATTTTTTTTGCAGAAAATTGGTGATTATGAGGTAGAAATGGATTTTACAAGTAAAGAGAAAGATGTGAAAGAAAACAGAACTCAATTCGGAGTTAAAACGAGCAAGAACGAGCCAAAACAGTAAAGCTGCGCGCGCGCTGTCACAAAAATTCGACCCCTGCACAAAAATTTGAGCGAATTTTTGTGTCAGTTTCTGCCATCCAATTTTTAAAACCTAATTTTCCTATTTTGGCCCTTGAACTAAAGTATCACATATTGAATAAACATATCAACACTCCTCACAACCCACTACTATAAATACCCGCTCATATGAAGGCCATCAACAACAATTCTCCATTCAAGTCAATTAACTCCATATTTTAGATTAGAATTTGGGGAGCTCTTGAAAGAGAGATCTCCACTAGTTGAGATTCCTCCCCCTTTTGGGGAGGGATCCATTTCTTTAAATATTTTTTCTAGATTAGGAATTTATTATTTTCCAAGAAGGTGGGGACACCAAGGAAAAGATGATCCTCATGGATGTAAAACTTCATTAGGTGAAATCTAATCCTACTTATTATCTTAATTTGCTTTGGTGGGTGATTGATGCATGATTACGTTTCTTGATTGAATTTCCGACTATGATTGGGTTTCGTTTATGAAATATGTATGCATGCTTTAATTTGGGATTAATATCTTTGATATTAGTGCAAATGTGATTAGGTTGTGTATTGTGTATCAACATGTCTTGTTGTTGCTTTCACCTTAGTCGTTTTACATGATTACCATATGTGAGTTTTTCCATTTATTGCATGAGGATTAATATGGGGGGGAGTTTGGCTAAAATCTTCCTATGTTTAGAACTACATAAATGAACACTAGCGAGATTACTTGTTATTGAGTTAGTGTAGGGAACCAAACCTTAGTGAATTTCATAGTACCTAGAAAGGGAATACTACTTATGATTTAGTACCTTTTAAGGAACTCGTATGTGTAATTAGTACCTATTGGGAGGTGTTCACTTTGGTCTCGATCTTATTTGCTATTTTGGGATCTTTGTATGGGCCTACATCCTCTTCATCTCGAGAGAGAGTTTAGGTGGATTTTGTGATCGCCCTTACCATGCTTAGTTTAAAAATGAAATCAATTAATGATGTTTATGATTGCTTGAGTGCATCGAAAAACTGTCATTACATCCAAAAAAATTATAATTAGATTTATTTTCCTTGCATTTTATTTCTTTTATTTTTCTTATCCTCCATTTTCGGTCGTCCCTAACTAATCACGATACTATACCTAAAGGTCATGAATCCTAAATTTCCTTGGGTTCGATATTTTGTTGCTTGGTCGTCTGGACTATTAACGACCAATGTACTGATTTGTCTAAAAGTTTTTGGGGCGAGCTGGTAACAACAGCAGCATATTTGGTAAATTTATGTCCATCCACATCATTAAATTTCAAAACCTCAGAAGAAGTATGGTCAGGGAAAATTCCTAGCTACGCACACTTAAGAGTAATTGGCTGTCAAGCGTATGCTCATGTGAAGCATGATAAGTTAGAGCCAAAAGCACTGAAATGTGTTATGATTGGATATCCTAAGGGCGTGAATGGCTATAAGCTCTGGTGTTATGGGGAGAACAAGATTATAATCAGCAGAGATGCTAAATTCGTTGAAGATAAGATGCCACTTATTGAAAGAGTTCAAGGAACAGTGGTTGAGGTGCAACATGAAAGTAAATCTCAGAAATCTCAATCTGAGGGGTTTGATCAGACTGAGGATGCAACTCAAGCAAGCACAGGTAATGCTGAAGAAAATCAACAACTGAGTACTTACCAGCTAGCAAGAGACAGAAAGAGAAGAAACATTACACCACCAGCCAGGTACATTCAAGCTGATATAGTTTCATTTGCTTTATATGTAGCCACTGATATTGAAGCATATGAGCCTAGAAATTATATTGAGGCATTAACAAGTAAAGAAAGTAGTAAATGACTGATAGCAATGGAAGAAGAGTTGCTATCACTTAGTAAAAATGAAACATGGCAGATTGTTGATAGGCCTCAATCTCAGAAACTGGTTGGGTGTAAATGGATTTATAAGAAAAAGCCACTAGTTGGAACTTAAGGTGGAGTTAGATACAAAGCAAGATTAGTGGCTAAGGGGTTCTCTAAAAAAGAAGGGGTGGATTATAATGAAATATTTTTCCCTGTTGTTAAACATTGCTCAATTAGAGTTATGTTGGCATTAGTGGCTCAATATGATTTGGAGCTTCATCAAATGGATGTGACAACTGCATTTTTACATGGAAATCTACAAGAAAGTATCTACATAAAGATACCAGAGGGGGTAGTTGTTGATAAAGCTGATACTAAGGCATGTTTGTTGCTTAGGTCCTTGTATGGGCTAAAACAAAGCCCTAGACAGTGGTACCTTAGATTTGATGAGTACATAGTTGCAAATGGTTTTCAAAGAAGCCTTCATGACAACTGTGTTTACATTAAACATGATTTCTCAATGTGGATAATATTTTAAATGCTTGTAAGAGCATTGAGTGTATTAATGCAGTAAAGGAGGTTCTCAAGAAAGAGTTTGAGATGAAGGATCTTGGTGAAGTAAAGACAATATTAGGGATGCAGATTAACAAGAATAGAACAACTGGTATTTTGGTTTTAGAACAGCAGTCTTATTTGATGAAAGTACTTAAGAGGTAAAACATGGATATGAGCAAGCCTGTTTCTACACCAGTTAAACAAGGCTTGAGTTTATCTTTGCTTAATGGAGCCAAAACTGATAAGGAAGTTGCTGAAATGAGTAAGATTCCTTACGCTAGTGCAGTGGGTAGCATGATGTATGCCATGGTGTGTTGTAGGCCTGACCTAGCCTATGTGATGAGTCTTATCAGTAGGCTTATGAGTTGTCCAGGAAGGCTGCATTGGGAGTCAATAAAGTGGGCTTTAATATACATTAAAGGCTCAACCACAGCAGGGTTAAAGTTTGAAAGAAAGGCTGCAAACTCTGATATTGTTGTAGGGTATACGGATTCTGATTTTGCAGCTAATTTGGATACAAGGAAATCTCTTACTGGATATGTGTTTACCATGTATGGCACTGCAGTGAGCTGGAAAGCAAGCCATCAATCAGTGATGACTCTGTCTACAATCGAGGCCGAGTTTATTGCTCTCACTGAAGCAATAAAAGAGGGAGTATGGCTCACTGGTTTGTTATCAGAATTTGGTGTGATTCAAGATACTATGGTATTTTATTGTGATAGTCAAAGTGCTATTCACTTAGCCAAGCATCAGGAATATCACGAGTGGACTAAACATATTGATGTTAGACTATATTTTGTAAGGGATATGATTGAAGGTGGAGCTGTGATGATAAAAAAGATTAATACTAGTGTGAATCCAACTGCTGCACTTACTAAGGCTTTACCAACTCAAAAGCTTGAGTTGTGTAAGGGTCTAATTGGATTATACTAGGAGCTTAAGGTTCCTGCTCTTTAAAAGCAGGAAAGGGAGGGAGAAAATGGCTGTTAGGTGGGAGCAAAATCTAAGGTGGAGATTTATGGTATGTAGATCTTTGCTTCAGGATGCAACATGTGGAATGTAGTCTTTTCAATTGAAAGTCTACCTAGAAACTGTATGTAGCAGTTGAACACGTCTGGAGCAGTTATGAGGAATCATATACAAAGTCAATTTTTTAGGAAATTGTAGGATGAGGCAGTTTTGATGATCTGATATGGAAAGTTTCTCGTATGACCTACAACCTGTTATTTTACCCTGCATTCAACTATAATAAGAGGGCTTCAAGATGAAGTTGTAACCTGTGCAATAGGTAGAGTGATCAGCAAGATATAAAGCCATAATATTGACATATCAGAGAATGGATGTGTGATTCTTATTAGTTTCTAGTTTTGGAGTTGTAGAGTTTAGATTAACTCTCAACTTGTTCTCTCTAGACTTGTACTCTTATCTGATAATAAAAGTTCTTCTCTCCCTTGAGTGGATGTAGGTGTTTACCACCGAACTACTATAAACCATTGTCTTCATCTTCATTTATATTTTCATATACTTGTTAGTTTATGTGAGTGTGTTAGCTGCTTTCTTAAGAGTTTTCGATTCCGTATTTGACAACTATAATTATATTAAAATAATTGAGCCTTATTGGGCCGAACTTGGCTCAACTCAGCTATCGAAAACGAGTATAAGACGAGCTCGAACTCTAACTCGAATAATCACAAATTGAAGATAGTCAAAAGTTCTCGAATAGCTCGTTAAACTTAACACCTTTAATCCCATACATACATTATATTTGCTTGTATGATATTTTTCGATATAAATATCAAAAGTATGACCTAATTGAAATATTGACAAACAATGGTTTTTCTCTTTGTCAAATTATAGGGTAACTATGCATTTAAAATTTAAATTTAGGGTATAATTATAAATGATGTATTTTGTTTTTTTTTTTGTTTTTTTATTTAAACCTTGAGATTTTATTACTTAAAATCTAAAGATGGAGATTTTTTTTTGTATTTTTAATTTACTTAATAAAATTCACATCATAATCTTAATTTAATCTAAAGATCGAAAGATTGAGATTTTTTTTTGGATTTTTAATTTTTACTTAATAAAACTCGCATCATAATTTTAATTTTTTGAAAATTGGTAATCCAATGAGTTAATGGCAAGAATCTAATCTAATAATTCAAATTTAAAAAAGAAGCAACATGTAGTGTACGGCTCCACCCCTAGATAACGGAGCGGCAACGGCCACCAACTGGCCGTTAAATATTTCAAATAATTCTAACCCTACGATGCCTTCTTTTCCTACTCACCTCTATTATAAAATCCCCTCCTTCCTTAACTCCATTACTCACTCCAGAAACTTTCATCCAGAGCGTCTTTGTATACGCCTCTGGTTTTCTACTTCTCTCTTCCCCTCTCTCTAAAAACTTTGCATTTCTTTCAAAAAATATCCAAAAATGAGAGAGTGCATTTCGATCCACATCGGACAGGCTGGTATCCAGGTCGGAAATGCCTGTTGGGAGCTGTACTGCCTGGAGCACGGCATTCAGGTTGGTGTTCATCATTTCTCGATTTGATGTATCGGATCTGGTGTCTTGTTTTGTTTCGCTGCCTTTAGATTTGATAGATTTGTGGTGTGATTTGTGTTTATTCGGTTTTATTTTTAAATGATTCGTCTGATCTGTTCGCATTTGGTTTTTTTTTTTTTTCATCTGTAGCTGCGTAGATTGAAAATGCCTTAGCGTTGTACTTTTTGTTCGTGTAGATTTTATCAGATCTGGTGATATTTGATCTCATTGCCTTTATTTATTTGAGATCTGTTTAGTTTTGATGTGAATCATCAGATCTATTGATATGTTATGATAAATGCATTCTGTGATGCAACTGTAAATCGAAAATGCCTTGGCGTTGTACTTTTTGTTCTTAGATTTTATTAGATTTGCTGATATTTGATCTCATTGCCTTTATTTATTTGTGATCTGTTTAGTTTTGATGTACATTCATCAGATCTATTGATATGTTGACGTTAAATGCATTCTGTGATGCTACTGTGTAATTCAAAAGGCATCGAAATTTTATATCATTTTTAAGCAGATCTAATCGCATCCGAAAGTGTTTCTCTGTTATAGTTAACGAACTTTTCCCAACGTGAATAGATTTTTTCATCTACAATGATTTAATGTTGCATCTAATTTCTTCAGATCTCGTTTTAATTTTACTTTATATTGCTTGATCTGGTGTTGCGTGTTAAATTTTAGATATACCTTCAAATTTCAATCAGATCTGATGAGGGTGGAAGATGTATTTTTCCCTACTAACTATTGATTTGCCAATTCCTTGCAGCCTGATGGACAGATGCCTAGTGATGTCACAGTAGGTGGTGGTGACGATGCCTTCAACACATTTTTCAGTGAAACTGGCGCTGGCAAACACGTTCCTCGTGCTGTGTTCGTGGATCTCGAGCCAACTGTGATTGATGAGGTGCGCACTGGCACGTACCGCCAGCTGTTCCACCCGGAGCAACTCATAAGCGGAAAGGAAGATGCCGCCAACAATTTTGCCCGTGGTCATTATACCATTGGGAAAGAAATTGTGGACCTGTGCCTCGACAGGATCCGGAAGTTGGCTGATAACTGCACTGGGTTGCAGGGTTTCTTGGTTTTCCATGCTGTTGGTGGTGGTACTGGATCTGGACTCGGATCCCTGTTGCTCGAGAGGCTTTCTGTCGACTATGGAAAGAAGTCGAAGTTGGGCTTCACCATTTACCCATCTCCTCAGGTTTCCACTGCTGTAGTTGAGCCATACAACTCTGTCCTCTCAACCCACTCTCTCCTTGAGCACACAGATGTGGCTGTGCTCCTTGACAATGAAGCTATTTACGACATCTGTCGTAAATCTCTCGATATTGAGAGGCCCACTTACACCAACCTCAACAGGCTCATTTCTCAGGTATAATTTCTGAGATATTTTTTAATGGGTTTGATTCATTGGTGTTTGTTGGTTTTTTGAGTTAATCCTTGCTATTTCAGGTGATATCATCTTTGACTGCATCTCTGAGGTTCGATGGTGCTTTGAACGTTGATGTGAACGAGTTCCAGACCAACTTGGTCCCATACCCCAGGATTCACTTCATGCTTTCATCCTACGCCCCTGTGATCTCGGCTGAGAAAGCCTACCACGAGCAACTCTCCGTTGCAGAGATCACCAACACTGCATTCGAGCCATCATCCATGATGGTTAAATGTGACCCTCGCCATGGCAAATACATGGCCTGCTGTTTGATGTACCGAGGTGACGTTGTCCCTAAGGATGTCAATGCAGCTGTTGCCACCATCAAGACCAAGAGGACGATCCAGTTCGTGGATTGGTGCCCCACTGGGTTTAAGTGCGGTATCAACTACCAGCCACCCACTGTGGTGCCGGGTGGTGACTTGGCAAAGGTCCAGAGGGCTGTGTGTATGATCTCCAACTCCACCAGCGTCGCAGAGGTGTTCTCCAGGATCGACCACAAGTTCGATCTGATGTACGCCAAGCGTGCGTTTGTGCACTGGTACGTGGGTGAGGGTATGGAGGAAGGTGAGTTCTCGGAGGCTCGTGAGGACTTGGCTGCTCTGGAGAAGGACTATGAGGAAGTTGGTGCTGAGTCTGCTGAAGGGGAGGATGATGAGGATCAGGAGTACTGAGTGTGTGTTTGTTTAGCTGTTATGTGTGCTTTCTTTCTGCTGTGGAGAACAATGTTTTTCTTTGTTATGTCGTATCACCATGACCATCAGTGTTGCTTGCTAATATGATATATTGTCTTGTTTTTGTTGTGTTCGTATGATGCTATTATGCTCTGCTTTATGCTTTGTTTTCTTCGATTGTTATGCTGCTAAGTATTACTCCGTTTAGTTCATACTGCATGATAATGTTCATTTATTAAAAAATGGAATTAGACATTGCATCGATTCATAATAGAGATGGTTACTTGGTTACATGTGGAGTAAATCTCAATTAAGTTGCTAAACAAATTACACCGGTAAATTATAAGGAAAATAAAGCCTTGATTTCTTCATTCGTCGAAATAGGATTGGAGAAAAGGCATGAACTTCACAACTCTAAATCTAATACTATATAACGTGCTAAATTATCTTCTAATAAGACAATAGAGTTAATTAAAATAATTTATTTAATTAACTTTAATTAAATTGCAATGGAGATAGTTACACTGCATATTTAGATTTCGGGACTATTGGCACGTCATACGCTTTCGCCGGCCATCTTCACATCTTATAGCCCACGCAAATTTATCTTCTTTAAAGATCACTTGAACGTATTCCCTCAGTCCAAGAAAAATGCTCCGTTTATTGTTCTTTAAGGAATTTTTTTCTTTTTAATAAACTTTGTCAACAGTAGAGAGTATTAGGTAATTTAAAAAATATAAAGTAATAATATATGTGAAAAAATAATATCTTTAAAAACAATTAATTTATTACTTATTTGCCCACATTACCATGTACTTTTAATAAAATTATCCACTACTCCCTTCAAAGGGTAATTTTTGCTTTTTGGCACGTGGATTAAGGAGTATTATTATTTAATGTGCAGGTAGTTGTATTAATGGGTGTGTGGATCAATATTTTAATTGTATTAGTGGATGTGTATGGTTCCATGTGTTTAAAAAAGGAAAGAGGACCCTTTGGGTGGGACGCCCAAAATGGAAAAAATAAAAAGGTGGGACGGAGGGAGTACACATTAAATATTACTCCTTTCCATTCCCCATTCATAATACTCCATATGTTGTTTTGGATGTTTCTATAATTCTCATGTTATATATGTCAGTTTTGTATTTTTATACCTAAAAAAACCCTTATTTATTTATGTCTCTTTTCATTAATTATTTTAATCTTTTCATATTTCCAATTCAACATTCAACACTTTTTTTATAATAAAGCATGTAAATTGCTATTGTTCAACATCAGTTAAAACTTTTCTTTTTCTTTCTTGAACAATGCCTATTTAAAATAACATAAATAAATTCAATTAAAAAAGAATAAATTATTTTTATGCAAATCTTAAGGAAATGATGTGAACTTATTAGAATTAATGAATTTTTATTCTTTTGAATCTAATACCCCAACAATAGTAAAAATAACTATATAAATGAAAAATAAAAATAACTTTTTAAAAAAATAGCAACTTGGAAAAAATTTGTATAATTTATAAATTTAGTAAAAATAAAAAATTATAATGTAATTGTTCATAAAATCATAATTTTTTTCTTTTATCATAAAAATTATAGTCCATATTATAAAATTGATTTTTTGTTCATATTTAAATATAAATATAATTGTTCAATAATTGAAAATTCCCAATATTGATATTTTCCCATATTTCTTGATAGTTTATAAATTTACTTAATATTTTAAGTAAAAGAAATTAATCATTTTTTTAAAATGTTAATCGAACATTTAAAAAAAAAGGTTGATGGATATTGTATGAATTTACAATGTTTATAAGTAAAAAATTTTAATAATAATTTTTTATTAATTTAATTTAAAACAAATGTGAAATAAGTTTCATACTCTAATCCGCAACCATACATAATAATAAAACAAGAGCAAGTCGATTTTATTTTGACTCCAATATTAATTGAAATCCCTCCATATATGTTGGTTTTTTTTACGCCGTATTAGTTTTTTTGGGTGGTGGGAAAATAATCAAAAGTTTTTGATGGGAGATGAATTTAATTTTAGGAACGGTGAGACTTTTAATATAATAATTGATAATGTAAATTTTTAATTCAATCTATCATCATTAATTATAGGGATAATTTGGGTAAAATATTTTTTTATTAATTTTTATACACAACTCCAAAACAATATATGTATAAAAAAAAAAAATGTAGGGAAGAGGGGGTAAAAGTTAGAAACGGCCTATCACAGAAGGAGGGAAGAGGGAGTAAAAGTCAGAAACGGCCTATAACAGATTTAGAAACATCTCCCCCTCTCAAACCTTAACACAAAGAAAGCTTTCATTTGATCAATGGCGGCGTCAATCAAAACCAGTATTTTCGCTTGCTCCGTTGGTTTATTCTCGCCAGCGAAGGTTTATGAGGTCCAAATCGGCAACAAAATCATAATTACTACAGTGAGTTCATCCAACGCCCACGGTGAAATATACAGTATTAATTGTAATTTTCATCAATATTTTTTTCATTTATTTTAAAAATTTCTTTTTAATTTTTTTTTAATGATATTTTACTTTTACTATTTTATTTTAAAACATAATATTTACATTTTGGATCAAATTATGAATTATAGTATGATTAGATATATTAAAACTATATAGGGTTAATTGCTAATACATGACATTTTTTTCTTTTCTCAATTTAATCATGAATTTCCTCTTTTTCAATTAAATACATAACTTTTTTGTATTTTCTCAATTTAATCACAAAATTCTTTTTTGTTAAATACATTATTTTTTAATGTAATACATAGGTTATATGTTAAATAAATAAATAAATAAAATAATATATATATATATATATATATATATATATATATATATATTAAGAATTCGTGTAATTTTCCTCAAATACAAGTAATTATCTTTTTAAATCATTTGAGAATGGATTAAAAAAAAATTTGAATGGAATAATTAAATTCAAAATATTTAAGATTTGATATAGTTAAGGGCATAAATTAATAATATAATTAAGAAAATTTTGAATTAAATTGTAAATGTTGAAAATTAAAATAGATTATAATTATCAAAATATTAAAAAACACACACACCAATAAAAACAATCTAGACAAAAAAGGATTTAGGAGAATTATTAATGGCAAAAACTTGTGTGTGCCAGGGCGCACGGGAGCACATTCCATGCGCATTTGAAATTTTGTGTTAAATTGTATACCCTTTAGTATAAATATGTGTACCCTTTATTTTCTGAAGAAAAATAAAAAATATTAATAAAGTGTATACCGTTTAGAACAAAATGGTGTACCTTTATTAATTAAAGTGTATACTCTTTAGACCAAAACAATATACCCTTACCCATAATACTAAATTCTAAAGGCGCACGGAATGTGTTCCCGTGCGCCCAGGCGCACACAAGCATCACTCATTATTAATTTAATGTTATCTCTATTTTTAAAAGCGTTAAATATAGAAATCACTTCCTAATTATTATTAATAAAATTAATTATTAAATTTTTTATATTTAATTAATTTATGTATAAAATATAATTCTTGAAATGTTAGCCGTAGACGTATTAAAAAAATACTCCCTCCGTCCCACATTAAGAGTAATTTTTGCTTTTTGGCACGTAGATTAAGTATTATTATTATTTAATGTGTACTGGGTAGTTGTATTAGTGGGAGTGTGTGTCCCATATTTTAATTGTATTAATGGGTGTATGTGGGTTCTATGTGTGTAAAAAGGGATAATAGACTCATTAGGTGCGACCAAAATGAAAAAAGAGACTATTTGAGTGAGACGGAAGGAGTATTGATCGTCGCTATTTTCACCTAAATTTTGTGTCGTTTTTTTAGTGTATTTTCATTCTTTTGCTTCGTATTTTTTGTATTTTTTAATATTATATTGTGGAAAATGGAGGATTTATGATGATGATGCATTTTCATGTTGAATAGGTGATTATGAAGATTAATGGTGAAGAAAAGCATGAAGAATGGAGATAGTTAGAAAAATAAAAAATTGCCAAAATGACGTAAAAATACGTCCGTGTTTTTACGTCGAGCCCGTGTTTTTATGAAAATGTGATTGATGTCAAGAGAGTTGATAAAGTCATGAAAATAAGGGTGGACCAAGAAAACACACTCGTGTTTTCTTGCTGTTCGGCGAAAAGACGTGTTTGGATTCTAAAAGCGCAGATACAAGAAAACACGGGCAAATGCAAGAAAACACGACCGTATTTTTATGCAAAAATGTCAAATTTCAAGTACGATTTTCAGATTTTCTAAGGGGGTATAAATACCCCCAATTACACCATTTGTAGCAGAAAATCAAGGGTTTTGGCTGCCACACACATCACACACCGCTCTAGCCATTTTACACCTCCATCTTCATCCATCTCCATCCCATCCCTCTATCCTTCAATCCATCCATCCATTCCCCTTAATTTCCTCAAATCTATCCACCATTCCATCAATCCACCAATCTAAGGAAGGGAAGAACATTACGGAGTGAAGATTGGAGCATGTTGAAGGAAGATAATGCCAACTTCAAAAGGGAAGCCAATCAACCTTTGATTTATTGTTTTCTTCATTATTTAGCTCAAATGGAGCAAGCAATGGATTATATTAATTTTATAATGATTTATAGTGGCTAGTCCTCATGTGAAGCTAGCAATATGATTGGTGAAGGATAATGTAGATTTTGCACACCACATGTTTGATTAATTGATTGTATGAATATTTTCTATCATAAATACTTATTCTCATTTTGTGTATGATTTGTGTGGTTAAATTTTCTATTCATAGTGTTTGGATGACCATTCCAATGTTATGCTTAGTGATTTAATTGAATAGTTGATTGCACAAGATGACTTAGTTAGTATGAAGGGAGGTAAGCCATACCCTTCTTGTGCTTAGAACCTCATGATAGGACATTAGTGATGAACTAGTGAGGGGAACCCAACTTATGATCATAGTACCTTTATGGGAATTGAGTGTAAGACACAATCCTAGGAGATTTAAACTTGTAAAAGAGTTGAGAACCTAATTGCCTTGGCTATAGGGATTAGGGTAGATAAGTGATTGTCCTTAATATCATAACATGATGACCTTCAATGCATGTGTGTATATGAATCTACATGAGCCTTTTCCATTATATTGCTTGCCTTACATACTTCTTAGATTGCTCACCTTCACCCATCATCCATCTCATATGTACATTTTCTATCTTTAATTGATTTCCTAGTTGTTAACTGTAGTGTAATTAAACCTCCCCTTTATTGATTAGTCCTTCTAGAGTGAAACATATTTCGAATACGGATACATCACTTTCTCCCTTGGGTTCAATATTATAAATTTTTGCACTTGGTCACCCACATCTACACATTACAAATCATGATTACCCACTTAAGCCTTATATATATACCTTTTGTGTGGGTGATTGAGGAGATGGTGGTCTACACGGTTTGATGTGAGAATTGTGCAAGAGAAAGAGGAAAATGGTAAACAAGCAAGAAAATGATGAAAAGAGCTCAAACAAATATACATGCTACTTCAAAGCAAGAAAAAGGAGCAAAATCAACAACAATATGCTCATGCAAGCAAAAAGTCAAAAGGAAGAAAGCATGAAATTAAAAGAAGCTCAATAAATCTAAGGAATGATAATGATAAGTGCTTGTGATTAGATAAGAAAAGAAAGGAAGATAGAAATATGAAGAAGTTGAAGAAGCTGATCATCTCTTCGATTACTTACACTCGATGAGTCACTCTTATCCAAATTTTCCCTACCTTTACCAAAAAAGCCTATCATTATATCCAAAAGTAAAGTCCTATTTGATCATTAATTGAAACTATGGAGGTTTGTGAATGTGGTCCACGAATAAGCTTGTGGCGCGTCGGGCCAATCGGTTGATGATTGTTGATTTACCTTATCTTGATAGAGTGTTGAGTGCATTTGATATCTGATGTAAGGCTTGGATCGGAAGGGACTATATTACTCTTTAATCTCTTTAAATTGAACTTGTTAATTTTTCAAGTTATGAGTTTAATGTTGTAGGGTAACTTGATATGATTTGTAGTCCATATTGTTAATGATATGTTATTGCTTATGTTCGTTAGGTATTTTTCTAGGTGAAAATTTCTCCTTTTGTTTTATCATTTTCGTTGCTCGGGGACGAGCAACACTTTAAGTTTAGGGGTTGATTGTCGCAATTTTTACCTAAATTTTGTGTCATTTTTTTAGTGTATTTTTGTTCTTTTGCTTCGTATTTTTGTATCTTTTAATATTATACTGTGGGAAATGGAGGATTTATGATGATGATGCATTTTCATGTTGAATAGATGATTATGAAGATAAATGATGAAGAAAAGCATGAAGAATGGAGATAGTTAGAAAAATCGAAAATTGCCAAAATGACATAAAAATACGCCCGTATTTTTACGTCGAGCCCGTGTTTTTATGCAAATGTGATTGATGTCTAGAGAGTTGATAAAGTGCATGAAAATACTGGCGGAACAAGAAAACACGTTTGTGTTTTCTTGCTGTTCGGCGAAAAGACGTGTTTGGGGTTCTAAAAGTGCAGATACAAGAAAATACGGGCAAATACAAGAAAACACGATCGTATTTTTATGCAAAAGTGTCAAATTTCAAGTGCGATTTTTAGATTTTCTAAGGGGGTATAAATACCCCCAATTACACCATTTGCAGCAGAAAATCGAGGGTTTTGGCTGCCACACACATCACACACCACTCTAGCCATTTTACACCTCCATCTTCATCCATCTCCATCCCATCCCTCTATCCTTCAATCCATCCATCCATTCCCCTTAATTTCCTCAAATCCATCCACCATTCCATCAATCCACCAATCTAAGGAAGGGAAGAACATCACGGAGTGAAGATTGGAGCATGTTGAAGGAAGATAAGGCCAACTTCAAAAGGGAATCCAATCAATCTTTGATTTGTTGTTTTCTTCATTATTTAGCTCAAATGGAGCAAGCCATGGATTATATTGATTTTATAATGATTTATAGTGGCTATTCCTCATGTGAGGCTATCAATATGATTGGTGAAGGATAATGTAGATTTTGCACACCACATGTTATGATATTAAGGGCAATCACTTATGTACCCCTAATCCCTATGGCCAAGGCAATTAGGGGTACATAAGTGATTGACCTTCAATACATGTGTGTGTGTGAATCTACATGAGCCTTTTCCATTATATTGTTTGTCTTACATACTTCTTAGATTGCTCACCTTCACCCATTTTCTATCTTTAATTGCTTTCATAGTTGTTAACTGTAGTGTAATTAAACCTCCCCTTTATTGATTAGTCCTTCTAGAATGAAACATATTTCGAATACGGATACATCACTTTCTCCCTTGGGTGCGATATTATAAATTTTGCACTTGATCACCACGTCTACACACAACGATAGAGTACGCTTACTCTTATCAATTTTTTCTAAAATTGAGACTAAGTTCAAGTATATAGACGATTATCTGAAGTGTGTATTTTTTTTAGTTTAATTTTTTTAACTATAAATAAGATGACGTAGAAACTATTAAATACTCCCTTCATCCCACAACAAGGGTCTCTTTTTTCCATTTTGATCGTCCCACCCAAAGGGTCCTCTTTCTTTTTTTACACACATGGGACCCACTCATTCCCTCGAATACAATAAAAATATGGGTCTCATACTCCCACTAATACAACTACCTACTACACATTAAATAATAATACTCTTTAATCCACGTGCCAAAAAGCAAAAACTACCCTTGTCGTGGGACGGAGGGAGTAGATATTTTTTTATCCACAAAAGAATTTTAATTAATTGAAAAATAGAAAAAAATAATGTATTTAACTAAAAAAGAAAAAATTGTGATTAAATTGAGAAAATACAAAAGAGTTATGTATTTAATTGAAAAAAAAAAGAAAGTTCGTGATTAAATTAAGAAAAATTAGAAAATCTTGTATTTTCTTTGACAAAAAGTATAAAATTTATGATTAAATTGAAAAAAGAGAAAAAGATTGTGTATTTCATTGTAATTAACCCAACTATATACGTATGAAGTATAAATTATGAATTATAAATATTGAGTTGGTCTTGCGTGCCCCCGAGGACATACCGTGCGCTTTTAGAATTTAGTATTATGAGTAAGGTTGCGTTGTTTTGTTCTAAATGATATATATTTTAATTAATAAAGGTATACTATTTTGTTCTAAAAATATACACTTTTCATTAATATTTTTTATTTTTCTTCAGAAAATAAATAGTACACATTTAACACAAAATTCTAAAGACGCACGAAAAGTGCCCGTGCGCCCGGGTGCACACAAGTTTTTGCCATAAACATTTTATTCAATCATATTTTAATATACATTGTTATTTAAATTTAAAAATAACTTAGAGTATAATTTTATAAAATATAATTAAGAATATATAGTAAAATCTAATTTTCAGATTGTACCCGATTAAAATTGGAACAATTGTCTTTACCGATACGTTCTTCCATCCGTTATAAAAACACCGGTGTGAAGATTCTATGGGATCAAAAGTAACTAGTACTATTTATTTATTGAGTGACGCCGTGCGCCTTTAGAATTTAGTATTATGAATAAGGATACATTATTTTATTCTAAAGGGTATACACTTAATTAATAAGGGTTCACTATTTTGTTCTAAATGGTATACACTTTTCATTATATTTTTATTTTTCTTTAGAAAATAAAGGGTACACATCTGTATACTAAAGAGTATACAATTTAACACAAAATTCTAAAGGCACACGGAGTGTGCTTCCGTGTGCACACAAATTTTTGCCTTTACTAAAGGGTATACAATTTAACACAAAATTCTAAAGGCACACGGAGTGTGCTTCCGTGCGCACACAAGTTTTTGCCTTATTTATTTCTTCTCCATTACTCACTGACTTTATAAATTAGAATATATATATATATATATATATATATATATATATATATATATATATATATATATATTCTCCCTCCTCCCACCCAAAGAGTTTCCCTTTTCCATTTTGATCGTCTCACCCAAAGAGTAAATTTTCCTTTTTTACACACATAGGACCCACAAACACCCAATAATACCAAGAGTCTCATTTTTTCATTTTGTTCATCTCACTCAAAGAGTCAACTTTCTTTTTTTACACACATATGACCCACAAACACCCACTAATACAATACAATTAAAATATGAGACCCACACTCCCACTAATACAACTACCCACTACACATTAAATAATAATACTCCTTAATTCACGTGCAAAAAAGTAAAAATTAACCTTAGTGTGAGAGGGAGGATACATATATATATATATGATAATTTTGAAAATAAAAATAGGAAAATGTGAATTTGTCTAATTCCTGCAAATAAGAATTTCTTTCCATTGATTAAATTCTCAGTTTATAATTTCCAGATTTCTTTAATTTTAGAGTGTATCACTCAGTGGTAGAATTACTACCGTATATGCGAAATTTTAAAACCAGAAGTTAAAGCATAAGTTAAATAAATGTGGATTGACATTAATACTACATAAACAACAACATCATTCTCATCACACCAAAACAAAGTCATCACAAGGAGAATTGGAGATGGATAGTCACAAAAATAAAATCAGATCTTCAAAACGAATATATCTTTCATCAGATCCAGCAAAAGAAGCAATAAGCACTACATCTTACTGTGATTATCATCATACCAACTGTTTATTCCTCATCCTCGTCGTCATCGCCGCCACCAGCCTTCTTTGCAGCAGCTTTTGTGTTCTTTCGCTTGACGCGACCAGCGCGACCACCACCGAATGGACTAGTGAGCGAGAAATCGATATGTTTCTGTGAGTCAACTCTCACTAAGAAGGATGGCACGTTGACAACCTGTCTTCCCACCCTGATATAACAAAGGTATACAATAATCCAAATTTAATGTGTTTCAAGTTTATAAACAGTAAAATAAGTATAGTAAAGATCCATTCAATGGGGTTTAGTGCTAGCCCCTTTAACCTAATGTCCAAAAACAATCACCAATGGAGTAGCCAATTATTTTTGACAATCCCATTTAAGAACATCCATCAAAAGAGAGCTGTTTGATGAATCACAGTGTAAATGCAGGCCAATCCCAGCTCTTGATATGTATTAAAAGATGATGTCGAAATATGATTTGTTACGCAACATGAAAATGCACATCAAAACTAATGACATAGTAAAACAGTTGCACAGTATATGTATGCCAGTAAGTTATGTATACAAAGATATGCACAAACATGAGAAGCAATACACAAGCAAAACAAAACGCATTCGAGCTCATGAGTAAAAGAGAAACAAACCACCATTAGACAGAAGACCCCTAGGTTCAATAACAAAAAAGGGATGCAGTTATAGATATACCTAATATGCCTCTGCCTAATAAGCACACGAGAGTGGTGAATAGACTTGGCCATTCCAGCCTTGAATACAAGAGTCTGAAGGCGACGTTCAAGAAAGTTCTCCACCGTGAGAGCCAACACATAATCGAGCTTGTTCTGGCTTTCATCCAGAAGTCCATACCTGTTCATCCTCCGAAGAAGAGCCTCACCTTCAAAGATACGACGGGGATCTTTCTCATCCAGGGTCAAAAGGTTTCTTGCATTGTTGCGAATACGACTCAATGCATACTGCACCCTCCATAACTCTCTCTTGCACCGGAGTCCGTATTCGCCAACCAGCTTTAGCTCAGCATCCAATCGCTCCTTCTCGTAAGGACGACGAGGCTTTTTGAAGGTTTTCCCATCTACATTGATAGATATAATTATTATATGCATAACATCCATCAACTATTAAACTAGAATCTAACAGCTAAACGATTTATTGTGTTCCATCCAATCGTTCATATATCAATTGCACACCTACAAGATCTTTAACCACCTCACTAGAAAACTAACTAGGACAAATTTAAGAAGCAAGACCTAAAATCACCCATTGATCTAAGAAGAAAAAACAAGTATCATATCATACGGCAATGAAATGCATAATGCACATAAAGATCACATTTTGCCATACAAAAAATACAAAGAACATTTGACAAGGCATTAAGCGTGATCCTCAATCAAATCAAAGACATTGAAAACCAAGGTCTGGAATACAGACAACCCTGGGATTCAACTCGCAAACGAACGTCCAATATACGTCTATAAAAAAAACTGCTAGAAAGAACGCATCTGAGAAACTTACAGTTCCGGTAAAAACTGACGTGAACCATCGTCGCCGGCTACGTCGTCGTCGAGTGAAGAAATGGAGGAGCTGCAACAATGGCCGATCTCTGTGTTATAAGAACAAACCCTAAACCCCCATTCCACTGTTTTACAGTCGGGCCCATTAGAACGCCTAATACGAGATACTTATGGGTTCAAAATGGGCTTCTCAGAAATGGGCCGAAATGTGTAATGGGGCCTTTTTTATAATCTTCTTTTCGTTCGGCTTAAATGGGTTGGGCTTCGTTTTGGGCCTCAACTATCCAAACTTATTACCTTTTAAATACAAATACTACTCCCTCCGTCCCATAATACTTTTCCCACTTTCCTCATTTATTTGTCCCACAAAATTTTTCACACCCCAAAAAAGAAAACACAACTTTATCCAACAACCTCAAAAGTTACTTTAATTTCAAATTTGTCACACATTTTCCACATACATATCATTACTTTATACTTTTTTATTACTTAAAAATACTACAATACCCTCCAAAGTCAATAAAGTTGGTCAAAAAATATAATTTTTCTTAAACAACGTGAAACAGTAAACGTGAAAAGTTTTTCGGGACTGAGGAAGTAGTATTTATGAAGAGAATAATCATATTTTATCTTGCCTCTTTTCTAAATCAATTCAAAGATACTTGTGATGTTATACTCCATTATCTACTCCCTCTGTCCCACACTAAGGGTAGTTTTTGCTTTTTGGCACGTAGATTAATGAATATTATTATTTAATGTGTAGTGGGTAGTTGTATTAGTGGGAGTATGTGTCCCATATTTTAATTATATTACTGAGTATGTGTGAGTCCCATGTGTGTAAAAAATGAAAGAGGGCACTTTGGGTGGGACGCCCAAAATAGAAAAAAGAGACTCTTTAGGTGGGACGGAAGGAGTATTTTCTTAAGAGACGAAAGGAGTTCTATGAGATGGTCTCACAAGTGTTTGCAAAAATAATATTCCCCGTTGATAATGTATTCATTTTATCATTTTAGAAGCGCACCCCAAAAGTATCAATTTTATCTTTTTGAAAAAGAGATCTCATATGTGGCAACACATATGTTTTTAATACAATTACTCACTTTATATAAAATATGGGTAATTTATCGATGAACCGGGAAAAATTATGAAATCCGAATAAAACTTATTGAGAGATGTGGACATGCAGATTAGATGCCATGCAAGGAATCGTGTGTATTCGGCAACATAGAAACACAAACCTAGAAATTTGCTTTTATTAGGTCATTTAGGAATCTAGGGGGGCCTCTCCCCCCTTCATTTGTTACACTTTTTCTTACACAGCCAAAATTGGAGCCTCCTAAATTTGTCCCTTTATATATTAAATCCCATCAAAGCCAGCAAATGCTGATAGCAACTTGTAATCAATCATGCATCCAAAATAAGGTGTTTATTCTAGAACAAAATTGTAGTAAATCCAACTGATTTTAACTAGTTGTTTGTAATAAACACAAATGTAGTACTACCATAGCTAAGTCTAACATGGGAAGAGCAAAAATGCAGGTTGGAGGTATATTTTTCTATTGACAAAGCTAATTCTGCTTAACTTGTTTTGACACCAAATCAATTGATCTCTTGAGATTTTGGACATGCTGAGAACTCTAGCAACTAATTTGACATCTACTTCTGCAAAGAAATGAAGGCCTTGGTCCGAATCCTCTTCGTTACGCTGTCGAAATTTCCTCAAGATGCACTTCTGGCTCCTCAGTATGTCCCTCAGATTCTTATCCTTCTGCATTCAAACGACACGAATGTTCTT
Organism: Pogostemon cablin; assembly: GCA_023678885.1. Taxonomy (NCBI): domain Eukaryota; kingdom Viridiplantae; phylum Streptophyta; class Magnoliopsida; order Lamiales; family Lamiaceae; genus Pogostemon; species Pogostemon cablin. The sequence continues at coordinate 25,221,753 of CM043001.1, read as the reverse complement.
GATTAGTCGACGAACGTATGTGAATGGAGTAGGAAACGATTAAAACTGACCTTTTGAAGCGTTTTTCGGACCTCTTGCATCAGCTTGAGGTCTTCGGGTGTGTGTGGTTCGGATGCTTTCTTGTGACCGGTGATAGGCGTGGACGAGCAATCCTTGTCTGACCGAACGAATTGCCAAAATATTCGTATCGATTCTTCCACTATATCCACTAGCATTTCACTTGTGATGGTGTATTCATCTCCTTCTTTCCTTTCATCTTTGCAGTCCACTGCATTAGGCCAGGGTTAGTTTACTAGTTCAGGAAACATGATCTTGAGAGAGTAAAGAAACGAGACATTGGAACGATTCGATTTCACCTCTTATGATGGGGACTTGCAGCAGATTGCGAAGAACACATCGGCTTCTGACATAGCTTTGAACTCTCGGCCCTTGGAAAGGCTCGTTTTCTGTGAACCGTTGTACGAGTACTTGAAACTGCTGGAACTCGCCTGCTACCTCGTTGTAGGTGTGGACTCCGTTTGTATCGGAGTTCCACAAATCTAAGGCCTTCTCGTACTGCCAATGTAGGATCTCCCAGGAAAGGCACATCTGTCCTACATATACTACTTCAAGATCGCCCTGCAACTCGTTCACAAACTTCTTGATTGGGTCACTTCCTCGAGTCTTGTGTTTGAATAGCCAAAGGTTTTGTGATACGAGGGATTTTAGCGTGGGGACTGAAGGTTTTCTCCGGGGAGACGATTGTAAAGGATCCGCGAGCTGCAGAAAACCTGCAGTTGATAACATTAGCTAAACCAGAGTTATATCCTGAGCAGCAGATGCTGCACCTGGTGAAATACATTAGTCGTGTGACATTCACTCTTCCTTTGCACACAAACCAAAATGATCAAATGAATAGCACAAATACTACTACAATATCATGCTACATTGCTACTACATGAAGGATATTGAAACAAAGATGATCATATGAATAATCTAAGTCATGGAAAGCAGGACTAACCCATAGCATACATCTTTTGGTAGTTCAAGATGTCGAATTTACGCATCATCTCCGTGTAGCTCTTGTAGAACTTGTGAACTTCTCCCATTCGATCTTCGTGCTGGCCATTGTCGTTGATTCTCCATGGCTTCAACTCATCCATGATCTTAGGCGACTCTGATTCTTCTAAAATGGTGGGCAAACCAGTAGCTTTTGCCTTCCTAAGTTCCATCTGCAACTGTTCAATTAGTTCTTGATGTTCCCACAAACACTCTAACTTGTTAGAATCCCCACAATCCATCATTAAGGAGTTATCTCCACCATTTGATCCTATGCTATCTTTGGCTACAAATCCAGCATCATTTTTGTTGTCTGAATCCTCATTAAAATCATTATCAGACAAGAAATCTAAGCTCACTCCTACTGAATTTTGTCCATTTTTGATATCACTAGTTTCCAATTCTATGTTCTCATTATCCTCACCATTAACATCCATTTCTTCCACAAAATCTCCATCAGACAAGAAACCATCACTGCTTTCCTCAGAGCACAACTCAAGAAACTCCTGATTTCCAACCAACTCCACCTTCTTTTCTTGAAATTCAATAGACTCAATCTTCACAGTCTCCTTATCATTGATTTCTTTAATAGGAAAAGTGGTGAGAACCTCAATGAAAGCACTAGATGTGAATTCGCATTTAGTTGTACCTTCAGCATTAAAAGAAGTACCCCTCCCTTCAAAAGATGGAAACCTGAATTTAAAATGGAGCTCTGATTTCTCTGCTCCAGCTCCACTCTCTTGCTCATGGAAGATCATTTCTCTATCCTTCTTCTTCCTCAAAGACATCAACCTGCGACAATAAACCATTTTAGAGAGAGATGGAGGGAGGAGAGAGAAACAACGTTAATTCATGTAATAAAAACCTTAAAAAGTGGGCAGAAATAAAACAGAGGAATGGAATCAGGTATACAGAAATAGCATTAGTTACAGAAGAGATAAACCCAAAATTCAAAGAACCCATTTTCAGAAAACTGCAAAAATGGGAGAAGAGAGATGAATCTGAAGTAGAGCCATAAGATTAAATCAGGGTTTTAAAATTGCGATTGAAGCAAAAGGGGGGAGTGTTGAATAAATCAAACAGAGAATGGACATTACAACAGCAAACAGAATATAAAAAAAACAAAGATAAGGGAATGTAATAGGAGTGATGAGAAATAGAAATCCGACCTAAAAGGGGGGTGAAGATTGAAAGCAAGAATTGAGAGAGATAGTTACATGGCAGCTACTAGGGCTCAGTCAGCTGGATCATCCTTAATTTCTGCTTGAAATTCTCTTGTCAGTTGCATTACATGATGCATGCATAAAAGCATTTTAATTTTATAAAAAAAGATTGTATTTTTAGCCGAGTGAGTTTATGATGAGGATGATCAGTTGAGAGGTCAGTTGGGAGAGAGAGAGAGAGAGAGAGAGGAGAGAGAGTGAAGTTGAAGGGTTACGTTTTGTGTTTTGTGAGGTGAAGTTGAGATCATTAACGTTGGCAAATTTGGTCGGACGTGCGAATGAATCCCATTTTTTATTGCATGACAAATTAATATTATTTGTATTTTTGTGGAGTTATGTGAGGTTCATGCTACAAATTAAATATTTTGGACATTATTATTTTTAGATGTAAGTTGCAACTATATGTATGCTGCCATTTTACAATGTACGGTCATGCATACAACTCTTCATGCACATACTCCTTTAATGATAGGGTAAATTACCAAAATTCCCTTCTAAGTTTGTCCAAATTACCAAATAAACTCCGTGATTTGCAAAATTATTAATTATCCCCCTTTAACTTGTTTTTTATTTAAACATTAATAAAAATACACTTTTTCTTAAAATAAAGAAGAACATAAATGACATCACGACCAATATATTTAATATTGTATTTTTAAATTTCATTATTTTTTTTAAAAAATATTTTTTAAAGGGGTTAATTGGTAATTTGAACAAACCTCGAATGGGATTTTGGTAATTTATCCTTAATAATAAAATAGGCTTCAAGCTTAGGTGTTGGTAAGAATGATATTTTTTTTTTATTTTAAGTAAAGTGTAAAAGAAAGGTTAGTTGTTTTTTTTTTATTATTATTTTTTTTATCATTTTAAAAATGTGAAAAATTTTATGAGACTAACCATAAGGAAAAAACCCAAAAAGTATATTTTAATGAATTATTCTATAGTATATTAATACTTTAAAATTATATTTTAATTTATCATTCATCATATTTTAATAAAATAAAATTATATTTTAGTAAACCTTATATAATAATTATACTTTAATAATGAATCGATCTATCTTACCACTTTTCTCACAATAGATTTAGTCTGTTAATAATTATTCATTAATTTGAGGCATATAATCTTTAACTCCTACATTTTGAATTTAGTTCTTTAATTAGAAGTAGCTAATTTTTTATTTTAAAAAACAAAAGGTTATTAAGCTTTATTAAGCTAAAGATAACACACAAAGTTAAAATTAAAAAGAAAAAAATTATAGGGCTAGTTAAAATTAGATTAAGTACAGTTTATAGGATCAAAATTGTAATTAATTAAAAAATAATAGAGGAGAAGTGAATTACTATTTTTCATAGGGTATATTGCAAATGATATGAGTTTTACATCACTTGTGATCTAATAAAAAATTTAATGGCAAATTTTCATGTTCATTGATGCATGAATTTAAATGTATGCATTCACATTCGAAAGTTATTATACAATAATGAAATAACCGGCGCATACAAGAAGTATGGGGAAAACCTGAAAATATATATACTAGAATATAAGAATTTATATATTTATTAGTAAATTTTCTATTACCATTTTTAACAAAAAAAATTAATATAAAAAATTATATATAAAAAATATAGATATACGTATACCATCCGAATTCAAAATTAATATAATCGGAACTGACCACCCTAAATCATCTTGTAATAGATTATATTTTATTTTTCTTAATTAACTAATATATAATGGTTACACTTACCCATGGGATGAATGAGACGAGACAAATTGGATTATGACAGGAATATCAAATATTGATACGATTCAAAAAAAAAAAAAAAAAAGATACGATTCAAAATTAAAAAATACTGAAAATCTTAAAATTTCATAATCTCTTTACATTTTTTATTTAGCATTTAGAAAATTAAATATTTTATTAAGACTTGAAGTTGATATATATTTTTTGTTGGATATGGAACAGTGACAAGTGGATTTATTTTTGACCCGAATGCATCCAGTCATTATCAATTTATAAAATAATACAACCCGACAAGCCGACCCAATAAAGCGTAACATTTAATCAAATTGGCCCAATAATTTAGTATTAAAATTATTATTATGTGAAAAAATTAAATATTAAATAAATGGATATATAAAGTCGAAAAATTCTAATGACATTACAAACAGGATAATTAAACAATTGTGATGTCTTAATGAATTAAAATTAATTAATTAAATATAAAAAAACTAAGTATCAAAATTAATGGTTAGTATAGTTAGTTCACCAAGCACCCAAATAAATAGAACCTGAGTCACTCACTTGATGAGAAGACAGTAGCGGTGGGACTGTACGTATTTTGTGGAGTAATATTAATACCCACCTACTTTCTCTTCATTCGTAGTATTTCTTTTTTACAGAAAATACATTTTTGAAAGGCTAATAGTAATACTGCTTTGCACTTGGGTACACCCTCAAATACGGTGCACCCACTTTAAAAAACGTATACAATTATGAACAAAAACGTATATACTTTGTTAGTTAATTTTTTGTTAGTTTTTTTAATGAAAAATTGAATGTAAAAAAAGTACAATTATTAAAAAATATGTATACACTATTGAATAAAAAGTTATACACATATGGATGCTAGTTTTTTAATGAAAAACTTAGTGTGAAAAAATATACAATTATTAAGAAATATGTATACAAATTTATTTTGATTAAACGTTCCATTTTTAAACGTAAATAATATCCCTAGATTTGGCCCTACGGAGGTTGATATACCCATTGGGCTTTGTTTTATGGGCCGATTGCATAACCTATAATTAGGAATGTGTTTATATATCTATTCAAAATTTTAAGTGTCCAAGAAAATAAAGATGGCCCTTTCAGAACTTATTGTGTGTTTCCAAAAGTGATTTAAAATGATACATGAAAAAAAAAAAACTTAGATAAATTCCATCCTCTCATGTGGAGGTATATGTTTGTTTTTATGTAGATTAAAGTATAATATATTAATAAGAAGTAACTGGCTAATTTTAGTTATATATATATTTTTTCTCGTAACTTTAATTTGTATCAAATTGTGTAATACTCCTTTAAAGATTATTAGCTTTTCTTGTGTGAGCCACAATTAAAAAAAATATAATAAATATATATAGGTAAATTTTAGTTATATATATATTTTTTCTCGTAACTTTAATTTGTATCAAATTGTGTAATACTCCTTTAAAGATTATTAGCTTTTCTTGTGTGAGTCACAATTAAAAAAATAATATATATATATATATATATATATATATATATATATATATATATATATATATATATATATATATATATAGACAAACTCTTGTGTAAATTGGCTTAACGGTGTAAATTCTATGATCCTCATTCTAATTCTAATATATCGTATGTATTGTTATGGTTTAAATTAAAGGAAAATCACATGCTTTATACTATATACCCAGTTTATAAGAGACTAACTCCAAAATGTATTCTTTGCAATGGGGCAAAGAATTAATATTAGCAGGAAAAAATTGTTGGAAATATTGGGTAAATTGAAAAGTTACCTTAAAAAGAGTGTCTATGAAGAATTATGATCAAAGGTGATTGTTGAATAAATATATTTTTTCATGGAAGGACATTTGAATTTAATTCAAAATCAATCATAATGATTGCATCAATTTATGAAGAGACGTCTTAAAATCTATAAATAAACCTCTCATGCCATAATCCTTCACTTGAACATTACTCTGTAAACACTTTCATACACTTAGAACACACTTGATCAATACCCGAATTTCACTTGAGTCACTTGAGCATTTGTCACAAACTCACAAGTCGTAGATGTCAAGAAAAAGTCGAGTTAAGTTGAGTCATACTAACATTTCATAGCGTATTCCTAAGTCGTCCTACTCCTAATGTGAATTCATAATACAGTTTGGTTCATCGTATCTTGTAATTAGTAGTGTTACTATCACAAGATGAGAGTCGTATTTTGGGGATGATTGTTATCGAACTGTAAACACCAGAGTGATGCAATTTCGTCTTATGAAAAAAGAATGTAACTCTTGTCTCGACTCAAATTTTATTCATATAATTTATTATCAATTTTTCTAGTTAACATATTATATCTAAATTCAAATAAAAAAAATATTTTACACTAGAATTTTATATTTAAAAAACAGAGTTGGTATTGTGTGTACGAGGTTATATTTTTTAAAATAAAGTTTTTGTTAATTATATTGAGTCTTTTAGTTATCTTCATATTTATATTTATTTGGAAAAATATAATTAAATAAATAAATAAGAAAATATGAAATGTGTAAGTGACAAAAGTAGAGCAATGTCGTATTCAATGAAGTAAATATCATGTGGAATTGAATCTTTTTCACAAATTTATAATCAACTTTACATTTTAAATCCCAAATTTCTTTATTAAAAAAATAAATAAATAAAAAATGGTTATATTGTAACCCGCAAGCTGTCTAGATGAGGACATCGTTTCCAAATGAACATGTTTTCTGTAGACAATTAAATATTTTGTCTAAGTTTGGCAGAGATAAAGTAGGTATATATGTTGATTGAGAATACACAAGTTTACTAAGTCCATCTCCCATTTGTCTATGTTACTTACACATTCATTAATTCTTATCGTTCCTTCTTAAATTCTAATTAATGAAAAAAGTAAAAATAAAATTAAATAAAAACGTGATAAAATAATTTAAATAGAATACAAAGTGTTATATATACAAAGAGAATGATTTTTAAGTGTATGTGTATGAAAAAAAGAAAAAAATTGGCATGGTCGGACACATATTAATTACCCTTATAATTTTTTTTTCCCTTTTCCTGCTTCACATAATTATTCACAAATTGTATTTTATATAAGATGGGCATTAATTTCTTTTAGACAAATTCTCTTATCAAATGTAATTATATAAGACAGATTGTAAGACATGTTGACTCATTATTAAAGTACGTTTGTGATATAGGTAAAGTATGTTAATTCGTAGCAAAAGTGGAGTATTATTTTTTTAAAATATAATGAATAATGAATTAAAGTATGTTTTAAGTGTTATGATATAATGTACTACAAATATACTTTAACTATCAATCGACATATTTTATCTATATATATTACAATTATATTTAACAATGAATCGATCGATCTAACAATTCATTTCACATGTATCAGTCTCACAAGAGAGTATTGTTCTTTTTAATGGAATATCATTTTAAAAAAATGAAATATATTACTATTTCTTATCTATATATGTTGATCACGAAACGAGATAGATAAAAAGATAGTAAAAAATAATATATATATATATATATATATATATATATATATATATATATATATATATATATATATATATATATATATTTTGTTAATTCAAAAGTTTATGTGTTAATTAACAATGTGGAATAGTACATATAGTATAGATATTTGTGTTTTTCTAAAACTAGCTACAAGACATATAGGATAATGAGAAAAAGTGTCTGTTTTTGTTTTTATTTTTTGTTTTTGTTTTTTTACTTTGTTTTTAAGTACAGGTACCAGAGTAATATTTGTATGACATATTTTATTTTTATTTTTTTAATTAATTATCAAATTTTAAGTAAAAATTAGTATAACGTTTTATTAAAGGTGCTAGATTGCTAGTATTATTACGCTAATACTAATTATGGGTAGTTTTATTTTAGATGTTTATAACTTTGCATGGATTAAATATTTTTTATTAAAATAATATTTTTTATTAATTTTAAGTAAAACAATCACACTATAATACTTTTTATATTTTTATTAGTTATTACTTTTTATTTATACTACAAATGTATTATAAATAATTTAATTGGATAGTTATCGTTATTCATCGATTATATATATAATAATTTTTATTATAAATATGAGTTGACCTCTTGTGTCTTCGGTACACAAGGTATATAAGTGTATTATATTTTAAAATTAATACTCCATACAGTTTAATGGAGTAATTAATAAAAGTATAATTTTTTCATTAAAAAAGTTGAATGAAATATGAATAGCATAAGTATTTGATTTAAAAAATTATTTTTTTCTCAAAAAATTAAGAGTAAAATTTTTTATATTAAGGAATATTAAAAAGTACAACTTTTAAAATTGTGGGATTTGGAGGTACGTAGTACTAAGAATATGCAAGTTTTAGCCTAAAATTATTATTGCTTTTTATTTATTAAAAAAAAAGTGTCACACAAGTTTTTATGAAAGACAACAAAATGTCCTTTTTATTATTATTTCTTTAATTTTTAATTGTATTAAATTCGAAAAGAAGCAATAAATTATATTGATGCCAGCCTGATTAAAAGTGACATGCATGTTTGGAGTAATCAATTTTTAGTTGACTTACAACTTCAATATATTATCTCATTAATTAACTCATCGCCAATTAAAACGATAAGGTAGCAGCCAATCTCCAATTGGATTCCACTAATATTTAATCTTTTTTTAATCACATTTATAATTAAATAATTCATTTATAATTAATTATATTATGCATAGTCAGAATAGTAGTTATTATAATAAATAGATAGATGTTCCAGGCGTGATGATCACTTTTCTAAAGGAATTAATTGCCCCATTAGTATACTTTATCTTAAATTAATAAATAAATTAGTTTAAATATATTTTATTATTATTATGAACAAAATATTTATGTTAATTAAATACTTTAGTTAAATTATTAATTTATATAATTGTTTATGTTTTATTTTTACCCGTATGTTACATGATATTCATTATTTTTTATTTTTAGATATATTTATAACCTAAATAATATTGTATATATAATTATAAATAGTATAATATTTATGTTAAATAAATATTTTTATAAATATTATTTTTTTAATTGAAGCTTTGCAATAATTAAATAAAAATTGTTAGAGTAATTATTGCCCGTGTGTTATATGATATTCATTAGTTTTTATTGGCAAAAGCTCCTGTGCACCCGGGCGCACGGAACACTTTCCGTGCGCCTTTAGAAATTTGTGCTAAATTGTATACCTTTTAGAATACAGATGTGTACCCTTTATTTTCTAAAGAAAAATCTGGGCGCACGAACAACACTCCGTGCGCCTTTAGAATTTTGTGTTAAATTGTATACCCTTTAGTATAAAAATGTGCACCCTTTATTTTCTAAAGAAAAAAAAATATTAATGAAAAGTGTATACCCTTTAGAACAAAATTGTGTACCTTTTAGTAATTAAAGTGTATACCCTTTAGACCAAATTAATGTACCCTTACCCATAATACAAAATTTCTAAAGGCGCACGGAATGTGTTCCGTGCGCTCGGGTGCACGCAAGCCTCACTCTTTTTTATTTTAGATATATTTATAACCTAAATAATGTTGTATATATAATTATAAATAGTATAATATTTATGTTAAATAAATATTTTTATAAATATTATTTTTTAATTGAAGCTTTGAGGTAATTAAATAAATTTTTTTAGAATAATTAATTTTTAAATGTTGTCATATAATAAAATGAAAGGAGTGTAACTTATTTATTTTAATGGTGGATCTATTTTTTATTCAATATATTATAATATTTAGATAATTATTTTCTTGAAATAATTAATTGAATAAAGACTTATCAGATATTTTTTAGATAAGAATAAATATTTGGAGATATATAATAGTGATAATAATACATGTTAATATATAATAATAAAATATAAAAATAGAAAGATAATATATATAATATTAAAATAAAAAAAATACAATGATTAACCACATCGTGACACATCATATTTTTAAAAGTTATTCATAGCAGCGTATTCGCAATTAGTATATATAAGATAAGACTTATCATATATTTTGTAGATAAGAATAAATATTTTGAGATATAATAGTGATATAATAATACATGTTAATATATAATAATAAAATATAAAAATAGAAAGATTATATATATAATATTAAAATAAAAAAATAAAAAAATATACAACGATTAACCACATCGCGACACATCATATTTTTAAAAGTTTAATTTATAGCAGCGTATTCGCAATTAGTATATATATATATATATATATATATATATATATATATATATATATATATCATTAATACAAAATTTAAAATCACATGTATGTAGTTAATTGTATACAATATTGCACAATATTAATTAATTATACATTTTCATAATATAAAAATATAAAAAATCTCGATTTTGGAGGAAGTCATAATTTAAGGGTTATTCTAAGTGCACCTACAGATTTATGAGGTAAAATAGAGGGGATAGTAGGTAGTTATTGATTTTTTAATTATTTTATTTTATCAAGTGGTGAGGATTAAATAAAAAATTAATCTAACGACTGTGATTATCTAGGTGCACCGGTACACGAGGTGCATCGTAGTTAAACTCATAATTTAAATAAATAAAACGGTTGCATTGTGCAATCAATTTCAAAATACTACTCCCTCCGTCCGCTTATAAGGTATCAATTTAACTATTTTTGGCATCCACTTCAAAGGTATCCATTTCTCATATTTAGTAAAAAAGTACACACTATGGCACACCACTTCCCTCTAATACAACTACCCACTTTACATATAATAATAATACATTTTAATCCACGTGCAAAAAGCAAATAGATACCTTAGAATCGGATGGAGGAAGTATTTCTTTTACTACTCCTCAATAAACTTCAAAAGTGGTCAAATGTGAACTCTTTTATTAAAAAGGGAAAATGAATTAGTACATTAGAAGGACACATAATGTTATATGACATTTTGATGTGACATTTCATGTGACATCTCCTTATGGAATGACATGTGACGGGGTAGAGAAATCATATTTCTTGCCCTTAGGATTTACTGGTTAACATATAGAATAATTTTTTTTCTCTCTCCTACGTCGGCTACCTGTTGGTACTCATCTAATAGAGTGACACAAGAGATGCCACACCAAAGTGGCAGAGAAGATCTAAACCCCATTTAAAGTAAACGCTCAAAACGATAAAATAGATACATTTGAGATGGACAGAAAGAGTATTACTCCCTCCGTCCCAAATTCAAGTTCACGTTTACTGTAGATACGGAGTTTAAGAAAAGTCACTTTTTGACTTACTTTTGAGGGTAGTATGGTATTTTTGGGTAATAAATAAATGATAAAGTATGTTAGGTGTGTTAAAAAAGTGATGGCAAATTTGAAATTAAAGTATGTTAGAGGGATATTAGTTTGTTGCTTTTTCCTTTTATGGAAGTGTGAAGTTGAATTTGGGACGGACCAAAACGGAAAGTGTGAAGTTGAAGTTGGGACGGAGGGAGTATATTTTTATTTTGGGAGGATTACTACTAGGTACACAAAAAAACCCTAAATTACTATGAGATACAAACATACAAAAGTATTACTACTAGGTACAAAAATATATAGTGATATTCCAATATTACCCCTATTAATGTGCTGCACATAAATATTGTGTGCAGCAAAAGTTCATGTGCAGCAAAGTGTGTGCAGCAAAAAAAGTGTGTGCAGGAAAAAAAAAGTGTGTGCAGCAAAAAAATGTGGTGGTCCGGCGGCGGCGGTCCGGCAGCTTTTCCGGCGGCGGCAGTTTTTCCGGCGACCAGTTTTTTTTTTTTCTTTTTTTTTTTGGACGAACAGTTTTTCCGGCGACCAGCTGCCGGAGCTCCGGCGGCGGCGGCGCGGCAGCTTTCTGGTGACCAGTTTTTTTTTTTTTTTTTTTTTTTTCCTGACAAACAGATTTTCCGGCGACCGGCCGCCGGAGCTCCGCCGGCGGCGGTCCGGCAGCGGCAGCGGTGGTCCGGTGGTGGGTGGAGGTTGGGGTTAGTGTTTTAAAGGTATATGGGTTTAGGGGTATATTTGGTATTTTACTTTAATATTTTGTATTAAATAATAATTATTTTAAATCAATGTATCTAGTAGTAATTAGGGGTACAAAGTGTGTACCTATCAGTAATTATTTCTTTTATTTTTCAATTATAATTAAAAATGTAATTAATTATATTCTATTAACATTAAATTCTTAATTCAAACCATGAATCGCTGGAATAGAATAGATAATACGTTAGAAAATAAAATACACTATAAATTATAAAAGTGTAAATAACTGAAGTCCCTTGGAATTCAACCATTTCCATTAATTATATTTTTATTAACCCCTATATTAATTTCCAAGCAAATAATTGAAGTCTTTTATCCTATTTCAGGATAGAAATTATCCAGCATAATTTTCTTGATACAGAGAAAATATGTGAAAATAAATAGACAAATTTTATGCATAATTTGGTTGTAAAAAATAATGGGCCCCACCTCCAATAATTTCCCATAAATTGGCCCACATGCAATACTATTCATGAAGATTGATCCAAATAAATTAAAGAAGACCACTTGGGTGACCCGTGATCACCCATGACCCTCTCACATGAGGGGGTGGATCCCATATATCAGGGGTGGGCCCCCACCCCTTCATGTAAGAGGGTCATGGGTGACCACGGGTCACCCAAAAATTACCCTAAATTAAAATGTAGTGTGCAAGTAAGTGTTTGTGTTGGACCATTTCAATTGCAAATAGATCTAATCTCACCCTAACAATTTCCTCAATATATCTCAGTGGGCCCATTTACAGTTACACAAAAATTAATTAATGAGTTGTATTATTTATTCTTTATAAATAAATAGTACTACAAAGGTCATCCATCCGGATTTAGTGGCTTGTACTATTACATTGATATTTCGTGTGATTAAAGTTAGTGTTAATGTAATGATATACGTGATAAATTTAGAGTTAGTGATTGGACAAGATTTATAAGGTATAACATTTTATTTTAAAAAATATACACATTAATTACGAAGAGTATAATTTTTTTATTGAGAATGTCGGTTGAAATATAAATAGTATAGAAGTTTAATTAAAAAGGTTAAAAAAAATCTCAGAAAATTTAAAGGTATAAATTCTTATATTAATGGGTATAATATTTAATATTAAAGAGTATAATATTTGAAAAGCGTCAAATTTAGAGGTACAACCCTGAATACTCCGAGTATAAAATGTGGTTGTTTTTTTTAACTAATGTGACATAAATATTAATGATAAAATAGGTTAATGTAATGATTAATTAATTCAATTTTAAGATAATTGTTAAACTTAAAGCATGTAAGCACATGCTTCAACATGTAATTATTTTATTTCCTCTAGATTTTCTTATTTTCCGGAATAACATAGACAACAAAAAGGTTGATCGGGCACTAAATAAACGCTTTTCTAGCATCAATATTTACTGACGGAATTTTATCCTATGGTAATTAATTACAAACGTGCATTACTAATAAAAATTACATTGGGTTTTAGCTACGAATTAACAGATTTTTAATTATTTTATTAAAAGAATAATATCCATTATAATTTATTAATGAATTACAAAAAATTATTATATAAAATACCAATAAAATTATTAATAACAGGCCAAAGGAATTAAATTTTCATTGATAAAAATTTATTAACCATCATTTTTTGAAAAAAAAAAATTACTAAGGAAGTGATATCTTTTCGTAGGCAATTTTTTTTTATAAATTTATATTTTTAAAACCTACAAAAGCTAATATAATGAAATACCCTGTTAATTTTGTTGTAGTGATGTTAGTACTTTATATATATATATATATATATATATATATATATATATATATATATATATATATATATATATATATATATATATATATATATATATATATTACAAACGTGCATTACTAATAAAAATTACATTGTGTTTTAGCTACGAAATGTTAACAGATTTTTAATTATTTTATTAAAAGAATAATATCCATTGTAATTTATTAATGAATTACAAAAAATTATTATATAAAATACCAATAAAATTATTAATAACAGGACAAAGGAATTGAATTTTCATTGATAAAAATTTATTAACCATCATTTTTTGAAAAAAAAAATTACTAAGGAAGTGATATCTTTTCGTAAGCAATTTTTTTTTATAAATTTATATTTTTAAAACCTACAAAAGCTATTATAATGAAATACCCTGTTAATTTTGTTGTAGTGATGTTAGTACTTTATATGTTAAGTAGTATATATATATATATATATATATATATATATATATATATATATATATATATATATATTAATTATACTGTGCACCCGGATGCACTCTAAGATAGGGTGTACCCATTTTAAAAAAAGTATACAAATATAAACAAAAACATATACAATTATTAACAAAAATGTATACAATTTAACTATTAATTTTTTAATAAAAAATTGAGTGTAAAAAGATATACAATTATTAAAAAATATGTATACACTATTGAATAAAAAAGTTATACACATATGAATGCTAATTTTTTTAATGAAAAACTAAGTGCGAAAAAAGTATACAATTAATAAAAAATAGGTATACAAAATAGAATAACATTAATATAAAATATAATAAAATGTTATACACATGGTGCTCCCGGATGCACCTAATATAAAAAAAAAATTAAAGTGAAAATTTACAAGATCTTAGGTTGACTTGCCAAGTAAGCAGAATAATAGTCAGCCCCATTAATTATGTCTCTTGTGGCTGAGTCAACCCGCTCGACGTTAGTAATATCTTGTGGCTGAGTCAACCCGTTAGTGATGTGTTGTGGCTGGATAGCAGATATCCACACACTTGCTATTTGTTACTACTACTAAAGTTCACAGATTGTATTATAGATATGGACTCTAAGAAAAAAATAGGTATATTTTGATATTCTTAAATAATAAAAATATTATAAAATAAGTTATGTGAGTTGTAAATAAAAAAATTAAAATTAAATTATGTTATTGGATTATAATTAGGTTGAGTGTCATCCCCTCCTTTAAGCTTGTTGCTTGTGCAACATTGTGTGTAAACCTGAGTTGAAAAGATCATTCATGAACTAGAATAAATGAAAATAATAATATGTTTTGTCAAATGACCACATTTATGTTTAAGTTGATAGAGAAGAGTATTATTTAAGTATTTAATATTTAATCAAGTCACTTTAACACGTTTTTATATGCAGACAGATTAATTTGTCTCAAGTCTTGCACGAAGGAGTATTATTTAATATTTAATCAGGTTACTCTAATATTTCTGTTCATGTGATTTGCAGGCAGACCAATTTACCTCAGGTCTTGTATATGAATTTTTT
This sequence comes from Pogostemon cablin, assembly GCA_023678885.1. Taxonomy (NCBI): domain Eukaryota; kingdom Viridiplantae; phylum Streptophyta; class Magnoliopsida; order Lamiales; family Lamiaceae; genus Pogostemon; species Pogostemon cablin. Next base: position 25,206,313 of record CM043001.1, on the reverse strand, counting down.
AAATAGGTGTCAGTGATGAACTTTTATTAAGTTATGAATCTGATACATATTAAATGATCAACTCTTTTGAAAACTTAAGATTGTGAGAAGGAGTATTATTTAATATTTAATCAGGTAACTCTAATATCTTTTTAAGGAAGGCAACACTGTGCGACCGTTTTTTAAATTTTTTAAATTAGTTATTATTTTTTAAATTAGTTATCAAATATATTACTCCCTTTGTTTCAAACCAATGCGAATAATTTCTATTTCTGTCCATTCCAATACACTGTAAATGGCAAAATCACTCCATACGTAAACCTCTATTGAATAACAAATTGAATATGCACACAAGATTGTAAATTATGTATGAGTTAATATTATGAGTTAGATATGTACGTACTGAACTCTATATTTTATTTAATAATATATAATTTGTATTTTTAATAAATATATTACTTTTTATATTCAATTTTTTTATTAAAATACTAATAAAAAATTTGTTAAAAATAAGCTAACAAACTATGGTATAATTTTTTATTTATTACTCCAATCATATAATAAACTTCACACTTTTTATTTTCGTCCGTCCCACATTAAACTTCACTACTCAAAAAAGGAAATATAACATCAATTCCCACTCCTAAAGTACATCTTAATTACTACAAATTTACTATTCTCACCTAACATACATAACATACTTTATAATTTATTTATAACTTAAAATACTAAATTACACTTCAAAAGTCAATAAAGTTGGTCAAAAAATAACTTGTCATAAATTCCGTGTCTACAACGGTGAAGTTTATTATGAGATGAAAAAATATATATATTTTTATTAATAGATATATATTTTGAAAGTTGATACATATAATAACTTGCATGATATTATATAAATATATGACATATTCATTAAAAGAAATTAATTTTAGATAAAGTCACTTATGAAACGATGCTTACCTGAAAGATTAAAAACATTGTTATATTGGTAAAATAGGATTATTACAAACTTACTTTCACTGTCAGTAATTATACTTAACATATATAAATGAAAGAGAAGATATATTTACATTAAAGAAGAGGGAAAGAAAACTAAATGATGAAGCAACAGCAAATTATTATGAAAGGATGGAAGATTAGGGTTTAGAATGCATGATAAGAGGGGCAAAGCACATTGAATGCAACGCGGTTTGGGAGAGAGAGAGAGAGAGAGAGGAGAGAGAAAACGGAGGTAACATACACGGCTGACTTTAGGGAATCCATGTAAGAAATTAATGCATTTGCTGTCAACTTTTGACTACTTCTTCTTCCCCCATTACTCTTGCTAGGTCAGCTCCCTCTCTCTCACTCTATATATGCTCCTCAAAACAACCTTAGCCTCATATGACCATTGTCTCTGTTGTCTCAAAAAACTAATAACATTACATACTTTCTCTCTCTCTCATCATGGGAAGGCCACCTTGCTGTGATAAAGTGGGAGTCAAGAAAGGCCCATGGACTCCTGAAGAAGATATCACATTAGTGTCCTATGTTCAACAACATGGCCCTGGGAATTGGAGGGCTGTTCCTACTAATACTGGTAATTTCAATTTTCAACATTTTTAATTCATTAATTTGTTAATAAGTTAATTGCTAATAAATCACTTTTTGTTTGATAATTAGGGTTGAGGAGATGCAGTAAGAGTTGCAGACTAAGGTGGGCTAATTATCTCAGGCCTGGAATTAAGAGGGGTACTTTTACTGATAATGAAGAAAAGATGATTATTCAGCTTCAAGCCCTTCTGGGAAACAAGTCAGTAATTAAATATTTAATTATGTGTAATTAGGGTTTGATTAATAATTGTGGAATTAATTAATTTCAGATGGGCTGCCATAGCTTCATACCTGCCAGAGAGAACAGATAACGACATTAAAAACTACTGGAATACACATCTGAAGAAGAAACTGAAAAAGCAGGAAACAGACCAAACGACGTCGTCTTCCTACTCTCGCTCATCCCACTCTCTCTCTAGAGGCCAGTGGGAGAGGCGCCTCCAAGCCGACATCCACACAGCCAAACAGGCCCTTAGAGATGCGCTCTCCGTCGAAGAAACCGCCAATTTCTCCGATAACACCATCAATGGCGGATTTCCGTACACCAAGCACGCTCAAACGACGTCGTTGTACGCATCCAGCACAGAGAACATCGCGAGGCTGCTGAAAGAGTGGGTGAAGGGTACGCCCAAATTATCGGAGGATTATTCGAGTTCATCCAACGCCACCGCCATGGCTGTGGAATCGAGCTTCAGCATTAATGGAGAGAGAGAAAGTACCGATCTGAAGAGAGAGAGTGAAAACGAAAACGACGCCGTTGATCTGTCCCAAGCATTTGAGTCCTTGTTTGGTTTCGAGTCTATTGAATCCTCCAATTCTGAGGATATTGTTTCAGGATCCACTTCTCCCAGCATCGATACCCGACCCGACCCGAATGGACTCGCCCCGTTATCCGTTTTTGAGAATTGGCTTCTCGATGATCAAGGGAAGGAGTACTACCTGGAGAACTTCTCATTCGATGAAAAATATCCTAATTTATTTTAGAATTTTTTCGAGTGTTAAGAAAAATTTTAGGCCTAACTTAAGTTACAAATTTCTACCTATTTTGTATTAAGTCTAATTTCGTATTTTAATTTATCATTACACCCTATGAATTCATTATTTGGTGTGTAATGATGAAATAAAATGCGAAATTAGATGGTACAAGAGATAATAGGATCTCTTTTCGGACATTAAGGTACTTTTTTTGCTTCACTTTCTTGTCCTAGATAGTCTATGGCCTCCCAAGATTAATGATTGATGTTAATCATTTGGTTTAATTAATTATAACTAGTTTATATACCTATTTTTTTTATTCGTGAATGATTTAATGTAGAAATGAAAATTTAATCACATTTTTTTCACGCACAATATTTCTTTGAAAAGATGTTAACTTTTATTTAAAAATAAAAAAAATGGATAAAATTAATTATCGATCTCTAACCCTCACACCGCGTCTCATTTCATACAAATTAAATTTACTTTATTTATAATAGTACCAAGTAACTTAATTAATTCTTTAAAATAGTTCATATATAGTTTTTAAACTTTTACAAAAAAATGTTAATTTTTTTTTAAAATGTTTCTTTTTTTCTAATTCTATGTGATGTTAATACTAATTGGTGTTTTTATAAAGTTATGGAACAAAATAGGTAAAAAAATTGTTTTGGGATAAAATCACAACAAAAATTTAAAAATTTAAATATTTTCAAATAAAGTAGAAAAATACGAACCGCTTGTGTTTTAAACTCTAATTTTCTACTGTAGTTGTATATATGTTTTAGCAATTATTAGATATTTATTGATTTTAATTTGGATTTAGGGTAGACTTTTATTTCCTTCAATTTATTGATTTAATTTGAAATATTAAATGCTGGTAGTGAGTGTGTCAACCTAATTAATTCAAACAACTTACTTTCCCCCCTTAAATTTACTAATTCAAGGCAAAGTGAGTGACAATTAATACAGATAAATCATAAATGGTTTTAATTAATTGGTCACAACTTATTTGATTAATTAATTCTTATTATAATCTTAATCTTTTTTCATTCATAATCAAAAGTGGTAATTACTTTTTTTCTTGAAAGATCTTTTTCCTTTTTGGTAAACAGATTAGTAGACGAACTTACCCTAAAATTAGAGCTTAATTAACTTCTGAAACAAAATGTCACGTAATTAATTAATTTCCCACCTTTTTTCATTGTAACGTTTTGTTGTCCATATAAATATGGCAAAGACTCTGTGATTATCTCACATAATTTTAGTGAGACATATAATAAATGAATCATTTTACTATGAAAAATGAAATTCAATTGATGATAAATAATAATAGTACTGTGAATTATTTCATGAATAATTTTTAATATAAATAAAAATTGATAAATTTTTAAAAGAAAAGTGATAATATCTTAAATATAAATTGATAACCAATTACAAAAGCGTAAATTTGTCTCATCGCAATGCTGCCACACACCAATACACATTTAGTATTAATCCTGCTTCATTTATTATGTTGGGTATACATATTGATTAATTGGGCTATATATATATTTTTATATATTGCAATATTTAATTTAATATGTAGTACTCAAATATTAAAAAAAAAAAAACATAGAACATATATATTGGATGGAGTACTGCTCAGTATACCAAATGATAGAGACTGATGGTCTAAAAGTTATGAATTATTGCAAAAACTACTAATTGATTAATAATGTACAAACTATATATTTTTTATATGCTATCATATTGTTTCTGCATTGACATTAATTCACCATTATATACACACACGGTTTAGCCATAAATTTATAATTTGCATTATTTTGTGGTATTATTGTACAATAAATAGTATTTTGTATGTAAATAATTGATTTGGTATACATCCATTCATTAATTGAACCATATTTAAAATATGCATATAGGTTTGCTCAATTTATTTTATCATGATTAAACAAAACAGTGCAAATCTATTGACGGGATTGTCAGAATTAAGGTCTTCCACTTTCCTTGTATAATTGTTACTCTTATCGGCACCAACGCTACGAGCTTCCGAAATACAATGGGATCTTCATAAAGTTGATCGTTATGAATGTTACGAGGAATTTGATTGGGAGATTTAATGGCCCCGAACGCTGATGATTGCTTTTTGTAAGAGAATTAAAAAGTATAATATTTTAATGTGTTGTGAGATAAGAGATATACTTATATTTTAATTTTAATGTATAGTGTATAATTATATTAGTATTATGTACTGGTCCTATATAAATATATTAATTGCTCTGTGTGGGTCTTATTTACTAATAAAATGAAATGTAAACTTTATAATGGGACGCTCAGAATGAAAATAAATACTTCCTCAGTTCCGTTTCAATGTTTACGTTTACTTTTTGCACGTTGATTAAGAAGTGTAATATTTTAATAGATAGTGGGTGAAAAAATATAATATTTAATGTAAAGTGGGAAGGTGTATTAGTGTTGGATGATATATTAATTGTTTTAGGTGGGTCCCATATTTCAAAAAGGAAAACGTAAATATTGAAATGGAACGCGCAAAATAAAAACATAAACATTAAAACGGGAGGGAGTAAATGTTATGATAGGGGGACAGAGGTAGTATTTGGTAATAACTTGAGATCTAGATTCGTGCATTCAGGTTGGACTCAATCCAATTTTTATATCCTTTATTTATTGAATGTTATGTATCCTTTATACTCCCTCCGTCCGGCGGCGTAAGAGGATTTTTGTTTTTTTACGTAAATTAAAGAGTATTATTATTTTATGTGTAGTGGGTAGTTGTATTAGTGAGAGTATGAGTCCCATATTTTAATTATATTAGAAGGGGTGTGTGTGTCACATGTGTGTAAAAAAGGAAATGGGACCCTTTGGGTGGGACGATCAAAATGGAAAAAGACCCTCTTTAAATGGAATTGATGGAGTATAAAACATGTACTCTTGAATTTTTAGAATGTAATACTCTCAATGTATATCTTTTTAATTTGTGCTGATGAATTTCTAGAAAATTCATTAACCTAGATAATCTTTTAAGAAATGGTGGAGAAAAGTGAAGCATAGGGATTAATAATTAAAGGCTTGAACTTGAGTAAAACCATTGAAGTGGCCATGTGAAATGTATTAAAAGTATTATTATTATATATTTATTGGATAGTTGTATTAGAGAGAAGTTTTCTATATGATAGACCCTTACTAAAATGAAAATATGGCTCAAAATAATAAAATGGATACTTCTAATATGACCAAAGGGGTTGTATAATATTCGATAATTAATAAGTGCACTCTTTTTAGTTTAATAAGAAAAACATATATAATTATTGAATTTGTGTTAAAAAAATATACATAAAAAGTATGTGGTACTTTTTTAAATTACAATAAATTATTACTCTTAATTAATGTGTACTGAAAAATGTGCGGAAAAAGTTGGAATGTATGTTCTTGAAATTTTGAAAATCAAATTTCGAAAATCTTAAACATAATGGTTTTTAAATACTAAAATCTTCATGGAATTGGATTTCTGTTAAAGTCTAAAGAATAATAAACATCCACTAGAGCATCAGAGTAAATAGATAATTAATTTAAGATAAAATATTTTGCGATACATATATTAAAATTGTATGGTATTTGTTACAGGTAAATGGTATGGATAATTAAAGTATGTTTTTTAAAATATAATGGATGATATATTAAAATATGAATTAAAAATATTATAATATAATTCATCATAAATATACTTTAATTATCAATAAATATATTTTTTAATTATATAAAAAATACATTTTAATAATATGTAGATATGTCTCACAAACTTTCTCACATACATTCATGTTCTCATAACGTTCTAAAATAATACTCAGACTAAGTATATATAGAGCCGCAAAAGACTTTATATTTTTGGTCCTCCCCTTTTCTAAATAAATAAATAAATAAATATATATATATATATATATATATATATAACCATCGATCATCCCTTTCTTATGTTAGAGAAAAAGGAGGGAAAAAAAGAAGTTACAAATTTAGTCAAACATAGTATACAAAAAGTCATTGAAAATTAGGTGCAAGATACGTATAAATTGAAGTCGATGATAAACAATAAATAAATAAATACATAAATAAAAACAAAAAAAAAACAAAAAAAAGAGGTAATTAAATGCAAAATGATTCCAGTTCATACGTGCATGTCTAATTTGCATCCAAAATAGTATTCATAGCATAAATCAAATGAATAAATTAATAAAAGGGTAATATCACATTTTTTTAATATTTTCTAATTAATTAATATAATTTTGAATGAATAGACGTTAAAAGAGTAAAACGAAAATATCGTAAACTTTAAATATAAAAGATACTCCCATTGAAATGGAATGTGTTTTTTCATTTTAGTCTATTATAATACAAGGTGTGTATTTTTCTTTTTAGTAAAGGAAACTCACACATATTAATTACTTCTCATTGTCATACTAATACACTTACTCACTTTACATTAAAATATTATTTCCCTCATTTCACTATATATTAAAATATTATATCCCTTAATCTACGTGCAAAAAGCAAATACATACGTTTTAACGAGACCGAACGAGTAAGTTCTAAAAGCTTGAAATGGAATCATTGCTAATGAACAGTGAGTTTTGGGGTCATTAAATTAATTGAATTACGGATCGATTATCGGTGAAAAAAAAAATTAATAAACCATAAAGGGTAAAATAGTAATATTGAACCGGTTAAGTAAAACTATGATTCGTAGAATTGATTCGAATAAATATTCATATGGTATATTCAATATTGGCTGTCAAATAGGAGTGTATCACAGGATCAATTGCACTGTTTGGTGAGGAATGCTAGACCTAACTTTTTTATTATGATTTTCGAATTAAAATAAAGAAATTATCATGTGGGAAGAAATCAGCAGCAGGGGATAATTGCCTTTAATTTAAAATGACAACATGTGAAATTATTTAATCTCTTTACTCCATAATAAAAGTTCCAAAGGAAAAGAAGAGGTCTATATTAAAAATAAATAAATTGATTAATTGTATAATTTGTAGTGCACGTTTCCATTTTCAGTTTATTTGATTATATATGTTATTATGTTACCTACACAATAATGAAGTTATCGGCCACACACTGAATAAGTGAGAAACATTTGAAAAAATAACTTTTTATACACTGAAAAATAAATCTAAAATATAATTTCAATAGGCATAATATTAAATAAAAAAAAAAAGGAAAAAGAAAAAAGCGAAGCCTTAGAATTGTTGTAAAGGATAAAAAGTAAAAGGGCATAAAACAATCCCTATGAAGACCTCGTAATTAACACAAAAAAAAACTACTCGCTCCGTCTCATAAAAGTTGACACATTTTTCTTTTTGGCTTGCCTCATTAAAGTTGACATATTTCATTTTTAATACATGAAACCCACACAAAAACAATTAATCTATTCTCATGGCCCCACATATCACCTCTAATATAACTACCCACTACACGTTAAATATTATTTCTCTCACTTCACTTTACATTAAATTATTATACTCCTTAATCTCTGTGCCCAAAAAAAATTATACCAACTTCTCCGGGACGGAGGGAGTAGTATTTTTTATCAACAGTAAAAATCTTAATTCTATTATTAAATTGGTTTACCAACGGATTAACAATGGATTTTGTTGGTAAAGTGATGGTTGATACATTTTTAAAAACGAAAAATCAATTCCGTTGGTAAATAATTCTGTTGGTAATCCATTGCTAAAAATTCTGTTAGTAATTTATATAAAGATTCTCTTGATAATCAGTTGTAATTACCAATGGATTGAATTCCGTTGATAAATTCCGTTACTAAAAAATATAGTGTAAAACATTAGTACTTATTTAAAATTCAGAAAGACAATAAAAAATCGTATGGAGAAAAAGGAATACAGAGTGAACAGATGAAAGAAATAAAATGTGCGAAATATTACAATCAATTTGAGCAAGAGTTGCTTTGGCTTCCATACAGAGATAGTAATGCATTAGAAACTAAAAAAAATTATATTTAAGTATAATTGTAAAACGTACTCAGTTTCTCATAAAAAAACCATACTTTAGTTATAAATTGAGTGCGTTTTGCAACAATATTTTTATATAATTTTCTTTTTTGTAATTTCTTAAAGGTGAAAATTAATTTGTAGAGTAAATTGTGGAATATCTAACAAGATTAACTATTTTTTTTTTGGGTAAATTCACTATGTATCTACACATAGAGTAATTCTTGACATCATGATCAAATGGATGGTAATTTAATTGATTGTTAAAAATTAATTAATTAATTAATTACTATTTAAATAATAATAAAGAGGGAGTGAAATTAAGCTTATTTGTACATAGAATTAAAAGTGATGGGATTAAATGAGAATTATTCCACGTTGAATGACGGTTGTAACTCCTTAATATTTATCAATCCAATACCGTTATAAAAAATAAAAACTAATGAGTAATTTTTATTTATTTATTTTTTAAGGAAAAGAAAATTTCATTTCCAAATGTACAAGAAATACTTCTGATTACTCCGTCTAATACAAGTAGAAACCAAGCATAATTGTCTAAGCAAAAATAACCATAATAATTAACTATCTTCCAAGCACTCAAAATCAATCACCAAAGAATTATATAAGATGACTAAGAGGTGATATGACCACTCTTAATAACATGATCCATGACGATATTCTTCATCTTCCAAGCATGCAAATATCACAATTGCGCTTTAATTTCATTTACGAGTTTCCCATTTCCCATCATTAAAACTAAATAGTTTCTTTTTTTTCAGATAAATCACACAACACACATCCATAATCCAGCCATAAACTATTTCTCTATTTTCTTCAGTGGAAGATTACTAAAGTGCAAGAAGTGTACATTTGGGTCATTTGACATTGGTGTTTGGTAGCCTATCCATTTCAAACTTTCTTGCCAAATTATTGAGGACTTTTCGCATTCGGAGAAGAGATGATGTATTTCTTCCGGGACTGTTTTGCATAATGACAAACAATTTGTACCCCCATAGTCAAACTTCATCTCCGTTGAAGCTCCACTGTCATTGGTATTCTTCTTTTCAAGGTTCTCCAGGCATGAATTTAATTTTCAAAGAAGCATCACTTTCCCACAATCTTTTAAAGATTTTAGACTCCAAATCTCTTCTTTCATTGGCCCTTCTGTGTAAAAAATGGTAGACTTCTTTTATGTAGCAGCCTCCTTATTTGCTCACTCTCCATTTTCAGCTATCTTGGGTGTCTTTCTTCAAGCATACCCTGTTAAGAATTTCAAGAAATTCGTTAGTGGACTCAAACTCCCACTGTCTTTCTTCAAATCACCACACTCGCACAGATGTGTGTGTGTCACCGACGGCTTTGAGCCTTGGCCTCATAGCCCACTTATCTTTTGGGCAAAAGTCAAACCACGACCCAATCAAGTCATGCAGTTGATGAGTGTGTAAATTCACGAATCTTGCGCTTGGATTTGTGCTATTATGAAGTGTTTGAAGGTTGTAATCGATTGTAAACCAATATATATTGTGAAAAGCTACGGATCAGGTGTTGTTGAAGCCATTTGAGTGATTTTTCGAAGGAAATCAGAATGGAAGTATTGAAATCTGAAGAAAGAAAGTCGAAGCCATCCGTTGGGCGAAACAGGAGTGCAATTCAACCTAAAGGAGATCAATTCGACCAGCTCTTCAGGTCGAATTAGCAGCACACATGAGCAGAAGGTTGATTCGACCACGACAGGGGCGATTCGACCTGGGCATCAGGTCGAATCAAGGTCAAATTAGTCGACAGAGATGTCAATTCGACCTCGTCACTTCGATTCGACCAGGGCAGTTGGTCGAATCGAGCACCTAGGACTTACAGTAGGCAAATTCGACCTTCAATTCAACTTGTGGTGGTTAATTCGACCTGTTGCTGAAGTCGAATTGAGGCTCGAGAACTTAACATATCTATATTTTTACACCGTCAATGCGTGTGATCACTTAAAAAGCCCATTCCAGGCCTAGGAGACGTAATTACAAGTATAAAAGAAGGCTTATGCAGCATCATAGGGGGTAATTGATTGAATCTATCATACAAGAAGATGTGGAGATCACGTAGAGTTGGGAGGAGATCGATCGTCCGTCATCCGGAGGGGCTGTGACAGAGGTTCCGCTGGAGATTCAAGTAAGATCGGTCCAACTAACCATGATTATTCTTAGATCAATCATGGCTAGAGCCGCTTCGGTAGTTCTAGGTTATGAAGGTTTCATGAGTTAATTTGTCTTTCATGTGTAAACTCCGTACAACACTACTTGTTGTTTATTTTATATAAGATTGCGCGTTTTTAATCCATACTCACGGTCGTTTTGTACATCAATAATTGTTGTGTAGAGTCTGAATACATAACTTGGTTATTGGTTGAGTGTGTTCACTGCTGAGCAGGGTTTTATGTTATAATTCTAAGTGAAGGGATTCTGAAGTCTTATTAGAACTATCTTATATGAATACTTGTTAATTGAATCATATTCAGGTTAATAAGTAGGATAAAGAGTATAATTTCATAGTACATATAAAGGGAGATCATATCGGGTTAGAGTACTAAGTGCACGAAAAATAATTAATACTGATAGTACCTAGAAAGAGGGTGAATTATATCTCTTTCTCTGAGGATATTCACACGTGTCATACGCATATTTATTTGTGTCTATAGAGTGAATTTGCATGGTTTAGTGATGCGTCCATAAACCATAAGGCAAAGTCGGACACCGTCACATGGAAGATGAATTAATAAGTGGAGCTGGATGACCTGACGAACTACCTACTATCTTACTTGATCACAACTCACTTATCTCTTCTCTTGTTATTTTTACTTGCTATTTCAATTAATATTTGTTACTTAATTTCAATACCACAACCATTATATTTCCAACATAGTCTTAGTTTACTAGAATATAATTAAATTGATATTTATCCGTCCCTTGGTTCGATATATAACTTGGTCACATTCGAAACTACAATTGATATCCTTCATACTTGAGGATTAATTGTATGTTAAGAAAACGCCCATCAAGTTTCTGGCGCCGTTGCTGGGGACGGTATAAAATATCTTTTTATTATTTCTAGTTTAATTAGGACTATTTTAATTCGTGTTTTGTGTTCTAGCTCTTAATCTTTTCAGGTGTATGCACACAAGATCAAAGCAAGGTAAATTAGAGCCTTATAATCCTGAGATCAGAGTGTCAACCAAGAAGAATAAGAGTAAGATTCAAAGTAAGAAAAAAGATCTAACTACATCTCTGAATTTTGGAGTTGAAGTGGACGAACCGAACTCGAAAGCGACTGAAACTATAGTTGATCCAAACGCAGTAGCAGAGGAAGTCGACATGGCCAACGAAAGGGCCAATCCGGATAATATAGCCATCCGTGAAGTCTTCAAGAATAACAGGGCTGGAAATATTGGGCTTCTAGGAGCAAGGGGGCTAATGCGGACTTCGATCTTCATCCCGCTCTTATTAGCATGATAGAAAAGAACTCTTTTGCAGGAGGGTCTTTCGAGGATCCGCAGCAGCATCTAAACAAGTTCTTGGGCTATGCAAGTACTCAAAAAGACGCAGGAGAATATGAAGATGCTAGGAAGATCCTCTTGTTTAAATTGTTGCTTACTGAAAGGGCGAGAGATTGGTATGACACTATTAATGCAGCTGAATGCACTACTGGGGAGCAATTGAAGTTAAAGTTCTTGGAAAGATACATGCCACCTTCGAAGGTGTTCAAGATGAAGTAAGACATTAACCAATTTGCTATCGGTAGTGGAGAGAAGTTTCATGAAGCTTGGGACAGATTCAAGGACATGCTTCGTAAGTGTCCTCAACATGGGCTATCTAAAGCTCAGTATATCAGGATATTCTACAATGGATTGGACTGTGATTCACGTGTGTTATTGGATGTTTCTTCTAATGGAGTATTGCTTACTAAGTCATCCGTAGAGGCCAAGAAACTTTTTGAAGATATTTGGATGAACTCAAGAGATTGGCCAACTGATAGAGTGAGAGGCACTTACGTCCTTGGAAAGGTGGCTATGGTTGAACATGATATGGTGAAAACAAGTAGAGAAGATGAGATCGTCTCTAGCTTGTCGAATATCAATAAGCTACTTGAGTCCCAACAAAAGAAAATCAGTGATATATCTCAGCGCGTACCAATCATGCAGCAGGAAGTTATTAATGATGGAATGATCCAAGAGGAGATGGAAGAAGCAAACTATGCTATGGGCCAAAGTATTCAAGGAATCAGGTTTCAAAATCAGGACAACCGGAATTACCAAGGGAACTACAACAATCGTGGTCCCCCGGTTAATTATCAACAGCCTAGGAGGCTGGAGTTTTCATGGAGTAATCCTAACAATGCAATTCAACCTCCGATAGGTGTTGATCTGGGTGCGAAAGTGGAAGAAGGAAAGCCAGGTTTCGAGGATACGGTGAATAGGTACATGGCTAGGAATGATGCTAGAGTGGATCGTCTTGAGGCCAAATTAGAGAAGAAGATTTATGCAAACCATGAGGATTTGTCCAAGCAAGTGAAGGACCTTACATTGTTGATGGGGGAGATGTCAGGAAGTGTTAACAAGCTCACTCAAACAATTGAGAAAGGAAAGCTCACGTTGCAAAATATTGAGAATCCAAATTACTGCAACGCCATCACATTGAGGTCTGAAACACAGTACGAGAGATCGATAAGGCCGAAATTGAAATTGGACACATCGAGGGCTCAATTCGACCCTAATTCGACCAACACCATAGGTCGAATTCAATAGGGGAGGTCGAATTGGACGCCTGGACGTGATTTGGAAGCATCAGAGCCTCGATTCGACCAAAATCCAGTCAATTCGATCTGGCTCCCAGGTCGAATTGAGGTCGAATCCACCCTTTCGGAGCACTCTATTTCGTCATAAGCCCAATTCGACCAGCAGCCATCCAATTCGACCAGACCTTCAGGTCGAATTGAGGTCGAATCGGAGGGCAGAAATCTTACAATGAGCCGATTCGACCATGGGGACTTCAATTCAATCAGACCTTCAGGTCGAATCCAGGTCGAATCAGAGATACAGGTGAGAACCATGTTCCAAGTGTTCAATTCGACCACTATGTGCCCAATTCGACCAGAGCACCTGGTCGAATCGAGGTCGAATTATCTCGTTTCGCACTTGTATTTTCACCGAACACTCCTCATGATGTGAACATTACTCCATTGGTTCTAAATGAGCAGAATACTGAGATCATAGCAGAGAAGAAGTGGGAAAGAACCAAGAGGTTGAGAGCCAAAAAGGATAAAGAGGAGAAGGTTGAGCGTGATGAATGAGGTATTCCCAAAACAAAGATACCTCCGTCGTTTTCTTATAAGCTGGTTAAGAAGGAATTGGAAGAGAAGTTCAAGATGTTTTCAGATATCATGAATAAGATAAGCTTGAGTATTTCTTTCTCTGAGGCAATATTGGAGATGTCGTACTATGCCTGATTCCTTAAGGATATACTGTTAAAAAAGAAAAGCTTGAACGGAGTTGAGACAATGAACTTGTCTGAAAATTGCAGCTCAATTATCCAAAGGAAGCTGCCACAGAAGATGAAGGATCCGGGAAGCTTTACTATCTTATGTGAGATTGGAAAAGGGCTGGCACGACGAGCCTTGTGCGATCTTGGGGCAAGTATCAATTTGATGTCATTGTCTATCTTTCAAATATTTGGTTTGGGGAAGTTATCTCCTACAATAGTTGCTCTACAATTGGCGGACAGGTCGATGACGTTTCCGAAAGGTATCATTGAAGACGCTCTTGTTAAAGTGGACAAACTAGTATTTCCTGTGGATTTTCTTGTACTTGAGATGGAAGATGACAAGGATAATATCCCTCTTATCTTGGGGAGACCTTTCCTTTCTACTGCTGGGGCCATGATTGATGTTCAAAAGGGGGAGCTTAGGTTACGGATGGATAAAGAAGAGGTCCTATTCAACATTGACAAAGCAATGAAGATGCCTACAGAGTCGCAATGTCATAGTATTGATGTGGTAGAGGAGATTGTGAAGGAAGATATGTCTTTGATCCTGTCTAAGAATCCTTTTGAGACATTCTTGATGGAGTCTCTTACTTATCCTACTACGGAGCTTGATGATCTTTCCAATGAGGAATGTATTGAATATCTTGAGAACTTACTTGCTTTGGGTGATGACAGGTATGTATTGGAGAAATCTAAGGCTGAGAAGAAGGATGTAAACAAAGAAAGAGAAGATGATGCCTACTTGAAGCCTCCTAACTTACCACCGGATACCCACAAATTTGAAAGTCCTTTCTCTCTTTCTTTATTTTGTGATCAATTTATCCTGACTTTGATCTTGATGGTGATAGGAGTGATTCCGAAATTGAGTGGAAAATTGACAGGAATGAGATGAGAAAGTTTGATAAAGGAGATTCTACTAATCGTATGGTACCAAAGAAAGGTAAGGTGGTAAGTGTGGATGATAAGATGGGGAAAAAGCATTGAAAGGTAAAGATGAAAGAAGATCGCCCTCTTAGTCAGTAGTCTACATGTTCTGCATTCCGTCGTGACTCTCCGACATTAAACAAGAGCGTCTGTTAGGGGCTTTCCCTCCCGTTTAATTACTTTATTTCTTTCGTGTGAGTAAGAAATTTTTATATTTGAAGTGCTTACTTATCGGCAATTACATCTCTTTACAAACTTAGTTTCGACTATAGTTTCTACTAAGTTTGGGGGTGTGATGTACTTACCTCAATAAGCACCGATAATATAATCTTTTCTTTGTAACATTTGTTAGGGGAGTTGATTTTTTGTGGCATATTTAAAACTTTAATCGGTTTTTATGTGTCAATTTTTGCAATTTGCCTAATATTTAGTGGTGTTTTGTTTCGTGTTTTGAGTTGTTTGCGGAGTTACTCATGAATGTTAAGTTTTAGGATTGATTCTTGATGACGTTATGCTCTATTTTGGTACCTAATATTCATTTTTAAGCTTGAAGTGTGTAGGAGATGAAGAAAACTTGATTTTAGAGCATCAGTGAGCAAATTCGACCAGAGATCCAGGTCGAATCAAGGTCGAATCAGAGTGTGCAAACTTCCAGTGAACCAATTCGACCACGACTGTTTCAATTCGACCAGCAGCTCAGGTCGAATTGAGGTTGAATTGAGGACCAAAAACTTATAGTGTGTGGATTCAATCTGAGGCATGTCAATTCGACCAGGGGACCAAGTCGAATCGAAGTTGAATTGAAGGTGAAAGTTGTCCAGAAGGTCA
The DNA here is from genome assembly GCA_023678885.1 of Pogostemon cablin. Classification (NCBI taxonomy): domain Eukaryota; kingdom Viridiplantae; phylum Streptophyta; class Magnoliopsida; order Lamiales; family Lamiaceae; genus Pogostemon; species Pogostemon cablin. The sequence continues at coordinate 25,190,451 of CM043001.1, read as the reverse complement.
ATTCGACCACGATGAAGTTAATTCGACCTCGTAGACAGGTTGAATTGGGGTCAAATTGAGCCAGCCATGGGCAGAACAAAAGACACATCAGTGATCTGTACCGGAGTGTGGAGCGAAGCTTGATGAGATGAGTGATGATGATGATGAGGATGATGATGCTCCGGAGGAGTAGAGCTGCAGGTTTTTTGTGTCCTCCGATTCATCTCATCTCTATTCTTCTTTTATCTTTACAGGATGGGTGTGTCTTGCATGAGTGGCATGTGCTTTATTTGCTATATTTGATCATCTCGGATGTGGATTGTGAGGAGTGACTATGATGCATGAGTTGGGATTTGTAGAGATGCTTGCATGATTGATTTTGATATATGGGTTCATGGATTTTGTGCATTCATATGTTCATGTGTTAATTTTCATTGATGAGAAGCATGTACTATGAGGAGTACTTAGGATTCTATTTACCCGTGTGAGGATTTGAGCCTTTTAATCATGCTTGATCATGATAGTTTATTCTTAAGAGAATCATTCATATGAACGTATTCTAGAACTTGGCTTGGAGTCTTGGGTGAGATTTACAATTGGTGAATTGCTAGGATATGATCTCAGGCCATTCTTGGTTACTTGAGTTACCTAGCCAAATTTTACCTTCCCATTGATTATGCATATCTTTGGTAGTCCCGTTTGAGCCTTTAAAAGCTTTTTCTTTGGCAAGCCGAATAAAAGAGCCTTATTTTACCTTTACTTGAGCTTGTTTAAATACCCTATTCATTGGTAGAGAGTTGAGGTAAATAAGTGTTGCAAGAAGAAGAAGGATTATAGAATGTGGTTGAGTAAAGTAAGAGAAGTGTATGGTTAAATCTTGTTTAGGGGTAGTGCCTGAAATTGGTACCCCGATTGCTGTTAAAAAGGGTAGTGCCTACAATCGGTACCTGAGTAATCAAAAGAAGAATGATGTTGAAGCAAAAAAGAGAAGGAAAGTTCGAAAATTGCAAGTGCAAGAGAAGAAATTGGAGGAGAATATGTAGCTGAATGAAGAAAGCGAGAACCTCGAAGATAACTCTCTACTAGTGTTTGAGTCACTTATCTAAATTTTCCTACCCTTTCCAAAGAGCCAACATTACAATCCAAAAACAAGTCCTTTGTGATCCTAGTCATTAGTTGATTGTGAGTTGATTTTTGAGACCCTTGTCAAGCTTATGGTTACGCGTTCATATAGATTGAGTATGAGTGTATACACTAGCCTGTTAAGTGCGATTAGTACTTGAGTGAGAGAGTAAACACTTAACTTGTAAACTAGATGGCTTAGTACTCTGAATGATAATATGATTGGGTGATGTTTTGCATGAATGATATATATGATGCAGGAATACTTGTTTTTAATTGATGAAGTTACATGTGTAATATGTTTTGTACTTGGTGATTCTTGTGAATTATACACGACTTCTTGGTTTGATTGCATTATCTCGGGATGAGCAACATGTAAGTTTGGGGGTTTGATGAGTGTGTAAATTCATGAATCTTGTGCCTAGATTTGTGCTATTATGAAGTGTTTGAAGGTTGTAATCGGTTGTAAACCGATATATATTGTGAAAAGGCACGGATCAGGTGTTGTTGAAGCCATTTGAGTGGTTTTTCGAAGGAAATCGGAATGGAAGTGTTGAAATCTGAAGAAAGTAAGTCGAAGTCATCCGTTGGGCGAAGCAGGAGTGCAATTCGACCTGAAAGAGATCAATTCGACCAGCCCTTCAGGTCAAATTGGCAGCATACATAAGCAGAAGGTGGATTCGACCACGACAGGGGCGATTCGACCTGGGCATCAGGTCGAATCGAGGTCGAATTGGTCGGTGGAGATGTCAATTCGACCTTGTCACTTCGATTCGACTAGGGCAGTTGATCGAATCGAGCACCTGGGACTTACAGTAGGCAAATTTGACCTTCAATTTGACTTGTGGTGGTTAATTCGACCTGTTGCTGAAGTCGAATTAAGGCTCTGGAACTTATTATATCCGTATTTTTACACCATCAATGCATGTGATCATTTAAAAAACCCATTCCAGACCTAAGAGACGTGATTACAAGTATAAAAGAAGGCTTATGTAGCATCATAGGGGGTAATTGATTGAATCTATTATACAAGAAGACATGGAGACATAGAGTTGGGAGGAGATCGATCGTCCATCATCCGGATGGGCTATGACAGAGGTTCCGCTGAAGATTCAAGTAAGATCGGTCCAACGAACCATGATTGTTCTTAGATCAATCATAGGCTAGAGCCGCTTCGGTAGTTCTAGGGTTATGAAGGTTTCATGAGTTAATTTGTCTTTCGTGTGTAAACTCCGTACAACACTACTTGTGGTTTATTTTATATAAGATTGCGCGTTTTTAATCCATACTCACAGTCGTTTTGTGCATCAATAATTGTTGTGTAGATTCTGAATACATAACTTGGTTATTGGTTGAGTGCGTTCACTGCTGAGCAGGGTTTTATGTTATAATTCTAAGTGAAGAGATTCTGAAGTCTTATTAGAACTATCTTATATGAATACTTGTTAATTGAATCATATTCGGGTTAATAAGTAGGATAAAGAGTATAATTTCATAGTACCTATAAAGGGAGATCATATCGGGTTAGAGTACTAAGTGCACAGGAAATAATTGATACTGATAGTGCCTAGAAAGGGGGGTGAATTATATCTCTTACTCTGAGGATATTCACACGTGTCATACGCATATTTACTTGTGTCTATAGAGTGAATTTGCATGGTTTAGTGATGCGTCCATAAACCACAAGGCAGAGCCGAACACCGTCACACGGAAGATGAATTAATAAGTGGAGCTGGATGACCTGACGAACTACCTACTATCTTACTTGATCACAACTCACTTATCTCTTCTCTTGTTATTTTTACTTGCTATTTCAATTAATATTTGTTACTTAATTTCAATACCACAACCATTATATTTCCAACATAGTCTTAGTTTACTAGAATATAATTAAATTGATATTTATCCGTCCCTTGGGTTCGATATATAACTTGGTCACCTTTGAAACTACAATTTATATCCTTCATACTTGAGGATTAATTGTGTGTTGAGAAAACGCCCATCAGCAGTCCGTGAAGTTCGCACTCTCTCTCTCTCTGCGGCAGATTCAATGAATCTGTACACTTAAACATGTGGGGAGACGATTCTTATAGATTTTTGCTGAAATCGTCACTCGCATTACTGTGACATGTTTTTTCTTGCAAAAAAAGATTCAATCTTGACTCGACTTGTACATGTTCTCTTGAAGATTCATACACCATCTTTAACCATTCCTCATGACACTTGAAGATTTTGCATGAAGGCATTAAAGAGTAATTATAAAATTTAGTACTTAATATAGTAGTTTTTAAATTTAATATATATCTTCTTTCCTTAGTTATTACCCATACATTTTTTTTAACAATTAGTTAATTTCATAGTAGACCAGATCTCTAAAATATTTCGACTATAGTTTAAATTTTAACTAAAATTTAAATGTCCTAATATATGTATAATTTTTATAAAAAACCTAGATAGCAGTTTGCCCCCCTTATCACACTTTATAGAGACTTTGTGAGTCAATATTGTTGAAAATATTGTGATAATTTATGGTGGTACAGCTGTGCAAAACTCAGTAGAAATTAAGGTATTAATAAAATTAAGTGGACAGATATATTCACATGGATGTCTTTGCACAACAAATGACACAACCATGTGTGTTCTCATCCAATTTCCACACATTGCTTTCTCTCTAAAATTCTCACCATGTGCTCACCAAATGCTATCTTTGTTTTTAATTTGGAAAATATACTTTTTAATATCATCTTGTGATCAATACTTTACTCATCAACATTATGGATCACAAGTATTCAAGTTATCAACTATATTATTGAGATGTATGAAAAAGTGGGTATCGTATTAGGATGTGGTTAAGAAAGGTATTTTTATCATTTTTTTTTTATCATTTTTAATAAAAAGAAAGTGTAAAATACTTTTAAGGATGGAGTACTGAGTATTAATTGATCCTCCGTTTGGATTTTTTTTTTCTATTTCTAGCTCAATTTTTTCAAAAATAGAATATAGTATTTGAATCAAGTTTTTTTTTTTTAATGTTTGGATTTTATTAAAGCTAGCATTATCTTTTAATTTTGTGGTTATCCAGATTTTTCTTTTTGTCCTAATTGCTTTCAAATTGAAAACTATATATAATTTAAATCAAAATACATTATTTGTATATATTCTATAAAATCATCTCACAAAATTAATTTTGTTAACTACAAAATTATAGGAATATATTTCTCCTTCGTTAAGGTCTTTACATTTTAACCCATTTAATTTCATTCATTTAAAAATACCCGAATTATAAATCATATTTTTTTATTTAAATGCTTTGATTATAGATCCATTGAAATATGTAAATTAAGTTTGAATTTATTGGATAGGTTAACTCTTAAAATTATTTTTTTTTATTTTTTTATAAGAAAAAAAAGTATGTTCCCAACTATTGGACAAGCTAAGGGATGACTGGATGTATATTAGCATGATATTCCTACATGTAGGGCTAAGCATGCTTGTATCATACTATATGGAGTACTAATTTTGTCAAAGATTTGCAAAATAAAAAATAATAATATTTTAATAAAAAATATTACTCAATTAATAAAAAGTGAGAATTGTGCAGTTAACTATTTTATAAATAATTTATAGTATAAATAGAAAGTAATATTATTTTTCTAAAAGAAAATAATATCTTTAATAAAAAGTAATAACTTATTAAAAAAGTGTAACACTGTCTCACTATACTATAATATAGGATTCATGTCGCCATTCTTAAGAAGAAAAAAGTTCTAAATTTTTTCACCTCTTTGCTTTTTCTGTGGTTTCTTAATTTCAGCTCTTAAATCATTACTATTTAATGTCTATCAAGATTTAAGAGTTGGCTACTCAAATTTTGTTATTTCACAATCATGTTTCAGTACATAATCCACAGTATTTCATACGATAAAATACTGTACTCTAAAAAGTAAAATATATCATTGAATACTGGTATACTCACTTAGAATTAATTTAAATAACTATTGTATAACATGACATAATTTATTTAAAAAATTAAAATAAAAGATGAAGCATTATTATATAGAATATAGAATGACAAATATTGTGTGAATTGGGTTCACATAATTAACAATCCGAACCTCAAAGGTTAATGTTCTATTATACCCTTAGAACTTAATGTTTATTATTTATAATAATATAACAAAAGTGTCACTTTGCCATTTAAAGTTTATTTAAATTACATCTTTCGACCTTAAGTTTCAGACACATTGCCATTAATTACGCAGTCTATTAGTTCAAATGATTATTTTATTATGTTAAGACATTAGTGAAATGAATATACTACCAAATAACTACACTATTACAGTGTTACAATGAATAGTACATTGGATCAACTTTTTATAATGTTAAAATGTAAACATAATATAATTGAAGGCCCAATAAACTCTATATGGTCCAACAACTTAGGAACCCATCTTTTCAATGGGGATTTGGGCCTCTCATGAACAGACCTAGAAAAAATTTCATCTGGGCTACAAAATACATTTGTAACAGCCCAACACATAACAGTCTTGAGATTCTCTTACCCACACAACAAGAGCCCATTAAAATTCTAAATATGGGCTGAAGTAAGATAATGTACAGAATTTAAAATTCTTTAGTTAAACAAAGAAGGAACAAATAGAAGTAGAAGACTTGATATATATATTAGTAAAAATTTATTATGGGTGGAATTATAATTTTACTTTTACTAAAAGATAAATGGATTAATGAAGTGATAGGAGTTTAGCGAATTATTTTATTAACCGTTAATAATATGAATAAAAAGTGATAATATTTTTAATAAAAATTAAAAATATTTTTTATTAAAATTGATTATTTAAGAAAATGTAAAAACATCTCATGTAAGTGTTTCCCTAATTTAAATCAATAACAAATTGTATAATATTGTGAATTTGAATATTCATTTTTAGTGTATTAAATTTTAAAAAAAATTATAATTACTCCTCCCCCTACCCTTATCTTTATTCTATTTCATTCTTTAAGAATATATGAAATCAACACTGATGCATTTAAATTAAGAAATTCATACGGAGTATATAATAATTCTAATTAAAAAAAAAATCTTAGACAGTATCATATGAGACTATTTTTACGTTATTCTAAATAGTTACCAGTTATATATCATTTTTATAAAGAGATATTGTCAATTTTATTAAAAATGTTTGTATAATTTTTTATTCATATTACGAATTTTTTATTAAATAATTCATTTCACCACTTTTCATTAATTTAAATATTATTTTTTATAAATAAAAATTGTGAAATATTCGTTAATTTAAATACTCCATTATTTTTTATAAATAAAAATTGTGAAATATCCATCAGTGAAATGACAAAGCAAATCCTCAGGTTGACTAGGCATTAATGTAAGTCCAATCTCATCAACGTTTTCAAATTAAATCTAAAATTCGACAATGGGATTTGGCCATTATAAATTAGAGTTTCACTAAATCTAGAGATTAATTCCTCTGTACCAAAATTGGAATTCTGTGTCAATTTAAATTTTGTGTAAAATGACAAATTTTTTTCTATTAAAAAAATATTGTACGTAAGTACTTTATTTTAAAATATTTTTCTCATTTAAAATCAAATTATAAGATTTTATATTTTTAAATAATATTAAATATTTTTTAAAATATACTCCTTCCATCTCTCTTCAGTTTGCACCTCTCCCTAATACGGAGATTAAGAAAAAAAAATTTTAGGGGTATTATGATATTTTTTTTATAATATACTATAAGATAAATCATGTTTAATGTGTTAGATATGTATTTTTTTTTTTAAACAAAGAGTAGTATGAGGGAGAGTATTTTTCTAACTTTTTGTTTTTTGGAGAGTTACAATTTTTTGTGAGACTATTCAAAATAAAAAATGTGCAAACTATTGAGAGTTGGGGAGAGTATATTAAATACTCCATTCGTCCCGCCCAAATAATATCATTTTATTATATTGGGCGTCCCGTCCTAATTGCATCATTTTCTTCTTTTTTTAGTAAAAAGGGTCCACCAATGGCCCACCGCTACCCATCACATCTCTCTAAAACACATACTCACTTTACATAATATAATAATACTTCTTAATCTACGTGTAAAACCCAAATGATGCTGTTTGTCCGGGACGGAGGGAGTACTCATTAATGTATTTTAAATATTTAAATGGAGTATATTTAAAGAATTCAAATAAAAAAATTAAATAAAACATGACTAAAATTGATAAAATATATGAATTAGGGGTAGTTTGATATTTTAAGGTAATGAATAAACACAAACACTTGTATAAATTGGGTTCATGATGTAAATCTTGTGGTTCCTCCTTCCAATCCTATATACTATATATGTATTGGTAGGGTGTTTAAATTAAGGAAAATCACATGGTTTACAATGGTTTATGATGTAAACTCGGTTTATAAGAGACTAACTCATGAATAAATTATAAAATGAGTTGTATGAATTGTAAAGAGTGATAATCTTGAAATTAGAGTGTGTTGAGTGATTATTATATTGTGACTTGAGTGTTGTTCTTTTCTTAAGAACGTAAATTTGTTTATGAGAAGATATATTTTAAAAAATGAGTGTCACCCACTCAACTCACACACCCCAATTAATTAGTGATATATTTTTTTTTAATCTCAAGATCAATATTAGTCAATTTTTATCAACTAATTTTAATTTTATGATAGTAAATTCAAAAATAGGATAAAGTCTTGAATTTAAAGTTCTCCCACTGCATGTGAATATTAAAGATATCCAAAAAAAAAAAAATCGTCTCATTTTGTAGACAATGAGTTAGGTATGCAACTTATAAGCAGAGGCAAAATACATACTACACATTATATATATATAAGCTCACTCCTTGGAATACATTCGCACTTTCCATTATGATATGTCTCAAGTATATTTTTACCTCCTAAAAATAGAAACAATACACAATATTAATAACCTTATAATACTACAATATTATTACAAAAATGCAACATTCTTTTTACACACAATCTAGTCAAAATCAACTATATCATACACTTTATTCTACTCAATTACCCAAAATACCCCTCTCTTTCTTATATCACACTGACAAAAAGTTATTTTTCTTAAACTCCGTGCTAGAGAATACGCGAATGTATTCTTGAGACGGATGGAGTATTATTTTATTTATTTATTTTAAATTTATTTTTACCTCAATTAATTAAAGGGGACCATATGAAGAAATTAGTTAATTTGATGGAGTGGTCCTGTTTTTTATCAGAAAATATGGCTGGCATTCTACTTTTGGAATTCTCCCCATTCAAAAAAGAATGTCCAATTATCTAATTATCATTTACATAAAGCTGACTATTTTGTGTAAAATTCACTCAACTTATAGTATCATAAATTATTATAATAATTTAGCTTTCAAGTTTCACATATTCATTAAATTAAGAAATTTAATATATGAGAACAAATATATATAATACGCTAGCTTTTCATTTATATATATTTTCCAAATGTATAGTAAGTCTGAACAATTTTTACACGCAATTTATAATTTAATTTGATTCATTAATATTTTAAATTAAATGATAAAATTATATAAGAATATAGAAATAACTAAATCTGAAGTTAACAATTTGAAGAATTTACTCTCTTCAACGCACTATAATCTATAAAATCGCTGTTTAAAAAATAAAAATCTATAAAATCGTGACATTTTTAATTATTTTTCTCATACTTAAAAGATTTCAACTAAAGATATTTTTATTTTATACTATATATGGCTATATCTTAATGTGTGATCATGTATAATCTTCTATGTTTTTTCAGCAACTACTTTTGAATTAAAATTGTTACAAAGTATCGAATTTAATTTTTATTTTTACCGTAATTAAAATATTTTATGATCATCATCACAATCTAATTAACAATATTAACTAAATCAATTTATAATTCAAATATATCATTTATTTTCCAATGGTAAGAAAAAATAACATATTATTAAGAAATATACTCATCTCAAAAATAACCTCAAACAATTTTAAAATGAAATTGGTTCAAAGAAGGGCTAGTGAGATATATTAGGGATGAAAAAAGCACACACTTCTGGGAGGACGAATGGCGTAACTCCGTTCCACTAGCACTTTATCTGGAAACAAAAAAAAATTATTGTAGAAATGGGACAAATGAAAAATAGTGAATGGAAGTGGAATAGAAGATTTAGAGAATAGGAAGAGAGCGAAATTAGGAGATGATAAGTATTATTGGCCATATGAATATTAGAAAAGGAAAAGAAGATTCATGAAACTGGAGCAAAGAAAACAATGAAACGTATTCAATTAAAAGTGGCTACAAAGCCATTAATGAAAAATTGGGGAGAAACAAGTTAAATGAAGAGGTCAAGAAAGTTTGCAACCTAATTTGGAAAAGTGGAGCAATCATCATGCACAAGCCCAGACGTGGAAATTCATTTGGAATGTAATATTGACGAAGGCAAATCTAATAGCTAGAGGATGCGGAAATCTTAACAGCAATAACCATTGTGACACTAGTGAAAATGAAATGGAGACGGGACAACATGTCCTATTTGAGTGTATTTTCTAGAGGACTGTGGGTGAATATGTTCTCGTAGCTTGGGGTGTAATCTATACTTCATCAAAGTCCTTGTGCTAATTTGTCAAGTTTCACTAGCCTACTACTTGGAAAAAAAGGAAAAATGGTAGTGTCGTGATAAAATGTTTATGTTTCTTAAATAATTATAATTTTTTATTAAAAATATTATTAATTTTATTTAACGAATAATTCATGAAAAAATTAATTACCTGGAAAAAAAAAAGAAAAAATGGTATCGTCGTGTATTTGGGTGGGGACGGTGCTGATAATTTGGAAGCAAAGAAACGACTTTATCTTTAAAAAAGCAGTGGGATAGAGGAAGGATGCTTGGTGAAATATAAGCTAGATGTTGGAGTTGGCTTATTAACTCAAAGTGAAAGGTGATAGATACAAGAAATTTTAGGAAATTGTCTACTAATCCTAAAAATTGTATGAAGTAGTTTCTTGCTTTTGCTTACTGATGTAGCATAGATGTACCTGTATTGTGGAACAACCCTCTTACTCGTTCAATAAAGTTTTCTATTTTCTTACAAAAAAAAAATTAAAATGTCACTCTGTTTTGTTTCAACGGAAGCAGCAATTTTGAGATATGATTCCAAATTTTTTTATAAACAAAAATTCCGTGAAAATTAAAATATTTGAACTGATCAATTACTCATAAAACCACCAAATTTTCCATTAAATTTAAGGAGGGGAGTCCCAATTTCGTAGGATAAATTGTAAACATCAAAATTAAAATATATATTTTAAAATAAGAAAGAAAAAAAAAAAAAAAAGCTGTAAAATTAATGTCCCTCCATGACCTACCACTAGTCCACTAAAAGTATGCAACATCTTAGACTTCGAATCGAGCCATAAATATTCTAATTCAAGTCATCACACCTAAGTCATATTTTTTACTTTGGTCCCTCACTAGAAATTTAATTTAATTTAATTAATCTTTTTATTTTCTTTTCTTTTCAAGTTACCACATCCACACAACTATAATAATTAATTTTTTTATAATTTAATCATTCTTGAAAAAGCCTAACCACCTCGCGATTTGTCTTGATGATTGTGATTGTGCCCTAGATTTTCCCATTTGGGTTTATTCGTTATGATATTAATTTTATCTTGCTTAAGTATATAAGTATATGCTATCTTTATAATAATTAAATACTATCATTTTCTCCATCGCGATTAGTACATATGTAGATATATGAACCTCAAAATACTATTTATTGTTTTGAATATTTTTTTGTATTTTCTTTGACATATTTGTAATAATTAATATATTCTGAGAGAATGGCCCATTTGCTGCATATATATCGGCACACGAAACAAATATCGCTATTGAAATTAACTAAATAGAGCAGAGACTTGATTGGGATCGTATCACGAAATGATTTTCGTAGATAGATGGTGCAATAACTTATTTTATGAACAATCTATAATCAAAATAAATAGTGATAACATTTTAAAAGAAAAAAAAAACTGAGAATATTCTTAGTAAAAAAAACACTAATTAAAAAAATATAAAATGTTCTATCGCAAAACGATCCCATGTAATATTCCAATTCGCATTCTACATATTATAATTTCACAATAAATTTATGATGAAACCGTGCAACGGTATTAACATAAACTAAAGTAATAAAGTTAAAGTCATAATTATTCAATTTATTGATACTTACCAATGGATTAGTAACAAAAATTATATTTTTATTTTAGCAATGGAATACCAACGGATTTATTCTTATTATAGCAACGGAATTCAATCCGTTAGTAATTACCAACGGATTACCAAGGGAATCATTATATAAATTAGCAACGGAATTATTTACTAACAGAATTGTTTTTTTGTTACTAAAAATTTACCAACGGATTCCATTGCTAATCCGTTGATAAGTCAATTTAACAATGAAATTAAGGTTTTTACTTCCGTTTGGTAAAAAATAAATTTTTTGTAGTGTATTCTTTAAAATACTGAAATATTATTTTATATAATGATAAATATTGTTCCTATAGAAATAATTATAGCTTACTCTTTCTTTCAAGATAATGTTCACATTTTCTTTCTAAATTACAAAGAATATTAGAAGATGAAATACATTTTCTTTCTAAATTACAAAGAATATTAGAAGATGAAATAAACAATGCATCCTTCTCTTTGATAAGTAAAAATTTATTATATAGAAAAATAACACTCTATCATATAAAATACAAACACTTGTATAAATCAGGTTTACAATGTAAATCTTGTGGTTCTCTATTCCAATTCTATATACCTTATGTAATGTTAGGTGTTTAAATTAAAAAGGAACCACAGTGTTTACAAGAGTTTATGATATAAATTTAGTTTATAAGAGAATAACTCTGTATTAAAGGATATAAATGACGCCCTACCGTGCCAAACAGCCATACAAGAAAGAAATGAGTAATATTTTTAATTAATAATCCTTCTATACCTTTATATATATTTATTTACTTTTTTACATAAATTAAAGAGTATAATAATTGAATACTATGTAATGGGTTAATGAATATAATATTTTAATGTGTATTGAATAGTTTTATTAGTTTATTGTGTACGCTTCATGTATAGTGATTAGTTGGCCAAGTATAATAATTATTTTCCATGGATCTCATCCACTAAAAATGAAAATAAATATAGTTCTTTGTAATGAGATAGATCATGATGACAAAATTGATACTCTCGAGGAAGGGAGTATAGTTTTATCCCATGTTCACAAATCACAAACTTATTATGTAGAAATATATTCAACAATTATTTGAAGTAATACTCTTATGTGAGACGTATATAAATAAGATAGAACTTTGAAACGAGGTAATACATTATTAAAATATGTTTATTATATACGTAAAATATATTTATTAATAGTTAAAGTATGTTTGTAATGAATTATATTATAACGATTAGAATCATACTTTGATGTATCATTTATCATATCATATTTAAAAAAAAAATATTTTAACTACCAATAAGCATATCAAATTAAAAGATTCTATTCGATTGCTATCAAATTAAAAAATTAATTGCGAAATTATAAAATAGTCTCACCGTGTGATGATCAAACTACAAATACAAAATTATACCTTCCATCACCCCGTATTTATTTTCCTTTTTTTTTATCAAAATTAAATATAAATATAAAAAATAATGATCACAGAAAAGGCTTAACATATTTTATTTTAAATATAATATAAAAAATCAAATTACCTTTAAAAACCAATAAAATGGAACCTCGTAAAAGAACATCTCTGAATCAAAATAATCTAAGAAGGAAAGAGTAATTCAGAACTACAATAATTGACATCATGAACATATATTATTAATCATAAAAAGAAATAAATGAGTATAATCTTCATTTATGACTAAAATACACACACATACATATAATCAATACATGAAAATTCTCTTTTAATAAAAAGGGGTATATTTTCATTTGTATCTCAAATCAATGAATCATCCATCACCTTAGTTATCTTCCAAAAATCCAAATTATATAAATGAAAGTAATGTATTAATATTATATTGAATAAATTTGATCATGATTTCTAGTGTGTGAAGAAACCATGATAGTTATAAAAGAATTTGTTTGCAATTATGATGCCCTTGTTTAAGGCTGCCATAAAACAATTATATGAATATCAGAAATTCCAGCTAATGCAACCACCCCCCACCCCCACCCCCCACCCCCCCAAAATTAATGACAAATCTTGACCCATGCTTTCTGGTTGTTGAATATGGCTTGTACCCTTCCAAGAAAACAAGATTACACACCCTCAATCACTTATTTACATTAATAAATTTAATAAAATAAAATTATACAAACCCAGAAATTTAAAATGAATTTAAAGAAATAATAATAATTAATAAACTGGAGATGATGTATAGACAAGACACTGCACTCACCTTCCAATAATTATTTCTGCTTCTCTTAAAAGGAAAGTAAATTATTGTAGAAATAAAATTCATTAAATTAAATAACTTGGCAACCTTAACCTATGCTAATTAGACATATATTCATATAATAATTAACCACGTTTTTAATTACTATATTAATCCCACCAATCATGTAGGCCTCCTAAATATGCTATACAACTGTTTGTATTATATTTATATTTATATATATTTATTAAAAAATACGGAAGTGATCATACATTAATATAAATTATTATCCAGAGAAAAGATTAAAGAGATTAAATAAAGCAAAAGCCAAAAGATGCAGGAATAAAAGCTGAGATCTTGACATGTTATTAAAGTAATAAACACAAGATTAAAATATAAATTAAGGATGAAAGATATATATTTTTTAATGATAAAAGTAAGAATTAATCTTCCGATACTATAAATATATGTAAGCTACAGAGAATTTAATAAACTAATAATAGTTATAACTTCCATAATTAGATTAATACAATTGCTTTTTGCTGCTTCATTTCAGACAAAACACACCCTCTGTTTCTTTATACAGAACTCAAAAAATAAACTGAATTTTCTGCATGTTAATTAAAGTTAAATAATTAAAAAAATAAGAGTAGGTCTTCTGTCTTATCAAATCAAATCTGTTCTTGCTAAAATTTCATCACTATAAATAATTTCAATTAAATATATTTAGGATGGATAATATTAAGCGCATTGGACATGATGGACAAGAATAATTATAAGTAGATAAAAGTAGATAATTTAGATTAATGGAAAATAAAATAAATCCCTCCATTTTTTAACCTCAAGTTTGCTGATGATCATCACTAGTCATATTAAGATAAGCTAATTAAAACAAGATTAAGGAAATTAAGAATCTAAAAAAACATAACTTAGAAATTAAACTAACAAATTTCAGCAATGATACCTTTTTTTTTTTTACTAACTAAATAAAAAAAAGGAAAAAAAAACTTAATTATTTCAATGGATGAACTGAAGAAAAGATCGATCAAGAAGAAGAAGACCCATTAGTACCAAGAATGCTGTTATCATGATGGTGGTCGTTGTGATCTTCATGGCGGTGGTGGCGGTTGTAGGGGGGTTCGGCGGCGGCGATGGTGGAGTGATTGATACCGCCGCCATTGGTGGCGGCTGAGGGCGGATTGGAGATAGCAATTTGGAGGTCTTTTTTGCTAAAGACACTCTTGTTGTTGTGCATCCACACTTTGAGAACCCCTTTCTCCACTCCAATTTCAGTGCAGAATTCGTTAATCGCATCTTCATCTCTCTTCTGCATTTTCCACCCCACTTTCTCTGCAAATTCCAGCATTTTGTCCTTCTGATTCTGAGTGAACTTCGTACGGAACCGCTTCCGGCTGCTGGAATTGGAATTAATCACGGCGGAGACGGTGGGGTTAGCGTCCGGCGGCGGAGGCGGAAGAGCGCCGCCATGGCTGAGCGCCAGCAGCATGTGCGGCGCGGAGGGGTAGTACGAGGAGGAGATCGGCGGCGGCGAGGGGGAATTGTTCGGGCTGCTGCCGCCGCTATTGGCACGCGGAGGGGGCGGAGGAGGGGGGTGGTGGCGGTGGTGGGAGCGGTACTCGATGGCGTTGGGCGGCGAGGGCAGCAGCGACGATTCCTCCGGATCACGGCGGTGGAAGTTGCGGTGGCAGCCGCAGGCGGCGCATGTGAGGGAAGTCGGGTCGGCCGGGTTGGTTGTCGGCGAGGGCATGAATTCGCCGCAGCCGTCGACGGCGTGGGTGCCGAGGGTGGCGGCGTGGTTTTTCAGGCATTCCTTGTAGGTGACGACGACGGGGTGGTGGAGCTGCAGCGGCGCGTGGCGCTTCAAGACGCCGTTGGCGAAGGGGGCGGGTTTGGCGGGTTGGATCCGGGTCGGAGTCTCAGTATCAGCATCAGGGGTTTTGACTGTAGAATTGGTTAAGTCCATGGCAGCAGAAACAACATCCAAGAAGACTTAAAAGAAATTAGACTTTACTATTTTTTTTTTTTTTTAATTGTGTATATAAGAGCTTGTAATTAGAAGAGGAGTTAGGGTTTTGAGAAAAAAGCAAGAATCTTTAGGCATGTGGGGAAGGGTAGAAGAAAGGGAGAATGGAGGTTAAGTTAGAGAGATAAAGAGGAGAGAGAATTAGGGAGAGTGATGTTGTTTGAGTGATGATGATGATGATAAAATCTTGATTTTGTGGTGAGCCTTGTTGACCTCTTATTTATATAACCAGAGTTAAATCTTTCTAGTTAACTTGCTTCTTTGCTTCATCTCATCACATCACAAATTACATGCTTCCTCCATTTTAAGCATGTTCATTTTCTACATCGCATCATAAAAATTACACCTTCTATTTATAATAGATGACATCCATGTAAAACAAGACAAACAAAATAATAATAATATTAAAATATTATATTTCTCATCTCAATACACATTAAAATATTATACTTCCTCACACACTTCCTTTGTAATTTACAAAGAAAGTGTGCAAAAAATTTTGGGACGGAGGAAGTATTATCTAATCCTCGTACAAAAAGCAACGATTATCGTATGAAAAGGATGAAAGGAGTATTTGTTCAAGTCTACATTGCGCTCCAGCGCATTATATTTTATTTTAGAGGAACATGACACTTTAATTTATAAGAGTATTATTTTTTTCTAATGAAATAGTCAATAATAATACAGCTATTCATTATACATTAAAATATTATATTTCTCATCTCACTACATATTAAAATACTATATTCTATGATCCTCATACAAAAAGCGGTTACTATTTGAACAGGATGGAGGGAATATTTGTTCAAGTCTATAATGAGCTCCAGCACAAGGTTTTCAAATATTTACATTTTATTTTAGAGGAATATGACACTTTAATTTATAAATAAAAGTTACTTTTCTAATGAAGAGTCAGTTGAAGTATTTCAACTTAATAATTCATTATAAAAATAATAATTTATCTATCTAAAAAGTAATTTTCATATTTTATAGAATAATCGGTAAATAAAGTTTACTTGTGAGGTCGATTTAAATAAATAATTTATATTTAATTTTATTTTTGTTAAATGTTTATCTTTCTAAGTCAATCTCTATCCCATTTCATTAATTGTTAGTTTGTTACTCTGTTCGTATCATAATAAATTTTACCAGTACTGTATGTACGAATTCTAGATTACTTCTTCCGTTCCTAGGTGTCTGTTGGTTTTTTTCACGTGAATTAAGAAATATAATATTTTAATGTGTAATGAGGTGAGAGAAATAATATTTAATAATATTTGAATGTGTATGGGTAGTTGTATTAGTGTTGAGTGTGGGCCCCATGTATATTGATAATAATATTATTGTGTGTGTCATATCAATCCAAAAAGAAAATTGATATTTTATATTGGGCCGGGCCAAAATGATAAAATTTGACACTTATCAAGAGGACGGAGGAAGTATTTTTTTACTTTTTTTAATAATTTAATAATTTTATGTAATAAATAAATTATAAAGAAAGATATATAAGTTATAAAGAGAAGATAATTTTGAAATTATAATGCTCTGTTTTTATTGAATTATATTTTATTTCCTTATTTGAGGTGTTAACTTGCTAATGAGACGAGTAAAAGTAGTAATTGTGTATTTCAAAGTTTATGATACCATATTATAAATAAATAATACTATTAATTTTATGATTGTAATGTACTTTATTTTAATAATAAATTATTTATAAAGTAGGAAATTATAGTATATGAAGTATGAGTGTTAGTTTAAAAATAATTGAAAAGTTGCTAGTATTGTATATTTAAATAATTTTTTAAAATTTGATAATCGAAAATTTTAATATAATAAATAAAAGAGAAAATATGAAAACTAGAGTGAGGAAACTTAATTTTGTGAGTTGTTCTTGAGTGCACAAAATGTATAAGGGCATATCTTGTTTCAAAAATATACACTTTAATTAATAAGGGTACATTGAAAAGGTTGACTGGAAATATGAATAGTATAAATATTTGATTAAAATATTTTCTTAGAAAATCTAAAATACAAATTCTTATATAAAAGAGTATAACACTTAATACTAAAAGATACTCCCTCCGTCCCACACTTATGTTCGCACTTTCCGTTTTTATCCGTCTCACACTTATCTTCATCACCCCAAAAAAGAAACTTTACATTAACCAACAATCTTAAAAGTTTTCTTAATTTCAAAAATATCACTTCCACCTAACATACATAACACACTTCATAATTTATTTATTACCCAAAAATATCACAATACCTTTAAAAAATTAATAAAATTAGTCAAAAAATAATTTTTTTAAATTCTGTATCTACATTATCGGCGAACATAAGTTCGGGATGGAGGGGGTGCAGCTAAAAAAAAGTGGGATTAGGGGCAAGGTGTCCTCAAGCTTTTGCCTTGTGAGAATTGCGGTCATTCCTTATAAGCTACTCCTTTTGTTTATGTAGTTCTATTTTTCCTTTTGGATTATTAATTTTAAATAGATAGTTTAATTTTATATTTATCAAGATTTTTATGAATACACCCTTATTAAATATTTTAAAAGTACAAAACATTAAGTATTTAGGGTAGATAATGCAAATAAATAATAGTACTGATTTTTATTCATTATGCTGGTTATAAAACAATGAAAATCAATATTACTCAATAATTTGTTTTAATTCACTCTCATTTTCATATTATTACTTTAATAATTTTCATTATCATTTTTATTCCAAAATTTAAACAAAGTCTTCAGACTACAAGATGTACTCATTTACTTGTAATTTAATAATATGTACAGCATTTGAAGTCTTAATTGATACTTTAATATCTTATGTCTTAGAAATCTTAAAAAGTTAATGAAATTCTGTGTTTGATTATTATCCCATTTAAATAATTAGAAGAAAAATTAAAAATTAAAAAAAATCATAAGAAAAAATAAAAAATATATTCATCAAAAAATAAAATGTATGTTTACATATTATATCAATTCCCATTGAACCATTATTCATAAAAAAAATAATTGTGAGCAACCACTATATATCATTTCACATCCTTTCAGACGTCTAGCGTTATTTTCAAGTACTTATGTCTTTTGTCTTTTTTGCAAACAATAGAATTTTTTTGAAAAGCCAATTTTTTATAAGTTAGTGTAAACAAGAAATAAAAACAAAGAAAAAATAATATTATTTTGTACTAATATACATTTAAAAATTCATAAAATTTGAAAACTCATTCCAATTTAACCATTCACCATTTGAAATAGTATAATGTTTTAAGTTATATTACATAATTATATATATGTTCTTAAACCTAGTTGGCCTCTCTTAATTTTATTTTGGGATGTAAAAATATTTAAATGTCATAAATGACTATTTAAAAAAAATAGGAGAACTTTATAAATAAGGATCATAAATGTGTATATGTCGATGGAGCGATGCAGATCATAAATGCTACGGTTAGAAAAAATTAAAGTTATGAGAGATTAGTCTCTGATTTCATCTTGACGGAGTAAGCGATGTAAAAGAAATGATTTATCGACAGAGCGATGCAGATCATAAATGCTACCGTTAGAGAAAATTTAAGTTACGATAGATTATCTCTCTCGTCTTGACGGAGTGTAAAATATAAAAGAAATTATTATAATAATTTATTGAGATAAAAAGAAGTTGTAAAATGTCTATACTCATTTAAGAACAACTATATCTTTGTCATAGAAAAAACACTCATAAATGTCTCCATTATCTTGCTTATAATTATTTTATTTTATTTTTCAAATTAGTGACTAATTCAAAAGGAACACAAAAAAATGCACTAGTAAGAAGTCATTTATACATCCAAGTAGCGTAATATATTGTAGCATAATACATGGGTTAATTAAAATTTTGTATAAACTTCATTTAAAAGATTATAATTGTTTCATTTTATTCAAACAAATATTACTTGGTGAAATAAACAATATATTCTTTGGGTAAACAACTATACCAGACTATCCTAAGTATTATTAAAGTTAATAATATAAGTAATTAATAAACATGTTAATAATTTTTTTTTATAGTTCCATTAAAATGTATAAGTAAACTATGAATTAATAACATCATGGTGGGTGGGAGAGAGATGATAATTAATAAATAAAATTTGTACATAAACTATGAGTAAACTATGATGAACTTTAGTGTGTTCTTATAGTTTATATAATTCCATTTGGTTTTTATAAATTAATTTTTATTTTTATGATTTAATATTCATTCATAGAATATACTTTTGTAATTTCAAAACTTAATGGTTAATGTGATATTATACTCGTAAAATTAATCATAAAATTAATTAATTAATATATATTTACTCTCATGTAATATGTTATTAATTGTAATTCATGCTCTATAATTTCTTTCATTAGATTAGTTATTATGACAACTGTGAAGGGTACCAAAGGGTTTTAGATTATTGTAAGAAAAAATTAATAAAAGTAATTTGATGATAAAAGTAGAAAATAAAAAAGAGGAATCTTTAGTTGCGTGAGAATTACATACTATTATTACCAAATTGAAGTAAATGCAAGTAAAACAAGAAAGGGGGCAGGTCTGCTGCATTTACTGAATCCACACTTTCTTTGTCCATCTTTTTTACACTCAACATTTCTTCTTTCATTTATTTCTCCTTAAAATCTTCAACTATTCATATTTATTTCATGCTTACTTCTATTATTTTTAAGTATAAGCAAAATTAAATGTTAATGAAATTTAGTTCAATACATATCTCATTTAAAGTAAAAATTGAAAGCTTATACAGAGCAGTTTTAATGTTCATGTTACGTATTAACTCTTTATTTAACTGTAGAATTAGTATCTTGTGAACGGGATTTACATTATAAATTCTATTATCCCTATTAGTTTAAACCCTAGTAAATCATAAGGTATAATAGGATTGAAAGGGAAATCACATGGTGAATCCGATTTACACAATTGTCTTAATAGTATTATAAATCTTATTAGGATTTGTTATATTGAAATGAGCAGTCTCAAAAATTATTTATATAAAAGGATCAAAATTGGAAAAGTAAAAAATTATAGGAATAAAACTTATACTCCCTTCGTCCCAGTCAAAGAGTAATTTTTATTTTTTTGCACGTGGATTAATAATTATTATTATTTAATATATAGTGAGTATTTTGTATTAGTGGGAGTATGGGTCTCATATTTTAATTGTATTAGTGGGTGTGTGTGGGTCACATGGGTATAAAAAAAGAAAAGAGAACTCTTTGAGTGAAACGCCTAAAATGAAAAAAAAAAAAAATAGACTCTTTTGGTGGAACGGATGGAGTATCAGTATAGGATTAAAATTGAAGAAGTTAAAATATAGGAATGAAAGTAGATTTACCTAAAGTTATGGGATTAAATTTGATAATTCTCTAATTTATTTAATTAAATTTTTATTTATTTATTTAAAAAAAATTGGAATTCTCAAATTTGATCTCTCTTCATATCACATATCCTACCACCATAACGTTCATTCATTCTCATTTTGAGCATCTCATCATTTATTGTTCCCTTTAAGGTTAAAGAAACAAATACAAATATTTTTATTAAAAACACAATATTAATACAACTATTTACTATATATTAAAATATTATACCTTCCATATAAAATAATTGATATACTATTTTTGTGATACACACAACACTAATATAACTACTTACTATATATTAAAATATTATATCTCTTAATTCAATATATATTAAAATACTATATTCATTAATCCCTACTAAAAGAAGAAATGTAAATCTTCCTACGATCATAGGAAGTACATTTCTTGACTCTTTTAAATATTTATAAAACCAAAATATAAAAGCTATTGAGTGTTGATGATAGTAAAAAATAATTACTACTCCCTCCGTCCATTTTCAAGGTATTCATTTTATTATTTTTGACCTCCGCTTCAAATGTATTCATTTTTCTTATTTAGTTAAAACTCCACCACTTTCCTTTAATACAACTATTCATTTTACATATAATAACAATACTCCTTAATCCATATGAAAATGTAAATGAGTAGCTTAAAACTGGACGGAGGAGGAAGCATGATTTATGAACTCTCGTACTTCTTTCTAAAAAATAAAAAAAGAAAATTATTGTTCTTCCATTATCTAAACAATTAAAAGAGGTTTATCACATTTAATTCGTGGGTATTTGTAGATAGTATTAAATAGGAATTTTGAGATTAAAAAGTTTATTACAACATATATTAAGCCGAAAAAGTGCAGAATATGGGATTATAGTATCTGGAAAGAGGGAGTGTTCAAATGAGAATTTCCAAGGTTATACGTAAGACGTTTTGGAGTTTAGTGCATGAAAACCCACATGTTTATCCCTTAATTAACCTTTTAAGCAACCTCTAATTTCGCTGCCACGTGTCCCCCTTTTTGAAACGTGGCCTACTCCATTTTACTGCCACGTTTTCACTCTTTTTTATTGCCCTTCAAAGTTCTATTATTATTATTATTATTATTATTATTATTATTATTATTATTATTATTATTATTATTATTATTATTATTATTATTATTACTGCAATCACGAATAATTTTCATGTTAATTTATGGATGGGAATATGAACCATATTTTAATGGATAAAGGAGTTATTACCCATTAAACCGTTTTCACAGTATTTTAACAAACCTTGTGATTTTGATATCATTTTATTTTTAGAATATAATTTTACTTTATCAATAATATTTAAATAGGGGAAGTATTGGGTGGGATCGCATACAGTGTGAAATAATTTAACGTTTTTATAATTAATTATTATTATTTATTAAAAATATAGTAAAGACTTGTTTGATCAGATTATCTTATGAAGTAGCTTCTTGAGAAGAATAAGCAGTGATGGTATTTTATTGAAATAGTCATGCTCAATTGATGAAAAATTATAAGAGAAATTATCATAAATGATCCATTAAATATTACTAAATCCACAAATAGTCTTATATATTTTGAAATTTTTAATTTTAGTCATTTTTTGTCAAATTTTAATCTTTTCTGTTCAATTTTGGTCATAGGTACTAAAATTCGACAAAGAAGAACTAAAATTGAAAATTTCATAGTTAAAGAACCAAATGCGAATTTTATAATAATTTGACAAAAAACTGTAATAATTTGACAAAAAAACTTAAAGGACAAAATGTGATAATTTGACCGGAAAAAATTATAATTTCTTAAATTATATTAAAATTCTCACAATATCATAAAAAAGGTGTTTAAATATACTCCCTCCGTCCCATAATATTTTTCTCACTTTCCTCATTTGTTTGTCCCACAAAACCTTTCACCCCCAAAAAAGGAAACACCACTTTATCCAATAACGTCAAAAGTTACTTTAATTTCAAATTTGACACTCCTTTTTCACACACATATCATTACTTTATACTTTTTTATTACCTAAAAATACTATAATACCCTCCAAAGTCAATAAAGTTGGTCAAAAAGTGCAATTTTTCTTAAACAACGTGGAATAGTAAAGATGAAAAGTTTACTGGGACGAAGGGAGTATTATATTTAAAACAATATTTTTAAAAATTGGGTCAGACCAGTCGGTTTGATCATAAATCGGAGTCGGATCTAGCCCGAAATATATATAAAAATTTTAAGGTTTAATTGGGTTGGACCTGAAAAACTGGTTGAACCGATTCAACATGTGAAACATCATAAAATTAAAAATTAAATTTTTAAAAAAAATTATACATAATTAGTTGGATTGGTTCAATCGATTTTTCCTATCCAACCCGATTCAACCTTGAAAATAGTTTTTTGGGTGTTCCAGACTGGTTCCGACTCCGATTTCCAATCGAACAGACCGGCCGATCCGATTTTGAAAACATTTTTTTAAATATAATATCTTTAAATATTTTTTTATGACATTGTAAGAATTTTAGTATAATGTGAGAAATTATAATTTTTCCGGATAAAATTATCACATTTGATCCATTAAAATTTTTGTCAAATTATTACAAAATCCGCATTTGGTCCTTTAACTATTGAAAATTTCAATTTTTGTCATTCTTTGTCCAATTTTAGTCTATCAGGACCAAAATTACTAAATTTGGACAGAAATGACCAAAATTGGACAAAATATTACTAAAATTGAATTTTTCAAAAGATATAGAACTATTTGTGAGTTTAGTAATACTTATTGGACCATTTGTGATAATTTCTCAAAATTATAATAATATAGTGAATTATTTCATGAACAAATTATAATATAAATAAAAAATTGATAATATTTTAAAAGAAAAGTAATATAATCTATAACAATAAATGATAACTAATTAAAAATGTGTAAAATGATCTCATCGTAAGATGATCTTACCTTAAATTGTTCCTGACTGTATGTCACTCTCACCTAAATTACATAAGTTACTTTATCATTTATTCATTTATTTATTATTACTTAAAAATATCATAATACCCTAAAAATTGTTAAAGTTGATAAAAAAAATAATTTTTTTTTTAAAGATATGGAGCATACATTAATGGTGAAAAGTTAATTGGGACATAGAGAGTATTAAGTAGTGGGGGCCTTGCCCAGCATGTGAGGAATGAGGGGAATCTTCAATAATTAAATAAAAATTCTATTATTAGAATACTTAATTATGTGAATAAGTACATTAACAGAAAATTAAATGGCTAATCATTTTCAACTGGACTTACTAATATGTCATTCCCCCATTAATTTAGGGTTTGAATTGACGTAACATCTATATGCCAAAAATGGGAATGCTCTATCTCACCCCTTGAGATTTGATTGCCCACATTAATTATCCAATTAAATATTATTTTAACTTAATCCATTAATCATTGTGACGTGAAGTCTCACATTTAATTGTCATCTAATGGAAATTAGTCCTATGTGCCTTAATGCGTCAACTTAGGTCATCTCCAGTCCTTGACCATTTTACCCAAATTTTTGGGTAAAAGGATTTTGTGATCCTCCAATGATTACCCTTTTTACCCAAAAAATTTGGATAGAAAGGGTTTTGTGATCCAAATTTGTTACCCAAATATTTTTTTTATAATTATTTTTAATGTTCAATTTAAATATAATTATATTTATATATTTTTAAGCACTCTCAATAATTATTTTTAATTGTTAAATATATATTTATGTTTTTATATTTTATATAATAAATTATGTGTCATTAAAATAATTTAAAAAATTACTTCTTGCACAATTAAAATTACATATTACATTAAAAAAATTACATTGAACATTAGATAGACATACAAATACATTAGACACTAGACATATAAATAAATATCCTAAAACTTAAACACTACGAAAAATAAAAATACAAATACAAACACAAACACAAATACTTAAAAAGTAAAACACCATAATTTTTATTCTCACAATTAAAATGGGGTAAATCACTCCCCGAACCACCAAGATCAGTGGAAAAATAATCCCCGTAAATATTGTCTTGATTCATTGACTGGTTTAAACTCATTCTTTGCACAATAATATTTTGTTGATGTCAAAAATATTCATGCCGAACAGGATCGGATATCGTTGTCAGATCCATCTAGGGATGGGCGGTATGGCATACCGAAGATTTTTGGTCATACCATATGCCGTACCGAAATTTTCGGTATTTAAAAAATCATACCGTTACCTTACCTAAACTTTCGGTATACCTTAGTTCGGTATACCAATATTTCGGTATAAGAAAATAGTATACCTTCTACTTACCAATATTTCGGTATGCCATACCATACCTAAAATATCGGTATATATCATCCTATTACATAGTTTGCTATACCGTTATACATCTAAAATTCAATAAATCTTATAAAAACCATGTACTAGAAAAGTGAAAGATAGCTATAAAACATACTCTAATAAATAACAAATTCAAAAATATACGACAATCTGCAAACGACCAAATTAAATAAGAGTAAGTCTCATGAAAACCGGGTTTACAGGTAAGCCTTATTTTTTAATATTACTCTTTAATATATAAAAAATAACTCTTTGAAGAGTAATAATTTTTACACAATAGAGTAATAATTCGTATCTCTAAAAAGTAATTTTTCATGTACTTAAAGTAATCGATACATCGGGATTTACAAGAATTTGAAGAGTAAATTTTTAATTTAAAAAGTAACAATTCATGTGCTAAAGAGTAATTTTTTATGTACTAAACAGTAACCGAGTTTACATAATTAATATATCTAAACCCGTTTTACAAAGTGTTTGTCATTAAATAAATAGTACCTAAGAGATCTACACAAAAATATATGGAACTTATATTAAAATCAACACTTTTAAATTTTCATATACATAGAATTAATTAATTAAAAAATAAGTACTAATATCATGTAAGTCAATGATCTTTATCAATAATTTATAATTATGAAGAAATATACAGTATGATTTTAGATTTAATCTTTAATAAAATAGTGTATATATATAATTTAATTAAAAATTATAATACATAAATAATAATTATAATTGTATGTATCATCTAATATGGTAATATCGTATCATATAACTCAAAAAATTAAATATTTTACGGTATTTCGGCATATACCAAAATACCGCGGTATTGATTATTTATATACCTTTATCGTACCAAAATTTTCAATACGGTATCATACCTTACCAAAAATTTCGGCATACCTAAAATTTCGGTAAAATCGGTATTTTTCGTTATGATAAGGGCGGTATACCAAAATTTTGGTATTTTTCCCCAGCCCTAGATCCATCTTCATAATTTTATTGTCCTCTTTTCTTTGGGCTGCCTCTGTCATTGTTCGTTGATACTTATTTGATTTATTCATTAGATCTTGTATTTGTTTGTTTGCTTCTTGATTTTTTTTTTTGATTTTGTGCTTCATTTTCTTCAATTTTTCTTTTAAGTTTAGATTTTTTTACTCCATGTGGTCGGCTAGAGGAAGAACCACTACCTTGATCATTTTCATCACTAGACAAGTTAAGATTAAACGAAGAAATACCATGAAAATCAAAAGTATGGGTTTCTGGAGATGAGAGATTAATGGAAGCATCATTCTGAAAGGAAGTTTCTATCTTTGCATAATCTTTCATCTTCTCCCAAATATGATTGAACTTAAACCCACTTTAGTAATTCACGTCTTCTTTGAACAATTCTTTTGCCCTCATCACCTACAAAGTTTGAGTTTATACAATGATTAAAACAATGACGTTATGTAATGTAATACGAATAATATCATGTATGTAACTTATAATATCCTTTTCAGATGCGCCACTCAAATTCAATCTTTTTATTTGGTTTACACAACCAACCAATTTTGAGACATGAAGTTTGATCAATTGCACACGCTTTTTAAGTGATCTTTCAACTCGATTCTAATGACCGAATTTTGCATACTCTTGAACAACACGATCCCAAAATTTCTTTGAGGATTGATTTATACCAACAATAGGATCTTGGGAGGCTTCAAGATAACACTCACAAAGATCATTATCTTCAGTTTGATTAAAACTCGAGCCACGAATTTTCGATGTCATTTTTTTTCTCTGTGTAAGCTAGATATTTGAGAAAATGATAAGTATGAGACTGTGAGTTATGAAGACATGGAAGCTATATTTATAGATTGAATTGAGTGAGATCACAACCCACCAACCAGTCTCAACGGTTAGAATTGAAAGCCACCAACCAGTCTCAACGGCTAGGATTGAAAGCCACCAACCAATCTCAACGGCTAGGATTGAAAGTCACCAACCAAAATTGAATGGTTGAGATCGAAAGCCATCAACCAAAATTAATGGTTGAGATCAAAACCTACTAACAAATTTTTTATTATATAATGGGTACATTGCTTATCAATCATATACATCATTTCCCATATGTGTTGTTTATATATTTATTTAATTTCATTTTGATATTTATTTTGATGTAATTTGTAAAATTTATACAACATTAAAATTTAGAAATTAAAATTTAAATATAAATTAATTAATACAAAATAGAAATATATTATTTAATTAATAATTTAAAATTAGAGGGATAAATAATCAATTTAGAATATTATAATTATTTAAATTTAATAAAATAATATTTTTAATAAGATTCTATAGAATATTCTCTTTTGCACCAAATTTTGGATAAAAACCATTGGAGGAGATATGACCCAAATCACCAAAAATTTGGGTATTTGGTGATTTGGGTCATATTGCCCATTGGAATTGCCCTTAGGTCTTGTTTGAGAATTTAAACATTTCGTGAAATAATCTATACCCCTAAATCAATTAATTCAAACATGCCCTAATTTGAGTTTATTGTTTATGATATATAATCCCACCGTAGCACATTAAATTTTACACTTCATTTTTTTTGGTTCAACGTTAAATTTTACTATTAAAAAATAAATATTACATCAATTCTTAACCTTGAAAGTATATTTTAATTATAAATTTATCACACTCGCATAACATACATAACATATTTATAATTTTTTTAACAAAAAAAACTACTCCCTCCGTCCCATAATAAACTTTACAGTTACTGTAGATACAGAGTTTAAGAAAAATTAACCAACTTTATTGACTTTTGGAGGGTAATGTAGTATTTTAGGTGATAAATAAATTATAAAGTATGTTATACTATGTGTTAGGTGAGGTGATAAATTTGTAATTAAAATGTACTTTTAGAAGTGATGATTGATATGATTTTTTTTTTGTGATAAAGTTTATTGTGGAACGGATGAAAATAGAAATTATTATAAAGTTTCATATGAAACGGGAGTATATTGTCTTTGATAAAATTGATAAAAAATATTTTTTTTTATTTTGTATTTATAATAACGATGCAAACAAATATGGAACGGATGGACTATGATATTTCAGTAGTATAAATATAAGCAAATCAACCTTTACATTGAATGTACTTTTTCCAGGTGTTTTTTTATTATACATGTAAATTCACTTGTACTCCGTATTATTTATGGGGTTAGTATTTTCTCATATAAATAACTCTTTCATAATAAAAGGCTTATTTTTCTTGAGTTAAAAAAAAAAAAAATGGACGGACGATTCACCCCAAATGTCATAGAGGAATACATGTGTGAAATTGTCTCACGACAATTTTACCTTATTTATTTATTTATTTTTTAAGGTTAGTTATTACCTTTTAATATTAAAGATGTAATAATTTTTATTTATACTTGTTCTTGAAATAAATTATTTATCACTATTTATTAATTAAATATTAATTTTTAATTAAATAATAACATATGTTATTTGTCTCATCTCTCAAAACAAATCTATGAGATGATCTCCCATGTGTTTATCTCAATGCCACAAAACAGGTCATTACAGGGTTGATCAGCTCGTTTTTTCATCCTACTGCCCATTTCACTCAAATTAAATTATATGAATATTTTTTTTCTAATATTTATAAAGCTTGTATGCAATTTTTAAAGTGAAGTACAACAATAAAATCTCAAAAATTAAACAGTAATATACACTGTGGAGTATAATTTACTTCCAAGAAAAAAACAAGATTAAATTATTTATTTAAAAAAAATTAAAAAAGAAACATGACTTACGCTGCTCAAGAAAAAAAAAAAGAAAAGAAAAGAAAAGAAAGGATTGACAATTTGACATGACATTACCTACCGTATGGGCTATATAGTGGACATAACATGTTGGGCCTACAACATATCTCTTCTAATCAATTCTGTAAGGCCCATTAGTTTATATTAGGCCCAAACGAGCCGTTCATCCAAAGCCTATTAAACCAAAACTTTACCCAAATTTCTCTTCAATACAAAAAAAAAAAAAAAAATAATGAAAAAAAAAAATTTCTAAAACTCATCTTTAACTGGAACAAGAACTGGGGGCTTATAACAATAGCATGAAAATCATGATTTTATAAAATAATTTCATAATTTGTTCTTTATTTATACTTTTCGCAGTTTCACCTCTTTTTATTTATTTATTTTTTCAATTCTATCATATGACTTTTTCTTGGGGTATAGTTTGAAATCATTAAAAGAAAAACTGATTATAAATTCACGACCTTACATTTTTTTTTATTTTTTAAATGGGTCATAATTGTTTAAATTTTAATTATGAACATTATTAACAATAACCACTCAAGCACTCGCTCAAGGCAAAAGCTAATTGTGTGAGATGTTACTAAACATGTTTTCATGTGTGAAGAAGGCTTAGGTTTACGCATTTTAATAAAATATTATATGTAACTAATAAAAAAATTGTTTAGCTAAATTATTTTATTTATTTATACATAAAAATTCGTAATAAATAAAAAAAATTGAGAAATTTTTTATGAAAACATTAATTAACTAAGAAAAAAAAATTAAACGTCCTATGGTAAAACACTTTCAACTTACTCCTTGTTTAAGAACTGAAGTATACTTCCTCCACATTTTTTTTAATCAATGTAATCTTTCGGTAAATTAGAATTTACATGTCAACTCAATTCACATACGTTCATAAAATATTAAATTGGGTACAAAAGTGAAAAATACGTTAAAATAGTGGTGAATCTTTATTTAATTAAACCTTATCAAAATTAGGTTTCACAATTAATTATTTATTGCAAGTAGGAATTTTCTACTAAACAAGAATCATCATGTAATAATAGCAAAAATATATTGACTGAAAGAGAAATTCCAACAGCCAATAGGTAACCAAATTATTTTCTCAACTTGCATACGAAATTCTAATCATTTCTTGTCATTACAAATAATGTACAAATTATGGTCGATATGGAGTAACTATTAACTGAATTTTACTTACTGCGCCAATATCTTTTTTTCTTTTCAGTTAGAAGTAATTCTTATATATTTAAATATTGTGAACATATGGCCCTAAAAATAACCTATAAATCCTTATGACTATCCTTAATTTATTTAATAAATTTTGTTTACTTAGTTAAGGTAGTTTTCGGTTATTTATAACTAACAGTAGGACTAATATTTTGTCCAAATTAAAAATAAAATTAATTAGTGGAGATGTTACTTGTAATTAGCTAGTAATCAAATGTAGGTGTGGAAACTATTGACCAATTCCATCTCTATCTTGTTTTGGCCCTTTTCATGCCTTTAATGACTATATTTATAATGTAGGAAAAAAAAAAAAAAAGATGATGATGAAGACTATATTTATTATAAGTCGGATTTGAATTCAAACTTTAAATGCTATTTAATTAACATTATTCAAACTGAAAACCATCACTCCAATTTGTCCACAGGCACACATATATTTATATGTCACCCAAACACTCATTCTCTTTCTTTGTGATATATAAAATTATGTGTTTAATATATAGTAAACAATTGTATAAATTACATAATTAATTGACTCCATAATGATCTAAATTTCTTTTTAATAATATATAAAAAAAGACATCCACGGTACATTTTCAGAAACATTACCGATCAATTGGGACCAACAACTAATTTAATAATAATTAAATAAATCTCTGCTCAGGATTCAGGAAGCTTAATTATTCCATACCATTAGGTAAAATCCAACAAAGCATTTTTATAAAATAATAAATTAATAATTTCTACATACGTAAGCATTTTAAAGAAACATTAATTTTTCCAAATACTCCATATATATCTATTATTTTATTCTAGACAAGACACTTAGTACTACTTAAAGTCCTAGTGTAGTTTACTCTTCCAAATTTCAACTAGAGCTGTTAAACGAATCGAGCCGCTCGAGTACTCGGCTCGGCTCGTTAAACTCGAGCTCGGCTCGGCTCGTTGACTATTCGAGCTCGAGTTCGAGCTCGCCCTTTTGCTCGTTTTCTTAACGAGCCGAGCTCGGCTCGGCTCGTTTAGGCTCGAAAATAATAATTAATAATAATAATAATATTATTATATAATTATAATAGTATATAATAAAATAAATATTTTAAATATAATAAAAATATAAAATATATTAGTTAATACTCGATTGAGCTCGGCTCGACTCGGCTCGAAAACTCGATATTTTTGCTTAACGAGTCGAGCTCGAGCTCGCTCGAGTATTTTTCGAGTCGAGCCGAGCTCGTACATAAGCTCGTCACCATAACGAGCCGAGCTCGAGCTCGGCTCGATAAGTACTCAAGCCGAGCTCGAGTATGGGATACTCGATCGAGCTCGGCTCGTTTAACACCCCTAATTCCAACCAATATTTCTTCGATGAAATTAAAACGAAATTTCGAGGAAAATTAAATTCATATCTAGATATAGAAGTCATACAGCATACTCAACTTTCTAACCCAAAGAAACTATTCATGTGTATTAATTAGTTAATATTCATACAACATATGGCTTTGCTAGCTTCTTGTTGGCTGATCATTGAAGCTTTTGTAATCCCACATGGATTTCTCAAGTGGTTCTACTTGAGTTATTACATTCATCCATTTCTCCTTGTTTTCAGCCAACTCTTTTTGTGGCTAAACCTGTTGAAGAAGTGGATCCTCTTCTTCGTCTTCCCCTTCTTACTCGTCTTCTTTCGTCTCAGTTGTTTTGTCGTGGGATCCCTTGGCAGGGTTTTCGTCGTCTTGCTTTCTTCGTTCGGAGATCGTGAGGTCTACTATGATGCCAAGGAGCCTGATCATGATGATGATGATGAGATTTCATTACAAGATTATGTTTGTGGAGAAATTATTGTCGTTTCTTGTAATAAAATTGTTGGATCAGTTGATGAGTGTAGAGTACATAATAGTGTGGAAGATGGTGGAAAGGTTGATGATTGGTTGAATGAGTACTTGTATTCGGACTATTACACTACTCATGTAATGTCCGAATACGAGTTTGATAACCTAGCAGTACTACTGCCTGATATTCCAGACAGTAGTATTGTTGATGCTACTAACTCGTTCCGTTTCAGTTGCACGGAACAAGTATCCTTCGACGGTCACTCGATCAAAGTACTCCAGGAAACGGCCATCATTGATAGTAATCATGAGGAACAAGATCACCATCATCAACTTCTTGATATCCTAACCCCTTCCGATCACTCCACCGACCCCCCACCGGAGAGCGATTCGCCTGATTCCAGCTTCGACTTCAACGACTTCCTGTCCAATTCTCACCAATCTAGTACTGATCAACAAAGCAAACCATCCAAACAGGCGATCAAAACCAAAGACGACGATCATTCTCCTCACAATCTCGATCCTTTCCACCAGAAGTACACATCAAGAATGAAGTTCTTCAACGTCCTCTCCCATGAAAGACAGCATGGAATGAGTAAGATTCATTACCACTACAAATTAACGCAGGCAATCACTTGTGTAAACTCGATTTACAGTGTAAATATCCTGTGGTCCCTCCTACCAATCCTATTATATAGGATTTAAAATAATGGGGACCGCAGGGTTTACACAGTAAACCCGATTGATTCATAGGAGACTAACTCATTGAAACAATCCAAACACTGTAAAGTAACGTTGGGTGATCATGCAGAGGCGATTCGGAATGAGCGAACGACAATAGACAACGAGGAATCGACAACGGAGGCAGCTCGGCAATTCGTGATGTGGAATAGAATGGCAAGAAAGAGGATACTGAGGAGCTTGGAACAGGATCTTGAACTGATCTACGTGGCACAATCGTGCCTGTTTTGGGAGGCCTTACATCATCAGCATCAGAAAGTGGAGGCTCTTGCGACATCTGAGGATCATGATTCGGGGAAATTAATGTTGTTTGAGGCAAGTATTTTGGGAAAGTTTCAAGAACTGCAGATTCTTATGGAGAGGTTTGTGGAGCAACAAAGATGTGAATGTCAGAGATCTTCCATGGATACACATCAAAGACTATCTTTCCAAGCTCTTCTCCAGGTTCCTGATGCTACAGGTATGCCTATTACTACATATATATATTTGAGAAAATATCAATATTGATGGATTTTAATTTTAATCCTTTATTTGCAATACTCAATGTTGGTTAATTTTTGTTCGATTTTGATCATTTTTGTCCAAATTTAAACCAATTTATTTTTTCAAAATCTAGTATTTTTATGTCAGAATTTATCCAATATAATCCAAAATTTAGTAAAAAATGACTAAATTTGAATAAAATGAACGAAAATCGTACAAAAAAATACAAAATTTGAGAAGTGTGAATAAGAAATTATTAAAATTGGAATCGGTTATACTCAAAAGCACAATTTTGATATTTTCCCTACATCTATTTTTCACTTTATCTTTACACTCTTCGCTAATCGATTAAGGACAACAATGGGATGGATTAAATCGAGTGAAAAAAAAAAAAGACTTTTTTTTCCTCATCAATTAACTAGATTGGCTTTTTAAATTTGTTATTTAATTTTATTAATGTTATTTTTAAAACTTGAGTATTTATGCCAATGTGCTTTATTGTGACTAGAAATCTATCTATAGAAATTAAAAGTAGTATTTTCCTCTTACTTGAAAAGTATACTCATAATTTTCTTAATAAAAGTTGTTATCTGTTTACTGCTTTAAGAAGTGTCAGTTAATGTAAATAAATAAGTCCAATACTAATGGTCGATCTTGAAGTGAGATTATATAATATATCTTCTTATAATTTTTTCAAAATGAAATGAGCATATATATATATATATATATATATATATATTGATTTTAGTTCCCAAAGTGGGATTTGAACTCTTGCATGGTAATAAAAAATGATTAATTAATAAATCTAAAAAAATTCATCCAACATTATAATTTGTAATTCAAAAGAGACCATATCCTAAGTCGTCTCTTTTTTATATTCTTTCTATAAAATTGCAATTTTATGTGGAAATATGCGTGTATGCTTAACCCCAACAATTTGTCACTTGCTCCATATATAAATTTAAGGGTCCATTACTACTAGGTAGATTTTATATACCATTATTACTAATAGGTACAATAAGCTAAAAATATAACTAATTAGTACATTTTGAATTAGTGAAATACCCTTCTTATCCTTGTATTCATTAATATATTAAAATATAAAGATATTTTGCATTAAAATTAAAAATATATTTTATTCCACATTTTTCTCCTAAAAATCCGATGGATTAACTCAAGCCATTCCAAGCTGATGCGTTAGAGAGCGTGAGTTAAATTGAACATTAACTATTCTGAATACCCAATAATTTTGAATACAAATGCATTTCAATGAATGAAACTGAAATATATTGAATGCATTCTGAATTATTCGTTAAATTTTGAAAAAATATTTTTGAATACATTTATTGAAAATTAAATATTCTAAATATTTACTAATTTTGTTGAAATAATCTAAATATTATAAATTCTTAATGTGATTGTATTCAATAATATATTAAAATATAAAGATATTTTATATTAAAATTTAAATAGATTTCATTCCACAATTTTCTCCTAAAAATTCGTCAGAATTAATTCAACTCATCCCACGTTGATAGGAAGCGTGAGTTGAACCCCATATTCTGCGTATTCAATTTCTGAATTCATCGTTACTCTGCGTATTCAATTTTTGAATACGTCATTACTCTGAGTATCTACTAATTTTGAATACAAATATATTTTAATAAATAAATCTGAAATATATTAAATACATTATGAATATTACGTGGAATTTTGAGAAAATATTTCTAAATATATCGTTATTGACATTAAATATTCTAAATACTTACTAATTTTGTTAAAATATTTTAAATTCTTAATGTGATTGTATTCAATAATATATTAGAATGTAAATATATTTTATATTAAATTAAAATATATTTGATCTAAAATTTCGGGATTAATTCAACTAATTCAATGTTGATAAGAGGCGTGAGTAAAGCCCCATATTTTGCGTATTCAATTTCTGAATACATATTTTGAATACAAAAGCATTTCAATGAATGGATATTAAATATATTGAATACATTCTAAATATTTTGTGGAATATTGAGAAAACATATCTAAATACATCGTGGTGTTCGGAATTTCTGTGACTAATTTAAATAATCACTTATGTTCATAATATTATATTAACTGAAATAAACGGCTAAGATAGAATATCACAATCATTCATTTTGCCCTTTTGCCTTCATATAAAGATAGAACACGATACCAAACAAGAAAAGAAAAAAAATCAATATCAACTCAAAAAAGAAACAGATAGGTTTTCAGTATATAGAATAAAGCATGAAACAAAATTTTGACGCTTTTGTGTAGTATTCAGGCTGATTTTTTCTGAATACCTCAAAAAGGGACTGCGGCCATTTTGGTTGATCGCAGACAACAATGATTTTGCAACTGGCAAGAAGTAGACGTTTAATTAGAGTTGACGATGATTTCTACTTTGGAGAGAGAATTGGTATTTAATAATGAATTAATTATGGAAACGTAAATTTTTCCTATTTAATTAATTAGTTAATGCATATAGGGGTAGGTAGGACTTTTCATTATATAATTTGGTAGTGGCTAGTAATAAAATATATTCAATGTACCTACTAGTAATATTATTGTATATTTTGTATTGGGTAGTAATAAATCCTAAATTTAATTAATACATCATATCATTATCCAATTTCCATCCATTTATTGGACCACTTGACTTTGTTGTCCAAATAAAATATTGCAAATATTTTAATCTTGAAAAAGTTATAACTTATTCTACTTAATTAACCCAATGGACCAAACCAAACAAGCATGTTAACTAAGATTCCATTAGTTGTTAACTGGATTATTATTTGTATATTAATTTTTTGAAGAAAAAGTTTCAAATCATAAATAATCAAGACCACATATACAAGTTGCTCATGAAACACATGTTTATTATATTCTAGAATCACTTGTCTTAATGGAGCAAGAAGAAGAAGACAAGATAGTGATTGAAAGAGAAGGCATTAAGGCAAACCAAGTACTTGAAGCCATTAATGATTGCATAGAAGCTTTCTTGCTGTATGTTAGAACAGATGATAAGAAATCAGTACCCTGGACATATAAGGGATTTTGGAGAGCTAATAATCCTCCCGTCGAAGATCCTCTCGACTTGGAAATTTTGTACAGCGTCACCAGAACTTTGCATAAGGTACAGATCGTGTGTGGTTACAAATCGAATATTTCCTTTGTTTTTATGGTGTATCATGATATCCCGTAATAATTGGATGGGCTATTCGTTGAAAAGAGAGAAAATTTAAACCCTAGCGCTAAGCAGCTTAAACACAAAGTCCAAAATCTCTCATTTAACTAGTGACTGAGAAAATGATATACCATGATAGCGCGAGAAATCCGGTGTGTTGTATGTAGTCATGAGACTGTAGTAGTCGAAAATTGTAGGGACTGCTTGGTAAGTATGTGCTAATAAGGGAGGGTAATGGGAATGAAATGAGAGTGGTTCTCATTCTTCATGCTTGGTAACAAGTAATGGGAACCCGAAATTCTTAATTATTCTCATTGATTCAATGATTCTTCCAACCCCTTCAATCAATTTTATCTCCCATTACCATTACCATTCCGGAATTTAACCAAGCGAGTCCTTAACTAATTTTAAGGTTAACATTGTCTTTTAATAGTTTATGAAGGTAGTAATGCTGTTACTTACCCTGATTTTGTTAATCAGAAAGGGATATTGCTAAAAGATGTGCAAGGGAAGAACAAATGTTGGCTGAGGAAGAAGGTGAAACCAATGCAAACAGAAGATGAGAAGAGGGATCTTATATTTGCCATGATTGATATGAAGTTGGTGCAAAGGCTTCTCAAAATGTCTTTAATTTCTACATCCCACCTCAAATGGTGTCAAGACAAGCTTAATAACTTGGATTTCAAAGAAGGAAGAGTTTTTAGGGGTCGAATCGATCTTCTGTTTCCTTCTTCCTGACCCTCATTCTGATCTTCAGCTGTAAATAGCATTTCATTTAAGCAAATGTATAGTGCGTTCGCACCAGAAAAGAGCAGATCCTCTGCAGACAAGTTTTCGTGCTATAGCATCAATCCGAGTTTACAATGAAATGTGTTCGCGTAAGATTTTGACCCTACTCGAAAGAGAAGTGCTAAACTCAGTGTCATTCTGGAAAACAGTCATTTAACCATGTCTGGTCATAAGATGTGGGCCGCTCATTACAGCAAAACTATACTCAAACATCACTTAGATATTAAACCTACCTATTAACTTCACATCTTCATTCTTAATATATAGCAGAATGCTAAATGCAGATGGAAGTGATCTATCTCAATACCAGAATCCAAGCCTCAATGCCATCACAAGAAACGAATATTCGATCGAATATAATCCAATGAAAGGTTGACAAAGAGTATCATTTGGGAGACTGTAGGAAGTGGTTCCTTTAGACATTGAAAGCGTCAATCAGAGATTACAAAATGAAGCAACCAAACCAGAGCAAGCAATCCAATGACTAAACAAAAAACTAAAACTCAAACAATTTGTCCATCTATTTCACAAGTTTTGGTCATAGTTCAATGAAAGGAGACATATAGAGTTAAAACATCAAAAGAACACAACAAGATGATCACTTTTACTGCACATACCGAGTACATAAAACTATAAAGCTAATGAAAAAGGGAATCCAACATTCATGGAATAACTTGGTTTATAATATATGTTGTGAATCAGACAAACTTATTCCAAATAGCTTATTCAAGTCTATAATCTTACATAAAAGTAAACAAAGAAAAGTGATCAGCTCATCACCATGTGTTATAAACTGTAATGCAGTATAGCATATGCTGTAATTGTATATAAAACATAAAAGGTAGTATAAAGATGATACTACAACCTTAGCTACTTCTTAACCTTTCGCGATCGCCTAGGCCCCGGAACCTCCATCCTCCCGACGGAGCATCCACATCTCGCCCGGAACACCAGCACCGCCCGCCCGTTGGGCGGAGCCATCTTCTTGAGCTCAGCCTCCAACTCCCTGTGATGATCACGCGGCAATTCGAACAGCCCCTTCTTCAGACCACCACTCTTGGGCTGGAAACTGGATTTCTTAGCAGAATCCTCTGTTTCCAACTGGATATCGAATTCAGCTGCCTTCTTCAGACCAAGACACCCCACTTTGCCACACCTCCTGTCTGCACAGACGGTGATGGCGACGAGGGCCATCACCGCGAAGAAGATGCTTAATCCTAAGCATCCAAACACGAGGGGGGCACGAACTACTTCCTCAATCACTACATCTATGACTTCCTCGGTGAGTTCGAATGATTTTTGCCCTAAAATCTTGACGGAGGGATAGAACAGGAACCCACAAGCCCCAATTACGGTGATCAGGATGACGACATCGATGACGGCGGAGCGCGATTGGTCACACGCGGGGATGTTCAAGTGATTGGGGATTCTTTTCTTAGGGATTTGATCAATCGGCTTCGGTTTCGGAGAAGGGTCGGTCGGATTCGACATCTCTGTGCGATGGTCAAAGGAGATTAGGGTGTGAAAAGAGACCATTTGGAGTGAAATGGCATCCAAAAGATCCGAAAAATCGTATCTTTAGGGAACGACCCACCGATCAAAATCGAAATTAGAATCGAACCCACATCAAGAAACAGGGAAAGATGGGAAATTGTGCGAGAAAAATAAAACACCAGTTGCGTTCACGTCGTGCAGTGGTGATTAGAACTGTTACAGGCGGAGATGAAATCTGTGGGAAGAGAAAGAAAGACTCGTAGTGGAGAGAATTGAAGAGAGTATTATATCTGCGATTGAATGTGTGATTTATGAGATATCTTGGCGGTGAAGGTGATGGATGAATGAATGGCTCGTAGATGGGAAAGTGGCGGGGTGGGGGTGGGGGTTGCGGGTGGGGGTCTTACACGCTAACAAGACATCGTGGTGAAACTTTGTGGACTATGATTGGGCTTCTCCACTGTTACTTTATTATTTTCTGAAAAAAAAAAAAAAGAAATTGGTGAGAAGTAATAATTTTTACTACTCATTAAAATTGTAATTTTGGTTACAGAGTTTTCGTTTTTTATTTCTTTATATATGTGACTAAAAAAAATTACACTCAATCCATTATGAGTGAGGTTTGCGTGCGCCCGGTACACACCGTGCTCCTTTAGAATTTAATATTATGGATAATGGTATAATATTTTGTTCTAAATATACTTTAATTAATAAAGGTACACTATTTTGTTGTAAAATGTATACACTTTTCATTAATATTTTTTATTTTTCTTTAGAAAATAAAGGGTACACATATTTATACTAAAGGGTATGAAGTACAATTTAATACAAAATTCTAAAGGCACACGGAGTGTGCCCCATGCGCCCGGGTGCATACAAATTTTTGCCCTCCATTATATATAAAATCCGCTCACAACATTAATACAACTAATTACTATATATTAAAATATTACATTTCTCAATACATTACATGTTGAACTATTATAATTTACTTATAAAAAGTAAATTAATACAAAGAACAAAGAGTTCTTTTAATATACTTCTATATATAAATGCACAAGAGACCGATTCTTATATATTATATGAAAAATAATAATTATCAATTATTGTATATTATATGAAAGATGATAATTAACTATTGTACAGAAAACATTGATAAAATATTAGGCAATTCTTAGGTGACCTCCTCATATAAGGGTATGCGTACACTCATGTGAAGAGGTTACCAGTGTCACCTAAGTTAGTTCCTAAAATGTTACTCTCTATATTGCTTTTTCCATATACATTATTATTGAGCAAGCTTTGTGTGACGCTAATGAAAAGTATTATATTCTTTACTTTTCAAATGAATATTCACTTGTTATTTCATGAATATATTAAAAAAATCTATAAGTATAAACATACATTATTAGTAGAGGAAAAAAAAAAGAGAAAAAGTATAACGTGGTGGAAGGAGTAATAGATTTAGATTGCAAGCCTTAATAAAATAAAATATTATTTTTCTTAAAATAAGTTGTAATGTCTTCAATGGTATCATAGTTTTTAGAAAATTAATTCTTTGAGCAACAATTATTGGCTAATTGAGTTGATCGATTCTACACTCCTTTTCATGTATCAAGAAAAAAAGTCGTGTTACGACTAACTTACCGTGCTTAATAATTACTTAATTCTTTTTTCATATAAATGTATAAAATAAAAATAAAAAAGAAACTTATACGTTTTATTCAAGTTCTGTTTTTCTTTCGATCTTTACTTTAAGTCTATTAAATTAAATATACGAGGTAGATGGTTCATGACACTAAGTCATACGAAAGTGTCAAAGAAAACTACTCTATAATTTACTATTTCTTCCTTTTCAATGAAATAGACATGCACAATTAATCTTTTACATAAATTAAAAAGATGTAGTTATTATTATATAATGGTATTGTAGTTTTTATTTTATTTTTTATTATACCCTCACTTTTTAGAATTTAATAATTTTTTAATTAATATATTAAAATTAAATATCTTAAACAAGTTCATTTTGATCAATTTTTGGGCAAAATAAAATAAAATAAAATAAAATATTAAATGAAGTTATGCATCATGCCCATATATATTGTGGAATGGACGGCAAAAGGAAAATGAGTCTATCCCAGTATGATA
This sequence comes from Pogostemon cablin, assembly GCA_023678885.1. Lineage (NCBI taxonomy): Eukaryota > Viridiplantae > Streptophyta > Magnoliopsida > Lamiales > Lamiaceae > Pogostemon > Pogostemon cablin. The sequence goes on along the minus strand of CM043001.1, from coordinate 25,149,286 downwards.
AGAAAGATCAGTCAATAGTTAATCCATTCCTCTATTGGTGCGAGAAAAGATGGATTGTATTTGATTGTTTGCATGGTTGAAATCCGTTTCACAATGGCTCCTTGTCTTTATTCGAAATCCTTGTGAACAACTATCATCGTAAAAAAAGAAAGCAGGTGAGTATTTATGAAAGATTTTCTAACCTTACTTTTATTTTAAATTGTTAAGTGTATGAATATAAGAAAAAGAAAGAAATTCAATAATCACCCATAAAATTTAAACTTATTTTATAGGTTTTTTTTATAATGGAAATAAATTTAAATAAATTTAAACCACTTTATTATGAGTATATTCCACCACTTCATCTTATAAACAAAGTTAAAAATATATTAATCATCAATTAAATCAAAACTAACTACAATTATTGATAAAAATGAATAGCTAAAATTCACAAACAGTCAAATGTCTACTCTATACTGTCCCATTGCCATCTTTGTTGCTACAAATAACAAAGAATTAAAGAGATTAGGCACAAAGACTTGAAAGAAATGAGGAAAATTCAATTTACAAAATAATTCTTGTTGTGTTTTTTATTACACAAGGGTAATAATGCTTACTAGTAATATATATTATTAATGTGTTAGAAGAGAAAATTGGAAACAACTAGCTAGAAGTAGGTCACAAACTTAGGCATATTTAACTAAAACCCATGGACAAATAGTGTTAAATTTTTAATTAGTTATCTAACATTAGCAAATGGCAATTAGTCTTTTATATCATTTGATATAATAAAAACTATAAAATAAATTTAACTCACTTTGTAAAATATATAACTTACAAAAACAATAAGACTTAAATTATGGGTTAGAATCAAATCGAAGTTATGATGCATTAATTTATATCCATATAGTATATATATGTTTTCCATTTCAAGATTAATAAATTAATTAATGTTATTAATTAGGTGTATGAATGGTACCCCATAGTCAAGGTGAGAGAGGAATTAGTCACCCTGGTTGAAAAATGGTTAAAAGTGTGACGTGAAATAAGTTGGGATAGTTGACTGAAAATGATTCTCCACTCAGGATTGAAGATTAAATTCACTCTAAAATTAGGTCGGTATATTGCAGCTTGAAATTGAAAGGAAGGTCCAAATATTACTTGAAATTGAAAGGAAGGTCCAAATATTATATGATAGTCTCTCCCTCCTGAAAAACTTTTCACGTTTATTGTTCTACGTTGTTTAAAAAAAATTGCACTTTTTAATCAACTTTATTGATTTTGAAGGGTATTGTAGTATTTTTAGGTAATAAAAAAATATAAAGTAATTATGTGTGTATGAAAAATGAGTGGCAAATTTGAAATTAAAGTAACTTTTGAGGTTGTTGGATAAAGTGATGTTTCCTTTTTTTTTGAGGTGTGAAAGGTTTTGTGGGACAAACAAATAAGGAAAATGTGAAAAGTATTGTGGGACGGAGGGAGTATTTTGGTGTGATACTAGTAATGCTCTCGTACAATGCATGGTTATTGAAAAAAATATAAATTTTAAGTGATATTCAATTGAAAAATAAAATTGAGATTTTTGATGTTCATAGTAATAATGCCCGTGTGATGCACGATTATTGAAGAAAATATAAATTTCTTAATTCTTATAAGTGATATTCAATTGAGGAATAAAATTGAGATTTTTGAATTTAAAAATATAATAAATAATGATATATATTTATTTTGAATATTTGATATGATAAATTTAAATTTATGTCAAATCAATGTATTAAAATATATATTAATTTATTTATAATATAGAAGGTGAACACGTTGAGGGTTGTACTTTTCATTTATATTATAAATCTATACATTTATATAAAAATTATTTGGTAAATATAATAGTATAGTTGTAAGAAATGGTAATGAATATTATTTATGTAAAAATTATTTGGTAAATAATAAGAATGATTATCCTATTAATTAATTTAACATATAACTTATATCTCTTTCATCGTTCGTATATTTGTATATTACCGCATATATTTTGTTTTTCATTTCACTTCTAAAATCAACATAGTTTGTTTATTTATTTATTTTAAAAAAATTCATCATCGCTTTTTGTTTATTTTTTTTTTTTTTAAAAAATCAAATTTTCTTCTTGAATATTATACTATTATTTTGGAATTTATTTAAATCAAATAAGTTATTTTTTTCCTCTTTCCATAATATATATTTTATCTTTTCTTCTACATACATTTAAAAAAATAAAAATTATATTTGTATATTTTTAAATAAATTGAATTATCAATTATACAATGTCCACATTAGCACGAAATATTCAAGACATAAAAGTTCAAAAATTTTTATTACTCCTAAATATATAACATTGTAAATAATGCAAATTTTACGTTATATATACTTGTGGATATTTTGTTAATAAAGTATATGAATTTAGAAACTCGCTCCACGTCATTTTATTTTTCACATATTAATAAATTAATAATACAATGTATACTATAAATCTATACACTATATAATTCAATTTCTATATAAAGTTCAATAATACAATACCTTTAAATATATTTTAATAAAATATGAGTAAAAGCCATATCACTCTTTTCTCATTTATTTCAGTGTTCACAAATTAAATTATTTCTTGTCATATCTCCAATATTTTCTTATTTATTTCGGTATCATATATTACAAATTATTTATTTCAGCATTATATATTACAAATTAAATTATTTATTGTCATATCTCTAAATCTTTTCTCATTTTATTTGTAAAAGCGAAATACAATCTTTTTCTAGAAAAAAATTATTGCTAATTTTTCCACACTCCCGCTATCTCCCGTCCCCATTAATATATAAATTTTTGAGATAATCGCTTTCAAAAAATTTTGAGCTAATCAAGGCTAATCAGTCTTCATTACATAAAAAATAAAAAAATTATAATAAAAAAACAACAATTGCAGTAAATTAATTATTTTAAAAAACCAACAATTGGAATTATAATTAAATTAATTATAGTGGTTGCTAGAAAATAGCATGATGGTTAATTGTTCTCATCTCCACTCATCGAAACTCTGCTGTTTCTCTATCATGCGAGCGACATATTCTAACTACGAATAATATTTTTTCTCAAAATAAAATTTTTAATTTTCACTAAACTACGAATAATATTTTTTCTCAAAATAAAATTTTTAATTTTCACTAAATAAATACTCCAATTTACTGGGGAAGAAAAACATCGGCAATCTGAGAAGAAATGAAGGAATCGATATAGGCGTACTTCACCGGATCCACCGTCAGCCGTCGCTCATCTCACTGACTTTCTCTCACATCCTCCGGCATCACCATCTATCTCATCAACTCATTCAATTTCTCGTGCACCAAATCCGGATCCACCAGTCTCCGACTCCAATAGACCGACTCCAAGTCCATATACTTCACATAATTCCCCAATTCCTCAATCCCTCTGTAACTTCCCCAATTTCAATCGCTCTTTGTGAACCTCCCTTATTTTCTTCATCCCTTTCTAAAATTAATCACGATTATAAATTTTAATTTTTCCCTGTATATGTTCGTATATAAATAAACAATGTTTCAAGCTTTTTTCAGAAGAAATAAGCAATCTCTCAAGCTTCTTCTAAAAGATGGCGCCTTCTTCCTATGTAAGCTACTATTCTACTTTTATATGTATATAAAAATGGTGTACCCCACCATTAGGGGCCCCCACCGCCCCTGCCCTGGGGATTGGTGGAGGAGGTAAATCGCAGGATGTGCCTCAAGTGGCTTATAGGGAGGGCTCACTGTTAAACTTGTGCTTGCAAGGGGCCAAATTCATGCCATTGTATTTGTTGGAGTGATACGTGAAAGAGAAGTAAAATTATACCTTAAGTTAAGGTATAAATTCTAGAACAAGGATTTCTCTTCCGTACATACAACTCAATTTATAAAAAAATAAAACATAAGATGTCATATTAAAATATCATAAAATATTACATGCCCTAATATTGATAACGGTTAATTATGGCGTTATTCAACATAGTCGATAGTAGCTTCGAAAATAAATATTTTTTCTATGATGATGAATAAATTAGAGTTAATGTGAAATTGTATGCATGTGTATAGTAAACTTTTTCTTCTAAGGTTCCAATTTGTTAAAAGTTCTATTTTACCCTATTACTAAAGGAAATAATTACGTCTAAGCCTTTTGAAAATAAAAGTTAATACTCCATCTTCCCATAATTATTGTCATTGTTATTATAGACACATAATTTAAGAAAAATTATTTTTTTATCAATTTTATTGATTTTTTGGGGGTATTGTGATATTTTTAAGTAATAAATAAATTATAAAGTATGTTATGTGTGTTAGGTGAGAGTGATATTTTTTAAATTAAGATAACTTTTAAGGTTGTTGGTTAATGTGAAGTTTCATTTTTTGGTGGTGACAATTATTGTGGGATTGACGAAAACGAAAAGTGAAACACTTATTATGGAACGGATGGAGTATTAAATATATCTATCCTCATTACTCCTGGACATACTCAATCCTGGGTATAATTTGAGTTTCGATATGATATGTTGATTAAATATTTTTATCAAAAAGTTATAATAGTAATTGATTTGAGTCGAGACAAGAATTAAACTTCTTAAAACAAAATTATCTCGTTCTGGTTCTTACGATGGTAATTATCCCTCAAGATATAATGACTCGCATTCTATGATACTAGAACTACAAATCACAAGAAACATTGAACCAAATTATATTTTAAACTTATCTTAATAATAAAACATTTAAAAATATACTACGAATTGTTATTACAAGTCAACTTTATTGGATATATCCACAACTCAGTATGTTACAATATACTCCCTCCGTCCCGGAAAAGTTGACGCATTTTTTTTGGGCACGGAGATTAAGGAGTATAATAATTTAATGTAAAGTGGAGTGAGAGAAATAATATTTAATGTGTAGTGGGTAGTTGTATGAGATGTGGTATGTAGGCCCAACGTAAATAAAGTAATTGATTTGTGTGGGTCTCATGTATTAAAAATAAAACGTGTCAATTTTAATGGGACAAACTAAAAAGGAAAGTGTGTCAACTATTATGGGACGACTATCTTTTAAAATGTATTCGAATGTCTAATGGATTGAATTATGGAAATTGAAGGTTGTTTTTATAATTTTATTTCTTGAAGTGATGTTATCGTTGGAGTGAAGGAAGTATTAATAAAGCCTATTGGGCTACAAAGTCCAAACCCCCCATCCTATATATGGGCTCTCGATCGATTATTTTCCAGATTCTAACAAGTTTTGAATTTATATGAATATATAACTATAATAATATATAAATAATTAAAATGTATAAATTCTAAGTTATTTCACTATCTAGCGTCAAATTTAAAACTACATTAATTTGGAGATGATTTAAAATGATAAGAATATGAATTGTGGATACATGGATGCATGTGAAATCCTTTTAATTTTAAGTGGAAAATATATTTATATATATTGTAGAAATTAATAATATTACTTAGATTAAGATTAAAATATGTCATGAAACAAAATAATAATAAAATAATAGCATATTAAGATGAAATTAAATTATGTTTTTAGAATTAATATTAAACTCCAAATGTATAATTAAACTTTAGTTACAAGATTTCATGAAACCAGAATCTAAAATAAGTATAAATTATATAAGTAAAATATTAGTATAAATTATAATTTTAAATGTACTATAGCAGAATAATCTCTGTCTATTTAAAATGATGTGTAATTTTTATATTTTTTTAATTTTTTTATATTTTTTATTTATTTTCAATTAATTTTCTTATTGAATAAAATTGTCTCAATGTGATATGGTATTATTTGATATGTATCACCCCTCAGTTTTTACACATTTAGTTGGTATTATTTGATATGTATCACCACTCACTTTTTACACATTTAATTGACATAAACTTATTTATAAAAGAAAAAAAAAACTTAAAACAAGTATAAATAGTCATTGTTCAATTAATTTTCAAATTTCTTAATTTTAAAAAATAAAAAATTCACTTAAAATTTCATGAATTACACGAAAAAAAATACTACTAAAAAATAAAAAGAAAAAGGGGAAAAAGTGAAAAGGTTTTGAGAGGGCCCACATGAGGAACAAAAGCAAGAGAGAGAGGGGAGAGAAATTGAAGGCCACACAAATAACTTTGTGGCTGAGAATTCATATCCATGCTGACTTGTCCTAACTCTTACACGCCATCTCTGCCACGTCATCTATTTATTTCAAAGCACATGCCCTTTGACAACCAACCCCCAAAAAGGAAAATAAAACGAGCGGAAAAAAAACACGAAGCTACACACTCAGTGTGTGTGTCAGATCCCCCAAACTTATCCCAAAGCTCATCGGCCATAGCCATCGCCATCGCCATCGGGAGCACTTGTATGTACGCACAGAGAGAGAGGAGAGAAGAGTACAAAATTCTCGAGTTAAGATTAAGTATTTAGGTGAAAGCATTGAGCTGCCGGAGGCTTTTGCGGCGGCGGCGGCGGGGAGGATTTTTGAAGCAACTCATGCATCCGGAGAGGACAGCTCAATCCAAGATCTCCCTTGTTCATCTAATTCTATGTTTGAAGATAGCAATTTGACTGGGGATGCAGAGGACGAAGAATCTAAGAAGGTATTTCTAGCACTAATTATTCCGAAGCTTTGAGGGTTTTATTCTAGGGTTGTCAACTTTGTTTTGTTGATTTTGGGGATATTTAATGGTTTAATTTTAGATTTAGGGTTTCAAGGTATTGAAATAGACTGTGCCGTTGCTATGCCTCACACTGAAATTAAAGCTCAGTTTTCGAGTTTCCTGTGGATATATTACTTTAATTTTCTTTTAGAGTGTGAAAGATTGGATCTTAGTGTGCTTGGTGGTTCTGTATTTTCTGCTATGAACTACTTTTTATGCTCGTCGATTGTGTGAATTGTGTTCAATATGTGTATCTGTTGTTCTGAATTTAATGTTGGGAAATATTATGTTTAGATTGTGCATTCAAGTGCTGTCTTTCCTGTGGTATGGCTGTTAAGATGGTATAGTGAATTGATCATCCTGGTTTGTGCTGGTTTCATTGAATTTATTGTTACCAAATCCAATAAGTTTTCATTTCTTTCTAAAATTATCACGATGTGCTCTGCATTAACCAGTTACTTTGCCAAAACTAAACATAAGGCATATGTGGCTGGAATATTCCGCTGTAAAGTCGTGTCACAGAAATCAATTTTTTGGAAGAAAAAACTGAAGTTGATTTCGTGAATTCCATTGAGCCTAAGGTACATACGCTGATTCTCCTTGTCTGAGGGCTTCTTTGTTTTCTTGATTTCCCTTGTTCCTTATAGGGAACAGGGTATTTTGGTGTTGGAAAGCTGTGGAGATTTATGTATACATGGATCCTTAAGTTTGGTTCTGACATTAGATATCTGTTTTGGACCTCAACTTCTGTGAAATAAATACTCCCACACAATCAACTGTAGTGTTGGAATCATTGGGTTGATTTTGATACATTTCTATCATTGCTCGATTGTAATTAGTACTTAATAGTGATTAAGTGTAAGTTCATCATGGAATGCTTTGGCTACTTTTAGCATAAGTTGGATTTTTCATGGACTGCTTGTGCAATAAATATCTGGTTCAATTTTCTACTTATTTGGCTTCTTGTGTTCACTTGAAACGGTAAATAGTAATTTCATATAAATTCAATATGGAAGGTTTAGCTGCTTTTTCAATACGTTGGATTTTTCATGGAGTACTTATGTATGTATGAATATCTAGTTCGTATGCCTATTACTTGTGTTCACTTGAACTGGTGGCACCCACCCTCGTGTAGTTAGTTTTCTGTATTTCTAGCTCCTTTTTCCTCTTGTATTACATGAACTTTATACAACAAATGGACATAAGATAATGAAAGAGTTTTAAGTATTTGCTTTGTTTCTTGAATTTGATTTCTAATATGTAAAATTGTAACTATGAGGTGTTGGTTTTCACCTTTTCATGGATCTATGGTTGCAGAGTCAATTCAGTCAAAAACCAGATGGCTCAGAAGAAGAAGATCGAGCCCAACCTTTGACATCTGTGGATTTAGAAGACTCCGATACGACTCCACCAGTAGTGGACCCAAAGGCACTGTGTACTGATACTGATGTTGGAGCAGTGCAAAGTTCCAAAATCGAAGATGATGAGAGTGAGCCCGGTAACTCGCAGGATAAAACCCTTAAGAAGCCGGATAAGATACTTCCATGCCCTCGTTGCAATAGTACTGATACAAAATTTTGTTATTTTAACAATTACAATGTCAATCAGCCGAGACATCTCTGTAAGAATTGCCAGAGATATTGGACAGCTGGTGGGACCATGAGGAAAATGCCTGTGGGAGCTGGTCGCCGTAAGAGCAAGAGTGCTGCCTCCCAGCTCCAGCATTTAACTGTTTCAGCCCTTCAGAGCACTCGAGTGGATCTCCCAAATGGGATTCATTACCCAATATTGAACCCTAGTGGCTCTCTTATAGCCTTTACTTCCGATACACCTCCTGAATCAGTTATTCCGGTTTTGAATATTGCTGATCAAACAGTAGGAAGCACCACAAAAAATGTGTTTAATATGCCGGAAGACCTAGGGATTTCGCATGGAAGTAGCAAGAATGGAGATAATCAGTCTAATGGATCTTTGACTACTGTTCCAGCTTTGCAAGATGGGGAGGCTGAGTTACAGGAACCGATACTCAATTGTCATCCCTTTCCACCACATGTGCCCTGCTTTCCTGGACCCCCTTGGCCTTATCCTTGGCATCCTGTTTCATGGAGCATTCCACCATCTCTACCTACTTTTCCTTCGGCTAGCTTCCCGTTGCCATTTTGTTCCACCGCACCACTTTACTGGGGTTGTGCCATACCTGGTGCTTGGAGTGTCCCTTGGGCTATCCCACCAGCACCTCCTGATTCCAGTCCCAATTCCCAAACTCTGGGGAAGCATTCGAGAGATGACAACACTCCGATACCTGTTAACCCAGAGAAAGAGACACGGAAAGAAGGGAATGCCGAGAAATGTCTGTGGGTTCCAAAAACTCTCAGAATATGTGATCCTGGAGAAGCTGCTAAGAGTTCCATATGGGCAACTCTAGGTATAAAGAATGATAGAGTGGATTCCATTGGTGGTGGTGGTGGTCTTTTCAAAGCCTTCCAGAGCCAATCGAAAGATGAGGAGAAGACCCAGATCTCTGAAACCTCTGCAGTACTACAAGCCAATCCAGCAGCATTGTCCCGGTCATTAAACTTCCGTGAGAGCTCGTGAAGAGATTTGTGTGAAGTTTTGTACATTTTCTTCTGTCAGGATCGCCCTCTGCAAGAATACCATAGTGTTCAATTCATGTCTAATGATCTCCTCTTGTTTGGCGATTTCAAAATCTCTGATTCTCAAAGCTAAGACCAATTATCAGGTACATTTTCTTGTATTATTCTCAAGGTGTGATTAACTTGACATTTCATGAAACTGATAGTTGTTCTTAAGAGGTTAGTAGATTTTACTGTTGGCTTTTTTTTTTTTTTTTTTTTGTGTTGTGTGTAAAACCATCATATGATCATCTCGTCTCCAAACTCGAGTTCGAGTTTGGGTGGTTGTTGTTGTATTTGAGTAAAACTAAATATGCTGTAGCTTTAGAATTGGCAAAAGTATCGATGAAATGCAATAGTGATCATCATATGTTGTTGTTATTTAATAGAGTATTGTTGGATAACAAGAAAATTCGTAGTTATTTATGGATACTAACAAGAAAATTTGTTGTTTAAACGTCGACGTATATGACTGTTCTGAGGCCGTTCTTGAATTGATTCTCGGGTGCTCACTCCCCATAATTCCCTCTATTGATTAGCATTATCAATCTGCATTTTAATCACAGTTTCTTGTGTTGATAAATATTTTCACTTAAATAGGATTGTTGATTAGCTAGTATTGCACTTCCTATCCATTGTATAATTCATATGATGAAATATGAATGAGTAAATTGATACGCCCCAAATTGATAACTCAACAATAAATTCATCTTAAGGAAATGATAAACATCGAGAAATTATAAAACATAAATGAAATAGGGCGAATACATTACACTGATTCGAGCCAGTGTTCGGCTCCAAGAAAGAAAGGAAGAAACATAGTGAGAGAGAGCTCATTGCCAAACTATTCTTGATTCTAGGTACAGCTGAATCCCTAGTTTTGTACCAATCTGATGGGCTGAGTATTCATGAACACCTTGGGCCTCAATGTTGGGCTTTTAATTTTCTGGGCGGTTTATAAATCTTGGGCTGAAGGGAAAGGCCTGTTTTCTGATTTACATTTTTTCATCAGTTTTAATTGCATTCATTCTCACTGAATTTTTTCTATTCATTCAAATTTAGATTTTGTATTTGAAATTCTTACTAATCAAGGTTGTTGAATTTACCAATTATGACAACTAATCTGCTATAAATAGGTTACGTCCAAATTATCGCTTTGGTCAAATTTTTATATGGTGGATTTAATCACCAATCAAGAACATGAGTAATTATTATTTTCTTTTAAAAAAAAATTTTTCAAACTAGAATGTTATATTCGGCATGCCAATTAGCCCCGCCCTAAAGAACGGGTTGGATCCGTTCTGCCCCCACACACGAGCAGGGTCGGGCATGGGTGCTGGTGTCGCTTTGTCCCATACTTAATATATTAATATTTTTTATTTAAAATTTTATTATATTTACTAAATAATGTATTTTATTGAAAATATATAATGCATTAAGCATTCATTTTAGTTATTTTAAATAAAGAAATAAATGTAATGAAATATAACTATTATAAAATGTATTATTACTCTTCCCACCTATAAAATCTTTCAGACTTTTACAATAGTCTCAGGTTGAAGGCACAAGGGAGATTCTAACGCTCGAGATTATATGTCTCATGATGATAATTAAACCAAATACTACATACGCTCGAGATTATATGTATATTATATCATGATAATTAAACCAAATAATACATATTTTTTTTAAAAATATTAATTTGAGTTAATTTTAGTTTATTTAATTTTGATCAATAGATATTTTGTTAATTTTGATGTATATTGTTATAATATTGATAAAGGTTTAATTTTTTTAAAAAAAATTGAGAAAAATTGAGAAAAAATTTGAGAAATTTTGAGGAAAATGATTTTTTTTTAAAAAAAAAAAATTGGAAAAATTAATTACTCCTCCTTATTTTCCTAACCGTTGCAATTTCTAATTACTTTTAGTGACTATATAAATGAAAAATAAATAAGAGTCCGTATATGTTCTGAATTGGTGTGAAGTGAAACATAAAATAAATAAATTAATAAATAATGAAAACTTTAGAAAAATATATTACTATCATTATTATTTTCTATCGTTAAAATTTGTAATTACCTAGAAATTTTTAATTTTAAAACTATGTTAGTCAAGAAACACCTCATAAAATAAATGAAATTGCAGACAATGCGTAAATTCGTTAATAAGTCGGACACTTGCTTCTCCTCTCTTTAATTCCCTCCGTCGGTCACTCTCGATTGATGTTTCGTTCTTCCCTTTTTGACAGAAAGTCGTGCGTGTGGCACAGATGCAATATTTCGTTCTGCGCGAGAAAGAGAGGGGCGTGAGGCGCGTTTTCTCCCGCCATCACTTTTTCTGTTATTTCACGTTCAAAAACGATACATCACTTTGTATGGTTGTGTGTTGATTCGTATATCATGGTCGTGATTTGTTGGTTGTGAATTTTTTATTTTACAAATCAGTAGACCAAACTTTCAAAACTAGAATACGACAAAGTCAGACAATAATTTGAGTGGAAGTATACCTACAAAATTTAGCAATCTTAGTAATCTGGTTAGTCTTGGTGTGTATGATAATCTACTAAGTGGCACAATACCGTCATCTCTAGAGGCAATTTGAGATAATTGAGATTTCTTGTGAACTCATGATCTCATCTTCTTAATTAATTAATTCATGTTTAGTTAAGGTTTAATTAGAAGTGATGGGCACAAGTTGAAATCATTTAACTACACAATTTTGACAATTTGCAGGAATTTCTAACAGGAAAGATCCCATTAAGTGTGACTCAACTAATTCTCGGCCATTAACAGATTTTGTAAGTAACTAACTAGTTTGCTACTCCATTAGTTAAAAAAAATTATTGTTACCTAAAAGATATTTCTCTAATAAGAAATGATAGTTCTGTTTTGATTTTTCTATGAATCCAAAAGTTAAATTGATTAATAATTGTCTAATTTTTCAGCAATGTTTTGGACAATAAATTAGCAGCCACCTGACAATAAATTAGAGTGGCATTTTACTTTAACTAGTTATGTTGGACGTGCGTTGCACGTCACATGTACGTATTAGTATGCTATACTATTTGTTTTTAGGGGTTAATTGTTAAAAAAAAACTTTATTCATATTGCAAATTAATCTTCATTTGAGAAATTGCAAAAAAGTATTGTTGCAAAATGCATGTAATTTGTAATTAAGAGTAGGGTTTTTTTGGTGCGTTTTACAACAACACTTAAATGTTGTGATTTTTTTTTACAATTTTTCAAAGATGGTGATTAATTTGCAATAGAAATAAAGTTAACCTTTTTTTTAATGAGTATATTACATTTACTGATGTCAAAGAGTAAAATAAAAATATGACTCTTCAAGAATATTTCATCATAATATATCTTTTAAGAATACACATTTTCTAAATAATATATTTTTACAGTCGTTGAATAGTAGTTAACCTGTAGTTCATAGACAATAAGTTAGATCGGAAAAATAAGCTAGAGAATAAAATGCATGGAAACATATGTTAAATATAATAAACCAAAACTTGCAAAGATTCTTTAGTAAGACAGATTTTGTTAATTGGCTTATGCATCCTCCTCGTCTAAGCCTTCTTTACATCTCTTTCTTACGGAAGAAAAACTCTTCAAGTAACTAATAATTGGTTGCTTCATGTTATCTTTAACATAGTCATGATCTTTGAACCTTTATCTTATGCCCACGTATAATAGAAAAATAAATGTAGATCTCATCACATTTAGATATATCATATGATCATATGAAGATGAAGATTTGTATTTCCATTATATACTCATGGAATAGACTTTTCAAATCCTAACCAATAAAAGTTAATTATAAATTTGTTTATTAAAAACTATAAAATTAATTTATTTGATATAAACATACATATTTAAATAATCATTATAATGAATATGAAGAGTCATTATTTATATAAATTTAATATAATATTGTAAATATAAGTTAAATCATTAAATTTTATATGTATTAATAGATGAAGGTAGAAATATGTAATTAAAAAAAATTCTTAACTCCTTCATATTTTTAATATATTATAATAATAATAATAATTATTATTATTATTTATGTTATTATTATTATTATTATTACAATATGAATTTTAAGATGATAAATAAAGAGTCAAAATGTAGTGAGGAAATATAGGTCCCACTTTTAATATATTATGATTTTATGAGTAATTCTTTTAACCAATAATCATTTTACCAACCAAAACATTTATTATTCATTCATTATTAAATAAATTAACAACGAAATTTAACTCTTTATTTTTGTTGTGACAATAGATAGTAAATGATTTAAATAAGTAAATAGTTGATTTTATCTTTTGATTTCTTCTATCATTTATTATTTAATTCAATAGGCTGCATTAAAAAATACAATTCAATAGGCTGCATAAAAAATGCAACTTTATCGATCTGTATGGCTAAAGAAAAAAAAAAGGATTTTGTTATATAAAAACCAAATTTATTTATCATAAGTATAAGTCTGAACATGTATCAATCCATTCATTAAATTTAAATTTGGAATTCCTTATCAAACTTTAAGCATTAGATTTAAAGATCAAATTAATTGGAAAAAAAAGAGAGGCAAAAACGCATTAGATTTAGATATCAAATTAATTGGAAAAAGGCAAAAACGCATTAGATTTAGAGATCAAATTAATTGGAAAAAAAAGGCAAAAACATTTTGATTTCATAAGGAATTTGCCATTAATATAAATATTCACTTAAATGCAATCATATAAGATACAAAGTAATATTAAAAAACAATAATAAAAACAAAAAGAAAGGAAGGAAAAAAGAAAAAAAACTGCATATAATAATGAGCAATGTAGGGAATGAATTGGAAAAAAATTGAGAAAAAAATTTTCAGACGAATTCATAAAAATTTAAATAAATAATAGAGGATGCTTTTTTCTTCAATCATCTTCGTAACATATTTTAAAAAATAATTGTTTCCATCTCCGATTATTTTGTACATTTTCCCATATACCTCAGATAAACTCTTCCTTGTATAAATCATGCTCGAAAATTGAACTTTAATTTCCTCTAAAATCTATGTTGATCCACACATGTTTTTTTTTCTGCCAACCATTGTTGATATAATAAGTTATATCAACTCCATCATCTACTTCTTCACCGTTGTATTTATTCAGAAGTTTCCTCTAAAATCCATGTTGATCCACGCATGTTTTTTTGGTGCCAACCATTGTCAATTCCCTTCTTTTTCTTCAACTATTTATAATGTGATGTTTCGGAGATGTTTAAATGTAAAAACTAAAAAGTCACAAACAAATATAACTTAATAATTATTACTAATTAATTAAGGTAGGAATACAAATAGTTTAATGTAATGTATATTAGATCAAGAATATAAAGAGTTTAAATTATTGATAATAAGTTGGTGTTATAGATGTAAAAAAGAAAAATATATAGGGGTAAAATTAGAAAAATGTTAACCATGAAATAAATTATATAGAAAATAAAAAGACATTTCATTAATATATCATAATTAATAATGTCACTTTTAATATATTATATATGTATTATGAATATTAGTAATGTAATAAATGAAGGATAAAAATGTATTAAAGAAATATAGGTAAGGATAAAATGGGAAAAAATGTTAACACTTACTCAAGGCACTTTTAATATATTATTATTATTATTATTATATTATTATTATATTGTGTTACACTTATAAAATGAATTTATATTTGATCACTTTGGAATCTGAAATTCTTTTAAACCAATAAGCTGTTAATCAACATGTCTCTTTGTAGTTTAACTAGTATAAATGTGCTGAATTTATATCTTAATAACTCAAATTTTGCGCACAAGACTCGTCTATACCTATCTTAACTGTTCTGTTTGTTTTTGTGCTCAGATTTTTTGTTTTGAGATATGGGATGATGATGCAAGAAATACATGTGGGATAAAGTGGAATACATAACTAAGTCAAAAGCTTGAGAAGAGATCTTCAAGGTATCTCTTGGCGAAATCTCAAGGCTAACTCTAATATGAGTTTACACCTCATCAAAATTAATCTCTCCTTTGTATATTAAAGATATTGATCAAGGATCAAATTTAAAAAAAAAATTGAGAAAATTTGAGAAAAAAATTGAGAAAATTGATATTTAAAAAAAAAATTGGAAAATTTTATTACTACTTATTTTCTTACGTTGCAATTTCTAATTACCTCCAATTCCGAATCTTAATGACATAAAAATGCTAGTATATGTTTTGAATAGGCGTATTCAGTTAAACATAAAATAAATTAATTAATAAATAATGAAAACTTTAGAAAATATATTAATAAAATAAATAAATAAATTAATAAATAAATAATGAAAACTTTAGAAAAATATATTAAATTAATTAATAAATAATTAAAACTTTAGAAAGATATATTACTAATTTACTATCATTATTATTTCCTATGTTAAAATTTGTAATTACTAAAAATTTACACCTCATAAATTGAAAATTAATTTAAGATAATTATACCCTTCCAGAACTAAAATTAAAATAAATGAAATTGCCATAAAACGAGGAGGATTCATTCGGTGAATCTTGCTAATAATAAAAAACCTATTCAGTTACTTAATTAAGAATTAAATCATGTTTTAATTATTACATAACTGAAAACTTTTAATCACACACTAATTCGATTTGATTTCATGGGCGGCTGAATCCATTCAATGACTTTTCAAATTTCATTTTCCAAATATTTCCCTATAAATTACACTAATCAACCCTCCATTTTCATCATCAAACAATTATTCTTTCTTAATCCATGGCTTCATCTCTTCTCATCCTCCTCTCCATCCTACTCCCCCTTGTTCACTCCTACAACAATGGTGGTGTCACTCTTGATCTCATCCACCGTGACTCCCCGCCCGCTCCACCAAAACCCGTTTCGAAAGGATACGAGACGCCTTCGACCGCTCCTTTACGCGTAAGGCCTCTCTCGCTTCACGATTAGTGAAGAAGCTGGACGACTCCATCGAAGCTCCACTCCAATCCAACGGAGGGTCGTATCTGATCCGATACAAAATCGGAACGCCACCTGTTGAACAGCTCAGCATTGCTGACACTGGCCGTGATCTGACGTGGATTCAGTGTCAGCCATGCTCTAGCTGCTACAAGCAGGACTACCCTCTCTTCGACCCCTCCAAAACTATGTCGTACAGACCGCTTTCATGCGACTCGTCTCTCTGTTCCGAGTCGGGAAGCTCGGGTTGCGGCTTGAACAACGCGTGTCAGTACCAGGTCTCGTACGGCGACCGTTCTTACAGTTATGGTGAGCTGGCTGCAGAAACCCTAACCCTAGGTGCCAAAGCTAGTTTCCCTAAGGTCGTGTTTGGCTGTGGAAACAACAACGACGGCACTTTTAGTGAAACCGGGTCGGGTATAGTCGGGTTGGGCGGTGGTGATCTATCCATCGTGAAGCAACTGGATAGATCCATTGGAGGCAAATTCTCCTACTGCTTAACTTATCTCGACTCAAATGTTTCCAGCAAGATCAACTTCGGCAGCGACGCCAATGTCGCCGGTGCTAATGTTTTATCGACCCCTCTAACGAGCAAATCTCCGGCAACTTTCTACTATCTCACATTGGAGGCGGTCAGTGTCGGAACGGAGAAAGTGATACACAAACCAGCTGTATCCACCGAGCAGATCTCAAGCGACGAAGGCAACATCATCATTGACTCCGGGACGACCCTGACTTTCGTCTCTTCGGAGCTCTACGATGGGGTGGAGAGGGCATTGGAGAGCGCTGTCCAGGGTACCCGGGTGACGGACCCTCAGGGGACGTTCGGGTTGTGCTACGAAGGGTCGGGCGGGTTGACCGCCCCGCCTGTGACGGCGCACTTCAAGGGAGCGGATGTGGTGTTGCCGGAGAGGAGCATATTTCTGGAGGTGGAGCAAGGGGTGGTTTGTTTGACTTTGGTTCCATCTCAGGATTTAGCCATATTTGGGAATTTGCATCAGGTGGATGGGGTATGATCTAGTGAAGCAGCAAGTTAATTTCCTGCCAACAGATTGCACCAAACCACGTTGAGATTGTGTCTTGATCTTAGATTTCTTGTCTAAATACTGTTCTTTTTCGGTTATTTAATTAATGTTCAATTTAGGGTCTTGTGATTTGCTTTTCCGTTTATGGTAATATGAGTATTTCTAAATTCTTGAAAAAGTTGGCTATCCAACCCTAATTAATCTTGAAATATTGCTATCATAAACAAATTAACTAAAAAAGAGATACAATTTCATCATATATACCAAACATGAATACTATTATCTCATCCACATCCTTTATTTGTTCTTTTCTTAGTACAAGTAAAATAAATTTGTATAATTGTGGCCTTAACTTCTTTTAGGTCATGTAAAGTAATCTTTCTGGTAGAGAGAATTCAATCCTGGAAGGCAACCTTAAAAATAAGTATCACTTTAATATACATAAAATATTGCTCCACTTAGAACAGATTACCTTACCCTTAAAAAAAATAAACAAAATTATTTAAAAATTAATTTTTTTAGTAGTCCTGCAGGGTTATATGCAACAGTTTTATGGGCCTGGGTTGCGTACCATTAATTTAAATATTGAGGGTCCATTCTTCTATTTTGTGGGCCTGGGTCCAAGTCCAATACTTCAAGGAATCGCAACATGAATACATGATGAACTAAATAAAGAGTCAACCTTAAAAATTAATAAAATTAATTTGTCCTTTTTAATTGTATTTTAAAGGTAATAATTATCAATTTTTTGTGCGGACCAATTACTCGAATTTCAGTACGTGTGAGCGCACCATTTACATGTTTATATCTAACATGTGTAGGCATGTACCGTGCTGGTTTCGATTTTAATTTGAACCATTTCCAATTAAAATGTGCATGTTTAAATATAAATAAAATGTGCATGTATAAAACATTGTACAAATTCAAATCCTATTCAAATCGAGTAAAGCGTGATATTAATGAGTATAAATTTTCTCTTAAATTTCGCAATTGGTTGGCCTAAATGTGAGAGGAGAAAGAGGTAGCTTAGATGATTAGGAAAGCTGAAAAGGTTTTGTTTAATGGGAAAATATCAATTTTGATCCTCTAGGATATGCCAAATCCAATTTTAGTCCTTAAGTTTAGTAATTTTCTCAAAAGTGGTCCTTCGATGTCCGCTTTTGGTCATTTTGGTCCACTTTTGATTATTTTTGTCCACTTTAGGTCTTCTGGATAGGCCAAATAAGAACTAAAAGTGGACAAAAATTACTAAAAGTGGACACTGGAGGATCACTTTTGAAAATTTACCAAACCTTAAGACTAAAGTTGGATTTTGCATATCCTAGATGACCAAATTGATATTATCCCTTTGTTTAATAATTAAGGTTAGTGTTACGTGTTAATTTAGGTACATTTCCAATTATTAGGCACATTTCCTTGTATTATTCTCAAGGTAACTGATAGTTGTTCTTAAGAGGTTAGTAGATTTTCATGTTGGCTTTTTTTTTTTTTTTATGTAAACCATCATATGATCATCTCATCTCGTCTCGAACTCGAGTTCGAGCTTGAGTTGTTGTTGTAGTATTTTGAGTAAAACTAAATATGCTGTATCTTTAGAATTGGCAAAAGTATTGATGAAAGGCTATAGTGATCATCGGAGCTCCAGATTCATCGAGTACTTGACAAGGATGATGGGTCAAATATATTAATGGTTTTGTATTATTATTTCAGATATGTTGTTTAATAAAGTATGGTTGGGTAATAAGAAAATTCGCAGTTATTTATGGATACTAACAAGAAAATTTGTTGTATGAACGTCGAGGCCAATGACTATTCAGAGGTCGTTCTTGAATCGATTCTGTTGGTTGAGTGTCAACCAAAGTCCCACATTAATTAAGATTGTTATGCAAATAGATTGGAAAAATACTAATACACATATAAGGTTTGATGTTATATTTATCCATTTATATATATAGATATAGATAGATAACATGAAATATGGACAAGTAAATCATTGGCCGAAGGGAAAGGCCTGTTTTCTGATTGACCTTTATCATCAGTTTTAATCGCACTCATTTTCATTGCTATTCATTCATTTAGATCTTGTATTTGAAATTCATACTAATTAAGGTAGTTGAATTTACCATTTCACAAATCTTGCTGTTAAAAGAAAATTATGACAATTAATCTGCTATAAATAGGTTAATAATGCACAAAATCTCATCAATTACATTCCAAATTATTGCTTCAGTCAAAGATTTTAAATGGTGGATTCAATCGCAAATCAAGACATAACTATTATTATTATTTTCAAAATTCACACTTGGATCTTATTATGCATTTATATGATTATTAGTTATTATTGAGATTGTTAAATTAACAACAATACATAAATAGTAATAATTATTAGTAGTAATTATAATCTATATATAGATGGAATTTAATTGATGGATATGTTTGATTTCTCAATCGAAATAATGAATAATATTATTGCCATGCATGAATGATAAAATATTTGCCATAAAAACTTTAACTGAAAATGAATCAGGTAATAATGAGAATTAATTCAGGATTACATTTTGTTTGTCTTCCAAATATGAAAATGCATGTTACATGAATAATTTACGTAATCAAAATCACTATACAATGTCAGATTATATGTAAATATTATATCATGATAATTAAGCCAAATATAAATATAAATTTTAAAAGAAAATGCTATTTTGATTGCGGTGTATCAATTTTGATCAATAGATACTTTGATAATTTTGATATATAGTGGTATAATATTGATTCAATGTTCAATTTTTCAAATAAAAAAAAAAAGAAGAAGAAAACTTTGAGAAAATTAGTTACTTGCTAGCTAGCTATTATTTTCCTACAGTTAAAATTTCTATTACCTCCAAATCTTTAATTTTGAAACCCCATATGAAAAATAATAATAATAATAAAATAACTATTTGAATTCAATTAACGATTTTTTTAATCTTTTCGAAAACTTTTGATAAATTAATTACTACTCCTTATTTTCCTTATTTTCCTACCGTTGCAATTTCTAATTACCTCCAATTCCGAATCTTAATGCCTTATAAATGAATGAAAAATAAATAAACATGCTATATATTTTGCATAGGTCCGCTCAATTAAACATTAAAAATAAATTATTTAATAAATAATGAAAATTTTAGAAAAAATATATTACTCCCTTCTGCCACTTACAAGGTATCTATTTTACTATTCTTGGCGTCCGCTTCAAATGTATCAATTTCCTTTATTTAGTAAAGAAAGTATACAATATGACTCACCACTTCTCTCTAATACAACTACCCACTTTACCTATAATAATAATATTCTTTAATCTACGTGCAAAAAGCAAATAAAGACCTTAAAATTGTCCACGTGCAAACAACAAACGGTTACCTTGTAGGTGGCCGGGTAGTATATTATATTATTATTTTTTAAAAAAACTCTTACCTACCATAATTAAACATGAAGTAGGATTGATCATTCGGTGAACCTAGCTAATAATATGAAAACCATTCGTTACTTATTCTGTAAGAATTAAATCCATGTTTTTATTACATAACTGAAAACTTTTAATCACACGCTAATTCTATCTGATTTCATGGGTGCTGAATCCATTCAATGACTTTTCAAATTTCATTTTCCAAATTTCATTTTTTCAAATATTTCTCTATAAATACCACTAATCAACCCTCCATTTTTCATCATCAAACAATCCATCTTAATCCAATCATGGCTTCCTACAACTCTTCATCTCTCCTTATCCTCCTCTCTATCCTACTCCCTCTGGTTCACTCCTACAACAATGGTGGTGTCACTCTTGATCTCATCCACCGTGACTCCTCGTCCCGCTCCACCAAAAGCCGCTTCGAAAGGCTACGAGACGCCTTCGACTTCTCCTTTACGCGTAAGGCCTCGCTCGCTTCCCGATTAGCGAAGAAGCTCGACGACTCCATCGATGCTCCACTCCAATCGAACGGAGGGTCGTATTTGATCCGATACAAAATCGGAACGCCACCTGTTGAACAGCTCAGCATTGCTGACACCGGCAGTGATCTGACGTGGATTCAGTGCCAGCCATGCTCGAGTTGCTACAAGCAGGACTACCCCCTGTTCGACCCCTCCAAAACGAGGTCGTACAGACCGCTTTCATGCGACGCGTCTCTCTGTTCCGAGTCGGGAAGCTCGGGCTGCGGATCGAACAACGCGTGTCAGTACCAGGTCTCGTACGGCGACCGTTCTTACAGTTATGGTGAGCTGGCTGCAGAAACCCTAACCCTAGGTGCCAACGCCAGTTTCCCTAAGGTCGTGTTTGGTTGCGGGAACAACAACGATGGGACTTTTAGCGAAACTGGGTCGGGTATAGTCGGGTTGGGCGGTGGTGATCTATCCATCGTGAAGCAACTGGATAGATCCATAGGAGGCAAATTCTCCTACTGCTTAACCTATCTCGACTCAAATGTTTCTAGCAAGATCAGTTTCGGTAGCGATGCAATCGTGGCCGGTGCTAATGTTTTATCAACCCCATTGGTGAGCAAATCCCCGGCTACTTTCTACTATCTAACGTTGGAAGCAGTTAGTGTCGGAACGGAGAAAGTGATACACAAACCAGCCGTATCCACAGAGCAGATCTCAAGCGACGAAGGCAACATCATCATCGACTCCGGGACGACCCTTACGTTCGTCCCTTCGGAGCTCTACAATGGGGTGGAGAGGGCATTGGAGAGCGCTGTCCAGGGTACCCGTGTGACGGACCCTCAGGGGACGTTCGGGTTGTGCTACGAAGGGTCGGGCGGGTTGACCGCCCCGCCTGTGACGGCGCACTTCAAGGGAGCGGATGTGGTGTTGCCGGAGAGGAGCATATTTCTGGAGGTGGAGCAAGGGGTGGTTTGTTTGACTTTGGTTCCATCTCAGGATTTGGCTATCTTTGGGAATTTGCATCAGGCGAATTACCAAGTGGGGTATGATCTAGTGAAGCAACAAGTCAACTTCTTGCCTACTGATTGCACCAAACCACGTTGAGATTGTGTCTTCATCTTAGTTTTCCTGTCTGAATAATGTTAATTTTCGGTTATTAATTAATGTTTAATTTAGGGTCTTGTGATTTGCTTTTCTGTTTCTGGTAATACGAGTATTTCGAAGTTCTTGAAAAAGATGGCTATATATCCAACCCTAATTAATCTTGAAATATTGCTAGTATAAACAAATTAATTAACTAAAAAGGAGGTGCAATTTCATAATTCAATATACCAAACATGAATACTATTATCCCATCCACATCCATTATTTGTTCTTTTCTTGGTACAAGTAAAATAAATTTGTATAATTGTACCCCACTTGCTGGTAAAGAGATTTCGATCCTGGAAGGCAACCTAAAAAATAAGTAAATAAATGAATAATCTCTCAAACTTATAATTCAGAAGTTTATTTTAAAAAAATTTCACTTTAATTTAAAAATTAATTTTCTTAGCACACCAGGGTTTATATGCAACTATTTTGTGGGCCTGGTTTCCGAACCATTAATTTAAATATTGAGGGTCCATTCTTCTATTTTTTGGGCCTGGGTCCAAGTCCAATACTCCACGAAATCGCAACATCGTATCTTCCTGATAGATGAAGAAAAATTAAGAAAAATAATTTATCCATTTTAATTGTATTTTAAAGGTAATTATCAATTTTTTGTGCGGACCAATTACTCGAATTTTAGTATTTGTAATAATTGGTTTAACTATTCAAGCATGTTTTGTACAAATTATATCTTGTAGGCATTTACAGCGTTGAAATCGCCGGATCCAATTTTAATTCGAACTTCCGGTTCCAGTTAAAATGAGCATATCTAAATACAATTAAAATGTGCATGTCTAAAATATGTGTACAACTAGTTCAAAAATCCTATTCAAATCGAGTTAGGCGTAATCCGAATATAATTTATATTAATATGATTATAAATTTTCTCTTAAATTTCGCAATTTGTTGGCCTAAATGTGAGGGGAGATTGAGGTAACTTAGACGATTAGGAAAGCTGTAAAGTTTTAGTTAAATAATTAAGGTCGGTGTCACGTGTTCCAACCCAGCTATAGCCTATAATGTTAGTCCATTATTGTGATAAAAATTTTAAAGAAACAAAAATTGTCGATTATTGGGCTTAATTTAATAAAAATATATTAAATTTTATTTTGCATTAATAAAATATGGAGTAACAATACATGAGATGTTACTAAAATAAGCGAAGTCGCCAGCGATTCTGTTATTGCAGCTCCACAGGTTGCAACTCAATTTTCCGATGCACAAGTTCATATTTTTATATTCATATTGAAAACATATACTATATTTTTATTAATAAAAATATATACCCAAAACATTTTATTTTGGAATAGTTCTATATAATAATATGCCCATATTAAAGAATACTCCGATGAGTTACTCCCTCTGTATCAAAAAAAACTCACGAAATACGAAGTTTAAGAAAAAATTATTTTTTGTTTTATTTTAGGGGTAGTTTGGTATTTTTACATAATAAATAAATTATAAAGTAAGTTGTGTGAGTTGTAAAGGGGTGACAATTTTAAAATTAAAGTGTGTTGTATGGTTATTGATTTATGTGTATTTTCTTATTTGAGGGTGTGAACTTGTTTATAGGACGAACAAAAATAGAAATTGTGAATTTATTTATGGGACGTAAGTAGTAATTAAAATTTTATATTTTCTGTTTTTTTCCGTTTTTACATTAAACTTCATCATTACAAAACACATCAATTTTCAACCCTAAAATTATAGGGTGACACTATTGCCACCCATAATATCGCTGAAGGCACCCAAACTTCAAAAAAAATTCTAGCAAAAATACCATTCTAACCTTACCACTAAACTTACCTCTTGTTACACTCCCCACCTGCCTCGTCGGAAATCTGGCCAACACGTTGCTACCTCCACCGTGTCCAGTTGAGCCACGGTGAAATTGGTGTGTGAAATTGGCACTTGAAGAATCTCTGTGTGTGAAGCTGAAGATTTTTTGCAATTTTTTCATTTTTTTTTCACAATTTCCAGCTTGTATTTTTGTAGTGCGATGTGTGTGTGGTAGGATTAGTAACATGGATCGTTGTCGGGGTGTTTCTTTCGGTGATGAATGGACGGATGAACTCCGAAGACACAGTTGGGCACGATGGAGGCAGCGCCGGGCTGGGATTTCAGACCAGTAGAGATATGGTAATAAGGATAAGTTTAGTGGGCAAGGTTAGAATAGGATTTTCACCATAATTCTTTTTTAAATTTGGGTGTCTTTAGTAATATTTCGGGTGGTAATAGTACCGCCCAAAATTATATCTTAATTTCAGTTTTATCATTTTCACATGATACATATATATAACATACTTTATAATTTATTTATTATCTAAAAAATACAATATTACTCTCTAAATGTCAATAAAATTAATAAAACATAAATTTTCTTTTTTGATTGGTAAATGTTACTTGTTAGTAGTTAAAAGTTAGTTTACCAAGCACCCTATACTCCAAAATTTCTCCAAGTCCCCTTATTACTCTCTTGATTCATTCCCGGAAATCGAACCTAGGTCACTCACTTTAGTGAGAAGTTCAGTGGTCAGATGAGCTAACCCATCTAGTTAAAAATAATTTTTCTTAAACTTCATATATATAATAATAACAGCGCAAAATAAATTCTAACACAAGAGTAACAATTACTCCCTCCGTCTCACCGAAAGATCTCTATTTTATTATATTGAGTGTTTCATTCAAAGGTCCTCATTTTTCTCTTTTAGTAAAATGGCTCACATACAATCCACCACTCACCACTAATACAACTAACAATTATATATAAAATAATAATATTTTTTAATCTACTTAAAAAAAAAGGGAGCGGCTGTTTGCACCCCTAATTTTACTAAACATACCACAATTACTAAATGTACCCCATTAAAATTGAAAGATATATACAAGATATATATATAATTATTAAATATACCTTTTTTTACCATTTTATCCTTTTAATTACATATAAACTCATTTAGCCTTTTAATTAAAACATTCATTCTCTCCATTCCTTTATACGCGCACAAAGTGAGAGGGGTTTTCATTTACAGATCTAAACAATGAAGAATAAACACCCCACCAATCTTCTTCAGTTTGAGGGAAGAAGAATGATTTATAACAAAATTAAAGAGTTTCGAAGATGAAAACCAAGGCAAAGCAGTGAGCAAATGCCACGATAGTTCATGGACTATGAATCCATCATTTATCATACAATCCTAATTGCGTCATACCCTAAATCTGTTTAAATAAATATAAGCATAACAAACCCCACCCCACTAAGCACCACATGCAAATGAAATGATGATCCACTGAAAAACATGAATCAGAGAAAATAAGAAATTAATATATAGTTTCTATTCCATAAAGTATGGAGAGAATCAAATGATGGAGTCATTGACGATTGCCTCCAACTTTCCCTTGGCAGAGCCTTCAAGAATTACAATGGACATTTACGATCCATATCTCTTGGGGCTTTAGATTCCCTCACGACACAAAAATACTTCTCATCATTGGAGTTTACCTCCAAACGCTCAATCTATTTTTATTAATTTAAATCCCAAATCTATAGAGGTATCGACGCCAAAAGACTTCAAATTACACCAAATATCCAACAAAGTACCTCTCGATTCATGACAAGGAAAATTGTTCGCTCGAAATTTTAAATTGATTTAATTTAGTAAATCGTTGCATAACATGTATGATATATGGTGCCACCAAAGGAAAATTCAATTACGTGTGAAAATTGTAGAGATTTCTCATGAGATTTTAGTTCATGGGATACAAATAGAAATTTAATTGGGGTATGTATAGAAATTTTAGTTTATATAAGTTATATAGGGATATGTATACTCTCTCCGTCCCTTGGTAAGAGTCCATTTGCTTTTGGACACGTGCGTTAAGGAATATTATTATTTAATGTGTTGTGAAAAGTTGTATTAGTAGGTGTGTGGACCCCATGTTTTAATTGTATTAGTGAGTGTGGATGGATTCCATATGTCCAAAAAAGGAAATGAAATCCTTTGGGTGAGACAATCAAAATAATAAAATGAGACTCTTAACTAGGGACGAAGGGAGTATGTCTTAACAGATAATTATATTTTAGTATTATGTATTTACAGAGAATGTTTAGTAAAATTGAGGGTTCAAATAGTCGTGAAAAAAAAAACGATGAATGGATTAGACGGGGTGTACTAACTAATTATGTTAAAATGGAGTGAGGTGTGTAGACTTTTTTGTTTTATTAAATTTAAGTACTCTAAGTAGCAAAAGAAAAGATTAATTATGAAAGTCCATTATGTAACGTGCACTGGATTTGATGGTTTTGGTGCAAGAAAAGGGCACATCAGTAATTAAAAATTGCCTATTCCATATGGCTTTCACGTGCGTTCTTCCACACGGGTGCTGCAATCCACACGTGACACATTTATACCAACATACTCTTTCGTCTAGTATATTTTTATCATTTGTAAAGAGCACAAAAATTAAGAAGTGTTGTTTTTTATATATAATGTAAAAAAAAAGTAGGAATAAATTTATAATTTTGAGAGAAAAATAAATAAAGTTATTGGGAATTATGAATAAAATTTAAAAAAGTAAATAAAGTTGTTGGAATTGATAAATAAAGTGTAAAAAATAAGCAAGGTGTTGAGTATATTTTAATCATTTATGAAATAAGTAAAAATACGTGGTATAGTTCAAAATGAAAAGTAAGTAAAAATACACAGGACAGAAAAAATATTTTTATTTTCTTTACAATTTTCTGTATCATTTAAAATTTTATATAACTCACCCTGAACTGAGTTCATCTTAAACTCTAGTTTTAATTAGGATCATAAGGCAAGATGAACTCAGTCAAATCTCTTACCAGGAACAAAAAAAAATATATCTGCTATAAATACAAGATAGGACTTGATAAGTCAAGCGGATTTACCTACACAGTTTATATGTGTAAGTAAAAAAAATTTATCAATACAATTATAGTGACATATGTTTACACTTATAAATACAATGTCTACACAAAAATAAATTTTATTCACTCATATGATGAGTGGGCATAACCAAATTTCTTGTTGTGTAGTAAATGAGACCCACATAAAATATTTAAATAATTTTATGGGGCCCACAACACTGTACTAATAATTATACACTATAAATTAAAATATTATTCGGTATTTCTCTTACCTCAATTCACATTAAAATATTATATTTTTTAATCTCCGTCCAAAAAACAAACATAGAGATTTCTACGGGAGTAGTGTATAATGGTAAAGTAAACTTTAAGGTAGCTGATTAAACATAATCTTTGAAAAAGAAAATAAAAACAGCCTGTTATGTTCAAGAAAACTTTGCTCCAATATATATATACATACATGAGGGTAACATCACTTATTTATTGTCCATAGGATCTGAAGCCACAGCTTGTTTTCTCAAACTCTCAGAAAAAATCAGAAGCACTTATAAGATCCACAAAAGCTGAAATTAAACATGGCTACTCATTCTTGTTTTAAATCTACTCTCTTATGCTTTCTTCTGCTCATTTTCTCCAATAATGGTAATTTAATCTAGTATTTATTTATTTATTTGTATGTTTTTTAATTTTGAGTTCATGATATCACTTTGTGTGTAGGATTTGGACGAAAACTGATGGATATTTCTGATCATGCCATTGCTGCTATTTCTCACCAGGTTTCTACTTCAACTATCTTATGTTACAATGATACTCAATATGGGAAAATATCAATTTTGGTCCTCTAACATATGCAAAATCCATTTTTAGTCCTTAAGTTTGGTAATTTTTCAAAAGTGATCCTCCGATGTCCGCTTTTGGTCCTTTATGTCCACTTTTGGTCATTTTTGTCTAGAATATGGTCATTTTTGTCCAATCCTAAACTAAAAAGAACCAAAAGTGGACCAAAAGCGGACATCGGAGGACCACTTTTGAGAAATTACCAAACTTGAGAACTAAAATTTGATTTTGCATATCTAGAGGACCAAAATTAATATTATCCCTACTCAATATTGTATCATCATTAAAATTAATTTTTTAATATTACCATATTAATATTACAATAATTGCAGGTTAAATTAAGGGAGATGATTGGGTTGGACTATGAAGTTACTGGGCCTAATTTTAATGGAAGATCTGCCCTTCCTTCTCTTACTACTCCCTCTCCTCCTCCGTCTCCACCTCCGCCTCCCCCATCTAAATTGGG
Organism: Pogostemon cablin; assembly: GCA_023678885.1. Lineage (NCBI taxonomy): Eukaryota > Viridiplantae > Streptophyta > Magnoliopsida > Lamiales > Lamiaceae > Pogostemon > Pogostemon cablin. The sequence continues at coordinate 25,120,647 of CM043001.1, read as the reverse complement.
TTTTTGAAAATTTCATGTGAATCGATCTTCAATTGAAGGTGGTTTAACTTTTTTTTTTTAATGTATTTCTGGTTGCCTTTTCCCTTCATATATATATATATATATATATATATATATATATATATATATATATATATATATATATATATATATATATTTCCACAAATATTATTCGGTATAGCAGGAGCAGTAGAGCTCATATATGCGCAATTTTCAGAAATAATGATTATATTTTGATTAATTAATTTCGATATAGCTAGCGGCTGAGGTACATTTCATGATTTAGTAAGTTGAGAGTTTAAGTATAAATATCTATTTTAAAATATTATTTCGTTATTTCGGTCTAACATGATAATTAATTTACGAATTAAACGTACTCGATGACCATACGTTGGAGCAAATTCGCGCCTTGCCGATTAATAATCAATATACTAGGTGTATATTTTTTTTCAAAAAATTAGTTATCACTTCTAAAAATGTGTAAATATGAGAATGACTACAGTACAACCAGTCCTACCAAATATTTGGTACAATCGGATCTGTATTTAAACTCGCGGATCCTCTCCCCAAGCTGTCTTTTCCCTTCCCCTCTCTCTTCCTTCTTTGGCTTAGACCTCCTACTGCGGCATATGAAATCTTGCGGGTTAGCAGTTTCTGATGGATCCTAAATCACCATTCCTGGGTTTCTACAAGTTAATGGGCAGATTATACAACTCCAATAGGCAACATCGCACATGATTCCATCTACAAATCAACGCCACCAATTCATTCTACGATTCAACAAAATTTCAACATCCAACATTGGTCTTCGTCATTTTGATAATCAAAAGCAATTTACTCGGCCCTAAAAAATCTGGCGATTCCTCAGTTACTAACCCGTTGACCTGATCGATTTCGTCGGTGGTGACGGTAGTGGAACAACTGCCTTCGGCTCAGCTGCCTACAGACAAGTGCTTGACGTGCAGAAAGAAGGTGAGATTATATCTATTGATTGTAAAAGAGTGGTTTTTAGATTAATTTAGGGTGAATGATGCTAAAAGTGTGGATCTCCATTGAATTGTGCGAATGATTAAATTAGTACTTTCTACCTTGTTTTTGTTATGATGTTATTTTTCAGTGTTTTTTCTTGTATTTTGAGGTTACGGTGCAACTTATTTTGGCTACTTGGGTGGAGAGTCCAAAGTCTTGAAGGGCTTCTTGGCTTCCAATTATCAAAGGACTGGAACACCTTAACATTTGTATTTTGATGTGACCCAATTGCAATCTTAATTGTTTGTGCATCTTTTTGTTAATTACCTTGTGTGGTAGAGTAAGAAACAATGTGTACTTCTTACTTTTGTTAGCATAGTTTCTTTATTTTTTCTAAAATTAAATGTGAAACCCTGCATGCTTTGTGTGCTTCCCAGTTACTTTGCATTACTTACTGATATATGATGTGAAGAGAAAGAACTCATCCCATGAATCATGTAGAACAATTTTCAGTACGTTTTTTTTTTTTTTTTGCTTCAGCTTGATGAGTTTAGTTGATTATGATACCTATAATAACTCTTGGGAAAAGTTGCTTAGATTACCCCCTATGCTTTTTGTGTTTGAAGTTTAATCATATTCACTTCTTGTGTTTCAATTCGACACCAACTTGGAATCATCTTACAACCCTTTTATGGCAGCATTACCACTGTCGGGACATAGTTGCTCGGATGAGGCGAGGTTGTATATATATGGTGAAATTTATTTTCTGTCTACAACATTTAAGTATGTATGTTGTAACTTTTGGATGGAATTGTTGGCGCTTTGATTGTTTGGTTAACGTGACCCGTTAGAATATCATGCGTTTCTATCATAGCGGAAGCAATAAATCATAGAAACGATTACCGTTCACCAAGGTATGTTGATGAAGATTGATTCTCGCAGGCAGTCTGCGCAGTCCCACGAGAATGGCCATAACTTCCTCGTCTGATATCGGAATTGAGTGATATTTGCGTTCAGATGATCCTCTCTTCGACGGCTTTCCGTTAATATATTGATCATCAAATTCTGAGCACTGTACGAATTTATACAAATTTCGCAAGGTCGCGGACAGCAGCAGCAAACTACCTTCTGCTGTATGTCCCAAGTCCGATCTCGACGTCGTGTGGGCGACGATCTACGAGACCTCCTCAATCTGCTCTCAACCCTCATCACACGTGAATAATCAATTAGATTAGGGTTCCAGATAAGCTGAGGTGACTTATATACATGGGCTACAGCAGGGACCAGGAGGAGAAATTGGGTTGGGCCTCCATTGGGCTTAAGTATCCAAGCTTAGCCCAAAGCTTATACTTAAGTCCAATAATAATAATATATTCCACTAAAATATTATTATTGCACTACCGTACCAATCCCAAAATTACGTTTTGGGCTCCTTCTTATTATGAGCCCGTTAGTCTCCCCATGTTTAAGATATACAATGTCCATTAATTAATTTAAGTTACTGACAACTCAATTAATTAATATCTCATCCAAGAGTAGTACCACTCAACCTCATTATCATGCCGGAATAAATTTCACCTGCAGGGTTTACATGATAATCCTTATGAGCTCCTCAAGGGGACATCATCAACCTATGACGGACACGGATTCCTTCTACAATCAACATCACACCATAGAGACAGCACTACTTCCCAACTCATCGAGTTTGTTGATTTAATAACATGTAAATCTCACCCATTGATGAATCAAAGAAATACATACTGCCCTACGTGTCGAGGTTATTGTATAGGGATTAAGAGCACGAACTTCCATAATAACTGAGATCAAGTTCTCCTATAAGTCAGTATAAGTCGAACGATCTCAAGCGGTCCTGCTCAATACACACACAAGTGCACTAATGTGATTCTATAGCCAAGACAAGCTAATACCAAACCACACTACAATCATCCCGATAGAGAGTCCCCGTCTATCTCGGTTGTGAGCATCTGTTTATACTTTATAAGGAAACCGATAATATGATCTTCTGCGTGTTATCGCACAACATATTATCTACAGTATAAAGTAAGTGGACTATTGCATCGAACATATAAATAAATTATAAGATGCAATCATTTGATCATATGATTCTCATTTCAAATTAATTGTTATAACATTGTTCATACAAAAAGCTAGACTTTTAGTATACAATCCAACAATCTCCCACTTATACTAAAAGACTATGCTGTCATGTCTTCTGCCATACATCTGATTTCCACTCCCACTACACGACCATCAAAAGCTCTCACCTTAAGGTCCTTGTAAATGGATTTACTAGGTTATCATCCGATTCAATCTAGGTGACAACAACCTTTCCCTCATCATACGATTTCTCATAATATGTGGTACTCACGCTCCATGTGTTTAATTGCCTTATGGACTCGTGATTCCTTTAAGTTTGCAACTGCACCAATATCATTAATTTAAATTGTGATATCTTTGGGCAAACTTAGAAACACTTCGAAGTCCATCTTGAAGTTTCTAGAGTCATACAGATATTTTGGCTGCCTCATAGGCTCCAATTTATCATCTTTCCATGATGGAGTCCGGAGTCTGAAATATATTTCTATATAACACTCCTCCACATTATGACTCAACTTCCTAAAATTAAACGCATAACCTTTGAGGTGGATTTACTGCCGTCCCTATCTGATTTGAAAAATCTGAATCTATGTAACCCATAAGAATCTGTGAATCTGTTCGGTAAGCCCACATATAGTTTCTAGTCCTTTTCAGGTACATAAGTATATGTCTTACCACAGTTCATCATTCTTGTTCCGGGTTACGTTGATACCCACTGTTCATGCCATCGGCAAAACAGATATCCAATCTCGTGCATAGCATTCCTTAGATTAAGCTTCCTCATTTGCCGAAGCATAAGGAACTGCTTTCATCTTCTTTATCTACTTTTGTGTCACAAGACACATTCACTTAGATAAATTCACATGCTAAACGAGTAAGGATCGTATCATTATATGAAACTTGAGATAAGCATAACATTCTTTCTTGTGATCCGTATTACCGTGATCAAAAGGATATTTTTGCTCTTCTTAAGTCCTTCATCTCATACCGCTTTATCAACCATACCCATACGCCCGACAATACTCTTTCATTGTCTCCAATGAGCAAGATACTATCTACGTATAGTACAAGAAATACCACCACATTTCCATCACTCTTTTCAATACACAAGACCCATCCGATCATTGATTAGATCCATGTCACTGGATTACCTCATCAAAACGGATGTTTCATGATCTTGAAGCTTGTTTTAGTCCATTAATGGACACTTTTAAGCTCACTATCACAATGCTCTTAGCTCTTTGCAATGAATCACTCTGGTTGCTTCACATAGATGTTTCCCTTAAGACTTCCAATCAGGAAAGCTGTCTCGACATCTATTTGCTATCCCTCATATTTCATATGAGTAGCAACAAATAAAAGAGTCTGGATCAACTTAGGCATAGCTACCGGCGAACAGGTTTTCTCATAATCGAACCCTTTCTTTCTGAGTATACCTTTTCGCAATAAGCTTGCTTCCAAGGTTTTCACCTTATTCTATGATCCTCTTTTATTCTTGCATGCCCGCTTCCAATGGCTTTTACGCCATTTAGCGGTTCAACAAGCATCCAGACCTAATTTAAAATCCATCGATTCTATTTTAATATTCATTGCACTTACTAAGATTTCGCATTTTAATTTTGTAGTGCAACGTCGTATCCCTGGGATAATACCATGTTTACTAGGGATCAAGTCTTACGACTTTCCCAAAACATGTATCTCACGGGTTGTCGAATAATCCTCCCACTGCGACAAGGCACTACATGTAATTGTGTATCAGACGTGACTTGCATTGCAGTTTACCTTGTGGTATATCCTCTTGTACACTTGGTACTTATACTTTGTGTTTTCTTCTCACTACCTTTAGAACAACTCATACATGGGTTTGTGATTTATTACATAGTCCCTTTCCAAAAATCTAGTGTTTGTGTTAACAATCACCCTTCGATCTTTTAGACTAAATAAATCACCTTCATTTTTATAGCATATCCCACAAACAGACAAACATTCAAATGAATTACTGTTTCTAGGGCTTATCCATAAAATGAATTAAGTAATTCCAAATAATTCATCATCTATCTAATCATTACCATAAGAGTCTTATTCCTTCTATCCACCACACCATTCAGCTGGGGCATGCCCGGTGTAGACCACTTGAGATTTAATCTCAACCTCTGATTAATAGTTCCTAATTATCCTAAGAGGTACTCGTAATGACGATTAAATTGTCATTACTTGATATATTTTCCATGATGCTTTACTGTACCAACCTTGTAATTCTTGAATAAATCAAAGAATTTAGACATGCAGTGCATCAAATAAATATATCGGTATCTAGAATAATCATTGATTATTCATAACCACCTCTCGCCTAGATAATATTAGGCCCGCTTGAATCAGAATGAACCAATTCCAACATATATATCTTTGGCTCTACACCCCTTTACCTTGAAAAGGTAATTAATCATTTTTACTTCCAAGTAAGACTCGCAAGTCCGATAGTTTCCACTTCAGATAAACCTTACGGTCCATCTGCTATCAACTTTTGAGTCTTACTCAAGTAAAATGATCTAGTTTTAGACGCCAAATGCATGTTTAGTTCATCTCCGAAGGTTACTTTCTCTTACTAAGATCAGAAGATGCATTATTAATTACTATTTGTTACATCTGTGGAATATACATGATTTAAGAGTATACAAATTGTCCATCAACGTACCATAACAGATTACAACTCTATCCTTCATTATAATGACCATGTCATTTAAATGAAATGGAGTATCCATCTATTAATGCATAGAAACCGAAATCAAATTCTTTCTATGAAAACGTAAGTAAAGACAATTTTACAAAATCAAACGTTTATTCATATCGTAAGATAAATAAACAACTCCCACTGCAATAGCCACTAGTCTTGTAGTTTTACCCATGTCATAACAATCTTATCCTCACTTAGTAATGAACATTCAGTGATTCCAGTATCTACACACTTCGTGTCAGTAGATGCCATCACTAATCATGTTTAAACAACTAGTAAGTAAGATTCTATCCTTTTTCACTCCTTTTATGAAATTGAATTTCCTTTACCACATGTTTTGTCAGAAGTTTCCCACCATATACAACCTCTTGTAATTCATGAGAAACTTACTCAAAACATTTAGGCAATTATGAAGAATAAAATTGACTTAGGTTTCCCCTTCAACTTCTATTCCATGTATTTCCAATTCATTCATCAAATTCAATCATGACCTACCGCCTTTTAAATTACTCAAGTATCCGAAGAGTTATATGAGACCATCATATTTCTATGAACCTCTCATCTCTTCACTAGAGACTTTAATAAGCATCATGAGACATCCTTTGTGAGAACACACATGTATTTACTTAAGCAGTAAAATTCAAAACCATGATTCTTTTCTAATCATCTAATTTGGACAAGTATATATAATTTCTTTTAGTTAATAATAAGTGAGATAAAACCATTTGAAAATCAGAGAATCACAAATAAATATACCGATCAAAACTTCGAATTTTATCCTTTTATATTGATTCCCTCAAAACAATATAAAAATAAAATTCACCGACATCTCAAGCACCGTGAGTCTGCAAGCCACGATAGTGTGGACGTTTACAAACCCGAACATTTACAAGAGAAGGTTTTACCCATTAATTTCATTTGTCAACCTAACTTTATGACAAAATAATTAATAGTCGGTTCCTCTTTAGCCATGCAAATAAAAGCAGTGACTCTGATGGGGAGGATACTTATTATTTACACCTAAGTGTACACCATTATTTGACCACAAGTCCGCGGCCCAAGCTTATGTGCCTTACAGATGGAGAAGTACACACGCGCTCGGATAACTTCCTACAGTCATCAATTATAAGTCTGTACAGTGATCCGCACATGAACTCATCCGATAGGGAGGAAGGTCTATGCCAACGCGCAAGTTCATATGCATCACATTACAAACATAATTATTTAAAGAAGTCTGTCCCAGCAATCCATGAATAAACTCATCCGATGGGGAGGAAGGCTCTAATGCCGACGCGCAAGTTTATTCACATTGCTAACAAACCAATAATGGAGGCCGCGGGAATTTTTACCAATCCCCTCTCCCACTTAGTAATTTAACACCGAGGGTTTTTATATGCATATGATATTCAGAATAAAATACGCAACGCTAGCATGCTTCTATTACGGCACATAAGGCAGTAAATCACAGAGAGTCATGCATACATATATAACAATAATCAATAATTAAATCAATCATTAACAGTTATATATCAGCGAATTCGATTGTTCGCCACCAGGCACGAATATCAGCAAAGACTTCCAGACTATCAAATTTTTAAAATTTCCAGATTGTTCAATTTTCGAAACCATCGATATCGACCGTCGATATCGTCCAGATTATCAAAATCATCGATATCGACTAGATTATCAAATATTCAAAAAACATCAAGATTATCAACATTCCAAAACTATCGATATCGATCGTCATATCGTCTAGATTATCAAAATCATCGATATCGACGAGCAACCATATATAACAATAATAGATAATTAAATCAATTATGTCAGTTATATATTAGGAATCAATTCAACATCCATATATAACAATAATAGACAATCAATTATAACAGTTATATATTAGGAATTAATTCGACATCCATATATGACAATAATAGATTATTAAATCAATTATAGCAGTCATATATTAGGAATTAATTCGACATCCATATATAACAATAATATACAATCTATTATGGCAGTTATATATTAGGAATTAGTTTTCCTAAAATTGGATGTCTTATCCAACACTCTAGCAATACATGCATATAATATACCAAATATAATACGCAATCTAGCATGCTTCTATATAAGACAATAAATCATAGAGATCAGGCATCCATATATATATATAACAATAATAGACAATTAAATCAATTATGACAGTTATATATATTAGGAATAAAAACGCCTCTAAATTTTAATGTCTTGTCCGACACTCCTACTGTGGAATCGATGCCTTACGCAACAAGCAGGATTGCTTGTGCCCCAAGACGTCCATCGTCATATCCCACCGTCAGGGAGCGCCCCAAGTGCCTTGACGAGCGCCCCTCGCCCGGACTGTCGCTCGTCCAAGGGCCTACTTGCATGGAACCAAGTTCAGTCCAACGCGCAACACCAAACTACACCAACTGTCGTTCGTAGTTCGAAACTAAAAGAACCTCAGAATCCAATCTCCACCGTCCAGAATCTACTACTGTAAGTCCTGAACATGCTGTCCAAATTACAGATCGATCCAACGGTTATATTGTGAGAAACGGATCTTTTCTCTCGACTGCGCAGAACAGAATCGCCCAAAAAACTGCTTCTGTTTTCGGCGTATTCCCGACAACAAAAGGCTCCAAATTCAATCTCCACCGTTCAGAATGTACATCCACAAGGTCTGAACGTGCTGACCAAATTAAAGCTTGATCCGACGGTTGAAACTCTGGTTATTGCCTCTGCAATATCACTGCGCTGGATTTTCTCTCAATTTCTTCCTTCCATGTGAAATTGACGAACAGTTTTCGTCGAATCCCCTCACACACAACCATCAACGAACAGATATGATATAGGGTATATTTCACATAGGGATATTCATGGTTTGCGCAGTAAAACCAAAACCCTAAACATGCGATCCTAATTTCAAAAAATTAATCACATATACCCTAGCCTAACGTGTCACGCTTCACCACGAAACCGAAGCTCTGATACCAATTGTTGGCGCTTGGATCATTTGGTTAACGTGACCCGTTAGAATATCATGCGTTTCTATCATAGCGGAAGCAATAAATCATAGAAACGATTACCGTTCACCAAGGTATGTTGATGAAGATTGATTCTCGCAGGCAGTCTGCGCAGTCCCACGAGAATGGCCATAACTTCCTCGTCTGATATCAGAATTAAGTGATATTTGCGTTCAGACGATCCTCTCTTCGACGGCTTTCCGTCAATATATTGATTATAAAATTATGAGCACTGTACGAATTTATACAAATTTTGCAATGTCACGGACAGCAGCAGCAAACTACCTTCTGCTGTATGTCCCAAGTCCGATCTCGACGTCGTGTGGGCGACGATCTACGAGACCTCCTCAATCTGCTCTCAACCCTCATCACACGTGAATAATCAATTAGATTAGGGTTCCAGATAAGCTGAGGTGACTTATATACATGGGCTACAGCAGGGACCAGGAGGAGAAATTGGGTTGGGCCTCCATTGGGCTTAAGTATCCAAGCTTAGCCCAAAGCTTATACTTAAGTCCAATAATAATAATATATTCCACTAAAATATTATTATTGCACTACCGTACCAATCCCAAAATTACGTTTTGGGCTCCTTCTTATTATGAGCCCGTTAGTCTCCCCATGTTTAAGATATACAATGTCCATTAATTAATTTAAGTTACTGACAACTCAATTAATTAATATCTCATCCGAGAGTAGTACCACTCAACCTCATTATCATGCCGGAATAAATTTCACCTGCAGGGTTTACATGATAATCCTTATGAGCTCCTCAAGGGGACATCATCAACCTATGACGGACACGGATTCCTTCTACAATCAACAGCACACCATAGAGACAGCACTACTTCCCAACTCATCGAGTTTGTTGATTTAATAACATGTAAATCTCACCCATTGATGAATCAAAGAAATACATACCGCCCTACGTGTCGAGGTTATTGTATAGGGATTAAGAGCACGAACTTCCATAATAACTGATATCAAGTTCTCCTATAAGTCAGTATAAGTCGAACGATCTCAAGCGGTCCTGCTCAATACACACACAAGTGCACTAATGTGATTCTATAGCCAAGACAAGCTAATACCAAACCACACTACAATCATCCCGATAGAGAGTCCCCGTCTATCTCGGTTGTGAGCATCTGTTTATACTTTATAAGGAAACCGATAATATGATCTTCTGCGTGTTGTCGCACAACATATTATCTACAGTATAAAGTAAGTGGACTATTGCATCGAACATATAAATAAATTATAAGATGTAATCATTTGATCATATGATTCTCATTTCAAATTAATTGTTATAACATTGTTCATACAAAAAGCTAGACTTTTAGTATACAATCCAACAGGAATAAGTATTTTCCACACATGCTTGCTTACCAAAATCCCTCCTCTGTGTGAAGACCATTTTGATTCATGACAACATTTTGATTAAAATTTAGTTTGAGACAAGTGTTTTTTCATGCAGTGATGGATAAGAAGAGGAAGATGCAACTGAGGTGCAGGGATATGGAGTGGTGGATGAAACGGAGATAGTTGCCTTCGCAACTACGACTGAGGGTTTGTCGCTACGAAAGACAGAGATGGGCTGCTATGGGTGGTGATGATGAGATGAAAATCATTAGAAGATAAGTTAGAAGATTCCATTATAGATTTTAATAATTTCAATTAACAAAAGAACATTTATTCCTAATTTCACCCCGTTTCCTGTCAGACACCAATCTTGCCCATTTTAACCATGGAATCTGCGAAGTCTTGCAAGAATTTGGAGCCCTTAATTGTCTTTTAATGCATGACGTAAGCCCTCGTCTCTGGATCTGTAAGAATAGCAAAATCAGATCTGAACAACCCTCTTCTTTTGGCTACAAGACTGTAATAATGTTGTTCGAATGTTTTGACACTCCTCGGATCCATAGCTACGGAGGTCGACTGGTCGTCCAGCCTGCATCTCCTTCTCAACCGGGCCGTGTAGTTTAAGTCCAACAACGGGTCGGTGTCGCCTTATTCGGTGAAGTTGTACATTCATTTGGAGAAGGTAAATGCAGGTGCCTTTGTTTCAGAGCTTGGACGATCTCAATTGTTGTATAATATTTTTAAGAGTTTTAACTCATTTTCTTATTTTGCATATCATATTTAAGAGTTTTAACTCATTTTTAGAATCAGCAAAAACAAAACAAAAAAATACCTGGGCTTTTCTTTGATTCAATTAATTACTTTGTGGTTATTTAATCAGGTTCTGTTATATAAACGTTGTTTTCTTGATACTTCCCTCTCAAGAGTTGGAGCTTAAGCTGGAATCGAGTAATGTGTTGAAACTACTGTATTTTAACATGAAGAAACCCTTCCTATACTTATTCAAAGGTTCGGAAAGCATGGACAATGCTGTGAGCGAATGTGGAGAGAGTTTAAACTTCGTCTCTGAAAATTAGTCCACGTGTATAAAAGATGACATTACAAAGATTGGTGAAAAAAGGGTCCAAAGATCACTTCAGCACTATGCATTGTTTATTTAGAGAGTGATCAAATTAATTCCAAAGAGCGACCTCATTAATTCCAAAGAGTAATCTATATAATTCCAAAGAGTAATCTATGCATTCTATGCATATTAAGGTGATGTTTGGTTTGGGATTATGTGGGATTTGAAAACCATGAATAGTGTGTTCTATGTTTGTTTTGAGTTTTGGGTAGGGTAGATTTTAACTTTATGTCAAATCAATGTATTAATTTATTTAAAAAGTTAAATGAGAGAGGAGAGATAAAGAGAAAAAATGTATTAATTGAAGAGAGAGAATGTAGTAGGTATATATAGGGGAGATTTTTAAAATTTGAATGTGGGTTTTGGAAAACCAAAACCTGGATTTAAAATCCAAAAACGAACATAATTAAGAGTGATCTAATTAATTCCCAAGAGTGACTTAATTAATTCCAAAGAGTAATCTATTTAATTTCAAAGAGTAACCTATTTACATTAAGAGTCTCAAATCAAATAGTTGTCCAATAAATTTAAGAGTGACCTAATTAATTCCAAAGAGTAACATATTGATATTATGAGCCTCAAATCAAGGAGTGGTCTAATAAATTTAAGAGTGACCTAATTAATTCCAAAAAGTAACCTAATTAATTCCAAAGAGTAACCTATGTATATTAAGAGTCTCAAATCAAAGAGTGGTCCAATAAATTTAAGAGTGGCCTAATTATTCACGATACATTACTTCATTTTAAATATAAGAGTTTCAAATCAAAGAGTAACCTAAATTATTATATAGAGTAACCTAAATTATTATAAAGAGCAATTCTAATAACTTTTAGAAATTGTAGACAAATTAGATTCTTCAAAATACATGAATTTATTATCTGAAATTAGAAGCTCAAATTACAGAGTAACCCAAATTATCATAAAGAGTAATCCAAATTATTATAAAGAGTAACCTAATTTTAAAAAAATTGTAGACCAAATAGATTCTTCAAAATACATAATTTTTGTATAAACAAGTGCAGCTTGTTTTGCTAATCTCAACAATCACCACAAAGAAACGTTTTGCAAACTCAATTTCTTTCCATTTCACACTGCGAATGGGGAAAACTTGGTTGCCATGCTTCATGTTTGATGCAATACGCAATGAAAATGGAAGAAATGTAAGCCCTTTGCAGCCTGTTCTTAAGGACTGGTTATTGTGACAATTTGTTCATCTCCATGAACGTTTGTGGTTCTTGTGGTGACTGCCGTGAGCTGACTAGACTCCTTTGCCTAATAATGAAAAAAACACGTACGAAATTATTAGTTTAACAAGTAAACAACGAAGATAAAACATCCTGATATAAAAATAAGGTGTGAAAAAAACCAGAATTTTAAATTTCGGCAATATGTTGACACTGTTGTGAAGGTGGAGTCACAAACCTCGGAATTGGTTAATGCCGAAGTGTTCACATTGTTCTTCTTTGCATAGTCAAAAAGTATCAAAATTTTTAGAGCAACTTCAACCTGCACATTATAAGACAACAAGTATTATGTATTCTCAATCATACACCAAGCTGAAGATTTCCCTAAAGTGGCACATGAAAAACTACAAGAAAAAAAACTGAGCTAACATTCTCACCTTAACACTGATCTTTATTTAAACTGGCTATGTAAGCATCTATTTACATACCTCACAGAAACCCATTATTCTTAGAGTTCAGTTCAACTTCTTTCTTTCTACCTTCCCGATTTTTTTCACCAATTCTGTTTCGTCTTAGAATCTACACAAATAGGAAATTTTATAGCACTGACAAGGATCAGTTTCTTTTCTTGTCTTGATGCATCCTTAAGGTTTACAATTTAAATCTATGATTTACATATTACTCCATGTTAACAGTATAATTACAAGAATCCAAGTAGAAAATGGAACCCACAGACGTTTCCTTTTAACATGCTATTGGATGATTCTCCACTCATTTTTCCCATCAACAACATCATACTTGAATCAATTAGCAGAAACAAGAGAGAGAGAGAATCATGAAATTTAGAAAGCTTCACCTAGTTAGAAGATGGCGTCGCCGGAGCAGAAGTCCAATCACCCTATGGCGAGAGGAGGGCGGCGTCGGACCAGCTCTCAGACGGCGGCAGAGAGTCCTCATTTCAACCTATTGAAGACGGCGTCGCCGGAGCAGAAGCCCAATCACCCGGTGGCTAATTCTTCACAAAACTTCTCTCTAACGTAAAAGAAACCGAGCTCAAATCATGGACATTGAAAACGATATTGAATCGAATGATAGCTGGAAACCCACGAAAATCAGGTTCGATTATCCTGACAAAGATTACAGTATGTATGGAGAGAGAAAAGAGACAATCGGAAAGAAAAAGAAGAGATAGAAGGCTTGTATGGTGGAAAGAGAGAGAAAAAAGAAGATTGAGGGAAAAGGGGAAAACCCGCGAATTGTATTTGGATCCAAATGGGATCCGGTTCCACCAAAGTAAAAAAAAAAGACCGGTCATATTAAAGTCTTTGTCTGTAAATATTTACAACGTTAGTGAATTGTTCTTTTTGTTTTGGGAATTCTCATTATGGCTAATTGTAATAATATTCCTTTAAAAATAATAATAATAATAATCATGTACAATGTTATTAAGTTTTATTAACTCGTCACTTCTTTTTTTTGTCTCAAGATACTTATTTCAACAGTCCTATATACAAGTTTTTGTCTTATACTCTTATATTTATAAAAAAATAATTAAATTAATGCTAATTATATATATTATGAGTGTGAAATGTCGTGATATCAAATGCAGATGTCCCCTCTTCGAAAATGCAAAATTTTGATGAAACTGTTTGATCATGGAATGAATTGTAGAAAATTTGGGTGAAACTGTTTGATCATGGAATTATGAACTGATCTACAAAAAGACCAAAAAGTGAAATATTCTTAATAAAAAATTATGTCGAATTCACAATAATTCAATTGAATTATTTTATAAACTAGTACAATAGATAAATAATAATAATATTTATAATGGAAAATTATTACAATAAATCTGATTTTATTTGAATTGAATTGTTCCATGCAAATATATATATATATATATATATATATATATATATATATATATATATATATATATGGAGTAATTAAGTATGCAATATTTTGCGCAAAATTTACTGAATTTTGTTCACTGCCACTAATTAATGGGATTTGAGACTTTATATTTCAATACAAACGTTTGTTCGTGAAAATTTAAGTGATTTGATAAAAAGTTATATTATATTAATAAAAAACTATCGAATATTTGTTTAGATAGATATATGTAAGATAGGGTGTGAGACGTTTAATCTATTATTAATATAAGTATAATATATTTCTTGATAGTTTAAGTATATTTGTAGTGAATCATATTATAACGTCCTAATAAAATATTTAAATAATTATTTATCATAATTAAGAATAATATACTTGAACGATCAATAAACACAATATTGTATCTATATAATGATCATATTTTAATAATTGGTCCATTCGTCTCACATAATAACAGTCTCACAAAAATTTTGTCAAAATAGTAATATTTTGAATAAAAATAATAATTAATTAAAAGAATAAAAAATGATCACAAATGACGGCCACATACAAGTATTTACATATCTCACAATATTCCATGGTATAAAAATTTGTTCGGATAGTTATATTTAAATATTTTGAGTGTACGTATAATACTTTAAAGTTAATTTTGTGACATTTTTGTGTAATATTATTTGTAATATTTCATTAATTAACTAGTGACATGTAATTTATATGTTCGTTTTGGGACGTTTTGTGGAGTTTGAAAACCACAATAGTGATTATATATTTATTTTGAGTTTTTTATATGATAAGTTTTAACTTTATATCAAATTAATTTGTAAAAATGTATTTATTAATGTAAAAAAAAAAGAGAAGAGAGATAAAAAGAAAAAATATACTCCATATTAATAAAAAAAATATTTTAATGTCGATTTTGAAAATCAAAACTTCAATTTTAAATATGTAAAAAAACATAAATAAATCAATCTATTTCTCATTCATGATACAGCATAGAAAATCAAACTTAGTGCCTAAGAATTATTCACCAATTATATTGTTATTTGAATAGTCATAGGAAGGGTAATTGGGTAAATAGTCGGTGGTATTAGGTATGGGGAAATGGAATATGCCATGTTATTCAAGAATCAAGGCACTTAAATATTGACCCAACTCAATTTAATACTTCACGTCTTTATAAATCTTTCTAACTAATTTCAAAATATTGAAATAAAACAACAAATTAAGTATATTCAGTTAATAAATAAGAACTATAAATAAATGTAATTGTATATGATTATTTTTATAGGGTTATATGAAGATCATTTATTTTTTATTTTTATATTAAATAAAATTTGAAAACATAACAACTAGCTAATTAAATCCTAATAACCCATCTTTTCTAGCTTAATACTATATAATGCTAAAGTATTACTTTCTCAAAAATTTTAATCATTACAAGTTGTTTAAGAAAATATAATTAATTATTTATTTGAGTTTCTTTTAATAAATATTTTATTGAACAAATAGATTGGGTATTACAATTTACACACTTTAAAGGATGATGACTTTAACATTTTTTTTAATTTTTTTAATTTTTTTTTAATTTAGAGAATGAGATTATGTCATGAGAAGACTTTTGTGAAATGTATTAATTAAAAGTGATAATATCAATGAATTATTATATAAATAATTTGTAGTTAAAATATAATACTCCCTCCGTCCCGGGTATTTTTACCCGTTTGTACGGGCACGGAGATTAAGACGTTTTATTTTTTTAATATATAATGTAAGAGAAAGTATGGATAAATTAGTAATTTAAAAAGAAAAAGTGAATAAAGTTATTGGGAATGATGAATAAAGTGTAAAAAAGTAATTAAAGTTGTTGGGATTGTAAAAAGTAGGTAATAAAATATTATGTATTTTTGCCAAAAATGGAATGGGTAAAAATACGTGGGACACCCCAAAATGGAAAGTGGGTAAAAATACGTGGGACGGAGGGAGTAGTAAAAAAATTAACAAAAAGTAATACTCCCTCTGTCCGGTTTAAAGAGAAACATTTATTTTTTGCACGTGAATTAAGAAATATTATTATTTAATGTGAATGTGTATTTGGTAGTTATATTCATGGGTGTGTGTGGAGGGGGGGAGACGCATATTTTAATTGTATTTGTGGGTGTGTATGAGTCCCACGTATTTGAAAAATGAAATGAGACAGGAAAAAAAAAGGCTCTTTAAAGAGAACGGATAAAGTAACTACTCCCTCCGTCCCGAAAAACTTTTCACGTTTACTGTTCCACGTTGTTTAAGAAAAGTTGCACTTTTTGACAAACTTTATTGACTTTGGATGATATTGTAATATTTTTAGGTAATAAAAAAGTATAAAGTAATGATATGCGTGTGAAAAAGGAGTGGCAAATTTGAAATTAAAGTAACTTTTGAGGTTGTTGAATAAAGTGATGTTTCCTTTTTTGTGGGTGAAAGGTTTTGTAAGACAAACAAATGAGGAAATTGAGAAAAGTATTATGAGACGGAGGGAGTATTAAAGAAAACATAAAAATAATCTCACTCGCGAGCTACATCACTATAGTTTTTATGTTATACTCCCTCCGTCCATCATATTCATATTTGTTTATTTTTTGCACGTGAATTAAGAAGTATTGTTATTTTATATAAAATAGATAACTGTATTAGTAAGGAGAAGTTGTCAATGTGTGGGTACTTTTATTAAAAAAAATAATTTGAAAGTGAACTATGAAAATGAAAAAATGTACAGACTGAGGTATAGAATCATTTGCTATTAATTTTTTTGTAAGGGATAAATGATAATCTTAATAGTTTCATCATTATCTAAGAAGGATTACTAATTTCTCTCATAAATAAACAACCCTAACTAGCAACATTATACTAAAATAAAAAAAATTAGAAAAAGCCTTACTTGAAAAGAGTTAAGGATGATGCGATCCTAAGAGAGAGAATATTCCAAAGTCCTAATAAGACTCGAGCAAACGCAGCCTTGCAAGTTTCTATGCAAGAACATTTTTACCCCTCATTTATAAATATGCCATCCTACGAACCCTAGATTTTATGTAATTAGGCGTAACAAAATTTAGGCAATTCTCTCTATCTCTTTTCATTTCTGGCACATTTCGTCGATTTTGTACAAGGATCGTCTCCATCTGATCATGCCATCAGCGCTGCTCGAGATTTTGTGCGTAACTTAGGTAAGTAGTGAAAAAATTTGAACTCGAATGCATTGATTATCTCCGGCTCCTGCAACTTGGTGTTGCTGCATGCAAAGACGCGATTGTGTTGAATGAATAATTCGAGCTTTGTTAATTAATTTATGGGTCCTTGGTTATATCGATGATCGTTTGTGGCTTTAAATTTGTTTTGTTCATCTTAATTCTCTATTTGAAGGAACATAAATCTTCAATTTAGTACTTAAATATTTGTCCTTATCAAATAAGAAATCATTTGGTTGAATTCATTTTATTAGGGGAGTTTGAATTTGAATTTGGGTCCACAATGGTCGGTTTGATTGCTTCATTCAAGGCCATATAAAATGTCATCGTTGGACGGTGGGAAGAACATCAATTATCCAGTCATGTCAGCATAATGAAGAGTGATATTCACCATTCATATGAATTGATCACTTTCTGTTGTTGTTTTGTGGAAATTGTGAATGATTATGTTGTTTTGTGGAAATTGGAGCTTTATTCAACTTTGTATCGTATAAGTTGAATGTCTCACTTCTGGTTGTTCTTTGGAATTTGTTTGCAGGTTTGATTTGCTGGTCTTGAGTTGTATCTTGCAAGCTAAGACCCGCAATTTCTGAATTAGACTGTTGACTTATATATCAAGAGAGAATTATGGGATCTGACAGACAAAGTGTTGGTTTATTGGATACTTTGAATATGGAGACAATGAGGACTATATTCACTCATACATATCCATATCCGCATGAGCATTCGCGGCATGCTGTCATCGCTGTTTTCATAGGTTGCCTATTCTTCATATCGTCGGATAATATGCATACTCTTGTCCAAAAGTTAGACAGCAATATAAAGTGGTGGTCTATGTACGCTTGTTTGCTGGGGTTCTTCTATTTCTTTTCTTCCCCATTTATTGGAAAAACAATCAAACCGAGTTATTCTAACTTCAGTCGCTGGTATGCCATCTTAGTTTTAATTCTGTCATTCTTATTGAATTCCCTTCCTATCTATTTTACCTGTCTTAAAATATCACTTGGGGTGGGGCATTGGTTTTCAATGATTTGAGTGTTTCACCTTTCAGGTATATAGTCTGGATACTGGTGGCTGCATTATATCATCTTCCTAGTTTCCTATCAATGGGAGTTGATATGAGGATGAATCTTTCTTTATTTATAACCATCTATATATCTTCCATATTATTTCTACTTGTATTTCATATTATATTCATTGGCCTCTGGTATATTGGTCTTGTTGCTCGTGTGGCTGGAAGGAGACCTGCAATTCTGACTATTCTTCAAAACTGTACTGTAAGTCCCAAAATATATCCATCGTAAAATCTGATTGCTTTCTTCTTATTTTGCCATTATTGTCGTGTAGGTTATAAGTATAGCATGTTGTGTATTTTATAGCCACTGTGGCAACCGTGCTATTATGCGAGAAAAGATACCTGAAAAGATGTCTAGCTGGTTCAGTCTGTGGAAAAAGGAAGAGCGAAATTCATGGATCGCAAAATTTGTTCGTATGAATGAGTTTAAAGATCAAGTCTGCTCATCTTGGTTTGCTCCAGTTGGTTCTGCAAATGATTATCCATTTTTATCAAAATGGGTCATATATGGAGAGGTATGGCTGTCTGCTGATGCAGTCATTTGGTATTTTCTTATCAACTTAGCTTATTAGCTTATTCTGCTGTGTGCTTTGTGTTGCACATTTTCAGCTGACATGTAGCAATGGCGCTTGTTCAGAATCGCCAGCTGAAATTTCACCCATATATTCTTTATGGGCCACTTTTATTGGTCTCTACATTGCAAATTATGTTGTGGAAAGATCAACAGGGTGAGAGATAAGAAAAGACCATGCTATAATATTCAAAAGTTAGTTTCATTGTGTTCTTTATGCTTGTTTTGAAACATGTTGTGCCTCTAGTCCAGGTGAGGTAAATGATGGGATTATTGATAAATGATGATGCTTGTGGATTTGACCTCCTGATTTGTACAGTTTAATATTACTGAGTCAATTGTTTCTATAATAGTGCAATTATTGTTATAGATGCTGATAAAAGTTAGTGTGTTTGCGCACTCATTTCTAATTTTTTTAGTTGGGGTTTTATATCACTTAAATGTTGGGTAAAGAGATTATGAAATGCCGTCAACATCCCTTATTTCGGTGGTCTTTTATTTTCTCTTGATTAATTTAATATGTTTTTTGGTTTCTAACATTAACAGTTGGGCTCTTACTCACCCCGTATCACAAAAAGAATCTGAGAAGTTGAAAAGGAAGCAAATGAAACCTGACTTTCTGGATATGGTTCCTTGGTACTCAGGGTACTGCCCTTTCTCTACATCTCTCTACCACTACCAGTAACTGATACTACCCAATTTTTTTATATTACCTTATGATTACCGTCAATCATTATATATTTCTTTTGTTATGATACAGGACTTCTGCTGATTTGTTTAAGACAGTATTTGACTTGCTAGTATCAGTGACTGTGTTTGTTGGGCGTTTTGACATGCGTATGATGCAGGTATTCTGAGCATTTCCTATTTGTAAACATAGGTACATTACATACAGTGCTTCGTAATGATGGGTTAGTTTCCCTTTCTTTTGTTGCCTCCTAAACTTAATGGTTCTCTTGATAACGTATAAATAATGTCTGAAAGAATTGTTATCTTAATATGTTCTATTTTGTTACCTCTTGAAAATTTATGTCCTGATTCTCTTTTTATCATTGCTTTTGTTGCATTATTATTAATAACCTAATATCAATACGCTGGTAATCTTATGTTAGGATTTATTTCTGTATTTGCTTCCCATCTTTATACAATCCATCTTTGGAATTTTAGGCAGCGATGAGCCGTGTTGAAGAAGGAGCTAAGCAAGAGGATCTTTTGTATGACCAGTTTAGTGAACATGAGGAACTGTGGTTTGACTTTATGGCTGATACAGGTGATGGTGGCAATTCATCCTATAGTGTGGCAAGGCTTCTTGCTCAGCCATCACTTAGAGTTCATATTGATGATTCCTGGATTAAACTTCCAAGAAGTAATCTTTTGCTTATCGGGGGTGATCTAGCGTAAGCTCTCTAAGCTATCTTAACTGCTTTCTACTGTCAAATGTTTCTATTGAATCTGGTCTGGTTGTCCTATGTTAGTGAAATTTCTGTTGTGTCTACAGTTTGCAGTAACACGAGTATCTTATTAATGCTATGTGGTATTCTTATGTACAATTTATTGTTATACGATTATATCATTTGGGGTATATTTAAATGATTTGAAATGGCTATCTGATTCAGTGATTCTCAATGATGGAAAATACGATCAATGTAATATCAGTTATTTGTAGTTCTTGTCATATCCATAAAATTAGCATCTTATCAACATTTGGAGAGTGAATCACTTACCAGTTACCGTCGCGTATGCTTTTCTTCTATCTAGGATAGTAATCTTCATCTCTACGAGGTTCAGTATATTTAGTTGTTTCATCTGAATTGTGCCATTCTTTTGGTGTTCAGAGCTTACCTATTTCCCTTTTATATAAAGCTCCTTTGAATACTTGGGCCTAGGACAATATACCATGATACCATCAATTATCAATGTGACATAAGTGTCACACCCCAAATTTATAAATAGACTTTAAATGTAAAATTCTTTAATATAAATCCTTAAAGAATGGGGTATGACCAAAATACTTGAATAAATAGACAAAATAAACATAAATAGATGCAGTCTTATGCGTTTGAAATTTTAGAATCCACCATGTCACTTTTGATGGCTAAATAGAAATTTTTTTAATTTTCTTAAACGTGTACTCTAGAGAAGTTGACAACATACGTTCTGCATGCCAATCCCCAAGTCAGCAAACAACTAAAAATAAATTTCAACTTATCTTAAGTAATCATAAGTAAGTGCCTCGAAAATTTAGTGTAAAACAATAAATCTCAATTCAAAACTTTATTAAGATTTTAATTTGTCTCCTCTTGCCATTACACCCTCCACTTGTACACACGCCGCCACGCTAACCTGAAAAGGGGTAATTGGAGGGGTGAGCAAATCCACAGCTCAGTGAAATAAATTAAGCACTATTTATCATTCAAACACTACTACGAGTGAAACTGAAATTCTTACACTTGTAACTTGAAATTTCAAATCATGTTGGTAAGCACCTTTCGGTTCAATACCCATGTTGGCAAGCACCTTTCGGTTCAATACCCATGTTGGCAAGCACCTTTCGGTTCAATACCCATGTTGGCAAGATTCAATACCCTTGACTTGTACTTAATAATTCATGGATAACATAGCATGTTCATGTATAATCACATCATGTAGGGTTTTAAATACATAAACAACACATAATAAATCCCACCTATCGATCACGTATAAGCCTTGGATTCAAGAGTTGAATATCGTGATCAGCCCCGTCGAAACCTTTCTCTCTTCGTATAAGATCAGCCGTGTGAAAAATAAAAGTTGGATGTGTGATTGATTGAAAGATGCTTTGAGTTTTATAGTGAAGTGGCTGTGACCAAAAGCCAATTTTTTTCCTTAGTGAGGAAAATAAATTTGGGATTCAATTGCAGGGAGAAATCTCTTTGTAAAATAAAAGGGATATGATGACATGAAGAGATTCCTTAAATAAGGGAAGAGTATAAAATTCTAATTTTCTCTTCTACGTTCACGGCGGATATCGATTTCATAATGGAGAATAGAAAAGAGAAATCATGAATATATAACTATATATGATTTTTGTAGTAAAATCGAGAAGTGATGGTAGGGATTTTAATTATCTCCAAATTACATATAGCTAATTTAGGATGATATAATTGATAGAGAAGACTTTCCTTGTTGATCCTCAATTTGATTGAGGGGAAAAATATTCTTTGAAGATTGGAAAATATTATTTTTATTTGTAGAGAGATATCTTCCTTACTGTAAGGAATCAGATCAAGATTTTAATTTAGATAAGGATCTCAAATCTTCATACGCATTTAGAAATAAGCAGGCTGATCATAAGGATGGGCTTAAATTTGGGCTTTCTAGAAAGAGGGCATAAATATAAAAATATAAAATTAAATAAACTATTTAAAAATCATGGGTGTTACAATAAGGCCAATATTTCTCGTCTCATCCTTGGATACTGTGGATTCCTGTATAGGCATCTGCATTGTTATTTCTCCTCTTGTATATAATGGGTCAATCTCTAGTCTTGTCTGTTATGGATTAGGATAACTAAAATTTTGGATGATCAATATATTAATAATCATGATCCTTCAGTCTAAATTAGATATTATTATGTTTTACACTGTTAATGTTAAAGTATTAATAGGTTGGCAGGTTGCTATCCTGATAAAATAACCATTATAGTATTAGTGAGTGGTCTATTTACTAATTTCTTCTGCATTAATCTAATTCTCTTGCTTTCGTCGGAGTACTGAGCAATATTTCGCGGTTAATTATTATGTTATAATGAAAACTGGACTCTTACACTGGTAAAAATTACTTGAAAAAGAAATGAAATTTTATTCCTGATGGGTTGTTGATCAAATGATCTTTTTCCTTATTTTATGCAACTGCATTATATTATGGATTCTTGTGGCTAATCCTGCTTCTTGCTGCTTGCAGCCTGGTTTATATTGTTGGTAGAATGCTAACTTGGTTCTCGGATTTGGTTTTCAGGTATCCCAATCCATCTGAATTTACGTATGAGAGACGCCTTTTTCGTCCCTTTGAATATGCTCTTCAGCCTCCTCTCTGGTACAAGGAAGAACATATAGCTGTAAATAAACCAGAATTGCCTGGTGGGATGTCATCACTTAAACAGTATGATGGGCCTCAGTGCTTCCTCATACCTGGAAATCATGGTTGGTTTTGTTTTTGGTTGTTTATTCTTTACTACTAGTTTTAGTTATAGTTAAGAGTCTGGACATCTTTATCACTGATTTTTTGTCCTATTAATATCTTTTTTTAAAGAAAAAAAATATAGAGATATAAAAAAATTAAGATAGGCTAGTACCACTGGAATCCTGTGTTTAGTTTTAATTGCTGAATGCTACTTTAAATCATTAAATTGTTCTTTTGATCTTTTGCTAGTCTGGTTTTTGTCTGATGTGGCGTCTTTCTTGCTTACAGATTGGTTTGATGGGCTTCAAACATTTATGCGTTATATTTGTCACAAGAGTTGGTTAGGTGGATGGTTTATGCCTCAAAAGAAAAGCTATTTCGCCCTTCAGCTACCAAAAGGATGGTGGGTGTTTGGACTTGACCTCGCTCTTCACTGCGATATTGATGTATACCAATTCAAGTTTTTTTCAGAGCTGGTTCAGAAAAAGGTACTATTTCTTAAAATTTGGCTTTTTGTCCAAATATACCACAAACAATTGTGTTTTCTAGTTTTTTACTTTGTTTTTTCACATAAGCTATATTTTTTTCCCAACTACAATAAGAGGGATTTGCCTGTACATAACGATTATGATAACGATTTCTGATAATAGCATTGGACATAAAAGGTTCAATGCTTACAAATTAGCTATCAAAACCTTGGACAAAGTTTTGATGACGGCTTTAATTAGAACATTGTGTACTTAAGGATATCTATTAGTACCCTGAACCACTATACAAAACTCTGATGCTTTAAAGGTTTTTAATTCACACTCCATTTATATTTATCAAAAGATAAGGTCAAGGTGTAGTCTAACGTGGAACAATGAAACCATGGGAAAGACACTTGATCATAAAAAAAAAAAATTTTAGAGTAGGCTAAAAAAGATAGTAAAAGCTTGGTCATATGAATAGATTTTGGGCTTGCTGTTCCCTAGCTTATCTGTTGACCTCTGTCATAAAGAGCGGAATAGCTGAGGCTTTAGAATTTTTCCATTACTTCAAGAAAGCACCTTACACATTTACTAATCTTGTCTTCATTTTTACTTTCCATTATCTATCATTTGCCACTATTATTAGTGTTATGTATTTATAAATTAGTATGTGTTTTGCAAAATTGGTACATTAGCATGCATTCTGTCTCTGACAAGTAATGACTACCTTACAGTCAAATGACACAACAGTCACTTCATAACTTAGCAAGAATAAAATACTATTATGGTTTTTTGGGGTATCTCAAACCGAAGATATAAGTTTCCTCAATGCTAAATCTTGTTATTAGTCTATGACTCACAAATTTGAAGACACTATTTAATTGTATATACAACACCAGACTTCTCCCATAGAATTGTACAATTCTCTTTATGTTGCCTTCAATTATAAGTAGAGTCACACTTTTGCATATTTTAAATCTCATAACGGGACAGGTAGTTATCCACGTGACTTATCAGACATTGCTCTAAAGTTTCTCTTGCGTTAATTCATATTGCTGATGAACAAAATTATGTATATTCAATTATTTGAGTGTTAATTTAGAGAATAATTTGCATATGTTTCTTTTTAGAATGTGGTTTTTTTCTCCATGTCTCCAATTTTCTTTACATTTTTTCTAAATAGTTGCGAGAGGTGATATTAAATATAAGTGTTTCTCCAGGTGGGGGAATATGATTCGGTGATCATAATGACTCATGAACCTAATTGGCTTCTTGATTGGTACTGGAATGATGTCACTGGGAAGAATATTTCACACCTAATACGTGACCATTTAAGAGGGAGGTGTATGCTCCGAATGGCTGGGGACTTGCATCATTACATGCGCCATTCATATGTTCCTTCAGAGAAACCTGTATATGTACAACATTTGCTTGTTAATGGTTGTGGTGGGGCCTTTTTGCATCCAACTCATGTTTTCAGCAATTTTAACAGTTTATATGGGACATCTTATGAAAGCAAGGCATCTTATCCATCTTTTGAAGACTCGAGCAGGGTACATAAATTGTTAACTAGATCATCTTCTTGGTCACATTCTAACATTTTTGTTGACATGTTAATAATTTCAATGCAGATTGCCTTAGGAAACATATTGAAGTTTCGAAAGAAAAATTGGCAGTTTGACTTTATAGGTGGCATTATATACTTCATTTTGGCATTTTCAATGTTTCCACAGGTAAATATTTCACTGGTATTTCCCACTGAAAAAAAGCTGTTGTCTAATCTATATCAAGAATGAGGCTCTGTAACTGAAATTGTTAGTAGAATTTTGAGTGTTCTGAAAAAGACGACTTATTTCTTTAATTGTTTTTCTAGTGTAAACTAGATCACATCTTACAGGATGATACCTTTTCTGGTCACTTGAAGAGCTTTTTTGGCACAGTATGGGATGCTTTTGTCTATATGCTTGGAAGCTCATTTGTGTCCTCTACTGGTGCTCTCTTTCTATTAGTAGCTGCTATCATCTTTGTGCCTTCAAAAGTGTCTCGGAAGAGGAAAGTACTAATAGGCATTCTCCATGTTTCTGCACACTTATCATCTGCCTTGATTTTGATGCTGCTCATGGAATTGGGTATTGAGACCTGCATCAGACATAAATTGTTGGCAACTTCAGGTGACTTTTATTATTTGGAAAATTATTTGGTTTCAAGTTGTGATATAATTATATGTAGACCTCATTTTCTTTGTTTTCCTGGCTTTTTTGCTCTGTGGCTGTATGGTCTTTTTCTCATGACATGCCAATATATACTTATGGGGACACGAGATACCAACTTGAACTAAGTATTGTTGGAATTATTTGGTCTTTAAAGGATCTGAATGTGGTACTGCAGGATACTTTATTTTCTTATTGTAAATGATCATCATGTTCATGAAATTTGGACATTGTGCCATAAAATGTCGCTTCTTTTGATCCATTTGATCTTATTTTGTCTTTTCTAATTGTAACAATGATCTTGTTATGCATTATCAAATCGCATTTGTCAATATCAAGAACTAGTCAATACTTGAGTACTTTTGAAGATAAAGTACTATTATAACTTCAGCTTTCTGGTTTTTAATGCATTTACCAGTGCGGTGCATAAGATTTCCTGTCATGTAGAGCATGGCTTGGGATTGTTGCACTCGTACAAAATATATGGAATATGGTCCATTATACCCTTTTTTTAAAAGACTGGCTCTGCCTCTCTACTTATCCCATGATCCGTTCGAGGTTGGGACTATTATGTGAAGCAAGAGACGGCCACTAATTCCAGCTTCTGCTTGTAGAGAGACATAAATTGCGTTTTTTAGGATTTTTGACCTATTAAGAGTATCATGGTCATTTTAGTTGGGAATAGATGTCCATTTCCAGTTTTCTGTGCGACCAAAGTAAAATAACCCACATCTAATGTTTATTTTACATTTTTATAATGCTTTGTTGAGGATGTCCAGTGCATGAGCCAACTAAAACTTTGATCTCAGGTTACCATACTCTGTATGAATGGTATCGAGCTGTGGAGAGCGAGCATTTTCCAGATCCAAGTGGCCTTCGGCCACGTATTGAGCAATGGACATTTGGTCTTTATCCAGCGTGCATTAAATATCTGATGTCGGCATTTGATGTTCCTGAGGTGAACAATCAAACATGCTACTATCCTTCTCTCTCTTAATCTATCATGACCTCATTGATCTTCATTCTTCTGCCTATGCAGGTCATGGCTGTGAGCAGAAGTAATATCTGCAAAAATGGGATGGAGTCTCTTTCACGAGGAGGGGCTATAATTTATTATGCTTCTGTCTTCCTTTATTTCTGGGTCTTTTCAACTCCTATCGTTTCATTGGTTTTTGGAAGCTACCTTTATATTTGCATCAATTGGCTACATGTACACTTCGATGAGGCCTTCTCCTCACTTCGCATTGCTAACTACAAGTCATTTACTCGGTTTCATATTAATCTTAAAGGCGATCTTGAAGTTTACACCCTGGCTGTAGATAAGGTAGGGAATGATCACTGACTCTGTTACTTACCAAAATCTCCTCGGAGCATTTTTTTCTATGATTTTTTATTAGAATTTTCTTCCAATGATAATTTTTCAATCTCCAGAGGATGCCCTAATACTCTTAGGTGCTTCAGCCATGCCACAAAAATATGGCTGTTGTGTCGTTAATTTTAGTAGATAACCCGTTCTATATCGTTTTCTTTTAGTTCCTGAGTAAGCTCAAGTACTAAGCTCCATTATCATTTAAAATGCAGGTGCCAAAAGATTGGAAGCTCGATCCGAAATGGGAAGGTGAATCGAAGCTACAACCGCTTCATAGTCATCAAAGAAGATTTCCGAGCAAGTGGAGATCCGTTTCATCTCAACAGGACCCCGTCAGCACGGTAAAGATTGTTGATCACTTTGTTATTGAACAAACGGTAAAACCTACTCAATTCGTGCCTGTTAATGGATCAATTAGTCATTGATCATGGGTTAGTTGTAAGATTTAGAATCATGTAGAGATAGAAGCTCCCTAAATAGCTAAGACTAAAATAGACGTAGGTTAGAATTAAGATGTATAAATATGTATATTTATTAGTCAAAGAAACAATACACTATTAAAACCAAGAAAAGGAATCCAATTTTTTTTTTATTCCTCTGTATGATGCAATTATTATTCAGAATGAGGTTGAATTTAATTTTTTAATCGAATTTGTAGCAACATCCCACAAGTTCGATCTATAGTAATGATTAAAACGCAGAAAAAATAAATAAAATCATATCCAATCTTATTTTGTTAGAGATTAAATCAAAGGATACAAAATGCGTACAGTTGCATTTCACTTATTTCTAGTACAGTTAGGTCTCTTGCTAAAGTGACGTATGTAATGGATTAAACATGTCTCATTTGAAATTATCTACATCTAAGATTGAAGAAAATAAAAAAAAATTGAAAAAATTAAAAAAATTGTATATTTTAAGGGCATAAAAAATATATAATTATTTATAATTTCATGATTACAATAAATAGTTCTTCTTTTTTTCCCCCCTCAAATTGATAGGAGAAAAGGAAAATTTCAGGTCAGTAATTATAATGCTGTTTGTCACTTCTAAATTTACTTTTAGTTACTTTGCATATACACAAGAAAATCATACTTCATTTATTTTTCACTTTCTCTCATAAATTAAGCATCAACACTCTATTTGGGCTAGCACCTTAGTAATTTGTATTTTTAAAAATGGGTTAATTGCTGGAAAAGTCACCACCTTTCCAATAATTGCAAAAAAGTCTAAACTTTTTACATTTAGCAAAAAAGTACATCACTTTGATAAATGATACTCCCTCCGTCCCATAGAAATTGATATAATTTTTTTTGAGCACGGAGATTGAGTATAATAATTTAATGTAAAGTGGAGTAAAGTGAAGTGAAAGAAATAATATTTAATGTGTAGTGGGTAGTTGTATTAGAGGTGATATGTGGGGCCCATGAGAATAGATTAATTATTTTTGTGTAGGTCCCATGTATTAAAAAGGAAATGTGTCAATTTTAGTGGGACAAATCAAAAAGGAAAGTGTGTCAATTTCTATGGAACGGAAGGAGTATTATTTATGAAAGTGAAGTACTTGTTTACTAAATGTATAAGATTTAAACTTATTTGCCATTGATGAAAATGTGGTGACTTTTCACGCAATTAACCCTTTAAAAATTGTAAAGTGAAACAAATAATTTAATGCGAAGGGTAGTTGTCATACACAACACACAACTGTAAATTTTCATTTAATGTATTGATGTGATCTTAGACTTTGGGGGTTTCATTGCACATTTGGGTATGACAATGGAAAGGTAAAAATTGATTATTGAAATATTTTTAGGTAAAGAAATACGTCATTATGTTCCTATATTTGTTTTATATTCTTCAACGTATGATGAAGTTAATTCACCGATAAATATTTTGAATGCTAGCTTTATATTCCTGCATTTTTTAAACGAATTTCATTTTTCTAGTATTAGTATTTTAATCGAATAATAAAGTATGATAATGTTGATTTTGAATAATTTATGGGTAAAAAATGTGATATCTTTATAATATGACGTAAATGTGTACAAATTATTTTGAAACAAAAAAAAAGTGTGTAAATTTAAATGTGACCGAGAGAATGCTTTTTTCTATCTTTTAAATTATTAATAAAATAATTTAATAAAACAAATTTATTTTTCTCGTATTAGTATTATTATCTTTTAATTATATGCATATATGGCTTTTTATCCTTAAAAAAAAAATCACACGTCACTCTGTCTCATATAAGACTTTAAGGTCATTGCATTTACAATAAGAATTCTGTGAGAATTACGTGTCTGCATCATCATAGTTAATAAGTACTAGTATAATAGTAATATTTTACTTACTTAGAAAATTAAAATTAAGCATAATTGTATTTTATTCATTTTTATTTTTGCTGAATAAAAATTCTCACATAATAGAAAGAGGTTAAAGTCCAATAATTGAGCTTTGTGACACACATTTTTAATGTACCGAAAATTGGTGGAGTTCCAATATTTACTTTATTGGGCAACTCTAACTATAGATGGAAATTGGATTCGTCATGAAGATAAATTGGTACAATTCAATTTTTGGTCTCCACACTATTTTTAATTAATTATTAATATTCAAATATACAATTGAATATGAAATATAACAAACTTGGTGAAAATTAATTAATTGATTTTTTTGATGCACAATTAAATTAAACAGTGTATGTCTTGTGTCAGTGTGAAATTATCTCACGATGATACTATTTTATACTTTTGTAATTAGTTATAATTTTCGTTATAAAACGTTATCACTTTTGCTATACAATTTTATCACACATTATTCACAGAAAATCAAACGAAAAGAAATAGTTACTAAATGATTCGTGAAAATGAATTTAGCACATTTGAGATTCAAAGGTTGAATGAAGGGCATATATTGCCTACATCATGCAGCAAACATCAGCTAATATATGTAATCAGCAACAGGGTTTAGAGGAAGAAACATGCATGAAGATAATTAAATCGAGTTAAATATTTGTTTGGTCCCGTAACTTTTTTTCTTTTTAATTTTAGTCCCAAAAAAGATATTTGTTTATAATTAGTTCCATAATTTTAATTTTTCTTTAATTTTGGTCCAATTTTTATCGGATTTGCCACTTGTTGCCGGAAACCGACGAGCGATGCTGACGTGGATAGTCCAATTATTTCTCAACCAACCAAAGATTGATGAAACTTAAGAAGTAGAATGAAGACAACACCAAAGATTGCAAAAACGTTTATAGTCACCCCATACATAAACATTTTGCAATTTTTGGTGTTATCCTTCTTCTTCTTCTTAAGCTTCATCAATATTTAGCTGGTTGGACTCGTCATGTCAGCATCACTTGCCAATTTCGGAAACAGGTGGCAAATTCGGCGAAAATTGAACCAAAATTAAAGAAAAATGAAAGTTATGGGACTAATTATAAACAAATATCTTTTTTGGGACTAAAATTAAAAAAGAAAAAAGTTACGGGACCAAACAAATATTTAACTCAATTAAATCACATATCCGCTAGAAATATAGTCAAGAAAGCTGTACAGTTGTTTCTCAACAAACATTTCACTCTTCAGAACCTGAATGCTCATATGTCAGAATTCAGATGATATATACTACAGATTATCAGCTCTACAATTGCAGAAATATCATGTGATACCTTGTCATGTCGCTGCCATCCAGAATGCGGTGAGATGAAATTTGCACCAGCTACATTTCGGTGAAGGCCTTCCAATTCTGCCACAGCTTTTTGTAATTTTCTGTTTGATAAAAGAATGTCAGTTGCACTTACATTGATATTGGGACAACGTGGTAAAAGTAGAGGAATATAAAAAAAAAAATTAACAAGAAATCACAATGATGACAATAATTTGTACCCGATAAGCACATGATTACCATTATTATTGGAATCAAAGCACTCATATTTATAACTATATAACATGTAGGATGATGGATTACAAACAAAACTAGTAGGAATTGTAAATGATTGATTATACAAACAAAACTAGCAAGCCAACCTCAAAGGGAGACTTCTTGTTCTACACAACATCAATATCATCACCACATCAGGCTCAGTCTCATACAATAAACACCTACCCTAGACTCAGATAACATAATCAGACCACTCACTTATGTGGGAGGTCTGGTCCATAGTAAGTATAAGGCAGAGGCACAAGGAATTTCCTCGTCCACACATCTCACTAGATTTTGCCTCTTGGAGATTTTCTCCCAATTCGTTCCGTTCTTCCTCCAAACGTTCAATATATCAAAATTTCAGCAAATAAATTCAAAATATAAACAAACAAATCAAAACATTGAATACTTACCTGAATAACAAAGTAGACGTTTGCGAGAAACCGTAGCGATTAATCGATAAGAAATCGCATCAACTCCATTTTGAAACTAGATCAAAGTGATCTAGATATAAGTGAAAACGAGTTTGATGAAAGAATTGTGGGGATTTGAAGCAGTTACCAAAAATTATAAAAATTAGGGCAAGAGTTCAGTGTGTCTTCAGATATCACATTTATCATGCCATAGACGGTGGTGGAAAGACTAGTTGACTGGCGGCTGCATGGCAGAGGATGATAGGAGGTGGCGGCAGATGGCGATAGATGATGGTTACAGGTGGTGGTCAAAAGTTTCGAAGATATTAAAATATTTTGGTACACAAGAATGCAATTAGTAATTAGTGAAGATCATATGGAGTATTATTTTAAATAGGATTATTAAATTGGCATCAAAAGACACAAGATACTAAACCCAAAAGATCGTGAAATGATAATTAAGATTTTAAGAACATTACTCTTGTAATTTAGCTTTGGTATCGAAGATTCGCGATACGAAAAAGTAAATTGGTTTTAGCATCAGATAAAATTGATAATAATAGGATTAATTGTGTATCATTAATACTAAAATAGTATTTGTATCCAAATAAATTTATACTAAAAATAAAAAAGAATAAAAAAATATGTATTTGATCTAAAATATATTATTTCTATTAATTTGTATCAGACCGAGAAAAGTGGATACTAATAACTGCATTTAGTATCAATTGTTTATTTTGGATACTAAACTTTAGATACCAAATCGCATTTTTTTAGTAGTGTAATAGAGTAATTGGCTCTGGAAAAATGTAACTGATTAATTATAATAAATTACTATGTATAAGTAAAATTAAAAAGAGCATTGAAGACCCTTTGTTTAAATGCCCTCTATTATACAAATTTCATATTGATCAATAAAATCAGTTTGTATTAAATTAAAGCTTTTATATTTCGCAAATCAAATCAAGACTTAGGTTACACTTGAAAATCCAAGATGATAATTCATATCTTGTTTTGGCTAGTAATTTTGGGTGAAATTCCAAACAAATCACAAGCTATGAACAAAATAATTCATGAACTTCCATATGCATCCTCCAAGGATGTTCAGTTTTCTACATATGACTGCTACGGAAGAGTGAGCTCGGATTGTCGGAACAACGTCGTCGTTGCAGTGTGCCAAGACATTGATGCTCCGGTAAACAAGACGGTGGACATAGGATGCTGAAACAGTGTTCTTTACAACCTTGGGGTTGATTGTTTCAACCAAAAATTGGTCAAGAATCTACAAGAGTGTAACCCTTGTGGAAAGGATTCTGATGACATAAAAACAAAGGCTGATCTAGTTTATCAACATTGTGATCAAGTTGCGGGTTAAATATTACTCCCTCCATTCCAGAGAAATGCGAACATTTACTTTGATAAATCGACAACATAGGAGTAGTATTCTAATTTCACATATGCATTCTCTCTTGAATAAATTAAATAATCTATTTGAGCTGTTATTTGAATACCTATAATTGCTGGTTTGTATATTGCAAGTGTATTTAAAATTTGGTTTATTTTAAATGTTTAGATTAATATTAATAGATATAATTATCTTTATAAATTTTAAATAGAAAATAGGATTTACATCTAACTCGATCATGATAATTTCATGTTTTGAATATATAGACTTTTTTTTCTCCTTCTCTATTCATAAGGAAAAAAAATAAAAAATAAAAAATTCATGAGATCCCTAATAAATTGACATTTATCTTTGAAGAAATTATGATGTTGTTCAGTCCATTTAAATTCTTGTGCTAATAATAACAATAATATATTAATTATTATGTTTTTAAAAAATATTTAAATATTTTAAGTAAATTTCAAATATAAATAAATAAATTAATGAAATTTATAGATATAAATGACTAGAATTGGACTCCAAACATTTCCAGTGATATTTTATTTTCCATTCTTCCGTTAAAAGAAAAATCAAATTATTAAAAGAAAAACTTTAAATTGAATAGAAGTGATAAAAGTTGATGCTTATTCCACAAACTTCTAGAAATCTCTAGCAAAGAGTAGAAAAGGAAAGATAACTAGCATGTGATTAAAAAGAATAATCTAGATAATACTACACATACTCAAAATAAAGAAATAGAATAGGCATGAATATGATAGAAGCCTTGAGAAGCTTCATCTCCCTACTATATATAAGACATCTCAATGTAATTTAGTATAAAGAATAATACATTAGTTCTTTCTCTCCACCCACTAAGTCTATCAACCATCATTCCTTCTCTATATTTCATACCCTACTAATTCACTCTTCACTTACGCCACTCATCCAATTCAATCTTCTACCAACAAGAAGGAACCAAAATTAAAATACGATTCCAAATAAAATCAAAATCAGACTCGGGCTATTTCCTTTAAAAATGCATGCCCTAAATTAAACGGCGTAAGTTTCATATTAGAACAATAAATAAATAAATAAATGGAATCAAATAACATAATTCACATTTATATATCGAATTAATTAATCTTAAGTGGATTATAAATTACACAAAACTGAGAACTATACAACAAATTAAGCACAGTGTAGGTTTTTAAAAAAGAGATGAATTAGAGTGGCGTGAGTGAGGTTTATTAGAAAGATAATGTTGAGGAGTAGGGATGTAATCGAACCGAATCGAACACTACTAGGTTTGAGTATTTTTTGTTAAGGAATTATCAAACTCGAGCCCGAACTCGAACTCGTCAAGAAAAAAAATATCGAACTCGAGCTCGAACTCAAACTGTTTGTTAAGGTTCACGAACACATAAAGTAACTTGTTTTTGAACACTTTTTCATGAACATTTAAATATTTTTGTTCGTAAATATTAAAAGAACGTTTGGTTTATAAACATCTAATGTTATTCATAATATTAAATAAACAAACTAACAAAATATAATAATAAACATTACAAAAATATTTAAATATTTAAATAATGACTTAAGTTATTATCATATTTATGTGGTTTAATATAAAATATTTAATTATTGAATATAAATAAATAAGTAATAATATATAATACTAAAAAATAATTATAAAATGTACGAACATGTTTGCGAGCTATTAACGAGCTCATTAACGAATATGTTCGCGAGCTTTCGAACCAAACACCCTTAGGCTTGAGTTTAATTTGATAGACTATTCGAACTCAAAATTTAAGTTTGGTTTGGTTTGTTAAGGTTAACGAACGAGCTCGAACGAACACTTTATCGAATCGAGACCCGAATAATTCGCGAACAGTTTGGTTTGCTTACATCCCTATTGAGGAGTGGGGGTAAGAGAGGATGGTTGATAGACTTAGTGGGTGGAGAGAAAGAACTAATTTATTATTCTTTCTACTACTTGATTATGTTACAATGCCTTGTATTTATAGGCGGGTAAGAAGCTTCTCAAGACATCCATGACTTTTCTAGATAATTTATTTTCTAGATCATGTGTTAATTTTCTAGACTATTCCAATTAATCACATGATAATACATTATTTAATTTTCTTTTCTAAGACTAGATAATTTTAGAAATTATGCACCATTTTTAATACTCCTCCTTGGGGCATATTTCTTGAATTCTCTAGAAATGTGCATCAATAATTTATCACTCCCCCTTGATGCACATTCGGATGATTCCGTTCGAGCTTCTCTTGTATTATCTCAAACTTTGATTTTGATAGCGCCATTGTGAATATATCCGCTAGTTGCTCTTCTGTTCCAATGTACTTGAACTCGACTCTTCCATTATTAGTTGCTCCTTGTAAGAAATGGTATTTGATGGCGATGTGTTTTTTGTCCTGCTATTAAGCATGGGATTTTTCGTCATTGCTATTGCCGACTTGTTGTCGTAGTAAATCTCTGTAGGATCTCTTATTGTTCTCTTATCATGTAGTTGTTGCACCCACTTGTTACTCTCTTGATACTCCTACTTTAGAATAATAACTCCGCCACAATCATCTTTGTAGAACGCCAAGTTGTCATTCTCCATGTTTTATCTAGTTTTCTTTGTCTGTATTAGACAAAGATGTTGTGACCGCTATGACATCTTATCCTTTATCAACGGTCTCCCATAAGTCCAATAGTTGTAGCCTTCGTTTGAGAAGATTGGGATTGAGATTTTGTAGGTATTGGATAGAGAGGACATTTTTGGAGGCTTTGGTTTAGGTAGTATAGTAAGGGTTTTAGATAGTAATATGTGGAAGCTTAGTTTAACGCCCAATTATTAATCTAACCGGGCTCTGATACCATGTTGGTTTTAAAAAAGAGATGAACTAGAGTGGCGTGAGTGAGGTTTATTAGAAAGATAATGTTGAGGAGCGAGGGTAAGAGAGGATGGTTGATAGACTTAGTGGGTGGAGAGAAATAACTAATGTATTATTCTTTCTACTACTTGATCGTGTTACAATGCCTTATATTTATAGGCGGGTAAGAAGCTTCTCAAGGCTTCCATGACTGTTCTAGATAATTTATTTTCTAGATCATGTGTTAATTTTCTAGACTATTGCAATTAATCACATGCTAATACATTATTTAATTTTCTTTTCTAAGACTAGATACTTCTAGAAATTATGCACCATTCTTAATACTCCTCTTTGGGGCATATTTCTTGAATTCTCTAGAAATGTGCATCAATAATTTATCACTCCCCCTTGATGCACATTCGGATGATTCCGTTCGAGCTTCACTCGTATTATCTCGAACCTTGATTTGATAGCGCCATTGTGAATATATCCGCTAGTTGCTCTTCCGCTAGTTGCTCTTCCTTTTCAATATGTTTGAGCTCGACTCCTCCATTATTAGTTGCTTCTTGTAAGAAATGGTATTTGATGGCGATGTGTTTTTATCTTGCTGTTAAGCATGGGATTTTTTGCCATTGCTATTGCCGACTTGTTGCCGTAGTAGATCTCTGTAGGATCTCTTGTTGTTCTCCCATTGCTGCACCCACTTGTCACTCTCTTGACACTCCTCCTTTAGAATAGTGACTTTGCCATAGTCATCTTTGTAGAACGCCAAGTTGTCCTTCTCCATGCTTTGTCTAGTTTTTTTGTCTGTATTAGACAAAGATGTTATGACCGTTGTGACATCTTATCCATTATCAACGGTCTCCCATAAGCCTAATAGTTGTAGCCTTCGTTTGAGAAGGTTGGGATTGAGATTTTGTAGGTATTGAATAGAGAGGACATTTTTGGAGGCTTTGGTTTGGGTAGTATATATAGTAAGGGTTTTGGATAATAATATGTGGAAGCTTAGTTTAACGCCCAATTATTTTTTTAACCAGGCTCTGATACCATGTTGGTTTTTAAAAAAAAGATGAATTAGAGTGGCGTGAGTGAGGTTTATTAGAAAGATAATATTGAGGAGTGAGGGTAAGAGATGATGGTTGATAGACTTAGTGGGTTGAGAAAAGGAACTAATTTATTATTTTTTATACTACTTCATTATGTTACAATGTCTTGTCTTTATAGGCGGGTAAGAAGCTTCTCAAGGCTTCCATGACTTTTCTATATAATTTATTTTCAAGTTGAATTCTTTGATACACATTCCATGTTTCATTGATGTTTCTTTATATAAAAAAATTATATCCTGCAAATGACTATTAAACCATTTGGGCAAGCATTGAATTTTGTCATTTGATTATGACACGTGGCAAGTATTTAATTTATATAATAGGAGATGAAACACCATTGTGTAACATAATCTCATTTGATTTATCTTTTAGATTATATGTTAATTTTCTAGACTATTCCAATTAATCACATGCTAATACATTATTAATTTTCTTTTCTAATACTAGATAATTCTAGAAATTGTGCACCATTCTTAATACATATGGTCAATTGATTGGTCATGATTCAGAGTCATATGTTTTACATAATACTAATTACAGGGGCAATTAGTCTTAATAAATCCCAAGCAACCCATAACCCTCCAAAAACTGTCCTTCCAATCTTCCACCAGATTATGACTACATAGGTTAGGGTGTGACGACGTATTGTCACCCGAATGCAGGAATAATATTGCCGATACGATATGTGAGGGAATCGACGTTCCGATGAACGACACGAAAGATATAAAGCCGTGTTGCTACGATATTATCTTCTTCCTTCAAGAAAATGACTGTTTCAACCAAATGCTGGTTCAGAAGCTAAAGAATCATAACCCCTGTAGAAAGGATTCTGACGAGGTTCAAGACAAAGCTAATCAAATTTTTACTTTTTATAAGCATTTTCTGAGTTGATTTATGTTATGTTGATTAGTATATGCAAATTCTATCATTATAATAATAATATTTAGTTATGTAATTTCATTTAAATCAATATTGTATAAGTACTAGCTAGCTATATGTGTAATTATGAGTTCATTCTTAATTAAAATGCAGTCGCAATCTTTTTCAAAGTGTAGATCAATAGTACAATTGTGAATGTGTGATGCTGAATAAATGATTCAATAGTCATGCCATCAGAAGAATTTTACGTACAACAGTATAATGTAATTACGTACAACATAAAATCGAAGAAATGTAAAGACATATTTTGGTATGAATTTATATAAATTATTATGTTTATAAAATAGTTAAGTATATTTAAGGAAATTTTAAGTAAAAATTAAATAAAAATAACTAAATTATATATATATATATATATATATATATATATATATATTTATTTATTTATATATGACTAAAATTGGGCCCAAACATTTTTCCAACAAAAATGATCAAGATTATTGGACAAATTAATTTGACTAAAAAAAATTAAAACACGAATTCAAAAGAATAAAAATTGGACTTTGGCCTTACCAAATGTGATATTTTCTCCTTAAATGCATGCGTTAAATTAAATGGCGTAAGTTTCATATTTGAACAAATTAAGAGATCTAAGTTGTTTTCTTATCCCATCTCAATCCAAATAATTACTATGCAATTAAGGTTCTAATACACTACCCCTCACCTAAATCGGCTTGTATTCTATGTGCTATTTGGTATATCATTTCTTATGTCGCACCATTAGATGAACGACACGTAGGAGAGAGAAACTATACCATAAACCTTAAACCGTATGGGCAATGGTTAGATTTATTTCCCGCTCTTACGTGTCAATCACTTAATGTGCGGCATAGAAGATGACGCATGAAAATAGCACAGAAAATCCGGTGTGCAGCTCGATAACCCATCTCAAGTCGGCTCGGATTTTCTGTGTCATTTTGGTACATCATCTCCTGTGCCAAAATGTTGGATGGACGAGTAGGAAAGAGGAAACTATACCCTAATCCTTAAACCCTAGGGCCAATGGTTGACTTTAATTTCCCTCTCAATCACTTAACGCGTGGCACAGGAGATGATGCACGAAAATGGCGCAGAACATCCGGTGTGATCTCCATTATATACATATATATTTTCCCTCCCTACAATAAGTTTTCATTTAACAAGTAACCAAGAGAACAAGCTAGGCTCTCCACAAATCGAGTTACAATAGAGTAAAATAAAGATACATGCTAAAACAATAGAGTAAAATAAGTGAAACATCCAAAATCTAACAAATCTAAACGGTTGAACAAAGCCTATGTAAGTTAGATCAAATAAAAGAGTCCAACTAAAATACAAAATTAAACTGCACGAAATGCGACAAACAAACAAACATAAATCACAATTACATAAACTAATAAAATGCAACGTAGGAGAACTAATATTTACTCTGAAATTGTGACTCCTGTACTAACATTCTCCAGCACTTCACTTACCTGGAGAACATCAGGACTCGATCTTTGTGTTTGGTTTTTGCTCTCCCATAAGAATTTAGTAATAGATTAAGAAATCATCTCTTAGTCCAAATATTATTTACAAAAATTTGTGCAAATCATTTAAACTACTTAAATAATTACTCATTTCAGAGTAAATATTAGTTCTCCTAAGTTGCATTTTCTTAGTTTATGTAATTGTGACTCTAGTATTACTTATAGGGGCAATTAGTCTTAATAATAAATCCCAAAAAACACATACTTTTAGTCACAAATTGAGTGCGTTTTGCAATAATACTTAAAGGTGGTGGTTTTTTTTTTTATAATTTCTCAAAAGTGGAGATTAATTTGCAATAGGAGTAAAGTTCTGTGAGTTTTTTTTCAATTAACCTTTTTTTTAACAATAGTTTTCATTTTTTTTGGATTAAATAATGCACATTTCTTTTTGCATATATAGCCCAAATAATTCAAATATTCAAGAGAAGTCTTATAGGAATATTAATCTAAATAATTAACTGGTAGTGAAAAAAAAAAACCCTTACTACAGGTTTTTTTAACTTATTATGGAAGACCATGCCTTGATTTGAAATATTGTGAAAATATACACTCCCTTCGCTCTAGATTAATGTCTATATTTGCATACACTTAAATTAAGAGATATACTCCCTCTTTTTGTTCCAACTTCAACTTCACACATACCATTTTGGTCCGTCCTAATTTCAACTTCACAAATCATATTTTCATAAAAAGAAAAGACACATAACTAATATTCCTCTAACATACTAATTTAATTTCAAAATTTTTGTCACATTTTCACACACATAACATACTTTATCATTTATTTATTACTCAAAGTACCAAATTATCTCAAAAATTAAGTTAAAAAATAATATATTTTTTTTAA
The DNA here is from genome assembly GCA_023678885.1 of Pogostemon cablin. Lineage (NCBI taxonomy): Eukaryota > Viridiplantae > Streptophyta > Magnoliopsida > Lamiales > Lamiaceae > Pogostemon > Pogostemon cablin. Next base: position 25,080,143 of record CM043001.1, on the reverse strand, counting down.
TTTGTGAACTTGGTTTCAATTTTGGTATAAATTGATTAAAGCAAGTGTACTCTATCGCGTAGTAAACCGTAGTGACCAAGTGTAAAATTTAGAAATATCGAACCCAAGAGCAAAAGTGGGTAGCCGTATTTGATAGATGTTTTACTCTACAAGGACTAATCAATAAAGAGGGGATTATTTAACACTAAAAACTAACAACTAGGAAATCAATTAAAGATAGAACATGAACACATGTGATGGAAGATTGATGAAGGTGAGCAATCTAAGAAGTATGTAAGACAAACAACATTCATGGAAAAAGGCATAAATAGACTCACACACATACATGCATTGATGATCTTCATATTATGATATTAAGGTCAATCACGTATGTACCCCTAATCCCTATGGCCAAGGCAATTAGGTTCTCAACTCTTTACAAGTTTAAATCTTCTAGAATTGTCTCTTGCTCTCAATTCCCTTAAGGTACTATGATCATATGTTTGGTTCCCCTCACTAGTTCATCACTAATGTCCTATAATGAGGTTCTAAGCATTTGAAGGGTATGACTTATTTCTCTTCACATTAAGTCATCTCATGCAATTAACGATTCAATTAAACCACTAAGCATAACATCGGAATAATCATTCTAACACTATGAATAAAGAATTTAACCACACAAATCATACATAAAATGAAAATAAGCATTTATAATAGAAAATATTCATAACAATCATTTCATCAAACATGTGGTGTGCAAAATCTACATAATCCCTGACCAATCATATTGCTAGCCTCACATGAGGACTAGCCACTACAAATCATGATAAAATCTATACAATCTATGGCTTACTCCAATTGAGCCAAATAATGAAGAAAATTAACAAAATAAAGGTAAGTTGGCTCCCCTTTGATAGTGAACTTTCTCCTCCTTGATCATGCTATAATCTTCAACCAATGATGAATTTCTCTTTTCAGATTGGTGGATTGATGGAATGATGGATGAATTTGAGGAGATCAAGTGGATTGGATGGATGAAGTGAAGGATGGAAGAGATGGAGATGAATGTGTGTGATTTAGGTGTCTAGTGTGTGGAAACTGATCCAGAATGATTCCTCCTGTATTTGGCACTCAAAACAGATCTTTATACCCCGTGGAAGCTTCTAGAACACGTACATATCATAAAACTGACTTTTGTCTGAACACGGGTCATGTAGGTGCAGCACGGGTCGTGTAGGTACAACGCGTGCAGCGTAGTCTCACCGTTTCGCGCATAACTTTCACATTCGAACTCCGATTCGAGTGATTATTATGCACACGTGGTCCTCTCTTCCGTGACTTTCTAACCATGTATCACACGTCCGATTTTGAGCTCCACAAGAATACAGAAAAATTACACAAATTGGACAAGCATTTTTTTAGCATTTTGCTTTAGCTCGTTCTCCTCGTTTCAACTCCAAATTGAGCTCCGTTTTTCCCCCATCTTCTTTATCGTGTCTAGAATCTATTTCTTCCTGAAAATCACATAAATTACACCAAAGTACTCATGCTCTATATATTTACAAGTATCGTTCAATTTAAGGCACTTAATCATGAAAATCACACATTTATTTATCATTTCAAAGTACAAATCTCCATATATTCATATAACACCACCAAATGATATACAAAATAAACAAAAACACACAAAAACACATAATAAAATATACTAAATTTTAGGTAAAAATAACACCGATCAATTTGCATGCGTACGGAAAATATGAAGATGAATATCAAACGGAGGGAGTAATATTAAATGTGCAGTGGGTTTAGGGATATAATATATGGAGTAATATTAAACATGCAGTGGGTTTAAGAATATAATATTTTAATATGTGATGAATAGTTGTATTACTATTGTGGATGTGCCAAATAAAAATATATTACTTTGTTTTGTGTAGGCCTCACTTAATATAAGGGGGAAATTAACTCTCCAAATCTCTCAAAACGAACAATCTGCACTTTTAATTCTCAAAAATTGCTACCAAAAATACATATAAACAAGCTTACAAAATCATTTTGTTGGTGTGTAGAAATACATATAAACAAGGCTTACAAAATCATTTTGTTGGTGTGTCATGATTTCTGAATCTTGCTTTTCTGTATCTTGTTTGTTAGCTAATTTCTGGTGAATGGATCATTAAATTGCTTGATACAAAACTCTATGACAAACCAATATCGATATTTTTCAATATTTTCTCGATATTAAAGAAAAATATTTTTTTCTCAATATCGATATTAATAATCTTAAAAAATGTATATATCGTAGAAATATCGTGAATATTGAAAAATTATTCATAATTTTAAAGAGATTATTAATGATTTTTTATTTTACTTTTATCAACTAAATACAATTTTTTTGTCAATAATTTGTTCAGTTTGTAAAGAAAATAAAAAATAGAGTAATACTTTCGTGAAACCATCTCATGGTGAAATTATTTTTATGTTTGCTTAGTTAATAATCACACTTTATTAAAATTGTTATTATTTTATGTTAAAATGTTATAATTAGTAAATACGAAGAGTTCAAATACACAATACACTCTAATTAAAAATACATAATTTTATCACAATTGGACAAAATAAAACTACATACTAATGGCGCATTCAAAACTAATTCAATTTTTCACTAATTCGATGTATTTAGATTAAGATGGCATGCCATGTTTTGCCATTTAACCTCATAAATCATCATTTTATTATTAGTTATTATGTATTAAACAAATAGTAATAATTAATGTATGATTTGAGACTATCTAAAAATGTTGTTATTAATTTACTTATCATATATTATGAGTTTTATTGTGATATTAAATTGTATTTATATATTAAAATTAATTATAATATATTGCAAAGTTTTATATATATATATATATATATATATATATATATATATATATAAATTTTGGTGAATTTTAATTTTTTATTGATATTGATATTGATATTTAATATACCTATTGATATATTTGTAAATTTTTAAATGCTGTATGTTCATCTAGATATCATCTACGAAAGCCCGAAATTGGCTTTTGTAGAACATGATGTTTTTGGGGTAAACACAAAATAATTATTTATTCCATATAGAATCCACACACAACACTAATACAACTACCCATTTTATATTAAATATTATTTTTCTCACCTCACTAAACATTAAAATATTATACTCCATCCGTCCGCTTCTAAGGTATCCATTTCACTATTCATGTCATCTACTTTAAAGGTATCAATTTCCTCTATTTAGTAAAAAAATACACAATATGACACACCACTTCCATCTAATACAACTACCCACTTTACCTAATATAAAAAATACTCCTTAATCCACGTGCAAAAAGCAAATAAAGACTTTAGAATTGTCCACGTGCAAAAAGCAAATGGATACCTTAGAACTGGACAGAGGGATTACTATCTTTTAATCTCTGTGCAAAAAATAAACGTCAATGTTAATGAGGGACGAATAGAGTACATACTAGTCCACAATACTCCATAGTACTCGTAACAAATTAAAATAAATTGTAATGCATCAAGCAAAACATTAAAGTAAATCATCAATCCAGCTAGCATATATACATACACCACAACTCAAGATAAAAAAATATTAATTTCTGATTAAGAGCTTGAGAAATGCCTCAGCCATCATGCCCTGAGATTGACCTGTGCACCCGTGGTGAAGTGTTAAGCTCTAGGCTACGAGCATCCACGCACTCCACGTTGGGGAGCTTCTCCGTCGCCTCCAGCCGCCCTTCTCTAACTACTCCATTTTCATTTGTGAATATGTAGTAGTTATAGTTGAGGGCCACCTCCAGATCCATATGAAAAGAAATTAGAATTAGAATTAAAAAGACTTATTCATTGTCTGACTGGTAACAAAAGCAAAACAAAATAAAATGAAAGAATTTAATTTAGCTACCCAATAACAGGCAAGGTGGGGAATTGCAAGTCCATCCGAATGTCCTTCACGATATTTGTGTGACGAGATTGATGTTTCGAGAAACGACAAGATAGATATATCGTCATATCGCTACGATATTCTGCATAGCTGTCAAGCTAAGTACGTATATGCATGCATACATGCAAATTCTATCTTCACTAATTTCTTTTTAGAAATGATCAATTTATAAATGCTTGCTATGTTTCTTCATTAACACAAAGTGTAAAACAGTAGAAAGAAATGTGATGTTGAAATGATTTGTTATGATTCAATGGTTATAGATCGAGAAAATACTATCAAATTGGATCATGTAATTTTTTATGAATTCCTATAAATTTTTTACTTTTTCGATTTTAATCTCTTGTATTAATTTTAGTTTGATATCTTTTCAATTTTTCAATTTTAGTCCTTTTATGAAATATCTCTAATTTTATAGGATATAACTTGTTTGCCCACGCCAGAGCACTATGCGTCCAAATCTAGCAGCCTCAAAAAGTTATACTCTCTAGTATTGAATGTTGTACGTATCCTTTATTTAAAAACTAATACCCTTAATTTTTTAGAAAGAAAAAAAAAATTCAAATATTAATAGTATCATTCATATTTTAACTGATTCTTTCATTAAAAAAATATATATATGTATGATTAAAGTGCTTATACCCTTTAAACAGAATATTACACCCTAATTTTTTTTTAATATAACTAATATTATACCCTTAAAAGCTTTATGCTGCAAAATGCACAAGAAATCAACTCAAACTTATTGCAGATGATTTTTTTATAAGCAACGTATATGTATTAAGAAACTTATAAAATTTGCAAAGTTTTTGTGAAGGAATTGAACTAAAAATTTAAAAAGTTATAAATTAAAATTAATATAAATAATGAAGTGAAAAATTGTAAGCCTAATTAAAAGAGATACAGTCAAAGTTACAACATGACGTGTTACAAACCAGTTTAATAGTCAAAGTTACAACATGACGTGTTACAAACCAGTTTAATGTAGTATTCCAGTTGAATAAAACTGGGCCAAATTATAAAAATTATTACTGGGCCAAGGCCCACTTATTGAATCCAGTTATTTTCACACAAAAAGATGGCGTTCTATGAAAGCTATAAAGTAAAAGTACACTTGTTGTAAATCGGGTTCCGTGTACTTTAATTAATCGATTACTCCCTTCATCTCTAAAAAGTTTGCACATCTCTTTTCGGCACGGAGATTAAGAAAGTGATAACTTTTAGGGGTATAATGGTATTTTTATGTAATATATAAATGATAAAGTATGGTAGGTAGAGATGGTTTTTTTGTAATTAAAGTGTATGGGGAAGGGTGATTGTTTTTTACTTTTTGCTTTTTTTGGGATGTGCAAACTTTTGTGGGACAGCCCAAAATGGAAAGTGTGCCAACTTTTTAGAGACGGAGGGAGTATATTTTAATATATGTGAAAATTTACTTTTTAAAAAAATTAATTATTATTCTTACAAATAAAAAATATTATATTTTAAATTCAGTGTTGTGAACCAAAATATGAGTAATATTTTATTTAGAAAAATAATAATTTATCTCTCTAAAGAGTATAATTTTATATATTAAAGAAAAAATTTGCAAAAATAAAAGTCAAAGACTGTGTGAAGACCGTCTCACGGAATGACTATGGTGATACTGATGATAAAAAGAAATTATATTTAATGGAAATTTGATATTTAATTGATGAAAAGTGATAATAATGAGTGAATTAACTATTTCATTAACAAGTTATAGTGCAAATGAAAAGTAATACTCTCTCTGTCCCAACTTAATGTGTATGCTTACTGTAAATATGGAGTTTAAGAAAAATTAATTTTTTATCAACTGTATTAACTTTTAGAGGGTAATATAGTACTTTTAAATAATAAATTATAAAATATGCTAGATAATGTAGTGATTGATGTGATGTTTTCTTTTTATTAGTGAAATTTAATTTGAGACGGACGAAAACATAAAGTATAAAATTTAATTTAGGACGGTGCGAATAATATTTTAAAAAAAATAATAATATTTTCAAATAAAAATATAATTAATTAGGAAATTATCTCACATGAAACTACCCGGCCAAAATAAAATTCATAGTCAACTAAATTCACACCAAAGTACTTAAAAAAATGCATTTCTCATTAGTGTAAGATATACTACTATTCATTATTGACTTGGTGGTTGTACAAAATGCAAATTAGAAAACATTAAATTAGGAATGAAACTCTTGTGTCTTGGGAATATCGTGCTCTTTGTAATTTAAATCCCTAATAATATATAGAATTAAATAGAATATGAAAAGGAATGGTCGTGTTCCCATGAAACACGGTGTGTCCCGTGCACATAAGTTTTTGTCTTAAATTAGTATATGAAAAAAAAATCCAAATTGATTTTGTGATATTACTTCACGACATTTTAGGCTCTTTTAGGCTTAGCTTTTCCAAATTAATTCAGAATTAGAAATTCAACTAAAACGACTCATGATTAATTATCTCTCGATGATTTAATTTCTAATTAAATAGGTTGCCTAACTTTTAATATTATTTTCATCGTAACAAGCAATGTTTTCACCCACACGTGTGCACTTCTCCACCAATCACATCTCGCACACGTGTATGTCCCCCTAGGTGAAACAAACATCCAATGCGGAACATAGTCAATAAAAACTCAAAAAAAGTCAAAAAATAAAGCTTGTTATTTGATTAAGCTAAACTAGGTCGGTTTTACCTTAAGCTTAATTAATGAATAATGATTAGACAAGACATTACTAATCTAATTTCTTGAGGGGCACGTGGCAGCTTCCAAGTGGCCGACTTAATTCCTCGCCTCAAATTGCCGACGTCAAAGTACAAAAACTATTTATTAATATAATTATTTCTATTTATATATTAAATTAATCAAGTTGACATTTTATACTATAGCATGGTTGCAAAGTACTTTTTCTTTGTTAATCAATGTAAGAAAAAATTGAGATTAATTGAAGTTTTTGAATTTATAGTGGCATCAAGAACGTGTGTACTTTGGTAATGAAATTTGGGTTCAACTTTATGCATTTAAAAAGTTGTACCTAAATTGGAAAGTTATCATCTAATTTTGTAGGAAACGAAACTTTTTGATGTGATTATAACCTATACTCCCCACCCAAGTTAAACTACATCGTGATTGTAAATGTGAAGTTTAAAAAAATATATTTTTTATTTAATTAACTTTATTAATTTTATTAATTTTTGAAAGGTGGTATAATATATTTTAATTAGATAATAAATAAATATATTATAAAATATGTTATGTGTGTTAGAGTGATAAATTTAAAATTAAATATATAATGTTGGAGGGAGTATTTATTATTATTATTTTTACATTAATTTTGTATCACATAATAATCAACAAACACTTCAAATTACATTAGAAAATGTTTTTTTCGAAATGATGTGTGACAAACTTACATTGTTGTTAGGAATGTACATCATTCGATTCGATTAATCGAATTGATCGACTTAGCAAGATCGAATTAATAATTAATTTTTACATCGAATTGTTTGGTTTAATGTAATTATTACAAACCCTTGTTATTGTATTTATGTAGACTAGTTTAAAGAAATTGTAATTATAATGAAGTAGACTACATTGATATAGACATTATGGTCACTAGTGTAGTGACATTATTATAAGCTTTGGATAAGTATGACGTGAAATTGAAAGTCTTTGTTTTATAGGTAAGATTTCGAATCATTTATTTCAATTCAACATAAACAAGCTATTTTGGTTAAAAAAAAAGTTTAAAAATAAGTTCTTAAAAAAATAAAAAAATAAAAAAATCCCAGAAGAATAAAGTTAACGGAATATTTTATTGGTAAAAACATTAATTCTATTGTTAAATTGGTTTACTAACAGATTATCAATCTGTTGGTAAATTTTCGTTGGTAAAGTGGTGGTTGGTAAATTTTTAACAACTAAAATCAATTTCGTTGGTAATCCGTTGCTAAAAATTTCATTGGTAATTTATATAAAAATTTCCTTGGTAAAGTCCGTTGGTAATTACCAACAGATTGAATTTCGTTAGTAAAATAGAGAGTAAATATATTGGTATTCCATTGCTAATAGAAAAATGTCATTTTTGTTGCTAATGCATTGGTAATTAGCAACGAATTGAATTCCTTTGGTAAATTATGTTTAATATATATATATATATATATATATATATATATATATATATATTAGTGCCAAGCATCCCTCCTTGTTATATACAGGTAGCAAAAGAGAGGGGGCAAGAATGTGATTTTAATGAGAAGATCGAGGTTTTAGACAAAATACTAGCATAATTTATGATACTTTGTTTGAATTATTATCTACCTTCAATTAAACAGGAGTAGGAGTATACTTCCTCCTAAATTAATAAAACTATGGCAAAAACTTGTATGCACCGAACGTATGGGCATACTCCGTGCGCCTTTGGAATTTTATATTAAATTGTATACCCTTTAGTATAAAGATGTGTATTATTTATTTTTTTGAAGAAAAATAAAAATATTAATAAAAAATGTATATTCTCTAGAACAAAACAATATACCATTACCCATAATACTAAATTCTAAAGGTGCACAGTGTGCCCATATGCACGTAAGCCTCACTCTAAAACTAATCCCAATATATATATACATATATATATATATATATATATATATATATATATCAATGTTGATCACAATAATTCAAAACATCACGTACATGAGGGTTTTTTTTATCCTACTACGTCACAACTCTATAAACCAAATAAACTTATAAAAAAACAAATTTTCTTTTTTATTTTTAAATTACACTTGTATGCATCAGTTTGTGCTACACATTGATTTTTATAATATCTTAATATTGTGATTTAATAGTATTAACATACTCCCTATGTCCCGCACCAAGGATCTTTTTTTTTTTTTTGGTCGTCCCACCTAAAGGATTTCCTTTCTTTTTTTATACACATAAGTCCTACACTCACCCACAATACAATTAAAACATGGTATCCACACTCCCACTAATACAACTACCCACTACACATTAAATAGTAATACTCTTTAATCTACATGAAAAAAATAAAATGCACGCTGGGGCGGAACGGAGGGAGTATGAAGTTAGGTTTGAAGGGTTGAAAATTTAGGTATCATCTAATATCACAGATATTATATTCTTGTAATTGGTGCACATTAGTTTTTATATTTAAATTTAAATATTTACTAATTAACACATCTCAAATATCTACCTACATTTTTAAATTTCATTCATTACAAAGTCAACCGTTAAAATCCTGGTTAGTACATGAGAGATTGTTTTGATATGGAATTTAATGGATTTTAAAATTCTAATTTCATAACTTAGATAATTTAAAATTTTGTAAATAATGAAAGTGTGTTTGTTTTGAAAACTTTAGTTATATTAAACTTTAATTTATGTCCAATTTATGTGAAATTTATATAAGTTTTTAAATTTATTTATATAAATATATGTGATCAATTGGAAATATTCACACTTGGATTAATTGGAATGACGTCCTAAATAATCAACACGTAAATTGTGAATTTAATATGCATCATTCAAATTTTCTTGTTTGGATCTATGTGCATTTTCAAGACCAAATCACTTTTTGGCTAAATTTGGTAGAGAATTTGAAATTCTTGTCTTCTACCACTTAGATTTTTTTAAAACAAAAAACTTAATTGGGTTTTGATAATCCAAATACTATAAAAATTATGAGTTTTGAAAATTTAATTGAATAATGATTTTTAGTATTATTTGATACATATTAATTGAGTTAAAATCATTTTTGGTCCCATAAGTATAGAGAATTTTTGATTCCGTCCCAAAAAAGATAAAATTTTCAATTTCGTCCCGTAACTCCTAATATTGGCCAATTTTGGTCCCAAAATCGACGGAAATTAATTTTTTGGCCGGAAAATTGCATGTGCACCGCACATGACGTCTAAAATTGGGGCTTTCCGGTAGCTTCATCCAACGTGGCAATTGAGGAAGAATTTGGATCAATCCCAGCTCAAATTCCATTTTATTTTTCATTTCCACGTCTTCTAGTCTAACCTGCGCCGGAGGTGGCAGACTCTTTAGCTTGCACCATTCACCGAAATTGCTGCTTTTTCTTGAGGCGTTGAATTTCCAGAACAATAGCTCCACCGCATGGCTAGAGAGGATATAAACGCTGTCGTCGGCTGCGCACCTCGCCACCACACAGACGCCGCCGGGGACGGATCTGCTTTTCAGCCACCCGCCCGATGCAACGTCGTATAGGTATTAGGTCCATTGAACTCGCGTATAAGTGAGCCGCCAATGACGTAAAACACTTCATCCACCGAGGCACCAATGCAACCATAGCTCCGGCGAGGGGCTTCACAGATCACGCGCCATGCGTTCTCCTCAGGATCGTACTCCTCCACGACCGACGATAAGGTGCAACCGCCGGCAACTAATATCTTCCCCACCACGGCGGCGGCGGCGAACTTTTTCCTGAGGAAGATCGTCCCCGCCTTGGGCACGAAAGTCCCCGTCCAGAGGTCGTAGCGCAGCATCGATTTCCGACCAATGATGTATATCTTCCGGCCGATGGAAACCAAGCGGAAATGCGCGAACAGGGAGAAGGCATAACTACATCCCAAAGCGACGTCGTTGTCGATAGAGGGCACGAAGGAGGAGACACTCACGAGCAAAATGTTGGAAGGGGAGGGTAGCGGCATAGAGGGCGGAATCTGTTTGTGAAGCTCTGCGAGCATGGATGAGATTTGCTGCTTTTTTCCAGGTGGGTGTGTTCTTAATGATGATGTGGAAATGAAAAATAAAAATAAAACGGAATTTAAGTTGGGATTGGTTCAAATTCTTCCTCAATTGCCACGTTGGATGAAGCTACCGGAAAACCCCAATTTTAGGCGTCATGTGTGGTGCACATGCAATTTTCCGATCAAAAACTTAATTTCCGGCGATTTTGGGACAAAAATTGGCCAATATTAAGAGTTACGGGACATAATTGAAAATTTTATCTTTTTTGGGACAGAATCAAAAATTCTCTATAGTTATGGGACCAAAAATGATTTTAACTCCATATTAATTTAATATCAAATCAATATCTAATAAATGAATAAATACATATGAATTAAGATATAAGAAAAATTGAATATTACTTGATGGGTGATAATATATAAATATGGACAAATTGAAGATTAATTAGAATTATAGTTGTATTTAACCATGAATAGTTTTAAGACCTTAATTTTAAAAACACAAACTAAAATAGACGTAAATTTTAAAACCTTGTACCCATTGTCAAAACTCAAATTAAACATACTCTTATTTTTTTACTTTCACGTGTTAATAATAAGCGTAAATTTTATTATTTGTCATAATCTTAGCTTAATATTATAAATTAAAGGATAAGGTGGTAATAATTAATTCATAACCTTTTGATTTTTCTATAACTCAACTTTCTTTATGTTTATTTTAAAATGCATGATGTGCTATCTATTTCTCAACTAAAGTTTGATACACACAACATTATTTTCTAATTAACAACTTACAAGTAAGGTGAGGCAAAAACTATAAGAGAGAAAAAGATAATATATATATATATATATATATATATATATAATATGAAGAAAATTGATTTAGACATCATACGTTGATTTAATTCAATAATAGATAGATTTATAGATGAATCGATCAAACATGTATTATAGAAAATTAGTTAAATCTCATTAGATTTCAGAGATTGATTTTTCTCACAACTTTTGCCTCACTCTATAGATTTTGACTACAAATTAATTAAATCCATTTTCTTTTTTTTAACCTAGAGTCATTTTTTATATTATATTATATTATATTATATTTTACTTTAACAACATTTTATATAGTTATTTGATTGATTTACTTGTGTAGAGAATTATCCCAGAGTTTTTTTTAAATTTTTTTTAATTTTTAATTTTTAAGTGAAAACCTTAATTCTCTCTATTTCTCCTCTTTTTTTTCCCTTTAAAGTAATATAATAGGGCGTGCTGACATTTTATAATAATCGGCATGTACATCCTAAATTACGACATAAAAAAGGTTATATTTTCAATTTTAAATCATAATAAATATTTACTCTAAAACGATATTTTTTATTTTTCTTTAAAGATAATTATTTTTCTAATATTTTAGAGAGTATTATTATGTGGTGTAGATTTCTTATGTGACATCGTCTCAAGCTGAGATAATTTTATGTTTTGCAATTATTTGTCATTTTTTATTATATATTATTACTTTTCATTTTAAATATAATCAATTTTCAATTACTCATAAAATAATTTACATCATCGGTATCCCATTTCATCAACTAGGTATTATTTTATATTAAAAAATAATCTCTTTTTATTCGTCCTACGAAAATCATTTCATCATACGGCTACACCCAAATCATTTGCCTATGATATTAACTACTGGCCCCTAGGGCATAGCTCAAGTGGCAGAGGGGAGGATGGAAAGGTCTTCCAGCTGAACTTGGTTGCTGCAGGGTGGGGGTTCGAATCCTGCCTTTGATATGAATTTGGCCTCTTGCAAGCACAAGTTTAACAGTGAGCCCTCCCTATAAGCCACTTGAGGCACATCCTGCGATTTACCTCCTTCACCAATCCCCAGGGCAGGAGCGGTGGGGGCCCCTAATGGTGGGGTACACCATTTATGATATTAACTACTGATAACAAGAATAATAATATAATAAAAGTTTTTTTTTTTTTAAATGGTAGATTAGACTGATTAGAATTAAATGGTTTAATTATTAATCCAATCACGTAATATTTCTTCAAAAACTTTGGGAGAGTTGTTTATAATTACGTCACAGATGTCATGATGAGCGTGTTGATTAATTAATTGTTATCTTCCAACCTATCACATCCTACCTAGCTAGGTTACATGTTTAATTACTAACCATGAAATATTGAGAAAAATATCAATTTTAGTCTTTTTTATCTTTTTCAAAATACAATTTTAGTTATATAACTTTTAGTATTTTTAATTTTAATTTTGATCTTGTAACTTTTAAATTTTCAATTTTAGTCCTATAAATTTCATATTTAGTCTTGTATCTTTTTAAATTATCAAAATTAATCTTGTATTTTTTTAAATATGATATAATTTATAATATGACTAATTTTGAAAATTCAAAAAGATATAGGTCTAAATTTGAAACTTATAGGACTAAAATTGAAAATTTAAAAGTTACATTACCAAAATTGAAACTAAAATGACTAAAATTGAAAATACTAAAAGTTATAGGACTAAAATTAGATTTCGTAAAAGATATAGGACCAAAATTGATATTTTCTCATGAAATATTCAACTTTGATAGGTCCACCTTATATTAAATTAGACAGTTGCAACTTAATTAACAATTGCCACTCGGTTTTAATTTTGCGAGTATTGTGCCTAATAATTACACATATCTCAATTCAATAATTTTAAATTATATATTATAATACTTTAAATAATACTTTGGGATCTCTTATGCTATACCTTTAGGGCTCGTTTGGTAGGTACTACGAGATAAAGTGATATTATGAATGTAAGTATTATGTATGTTAATATTAGTGGGTAATAAAAAAAGATAAGTTTGTTTGGTAAGATGTATAAAGATTAAGATTAATATTTTGAAGGTGTTTGATATAGACATGTACAAAAAAACCGGAACCGGCGTTTCGAACCGGGAACCGCCGGTTTTAACCGGAACCGGAACCGCCGGTTCCGGAACCGGCAAAAAAAAAACCGAAACCGGCTAAGAAAGGTTCGGTTCCGGTTCCTCATATTTGGGAAAAAAACCGGCGGTTCCGGTTCCGAACCGGCGGTTCCGGTTCGAACCGCCGGTTTTTTATTTTTTTTTAATTTTTTACGCTTAAAATTCAAAAAAAAAATAAAAAAAATAAAACCGGAACCGGCGGTTCCGAACCGGAACCGGAACCGTCGGTTCCGGAACCGAACCCTTCGTACCCCGGTTCGGTTCCGGTTCCGGTTCCCCCTATCTTGGAACCGGAACCGCCGGTTCGGAACCGGAACCGGCGGTTCCGAACCGGGGTGCATGTCTAGTTTGATAGGTGGTCCGTGCTAGTAATATTAAGTATAAAGTGCAATATTACATTTATGCCCTCATTACATTTGTGAATTGTCAATTATATATATATATATATATATATATATATATATATATATATATATATATATATATATATATAGGCAATTTATATTGTGCACCCGGGTGCACCTAAAGATAAGATGCACTCATATACAAAGATAAACAAAAACATATACAATTAAGAGTAAAAATGTATACAATTTAATTGTTAATTTTTTTAATGAAAATTTGTATATAATATTCAATAAAAAGTTATACATATATGGATGTTAGTTTTTTTAATGAAAACTTTATGTGAAAAAAATATACAATTATTACAAAACACGTATACAAAATAGAATAATATGTATACAAAATAGAATAAAAAGACATACACATATGGATGCACCCTTGCACCCGGGTGCACCCATATATATATATATATATATATATATATATATATATATATATATATATATATATATATATATATATATAATTTTAATATTAAAATTATTGTATTTTAATTTATTCTATTGTATAATAATAAAATTAATTAATAAAATTAAAAAATGTATGAACATAATTAAATTTTTCAACGGTGTTATTATATTAATAGTCAATTTATTTTATTACTTAAGTTGTATGGATTACAATTAACTTTGGTTTATTTATCTTATTATAATAAATTTATTTTTATTATTTAAGTTGTATAGATTACAATTAATTTGGTTTATGATTATCTTATTTTTAATTCTTAAATTATAGTTACATTTTAACTGATTTATTTTAATCATTGCCTATAAATAGAGGAATGAGGGGGGTTTGTATTGATTAAAAATTTCAATACTTTTACGAATGATTGAGATTAATATTATGAAAGTGTTGGATAGATTCTATTTTAATGCGAAGGATAAAGTGAAAGATTTCCTTTATACCCTCATAAATTTATAGATTTCATTTATATTCTCTTTAAATAAATATATAAATATAATATTACTTAAATTATTTTATGTTATATATTATTTAAAATTTACATCATCCATAATATAATATTATGAATTAATAAATAAGAAATTAATTAATTTAAAATATAAAACATGGCTATGTCTTAAAATTAGTAATTTATATGTTATGATTTTTAATTATTTTTTAATATTAATTTAGATAATATAATTTAGGGTAGGTCTTACGTGAAATCGTCTCACATGAGACCATTATTCACTTTTTTAAATAGTTATCATTTTCGCTATAAAACGCTAACACTTTTGCTATAAAATGTTATCACTTTTTATTTATACTATAAATTGTTTATGAAATAGTATCATCACTTTTCATTGATTTATTATCGATTTTCTATATAAAAGTTGTCACTTTTGGGCCGTGTCAAGTAAGCCCTTACGTGAGGCTGTCTCATACAAGTCTTTGCCTATAATTTAAGAGCAACTTCAATTTTGATTTAAATATTCATTTTATTTTATTATTAAAATTATTATTGTATTTTAATTTATTCGAATGTATTGTGTAATAATAATATTTTATTATTAAAATTATTATTGTATTTTAATTTATTCGAATGTATTGTGTGATAATAAAATTAATAAAGCTTTCAAACAAATAATAAAATTAATAAATTAATAAAATATAAAACAATTTTTATGAACGTAAATATGCCAGCAGACGTTATATAATTAATTGGAGATGAAGGTTCTAGGCAAGAAGGAAGAGCACTCAGTCTTCTTTTCATAGGGCGATAGTGGTAATTTCAGCTTTTAATATGGGCCACTGTTCCACACCATATTACTAATACTACACCCACCGCAGTATAAGTAATGTAAAGGGATACAGTGTTTTAAAACGGGCCAAACATATTTTACCGGGCCCCCCAATTAACAACTATGTCGTATCAAACACTGAAAAGGCACTATTATATACGCTCTCCGTCCCGATTAAAGGGTTTTTTTTTTTCATTTTAGTCGTCACACCCAAAGAGTCTCATTTTCTTTTTTTATACACATGGGTCCACACTCATCCACTACACATTAAATAATATTACTCATTAATCCAAGTGCAAAAAAGCAAAATGCACCCTTGGTGCGGGACGGAGGGAGTACGCAATAAGCTCGTATTACATGCTATCATATCACACTTTGCAGTTTTTAGGTTGCGATAGATTTGAGTTATATATTCATTATTTTTAGTAGTACATATATGCATTATATATATAATACATGATCTACGATTACAAAAATTTTAAAATTTTAATAGTACATACATAATATATTACATGATCTATAGTAATGATGAAAGTCATTCTGCTGGACTGTGTCACACAAATTTTGGTCATATTTGAGATGATAGTGCTAGATTTTGCTTAAAAAAAGTACTCTCAATTTCAATCATAATAAGATATACTCCCTCCGTTCCGACAAGAATTTCACATATTGTGGTGTGTGGAGTTTAAGAAAAATATATTTTTTAATGTATAAAGTAAGAAAAAGAATAAATATTTGGATTAATTTAATGAAAAAGTTGTTTAAAGTTATTGGGATATGTGAAAAAGTGAGTATTATATTGGAATGTATGTACAATTTTAGTAAAAGTAAAGTGTGAAATACTTTGAGAGACGAATAAAAAAAGAAAGTGTGAAATACTTTTAGGAACGGAGGAAGGAGTACAAATTAATTGCATAAATTGAAAAACTAATTAATGTTACATTAATTCATTTTCAAAATTATTATAAGTTGTCTCATATATATACTAAAATTTTTGTCATAAAGTGTCTGTTGATCTCAATTTTAACGATTTATTTTAAAACATTGGATATTTGTTTAATTTGACGTAAGAAATAAACTTCTTTATTTAAAAAACTTAACACTGGCATTAATGGTAGTGTTAATGTGATTAAAAGATTCAACCAATTATTACTTAAAGAGTGTATTTTATAAAGGGACTAGCGTTTGAACCCGTGCGTTGCACGGGACAAAGGTAATCTGATGTTATTTAAACCTAAAAGATAAGTCTAAATCATGACTTTGGGATAAATTATTCTATCTCTACCCGAAGGAGAAGCCTAGTAATACCGTCTCATGCAGTAGTAAGAATATAAAAAAACAGTGTCGTGTGTTGCATGGTCAGGAATTTTGTCAAATAAATAGCTCTTAACTAAAAATATACCTTTATTTTTTTAATATAATATACTCCCTCCATAATACATGCTATGTAGTCTCTTGGGGTACAGTATACTAAAAACCACTGGGGTAAAATCTTAATTTCACTCTTTGAACAAACGTTATTTCATACTGATAAATGGTTAACCCTCGGGATACATTATTCCCTAAACTACTGGATAATAATATACCATATACCACAAGGGTAAAGTCATAATGTTACAAATGGAACAAATACTAAACCCTGTCGATATATATTAAACCCTCGGGGGACATTATGCCCTAAACCACTGAGAAAAAGTATACCATAAATCACAGGGGTAAAGTCTTCATTTCACTGCTAATAAATATTAAATCATCGGGGTACAATATGCCCTAAATCACTAATTGATACTCGTAGACGTCTCAAACATTTTTATCAATATATTCTAAAGTTATACCACTAATTATTTACATGTAATATCCAATTTTTATGTAATATCATATTAGGTAGATGTATATTTATTAAGTAGTATTTAGGTACCCATAGGTACCATACCAAATTTATTTAAATATCAACCGCTCATACCCGAATCTGTGTCGTTTAAAAAATTATTACTATATTTGTAACTACTCCAAAATTATTTATCAATATGCTTAGGGTAAAACGAGATACCAAGAAATATAATTATTAGAGATAATTAATATCGATGTTAGGAGTACCCGTAATTCGTATCCATCTAAATGTTCACCATCCGTGATCGGACATGTTCAATTTAAAAAATTCATAATAATATCATCCCAAACTATTATTGCATTGCATCCCGTATACTTGGTTAATGTTTACCTAAGGGTGAAACGAATCGATATTATAACCGATGAAAGAATTACTCACAGGTAATATATTTATTTCTCGATTTCATTTCTATAAGAAAAATTATTTACACAGATTCTATTCATAAATTGAGAAAATAAAAAATTAATAGATTGTTCACTTAAAATTGTTATATTATATTTTTGAAAAATGAAAATCTTCTCTAATACATTTTTATGAATCTCCTAAAAACTACATTTAAACCTAGGCATAATTTGATTATAGGCATTTCAATTAATTATATTATAAGAGAGCTTCCTATAACCTTTTATATATATTTCTCATAAATTAGTTGTAATCAAACCAATGATTAATTTCTCAAACCAAGTATTTGTTATACCAAGTAATCAAATCAAATATTAAAGAATATACTATTGTAATATATATTAGTTTGAGAGGTATAATATTTTAATGTATAATAGGTAGTTGTTAGGGATTATAGCGGGTATGATATACACTATAGAGGTATCTGTACGTACTCGTATCCATTTAAATATAAATTACTCATTTTCTTACTCGTTTCATTAAAAAAATATATTATGATACTCATACACGTTCCAAACTCGTTTATCAATACCCATAAATTACACATACCCATTTAATGCTAATTTATTTTAGAAAAATATTTATATTTAAAATAAATATGATTAAATAAAAATTATAATTAGTAATATATATTTATAATATATTTATATTTTTTAGTGTTTAAATTAATGTATTAGTTAATTTATATATATATATATTTTTGTGTTAAAATTAATATTTTAATAAAAATTATATTATTGTAAATTAATTATGAATTAAATATAATATGAACTTTATTTTTTTAATATGATCAAATAAAAGTTATAACTATTAATTAATTATATAATTATTTCATAATATGTTATATAATATAGATAAAATATTTTGTATAATTTTAATATTTGTGGATACCTGATTCATACACGTACATAATTCAAATTCTAATGATATTTTTTTGAACTACCCGTGAAAATTATAATTATTAATATATATTTATAATGTATTTATATGCTTATAACTAAAACCCGATAAACTACTATTCATTTTTTATATTTAGTTTATTGTAGTGCATATTGAATACAAAAATATTACTCTCTCCGTCCGGTTTTAAGGTATCCATTTGATTTTTGCACGTGTAATTATATAATTATTTCATAACATATTATATAATATAGATAAAATATTTTGTATAATTTTAATATTTATGGATTCCTGATTCATACACGTACACAAATTCAAATTCTAATAATATTTTTTTGAACTACCCGTGAAAATTATAATTATTAATATATATGTATAATGTATTTATATGCTTATAACTAAAAACCGATAAACTACTATTCATTTTTTATATTTGGTTTATTGTAGTGCATATTGAATACAAAAATATTACTCTCTCCGTCCGGTTTTAAGGTATCCATTTGTTTTTTGCATGTGGATTAAGGAGTATTATTATTATATGTAAAGTGGATAGTTGTATTAGAGGGAATTGGTGGACCATATTGTGTACTTTTTTACTAAAAATAAAAAAATAGATACCTTTGAAGCGGACGCCAAAAATAGTAAAATTGATACCTTATAAGCGGACGGAGGGAGCATAATTTTTATTTTAATTTCAAATTCTAATGATATTTCTTTTGAACTACTCGTACTCATTTTTTTAGGGTGTTTATTAATTATGTAAGATACTTTCATATTTCGTAATACTCATACCCGTGTATAAATAAATATCATTTAAAAATTAATATTTTAAAAATTCATTACAATATTTGTATTTGTTCCAAAGTCTTTTAGTGGACGGTGGGTTCTGGCCTCCCCCGAATTAATCGGTCTATGTATCGGATACTGGTGCATCAAAAAATACTCGTAAATTACTCATACTCATTTAATACTATTTTTAAAATATTTTTTATTGATTAAAATTAATATTTTAAATGAACTTATACTGTTATTGATTAAATATAAAATAAATATAATATAATTCTATTACAAAATATGACCTAAACCCTAATTTTATAAGTTATTATAATAATTAAATAATATTACCCTAAACCCTAAACCATATAATTAAAAATTAATTCAAATTGTTTAGGAATAATTAACATAATTTGAAAAAATTAATTCAAATTGTTTAGGAATAATTAAAATAATTTGAAAAAATAATTCAAATTGATTAAGAATAATTAACATAATAATTTGAAATAATTAAAATTAGTAGTAGTTATGTATTATATTTAATAAAAAAATAATATTAATCACACATATAAGGAATCATTTTAAATAAGGTATTATTTTAAATTAAATAAGGTATCATTATTATGACAAAAAAATCAATGGCTAAAATTTAATATCGTAATTGTGATGAATATATGAGATTGAATAATGTGATGAACAGATGAGATTAAAAAATATTTAGTAATCAAAATCAATGGTATAAATTAAAAATTGGTTCAATTTTGACTTTTAAAGTGTATTTTATTATATATAAAGATTAGCAATATGCGGTCAAATTAAACACGTAAATTAAGAGTCGTGTTAAGTAGTAAGTACATTACCCAACCCTTTATACATAGGTTCACACTCTTGCAGTGAGACGCATTAAAAATTAGTATACTTGAATCCATTTAAAATTTAATTTGAGGTAAATTACTTGATGAATCGAGTTCACGTTATATTATTGTGGTTCATGTGGAATTTTAAAATGAGTGGGTCTCTTGTGCGCCCAGACACACGGATTTAGATTCGTGCCTCTTTGCAATTTAAACTCCCTAATAATACATAGGTTTAAATATATTAGGAAGGGAAGGATTGTGTTCACATGGGGACACACGTGTTATTTTTTTTAATATACTCCATGATGTAAAAAAAGTAGGGATAAATTAATAATTTAAAAAATAAATAAATAAAGTTGTTGAGAATGATGAATAAAGCGTAAAAAAGTAATTAAAGTTGTTGGGATTGTAAAAAGTAGGTAATAAAATACTTACAATGTATTTTTACCATTAATAGAATGAGTAAAAATACGTGGGACATCCCAAAATAGAAAGTGGATAAAAATACGTGGGACGGAGAAAGTAGTATATGTTTGTTTTGATCTTTAATAGAGTATTCTCATTATAATTTTATATCAAATTAATGTGTGCGACATGAATAAATAATTTTAATTTTATTTCAGATTAATGTGTACAATATAAATGCAAAATAATACTTCCTCCGTCCCAAATTTTTTTCTACACTTCTTTTGTAATTTACAAAGTAAGTGTGCAAAAAATTTTGGGACGGAGGAAGTATTAATTGATGTGCATGAAAAATAGAGGAGAGAGAAAGAGATAAATAGTATTAATAGAAGACATAGAATATATATACTATATACTAAAGGAGGGTTTTTGATTTATTATGTGGCATCATGTGAGTAATTTAGGTGATGTGTCATTTTTATAGATTTTTGAATTTTTTTTAATAATAAACTTGCTTAGGAAGGAAGATAATGTAGTTACTTTATTTTAAATAACCAATCAAAATATTTCATTTTTCTTTATCTTATTTAAAAATTTACCTAAAACTTTAAGTGTTTTAAATTTTTTATTTTTAAATAGAATTTATATAAAATTATATCAAATTAATTATCTTTTCATGATCTTTAATTTGACATCCATATTACTAATAATATATGATTGGAGAAATAGATTTTTAAATTTAATAACAATTTTTATATTGTAAAATATTCTTTAATAAAATATATTAATAAATAAAATATTTTTAGAAGAGTAAGAAATTATTTAATAGATTTAATCTATTTATCCTTAGAATTTTAAGTTTAATAAATTTAGTTAATTATAGAATTCTAAATGAGGAATTTCATGAAAAAATAAATCTTAGTTTAATATTAATTAATTTTCATAATTTTTTCATTGTTAATTATTTATTTTATATTTATTTTATTATTTTTAATAATTAATTTTAATTATACAATAATTTATAATTATTATATACATTTATTGATTTTATTTATTAAATGATAATAGTTAGGGATGATAATGAAATGGGCATTTTAAGTATCTATTCTATCCAAATCTTAATAGGGCACGTATGGGTAATTGTAAACGGGTTTGAGACGGATACAAATAGTTGTGAAAATCACATTAGGGTTTGGAACGAGTACGGATAATACCGCAATACCCTCGGGTACTTTAAAAAAAGATATTAAATCAATGATTGTGCTATTTTATGAACAACTTATGGTATAAATGGCAGTGATAACAATTTATATCGAAATTAATAATATTTTATGGCGAAAGTGATAAGTATTATAAAAAGTATAAAATGATTTCATGTGAAGCGGTTTCATGCCAGACCTATCATATTGCATATTAATGAATAAAAGAATTTATAAAGTTTGTTAATAATTTTTTCCAGATTTTTACTTAATTTTTTAATAAATTACTGAATATAAAAAAATATATACAAATGTATATACCCTAAACTCTAAAACCCTAAACCCTAAATTTAGGGTTTATGGTTTTAGAGTTTAGGGTTTAGGGTTCTTAATAAATATTAAGAAATACATATATACATTAGTATTGAATAAAATTAATATAGATGGGTATACGCGTGTATTCGAATGCATGAGATAATTCATTATTATTTTAAATATTCGTTTTGTCATTTTGATCTTTCCCATTACAAAGTACTATTAATTTCTTTTTATATAAATGAGATATATATACAAAATTATATTAAAGATATGAGTGCACAACATGTCCCGAGGACAAATAAATTTTTGTCTTATTATAATCCTTATTCTACCAATAAAGTTAGATATTTTTATTAAGGTTAGGTCTTGCATGAGACCATCTCAAATGAGGTCATTTTTCACTTTTTAAAATAGTTATCATTCTCGCTATAAAACATTATCACTTTGGCTATAAAATGTTATCACTTTTTATTTATACTATAAACTGTTCATGAAATAGTATTATCACGTTTCATTAGTTTACTATCACTTTCCTATATAAAAGTTATCACTTTCTCACCGTTTCACATAAGCCCTTATGTGAGACGGTCTCACGCAAGTCTTTGTCTTTTATTAATATAATTTATAACTTTTAATATTTTTCAATTTCATTAATATGTTTTAAAAATAATATTTTAATGATCCCGCGTAACGTGTTACGCGGGTTTCGTACTAGTTAATTTATAAAATGTGGGTGAGTTAGAGATTAATAAAATAATATATAGCGTTGACTTAAAAAATCTGAGTATAGATTTTGAAAATCAAATTCGTTTTCCAAAATAAAAAAAAAACTAAATTTAGAAATTTCAAGGGTATACTCATGAGGTGATCCCTAATAAACAATGTTTGTGAGATCGGTTATTTGTGAGACGGGTCAATCCATCACTAAATCATGTTTATTCTATAGATAAAGTATGTTTATTTACCGTTAAAGTACGTCAATAATAAAACAAATTATAACACACTAAAATCATACTTTAATACATAATCCAGCATACTATAAAAAACATACTTTAACAACCATTAAACATATTTTATCTAAATAATAGACATACTTTAACACGTCTCACAAATCATCTCACATAAGTAACGTCTCATAAGAGAATTATCTTTAATTAAAAGTGTAATAATTCTTTATCATTTTATTATAGACAATGAGGTAAAACATGATTTTATTAGAAGAGTAATTCTTTATCATTTTATTATGGGATGACTTCACATAAATTTTAGCCTATACCAGCTATAATTGTATATGAGATCGTTTTAATTCTTTTTTCGTTACTTATCTTCTTTTTAACAAAAATATCATCACATCTCATGATTTATATTGCGAATTGATCGTGAAATAATTTATTTGAATTATGATTATTTATTGATTAAGTACTCACTCAATCTCATAAGGGAGGATTACTACTAGGTACACAAAAAAACCCTAAATTACTATGAGATACAAACATACAAAAGTATTACTACTAGGTACAAAAATATATAGTGATATTCCAATATTACCCCTATTAATGTGCTGCACATAAATATTGTGTGCAGCAAAAGTTCATGTGCAGCAAAGTGTGTGCAGCAAAAAAAGTGTGTGCAGGAAAAAAAAAGTGTGTGCAGCAAAAAAATGTGGTGGTCCGGCGGCGGCAGTTTTTCCGGCGACCAGTTTTTTTTTTTTCTTTTTTTTTGGACGAACAGTTTTTCCGGCGACCGGCTGCCGGAGCTCCGGCGGCGGCGGCGCGGCAGCTTTCCGGCGACCTTTTTTTTTATTTTTTATTTTTTCTGACGAACAGATTTTCCGGCGACCGGCCGTCGGAGCTCCGCCGGCGGCGGCGGCGGTGGTCCGGTGGTGGGTGGAGGTTGGGATTAGTGTTTTAAAGGTATATGGGTTTAGGGGTATATTTGGTATTTTACTTTAATATTTTGTATTAAATAATAATTATTTTAAATCAATGCATCTAGTAGTAATTAGGGGTACAAAGTGTGTACCTATCAGTAATTATTTCATCTCATAATAATAATTATGTATTTTTTATTTTGGGCATTAAAAGTTTGGTTTTTTCTTTTTGGTAGATGATACACTCATAAAACAATTGATAATATATCTCTATGAGATCTACGCACAATACTAATTTAACTATACACTTTGTACTAAAATATTATTTCTTACCCTACTACACTTTAAGGGGATGTTTGGTTAAAAGGTTTTGAGAGGAAGAATGGGAATGTAATGAAAAAGAAGTATTTGGTTGGAAGGTTTAATAGTAGTGTAATTGATTTCATTCCCCAAAACATGGAAATCCCCCCATTCCTCACAAAATACTCCCCTATACTTTGATTCCTCCTGCAAAGTTGACATAACTAGTTTATTAATTTTAAATATTAAAAAAATTATTAAAAAATATAAAAATCGTTAAATGATAAATTTCTTTTGAAAATAATAAAATTATATTAAAATTAAAATTAAAGGTAAAAATCATTAATCAATTCCCAAAAAATTTAATTTTACCAAACAAGATCAATATCTATGATAGTCATTCTTTACATCAACCAAACAACATAATCATGAAAGACAAATCCATTACCATTCCCTACTACTATCATTATTATTTTCATTTTGATTCCTTCCAATATACCAAACGCCCCTAAAATATTATATTCCACAGTTTATAACCAAAACAAATGTAATCATTAATCAAGATAGAG
The DNA here is from genome assembly GCA_023678885.1 of Pogostemon cablin. NCBI lineage: Eukaryota > Viridiplantae > Streptophyta > Magnoliopsida > Lamiales > Lamiaceae > Pogostemon > Pogostemon cablin. The sequence goes on along the minus strand of CM043001.1, from coordinate 25,054,792 downwards.
AAATACTCTCTCCATCCGCTTTTAAGGTATCCATTTTACTATATTTGATGTCCGCTTCAAATGTATTAATTTCCCTATTTAGTAAAAAAGTACACAATATGGTCCACTACTTCCCTCTAATACAATTAACCACTTTACATATAATAATAATACTCCTTAATCCACGTGCAAAAAATAAATGGATACGTTAGAACCAGACGGAGGGAATACTACATTTTATTAAAATATTATTTTTTTATATCCATCCCATGAAATGTTGCATTTCAATTTTTTTTGCCTAGTAATAATATTAGTATTACTGATGGTTGCACGTGATTGATTTACATCTCCACGTGGATTTTGACTTGGCTGTGTCTGCGATCAAATTTATTTATTATAATCCCTCCGTCCGCTTGAAAGAGGGTATTTTTTTCATTTTGATCGTCCATTTCAAAGAGTGTCATTTTATTTTTTACACACATGGGACCCACACACATCCACTAATACAACTAAAATATGGGGTCCACACTTCTACTAATACAACTACCCACTACACATTAAATAATAATACTCCTTAATCAACATGCACAAAAGTAAACACCCCTCTTTCATACGGACGGAAAGAGTACATTAATGAGAATTATTTAAGTTGTAGAGCTGCGCCTGTTCACAGTCTTGACAAATAAAAACGATTGCATAATAAAAACTTCCCACTCCATATATTAATATTTGTGAATGTTATTTATTTCCTCCATCTCATCTTCATCCTCAAGTTTACTTTTCACACACAAATAAAATGAAGTAAAAAAGTCATCTTTTTTATTTTCTTTGGGATAGTTACAATTAGATACATTAAAAGTTCTTTTATTACTATGAAATATAAATATACAAAAATATTACTACTAACTATATAAATATATAGTGATATTTCAATATTACCTTTATAATGTGCTGCACATAAATGTTAGTGTGCAGCAAAAATTATGTGCAGTAAAAAAGTGCAGCAAAAAAAAGTGTGGTAGTCCGGCGGCGGTCCGGCGGAGGTCCGACAGTGGGTGGGTGAGTGGTTTAGGGTTTGTGATTTAAAAGTGTAGGGTATAATGCATTAATGTTATATTTGATATTTTACTTTAATATTTTATATGTGAGAGTAATTTTTTGAATTCATTGTATCTCCTAATAATTTAGGGTACAAAGTGTGTACTTATAAGTAATATTTTCATTTGGTTTTGATGGTAATTGGACTTTTTTTTAAATAAATAAATTATAAAATAAGGCACTCTCTTGTAAGACGGGTTATTTGTGAGACGGGTCGGCCCATCACTAAAGTATGTTTATTGTATAGATAAAGCATGCTTATTTGTTGTTAAAGTATGTTAATAATAAATTATATTATAACACGCTAAAATCATACTTTAATGCATAATCAATTATACTTTAGAAAACATACTTTAATAACCATTAAACATACTTTATTTATACAATAAGTATACTTTAGTGATGAGTCATCTCGTCTCACAAATAATTCGTCTTACAAGAAACTTTATCTTATAGGATATGTTATATGTTGAAAGAAAATATGACAATTTAAAAATGGGTTTATTGCTACAGGTTGCACACTTTAGAGTTAAAATACTCTTAAGTACACTGAAAGAAAAGAATTAATATGCACTACACAAATTAATGGTAAAGAGTCTAAATTATCCTTAATTAAACCAAATATTTCTCAACTAATCTCTTCTCTGTAAATTCCTAGCCTCTCTTCTGCTCTACACGTATTCGGATCTAAATATTCTCTTAAATCAAACTCCATTCCAATTTGGGTTCTTCTCCATCCATGGCTGTCGCCATATTATTCGGCCGTTTGCTGGCCCAATCGACTTTGGTTGATGCCATTTTGGTCTTCACCGCCTCACCCACCCGCCTAGGGCTTGCCATTCTGTCAGCTGCGCCGACATCACGCCACTCCGGGCTGCCTCCGACACGCCCAAGGGTTTCTGCTGCCTAGTGCAGCCTTCAAATTGCCGCCACCGACTACCCGTGTGCGACCATCACCGACGCGCCTTAACCACGATTGTCGTCGTCCGTGTTTCATCTACAGGTCAATTTTTTGATGGCTGACAATCTTCTATCATCGCCGATAGACTTGGTCACAACTGCGTTTAATTTTTCTTGGTGTGTCTTGGGTCTATTACCTCTTTCAATTCTTAATCCCTGACTCCTCGTTGTTTCATTATGATTTCAGATGGTAGAAGTTTTTTTGGGGGGATTTTTCCTTTCAATTCCGGCCGGGACAGGTTACAACGAGCACAATCAAACATGCTAGTTTTTATTTATTTTGCCTTGTGATTAGTTTGGTTTAATTTTAAGAAGGTGAAAGATGATGCTGCTTTCCTTATTGAATTCACATAGATTGTGCTTTTTTCAATTTATGATGCTGCAACTTTGATTGATTGATGATTTATATTGTTTCGTTGCTCATTTCCTGAGATTTAAGGCTTGTGTATAAGGTTAAAATGTGAAGAAAAAATGTGCATGAAGCCCCAATTAATAATCACAAACATGATTGTAAAGATACTCTCTCATGTGGTTTATTGTTTGAATTCCATAAGTTTTGGTTGTTGATATTTGGGAATTTGGGTTTCTGAAAATTTCTTTGTCTGATGGATGTATAGTTCTGTAGCTGACTTTGACAGTCTTATTATTGGGTAATTGTAGGATGTTCTTTTCACCTGCTTAGAAGTTATGTATAATTATTTTGTTTTGTTGATTGGATTTTGGACTAAAAATAATATTTAAGATACATTTCCTTTTCTTGACAAGTGTGGTGAGTGTGTAATTATTCAGTTATTATTGTTTGGGTACTGCTCTGCATAGGAGAATAAAGGATTCTTGTTAAGGTTTGAACTCCTAGATTGTTTAATTACTAAACTTTCCACATGCTAGTTTTTGTTGGATCTCTAAGTATGTTTGTTATGTGAGCTCTTTTTGTTATGATAGATACAAGTATTCATTTATCTGCCTTTGGTTTTCTTGTTAAGTGTCATGATTGAGTATGTTTCTTAAAAATTATATTGGGACCTTTGGTGGGATGTAAAAGGGATTGGCGGCAAGAACTTCTGTATGATCATTGATTTGTGACAATTCATCCGTAGAATGTTTTGGGGTTCCATGTAGTCACTCTAGATAAGTTATAATCATTTCAACTTTGGACTGTTCATTAGGATAATGTTAAATCTGTTGATGCGTATGTGTAAAACTTTCTAATTTTTCAGGTTAAATGTGATTGCATATGAGATCCCTCTTTTCTATTGTTTGCATTTCACATTCATAATAGTGATATCGTATTTGAGATTATAATTATAATTTTTTAAACTCATAAAAGAATTGATGCATTTGAGATTCCTTAAAATGTGAAAAAAATGTGTATGAAGTTAAATGTGTATTAGACAAATATTAATATAAAGTATATGTATAAGGTTAAAATGTGCTAAAATATTGTGTAAGGCAAATATGCATAAGCTAAAATGTGAAAATGTGATGAAATATTGTGTAAGATACATGTATAGAGAAAAAATGTAGAAAAAAAGTGCAAAAACAAAATGCGTAGAAAAAATGTGCAAAACAAAATTGTGCAAAACAAAATGTGAAGAAGAAATTGTGCAAAACAAAACGTGCAAAATAAAATTGTGCAAAAGAATTTGTGCAAAACAAAATTGTACAAATAAATTGTGCAAAAAAAAAATTCGCCGGACCGCCGCCTTACCTCTGCCGCCGGCTGCTGGACCTCCGCTGGAACTTAAAATGTGCAAACAAAATGTGCAAAAATAAATTGTGCAAACACATAGGGATATTTATGGTATCACAATCATAATTGTGTAGTTATGAGTATTAGTGCTTTGATTGATGTAGTTTATAGCAATTATGCATTATTTTATGTATTCAATAATAAGTGACCCTTTAAAAATTAAAATATATTAAATGGAAAGTAGTTAAGTATATATATAAATAAGTGTGAACTTGAAATTAAGTTGAATTAATATAAAAAGTGTAAAATTGAAATAAAAATGAAAAAAATTAAAATATATTAAATGGAAAGTAGTTAAGTATATATAAATAAGTGTGAACTTGAAATTAAGTTGAATTAATATAGAAAGTGTAAAATTGAAATAAGAATGAAAAGAGTATTATATTTAGAATTAAAAATAAATGAATAAATAAATATATATTTATGAGGTAATTACTCATGTTTATTTATTCATTTATTTTTAAATAAATGGCGTAGCAAGAAGCTGAATCACGAGAAATGTAGACCAACAAGAGCCAACAGAAACAGGTTCTGGTGGTCCTTCGAGATGGAAAGCATATACTCCTATGAATTATAGTATAATTATGTTTGCTAAACTAAACTATTGTTGTCTTATTGCAGTCTATCAATTTCAGCTACATTATTATAACATGCTAATTCCAATTTTTTTTTCTTTAGTGTTTTCAATTCGGATTTATTTATCTTTGTTAAGAATGTCTCTTACGACTTATAAGATTGTTATAGAAAATGACAGTCTCTTTTATCATAGGCGTGTGTAGAGTATAATTGTTATATAAATAAAATATATTTATTGATAGGTAAAATATATTTTATAAAGTATGATGAACGATTATTAAAATAAGATTTTAAAGTGTTATTATACTCTATCTGTCTTATGCAAATGTATATTTTTGTTTTTTACACGTGGACTAAAGAATACTCCCTCCGTCCCAAGAATACATTCGCGTATTCTTGGGCACGGAGTTTAAGAAAAGTAACTTTTTGGTGGTGTGATGTAAGAAAGAGAAGGGGTATTTTGGGTAATTGAGTAGAATAAAGTGTATGATATAGTTGACTTTGACTAAATTGTGTGTAAAAAGAAGGTGGCATTTTTGTAATATTGTAGTATTGTAAGGTTACTGATATTGTGTATTGTTTCCATTTTTAGGGGGCGAATGTATTCTTGGGACGGACCAAAATGGAAAGGGCGAATGTATTATTGGGACGGAGGGAGTATTATTATTTAATATGTAGTGAGTGATTGTATTAGTTGGTATGTAAGTCTCATATTTTAATTATATTAGTTGTGTGTGGATAACATGTGTGTAAAAACAAAATATGACTCTTTGAATGAGACGCCCAAAATAGAAAAAAAGAGACCATTTGAAGAAGACGGAGGGAGTATGATTTATTTACTACAATTATACTTTACTTATAGTATAATAAACATTTTCATAATGAATCTACTCATCTCAAATATATTCCATTATCTCTTAAAAAATAAAATACTATTTTATACTATTATTTAAAAAATTATACTAGTATATTTTATAACGTGAGAGTGGATGGGCCACATCGGCGATCAATTAGAGTGGTCTTCTTCGCCCCATTTTTTATTAGGTATAATAATAAAGTGAGTTAAATGTAGTATACTTTTACTACCTAGATTTAAGGGTGCCATTTGCTTTTAAGTATAGAGATTAAAGAGTATTATTATTTAATTTGTAGTGGGTAGTTGTATTAGTGGAGGTGTGTATCCCATTTTTAGTTGTATTAGGTATATGTGAATAAAAAAAGAAATGAGACACTTGGAAGCGAATATCAAAAATAAAAAAAATGATACTCTTAAAAGCAGACGGGAAGAGTATTTTATACGTGAGGTGTTATTTGTAGTGGATGGTTGTATTAGTGAAGATTTAGATCTCATTTTTAATTGTATTAGTGAGTGTGTGGATAAAAAAAAATGAGACATAAGCATATATAAAAATAAAAAAATGATAATCTTACAAGTGGACGGGAAGAGTATTTCATACCTGAGATGTTAATACATAGAAAAATTTCAACCTTCTTTTAGGATTAATATTATTGAGTATTTTTTATAATTTTACCTTTTATGGTATGAATTCTATTTTATCGTAAGTATCAATAATTCAATGTTTATATATGTTTATAACAGGAGATATAAACTAAATATAATATGAGATTCGGATCCATTTAGCAATAGCTAAACATTAATTATTTTTCTAAATTAAGCATAGTTAAGAAAAATAACAATAAGTACTAAATTTTCACGGTGGCATATAATAATTGTAATATACGATTAAAAAAAGAAAAGCAAATTATTTTGTGAATTATTTAGTCGGCATACAGCGACTCTGCAAGTGGATAAACTTGGTGAAACAAATTGCAACCAACACGACTTTAAGGTTTTCACTTTACTAATTTCTGAATTTGTGACTGCAATTTTAACTTTTTTATACGCCACACTTACTAATTGAATTAAACTGAAAATAAAATCAACACTTCTCAATTTTTTATTATTTAATTATAATCCTTTAATTTTCTTGCAATACTATACACCACATATTAATTGTGCATGGTTTGAAACATGGAATAATTATTTTTATACTAAATTTATATTGAAGAAAAACTCATCCAGCTACAGGCACGGTATTCTGCTATTGTATTTGACAAAGTCTTATATAAAACGTTACTTAAGTGAGACCGTTTATGAAAAGTGTTAAAATATGTCTATTATATAGATAAAATATGTTTGATGGTTGTTAAAGTATGTTTTGTAAAGTATGATGTATGATAAATTAAAGTAAGATTTTAAGATGTTATAATATGATTCATTATTGACATACTTTAACTATATGATAAGCATACTTTAATAATGGGTCAACCTATCTCACAACCGTCTCACAAAAAACTCGTCTCACAAGAGAGTCTCTCATTTTATTTTGTTGTAAATATTGGAAAATAATTTTGAATATCGAATAAAAAATAAAGAACAAAATTTAATTCAAACCCTAATAATAAAAACAACAACAGTATTAAGAATAATAAAAAAAATAATAAGTCAAAATTTTAATAAAGCCACATAAATTAAGTTGAGATGGGAACAAAAGTTGGGAATTGAAAGTAACTATTAGTCTTATTTTCCCTTCTATTTCGTTTCGTCAATATATATTTAATGCATTTTAATACACAACAGATAAAATTTAAGGAATATTTTGTTACGAGAAGAGTATATAAGACGGATCGATTAATTATTCAAATATATTTCTATTTATTTATTATATAAGTAAAATATATTTGTTGGTAGTTAAAATATACTTATAATAAATCATATTATAACATTTTTAAATCATATACTTAAGTGTATCATTTATTATATTATAAAAAATATATTTTAACTATAACAATCATATTTTAATTTTTTAATACGATCACATAAACAATTTGACTTTGTAAAATTTTAATAGTAAGAAGAAAAGTGATTTTAATTAACTGTTATCCAAATAAAATTAAAAAAAGTTGACTAGTCAAAAGCTCAATTAAGTTCCACATTTATTTTTCACCTCTGAAAACAACTCTTCATGAAGATGTGCTCCTATAAGCACCTTTCCATTCTTAACAAATCCAATCTCCCTGTTAGAACCCCCCTCCAAAAATTTGTTTAAAAGCCACCCTTCCCTATCTCTCATTGTGGAATCTTTCAAAAATTATTAAAAAGCTAAGTTGATTTCCCACCTTTTAAGTAGAGCTTTTATCATACTACAGATCAGAAGTTAGGATAAACTCCACATAGCATCAAACAAGATTTGCAAAGAATGGAAAGACTCAACAGTTTCAGCACAATTGAACTGCCACCCGGATTCCGATTCCACCCGACCGATGAAGAGCTTGTCACGCGTTACTTAACTCCCAAAGTTCTTGATAGCAGCTTCAGCTCGACCGCTATAGGAGAGGCGGACTTAAACAAGGTGGAGCCGTGGGATTTGCCATGTAAGTTTGTATTTTCTTGATTCTATGGGAGGTGGTGTGAATGCAAACTTCGTTTTATGTGTTCTTATTGATGATTATGTGTTGATTTGAAGGGAAGGCGAAAATGGGAGAGAAAGAATGGTACTTCTTCTTCTTGAGAGATAGGAAGTATCCGACCGGCTCTAGGGCTAATCGTGCTACGGATACCGGATATTGGAAGGCCACCGGAAAAGATAAGGAGATTTTCCGGGCGAAAATCCTTGTTGGAATGAAGAAAACTTTGGTTTTTTATAGAGGGAGAGCACCTAGAGGAGAAAGAACCAATTGGGTTATGCATGAATATAGATTACATGGAAAGAATTCCTTTCATGCCCTTGGTAAAACTGATAAGGTACAAATTTCCCCTGTTTTCCCCTGTTTACAAGTTTCCTCTGTTTTCTCCCCTGTTTTTGAGTGATCAAATTCTTTCTCCAATCTTTTGTAGAGTGAATGGGTGATATGTAGAGTTTTCAAGAAGAGTTCTGGAGGGAAGAAAGTCCACATATCAGGGCTTCGTAGAGACGAAGATCGTCGTCTCAATTTACCCTCCTTGATGGACATGTCATTCGATGAAAACCGGACCACAACCAAAGATGAAGGATCTCATGTGACCTGCTTCTCCAATCCACCACAGGATTCCCTAAACAACTCATTTGATGAATACATTTCCTTTGCCAACAAAAAGCTTCCCAATTCGGAGTACTCATTCTTCTCGTCTCACCTCCCTTCGTGCACGGACATTTTGAACTTCTCGGTGATGCCTGATCAGACGAGTGCCTCGTTCATCAAGCAAAATGCTAAAACAGAATTCTCCGAGGATACGTTTAACCCCTACGATCATGAGCTAGGGTTCAAGACTTACGACGAAGATCAAGTTTTCCCGATCGACGATTGCTTGTGGAACTACTAAGCTCTTAAGAGAAATGTGCACATAGAATAACATAAACAGTATATTATTAGCAAAGTTAGATTGTTTATTGTTGATTATGCATGAATTTCTTTTGGGAATTTGTACAGAAAAAAGATGATCAAATATGCCTTGTGTTCTTGCTAGATCATATTCATTTCTCCAAAAACTATTGACACTTACTAAGATTTTCTATTCAGAATGTTGCTGTTCTTGATTAAGATAGTAATGACAATAATAGTAATAATAATAATTTTGTTTGATTTAATTATTTGATGTAAAGTGTAAATTATATTACATGGTTGGCCACCAACCAAATTAGCTGTCATAGTTTTAGCAGCTCTTTGATTTTTTTATTTTTTTTTAAGTATATTGATCTTGATAGTTCGATTAATATATACTGCATTTAATTTTAATTTTTAAGAAGTATTATTTATAAATTTAACTGTCAATGTCATATTTATTGTAGTGTAATGATAAAATATAAATCTGCATACATAAGAGATAAAATGATAAGGTATACTATAGCTTGTTTTGCCAATATATCATGTGTGTTTTAAAAGAATAAATAAATAAATAAATAAATAAATATATATATATATATATATATATATATATATATATATATATATATATATATATATATATTTTACTTTGTAAGAAAATATATGGGGGTGTAACTCTTAAGCCATGAATTAAAATTTAATATTCAACTAATTATCCGCAAACTTGACCAGTTTTTTTAATTTTTTCATTTGTTTTTTCAAAAAATTAGTTGATTCTATTTTATCTATTTATTTATTCATAAGTAGAAGATGAGAATAAATAAATTAATTAATTAAAATGATGATCAGATACCCTTGTACAGCATGATGAGAAAACTCTTTAATTTTTTTTTATAAATGGATTTTTTAATCTTTTAATTTTTTATATAAAATAAATTAAACGGAAAATGTATTACAGTATTTTAAGTGCAATTATCCGCACAAATTTTTTAATAATTTGTTATTTAATCTCTGAAACTATCATTTAATTAAAGTAAAGTATAATTTGGTCTTATTAAAGATTTTTTTTAAAAAAAATAATAGTAAAATTGAAAAAAAAATCTCTTACATTATTACAAAAGAGTTCTATGAAATAATAACAATTAACTTTAGGAGATGCATTAAAGAAATAGGTTAATTACATTCCTTTTTAGGTTGTTAAAATTAATTAAATTAAAATTAATTAAATAAATTTGAATATTCGGATTTCTTATATATGTATCCAAATCACAGGAGACAAGTTTCAGATAATAATCAACATCCAATATAAAATTGCAAAAGCAAGAGATGTATTGAAGGTTGTATTAATTTAGAGAAATAAAATTGCAAAAAGAAGAGTTGTATATTGACAGTTGTATTAAAACAAATAAAAAAGAATAATGAAAATCCAATTAAAACAAATAAAAAAAGAATAATGAAAATCCAATATTATTGGAATGGCAACAAAATATGAATGTAATTGGTCTAACTTGTATGACTGTTTTTGGACATGAAGGGTTCTTACAATTCTCGATAAGATGGATTTCTAATTCAGCACGTGATCATATTTTGTTATATGTTATCCATATTCATATCATGTGAATATTATTATCGAAAATACCTACAAACATTGCCTAATTTTCACAACGGCCCCTTACCCAAAAAGAAATCCTCCATTATGTTTTTAATATTTTTATTAAGTAATATTTCAAAATAGAGAACAGAACTATATAAATAAATTTAAAATTATAAGTGTAACAACAAAATTTGTATTTATTAAAATAATAAACACAAAAGATATTACAATGATAATCCGATATGAATTGAAGTTGAAAATTTGAGTGAGCAGCTTCTATTTATCCTCTGATTCCTCTCTTGAGTTGATTTCTTGACTTTTTCAACTTTCGGAGCCGGATCTTTGGATGAAGCTTGTCCGAGCTCGGGGTTGTCTTGAAGCTTTAAAACGTTTATCCGGAGGCGTCGAGCCTTTGTTCGGATCAAACGTTGACTTGAATCTTTGTCGTGAAGTATGCCGCTCAATTTGGTAGAACGTTGACTTCACGGAGACTGCTGGATGAATTTGATAAAGAACACCGGATCGAAGAGGTTTAGCACCTTGGTCTTTGATCGGATATGATTCTTGACTTGAATATATCTTGAACTTGACTTGAAGATCTTGATCTTGGGCTTGGATCTTGATCTTGCTCTTCACTTGAATCTTCGCTTGATCTTGATCTTCAGAATTCTTCACTTGACTTGATTGAACTTGATTTTCACTTGAATCTTCAGAGTTCTTCAGGTCTTCAGGATTTTCAGAGTGTTTGGAATGAGGACTGAAGGTCCTTATTTATAGGTAGAGAAAACAACCACTTGGGAGATATTCTCTCCTTCAAAAGATATGTTGGGCTTTAAGCCTGCTGGACTGGATACGGGCCTATTTAATTTAATTAAACCCTTAGGATTTAACCTGGGCCTAATTAATTTAACTAGGCCTGCTGGACTTGATTTGGGCCTGTTTGACTTGAATTAAGCCAATTTAACTTGAATTTTGGGCCCAAATAATTATATTAATTATTAATTGTATATCCATTTATTTTAGGAATTAATTTATTTAAATTCCTTAATAAGTAAATATTAAATTAATACTTAATATATATTTTCTTTTGCATTTATATTTATTAGGCAATAAAATTTAATTGCCTACAAATGCCCCCTTGCATTTTGTTCACTAAAATTTTCTTTGAAGTGGACAAATTGCAATACACACACATCTTTTTTCTTCCTTTTTTTTTTTTGCCTGGCTAATCCTTGAGTTGGGCTTTCAATTTCTTTCTTGGCCCATATCCTCCTTGAGCTTTTCCTTTCAATACTGGAAATAGATAAAACAAATATTTCCTTCAGATTATCTCAAAATACTCACGTAATCCTTGCAAGAGTTATCCACATGATCATATAATCTTTAGAAGAGTTATCTACATAATCATATAATCTTTAGAAGAGTTATCCACATAATCATATAATCTTTAGAAGAGTTATCCACAGGAAATCTCATCTCTATACAAGAAGTGTTCTTGCTTTGACACACTACAGCCTCTGATTTACAATTTAATTTTCATTCTGCAGATTTTCTTCCAAGGATTTATCACAATTGCAACATCGACCCTCACGCCATAACCATACCAAGGTAAGCTTCGCATACAGTAACTTCTTTTTCCTCTTTTCTTACTTGCTTTGTATGCTGGATCCCTTTTCTTGTTTCCTTTCTCTCCCCTTTTTAAACTGCTTATTTGTCTTCACATAATCAAACCAAGGTAAGCTTGTATCTTGCCCGTTTTGTTCATTGTTTCCCTTTCTTTTTCCCACGAAGAGAAGAGAAGAGAAGACTTTAACGTACCCGGGAAGTCAAGACCAGTGACGTCGAGGTAGAGAGCGGTCGACGGCGGATCACCCATGGTGGTTGCTTGTCGGGCTCATACCGCGAGGTGAAAAGCAATCAACGGCGGACCACCCATGGTGGTTGCTTGTTGGGCTCTCATCTCCGACGATATTGAGATGGAGAGTAGTCAACGGCGGACCACCCATGGTGGTTGCTTGTTTGGAAGGCGACCTCAACCCGTCGATGAAGATTGCTGATGAGTGACGGATGCGTGTAACTGCCGAAAGAGAGCCAGTCGGAAGAAGGTCCAGCAACAAGGCGTGATGAGTGGAATTCGCCACGGCCGACGCACAGCTGTAGAGTCGCCACGGGGTTGTTGTTGCGGTTGAAGGAAGGGCGCCACTCGACGTCGAGGCCGACGATCAGGTTGTGGAGGCGATGTCGGTGGATGCCCTCGATGTCGGAGATCCACTGGGTGGCGATGCTCGGGTGGCAGGCGACGGTTGTGAAGACGGAGTCGCCGAAGAAGGTGATGGGCGGCGGCACGATGGGCGGCATGCGGCGGCTGCGGCTGCGGCTGCTTGGTGAGGAGGGCTGGAGGCGCGACTTGGGCTGACGGCGCGACGAATCCGACCGGGCAGTTGTCGGTGGCAGGAAGGCTGGAGGCGCGACTCGGGCTGACGACGCGACGACCCGACGCAGCTGAAGGACGGCGTGCGGCGGCTGCGGCTGCTTGGTGAGGAGGGCTGGAGGCGCGACGACCCGACGCAGCTGAAGGACGGCGTGCGGCGGCGCGATGGGCGGCGATCCATAGCGGCGGCTGCGACAAGGCGTGACGAGCGAATTCTGGCGAAGCTCAAAGAAGCTCTCGGCTTTGAAGAAGAACCCCCTTTTCTCCTCTATTTTGACTTATCCCTCCAATTTTGACCATCCTCTCTTACTTAGCCCAATAAGCTTAATAAAATATGGCCCATTACCTCAAACATCCCTTTGGGCCTACTACTTTGGACTTGGATCCAAAATCTTAAACCATAGATTTAGATTTATATTTTATTTGTTGAACCCACAACTTCCTTGGGCTTAACCTAGCCTAAACTTCGCGCCATTACCTTTAACCTCTAAGGCCTAAATTAAATTTAATCCATGTTATATACTAAGTTATTAATTAAACTTACACATGAATTATTTTAATCACCCCATCACCATCTTTGCCTCCTTTATCATATGTACTTAATTTATAATTTCAAATCTAATAATTAATTGACCCCATGAATTTATTTTGGGCCTTTTAATTAATTAAATTCATAAATTTAAATTATACACATTTTCCTATCTTCTCGTCTCTAATATTCCTTTGTTTATTTAGCAGCTAACTCAACTTTCAACATGATTTTCTTCAAAACTGTAATGGGAAAGTCCGGCGCAAGCTACTTGGTTATTCTTGAAGCTGCACATCAACCTCTGCCCCAAGGAACTCGTCTTTTGCCCGGGCAATCTTTGCTAGGGAACTGTGCTTATGTTCCCCCAAGAAGCAAAAATGAATTTTTCTTGGCATGTTGGTCTCATGAATCTTCTTCAAGTAAAAATAACATAAGTTGGACCTTGAAGGGAGCTGACATTGAGCCAGCAATCAATTCAGCACCTTTACCCTCTTTGGGACGCCGCATTGCAAAAGGAAAAACATCCTGGGGGGAAATCAAATTCCTTGGAGACTTCCACTACATCAAGGGTTACTGGGAATGGACTGAAGATATTTTAAGCCGATGCGGATCCATTCTCCGAAACACAAAGCTTTATGATGCTGTCTTTGCATCCCTCTTTACCTATGATTGCAGCTGTGAAATCATGAAGGCCTTCTGTGAAGCTTGGTGTTCTTCCACCAACACTTTACTCACCAAATTCGGAGAGATGTCACTTTCTTTATGGGACTTATACAACTTGATGGGACTACCTATAGCGGGTTATGTGTATGATGAAATTGTGCCCTGTGCAGAAGAATTGCTTTCCACGAAGGATGGTTTACGTATCCCGCACAGCTGTAGATCTTTACTTGGCGCCTATCACGTACTTTGCAAGGGTGCTAACAGAAGAAATGTAACCATTGACCAATGGGTAGATTTTTGGTCTAAAAAGGCTATAACATACCTTGAACCTCCTACACGCGTTGAAAGAAAGACGACTTCTCGGCCTAAAAAAACTTATAACCCGACTGGCGTTATTTCAAGTCACCAACCATGGACATCTGCTGAGATAGATCAATTTAAAAAGTTGGGCATTTCTCAAACTGATCAAGAAGAGACCTATCTAGCCGCTTACTTAGCTTGCTGGCTTTGTGCGTTTGTACTTCCGGGTGGCGAAGTAGGCTTGATACGACCGAGTACCTTCAAAGTGGCAAGCCTAATGGCTGCAGGAAAAAAAGTGAGTCTTGCTATTCCAGTTTTGGCAAACATTTACCATGGCTTGAATGCAATTTCAAACTCATCGAGTTTATCTGAAATTAAATAAACCTTTCCGGTTCATTTCGTCCATGCTTGGCTGGCTCACTACTTCAAAACTCATTTTCCGGTTGGAAGTAAGACAGCATATCCTCGAATGGTGACATACTCTGGAGAGCAGGGAGCAAGATACTTCGATGCTGAAGATGCTCGTAAACGAATCCACACAGCTGATAATGCCTTATGGACTTGCAATATTTTTTCAAAAGACAAAGCGATCCACTACACGGATGATGGAAATAAGAAATGGGATAATTGGGCTCATCTGGTGGCTATCCGTACTAGCTATCCCACTTTGCGGCAGGGTAGTCATTTTGTGATGGAGCCTTACTCCCCTCACAGGTTTGCTCGTCAATTTGGCTTCCTACAAGATGTTCCTAAGATGCTTAGAACCAACCTTAGGAAAGCATCTTTAGAAGAAGGATTCAACCATTGGAGACATTGCACTTCGTATAACTCTACCTCCGAATCTTACTTTCCATGTGCAACCTCAGCTCCTAAAAACTACTCCACTACTGAATATAAGGAGTGGTGGAAGCAAGTCCACGGAACTTACTTATCTGATCATATCAAGGCTTTGACCACCCTAGTTTCAGAACCTCTGGAGGAAGAAGTGGACATCATTAATGACCTTGATGATGCTAATCAAGAAGTTCAGGATATTTCTCCGGTGCATGATGAGGTTTTACAACCTACAATACATAAAAGGAAGAAAAGTTCTCCTTATTCTACAGAAAGTCGTAGCGCCTCTAATGAACGTCATTGGAAGAGAAAGAAATCTGTTGTTCATACTGAAAAACAAGATAATGAGGTTTCTTCCATTCTCTCTCCTCTTTTCCTTTTTCCTTTATTTTTTCCTTACAAAGCTTTCTTTTATTATCGAAGGTTGCGCTGAAAATTTCTGGCTCTAAGGCTGCTGAAGGAACTGAATTAATTACTGTTGTTACTTCAAAAACTTTGGCAGATGAGGTTTCCCCCTTTCCCTTATCTTATTTTCATCGTATATCCTCATTTTTATACTAACATACTTCTCCTCTTATCAGATCTTGGGCATCTCTTCAAATTCTAGTAGCGGTGACGATTCTGATGAGAGTGATGATTCTACCGAAAGTGATGCATCAACCACAGGGGTGAATTCTTCAAAAGCATGTCCCATGATCTCAGAATTTATATCTAAGAAGATTACTCGTGATCTCAAAGGGAAATTTGCTCAGAGTGCATGGAGTAAAATAAGAAGAAAACTCAAACGAACCCCTCTTGAGTTTTTATCAACTCTGAGACAAGAAATATTTTCCTTAATAAATGAAGTGAAGGCTCTTAGAATCGACTGTTCTCCTTTAGAGGTAGCCCTGGAACCTCTATTTGACAAGGCCGATACTTATACTGCGGCAAAATTGAAGTCTGATGAAGCGGCATCCACGGGAAATCATGCAAAATGCTTGACCGATGTCAAGGGTCGCCTTCAGAATTGCAGAGACACTCACATGACAGAGACAAAAAAACTAAAAACTACTTGGGAAGAGTTGGAGTCGATAGGCAAAGAAATAACTAATCTGCAGCAGGGAGAGAAAACTTTATCTAAAGCAGCTGATCGTCTCCAACAGACTCTCTGTCGTGCCAAGAAGGAAGTTGAGCTCATAGAAGAAGAGATCCTTATGCTTGACAATGCAACCGTCTTGAAAGAATCATCATCTGAAGATGAGAAAGCAGCTCTGAAGTCTGTTTTACAAAGCATACTCTCTGATAACTTTCTTGTTTAGCATAGGACTGATTTTCTTTTAATTTGCTCCCTTAGTTATTTATTTGCTTTCCCCTTTTTATGTTTTTGAACATCTAATGATATTATCAATAAAGTCCATTCTCTTCCTTACTTCTCCTTTATGTTACATCATTAATTTATTTTCTTGTCTTTCATATTTATTTGCTGCCTTCATGCTCCAATTTATTGTTTGCCCCACAAACTTGATGTGAATAAACCAAAGACATGACTGAACTTAGCAAAGTGCTAAGCTACCTACGTACCTCTTCGCAGAAGATCAAGTCATTACGTAGTTCAAAGAGACATGATTTGATTTGGATGGGGGTGCCGTGCACAGTTTATACTCATGCGGGCCAGGAGTGACTATTCTTTAACCACTTTAGACAAAGTAGGATATTTAATGCTTTAACCACTTAAAATATCTGAGTGGGGTGAATTAATAGTTTAACCACATATAATTACCTTTGGTGGGTGTCGTGCACAGTTTATACTCATGCGGACCAGGAGTTCGTCGTACACAGTTTATACTCATGCGGACCAGGAGTAACATGCAGTTTAGGCTCGTGCGTCAAGGAGCGCTCCTTGGATTTGATTACGCATAGTAGCGTTTTAGGAATTTGCCATTTATGGGGCCGATTCCTACACCATCTTCAGATATCAACTTATATGCACCATTTGTATACACTTCTTTCACAACATGTGGGCCATCCCACTTGGGCAAGAATTTATTTCCAACTCGGTGAGTGATGACAATAGGTCTTCTTACAACAAGGACTAAGTCTCCGACTTGAAAAGAACGTATCTTTACTTTCTTGTTAAACGTTCTGGAGAGGCGAGCTTGATAGCACTCAAGTTTTTGTTGTGCTTCTAACCTCTTCTCATCAAGTGCCTCTAATTCTTTGAGACGCAATCGTGCGTTCTCTTCTTCAGTTAAACCTTCTTGTATGGCTATTCTCAAAGATGGTATTTGCTTTTCAAGGGGCACCACAACTTCAACCCCATATACAAGAGAGTACGGGGTAGCTTGAGTAGGCGTTCTATAGGTAGTTCGATACGCCCATAAAGCTTCATGAATCCTTTCATGCCAGTCTCGCTTCGACTTGGAGACCACCTTCTTCAACAGATTACACAGTGTTTTGTTGAAGGCTTCGGCAAGCCCATTAGCTGCTGCATTATACATAGAAGATTTTCTTTGCTTGAAGTCAAACTTCTCACAAAGCTTATCAATCAAAGAGTTACTGAATGACCTCCCATTGTCTGTGATAATGTATCGAGGCACTCCATACCTATATATGATGTTGATGCGGATGAAATCAGCCACACTTTCTTTCTTCACTTCCCTCAAGGGTACAACTTCCGCCCACTTGGAAAAGTAATCAGTGGCAGCCAGAATATAAAGATGACCTCCGGAAGACTTCGTTAATGGCCCCACCACATCTAAGCCCCATGCATCAAATGGCCACGAAAAAACTATTGGATGTAATGGTTCGGGAGGCTGATGAATGAGATTTGCATGAAACTGGCATGGCTGACATCTTTGTGCATAATCTATGCAATCCTTCACCATAGAAGGCCAGTAATATCCCATCCTCTTGATTCTGAAATGTAACTTGGGTCCAGACTGATGGGCGCCACATATTCCAGAATGAGCTTCCTCCATAGCTTGAAGAGCTTCTTCATCACTTAAGCATCTTAAGAGAATACCATCAAACGATCTTCTATAGAGTGAATCTTTGTAGTAGAAGAACCGTGGTGCTCTACGTCGGACATCAACTTTTAGGTGTGGATCATTAGGAAGCTTATCATTCTTCAAGTAATCCACGAACGGTTGACGCCAATCTTCTTTCTTAATATCAAAGACCTCTATGGCGCAATACTCAACTTCTTCACCATCTTCATCTTTGAAGAAGGGAGGTACCACCCAACTTTTGCAGATCGGTACTTGAACAAGTGCTTCGGGCATTGCTATGGTTGATGCTAGCTTTGCCAAAGCATCGGCTTGCTTGTTCTTGCTCCTTGGTAAATGTTCAATCTCTACGTCTCCAAGCCAATTCATAAGCCTCTGAGCATAGTTATAACATGGAAGTAGTTCAGCTTTCTTAACCTCATATAAACCAAGCAGCTGGTTGATTATCAACAACGAATCTCCATATACCTTAAGGTATCGCTGCTTTACATCCACTGCCATCTCCAAACCAAGTATAAGAGCTTGATATTCAGCTACATTGTTAGAACAATTTTCAGTTAGATTGAACGAATATGACAGAACTCCTCCATCTGAGGTTACAAATACTACTCCTGCGCCGGCTCCTTCTCTGTGAGCAGCTCCATCGAAATACATCTTCCAAGGAGGAGTGATTTCAATAGCCAATATATCTTCATCGGGAAAATCATCAGACAACTCCCATTCGGCAGGCATGGGATGATCAGCCAAGAAATCTGCCAGCACTTGCCCTTTCACCGCTTTTTGAGGGACGTAGATAATTTCAAATTGCTGCAATTGGAGATACCACCTTGCGAGCCTATCAGAGAGCACTGGCTTTGACATTACAAACTTTAATGGGTTGGCCTTCGAGACCAAGTAAACAGTATGAGCTTGAAAGTAATGCCTTAACTTCTGAATCGCAAATATGAGAGCAAGACAGAGCTTCTCAATTGGTGAATACTTTAACTCATTTGGAGTCATTGTTCTACTCAAATAGTACAACGCACACTCCTTTCCTTTATCATTATTTTGTGCAAGCAAGGCTCCAACTGATTTTTCTTGGGCAGATATGTAGAGAATTAATGGACGTCCAGCTATTAGAGCAACCAACACTGGCGGCTTCATCAAATATGCTTTAATATTGTTAAATGCATTAGTGCAAGCTTCATCCCATTCAAATGGGCTGCCTTTTTTCATAAGATGGCTAAATGGTTGGCATCGGCCGGCCAAATTTGCTATGAATCTTCTTAAGTACGCCAGCTTACCTTGCAAACTCTTGAGCTCATGTATGTTTCGGGGCACCTGCATCTTCATTATCGCATCAATCTTTGCTTTGTCAATCTCAATGCCACGATGTCGGACAATGAATCCAAGGAACATACCAGAAGAAACTCCAAATGCGCACTTAAGGGGGTTCATTTTGAGTTGGAATTTTCTGAGACGTTCAAATATTTGCCTTAGATCCTTAAGGTGGTCCTTTTTCTTCTTTGATTTCACTACAATGTCATCCACATAACATTCGACATTCTTATGAAGCATGTCATCGAATATCTTTTGCATAGCTCGTTGATACGTAGCGCCAGCATTCCTCAAGCCAAACGGCATAACATTATAGCAGTATATTCCTTTAGGAGTGCGGAAGGCTGTTTTCTCTTGATCTTCCGGAGCTAGGCTAATTTGATTGTAACCAGATGATCCATCCATAAATGAAAGCACTTCATGCCCGGTCGTTGCATCAATCATAAGTTCTGTGATTGGTAGTGGAAAATCATCTTTTGGGCATGCCAAGTTCAGGTCACGGAAGTCAACACACACTCTAAGCTGTCCATTTATCTTCCTTACTGGCACAATGTTAGAGAGCCAAGTGGGATATTTGACTTCTCGTATCTTTCCCGTTTCAAGGAGCTTATTAACCTCGGCTTCAATCAATGGAACCAGCTCTGGTCGAAATCGACGCTGCATCTGCTTAACTGGCTTGACTCCCTTCTTTACTGCTAGATGATGAACTGCCACTTTTGGATCTAATCCGGGCATCTCCTTGAATGACCATGCAAACACATCTCTAAACTCTTGAAGAAGCTCAACGTAAGCTTTTTCTTATTCAAATGTCAACAAAGCACTTATATAGTCGGACGTGGATCATTAGCATCACCTAAATTAATCTCCTTCAATTGATCAACAGTAGATTTAATACCCTCCTCAAATTCTAGGGGAGCATCATCGGCATCTTCCTCTTCAGTTGAGGTTTCCTCTTGTATAGTGACATGATTTACTGCAGCAGCGTTCTCTAGAAATTCTTGCCTTTGAAAATGTGGATTAGACCTAACTTGTTCATTTTCTCCCACTTTAACAATGCTCTCCACTACATAACCATCTCTCCTCATTTCGACAATCTTGCCTCGTAGATCTCTTTCTGCATTGTGTAGATTTGTTTGCATGATAACGGAATGAACAATATCTGATGAGCCTACACTTTTCCGATCATCTTCTTCACTTTGGGTGAAGATTATTGTTCGCTTCTTGGCTTTCAACACTGTGTCACATGATATAGTCAGGAAATGTCGTCTCTTCATGCGAGATGGGATCCGACTACGTATCCTTGGGAACCTTGGGAACTTGGAAGTCCCTTTAGCTCCAACTGGTTTGAGTCTTTTGAATACTGAGATTCTTTCTGCCTTTCTATCCTCTTCATGAGACTCTTCTTCTTCAGAAAGAATTTCATCTTCAGTGATGTAGTTCGTGTTTGCCCTTTTGATCACAATGCGAACAGGTTTCTGTGGAACATATCCCAACTATGTCCTAGTATACTTGGAAGTGCGACCATTACTCTTCAATGTCTCTTGAGTGGTATTAAATTTACTAGGAGTCTTACGAGACTGTTCATTCATCATAGCTTTTTCTTGAGGGTTATAACCAGCTTTCACAAGAAGTTTGTAAGCTTGCGGGCTATATGATTTGGAAACTGCCGCCTCGAATACATCTCCATGCTCAGTTTTAGCTCCTTGAATTGGGCGAGTGAACCCTTTGAGTGGAGAAGGAGAGGGCTTCTTAGTGTCAACCTCAGTTAGAGGTAATGTCAACCCTTCTATAGTCTTGATCAAATGTTTACTTTCAATAGACTTTGTGGATGAAACATCATCTGGATTCTCTCTTTCTTGTTTATCATCCCATTTCTCTTGCGATGAACTTCCTTCTGGCTTGACAGCCTTGTTACTCTTTAAAAAATATCTAGCATCTGCAAAATATGACTCAGCTTCTGTGAATGTCCTTTCATCGCCAAGTACCTTTTTTATGTTGCCTCCATCGCAGTATTTGAAGCATTGATGTAGCGTAGAAGGAATCACTCCATTTTCGTGCAACCATGGGCGTCCCAAGAGCATGTTATATGATGTTTTAGCATCAATGACATGAAACAGAACTGTTGAGACCATCTCATTTATCATTAAGTCCAAGACCGTTGTACCAAGTGTTCTCTGGCCTTCTTGATTGAACCCATGAATCGTCAATCGACTACTGCCGAGCTCGTTGGTAGGAATTCCTAACTTCTTAAGCGTGGATAGGGGCAAGATATTGACAGCTGAACCTCCATCAATCAATATTCGATTGACCCTTTGCTCTTGAGTATAACCGGTTACGAATAAAGGTCGGTTATGAGGTTGCGAGCCGAGCAGTAAGTCTTCCTCTGTGAAGGTTATTTTTATAACATGGGTCTCACTTTCATTCCCAGATTCACCCTTAAGTAGCTGAGCTTCGCTTGCCATATGACATGAAAAATCACCGCCTGCAGAAATAGAGTTCGCAGTTGCATCTTCATCTAGAAAGATCTTCCCTTGCTCAACCAATCGCATAACTTTGTCTTTAAAGACAAAGCAATCTTTAATAGAATGACCCACCAGTCTATGATACTTGCAATATTTCGGATTGTCAGTTTGTCCGGCCTCCTCTGGTCGCTTCATTTCAGGAAGCTCGATAAGTTTATCTTTGAACAGATCATCAAATATGCCTGGGACATCTGAATCAAGGAATGGATACTTTCTTTCTTGCATCTCTTTCAAGGTCAATCTTCTTTGCCCCCTTTCTTGGGGATCATTCCTCACTTTATCATCCTTTTCGTTCTCATTCCTTCGAAATTTGACAGCTGGTGCATTTGTCGCCATGGACTCCTTTTCAGAAGGTTTGTTGTAGGGTTTGCCCCCTTTTCTGGCCTCTTGCTTTTCTTTATACTTGTAGGAGCCTGGAATCGGTGGTTCAACCACTCCACTTATCCCCATGCTTAGTTCCATGTCATGAGCTCTTGTGGCCAAATCTTCAAAGGTTTTAGGCTTAATCCCTTGAAGTATGTAACGAAGGCTCCATTGCATTCCTGCTATGCACATCTCAATGCCAGAAACTTCAGACAATCGATCTTTACAATTTAGGCTCAAATTTCTCCATCGATTAATGTACTCAATTACTGGCTCTTCTTTTAACTGGCGAGTGTTAGTCAACTCTATCATGCTAACCGTTCTCCTAGTGCTATAGAAGCGATTAAGGAACTGATATTCCATCTGATCCCAACTGTCTATAGAATCAGCCTCCAGGTCGGTGTACCATTCAAAAGCATTTCCCTTTAGAGAACAAACAAATTGTCTCACCATATGATCTCCGTCAGTTCCAGCATCATTGCATGTTTCAATGAAATGCGCTATATGTTGCCTTGGATTACCTTTTCCATCAAACTGTTGGAACTTAGGGGGTTGATAGTTCGATGGCATCTCCAAGTTGTCAATCCTTCTAGTAAAAGGTTTAGCATACATGAATGAAGGTTTGGAGCTCTCTTCAAATTGGTCCTTCATTGTCCCAAGTATAATACTTTTTAGCTGGCTAATAGGAACCATTCCATCATGGGAAATGTTCAATTCTTCTTCAATCACCTTCTTTCCCGTCGACTGGCGTTTCGCGGAGTTATTTACTTCATTTTCAGCATCTTCTTCTTGCTTTTCGTTTGCATGGCTAGTTTCAGCACCAGCCATTTTCTCCATCAGTTTGAAAATCAAAGTACTTTGTTCTTGTTTCTGTTTGGCAAGTGCAGCAACGAATTCAGTTAAGCTTGCCAACTGCTCTTCGACAGACGAAGTGTTTGTTGCCATCGTCGAGGCTATGGATGAATCTGATGATGGACTTTCTTCAGATAGATGAGTTGAGCCAACAAGATTGTCCTCCTCGTCTTTAGCATCATAAGGTATTACTCCAGAGGTAACTCCAACTGAAGAATTTATCACTGAAGAGGCTTCAGATCGTGCCATCTTTGACATGCTTCTGGTCGTAACGTTAACGTCTTCAACTTGTAGTTCTGAAGACTTGAAGACAGAAGCTGAACTGTTGACTTTGACTCTTAGCGGAACCATCTTACTTTGCTCGAAGAGGAGATGAGAGGTAGAAACTGTCCCACTGGGCGTGCCAAAATTTGTAACAATAAAATTTATATTTATTAAAATAATAAACACAAAAGATATTACCATGATAATCCGATATGAATTGAAGTTGAAAATTTGAGTGAGCAGCTTCTATTTATCCTCTGATTTCTCTCTTGAGTTGATTTCTTGACTTTTTCAACTTTCGGAGCCGGATCTTCGGATGAAGCTTGTCCGAGCTCGGGGTTGTCTTGAAGCTTTAAAACGTTTATCCGGAGGCGTCGAGCCTTTGTTCGGATCAAACGTTGACTTGAATCTTTGCGTGAAGTATGCCGCTCAATTTGGTAGAACGTTGACTTCACGGAGACTACTGGATGAATTTGATAAAGAACACCGGATCGAAGAGGTTTAGCACCTTGGTCTTTGATCGGATATGATTCTTGACTTGAATATATCTTGAACTTGACTTGAAGATCTTGATCTTGGGCTTGGATCTTGATCTTGCTCTTCACTTGAATCTTCGTTTGATCTTGATCTTCAGAATTCTTCACTTGACTTGATCGAACTTGATTTTCACTTGAATCTTCAGAGTTCTTCAGGTCTTCAGGATTTTCAGAGTGTTTGGAATGAGGACTGAA
The DNA here is from genome assembly GCA_023678885.1 of Pogostemon cablin. Classification (NCBI taxonomy): domain Eukaryota; kingdom Viridiplantae; phylum Streptophyta; class Magnoliopsida; order Lamiales; family Lamiaceae; genus Pogostemon; species Pogostemon cablin. The sequence continues at coordinate 25,030,680 of CM043001.1, read as the reverse complement.
TGTCCTTATTTATAGGTAGAGAAAACAACCACTTGGGAGATATTCTCTCCTTCAAAAGATATGTTGGGCTTTAAGCCTGCTGGACTGGATACGGGCCTATTTAATTTAATTAAACCCGTAGGATTTAACCTGGGCCTAATTAATTTAACTAGGCCTGCTGGACTTGATTTGGGCCTGTTTGACTTGAATTAAGCCCATTTAACTTGGATTTTGGGCCCAAATAATTATATTAATTATTAATTGTATATCCATTTATTTTAGGAATTAATTTATTTAAATTCCTTAATAAGTAAATATTAAATTAATACTTAATATATATTTTCTTTTACATTTATATTTATTAGGCAATAAAATTTAATTGCCTACAATAAGAATACACAAAACGTACATTAAATTTTAATTTTTTAAATTTTAGATATTCGTAAATTTTTTAATTTACATAGTACTATCATATCATTAAAAAAAATTGTAATTAAGTATTTAAATTAGTGCAATTAGGCGATTCTTTAAGAGGTGAGTGTGATTCATTGTATTTACATGTAAACTTAATTTTTAAAATTATGAAGTAAATTTTAGTACTCCATATAAACAATTACTCTTTAAAAAGTAATAATTTTTATATAAAAATAATAATTTGTCTTTAATTTTTTTATGTATTAAAAAGTAATAGATAAATCAGGATTTATAAGAATTCGAAGAGTAATTTTTTAATTTAGAAGAATAAAATTTATGTGTCTAAAGAGTAATATGATTTACATATAAACATATGTAAACCTAATTTAAACAAGTGCTTGTATTCCTTAAGATAAAATCTCTTGTGAGATGGTAATTATATGAGACAGGTCGACCCATTGTTAAAGTATGATTATTATATAGAAAAAGTATGTTAATTCATAGTTAAAGTATGCTTTTTGTTAAGTATGATGAATAATTAATTAAATATGCTTTAAAAGTGTTATAGTTTCACTACAAACATATTTTAACTATTAATAAGCATACTCTACTTATATAACAACTATATTTTAATAATGGGTCGACCCATCTCACAAGAGGGTATCATATTCCTTAATTATATACTCCCTTTATAATTTTATTATTATTATTAATATTATTATTATTATTATTATTATTATTATTATTTTGAGATTATTTTTCTTGAAATCACTACTTTTAAAAGAAACAAATAAAAACTTTTGAGAATGACTACAGTACAATCGATCCTACCAAATATTTGGTAGAATCGGATCCTAAATCAATCTCGCAGGTTGAAATCGCCAGAAAGAAGGTAACAGGCTCTCCTTCCTTCTCCTCCGTTCCTTTCTTGGATTTTCGCACATGGGCACCAGCGTCACCGACCCTGAACTTACCATCGACCCCACTTGCCGTCGAATCTGGCCAACGCTGAAATCGAAGATGTTTTCTTCGTCGGAACCCTCCATTAATTCTCTCTCCCACTCTTTTAATTTTTCCTCCCATTCCTCTTCCCCCTGCTCTTTCCCTCTCTCACTAGTCACTACAAATTCCAGGTGAAAGTTTTTTTTTAAATTTTGATATAATAACAAATGTGTGAGGCAGTGATGATATGTGTTAAGAAAAAAATATTAATCAAAATTTACTTGGTGGTAGTAGTGGTGAGTCATCATATCGATTTTGTAAAATGAAATATTTATTTATTTATTTTAGATTTTTGTTTTGAAAATTTGGGTATGAATGTATTTTCCTATTTCTTCATTTTTGGTATTGTATGATAATTTACAGGGTGAACGTATTCTTATTAACAATTGCGTATTTTTTATACTTTCAATAATCAAAGAAGGCATAATCCCTGGATAAGATATTAGGTTTATAGGATAGATGTTTCATTTTTGGTGATTTTATTACTGTGTTATCTTTGGATGCAAAATGTTTCTTACTTAATTTCTTCAAATGATGATGTGGATAATGCTGGTGTGCTAGTACTTAGAAAGAAAACACCTTCAGGAGGTTTAGCCATTTAGAAATAGAGAATTTAGTTGAATCTGTGATCAAGCAGCCTGAGGTTAGTTGGTTTGATGAAGGCTTGGAATTAGTTACTCTTGAAGGACAACCCACATATTATTTAGTCTCATTCAATTACATTATTGGTCCCAAGAAATTAAATTCATATTTTATTTATTTATTTACTTTTTTTTAATGTTACCAAATTATTATTAAATTAAAAAAAGACATGCTGAAAAAAAATAAAAAATAAAATAAAATAAAATATGAATATATAGTTACACTATCGGTTCTTTTATTTTATTTATTTATTTACTTATTTATTATTTATATTTTTTATTTGAAAATTAAATCTTTACAAACTTGGTCCGATAAAACTTCAACTATGCATATTTAGTCTTATACAGATGTATTATTGATCCAAAAAATTTAGATTCATATTTTATTTTATTTATTTACTTACTTTTTTATTTTTTTATTTTTAACGTTATCAAATTTTTATTTTTTTCAAAAAAGGCAAGTTCAAAATAATAATAATAATAATAATAATAATAAATATGATATAAAGTTACACTATTGGTTATAAGAATTTAGATACATATTTTATTTTATGTTTTTATTTACTCATTTATTATTTTATTTAATGTTAGATTTTTATTACTTTTTAAAAATGTTCAAAATAATAATAATAATAAGTATTAAATAAATAAATAAATAAATAATAAAATTTGAATTTAATTTATGGAATAATTACTAATAGATATACACTTTTGACCTATTATTACTTTAAGGTACATCAATCAAAACAAATTACTACTAGATACAAAAATAAAAAACAAACTACCTAATGTACCCTTAATCTATTATAATCCAAAATTAACTGATCAGCGGGACACACAGTCAACAGAATCAAACCCTCAATATTTTCGACGAAGACGGTGTTTCCTTCTTCCTTCCCTCATCGCCTCCTTCCAATATCTTATCTCTTAATCTTCCACAGACGAAAACCCTACCCGTTTGCTTAATTTTTCCTCTCAAATCCTCTACTGCTTCGAAGCCATCTGCAGTCTCTGGATCGAGCTCCCATCCGATGATATCCACCTCGGCAAATATACTACCATTGTCGGTTTCCTTCGTCGTCGCCAATTATCAATAGGTTATGTTTTTTGTTCAAGCTCTTTTTCTGATTCAATTTGCCAAATTTTAGGGATTTTTTTCCGCTGTGGTAAAAATCTTGGTCAATCGAGATGAGTGCAGCGCTTTCAGAAAAAACCAGTGTATTTCTCATAGTCGCCATTTTAGAACAATTGAGAATCCATTAATTCGAGTGCAGCTATTGCAGAAGGAAGACTCCAACCGCATATTCCTCTTTCGATGAAGCCCGTTGATTCGTTGCCGAATGCTGTACATGGATAGGTGCAACATCCTCCGTCGACAATCATCAATGTGTGAGTTTTTCGATTTCAACCTTAATTTTATTTGTGTGCAACATTCAAATTTCGAAATTTGCACACAGAGAAATAGATTTTAATTCATCCCTAATTTTTGTTTATATGCAGTAGCCCTAACTTTCTAATCGATCGACGTTAAGGTGCTGCACGGTGTAGCGAAATATGTACAAGTACCAATGAAATCTTTATTCAGATATCCTTCGAAAGCGATATTATTCATCGACTGTAAGTGCTATAAGTCTCCGCCTTCTATGGCTTCTCGTGTACTTTGCATCATTTCTTGTTTAATGAAATTAGGGTCATGTAGTATGGGGCTCATTATTTTTTTAAAAAAAAGAAAAACTCCTAATTTTTGTTTATATGCAGTAGCCTTAACTTCAAAACCATACTATTATCTTGGCATTGTGTTTCTTTTTGTTTTCAGTTTTGTATACTGTAAATCCTCTCGTCTTGTTTTTTATTCCTTGTGAGATGGACCATTCTGGTGTTACATTCATATAGTTACTTATATTTCCAAACAGACTTTTATCATCAGCAAGATGAGAAAGCTATCTAAGGAGGGGTTGCTACATGCTTTCTTGATAGTTGTCATAACGAACAAAATTTTGGTAGCCATGGATACTGTAAAGTATGCGAAAGTTTGATTACCATGTTCATTCTCTATGAACTACAGATACTATGCGCGAGAAAGGAGTTACAAGATAAAAATTCAAGTAATGGGTGATGATAAATTGTTATGGTTCTGGAATTTTATGTCATTTATGGTCAGGATGCTTAAGTGTCTTGGATGCTTAAGAATGTCTGCACAATTAGCTTGTATATTTTATATTCAAAATATGAAGTGTGGTTCATAAAGAAATTAGATTGTAGGTTTTATGTGCAGCGTGTCTTTTGTGGTTCATGTGGCAATTGGAGTCTATATTTGTGGCAAATTTATTTTGTATTTTCTATGTGTAGCGTCGCTAGTGTGGTTTACATGCAGCATTTAATTTGTGTGCAGCAATTATTGTATGTGCAGCAAGACTATGTGCAGTATAGGTAATGTTTGACATGTAAAAAATATCTTACCTGTTGTATGTGCAGCGCTCTTGTATGTTTTAAGTGCAGTCCAATTAGTTTGATTCATGTAGAAATTAACTTGTATGTTATATGCTTTATTGAAATATGGTTCATGTAGAAATTATCTTACTCCATATATTTTTATGTCCAACAAAGCAGATACATATTATGTACAGCGTGACATGAATTTTTTTATGTGCAGCGTATTACTAATGTGATGCTTTGCGTATTGTAATTCTTTATTATAGAAGTTAATAGTGAACTATAATTTGTTGCTATCTATTTTTTGGAAGTTATTATTGAATTCTTACTAATGCATTTTTTATTTCTTTGGTTCTTAAGGTGGAATATGTGGAGAAGATAATAGTAAAGAGCTTAGAATTGGCTAGGCCAGACCACCCATTCATAAACTCTGCATCCAAGAGAGTTATTCACGTAGACTTCATTCAACAAGCGTCGAAATCGGTTAATTGTGGGGTGATTGTTTGTATGCACATCGAGAAGATGGTGAAGAGCGGGAAGGTGAAGACCAGAGAACTTATAGAAAACGAATCTGCTAATTATAGAAAAAAAATGGTCACGTGGTTAATGGCACCGATTTCAAATAGAGTTGTTGGTTGTCTTCTCGTTGATTATGACATTGTTAATAAAGTTGGATTTATAATAGCTAGTTCAGGGAATATTACGCTTTTTTGTGGAATTTTATGAATATGTGGATTTTAGTTATGCTGTGATTTTAGAGATTTTATGATTATTATATGTGTTGTGTTGGGTGATAGTAGTGTTGATATTAAGTTATGATTGATGATTAATGGTTGATGTTATTAAAGAATAAATCTCCTAGTAATTTAGAGTAGTAAATTAATCTTAACAAGTTATTGTATGTTGATGCTGTGATGAATACAAGAAACAAGAATTAATGATGGAATGGAAGTGCTAGAAATTAATTTATCCAGATTGAAAACCACTCTTTTTATTCATGTGTACCACACAAATTAAGGAACTAGCTTCTCCAAATTGCATTATCACATCATGATCTATTAATCATCTGCAAAAACAAAATTAATTATATACATCTCCAACAATATTCTAAACACCCTACACTACCTGAAAGAACCGAATAAAAAAGTTGTCTTGAAATGTATACATATATAGATACCTATAGTATCCATTCATCTTTTCATATCTTCACTACCATGAAATCCCCTTCTTACTAGCAATAAAGGAATGAGAGAAAATTAGTGACAGAGAACCCTATAATTTTACCTATGGCAATAACTTTATTTGCCTATCTACGTACCCACCCATTGTAACATCATGTTACAAAGTCTTGCAGCAACTATGCTGCAAACCTCTTCATGTTCCGCATATTCATGTTTTCATAGCATTCGTTTGCGCATTCATCCTGCTGAAATCATTAGTTTCCGCTCCCAGTTGCATATCTTGATTCAGTAGGAAAGCTTGGTGGTGAGCTCCTAACATTGAGATTTTCTCGCAATGCAGGAGGCCCAGTGTTAGAGAAAAATCGTTGCCTTAATGCGGGGGTGGAGTTGCTCCGCTCTATATCTCCCCAGCTCTCCGATGGGGTACAACCTTAACCCGCTGCACACACCTTCTATGTTGCACATAACACATTCAATTTATTTCACTGCAAATAATAACGCTGTACATACATGAGACAACATAAACATCAATATACACAGTGAAAATAATGTCATTTGTCTTAAAAAATAATCATTACTTTCAAGCATTATTAACCAAAAATGATTATAAACTACAAGGTGAGTTCCATGCATCAATATGCAAAAGTGATTATAAACTTATATACCACTTGAGCATAATATTTTCATACCAATAACCACAAAATGGAAACCAAACATGATCTTTTTTTTAACAATGCACATTATATGTTACAGTACATTACATCACCCTAATATGCACATAGCTTAAAAAATATGCTAGAAATTATCATGAACCCATTTTTATTAAATAAAAAATGATGCAAAATACTCGAGAAGACGTAGAAAGTGAAAACTTACAGCACTTAACACTCCCTAAGGAATAAGGCTTTCGAAGGTTATCTATATTTCTCTATCGTCGATAGGTAATGAATGAAGATTCATTGGTACTTGTACGTATTTTGCTGCACCATGCATCTCATTATCATCAACCGACTAGAAAATTAGGGCTACTGCACACCAACGAAAAACAAGGCTTAATTAGAAAAAGAGATTATTTTAGACTAGTTAATCATGAAGAAATTATGATAAGTCGTAATTTTACATGATTATTTTGGATGAAATTCACTTCTTTACGCGTGAGTTGTGAATTATTTAATGTTAATTACGACTTATTTCTATTTTATACACTTGAACTTTTATTATTTTATTTCTTATTGAAACATGCCAAAATTGAGATAAATTGTACAGTCACATAATTTATTTTTGTGACTGATGCAATAATTTTAATTGCAGGAAAATTAAAGAGTTGACCAAGATAATTAAGAAAAAGAAGGATTTGGTGATCAACAATAAGTAAAAACTTACCAAAGATGAGATACAAAAAACCTGGACACTCTTCAAAAAGGAAAGAAATCAATTAGGTTTCTTGAGAGACAAGAAGATAAATAAGGAGGATATATTCTCTACGCTACAAACGTTCATCACTGCGGGACGTTAGAAGGCAGCCATTGGAGGAGAAAGTTCCACCATGAAGAACATCGGTGTTATCGATTTTGTTTGTTTAATTTAATTTCGATTATGTAATTTAGTTTCTAGTCCGAGGTTGTGAACCTCGCATAAATTATTTATTTGATTGTTTTGAATTTTATATTGCCAACTTTTATATAAATTTATTCTATTACATGCTTTGATGTTCTTAATAGCACTTTGATAATTATTTTAGTCTGGCCATCTAATTTAATTATTTAATTACTTAACGCTATTTCATGATCCACAATCCGTAATTATTGTGAGGAGTGAATTAAGTAGCAAATAGAGACAATTCCCTCTAGGTGTAATAGGATCTAGGTTGTATGATTCCTAGCCAGTTTTCGTAGCCTAGTAATTCTATGTTTGGAGTCTTAATGCATTTGCGAGTTCGAATCCATAAGGTCACTTGTAAATAGTTCAACTTAGTGGTCGTACTCTAATTGATGATCTTAAGAACATTCGGGTTAATTTGGTCGTACCATTAGCCTAGGGATTTGAGTTTGTATAATTGTTTGCATATTTAATTCTTGCAATTTTATGAATTAGGATATGGGAGGGGATCAAATCCTTGGACTAGGTTGTTATTTTATTTGTTCTATTATTTAATTTTATGTTTGCTATTTTAATTATTTATTTTCATGTTAGTAGTTGTTAGAATCCAATCCATCCCCCCATTGTTACTTTAGAAACACGTAAAGTTCAATTGAAATTCGATTACTCCCTGTGGGTTCGACCCTTACTTACCCTACTACATTCTTAGTGGGTTTGTTTGAAAAATTATAAATTTTATTTTTGGGTGCTGGCCACAGCACATCAAATTACAGCAAAGCTATATCTTTCTTCCCATTGCAATAATCATGAAGAAACTTACATGATCCTAAAAATGGCAAGACAATGTGCAAGCTTATTGTAACTAGAATCCTATTAGACGAAGGATTAGTAGCTCAATTATCAAACATGTATTTCTAAAAATTAAACCACTAACTTAATGTTCAGAAATTAAACCACCGACTCAATGTCCTATATTATGAGATGAGATAGTATGTGTGTGTGAAAAAAAAATTCCAACAAAAATTGGATCACTTCTGATAAAATACCTGCACTACAACACTAAACCCACTCATCAATCAATTGGATCACTTCATTATTTAGGTTGATGTTAATTATTATTATTAATTTATTTATTACCTCCAATTTACAATACATATAGAAAATATACTAGCACGTATTACAAAGAATTAGGAATCGAATTGCATACCAACGAAATTAGAAATCAAAACTAGAATCAGATCGAGTGCAGCACACTAATGACATTGGGGCTCGATATTAGAATAGCGACAAATGCGGCACACCAACGAAATTAGAGCTCGAAAAGAAACACTCACCCTTTGATGATTGCCGACAGCGAAGAGAATTGGCTAAAGAAAATAACGACACGAACGTGCTCCTGAAATCAACGAGTAGTTCGTGGGGACGTGGTGGTGGATTCAGGTAGTGGCGGCGGTGAACATACGTGTGCACAGCAATCGTCGATCCGCCAGAGGAGAAATACATAATTTTTAGGGCTGCACTCGATTGAATAATACAATCAGCCAGGACGTGAGCTGCACATAGCCACACTGCACATACAATATTAGTTACGCTGCACATTAAACATATAACCAATGCTACAAATAAACACTGCACATATGATATTAAAGTTTCGCTACACAAAGTAGTTACACTGCACACATAATAAATGCTGCAGAACACATATTGGTATACTACACTTAAAACAAAAGATTTTATCATGGCCAAGCTTAGGAACAAAAGATTTTATCATGACCAAAAAAATTCCCAAAACAAATGAATATCTAACTAATTTTATTTGCAGAAATAACAAAGAGATTATAAATGTGGAAAAAGATTAGAACTTCATTTTGAGAAGAAAAGGCAAGAGGATTAGTCTCTGCAAGTGGCTGATGATAATATGCAGTAATTTTCACATTAAAATTTATTACAAATTAAAAATTGTTCAACTTATATTGTCAAACCAAAGATGCCCCACTCGTCTCGATCTATGCTGCACATCAAGGGCTAAATGATTATGTTTGCACACTCACGAAATTAAGGCTCTAATTGAACCATGCATACCAACACATGAACAAGTAATCTAATTAGGGCTCAAATTGCATACGAACGAAATTAGGGCTCATACAGAAATACTAACCGCCTTGTATTTATCGCTAATTTATGTTAGCCGACGTGATGAGAATTCGCTCCAGAAATCGGCGACGCAAAGCCACGCAGAAATCGACGACGACAATCTACTCCAAATGTTAATTGGTCATGATAAGGAATACACAGCTGCACCTGTTTCTTCATACTGCTGTAGTCGTTTCGATTCTCTTGTTGACCAAGATTGTATGAAAAGTGGAAATAAAATTCTCAACATTTCACAAAAACAATCAATTGGAAAAGTGGCTACAGACGGGAATTGACTGCACCGTAAATAGTTTTGACTCACAATTTGATTGTTACACACTAACAAAATTAGGGCTGGAATCGTAACACCCACCCCTCTCTCAATATCACAAATTGATGCTTGCATACGGAGAATTTGCACCTATCACATGACGCGGATGGATTGTTTCTTCGAAAGGGCTGCACTCGAATAAATGAATGGATTATTTCTTTTGAAAGGGCTGCACTCGTCTCGATTTCAATTTTGGTTGACCAAAAAAATCTCTAAAATATCGTGATTCAGTAGATAGAAAATAATGTTTGGAGGGGATAATGCTGCACTAATAATTAATTGTTGGGGGTTAATATTGGAATTGCACACTTAAAAAATATATCTAGTAGTAATTTCTTTGGATGTATGTATTCCATAGTAATTTAGGAATATATAATATACTCAGTAGTAACTATCCCTTAATTTATTGAGACCAATAGTGTAATTGAATGAGACTAAATATGCTAGATTGAATTCTTATGGGACCAAGTCAGCAAGAAATAATTATTTGGGACTAAAAGTGAAAGTATTGGGGCTATTTTGAAGATGTTATGTGTCCTGTGGGACCAAAAGTGCAAAATTCTCAGAGATGTTAACTAAATAGAACAATATTTTATTTGTAAAAATTCAAATATGAATTTAAAGAGTAACCCAAATTATTAAAAAATGTAACACAATTTATAAAAAATAGTAACCTAAAAGATGTTAATAAAAAAATATAGATTATGTTTCTAGGATAGGTGATGTTTTTGGGTTGTACTTGAAGAACTCAAATAAACTCCTCCCAAAATCTGCTTCTTTACATTAATATTGATTTTAAATTAGTGAATTTCAAAGGGAACTATTCGCACTTAATTTACCTTTTCGACTGTTTATCTCTCTCAAAAGTTTGTGCTTGTATGCATTTTTTTTATGAATTCATGAAATTGCTGATTTAATTTTGTTGTTTGTTTAGATATTTGATTGGTTTTCCTAAAAGTGGCTTGTAATAATGGGTAAAGAGAGGAAAAACATAGAGAAGAAATCATTGCCTTCTCTCTCAAAACCACAAAAGTCGTCCCCCATCTTCTGAAATAAATGCCCTTGAGAAATGCATGAGGCTTTTCAGGGTCTGCTTAAAATTACTAATCTTTACCCATTTTTTTTTTTTTGATACCGAGGTTCCGGGCTTACGCCCGACTAGTCCTCGAGGAAACAGTCCCGGCTCCTCAGAACTGCCTCCAAGTAAATCGCGGTAACCACACAATAGATCACAGGTTCCTAATATCTTTAACTACTACGCACAAGGAGTCGATCACCAAGTGATTGCTCCATGCTGGTGATTGCTCCATGCTGACCCTCCCCCTAGCTCAGCCGCAGGTTCCCACCGAGCCGCAGGTTCCCACTGAGTTGCAGCCTCCCACACTGCCGCTTGTAGCCCTCAATATTAATTGTTCTACCATTGCGCTCCGGGGGGCTTGAACCCCTGACCTTACAAATGTTACAGTTTTATGTTACTCCAAGATTAGAAATTGTACATATTTTTTTGGTATAATTTTTAAGAGTAATCTAATTAATTTTAAAGAATAATCTAATTAATTGTAAAGAGTAACCTAATTATTTTTATAGAGTGATTTAACAACGTATAGATTGTACACAATTTAATTAATTTTAAAAGTAGTTCAATTAATTTCAAAGAGTAATCTAATTAACTTCAAAGAGTAACATAATTATTTTTATAGAGTGATCTTAACAATGTATAGATTGCATATACAATTTAATTAAGGGTTTATAATGGTAGGGCACACACTTTAGAGCTTAAATACTCCTAATTACACTGAAAAAAAAAATTACTACCCACTACACAAATTAATAGTAAAGAGTCCATATTACTCTTAAAAACCAAATATTTCCAACTATTTCTTTTACGTAATCTCCGTTTCTCTCTCCTGAAATATCTCTCTCCAAATATTCTCTGTAAACTCCCAATCTCGATTTCGCTTTGCGGGGATTTCTCCAATGCGGCGGCAGCCAATCTCGATTTTGTTCTGCGGCGGATTTCTCCATTGATGGACTTCTCCAATACGGCGGCAGCAGCGGAGAAGGGGCGGCGCGTGGATTGGAATCGCCGCCGGTGGACGTGGTGGAAGCCAGCTTCCCTCCCTTTCCATTGGGAGCAATGCATGTGAAACCTTAACAGATCTGCCATTATTCCCCCTTTGTTTTTAGCTCCGTAAGACCCTAGATGTGTCTCCTCTTTAATGGTGGTAATTTATTGTTCCCTTTTTTTTTTTCCTCCTAATTAGAAATTTTTTTTCATGCATTATTTTGGAAATTGAAAACAAATTGTTTATTTTTGCAGAGTAATGAGATATACTACAAAAATTAGAGAACGGGAATGACAGCGGCGGAGTACAGCGAATGTTATTGGGATGTGGAGGACAGCAGCTTATACGATAGCAAAGGGTCTTCCTCCGAAATGTCGTTGTCTTCATCGAGAGAGTAGTGGAGTAATAATAATTATTATTATAATCAAGAACATGAGATTATAATATACAACTATGGTATTTTATCCCTTAATACCTTGGCTAATTTTGTATAGGCATTTTATAGAAAGACATAGAGAGGTGATAGCATACTACAAAAATGTATGTGCAGTTATCGATTTCGTGGTTTGCTATCATTTTGGAGGAATTGCTCCTGCCTGAAAAGTTAAACATTGGTTTTTAAATCCATTGTAAATGGGCAATGGATAAATTATTTTACAAACATAAATTTTCCGAGTGATCATTCTTGAAGGTATCTGTAAATTTTCTTCCTATTCCCATTTATTTTGAAGTTACGTGTCCCAGTATCAATCTTTTTTCAATGAGAGCGTATGATGTAAATGATACACAAAATAAAATGTGAAAAAAAAAGTAAAAAAAAATACGTAGAAAAAAATGTGAAAAAAAATTGTGCAAAATAAAATTGTGTAAACCACAAACCCTACCCCTCACCCACCCACCCACTGTCGGGCAGCCGCCGACCGGTCATCGGACCTCCTCCAGTCGGTCGCCAGACATCCACCGGACTGCCACTGGTCGATCACCGGGCCTCCGCCGGACCGCCACCTGATCTCCGCCGCCGGCTGTCGGATCTCTGTCGGAACTTAAAATATGCAAACAAAATGTGCAAAAATAAAATTGTGCAAACCAAATTGTGCAAAACAAATTTGTGCAAACAAATTGTGCAAACCAAATTGGGCAAAACAAATTTGTGCAAACACATAGGGTATTTATGATATCACAATCATAATTATGTAGTTATGAGTATTAGTGATTAGAGTCATGTAGTTTATAGCAATTATGCATTATTTTATGTATCCAATAATAAGTGACCCTTTAATTAATTTCGAAGAATAGACCCATTAATTTCAAAAGATGACCTTAAAAGAATAACCTAATTATTTTTATAAAGTGATCTAACAACGTATAAATTATATACAATTTAATTAATTTCCAATAATATACTCATTGATGAATAAATAAATCTCAAAATTAAAACATTTAATATTCTAAGCATAAGCATAAACAAAATTAAGAAAATTGATGACTGTTAATTATGAAAGTGTGAAAGGATTAACAAGTGATTAAGATTAAGCATAAAAGCCTCAATGGTGGCTTTCTTGATGGAATTACACATGGCAGTGATAATTGGTCCTTTTTTTTTATGGAATTACACATGGCAGTGATAATTATCACACAAGATTTCCTACAATAATTGAGGCTTTCTTATTGAAATTACACATGGCAGCGTTATCACACATGCATTCCTGCACCCCATCCCTCTCCCCCTTCTCTCTATCTCTTTTCTCACCCCATAAAGCACCACGACATCGTATCCTCGGCACTGACATCTCTCTCACCATTACCTAAGTAACTGATACTGCTCTGAATTTTATAGGTGAAGAACAACCATCGGAAGAACAACAGCTTGCATTCGAATTTTGCGAAATTTGAACTTGGTGCAATATTAAAATTGTGGGACTAATTAACGACCAAATCCAGATAATGGAGTAAGGGAGCACATCCGCCAAAGGAGGAGCAGGATGGTAAGAGGTGGGAGATTACCGGAATCGCAATCCGAGCGCCGTTGAAGCAGATATCGACCAAGGTCAGGGATGACGATGGCGGCGACACCGAGAACTCCATGACCCCATTGCGTGAATCGAGAATTTTGAAATTCTGTCGTTGCCGCTAGAGAACGCATATCCTTCGCCGCTGCAACGAATATCATTAAGAAAGAGAAAGCAAGAAAAGAAGGAGATAGATCGGTGAAAAATTGGATTGGGTTTGTGACGTGGCGGGAATGGAATATCTATTATAAATAGAATCAGATTTCACGGATACTGCTTTGACCCGCGTACTAATATAAGATCTGATTGTATGAGTTTTGAAAAAAACCTGTTCTATTCAAGTCTTTGTGAAAACTTTTAGAACAAAAACTAATATATGTACCATTAGTAATTGAAATAATAATATAGTTTTAAAAAACAATACTTTCTGAAAACGGTAAATGTTATTCAAATACCATGTTATAGTTTACAAATTAAGAAGTAAAGCATACTCAAAATATACAAACACCTAACAATTGAGCAAGAAGCACATAAAGAATAGTAGAATAAGTATTCTTGTCCACATGACCAAGAAGCATATCAAAAACATCAGAATAAGTATTCTAGTCAAAAAGTTTCAATGGTAATAGCATCGGCTATCTGTTGCATTGGAGAGCTCACTCCTTCGAATAGTGTTACATTTCGAAGATCCCACAATCTTGCGACACAAACTGCAAGAGCTAGAGTACGTAATTTCCTTTGCTGAAGAGATAGTCTCTTCTATTTGTAAATCCATTTGAATCCTGCTTGAATCGACTGGATACGTCTCAGCCATCCAATCTGCTGTCGAACAATCTTCCAAACTGTCTCAAAAAATGGACATTTAAAGAAAAGGTGGTCGACACTACAGTGTCTATGTTACCAATGCATAAGCCACAATTACGATCTCCTTCCAAATTCCATACTTGATCCTTAGTGAGAAGGCGGCCCTTAGATGTAAGCCAAAGACGAATACTGAACTTTTAAGGGACCCACTTGTGCCATATTCTTGACAGAATAAATCCCCCACTCGTCATAGGTGAAGGGTGTAAACTTGTATAGACCTTGGCGGCTGCTAGTTTACTCCCTTTAGTGTGATTATTCAACTCTGATACCACATCATTATGTATACCAATCTCTTCCTTTAACAGCAATGATTGATCGCCAAGCATAAGAGGTAGAGTTGATAGCTGACATTTCCAACAACTTGGACCTTTCACAATATATCTAACTGGAAGAAATTGGACCTGATAAGGGAGAATCTCCAGTATGAGCGCTAACCCTAGCAAAAACAATGGAGGACTTGTCTATGCTAACAGCCAACCCAGACATATTCTCGAATTGTGAAGGAGTCTGTAGAACGATCACTTCCATGGGCAAATATCAAAAGATCATCAACAAAGGCCAAGTGAGTGATGGAAAGCTCCTTGCATAACTTAGAATGAAACTTGAAACCTACATGTTGGATATTCTTCTTAAAGAGGTGACCAAAAATCTCCATGCAGAGCACAAATAAGAGAGACGAGAGAGGATCTCCCTGTCTTTACACGTTAGGATTTTCGATCATTCATAATAGATTAGTTTGTTTTAATTATTTATTTATGATATACTCCAAAATACTGCCCACCTTTATCAAATGTATGTATATTTTTTTTTAAGTATGAAAAAAAATCATATATTAAATATAATTTTAAATATTATAATATAATTTATTATAAATACGTTTTAATTAGTATAATAATCATACTTTACTAATTCTCCGTCGAATATACAATTGAGAGTGTCCCATAACTTTTTGAACTCCATTAATCACAAAATAGGTTGGGTGAGATAATTTAAAATGAATTTGGTAAGCATCTAGAAAACAACGACACTTATTAACAAGAATAGAATAATCCACGTAAGGTGGAGATGTTGGATCATGTATGAACAAAACAAATGGAAGGATGCATCTGTTGGTTTGTCTCCATTCTGGGCTGCCCAATTGTGGGCCCAACCCCGTTTGCTCCCCTTTATTCAATTATCGAAACGTGTCTTGTTGGGCCTACACTATGGCCCATAACCTTCGCTGTCCATCCACTAAAACAACAATCACTCAATCCATTACTTCAAACAGTATTTCTACTCCTAATCATTTCTCTTTTCCAATATTTTTAGTGTAAACCCTCATTTTCTAAATTTATAAATAATTTTTAAATTTTATTATATTATATCTATGTTATCATTTTACAATAAATATTTCTATTTTAATCTTTTTTTGTCCAATATCATTATTATCTACTCTCCGTCCCTCGTCCCTCGAAGTACTTCACGTATTGTTGTGTACGGAGTAATATTATTTTATGTATAAAATAAGAAAGAGAAGAAATATTTTAATTAATTTAATAAAAATGTGTATAAAGTTATTGAAATGTATGTAAAAGTGATTATTATGTTGGAATGTGTGTAAAAAGTAAATATTATTATAATATATTCTTTTTTATCACTTTTAATAAAAGTAAAATATAAAATTCTTTGTAGAACGATAAAAAAAAGTGTGAAATAATTCATAACATACGGGAGGAAACATGTACTTGAGTGTGCTTAGGATGTTTTATTTAGTCTTTTACTACTAGAAATTACATTTACTTTTGTGAAAATGACAAAAAGTAGCCACTAATCCTTAAAAGTAATTTTAAGTGGCCACATGTGTTATATACAATTTATTCTAGCCACTTTTCATGGGATTGGCCAAAATACCCTTGATAGGGACCCACTGTTCACGTGTTTGAGGAATCAGATTCTTCACTTTTTTGATCAAAAGTACCAAAGGTACAGTAGAGGAATCTGATTCCTCTCTATTTCTGTAAAAAGCGTCAAAGTACAATACCTAGTACTACGTAGACATGTGATCCCTCATATGTCTACAAAAAAATGAGATATATATATATATAATGACGGTCCAACCATCGTGTTACATCATACACATATTCATTTCATTTTTCAAGTTTTTGTTCGAGGTTTCTTCGGCATTTGGGGAACAACTATTTTTTCTAGTTCTTTAGAGGTGTGAGAATTTGGGGAGCAGTAAGATATGCTTTTAAACTTGTTTTAAAAGCTATGAATGCATTAATTTGATCATTTTTACATGTCTTAGGAGTGTATATTATTTATTCAACGTTTTATAATAGAAATAATAGATTGCCGAAAAGAGTAAGTGGGAGTATAAAATATTTCCACATTAAATTTTTTATTTTTAAATAAGAAACAAGTAGGCCGAATAGAACAAGATTTTAGGCCGAATAGAACAACTATGTAGGCTGAATATCAGATACGTTGGCCGAATAGGCAAAAAAATTATCTTTTATTTTTAAAAAAAATAAGTATGCCGAATAGAATAACTTTTGTAGGCTGAATAGACAAACTTTCTTGGCCGAATAGAAGAGACGTCAGCCGAATAAGAGAAATGTATCCAAATAAAATTTTGTCATTTTTTGAAAAAAGTATAAGTAGGCCGAATAGAACAAATATTGTAGGTCGAATAGAATAGTCTTATTGGCCGAATATAAGAAACGTAGGCCGAATAAAAGTTCTAAAATTTTCCACATTAAATTTTTATTTTTAAGAAACCTGTAGGCATAATAAAACAATATTTTTAGGCCGAATAGAACAACTTTATAGGCCTAATACAATAATTCGTTGGCCGAATAGAGTAATTGCAATTAATTTTCTAATGTTTTAAGATTTTCTTGAAAAAATGTGCAGATGAGCTATAAAACAGCTGGGATGAGTTGGGTGGATATTGGGATGGGTTACTATACAAAGGTGGACAGGTTGGGTAGTTATACTTGCGGGAGGACAATCTATATTATACTAGTTTGCTATTAGAAATTCATAACATAGTACAAGCTGATTTGGATTATTGGGGTTATGAAGTTCATTATCTGGTCGAGTACAATGGCCGTATGTCTAAATATAAGATAAAGAATGATGCACGTGTGACAGAAGTTTTCAACTGTGTTGATTTAGGAATGGTGTACGTGACACTCTTTCCTGTCGCTGGCAATGCATTCATTCAACATTTTGAACAAGGTTCATGGTATAGTTTGGATTTAGGGTTGGGTTTAGGGTTTAGTGCTGGTCCGAGCAATGATCCATGCACGAGGGCACAGTCTAGTGGTAGGCCTGATTTTGATTTGAATATGGAGTGCAGTCCGGCCTCAGAGATGCAGCGGTTTGGTTTTAGAGAATCTGTAGATGATGAAGCTGATGACAACACTGGTGAGGATGAGAATGATGTACATGCTTATAATGATGATGTTGAGCCGGGGAAAAGATTGTCGAAGAAGAATATGAAAATAACGAAGTTGATATACTGCAGGATTGTAATTAGTGTTCTAGCGAAAGTGATGATGATGCTGATGAGAGAAGAATCCAAATGTATGAAAAAGTATGTGATTACATACGTCAGAGAGGCGGCCCTAGCTTTCTTAAATCGATTAGTCGCGACTTGTCCTGTCCTGAAATATAGCCACAAGATTTTCAAAGTATACGGCCCACCACCCGTCCTTGGTTGATTCCAGGTATGAATACTATGTTTATTTAGAATAGAAGTAAAGTAAATTTCTACTTTAAACTAATGCACCTGGTACAGTCATAGGTATTCCGGTTGAAGCTGACAGAGAAGATCAGATGAGTCTGGCGTTCTTCACGAGAAAAGTGTATTTGATACAAAAAAGAAGTTGTAGATAGCTGTAGGGATGTATAACTTGCGAAAGGAGTGGAGACCAATATTGAAAGATCTAGCTCGACCAGATATAACGTGAAATGTAAGCTAAAGGGTCAAACAGGTTGTCGATTTGCGATGCATGCAAAAATAAGCTATGGGTTGTGGGGGGTGATTAAATTCATTCAACATGATGGTTGTTTAAATGATCCAGACAGGCCCACTCCTACACAGGTGTCATCCAGCGTAATCGGTCAATATTTTGCTGCTAGACAATTTGATAAGATTACTGGGCTCCGACCCCAGGCGATGAGAGAAGAGATTTTGAAGGATTTTGGGTTCGACATTAGCTAAAACATGTCATTAAAGGCCAAACACCTGGCTGTATGACACACGTATGGGGATCACGATAGCTCATTTGATATGCTCCCTGCGTACATGTATCAGTTGGAGTTGGCAAATCCCGATACGCACATCTGTATCTCCATTGATGAAGATGACTGTTTAAGGTTTTCATTTTTCGCACTTGGAGCATCTAGGCGGGGATTTATAGAGTTTGGTCGTCCAGTCATTGTCATAGACGACACTCATATGAAGGGAAACCACAAAGGCATTGTGTGCGTCGCAGTTATGAATGATCCAAATCGTCAAATATTCCACTCGCCTTAGGAGTTGGTGACGTCGAGAGCAACATGTCGTGGACATGGTTTTTAGAAAGGGTTCGAGAGGTATTCGGATGTCCACGAGATCTTTTGATAGTGTTAGACGGTCATCGCAGTATCACACATGCTATTTCTACTGTCTATCCTGAAGCACATCATGGTTTGTGTGGTTATCATTTAAAGAATAGGTTGGCAGGTTATGGAAAGAACGTTTTGTATAGATTTCAGAGTGCGATGGATGGATACCTATAGAGAGATTTTGATAGGTTAGTCTTCCAACATCCACTTCGTAGTAATTTCACATTTATGAATATCATCCATTCAATGGATTTTTTACTAATGTTCCCCTTTCCATATTTGTTATTTTTAGCTGCATGAACTCGTTGAGGGCCCACCGATTGTCGGACAAGTTAATGGAATTAGTTGGGTCGTGGGGATATGAGAAATGGTTAAGGGTCCACTGTCCTGTGAAACGGTACGAGTTTATGAACTCTACCTCAGCTGAGTCGTATAACAATGCCATACTCTGGGCGCGCACACTACCTAGATGCACACTCCTATAGATTGCCCGCACAACCACCGAGAGGTGGTTTTACGAACATCGAACTCAAGCTGAGCAAGAGAGTAACATTCTCTGCAAGCGTGTCCATGACGAGCTAGTGGAACTTTCTCTTGCTGCCAAAAAACTACCAGTATCGAGACTCCCGGAAAATAAGTATGCAATCAAGACGGAGATCAGTTTTTCATTGTGGATTTGAACGAAAATAGCTGCACATGTGAGAAGTTCCAGAAAGAACTTGTTCCATGTATTCATGCGATGAAGGCAATCGAGTACGTAGTCATACATCTTATTTACTTGTATTGATCGTCTGAGTCTGTGATTCTTATAGTATACGTTCTTCAGTACTTGCAGGTTGCCATCCAGTGACTTCGTGTTTATCATTTTCCATCGCACCAGTGTTTTAGGGATGTGGGTCGGGCCAGTGATGCCTATACCGCATTACACTCAATGGGACACACCTGACAGTGTCAAGTCACAGATTGTTAAACCCCTGCTACCACACAGGCCAGACGGCCGACCACGAATGTCTCGGATAAGGTCAGGTATAGAGTCATCCAGGAGACGTCACAAAGAACATGTTTGCTCGCGCTATCGACAGCCAGGTCACAATCGAGTAAATTGTACTGGAGCTTCAACATCAACCAGCGGTCCACCTCCTCCTCCGACGGCTGTCCCTAATCCTCATTTACGAAGAGAGAAAAAATATGGCATATATGGAGAAACTGGTCATACTCGTGTACGATGTCCTTCGCATAACAACCAGTAGATTATACGTGTTATTTTATTTAGAATGAGTATTAAATAAAGAAATTTCGAACATAATTGGGCTGGTCCTATTTTTGAACGTTTTAATCAAATACACTGCATGTCAAAGTATCAATATTGCACTTCATACTGCGGAAATAATGGTTCCAGCCTGAAAGATTAGGAAAGCAATATGCTTCCGGTAATGCAGCATGTGATCGAGAGTGTTCCAGTTAAAGTCCCTCGTTAATAACCCGTCTATGGTCCTGAGACACGCTGGGCCGCAACTGGAGTCATCTTCCTGTCTGTAACAAACTTCTGCGCGAGCTGGATTCAGTGGAAAAGTGTACGGAACCCCTTGCCTTGGGGGTCAATCTCGCACAGCAAAGCTGGAATGACACGTCTGAATGGTAGAGTCTCTATCATCCGATGCTCCCTCATGTCGCGCTCATCATCCCATCTATGTCGGAATGAGTCAATACAGAAGAAGGTCATATCCTTCGTAATCAGTGCACATGGGTAGTAGTGCGCAGAGATGTGGACTATGAACATAATCTGTCAAAATAAGTAATGAGGAATGGATATATTAGATGTAGAATCGTTGGTCAAAGTAGGAGATTTAATTATTTGATCGCATCATGGGTTAAGATAAAATACCACGTCACACTCTATCCATGGCCTGGACCCCTTCCACATGGGTAACCTCCCTGCTGCGTACGCATGAAGATCTGTCAACAAGTCATCACTTATGTTGGCAAATATCGTTCTATCATCTCTGTACCGCTTCGTGTGCTCATTCCATACGGATTGAACTCGGACCTTAGAGGAAAATCATTGTATACGATTGGTCTTAAAATAACATGAAAAATTTATACATACATTGATAATGTGGTTGTTACTTATAGAGAATTGCATGTCCAGAATGCAGTAGTTCCCAACATCCTGATGGACGTGAATGCCTATAGCCGCCGGTCGCTCTGATAATATCCGGAGGTATGCATCCAGGTGCTGAAACATATAGAAATTTATTACAGAATATTGTGCATTAGTGAACATATTTATGTATTAAGCATACACATGAAAACTCTCTCAATTACCTGGTCGTTAAACCAAACACTGGGTTCCTCCATCCCATTGAAAAATCACTGGCCACTCTATAGCCGAGTCCAACGTCAACCCTGAAATAAAAAATTCTTAAACAACAAGCACAAGTATTTAAAGTAATGTATGAAAATGTATAAAATAGTAGATTAGCACTTATAGATCGTTGCTTGTCTAAAATCACAGGTACAGTTGCAATCGGCGCTCACGTTCATTCGTTGTGAATGATAACTAAAATGCTGCACTTGGGTTTCTTGGCCACTTACAAGCATCAAACCATCTTGAGCAATACCGAGTGTGGGGGCCATCGGACTCACAGGATCCACCACTCTAGAAGGGAAAGATCTAACCCCTGACCTCGAGCTTGATTACTCATACTCAGGCCCCCGATTATATGAAATATCAGCTCGAAGATGCCTGAACTCCTGCGTAAGCGCAAGTCGAAATAAATGCTGTGTCTAATGCTCAGACACCATATGACATGCAAGCTGGGTTAACAACTTATCCTGTTGTTCCACCCTACGAAAGACCCTTTCTTTTAAATTTTGATCATATCTGTGGTAGTCTTGTTCATATCCGTGGGCGTCACCCATTACAAAATCACGAAATACTGGGGGCTCATCCACTCCAGCATCATAGTGTTGTTGTCTATCATGCTCATTTACAGCACGAGCATGCCAGCTACGAGCGGAGTTAGGAGGAACATGATGCGTGAGATCATACGAACTGGGCTCAGTATACCTCGACTCCCCTGAATCATGTCCACTGTGGTCAGGAGTAGGAGTATAGGGAGGTCGGTAAGAATACTCATCCCAATTTGACACCCAAGCTGAAGGATCATCCGTGCGCTGGCCTGTCCACCGATCCTCAACAGCCACACCCGAATAGTATTGCTGATCCCATGGATTACTAGTAGGATCGTATGCCTCCCCCGCGGTCTGCTGCTCCACATATGAGAAATCAGGCCCCCGGACGACCTTTTGTCTGGGGTTAGAAAATGCCTTGGTGTACAGCCTCATGATCAAACCCTCAAAGGATCATCATCTATTCCAATCCAATAAACCTTTCTTTGCTCCAGAGGGAGCACCGGCGAAAAATTCTCCACTACAAGATCCTGATTCAAGAAAACCAATACATATAGCTACAATATCACTGATTTGTCTGTATCGCAATGGATTAATGATTCATAAAAAATTAGATTTCATACCCGAGAAAACAGATTCCTATCAACCTTCTTCACCTTACAAAAAATTCATCGAAAGCAAAGTGGCCTAGCATTCTCCTTATCGGTAGGGACATGGCCATACGGTGCAGTAAGGGCAGGTAGACGCTCGTACGCCCAAACTTGTCACACGTAAACTACATATGTTAGATTATTATTGTTGCTGAAACTAGTAATACACTATAAGTTTAAGTGATCTACTACAACACGTACCAGGAGCGCAAATGTGCACCCGTAAAAGTGGTATCTGTACTTGTTGGGGTTAGCTCCTTTAGGAAGTTCAGACAAAATATGGTTCATAAAGTGCAGTAGAGTCATATAACTGACCTGGCCCCAAGGGAATAAATCCCATCTACGCTCGTCCTCTACCAGCACCCAAATCCAGTTGTCTACACTCACCTTGGTAACATCCGATCCAAGGAGAAAATAGTACAACAACAGCACCTTAGCAATTTTAACCGCGTTCTCGGGGCTAACACCACTAAATTTTATACCTTCAAAGTCACGAGCAATCTCACTTACTAAAGGTCTTTCGCCCTGACCATAATACGTATCGTACACCCCACCAGACAGGATATGATACGACATATTCGGATCAAACCTCAATCTGTCCCGGAAGCAGAGCCCCATTATCCGCATGAACTCTACCTACTAAATCTAAGGCACTCGTTCTCAACCTGAAAATATCTAGCAGTTACATCATCCCCGCTAAGTATGATCTCCCGTGTCATGATACCGTGGAGATTAGCATTCGCGATTAAATCGTCGTGAAGATCCCAGTAATGACCAAAACAGAATCTCATGAACATCTCCTCCGCATTACCCCCAACCGTTGTTAACTACTTATGGATAATTGCTATAACAACCACAGGTTTGCAATAATTATGTATACTACAGTTCTGCCCCTACATAGTTCGACGCTTCCACTCAACCTGCACAAATTAAATTTTTTGTTAAATAATATGTAACACACATTAGATAGATGTACTCTGTATCAATTCAACCAGCTTACTTCATAATTATATCAAATAATAATAAGTTCATTGCAACAACTGAACAAATATTGGCACACTAAATCATTTATTCTATTCGGCCTACACACTATTCTATTCGGCCTACAAAAATTGTTCTATTCGGCCAAGGTCAGTGCTATCATATTATTCCCACTTCACTTTGCTCTATTCGGCCTAAACTTGATCTATTTGGCCTACGCTATTGCTCTATTCGTCCTACCAAATATGCTCTATTCGTCCAACGTAAGTGCTATCACATTATTCAAACTACAATTTGTTCTATTCGGCCTACACTTGTTCTATTCGGCCAACACATTTGTTCTATTCGGTCTACAAAAAACCTCTTTTCAGCCAACCAACATTTTCAAATATTCCAAAAAAATACACTCCTACACTTTGTTTTATTCGGCTACACTTACTCTATTTGGCCTACAGAGTTGTTCTATTCGACCTACAAAAAAGCTGTATTTGGCAAACCAACATTTTCAAAAAATTCAAAAAAATACACTCCTAAACTTTGTTCTATTCGGCCTACACTTGTTCTGTTCGGCCTACATATTTGTTCTATTCGGTCTACCACAAAGCCCTATTCGGCCAGCCAACATTTCAAAAAAATTCAAAAAAAAAAAAACACCCCACTGCGGTCCTACATTCTAAACATGTTGTATACACAATTAAATCACATTCAACACATTACATTTTCAAACCACAACATGTACGAAACATTATACACAATGAATTCACATTTTACACAAATGAACAAAACCACACAAAATGTACGTCGTATCCTCGAAAACGAGTACTACAAATTCAATGTAGGAAACATTATAAACAAATAACTCACAATTTAAAAATGCAAATAAAACTGCTTTTATGCATACCGAAAAAATTACTATTTCGAAAATTCACCAGAATCCATCTCGTCGGGAAACGCCTATTCTGGCAGATGAAAAAGAGAGACTGAATGTGATGGGGACGGCAAATGGGTGGCACTGTGCTTTGGGACGAAAGGGAGAGAGGAAGAGAGAAGATGGTGGATGAAAGATGAAAGAGAAGAAAAAAACTTGGAATGAAAATGATGTTAATGATATACCCCACCAACCCACATCCAAAATTTTAATTTGAAAAATTTTAAAACTTTAAATGTGGTCCACCAACCCACTAAGTATAGCTTTAAATGTAGTTCATCCACCCCATTTACTGCAGTCAAAACTGACATGATGATGATCCCTTTATTTTCGTCCTTTATCTGACAGTTATGGATGTAATTTGGGGAGTTCACTAAATAGTGGCTAGTAAAAATTATTCTTAACATATGTGACTATTTAAAATTATACTTAATCAATTGTGGCTATTAAAAAATCGCTCTACTTTTTCCAAAATGTAAAACGTGTACACTCGACATAAAGGATTTCAATTCTACGAATGTTCTAAAATAAACATTTACCTCACCTATTTTCATTCATGCCTAGAAACTTGTGAACCGACTCAAGATTATTTTACTTTTTAATAATAGTTATAATAATCACTTTTATTAAATATATTACTCTATTATTTTTTTAAATATTGTTATTATTTATTTATATTATAAATAAATTATTAATAAAATAATTCACAACATTATTATTACTATTATTATCTTACAATCAATTTCTTATCTATCTCATGAAAGACATTTGGTAAAAAAATACTCCCTCCGTCCTACAACAAGAAATGCATTTTACCATTTTCGTCCGTCCCAACACAAGAGGTGCATTTTCCTTTTTAGTAAAAGGGACCCACACAAATTAATTTTTTCTCTCTCCATAACCCCACACTTCACACTAATACATCTACTTAAAATACTATTTCTCTCACCTCAACTACCCCAATTATCCATTATATATTATATCCCTTAATCTACGTGCAAAAAAGTTCCACAACTTTTGTTGTGGGACGGAGGGAGTACAAGTTTATCAACTTTTATTTATGAATTTATTTGTGTCACATAGTTTCTAAAATTATAAAAAGATAATTACACAAAATTACATATGACCATTAATTTGAGCGCAAAATATTTATTATAATTAACACACAAAAACAAAAATCGTTTTTTTTTCTTCTTAAAATAAGTTTATTAAAATATAAAAATTATGCGCCAAAGGTGATGTACTTCATTTCTAGGAGATAGACACAGAGAGAACTGAACAACTTACGTACCTTAGACTGAAGTCGCTCAAACCTCTGATATTTTACAATTCCATTTCTAACCTCCATCATCCAACTCTAACCCTAATGGCCACGTATAGCTGTGCAAGGGATTTTCCGTCATTCGAGTGCCGCTCCGATCCCGATTTCTCCCCGCCGCCTTCAGCCGGACGCCACCGATTCCCAGTGAAGAGCGGATCGACATGTTTTGGCGGCGCATTGGCGCCACCAGGCTTGTCTTCGTTGATCCTCAAGTTTCCTCCGAATTTCGTTCGTCAGCTGAGTATTAAGGCGAGGAGAAATTGCAGCAACATCGGCGTGGCTCAGATTGTGGCTGCTTCATGGTCAAACAATCAAGCCGCCTCGGGCTGCACGCCGGCTGGTAAAGCCGTCGATGCAGCAGCCGCCTCAGCCGCCGTGCCGGTTGATGTTGGAACCGACCTTGGAGAGGTGGTTCCGGCGGCTGAGGATGCTCTTCGTAATGAAATAAAGGTTAATGGTTCGCCTCCTTTTGATTACGCTTCTTTTTTGAGTTCCGATGGCAGCCTCGCAATTCATGCAGGTATTGTTCTGGAATTAGCATTCCATTTAGGTTTTCCCTTTTAATTGAGTTTATGATGATTTACTGTTCGAATGCTTATCTATTTTGTGCATACTGTCAATTGAATTAAAGGAATTAAAGTTTGTAGAGGTTGAACATGACAAAGGTTTGTAACCATTAAGGATTTGACTCTGCTTATATGAGTATTCTTCTGGATGATTTGTTGAAATATTATATCTTGATTATATAACTCCATACATATAATGAATGCTCTCAGAGGTATGTGCAAAACTGCAAATGGTTTCTTGCTATTAGTTCATGCATAAACTTTAGATAACCACATGCTTTCTGAGTTTCTTTGTTGTTCATTTTTTGGCATGTTAATCAAAACTATTGAATCCCAATTCAGAGTGATATGAATTACGTATACGTCCTTTCTATTTTCGTATTAATTGGGAATTTTCAAATGAACCAGGTGAAAGACTGGGCCGCGGCATTGCTACTGATGCAATAACTACGCCAGTAGTTAATACATCTGCTTATTTCTTCGAGAAAACTGCTGATCTTATTGATTTTAAGGTATTACGTTAATTATTATGGTGATAATGCATCAGCGGTGCGAGCACGAAACAAATGTGTAGCACATCTTGTTTATCATAAGGACATGCCACTTGATGATGTCACTGGTATAGTATGTAATCTCAAGATTTATAAGCTATTGATGTGTATTATTGAACTCAGACTAATTTAATATGTTTATGTTAAACCTGATGTTGCACCAGATATAAATGTTGATAGTTTATATTGCATATAAAAGTAAGTATAGGCATGGTAAGTTAGACATTAGTTGTTATCTAAATAGTAAAACAATTTGATCATCATATTAAATAGCAAGTAAGCCAAAGCTAAGGGCTATGCTAAATTGTTTTCATTTACTTTTGCATGGCGGAATTTGTTAGTCACTTCTAGCTTCAAACTAATAGCATAATTTGCAAAATTCATCTCATGCTTCACCTAAAAATGCATAAACTTGCCAGTACCTCACTGGTTATAATCGAGATGGATGAGATTGTAGTCTGGATCTTCTAATTTTTATTTTTTTTCAGGAAAAAAGACGTTCAAGTTTCGAGTATGGACGCTATGGTAATTACACTACTATTGTTGCAGAGGAGAAGATAAGGTCGGTCTGGTTCTCAGATTTTTTCTTCATGAAGTTTTGGTTTACTTTTACATGTGAGTAGAATGCAAGAGATGACATTTGGTCTTCTGGAATTTGCACCAGTGCGCTGGAAGGGGCTGAATCAACAATTTTGATGGCATCAGGAATGTGTGCTAGCACTGTTCTGTTGATGGCACTTGTCCCTGCTGGTGGGCATTTGGTGACTACCACTGACTGCTATAGAAAGACACGGATATTCATTGAGACTGTACTTCCCAAAATGGGGATCAGTGTATGAGCTTTCTAGCCCAATCTCTTACATTTATTTATTTGTTCATCTTTTGTATGGAAGTTATCATATATAAGAGTGAAGCCATTGTGCATCAGTGTTGCGTTTTTACATCTTTCTACTGAACTGAAAAATATTTGACTTGAGCTTTAAAGGAAAGGCTAAATTAAAGAAACAAACTTGATACTGTGTATAAGTTTGCGTGTATTCTCAAAATAATTATGATGTGTATGTCATGATTTAGTGGTATATTTTTTGATCCATGTCATAATCTTAGAGACCTGATGTTCTCTTATTTACATCTAAAATGCAGGCCACTGTCATTGATCCTGCTGACATTGCAGGTCTGGAGTCTGCTCTAGTGAAAAACAATGTAAGTGTTATTGAATAAAAATTGTTTTCACGCATCATCATTCAGGCATGATGTGCTTTTCCTGGTAGAGAGCAAACCAATCCCTTCCTTTATTAACTCCAGAATGCCTTTCCTGCAGGTCTCGCTTTTCTTTACCGAGTCTCCAACTAATCCTTTTCTGAGGTGTGTTGACATTGAACTGGTGTCAAAGCTTTGCCATGCCAATGGAGCTTTAGTATGCATAGATGGGACATTTGCAACTCCCCTTAACCAGAAGGTTCTGGCACTAGGTGCTGATATTGTTATACACTCTGCTACCAAGTATATTGGGGGTCACAACGATGTAAGTTGATTTATATGTGCATACACAACATGGTGGTGGTGGTCTGCATCGGTCCGTGTGTGCGCGCTTTTAAATATAATCACTTTAAACCATTTTAAGGTTTACTAGCAATGAATATCTCAGCGCTGAACCATTTTATTTGTTCCACAGGTTCTTGCAGGATCTATTAGTGGTCCTGAGAATGTGATTTCTACGGTGCGTACCTCGCATAATGTTCTTGGTGGTGCTCTGAATCCCGTGAGTCATCGAGTATTTGCTTAATAATGTTGTCTAAATTGCAAGCATTCTTTGTTGAATAATTAGATATACTGTGCTTGAGCAATAAGCATGACTGTTTCTCTGTCACACACGTTTGATCATATCCAACTTGAATGTTATCGTAATCTATGGTAGCTTTACTGTTTTTTCATCAGAATGCTGCATATCTGCTCATCAGAGGCATGAAGACGCTGCATCTCCGTGTACAGCAACAAAACACAACAGCACAGAGGATGGCCGAAATTTTAGAGGCACATCCCAAGGTACTTAATGTCATTAAATGTTTTTACACACGTGCACAAGATTCAATAAATATGATGGAGATGTATGATTTCTCTTGTTGATTAAAGTTTTAAAAAGGTGGTCACATACAGCTAGTCATTTTACTATATCTCCTAATTATGCATTTTACTAATTGTAATCTTCTTATGATCTTTATCCCTCTGGTTATACACTTCTCTCTTCTTTTTATTTTTTATTTTTATTTTTTTTATTATTATCATTGTTATTTATTTATTTATTTTTTATTTGTGGATTGCAGATTAGGCATGTCTATTATCCAGGCCTGGCTAGTCATCCAGAACACGACCTTGCTAAGAGGCAAATGAATGGTTTTGGTGGTGTAGTTAGTTTTGAGGTCGGTCCTCGTAAAGCTCTACATAACTAGCAAGTTATTGTTTTAAACATTCTTTCTTGAAGCAATTCTTCTCTGAAAAACGCGATCAGGTCGATGGAGACCTGCTGACTACTGCAAAATTCATAGATGCATTGAATATCCCGTACATTGCTCCTTCGTTTGGTGGCTGCGAAAGCATTGTTGATCAACCTGCCATAATGTCATATTGGTGCGTCCTTTACTGCAGCAACCTGATATTTCAACTAATTTTTCATGACAAACAAACATGGATGCATACAAGATCTATCTTTGAAGTTTTGGCCTAATTGTTTGTGGTGTAATCTGATTCGTAACAGGGATCTTTCCCAGTCGGATAGGGCCAAGTATGGAATCATGGACAACTTGATTCGTTTCAGCTTTGGAGTCGAGGACTTCGAAGACTTGAAGGGGGACATACTTCAGGCTCTGGAGACTATATAGCGCGTCTGACCTGGTTTTTTTTTTTTTTAGCTTCGATTTCTTTCCTGTTTTGATGTTTGGTGGTCGCTCGTACCATGAAACGAACTCGTCCTCCGACTGAAAAATCATGAATCGGACAGTGTAATGATGGTTGCTGTGCAGGATGTGTTATTTTCTTTTGTTTCAGTTGTGACCAGGGGGTTGGATGTAGGGTTTAGGTGAGTGAATGGTTGATCTATTTAAAACTTGACTTGATGAAATTATGCTTGAAATTTAGTTTATATAAATGTGTGAATAAACAATTTTCATTATCTCAAGTTTGTATCATACTTCAAATTCTTATAATGAAATAAATTATGTAAAGATTATAATTTGTACCAGGTCTCACTCTAGTAATTGAAAAAAGTTTTATCCTACTATTAATCAAACATAAACTGCTTTTTAAGCACCACATTGCATGAGATTGTTACTCTTGAACAAAAACGTAATCAATTCTCATTTAAAGTATGAATTTAGTTATGAAATACTGGCTAACTTGGAGAGTTATATATATATATATATTTTTTTTATTAAAAATATTATCATTTCTTGTTTGGCTTATTGAATGGGTTCTATGAGTTTGTTATTCTTTTTTATACTGCAAAGTATTTATGAAACACTTCACTTGAATGATTGTCACTTTTCATTATGAATTCCGTGAAGTAGTCTCACACAAAATTTTACAAATTTATTTTACGGTGGAACTTGGGTTATTCTTTAGCACAAAAGAGTAATACTTACTACCATTGTTAATTAACTATTTTGAATAAGTAACCTTATGTATTCGGTTATTCTTTAATACAAAAGAGTAATACTTACTACCATTGTTAATTAACTATTCTGAATAGAATAACTTTATGTATTTTAAAGAGTAACTCTTAATATTTTAAAGAACAACAATGCTAAAAGGGTCATCTTACACGCGATTGCACGCTAGCATCTCTCATTATGGATCACATTTCAAGAATACAATCAAATGGTTACACACTAACATCTATCTTCTTCTTTCTTTATATGGATCACATCTCAAGGATTAAATCAAAATTCTGGGGATTTTATATTTCTAAAGTTTAAATATTTAGTTTTAATTATTCTTTTCTTATAATTCAAGGATTTTTTAAGTTTAGTTATTTTATTTGCTGTAACGATTTGTACAATTTCTTTATTTTTTAAAATTATTTTCTTAATTTTCTTTCAGATCACAATGTCACGAGAAAAGCGATCAATGAACATTTAAACACCAATTCTTGGTCAAAGATTCATTTTAATAAATTATTGCAACATCTTATATCAAAATATATAATGATTCAAAGTGAAGTCATACGGACGGCTTGATGGATAACAACCCAAAATTCAGTCATCAACACAAATATATAAGACTTCTTCAAATTAAAAGAATTAATTGATTTACTAAAAATTAGATTATGTATAATAATGAAATAATTTCACACACTACTAAAAAAGACTTGTTACTCTGTAAGAATATATATGAGCTGTTTATGATGCAATCGATATGCATAATTTTCACTCACTATGAAGATTCCCTTGAAACGTAACAATACTTTATGAACTTATTGAGTCTAGAGGATTAAGCTTTGCTCGTCACTACTACGCTCGAGTTCAACTTCGTTCTACATTGTTAAATTCACAAGTAAAGCTGAATTAGGTTAGATAATAATATTAATATTAAAAATTTAAATATAATGATTTATAGAGTAATACTCCCTCCGTCCGCTTCTAAGATAACCATTTGCTGTTTGCACGTGGACAATTCTAAGGTCTTTATTTACTTTTTGCACGTGGATTAAGGAGTATTATTATTATAGATAAAGTGGGTAGTTGTATTAGAGAGAAGTGGTGGGTCATATTGTGTATTTTTTTTACTAAATAGAGGAAATTGATACATTTGAAGCGGACGCCAGGAATAGTGAAATGAATACCTTTGAAGCGGATTAAAGAGTATTATTATTTAATGTGTGATAGGTAGTTGTATTAGTGGGAGTGTGAGTCCTATATTTTAGTTGTATTAGTGGGTGTGTGAGTCACATATGTGTAAAAAAGAAAAGGGAACTCTTTGTGTGGGACGCCCAAAATGAAAAAAAAGTCTCTCTTTAAAGGGGATTGAGGGAATATATTAAGAGATAAAATAATATTTTAATGTTTAGTGTGTACTTGTATAATTGTAGCATGTGACTCTTATGTAAAATATTACTAATTTTATTTGGGTCTCACTTAGGGGTGAACAAAAATCGGATAAAACCGAAAAAATCGACCGAACCAAATCGAACCGATCAATTCAGTTCGGTTTTTAAAAAATCGGTTCGGTTTCGGTTTTCAAAATATAAAAAATCGGTATTTCGCTTCGGTTTCGATTTTAGGAATTGTAAAATCGACAAAACCGATAACCGAACCGATATTTAATATAATACCCAAAGCCCATATATAATAGAACTACCCTGACCCAATATAATATCCCATGGCCCAAATCTAATTTATTGCCCAATATAATATTCCTTGGCCCAAATCTAATTTATTATTTTGAACTAATCACAAACAGAATTGCCTTGCCCTAATCCATTATGTTGTCTGCGCCGTTCTTTCATTCTTCCTCTGCTCCTTTCATGGCGAAGAACTGGAGCTTGCTACATTCATCCTCCGCCAACACCTCTCCTTCTCCATCACCATCCTCACCTCCCCTTCCTCCGCCGACTACATCGCCACCATCTCCGCCACCCTACCTACCATCACCTTCCACCACTTGCCGCCAATCAATATAAACCTCGATGATTTCCCCCACACTAGAAGTCTTTCTTTTTGAATCCATCCGCCGCACGGCCCGCACCAACCCCCACGTCCGCCACGCGCTGGAGTCCATTTATCACTCCGCCTCCGCCTCCGTCTCAAAAGGGCTACGTCTGTGACTCCTCTATAGGCTTCGTCCTCTTCTCTCAGTTCTTCTTCTTCTGCTAATTGGCTCTCTAATGTCTCTTTTTGGATGCATTGTGATTTTGAATATGCAGTTATTCTCTCCTATTTTTATTAATTATTACCAAAATTATCATTGAAAAGGGCCATCATATTCAGCGTGGAGTGATGCTTAAAGATTTGGAAAACATCGGTTTAATCGGTTTTTAACCGAACCGAACCGATTCGGTTCCATCGGTTTCTCACCTTATTCGGTTGTCGGTTCGGTGTTGTGTTTTTAGAAAATTCGGTGTTCGATTTTGTAATTTCGGTTCGGTTCGGTTCGATTTTCAACCGATGCATACCCCTAGTCTCACTTGCCAAAAGAAAAATGTATACCTTACAAAGCAAAATAACAAAATGTATAAATTATCTTTGAGATAAAGTTAGCAATTATTAATTTTTATAATAATAAAATAAAATACTATATATCGTATTAATAAAAAATTGTTTTTTTAAAAGTTGATAAGTTGATAAGCTTAATTCGCTTTATTTAATGGGATTAGTTCGAGCTTGAGTTTGAAGGAGTGATTTTCACATGGATTGAACATAAACTCGGTTTGATAACTATTTGAACTCAATTTGATAACTACTTGAATATTTTATTTGGATCCATTCGACTCGTTTAATAACCGAGTCTCAATTCATCTGGATTCATTAAATTATTATAAAAAAATACATGATAATAAAAAACCTCTCATTTATTAAAAACAAAAAATTTAATATTTCTAGATATTTAAACCATAAACAAACAAGACTTAGTTACTAAGTACTGTGCTTTGTTGCTTTCTTCCGTCATTTATATTGTCTTTATATTACTAACGACAGAAAAAAATTGAAATTAAAATAATAAATAAATAACTAAAAAAGAATATCCCCAATTAATCCCCACTTGCAACAGTCTTGTGTGCATCGTCCCTGTCATGGTGTGTATATATATGCGGAGAGAGAGGGAGAGGGGGGAAGAGAGAGAAAGCAATTGCTTTGAATGTGGCCATCTAAGACCAGTTTGACCTTAAATATTCTAAAGCAAATTCTCCACTCAAATTTCCCCCAAAAAATCCATCAAGGATTTCACCTTTTCATTATGTTCTAACCATTCTCGAATTCCGACTGGAAGTAATTATTCGGGCTTAATTGTAAAGAAATTAGAAATAAGTGATCAACTGCGATAAGAATTAACATGAAATTCGGGAAAGAATTCAGGATACATTTGGAAGAAACCTTACCGGATTGGAGGGACTTTTATTTGTCGTACAAGCCCTTGAAGAAACTCCTCAAGAATATTCCGGCCACCTCTGCCGATAATCTGCCGCCGGACGGCCTCTTGCCTGAACTTCATGAATGGTTTGTGGGAATACTAAACGAGGAGCTCGAAAAGTTCAACGATTTCTACGTCGATAAGGAGGAAGACTTCATCATCCGATTTCAGGTTCATTTTATATATATTTTTTATTTTTTTATTCTTATGTATCTATTTGTGTGTGTGAATATTCTTAATAATACCAGTTATATCAAGTTGTAGAATTTTGTAAATAGGCCTTTTATCGTTGAGAGTAGCTTTAATTACTGTGGAAAAATGCGATCATTTTGATTGGAGAAAGATTTGTCCTTTAATTCATTGAAAATTTTTAAGCTTTCTGATTAGCTAGTCTCATTTTCATTTACATGTATCAAGTAGGGAAAACAACTCGTTAATAGTGTCTGAAAACTACTTTTATTTAATCTTCATTTACAGGACTTTTTCACACATTATGTGGGGATTTGCACATGTGTTTACTTGTGTGCATATGTGTACGAGTATATGTATATGAAAGTATGTTTTTGATGGGTGGATGAGTGCAGGGAGTCAAGATTCAAGAACTTACTGCCTTTAGAAATCGGAAACTCTTCGCCTTATCAACGTAGAAACCGCGGAACTTTTCTGAACCAAGAAACTAAATTGCCTACGTAATGAATTCCTATTCAAAGTATGAAAGGGAATATAGGAAGCCTGAGCTGTTATTTGCTATCATAGAAATAACTCTAGTGTTTGCTTGTGAAACTTGATAAGGATGAGGAACTAGCTAGCAAGTGAGCTATGGAGATGCTATTTATTATGATCAAAATTTGACTGAGGTTGCTGTTGATAGCTCTGTGACTGACTGGTGGTGAGAAAAACATGAACTATATAATCTAAATGAAAGTGGTCATCAGTCTTTGTGCAGTGATGGTTCAAAAGAATCTTTTTAGGCATATTCCATTTCTCATGGGATTTATATATTTGACCTAAATTGAGTTTACTTACTGGAACACGTCTTTAAATATGTATCAGATGCATCAGTTTTGTTATTAATAAATGAGTACTTTCCGGTGATGCGAATATCCATGTATAATGGAAAGGCTAGCCTATAAAATGTTTTAGCGTATTTGGAATGAAGATATCGTCAATTTCACCTGGGCAGTTGGCTAGTTCTCGCGCGATTTTCGAAACGACAAAATCCTCTGTTTAACATATTCATTATGCTCAAGTGCTTGATAACTTTGTTATATAATTACGAAAGAAAAAGGATATTGCAATTTGCATAGAGGAGTGAGTTTGAGATGCTCATGAAGTTAGTTATATGAAGCTCTCTTAGATTTGATGTCTGTAATCCACTATGACCAGTTTCATTGTTACTATTAAGTTGCTACTAATGAAGATTGAAAACATTCGAGATTCTTTGTTTGCAGAGTTTTGGAAGTGATCTAATCAACTAGTGGTGCTCTAGGAATGAAATTCATGTTGAACTTTGTTTGAGAGTTGACATGCTTCCTGCTTCCTGTTGTGAGCACAAAACTTGTTGACGGTGATTGGTGAAGGTTATTTGTGATATGACTTATTCTGTATTTGTCCCTGTTAAAGTACTTAAGAAAATAATATGGATGATTTCAAATGTTTGACCCCTTTGATTTAAGTTTTAAATCACTATGTCCTTTGAAGCGAGAGCATATGCAATTGACCTGAGTCATCTGACTATACTCCTTGAAGTTATCATTTGCATCCTTAAATGTGATAGTATTATTTTGCTAACCCATTTTCCTATGTACTGTCCTTTACTTGGTGAAAAACCTTTGTGAACTGACTATTGTTTTGACTGTGGATTGATATTGCTTCTTGTCTCATCAACTGCTGTATGCTCGACCATTACATATATACACATGAAACACAGATAGAAGTATACATCAACTTATACCTAGACATGAGGTCAATGTATATATTTCTATGGCCATTACATATAAGAAACCTGTCAGTATTAAATCAAAACAGATGGTGAAATAAACCTGCCGTTTCTAGTAGCGATGCCCGAAAAGTGGCTCCCACTTTTAATGGAAACTAAAGGGCAGGGTGTAAATGATTTGGATAATGGCATGGCATATTGCCGCATTAGTTATTTTTAATATCTGAATATAGAGGTGGGTGAAATGCACCAGCTTGATCTTTTAAGTGTTGCAAGTTTTTTTTTTTTTTTTTTAAATTCTAAGTGTTGCATGTTTTTACCTCAGGCATTAAAGGAAAGAATTGAGAGAGTGAAGGCCAAAGGAAGTACGAGAGGAGTTTTTACATCAGAAACTGAATTTAGCGAAGAAACAATGCAGATACGCAAGGACTTCGTTGAAATTCATGGGGAGATGGTCCTTCTAAAAAACTACAGCTCACTTAACTTTGCAGGTAAAAACAGTTGACCCTACGAGGTGTGCTACTTAAATATTCTTATAAACTCAATTTAAATTCTAAGTTTTTCAACTCATACTTCCATTTTGATTTTTTAGAACATATATAATTTGTCTTTGTTGTTCACTTAGATGAGATGTCTATTGCATTGTGAATTAGGTCTTATTAAGATTTTGAAGAAATATGATAAAAGAACTGGAGAATTGTTGAGTCTACCTTTCACTCAGCTTGCTATACACCAGCCTTTCTTTACAACGGAACCTCTAACGAGATTAGTTCGTGAGTGTGAAGCTAATCTTGAGGTTCTGTTCCCACTGGAAGCAGAGGTCGTGGATTCTACCCCTGTTGAACAGACAGAGACAAGGGCAACACATACCGATGAACCAAATGCATCTCCGGAAACAAAGGCACCACTTGGTGAAGACACTGTAGATATATACAGGAGTACTCTTGCTGCAATTAAAGCTATACAAGGACTTAAGAAGGCAAGCTCTACTTATAATCCCCTATCACTGTCGTATATCTTTGGAAGCCAAGATAATGAGATTACAGGTGCTGTTACGGAAGAAAACTCGCCTTGTGATTCCTTAGTGGCAATGCATAAAGTTGACAATGTGGTTGAAGGTGATCTTTCCCCCAAGTGAACTGTTGATGTATGTTTTCGTTTGTCATTATTCCTTACTTGACAATACATGTTTGCGAAACAGTGATATTTGTGTGTAATAAGCTGCAAACGGAATGCAACATGACGATGGAACGTACATTCATTTTTTGTTTATACATGGCACGATTGATTTACTGTCGATGGATGTACACTATTTTCTTCGCACATGGTGCAGCATTTACACATCGTGTCCTACTATTTTCGACTCGTTTTCATCTTTGTGCTAGCTTGGCCCTTGGTAGTGTAAATATCGGGATGTATTTTAGTGAGAGCTTGTTATTTACGTGGAATCCGTAGAAGGGTAGGCTGTTGAAAACATGGATTAAAAGATAACACAATTATTTGATTTAAGTGATGGTATGCAAAGAGATCATATAACATAGAAGCACAATTAACTGTTCAGCCTATCTTTTTTATATCTTGTTATTTTTGATACTGCTAGTGTAGCAGTAACACATGTAATAAGAATTAAAAAATGATAATTAAGATGCTAAAATTGTCATAAGGTATGTGATCATATTGCAGCAGAATAATGTAAAGATGGTATAACATTGCTAAAATCAAAAAGTGGATTCTATTATGGACATAATGTGACTGGTAAAAAATACTTGCAATTAATCATACCGTAAGATGTTGTCCGATCAACACTCTTGTAAACAAGGTATAAAAGTAGCAGAACCATTTATTTTATAAGTGACTAATACACACAACTGTTGAACAAACATACATGAGCAGTTTGTGTTACATACTCTTGTCTTCTTCGTAATAGAACGGCATAGGTATCGCATTGAATGCTCGATAATTCTCAACATTGTGGAAGTGCTCATTCTCTAACCTGCTCGAGTTCAACGCAGCATTGTCATTAGCCTTTCAAGGCATGTTGAAATAGGAAAGAGAAGACATGTCCCGAGACCTGCAGGATCATTTCAGGCCTATGGAGATCCTGCAAGTCTAGGGATGAATTTTGTATTTCTGCAAAGAAAATTTCTGCAAAGAAACAGTGAAGTGTACCTGAAAAAGCTCCAAATACCACGACGGAGGATCTCCAAGCAAGCAATAAGAGCTGTCATGGCATTTCTATGGAGGAATGGTAACTGGAAGTTAAGAACCAACTGCATCCACACAAGTCTCAGAAGTATGTTCAATACCTGCACAAATAAAGTTGAGATACTCACTTGTTTAACTGTTATTACCAGAATATTCGGGTTTTAAGACGCGGAGGAAGACAGATAAAAGGTGATAATATCTCACTATGGCTACTAAGTATACAGCTTTGTTCGGTATCAGAAGCTTATCTCTCAGCCATCTGTTTCTTGAATTCTTTTGCAGGAGACCCCAGTCCATAACTAAATCCCAATAAGTGCTGTAAATTGTGGTAATTCCTGATGTAGAAGCAGCCATGATTAGCCAAAGTGTTTTGTTCCCGTACCCGTTCTGGTTGCTGATATCTTGGATTGTCCTCATAACGAGAGCAACAATTGTGGAGAAGTACTTCAGGCCGTTAAGCCCCTGCTGGGTGCTTTTCTCCTCCACTGCACGACGAACACACTGGATTTTGTCCCACCAACCACTAGTTAGGCGATCTTTGCATCACAGATAAAAATGAGTCGCGCACAGTGCTTGAATTACCTGAATGAAGCGAATCCA
Source organism: Pogostemon cablin (assembly GCA_023678885.1). NCBI lineage: Eukaryota > Viridiplantae > Streptophyta > Magnoliopsida > Lamiales > Lamiaceae > Pogostemon > Pogostemon cablin. The sequence goes on along the minus strand of CM043001.1, from coordinate 24,991,653 downwards.
GAATGGAATTACTGCTACAAAAATTAACAAGAATTTGTAGATATCGCTGTTGTGGCACTTGTGTGATCTTCGTTTGAAGTCACCCCATGCATAGTAGCAGACATAAAACTGCAAACTTCTGATAGCCTGAACCTGAAGTAAATGCAAACAGATACCAAGTGTTGATCGCATTCGTTCATGATCTTAGTCTAGACACAGAAGGGAGTAGGATTAATCTTTTAAGTTGTGGTGTTTATTGTTTATTTTGACAATACTTCATTGCACTGATATAGTTCTGGTGTTGTAATTCTGCTTGGTTCTATAGTATTGCTTGAAGTTTTACCTGACTGGTTAGCTGATCGGCCAAGAAAAAATCGGCAAAAGCAACCTGTGGAGACGAGCAGAAGTCAGCTTGGAACGAAGGTACGTCTTTCTTATTTCTAGTATTTCAGTTCATTTCATTCCATCAATGTGTTTTCCTGCTCTTTTATGATCTGCATACCTTGTAAAGTGGAGCACATATACAGTGCCACAAGCAGCGAATGAGAAAGAAACGACTAGAACGGTATACAATGTTGAAGGGACACAAGGCTATAACAAGCACAACCTAGGAAACAATATCCAAGAAGTTAGCATCCATCACATGTTTGGAGATTTGATGATTTAAGAAAGTGAACTTGTGAACTCACAGCAACTAGGATTAGCGGAACCAATTCTTTTAATGTTTCGTAAGTTTTCGTATCGGGCTCCACTTCGAAGTCTAGATTAGAAAGAACAGCAGCTAATGTGAGTGCTGCAAGCCCTGAAGCAACAAGAAAGATTTCTCTGAAGCCAAGTTCTGTTCCTGATCTGAATCCGAATATGAAAGGGTAATTCACTCGTAATCGCCTCCAGAGGTACGTGTTCCCGCCGTACATTATCATGTGCAGGACGATATAACCAAACAAGCTACGTGGATCCAATTTATCATATCAGAGAACATTCCATTTATAGCAATATCAATAGACATGAGAGTTGAAAGAGAGCTCTACCTATGGAGTGGAAATATGTTGCTCATATACAGCCCTCTTCCCTCATGATCTAGAAGATTCCGAGTGTGTATGTAGAAGATCAAACCAGCAACTAGAGCTATCGCGCCACCGGTGAATACACCTGCATGTTCAAGGAAGAACACTCACTTTTCATCCATCTTCAAGCAGACCATACAGACATGTTTGCTCACTATGTTGGTTCCGTCTTACCAGTGAAAAACGTTATTCTGTGCATATCTCGTTTAGGTCTATGCCTCAAACAATCTAATCCTTTACTTCGATCTCCCTTCATGAAGTGCTTGATGAATATGGCCTCTACTCTCTCCATAAGCTTGTTGATCTAAGAGCAGAGGAGAGATTTTTAAGGCTAAAATTGAGATTCTATGTTTGATTAAAACTCTGAATTGCATGTTTTTCCAGTACAAACCTCATCAGTGTTACCAAGGTAAGACTTCTCAATTATGTCTAAATAACACTTTGCAGCATTTCTTGAAGTGATCTGCAGGATTCAAAACCAGATTGAGGGATAAAATGCGAAAAGCCAACAAGAAATCCTTTGATTAATGAAGGGATAGTGCAATGCCTTGTCGTATTTCTTCAAAATCTTGGAGAATGCAAGCATGTTCAAGATACTGTGATGATCATGCAGCTCCTTGTTAGTCGTCTATGAGTCGAAGATAAACACGTCTACAACGGAGGACTTAAAATGCGTTACCTGTAATTCTTCAGTAGGCGAAGCTGCTGGTAGAACGCTACGAAGGCATTTTGAAGCTTTGATTCTGCTTTTTTCAGCTCAAATTTGCTGAACGATGGCTCTAACTTGGAACTCAACACGACGTTCTTTATAGTTGAAACGGGGGTTTCAGGTTCGACGTTTATCTTCACATAATCAAGAATCTCTACATTAGCTGGTTTAAAGCCTTTTAACTTGCTCCTCTCTCTTTTCTGTTCTTTTACAGATTCACCACTCATCACTTCAGTTTCTTGAATCACATCCATGTGCACTTCTTCTCCTTCTTCATGATATGATCATACATGCATATATCAATTAATACAATCCAAAACCTCAATCTTAAGGAGTTTTACCGATTCAAAGCCTGAAAATTGGATAAACTATCCATTCGGGGATTGTATTATTTTTTCTATCAATTAGGGATCTGAATTATACAAAACTATCAATTCAGGGTCTGAGGAGACAATATATGATAAATTCAGGCATAGTTTGTATAATTCATGCCCCGATGGAAGAAATAACTCAGGTCTTGGATTGAGAATATTTCTAAAGTGGCATACCTAATTGATCTTCTGCATGATCATCAACTGTTGCAACTACGGGTGCAGGATCATGCACGTGTTCATCATACAACGGTTTGTCGACTTTGATCCTCAGTGCAATGAGGACATCCATCTGTTTGCTGAGTTCATCAGCCTCACGTTTGACACCTTCAACCTTGGACTCATAGAATCTCAGCACTTTGTTGAACTCGTCGTCGAGTTTCTTGAAAAACTCGACTTCGAGTTCAGAGCCGTCTTCGGACAGCTTCAAGAACATGGTCTGGTAATGACTGGCAGAGCCCTCCTGCTGCATTGGAGTCACCAGTATGACTTCCTCCTCTTTGGGGCTCGGCGGGCTGTCGGCCGAACGGGCCGTCAGCCCGCTAAACGCCCTGTACAGGGTTAGCTTCCTCCCCAGACCCTTCTGGGCCAGAGAGGCCGCACATGCAGGTGCGTTCTGTCTGTATCTGGCTATGTTTTCCAGAAGCTTCTTCAGATAGGGGTAATCCATGTAAGCTCCCTGCCATTCTTGCACCATTTGGGCTGTGAATTCTTTCTCAAACTTCATGTTTGATCCCATCTACGATTCTTTTCTGGTTGGTTGTTCTGTTTTTGTTCTCAAGTCTGTGAAGAAGTGGAGATGAAGAGTGGCAGCATGAAATTGCTAATACCAAACTTAGTGACACAAGAATCTATCACTCACATTTCACTACTCACATTTTTTTTATTGCAGCTTTAACACACTATTATATGATGATTGAAAACAACTGGAGTTAACTGTAAAGTGGTGGGATAATTGAAAAAAAAGTAAAGGAAAAAAAAAAAGACAACCATGATTTGTTTTCTTGACTTTAGTTGACTATAAAAACAGCATGCTTTTTACTGGTCCTAAAATTGTGCTGTGATAACATCAATATTATCATTTTATTTTGTAAAGAATTCCCTAATAGTGAAAATATTTGGGTTTTTTTTCTTCGAATTTAGCCATTTTATACAATTTTGTCCCTTTTTATATGGTTCCAATTTAATATTTTATGTCAGAATTTATCCGACTTTAATTCAAAATTTTGAAAAAAAAATGATTAATTTTGGAATAGAGGACCAAAATTGGAAAAAATAATCAAATTCAGACAAAATAATAATAATTTAGGAATTGCAAGTAAAAAAATTAACATCAAAATCAATCCTACTTATATAGGATGAAATGTGATATTTTTCCTCATTAATATCACTTTCTTTCTTTCAATCTTCGATTTGAATTATTTCTTTCATGCTTTGTTATCAATTTTCAATTTAATAAAGATGTTAGTAATTAGTTTGTAGGCAAAGACTTGTGTGAGACTGTATTATGTAAGGACTTACGTAAGATGGTCAAAAAGTGATACTAAATTAATGAAAAATGATAATGTTATTTTATGAATAATTTATAGTATAAATGGAAAGTGATAATGTTTTATAGCGAAAGTGATAATTATTTTAAAAAGTGTAAAATGATCTCACGTGACACGGTCTCATGTAAAACCTATTCTACTTTTTACTTATATATTATTAATTATTTATGATATATTTGAATAGCTATTATTATTATTATTTTAAAATCAAACCATATCATTTTTCATTGAAATGTTATCGTTTTTATTTGTTAATTGTTTTTACTGTGCAAACTGTTCGCTTTGCCGATCCATTGCCATCCCACTTAAGTTAAGTTTGTCAATTGAATGGTTGTCTAATCAAAATAGGCAACTCGGATTTGAAAATTTATGTCTATATACAGCTAATATTATATATATATATATATATATTTATTTATTTATTGTGATATTTGTTTATTTTGTGGTAATCCATTCTGGAAATATATTGCAAGAAGTTGACGGTACCCTACCTCTTTACACATTGTCGTTTTTTTTTACAGTAAAAGAAATATTAAGGGGGTATTTGATTTGGATTAAACCTTATCCAATTTTTTTTATTCCTTTGCCAAAAACCAAATTTAATTAATTCAACTTGAGCATAATTAAGAGGTGCTCAAAATCACATTTTGCTAAAAATATCGCAAGAAAAATTAGCAATGAAATACAGAATGTATCTATCACTCTCAACCTAACCCTAATAAATGCCAATAAAACTCTAATATTTTACGAAAAATCAATACGAAGAAAATACTGTATAACTATGTAATACTACTGTATGTGATTATGACTTCTTTTTTTTCTTTTCTTCTTAACAATGTGTACGAGATAATTTTAATTTTTTCTTAATTTGTTATCACATTTCGATTAAGTGTTCATGAAAAAGTTTAATTAATCATTTTTTGTATCACTTTTCACACAAATTTTTGTTTATTTGACTTTATTTTTCTTCCAAACACTCCATGGCTTATAAAGGCAAAAAATTGTCTAAAATTGTCTCACCCAATAAATTATGCGAAATTGATTAGAAATAATAATATTTTAAATAAAAAATATACTTGATCCACCAAAAAGTTATTATCGACTAATTAAAGTATTATATGAATAATTCCTTAGAAAGATGAAAAATGATACTACATGATATCTGATTTTCCTTTTATTATTATTTTTTTCTCACATAAAAGTTGCTCTTGGAAAAACAAAATTATTTTCCAAGTAGAATAATGTAGTGTTCTAACTAATTAATACATTTGATGGTATCGTATTGGACTATTCAAGAGTGAGGGTTCCTCGTGTATGATATTTTATTCAAGAAAAGACAAAATAGTTAGTTAGTAGTAGAAATGAGTGAGGGTTCCGTGCTCTCGGCGCACGGAACACATTTCGTGCGCCTTTAGAAATTTATTATTATGGGTAAGGATACATTGCTTTGATTTAAAGGGTATACACTTTAATTATAAAAGGTACACCATTTTATTATAAAGGGCATACACTTTTCATTAATATTTTTTTTCTTTAGAAAATAAAGGATACACATTTTTATACTAAAGGGAATACAATTTAATACAAAATTCTAAAGGCGCACGGAGTGTTGTCTATGCGCCCAGATACACACAATGTTTTTCTTTAGAAAATAAAGGGTACACATCTTTATACTAAAGGTATACAATTTAACACAAAATTTTAAAGGCGCACAGAATTTGGTCCGTGCGCCCAAATGCACAGAAGTTTTTGCCAGTAAAAATTGATATATTAAATTAATGAGACGCTCTTTTTTGAGCACACGGACGTATAAGAGAGATAAATCCACGCTTATTCTAAATTTTATTAGATAAAATATACTTTAAATCATAAGAATAAAATTACAATTATATTTTAAATCCTAAAATTTATCCTAAATCACAGTAGTAAAAATATAATTATACCCTTATAATTAATTCTAAATCCTAAAGATATAATAAACTATAGAGTTAAAATATACCTAAACTAGTAGAATAAAATATACACTAAATCATAGAAATGTAATTATAATTATACCTTTAAAATTAAAATTAAAAAAAATAAATAAAATAAATAAATAAGCCAAAAGGAGCGCTGTTCCACGAATTCCATATACTAGTCATTGCATATTTATTAATAGTTAAAGTACACATGTAGTGAATCTTATTATAAGAATTTAAAATTATATTTTAATAAGACTTTAACGATTAATAAACATATTCTACTATATAAAAATTATATTTTTAATACGTTTCACAATTATCCCATAATTGACTTTATTTTAATTAATAATTGAATGAAAAATAAGCCAAATTTGGTGAGAACATTAAAGAGCTAGGTTGATCAAGTGGGCTGTGACATGATAGAATTTAAAAATGGGCCAAGCTTGCTTGGTCATGAAACCTAAATAATTTGTCCATCTTAAACTATGTTCTATAGGCTGATTTAATAAAATAGGTGTTCTGAAAAATGCCTTTAATAAAATGTAGTAGTTTGTGGGCCATTTAATAAAATAGGTGAAGACCCCATTATCAGGGGCGACTTCTACCCGATTTTATTGTTGATGTTTTAATTCCAACCCAAATAATTTTATACATATTAATTTTTAACCCAAATAATTTTACACCCGATTTTGCTTTATTTTCAACATTTCCTCACGTTTCAAAATGGTATCAGAGCCCTAGTTTTATTTATTTATGAATGAAAAAAAATTATTATAAACTTATATCACTTAACGAGAGGAGAGTTTCAAGAAATATGTATCCAAACGAAAGTTCGACATCCGAGAGTGACAAGACTTTCAGCCATGTTCAAAACTGGAGCAACAGGAATTTCTGGCCTGTTGGATATGACGAGACAAGCAGCTCTATACAACAATACTATAATGTGTTGTATAGACAATATGCAGAGAAAGAATACGAGGACGCCGATCGATTTTGGGATCATCTCGATTGAAGGTGGAAACTGGGGGACACCTGTGCAAACCACACCAAAGAGGAACATCTAGAGGAAGGCCGCCAGATGGAGATAAGATATTCCAAAGAAGTATCAAGGAATATAGTGGAACTCCAAAGTTTCACCGAGATCCATGGACGTGTACCCAAACACGAACAATGGAGAAGACGACCAAACCAGGGTCCAAGAGAAATATGCAAGCCCTATCACTTTCATATTGGACAGAATGACAGAGTGGAAGAAGATCGAGGCATATAACTCTAAGATGAACTAAGATCTTAGAGAATTACAGAAGACGGTGAGATTCTTTGGAGAATATTGCCAAAACATGTCCAAGACAGTAGCTGAGATCAGCTTCCGAATGGACAAGATAAAGACGTTGCAAAACAAACAACTTGATCTCATCAAGAAATTGAAAGATCAAGTAATGTCTCTGGAAACCAAGATAACGGGGAGAAAGTCAGGTGGAAGGTTGCCAGCAACCTTCGGAATAGAACCCCTTTTATACCAAAAGGGAAAAACGACGAAGGTCATAAGGCCAAAGTCGGAAAATGAGAAGATGATTGCTATCCTTCGAGGAGAATCTGTATCCCTTGATGGAAAGAGAAAATCTTGAAGATCTACAAGACCTATATGAGTCCTTCTAATGACTATCAATCGTAGATCTAAAAATAAATGTTGGAGAAACATCAAGTTCTCAACAACAGTCATAGACTCAACACGATCGGAACCAAAATAAAGGCGATCGGAACCTCTGGATCACATGGAGTCCATGAGACAACACGAGAAGAGACATTCCAACAACCAGGAAACTTCAAAATGAAGGCGATAAGATTGTCAACAGGAGCAAGTCGAGTTCGAAGTTCTAATATACACAACACCCCATATGGCCGGTCTTACCTTGAATCGATAAATCCATACGCGTTGATCTTAAACCTCGACACTCTAGACTTCAAGAATAGAGAGGCCTTGATCGATGAATGGACAAATGCCATGAAGATTGCAGGTGGCGCATCGGAGCTGGACAAAGATGAGTTCATAAGATTCTTAACTATGAGCCTGAAAGGATCAGTAAAATGCATTTGGGAGGTACTCTCAGACGAAGTCAAGAAAGAGGTCATGGAAGACAAAGTTTCAGGAGGTGAATTCTGACATAATTGAAATTTTAGATTTAATGAGGGGTTATCAGACTTTCGGGTCTATGGATAACCGGACACGATAAACCTCGTGTAAGTATGGATTTTTCTTAATTCTGCCTAAGATGAATCGAAGACAAATTAAGCTCAGTAATTTTACAGATGCATTAATGGAATTGACTGAGGCTCTTAATCTTAATTAAGACGCATCAAAATTAAGAAGAAGAATTGGGTTTCTGTGAACAAAAGGGGTTTTTGATATATATTTTAATTGATGCCTACAAATGAATACAAACTTGGCCTTATATAGGCAAGGATTCGGCTTCTCCTACAAGCCTTAACACACCATAGTCAAAAGTAGCAAAAGCAAAAGCAAAAGTAAAGCAAAAGAAAAGATAAAGTAGATGCCATCTCCTTTAGCATCTTGGACTACTGTCTGCCACTTTGACTTGCTTCTCGGGTAAGCTAGTCGGTATCCTGCTGGATACTCAGGATGGAGTATGTGTTGTTGTGGTCCCACCTTTCAGAGGTATTCGAGGCTGTGCTTCCTGGGCCTTCTCTCCCTTGGGCTTCTCCTTCCAGATCTTCCTCACTTGGGCTATTTGATGGGCTTGAATATGGGTTGGGCCGCCTGACCCATTTCCTCTTATCTCAGTAATTTATGGGCTGTTTGGTCCTCCGAGATGGTTGGGCTCTTGGGTTTTGGGTAGGCTTTTGGGATTTTTATTTGGGCCAGTTTTTGCCCTCTGACACGAAGACCTAGGCAATATTATTGATCGCATGGCCAAAATCTTCAAGATCTACTTCATCGGAGTAGGATACTTCGAAGGAATGGAAGAAGAAAAGAGGAAGAAATACATGAATGCTCTATATAGCCTGGAGCTACTTGACATCTGTCATGTAGATGAGTACATCAAACTCTTCACGAAGTACAGATGAAAATCAAAGATCAAGGAGGATGAATTATTTCACATATTCTTTGCCAAGATTCCAAGTTCATGGAGGGAAATGCTGATCAAAGAGTATGAACCATCCGAGCTGAATTCAATAGCAAGGAGGGTGTCTTTCCTCAAAGCCAAGATTGCAGAGTGGTGTCATCAAGCATTACTACAAAAGAACTACAAGAGACTAAGGGGAATCAACAAGACAATAACCCTTATATTGCAAGAATAATGATCTTCCAACTATCATTGGAAAAAGTTCAAGGAAGCAGAAAAGGATGAAGAAACATCATCCTTACACACAAAAAAGTGGAGGATGAAGGTCCAGAAGACCAAGATCCTTTTGAAGGCCCGGAGCTACAAATCAGGGTAAAGGTCTGGACCTCCAGATAGAGTTCACGAAGTCAAGCTTCATCCTCAGGATCAAACCAGAGGAGTACAGGAAGAACTCCCACGAGAAAGACATTTCGAAGAGCAGGTACACGAGCTAATGAAAGATTTAAGGATTGTAACTACTATACATGCGGAACTAGAGGGCATATCTCACCAGACTGCCCAGAGAACAAAAAAGGGGAGTACGATAGTTCGAAACAACTCCAGAAATAGAGGAAGCTATTTACTTCCAAGACCTGGTGCAGGTATATCAATTCGAAGATATACCCTCAGACGAGAGCATCTATTAAAAAGAATTCTTTAGTCAAGATGAATCTTCCGAAGATGAGTTGGAGTGAAGAAGAAAACTTTAGGCAAGAGATGCAAGAAGATATGTCTGGATTCTTTTCCCAAACATCCATTTCTCATAAAACCCTTATGAGAATAATGAAGGAGGATACAAGGCTCAATCTATACGATGGATTGTTGGCGTTCGATCGTTTGGTTAACGTAACCCGTTAGGGTTTCATACGTTTCTAATAGTCAGCGGAAGCATGAAAATAAGAAACGTATTACCTGTCATGTCACGTCCCATTTTTTTTCAATAAATAGAAATGGAGATTTATTCGCAATTCTTTGATAATATTAACCTTCAATGCGGGCGTGAACCATAAAATAAAGTTAATAAAATATCATAAACAGTGAAAATTATACAAAAGTATATCATAAAAATTTATATAAAGAGATTTTGGCGCAACACATTAATATAAAAAGCTTTCACGCAATACATCCGCCCAGGTACGCCGTCGCAGCCTCAACCTGAAAAGGATTTAAAGTGGAATGGGTGAGCATGTAAAATACACTCAGTGGGTTAACTTAAATGATTGCACAGTTAAAAATAAATATGCATGCCAAATATACCATAAAATATAACATATGCCATTTAATAAAATAATTTGCACATTGTCATTCGATAACTCAATGAAAATATTTTAGACTGAATCGTCATCCGATAATTTGTGTTAGTTGGTATATGTGCACCATGCCGTCACCCCAGTACGATGTTAGCATACTTGAAATATATTTTAGTACTGAACTGATGTAGCCAGTAACTTGTGTTAGTTGGTATATGTGCAACGAGTCGTTACCCCGTACAAGTGTTAGTAAAAATATTTGTCATCGAACTAAAAACACACATGGCACATAACATGACATATAAGTAACACATATCACATCTTAACATAGCAATCATGACATAAAATGTAGCACTCGGTAAAGAGTGAAAGTTACCCACCTTGCAAGTGTGTTGGAAATATTTTCTTTTCTCTCTCTTCATTCTTCATCTCATCTCCACGATGGGTATGCAAATAAATGGGGGAGGAGGACTATATAAATATAAACAAACTTGATGCCAAAGAATGGGCTTTATCCTTATCAAAAAATTAATATTATTTTATTAAAATCTTGGAACCTTGGAGGATAAGAATAATCCTTATCCATAAGAAAAGTTGTACACGTCACTACTTAATTTGAGGCCAAAACTTCCTTATTATTATTAAAAAATATAAAAAAAAACAAGTAGAGTAATAATTCTTAATTAAGATATAATAATATTATAAAATACGTAATATAATTTTTATTTGAGAATAAATTTTTACGAAAGTATAGATTATAAAATATTGGGGTGTTACAATCTATCCCCCTAAAAATAATTTCGTCCTCGAAATTTAGAAAAACTTTTAACTTTTAAAGAATTGGGGTAAATAATAAAATAAATACTTATGTACCTTAAAGCTGACGTCGAGTACTAGGTGGATGCGTAGCGAGTATCATTAGAAAATTATTTTATTTTGAAAATGAAAGTCCACATAATTGTAGACACGTAAATAATTTATTTAAAAAATACGAGTCCACAGAAACGAAAACCTTGCTCTGATACCATCTGTCACGTTCCAATTTTTTTCAATAAATAAAAAGAAAGATTTATTCGTAATTCTTTGATAATATTAACCTTCAATGCGGGCGTGAACCATAAAATAAAGTTAATAAAATATCATAAATAGTGGAAATTATACAAAAGTATATCATAAGAATTTATATAAAGAGATTTTGGCGCAGCACATTAATACAAAAAACTTTCACGCAACATATCCACCCAGGTACGCCATCGCAACCTCAACCTGAAAAGGATTTAGAGTGGAAGAGGTGAGCGTGTGAAATATACTCAGTGAGTTAACTTAAATGATTGCACAGTTAAAAATAAATATGCATGCCAAATATACCATAAAATGTAACATATGCCATTTAATAAAATAATTTGCACATTGTCGTTCGATAACTCAATGAAAATATTTTAGACCGAATCGTCATCCGATAACTTGTGTTAGTTGGTATATGTGTACCAGGCCGTCACCCCAGTATAATGTTAGCATACTTGAAATATATTTTAGTATTGAACCGACGTAGCCAGTAACTTGTGTTAGTTGGTATATGTGCACCGAGTCGTCACCCCGTACAAGTGTTAGTAAAAATATTTGTCATCGAACTAAAAGTACACATGGCACATAACATGACATATAAGTAACACATATCACATCTTAACATAGCAATCATGACATAAAATGTAGCACTCAGTAAAGAGTGAAAGTTACCCTACCTTGCAAGTGTGTTGGAAATATTTTCTTTTCTCTCTCTTCATTCTTCATCTCACCGCCACTATGGGTATGCAAATAAATGGGGAAGGAGGACTATATAAATATAAAAAAAACTTGATGCCCAAGAATGGGCTTTATCCTTATCCAAAAATTAATATTATTTTATTAAAACCTTGGAACCTTGGAGGATAAGACTAATCCTTATCCATAAGAAAAGTTGTACACACCACTACTTAATTTGAGGTCAAAACTTCCTTATTATTATTAAAAAAATATAAAAAAAAACATGTAGAGTAATAATTCTTAATTAAGATATAATAATATTATAAAATACGTAATATAATTTTTATTTGAGAATAAAATTTTACGAAAGTATAGATTATGAAATATTGGGGTGTTACATATCACCAGGGTATGTTGAAGAAGATGGATTCTCGTCGGCAACCTATGCAGAGTCACCGTTTTGGTCATAACTCTCTCGTCTGATCTCCAATTTGAGTGATCTATGCGCCAAAACGATCCTATCTTCCGTGGCTTTTGATTGGTCGTTATAGTTCGGGCGACCAAGCAACAAAAAATATCGAACCCAAGGGAATTTAGGATTCATGGCCTTCAAGTTATGGTATCGTGATTAGTTAGGGACGATCGGAGAGGAGGATTATAAAAATAAAAGAAAATAAAATACAGGAAAAATAAATCTAATTACGATATTTTTGGATGCAATGGTGGTTTCTCGATGCGCTCAAACAATCTTTAATTGATTCCATTTTTAAACTAATCATGGTAAGGGCGATCACTAAATCATATCTACACCTAAGCTCTCTGCCAAGATGAATAGGATGCAAGTAAAAATGGCTCATTAGATCGTCTCCAATGCTCACAATTCCCATAGGTACTTATGGATATTAATATACCTACTAGAGATATTATCACGAAGAATTTTCTCTTTGAGGCAGGGACGTTTTCCTATGTTCCCTTTCTAGGTACTATGCTCACAATGACTTGGTTCCCTTCACTAACTCAATTACAAGTAATCTCGCTAGTGTTCGTTTATGTAGTTCTAAACATAGGATGGTTCTGCCAAACTCCCTCCCATATTAATCCTCATGCAATAAGTGGAAAAAACTCACATATGATAATCATGTAAAGGGACTAAGGTGAAAGTAACAACAAGACATGTTGATACACAATGCACAACCTAATCACTAAACACTAATATCAAAGGCATTAATCCCAAATTAAAGCATGCATACATATTCCATAAACGAAACCTAATCATAGTAGGAAATTCAATTAAGAAACATAATCATGCATCAATCACCCACCAAAGCAAATTAAGATAATAAGTAGGATTAGATTACACCTTAATGAAGTTTTACATCCATGAAGATCATCTACTCCTTAGTGTCTCCACCTTCTAGGAAAGCAAATAAAATCCTAATCTAGAAAAACATTTAAAACTAAAATGGATCCCTCCCCCAAAGGGGAAGGGATCTCAACTATGGAGGTCTTACTTAAAAAGCCCTCTCTCAACTATGGAATCTTGAAAATATTCAATTTTAATTGAATTTAAATGGATATAGGAATTGGTTTTTTAAGAGTTGGTCCAAATGAGGGTATTTATAGGTGTAGGGTGAGTGGATTTTGTGATGATTTTCGATGTGGGACAAGAGTGAATTTTATAGAATTTTCGGTTCCAGGAATTTAGTATAAGAATAAATTGGGCGAGTATTAATCACATGTGATGGCTTGGCAAAGTGGTTAGAGGCGCCCTTGTACATGCATGAGGTCTCGGGTTCGAATCCAGCCTCCGCATATTTTTCTTTCAAAAGTGCATAAAAACACGGGCGTGTTTTTATGCATCTGCCCGTGTTTTCTTGCAATTTTTCAGCTCTCTGGACAATTTTTGCACTTCTGAATAGACAACACTTTTCTGAAAAGTGTTGTCTTTTCTATGTTGTCTTTGCCAAATTTTCTCTTTTTTTTCGTCTTCGTCCCAATTTAATTCCCGTTTCTTCCATCACTCTTTCAAGCTCAAAACACCTCTTTTCTGCAAAAATACATAATAATACCTCTCTCAAACTAATTAAGCAATTAATAATATTTTCATTAAAATCATGCTTAATTATTGAATTAAATCCAAATAAATCCACATAAATTCATGCAATTTAGCCCATAATTCTAGGTGAATTTCACACCGATCAAACCCCCCAAACTTAAAGTGTTGCTCGTCCCCGAGCAACGAAAGAAAAGAAAGAACGAGGAGGGGAATTCACCTAGAATTGAATCAAGATATCAAGTCATTTCAAAACCATTTCAATTCAATCAAAACAAGAGACAAGACATCAATTTAAGTGCATACAAGTTAAGCTTAGGAAATATACAAACAAGTGAGACCTTCACTACTCCTCTCTAGATTTTGCTTTTCACTCTCACACTCAAAGGGTGTATCGGAGAAGTGTATACTCTCATAAATCAATTCAAATGCATGTCATTACCATATGCTTGCCAAAAGTCTACGCTCTCCACCACTTCTATGTGTGTTAATTATTGAATCAATAAGGTCTTTATATGGGGTTGTAATGTAGGCTCTTTGGTATTGGGTAGGAAAAATATTTAGGAAAAGTAAGCTCAAGATTAGTAGAGAATTTAAGTTGACGGCCAATATCAACTCTCACTCTCTCTTTCCTCAAATTAGTGAAGAATTCAAGTTGGTTGGTAGCCTCAACTCTCATCCACACTTTTTTTTTTTTTCTATTTCCACCTTAATCACAAAGAGAATTTTATCCATCCAACAAATAAAAGAACCTTTTTCTTCTCTTCTTCATTATTGAGTTTCTTTTTATCTCTTTTCCCCAAGGGCTCTCTTTCCATTTTTCTACTAGAGCTCCTTATGCTTCTTTTATACAAGCTTCACTCAATTTTTTCTTTTCACACAACCTCCATTTTTTTTTTTTCTTACTTCATCTTTTCTCCCTCTTTTCTTGCACTTTCACCACTCTCTTTCCAAACTCTCTTGTAAGCTCAATTCAACCATTTCATCCCCATTAATCCTCTACTAATCGACAAAGGTGATTAGGATATAAAATATGGATAAAATGGCTAAATTTGTAGGTTGCCAAAGAAATAAGGATAATAAGCTCAAAGGGGCAAACTACGAAATGATTTCATTTGGTAGGATAAATTTGGCTAAGTGAATTGTCAAAACAAAGATGGCCTTAAATCATTTCCAACAATCTTCACACACGTGTAGTTTCAAGAAGACACAAAGGCAAGTTCTAGAATGCACACAAAAGAATGATGCACACACAAGAAAGGAAAAACCATTTGATTTCATGATTTTAAGGCTCAAAAGCTCACGGGTTTATAGTAGTGAAAGGCAACACAAAACAAGCATAAACCATAGCTCAACAAGTACACAAGTAAAAATCCATCTAGTCACAAGTTTCAATCAAAAATCACAATCTTAAAATTTCTCACAATTAAGCACAAGAGAGCCAAGAAAGATTTTCTCCTTATTGAAAGCAAGAAAAAGCGAGAAAAGCACGAAAAAAAAAAAAACCGAAAACAACAAAAAAGGAGAAAATACGTGCCAAGGAAAAGAGTAAGGACTTAAACGTGCGCCGGTGCAATATGCTCAAGTAGGAGTTCATGGATACAATTTATAATTCAAACCGTAGAAAAGTCAAGTAACAAAAGACATGCCCCCCAAACTTAAATTAAATTTAAGTTGGGAAGATATTCGTTACCTCAATTTGCACCACTCCTTTGCTCTTCAAGGCCAATACCATGGCTCCACGCTTTAGTCCCTACAAACACAACCATAAAACGAAAAACAAATCAAAGAAAAAAAATGTCCCTATCCTAACCACTCAACAAACCCAAAGTCACAAATACAACTAAATTCCCCGGCAACGGCGCCATTTGATTGGTCGTTATAGTTCGGGCGACCAAGCAACAAAAAATATCGAACCCAAGGGAATTTAGGATTCATGGCCTTCAAGTTATGGTATCGTGATTAGTTAGGGACGATCGGAGAGGAGGATTATAAAAATAAAAGAAAATAAAATACAGGAAAAATAAATCTAATTACGATATTTTTGGATGCAATGGTGGTTTCTCGATGCGCTCAAACAATCTTTAATTGATTCCATTTTTAAACTAATCATGGTAAGGGCGATCACTAAATCATATCTACACCTAAGCTCTCTGCCAAGATGAATAGGATGCAAGTAAAAATGGCTCATTAGATCGTCTCCAATGCTCACAATTCCCATAGGTACTTATGGATATTAATATACCTACTAGAGATATTATCACGAAGAATTTTCTCTTTGAGGCAGGGACGTTTTCCTATGTTCCCTTTCTAGGTACTATGCTCACAATGACTTGGTTCCCTTCACTAACTCAATTACAAGTAATCTCGCTAGTGTTCGTTTATGTAGTTCTAAACATAGGATGGTTCTGCCAAACTCCCTCCCATATTAATCCTCATGCAATAAGTGGAAAAAACTCACATATGATAATCATGTAAAGGGACTAAGGTGAAAGTAACAACAAGACATGTTGATACACAATGCACAACCTAATCACTAAACACTAATATCAAAGGCATTAATCCCAAATTAAAGCATGCATACATATTCCATAAACGAAACCTAATCATAGTAGGAAATTCAATTAAGAAACATAATCATGCATCAATCACCCACCAAAGCAAATTAAGATAATAAGTAGGATTAGATTACACCTTAATGAAGTTTTACATCCATGAAGATCATCTACTCCTTAGTGTCTCCACCTTCTAGGAAAGCAAATAAAATCCTAATCTAGAAAAACATTTAAAACTAAAATGGATCCCTCCCCCAAAGGGGAAGGGATCTCAACTATGGAGGTCTTACTTAAAAAGCCCTCTCTCAACTATGGAATCTTGAAAAGATTCAATTTTAATTGAATTTAAATGGATATAGGAATTGGTTTTTTAAGAGTTGGTCCAAATGAGGGTATTTATAGGTGTAGGGTGAGTGGATTTTGTGATGATTTTCGATGTGGGACAAGAGTGAATTTTATAGAATTTTCGGTTCCAGGAATTTAGTATAAGAATAAATTGGGCGAGTATTAATCACATGTGATGGCTTGGCAAAGTGGTTAGAGGCGCCCTTGTACATGCATGAGGTCTCGGGTTCGAATCCAGCCTCCGCATATTTTTCTTTCAAAAGTGCATAAAAACACGGGCGTGTTTTTATGCATCTGCCCGTGTTTTCTTGCAATTTTTCAGCTCTCTGGACAATTTTTGCACTTCTGAATAGACAACACTTTTCTGAAAAGTGTTGTCTTTTCTATGTTGTCTTTGCCAAATTTTCTCTTTTTTTTCGTCTTCGTCCCAATTTAATTCCCGTTTCTTCCATCACTCTTTCAAGCTCAAAACACCCCTTTTCTGCAAAAATACATAATAATACCTCTCTCAAACTAATTAAGCAATTAATAATATTTTCATTAAAATCATGCTTAATTATTGAATTAAATCCAAATAAATCCACATAAATTCATGCAATTTAGCCCATAATTCTAGGTGAATTTCACACCGATCAGCTTTCTATCAGTATATTACACGTACTATTTTGAGTTCTGAACGATTTTATAAAAATCATACAAATTGTCAGATAACAGCAGCAAACAACCTTCAGGTCTTCTACTATATTCCCAAGTCCAATCTCGACATCGTGTGGGCGACGATCCTCGAGATCTTCTCAATCTGTTGTTCCGTCTACCTACTTCACGTGTTAGGCGTGTCTCTCTTAGGGTTAGAATAACTGAGATGACTTATATATGGGCTACAACAGGGACCAGGAGAAAAAATTAGAGTTGGGCCTCTATTGGGCTTAAGTATCCAAGCTTAGCCCAAAGCTTATACTTAAGTCCAATAATAATAATATATTCCACTAAAATATTATTACTGCACTACCATAATTACGTTATGAGCTAATTCTTATTATGAGCCCGATAGTCTCCACATGTTCAAGATATACAATGCCTATTAATTAATTAAGTTACTGACAACTCCATTAATTAATATCTCATCTGAGAGTAGTACCACTCAACCTCATTATCATGCCAGAATAAATCCACATGCAGGATTTACATGATAATCCTTATGAGCTCTTCAGGGGGACATCATCAACCTATGACAGTCACAGATTCCTTCTACAATCAACAACACACCATAGAGACAACACTATTTCTCAACTCACCGAGTTTATTGATTTAATTATATATAAATTTCACCCACTGATGAATCAAAGAAATACATACTGCCTTACGTGTCGAGGTTATTGTATAGGGATTAAGAGCAAGAACATCCATAATAACAGAGATCAAGTTCTTCTATAAATCAGTATAAGTCGAACGATCTCAAGTGGTCCTACTCAATACACACAAAGTGCACTAATGTGATTTTATAGCCAAGACAAGCTAATACCAAGCCACACTACAACCATCCCGATAGAGAGTCCCCGTCTATCTTGGTTGTGAGCATCTATTTATACTTTATAAGGAAATCGATAATATGATCTTCCGCTTGTTGTCGTACAATATAAAGTAAGTGGACTATTGCATCGTGCATATAAATAAATTATAAGACGCAATCATTTGATCATATGATTCTCATTTCAAATTAATTGTTAACGTATTGTTCATACAAAAGCTAGACTTTTAGTATACAATCCAACATGATTTATCGTAGGGAGGTTGGACAAATTCTTCAGCTTCAAAAAGAGAAAGCATAACATCATATATAAGGTGACCGAAGGGAAAATTGTCATCCCAATGGAGCTAACGAGAAATGTGATGGAAATGCAACTAAATCTTGTCGATGAAATCAAAAGGGAAATCAGTAAACTCAAGGAAGGAATGGCTAAGACCATGTCTTGGATTCATATCAGAGCAATTCGGATCCTCATCAAAGCAACGTTCAAAGAAGGTATCGATACACCAATAGATATTGCAATCTTTGATAAGAGGATCAAGAATACAAGATGAATCTCAGGGAACCTATATGCAGGCAAAGTGACATCCTACATCTACCCAAGGATTATCTACAATCTGGCGTATAATGATTTCAGGAGGGCACTCACCATTCATCAAGATTTCAAAAACAAAGACTTGATGAAAGAAGGGAATAAGCCTTACTCTATCACTTATAGTATCTCGTATGCTCTGTCCAACGCCCATCATTCGGATCTATTCAAAATGAAGAAGTATATTGAAATACCAGAAGTGTTTGAGAGGGTTGTAATGAGAGTGTAAATTTACATGTTTTGGGCTTTGATTTGCGTGAAAATGGAGTACGATTTAGTCTTTTATTGAGACAAATCGGTACGTTTATGGAAAAAGTCACGAATCAAAGGATAGAAAGGCTATTTGAGCATATTTATATAGGAAAATAGGTGAAAAAGACTCGGAATTGAAAGATACAATTTTGGAAGCGAGATTAGAGTGTTGTTCGACCAACATCAGTTTGGTCAAACAGAGGGTGACAAGTTGAGCAGATTACCGAAACCCATCCAGAGAAGTAGCTCAACTTGGAGGTGTTGCTCGACCAACATCGTCTTGGTCGAGCAGATGAGAAGAAGTCGAACAAAGTGAACAAAACTTACAGTGAGCTCGTTCGACTTGACGGGCTTGCTCGATCAAGCATCAATGTAGTCGAGCAAGAGCAGTTTGGTCGACCAGAATGCTAAAATTATCCAGAGAGCTTGCTTGAGTTGGAGGCCTTGTTTGACCAGTATGCCTTTGTCGAACGGCGTGTCACTGATGCTATTTATGATAATTCCGGATGTCTTTTACCAAATTTGACGTATGCTTCAAGCAAAGGCATATCCTAAGCCCATAAAGAGGTCCTATGAGTATAAAAGAAGAGTTTTCGTAGGAGGAAGAAAGACACAACACAAGACAACACACATTCTCCTTCATCCACTATACCCTACCATCATCCGAAGGGGTCGTGAGAGAGGTTCGTCTGGCGAGTCAAGTAAGATCATACCAACTAGCCATAATTGTTCCTAGATCAATCATGGGCTAGAACCACCATGGTAGTTCTAGAGTTATGAAAGTTTTATGAGTTAATCGAATTTTCATGTGTAAACTCCATACAACACTACTTGTGGTTTATTTTATATAAGATTGTGCTTTTTCAATTCATACTCATGGTCATTTTGTGCATCATTAACTGTTATATAGAGTCTGAATACATATCTTGGTTATTGATTGAGTGCGTTCACCGCTGAGCAGGATTGTATGTTATAATTCTAAGTGAAGGGATTCCAAAGTCTTATTAGAAATGTCTTATATAGATACTTGTTAATTGAATCATATTCGGGTTAATAAGTAGGATAAAGAGTATAACTTTATACTTTCTTCATCCTAGGAAAGATTGCACCCCTTTCCTGGCACGGAGATTAATAAAGTGGTGACTTTTAGGGGTATTATGGTATTTTTTTGGTAATAAATAAATGATAAAGTATGTTATGTGTGTTAGGTAGGGGTGGTTTTTTTTGTAAATAAAGTATATATGGAGAAGGGTAATTGTGTTTGACTGTTTACTTTTTTAGGAATATGCAAACTTTTGTAGGATAACCCAAAATAAAAAATGTGTCATCTTTCCTGGAACGGAGGGAGTAGTGCCTAAAAAGGGAGATCAAATCGGGTTAGAGTACTAAGTGCACGGGAAATAATTGATTATGATAGTACCTAGAAAGGGGGTGAAGTATACGACTTGCTCCGAGGATATTCACACGTGTCATACGCTTGCTTACTTGAGTCTATAGAGTATGCTTGCATGGTTTAGTGATGCATCCATGAACCACAAGGTAGAGTCGGGCATTAACACATGGAAAGGAAATTAATAAATAAAATTGGATTACCTAAAGAACTACTCTCTTACTTACTTGATCACCACCAAAATTTCTCTATTACTTGCTTAATTACTTTACTATTTCAATTTATGTTATTTAGTTTCATAATCAAACCAACTCAAATTTACCAATATAATCTTAGTTGACTAGAATATAATTGAATTGATAATAATCCGTCCTAGGGTTCGATAATCACTTGGTCGCCTATCAAGACTACAATTGATATTCTTATACTTGAGGATTAATTTTGTGTGTTGAGAAAATGCTCATCAGGTTGCATGTGCAACCAGGCCAAAAATAATAGAGTTAACGCCAATCCACGACATAGATTTATGAATCAAGGATAAGCCAGTCTGGAGTAGGCAAGACAGCCTCGGATTCGAGCAGAGAAGGATTTCTTTCCAAGAAGATAGAATGATCAGTGAAAAATAGAGAAAGAAACCAATCGTGGAGGTGATCCAGGAACCAAAAAAGTTCACAAATAAAGGTGAACTGAAATGCCCAGAAGGATGGAGAGGAGTCGAAGTAATATTCGATATCACTAAGAAGGAAAACTATATTCCTTGTGATGTCTTGTATTATCTTCAACAACCAACAATTGGGAGATACCAAGGACAGCTCAAACTTGGTGATCTTGAGCTGATAATCGAGGGAGTTGCAGGAAGATTCCCAGAACAACTAGTGCTGGGATTGGAGTCTCTCGAGGATCACAAACCTTGGAAACAACTACAAGATAGAATGGAATTCATGGTGAAAAGAAAAAGATACAAGGTGTACTAGTAGAGGTTCGGGCTTATAAGCTCTGATCTACCCATGACCACAAGTCCATTTTCAATATATATCACCATTGGGATGATATATAAGGAGCATCGTGCAGAGTATTTTACGGCATACATCGATTCAGGAGCCGAAATCTGCACAGCAGAAGAAGGAGTCTTCCCTAAAGACTCAGGCGAAGAATTGTCAATAGTACTAGGAAAAGATTTCTCTCAAAGGGTACTAATTCTTAAAATATGAATAAAGCAAGCGGAAATCATGATCGAAGGAGCAGATCGTACCCTGTGGTACAAGGTGAAAACTCCACCAATGTATTTTTACGACACTAGAATGGACATTCTGTTAGGAAATAACTTTCTACAGATATTCAAGCATTTAACCCAAGAAAATGCAACAATAAGACTTATTTTCACAACCCTTTGTGAACATAAGTTGATCGCACCAAGACTGCGTAATGCATTTCAAAGAAAAATGTCAATCGGATTTCACAGTAAGCGTGGTAATGAAGGAAAACTTAGCCATCCGAAGATGAATGATCGAAGGAGATATGGCGAAGCAGTCCTTCAGATGAAAATCGAGACTAGAGGAGGATGGAAGATGGAGAAACTAAAGAGAACACAATCCACCTTCTTAAAGCAAGCTTGGGAGAAAGTCTACAGAGAGACGTCACAATCGAAGAATAAACATCTTTGGAGGACGTCAAGAAGAAGATACAAAGGAACTTCAATGAGGATCCTCTAGCCTGGTGGGATAAAAACAAGCTCAAAGCTTCACTCAAAGTCAAAGAAAGAAATGAGCATGAGTTCGTGAGATATAAGCCTATTTTGATGAACCAAAATGATCGAGAGGATATGCAGCAAATACTTAAGGAACATCTGGACCTTAAGTTGATATCACCAGGAGTATTTCCATACAGCAGTCCAGGATTTCTGGTTCGAAATCATGGATAAGTCAAGCGGGGAAAGCCGAGACTTGTGATCAACTATAAAGGGATCAACAACATCTTGGAGTTTGATGGATACTAAATACCAAGTAGAGAACACTTGGTCAATTGTATCAAGAATGTCAAGGTATTCGCAAAGTTCGATTGCAAATCTGGGTTCTACCAGATTATGATGAAAGAAGAAAGCAAGAAGTTCACAGCCTTCTCCACACCACAAGGTCATTATATCTAGAATGTCATGTCTATGGGCTTGGCAAACGCACCCCAGATATACCAAAGGAAGATGGATAATCTTTTCAAAGATTATTTCTCATTCATGTTTTTTTATGTGGACGACATCCTCATAACCTTAAAGAACATGAAGGAGCATTTGGCGCATTTGGAAGTATTTTCAGAAGTATGCCACAAGGAAGGATTGGTGCTTTGGGAAAAGAAGGTAGTAATAACAACAAGACATATCGAGTTTCTTGGAGTCGAGATCGATGAGTCCAAAATTATTCTACAACCACACATTGTAGAAAAGGTCCAGGGATTTTCCGAAGATCTCAAAGACAAGAAACAACTCCAAAGTTTCTTAGGAGTTGTTAACTTTGCTGGTATGTTCATCAACAATCTAGCGCAAATCTGTTGAAAAAAGATGCTGAATTCAAATTGAAGGAATCACACCAAGCAATGGTAAAACAACTAAAGGAGGTTTGCAAGAAGCTCTCCAAGTTAGCTATAACAAATGACAAGGATGAATTGGTACTCTATACAGACGCCAGTGACCATTGGTGGGCAGCGGTTCTAACCAAATCCACACCTGAAAGAGAAGTGTCATGCAGATATTGTAGTGGACTCTTTGCAGAGAATGAAGCAAAGAGGTGGCGCATCAATGAAAATGAGTTCTTTGCGGTTCGAAAGACGTTCAAAAATGGCCGCTATTTCTTCTCGCGAAGAAATTTATTCTTAAAATTGATAATATAAGCGCCAAAGCCTTTTTGAAAAATAAAATTGAATCTAAACCGGAAAAGGCTAGACTATTAAGATGGCAAGCAGAATGCCAATATTATGATTTTAATATTGTCATTATTAAATCTGTTGATAATGTTTTGGCAGATTTTTTGACGAGAGATGGAGGGAGCTGAAATAGACTCAATCCTGATTGTTTCAAGGCACCTGATGGACAACCTTGAGTTGCTCCAAAGGGAATTCAAGAATCTGGCACTCAATGCAAAACGTGCTGGAAGAATACAAGAGAGTGATCAGACCAAAGTGTCTAATCGCATACGAGATTGCATTCGCAACAATACGAGTCTATTCAAGTCATTACGAGAGCCACTCATCCGGGTTGTTGATAGCAATAGCAATCGACAAAATGAGAGTAGTCGAGAATGGGGCTCTAAACCCGAAGCAAGGGATTCAAGTACCATTTGCACAAGTCCTAGATTGGAACCTCCAAAAGAGGAACCAGTCCAAGAAAAAATTGAAGACCTGGAGTCACATCTTGAGTCGACGAGTCAACCCAGCACCTTTGGGGTCAAAGAGGGAGAGATCAACCTTAGGCCTATGACGGGCACTGCTAAGGTTGGTATTAACTTAGCTGATTTCTCTTATTGGTAGGAATATTAGGCCAGCTGGGAGAAATTGAACACCAGATAAGAAATTCATTTCTCCGGGTAGATATATCTGGGAAATATCCCCGAGTTTAGATGCGAGAGGGCTCGAATCCAAATGATGTGAATCAATGGTATGATTTTGTAGCGCTAGCTTCAATATATACTGTTGCACCAGGCTTTCCAAAACTTTTAAAATTGCCAGAGTGGCTAGGAAAAACAGTTTTTAAGGCATGGGAAAACAACGCAATACTATCCAGAGGTTAGTATTGGAGCTCTACTTCACCAGTGCTGCTCCAGAACCAGTCGGGAAAGGCAACCACGAGGCTTTCCATTTCATCAAGCTAAGAAGACCTGATGTCTCAGCATAAAATAGGATCAAGGAGTTTTCTGGGAAGGAACCAGTCTTGGTTTCCACATTTTCTGAAGAGCAGATCTCTACACGAAGAGCGATGGGTTTGTACGGCTGCATTAAAGCAATAGTGGAAGTAAAGTTCCCATTCAAGTTCGAGCACAAGTCTTTGAATGAGTCTTTTCTGTTGAATACTTTAACAGGGAAGAAGACAGGATTTACGGAGAAGGCGTTCCATGAAAAACAAGATCTTCTCTGGAGAAATAAGATTCGGGTAGTAAACAAACTCATCGAAGATATTGTAACATGACCCATTTTGAGCAATTGACAAACAAAGTATGCACAAGCTGTTCCACCCAAACAAAATCAGAGTTTGGAAAATGAATAAGATTAGGCATAGGAATGATCAGAACTGCTGAACCACCCTCAACAAAAGAGACACGTGGAAAGAAGAGGGTAAAATCTCTTCAGATTACCCAAGAGACAGGAGAATCATCAGGCACCAAAGAAGACAAATGACTCTTCAAAAAAGCAAAGAGCCAAATGACTTTTCTGAAAGGATAAGAGGACATGTGACCGACAAGAATGATGGCTCACAAGAAGGTATCCAATAAAGAGGAGGGACCAGCCAACCACTAAAAGAGACCAAAGGAAGTGGACCTGGCCGCTAAAAAATAAGAGCATCCAATGCAGCCAGCAGAGGAAAGCATCCAAGACATGTGACGTAAGCAGTGACGTCACAAGAAGTATGAAGGCTTTGGAATCTGGATTTCAAGTCCACAAGCCTCTATAAATAGAGAGTATGAGGAAACAGAAGGCATCGACCATCACCCTCTGTTTTCTCTTCCAATAAACATTGTAATCTCTTTATTTTCTTTGTATGAGTGTTTCTGTTCCAGCTACCATAGGTAGCTAAAGGAGTTATCTCCTCTTGTTTGGTGAGGATGAGTGTGTAATAAATTTCTACATTCAATAAATAAATAATCTTGGGCTACTGCCCACATGTAACCTTCCATTTTATTCTGCAACTTTAATCTCCATACTTTCCGACGAGAAACAGTAGCAGTATCCTGTGTACCCGGTGTAGGAAACGAACCAGGGTTGAGCTGAGATCCGCTGAAGGAACGGGATTGAACCATCACACTGCGGAGTGCGTGGTTGGCTGTGAGGAGCAACTGTAAAACCTCTTGAATACCCGGTGGATTAACTGTCAAAAATGTACTATTATTATTTCAAGTTAGTTAGTTATGAGAATAATATTGTTTAATTAATGTACAGAAGCATGTTGGGCCTGATATGATCGTAATGGACTATGTTTATTTTGAGGAAAAAGAAAAATGTTAAAATAGGAATTAAAATGGGTATATTTAAAGTTTTTACAACATTTTGTAAAAGGGTAAAAAATGGGGAGGAATAGTGAAGAGTCGCCCATAGAAGTGGCGACTTTACGTATTTTAATAAACTAACCACAAACTACCATATATAATTAAATGAGATTTAAAAATACCATATTTAATTAAATAAGCCATGGTCTATAGTTTGTTTATTATTTTTATTTATTACTTCCTCTATCGGTACAAAATATTCATTTTATTATTTTTTGCTGTTAATCCAAAAGTATTATTTCTCATTTTTACTAAAAAAAAAGACGCATATGACCCATCACATTTCTCTTAAACAACTATTCACTATAAATAAAATAATAATACTCTTTAATTCATATTAAAATAATAGTTTGTTTATTATTTTTATTTATTACTTCCTCTATCGGTACAAAATATTCATTTTATTATTTTTTGTTGTTAATCCAAAAGTATTATTTCTACTAAAAAAAAGACGCATATGACCCATCACATTTCTCTTAAACAACTATTCATTATAAATAAAATAATAATACTCTTTAATTCATATTAAAATAATAATAGTAGTTGTTTTTGAACCGGTCGAATGAAGTATATTCTTTTATTATAGTTTTAAATTATCCTTTTACATTTAAAATGAAATGATTCAACAATATATGAAAGTGCAATACTCCCTCCGACCACTTATAATGTATTTATTTGCTATTTACATGTAAATTAAAAAGTCTTATTATTATATGTGTAGTGGTAGTTATATTAGAGGGATGTGGTGAGTTAATTGTAGCTTCTTTTACTAAAAAGAAAAAATAAATACTTTTAAAGTGACTGTTCAAAATAGTAAAATGAATAGTGGAAGAAATATTACTTACTTAGTTTATTTTAGGAGTTAAAAGTATCTATTATTTTTAGAATTTATTACGAGATGTTTTAGAAAAAAATTCTCAGCTTACAGTTATTTCTTTTTAGAAGCTCTATCACAATCTAGGATAATTAAGATTTTCATTTAGAAATTTTCTTTTCTTTTCTAAATATGCCCCTTACATTAGCTCGTTAAAAATTTTAATAATTAATTAAAATTAAATTATTTAATTTAGGGCTACTCATGATTTGAGTAGTGGGGGTGTCAACTAGATATTTCCAACTAATCAAATAAATTTGTCATAATTTAAAGGCTAACTCTAACCAAACGAAGATAACGTTTTTAATTAATATAATGGTGCACGTGTTAACTTGTTTAAATCCTCTCATTTATTTGAGTTTGAAACAAAGACTAGCAAATATTAAAAATTTATTTGTCTAATTTTAATAGACATCATATATTTTTTATATTTATAATTCTTATATATGGAGATGCGGGGATCGAACCCCGTGCCTCTCGCATGCAAAGCGAGCGCTCTACCATTTGAGCTACATCCCCTTTGACGTAAGTTTTACATTTTTAAATTTTTGTCTATTTTCTTATATTCCAAATTTATTTTAAGGCAGTGGTAATGATATTAAAGAGCTTGACATTTTCATGACCGATATGCAATGTTTTTAAATCAATATATGCACTCGGTTTTTTTATTTTAATTTAAAAAAAAAATAAAAAATTGATTCAAATTTTGTCTAAATATGTGTACATTTACATTCCCATTTCTTATTAAATAATGAGATGGATATGTTATTTTTTATTTAAAAATCGTGAAACCTCTCTATGACAAAAAAACCGCAGAATTGTCCTTAAATCAGTTTTAAGTCAACATTAGTGTATAAATTGCTTTAAAGTATTAGAGCATCCCAATGAGTTCTCTAATAAAGTTTAGAGAATATATTTATGAAATAGAAAGGATTATTTTGTTTAAAGCTTTCATTTAAATATATTTTTTTAACTATTTATTTTCAAATTAGGAATTTTAAAAAAATATACACATTTAATGCTATCAACTATAACAAGTAGTTTTTGCCCTCCAAATTGGAGAATGAAAACCATTATTTAAATTTAAATGTTAAAATGAAAGAGAACACTACTTTTAGATCATCACTCTTCAAAAGAATAACATCTTCTATACATAAACTTTTGGGATTGCTTAGAGATGTAAATTTTATCCTTCGGGTCGGGTTATCCGCGGATACCTGGGGTAATGGGTACGGGTAGGGTAGGCTTTATCGGGGTAACGGATAGGGTAATACCCGAATTCGATAAAAATTTTGCGTGTAAGGGTAGGGTACGAGTTCTCCTTTTATACCCGATTGCCCAATACTATATATTATACATATTATATTATATAATAGAAGTACTATATATATATAATTTTTAAATTACATATTTACATTATTTATTTAGTTTCTAATTAATAATACATTATTTAATTCCTAATTTATGTTTATGCTTAAAAAACTTTTTAATTTTGATGCGAGTAGAATCAGACAAGTTTGAGAAACGGCGGATATTCATTTAATATTTCATAATTGCGAGTACCCATTTACCCGCGGGTTATCCGCTTACCCGACGGGTATATTTGTACCCTACCCGATGTTCAATTTTAGAGTAATAAGGTAGGGTAAGGGTACGATAAATAGGGTATCGGATAGTATGTGAATTTGTCCAACCCATACCCTACCCGTTTACATCCCTAGGAATGCTTCAATGCATGTTGCCCTCAATTGTTGGATTTGGTTCACAATTCAATTCCAACTGGTATTTACCACTCAATTGTAAAATTCCAAGTAGTTCAAAATATACAACCACTCAAAAGAATAATAATATGGGGTTTGAACACACACACAATTATTAAACAAACAATTGGGAAACACATACTACCACTACAAAGCTCCTGATTACTTGGCTAATTTGAAGTACAAGACCACAGCAATAATAATCACCAGCAGTGTGATTATAAAACCAATGATCCACTTGTTTCGATC
This sequence comes from Pogostemon cablin, assembly GCA_023678885.1. Taxonomy (NCBI): domain Eukaryota; kingdom Viridiplantae; phylum Streptophyta; class Magnoliopsida; order Lamiales; family Lamiaceae; genus Pogostemon; species Pogostemon cablin. Next base: position 24,963,054 of record CM043001.1, on the reverse strand, counting down.
CATCCTTCTCGACATGTTAGTCATGATTCTCCTGCTTCTGCCGATGTTGTCGTCCACCCCATGCATCTGAAATCAATATCATAAAGAGTTAGTCTCCTGTGAACTGGATTTACGGTGTAAACTCTGTGGTCCCCCTTTAATTTAAACCCCTAGCAATACATAGAGTATATAGGAATGGAAGAGGGGACCACATGGTTTAGAGTAAGAAAAGACTCGGGTTCACATACTAAGCTATGTAAACCGGGTATATAAGAGTGTTTGTGTATCATAAAATGTTCAGGGAGCTAGTAAAGTTCCAAATGTTTAGTTAGATTAAAGGAAGATAACTGAAAACAAAGGCAAGTAAATGATTGGACCATGTTAGGTTGGGAGTGATTGACAACTTTATTTGATAAGAGAAAAAGGACAAAGGTAATGCTTCATTAGGTTTTAAGATTGAGAAAAGATGAGGAACGTTGAAGGATGAACCATACTGTGTTATTAGCATGTAAGAGAGACTCTCGCTGTTGATGTAAATCTTGGAGAAGTGATACGCCAAGCTCTTCTGTCTCCAGCATGACCTTTCGACTTTCCCTTATCCTGTTACTCGAGTTGTTTAATCTTTCAGTAGACACGTACAATCTATCTCTTTGATTTGCTGATACCTGCCATAACCAAAATAAACACGTTTGCATCAGTATGTTAAGGAGGGATAGAGTCTCCAATCTTATTTAATATTTCTAATGCAAGCTTAGAGAATCCGAGGCATCAAACCCAGAGTAGTTGCAGTAATTTTCTAAATTGATTCTCTTCAATAAATGATATACTATAATAAACAATGGAAACAAAAAAAAAATTAAACCACAATAGAAATATGTCAGCCCAAGTAATAAACATACAGCCAATGTATCAGCCATTCCTGCTTCCAGTAGCTCATCTCGAGCAGCTTGGTTCAAGTTTGTTGATTCAATTCGCTTTACTTCGCTTTTCAAATTGTTGAGATCAGATTTATATTCTCTCAGCTTAGCAAGAAGCACAGCCTTGATGTTTGGCTGCAAACCACGGGCCTCAAGATCCATTTTCCTGATCTGTACAATTATCAACCAGACTTAGAAAAAAAAATGCAAAGAAAAAAAGAGAAGAAGAAGCAAAATAGTTTATGGTTGATTTCTACCAAAGCCTCCGCTTGATCCAGTCCAGTTTTTATTTCAAAAATCTTTTGCTTCTTTTGTTCTGTAAAGAGTTGATAATATGATCATTAATACAATCAATTTTAAAGCAAGCTAACATTACACAAAACAACATTAGCAAACAGCATGAAATATGGTGCAGGACAGTACAGAAAAAGGTTAATGAACATGAAAAAAGTAAAATTATCTACACCAAAACTGATTACATTGCATATATACTAAGAGCAACCATACACGAGCAAAGACCCATTCTTGAGGTCAATACATATGCATACACAGAGAACTATCTTCATTCCTGCTCCACAGAGTTAATATTAGACAGGAAACAGAAATGTAAGAAAGACAACATATTAGAATTTCAGAACAATGACATAATAAAACCTATTCAGCTATATTGGCTGAAATACTAATGATGAAATGATAGAAAGTGAAACTGGTAGACCCTCATCATACATTCATGATTACTGCATCACATCTCCCAAAATCCAAAGATTTAGCCTCAGGAGTTGGCAGCAGCAAAAAAAAATTAGTAGTAACTAACGCATTCAAATCGCACAACAGATTTCCACTCAAAGCTGAAACAAAATCAATACAACCACAGATTTTCAGCTTAATTTGTCATAACTTAACAATAAAGAGTCAAATAAATAAGATGCCCAAACGAAGGCAGCAACGAGCAGATGTCGAAATACCAGCAGATCGGCACATAAAGGAAAAAGAAATTTGCCAAATTGAATTGGGATTTGGATCAAACCTCCATCAAGAAGGTTCGCCGATGCGCACTTCTTCGACAGATTCGCAGAGAGTTCGCAGTATTGCTTTTCGTAACCTTCGAATACAGCCGCCATCGCACCTTTCTGGTGTTAAAATGAAAAATCATTCCCGGATAGCACTAACAAAATCCAAGATCCACACAAAGCGATTCAATTGAAAGTATTAGATCAAGAACAACACAAAATTAACCTGGAAAATCGGGTGGAAACTGGCAAATTACAATCCGATTGAGGAGAAGAGGGAGGAAGAAGTATGGTATGACGGCCGGCGGTGATTGGCGAAGGAGGGGGAGAGAGAGACGCCGGTGGGGGGTGGAGGAAGAAAGGGGTCGTCTTTGGGGTGGAATTGAAATTTTCTGAAATAACCCTTTTTTACCCTTTCAGTCAGCAATTTGCCAATATGTGGTTTATACTGAATTTATCAGTATCTTAAGCAAAATACTTTATGTAACTTGTGTTGAAAATAAATTTTAAATAAAGTGTAATTTATCGTTACTAATGATTAGGTTTAGTGCGTTTCACGTTTTTGGTATGTTGTTATTATCATATAGCAATATTTAATATAGATTGTTCGTTATTTATACATGGGATATTCAGACATTGTTCCTTTTAATTAAGATTGATTTTCGCAGTTATATTAATTTGATTTAAATGTGTTGTAATATTTTAAATTTATTTTGCTCTAATATTTTTTTTCTTTCTCCTATTTAATTTTATAAGAGTGTATATTGGGTGCACCCGAGCCCATATGTGTATGACTTTTTATTCTAGTTTGTATACATATTTTGTAATAAGTGTATACATTTTTCACATTAAGTTTTTCATTAAAAAAATAACATTCATATGTGTATAATTTTTTATTCAATAGTGTATACATGTTTTTTTAATAATTGTATATTTTTTACACTCAATTTTTCATTAAAAAAACTAACAATTAAATTATATACATTATTGATCATAATTATATATATTTTTGATTATATTTATATATGGATGCGTGCACATTATAATTAGCCTTTTAATAAAATAATTTATCAATATGGAATATATAATAACAAACCATCCACTATTTTTAGCTTAAAAATTTTCTTCTTCTGCAGATTCAATAAATCGAAGAAAAGGTTATTCTCTCTCCGCGCCCATTTCCGTTATGATTCAAAGAAGGCCCAATTTTTTTTTTTGCAAAATTCAATTAAAGGCCCAAATAGATATGTAACCTGAATAAAGCACATAATAAACAGACTAAGCCCATAGAATAGGTCGATCTCACTTGAATAAATTGACATATAAGCTTATACTCCCCTTTATACTTCATCCGTTCAAAAAATTTTTCTCACTTCCTTTGTAATTTACAAAGAGGGTGTGCAAAAAATTTCAGGGAGGGAGTATTTATTTTTCACATCTAAAAGTAATAATAAAATCTCTAGTATAAAAATATTTTCAATATACTTTATTTAAAAAATTTTCATACTCACCACCACACATAATTTACTTTACAAAATAAAAATCAATAAAATTTGTTAATTTTTTTTAAACATGATGAATAACCGTGAGTATTGAAACGAGGTGGAATGAGTATATCCGAAGCTTTCTATATTTTTAAAGCAAGAAATGTTTTGTTAGAGTTGGTGTGAAATTTTCTATTACATGATTCACAATATAAAATGTATTATTAAAATATAACCTAATATGAAACATTAATTAACGCTTTTAAAAATAAGGTATCGATTTATTTTTAACTAAGTTGAAAGAAAAGAAGCATCTAGTAGTCTGAGATGGCTAGAGAGAGATGGCTGGAGAGAGAGGGTGAGGAACAGGGTAGGATTTAGAAAACCTTCCGAGAGAAATCCAGTATTCGCAGCTAAAAAAGTTGGTTTTAACAACAAATTTAGAGAGGTAGGTGTGATGACATTCTTCTTTAGAAAGATGGACATTGAGAAAATAATTTGAGGAAGTTGCAATGGTGCTTGTGCAAGAAAAAAGACAAGAAATTTGTACCAGAATTTGAGATACATGGGAGACGACCTTGTCCTCATCAAAAGACAAGAAAACCAGAAAATAACATTAGAAGAAGTAGATGAATGGAAGAATTTCTGGTTTTCATGGCTAACAACTTGGACAGAGGAGGACTTGTATGGTATATATGGGCCATCAAATTCTTTCAAATCGCAAGCGCCGAGATCAAAATGTCCACACCAATCAAATTCTCAGCAAACAAATGTCTCCTGATTAACGTGGAAGAAAAAGAATTCAAGATTAGAATAGTAGAGAAAGCGATCCAATCATGGAAAAAGAGCATCAGTTTGGTTTCAATCGGCTATGTTAGAGGATGTTGGGCACGTTGGGCCTTGTGGCCCAATTGGTCTTCATTCTCTAAGTATTGGGCTTGGCCCATTGCTCTACACTTTTTGCCCTTATCAACCCCAATTGTGAGCCCTACCAAGGTGTGGGTGGAATTTTGAATTATTGTGTGAGTTCAACGGGAATCTGAGCACCTCGCGACGCCACCACCTCTGGCGATGCTTCGGTGATGAAGACGACCGGCGAGACGACGAGGACGACTGCATCCACCCAACAGAGGAGAAAGAAGTGGATAAGTCAGTTATGGCAGACATTGTGGTGGGTAACACGTCGGCGGGGACAGCGGCAGAGGGATCAATCAAGGCGGCAGAAGGGTGGAACCCTAGATCGAACTCCGATGGACATATTAATTATTATATAACCGTTGAGAAGCCCCAAAACATTTGGAATAGCATAAATTCGGCAACGGGCTATGACACATACCAGCAGGCACCGCTAAATTTTAAAAATCTTGGCCAATATGTTTCCCCCAGGATGGGAAGAATACATTAGAACGGCTGGATTGATAAATGGACCCAATATGGACAAAGTCCAGTTAACTTCGGAGCAACAAATATCAGGCCCAATTATAGAAGAAAATCTCCCAACAAAGGTAAGCCCAAAGAATGAAGAAGCCCAACAGAGAGAAAGGACCGAGATTTATGGATCATCAAGTCAGTGTTAGAAGGGGAAATAGAAAAAGGAAAGAAAGATAAGACCGATCCAACACAGTCTGGCAGACATACAGGAGAAGAAATTAAAAATCATGGTTCCTCCTGCACAGAAATAAGAGAAGAAGAAGAGAGAGATTACTAATTCCGCGATAAAGAAAAATTTGAGCAATATGAAGACAAATATGTTGGGTTTATCCGCCCAGGGAGCCGGGCCCACTCAATCCGCTAGCATGATATTGTCCGCTTTGGGCCGCCCATAGCCCGCACGGTTTTACCACTCTGAGCATCACGCTCAAAAGGCCTCATGCTAGGGAGAGTCCATCCCTCATTTATAAACCTCTCGCCAACCCCACTTCTAACCGAAGTGGGACTTTGGTTGACACCCAACCAACATTTCCCCCTCAAACAAAGTCCCGCAGCTAGACCATCCAGTTTGAGGTCCGAACATCCCACCAACCCCGGGCTGGGCCGGTTAAGTCTGGGGTCTGGCTCTGATACCACTTGTTGGGTTTATCCGCCCAGGGAGCCGGGCCCACTCAATCCACTAGCATGATATTGTCCGCTTTTGGCCGCCCATAGCCCGCACGGTTTTACCACTCTGGGCATCACGCCCAAAAGGCCTCATGCTAGGGAGAGTCCATCCCTCAATTATAAACCCCTCGCCATCCCCACTTCTAACCGATGTGGGACTTTGGTTGACGCCCAACCAACATTTCCCCCTCAAACAAAGTCCCGCAGCTAGACCATCCAGTTTGAGGTCCGAACATCCCACCAACCCCGGGCTGGGCCGGTTAAGTCTGGGGTCTGGCTCTGATACCACTTGTTGGGTTTATCCGCCCAGGGAGCCGGGCCCACTCAATCCGCTAGCATGATATTGTCCGCTTTGGGCCGCCCATAGCCCGCACGGTTTTACCACTCTGAGCATCACGCTCAAAAGGCCTCATGCTAGGGAGAGTCCATCCCTCATTTATAAACCTCTCGCCAACCCCACTTCTAACCGATGTGGGACTTTGGTTGACACCCAACCAACATTGGTATCAGAGCTTTGGTTAGGCAGAAACCATGGAGGGTATTGGTTCTATGATTAAGCTGAATGCTGAGAATTATTCTATTTGGAAGCCTATGATGGAGGATTTACTTTACTGCAAAGATTTGTATGATCCTATTAGTGGGAAAGATGATAAAGAAGCCAAGCCAGAAAAAATGGATGATAAAGTATGGGAAAAGCTTGGTAGAAAGACAATTGCTACAATCAGGCAGTGGGTAGATATTAGTGTATTTCATCATGTGGCTACGGAGACCAACCCAAGGGAATTATGGAAAAAATTGCAGGAACTGTATGAGAGAAAGAATGCACAGAATAAAGCTTTTATTATCAGAAAGTTAGTGAACTTGAAGTATAAAGATGAGAGTTCTGTGGCAGAGCACTTGAATGTATTTCAAGACTTGGTGAATCAGCTTTCTACCATGAATATCACATTTGATGATGAAGTGCAGGCTTTATTTTTATTGAGTTCTCTACCTGATAGCTGGGAGACTATGGTGGTGACACTCAGTAATGCAGCTCCGAGTGGAAAGTTGACATTGAACATGGTCAAAGAAAGTATGTTTAATGAAGAGACTAGAAGAAAAGAAGTAGGAGCCAGTTATTCGTCGCAGGCACTTATTACAGAAAACAGAGGTAGAGGCTGGAGAGGAGGACACAAAGACTATAGGTCTAAATCCAAGGAGGAATTCAAGTGTTATCATTGTGGTGGACCCAACCACTTGAAAGAAATTGCAGAATCTGGAAGGAAGAAAAAGAATTGAATCAGAAAAAGTCAGAGGATAAGAATACAGCAGCCTTTGTCACGCACTACGACGATCATGATACTGTAGTTTGTGTGAGCGATGAATGTTTTCATGTGGAAGATCCCGATGTTGAATGGATTGTTGATTCGGGAGCTTCACATCATTGTACTCCAAGGAGAGAGTTGTTTACAAGCTACAGATCAGGAGATTTTGGTCGCTTGTTCATGGGAAACAAGAGTGTTGCACCTGTAGTTGGTGTTGGCGACATGGTTGTTGAGACTAAGTTGGGACACAGACTGACTTTGAAGAACGTGAGACATGTCCCAGAGTTGCGCCACAACTTGATTGCTGTTAATGTTCTTGACAGGGAGGGGTTCGAGCAAAATTTTGCAAATGGTAATTGGAGGCTTACCAAGGATTCTTTGCTTGTTGGCGAAGGGAAGCTTTTTTGTACGCTCTACAGGACAAAGCTAAGGATTGCTCGGGACCAGTTATTAGCAGATGTTGATGATTCATCTCCGAATTTGTGGCACAACAGACTTGAGCATATTGATGTGAGGTACCATTGGCCTAGAATGGTGCTAGAGAAGCAGCTTATGAAGCTGGAGAAGATTCACACTGACAGGAATCTCGCGGGTATGATGACTAAGGTAGTTACCTGCGAGGAGCATGAATCGTGTGCCGAATTGGCCGGCATGAGCTCGAGATAAGTGTGATCTTGCAGCCAACTATTTGGGGAGGGGGAGATTGTTGGGCTTGCCCCAAATAGTAATTGGCCCAATTGAAGAAAAGAAGCCCAATATCTTCAATAATTAATTAAATGGCCCAAGAACCCAATTTTGGGTTGATTTAAATTGTTGGAGGCGTGAGTTCTCCACTTACAGAGAAGAAACATACAGAATAGAGGGGAGAAGCAGGGGAAGGAAAGATGGAAGAGGGTTTCGGGAGAAAATACCCAATTTGGAGGTCCGTTTCTTCACCGTTTCACTTCAAATTTCAAGGGGGAGTTCGTGGCGACGTTCTCTACACATTGATCGGAGTGGATTTCGTAGAAACATCTCCAAGGGGTGCAAATGAGAATCGGGTGACACGTATTCTATTTGTGCTATTTTATTCTCTTTTCTTCCATTGTTGTCTTGTATTCCAAGAGGGGTTCTCTTGAGGCTATTCTGTTGATTCTGTGATTGTATTCCCCTACTAGTGATAGGGATGGTATTCCCCTAATTCTGATAGGGAGTGGTATTCCTCTACTTGTGATAGAGATGGTATTCCCCTACATGTGATAGGGAGATTGAACTGTGTACTTTTGTGCATTAGTGGATTGTTTCCTGGACGAGAGGTCCCGTGGTTTTTACCCTCAGGTTGAAGGGGTTTTCCACGTTAAAATTTCTGGTGTTGATTCTGCATATATTTTTCCTGCATATTTAATTGATTTGTGATTTCTGCGATATTTGAGTGGAATGATTTGTGCATTGATATAATCTGGGATATATTGTGTTTCCGCTGTGCCGAATATATCATTGTGTATTGTCTGTCCTAGTTGAATAGGACCCCATTCCACAACAGTGGTAAGTCAAATGGAAACAGGTTTGTACATACAGAAGAAGAATTCAAATAAAAGCGGAAATAGCGGGGAAATGAGAGAACATGCAAGGAAATTATCAAAGAAACAAGAGAAAAATAAGAGAAGATGAGACTTAAGGAGTTCTTGGCAGACCTTTCGTCACCCAGAGAATTGAAAGAGAATGCAGTTGAAACAAGAAAGAAGGGAAGAACCAACGTGAACCATAAAAAGAATCCCACAAGAGAAGCCGCTGAAGAAATATGGAAATTAGGAAAAAATATGGGTATCATTTCGACAGAAAATGAGGAAAGAGTGGTGACAGAAATTCAGAGGAGATTAGAAGAAGAAGAAGAAGACAAAGACTAGAAGAAAGGCAACTATGATCAGGAGATCTCAAGTACGTATAACAATGAAAATTGTTAGTTATAATATTTGTGGCATTGTTCTAGGAGTAAAGTGGCGGATGTGAGAAAGATAATTAAGTCACATAAAGCAGATATATGTCTCATACAAGAAACCAAAAAAGAGAAAGCAGATGAGGTTCTATGATTTGCAATTTGGGGAAACAAAAACTGTCAATGGACTGTAAGGGATTCTGAGGGTAGATCCGGAGGCTTAATTTCTATTTGGAACCCAGATGTATTCCAAGTTAGTAGTGAATGGAACATGAGCGGGGCAGTAATTGTGAATGGTTATTGGGGTACAGAGAGGATTGAGGTGTGCATCGTTAATGTTTATGGCCCGTGTGAATTATCTGAAAAGGCAGATTTATGGGACAAATTAAAGATGATAGTTTCACAGAATCCAGAGAGATGTATTTGCATAGTGGGTGACTTCAATGTAATAAGATACAGGTTAGAAAAAAGAGGCAGTAGCAGCTCTTTCATTATGTGAGAAATTGATGATTTTGAAGATTTCATAAGAGAGGCTGACCTTATTGATCTACCACTTCATAGAAGATCATTCACTTACTATAAGTCGGATGCAAGCTGCAGAAGCCGAATTGACAGGGCTTTGGTTAACCACAGATGGATCAATGCCTGGCCAGAAACAAGGTTATTAGGCCTCAAGAGATCGGTATCAGATCACACACCATTGCTGCTAGAAAGCTCAGTAAAAGATTGGGGTCCGAAACCTTTTAAGACAATCAATGCATGGTTCTCGAATCAGGGTTTCAAGAAGTGGATTGAAGATATGTGTAACAACTATGAAATACAAGGCTGGGGTAGATATGTCCTAAAAGAGAAACTCAAGAAGCTGAAAACTTATCTAAAAAATGGAATGAGGAAAGCTTCGGGCGTATTGATAAGAACATTGAAGATAGAATTAACAGGATAGCAGAGCTTGACAGACTGGATGAAGAGAGAGTTTTGGAGGAGGAGGAAATCTTTGAATGAAACAAGATGAGAGCATATCTTATAAGTGACCTCAGAAACAAATCTAGTCTTTTAAGCCATAAAGCGAAATGCAGATGGTTAACAGGAGATATGGATTCAGCTTACTTCCACAAAGTAATTAATGGGAAAAGGAAAGCGAATGAGATAGTAGGCTTGACAATAGAAGGAAACTGGACAGAAGAAGTCAGAGAAGTAAAAGAGGGCACCAGAAAATATTTTGAAAAGCATTTCAAAGCAGAAAAAAGGGTCAGACCTAAAATCATAAATACACTATTCAGCAAAAAAATCACAGAACAGGAAAACAACAACATGCTAGTTTCCCCTTTTATTGAAGGAGAAGTGCTTGAGGCTCTAAAAGCTTGTGGGACTACAAAAAGCCCTGGGCCGGATGAGTATAATGGATTTTTCCTAAAAGAAACTTGGACTACAACCAAGAAGGACTTCATGCGGTTCTTCGAAGAGTTCCACAAGTATGGGAAGATCACAAAAGGGCTTAATCAAACTTTTATTGGATTAATTCCAAAAAAAAGACACCAGAAGGCATCAATGATTATAGACAGATCTCGCTCATTGGAGGAGTCTACAAACTACTCTCCAAAGTCTTAGCAAAGAGAATTAGCAAGGTGCTTGAATAAATAATCTCGTCGGAACAATCGGCTTTCATTGGTAAAAGACAAATGGTAGATAGTGTGGTGGCACTTAACCTCGTCATTGAGGATCTTAAATCAAGAGGTTCTTGTGGCTTCATTTACAAAATTGATTTTGAGAAGGCCTATGATTCAGTAGACTGGGAATTCCTAGAAGATATGACGAGAAAATTCGACTTCCACAATAAATGAATTTCATGGATTAAAGAATGCATCTCCACAGCAAGAGCCTCTATACTGATCAACGGGAGCCCCACATCAGATTTTGGCTTAGAAAGAGGATTAAGACAGGGCGACCCATTGTCCCTTTTCTTATTTCTTATTGCAGCTGAAGGAATCAGTCCACTCTTGGATAGTGCTGTTAACAAGAGACTATTCTTCCTTGTTCTAATCGGAGGCAATAAAATTCTAGTTTCACATCTACAATATGCCGATGATACGATATTTATTGGTGAAGACAATATTGCTAACATAACCTTCCTGAAGAAGTTTATGATGGTGGTAGAATTAATCTTTGGGTTGAAAGTCAATTTGAATAAATGCAACATTGTGGGAATCAACTCCAATAAAGATTCTCTCCTTGAGTATGCGCAGATTTTGAAGTGCCAGGTAAAGAAAATTCCATTCATGTACTTGAGTATTAATGTGGGTGTTTCTTATCGGAAAATTGCAGACTGAAAATACCTTATTGACAAGGTGAAAAGCAAGATACAAAAATGGAATGGTTCCAAATTTTCCATAGGAGGTCACCTAGTGTTGGTAAAATCAATCCTTAATGCTCTACCTATTTACCAATTCTCTGTCTATCGAGCTCCTATGAGTGTATTAAAAGCTCTTTCTAGCATGCAAACCTCATACTTTTGGGGGGGCGGTGAGCGAGAGAGATCCATCTCTTGGATCAAATGGGACAATATTTGTCATCCAAAGGAGTTTGGGGGTCTTGGGGTTAAGGATTTGGGATGTTTTAATATTGCATTGGTTGCTAAATGGATCTGGAGTGCATTGTCGGGGGAAGAGAGTCTGTGGGTCAAGATTTTAAAGTCAAGATGGGGAGAGAGCTTAGGTTTAGAGTGTCTTAGAAGAGAGGGTTTCCGAGTTCCAAAAATCAGGGGATGGTGGAGCACAGTACTAAATAGTTTGTCAGATGAGGGAGGAGGATGGTTCTAAAAGGGCTTGGGTAGAAAAGTAGGAAGTGGTGAGTCACCACTCTTTTGGGAAAATAATTGGGGAGAGGGTAGAAGGTTGAAAGATAAATTTTCTAGGCTTTATAACATTAGCTTGGATAGAAGGAAAATCAGAATTGGGGTTTTGAGTGGATGGAAAATGGGAATGGAAATTTAGTTGGAGAAGAAGATTTAGAGGTCTTGAGCCTAACATGTTTCTTGAATTCATGCAGTCTATTAACAGGTTCACACCAATACACAACCAAAGTGACAGATGGGAATGGAAGGAAAACATAAAGGACGGATGAAAGAGATATATGCCATGCTACTGAACAGGAAAGCTGCACCAAGAACAACTGTTATGGAGTCAGATGTGACAAAATTTACATGGTACAATGCTATCCCAAGTAAAGTTCAAATTCATGTGTGGAGATCACTCAGGGACAAAATCCCGACAAAGATGAACCTGCTACGAAGAGAAAGTTGGCCGGAAGGAATGGAAACGACAGGTAACATTTGCAATACTGGGATGGAGAATGTGCAACATCTATTCATTGAATGCACTAAATCACAGGATATCTGGGCAGACATTCTCCATTGGATAGGCTTCTATGCACCACTACCACTGGAGCTAACGAGGAACATGTTGACATTCGTGAATCTTCATCAGAATAGCAAGGTAAAAAAGATCATGTCGACAATTTGGTCATGCACAATTTGGACAATAAGAAAAAACAGGAACAAGCAGATCTTTTAGAATGTGGAATCGAACCTCAAAGAAACAATTGAGGAAATAAAAATCCGATCCTGGAGTTGGCTTATATGGAGAACTAAAAGTATTAATTGTGTTAGTTTTTCTAGTTGGATGAGAGAAAGCAAAATTATTTTTCTAATTGCTGGTTAAAATTGAGGATTAGAGTGATTATTTTATTTGTAATTTGTATGCAGGGTAAATCTCTTACTTTGAATCCTACAATAATAAAATTTCATTTTACCTGATAAAAAAAATTAACTAAGTTGAAAATTAGAATTAATTGTTGTTTGTGAAGAAATGATTTTTGAGTATGTCAATTTGAGAGGAGACTTGTGCTTTGTTAATAAACCTCCACGTGGAGCAATAATAACATTTCATTGACGTCTTCAACAGTATTATATTATTTTATAAAATATAGAAATGTAGTTAATAAAGTCGTTAATTTCGGTAAAACGAAGTATTATATATTAAGATTATCATTTTTATACTTTTAGTAATAATTACGGATGTCACTATTTATTGGCAACACAAAATTCATTTTGGTAAATAGTTTCTCAAATCTTGATTTAAAAGATAATAACTAGTTATTGTGGTTTATGATAAATCATTTTTACTTTTACATGAAAGTATATATTCTTATGATTTATTATATATTGTGGGTAATGATTTATTTATTCTTTTGATTTATTATCTAATTTCGTTATAAGGTTTTATATTTATTCTTAAAATCCAGTACTAATTTTTATGGTATGACTATATTTATAGCAGTATGGTTAATGATTTATTTTATCTTATAGTTCATGATATATGTTATCCTAATTCTTGATTTATCTTTTGATTTAGTATTACTAAAATATAATTGTTCTTTAATTACAATTTTAAATTATAAAAAGTGTTGAACCGATTAATTCTCGGGATGTATCCTTCCAAAATAATAACGGATGTATTAACGAAAAAAATCTGTCGCTAAAATCCATCTGTATTCTATGGAAAAATCAGTCGAAAAATTAAACATTTATAATTTAGATAAGGTTTCTATTCTATTAGTAATCCGATAGTTTCTTAATGCAACGAGTTTCGTCCAAAACAATTTTTTTTAACAACTTCCTCTCACTTTTTTTTTTTAATATAAATTTATTGAGCTAAAAATGTGGATTGTTGACATGTTTATTATTAAAAGAAATTTTGTGAAATGTTTATATATTTTAGTTAAATCAATTTTCCGCATCAAATTATGAAGGTCACCATCCTACACTTTTTGGGTGACATAATAGACCTAAAAAAATATTAGTGATAATGCAAATATTATATTGGCTGTTAACATCAAACTTTGTTTCTTCCCATACCCCTTGAAAGAATCGTTTTACTTGACCTCACCTAGTAACCTACCCAATAAAAAAAACTAGTATATAATAATAATAATAATAATAATAATAATAATAATAATAATAATAATAACTCTTATGACAGAATAGAGGGAGTATATTTTTGTACTGACTTAAATTTTTGAACAAAGTTTGTAGTATAACATTCTCTTAAAATAAAATTATGTGTTATTTTTTGATCAATTGTGATTTTTATGTAGAACATTCGTGTTGCTAGCTATATCATCTAAATATATTTGTTTATGCAATCAATATGAAAATAAATAAATAAAATAAAGACAGAAGCAGTCATCTCTGTTTGATAATTTAATTCTTAGTTAGCTATACCCCTACATTATAATTAGTTAACACTTACAAATGTTAATTTGTATTTGTTTGATTTTAAGATAATAACAAAAATGGTAGAAAAAGGCATCCACAATGGACATACAGAAAGCATCTCCAATCTTTCATACCTACTATAATGTAAAAAATGTGGATGAAGAAAAACTGTCTGCTTTCTCAATATATATTCTATTTCAAACTATTGGCCAGGTCAAAGCATAATAAAAAAGTATATCAATGTCATCAAATAGGTGAGAGAGATTGGCCACATTTGTAAGTAAAACAAGAAATAGTAATAAGAAACAAAAGTAGACCATTTCCTATAATATTGTGCATATAAATACAACCATATTCCAATCTAACACCATTAACACTCAACACAGAATGAAAACTCAACAAAATGGCTAGGAAAAGAAAGGCTGTTGACAAGTCCATGTTGGGTTCGTCATAGCGATCCGGGTGAATGCAGCGGAATTTAAAAATTTTCATAATTAATAAATCATATTTATTAAATACATGAAAAGGTTTCAACCCGAATGCTCACAAATGACTATAGGATCCGGTGTTAAAATATATTGAAAGAAATCTACGTAAAGAAAATTTTTACCCTCGTAGACTTTCTTCCAATTGATGTAAGGAGTGAGGGAATCAATTCACGGATTGTGGCTAAAACTCCGTTCTTCTCAATAAGGGATCCAAGTGTATCCCCTCTAAAGTAATCCACCAATTGAATGAACAACACAAATTTTATACTTTGCTAGTAGTATAAATCTTGTGAATTGAAACACCAAAATTGAATAAGCAAAAATTTCTAACTTGAAAGGAAACTATTTCCTTTCTTTCTTAAAACACAAAATGCCGATACTTTTTATCAAAAATTGGTACATGAAGTATAAACTTTTCTTCCTTTTAAAACATGAAAGTGCCAACACATGCATTTATGAATGTTAGAAAAAATGGTACATGACATGAAAAATTAATCACATTAATAGTGAGTGGACATGAATGCTATCTTTTCACTCCACTAACTTTAATCATACATACCACTAACACTTGCTAATAATGCATGGATGTCCCCCACTTTGTTTATATTAATTAAATAATCAAATTATTTAATTATAATAAATAGTTAACCATTTAACTATTATTCCAATTGATAAAAGTTGTTCATTCAAATTAAGGTGTGATCCTTTAGGTTCACTTCTAACTCTAGTAGTAGGCTTACAACATTTGTAACTTATAAATAACAATTATTATATTAATTAATCCAATTAATTAATCCACTTAAAATTAACTAATTAATTTCAAGAACCTACTAATCATGGTAACACCTAGCAAGTAGCGTGATCTTCTAGTGTTAGGTGAATAGCGAGTAAACCTGTAAATTAACGAGTGACATACACATACGGTCTTTCTAACAATTAATCTCCCGATTGAGTCTAGAGTAGGAATATTAGTCGAAACTCTACTAACTCAATAACTGTGTTTCTATTCCATGTTACAATGATTCATTGTGAATCTTTATTCTCATTGCCTTGGCCAAGGTCTTTGAATCATTAACAATGAAATACACAGGAGATTCTCTTGTCCTAGACAAGTGTTAGATTCTATCTTAGCCACACATAAGTCTCCATGTACATCAATATAATACCCAACATATCCCCTTTATGATTGCTAAACAATCAGAAGATAAATCTAAGTATTAGAAGAAGTACACAAAACTACCATGGTGCTTTAAGTCTAAAGACTAATCGTGTACTATCGTAATTAGAAAATTCTAATTTCGACATATCCAATAAGAATTTTCTACGGATCATGTTCGATAAACTTATTCTCTAATAAGTATCTACATATATGAATTTGTGTCACAACACTAATATTGATGGAATACAATATTCTCGTCCAACGAGCATTCATCATATGTACGAGTCTTTACTGAATTATTCTTTGTCCCATTTAGAAAAATTCTTGACTCGGAACTATGTTTAAGACCAAAGCTCTATGTATAAATTCCATGATCACCATCATATGCGTAACCATACATTTTAGCTTTAATTGGTCTAGGGACTTTATCTAATAATCATTTGTTATAATGCAAAAAATAGATAAATTAAAACAGCCTTTAATAATATAATTTCCAATGAGATTGTTTATATTCAAAATATAAAGAGTATAATTATCCAATCTAATTGGTGCGCTGGGCATACTACTCTAACAATCTCCCACTTGCCTTAGCTCCAATTACCCATATATTTAAGTCCCATCTTTTCAAGATGTTTCTCAAATATCTTTTGAGACAAAGGCTTAGTCAGTGGGTCTGCTACATTTTCTGCTGAAGCGACTCGATCCATAACGACATCGCCTCTCCCCATGATTTCTCTAATCAAGTGGTATCTTCTTAAGATATGCTTGGATCTTTGATGAGATCTTGGTTCCTTTGCTTGAGCAATGGCTCCATTGTTATCACAGTATATCATTACTGGATCAACAATAGATGGAACTATACCCAACCCTTGGATAAAGTTTCTGATCCAAACAGCTTCTTTTGCTGCATCTGATGCAGCTATATATTCAGCTTCAGTGGTGGAGTATGCAGTAGTTTCTTGTTTGGAACTCTTCCAACTTACTGCACCACCGTTCAAAGTGAATATATAACCTGACATTGACTTAGAGTCATCCACATCAGACTGAAAACTAGAATCAGTATATCCTTCTAATTTCAGCTCTCCAGGGCCGTATATCAAAAAAATATCCTTAGTCCTTCTCAAGTACTTAAGGATCATCTTGACGACCTTCCAGTGTTCTTCACCTGGATTTGACTGATATCTGCTCGTGACACTTAGAGCATGCGCGACATCAGGCCTTGTACATAGCATTGCATACATTATGCTTCCAATTGCTGAAGCATAAGGCACGCGAGTCATTCTTTCTCTTTCTTCAGGCGTCTTAGGAGACATAGCCTTAGAAAGTGAAACCCCATGACTCATTGGCAAGAATCCTCGTTTGGATTCTTCCATACTAAATCTCTTTAGTATCTTATCTATGTACATGGATTGGGATAGTCCGATCATTCTTCTAGATCTATCTCTATAGATCTTTATTCCTAGAATAAATGATGCTTCTCCCAAGTCCTTCATGGAGAATTGTTTAGACAACCAAGTTCTTGTTGACTGCAACATACCTATATCGTTTCCGATAAGTAAGATGTCATCAACATAGAGCACAATAAAAGTAACTGCACTTCTACTAACTTTCTTGTATACACATGGTTCATCCGGATTCTTTTGAAAATCAAACGATTTGATTGTTTCATCGAATCGAATGTTCCAACTCCTCGAAGCTTGTTTAAGCCCATAAATGGATCTTTGGAGCTTGCAAACCTTTTGTTCACTCCCACTGGATATAAAGCCCTCAGGTTGCTTCATATAGATCTCTTCCTTAACGTTACCATTAAGAAAAGCAGTCTTTACATCCATTTGTCATATCTCATAGTCATAATATGCAGATATAGCTAATAAAATTCGAATGGATTTTAGCATTGCTACTGGTGAAAAGGTTTCCTCATAGTCAATTCCTTGTTTTTGAGAATAACCTTTAGCAACCAGTCTTGCCTTATAGGTTGCTACCTCCCCATCAGCTCCAAGCTTTCGCTTGTAAACCCATTTGCATCCAATAGGAACTGTTCCTTCTGGTAGGTCTACCAAAGTCCATACTTTGTTAGAGTACATGGAGTCCATCTCGGATTGCATTGCTTCTTGCCATTTCTTTGAGTCAATGTCTGACATTGCCTCTCCATAGCTTCTTGGATCATTATCCAATAGGATTCCCTCTTCTTTGTTTTCTAATAACAAAGTGTACCTACTAGGTAACTTAGGTATCCTTTCGGATCTCCTAAGAGGTTGTGTATCAGATGTCCCAGTTTCTACTGGTTGTTCACTCACTGCAATTGGAAGGTTTGTTGTTTCTTGAACTTCTTCAAGTTCTACGAGTTTGCCATTTCTATCAGATAGAAATTCTTCTTAAGAAATGTAGCATTCCTTGAAACAAACACCTTTTGTTCCGAGATATCGTAGAAGTAATATCCAATTGATTCCTTTGGATATCCAACAAACTTATATATTTTGGATCTCATATCCAATTTATCTCCCATTTGTTGCTTCACGTAAGCATCACACCCCCATACCCGAAGGTATTTGTATGAGGGTGCTTTACCACACCACATCTCATAAGGTGTAGTAGGAACGGCCTTAGAAGGCACCCTATTCAATAGGTGAGCTGCCGTTTCTAAAGCATAGCCCCAAAAAGAAAGAGGTAATGATGTGAAACTCATCATAGATCGAACCATGTCCATCAAGGTTCGATTCCTGCGTTCCGAAACTCCATTGAGTTGGGGAGTGCCAGGAGGAGTCCACTGTGAGAGAATCCCATTCTCTTTTAGATATTCTAGAAACTCTGCACTTAAGTATTCACCCCCTCGATCTGATCGAAGTGTTTTTATACTTAAGCCAGTTTGTTTCTCTACTTCAGTTCTGAATTCTTTGAACTTTTCAAAAACTTCAAATTTGTACCTTAATAGGTACACATAACCATACCTAGAGAAGTCATCGGTAAAGGTTAAGAAGTAGCTGTAGTTCCCACGAGCATTAACATTTAATGGCCCACATACATCTGTATGAATTAATTCCAATAGATGTGTAGCTCGCTCCACTTGTCCAACAAATGGAGATTTGGTCATTTTTCCCTTGAGACAGGACTCATATGTTGGTAGTTCTTGCTCGTCCTTTAGGTCAAGCAATTTTGCCAACTTATTTATCCTTTTCTTAGAAATATGACCTAATCTTGCATGCCATAATGTGATAGAACTACGGTTATCTAATTTTCTTTTATTCTGTTGAAGATTAAGAATGAAATTTTGGGGAGTTAAGGTATATAAACCATTCGTCAATATGCAAGTAGTGATTAAAGAAGAACATTTAGAAATGGAACAACTTCCATGTTCAAATTTAAAACAATAACCTTCTCTATCCAAAACAGGAATAGAGATAATGTTCTTAATAATCTCTGGAACATAAAGACAATTATTCAATACCAAAACATAATCATTACTTAAAGCTAGATTAATAGTTCCTATGGCTAATGCAACAACCTTTGCTCCATTCCCCAGCCTTAGAACCATTTCTCTTGTTTCTAGCTTTCTACTTCTTTCCATCATCTGCAAATCATTGCAAATATGTGAGGCACAACCGGTATCCAATACCCAAGAAGTATCGTTAACTGATAAGTTAACTTCAACATAATAAATACCTGAACTCTTCAGGGTTGCAAGGTAATCCTTGCAGTTCCTCTTCCAGTGTCCAGTTTGATTGCAGTGGTGACACTTATCATTGGACTGAGAAGTTTTCTTTTTCTTGACACCTCCCTTTGCTTTCAGTTTGTTGGGATTGTTAGAACCCTTTCTATTTCCCTTCTTTTTCTTTGGCTTTGCAGCCTTAGATCCAGAAGTGGACCCAACAAACATGACTGATTTGTCCCTTTTCATCGTGGACTCAGTTGTCTTTAACATGTTAACAAGCTCAGTGAGATTTTTCGTCATGTTATGCATGTTATAATTGACAACAAATGTGTCAAATGAAGGGGGCAGAGACTGCAACAACAAATCAGTGCAAAGCTCAGGTGGAACCTCAACTTTCAATGAAGCGAGTCGTTCCGTTAGGGCTATCATCTTCAATCCATGTTCCTGGACTGAAGAGCCCTCAGCCATATGACTGCGGAAGAGCTCTTTAGATATCTCATATCTTTGTTGCCTGCTATTCTCACCAAACAAGTTCTCGAGTCGTTTAAGAATAGCATAAGCAGAGGTTTGATCCTCATTTTGTCTCTGCAGTTCATTTGACATAGATGCTAACATGTAGCACCGAGCTTTCAGATCGTCATCCTGATGACGTTTGAACTTCTCAAGTTCCTCAGACGTAGCATTAGCACCAGGTGCGTCAGGGATTGGTTTATCAAGAACATATTCACTTCTTTCAGATTTTAAGAGAATTTTAAAATTTCTCAGCCAATCATTAAAGTTTGGTCCAGTTAACTTGTTTTGCCCAATTAAAGCGGTTATAGGATTGTTTGCCATTTCAGTAGATGAATCTACAAAATGATGAAGCAGAAAATGAGAAAACTATGAAAATTAATATTAATTTAATATAAGGTCTTCAATATTAAATGTCTCCCACTATTTTATTCGAATTTCATAATCCCAATGAAAATCGGAAAATCATAATTTTCTAGTAGGTTTGAGGCCCAAATAGAATTCCTCACACCCCAATTTTATGAGCCCATGAAAAATTCTCTTCGGTAGTAAAACGTTTTACAATTGTATCACTATACAACCCTCAATTTGTTTTACCTCACCTTTCACGTATACCTCAATTTTATGAGCCCATACGTTACTTAGTGTCAAACAATACCTATCAAACATTCATGCAATTAAAACATCAAAACACCCCACGACTCATGGCCGATGCAGTGATGCATTTAATTCATGAGCATCATTATGATAGATAAAGAACACAGCTTTCTTCCACAAACCCACCCCACGACTCATGGCCAATGGTTAAGTGTAGTAGCATCATCATGTCTCTATCTTTTGATAGTAGGCATGGATTGATGGGTCATACTCATCATATCCATATTTGTTTGAAATAAAATTTTCGAAAATTTTTTGTATAAGTTTCAAAAACTTAGGGATTATTTTATTTCCAAGACCTCATCATTCCATTAAGGTAAATTATTTAATGTTCATCAAATGAGTGCATTAAATAAATTCTAGCATGCATATATCCTATACATACATAAAGCGGTGGGATGATCATGGCCAACCTATGCGACCCGTTTGAGCCAAAACGGGTCTATGGTCAATCTAAGGGATAATGAGAACTTTTACATCATAATATAAAACCCATACACTTATGGGCCTTGAGCATCTATTCTATTACATTTAATTACCCATCAACAATTGGGTCTTCTTTTGGGCTTCCTTCAAGTCCTCCAATTTACAATGAATAAAATTAAATCCTCACGGATTAATCTACTCTCATTGCATAAATTTAAAGAACTTACAAATGTAAATTAAAGAGGCTCGCAGTCCCCATAAAATCCAAATAAATTACAACCATCACATAAAGTCCAAGGCTCATGATCATCCCTAAATAAATAAATATGCATTTAACATATTAAATTTATTTATATCCATTCACAATGAATAATACCGTAACGAGATATAAGAATAACAATTATTCCTATTTCTCATTTTAAAATAATACTAATTGAGAATTATGACTAACAATTAGTCAATATTATAAAACTAAATTTTTAGAATTGACTTTAAGAATTTTGTTGGCCTTAATTAATTAAGAAACAATTTCTAAATTAATAAAACCAAATCAATTCAATGATAGCTAATTATTTCTACTTAGAAATATTTTTCTTAGAAACTCATTTCTAGAAATAGCCATCAAATATCATTGTTGATAATAAACATCTAATGCTTATATCAAATTAAATATTAAATATTGATAACAAATTATCAATAATAATTATTATATTAAACAATGATATTTTAAGAAACAATTTCTCATTAAATACAACGTATTGCTTAAATTTCATTCCAAATGAATATTTTGAATAAGAAATATAAATAACTTTTATTTAATATTTCATATTCACATGAGAAACCAATATAGTCATAAACTAATATTTAGTCAAATTTATTAAAATTACCGAAAAATTTTAACTGTATAAATAGTAGTTTAAGAACAATTCTTATCATACTACAACAGTTGAAATTTTAGAGTAATTAATAATTGTCGAGAAAACTTTTCTCGTTGTTTCAAGTTTTCTTATTTAACCATTAAATAATACTAAAACAATTTTAGTACCAAATATATTTCAACACCGTGAACCTAGGCTCTGATACCACTGTTGGGTTCGTCATAGCGATCCGGGTGAATGCAGCGGAATTTAAAAATTTTCATAATTAATAAATCATATTTATTAAATACATGAAAAGGTTTCAACCCGAATGCTCACAAATGACTATAGGATCCGGTGTTAAAATATATTGAAAGAAATCTACGTAAAGAAAATTTTTACCCTCGTAGACTTTCTTCCAATTGATGTAAGGAGTGAGGGAATCAATTCCCGGATTGTGGCTAAAACTCCGTTCTTCTCAATAAGGGATCCAAGTGTATCCCCTCTAAAGTAATCCACCAATTGAATGAACAACACAAATTTTATACTTTGCTAGTAGTATAAATCTTGTGAATTGAAACACCAAAATTGAATAAGCAAAAATTTCTAACTTGAAAGGAAACTATTTCCTTTCTTTCTTAAAACACAAAATGCCGATACTTTTTATCAAAAATTGGTACATGAAGTATCAACTTTTCTTCCTTTTAAAACATGAAAGTGCCGACACATGCATTTATGAATGTTAGAAAAAATGGTACATGACATGAAAAATTAATCACATTAATAGTGAGTGGACATGAGTGCTATCTTTTCACTCCACTAACTTTAATCATACATGCCACTAACACTTGCTAATAATGCATGGATGTCCCCCACTTTGTTTATATTAATTAAATAATCAAATTATTTAATTATAATAAATAGTTAACCATTTAACTATTATTCCAATTGATAAAAGTTGTTCATTCAAATTAAGGTGTGATCCTTTAGGTTCACTTCTAACTCTAGTAGTAGGCTTACAACATTTGTAACTTATAAATAACAATTATTATATTAATTAATCCAATTAATTAATCCACTTAAAATTAACTAATTAATTTCAAGAACCTACTAATCACGGTAACACCTAGCAAGTAGCGTGATCTTCTAGTGTTAGGTGAATAGCGAGTAAACCTGTAAATTAACGAGTGACATACACGTACGGTCTTTCTAACAATTAATCTCCCGATTGAGTCTAGAGTAGGAATATTAGTCGAAACTCTACTAACTCAATAACTGTGTTTCTATTCCATGTTACAATGATTCATTGTGAATCTTTATTCTCATTGTCTTGGCCAAGGTCTTTGAATCATTAACAATGAAATACACAGGAGATTCTCTTGTCCTAGACAAGTGTTAGATTCTATCTTAGCCACACATAAGTCTCCATGTACATCAATATAATACCCAACATATCCCCTTTATGATTGCTAAACAATCAGAAGATAAATCTAAGTATTAGAAGAAGTACACAAAACTACCATGGTGCTTCAAGTCTAAAGACTAATCGTGTACTATCGTAATTAGAAAATTCTAATTTCGACATATCCAATAAGAATTTTCTACGGATCATGTTCGATAAACTTATTCTCTAATAAGTATCTACATATATGAATTTGTGTCACAACACTAATATTGATGGAATACAATATTCTCGTCCAACGAGCATTCATCATATGTACGAGTCTTTACTGAATTATTCTTTGTCTCATTTAGAAAAATTCTTGACTCGGAACTATGTTTAAGACCAAAGCTCTATGTATAAATTCCATGATCACCATCATATGCGTAACCATACATTTTAGCTTTAATTGGTCTAGGGACTTTATCTAATAATCATTTGTTATAATGCAAAAAATAGATAAATTAAAACAGCCTTTAATAATATAATTTCCAATGAGATTGTTTATATTCAAAATATAAAGAGTATAATTATCCAATCTAATTGGTGCGCTGGGCATACTACTCTAACAGTCCAAACCTGACTACGACAGCGCAGCCCCAGAGGCCGTGCTAGCCGGAGTCAGGCGTGCCGAAAAGCGGTTCGTGGGGGTTCGACAGAGGCCGTCGGGTCGGTGGGTGGCGGAGATTAAAGACACAATCCAAAAAATAAGAGTTTGGTTGGGAACATTCGACACAGCAGAGGAGGCAGCCAGGGCCTATGATGAGGCCGCCTGCATGCTCCGTGGAGCGAATACACGGACCAACTTCTGGCAGTCGTCAAACTCTTCTTCTTCTTCTTCTCTTCCGTCCAGAATTATGAACCTGCTTGTCAGTAGACTTCAAGCAAGGAACAATGCTATGGCTGCTAAGGCTGAATCCGATACACCTTCCGTTACTTGTATTGATCAAAACCAGGGAATCGAACACAAACACGAGCACGCGGACGAGTTCCCTGATTATCTATTCCAGGATTACACCTTGGATTTTAATCCTGGAATGCAACATGATGCCCTGGATTTGATCCAGGAAACCGATGACAATGCTGGAATACCAGAAGATTCACCAGGCCTGGAAACTGTAGACTTTCAGTTCCTGGATGAAACAGGGTGGACTATCGAGTACTCGCCTTTTGAGATCACGGAAGAGATTTCAAAACGCCTGGATTCAGACGACGGATTGGAGAGTGTGATGATGAGTGAGACGATGAAGAGGATGAACTACGAGAGGAAGTCTTCAGCTTCTCTGTATGCTTTCAATGGGATTAATGAGTACTTGAACCTGAAGATGAAGAAATCATCTGTCGACAGGCCTGATGATCACCTGATCACCAGGATTCGCGAAGTTTGTAAGTCAAAGCAAGAAGAAGAGACGATGAACTCGAAAAGTGAGGAGAATACTGACCCTGATGATGAATTCTCCCTCTGGAGTTCCATCGATCTTCCACCTATCTACGTCGTCAACTGATGGCATTTCGTCCCGTCTTTCATGAACCTCGTGTTTCATCTCGTATTTCATTGATGCTTGTGCAGCAGAACATGAATGTAGGATCTAATACTGATGTTCATTTCCTTTCTCAGTAATAGCCATGGTTATTTGAGTTAATTGTATCATTAATATACCATTCTTTAATCACTGAATCAACAATTGAGAATTATATCATCTCCCTTTAATTCAGTTTTTGGCAATCTTTTGTGCTTGATCTGATCATTGTCAATGTCTAATATCATTAGACAAATATATTTTTTATTAAAAAAAAAAGGGAGCAAATTAACATACTTGATACACTGAATTATCAACTGAAAACGTGACTACAAATACAACATAAGATCGTGATTTATCAGATACTAGAACAAACCTGAAGCCCCAGAAAGGAATTATTGTATTTAATTTTTTTCTTAGAAAAAAAAAAAGAAAAGGAAAATTACTAAACAAAATTCAACAATAAAGCTGCATACAATAATCTTTGATCGAATTCTGCTGCATTCTCCAAATTGAAGTGACTTAGGTTAACTATCAGAATTCAAGGGTCCAACGAGATTCCTCAATCCCTATAGGAGGATGCACAAAATTAGGAGATAAATGTTACAGTAACGAAAACGAGAAACTGGTCGTTGCAGAAGCCGACTCCTAGCGAGCCAACAAAAACATCGACTTGGCACAGGTCAACGGCGTTCATCTCTAAGGAGGAGAGTTGGCACTTAGCTGGTAACAATTATGTACAAAATATCAGTCTGTAGTTCTCCACCCAGGATGAGAAGAGTTTCGACGCAGAGTTTCTAAGTTCAGAGCACTCGGAGCTGAGCAAGGAAGGCAGCACATAGATTCAGGAACAGGAATTGTGGACCTTGAACTCTCTGGAGATCGAGCAAATATTTGTCTTCCCGAGTTTTGTAAAGCTGAATGAAATATATATAGGTAAGCAACATCAACAATCATTTTGTGGAAACAAATAAATGATTGATGCATACAATAGAGATAGACAGACCCTTCTCAATCATGAAGGGCAGCTATTTACACAGGTAGTAGATTTGCAAGCAATAACCATTTGAATTCAGCCATGTAGTAAATTTTAAAGCACACCCATGTCATGCCATCATACATAAAAATCTTGATACTTTCAAAATGTGTATATGTTTACCTCAATAACACCAGTTCCCAACAACAACAAAGCATTTATCTCGCCAGGCAAGGGTGGCACAAAAGTGGACCATGTGTTACAATAGTGATCAGTCAAAACACGTGTTAGATTGTGTTTAAGATTAGCATGCCTCTTTCAATAGCTTCTTCCCAATTCTTTGTAGGTATTCATCTTCCCCTATTAAACTGAGATACTGAGCGTGTGAGGCATCTAAAAGTATCAAACTTGCATGCCCAAAACATATTTTAAAGGTTTATCTCATTTATAGAGCTAACCCCCAAGTTCTTTCTAGTGCATTTATTACTATCTAGTAAAGAAGATGGTGAATTTAGATAGCCTATGCATGTGAAGGTATGAGTTTCATGTGAATAGTCAATTAGTTCCAAAGTAACAATTGGATTTGTAGTCATAAAGTCATTAGTCTAGAATTTATATTTTTAACCAAAGGAATTCTTTCTGGAACACAGGCAGTCGTTGTCGGGTCCAACAATTTGGTGGATGCATCCAAGCTCACATAGGAAAAAGAAATGCATAACCAAAATATTTACCTGCACTTCAAATTTGACTACATCATTCTCAATGATAGAAGATTCATCCCCAAAATAATTATTGTCATGCATGGAATTGTTAAATTCATTGCCTCCGAGATTGCCGGGAACCCATCTACACTTCATGTTATAGTGCCCAATCTTTTTCCAGTAAACATTCAATTCTTGGAGAGCTTTGAGAACTTCTGTCATGATCTCACGAGGATGGGCTCGAGACTAGAAACAAGGAAGATGAATAGGAGTAAATATAACAAGAAATGTAGGCCTATATATATAAATGCGAGAAGAATCAGTATTATGTACACAACTCTCATCAATTTTACATAGCCCCATCAGATCCTAGAAATATTAAAATCGTCTCAAGATGAATTACAGAAAAAGAAAGCAAACAAACCTGGAGTCCAAGTGCCCATTTCCTATCAACTGGTAAGTGTCTTCCCCCAAATTGTTGATAATCAATGGTTCTTTGCCCAACAGGAGAAGCTACAGTCTCTATTTGATTCATGGGATTATATCCAAATTCCTGCATGCATAAAATTATTCAGTCTCAAACATGCCACATTGACAAAATAGTAAACATATTTAGCTGAAATGATGAACTAAGCATAAATCAGAATGAGAAAACAAAAACTGGATAATAAGATTGAATATAGTAGGTCTGCTCTTTCTTAATAATAATAAAGGAAAAAAATATTTTTCGACATAATTTAAAAAGCATACCACAGCCTCCTGAAATTCAGATCCAAGGTAGCCACCAGCAACACGGAACCTATTGTCTAGCAACAAATAGTATGTAACCGTACCCTGCATTACAGTCGAGAAATAAGAATCCTGAATACAAAGATGATAACATTTACAAAATTTACCTCATTTTGAACTCTGTTTCGAATAGAATCAAGAAGCACATTCCTGCCAAACCCCATCTTAACCACTTCCTGAAGAATCTCTTCATCAATCTGCACAATGAAAAAAATAAATAAAAAATAATCACTCGCTATATATTGCTGGAATATTATTGTGTTGTAGGAGAATCAGATCACACAAAATACTCAGATAGCTGTTAAATTAATATGAGTTGATGTTGTGTGTGTGTGAGTCCAGCAAGTCTCGAGTAGGCTAATGCCAGAGAATCACCAGAAACACTATAATAACAAAGAGATGCCATAGAAATTCGGAAACTTTTGATCATTTGCTATATGTTCCTAAAATTGAGTACATGCAGAAGAGACTTCATGCATTACTCATAAACTTCTACACTATCACTTATAGACTTCATGTATTTGGTGCATTCTACAAACCTTTTTAGCTTGCTGTGTTGTATCTGGAGGTGGCACAGCCAAATAGCGTGGTAGATGAGCTTGGAACCAGGGGTGAGCACGGATCTCGGGGATAGTCATCCGCTTCATGGGATCGACAATAAGCATCCTAGGAATCAAATCTCTAGCACTAGCAGATAAGTGGCTGGGAAGCGTATATATTCCACCCTAACAAAATAACAAGAAAAGATGTTATATTGAGTACATTTCTTTCAAATCCAGCTACCAGGGAAGCATATATAATTAAGAAAAATCAGGATTTCATGTCAGTAAACATAAAAAAATACACTAACAAAGGGAGATCCCTAAACAATATCTTAGGTTTGGGGGTTTCAAGCATAAGCATTGGTGAACAATGCAGATAGAGATGGCCCTACATGGATTCAAGCAACTAGAGTTGGTTGGAAGTAATTAGTTAATAAATCAAGTTCTTTGCTCAAGTCAAATTAGCTTATACCGGTTAAATCATGATTAAACAACATTAGCCACTTGGGTCCTCTTTGTTCAGCTCAACAGATCTACTTCAAGCTCAGCAAAAATAATAGAAGGCCAAGAGCTTCAAACTGTATATGCATGCATCCAAAGCTAATGCAAGGTTGTGTTCTAACTAGCACATTTACCTACTTTTAAGCCCTCAAACCATAGTTATTAAGGGCGCAAGGCGCACCAAGGCGCACAGAGGCATATCTATGCCTGAGGCGCAAGGCGCACGCCTGAGGCGCGCCTCAGAATTAAATTATAATATAGCATCATTATTTATTCTACACTAAAAATAACTCATATACAACATATTTATCTAATAAAATAAGTTTATAAGGCATATAATATAACAATTTATATGACATATGAACTAAGCCATTTAAGCCAAATTAAACATGCACATAAGAAAATTCATAATATTTGAAATAAAATAGGTCAATCAAAGCATCACACAAAAATCTAGCAGCAAATATATTTTAATTATCATCTTCTTCATCATCAAGCTCCAAGTCCTCATCATCAATTTGTTCTTCTTCCTCATTAAAATCTTTTTCTTCTTCAAATCCAACATTATCTTCTTCTTTTTCTTTATCCTCTTCATCTAATAATCTTAAAGAAGTTCCCTTTTCCTTCATTACTTTTTTCCCTTTTCTTTTGGAACTAGTGGCATTTGCCCCCGATGATTTCCCTCTAATTTTAAGTTTAATACTAGTTTGCTCCGGTAAGCCGGCGACGGAAGGCAGACAGACCGGCAGCGACGGCGGTGACAGCAGCGGTCGGATGCGCGGCGGTAGACGGGCGGTTTCTTAGAGGCTGGAGCAGTTGGTATGTGTAGTCGCGTAGGTGGAGTGAAGAGTTAATCCTAACTTCTAACTCTCAAATACCTAATTTAATATTTGAGATATTGTACCAAGGGCATCTTGATGGGTTTTAACTCATGAGGAAGAACTGGTAAACCCTAATTAATAGTGCTATTTCACTAATAAAAGTATTTTTCAACTATCAAAAATGAAAAACAACACAAAAACATGGTCATTCCCAAGGCACGCCCAAGGCGCACACGTCGAGGCGCAAAAAGGCGCACAAAGGCGCGCGCCTTGAAACTTCGTGCCTTGAAAACCTATATCGAGGAGCCAGGGGTATAGCCTTGGGGGAGGCGCGCCTTAGGCGCGCCCGAGGCGCGCCTTTAATAACTATGTAGTGCTAAAGAGATTCTGGCATTAATGGTACACTGACTGACGGCATAAGCGAGTCTAGCCAAGTCACAAGGTACTTGTGCTCGACTCTTTAAAACATGTAAAACCAGCCAACTTAAGCTCGAAGTAATACCTGATTTTATAGGCTCGCGAGCTTAAACAAGGTGCTTTAAAATTTAGTCCTTTATGTGTAAATTACCAACCAATAAAAATTAAAATCCTACTGAGTGGATTTAAGTTGACCTTTGAGCACAAGTTTCAATTGAGTTGAGTTAAACTCAACACAACCAACTTGACTCATTTACACCCGTAACTTGGTCTGACTTAAACTTTATCAATACTATAGCAAAGCTCCGAATTACAGATTTCAGTGGCATAAGTAAACTTAACATACCTTAATTTTCTTGAAAAGATTAGGAATATTTTCATCATCAAAAGGAAGGGTGCCACATAGAAGTGCATAGAGAATAACACCACAGCTCCATACATCCACTTCGGACCCCGCATACAACTTACCAGATATAACCTAAGAACAAGATGCAACGTTCAAGCCTTTCAAAAACCAATGTTTATTATATACAAAGCTTATGAATTCTGGTAATACTCTAAGTACCTCTGGTGCAGCATAGTTGGGGCTTCCACAACTCGTCTTCAGGAAATGACCATCGCGCATAATATTACTCAAACCAAAGTCAGCTATCTTCACATTTTTTTTAGAATCCAAAAGCAGGTTTTCTGGCTTCAAATCTCTATGAACCACCATATTCCTGTGACAGTACTCCACTCCAGAAATTATCTGCAATCATCAGCACACAGTCAATGTTTCAGCACAAATCATCTTCAAATTAGATACACAGTGAGACATTTTACCTGCTGGAAGAAACTCCGAGCTTCCTCTTCCTGCAACCTGCCCTTCTCCACAATATAGTCAAACAACTCACCAGATTTAACATATTCCATCACAACATATATATCAGACTGTGTTTCCACAACCTCGTACAGACGTATGATATGCGGATGCATAAATAATCTCAAAATCTTGATTTCTCTTCTAACTGAAAAAAGAAACACAAATAGATTTCTGAGGTTTATATCATAGGAACTTCTAATTAAATTAAGAATCTACTTATAGTCAAAATTCACCCACAAGTGAAATAAAACAAATATGGCATATGGGGGAAGTTTTTTATCTGAAAGAAAGCGCAGATAGCCAGATTAGCAGACACAAATCAATGAAACCAGAACAAATTAATCAGAGATAACTACTAATCGTGATAATAACTGAAGTCTGAAGATGTCCAAATTCGAAAAGAAAGAGATGGCTATCCAACTATTCTAAACAATAAATAAGAATATTTATTTCGACATTTGGATTTTATCAATAGCTGTGGGTCAGTACCTACTTAAAAGCATGAAACTACAGAAAAATGCCAAGAGAAAAACCTCAAGTAATAGGCTTCACACATGATGCTTATTTGATTGACTAACCTTTTTCTTCCATATCCATAATCTTTATTTTCTTCCGGTTAAGGATCTTCACAGCAACTTTGTGCCCTGTCAATGCATGCTCAGCGATTTTAACTTTACCAAATGAGCCAATTCCAAGGGTCTTCCCAAGCTTATAGTTCCGAAAGAATGAATCCACACTGCTACCATCTTGGATTGATCCATCCATATCCTGCAATCATCTCCGATTGGAATAAAAGCAGTGTACTTATCCAACAATATGAAGAAGTAATCATAGCCCATTAATTATGACACAAGTTAATACAACACATCAATAGCTCTATATAAGGGGCTAAAAGGATAAGACATCAGATTTCAGGTCCCAATTTCGGTTACACCACAAAAAGCAATTATTACATAGGGATCCACAGAATTATAACATTGTCACTGTAGATGCATGAATTGAGGACGCACATGTACGTTTGTTGGAGATGCATTGAAACCATGTCATCGCCGTTTCTAGCTGACTTAAAAGGAAACATGATAGGTGAAAAATTCTAGGGCAAAAACCTATTCCGATTCAAATGCAAGCACAACCACACTAAAAAATATTAAAGCAGAAAAGCCCCAATTCAAACGGAAAGAGAAGAAATCCAAATTCAACATAAGTGAATTGGGGGAAGATTGCCAATTATGTTCTTTCCTTGTTTTTCTGTGACAATGAAATCCAATCTTTCCACAAATTCGAAACACATAATTATCCGTCAAAACAAATCAAACAACAAGAGGTAAAAAACCAAAACCCAAAATCGCAAACTAAGTATAACAGAAGAACCAATTCGTCCTAATTATATCAACCCACCACCTCACTCCGTGCCCTAAAGCTCTAATTTTTACAACTAATCGAAAGGCCTCTCGAAATAAATAATGCGCAACCAAGGGTACCTACAACAACCCATTTCAGATCTAGAAAGTTCCCGCAAAATGATTTGTAAAAAAGGACCAAAAAAGTTGGAAAAGAATCAACAGGCATGAAGAATCAGGAGCAAGGCGAGCTTACAGTAACGGAAAACGACGAGAAGAATCCCAGAAATTGAGAAAGAAGTGTTGAAAAGATTGAAGGTCGTGAAAAAAAGAGGAGAAAAGAAAAAGAAAAGAAAATTGTGAATTGAGAGAGAGATGATTCCGTGTGAGTGGTGTGTATGAGGGTCGATCTCCTCCTCCAATGGAATTTGAGGAGATGATGATCAACAAAATACTCCTATAGCTTTTGTGCAATATTTCAGTAAAATAAAATTGATACTTTTAGAATTATAAAATTATTATATTTCATCTAATTTATTTTTTTTTACGGTGACTCAACAAATATAATCTATTGTTAATTTTTTTAATGAAAAATTGTATATAATATTCAATAAAATGTTATAAACATATGGATGTTAATTTTTTTAATGAAAAATTAATGTGAAAAAAGTATACAATTATTACAAAACACGTATATAAAATAGAATAATATGTATACAAAATAAAATAAAAATGTATACACATATGGGTGCACCCTTGCACCCGGGTGCACCCAATATACACTTGGCACATGGAATGTGCTCCGTGCACCCGGGTGCACAGGAGCCTCACTCATATTTTTAATAACATTTAGTTATAATAATTGTTAAATATATTTTTAACGATTATTTGAAATTCTATTGTATATATCTATTATTTAAAATTTTTGATCTTAAAATCTATTTATTTAAGAATGAGACTCTTATGTACCGGGACACCGTGCTCTAAGTGCTCTTAATAATTTCTTCTGTAACAATGTTTTTTAAAAAAAAAAAAACACTGTTGATATATTACATTGTTTTTTTATAAACTCATTGTAAGGTGAACTTTAATTTTGCCATATAATACATGAAAATTTATTTTTTAAATAATGAGCTAATAGCCTTTTGAATAAAAATATTATTTATGAATTAAAAAAAATAGAAATAGTATTAGTAATAATCATCATTAACATCGAGTGACCAAAAACTTGAATACGAGGATTAATTTGTTATCAAATTCTATAACACCATCCAAATCTCTTTTGTACATAACGAAATCTTTTTATTAATTTACTGTTTGATTTTTTTTAAAAAATAAATTAATAAAGAAATTTCTTGATTGTGTGTTTCGATGAGTGTGTATCAGTAGTGGCAGCAAGATTTCTATGTTAATAATTAACAAGGCCATGGAAATTGAAGAAAGAACCACTTTTTAGTGTTGTTTTCCACTTTTCTTAATTTATTTTCTTTATACTAGTCTCTCATATCCTTCACATTTTTTTTCTAATATAACAATTATTCATTCCAACAAAAAAATTGGGTTGTCAATATTATTAAGTAATTATTTTCTCTTTTAAACATTTTCTTTAAAAAAATTATAATTATAATAACCACAAACAATGTTATCAAAAATTCAAAACATAACAAAAATAAAAAATGGTTTGAATCCAAAAGAAAATGCAATCAAAGAGGTGTTTTTGCTTCTTTGTGGAGTATTATTTACGAAAATAAAAAAATTTCCACAAAATATAATAAAGGGTAAAATTACTTATAAATTATTGCTACTAATCATCTTGTTTGGTATGAACAATGTAGTCACTTCATCAATAATACGTGAATGAAAAAAGTTCTGATGCAACATTTTTAAACAATCTTGTCTTAAATGATTACTATTTCAAATCCTTCGATTCAAATAAATTAAAAAAATAATAATAAAGCAACTGAAGTGAAGTCGTTTTCAAGAATAAAAGAAAAGGTTCCCACGCCCAAAATATCCTCATGAAACTTCATTCTCATTCTTTTGGTTCAAAATAGGCATGAATTGTATGAGGTTGCAATTACATCCAAGAATTTAAAACAAACTCTAAATTCACTGCTCATTAACTCGATTTCAAATTAGTGTCATAGGAGATGATAAAGTTTATTATGAAACGAAAACATTTACACGATGCAAATGCAATTCATAGATTCAACAAGAGATACTGATAAAGCCAGTGTCTGAAACGACATCCTTCCACACGTACCTGAAGAATATATACACACACTAGGGTTCTACGAATACAAGGGTATATCAATATGAGTAGAAATTCCTTTTTAAGCTACATGTATGGAAAGAAAATGGTGGAAACTGAACCTGATGGTCAAGGGGGCTTGTGAAACATGAATACCTAATAATCGGGAATAGAGGCAAAGCGGTACCCTTGCGCACCTCTCCACGAGTAGTAGGCAATCCGAGTCTCGTAGAAACCTGTAATCATTCAATAAGATTATAAGAGTGGATATATAAACAAAGCCATCGTGTTTAGAGAAACAAAAGCATCAGAAGTGTGTACAGCATCGAGCAGAAAGAGGAGTAATAACTTGTGAGTCAGAATCAACACTAGTGAAGTGAAGCACATTGCAGCATATATACGAGGGATCAAACTCTTTACGTTCTAAGTTCTAGATTTTATATCAACAGATGGAGTATATATGGGTTAATCCCCACAATTTAAAGGAGATTCCATGTGGAATACTATCTAGTTCTTCATGAACCTCTAGCCCAAAAAAGGTTATAACTTAATAAATAATATAACGAGAGGATCTTAAGATACCTGGGATGAATGTAAGCAATCCCAGTCCTAGAAGGCCGTATGCCTGGGAGACCTCCCCTCCCATGTGACCAGTGAAGATGAAAAATGCCAGGAAGAGAAGAACACACCCAAGAAGGAGCAAAAAGATTGCGAGAAATATGGACTTCCAAGGAATTTTGTCATAGGTTCTTGGAGTATAATCAAATCTGGGATCATTTTGACCAGTACCACCATAGTTATCATCGTCATCACCAGCAAGACGACTATACCGGACATTTCGTCTAGATGCCATTCTTCAACCAACTCTTGGTTATAGATATGTCAGTCAAAAGCCTTGTCCTACAATGGAATGACACAAT
This sequence comes from Pogostemon cablin, assembly GCA_023678885.1. Taxonomy (NCBI): domain Eukaryota; kingdom Viridiplantae; phylum Streptophyta; class Magnoliopsida; order Lamiales; family Lamiaceae; genus Pogostemon; species Pogostemon cablin. The sequence continues at coordinate 24,928,249 of CM043001.1, read as the reverse complement.
TCACCACAAAACAGAGGATGACGAAGAGAAAAAAATCAATAACTTTGTAGAAAGTAAGTTAACAAAATGAAACATCCAATGCTACGATAGAGAAGTGTGTCCACGCCAAAATCAACTAGCTAGGACTTTACAAAGATAGCAACATATGTTGATACATAATTCATCAAATTATATTAGGAATAAGAGGAAAGCCTTATTGTTACCCACAATCCAAAACTTTGAGCAACTGCAACAAACTAAACTATTGAACTCATCTACCTAAACAGTCGATATACTATGGGCACTCCTTGAGAGAGAAACATGAAGCAATAAACTATAGCCTCTACAGCCATCAGTATCCTTAAACTATGTGCCAAAAATACGCTAGTTCAAACAATTCAACAGCTAAAAGTACAAATTTTGCAAATTCAATGATTAATTCAATCACGCAGATCAAATACCCATCTACCTAAACATTCAGTATACTATAGGTTGAGAAAGAAAAATATAGCAATAAACTATAGACCCTACAGCCATCAGTATCCATAAACCATGTACGAAGAATACGCTAGTTTAAAACATTCTATAGCCACAAGTATAAATTTCACAAGTTCACATGATGTTTGAGCCTCAATGCATCTCAACACATGATGTTTGAGCCTCAATACATCAATACCGCAAACATTAAACGACGGTACTCACCACTTAATAGTTATGTCCATACTCAAGACAGTTCTTAACCCATCAATGAATATATTATGCAGAATACAAGGTACAAAAACGACTACAGTACATTAAATCTCTACATACGACAGTTTCCCTTTTGAATCATCATTAAAGAAGAAGCTCCAACACATGATGTTTGAGCCTCAATGCATCTCAATTTCCATCCGACGCCGTAGTTTCTGAATTCACCCATACATAAAGCTCATTTACACATCAAGACAAAATTCCAGTATCAATTTTCAAGGACCTCAAATATCGATAAACGTGATCCTTAACAACCATGGACGCCAATACTCTTACAAATAAAAACATATTAGCATAAATCTTCATAAGATCTCAAAATCAACGACGACAATCCTTCATCCAAACCAACTCCCAAACTATAAAGATGATCATTAAAGTTGAAATAATTAATCTTCAGATTCCATAATACTTACCGTGTAGATGTAGAAGTCACAGCCGCCGGCGAAAAGTCAACACCAGAAATGCAGCGGCGTACCCCGGCGAATTTAATTGGCTGAAAATCAATTGCCAAAAATCAACAAGATTGTGTGAAGAGTGAGAGATTCCGATATCGGAGAAGTGAAATGGAATTGGATCAAAATTTCATCTACGGATCCAGTCTACTACTGGGCTTAAGCCCACTATGTTAATTATATGATCCATATGAATTATTCATATGTTTTTATTTGGAATAATCATTTGATTTTTTTTTTTTTGAATATATGCATTTTACATTTTAATACAGAGATTAAGAAATTTTATTTTCAAATGTTTAATAGGTTGTATTTGGATAGAGGAATACAACAACAATTGAAATGGGTAGTCCGTATTGGTATCAGATCTATTCCCATGTTCCGATCTTTCCATTTTTTGGACCCATTTCTTGGGTAAAATATCCTAACTATATTTGAAAATGAATTGGTTATCCATAAAGAAAAGAGAAAGAAAGCTTTCTTGTAGTTCCGCTTCTTCCTCGAAAAAAGAAGAAAGAATTGTCTTGGAAGTAGTCAATTGCCTTGGTTTTTCCAAGAATAAGAATGAGATGAAGATCGAGCCTTAGGTCGAGTCTTGGTAGACGAAACACGAAGGCAATCTCATCTTACAATCGGTTCAAACAATCCAATCAAATCACCCAGAACTCATTCATATAGTCTAAGACTGTGGGCTCTTGGGAGCCAGTCTCTGACTGGAATAGCTTTATATAAAGGAGAGGCTCAAGAGAATATCCCCTTTTTTTTCGCTCTTCCGGAACCGGTACAGAAATGGGACCCTTTCAAGGAGGTGATTGAGGCAGTACGGAATCCACTGAGCTGGTCGGACCATGAGCTTAGAGAGCCTAGAGCCAGCGGTGGAATCACCCAATTCCCTTTCACTTTAAGGGAGGGATTTGAGTTTGCTCGATCTGTTTAATTGCGACTCATATATGCTACCTCCAAAAAGGACGAAATGAGTACAAAAAGTGAAGTGACTTCGGCGTGGAGTAGGCTTGCGTTAGTTGTCTGCTATAAGATAGCCAGTTTTGCCCTTATTCATAGGCTTAAGGCTCATGGAAAGTAAGTGGTCCGAATATAGAGCAAATCATGGGTGTGGTTTTCGTAAGCATAAGGATGTACCTCTTTAGTGAGTGAAGGGATGCCCTAGTCGGGAAACTCAGGCAAGGTCTATTATTCCTTTTTCCCAGTGGGTGCAGGCTGAGCCCGGAAATGCAGCAGACGCTCATCGATGTCGTGCTGCCAGTCGTCATAGAAAGCCGCCTCGAGTACACGCTTCACATCCTTCGGATCTTCGAGAGTTTGATCCCCTTGAGAGAATTACACACGAGGACCAGTCTTCTTTCAAAAGTTTTCCACAAGGAGACAGCAAAACTGACCTGAGCACAAGCATTGTTGGGCGCCGAAGCAGCTTCATCTCGACCGGCCAGCCGACGGGCGAGGTCAACTCATCTCAAATTCAATCTTCATATTTGTACGTTTGATTAAATCAATAGATATATTGTATGTATGCTTTGCGCATAAATTAAGAAGTACTTTGTCCCTTCACCTCTGGTAAGAGAGTCTTTTGCTTTTTGACACTTGGATTAAGGAGTATTATTATTTAATATGTAGTGGTTATTATATTAGTGGGAGTGTGGATCCCATATTTTAATTGTATTAGTGGGTTTGTGTGGGTCCTATGTGTGTAAAAAATGAAATTGGACTCTTTGGGTGGGACGCCCAAAATTAAAAAAAATACCCTCTTTGAAAGGGGCGGAGGGAGTATGTGTTATACTTCCTCTGTCCGGTTTTAAGGTATTAATTTGCTTTTTGCACATGGACAGTTTTTTGCACGTGGATTAAGGAGTATTATTATTATAGGTAAAGTGGATAATTGTATTAGAGGGAAGTGGTGTGTCATATTATGTACTTTTTTTACTAAATAAAGAAAATTGATACCTTTGAAGCGGACGCCAAGAATAATAAAATGAATACCTTAAAAGCAGAGGGAATGAGTAGATAATTATAATAGTAGGTGTGTGTACCCTATATTTTAATTATGTTAGTTGGTGTTATAAGTCGTGTGTAAAAAAATTAAGAGCCTTTAAAATAGGCAAAAAAATAATAAAAATAAAAATAATTCTTTAAAACGAACCGAGGAAATAATAATAATATTAGTAATAATAATAATAATAATAATATTATTATTAGTAGTAGTAGTACGAAGATAAACCTGTTTTAGATACTCATCTCACTAACCATGTTAAATATGCATGCCCACATTAATGTGGGCTCACCACTAACTATTAGTAATTTTTATATTTCAGATAATGGACTGATATACTTGTTTATATTTATAATAAATAAATAAATCATATTCCCTCGTATCACAGCATAATATTTACGTATTTCTATCGTGTTACATTATAAGGTTTTTATATATTTTTGAAATAATTACTGATAGGTACACACTTTGTACCCCTAATTACTACTAGATACATTGATTTAAAATAATTATTATTTAATACAAAATATTAAAGTAAAATACCAAATATACCCCTAAACCCATATACTTTTAAAACACTAACCCCAACCTCCACCCACCACCGGACCACCGCTGCCGCTGCCGGACCGCCGCCGCCGGCGGAGCTCCGGCGGCCGGTAGCCGGAAAATCTGTTCGTCAAAAAAAAAAAAAAAAAAAAAAAAAAAAAAAAAAATTGGTCGCCGGAAAGCTGCCGCGCCGCCGCCGCCGGAGCTCCGGCAGCCGGTCGCCGGAAAAACTGTTCGTCCAAAAAAAAAAAAAGAAAAAAAAAAAAACTGGTCGCCGGAAAAACTGCCGCCGCCGGACCACCACATTTTTTTGCTGCACACACTTTTTTTTCCCTGCACACACTTTTTTTGCTGCACACACTTTGCTGCACATGAACTTTTGCTGCACACAATATTTATGTGCAGCACATTAATAGGGGTAATATTGGAATATCACTATATATTTTTGTACCTAGTAGTAATACTTTTGTATGTTTGTATCTCATAGTAATTTAGGGTTTTTTGTGTACCTAGTAGTAATCCTTCCTATATTTTTTAATAATATATTGATATATATACCCAACACTATTACAACTATTCAATATATATTTAAAATCACCACATATTAAAATACTATAGTATTTCTAAAATCACATCATATTAAAATACTATAGTATTTCTTAATTCTCATGAAAAAAATTATAAACTTTATGATGGAATGGAAAGAATATAAAGCATACTTGAGTACAAGTATTAGAGTGGGGTTGCATCTGATTTGCAATCATGGGATCAGTAAAGGATAATCAAGTTCTACTTTTAGCAGTGAATAAAAGGATCAGCCTCTTGACAAAAAGAAAAGACAAAACAAAATTACATAAACGTTTTAAAAATATATAATTCAATTTACATTTTTTTTTCCGGAAAATAAAAAATACTTATAATATTTTAATTTATGACGTGTAGTTGTATTAATATTAGTGTTATGTGTGAGTCCCATAATGATATACTCTTATTTACCAAAAAAATTAAATATTGGAGTGAGAGGCCAAATAAATAAAACAACTCGAATTTTCTGTGTTATTTTATTACATCATCTCCTCTGCCACACTGTTAAATGGACGACAGGTAAGAGAGTATCAATCACTTAATATGTAGCACAGAAGATGATGCACGGAGAATATAAAAAATAGATATGAAAATTGAAATGAGATAAATGAATTTATATACTATAAGCTTTAAATCTCATCTTCTTATACTTTTGATTTGCTTAGGTTTCCTCATAAGTAGGGTTTAGTATGTCTTTAATTTCTACCAAATAGGATAACTCTTACCAATGATATGTTGGCCCAGTGGTTGAGGGGTCAACATTGAGGTGCCCCTGATTGAAAGGTCAGGGGTTCAAGCCCCCCGGAGCGCAATGGTGGAACAATTAATATTGAGGGCTACAAGCGGCAGTGTGGGAGGCTGAAACTCAGGGCTGAAACTCAGTGGGAACCTGCGGCTGAGCTAGGGGAAGGGCCAGCATGAAGCAATCACCAGCATGGAGCAATCACTTGGGGATCGACTCCTTGTGCGCAGTAGTTAAAGATATTAGGAACCTGTGATCCATTGTGTGGTTACCGCGATTTACTTGGAGGCGGGGATCGACTCCTTGTGCGCAGTAGTTAAAGATATTAGGAACCTGTGATCCATTGTGTGGTTACCGCGATTTACTTGGAGGCGCCGAGAGGAACCTGTGATCTGGTTACCGCGATTTACAGGAACCTGTGATCCATTGTGTGGTTACCGCGATTTACTTGGAGGCGCCGAGAGGAACCTGTGATCTGGTTACCGCGATTTACTTGGAGGCGCCGAGACTGTTTCCTCGAGGACTAGTCGGGCGTAAGCCCGGAACCTCGGTATCAAAAAAAAAAAAAAAAAAAAAAAAAAAAAAGAGGATAACTCTTCATATTTAAATACTTCAGTCTTGGGAATGAATTTCTTATTTCGTAATTAATGTTTCATAATATAAAAATAATAGTAATACTTTACAAAGGATTATAAACCTTTGGATATATAACATTAATTTGGAAAATAATTATGATACTGTCAATCAAATGTGGAATACTAGATGAGCCGGTGCCCTTCGGTGACATTAATTAACATTTGGAGAATTACTCTTCTTACACCGTGCTTTGCCGGTTCGGATATCCTGTTACATTTTGATGTTACATTTCCTGTGATAAACCGTTGGATAATTGACACGTAGGATAAATTAATCTATACCCTAACAATCAACTCTAAGGGGAAATGTTGAGATTTTTCTCTCCTCATATATATCATTCATCTAACGTGTGTAAAAGAAGATGTAACACCAAAATATAACAGGACATCCAAATGTATGCTTTTAAGTTTGCTCAAATTACTTTATTGTTGTCATGAAGTATGTATAAGTTGATATAGTATATAGATGAGATAATATTTCCTTATTATTGTTGTGATGTGTAACAGTTGATTGATACACAATACTATTCAAGAACTTTTATAAAAAATAAAGAAAAATAATTTCTTTGTTCCGAATGGGTTTATTAATTTATTTTTAAATGATAAGTGGTGGGTTCTATTTTGATTGTATTATGGAGTAGATGTTATGAGCTGTGATTGCCTTTTAGACTAATTTATTTATATTAAAGTTGTGTGGGATTTGAAAATTAGTGATAATGTTATTTGTTTGTTTTGAATTTTTGGTAGTATTGGTTTTAGGCAAAAACTTGTGTCCCACGGAGCCTTTAGAATTTTATATTAAATTGTATATCCTTTATATATAAAGATGTGTACCCTTTATTTTTTAAAGAAAAATAAAAAATATTAATGAAAAGTGTATACTCTTTACAACAAAATGGTGTATTCTTATATTAATTAAAGTATATACCCTTTAGAACAAAACAATATACCATTACCCATAATACTAAATTCTAAAGACGCACGGTATGCCCCGAGAACACAAGAGCCCCAATCTTGATTTTAATTACTCTCTGCGTCTGTCTACACGTCGATTAAGGAGTATTATTATTTAATGTGTAGTGGGTAGTTATATTAGTGGGAATGTGGACCCTATATTTTAATTATATTAGTGTGTGTGGGGTCTCATGTGTGTAAAAAAATAAATGACCTTTGTGGAATGAACGACTAAAATGAAAAAAAATATCATATTTCGAGCGAACGGAGTGAATATGAGGTAGTTTCTTGTGAATATGTCTTATATAAGCATCATGTTTTTGTAAAATTATTTTTAATTATATAAATTATATTACTTTTTAGAAGATGAATTATTATTCTTTTAAATGAAATTAAGATGGCAAAAAGAATTTGGCTAATTATACTGTGCACCCGGGTGCACCCTAAGATAGGGTGCACCCACTTTTAAAAACGTATACAGATATAAACAAAAACATATACAATTATGAACAAAAATGTATACAATTTAATTGTTAGTTTTTTTAATGAAAAAATGAGTGTAAAAAATATACAATTATTAAAAAATATGTATACACTAGTGAATAAAACGTTATACAGATATGGATACTAGTTTTTTAATGAAAATCTTAATATAAAAAAGTATATAATTATTTAGAAATATGTATACAAAATAGAATAACACGTATACAAAATAGAATAAAAAGTTATACACATATGGATGCATTCTTGCACCCGGGTGCACCTAATATCAACTCAAAGAATTTTAGGATGTAATATAGGGGATAAATTTTTACCATTTTACCTACAAAAATTTTATATTATCTTCTTAGGTTAAGTTTACGTCACGAGTTAATTCGGTGTACGAATGCATGATATAATGTGCATGTATATTTGGCATTAAAACAATTAAAGGAAAAATGAAAAAAAAAAAAAAAAAAAAAAAAAAAAGGAAAGAAAACCAACGTGTGTGGCCAAGAAAGTAGAAACTAAATTAGGAATTAGATTTCTTAGGCGGTGAAACAATTCTGGAAGGCAAGAGCAACGATGACCAAAGAAACATGAAAGCATCACACAATCTGGGAATGCACAAATCTCTGTCTGTGGTAATAACACCCACCACCTTTGATGAGGAGACAGAAGGGGGGAGCAATACAAAATCACCAATTAAACAGAGCAAACGACGTTGCTTTCTCCATCTCCCCCCATTCTTCTGTATCTCTCACATCTATAGATACAGAAACAACATCTATGATATAGGGGCAAGACAACAAACAATCACGCTTGGAATTGCAATTTTGGATCCCACACCCCACCCTTCTCCTGAATAACCCCTTTTTCCAGGTCCCTCTACCCCCCCCCCCCCCCCCCACTCGATAATGTATCTATATGTTCTTGAATTTGAATGTGGTGGGTTTTTGTTCTTTGGGTGGTAATTATTACAGCTTATTGTTGCATTGGAGTCTGTTCTGTGATGATGACATGAATTGAGGGGTTGTGTATTTTTTTTACCTTTTGGAATTATTCTTTGATTTTGTGTTGTTAAAATTGACAGTTAGTTTTGTTGGGTTGTGTTTTGTTTTGTGTGTTGTTAGTGATGGCCAACCCTTTCTTGTCTTGTATTGATCATCATCTCCATTTTCTACTTTTCACCCCAAATCTTGAAATTTCTCTCTGCATTTTCACTCACCAGTCCTCAGGGGAAGTGGAGAAACAAGCTGAAGATTTTATGAACCAACTCTTGCTTATCTGTAACTGTTGATGGAGGGGATCTCATTTCTTGCAATTACAAGGTGTTTTTAATACAACTCACTCTGATTATGCTCATTTTGGACACAACTTACACAAGGTGAATCTCTCTATCCCTCTTTCTTTCTACTTGTGGTGAATTGATTGCATTTTTGCTGTATTTGAGAAGTGTGATTGCTTATGTTTTATCATATTTGTTTGATAATGCAAAGATTTAGAGGGTGAATTGCTGCAATGGGTGCTTGTGCTTCAACTCCATACATAGCTATCAAGCCATCAAAGTCTTTTAGAGGAAGGAGGTATTATGGACGAAAAAAGCGACAAGATGGGAACAGAAAGAAGGCTGGTGATGCTGGTCGTGTTACGGACTTCGCTGTGAGCGAATACGTTCACACGACTACTACTTGCAGCCGAAGATCAGCCGTCTCTAACTCGATCCATGTCACTCAGCTGCAATGGCACAGCCAGATTGATGTTAATGGTATACCACTCTCTTTCAAGAATCAGTATCTATGCAGGCTTGGTTGCTACTTTTGAAATGATCCACATTCTTGTTTTGCTTTCAGGAATGTACCAAGATGAACCGTGGTTCGACACGCTCAGCATCCTATCCGACTCCGATGATGACTATAGTAGTGTACATGGAGGTAAAGAATCAAGCACTGATATCTTTTTTGTTTTTCTATAGCAAAATCAGCTGTGTTAATTAAGCGTACATTCTATGCGTTGAGATGTCCTGTTACACGTTGATGTTGTGTTTTGTGTACACATGTTGTGTGAGGGATGAGAGTGTTGAATGAACCATTCACCTTTCTTTTTCACCTTAGATTTTCTCCCAATAACAAATGGACAAATGCTGTATGAAACTTCATGCTTTGTGGATGGCAACTGTATCCCAGAGAAGTTTCTGAAAATAGACAACAGTAAAACAGAGTTGTTCTTGAGCAACGATGCGGTTAAGGGTCCGAACGGGCTAATGCTAATCGACACCCAACGAAAAGAAATGTCGGGTTTAGTGAAGAGCGAAGATGCAGGGAAGACGATGATAAAAGTAGATCAGGCATACTTAAGTTTTAATGGGAATCATGACGATAAAACTGAGAACTTATTCAAGTCAGTCTTACCTGCATTGGTTCCTCCAAGTTGCAATGACATGATCTACACTACAACCACCACTGTCCCTCCGTCTCAGAGAATGTCGTCGACTGTTATCAGGCTCTCGATCACTAGGAAGTCAGTTGAGGAAGAAACAAACGAATTCCGTGAGTGTCCTTTTTGTTTGTGACTGATCAATGTACTACACAATCACCCCCAACTTTGATTTAACATCAGTTGGTTAAACCAGGTGCACCGAAGTATCTTTATCGTCCAAGAGCTGGCATGTTGATCCCCTGCTGTCCCCCAGACGCGAAGCCAGCTCCAGGCACTTGGTCCGAGATCATGCCCTCGACGTTTAAGCTCCGTGGCGATACCTACTTTAAGTATGTCCTCTTATCACTATTTTGATCTTGATATCATGATCACCATTATATGGATGGCTGACATTGTAGCTTTGCAGAGATAAGAAGAAGATCCCGGCACCGGATGTCACACCGTACATTCCGATTGGCGTAGATTTATTTACATGTTCCAGAAAGATCAACCACATAGCACAGCACCTTGACCTCCCTAACATAAAATCAGATGGGAAATTGCCTCCATTGCTGATTGTTAACATTCAGGTTATTCTTTTTCTCTTATTCAAATACAGCAATATCAGTAAGCCAACAAATTATCTGACTCTCGTTGCATTCGTCACAGCTTCCCACATATGCGCCCTCGATGTTTCTTGGTGAGGGCGACGGCGAGGGCTTGAGCCTTGTACTATACTTCAAACTCTCTGAGACAGTCGAGAATGACATATCTCCTCATTTTCAAGAATGTATCAAGGTAAGTTCCTATTATCCATAGATCTAATGAAACATGGATTAATCAATCCAAAGTTACTCAAAAGTATAAAATGCTGCAGAGATTGATTGATGATGATATGGAACTGGTTAGAGGATACACCAAAGAATCAACTGTTCCTTTCAGAGAGAGGCTGAAAATTATGGTTGGGGTGGTTAACCCCGAAGACCTCGTCTCGAGTGGCACCGAGAGAAAGCTTCTTCACGCGTACAACGAGAAGCCAGTTCTCTCCCGCCCTCAGCACAGCTTCTATGAGGTCCATTCTCACAATCCCTCCCCAGAGAGCAACACTTTACATTTTCTTAAATAGTTATCACTTTTTATTTATACTACGAATTGTTCATGAAATAGTTCTATCAGTTTTAATTAATTCGAATATTGTTTTTCATTAAAATGTTATTACTTCTTATTCGTCTCACGGACAAATGTTTGAGCTCTACTAAACATGATTATAAGTTATAACTCACATCAATATCATCAGTGATCATATCTTTTGAGCTTCACACAGGGCCCCAATTACTTCGAGATTGATCTTGATATCCATCGGTTTAGCTACATAGCAAGAAAAGGACTTGATGCGTTCCGAGAACGATTAGGCAACGGTATACTGGATCTTGGATTAACAATTCAGGTCAGTAGACAGTAGCCAGAAACCTGCATTTTCATACATCAGTCATATATTGCTCACTCTCATGCATGGTTGGAAACAGGCACAGAAGCCAGAAGAACTACCAGAGCAAGTGCTGGGGTGTCTGAGATTGAACAAGATTAGTTTTGTCAACAATCAGATACCAACTCTTGTGAGGCTAGATGATAATTCAGACTAGTGTGGTTTTTTTCCCCTCCAAATGCAAGAACCATGTTTGCACACCATCCTTCTTGTTGTTGTTCCTTCTTCCAGCTCCAGCTTTGTCTCATGTAAATTATGTAATAATTGCATTTCCACCCCATTTTTTTCTTTATTATTTATATATATAGAGAGAGAGTTCAATGCAATTACTTACAAAATTGTTTTTTAACTTTTATACAAACATTGTTGACTTGTAGTAAGGCTTTGGCTTTATAAGATAATCTTATCTTGTAGACTACATTCGTTAATGCTACTTAAAAAAATAATAATAATAAGAAAGAGTTATTACATCAACAAAGATTTTTTCTATCATTCTTGAAAAATATGAGAGAGAGTTCAATGCAATTACTTACAAAATTGTTTTTTAACTTTTATACATACATTGTTGACTTGTAGAAAGGCTTTGGCTTTATAAGATAATCTTATCTTGTAGACTACATTCGTTAATGCTACTTAAAAAAAATAATAATAAGAAAGAGTTATTACATCAACAAAGATTTTTTCTATCATTCTAGAAAAATATACTTCCTCCGTATCTTTGAAGGAGGTTCTTTTTCCAATTTGGTCGTCCGTTTCAAAAAGGGTCATTTCCTTTTTTATACATATAGGACCCACATAAACTCACTAATACACATTAAATAATAATACTCATTAATCAACGTGTACAAAAATAAAAATCCTATTTCGTGCGGACGAATGGAGTAGAACTATCCACAAATAAATGGTCTAAAATCATAAAATTATTTAAAATAGTATAATAATAATCACATTAAAATTTTAAATATTAAATTTGTTTTTAAAATTATATTTTATAATTTATTATTATTAAAATAACAAACTTATTAATAATAAATTTATAAAATTATATTATAATATTACATGATTTTATAATTTTAAATCTGAGTAGTATTACTATATTTTTTTATCTGAACTGATACAAATTTAAAAAAAAACTCCATATTTATAGTATCCAGAGGATTGATAAAACATCTAAAAAAAATCCTTCATTAATAAATCAAGAAACACAAATAATCGACAAAGATTTTTTCTATCATTCTTGAAAAATATACTTCCTCCGTATCTTCGAAAGAGGATCTTTTTTTCATTTTGGTCGTTCGTTTCAAAGAGGGTCATTTCATTTTTTACACATATAGGATCCACACAAACCCACTAATACACATTAAATAATAATACTCCTTAATCAACGTGCACAAAAATAAAAACTCTCTTTCGGGCTGACGAAGGGAGTAGAACTATCCATAAATAAATGGTCTAAAATCATAAAATTATTTAAAATAGTATGATAATAATCACATTAAAATTTTAGATATTAAATTTGTTTTTAAAATTATATTTTATAATTTATTATTATTAAAATAACAAACTTATTAATAATAAATTTATAAAATTATATTATAATTTAAAATAGTATAATAATAATCACATTAAAATTTTAGATATTAAATTTGTTTTTAAAATTATATTTTATAATTTATTATTATTAAAATAACAAACTTATTAATAATAAATTTATAAAATTATATTATAATATTACATGATTATATAATTTTAAATTTGAGTAGTATTACTATATTTTTTTATCTGAACTGATATAAATTTAAAAAATTCCGTATTTATAGTATCCAGAGGATTGATAAAACACCTAAAAAAATCCTTCATTAATAAATCAAGAAACACAAATAATCGACAAAGATTTTTTCTATCATTCTTGAAAAATATACTTTCTCCGTATCTTCGAAAGATGATATTTTTTTCATTTTGGTCGTCCGTTTCAAAGAAGGTCATTTCCTTTTTTACACATATAGGACCCACACAAACCCACTAATACACATTAAATAATAATAATACTCCTTAATCAACGTGCACAAAAGTAAAAACCCTCTTTCGGGTGGACGAATGGATATTTTATAATTTATTATTATTAAAATAACAAACTTATTAATAATAAATTTATAAAATTATATTATGATATTACATGATTTTATAATTTTAAATCTGAGTAGTATTACTATATTTTTTTTATCTGAACTGATACAAATTTAAAAAACTCCGTATTTATAGTATTCAGAGGATTGATAAAACACCTAAAAAATATCCTTCATTAATAAATCAAGAAACACCACAAATAATCGACAAATATATACTATTTAATAGAGAAAATATCAATTTTGGTCCTATATCTTTTATCAAATCTAATTTTAGTCCTGTAACTTTTAGTATTCTCAATTTTAGTCATTTTTAGTTCAAAATTGGTCCTTTTACTATTACCAAACCTAATTTCTACCATGCTATTTACGAAAATACCACTAAGTTTATAAACATCAATATACTTATTTCTAAAGGCTGATTTTCATCCGGTTTCCGCTCAAAATAGTATCAGAACCCTATGTTTATTTATTTATGAATGGAAACATTTATTATAAACTTATTTATCACTTAACGAGAGGAGAGTTTCAAAGAGATATGGATCCGAACGAAAGTTCGACATCCGAGAGTGACAGGGTTATCAAATCTGTTTCAAGATGGAGCAATCGGGACTTCTGGCCCATTGGATATGACGAGACAAGCAGCTCTATACAACAATACTATAATGTGTTGTATAGACAATACACAAAAAAATAATACGAGAACGCCGATCGATTTTGGGATAACCTCGATCGAAGGTGTAAATTATTGGAAGCTCGTGCTAACCACACAAAGAAGAATCTCTGGAGGAACTCCGCCAGATGGAGATAAAATATTCCAAAGAAGTACCAAGAAACATCGTGGAAATCCGAAGTTTCACCGAGATCCATGGACGTATCCCCAAACAAGAGCAATGGAGGAGACGACCAAACCAAGGTCCAAGAGAGCCATTCCTCCGGGCTATTGATAGCAATTGCAATTAACAAAAGGAGAGTAATCGAGAACGGGGCTCTAAACCCGGAGCAAGAGATTCAAGTACCCTTAGCACAAGTCCTAAACTGGAACCTCCAAAAGAGGAACTGGTCGAAGAAAAAATCGAAGACCTGGAGTCACATCTAGAGTCGACGAGTCAACCTAGCACCTCTGGTGTTAAAGAGGGAGAGATCAACCTTAGGCCTATGACTGACACTGCTAAGGTTGGTATTAACCTAGCTGATTTCTCTTATTGGCAGGAATATCAGGCCAGCTGGGAGAAATTGAACACCAGACAAGGGATCCGACCGAAAAAATACCGGGTGGATATATTTGGGGAATATCCCCTAGTTTGGATGCGAGAAGGCTCAAATCCAAATGACGTAAAACAATGGTATGATTTTGGAGCACTAGCTTCAATATATATTGTTGCACCAGGTTTCCCAGAGCTTTCAAAACTTCCAGATTAGCTGGGAGAAAAGATTTTCAAGGCATGGAAAAATAACTCGACTCTATCCAGAGACGATGTATTAGAGATGTACTTCACCAGTGCTGCCCCAGAACTAGTCGGGAAAGGCAACCACGAGGCCTTCCATTTCATCAAGCTAAGAAGACCCGAGGTTTCAGCATCAAATAAGATCAAAGAGTCTTCTGGAAAGGAACCAGTCTTGGTTTCTATATTTTCTGAAGAACAGATCTCTACGCGGAGAGCGAGGGGTTTGTATGCCTGCCTCAAAGCAATGGTAGAAGTGAAGTTCCCATTCAAGTTCGAGCATAAGTCTTTGAATGAGTCTTTCCTGTTGAATACTTTAACAGGAAAAAAGACAGTGTTCGCTGAGATAGCTTTCTAGGAAAAACAAGAACTTCTCTGGAAGAACAAGATTCCAGTGAGTAAACAAACTCATCGGAGATATTGCAACATGTCCCATTTTGGGCAATGGACGCACAAGGTATGCACAAGCTGTTCCACCCAAATAGAACCAGAATTTGGGAAAAGGGATAAGATTGGGCATAGGGATGATCAGAACTGCTGATCCACCCCCAACAAAGGAGATACGTGGAAAGAAGAGGGTAAAATCTCTTCGAAATACCCAAGAGCCGGAAGAATCATCAGGTACCAAAGAGGACAAATGACTCCTCAGAAAAGCAAGAGCCAGATGATTTTTCCGAAAGTATAAAAGGCATGTGATCGACAAGAAGGACAGCCCACTAGAAGGCATCCAATAAAGAAAAGAGACCAGCCAGCTGCTAAAGTTAGAATCCAATGAATATGACGTAAGTGCTGATGCAAGAACAATGACGTAAGCAGTGACGTCACAAAAGATTTGGGGGCTTTGAAATCCGGATTTCAAGTCTGAGGTCCTCTATAAATAAGAGTTTCAAGGAAGCAGAAGGCATCAACCATTCCCCTCTGTTTTCTCTTTCTAAATAAACATTGTATCTTTCTTTCTTTGTATGAGTGTTCTGAGAGCAGTTACAATAGGTAGCTAAAGGAATTATCTCCTCTTGTTCAGTGAGGATGAACGTGTAATAAATTCCCTATTCTATAAATAAATAATCTTGGGCTTCTGCCCGCATGTAGCCTTCCAATTTTTATGCAACTTTAAACTTCCATGTTTTCCGGCGAGAAACAATAGCAGCATCCTGTACACCCGGAGTAGGAAACGAACCATGGTTGTGCTGAGATCCTCTGAAGGAACAGGGTTGATCCATCACACTGCGGGGTGAGTTATTGGCTGTGAGGAGCAGTCGTAAAACCTCCTGGATACCCGGTGGATTAACGGTCAAAAAAAGTACTATTACTGTTTCAAACCAGTTAATTACGAATTTAAATTATGTACGGAAGCATGATGGCCTGATATGGTCGTAATGAACTATTTCTATTTTGAAGAAAAGGAGGTGAAAATCAGATTTAAAATAAAGTATAACATAAAATGGGGCATATAATAGTAGAAACTTGATAATAGTAGAAATTAGATTGAAAATAGAGGAAAGGACTAAAATTGGACCAAACAGGACAAAAAATAAAAAAATTAAGAAAGAAAGGACCAAAATTGGATTTTTAGAATAGATACGGAACGTAAATTGAAATTCTCTCCTATTTAATATATGAGTGAGGCTCTTGAGGGTTGTGTTCACATCTGTATGCCTGAAGGAGCATGAACTTTTGTCTTAATATATTTTATTAGATAATAATTTCTTGTTTTGCCATTCCTCCTTTCGTTGATTTTTGGTCCAATTCCATTCACTGGGGAATTCGCCGGAAAATGTTCGGGCGACCGCCCGAAATGTAGATCCAATTATCAACACTCCTGGTAAATCAACATTTACAACGAGGATACAAATTAAGAATAATCAGATCTAATATGATATAGCACAGTTTTTGAGCTCTATAGGCTTTCAATTAACACCAATGAAGCCTTCGATACGTGCTACTTCGTTTTCTTCGCACGGAAACAATGTAAATCATGCTGTCTTTCTTTAATTTAAACCCTATTAATAAACCCATTGCTACATTTTTTAGGTCAGAAAATCTTTAATGTAGCATTCATATACAGTGTTAATTAAGTACATCATTCAATTTAGTTTCCAAATATTTTTGATGAACTCAGCAATTAATTTTTAAAATAATACTGAAATAAAGCTTTGAAATTCAGGGACCATGTTAATGAAAATTAAATTTTGAGTTTGTAAGGAATAATCTTTTAACTTTTAAATAGGAGTATTATATTATCAGCTCACAGCTTAGAATCAATAAATAATTTTTAAAAAATTATAAACCATACAGGGTGAGATTACTCAGTCATAACTCATAATAATAATTTAAATAAAAATAAAATAAAATAATTACATTTATGCAAAAAGGGAAGGAAAAAACAGTGTCTTCTGCGCAAAATTAAGGTCTTTAAATTCAGTGTCAACAAAAATTCTGAAAAACTAGATCCAAAAGAAGAAAAATCAAATCCGTCGAAATAGCAGGAATCAAAAAGTAAAAGAAAATTTCACAGCTGGAAAAAAAAAATGATGAAAATGAGTGGAGAGAGAGAAGAAATATAGGGCAATCCCTTCGCTGTGTGCTGCATTGACTAGAGCAGCAAAGCGGCCATGGAGTCCCCGATGGAATTAATGTGCGCCAATCGCACTAAAGTGCGCCACGATTAAACCTCTCCCGTGGAATACCACGCCACCCCTTCTTTCGCGGGGGAAGCGCTCGGCCTACGGCGCTCTTCTGCTTCTCTCTCTCATTTTATCTCCATTTTATACCCCTTACTTAGGGTTATCCTTTCTTGTAATTTAAGTAGACTTCTGGGTGTATTAGCAAATTTTACGTGGCCACAATTGCAATTATTGAAAATTACAATTACTGCTTTCTCTTTAAACATTTCGCATGGAGATAGTATTAAAATAAACAAATTATTCGGTAGCTTCACTCGACCCTGATAAGGCTTGGGTTCGGTTCGACTCGTAATTTATTTGAGTTTGAGTTCAAGATTGTCTAATGCTCGTTAAGTTATTGAGCCGAGCTTGACACGATTTGATAAGGCTCGATAATAATAATAATACTCATCCGTCCCGATAAAAGGTCATCGTTTGTTTTTTCATATGGATTAATGAGTATTATTATTTTATATGTAATGAGTAATTATATTAGTGGTAAGTGGTGGTCCATATGTGTGGTCCTTTTACTAAAATAAAAAAAATTGAGGCCTTTTAATGGAACACCAAATATAATAATATGAGATCTTTCGGTGTGATTGAGAGAGTATTAAATAAATATTATATAATGATAAGTATATTAATAAAGTAATAATTATTAAATGTAATATTAAATACTTCATATTAATTAAAATCCGATTAGATAAACTCGTTAAGGTTTGAAAGGTCGACTTATTTTGCTTAATGATTTTCGAGTCACGTGAGCTCGAGCTTGCTCGTTTTTACTCGATAACTATTCGAGCTGAGCTCGAGGATGCACTACTCGAGCTCGTTCAACTCGTTTAACGGGCCTAATTGCGAATCATTTTCTGAAAAATTTTACTTTAATTTAATTAGGATTAATATTTCTTTTATTGTTAAAAGTTCATGATTTTAACCCTGTTATGAATGCAACACTAAAGATTACATATAAAATCTGACCTACAAAATAAGCTATATATATATACTCCATCAAATGTTAATTTCTACTCATGGAAATATATATATATATATATACACACACAGCATTAACTGAAAGCATTCATTAGAAGAAGAAAGAAGACTAATTTTATAAATCTCACATTAATTATATAAGAAAAGAAAAAGAAAAGATAAACATAAATACCTGCTGAAAAAACATGAAAAGCTCAGTGTATTTGTTCAAAATATACACAGTGGAATTAAAGAAAAGAATAATCAATCCAACACACCAAAAAAAAAAAAAAGTAAAAAAAGTAATCAAAAGTTGGGTCTTGGTATTGAGGCATTCTTCTTCAGTTACAAATTCATGTAAATTAGAAAATAAAAAAACTCAAGCATGTTGGAATGTTATTAGGCTGATACCTACATTTCTAAGCTGGATGATCTGTTTGCCATGTAGTCATATAACCTTCTCTTTTCTCTTTTTTATCCAAAAATGTTCATGCATTCTTCCTCATCAAAAGTCTGCACAAATAATCGTCGCATTGCGAATGATTAGTTTGGTACGAGAACAAGGAGCGTAACATGTAGAGAGTCGTCGTTTGTTTCGTTCTTACCTTGGTAGAATCGGGATCTGTGATGATTTTGGTTTTCTTGAGTTTTGTATATCAATGGCCCTGAAAATGTAACCTTGCTCTTCTTCTTGGTGGCGTTGTGTTCCTATTTTATTACATTGCATTGTAGATTAGGTTAAAATGCGTGCATGCATGAATGGATGGATGAATCAAGAATGTGTTTGTTTTGTTTTGTTTTATGTTTGAAGTGGTCTTACCGTGTGAGATCCTTGATCGTGGTTATATGATTCGGACGATTGCTCTTCTTCCCAGAGCATGGCAAGGTTTCTGTGGACTCTGCTCGATTGCTCGTGATCATCAGAGTCCACAGAATCCTTGGCATGCGTAGGGTCTCCTCCTAAAGCGATGGCTTTACGTCGTGTAAGTAACTCATGCTGAGTTCCACGTTTAGGCCATGCGAATGCACTTGTTGATGGTTGGATTGGTACGGAACGAGTGGTGGATATTTGCGATGTTTGTGATTCCTCCGTCATCTGAGAAGCCTCCGACAAGGTGTCGTATGAATGCTTTGTTGATGTCCGTGACCCTAGACTGGTTCGTCTCCTGTATCCGCTCGCGCCGCTACCGTGTCCCCTGTAGCTGCCCTCATCCTCCTTCAAGAGCATAAGATCAAAAGAGTCAACTATTTTTGCACTTTGAAGAGGGAGATAGGGGGGGAGAAACAGAGGGAGAGGGGGGAAAACCTCAGAGGATTCTTGCATCCTATGGGATCTTCTTGAAGTTCTTGATCCTGTCACACCAGCCCTCTTTCTGAAAATTTGAACACTATCCTATTAATATCACCTCATCCATTATTATCATTTTAAATCAAATCATATGGAGTACCTTTTTGCTTCATCACGATATTTGGCATCAATTTCTTTGTTGGGAGGGTACTTAGGCATCCTCGAGGGATCACAAGCATATGGTTTTGTGTTGAAGTACTTAAAAGAAGAATGATAGAGATAGATTACAAAGTGCAACACCAAAACATCAATTTATACTTGGAAAAAATGACACCTTAGACGCAAGCGCAGACGAAGCAGTGCCACGCTTGTGAGGCTCGAAGGAGAGAAAGGTTTCGATGAGGCTAACCGCACTCTTGGGAAGCTCTCTACATCTGTCTCCGAGTGTACTCTGGTAAGGCTGTTGAGGTTTAAACATGGTAGCTAGAGGAAGTCCACATGTTTTCCAATAATCATCCTCTGGCGTACCGCAGAGTTTGAAGATCTTATGCAACTGCTCGACCTGCAGGCGCAGCAAACCAAGTTAGGAAACAAGTTTGGCTCCTTTTTGCCTCCAATTAATTAAATTACCTCTGTTCTACCCTTGAGGAGAGGTCTCCCAATGAAGAGTTCAGCGAAAACACAGCCGACGCTCCATAGATCCACGGCTTCGCCATAACTTGTCGACCCTAAAAGGAGCTCCGGAGGGCGATACCACAAGGTCACCACACGGCTCGTCAAGGGCTGCTTGTTCTTAGGCTTCATGAAATTAGCAAGACCAAAATCAGCAATCTTCAACACCCCTTGGTTGTTCACTAAGATATTCGACGTCTTGATGTCTCGATGCAGTATACCTCGCGAGTGGCAGTGTTCCAAGCCACTCAACAGCTGTTTCATCAAGCACTTGATCTGCCACAGCAACACAAGATCATGACAACTAACTCAGACAGAGAACCAATGATGAATGTAAGAACCAACTACCTGTGAGTCAGTGAACTTGATGTCAGGACATGAAACGAGGCCTGCAAGGTCATGCTCCATGTACTCGAATACGAGGTATATGTGACATGATAGACGAGAAGTGATGATCCCCTCGAGCTTCATCACGTTTGGATGATCGAGCTTGCGTAGGATACGGATCTCACGAGCCATAAACCTCACACTCTCCGCTTGGAAGTTGTCGAATCTCACCTTCTTCACAGCAAAGATTTTACCATTTTCCACGTTACGTGCTCGATAAACATCACTATATGTACCTTGTCCAATCTGTGGAGACGCACACATTTCTATCCATTAGCAACACAATATTATTACATGCAGTACAATACAATGTTGTCACTACGACGTCATTTAAACTTTTAGACGATGTGGTTAGTTCACACAGTTTCATCTTCACTACATGAAAAAGGCCATCAGTCAAAAAGGAAAGAAAAAAAGATTACACTGCTCAGCGGAACAAGAGCAAAAACATGCATGCATATTATGAAAATCCCATTATAATTAGATAATCATTCTCAAAGAAAGCAACAAATTAACACTCCCTCCCCGTCCCACAACATGTTGCATACGTTCTTTCATTCCATAATAACCTTCACCCCAAAAAAGAAAACACGTCTTTTATCCAATAACCTCAAAAGTTACTTTAATTTCAAAATTCACTCATACATAACACACATAACATTACTTTACACTTTATTTATTTATTACCTGAAAATACTAAAATACCCCAAAAGTCAATAAAATTTGTGAAAAAATTAACAATTCTTTAACAGCATGAACAGTAAATGTAAAAATTATTCTGGATAGGTTAGTTAAGAGAAATTGGGACCTTCTCTAATCTCTTAAAAGAATCTGATCTTAACGGTAACCAGCCATCAATGGCTTCTCCAGCAACAGCAGAGAGCCAGGCGGGCCAGCCAGCGGCGACTTGCTCTCCTTCCGTCAACCTCCCAAATTTAAGGCTAAAAACAGACCTCTTATGCGAGGAACCCCTCTTCAATGCTCTCAAATTGGCAGAATGATCATTAGCAAAGTCATGGCCATCGTTTACATATTCCTCCTCATCCTCTTCCTCCACACCATCCTCCTTCTCGGGCTCTTCCTTTATCTTCTCCAACGGCCCGAACGCCCCCCGGGCGTGCAGCAACGACGAAGCCGAGTAACCTCGCCTCCGGCCATGGCTGCTCCGCCGCGAATGCGAGGAGGAAGAGGAGTATCGATATTCTGGCGATTCACACCTTGCCTTCTTGGAGCTAATGCAACCCATGACCCACTAAACCCATCAAACGAACCCGATACCAGTGAGTATCCGGATCGGCCCGGATGGGGATCGGACCGAATGCAGGGTGGAATGGAAGAACAGAGCCCCCAGTACCCTACAACGCCAGCATTATACCAAATTGATCGCCGGAAAAGAGAGGGTTCCTCAGGGATTGAGTTTCTTGAGAGGTGGCGGAGGAAAGAGAAAGGGGGAAGAGAGAGAGAAAGAGAGATCAAGACAGCAGAGTTTTGTTTTGTTGCCATATCTTGCTGCTTCTTGCATGTATTGCGACATCTGCGGACGCACAGAGGGTCACATTTCTTTTCCAATTTTTCGTTGATCCAATCATTTCTTTTTCTTTTCTTTTTAAATAAAAGAAGCTGGTATGGTTTGTATATTAATCATAACAATTAATTTTTAAATATATATATTAGGACTTCCGACCGTTGGAGGGTGGATTCGAAATTCGGTTAAGTGACGGTTGAGGTTCAAGAATTACAGGCCAACTGTCAACGACTAAATGTTAGTCAATTTATATTATCAATATATTAAAGGCAAATACTTGTGTTATATGTTTCTAGGGAGAATTTCTATAAAAAGAATAAAAAGCAGTAATATTTTTATTAAAATTGATACTTGAATTAATGAAAAATACTCCATTCGTCCCATAAAACTTTTCACACTTTTCTCATTTGTTTGTACCACGATACCTTTCACACCTCAAAAAATGAAATCTCACTTTATCTAACAACATCAAAAGTTATTTTAATTTCAAATTTGCCACTACTTTTTCACACACATCTCATTACTTTATACTTTTTTATTACCTAAAAATACTATAATACCCTCCAAAGTCAATAAAATTGGTCAAAAAGTGCAACTTTTCTTAAACAACGTAGAACAGTAAATGTGAAAACTATATGGGACAGATGGAGTAATAAACATGCAGTGAATTATTACATGAACAACTAGTAATAAAAAAAATTTAATAAAAAATAATAATAACTATTTTAAAAAACATAAAAACACTACTACTACGTTCAAATGTGATCCTTCAATTATGATGAATTGCAATAACTGATTAAACTCACTTTGCAACAATAATAATACCAACCCACTCCATTAACAACATCCACGAACAAAATCAATTGAATTAAAGATCTATAAAAATATCAATTAAATGTTAGATAAGTCAAGCTTGTAATAAATATTACTTCAAACTACTTGAGCTTAATTCTTATTCAAGCTCCACTAGATTGCCTCTCATACAAGCTTAATCATAAGATTTGAAGCTCGTTAATACTTTGAGTTAGAACACCTTTACATCCAACTCGATTCGACGCACTTTTAAGTTATACCCTAATTACAATTCCAAATAAAATCTTTAAGTTTATTTTCTAAATTCATTAATATTAATGGTGAAAAAAAAATGCTTATAATAATATGGAAAATGCAATTCATGATATGATAGTCTACTACAAAATAAGTATAATCTATATTTTCTTTTACAAAGACCTTGTTTTATAGAAACAAAATCACATATCCATGTTAAATAAAATCCATTATTATTGACTTCACATTGATATGTATAAACATGTCAAATATTCAAATTTAAACATAAAACATGAGTACCAAATTCTAGGCACATGCGAAAGAGATTATCTGGCTATAACTCTACACGTATTCTTACAAACTTACAGTACATGTTTAGTGTTAGGGCATCAGGCTACAACTTGCTCTCCTTTGAGCTGTAGGGTCGTCGGCATTTGGTCCCTGTTTCCATAATCGGTTTCTCTGTCTATCGATGTATTCTTGGATACAACTTTCTGCACTTTTAATGACTGAGCGCTGGCGTTGGATGCGTTGTACCTCCCGACTGGGATGTCATGATTATGCTTCCCCTCGTACGTGGTAATGACTGATTTGGGGTCGGCTGAAGCCCTCTCCACATGCTTACGTACGTTACAACCAGAGTACGTACATCTGTAGTAACTCCTGCATAAACGGATCATCGAGCCACATGCTTCTTCAGTCATAACCAGGGTAAAGTAAAACATATCTAATGTACTGGAGTTTAGTATTAGGTAAAAAGATAGGGTAGACCAAAGAGAAGTAAATGAAAGGCTTTGAATCCTATATCATTCACATAATCAACGAGCATTACGATTTCTTTAATGATTTAGATTATAAAATAAGAAAAAAAGAAAAAGCTCATTAGGTAATGAGCAATTCACACCTTGGATGAGAATTCCCCTTGACCACTTTCTGTCCGTATTTTCTCCATTTGTATCCATCATCCAGCAGATCGACTGCACTTCTCGTCTGCAAGACAATCTTCTCTTCTGCAGTGGTTTGCTGTGAAGACGAAGTAGGCACTAATAATCCAGAATCCAAGCTTCTGCAATCAAAAGAAGTGTGCTTCACGTAAATTAAATTATTAGAGCAAAGTGGAAAAACAATATTAGAAGAAGATGTTAATTTCACCTCCTTTTCGCTACTGGTTCAGTGGAATCATCTTCGTGTGCTACTACAACATCTTTAGTATTATCATTGCGATTAATGAGTAGATGATGCTCGGATGGCTGTTGTGAAGTTGCAGGCTCAGATTCAACATTTACAGCCTCTTTTAATCGTTCAGTTTCAATCTGAAATTGAGACGTAGAAACATGCTTCACGTGGGAGTTCGCTGGCCGATCAGAACTATCTTTCTCCCGTTTATTAGGTTTAGGCGGATCATGGTTGTGCTGCCCTTTATACGTAATCTCAGATCGACCATCCAAAGATCGTTCCACCTTCTTCTTAACAGGACAATTTAGATGTGTGCATTTATAGTAGCTCCTCGGACATTCACTAGCCTTCACTTGCTTCTGCCCGTATTTTCTCCAGTTGTACCCGTCACTAGCTGGCTTATCACCAGCAACATTAGCAATCCTTTTATCAGATTGTGAAACCTCAGACAACTCTTTTTTTGAACTCTCAGTTTCCATTATTGTTGGATTCGCCAAAGCTTCCAGTTGAACGGGGGATGAACTGTTGGGTGCAAGTTCTCCAAAATTTGCAGACGAAGAATGCTGATACTCTGCTTGCATTTGCTTGAAAGATTGAGACAACGCTGCTTGAGCAGTGACGTGTGCTAGTGCCTGCTGGTGAGACATCCCAAAAGAGCCCTGCATATAAAAAAGCAATTACTTATTCATCGAAAACAGAGATCAATCCCAACTCCGCATGTCATTATATCATCTCCAAACTTATTCATACAAAAGAATATCTATCAATCTCATATGTTCTCAACATTATCTAACCACTGGAATATAACCAGAAACATCTCCAACGTATTCATGCAGAATACAGTTACACGTCTAGAAATGCCACTTAAGAAGGCTAGATTCATTGTCATAGCTAGCCGGTGAAGCCCTACTTTGCTATAACGTGCCGGAGCTTTACTTGACCCGGTGGGTTCGAAGAGCAAGCTTATTTGTTATTCCGGATCCCATTCAATGAAACGAAATTCACTGGAGTAAATATTTAGCAACAAAACTGAGCATGATTACAGTAGAAATGAAGCTTAAAAATGGTTTGCAACAGCAAATGCAAAATATTAACAGTAGACCTAACGATCGTCAAAGTCCATAAATGCAAACATCATAGCATTAAATTCAATACTCTCAAATTACAATTTCCAAATTTTCACAGAAAATCTAAAAGTTTAAACTCATCAAGAAGTTTATAGCCACTCAAGTGGGAACAATCGATAAATATCCCAAATCTGATTTCGTCCAAATTCAACCGTTAAAGCGACGTCGTCGAAAAAGGCCTCCCCACATAACCTAATTCTATATTCCTGAGGTAATAATCCATTCAAAATTCGAAACAATAAATTCATCAATTATTCCAACATCAACAGTTAAAATTCAACGGATTAGTAACTAACTTACATGAAGAGGAGACAGATACCCTGGTGAATTCATCAACCCCGTCGGACTCAAGCCCGGCGGCAGCATGAACAGAGGGGTTACACTCTCCAGCTGCGGCGGCGCCTCCGCCGCCGGCTTATCGGCAAGCGATTCGGACTCATAAGTCGGCAAAAAACCGGCCTTGGGGGTAAGAGGGGAAGCCAGGGCTAAAAGCTGAGAGAAAGAGAAGGGGCTCTGCTCAGGGAAGTAGTTGGAGACGAGGGTCATCGGGCCCGGGCTGAACCCGGGAGAGGGCCCGGTAGCGAAAAGGAAGCCGCGTGGAGGCACCATAATCGTCGGCTTGGATTTCGAGGCGGTCGGCAAAGTCTCACCCATTTCTCGATTCACTTCTCTCCCCCAAAATTCGAACAAGATAAACCCCAATTATGATTATGTGTCCAAATTTGATGGGGTTTCGCTGCTACTTCCAGTAAATCCACTACGGAAAGCATCGAAATCTTTAAATTACAACTAGAATAAAAATGCAATTTTTTTTTTTTTTACTATATTCTAATTTACAAGTTGTAAGTAGGGGTGTGCAAAGTGCTGTTGAAACCGAAAAAACCAACCAAACCGAATCGATTTTAGCAATTTGGTTCGGTTTTTGGTTTTTAGTTCGGTTAATGGTTTTGAAAATTAATTTTTTCGGTGTTCGGTTCGGTTTCCGGTTTAGAAAAGTCGTAGGTTCGGTTAACCGAACCGAACCGAAATAATGTCATATATATACTCCAACCCTAGCCAGCAACCCCCTTTCTAATTTTTCAATCCTGAACTCCCGACTCCGACTCCCCCTTATTCCTCAGTCCTCACAGTCTCACATTCACATACGCCGCCAACACCAAATTCTATTTCCCCGGCGACACCTATCTTCTCCGGCGATACCCACGACCAGCGACACTTTCCTACTGTCGTTCTTCGTCGTTCGCTGCCCTCACCTTTTCGTTGTTCGCTGCCCTCACCTCCCAACAAGGGTATGTATTACCGATTTCATGGCTTTGTTGACTCATCTTGTCTGTGTTATTAAAACATCTATATAATTATGAGTAAGCAGGAATATTGTATAAATGTTGTAATTAATGTGGTTGAAATTCCTCATATATAAGAAAGATGAGTCACAGAAAACACATGAAAAAATAAAGTTATTGTCAAATGTTGTACAGTTTCTTAATGGAATTGTTTGATAGGAAATTGTCTTTCATTAGTAGGGAATAGGGATACTGAAATCTACCAGCCCCTAATTCAAACATGTTTCATTGGGCTTTGGGTGTAGTTGTGGTGGATGTTTAACGGGTGATCTCACCAAACAAAATCTGCTCAACAACCAATTTTATTGTACAAATCATGCTTAATTACTAACTAGGGTAGTTAAGGATTTTTTCGTTTGGAATATTTAAAGAGTTATTCTTAAATTTAGAGAGAAAAGAAATGAATGAATCTGAAAGGGTACACTCTCATTTCTTCGAATAATTATGTAGTGTATCTAAAGAAGAGAATTATATGTTTGAATAGAGGAAATCATGTAAGATTTGCATGTTTGAATAGGTGGTTGGTGTACGTAAATAAGCGCCGTAATGACAAATATCTTGTTCAATTAATTAATTTATTTTTTGTAGATGTCAAGCTCCGGAGGAGAAATTGATGGCTTTATTGAAAGCAACAACTCTGAAAGTGAGCCTACTCCAACAAGAACAGAAGCTTCAGCTCGACCATCAAATGCACCCAAGCCACCACCAGGTCCACCACGTCCACGACCAGTAAAGAGGAAACCAATAAAAAAAGGGTCTGTAGTGTGGGATCACTTTGAGAAGATAATTGATGAAGATGGCAATTCAATTTCAGCTAAGTGCAATTACTGTCCTAAAGTGTTTTCTAGTGATACTAGTAAAAATGGCACTTCTTCTCTTCGTAATCATATGCTTGCATGCTTAAATAATCCCAATAATGAAAAATCTGGTCAATCTTGTTCAAATGATTATCATTGATGAGTTGCCATTTAAGTTTGTGGAAGGGAAAGGGTTTAAAATAGTTATGAACAAAGCATGCCCTAGATTTAATATTCCTTCTCGGTGGACTATCACACGTGATTGTTTTAAATTGTATGCTGATGAGAGGACTTTGTTGAAGGATTTTTTGAAAAATCATTGTCAAAGAGTAAGCCTCACCACTGATACATGGATTTCTTTACAAATGATTAATTACATGTGTTTTACTGCTCACTTTATTGATAATGATTGGAATTTGCACAAGAAAATTCTGAATTTTGTGCCGGTAACTAGTCATAAGGGTGAATACTTAGGTAAGTCACTTGAAACATGTGTTCTTGATTGGGGTTTAAAGAATGTATTCACAATCACTGTAGACAATGTTAGTGCAAATGATACAGCCATATCCTTTTTGAAGAAAAGGATGTTGAATTGGGGGGTACTGTAGGAGCTTGTGAGCATCTTCACATGAGGTGTATTGCACATGTAATTAATCTGGTGGTTTCCGAGGGCTTGAAAGAACTAGATGCTTCGGTGAAGCGTGTGAGAGATGCTGTGAGATATATTAGGAATTCTCCATCTAGACTTAGAAAGTTCAAGGAATGTGTGGAGTATGAACAGATTGAAAGTAGGAGCTCATTGTGCTTAGATGTGCCTACAAGGTGGAATTCCACTTATTTAATGCTAAAAACTGCAGAAGTTTTTGAGAAAGCTTTTGATAAGTATGAAATTGATGAGCCAAGTTATGCTGTTGATTTGGGGGAAAGAGGGTATCCTAAAGCTGGTGATTGGGATCGTGTTCGTAAAATTTTAGATTTATTGAAGCCTTTTTATGAGATGACATTGCGTGTTTCTGGTTCTTTGTATGTGACATCTTGTTCATTCTTTAATGAACTAAGCGAATTGTGTTGTATGTTGAATGAATGGAAGTGCAGTGATGATAGTTTTGAGAAAAGATTGGGTTTAACAATGTCTTCAAAGTTTGATAAATATTGGGGAGATCCAGAAAAAATGAATAAGATGATTTTTTGGGCTAGTGTTTTTGATCCTACTGATAAGTTTGAATATCTTGAGTATACTTTGCCTTGTTAGATTGTATACTAAAAGTCTAGCTTTAGTATGAACAATGTCATAACATTATTTGAAATGAGAATCATTGATCAAATGATTGCATCTTATAATTTATTTTATATGCATGATGCAATAGTCCATTTACTTTATACTGTAGATAATATGTTGTGCGACAACACGCGGAAGATCATATTATCGGTTTCCTTATAAAGTATAAACAGATGCTCACAACTGAGATAGACGGGGGCTCTCTATCGGTATGGTTGTAGTGTGGTTTGTTATTAGCTTGTCTTGGCTATAGAATCACATTAGTGCACTTGTGTGTATTGAGTAGGACCGCCTGAGATCGTTCGACTTATACTGACTTATAGAAGAACTTGATCTCTGTTATTATGGAAGTTCGTGCTCTTAATCCCTATACAATAACCTCGACACGTAGGGCAGTATGTATTTCTTTGATTCATCAATGGGTGAGATTTATAAGTATTAAATCAAAAAACTCGGTGAGTTGGGAAGTAGTGCTGTATCTATGGTGTGCTGTTGATTGTAGAAGGAATCCATGTCCGTCATAGGTTGATGATGTCCCCTTGAGGAGCTCATAAGGTTTATCATGTAAATCTTGCAAGTGGATTAATTCCGGCATGATAAAAAGGTTGAGTGGTACTACTCTTGGATGAGATATTAATTAATTTGAGTTGTCAGTAACTTAATTAATTAATGGACATTGTACATCTTAAACATGGGGAGACTATCGGGCTTATAATAAGAAGGAGCCCAGAACATAATTTTGGGATTGGACGGGTAGTGCAATAATAATATTTTAGTGGACTATATTATTATTATTGGATTTAATTAAAAGCTTTGGGCTAAGCTTGGTTAATTAAATCTAATTGAGGCCCAGCCCAATTTCTCCTCCTGGTCCCTGCAGTAGCCCAAGTATATAAGTTGTCTCAGTTCCTAATAACCTAACTCTGCGCCTCTTACGTAGAAAGAGATCAGGAACAGATTGAGAACTCTCTGGGGATTGTTGACCACACAACACCAGAGAGTTGACTTTGGGTAATACTGCAGAAGATCAGAGGTGTTCTTCTCAGATTATCATCCACTACATCAAACCAGAAGACAGGTAATTGTTTTATGCTTCCGCTGTATCTAATTATCTGTTTTAATTATCGAATCACGTTAACCATAAGATCCAATTGCCAACAATTGGTATCAGAGCGAGGTTTCTTGGTGAAACGTGATTTGATAGATGGGTATGTGATTAATTGATTAAATGAAATAATCTGTTTTAATCACATGTTTGAAGTACGTCTGACCTTGTGTGTTTGTGTGTTTATGAGTTCAATCTGGTATATCACATGTTTCATTGTGAGTGAGTATACAGTTATTTTTTTCATTAATTGTATACACTGTACACTGTACACATACACACTGGTGGCTGACGACAACGGCGGTGACGGCGGCGCGTGACGTCGATGGCTGACCGGCGGCGCGTGACGTCGACGGCTGACCGGCGGCGCGTGGACGTTCGACTGACGGCGACGTGAGGTGGCTGTCTTTCTGGCGGCGCGTTTTCGACGACGGCGCGAAGACAGACGGTGACAGCAGCGCCTGGTCGGGGCGGAGGAGACGCGGGACTGACCGGCGCCGTGTTTCAACGTGACTGAATTTTGACGCCTCGACTGGATCATTGATGGCACGGCGGCGTCGACTTAACGGCGAGGTGCAACTGGACTGGTCCCAATCGCTTCGGAGGCAGATCGGAAAGGATCTGGCTGGCGTAAGATGGATCGTCGGTCCTCAGCGGCGGTGACCAGCGCGGATCGGCGTGACCTTCTGCTGACGGCGGAGAAGGTTGGGGCGGAGGCGGTGTTGACCAGCGCGGCTCGGCGTGACCTTCTGCTGACGGCAGAGAAGGTTGGGACGGAGGCGGCGGTGACCAGCGCGGCTCGGCGCGACCTTCTGCTGAGGGCGGAGAAGGTTGGGGCGTAGGGAGGCGGTTGCCGTCGGTGGTCGCGGAGTGACGTCTCAAGCAGTGGGCGGCGCTGGCGGTTGATGGCGGCCGCGCTGGATCGGCTTGCAGCGCTGGGCTAGCGGCAGCCTCCTGCGGCAGCGATGTCGGTCGACGGCTGGCGGCACACGGTAGTTGGGCTGTTGGCGCGGCTCCGGCGGCTGACGGCACTATCGCCGGAAGCAGCGGCGCCGGTGTCTTCCGGGCGTGGCGGCTGGCAGGAGCATTAGGGCAGCTTGTTGATGGGCTGCTGGGCCGGCAGTTGGGCTTTTGGGCCTGTTCTCATTTTAATTAAAAAAAATGCTTCTGGGCCTGCTTGTTGGCTGCTCCATCAGTTTTATTATTTTGGGCTGCTGGGCCTATTTTAATTGAGGGCAATGTATGGTAGTCTCAGTTGGGCCTTTATTTTAATTAATTTGGTTTTGGGCTTTATGGCTCATTTTTTTAATTAAATGGTAATGGGCTGCTGTGGGCAAATATTTATTGCTGGTTTTAATTAATTGTGATTAATGGGCCTAGCATGATAAATTAATTATTTATTAATGGACTAATTTTGTGCTAATGGGCTTGGTGGATTTAATTTAATTTTGGGCTGAGTATATGGGTCATGGAAAATGGGCTTGATTAATTATTTAATCTGCTGCTCATTTTGTGCTCCTTTGTTGCTCTAGGGCCCAAATTAATTAATCCACTATTTATGCAATTAATTAATGTTATATAACTGATTAATTGATTTAATTGTCAATTATTGTTGTATATGTGTAAGACATGTTCTATGTAATTTATTTATTTAAATTGCTGTTAATAGAAGCATGTCTAAGTTGTATATTTTATTCTGGAATATTATATGCATGTTAAATACCCTCGGTAATTAAATAACTAAGTGGGAGAGGGGATTGGTAATAAATTCCCGCGGCCTCCATTATTGGTTTGTAAGTGATGTGAGTAAACTTGCGTGTTGGCATAGGCCTTCCTCCCTAACGGATGAGTTTATTCACGGATCACTGGTACAGACTTCATAAATAATTATTGTTTGTAATGTGGCACATAAACTTGCGTGTTGGCATAGGCCTTCCTCCCTAACGGATGAGTTTGTGTGCGGTACACTGGTACAAACTTATAATTGATGATTGTAGGAAACTACCCGAGCGCGTGTGTACTTCTCCAACTGTAAGGCACATAAGCTCGCGCAGTGGACTTGGGATCAAATAATAGTGTACACTTAGGTGTAAATAATTAGTATCCTCCCCAACGGAGTCACTGCTATTATTTGCATGGCTAAAGAGTAACCGACTATTAATTATTTTGTCATAAAGTTAGGTTGACAAATGAAATTAATGGGTAAAACCTTCTCTTGTAAATGTTCGGGTTTGTAAACGTCCACACTAACGTGGCTTGCAGACTCACGGTGCTTGAGATGTCGGTGAATTTTATTTTATATTGTTTTGAGGGAAACAATATAAAAGGATAAAATTCGAAGTTTTGATCAGAATATTTATTTGTGATTCTCTGAATTTCGAATGGTATTATCTCACTAATTGTTAACTAAAAGACATTATATTTACTTGTCCAAATTAGTTGATTAGAAAAGAATCGTGTTTTTGAAAATTACTGCTTAAGAAAATACATGTGTTCTCTCAAAGGACGGCTCATGATGCCTATTAAAGTCTTTAGTGAAGAGATGAGAGGATCATAGAAATATGATGAACTCATGTAACTCTTCAGATACTTGAGTAATTTAAAAGGCGCAAGATCATGATAGAATTTGATGAATGAATTGGAAAAGCTTGGAGTATAAATTGAAAGGGAAACCTAGATCAATTTTATTCTCCATGTTTAGCCTTGATGTTTTGAGAAAGTTCTACCTGAAATACTAGAGGATGTATATGGTGGGAAACTTCTGACAAAACATGTGGCAAAGGAAAGCCATTTTCATCATAAAGTGAACAAGTTCAATATCTTATTCACTAGTTGTTTAAACATGATTAGTGATGGCATCTATTAACACGAAGTGTGTAGATACTGGAATCGCTAAATGTTTATTACTAAGTGAGGATAAGATAGTTAAGACATGGGTAAAACTACGAAGGTAGTGGCTATTGCAGTGTGAGTTATTTATCTATCTTATGATAGGAATAAATGATTGATTATGAGAAATTATCTTTACGTACGTTTTCATGGAAAGAATTTAATTTCGGTTTCTATGCATTAACGGATGAATACTTCATTTCATTTATATGACATGGTCATAATGATGAGGAATGGGGGTATAATCCGTTAAAGTACGTTGGTGGATAATATGTAAACTCTTAAATCATGTACATCCCACAGATGCAATAAATAGTAATTAAATAATGCATCTTCTAATATAAGTAAGAGAAAGGAACCTTTGGAAATGAACTAAACATATATTTGGCGTCTAAGATTAATTCATTTTACTTGAGTAGGATTCAAAAGTTGATAGCCGATAGACCGTAAGGTTTATCTGAAGTGGAAACTATCGGACTTGTGAGTCTTACTTGGAAGTAAAAATGATTAACTGTCTTTCCAAGGCTGTGGGGTATAGTATAGAGCCAAAGATATATATGTTGGAATTAGTTCATTCTGATTCAAGCGGACCTAATATTATCCAGGCAAGAGGTGGTTAAGAATATTCGAAGATTATTCTGGATACCAATATATTTATTTGATGCACTGCATGTCTAAGTTCTTGGATTAATTCAAGAATTGAAAGGCTGGTACAGTGAAGCGTCATGGAAAATATATTACGTCATTACGATTTAATCATGATGGCGAATACCTCAAGGGATAGTTAGGAGCTATTAATCAGAAGTAGAGATTAAATCTCAAGTAGACTACACCGGGCTTGCCCCAGCTGAATGGTGTGGTGGGTAGAAGGTATAAGGCTCTTATGGTTATGATTAGATAGACGATGAATTATTTGGAATAATTAAATTCGTTTTATGGATATGCCCTAGATACAGTAATTCGTGAAACGTTTGTCTGTATATGGGATATCCTAGAAAAATGGAGGGTGATTTATTTAGTCCAAAAGATCGAAGGGTAATTGTTAACTCAATAACTAGATTTTTGGAAAAGGGCTATGTAATAAATCATAAACCCATGTATGAGTTGTTCTAAAGGAAGTGAGAGGAAAACACTAAGTATAAGTACCAAGTGTACAAGAGGATATACCGCAAGGTAAACTGCAACGCGTGTCACGTCTGATACACAATTACATGTAGTGCCTTGTCGTAGTGGGAGGGTTGTGTGACAACTCATAAATATATGTTTGGGAGAGTCGTGAGACTTGATCCCTAGTAAACATGGTATTGTCCCACGGATATGACGTAGCACTACAAGATGAAAATGCGGAATCTTAGTAAGTTGCAATGAATGTAGAAATAGAATCTACGGATTCTAAATTAAGTCTGGGAGCTTAGTAGACCACTACATAGTGTAAAAGCCATTGGAAGTGGTCATAGGAAATAAAAGAGGATCATATGGAAAGGTGAAAACCTTAGAAGCAAAGCTTGTTGCGAAAAGATGTACTCAGAAAGAAATGGTTCGATTATGAGGGAACATATTCGCTGGTAGCTATGCTTAAATTGATCCGGATTCTTTTATTTACTGCTGCTCATATTAAATTATGAGGGACAGCAAATAGATGTCAAGACAGCTTTCCTGATTGGAAGTCTTGAGGAAAACATCTATGTGAAGCAACCAGAGTGATTTATTGCAAAGTACTAATAGCATTTAGATAGTAAGCTTAAAAGTGTCCAGCGATGGACTAAAGCAAGCTTTGAGATCGTGAAGCATCTGTTTTGATTAGGTAATCCAGTGGCACGGATTTAAATCAATCAGCGGATGTATCTTGTGTATTGTAAAGAGTGATGGAAACGTAATGGTGTTTTTTGTACTATACGTAGATAGTATCTTGCTCATTGGAGACAATGAAAGAGTATTATCGGGCGTATGGGTACGGTTAATAAAGCGGTAGAAATGAAGGACTTAAGAAAGGCAAAATATATCCTTTTGATCACGGTAATACGGATCACAAGAAAGGATACTATGCTTATCTCAAGTTTCATAAAATGATACAGTCCATACTCATTTAGCATGTGAATAGACTTGCGCGTCGGCATTAGAGCCTTCCTCCCCATCGGATGAGTTTATTCATGGAATGCTATGAACGAAGTTGGATATCTGTTTTGGTTAACGCATGAACAGTGGGTATCAACGTAACCCGGATCAAGAATGATGAACTGTAGTAAGACATATATAAAGTGCCTGAGAAGGACTGGAAATTATATATGAACTTACTGGACAGATTCACTGCTTCTTGTGGATTACGTAGATTCGGATTTTTAGTCAGATTGGACGGTAGTAAATTCTCCTCAAAGGTTATGTGTTTAATTTTAGGAAGTAGAGTCATAATGTGGAGGAGTGTTATATAGAAATATATCTCAGACTCCGGACTCCATCATGGAAAGATGATGAATTGGAGCCTATGAGGCTGCCAAAGTATCTATGTGACTCTAGAAACTTCATGATGGACTTTGAAGTGTTTCTAAGTTTGCCCAAGGTAATCACAATTTACATTGTTGATATTGGTGCAGTTGCAAACTTGAAGGAATCACGAGTCCATAAGGCAATTAAACACATGGAGCGCGAGTACCACCTGTTACGAGAAATCGTATGATGAGGGGAAGGTTGTTGTCGCCTAGATTGCATCGGATGATGACCTAGTAAATTTATTTACGAGGACCTTAAGGCAAGAGCTTTTTATGGTCGTGTAGTGGGAGTAGGAATCAGATGTATGGCAGAAGACATGACAGCATAGTCTTTTAGTATAAGTGGGAGATTGTTAGATTGTATACTAAAAGTCTAGCTTTAGTATGAACAATGTCATAACATTATTTGAAATGAGAATCATTGATCAAATGATTGCATCTTATAATTTATTTTATATGCATGATGCAATAGTCCATTTACTTTATACTGTAGATAATATGTTGTGCGACAACACGCGGAAGATCATATTATCGGTTTCCTTATAAAGTATAAACAGATGCTCACAACTGAGATAGACGGGGGCTCTCTATCGGTATGGTTGTAGTGTGGTTTGTTATTAGCTTGTCTTGGCTATAGAATCACATTAGTGCACTTGTGTGTATTGAGTAGGACCGCCTGAGATCGTTCGACTTATACTGACTTATAGAAGAACTTGATCTCTGTTATTATGGAAGTTCGTGCTCTTAATCCCTATACAATAACCTCGACACGTAGGGCAGTATGTATTTCTTTGATTCATCAATGGGTGAGATTTATAAGTATTAAATCAAAAAACTCGGTGAGTTGGGAAGTAGTGCTGTATCTATGGTGTGCTGTTGATTGTAGAAGGAATCCATGTCCGTCATAGGTTGATGATGTCCCCTTGAGGAGCTCATAAGGTTTATCATGTAAATCTTGCAAGTGGATTAATTCCGGCATGATAAAAAGGTTGAGTGGTACTACTCTTGGATGAGATATTAATTAATTTGAGTTGTCAGTAACTTAATTAATTAATGGACACTGTATATCTTAAACATGGGGAGACTATCGGGCTTATAATAAGAAGGAGCCCAGAACATAATTTTGGGATTGGACGGGTAGTGCAATAATAATATTTTAGTGGACTATATTATTATTATTGGATTTAATTAAAAGCTTTAGGCTAAGCTTGGTTAATTAAATCTAATTGAGGCCCAGCCCAATTTCTCCTCCTGGTCCCTGCAGTAGCCCAAGTATATAAGTTGTCTCAGTTCCTAATAACCTAACTCTGCGCCTCTTACGTAGAAAGAGATCAGGAACAGATTGAGAACTCTCTGGGGATTGTTGACCACACAACACCAGAGAGTTGACTTTGGGTAATACTGCAGAAGATCAGAGGTGTTCTTCTCAGATTATCATCCACTACATCAAACCAGAAGACAGGTAATTGTTTTATGCTTCCGCTGTATCTAATTATCTGTTTTAATTATCGAATCACGTTAACCATAAGATCCAATTGCCAACATGCCTAATATGTATGGGTCTGAAAAGGTGTTGAGAGTGAAATTTCACGTGATTTAGGTCTCACATTACACCATTTTTGATAGAATGTGGCCATGATTTTGGGTAGAATTGAGTGATTTTCATATCTTGCATAATTAAGATGCTACTAAGGTGTTTTGTTGAGTTTTGAAGGGTAAAACAGGATCAAAAGTTAAAAGTTGGAATGAAGAGTGAAAGTGTGAAGGAATGGTGAAAAAGATACGTCCACTTGAATAATTTTTCTGTATTCATGTAGAAGTTCAAATTGACCATGTGATATATTTTTGGAAAGCCACGGAATAGAAGATCGTTTTGGCGCAAAAATCACTCAAATTGGAGTCTGTATGAGGAAGTTATGTTTGAAACGATGAGACTGCGCAGCTGCCAACGGGAATTTCCAAAAATTTCCGAAAATTAGCCAATTTTAGCTATTTCTTAGAGCACAATTCTTTCCTTATCTCGTTCCCTTTCTTTGAGCACAATTCTTTCCTTATCTCATTCCCTTCTCACACCTATATATATCTAACATCATTATTCATAAGAGACACCACCCTCCACAAGAGGATTACCCCCTACCATCCATCATCTACCATCATCCATATCCATCCCATCATCCATCCACATCAAAGGGGATTCAAAGGCTATTCAAGAGGAAGACCAGTCAATCGGAGAGACGGAGAAGGAATCTGAGACAACTCTAACACTAGGGTTTTTCTATTCCTTTCTTTAATTTTCTTTTGTCTTGATTTGTGGTATGAATTGCATAGCCATGAGTGTTGCTTGTAACCTCATAGGCTAATTTCTTATACAGTTTTAAGGTTTGATGGATTGATTTGATTGATTTGATTGATTTGGGAATTTAGATCAAAGATTGGGATTTTATGTAGTTGAGCTTTTGATTTTACTTATTTTATTAAGACATGTTAATCTGCTTCGTAACGTCTTCATAATATATTCATGACATCCGCTATAATGCTTGGATTATTGTGTTAGCTTGTGTGCGTTCATGATTGGTATTGTCTATCTGTTAGGGATTAGAGTAGCTCCGCTATAAGCACTTTAATTCCATGAACTGGTAAATCAAATACTTGATTAATTTAGTGGAACAATGCAATTAGATAATCAAGTAGGAAGTGAATAGAACCTTGTAGTAATTCCAGAAAATATCTTGTTAGTCAGACTTACCATCCGGAGGTATTGTTGCTTGCTTTGATTAGTATCTAGGAATAAGGCTTGGTAATATTTGCGCACCTTATGATTCAAACCAGATTATACTGTTAGCTTAGAATCGAATCATATTCGGTGGGATAACAGTGATATGTGGTGTATTTTCAGTGAAACTGCATGAATAAACAATCGTAAGTTTAATAACCCAAATTAATTGGTCTCTACCTGATACCTTAGAACTGTTCGTTATTTCTTGATTAGAAACTTGCTTTTATTTTTATTGTCTTTTAATTAATTTAGTTATTTATATTTTCAGTAATTTAGATAATTAATTCACAACTCCTGGATATCGGTTACTTGATTCTGATTAATTTAGTAATTTTAGGAAATAAATAATTAGCTGTCCTTTTGGGTTCGATAATTTAACTTGGGTGCTTACTGCTACAATTGATATCCTTACACTTGAGGATTAAATTATAGTGCGCAGAAAAAGCCTATCAAGTTTTTGGCGCCGTTGCCGGGGACGGCTTAATTATTTATTTTCTTTTATTGCTAGTTTAATTAGGACTTTTTATTGCTTTTTTTTATTTTTCTTATTTGGATATATTCTGACTATAAATTATCTTTGAGGTACTGAGATGGACGAAATATTGAAAAGATATGGAAATCAGAATGTTATAGATCCTTCTCCATGCATAGACAAAATATTGAAACGCTATGAAAATTATAATGCTATGGTTCCTTCTCCATATTACATGGATGAGAAGAATTATGGTTATGATTCTTTAGTGAATCAAAGTCATTCTCAGTACTACAGTCAAGTCAGATATGAAGATGAATGGTCTTGTGCTTACAATAAAAATTTATATCAACCTTATCAAGAGAACACTTATTCTGGATCGATCGGAGTTTCCCAAGAATTACAAGATGCGTTTGATACTTCCATCAAGAAGCATGAAGAAAACATGGGAATATTGAAAGCTCTAGAAAGAAAGATGAAAGTTCAATCGCAGGAGAGGGAAGTTGCATCGCAGGAGTTTGATCAAAGAACGAGAGACATAAACAATCTTCTTGCGAACATCACTTCAAGTTTAAATTCTCAAGGTCAACAAGAGGAGAGAATGGATGAAGAGGAGTTTGAGGAAGATATTGTTGTTCCATTGTGCCCTGGAATGCAATTTGAAGGTCCTATGCTGTCATTTGAGGAAATAGAACTCGAAGAGGAGTCCACTCGATTAAGTCAAGTGGTTCCACTTGAATTGAGCTATCAACTGGAGTCAATTGTTGAGGAAGAAAAGAATGAAGAAGCGCAAAGCCATGAAGCAACCGAAAAGAACTTGAAGAATGAAATGAGCATTTCTAAACCTTTAAACTCTTTAAGTTGCATTGAATTTGATGATATTGTTTCTATTGACTTTGTTTTACATAATGATTCCTCACATATTTTTAGCGATAAAAAGAAGTTAGAAGAGAGGTTGGGAATTTTCGTCGGAAGAAGGAATAAGTGGTGGAGTAGAATGAAGAGGTTGATGAAATTTGATCTTAACATGGTTGGTAAGGTCAAGATAAATTTTAAGATTGCCAACGAGGCCATCCATTGCCATAAGTATTGGATTGATGAAGAAGCACAGCGATTAGAATACGATGGAAAGGATGAAAGATATCCATGGCCATTCCGATGAGCTTGAGGTATTACGTCGTGACTCTCCGACGTTAAACATGAGCGCCTGTTGGGGGCTGTCCCTCCCGGTTTAATTACTTTTCTATGTCTGTGTTGGTGTAATAATTTTATTAGGTATTGCTCGACTACGGTATATACTTCTTTGCAAACTTAGTTACTCACTTTGTTTGATCTAAGTTTGGGGGGAGGTTACGTACATACCTTGTCTTGTAGTACCAAGTAAAATTTTTGCATTGTGTTGTTGCTTGGAGGGTCGATTTTTTGCGGATTTTTAATATTTTCAATTTATTTGATGATGTTGAGGGTTCGATTTTTTGCGATTTTCCAGGTTTCGTGTTGTTTTTGTTTGTGTTTATTTGTTTTGTGTTAATCCTAGTGTTGGTATAGTTATTTTTGGTTCTCTATGATGATTTTCTGATTTTTCTTAGCACTTGATTATATGTGTGATTATGTTTGAGAAACAGTTTGAGATTGTGCTTGGATATTGAGATACTTGAAATTTATTTATGTGCATGAAAGATTAGCTATGTAACTTTATTAGGATTGCTCGTTCATTCCTATAGCCATGTGAGATTTTGAGCCTTTTGAAATCATGACTAGTTGCATGATTTAGTTTATTCTTGTGAGTGTCGTTCATACACACGTATTCTAGAACTTGGCTTTGTATCTTGCTTGAAGCTACGTGTTTAATTAGATGATAGGAAATGATCTTAGGCCATCTTTGTTATTTATTAGTCACTAGCCAAATTATTATCCTACCTATTGAAATTATCCGTAGTCAACCCTTTTGAGCCTAAAAGCCTTATTTGTTGGAAGCCTACATGATTAGCCAATTGATCCCTTTTGCTAGCCTTTAAAAAATTCCTACCTAGTAGAGAGTTGAAGGAATCAAGTTGGTGTCTTGTGATGAAGTATATAAGGAGAAATAAGTTGGAAGTGATGAAATTTGTTGAAGAGAGTGGTTAAATTGTTGCATAAAGGGGTAGTGCCCGAAACTGGTACCCCATGAAAAGGGTAGTGCCTGAAACTGGTACCCTTATTTGAAAAAAAAAAAGAAAAGAAAAGAGGGAAGAAGAAAAAAAATTTCAAGTAAGGATGTGGTGTTCAAAAGTGAAGGAGGAATCAAATTACAAGAAGCATTGAAGAGCGATGAAGAAGAAATAAGAAAGTAAAGCTGTTTGTTGAAAAGCTGTAAGTCTTCTTTGATTCTCTACTAGTGATTGAGTCACCTTATCCATATACTCCCTACCTTTACCAAAGAGCCAACATTACAACCTAATGCAAGACCTTTGTGATCTTATTGTTGAAATTATCCCTTTAGTTGAGAGTTGAGATGATTGTCAAGCTTATGGTTACACGTGTGTTTGAATTGACTTTGAGTGTAAACACCTTACCCTGAAATGTATATCTCACACTTGAGCGATGAGCGTAAATACTACCCGTGAGAATGGTGGATGAGCATTCCGAAAAAGTGAAGTCATTGATTTGAATTGTATGTTCTTAGATGGATGGTTGTCTTAGTATTTGAAGTATGATTTTTGAATTGTTATATTTTCTTGGATGTGAAGTTGTGAAATTTCCTCTCAATTACGCTATTGGTTTTCTATGATGTTGCCTCGGGACGAGCAACAGGTAAGTTTGGGGGTTTGTTGAGAGTGAAATTTCACGTGATTTAGGTCTCACATTACACCATTTTTGATAGAATGTGGCCATGATTTTGGGTAGAATTGAGTGATTTTCATATCTTGCATAATTAAGATGCTACTAAGGTGTTTTGTTGAGTTTTGAAGGGTAAAATATGATCAAAAGTTAAAAGTTGGAATGAAGAGTGAAAGTGTGAAGGAATGGTGAAAAAGATACGTCCACTTGAATAATTTTTCTGTATTCGTGTAGAAGTCCAAATTGACCATGTGATATATTTTTGGAAAGCCACGGAAGAGAAGATCGTTTTGGCGCAAAAATCACTCAAATTGGAGTCCGTATGAGGAAGTTATGTTTGAAACGGTGAGACTGCGCAGCTGCCAACGGGAATTTCCGAAAATTTCCGAAAGTTAGCCAATTTTAGCTATTTCTTAGAGCACAATTCTTTCCTTATCTCATTCCCTTTCTTTGAGCACAATTCTTTCCTTATCTCATTCCCTTCTCACACCTATATATATCTCACATCATTATTCATAAGAGACACCACCCTCCACAAGGGGATTACCCCCTACCATCCATCATCTACCATCATCCATATCCATCCCATCATCCATCCACATCAAATGGGATTCAAAGGCTATTCAAGAGGAAGATCAGTCAATCGGAGAGACGGAGAAGGAATCTGAGACAACTCTAACACTAGGGTTTTTCTATTCCTTTCTTTAATTTTCTTTTGTCTTGATTTGTGGTATGAATTGCATAGCCATGAGTGTTGCTTGTAACCTCATAGACTAATTTCTTATACAGTTTTAAAGTTTGATGGATTGATTTGATTGATTTGGGGATTTAGACCAAAGATTGGGATTTTATGTAGTTGAGCTTTTGATTTTACTTATTTTATTAAGACATGTTAATCTGCTTCGTAACGTCTTCATAATATATTCATGACATTCGCTATAATGCTTGGATTATTGTGTTAGCTTGTGTGCGTTCATGATTGGTATTGTCTATCTGTTAGGGATTAGAGTAGCTCCGCTATAAGCACTTTAATTCCATGAACTGGTAAATCAAATACTTGATTAATTTAGTGGAACAATGCAATTAGATAATCAAGTAGGAAGTGAATAGAACCTTGTAGTAATTCCAGAAAATATCTTGTTAGTCAGGCTTACCATCCGGAGGTATTGTTGCTTGTTTTGATTAGTATCTAGGAATAAGGCTAGGTAATATTTGCGCACCTTAGGATTCAAACCAGATTATACTGTTAGCTTAAAATCGAATCATATTCGGTGGGATAACAGTGATATGTGGTGTATTTTCAGTGAAACTGCATGAATAAACAATCGTAAGTTTAATAACCCAAATTAATTGGTCTCTACCTGATACCTTAGAACTGTTCGTTATCTCTTGATTAGAAACTTGCTTTTATTTTTATTGTCTTTTAATTAATTTAGTTATTTATATTTTCAGTAATTTAGATAATTAATTCACAACTCCTGGATATCGGTTACTTGATTCTGATTAATTTAGTAATTTTAGGAAATAAATAATTAGTTGTCCTTTTGGGTTCGATAATTTAACTTGGGTGCTTACTGCTACAATTGATATCCTTACACTTGAGGATTAAATTATAATGCGCAGAAAAAGCCTATCAAAAGGCTATTACGTTGATTAAAATTTTGAAAGATGGCCTTCAAGACTTGTACAAGGAATATGAGCAACGATCTCAACCACAGAATTATATGAGTACAAGTGGAGGTGGTAGTATTTCAAGCTCTAGTTCAATTAGTGCTTCAGATTCTGGATCAATGAACAACTCTCTTGCCTATCCAAGAAAAGCCAAATATAAGAAGTTGAAAGTTGAAGGTGGTGGTTGTGTAAACAAGAAAACAGAGTTGGAGTTGTATTTGACTGAGAATTGTGTAGAGGATGAGAATATAGACTTGTTGTTGTGGTGGAAACTCAATTCTGGTGGAAACTCAATTCTGCAAGATTTCACATACTTTCAAAGATGGCTCGTGATATATTAGCCATTCCCATCTCTACCGTAGCATCCGAATCTGCGTTTAGTACCGATGGAAGGGTATTAGATGAATTTAGGAGTTCTTTAACTCCTAGACTTGTAGAAGCTTTGATTTTCACTCAAGATTGGCTTCGGGGTTCAGAAAATCCAACAAATGTTCAAGAAAAATTAGAGGAACTTGAGAAATTTGAGAAAGGTAATCAATTCAATAAATTTCTTGCTTTTATATTCATTATTTTTATCCTTTGTATGAGTTCATTTACTAAAATATGTTTTGATTGTAATTTGCAGATTTGCCTAATGTTGGGATT
The DNA here is from genome assembly GCA_023678885.1 of Pogostemon cablin. Classification (NCBI taxonomy): domain Eukaryota; kingdom Viridiplantae; phylum Streptophyta; class Magnoliopsida; order Lamiales; family Lamiaceae; genus Pogostemon; species Pogostemon cablin. The sequence goes on along the minus strand of CM043001.1, from coordinate 24,884,506 downwards.
GGGACATCATTGTCAAACACCAATAGTTAGAAGATGAAGCTTCAAGGGTTGAATTTATTTTGATTATGTAATGAATTATTGGATGACTAGTTTTTCTCTATTTCTTATATATTTTGTTAAACTTTATGTTTTTGGAATTATTGTAGACTTGATATGTTTGGAACTTGAATTATTATATTAGGATTTCTTATGAATGATGTTTTAATGATGGGTTTGTAAATTTAGTAAGTTGTGAATGTTATAATGTTGCAAGTTTTAGGTGGGGATGTGAGAAATAATGTGAAAATTAAAATTTTATATTATTTAAAAAAAAAAGGGATCGGTTCGGTTAACCGGTTAAACCAATCGAAATATTTCGGTTCGGTTTAATCCGGTTTTAACATACTTTGGTTCGGTTTTGGTTTTTCAAAAAAAGTTCGGAAAATTTCGGTTTTTGTAGTTCAGTCGGTTCGGTTAATCGAACCGACCGATGCACACCCCTAGTTAAGAATCAGGGAGTTAAATTCATTTTTTGCTCTATAACTAAGAGAAATTTTGATTTTTGCCTTAAAAAAAATAAGTGGTTCAATTTTGACCTATAACTAACGAATTTCATCAATTTTTACCCAATTTTAGCCGGAAAATCAGAATCTCGCCGGAATCCGCCACGTCATGCTTCAATTTGGGAATTTCCGGCTGATCAATCCGACGTGACAATTTTGACTTTTTTTTAGCCAATGAATCCACCACGTCATATCCCACAAAATAATTTTATTTATTTTTTAATTTTCCACATCATCTATACATTAATATTACAATTTAAATCATAAAATAAATTTGAATACAATTATAATTTAAAAAAGTAGCCAACTCAACTTTGAACTCCTAATATCTAAAAATATTTTATTACTAATTATCTAAAAATATTTAATAACATAGAAAAAATTAAAATATACATTAAAGAGCAGAAAAATAAAATTAAAATCACTCATACAATTATAATTTCTTTAAATATGATCTTACAAAAAACAAAAAATATTAATTAAAAAAAAAAACTAAGAACACTAATGGCCACCAGCCACCATCTCCATCCCGACGAGCAACGCCACCACCATCTCCAACCACAGCCGACGAGCAACGCCACCAACCATCATCTCGAACCACTGCCGACAAGCTCTTCTTTGACGGAAGGAAAACCATACCAAATGAAAATTCAAAATCCCCAAATCAAAATACAAGATTCCAGTTTAGCCATTTACACCAGGTTCCCTCCTATATCCTCTCCCTTTACGTAAAGAATAATGACCCACAAAAATGAAACTTTTGCAGTAAATTTCAGGTCATTCTAACGTAAATGTGGTAGGAAATTAAGGAGTCGGTAAAAGCCCCCAAAGAATTAGAGGCAAGGACGAGATTGGAATTGAAATTTGAAAACCTGAGAGAGAGATGGTTTAGGGTTCAGAAATACAACATTCCAAATTAAAAAATATATAAACAGCAAACGGATCCCACCACCGGCGATAAGAGAAAAGCTCGAGGATGCTCACCGCTTAGCATCTCAATCCGGCGACAGAGGCTCCTCCGGAGATCACGCACCGCCGACAGAAAGTTCGTGGAAGGCTGGAACCCAGATCTGCCCTCGTCGGCCTACCCTTCTTCTTCTTTGTCGCGATCTGCCACATCTTCTTGCCAGATTCTACGACGGAGCTATTCTCTCTCTCCTCTCTACGGTGGCGGAAGGCACCGGAGACCAGTTGACTCCGTCTATGAGTCGCCGATTGATACCATGGCTCGGCGAGCGGCGGCTTCAACACAGCACGCACGGCCGCCCGGTAGCCCACGACGACAAGCATCAAAACTGAAGTTCACCGTCTTCTTCAATTTGTAGATCTGCTTCCATTTTTTTTTTTGTTGTTTTTTTAATTTTGGTTTTCTGAAATTCAGTTTATATGTTTTTTTATTTATTTAATATTTTCATTTTAAATTTTAATTTCTGATTTAATTTATGTTTATTATTATATGATGTGAAAAATAAAATAAAAATAAAAAATTGTGGCATATGAGATGGCGAATTCATTAGATTTTCCGGCGAAATTCGCATTTTTCGGCGAAAATAGGCAAAAATTGATGAAATTCGTTAGTTATTGGCAAAATTGAACTATTTATCTTTTTTAGAGCAAAAATCGAAATTTCTATTAGTTATAGGGCAAAAAATGAATTTAATTCAGAATCAGGAGTATGTTTTTCTCTCTTCTTGTCGGGATTACCTTAAAAATAATTTTTTATTATTATTTTAGAATATTTTCATAATTCTATGATTATGACGTGATATTATAATGGACAATAAATGCAATAATGTCTTCAGGATAAAATTGGGATAATCTCCTCACGTTTACCAAATTATAATTGGGATAATCTATTCACGTTTACCAAATTATATTTGACTTGAAAATGTAAATAATATGTTAATTATAACAATTCTTTTGTGGTTTTTCATAAATTAGTATCTGAATTTAAGAATAATGCTCCCTTCTCTCATAAATAAATTCGAGGAGTTCATATGTAGACATTCTCACCGCAATTCAATAATTCTACAATACATTTTATTTTTAAAATTAACATAAATCAATGCATATAAAATCTTTTACATTTTATTTATTTTGAGAAAATACCAAATTAAACTAAATTTTTTATTAAAAAACAGTTGCGAATTATTTATGAAAGTTTTTAAATATTTTATCTATGTATAATTTTTTACTATTATACTATTTATCGTACATAATTTAATACTCCAAAACTATGTCCATACATAATTTATCTGTAACTTCTCATTTGATTTTGAGCCACATTTTCTTTTACTATACTTAAAAATATTGCAGGCTGACAATTGTGCAAAAACAAGATGTTTGTAAATAATTACTACTAATTTTAAAATGATATGCCTTCAAACAATCAAATATCCAAAATGCTAGTAATATTTTTTCTTCTTGGAGTTCAGTGGGTTGTTGGGTGTGTTCTCAACTGAGTACCAACTTCCATGCCCTCCAAAATTAAATATTCTTAATAATTTCTTGTTGGTGGATCATACTATTCAAGAATTTCCCACATGTCAATTCATTCAGGTGATGTTTGTTTCCCGTTTTTAAAATCGGGAATGAACTTCAAAATCCACACAAAATCACCATTATATACACCTATAAACCCTATAATCTTCAATCTATATTCTTCCCTTCATTTAATATTCATTCTCTTTTTTATCTTTCCTCTTTTTTTTAATACTACATTCTTACACATTGATTTAACGTAAAATTAAAACCTACCTGATCAAAAACTCAAAACAAACATATATCACTATTCATTAGATTTTCAAACCCCAAAATCTCAATTCCATTCCTCAACCAAACATCCCTCATTGTCTCATCCATGAGTTTGAGTGTGACACCATTTACTGCAAATAAACCCAACTTTCAAAATTTCAGGACCTAAATATATCCTTTCAAATCAACCAATTTTAAAATGCAACCCCTGCATTCTCACGTTTTTAAATGAACAAAGACCAACTACCATATACTCCAGCTCGATTATGTAACCAGTTTATAAACAATTAAATTTTAGACATGAAAAGATAAAAAACATACAAGTAGTACTTAAAACCTATTCACTACATTTTAAATGGAGTATTATATTTCTTTAAAAAAAACACTTTTAAATTTCATATACTACACATGAAGAACACCAATTGAAATATAACTCTCAGATTATGAAGCCAAGTGTTTGTCGTCCAATCTCTAGTATGATGCCAGTGAAGGAAGGACAACCTTGCGATTCTGCTACTATGACTCACTGTTTAGTTTCAAGAAAATATGTCGACGAGACAGCCAAGCCTTCCACATCATATGTCCGAACCAGTCTCTGTCTCTTGGTAGGAGATTCGAGCCAACAGAGTTCCAGATGAAAGGACTTGGATTCTTGTACACTCTTTGCCACATCTGAAGGGCACCCTACGTACATGCCCCCGGGCAACAGCGTCAGCTGGAAACCACCATCGAATGTGACCATGTTGTTGGATATGGAACCTGTCCAGTGAACAGAAGTGGTAACATCGTTGCCACTCGATGTAGATCGTATTTCCTAGGCAAGCGAAACAAGACAAATATTTATGTCCAATCCAAATATACCCATGAAACAAGAAACAAACATTTGTTTCCATAAATTTCATTTTTGTGCAAGTGTTGCAATTCTGAAAACTGTACTGATTTCAATTCTGATTTGGTTGTGAAAAAAGGTTAGAGAAGAAGATGAACATGAATAAGCTGACCGCCTTCGTTCATTTCAAGTATAGCAATCGTATCTGCTTCAGCTATTGTAGCACCATAAACACCACTTCGTTTTGTTACAGAGTGACCCTTCCATGTCCCTAAATGAGGAGTAATCCTATCTGAATCCTAGAGCCATATTAGTAAAATATCAGGTAACTTGATATTGTCTGAGAATGCTATTGCTAAATTTAGAGCTAAGATACCATAGAATCATCAAAGGAAGGATGAGCAATCACTTCACTTCCTCTTTCTTCAAGGAATACAATAATCATTTCAAGTACGCCTTTCGGATCCATGATATGGAAAGCTCTTACTCTTGCATCCCCTTCCAATGCATAGAGGCAGTTCTCACACACAATTGCAGGCCTTCGAGAGGGAAGCTTTAGATTCCTGTCAAAAGAAAAGCAAGGGCACGAGGCTAACCAGGATAAGGAGTAGTTTTGACTTTTGAACATATAAAGAATTTAAGCAAGATCATGAATTTCAAATACTTGGACATGGTGCTTTTCTCCTTCAGGAACTAGCAAATTAGTATAACCATTCAACGAATGAAAAATGTTGTTAATATTTATTATATATGTACTCCCAACACATCCTCCCAAATAGCATTTCAATTGAAAAAACACATACCTTGGAAATTCTTCCCCCGTATCATCTTCGCCAAGTACCCCTTGTCTTAAAACTGTGTCCAACATTCCAGCTGTCTGGTACCTCAATGCAAACGCCTTCTCTTCAGGAAAGAAGCCAATCTGTGGATGAGAAACCGAACATAAATTTCCAACAACGAAAACTTCCCATTATCTTTAGTTTTCAGCAGTGCCTAAAAAATTTCAACTGAGTTACAAAATCACCTGCTGATATTTGTCCACTGTAAACATGTTCATTTCTTTAATTTTGTACTCAAACCATTCCGACTCATTGTCAGGATCTGATGGGCTCAGAGGAGGCTGCTTGATGTATAATCTATGTTTACATGAAGAAAGAAACAAAGCAGAAAAGTAACACAATTTAGAATATATACAAAACTTATTAGATAATTGATGGAGACAAATAAGTTGAAGTGACCACGTTGGATAGACAAAACAAACTACTATATAGTACTGAAACTCCATTAAACTCATCTTCAAGGATTAAAAACTTACGATTGAATCAAACTCATGAGTTCATCTTCACCATACGAGCTTGCAGCAAGCCTTGTACTAATCTTATAGAGCAAATTCCCATTACAATCAAATTGCTGGAAGAATTAATCTAAGATTAGCATCCTTATTCCAATCTCAAACTATATAAACTCTGAATAATTTTCCCCAGGTAATTCACACAGAATCAAAACAAATCATTCAAAAAAGTAGATTACTGCTGGCAATGCAAATTGGCAACAAGAATCCAATGAACAAATTTAACTGAGTAAAGAAATTACTTGAGAAAAATATGAATTAATTTGAAAGGGAATAAAAAATTACATGGAAAGAGCCCTTCCAGTTGCCCAAATTGAGTTCAACGAAGCGTTTAAGGACGTCAATGCTCATAGACACGTCATCTTCCACGGCGTTCGCCGGCGTCCCACTGGAGGAGCACGGCGGTGACTTGGCTGAAAAAGGCGATTTAGTATGAAGTGAAAGCGCAATGGGGCGATTAATTGGCGAGGGCGCCCATAGAGACGGAGGCGGCATGTAGAATTTCGAAGGGTAAAGAGTAGAGTGCGCCGGCGGGTGGCGCGGCGGCGAGAGAGGCGTCGCCATGGGAATGAAATGGAGGGTGCTCCGGCGAAATACCCTTCATGGTGGATAAATTGACGCCTTTAAATAATTATCTTCAGCTCACTGAAAACGTGTTTGATTAGTAACACGATTTTATAATTTACATGAGGGATACCGGGGTGAATTCATCAACCTCAAGCCCATATTCTCCAGCTGCGGCGGCGCCGCCGTTACATGGAGAAGCCAAGGCCAAAGGGAGCTCGTAATCGGGCCCGGGCCGAGGAGACGGCCCGTTGGAATTTGCTTTTTTCCTTTAAATCAATTCGCTGCCACACCAACCTTCAACTCCCTCCGTCCCGGGAATATTAAAATATTTTTTTGGGCACGGAGATTAAGGAATATAATAATTTAATGTAAAGTAAAGTGAGAGAAATAATATTTAATATGTAGTGAGTAGTTGTATTAGTGGTGAGTGTGATGGGTGCGTGAGTTCATGTAAATAAATAAATTATTTTTGTGTGGGTCCCATATTATTTAAAAGGAAATATGTCAATTTCTGTGGGACAACCCAAAAAGAAAGTGTGTCGATATCTTTCTAGGGAGTAATTTGTAACCTAAACAATTTTTATGAATTTAATCAATTAATTACAATTTCACCCTTATAATTAGCATTAAAATCCTAGTGATGATTTGGAATCTTATTTGTCACATCTCTTAATTAACAAATGAAATATTTTCTCTCTTTTCATTGCATTTCTAATGGAACCGTAGAAGTCCCCATTGATCAATAACTATTGAATACTTTCAATCTTATGAGATTTTTCATCAATAACATTAAAATAAGAAAGGATGAAAACAGAATTAAGAACAAGAAAGAAAGGGTAGACACAAAAAGTAGGAATGTAATAGAATGATGAATGGTTAATTTAGAACAGGAATAGCTAGTTTCATTCCTTTGTAGCACATTCCTTTCCCACTTATGAAATAATAAGTCTTTGCAACATTGAGAGAAACCACATCCCTTCCTGCACCCGTTGTCCAGTTGTGAAGGGGCCGTCTCGCGATGCACCGCTCATAATCCAATTTGTTCACTTCCAGTACGTTTATCTTGTTCCGATCGTACACAAAAACTGAAGAAAAAACATACGGTATGAGATTAATTCAATTGAATATTATATAGTTAGTAAGAGGCACCCTCTTGTATATTTGTGAGACACAACCATTGAATTTGAATGAATAGACGAGTTTATGTGGAATCTGATCAAATGAAGTGTCACATTGTTATTGATCCTTCTGTATAATAACTTGTTACTCTTTTATATTGATGAATAATTATTCTATTTTATGTGCGAGTTTAGAAAATGTGATAATTTGTCATTTAAAAGAATGATAATATCGCATATGGGGAAATATAACGATTCCTTGTATTTGATTCCACGAAATACAAGCTCAAAGTAATACCAATTTTCTAAGGTAAATTATATACCATAAATTTAAAAATAATAATATTTAAATTAACAAAATTCAATTTAAAAGAATTTACGAATAAATAAATATTACTCCATATTTTACGACCAAATACTATAACGGGTAATTAATTAAAATGTAATATAGCCACCTTATATCAGGATTTAAGTATGCAGTTGCCCGTAAGTAATTTTAATATTTAACATAATATAGTACTCCTATATTTTGTAATTACATGAATCACGAATATTTTGAAAAAATAAAAATAAAAATAAAAATCCAATTACTTACATAACCAATCTCCTTTGTGGAAATGCTTGGTTCGAGCCCAGTTTCGGTAATTCACATTCGTCGCCCAACCCTTATTGCCGCCCACAATGTAACGCACTGCCGACACCTCCGCCGTGAGAACCGCCGCCGCAACCATCAGAACCACCACCGGCAACCGCATTGACCCCTGCATTTTCTGTTATTACACTTGGAACTTGTTGTTCTGAGATTAACTGCAATTTATGGAAGCCACTTTGTAGCTTATTGTCAACGTCGCACATGATTATGCACCAAAATAGTAGTATTAAATAAAAATAATTTTATATTATGGAGTAATTAATAATTTAGTAGAAATGGATCATTACACGTTAGGCCAATTTGGGGCCTTGGGCATAACCAAACATGACAAAATTCTTATACTTGACTTTGGAAACTAAATGTATTATCAAAATTTCTATTGCAACTAGGTGATTAATTTTCACTTGTATATTATTAATATTATTATTTTGATGTTACCCGAAATTTTAATGTTAATTAAAATGTATGTATCAAAATCAAGAGCTTAGTACTTATTAAAATTACTTTAAAAGAAAAAAATAGCATTTAACCTTTTTCTTTTTTTCATCACCATCTTATGCAAGTTTTTGTCCAAAAGTAATAAGTCATTACAAAAATTGAATTAACATTTAATTAATCTAGCAGAAATTTCCTTACGCTCGTATACTTTCAATTGGTCCAGATTATCAATGTTGTTTTAGTGGTTTTTGTGTATTTTGTCACATTATTTGATGAATGAATAATGATTTGGAGAGAAGAAAAAAAAAATTAAAAACAGTTAATTAAATTTTCTTCGGTCTCATACAAGACAAAGCATACGAAATTGGCACAAATAATTTAACGTGACTTTTGATTACACAAAATATTGTTCCCATATTATTAATCCAAGTATAAAAATATGTATAGAATAAAACTGGTGTGTCTCATCACTCATGACATCATGCCCTCAAATCTTATAATTTTTTAAAAATTATTTCTTTTAATATTATATGTTATACCTTTAGTATAACAAATTATATTCAAAAAAAATTAATAAAAGATTTAAGATTTATACTCTTAGTGATTTTTTAAATAAAAAATTATACCCTTAATAATTAAAAATTAAAATGTACTATTTTTTTAGAATAAATTATTATATCATATAGTGGACTTGAAGAAACAAGTATATTATATAAAAGTAGTTCTAAGTTGACTAATTTGAATATAATAATATCTCAATAATACGAACTCGTAGAATTTATAATGTCGACAGATCAACTTAATTTTGACATATACTATGTTGATATCTTATTGATCATGTGATCTAATTTAATTTCAAACTCATAATTTTTTTTAACACTATAGGAATGCTTATAAAGACAATGCTAAAATACTCAACTTAGTTCACTTAAGTCTGTTTAAATTAATAAAAGCACTCACTTAATTCCCTATTAAGTATTAACCGATCTACATTGTCCTCTATCCAACATAATATGAAAAAAGATAAAGCCTAAAATGGAGTATGGAGAATTTGATTTAATTTCTGATTAATGCCATTGCATCACAACTTTAAAAGAAAATCCATCATAATAAACAATGAAGAGCAATTTTTCAATTTAATGCAAACAAACAGAAATGTAGTTCAAGAGAGTTCATTTCTATCCAATTTAATCAAGTCTTCTCAACAAATACTCAACCTGGACTTGTTTAGTCAATGGCATGATCCAAGTCCCATAGACCTCGGCGACGAGCCTCGGGTTTATTTTGTAAACCGGCTCTGCGCTGTCATCTCCTCCGCTCTCGTTCCATTCTTGTCCATACTTTCGCGTTTTGACCTCCACCCGCTTTGCAATCGGCTCTTCCACTACCGGGTATGTAAGCAGCTCCATCAGTTTGGTTCCATCCTGCAGCCGAACAACTTTAAGTGGATGGAAAGATTGCTCGTTTTTTCCTCAACGAATATGCATTTGAAAAGATTAGCTAGCCACATGTATTATCTTACTTGTGCTCTAATGGCAGCTTTGTAGACTTCAGAGGTGGCTCGAAATTTTGCTTCAGCTACAAATTTACCATAATGAATTCTCTTCGACAGGGCCTGCGAAGAAAATTGGGCGAATCAGGTCGTGTAACTCCTGACTTCAAATCAAAACAGAATTTGGTGTGTAAATACAGGGCCGGAGGTGAAGCTGTGTAAACATACACTCTTTACACTCAATAGACTATTCAACACGATTTATCTTTACACTCAATAGACTATTCAACACGATTTACTTAATTTGATGGATGGAAAAGTCGACAACGAGGTCAATAGTATTCACAAGGGTCTAACCAAACACACAAGGCATTTGGTGTCGCCACTTGTTTGTTGTTCATCGAATGGACTATCCTAACCTCATAAAACAACAGGGGATGGTATTACCTAAGTGACAACCGCAATAGTTCATATTAATCATTATCCTGTTTGATTCTTGACACTCAGATAATAGGTTATGCAACGACAGTAAGTTAATTTGCTTTCTCGCTTATGAAAACAAGTTTAGCTCAAACTAGTCTTATTATATGTACCTGCAAGCAAATTGTGTCGCAAAGAGCAGCTGAACCATAATTACCATCGTCACCTTCTCTGACTAATCTCGGGAGGAGATTCCTGAAGTACATGTCCCATATTTGGGTGTTAATATCGATTGATTTTGCAGCTGGATGAAGAACCTGCAAGAGTAATTAGATTTTGATAAAGAATTTCAAAACCAAGAATGCTGAGAACTATACACACATTTAGCTTCTAAAGAGCCACCAAACAATAACCAAGAAGTCCATACATATGACTTCATACATGTGTCCAAAACACAACAAGATGCAATCAAGAACTTTTTTTTTGTTTCCTTTTTCTTCGAGAGACATTCAAGAACTTTTTTAGGGCATGTTGTGTGTGGATGTGTGTGAAAGTTGAGCATAACATTCATTAATAATTGAGTTTTACTGGAAGGCTGGCTCAGAGCGACAATGTTGACATGGTACACGTGATCTACCCGCGGATACAAGAGTGGGGGCAATAGCGGCTCAGGAAAGTCGTCTGCAAAGAAAGGATTCTCATCTGGGCACATGTATCTTCCAACCTACATCAAAATGACAATTTCAATATGCACATTCTTACTAGCTAAAAGTTTCACCAAATGTTCGATGAATCGGCTTACTTTGGCATGAAGCTTCTCGGATTCATTGACCATGTACTGAACTAAAGAACCATGAAAACCATCCATAGCAAAAGCATTCGGATCATACGTTTCAGCATTATAAAGAAACTGAGCTCTCTCAACCAAATTGAATATAATGCTATCTTCTTGCCTAATCAAAGAGCTTCTAATACCCTCTAGAGTGTAGCTTTCTGACTCATCTACCCTGTTTTTAGCTGCTAATCTGAAAGGAAACGAGGTTGGCCTAACACTTGTCTGACTGCACATAAAACAAATTCTCAATCTCTAAGGTTGTCTTTTTCGATCCAACACTATATTCTGATTAATAATCGAAATCCATCGTTCTTATTAACAACCAATTACAGGGGATTCAATTAGGGTTTACAAAATTAAAACCACGAAAAATGCAGGGTAACAGCAACGAATTGAAGCAAAATCGAAACAGAGACGCAATCAAAGCAGATCAGTTGATATCCAAACAACAGAAAGAATCGAGAAATAAAAAATGAAATTAGGTTTAAACCTGGAGGAAGAAACGGAGACGGCTGGTGGGATTGTCGGAATGCCATTCCTAGAAGATCTTGAATTGGCGAATTGAGGGGGAGAAACGTTTGATCGGAAAAGGGGGAAGTGGATTCTGATATGTTGGACTTACGGGGTGAGAGCGGCGAAAGTGGCGGCGCCGAAGAGCTTCGCCTCCATTGATTACGAGCAGATATTGTATTTGGTTAGTTTGGTAAGAAAGAGTAGAACAAAACAAAGTGGGAATTTATACAGGTGAGGTGGGTGACGATAAGGATTAGAATGGATAATAATAGTGAAGATTAAGTATAATATTATTTAATTTAAAAAATAGTACTTATTCTGCTTCATATAACCGTTTATGTTTATTATTTTATGTGGTTTGAGATTTTTTTTTACTAACTTTGTTTATTTTTAAGGGTATTTTAGTATTTTTTAAATATTTTTTAGAGTATTTTAAGATTTTTAAGTATTAATAAAATGTAAAGTAATATTAGTGTGTTAGTTGAAATGATAATTTTAAAGTAATTTTTTTTAAAAAATTATTAAATAAAATGTTATTTCTTAGTTAGAATTGGATGGGTATCGTGGAAAAATAAAAAAAATTACCAAAGAAATGATATAATTCCATGAATGTATAAAAGTAGAAAGTGATATGTGTGAGGGAAGGATGTAATGTGTGTAAGAAATAGTTGTAATATAATTTTACACCAAAAACTAACTATTTAAAAATGAATTAGATAATTCTAAATCTAAATTAAAAATTTGAAAACAAGCCAGCCTGAATGTTTAGTCCAAAATATATGGCAATATTTTCCACCATTTAACATAATCGAACTCAAGACCTCAATTAGAAAGAGTAAAATGTTTGAATCGTGGTGCTATCCTTATAATACTCGGGATCTGTTTGATAGGGAGGGTTTAAAGCATGGAATGATTATGGATTTATTAAAACAAAAACTCTTAAATCTTCATAATAATAACCTGAATTCTTAAATAAGTAATTAAAAAAAACTCTTTTATTCAATTTTAAAGAACTTTTACAAACCAAACAAAATCAATAACTATGATGGTTATTTATATTATTAACCAAATAATCACTCTAAATAAACAACATTCGTTACCATTCCCTACTATTATTGCTATCATTCTTATTCCCATTCCAATTAATGAACCAAATGCCCCCTCATCCCTCCTGCCTAAAGCATTACATTAAAAAAAGTAAATTAAGGGATATAATATTTTAATTGTATTATGAGTTAATGTTAGAGTGACTTGATTAAATATTAAACGATTTATCTCTCTATAAGCTTAAACTTTTAGATGAGGTGGTCATTTAACATGGTATCAGAGTCCATGATTAACAAAGGTTCAGGGTTCGAACCTCACCACCACCTATTTATAAAAAAATTCAACATGCTAGGCCTGAGGCAAAAATTCCCCGCCTGCATGTGAGGGGGCGTGATGGTCAGTTAACAGTTAATTAAAAGATACTCCCTCCATCCCAAATTCAACTTCACACCTCCATAAAAGAAAAAAAACTAATATCCCTTTAACATATTTTTATTTCAGAATTGTCATCATTTTTTTGACATATATAACATATTTTATCATTTATTTATTATAAAAAAATACGAGTTTAAAGCCAAAAACGTCCCACAATTTTTTAATCTTTTGAAAAAGGTCCCAAAAATTTTTAAAAATCAATTTAATCACATAACTTTCAAAATTTCTCCAATTTCATTCTTTTTTCGCCAAAATCGGAATTTCTTACCGAAAACTATCATGTGCCGCGCACATGGTACTTAAATTGGGGTTTTCTGGCAGCTCTTGCTTAATTGATAGTTCAGGTATCAATAACTAAATAAAATCAAATCCAGCTCATCTAATTAAACTAATACATAAGTAAATAAATAAATAAAAAATACATAAATTAAAAAAAAAATATATCCACCTCATTCTAATTAAACTAATAAATAAATAAACAATACATAAATTAAAAAAAGACATTTTTGGTCCGATTTTAGTTTCTCCATTATTTTTTCCAATTTTAATCATTTATTGCCCAATTTTTTACAAAAAAAATGGGAAAAAATTTACATTAAGGACTAAATTTAAACAAATAAAAGGATTAAGCTTTAAAAGAGGATTAAAATTGGATAAAAATGACCAAAATTGAACAAAACAAATTAAAATTGAGAATCACAAATAAAAAAAACTAAAATTAAAATAAATTATATTTATAGAACGAATTATGATATTTTCTCGTTATTTATTATTATTGAAATGATTAAATCATCTCATCAACTCAATAAAATATCTATTTTTTAAAAAGTATAATTAATTAATAAAATAGGTAAAATTAAAAAGAAATTTTATCAATTCAATGCCCGAATTATGGGTAAACTATCAATTCGGGGCCTGAATTATTTTTTCTATCAATCCAAGGCTTGAAATATGTAAAACTATCAATACAAGGCCTGAATTTATCAAATATTATCTCCTATTTTATCAATTTAGGGCCTAAGTTCAGACCCTGAATTAATAGTTTTACATAATTCACGCCCCTAATCGATAGAAAACATAATTCAAGCCCCGAATTGATAGTTTACCCATTTTTCAGGCCCTAAATTGATAAAATTCCAATGAAAAACAAACAAGGCTAATTATAGTGTGCACCCGGGTGCACCCTAAGATAGGGTGCACCCATATACAAATATAAACAAAAACATATACAATTATGAACAAAAATGTATACAATTAAATTGTTAGTTTTTTTAATGAAAAATTGAGTGTAAAAAAATACTCCCTCCGTCCCAGGTAATGAGGGCCGGAGACCTTATATTAACTATAAGGTCTCCGGCCCTCATTACCTGGGACGGAGGGAGTATACAATTATTAAAAAATATGTATAAACTATTGAATAAAAAGTTATACACATATGGATGTTAGTTTTTTTAATGAAAAATTTAGTGTGAAAAAAGTATACAATTATTACAAAACACGTATACAAAATAAAATAACATATATACAAAATAGAATAAAAAGTCATACACATATAGTGCACCAAATATGCTCAAGAAACAAATATACGTGCAGTTCTTGTACTGTAGATAAACAACATTTTCTTTATGCTCAGTTTTTGTAATTAGTTGGAATTAGTTATCCCACCTAAGGTTTAAAATTTCCAAAAATATCCACGATATTTCCACGATATATCCATATTTGGAGAGTATCGATATTGATATTGGGGAAAAAGATACTATCTTTTCTAATGTTGAGGATATATCAGGAAATATCGGTAATAATATCGATATCGTTTTACCACAATTCAAATTTTTTCAGTTGTCGAGATATATCGAGGAAATATCGATAAAATATCGAGGATATATCAAAAATATCGAAAAATTATCCATATTTTTCTAAAAAAAATGATCATTTTTTATTTTACTAGTTACCAACTAAATACAAGTTTTTTCATTAATTTGATCAATTTTTTTTAAAAAATAGAGCAATACTTGTATGAAATTATTAAGACTATTTTATTTTATTTAATTAATTATCACTTATTATCACTCTTCATTAAAATTATTATTACTAAATAAACAAGGAGTTTTCTTTCATGTACACAGTGTAATATTATATACTTATTAAAAATACAATTATTTTGGTATACTCAATCGGATTGGAACGGAGGGAGTATTTTATTGGTACATAACAATACTACTGGAACATTCAGAACTATGTTTAGAATTTTTCTAATTCGATGAGTTGATACTAATATTGTTTAGATCAAAATGACATCACATGTTTTACATTTGAGCATCATAGATTATCATTTTACTATTAGTTATTAAGTATTGTATGATTTTAGACTATTTAAATATGTTGTAATTGATTTACTTATCATATGTTATGAGTTTTATTGAGATTTAGACTTTAGACTATTTAAATATGTTATAATTGATTTGCTTATTATATGCTATAAGACTTATTGAAATTTTCAATTTATTTATATATTAAAATTAGTTAAAATATATTGTAAAATTAAATAATTAATTTTCTCTTTTTTTAAGTTTCTGTTTTTTTTTTTTTAATTTTTACCAATATCAATATCGATATTCGGTATATCAATCGATATATCCGTAAATTTGAGGTATCAATATTTTTACCTATATTGATATTTTAAACCTTGATAAATACAAGGGTTTGTCTCACAATTACAAGAAACACAACTAGAATAATAAATAATTTCTCAAACATTTTGCATCCTTACATTGCTTTCTTATTACTCTTTGCAAACCTCTTGGTTTTTGGCTCTTCTTCTAATCTCTACGATGACTTTCTCGAATGCCTTACTTACCAATTTTGACATTTCAATTCTGCTACTGATGTTATTTATACCCCCAACAAATTCAACCTACACAATCCTCTTACAATCACAAAATCGAAAACCACAATCCACCTCTCTAGAGAGACCCGACATCATCGTCACACCGTACCACGAATCCAAGGTTCTTGCAGCAGTCCACTGCTCCAAGAAGCTCGGAATGTAGATTAGAGTTCGAAGTGGCGGCCACGACTACGAAGGCCTTTCCTACACGATATTCAAGATTTAAAATTACCAGAAATATCCACGATATATCCACATTTGCAGAGTACCGATATCGATATTGGGAAAAAAGATATATCTTTTCTGATATCGATGATATATCGGGAAATATCGATATCGGTTTGCCACAGTTCAAATTTTTTCAGATGTCGAGATATATCGAAGAAATATCGCTAAAATATCGAGGATATATCGAAAAATTATCCATATTTAAAAAAATAATGATTTTTTATTTTACTAGTTACCAACTAAATACACATTTTTCATTAATTTGATCAATTAAAAAAATAGAGCAACACTTGCATGAAATTCTTAAGACTGATTTATTTTATTTAATTAATTATCACTTATTATCACTCTTCATTAAAATTATTATTATTGAGTAAATGAGCAGTTTACTTTCATGTACACAGTGTAATAGTATATACTGATTAAAAATAAAATTATTTTGGTATATTCAATCGGATCGGGACGAAGAGAGTATTTTATTGGTACATAACAATACTACTGACACATTCAAGACTATATTCAGAATTTCTCTAATTCAATTAGCTGATACCAATATTGTTTAGATTAAAATGGTATCACATGTTTTACATTTGAGCATCATAGGTTATCATTTTGCTATTAGTTATTAAGTATTATATGACTTTAGACTATTTAAATATGTTGTAATTGATTTGTTTATCATATGTTATGAGTTTTATTGAGATTTAGATTTTTGACTATTTAAATATGTTGTAATTGATTTGCTTATTATATGTATAAGTTTTATTGAAATTTTAAATTTTATTTATATATTAAAATTAGTTAAAATATATTGTAAAATTAAATAATTAATTTTCTCTTTCTTTTTTTTTAGTTTATGTGATTTTTTTAATTTTTACCGATATCGATATCGATATTCAATATATTCATCGATATATCCGTAAATTTAAGATACCGATATTTTTACCTATATCGATATTTTAAACCTTGATCCCACCCATACTAAATTACAAATAGGTACAATGAATAGAACGGCTGTAGTGTAGTCTACTCTATTCATGTTCCAATTAATATTCTACTTTACCATATGACTTTATGAAATGCTGTTGTTGTTTTTATTGGCTTTATTAATGGGTAATCTGATTTTTTTTATAATAATAAATAAATAATAAAATAAGTTTAATATACTTATGTAAGGATAAAAAATGTAATGAGACAAACAAATAAGAAAAGGATAAAAAAAATGTAAGATATCTGTTTTGGGTTTGAGTAGGAATTGAAGAGGTAGTACTACTTAGAATTAGACAAGGCAAATTTTTTAGTACATTCGAGAAATTTTAAAAAATTTATACACTTATAAATAAAAACATAATACAAATAAATAAAAATGTATGCAATTTGTTAGTGAATTTTCTATTAGTTTTTGTTAATGGAAACTTGAATGTAAAAAAAATTATACAATTATTATGAAACATACACACTATTGAATAAAAATTTATATATATATGTATGCACGTGTGCACAAGGTGTACAAGATATTAACTCATTCAATAAATATTAATTATATGTTTTTGTTGGAGATTTAAGTTTGATAAATTTTAATTTTATGTTAAATTAATATTTAAAAGTAGATATTTATGTGTGTGAGAGAGTGAGTTGTGATGTGTAAGTAAAATAGTAGGATGTGATGTCAGATGTGTACAGGAAATATATGAAATTTATATAATTTGATTTTACAAAACTAATAACAATAAATGATGTATATAATCTTAAATTTAGATTTAAAAATCGAAAATAAACGGCAAGTAGTATTTGATAAGGGCAAAAGCTCCAAATCCCACGTTTTAGAAAATTTTATGTGTACTAGGTAGTTGTATTAGTAGTGAGTGATGGGTCATATGTGGGTCCTTTTAGTAAAGCAAAAAGAAAAAATGAGGATCTTTGAATGAAACACCCAATATAATAAAATGAGGATTTTTCGGTAAGACAGAGGGATTACCATTTATAACTAAGGTGTATACTCTGAAAATAAAATATTACTATATCCTATTTTATATTGTGCATCCGGATAAAAGAGATCAATTTCTCATATAAGAGTTTCCAAACACTTTACACCAAAACATACTATGGATATAGGGAAATTAGTACGGAATATATGAAAATTGAAATCTTATAAAAATATATAGTTGTTGCAACTTTGCAATAGAACTTTTTCCATAATTTTATATAACATGTCGACCCAAATTCCAATCGGGCCCCCGAAAATATACGACATAGTAATCTTTGGCGCCTCGGGCTTCACCGGGAAATACGTCGTCCGAGAAGCCCTCAAATTCCTCAACGCCCCAAATTCGCCTCTCAAATCCATCGCATTAGCCGGCAGAAGCCCGAGGCGCCTCTACGAAGCCCTCAAATGGGCCTCATCCGCCGCCGATCCGCCTCCCAGAATCCCCCTCATCGCCGCCGACACCACCGACCCCAGGTCCCTCGCTCGCCTCGCCGCCCAGGCTAAGATCATAGTGAACTGTGTCGGGCCGTTCCGGGTCCACGGACAGCCCGTGGTGGAGGCGTGCGTGGAGTCGGGCTGCGATTACGTGGACATCTGTGGAGAGCCCGACTTCATGGAGAGAATAGAGATTGTGTACCACGAGAAAGCATTGGAGAATAGCAGCTTGGTGGTTTCTGCGTGTGGGTTTGACTGCATTCCGGCGGAGATCGGGCTGCTGTTTCATTTGAAGCAATGGGCCGGGCCGTCAGTGCCGAACAATGTGGTGGCGTATTTGAGGTTGGAGTCGGAGAAGAAGATGGCTGTAAACTTTGCTACGTATGAATCAGCTGTACTTGGATATGCCAACGTTGGTGAGTTGATCAAGTTAAGAAGATCCGGGCCCAGAAGAGCCCGGCCCGCGGTATGATTTCTTTTACGATTTCGAATTTGGATTAATCCTATGCTTCATTAGTTACCTCCTATTACATTAATTTTGAGCATGAATTGATAAATCCATAATTTAAATATCTATATATAAATATATATAATAACTTTGCTACATGAAAATACATAGTAAAGAATTTTCATTCTTTTTTTTTAATTATTATTTTTATCATATATAGTATATAATAAATTAAAAAGATGTTATGTATATTAGTCAGACATTATTTATATATAGTATATAATAAATTAAAAATATGTTATGTGTATTAGTCAGACATTATTTTTTAAAATAATACTATGTGTTTAGGGTAGTTTATATTTGGTATTTTTATAAAAGATGAAAGTACTAAATTTTCATTACAAAGGCTTGTCTCAAAAGGTGAAATAATTGAGAAGTGATAATATTATTTTAGGAATAATTTATAGTATAAATGAAAAATAATATTTTGTCTTAATAATACTTGTACATCTTAAAAATGAAACAATACACAATATTAATAACCTTATAATACTACAATATTATAAAAATGACACATCCTTTTACATATAATCTAATCAAAGTCAACTACATCATATAGTTTATTTTATTCAATTACCCAAAATACTTATTCTCTTTTTAAAATCATTACAACAAAGAGTTACTTTTCTTAAAATTCATGCCACCAAATGAATTACATATTCGGAAAGAAGGGAATAACATTTTTTAGTGAAAGTTATAACTAATTTAAAAAATGTAAAACAGTTTTGCGTGAGATGATCTTACGCAAGACTTGTCCAATCTTTAGTAAAACATAAATGGAAAAATTGTGAAATTTTTATGAGATAGAGTGTATATTGTATATCTATTTTTTTATAAAATAAATATTTAAGAAAAATAATCAATAAAGCTGAATAATCCCGGAGTACTAAACACTGGTGTATATATATATACAGACAAAGTTTCTTGTTACAGACAAATTTTCTTGTGAGATATTATTTACATGAGACGGTTTGTGAGACGTGTTAAAGTATGTCTATTATTTACACAAAGTATGTTTTATAAAATATGTTGAATTTGCGTTAATGTATGATTTTAGCATGCAAGACTTGTCCAATCTTTAGTAAAACATAAATGGAAAAATTGTGAAATTTTTATGAGATAGAGTGTATATTGTATATCTATTTTTTTATAAAATAAATATTTAAGAAAAATAATCAATAAAACTGAATAATCCCGGAGTACTAAACACTGGTGTATATATATATACAGACAAAGTTTCTTGTTACAGACAAAGTTTTTTGTGAGATATTATTTACATGAGACGGTTTGTGAGACGTGTTAAAGTATTTACACAAAGTATGTTTTATAAAATATGTTGAATTTGCGTTAAAGTATGATTTTAGCATGCAAGACTTGTCCAATCTTTAGTAAAACATAAATGGAAAAATTGTGAAATTTTTATGAGATAGAGTGTATATTGTATATCTATTTTTTTATAAAATAAATATTTAAGAAAAATAATCAATAAAACTGAATAATCCCGGAGTACTAAACACTGGTGTATACAGACAAAGTTTCTTGTTACAGACAAAGTTTCTTGTGAGATATTATTTACATGAGACGGTTTGTGAGACGTGTTAAAGTATGTCTATTATTTACACAAAGTATGTTTTATAAAGTATGTTGAATTTGCATTAAAGTATGATTTTAGCATGTTATATCATGGTTTATTATTGACATATTTTAATTACAAATAAACATACTTTATCTATATAAATTAGCATATTTTAGTGATGACTCGACCCGTCTCACACATATGAGACAAGAGAGTGTCTCATATATACAAGCTTAATCTTATCTTATTGTATAAAAAATATGGATTCTAAAACCAGTTACATCTTAATTTTTGTGTAAAAATTTTGTTTCTACACTAAAACTTAGATCTGTCTCTAATTTTAATCTAGATTGGTTTGGACTAATGTAGCATGTCTAATTATGTATTATGCAAGTGATTAAAAGTTGGCTGGAAATTTAAGAATGAATCATGGTCGTCAAAAATGGATTAATAAAAAATAAGAGTGAGTGCGTGAAAATAAGCAAACATAAGCAATATTTTAAAAACTTATACTACAAATTACAATATTTTATATTTTGATAAAGAGCAAATATATTCTACAAATTGGAAAATATTTTAGAAGTGTATTCTTGGATGTAGATTTCATATCACACTATTTGGATGACTCCATTGTAATTATAACATGAAAGTTAGGGAAAAACAAATATTAAAACTTTATCCTCCAAACACAAAATTAAAATATTTAATAATATATCCACAGGTTGAATTACTGCTCCATACATCCATTAATAATCGAATAATCTTTTTAAAAAAAACAATAAAAACGCAAATTGTTAGTTTCAATCTAATAAACCTATTAATAAAAACACTAATGCAAATAGTTAGTTTTAATCTGATAATCAATATATTGTGGCAATAAACCAATGATATTGTTGAAACCGAACTGGACGGCCATTTAACCAGGACAGTGCGATTATTTTTTGAGCGATAATCAGGAAAAATCAGTTCGCAAGAAAAATCTATTGGAGCAGCCGAATTGAATCGGAAATTATCCAAATGTATTGAGTCTATATAATTCTTACCTAATTAATATAATTAATTTTTTTTTATTAATTAACATGTGAAATCCAAATGTATTCACTCTATATTATTAAAATTTTGTAATTTTTGTTTTTTGGTTGAACTATTGGTTCTATCGATTGATCTTGGTTAGTTAAATGAGACTGAAAGGTGCTAATGGTACGTGTGAGCAAACTACATTGAGCCCAACCAAAACTATTGGTTATAATTTGGAGATGTGATATTTTAAAATAATCTTTTAAGTTAAAATTTTAATTTTAATTTTAATTAAATCAAAGATTATCTTATAATTACTTAAAGATTAGATTAATTTGGAGATGTGATATTTTAAAATAATTAAATCAAATTATATAAATTATTTGTAATTAAATTAATTCAAATTAACTTCAATTAGTTTGACATATCAATTTTTGTTTGTGAGGATGAATCGACATCTAACAAAAAATTTGTACTCAATTCACTACCATTTTTATAATATGCCATAGATTTATATCTATGATAAAGCTTTAAATTTCTTTCTTTCTGCAAATAAAAATACGACGTGTCAACCGTAATTATAATTTATAAATTTTGATTAATTTATTATACAATTTTGAATTTTAATTACTCTCCATCATCAACGCATCTTCACACTATTCGTCTGTCCATGACTTATCTGCACATCCCATAACCCAGTAACCTTATAATGCAATTTTATTTTAAATTTGTCATACATTACACACATAACATACTTTACACTTTACAATGTATATTTAGTATGTACCAAAAAAATAAAATAAAATATTCCTTTTTTTTTATAGTTAAAATCATTTTTCGTCCCATAACAATATGAAATTTTTGATTCTGTCCCAAAAAAGATATCATTTTCAATTTAGTCCCATAACTTTCTATATTGGCCAATTTTGGTCCCAAAATCACCGGAATTCAGCACGTGCACCTCACGTGACCCCTCAATTTGGGGCTTTCCGGCGATTTGGGACCAAAATCGGTCAATATTGGGAGTTACGTGACTAAATTGAAAATGATATCTTTTTTGGGACAAAATCAAAAATATACTATATTGTTATGGGACCAAAAGTGATTTTAACTCTATTTAATTTTTTATTTAAATTCTTAGCACAATTTATATATATTATGACGATTTGATTTTTAGTTTAGGTCTTAAAATAAGACCTAATTTTATAAGTGTTTCAAATTAAGATATAAATTTAGTTTATTTTCTCAAATTAAGGCCTGATTTTTTATATTTGTTATTTTTTTATCATTTTAAGACTTACCATGAAATTTATATTTTCATTTCAAGTCATACAAAAAAAATTTAAAAATATTATTATACACCTTCAAATCAAATTATAAAATTAAATATGTTATTTTTATTAATATCTTATATTAATTTATAAAATATATTCAATTCGGAAAAAAATAAAATTACGACAGGCCTTAATTTGAGAAAAAAGGTAAAATTGAGCCTTGAAATGAGACATTTCTTAAATGGAACTAAAATTGAGACCTAACTTAAAAATTGGATCCTTACATGAAATTTTCATATATATATATATATATATATATATATATATATATATATATATATATATAAACTATTCTTTATCAAGATTTTTAGTATTTAAAAAATATTCATCTCATATAATATAATCTAAATAATAATATAATATAAAAATTATGTTCTCATAGTACAAAATTCATCTCTCATATTAATTTAAGTTTTAATCCTCAATTTCAAATCTTGACATGGTCTCATAGGGTATATATCCTATATAATTTAATTTTATATATTAAAAAATGATAAAACATCAAAGGTAATGGAATAAATAGAAGCTACTAATATTTTATAAAAAAAATCGAAGGTAGTATATTTTTAGGGCTCAACTATTAAATTAAAATAATTTTTCGTCCCATAACAATATGAAAATTTTGATTCTATCCCAAAAAAGATATCATTTTCAATTTAGTCCCATAACTTTCTATATTGGCCAATTTTGGTCCCAAATCGCCGGAAAACCCCAAATTGAGGGGTCACGTGAGGTGCACGTGCTGAATTTCGGTGATTTTGGGACCAAAATTGGCCAATATAGAAAGTTATGGGACTAAATTGAAAATGATATCTTTTTTGGGACAGAATCAAAAATTTCATATTGTTATGGGATGAAAAATGATTTTAACTCGTATAAAGTCTGTAGAATAAAGTTGCGGATGGAGGAAATAACTCTTTTAGATTTTACGTAATTCAAAAAAATTACCCTATTTATTGTTAGAGTGTTTAAATTAACAGGGACTACAGTGTTTAAAAGAATTTAAAATATAAACCAAATTTACAAGAGAGTAACTCTATGTTTGGATGTAGTCGTTTAGGGTTTATTGTATGTGTTTCAGATTCTAGGTCCCGCTCCACCGAAAGGATCAACTATAGAACACAAGAGAGAGCTCGGCCTTTGGGCTATTACACTAGCTTCGGCCGACTCCACCGTCGTCCGAAGAACCCTAACTACTCTTACACAAAACCCTCAAGGTCTAAATGGTGTTAATGAAAGCGATTGTCAACTCAAGAAAAGGGAGAGCTTCTGGTCATCAATAAAACCATCTCATTTCAGTGTAAAATTTGCATCCAAATCATTGCTAGGTTTACTCCCATTACTCAATCTTGGATTATTTATTGGACTCTTGAGCAAATATGCTCTAGGGAGATGGCTTCTCTTGAACTTTCCCTCGCTTTTCAGCCTCGGGTGGTTTAGAAAGACTGGGCCATCCGAGGATGAAGTAGCGAGTGCATCATTCAAGATGTTGTTTGTTGGACAGGGTTTTAGTAACCCTAAACTAGCTTCGGACAAGAACAAGAAGCTTGATGTTGAAGTTGTGACGAGGGTAATGGGGCCTGAATTCGGTTATGTTACTACTTCGATTGCTTTGATTCAGTGTGCGCTCGTCATGTTGGACGACCGCGATAACCTCCCCAAAGGAGGCGTTTACACACCCGGGGCCGTGTTCGGTCCGACGGACCTACAAGCAAGGCTTGAAGAGAATGGAATTTGTTTTGATTTCATTTCAAAGAAGGCCATCTCTTCATCATGATGACATGAAGAAGTTATACTAATTTTGTGAAATGTTGTTTTTGTTTTTGTTATTTGGCAATAATAGTGAAAGGGCTGTCTACATGCAATGTGATTATTTATATTTTAGGTCATATTTGATATGTTGGTCATGGAACCAAACGGTTGGTTCCGGCCGATTCGGTTCTGAAAACTGTGGTTGTAAGGAAGATAGTTAAAAATAAAAAATAAAAAAAAGTGGGTATATTTGGAAATTTATTAGAATTATTAAAAATTATGTAGCTTTCTTACGTAGTACTACTCAGTACTCACTACGTACCAAATCCTTTAAAATTCTCTCATCGCCAACAACATATAATCTTATATGCATAAAACATTTACAAAATATATATATATATATATATATATATATATATATATATATATATATATATATATATATATATATATATATATATATGTGTGTGGAGTGGTATGTATTAGATTAAATTTACGATTCATAAGTCAACCTCAAAAGATAATGAAGTATGCATTATATCAAGAAAAATAGGAAAACAAATCTATATTTTATATGTCAATAATATTAAATTTGAAATATTGCAGGTACCACAAAAGTTTAATCTTCTAAATAATAGAACATATGGACAATGTGATGTATATTATGTGTTTTCCCCATTCGAATATCATAAAATAAAATTTAAAAAAAATTGTAAAATTAAGTTGGGTAGGTCTTAGGTGAGATCGTCTCACGGAAGACGGATCCTATCCTATTCATTAATATAAAAATAAAAACAAAAAATAAAAAAGAATTAAATAAAACAAAGCCCTTGTTTGGATAAGCTAATTATTAGCTAAAACTTTAATAAATTAGCGCTGGCCATGTGCATGGCAGCGCACACATATTTGTTTATTTCAAGCTTTCAGTTTAATAAATATTATTATACTTTATTTTAATCGGAGATCACTATATATTAAAAATGTTATCACTTTTATTATAACGGCAAAATTTTCGTGAAATAATACTACTAATAATTAAATTAAACGGATATCATTTTTCTTTGATTACAAATCATATTTTATTTAAAATATTATCACATTTTATTCATTCTATAAACTGTTCGTGAAATATGTAATTAGTCATCACTTTTATTTAAAGATATTATCACTTTTCTTTTAAAATGTTATCACTTTTTTATAATATAAATTTTTATGAGTTCATAACACCATTATCACTTTTTTATCAAAAATATTATCACATTTTATCCATTCTATAAATTATTTGTAAAATACACTTTGATAATTAGTTATAACTTTTTGTTAAAGATGTTATCACTTTTTGTTTACATTGTTATTATTTTTTATTTATACTATAAATTGTTCATATAATAGTTTACATCACTATTATCACTTTTCATCAATTGAGTATCACATTTTATAAATTTATAATATTTAAATAAAAAAATAAATTCTATGAATAACAAATTTAAGTTAATAAAATTTTCATAATAACAATATAATTTAAAAAATAACATTATATAATTACAAAAAAATATATATAAAAGACCTAATTAATTTACTTTTATAATTAAAGTTTCAATTTTCTAAGGCAATGGCTTCTATAGGCCTGTTTTTTTCTTTAAATTGGTGCAACCGGATCTGCCACATCATACATTCTGAAGTGGGTGAAACCCGTTTAAGCGACATTTCTCCTGCAATCATATTCTCTCTCTTCTTCATCAAATCTGCCGACGGCACCGCTCTCCTCTTCTTTGCAAATAGAACATGCACACACACTGAGAGTTTTAGGGAGAGGGGAGAGAGAGAGAGCCACTTGTCTCCCAATCCTAATATCTTAGAAGGAGTGCAGAAATCTCTCTTTAAGCGAATTTCTCTTGTTTTTCAATTTTGTTAAATTTGAAATCGAGAGGAAAATATTTATTGAGAGCTTCAAAATTGATAGCCCCCAATGTCAAGTACACAACCAATGAAATTCACACGTGTACTACTATGAAACCACCGAGCTTGTTCATGAGAACAAAATTTGAGTTTTATCGAACTGTTTCTCGACCTTTTTATGGGGGACATCCACTTCCAATCTTAAATTTATTTTTAATTATTTGTTCTCAGAGGCAAGAATGATACGATTCTTTTTGCGAATTTAGAGATGAATAATCTCTATGAGCTTTTTATGATGCTTATTGATATATGTTGACTTGCTATCTTTGGATTTTTAATAGAAAATCGGATTTATTTATATTTAATTTTAGTTTATTTAAATTATACTTTTGTTCTATCTTTTGGTAGAAAGAATGATGAATATTTTGCGCGAGGGGATTGTTCCCTTGTGAGCTTCACAAATAGAAATGCTTATTGATATTCTGACTTGATTGTGTAATCAATTTATTGCTTTTGTAGATTTAAATTTATTATTAAACATAAAAACTGATTTGTTGTTTATTACAACCTGATTGTACATTGATTGCTATACCAAACATTGGACAAAGTTTTCATGAACAGGGTAAATTAAAATAAGAGATCACAATATTGAGGTTCTCTTTGTTATGAAAAGAAATCTGAATAAAAATATAAAATTGGTTGATGAACAGGGGAATTTTATGGGCAACAAAAGACAAGGTGCTGCAGGCAAATTATTTTGGCTCATTGACTCAAGCGTCCTCTATTAGAGTTCGGTCCTTTAATGGAGAAGAAATATATGCTCCATTCAAGAGCTTGCTTCCCATGGTAATCTATATATATCTCTCTCACATTATTTCTTTATAACGTTCTGTGTTTTAATAATCATTTAATGATTTTTAATAATTTGACTATGATGTCAATGATGAAAGTGAAAATTTACGTCTTTTTGGTCTTATAATACCTTGTTTTTGATAAGAGAAGGCCATATATTCGTGTTGGATTGCGTAGTCTACATATTTTACATGATTATGGTGCTACTAATGGGTTTTGTTGAGTTTTGAAGGTTAAAACAGGGTAGAAATGAAGTAGGAACGAAAACGAGCAAGAAACGGGGCTTAAAAGACCCAACTCGAGTTGAAACATGCAACTCGAGTTGCAACACGACTTGCAACACATCGAGTTAGGCCCCAAAAAGTGTCCAGAATCGTCCAGAGAGCTTACTCGACTTGCAACTCGAGTCGAGTAGGGGGCAGAAAATCATCCAAAAATCATCCAGAGAGCCAACACGAGTTGTATGAGCCAACACGACTTGCAACACGAGTCGTGTTGAGGTCTAGAAGTGATCCAGGATGCAGACCATCGCAACTCGAGTTGACAGGAAGCAATTCGAGTTGCTAACTCGAGTCGTGTTGGTGCAACACTGGTCGAGTTAGGTAACTCGAGTTACGTAGGGCCAACTCGTGTTGGGTTATTTTGGGCTAAAAATTAGGATTTTTGATCCTATGTGCATGACAACGTGTAAAAATAGCCCAACCAAATCAGTTTTCGTGGTCTAAGGTATAAAAGGGATCAGATCACATAGAGAAAAGAGACTGATCATTCACCACAGAAACACACCGTGAATTCAATTCACGCATCATCCATCCATCACCCAATTCACATCAAACCATTCATCCATCCATCCCATCGGTCCGGAGGAAGATTCAAGTGCGGTTTAGAGAGCCAATCCAATCGGAGAGACGGAGGGAGAACGTGAACCACGTGACACTAGGGTTTTGTATTTCTCTTTATTCTTTTCAATTGTTTGTTTTGTTATGAATTTGATAGCCATGAGGGTTGTGTGTAACCTCATGGGCTAAAACCCTTTACAGTTCTAAGAATTGAGGGTTAGATGTAGTTGATTTGGGAACATAGACAAATCTTGTGAATTTATACTGTGGATAATCCTTGTTTATTCATTTTTATCCAAACTTTGTCATACGTTTGTAACGTCTTCATAGCATGTTATTGATATTGCACGTGATGCTTGATATGTTATGTTAGCTTGTGTGCATTTGTACTTGATACTGTTTGATTACTAGGGATTAGAGTAGTTTGCCCATGAACACGCTAATCCTAAGAGCTAGTAAATAGGGTACTTGATTATCCTAGTGGAACAATATAATTAGAAAATCAAGTAGGAAGTGAATAAGATTGAATATGAATTCCAGAGAATATATGTTAGTGGAATTGACCATCCTGAGGTTTATAAAATTTACCTTATTAGTATCTAGGAAAGAGGATTAAAACTATTCACGCGTTATTTTGTAATGTTAATCCATTAAGACAGTATGAATGAGCAGTAGGACGTCTAGGAGACCAAATCAATTACATTAAACCTTATACATTAGAGCTGTTATTACTCTTTTGATCAAACTTGAATAATTCTCATTGCTTCTATTTATTGTGTTAATTGTTATTTAAATTATTTGAGATATTAATTTACAATCAACACTTGGAAATTTGTTACATAGTAATTCTAATTGAATAGTAATACAAGTTAAGTGGATAATTAACTATCACAGTGGGAACGATATTTTATTTTAACTGGGGTACTTGCCTCTACAATTGACATCCCTATACTTGGGGATTTTAATTGAGGTGGGCAATAAAAGCCTAACAGTCAACCCAGATGATAAATTCAAGTGAATTAGGAATGATTTCAAGTACCAGACTATCAATGAATTATACATGAAATATGATCTATTACATACAATTATCAGACCAATCTACTTAACCCAAGCTTGGTTGTGTTTTTATTGTATGGTGCAGAGGTCTCTAAACCTGGTGTAAAAAAAATCTCCAAAGTATCCTGGATAGAGGTAGATACATTATTCTTGATTATACAACCATATGAATGGTTGGAAAAGGGAATAATTAAGTGATGATATATACATTAACCTTATTTTGATTTTAGAATGATGATGTTGTACAAATGTTGCTCTTGCAAAGCTTGAAGATGATAAAAGATTATCTTACATCAAGGTATGGGAGGAAAGCAAAAAAACTAAAGGCAAGGCTGAGCATGAGCTGGCTCAAGTAGAGGGCCAAGGCTACCAGCTGGCGGTGGTAGCTGCCTTCGGCCCACATGAGCCAGGAGGAGAGGCCGGACCAGGATGTTTAGGTATATCCCATCGTTGGGGATTTGGTTAAGCCCTGTTTAGCTTGGGCGCTGCAGTTTGCTATCGCCAATTTTAGGCTTGCCTATCAATGAATAATATTTCTGATAACCCACAGTTGATGTAATTTATTTTCTTGTGTGTGTATTGTTGTGATCTCTATAGATGTACGTGTAAAATAGGTCAGATTTTGAAAAAGATGAGATGCTTGTAAAAGTATAGTGTAATGTGGTTCCTATGTTTTAATGGATCCAGTTGAAACTTTCAATAATGTATCAAATTTCATTTACATATAAGTATTTATTATGAAAATAATTAGGTCACTCTTAAAATTATTGGACCACTCTTTGATTCGAGACTCTTAATATACATAGGTTACTCTTTGAAATTAGATAGATTACTCTTTTTAATTAATTAGGCTACTGTTTGGAATTAATTAGGTCACTCTTAAATTTATCGGACCACTATTTGATTTGAGACTATTAATATACAAAGGGTTACTCTTTGAATTTAATTAGGTCACTCTTTATAATAATTTAGGTTACTATGAACAAGCTGTTGGATTACCCTTTATATTGATTTATTCATGTTCTGTATTGAACAATGAATTTTTTTAATTAATTAGGTCACTCTTTATAATGAATTGGGTTACTCTTTATAATAAATTAAGTTACTCTTAGAAATATGCATTAATCATAAAAATTTAAAAAGATTGGTTTACTGTATATAATAATTTGGGTTATTCTTTATAATGAATTGAGTTATTATGAACAAACTTTTGAATTACTCTTTATTTTGATTTGTTGAAATTACATTCCATTTAGTCAACGTGATTATCATTATTTTTTTATATATAAATTGGATTACTCTACATAATAATTTGGATTACTCTTTACAATAATTTGGGTTACTCTTTAATTTGATACACTAATTTCAGAAGATAATGATGACGAATGAATTAAATAGTACTACATTTATAATTTGCTCCTTCTGCCCTTTGCACTCTACGCCTTTCTAATTTATTAAGTGTATCTTCCAGCTGTGACGCACCAAACATCCACTATTTCAACCAACTCATCACTCTATTCATACATAGCACAACATAAGTGAACCCTAACCTATCGCTAGGGAGGATAGGATTGCACTTAATTTTCTCTGCAGTATTCATCTCCTACCTAGAAAAAAATATCAAAAGTTTGTGAGCACCAACATTCTGCCTTTTCTTAATTTTTATAAATCAGGATTCTACCGCTTTATATGAAAAGGAAGTATAACCTTTACAAGAATCTGTCCAGATGTGTTGGAACAAAGGTTAACCAATGCAAGATAATGAAATTCAAAAGCAAATTACCTTAGGATTGATTGTATTAATACAGGAATCGCCTCTGATGGAGGCGGAATCGCCTCTGATGGAGGTTCGTGGCGGAGATACGTGACCCTTGGAAGAAGACCAGGAGCGGCACCTTTGACACAGTGGAAGAGGCAGCGCTTGCCTACAACCAAGCCGCTAGGAACCTCCACGGCGCCAAAGCTAAAACCAACTTCGCCTACGCTGAAATTCTGCCGCCCACCGCCGCGCACTACCCCCTCACTCCACCCCCCTTCAGCACCACCATTCTCTGATTCATCGACCACGAATGCGTATTGAACGGTGCCGCCACTATTCTAACCGTAACACCGCCGCTTTCCACCGTTCCCCCTAATGTGAACACCACCGACAAGTTTTTCTCGTATCTTATTACATTCCCATCTTCAATTCTCAGTATTTTCGACCTCAATTGATCGAATTGGGGCGACAGATACAGTGGAGAGAATGATTCGAGGCTTAAATCCGTCGGATAATCGATGCATGTGAAGTTGTAATACACGTGCGGATTGCTGCCTCCAACCAGCACGCGGTCGTCGGCGAGCAGCACGGCGGTGGAGTGGTAGAGCCACTGCCTCTCCGACGCCACCATAATTGAGAATCTTGTACCGGTGGTGCTAAAGAACGGACTGTATATTAATGGCATCATCACCGGAGTTCTTTGGACACGGTGTCGTGGGCTGTAGGATAGATTTTCGATTTCTGGGGGGAAGAGAGAGAATGAGTGTTCTCTTCAAATTGGAAATTCAAGTCTGGAAGAATGATAATGGATCAATTTTGAATTTTTACAGGCGTTTGACCAAAATGATAAGAGTGGGATCCGATCCGAATTAAGGAGAAGAGAATCCGGTTCTACCAAATATTTGGTAGGACCGGTCCCATGCTAGTCTCTCTTATTTTCTAATTTAACTATAATTACACAGGGCCATTACAAATATAATTAATGAGTTAATAAGTGATCCGTCTCATATAAGAGGATCCACGAGACGGTTTCACCCCGTCTTTGCCAATTAAGTTTTGCTTGAAATATGAATTTCTTTTAAATATAAAATTACCTATCTTCTCAGATATACAATATTCTACCATATATATATTAAATAATATATTTTAAATCACAAAGGTAATATTGAAATAAAAATATGAATAAACATATGCACAAGAAATTGCGAATGGAAAAATTAAACAGGTTTGTGACAAAAAATCGTTAAACTGGAGCCTTCATAGTAGTGTCGGTCTGTTACGAAATTTACTGGGCCTTAAGTATTTCTAAAAAAATAAAAAATAAAAAAATCGATAGCAATTGCCTAAAAAGCCCAGCCCATTTACAATAATCATTAGTAGAAGTACCAATTCTTTTTTTAAGAAAGCAAAAGAAATAAATATACATACTCCCTCCGTCCAAGGTAATGAGGGCCGGAGACCTTATGTTAACTATAAGGTCTCCGGCCCTCATTACCTGGGACGGAGGGAGTATAGTATAATGATTGACATATATTCTCGTCCTAACTATAAGGTCTCCGGCCCTCATTACCTGGGACGAAGGGAGTATAGTATAATGATTGACATATATTCTCGTCCCGTGTTAATGTCTACTTTTTCATTTTGATTGGTTCCAAATTAAGATTTACATTTCATTTTTTTAAGTTGAGTCCACACAAAATAATTAATTATTCTATATATGGTCATACACAATACTTATACAATTACCTACTTCACATTTAATATTATTTCTCTCACCTCTTTACATATCAAAATATTATATCTCTTAATCTACGTATAAAAAAAATGTTAACATTAATTCGGAAAGCAGGGAGTAGTTAATGCACTTATAATTAATCAATATTACCTTATAATGTCAAAGCAATAGTCACCTCAACCAGTGATATGAATGACAACTTGTATCATTGATCAAGGATTGAATCTTACTAATCACAGTGTTGGAGGTTGTGGGGACATGAAACATGTGGGATGAACGATTCCACCTTTTACACCAATATATACTCCCTCCATCCCACAACAAAAGTGTCAAAACTTTTTTGCATGTAGATTAAGGGATATAATATTTAATGGGTAGTAGGGTGAGAGAAATAATAATTTAATATATAATGGGTAGGTATATTAGTATGGTATGTTGGTCCCATGGAGATATATTAATTGTTTTGTGTGAGTCTCATTTACTAGAAAGGGAAATGCACCTTTTGTGTTGGACGAATGAAATGGTAAATTTCACTCCTTATTGTGGGACGGAGGAAGTATTTAACATTAATTTATACTAAATTTTGTAATTAAAAATATATTTATTTGATGTCACGTATGGCTTTATCCTAATATAGAATCAACGTGATGGGAGTAATTTTTTTCAATCCCATAGAACTCGTTTTTAGGATATATTGTACAAATTTAAGATAGCTAATTACATACGACGTACACATGAAATTAAATTATACTAGTATTTGGCAAACTATGTACTATGTTATTGTTACTTTAACACGTGAAGTTTAACTTGTACGCACGAATTTAAAATTAATATGACTAGATCGACTTCACCTGAAAAATTTTACTCCATGTTGACAAATGTATAAATTATTTCATTTATAATTGTTTAATCCAAAAGTGGCAATTTTTTTATATGATACCACACACTTTATATATAGTATTCTTTTTTTTTTATAAGTGTCTTAAAAGATTTCACATTTTTATTGTTCATCGTACTATAATATCATACTATACGTATATATTTTTTTTAATATAAGATTTACTTGTAAATTTTTTAGAAAGCCAAAAATATGACATTGTCTAATCTTACATATTAATAAAAGGTCACCCTAACTACCCATATTTTTAGCTTTTTGGAGTGTACCATTCAAACTTCTTTATTGCTATAATCTAGTCACGTCAAAGTACAGGATTTAAAGAGAGTAATTTGTCCCTTTAATTTTTATAGAAGTATGTTTAAGAAAATTTTAATTTATAATTTTGAAAAGATAAAGTTATTTTTAGGCTTGAATTTGTGTGCTCTTAGAGACACCTTTCACCCAAATACTATTTTTAATATTAAATTATGTACCTTTATTAGTATAAAAATATATACTCTTAATTTATTTATTTTTTAATTAAAAATATATATATTTTTTATAACAAAATATTACACCCTTGTTAATTTGGAGATGTCGTAGTTGCACCACCCATCCTCACCTCATTCCAACCCACCCTACCTGGCCCATCTCTTGTCCGAATAACGGCTCAATCAATTTTTAATGAATATGTTTCTAATGTGTCTCAACATGTAGACGTCCTAAGATGATGGCAATTTGGTTCGGCCCGCTCCCGCCCTGCCCCCGGCCAGCCCTGATGAGGTCGGGTCCGCCTTGCCCCGTGCACGGGCCAAATCGGATCTGGATTCTAGCCTCGCCCCGGCCCGCCTCGTTACTAAAATATTAAAAAAATTTATTTAAAATATTCATTATATTTATTATATAATAATTTATTAATATATATTAAATATTATACATATATTTTTATTTAACTTAAATAAAAAAAATCATATATAGAAATTATATAGTATAACTATTACAAAATATTTTATTACAATATTATATATATCATTAAATATATAATGTAATAAAATAATTTTAAAAATAAAAATAAAATTTAATTATTTAATTTAAAGTTTAAATTTATTTTATTTTATTTTAATTTAAAATATTTTATTTAAATGTATTATAATTTATAAAAAAATAAAAAAACAAAATGGGGTTAGGCGGGCGGACCCACCACACATAGGGGTGGAGAATGGGTCCTCAATGGCTAACCCTTACCAAGGCACGGGGCGGGACGGTGGTATAGGAGTGCTCGGGGTGTGGCGGGGCATCTTGATATCCGCCCCGCCCCCCCCCCCCATCCCATTGACATCCTCCACCCTACCTTCCCCACCCCTATGGTATCCAAAAAAAATAGTATAAAATAAAAATTCTCAAACTAAAGCATGCAATTAGACAATTGTACATGTTGACGCATTAGCAAGGTGTTAGTGGAATTTAAATGGTTTATAATGTCACTCTAACATTTACTATATGAATATTATAAAGAAAATACAAATCATGAAATAAGAGTTTAAGTTCTTATCGACTCATATATTAGTTACATATATTTATAATTATGTGGTCCAATTTAACTTAAACTCTAACTAATAAGATTGGAGGGGACCACAAAATTTACACTATAAACCCAATTTACACTGACCTCCTTTTACATATATAAAAAAAATCATACAAGAATCCCATATAATATACATACTCTATTCACCCACTAAATACCCCTAAATATCAGCCATTTTACCATTTCACAGAATAAATAAAAGAGAAAATGTCAATTTTGATCATATATCTTTTATCAAATTCAATTTTAGTCTTGTAACTTTTAATATTTTAATTTTAATCCTTTAAATTTCAATTTTGATCATGTATCTTTTAAAATTTTAATTTTAGTCCAATTATTTTCAAAATTAGTCTTATATCCTTTTGAATCATCAAAAAGTCGTTTTATAAATTATATCCTATTTCAAAAGATACCGAACTAACTTTAATAATTCAAAAAGATATATGACTAATTTTGAAATTAATAGAACTAAAATTAAAATTTTAAAAGATACAGAATCAAAATTGAAATTTAAAAAACTAAATTGAAAATACTAAAATTTACAAAACTAAAATTAGATTTTATAAAAGATACGGAACCAAAATTGATATTTTCTCATAAATAAAACTACAATACAACTTGTGGCACCAAATCTTCGATGGAACCGCCGCCGCGCATGTTATTCTTTTCTTTTTTTAATTATAATTTTAATAATATAAGTACTTACTATTCCCTCCGTTCCGATCAAACTGTAACGTTTGACTACATAAAACTTTCATAAAAACTATAATAAACGTTGCAATATGGGCGGGAGTAATATTTATCATACAAATTCATGGCCTATTTTACTTTTCGGTTAATGGATTCTTATAATTTATGATCTATTTTGTTCATAAAATTTTATATTTATTCTTAGACATTAGTGTTGATTTTAAAGATGTAATTAAAATTTCACTCTTTTGGTTTAGAATATACTTTATCTTAATGGATTAGGTCATATTTTGCCTTTAGGTATTTACAATTATCGTTATGGTTTTAAGTTGATTCTAAAGGTATAATTATAATTTTATCTTTGTGATTTATATCTTATTTTAATTCTAAAATTTAAGATTAATTTTAAAGGTGTAATTGTAATTTCAATATTGTAATTTAAGTCATATTTTATTCTAAAATTTAGGGTATAATAGTCTTTCAATTGAAAAGAAAAAAAGCTAAAATAAAAAAAGAATTTAATAATAAAAGGAATATTAAAATCCAATTTTATCGAAATAAAATTAACTAACTCACTATAAGAAAACTATCAAATTCCAACAGAAAAATTCCAACTAAAAGTAAATTCATTTGAAATTTTAGAGTTCCAATGAATTTCTTATAAAGCCTTAAACCGTTGAAAAATTCCAGCAAAAATTCTCATGAAAATTCAAAGCATTGGAAATTTCTAATACGAATTCCAATAAGCTAATAAACTATTGAAAATTTTCAATGAAATTTCTATAAAACCTAAAGTTGTTAGAAATTTCAATAAAAATTCCTCATATAAATTTAAACTGTTGAAAAATTCTAATGTTAATTCCAATAACTTGATAAACTATTGGAAATTTCCAATAAAACTTCCAATTAAACTTAAGTCGTTGGAAAATTCCAATGAAAATTTCATCGAAAATTAAAAATCATTGGAGAATTCCAATGACCCAATAAAAATCATTGAAAATTTTAATTGAAAAATATATTTAAAAAAATAAAATAAATAGATTTTCAAATAATAAATTTATCTTTAAAGAATTTAAGTAGAGAAATCTATTTTTAAAAAAAGTAAGAAAAAATAATATGAGTTTAAAAAAAATAAAATGTCAATTTATAATATAAACTATAAATTAGTTAAGTTGATAGAGGATATGTTTACATACACAAGAGGTCAAGTATTCAAATCCAAATAAATAATTCGTTGGAAATTTATTGGAATCATGAATTTCAACGGTATCCATCTGACGTAATAAATGAACAGATGATCGGTGTGAAATTCACCTAGAATTATGGGCATAATTGAAAGAATTTATTTGGATTTATTTGGCTTTAATTCAATAATTAAGCATCTTGTGCTTAATTGTGAGAAATTTTGAGGCTATGATTTTTGAGAAAAATAAATCTAATTACAATATTTTTAGATGCAATGGTGGTTTCTCGATGCGCTCAAACAATCTTTAATTGATTTCATTTTTAAACTAATCATGGTAAGGGCGATCACTAAATCATACCTACACCTAAGCTCTCTGCCAAGATGAATAGGATACAAGTAAAAATTGGCTCATTAGATCGTCTCCAATGCTCACAATTCCCATTAGGTACTTATGGATATTAATATACCTACTAGAGATATTATCACGAAGAATTTTCTCTTTGAGGCAGGGACGTTTTCCTATGTTCCCTTTCTAGGTACTATGCTCACAATGGCTTGGTTCCCTTCACTAACTCAATTACAAGTAATCTCGCTAGTGTTCGTTTATGTAGTTCTAAACATAGGATGGTTCAATATTTTTGGATGCAATGGTGGTTTCTCGATGCGCTCAAACAATCTTTAATTGATTCCATTTTTAAACTAATCATGGTAAGGGCGATCACTAAATCATACCTACACCTAAGCTCTCTGCCAAGATGAATAGGATACAAGTAAAAATTGGCTCATTAGATCGTCTCCAATGCTCACAATTCCCATTAGGTACTTATGGATATTAATATACCTGCTAGAGATATTATCACGAAGAATTTTCTCTTTGAGACAGGGACGTTTTCCTATGTTCCCTTTCTAGGTACTATGCTCACAATGGCTTGGTTCCCTTCACTAACTCAATTACAAGTAATCTCGCTAGTGTTCGTTTATGTAGTTCTAAACATAGGATGGTTCTGCCAAACTCCCTCCCATATTAATCCTCATGCAATAAGTGGAAAAAACTCACATATGATAATCATGTAAAGGGACTAAGGTGAAAGCAACAACAAGACATGTTGATACACAATGCACAACCTAATCACTAAACACTAATATCAAAGGCATTAATCCCAAATTAAAGCATGCATACATATTCCATAAACGAAACCTAATCATAGTAGGAAATTCAATTAAGAAACATAATCATGCATCAATCACCCACCAAAGCAAATTAAGATAATAAGTAGGATTAAATTACACCTTAATGAAGTTTTACATCCATGAAGATCATCCACTCCTTGGTGTCTCCACCTTCTTGAAAAGCAAATAAAATCCTAAACTAGAAAAAACATTAAAACTACGGATCCCTCACCCCGAAAGGGGGGAGGGATCTTACCACTATCTAATGAAGAATTAAATAGATGGAGAATGGTGGTGTGGTGTAGCCTCCAAGAGGAGGATGAGAATTTGGAGTTTGGGGGTGTGTGGTAATGGAGAAGCAGCCTCCCTCCTCTTTTTTTTTCTGGAGGAATGAGATTTGGGGGTATTTATACCCCCCTTTGGAAGCCCTAGCATCGCACTTAAAATTTGGCAGAAGTGCATAAAAACACGGTCGTGTTTTTATGCACTTGCCCGTGTTTTCCTGCATCAGCACTTTTTCAGCCCAAAAACGCGATTTTTCACCCAAGTGCAAGAAAACACGGGCGTGTTTTCCTACATCTGCCCGTGTTTTCTTGCAAAATTTCAGCTCTCTGGACATAATTCACATTGCATAAAAACACGGGCTCGATGTAAAAACACGGGCGTGTTTTTACGTTATTTTGCCCATTTTTCATTTTTCTCCTTTCTTCTCCATTCTTCATGTTTTTCTTGACATTTATCTTCATAATTCGCCCCGATTTAATTCTCGTTTCTTCCATCACTCTTTTAAGCT
Source organism: Pogostemon cablin (assembly GCA_023678885.1). Lineage (NCBI taxonomy): Eukaryota > Viridiplantae > Streptophyta > Magnoliopsida > Lamiales > Lamiaceae > Pogostemon > Pogostemon cablin. Next base: position 24,845,348 of record CM043001.1, on the reverse strand, counting down.
CAAAAGGCACTCATTTTCTACAAAAATAAGCAAAAATACCTTTCTCAAACTAATTAAGCAATAAATAGAGTTTCCATTAAAATCATACTTAATTATTGAATTAAAGCCAAATAAATCCAAATAAATTCTTTCAATTAAGCCCATAATTCTAGGTGAATTTCACACCGATCAACAGATACTCTTTATTTTCATTTTCATGCGAGATCTCACACAAAAATACCTGCAACTACACTTGTAACCTTATACACAATTTTTTTTATGCGACTTCTCCTACAACCATGCCTACAACTATGCATGCAACTTCATACAAAATTTGTATGTAACTTCTCCTGCCTACAACTATGCATGCAGTAGATATACAATTTTTTTTCAAACCTACACGCGACTATGTGTACGATCATACATATGCTTTATTTACTAATATATGTGTGACGCTGCAAACCACTATATATTCGATTATTCATGCGACTATGTATTAATTATATAATAAAAATTGACAAAATGTCAAAAATTGCATTTTTTTTAAAAAATTATGTCGGGTAATTATATATATATATATATATATATATATATATATATATATATATATATATATATATATATATATATACTTCCTCCGTCCCATAGCAAGAGTGTCTTTTGTTTTTTGCACGTGGATTAAGGAATATTATTATTTAATGTGTAGTGAGTAGTTGTATTAGTGGAAGTTTGAGCCTCATATTTTAATTGTATTAGTGAGTATGTAAAAAAGAAAGTGAAGCCTTTTTGGATAAAACGCTAAAAAAAACCTATTTGAAGGGCATAGAAAGTATATATATACTCCCTCCCCTTTAAAGAGTTTTTTTTCTTCATTTTGGGTGTCTCATCCAAAGAGTCTCATTTTCTTTTTTACACACGTGGGATTCACACACACCCACTAATATAATTAAAATATGGGACCCACACTTTCACTAATATAACTACTCACTAAATATTAAATAATAATACTTCTTAATCTACGTGTCAAAAAGTAAAATACCTCTTAATGAGTGACGAAGGGAGTATATTACATTCGTTCGTACCACGTCAATGCCAAGAATCATATGGAATATTACATATATTCAACACAGGATTTTTACTATACATTTTAACTTTAGAACTTAAAAATTACTCCTTCTGTCCCATTTCAATATTCACGTTCTATTTTGCGCGTTTCATTTCAATATTTATGTTTTCCTTTTTAGAATATGGGACCCACCTAAAATAATTAATATATCATTCAACACCAATACACCTACCCACTTTACATAAATATTATATTTTTCCACTCACTATCTATTAAAATATTATACTTCTTAATCAACGTGCAAAAAGTAAACGTAAATATTGAAACGTGACGAATGGAGTATTATTTTATGTACTTTTATTATTTGAGTAAAGTATGAAAGTTGTTAAATATAATTTATAATTCGCATTTTCTTTGTACTCGATCGTCCGTGTAGTTAAATTGGAATAGTTAGCTATCTCAACCCATTAACCAAACAGCTACTATGATATAGAACGGCTATTGTTTTGCCCTTCGGTCTATAATAGATCTAGATAGGTAAATTACTTTGGTCGGCCTATCAAATTGTACTGCAAAATAAATATGAATGAGGCTCCTGTGCACCCGTGCGCACGGAACACATTTCGTGCGTCTTTACAATTTTCATGCCCCTTTACAATTTAAACCCCTAGCAATACATAAGTTTAAATAGGATTGGATGGGAGGGTTGTATTCACATGGGGACACGGAGCATCTTTCCGTGTCCCCGGACGCATAGGAGCTTTTGCCAATAAATATATATAGAAATGGAAGATTTTTTTTTTTTAATTGTAAGTTTACATCTCAAATTAAGTGTTAATTTGACATTTGTTTCAACTTAAATTTAATTTATTTTCTTAAATTAAAACCTAATTTTCACTTTTTCTTTTCCGTTTTAAAACTTACTATAAATTTAATTTTTTAATTTAATCAATTATACAGCTTCAAATTAAATCATGATTGCAATATATATAATTTTAATTGTTAATGTATTACTCATTTTTTATAGAATTAATATTCTGGGCACCAAGATCCGTCTACATTTATATCTGTATTAATTTTTATTCAATAACGTATATATTATGTATATTTTAATAATTCGTATAATTTTTTATATTCTGTTTTTTAATAAAAAAATAAATTAAAAAAGTATATATATTTTTATTTATTAATGTATAAATTTATAAATGTGAGTGTACGGTATATCCAAATGCACGGAAATTTTTTTCCTTTTTATATGATATACTACTATATTTTATTGGGGGGTGGGGGTGGGGGGGGGGACAAATTTTAAAAATATCTTAATATAGAGAAAAAGGGAAAAAGTAAAATTTAAATTCAACCTTTTATTCTTTTAAAATAAGGCCCAGAAATAAGATTTATCCGAAGAGTTGTACTTATACAAGAAAATTTGCCTAAAGAAGAATTGTTTATACAATGAATATGTACTCATGGAATTATGATCCATTGTGCATACATAAAATTAAGAGAGGTGTTAAGTAACCCTACAGATTACTTTGCTTCCCTTTACACTAAAATTTTTTTTAACAACCGAATTTATCAACGGAATTTAATCCATTGGTAACTATCAATGGATTAGCAATAAAAATATTTTTTTATTTTAGCAAGCGAATGCCAACGAATTCATTCTCTATTTTAGCAACAGAATTCATTCCGTTGATAATTACCAACGGATTACCAATGGAATCATTATATAAATTACAAATTGAATTATTAGCAACGGATTATCAATGGAATTATTTACTAACGAAATTATTTTTTGTTGCTAAAAATTTACCAACCACCACTTTAACAACGGATTGCGTTGCTGATCCGTTGGTAAGCCAATTTAACAATGAAATAAGGCTTTTAGCAACGGAATATTCTGTTGTTAAAAAATAGTTTTTTTTGTAGTATTAGGTGATTTCAGGTGGTGGCCAAATCCTCGTCCACTTTAGACAATTGCACCGTTATTATAGATACGGAGTTCAAGAAAAATTATTTTTTAATTGATTTTATTAACCTTTAGAGGCCCGTTAATATAGTACTTTTAGGTAAAAATAAATTATAAAATACTCCTATATTATGTGTGTTAAGTAAAAGTGATAAAATTTTAATTTATGAAACGGAAGAAAAGAAAAAGTGTGAAATGCAATTTGGAACGGAGGGGATATTATTTTGTTATTCTATTTTTCGGCAAAGACTTGTGTGAAATCGTCTCACGTAAGTCTTTACGTAAGACGGATAAAAAGTGATAACATCATTATTAATTTCGCTATAAAATATTATCACTTTTTATTTATACTATAAATTATTCATAAAATAATTCACTGCACCATTATCACTTTTTTATCTCAATCTCAAGTAAAGACTTATGTGGATGGTTTCAAGACTTGCCCCTATCTTTCATGCTTATATTTTTATGGGATTATTACTGATAGATATGCGTGTATATAACCTAATTACTAATAAATACATTGATCTAAACGCCTATTTCTTTTTCCAACTTTATCCTTATTTACAACGCTGAATATTTCAACGTTTTCACTTAACACTAGTTTCATTGAACACTAATGTACACTAATCAAATAAAAATAATGGGTGAGAGATTTAAGGTAATTATGACAACCCTATTTTCAATTTAATTAATCACCTATTTTTTTGTTTCTTTTTCAAAAGATGCACACTAATGTACATTCGTAGGATTCTTCAATTTAATTATGTATTTTCCGTTTCTTTCTAAGAATGCACACTAATGTACTTAACAATAATGCACACTAATGTACTTAACAATAGTTTCAATCATATATTTTTTGTTTCTCTCTAAAAAATGCACACTGATATACATTCGTAGGGTTTTTCAGTTTAATCACGTATTTTTATTTCTCTCTCAAAGATACACACTGATGTACATTCGTAGGGTTTTTCAGTTTAATCATGTATTTTTTGTTTCTCTCTCAAGAATGCACACTAATGCACATTAGTAAGGTTCTTCAATTGGTTTTTTCTCAAGAATGCACACTAATGTACATTAGTAGGGTTCCTCAATTAAATTGTATATTTTCAGTTCTTTCTTCGAAAAATGTACACTAATGTACATTCGTATAAATAACGTATTTTTGTTTTCATCTTAACAATGCACACTAATGTACGATATGTATAGGTATTATTGAAAAAACAAAATATAATTTTGTATTTATCTATAAATTTCTGAAGCGAATGTATCGCTTAGTAATTTTTAAATACATTTTGTAGCTATTATTTATTGAAAATATTTTTATCCCAATTTTTTTTTTTAAGCTTTAAGAACGGAGATAGTATGTACTATATATAGGGAGGTTAGATGAACTCAACAACTTACTTAGGAGTACTCACATATTTAAACCGTTTTGACAAAACCCACGTTATACTTCATACGTTGCATGGTTAATTGCAATAAACTTTAAAAATGTTGTCCAAAATGCCCGCCATCATGTCCAACCAAATCGGGCCCCCGAAACCATACGACATAGTAATCTTCGGCGCCTCGGGCTTCACCGGAAAATACGTCGTCCGCGAAGCCCTCAAATTCCTCAACGCCCCAAATTCGCCTCTCAAATCCATCGCCTTAGCCGGCAGAAGCCCGAGGCGCCTCTCCGAGGCCCTCAAATGGGCCTCATCAGCCGCGGATCCGCCTCCCGAAATCCCCCTCATCGCCGCCGACACCACCGACCTCAGGTCCCTCGCTCGCCTCGCCGACCAGGCTAAGATCCTACTTAACTGTGTCGGGCCGTTCCGGCTCCACGGACAGCCCGTAGTCGAGGCGTGCGTGGAGTCGGGCTGCGATTACCTCGATATCTGTGGAGAGCCCGATTTCATGGAGAGGATGGAGGCTGTGTACCACGAGAAAGCAGTGGAGAATAGCAGCTTGGTGGTTTCAGCTTGTGGGTTTGATTCGATTCCGGCGGAGATCGGGCTTTTGTTTCATTCGAGGCAATGGGCCGGGCCGTCGGCGCCGAACAATGTGGTGGCGTATTTGAGCTTGGAATCGGAGAAGAAGATTGCTGGAAACTTTGCTACGTATGAATCAGCTGTTCTTGGATATGCCAATGCTGATAAGTTGGTCAAGTTAAGAAGATCAAGGCCCAAAAGAGCCCGGCCAGCGGTATGATTATTACTTCCGTATCTATCATCACATGATGTCGTGTAAAAATACTATTTTCATCCAACATAATATTTAAAAAATTATAAAGTAAAGCAAATTCAAGAAGATGGCATCAACAAAAATATTTTTTACAAATATTAAATTAATTACAAACTGAAAATTTTCAAAATTTTCGAAAAATTAAATAAATTCACCAACTTTTTTCGACTTTTCAATTTTTTTTTGAAAATTTTGAAACATGAAACACTACAAGAAAATTGCCGAATTTCAAAGGCGAAAAATCGTTGGAATATGCAAAAATACCGTTGGAATTCATGATTCCAACAGATATTCCAACGAATTTTTTCTGTTGGAAAAGTAGCCATTGGAATTTCATTTTTTCAACAACATTTCCAACTGTTTCAAAAATCCAACGGTGAATCCAACGACATTTTTTTGTTGGATTTTTTTTATATAAAAGTGATTCAAATATTTTTCCAACGTAATTTTCTTTTGAAATTACTATTGGAATAAATTCCAACGATCTTCGAACTCCGTTGGAGATTTCCAACGATAAAAAAATATTTTTCAGATTTGAACCCTTGACCTCTTGCGTATATCAACTTATCATTTACCAACTTAAATAATAAATGTTTTATGTTATAAATTGACATTTAAATTCATTGAAGTCTCTTTTTTTTATGGAATTTTCCAACAGCTTAAATTTAATTGGAATTTCTATTGGAAATTTCTAATAGTTTATCAAGCTATTGGAAATAGCATTGGAATTTTTCAATGGTTTAAATTTATATGGAAATTTTCGTTGAAACTTTCCAACAATTTTAGGTTTTATAGGAATTTTCGTTGAAAATTTTCAATAGTTTATTAGACTATTGGAATAAGCATTGGAAATTTCCAACGGTTTAAATTTCCATGGGAATTTTCGCTGAAAATTACCAATGGTTTAAATTTTCATGGGAATTTTAGCTGGAATTTTCTAATGGTTTAAAGTTTCATTGAAAAATTCGTTGGAACTAAAAAATTTCCAGCTGATTTGTCTTTCGTTGGAATTTTCTATTGGAATTTGACAGTTTTCTTATAGCGAAAATCTTGAGAAAGAGAAGATAAAATGGATTTATCTGTTTGTACTCCCTTGTCCTATTTTAAGGGTAGTTTTTGCATTATGCACGTGAATTAAGAAATATTACTCCCTCCGCCCACTTCTAAGATATCCATTTTACTATTTTTGGTGTCCGCTTCAAAGGTATCTATTTTTCCTATTTAGTTAAAAAGTACACAATATGGCTCACTACTTCTCTGTAATACAACTACTCACTTTACATATAATAATAATACTCCTTAATCTACGTGCAAAAAACAAATGAATACCTTAGAACTGGACAGAGGGAGTATTATTTTTAATGTGTAGTGGGTAGTTGTATTAGTAGGAGTGTGAGCCCTATTTTTTAATTGTATTAATGGGTGTGTATGAAACGCCAAAAAAAACTCTTTGAGTACGACGGAGGGGAGGTAGTATTGAATTGTGTCATCATAAGATATGAATACAAATCAGTCACACATAAAACGATTATTTTTTATACATGAAAATATACTCTTTGAAAAGATAAAGTATTAATATTTTAAATAAAATAATAATATTCTTTAAATCCTGTTTTATTGAACACTTTTTAATACATGAAAATTATTTTGTTGGAAGATGGACTATTATTCTTGTTTGAGCAAAATTTGAAAAATATGAGTATTTTTTATTAAGAAATATAATAATTCATTTCATTTTAAATAGTAATTTTTTATGTAATAAAAATTAATATATTATAAATATATGGTGTATGGTAAACCAAACACCCCCATTAATTCATTTATGATCTTGCTTTCATGAAGTATATCTTACCATCAACACGATCAAGTTAGGTGGTTTCAATTGATTAGCAAGATTTGAGTACATTTTTCTACATATATATATACATTTCAGATTCCAGGGTGTGCTCCACCAAAAGGATCTCTTATAGAACACCAGAGGGAGGTTGGCCTTTGGGCTATGAAACTAGCTTCGGCCGACTCCACCGTCGTCCGAAGAACCCTAACAACTCTTACACAAAACCCTCAAGGTTTACGTGGTGTCAAAGAACTTGATCATCAAATCAACAAAAGGGAGAGCTTCTGGTCAACTATTAAACCAACTCATTTTAGTGTAAAATATGGATCAAAGTCATTGTTTGGCTTACTCCCACTAATCAATCTTGGGCTATCTATTAGACTCTTGGGCAAATATGCTCTAGGGAGATGGCTTCTCTTCAACTTTCCCTCGCTTTTCAGCCTCGGAACGTTTAGGAAGACGGGGCCATCCGAGGATGAGGTGACGAGTGCGTCCTTCAAGATGTGGTTCGTCGGACAGGGCTTCAGTGAGGCATCATCGGACACGAACAAGAAGCCTGATGTTGAAGTTGTGACCAGGGTAATGGGGCCTGATAGCGGCTATATTACCACTCCGATTGCTTTGATTCAGTGTGCTCTTATCGTGTTGGCCGACCGCGATAGCCTGCCTAAAGGAGGCGTTTACACGCCTGGGATTGTATTCGGCTTCACGGACCTCCAGCAAAGGCTGCAAGAGAATGGGATCTCTTTTGATTTCATTTCGAAAAAAGCCATGGTCTCTGCATGACATGCATGATCAAGTAGCGTCATGTGCATGACGTTATGTGAAATGTTGATTGATGTTCTAGTTGTATGGAAATAATCGTGAATCTTTCTACTCAATTATTTAGATTTTTAATCTTCTAGATCATATTTAGTCCATGGTTGGTGAGCTTTCTCATCCATCCGATAATAATGGTGCAATGAACTGGTTCATAAACAAATTATAATAAAAACAAAAAAATACAATATTTTTGATGAAAAGTGATCATATATGTAATATAATGGGATAACTAATTAAAAAGATATAAAATAATACTGTGGATAGCTTTACCCATACAAAACTATCTTTTAAGATAAAAACTTTTATAACACTGACTTCTATGCCAATTGAAATTATTGAATAATAATTAATGACTTTGATTGATAAATGTCATTAATGAGGGAAGTAGTTAATAAGGGTTAGTTTGATAGGTGAGATAGGATAAGAGAGTATATATAAGAAATAAGATTATAGTGGAGATAAATATTCCTAATAAGAAAAGTGAAAATTATTTGATAAGGTGTATTAAAATAAGCATAACAAAATATTAAAATATTTAGTAGGAGATAAAAGAATTGAGATATATACTAAATTATATTTGTACCCTTTCTTTATAATTTTATATTGTTATTTATTTATTTATTTTTGTTACTGATTTATCATTACTTTTCTCATAGACCACACGTTTTCTCTACCCCCTCCTTCATCTGTATGACCTCCCCCCCTCCCCCCTCCCCCATCTTCTTTCTCCTACCCTTCTCTCTCTCCTTCCCTTTCCCTTCCCCTATATATACATGCATCCACTTAGCGACGATGTTAGAATTTCTCAGAGGGGCTCAATTTATTTCTATCCCGTAGAAATTTTCAATTTTATTTTTCTCATAAATTTAGGAAAGGGTTACTTCTAAATAATTTATTACTATTTTTAAAAAAAAAAAGAGAGTAAAATCTCTTACGTGTATTAGATAACTTGAGTTTATTCTGTTAATATTAGGTTAAAATTATTAAGAACGAAAATTTATGTTGATAATTCTAGGTGGTTTTTGTTAAATGATTTCAAGAAATTTTTTTCTTAAAGTGTTATAAATTTATTTATCAAGAAAAATCCTACGTTTATTTTAAATCCTACAATAAGAAATAAATTAAAAAAATGGTACAAGAAATAAATGATAGATATATATTAAAAAATGCTCCATTCACTAAAAATATTAAAAGAAAAAATTATAACGATATAAAAATTAGAAGAAGAAAAATCGAAAAAAAAAGATAAAACATGGGGGAGAATTTTTTTAAATAATTTGTATAAGACCCATGAATAAAAATAGAAAAGAAAAAGGAGTAATTAAAGAGGCAAAATTTGTACACTTTCAAGAATCAAACCCACGCCTCTATATGTGAAAGGAGCGTGTCAAAACCACTTTGCTACATCAACCTATAATATTATTACATATATGATAATTATTTTCAAAATTTCAGGGGCCCATTGCCCCACCCCCAACATGGCGACGTCCCTGCATCCACTAATTAAAACTTCATACCATCTACAACAATCAATTTTCTTTTCACATTTTCTGCAAAAGATAATCTCTGAAATGGAGTTCTGGCCATGCAACTTGATGTCGGCAGAAGGATTGTAGGACGTCAAGCACTTCTTGGAGATAGATGTTTCCGTCAGGTCTCCGTCGTCGGATTCTCAATCAACGAAACAGATCTTCGTCGACACGAATTTTGACTCCACCCCAAGTGGAATCACCGAATGGAATTCATCGTCGACGAGCCCGATTTCGTCACCGTCCTATCAATGACCTTTATAAGCTTGATTCCACTGATGAGAAAATCGTTGAGAAAATGTAGAATTAGGAAGTGGTAGATTGGAGAAGATGGGATATATATGTAATTTTTTTTATATGGGTTCACTGTGCTGAAAGTAATACTAATGCTACGCTTTTGCTCCGATTGCATTTATGGAGAAAACAGTGGATTTTAATGGGCTAGGGATAGAGTAATAGGTCCCTCTATAAAAGAATAATAACTATCAAACACCATAAAAGGCCATGCTACATTTCAAATTAACCCTTATTATGCCTTATCAAATGAGGCTTTAAGTAAATGGTATGATTAACTAATTGGAAATTATTTTTTTATTAATCAAGCATCATTCATTCATAATATGAAAATTTTCTCCTCTACTACTTCTAACCAAGCTGCCCATATATGTGTTGTAATGATGCAATCATTTGAAATGGTGTCATTATAAGATGGGTTAATTGCAAAAAAAAAACGAACTTTACTCTTATTGTAAATTAATTCTCTTGACAAATTGAAAAAAAAACCCACCACCTTTAAATATTATTGCAAAAAAAACCCAAAATAACCATACTTTTAGTCGCAAATTGGGTTTTTTTTTGTAACTATACTTAAAGATGATGGTTTTTTTTTTGTAATTTCTCAAAAGTGAAGATTAATTTGCAATAAGAGTAAAATTCGTGATTTTTTTTTGCAATTAACCCTTATAAGATTGTATCTAGAATTTATGTAGCAAAAATATGAGAATATCAAATATCAATTGAATCAAAGTGAATATATTTTCATTGAATTATGTCGTGTGATATTTAAAAGTGAATAGCTTTTATGAGAGTTATAAATCCAAATTAACACTTAAAAAAAATCATAATATTGTAATTTAATTAATGTATACATATATAAATGCACATATGAAAGCTTTGGAAATCCAATGTCATGATCCACGTGGCATTGAGCTCCAATTTAATCTCCCGTTTCATGGACCCTTTTATTAACTCAACAAACTTCGTTCCTCTTCTCACTCTCATCTCATCCTATGTCCAATCTTTGCCAATCCTTTTCCAGGTTTTTAATTAATCTCTTCATTATTACATCCTTAATTCTTGCATTAATCCTTATTGTCATCTAATATATAGTAATTATGTTTACTGCTAATTTCTTGACTTCCAAAGGTTAACGGAGAAGATTCTCCGGTGCACCAGCGACGATTCTCCGGCCGAGTGCTACGCATGCACGCAGGTCGGAGTTCCGGTTTTCCACTCAAACACCTTCGACCCGGTTCCCGATCCCGAGTACGAGACTTCCGCCGGCTCATCCCTCGTCCCCGGCGGCAGGGCGGAGCGGCGGCGGCGCATCATCGACCCACGGAGCAAGAATGTGCAGAGATGCAACCGGGCGATTGTGCTGGCGAGAGGGGTGTCGCTGGCCATTGATCCCGTCTACTTCTTCTCGATAGCGGTGGGCGGAGGGTGCGTATATCTGGACGGCGGCGTGACGGCGGCGGCGAGTGTGCTGCGGAGTTTCGTCGACGTGGCGCACGTGTGTCACCTGGTGGTGAGGTTCAGGTTGGCGTACGTGTCGAGGGCGTCGATGGTGGTTGGCTGCGGGAAACTCGTGTGGGACGCACGTGCCATCGCGGCTCACTATTTGCTATCTCCACGGGGGTTTTGGTTGGATGTTTTCGTCATATTGCCAATTCCTCAAGTAACTTTTTTTTTAAATTTAATTACAGATTTTTAACTATTGTCGATTTTTAAGTTTAGCATTTAATATTTCCTACGGTCTCATCTTGTCGTTTTCGGAGTTCATCTTAAAAGGTGTCATTTATTTTTTAAATGTACTAAGCTCACACACACACATTACTAATGAGATTTACACAGTGTACTATACATTAACTAGTACTCCCTATCTCCCACGTTAAGGTTTACACTTTTCATTTTGAGTTGTCCCAAATTAAAATTTACATTTCTTTTTTTTTGGTCAAGTTGGACACACACAAAATAATTAATTATTCCATATAGAAACTACCCATTTTACATTAAATATTATTTCTCTCACATCACCATACATTAAAATATTATACTCCTTACAAAAAGCAAACGTCAACCTTAACATAGTACGGATGGAGTAATACTTTTTAATCCACCTAAAAAAAGCAAATTGCACCCTTGGGACATAGTGAATATTAATATAAGAATATTAATTTATCACTCTAATAACATTAGTTGGGTTATCATAACTACGAGGGATTTTAGGGTTTACAGGGTTTACGGTGCATTTTGGGATTGATAGATTTAAAATAGGATGGAGTTGGCGATTTTTTTTTTAATTTTAATTATTTTATTTTATTTAGTGGTGGAGATTAAAATAAACTTTAATCTAACTATTCGAATCATTTATTTAGGTGCACCACCTACGTACACTAAGTTGGAATTTGTAATTATACATGCAATTTGTGATGTTAAACTGACATTAAAATTGAAATGCGTTAGGTAAGATATAAGGCATCCATATTTATGTCTTATTTTTATCACTCTACAGCATATAAGTAAGACGTCCATTTTATAATTTTATTTAGATTTCCTGATGAAATGAAATTAATTAACTAGCTAGGTAATTATATATTGATCGAGCTAGCTAGCATGCTATTTTCTACTCATCATTAATCATTAATTTCTAAAACCCTCGTTCTAATATTTTTCTAATTTGAAAGAAACAAGAAAATAATTAATTAGTAAAAATTATTGGGTTCGATCAAAAGGATGAATTTATCATTGGTGATTAATTTAACTGACCCACCCTAAAAAATAAATAAATAAATTGATTTTTTGATTTTTTAAGGTGGCATTTAAAAAAAAGTTATATTTAATTTGTATGAATAATTGTGGAGTGCATGTTTTTAGGTAAGACAAATTGTAGTTGAACCTTCTTTTTGTCTCTTATGATGAATATGGTTAAGATTTGATCATGATTGCTGTTCATGTCTTTCTTAAATCTCCACAACTTAATTTATAAGCAACACCTAACAATTATAACATGTTGTTACATAGAAAGTTAATTACTTTCTAAGGGTATCACATAAATGGCTAAAATCATAATGGATGATGTTTCATCTGTTTCAACTAATTATATGGTACCAACATGTATTTAATTAGTATGAACTCAACAATGTTTGATTTTACCTTGTAGAATGAATTTGTAGTCATATTGCGTATGGATCCACTGGTGTAACATGTTTCTTCGTTAAATCTCTTCAATGAATACATTATGTATGATACGTGATAGTCGAGTTATTCATCTAACGAGTGAAACAAAAGATCCAGTTGGCTCCATTACGTTAGCTAGCTAGTTTCAAACACTTTTTAAACGCTTTTTCTTTCTATTTTCCTTTATCAGGCAATGTATTGTGTGGTAGTTCCATTACTATTGAAAGAAAACAAAATCAAAGAGATGATGGATTATCTGCAACTTACATTCTTGATCCAGTTCCTCCCCAAGGTCTACCATTGCTTTTCTCTAATGCGCGAAATGCGCAAGGTTACCGGCTATATATTCGGCTCCATTTGGTGGGGTTTCGGCCTTAGTCTCATCGCTTATTTCCTGGCCTCGCATGTACGTATATTTCTCATCTTCGACGATGGATCTATAACTTTGTTAAAATATATTCGTATTCACTTGCATGGAATTTGTTTCAGGCATATGGAGGGTATTGGTATATACTAGCTGTGCAACGAATAGGATCATGCCTCTCTCAACAATGTGAGGCGAAAAATTGCATTCGTCCACTATCATGCTCGATGGAAGCTTGTTATCGAGCGAATGGGGATCGTTGTGTTGATAATTCAACCATGATGGCGAAAGGATCGATGTGCTTGGATATCAATGGACCTTTCCGGTATGGAATCTCTCAGTTTGCCCTTCCTCTCATGTCGAGCAGATCTTTTGTTACTAAGATCCTCTACTCAAACCTTTGGGGTCTAATGGCTCTTAGGTAAGCAATTTAGTTTGGATGTAGAGTTAATATTGCATTAATTATTCACTAACTGTACTTCATTTTTTATTGCAAAGTACCATGGCTAACAATCTAGAACCAACAAGTGAGTTGCTAGAAGTGGTGTTTTCCATAAGCATTATGTTGGCTGGCTTACTTCTCTTCACCATGTTAATTGGAAATATTCAGGTGTTTGTTTAGCTCATTGGATCATATATAACCTCTCTGTGTTTAATCTAGTAACCAACTTTAGCTAACTTTGTCGTCTTGCGAAGGTGTTCCTACACGCGGTGATGCTAAGGAGACGGAAAATGCAACAAAGGTATCAAGACATGGAGTGGTGGATGAAGCATAGACAGCTACCGTCTCATCTGAGACGAAGAGTTAGGCAATACGAATATCAAATATGGGAGATGATGGGAGGACAAGGCGAGGAGGAGTTGATCAAAGATCTGCCAGAGGGGCTTAGGCGCGACGTTAAGGTTTTCATCTGTATAGACCTACTCAAGAAGGTTAGACTACACCACTCTCACTCAATGTGTAGGCAGAAACATTGATTTTCAACTTATTATATATTGTATTGATTTGTTATAAGGTGCCATTGTTCCAAAACATGGATGAGCTTATCCTCAACAACATTTGTGATCGAGTCAAGCCTCTAGTGTTCTCAAGAAATGAAAAGGTTCTTGATTTATTGTAATCTTGTGGTTCATGTTCTATTTAGTCGAGTATTTGGAGAAATTTGCGTACTAAAATTATAAATGGCGCATTCTTTAGGTCATGAGAGAAGGGGATCCGGTGCAACGGATAGTTTTTGTCCTGGAAGGACAAGTAAAGAGGAGTCAAGGCCTAAGCAAAGGCAGAGTAGCTACAAGCATGTTAGAAAGTGGGAGTTTCATAGGGGATGAACTAATCTCTTGGTGCCTTCGTCTCCCATTTCTGGGCCGTTTACCCGCCTCGTCCGCAACCTTTACCTGCACTAGGCCTGTCGAGGCATTTGCTCTCGATGCAGACGACCTACGTTGCATAACCGATCACTTCCGGTACCATTTTGCCAATGAGGGCCTCAGGCGGACTGCGAGGTACTACTCTTCCAATTGGAGGACGTGGGGTGCAGTGAACATACAGTTGGCGTGGCGGCGTTACGCGAGGCAGACGAGGCGGGGACTGGTGGATCGTATTGAAGAGAGTGGTGGTGATGGTGATGGTGATCATCGGCTAAGGAAGTATGCTGCTATCTTCTTGTCTTTAAGGCCACATGATCATCTTCAGGGCCGGCCCTGAGCATAGGCAGAAGGGCGATTGCCCAGGCCCCCAAATCTTATGGGCCCCCAATTCTTACCTGTGTAGTATAGTTTATTGTAATAAAAAAATACTTTTACAGTGATTTCTTTATTTTTTTTAATTATTTCTTTATATTTTGATTGTAGTAATATTTCATTAATTATCTCTTAATTAATTAAACTTTCATAATATTATCTCTTTCTTTTTTTAATTGTTTTTTATTCAATTTTAACGTTTGAGCTCTTTCTTTTTTTAATTGTTTTTTTATTCAATTTTGACGTTTGAACTCTTTCTTTTTTCAATTGTTTTTTATTCAATTCTGATTGTGTTTGATCTCTTTATTTTTTTAATTGTTTTTTATTCAATTATTATCTCTTTCTTTTATAATTCTTTCTTTAATCTTAGTAATCTATCTCCTATATTTTTAATTAAACTTGATAGTTGATGTCGTTCTTATTTCAAAGTCTTATTCTTTTTTTTCTAACGTAATCTTTTTTTTAATTCTTTTTATTGTGATTTATTTTTTTTATAATTCTTTCCTTATATTTTGGAGTCTTACTAGGGTGCACCTGTAAAATCTAACCCATTAAAATTTAAAACAATCAATCTCCACCCTTAGATTTTAATTAGAAACCAACTTTTTAATTTATGTAATTACTATTATACCCTAAATTACATCATTAAACCCTTAGGTGCAGAATTACACTATGTTTTGATAAGTACATTTCTACTAATCTACTAATTAATTCTAATAACTTTTTAATTTATGTAATTACTATTATACCCTAAATTACATCATTAAACCCTTAGGTGCAGAATTACACTATGTTTTGATAAGTACATTTCTACTAATCTACTAATTAATTCTAATTCTAACTCTAACTCTAACTACTTATTCCATCAACCTCCTAACTAATCTACTTCTAATTCTTTTTAATGATATGACAATATTTTAAGAATAGAGATCATATAATAATACATGATAGAGTTTGAGATAATATTTATAATAAAACATTAAAACTAGAGACATATAGATGGAGAACTATACTAAAAAGTATCTCAAATTTTCTAAAATAATATTTTCTAGAAAAATTTTATTAAATATATTATATTAGAAAATTACAAAAAGAAACTTATTAATACTTTTTTTTTAAATTAAATAGGGTCCCCTTTGTAAATTTCGCCCAGGGCCCCCAAAATCTCAGGGCCGGCCCTGATCATCTTGAATGAAAGCTAATCACTTGTTGGTTCTTCTTCATTGAATAAAATTTTGTTCCAATTTGAATAAAAATAACTTCGATGTAATTTCTCATGATGTTAACTATTGGTGTATATTTGACGTGGTAGGTGGTAAATGTATTAAAGATTGTGTTACATGTGATAATATTTGCAATTAATGTTTCATATGGAGCATAACACAATAATTGAAACTTAAATATGATGTATTTCACACAAATCAAGCAATTGCACTATTTATTTCTTCAAAGTTCAAAAATCAAAACAAAAGAACAACATTCGACGAAATAGTACAGTACAATGATACACTTGACAAGAATGAAAGAATTTACGCAATTGTTTCAAATAAAATGCCTTTATTTATCAAGAATTCCACCGGTTGCTCTTCACTCAAGATGATCATGAGGCCTGATTGACATGAAGAAGGCAGCATACTGCCGGAGGCGACGCTCACTGTCATCGTGAATCGACTGATAGCTTATCACCCGTCTCGTCTTCTCAATATAACGTCGCCAAGCCAACTGGATGTTCACTGCAGCCCATGTCCTCCAGTTGGAGGAATAGTATCTAGCGGTACGGGTGAGCCTCTCGTTGGCAAATTTGTATCGGAAGTGATCGGTTATGTACTTGAGATGGTTCGAGTAGAGTGCAAATGCTTCTGTGGGTTCAATGCAGGTAAATGTGGCTGAAGAGGCCGGAAGTCTGTCGATAAAAGGGCGACGAAGGCACCAAGAGAGGAGCTCGTCTCCAAAGAACCCACCCGGCTCGAGTATACTAGTTGCTACCATTCCTCTGCTGAGGTTTTGGCTACTCTGTACGAGGCCATGCATTATGAAAACCATCCTTGGCACCGGATCTCCTTCTCGTATGATCTGTGATAGTTTTTTGCGTAAGGTTAGATGAACTATTAGAATGAATCAAGCATAGTCCAGAGAACGACTTACCTTTTCGTTTTGGGAGAAGACGAGGGGCTTCACGCGGTCGCATATGTTGTCAAGGATTAGTTCATCCAAGTGTTGGAATATAGGTACCTAGACATGGAAAAGTACGAGGCAACATCAGTTGAAACATTTTATTGCAATGACATCAGTGGTAATACGAGGCACCTTTTTTATCAGATCAAGGCAACGGAAGCGTTTGATGTCCCTCCTAAGGCCTTCGGGTAAGTCCCGAATCAGTTCCATCTCGTCTTCGCCACCAAGCATTGCCCATTTTTGGTGCTCATAGCGACGAACTCTTTGTCTCAGCTCCGAGGGCAGTTGTCTCCGTTTCATCCACCACTCCATGTCTCGACACCTCAGTTGCATTTTCCTCCTATTCGACATGACCGCGTGCAAGAATACCTATTGCCAAACATTTTTAGATATGATAGTGTTGAACTCTCGTGTTTCATTCTTGTCGGAAAACAGACGACAGACGACGTACAAATGTTACCTGAATGTTACCAATCAAGAGGGTGAACAATATTAGACCACTTAAGACAGTGCATATACTGAACATTACTTCCAACCAGTTACTTGTGGGCTCCAAGTCATTGCCAAAAGTGCTGAAAATCAAAACACCAACAAATCACAACAAAATTCTAACCAATGTATCCAACAAAAAGAGCGGTGTAATAACCTCAATGTCATCAATCCCCAGAAAATGGGATAAAGAATCTTCACAGCGATAGAGTTGCTCGACACCACTGGAAGCGCCCACTGGTATATCCCATACTTAAACGGCCCGTTTACATCCAAACACAATGGCTTCCTAATCATACTGGTCGAGTTGCCACCACAAGGATTGTCCATAGTCCCCGAAGGCATCAAGAACTGGTAACAAACCTCCTCCGAGCACGACAGAGACAGATTACAAACACCATTTTTCTTGCACTGTTGCTTCAAGCACGAAGCTACACGTTGTATGGCAAGAACATACCAACATCCACCAGCAACCTAAAAAGCAACGAAAATCGAACGAATTTACAACGTACTGTGGGGTCTCGGATAGACAATAGGTCGATTATTTATGAACTTACATGAGAGGCAATGAAGTAAGCAATGAGATTAAGGCCAAAACCCCACCAAATGGTGCCGAATAGATAGCCTGTCACCTTCTGCATTCTTCTCATCAAGTGTATACTGTGGTACACTTTAGGCAAGAACTGGAACAAGAAGATGAGAAGAAGAAGGGTCATTATCAGCTTTATCTTCTCTTCTTTGATCAGTCCTGGAACGATAAGCCAAAACGCAACCTGCACGACACGAACCTCAGCTTTGTTTGTAGCTAATAACGAATTAAATGGAACTCGATTGAGCTAGTGTATAATCTGTTGAATATGCTCATTCTTCTTGGATTTCAATTCCTTGATTCTTAGAATTTTGAAAGTAATCCAACATAATATAATACCTATCTACATCACTACTAAAACAACTTTTGTTTTTTTTATTAATTACAATAAACTTGATGTTATACTTGCTTTCTAACATCATCAGACATTGATGTAACATCTCAGTTTTAACGAGTAATTAACTAACACACAATCTTACTTCGAATTTCTAAGAAAAATTTAATTGCTCAAATTCAGTCAACCTTGAAATAAAGTACTCACTCCTTCCCGCACCAAGGTGCATTTTGTTTCTTTTAGATTAAGGAGTATTATTATTTAATGTGTAGTGGGTAGTTGTATTAGTGGGGGTATGGATCCCATGTTTTAATTGTTTTAGTGGGTGATTGTGGGATCCATGTTTATAAAAAAAAGAGAAAGAGAACTCTTTGGATGGGACGATGAAAATGAAAAAAAGAAACAAGCACGAGTATGAGTAAACTAGAAATAGCTTTTAACTTGCAACAAAATTTGAAATTACACTTGCTTCTAATATAATGTAATTTGAATAATTAATGAAAATTAATAGAAACACGTGTGAACAGAGATTTGATTAAACAAAACTACTGTGAACAGATAATTAACTATAAATTAATTAACCTGAGGAATTGGAAGGATGACGAAAACATCGAACCAGAAGCCCTTTATCGATCGCAAATAATGATCAGCAATCGCACGTGGGTCCCACACGAGTTTCCCGCAACCGACTACAAGCGACTCCCTCGACACGTACGCCAGCCGGAACTGCAGCCACAGGTGGCACAGGTGCACCCCGTCCACGCACGTGCGGAGCACCGTCACCACCGCCGCCAGCCCGCCGTCCATGTACAGGCACGGCGACCCGCCGCGCCCTATCGACAGCGCGTAGAAGAACAGCGGATCCACCGCCAGCGCCATCCCCCGCGCAAGCAGGAACGCCCGGTTCCACCTCTGCACGCGCTTGCTCCGCGGGTCCAAAACGCCGCCGTTTCGACGCCCCCGACCGCCGCTCTCGGTCCGCGACGGCCGGTTTTTTATGGGGAGCAGAGATGAACCGGCCGACGCCTCCCACTCCGGCTGGTGGGCTTTGTCGCAGCTGGTGGAGTGGAAGGCCGGAACACCGACCTGCGTGCATGCGTAGCATTCGCCGCCGGTGGACAAATGGTGTTCCTCTGTATCGTCAACGTTCTCTGGTTGGACGGAATCCCGCCGGAATATTCCAAACCACCTGCAATTTTTCGAATTAAATTTCAATCACAGCCTTAAACCTCGGAATTAAGGTAAAATTAAGAGCGGAGAAAACCTTGAGATGGAGAAATGGAGGTCTGGATTGTGGGAAGGCATCTTGGAGAGAGGGAAACCATTTAAGCCCCTTCAATTCAACAGAGAACGAAAACAAATTGCTAGTGTAATTTCATCAATGGAAGATGTGAATCGAAGTGTAATTTTAATATATGTGATTGATTGATGATGACTAGTGAAGTGAAGATGGTGGAGAAGATGAAGTGTAGAACATGCAAGGTGTGTGGCGTCAGAATTCGAGGTTTGTGGGCCTAATAGGACCATTATATGCTTACCTGGCAGATTTTTACCCAGTGTAATAAATAAATAATAAAATATGTTAGGTGAGTGTACGAAAAAGTATAATTGTGTTTCACTTTTTGCTTTTTTAGGAATGTGCAAACTTTCGTGGAATAACCTAAAATGAAAATTCTGCCATCTGAAATGAAATGGAGAAAGTATATGTACGAATTTAGTTAGTTTTTTGTGAACCAAATTTATTATGTTCTTGTAATCTCCCTTGTAGATTCTTGTATGCATAGTCCCTTTAATTTAAATATTCTATCAAAATATATATATGGTATAATAAAATTGTAAGAAAAATTATATGGTTTACACTGTAAATACAATTCATAAAAGTATTTGTCTTATAAATCATATAATATCACTTTAAAATTATATTTTAATGCATCATTTGTCAATATTTTAAATATATATATTTTTTAACTATATAACAAATAAATTTTAATATATCTAAAAAAATCGTCTCAAAGCATTGTTTAAAAAAGATTTTATGTTTTTTTAACAACACAATTTTTTAATCACTTGAAATAAATATTGACTTCTTAATAAAATTGAAATACAAAATGCACATTGAGGAAAATCTTACTAGTATGTTTGAGATTTTATCCACCCTAAGATTAGGGATGTAATCGAACTGAGTCGAGTCGAACACTACTAGATTTGAGGATCATTTGTTAAGAAATTATCGAACTCGAGTCCGAACTCAAACTCCACAAGATAAAAAATATCAAACTCGAGTTTGAATTCAAACTGTTTGTTAAGGCTCACGAACGTGTTCACGAACACATAAAGTAACTTGTTCATGAACATTTTTCAAAAACATTTAAAAATTTTGTACGAGGATATTAAAAGAAGGCAAAAGCTTGTGTGTGTCTGAGTACACGGCAACATATTTCGTGTACCTTTAGAATTTTGTGCTAAATTGTATACCCTTTAGTATAAAGATGCATACCCTTTTATTTTACAAGGCAAAAACTTGTTTGCACCCGGGCACACCGAAGCACACTCTGTGTGCCTTTAGAATTTTGTGTTAAATTGTATACCCTTTTTAGTATAAAGATGTGTACCCTTTATTTTCTGAAGAAAAATAAAAAAATATAATGAAAAGTGTATACCTTTAGAACAAAATGGTGTACCCTTATTAATTAAAGTGTATACACTTTAAAACAAAATAATATACCATTATCCATAATACTAAATTCTAAATGCACACTGCGTGCGCAAGCCTCACTCTTAAAAGAATGTTTCGTTTATAAACATTTAATATTATTCATACTATTAAATAAACAAACTAACAAAATATAATAATAGTGTGAAGATAGACCTGCATGCATGCATGTGTGTTTGTGTATGGCAGGAGCATGTGTGTGTGTTGCAGTTGGGAAAACAAATGCTACACGTGGAGGTTGTTCACTGGTCGATCAAATGAGTAGAGGATCATGTACATTGGCCGTTAGATCAGTATTGGAACTGAAGGATCAGTTGATCAGCATGGTAGTTAGCATGGCAGCCAGATGATATCAGAAGCATTGAAGAAGCTTCCAAACGGTTGAAAGATCAGTTATAACTGATTCAGTTAAGCATGCATTTGATTGGATGAAAGGGAATCAAGGTGTTGATTTCACATTCATATAAATAGAAGAGCTGGAAGTCAGCTCATCATCTTCATCACACCATCTGCACACATCAGTTTAGGGAAACAAGCTTAAGAATTAGGGTTTGTGAGTGTGCTTATAATCTTGTAACCTTCATCATTATTTAGTGAATTCTTCTCTTAGGAAAGTGGATGTAGGCTCATGCCGAACCACTATACATCTTTGTGTTGATCTCTTTCATTTCATTCTTCGTTTATCAATAGATTCGTGTATGAAACGTGAGTGATCAAACAATTGAGTGAAGTACAATTTCTTGAGTGATTTTCATCAAGTGTTGCTTAAGCTTTCATAAGAAGTGGCGCCGTCTGTGGGAAGAAGAAGAAGCTGCCACAATATCAGATCAGAAGGGAAGAATCATGGTTACAACCAAGTTTGATATGGAGAAGTTTTCAGAGAAAGTTGATTTCAGTTTGTGGAGGATGAAGATGGAGGTTGTACTGATCCAACAAGGCCTGGCTGATGCAATTAAACCACTACCAACAGATCAAGCAGCTGCTGTGGATGTTGGTGCATTAGCTGTAGATCAAGATCTACAATCAAAGGCTAGAAGTGCCATCATTCTGTGCTTAGGTGATAAAGCTTTAAGGGAAGTCTCAAATGAAGCATCTGCAAGGGATATGCGGAAGAAGCTTGCTGATCTTTACATGGTGAAGACATTGGCAAACCGGCTGTACACCAAGCAGAAACTCTACTCCTTCAAAGTATCAGAAGATAAGTCCATTCTAAGTCAACTAGATGATTTCAATAAGATCATAGATGACTTAGAAAACATTGATGTAGCACTGTCAAGTGAAGATAAGGATGTCATATTTATGTCAGCTCTTCCTAAGTCTTTTGAAGAGTTGAGAGACACATTGTTGTATGGAAATGTTGAATCAATCTCCCTGGAGCAAGTGATTCTAGCAATCAAAGCAAAGGTACTCCATAAGACATCAGATAATGCAGTTGCAGGAGAAGGTCTTGTTGCCAACAAACAAAATAAGTGGAACAAGAATGACAAGAAAGCTGGTGCTGATAAGAAGAAACATGATAGAAGTAATCAAGGTACATCAGCAGATGAAGAAAACAACAACTGCTTCCACTGCAACAAGCCTGGTCATTTCAAGAAGCAATGTCATAAGTGGAAAGCAATGGTGGCCAGGAAGATTGCTGAAAAATGAGGAAATCAAATAATCCATGCCAATCAGGTGACTGAAAATAGAGGTAACAAGGATCAGGATTACATTGAAGCTTTGGTTGTTGTTTCTGGTCAAGTGTCAGATCAGTGGGTGTTAGATTCAGGTTGTACTTTTCATATTACATCAGTCAAGGATTGGTTTACTGATTTAAAACCATATAATGAGGGATCAGTCTTGTTAGTCAATGATCAAGCCATCAAGATTGAGGGTATTGGTTCTGTCAAATTCAGAATGTTTGATGGATCCATTAAGTTGCTCACAATGTGAGGTATGTACCAGGATTAAGAAGGAATCTGATATCATTAGGAATGTTAGACTCCTTGTGATGTGAGTACTATGTGAAGAAAGGTGTACTCACCATCATAAAGGATAAGTCAGTTGTAATGAAAGGAGTTAAGAGATCTGATCTTTATTTTCTTGAAGGATCAGTTGTCTCTGGACAGTTAAACACTTCTCAAAATCAAGAAGATGTTCAGTTGTGGCATGGAAGACTAGCTCATGTAAGTGAGAGAGGGTTACAAGAGCTAGCAAGACAAAAGCTACTAGATTTAAGTTCAACCTGTAAGATGGATCAATGTGAAGATTGCATTCTAAGCAAGGCAAAGAGGTTGAAATTTGGTTCAAGAGAACATACTTCATCAGAGAAGCTTCAGTATGTTCATACAGATCTATGGGAACCATTAAGAAATCCAACTATTGGAGGTGGAAGATATTTTATATCCTTTATAGATGACTACTCTAGGAAGCTATGGGTTAAGATCCTTAAAACAAAGGATCAAGCATTCACTGCATTTAAGGAATAGCTTGCTCAGGTGGAGAATCAGACAGGAAAGAAGTTGAAATGTTTGAGATCAGATAATGGGCTTGAGTTTGTTTCAGAAGAGTTCAATGTTTTCTGCAGAGAAAAGGGAATTAAGAGGCACAAGACTACACCTGGAACTCCACAACAAAATGGTGTTGCAGAAAGGATGAATCAGACATTGTTAGAAAGAGTAAGATGTATACTGAGTAGTGGAGGATTTACCAAAGGGATTTGGGGTGAACTTGTGACTACATCAGCCTATCTGATCAACCTATGTCCATCAGCAGCTTTGAAATTCAAACCACCTGAAGAAGTGTGGTCTGGAAAGGCATCTAGTTACAGTCATCTGAGAATAATAGGATGTCAGGCTTACTCTCATGTAAAGTAAGATAAGTTGGAACCTAGAGCAGTAAGGTGTGTAATGGTTGGATATCCCAAAGAAGTAAAATGATACAGATTGTGGTGTTATGAAGCTAACAAGTTTATTGTTAGCAGAGATGTCACATTCAGTGAAAGAAAGATGCCATTGGTTGAAAGAAATTCTGTAGTATCAATTACTACAGACTTTGATGAGCATCAGGTGGAGCAAGCAAGAAAGGTAGTTCAGCAGTGTAATGAAGAAAATAACAGTGTTGATCAGAATAAGGAAGATAGCTCTCCTAGCTCATCTAGCTCAAGGTATGATTTAAGTTCTTATCAACTTGTAAGGGATAGGTTAAGGAGATAGATTAAAGCTCCAGTAAGATACATGGAAGCTGATATAGTATCATATGCACTGTATGTTGCATCTGATATAGAAAACTATGAGCCAAGAACATATGATGAAGCTATATTAGGAAATGACAATAACAAGTGGATAGTTGCTATGGAAGAAGAGCTGCTATCATTACATAAGAATAAGACTTGGCAGATTGTTAACAGACCAAAGAACAAGAAGTTAGTAAGCTGTAAATGGATCTATAAGAAGAAGCATGTTACAAGCAAAGAATGAGGTGTTAGGTACAAGGCAAGGCTTGTAGCAAGAGGTTTCTCACAGAAAGAAGGTGTTGATTATAATGAAATATTCTCACCTGTTGTTAAGCATTGTTCTATCAGAATTCTGCTAGTTTTAGTGACTCAGTTTGATCTTGAGTTACATCAGATGGATGTCACTACAGCTTTTTTGCATGGAAATCTTGAAGAGGATATCTACATGAAGATTTCTGATGGTGTAAGTATTGAAGGAGCTGAAAATAAGGCTTGTTTACTGCTGAAATCTTTGTATGGTCTGAAACAAAGTCCAAGACAGTGGTATTTGAAGTTTGATGATTACATTACATCAAATGAATTCAGCAGGAGCTTACATGACAGTTGTGTTTATGTTAGGTTCAAGAAAGGGTGTTATACATATTTACTTTTGTATGTAGATGATATCCTTATAGCCTGTAAGGATCAAGCTGGTATAGATAAAGTAAAGGAGATACTTAAGCAGGAGTTTGATATGAAGGATCTAGGAGAAGCAAAGGTGATTCTTGGTATGCAGATTGAGAGAAATAGATCAGCTGGTGAGCTGAAGTTGTTCCAAGAATCATACTTAGACAAAGTGTTAAAGAGATACAATATGAATCTCAGCAAAATAGTAATTACACCAGCAAAGCAAGGAGTGAGTCTGTCACTACTCCAAGCCCCTCAGACAGATCAAGAGAAGGCTGAAATGAGCAATATTCCCTATGCTAGTGCTGTTGACAGTTTGATGTATGCAATAGTATGTTGTAGGCCAGATTTAGCTTATGTGATGAGTATGATTAGCAGGTTTATGAGTAATCCAGGTTTGCTACATTGGAGTTCAGTGAAGTGGGCTCACAGGTATGTGAAAGGAACCATCACAGCAGGCTTAAATTTCAGAAAATGGCAACATGGGATAAGGCAGTAGTTGGATATGTTGATGCTGATTATGCAGCAAATCTTGACACTAGGAAGTCACTTACTGGTTATGTGTTCAACTTGTTTGGTACTGCAGTAAGTTGGAAAGCAACTCATCAATATATAGTGGTCTTATCAACTACAGAGGCAGAATTTGTTGCACTTACAGAAGCAATCAAAGAGAGAGTATGGCTGACAGGTATGCTGAGTGAGTTTGGGATTGAACAAGAATCAGTTGAAGTGCATTGTGATAATCAGAGTGCAGTGCATCTCTCCAAGCATCAAGGATACCATGAAAGGACCAAGCACATTGATGTAAGGTTATATTTCATAAGAGACATGATAGACAAAGGGGTAGTAAGTGTCAAGAAGATCAAGACAGATGACAATCCAGCAGACATGTTTACAAAAGTCTTACCAACTCAGAAGTATGAGCTGTGTAAGCACTTGATTCAGTTAAATTGAGTAAGGAATGAAAGGTGGCTGCAACCTTAAATGCAGCAAGGTGGAGAAGATGAAGCTAACATGATGATGCAAGGTCTAAGGTGGAGATTTGTGAAGATAGACCTGTATGCATGCATGTGTGTTTGTGTATGGCAGGAGCATGTGTGTGTGTTGCAGTTGGGAAAACAAATGCTACACGTGGAGGTTGTTCATTGGTCGATCAAATGAGTAGAGGATCATGTACATTGGCCGTTAGATCAGTCTTGGAACTGAAGGATCAGTTGATCAGCATGGTAGTTAGCATGGCAGCCGGATGATATCAGAAGCATTGAAGAAGCTTCCAAACGATTGAAAGATCAGTTATAACTGATTCAGTTAAGCATGTATTTGATTGGATGAAAGGGAATCAAGGTATTGATTTCACATTCATATAAATAGAAGAGCGGAAGTCAGCTCATCATCTTCATCACACCATCTGCACACATCAGTTTAGGGAAACAAGCTTAAGAATTAGGGTTTGTGAGTGTGCTTGTAATCTTGTAACCTTCATCATTGTTTAGTGAATTCTTCTCTTAGGAAAGTGGATGTAGGCTCATGCCGAACCACTATACATCTTTGTGTTGATCTCTTTCATTTCATTCTTCGTTTATCAATAGATTCATGTGTGAAACGTGAGTGATCAAACAATTGAGTGAAATGCAATTTCTTGAGTGATTTTCATCAAGTGTTGCTTAAGCTTTCATAAGAAATTGACGATAAAAAATATTTAAATATTTAAATAATCACTTAAGTTATTATCATATTTGTGTGGTTTAATACAAACTATTTACTTATTGAATATTAATAAATAAATAATAATATATAATACTAAAGAATAATTATAAAATTTACGAACGCTTTTGCGAGCCATTAACGAGCCCATAAACGAATATGTTCGTGAGCTTTCGAGCCGAACACCCTTAGGCTTGAGTTTGGTTTGATAGACTAATCGAACTCAAAATTCAAGTTTGGTTTGGCTCGTTAAGATTAACGAACGAGTTCGAACGAATATTTTATTGAATCGAGACTCGAATAGTTCGCGAACGGTTTGATTCGCTTACATCCCTACCTAAGATTATACTCCACCTATAGAGTGAGAACGTTTTATGAGAGGGCTTCCGTGATATAAAAGTAATACTCTCTCCCGCCAAATGAAAGATACTTATTTGCTCTTTAGAGTATTATCATTATATGTAAAATGGATAGTTGTATTAGAGGAAAGTGGTAGGCCATACTGTATACTTTATTACTAAATAGAGGAAATTGTTATATTTGAAGTGGATGCCCAAAATGATAAAATTGATACCTTATAAGTGGTCAGAGGGAATAGTATTATTTAATAAAATGTGATATTCAATTGATAAAAAGCGATAATGATACAATAAATTATTTTATGAAAAATTTATAATAATATAAATAAAAAGTTATAACTTTTTAAAAAATAATAATAATATCTTTATTAAAAAATACTAATAACTAATTAAAATATGTAAAATGATCTTACTACTCGTGAGACGATCTGAAGCAGACCTCCTTTGTATTATAAGAAAATGTAATGTGTAATGCTGTGATTTATGATTTATTTTGCCATAAAATTATAATTTATGTGAAAGGTGTAATTATAATTTTACTTTTATATTCATGTAATATATATTTTTTAGCTGGTTTCGTGTTTACCTAATTTACTATACACTTTAATTTTATAAAATTACTTTTAATATTTGAAATTTTATTATTTTAGAGGAATAAAATATTACTAATTTAAATTATAAATATTACTAATTTCAACAAGAAAAAAAAGAAAACACAAAATATTAAAATTTAAGGAATATATTTTTTTTTTTAAAATATAATAGGTTATCATTCTAAAAAATAATTTTTCATATATTAAATAAGTAATTTTGATAAATCAAAGTGTAAGATAGAATCCAAATCACATCAGTGTTTATAGTCTATTTAACATCTAATATTAAGGATTATGTTATAATTTTTATTTAATTTCATATATAGTTTAATAGATTTTATATTCAGTTTATTACATTGCACTTATTATTATTTATAATAATTTAAATAAGAAGATAGTGAATGAGTAATTCAAAGTATAACGGATCTCAAATGAAATAATAAAAATACAAAAGAGGTTCAAATTAATTAATAAAAACTATATAGAATTTTAAATATATAGGTCCAAACAGGATCTACATATGTAAACAAAGAACAAGGACATTTTATTTTACTGAATGAGATTGCAAGAGTGAAAAAAGAAAAGAAACAAAACTAGTGCTCAATAATTGTAAAATGCGATTATCATATGACTATTACAAAGGAAAATAAAAGAATTCTTATATTTTTTAATTTATTCCAAGTATATTTTTAATTGATTGCAAATAATATGATGGGCAAACTCTATGGATTCACATATTATTTTGATATTAATAGTGAGCCCTCCCTATAAACCACTTGAGACACATCCTGCGATTTACCTCCTCCACCAATCCCTAGGACAGGAGCGGTAGGGGCCCTAATGATGGGGTACACCATTAAAACGGAAATTGATGAAATTGTATTTCTTCTCTAGCTAAGACAGATATTGAGTTGTGCATTACAAAATAAACAAGCAAATTTTGTCCATCATAAAAACATAGAATAGCTCAAGTGGTAGAGGGGAGGGTGGAAAGGCCTTCCAGCTGAGCTTGGTTGATGCAGGATGGGGGTTCGAATCCTGTCTTTGACATAGATTTGGCCCCTTGCAAGCACAAGTTTAACAGTGAGTCCTCCCTATAAGCCACTTGAGGCACATCCTACGATTTACCTCCTTCACCAATCCCCAGGGCAGGGACAGTGAGGGTCCCTAATGGTGGGGTACACCATGATGGGATTTCTCAATCATTCTTGTATTACATTATCAATCACTTACTTAAACCCTCAACCAAACAATGTAAATTAAGTAAACAGGGATGACAATTTGGTCCTCTGTAAATTAAAATGCCAAATTTGACAAAATTACCCTTAAATCAGTGATGTTGACTCAGTTAAAATTCATGACTTGATTGTAAATATTTTAATGATTCAATTGTACATACTCCCTCCGTCCCTAGGTAAGAATCTTATTTTATCATTTTAGTTTTGAATCTCATTTTATCATT
The DNA here is from genome assembly GCA_023678885.1 of Pogostemon cablin. Lineage (NCBI taxonomy): Eukaryota > Viridiplantae > Streptophyta > Magnoliopsida > Lamiales > Lamiaceae > Pogostemon > Pogostemon cablin. The sequence goes on along the minus strand of CM043001.1, from coordinate 24,816,053 downwards.
TTAGTTGTCTAATTCAAAGGATCTTATCTCCTTTTTTGGACATATGAGACCCACCTACACCCACTAATATAATTAAAACATGGGACTCACACACCCACTAATACAACTACTCACTACACATTAAATAATAATACTCCTTAATCCACGTGCCCAAAAGCAAATGAGATTCTTACCAAGGGACGGGGGGAGTATTTTGAATGAATTAAAAATTTTAAATCGAACCACAAAACAAGTTAAAGATATTTTGATCATTTTTAACATTTTATTAACATATATTTACACTAATTATGTGGCAATTAAAAAAATCTAACTCTATATGGGTAGTATGAAATTTTACCTGTTACTTCAAAAGTGAAAAAGTGACGTTTGTAGGTATCAACTTTTATCTCTTAAAGTTTACATTTCTATTTAAAAATAAAATTTCTCGATGAATTTCTTATTTTATCTTATTATTGGTTTTGGTCAAAGTTTTTTATTTACTTCCCAAACGGGCCAAACCGGATATTCGACTTGATTTGACTCAAACCAAACCACATCTTTATTCATAAGGCATATAAACTTGTTCATGTTTATAGCTAGCTTAATTTTAATTAATTCCAACATTAATCTAAAGATATATGGAGTATTTATTATTGCTATGTATAATGATATATTCGACAAATTCACAAGAATATGTGTGGCCCCCTGCCACAATCCTGTCTCTAATAATAAAATGTTATATATCTTTCTCAAAATCATTACAAATCTAATGTAATTCCAATTATTAATAAAAATAATACATATAAATAAATTAAAACTGAAAATAATTCATGTTTGAAATTATAGATGTAATTTGTGAAGGGCCAATAAATTTTGTCACAAAGAGAGAGTCGTATGTAGAGCGTTCACTCTGTGGGGTTCCATCGACTGCGACACACATGTGACTTCCCTATTCTTGATTTTTATTTTTTATTTGCATTAATATATTTATTTATTTATGGACCAAATTTATAGTAGCCACTATTCACTAAGTACAATTTTAAATAGTCACCTCTCTTATATATAATTTTTACTAGCCACTATTTGGTGGACTCCCCAAATTACTCCATAACTGTTAGATAAATGACGACAATAATGGGGGCATAATTAAGTCAGTGTTGGCTGCATTAAATAGGGTGGGTGAGACCACATTTAAAATTATAGAAAATATTTTTTTCCAAAAAAAATTTTAAAAAAATTGAAAAACTATTTCTTCTATTCGGCTAACACTAATTGTTCTATTCGGCCAATATTTTTTTTCCAGAAAAATTTAAAAAAATTCGAAAAAAATATTTCTTCTATTCGGTCTATTCGGCCAACACTATTTGTTCTATTCGGCCAACACTTTTTTTTTTCAAAAAAAATAAAAAAAATTCAAAAAAAAATATTTCTTCTATTCGACCTATTCGGCCAACAATATTTGTTCTATTCGGCCAACACTTTTTTTCTCAAAAAAATTTAAAAAAATTCTAAAAAAATATTTCTTCTATTCGGCCTATTCGGCCAATAATTTTGTTCTATTCGGCCAACACTATTTGTTCTATTCGGCCAACACTTTTCTTTCAGAAAAAAATAAAAAAAAAAATTTCGAAAACAATATTTCTTCTATTCGGCCTATTCGGCCAACAATTTTGTTCTATTCGGCCAACACTATTTGTTCTATTCGACCAACACTTTTTTTTTTCAAAAAAAATTTAAAAAATTTGAAAAAAATATTTCTTCTATTCGGCCTATTCGGCCAACACTTTTTGTTCTATTCGGCTAACACTTTTTTTCCAGAAAAAATTTAAAAAAATTCATACGAATAAAATTAATGCATCTTTTTGTATTTTAATAAAAAAATATATTCATGAGGCATATAAAAATAACAAATTAATGTATTCAATATACTGTAAAATAAATTATTGTATTTTTGTACTTTTTTGTCAAAAAGAGACCTCAAACATGTGATCAGTGGGTCCCTTTCAAGAGCATTTTGGTCTGTTCCATTAAAAGTAGCTAGAATAAATTATTTTTAAGACTTGTGGCTACTAAAAATTACTTTTAACCAAGAGTGACTACTTTTTACCATTATCACATTTATTTATATATATTAATACCTAGATTTATAGGCATCCATCGCATCAAATCATTGGAAATTTTTTTGGGCCTTTCCGCATTTAATTAGTTTAATTAATGGGGAATATTATCATGATAATCATATTCAGAAATCACGACAAATGTTAATTATGGAAATATCGCAATTTGATGATTCGATTAGAATTTGAAAAAAGGGTACTAATCTAGCTTGATTACATAAAAATATACCTAATTATTGTAGATTGCAATTTTGTACTCCTTATATTTAGGGAGGGTACTCTCTTATGATATATATATATATACGACCACTTACAAGGTATTCATTTTATCATTTTGGGCGTCCACTTCAAATGTATTTATTTTCCTTATTTATAAAAAAAGTACAAGCCCACTATTCCCTTCTAATACAACTACACACTTTATATATAATAATAATACTCTTTAATTCACGTACAAAAAGCAAATGGTTACCTCTTAAGTGGCTGGAGGAAGTATATGAATAATCAACTGATGAGCTAATTATTAAAATATACTTATATTTAGTTAAAATACGCAAATAATAAATAATTTTATAACACTTAAAATTACTCCATATTTTACGTAATATATAATTATTGTATTTTTTAAAAACATAGTATTTTAACTACTTTATGAAGATATTTTATCTAAGTATATAACAATCACACTTTAACACGTTTTATCATAAACTTTGTAATTTTTAGGGACCGTAGGTTCAAACTGACTTAATAATATTTAATGTACTTTAAAATTTATAAAAATAAGAAAGTTTGTATACTACTTACACTTATATGAACTTAATTATCTTCTAAATTCATTAATAAAAGTTATGTGATGTTTAGAGCATCTCCAAGAATTTTTTTAAAATTTGAAGATCATTTTCCCAATATAAAGAGTAATTTTATTTTTAAAAAGTCATAATTTTTTTGTGCTCCAACAAATTCTTTAAATTTTGATTTTCAATGTTCATTTATTGCATTTTTATTTTCTCTTTTATTAATTGTTTAAACTACTTCTATTGAGTAAAAATTCTAATAATTAAATAGCATTTAGTGAAATAATAAAGTTTAAAGAGTGGTTTGTGCTCTTCAAATTTGAAGAATGAAAATGATTCTTTAAATTAAAAAGTTAAAATAAAAAGTGAGTTGGAACTTGTTTTTCTTGTTTTACTTTTAAAAATATACAAAATATTCATTTAAATGACCTTTTGGAAATGCTCTTAAGGTTTAAAGTTTTAATCATGAATTGTATTTGTTTTGATTTTTGATAGGTTATGTTTAAACTTTATGTCAATTTAAGAATTAAAGGAGGTGAAGATATTAATAAGAATAGGAAAAGGAAGAGAAAATATTAATAGAGAGGAGAGAATATATATAAAAAGTGAATAAGCGTTAGAGTTTATAGGTGCATTTAAAAAAATTTAAGCAGGTTTAGTAAACTTTAAATTAATAAAAAATCCGAATCAGGCTGATATTGTAACTTAGGGAATACATGCCTTGTAATATTCTTTAAATTTAAGAAAATTTTTATAATTACATCTCGTTAATCATCACATACAAATTTTATTTATTCATACAAAGTATTAACTAATTGTGAATTAAACTCTCTAGTATAGGGAAAATATTACATTTGATCCTATAAAAATTCTTTCAATTCAATTATAGTTCCCTAGGAATACATTGATCCCATTACTAGCGGTTTTGATCCCATAAGAATATTATAATCATAATTTTCGAAAATTTTCATCCCACTATATTTATATTATTTTCTGTCTTTTAAAATAGACATAGTCCATTTTGGTCTTGTTAATAGTTCAGAATATTTGGTCAACTATTAACAGATTTTAAAGAAAAATTTCTATGAGACTAAATCTGCCAATTTTAAGATCTTTTTTGAATTGAGTCATTCTTACGAGACTGTGAATTATCCCCTCTAGTATATATGTGTATAGGGGTGTATTGAACAATCATACTTCTCTTTCTACCTGCATTATGAAATCAATTATCAACCATCATTAATTATTAATTATTTAAATTAATGCACAATTTTAATTAAATCAAAACCTTTTAAACTCACAATATATTGATAAAAAAAAATTTCCTTAAAATATGCAAATTAATTTTACTGTGTGACGCTGAATTTGATCAATTTAATGGAGTAATTAAAATGGGAATAATTGATATACAAAAGTTAAATGGGTGATGTAACGCTGTAGCTTTCAATAGAGTGGTCTGTTTCAAACTCCGTACCACCATAAATGCAATTACGTACACTGATTTTATAATTTTTTATTTAATTTCTATTTCTATACCATAATAATAATGAAGCTGCTACTTGCAAGAAGAGACCAGGCTATAATGGACCCCACTTTCAAGGTTTCATCTTCATTATTTTACTCCACAATAATATGAACTTTGAAGTCTTAAGATATCATTCCAATTATAATTAAGTGCTAATATGGTACACGTGAGTGAGCCAAATTAATTGATTATATAACTTATTAATTTTAATTAAGACAGAGATATTGTTTAGAGGGAGTATTCAGAGTACATTTGTAACAAGTTACATATTGTTAGTATTCATTTCGGCTTTATTAAGAGCATTATTAATCATACAAAATAAATTATACATTAAACCTAAATTCATTTTATATGTCTCACCATAACATACTCCATATTATATAGTTATTTTGAGTGTTTACAACCAGATACACATTTCACGTTTTGATTAGTGAATGTTTCACACAAAAGAAAATTAACACCGTTAAAAATTTTAATATTAAACAATTTATTATCACCTTAGATTAAAATAAAGACAAAAATGTAAGAGTATGACTAAAATATCCTAATTATCATTTTCTATAAATCCCCATACAAAAATTATACTCCTCCATCTGCAGCAATGAGTGACACATTTTATCATTTTGACATCTACCTTAAAATTTCTTATTTATTTTTATATAGAGCCATTAGTATAAATAAAATATTAAATTTATACATTCATTAATATAAATACCCATTACACATTTTAAATTCCCTTCTACCAACGAACAGGAAGGAATGTGATCCATGCTAAGGTGAGGCTAGGACGGCTATCTAATGGTTCATTGTGTATATATATATTTTTTTCCATATTTTATTTTATCTATAGAATTTATATTAATTTAAGTAATTTTTAAAGTATAATTATAATACTATCCTTCTGTTACTCCTATTTTATTGGCTATTATATTTTAGCTCTAAAATTTACATTTAGTTTAATTTATTCTTATACACCATTCTCCATTACAAAGGAAAAGGGAGTATGTTATGAATAGTGTGCAAATATTCAATCTTAGCAAGAACTTATTGCATGAAAACACACACACACTGATTGTTTGAAGAATAAACAAAAACTTAGAACACCAAGAATTATAGTGGTTCAGCAATTGCCTACGTCCACTCTTGAGGGATAAGAGATCTTATTGATTAGGGTTACAACGATGAAGAATGAATACAACTTATATATATCTTAACTTATGATATATATGGATAATAATATATATGGATAATATATGATATGATCTTCACAATCTTGCATATCATATATTTGATCACAAACTTGCTTGCCAAGCAAGATGTCCATCAACACCAAACCTATTATCATAACAGCCCACGGCCCATCATTCTTGCACCACAAGTCACGCGTGCATTGCTGACCTTTCATGCATGAACCATGCATCGAGCATAGCCATGCAAGTGTCTACTTCTCTCAACAATACTCCACCTTAGACCTTGCATCTCCTCATCACAATTTCTACTTCTCCCCAGCTGCTGCATTAAGGTTGCAGCCACCTTTCATCCTCCTTAGTTCATCCCAAACAAGCTCTTGCACAGCTCATACTTGAGAGCTGGCAAAGCCTTTGTAAGAGCATCAGCCGGATTTTCTGATGTCTTGATCTTCTTCACAACAACTAATCCTTTCTCAATCATATCTCTTATGAAATACAACCTAACATCAATATGTTTGGTTCTTTCATGATAGCCTTGATGTTTGGAAAGGTGGAGAGCACTCTGGTTGTCACAAAACACTTCAACAACATCTTGTTGAATCCCAAACTCTCTCAAAATTCCAATCAGCCACACTCCTTCCTTAATTGCTTCTGTAAGTGCCACATATTCTGCTTCAGTGGTTGAAAGAGCAACTACATGTTGATGTGTAGCCTTCCAATTCACTGCTGAACCAAATATGTTGAATACATACCCTGTCAAGGACTTCCTAGAGTCAAGATTAGCTGCATAATCTGCATCAACATAGCCCACAACAGCCTGATCCCAAGCTGCTAACCTCTTAAACTTTAAGCCTGTTGATGTTGTTCCTTTTACATATCTTAAAGCCCACTTTACTGCTTCCCAATGTAACAGCCCTGGCTTGCTCATAAACCTACTAACCAAGCTCATCACATAAGCTAGATCCGGCCTACAACACACCATTGCATACATCAAACTGCCAACAGTGCTAGCATATGGTATCTTGTCCATCTTTGTCTTCTCCTCATCTGTTTGAGGTCCTTGCTGTAAGGATAGGCTCAATCCCTGCTTTACTGGTACAGTAACTGACTTACAAAGATCCATGTTATACCTTTTAAGAACTTTGATCAAATATGACTCCTGATGTAAGATCAAAATTCCAGCTGATCTGTTTCTGCTGATCTGCATGCCAAGTATAACATTAGCTTCTCCAAGATCCTTCATTTCAAACTCTTTTCTCAGAATTTCTTTTACTGCAGATATACTAGCTCTATTCTTGCAAGCAATCAAAATGTCATCTACATATAGTAACAAGTATATGTAGCTACCTTCTTCACACCTGATATACACACAGTTGTCATATAAGCTTCTTTTGAAACCATGTGATGTGATATACTCATCAAACCTTAAGTACCACTGCCTAGGACTTTGCTTCAACCCATACAGTGATTTGATTAACTTGCAAGCTTTATCTTCTGCATTTTCAATATTTACCCCCTCAGGTACCTTCATGTAAATGTCCTCCTCCAAGTTTCCATGTAAAAAGGCTGTAGTTACATCCATCTGATGTAACTCAAGATCAAACTGATTCACAATGGCCAGCAGTAATCTAATAGAACAATGCTTCACTACAGGAGAGAAAATCTCATTATAATCTACTCCCTCCTTTTGAGAGAAACCCCTTGCCACTAGCCTTGCTTTATATCTGATCCCACCTTCCTTACTAGTCACTGGCTTCTTCTTATATATCCATTTGCAACCAACAAGCTTCTGATTAACAGGCTTATCTACAACAAACCAAGTCTTATTCTTCTGTAAATACAGTAGCTCTTCTTCCATTGCATCTAGCCATTTATCACTCTCCTTGCCTGATATTGCTTCTGAGTATGTTCTTGGCTCATATACTTCAACATCAGATGCAACATATAGGGCATATGACACAATATCAGCCTCAATGTACCTGGCAGGAGCCTTGATTTGCCTCCTCAATCTATCTCTGACCAGCTGATAGCTATTCAGAGTATTTCTGGTATCAACATTAGCTGGCTCTACTTCTTCTCTTGCTACTTCTTCCTCTTGTTCATTTGTATCAGCCTGATCACCTTCTTGTTGCTGTACTTCCTTCTGAAACTCCACCTCAAGCTCAAATTTATCTGGAGTAATGGATGTTCTAGTAGTTCTTTCAATTAGTGGCATTTTTCCTTCATTGAAAGTAACATCCCTACTAACAAGAAACTTGTTAGTCTCATAGCACCACAACTTATATCCCTTCACTTCTTGTGGATAACCTACAAGCACACACTTGATAGCTCGAGGATCAAGTTTGTCTTGTTTCTGATGTGCATAAACTTGACAGTCAATTACTCTCAGATGACTGTAATTTGGGGCTCTTCCAGACCAAACTTCTTCAGGTGGCTTGAACTTAAGAGCTGCAGACGGACACAAATTGATTAGGTAAGCTGCTGTTGTCACTAACTCACCCCAGAAACCTTTTGAAAACCCTCCACTGCTCATCATGCATCTTACTCTCTCAAGAAGAGTTTGATTCATTCTTTCAGCCACACCATTTTGTTGTGGAGTACCAGGCACAGTCTTATGCCTTTTGATCCCCTTCTCCTTGCAGTAGTTGTTAAACTGCTCTGACACAAACTCAAGGCCATTATCTGTTCTTAAGCACTTAAGTTTGCTTCCTGTCTGATTTTCAACTTCTGTAAGCCATACCTTAAAAGTTGAAAATGCCTCATCTTTAGATTTCAAGATTCTTATCCATACTTTCCTTGAAAAATCATCAATGAAAGACATAAAATATCTTCCACCTCCCATGGTTGTGCTTCTTGATGGCCCCCAAAGATCAGAGTGTATATACTCTAGTCTTGCTTTAGTGCTGTGTTCTGCAGCACCAAACTTTAACCTCTTAGACTTGCCAAGAATGCAATCTTCACATTGTTGTAGCTTGCAAGTTGAACTTATTTCTAATAGTTTCTGTTTTGCTAACTCTTGTAACCCCCTTTCACTTATGTGAGCAAGTCTGCCATGCCACACTTGAACACTATCTTGGTCTTGAGTAGCATTGCTTTGTCCAGAAACCACAGAGCCTTCTAGAAAATAAAGATCATATTTCTTAATTCCCTTCATCACCACTGAACTGCCTTTCATGACAGTAAGTATGCCACCTTCTGACTGAAACTTGTACCCTTGAGAATCCATCATACCCAAAGATATGAGATTCCTCCTTAAATTTGGTACATATCTAACCCTTGTCAGAAGCCTGATTGCTCCATCAAACATCTTCAACTTGATAGAGCCAATCCCCTCAATCTTGCAGGCTTGATCATTGCCCAACCCTTCATGATATGGCCTCAATTCAGTGAACCAATCCTTTATGGATGTCATGTGAAATGTACATCCGGAGTCCATCACCCATTGACCTGAGACAGAACTAGAACAGATAGACAATGCTTCAATAAAATTAGAATCAGAATTACTTTGGTTTTGTATCACCTGATTTGCATGAGGTTTCTGATTCCCTCCCTTTTTTGCTATCTGTTTTGCCATCATTGCTTGCCACTTGTGACATTGCTTCTTGTAATGACCAGGTTTATTACAATGAAAGCAATTATTGCCATCATCATCAGCTGATGTACTTTGAACTTTCTGCTCTTGTTTTTTCTTATCTGCACCTCCCTTCTTGTTGTTCTTATTCCACTGGTTTTGTTTCTTTACCATCAAACCTTCACCAGCAATCTGAGCATCAGAGTTCTTCTGGAGTTCCTTTGATTTTAATGCCATCTGCACTTGATCCAGTGTGATCGAATCTTTGTTGCCATACATCAAAGTATCTTTGAAATTCTCCAAAGACTTAGGAAGGGCAGAGAGTAATATCAAGGCCTTGCCTTCATCTTCAAGAACGATCTCCAATGATTTTGTTGAAATCATCAAGCTGTACAAGTAATGGCTTGTCTTCTGTCATCTTAAACGAGTACAACTTCTGCTTTACATATAGGCGGTTTGCTAGGGTCTTCACCATGTAAAGATCCTCAAGTTTCTTCCAAACCCCCCTTGCAGTGGCTTCCTTTGAAACTTCTCTTAGAGCCTTATCTCCAAGACACAATATAATCGCACTACGAGCCTTCGATTGTGCTTCTTGATCTGCTGCGTTTGCAACCCCATCAACCGCAGCAGCCTGATTAACTGGCAACGGCTTCAAAGCTTCAGACAACCCTTGTTGGATAAGGATTGCCTCCATCTTCATCCTCCATAGACTAAAGTCTGATTTCTCCGAGAACTTCTCAATATCAAACTTTGTCGTAACCATGGTGATCACCTTCTTCAAACAGTCGTTTGTGGCTTACTTTCCCACAGACGGCGCCAATTGTTATGAATAGTGTGCAAGTATTCAATCTTAGCAAGAACTTATTGCATGAAAACACACACACACTGATTGTTTGAAGAATAAACGAAAACTTAGAACACCAAGAATTATAGTGGTTCAGCAATTGCCTACGTCCACTCTTGAGGGAGAAGAGATCTTATTGATTAGGGTTACAACGATGAAGAATGAATACAACTTATATATATCTTAACTTATGAAATATATGGATAATAATATATATGGATAATATATGATATGATCTTCACAATCTTGCATATCATATATTTGATCACAAACTTGCTTGCCAAGCAAGATGTCCATCAACACCAAACCTATTATCATAACAGCCCACGTCCCATCATTCTTGCACCACAAGTCAAGCGTGCATTGCTGACCTTTCATGCATGAACCATGCATCGAGCATAGCCATGCAAGTGTCTACTTCTCTCAACAGAGTAAGTATTTCTATTATTGTAGTTAGAGTTACATTACATTTTATTATAGAGTAGTTTATATTTTATTTAGGATTTACTATGATTTGCCCTGATTTAGGAGTATTAGTTTTTAAAATTAATTTAAAAATTAAATATTAAATAAGGGCAACCGATTATATTTTAGGTAGCACTCCTAAAATGAATAAACTTACGGTCTGTTGGTCCAAGTACGCAAGTGTCTTTGTGTTAACTGTTCAGTTAATAAATGCCTTCATGTTTTAATTAATTATAATGCTCGTTGAAATACTAATTAATGGGAAACTTATGAGATAAATATTTTGAGTTGAATTATGAGATTCATTATTAAATTATGTTTATTATATCAATAAAATATGTATATTAATGATTAAATTAAATATATTAATAGTGAGTCATATTATAATATTTTAGAATCATATTTTAATGATTATTTATTATATTTAAAAAAATATTTTAACACGTATAATGAGTGGTCTCATAAAAAATTTATCCTAATTATTAGATATTATTCGAATTTAGTTGACATATCTGCACTGAGAGATTTAAACGCATATAATAAGTTACTATAAGTTTTTTTATTGAAATGAATTATACGTTTGAAGAATCAATATATTATTTTCGAATATATTGATATGCTTTTTCTAAAAATAATGAATGCATGAAACTCATGAAAGAAGAATATTGGAATATTAATTAAAAATATTTTAAAAAATACCAAATACAGCGCCGTGTTAGGTTTTTCCTTGTTATTATATTTAAATTTTGTTTTAGTATTTACACTTTAATATGGAGTTTTTAATAATGTGTGGATAGAGATGAAAGAACTTGTAGCCGTCAAAATTAAAAAGCGTTTGGATTATACATTTAATTTTGCAAGTTTAAATCGTTTTTTATTTTATTTTATTTTATTTTATTATTTTTTTTAGGTTTAGGGTTTTAGCATCTAGGGGTGTGCACGGTGCGCTTATACGATTTTTTCTATATAATTTAAATTGTATTGTCATGTACGGTTCGATTTATTAATCAAATTTAAACCGCAATTTTTCAAGTAATATTGATTATGCGGTTTTAAACGGTTTCGATCGGTTTTGGTGTCATTTGCGATTTTATTAATAGATTAGCCTACATAAATATCGATTCGGATTTCTTATTTTACAATTGTACTACACTTCGTATTTTACAACTTATTTTCTAATAAAAAACCTATTCAATAAGTAATGATCATTGCATCCTTGTTCATTTTGTGATAATTTATTTAGTCATGATAATATCAAACATTTAATATATAGTAATAGAATAGGTGATGAAACTTATAAATATAATAGGTGATCCCATTTACATTAATATATAAAAAGAAACCTATAGTCATGTGAAAATATTTGTAACCATTGATCTAATAATACATATGAGGTTAGACTAGTTGATTAGCTTATAGTTGGAATTCTACATAGATGTATGAGAGAAATAATAAAGATAAAAAGTACTCCATTGAAGTAAAAAGAAAAGAAGTTTAGACACATCTATAGAGTGGAGATAAAGACAACAACATTAATAGAATTTATTTTTTATTGAAAGAGTGAGCGAATAACCAATGAGTAATGACTAAACTACATAAATACTAATATGTATAAATATATAATATAATCATAATAAAAACTAGTGGTGCGGTCGATGCGGTTTCGACCATAAAAATGAAACCGCATCATAAAGTGTGGTGCGGTTTTTCCTTAAAAATTATAAATTGTGATTTATCTAAATAATTGTATGTAGCGGTGCGGTATAGTTCGGGGCGGGCGGTTTTTGCGGTTTTCAAAATTTTTTTGCCCAGCCCGAGCATCTACCCAAATTTTCGCCCCCTCTTCCAATTTTCATTATTCGAAATTGTTAGAGTTAATTAACTTTTTAAAATAAATTATTTTATTATGTAGAAATTATTAAATTACTTTTTAGGAGAAGGGTCGGTCCTATTTAATATTGTGTAGGGTTGATCCTACTGTAATCCTTCTCTTCCATTTAATCTTCATCAAATAAAATAAAATGTTTAAAAATAGATTTCATAACTATCTTATACTATAAATCCTATAGTGAACCAATAACTCTAAAAATGATATGGATGCTAATGTTTTTAAATTTGGTTTTGAAACTTATATGCTTATTTTGTTACTGTTGGACTATCAATTTATTTGGCCCAATAGGAGAATAATTAATGGAGAATTCCAAAGTCCAAATTAAAAAGGAAAATATGAGGCCCATAATTAAATGAAATAAAAGCCCACTACAATTAATTAAGATAAGTGCTTAACTTAATTTCTCTATGAGATTTTCTTTTTAAACCGGATACGTACACACTTTTTAAATAATGAAATATTTTATGTAAAAAAAAAATTCCTTTTTTTTCCCAATGACCCTAATGACAATTGACAAACTATTAAAATGTGTTTGTTTTAGATTTTCGTGAGTTTTAAAAATTATAAAAAAATTGATGCTTGTCTTTTTAAACCGGATACGTACACACTTTTTAAATAATGAAATATTTTCTGTAAAAAAAATTTTTTTAAAAAGAAATTTCCTTTTTTTTCCCCCAATGATTAATGACAATTGACAAACTATTAAAATGTGTTTGTTTTAGATTTTCGTGAGTTTTAACAATTATAAAAAATTAATAGTGATAGAAAATATATTATTATCTTTTTCGAAACTAATTATATTAAAATATTTTGAAGAATAACACTCAATATTTTTTAAACAGTAACACTCAAAAAAAAACATTTACCTCTCATCTAAATTAATATTCAACACATAACATAACATGAACAAAGTCCTTTTACATCCCACCAACATTAAATATGATGCCATACATTAAACCCATGCATAATGCACAAGAATTAGGTATTCATTTTTACCAAAAATAGGGAAAAAAGGAATTAGGTATCTATATTACATATTTACAATCATTCTCTTTATTTCTCAATTCAGTAAAAAATGGAGTAATTTACAAAGCATTCATTTAATTGGGAATGAAAGGGAATGGTGTATTGCATTATATGCGTTGGACTATTAATTGATTAAACTTTAATTCTAAAAATGAACAAAAGTGACTAGTATTTTTGGACTACAAAAATTGATAGGAAAAGTATTTGTAACAACATGCAGAATTTCTAAGGGAATTATTAATTTTCATTATTTTAAATAAATGAATTATAAGCCCACAAAAATTAATTGAGATAAAGAAGAGATTTGGTGTGCATTAAACATCAATAATAAAATAATAAACTACATACAAGCTGATTAATTCCACCGTATATTAATTAGTTACACACAAAACATTACTACTACTTTTTCGTAAGTATCTTCATTTCATGACAGATAAAATAAGTGATCTATACAATTAATTGTTTAGCTTTGAATGATGTAAAAATCCAATAATTAATATACGCCATTAATTCTTTCTACCTAATTTTGCCGTAATTAACTATACTTTTATCTTGTGATTTTTTACATGTTTAGCTATATATAGATTCTTACATTTTTCTTTGTAAGAATGTGGGTAAATAATTCACTGTACATACAAATTAGGTATGCATTGATTATACGTCGTAAACATTTTTCTATTTTTAGTTACATATATATTCCAACAATTTATGACCATAATATTTATTCTACCTAATTATGTGGTTATTTATGGAATTAGATTCTTACATCATACTCTCACAAGTCAAAAATAATATAGTATATAGTATCTAAAGAAAATACAGATGGCTCGATTCTCATTGACAACTATACAAACAGATTTGGGAGATTTTTTTTATTTTATTTTAGCACTCTAATAATCACTACTTTATAAATTTTTAACCAAATGATATCAAAGGATATATAGTCATTGACAAATACAAACAGATTTCGAAAATTAATTTTTTATTTTAGCCTATTTAAAATACATACATAAACCCGGGCAATTCTTGAACTTATTTTCCTTTAATTTGTCAATAATTTAATGTGTGGATGATGTATGAAAATTGTGCAGAAGATCTGGTGTGTACTTAACAACCTATTTTACGCAGAAATACTACTGATCATGGATCCTATATTGTACGCTCATTCTACCTAATTTTGCAGTAAGAATGAGTTAATTATACATGAACTAATTACCTAATTACCTAACTTGTGACGCTCATTCTACCTAATTTTGCAGTAAGAATGATTTAATTATACATGAACTAATTACCTAATTACTATCTTGTGAGTATAAATAAGTCAATGTTGTATATTAATGGATCACACCCCAAACACACTTGACGCATCTGTTTATTCTGTCAAAAGAAAAAAAACTCGCACTTACTTTAATCTTCTTACATCACTAAAGGAGTTTCAGACAAAACAAGTCCTCGTTTTCATGATTCTTCTTGTTCACACCACCGGTGTGAACATGGTCACTAAAAGCATTTTCATATTCTTAGGGCAGAGTAACATGTCAGGGAGAGGATACAATTCCTGTGTGGAGTACTGTGGCCCAAACCCAAACATCCTCCGGTTCGCGACGAACCTCACGTGGGAGGAGGCCCACGATCCTCTACACGCCGACATTGAAGCCCCTTTAAAGAGAAAAAATTGCGGAGTCAGCCGGGGATGCCGTTCGCGAACACGTCCTGCAACACAGGGTTCGCGAACGGCATCCCTGGCCCGACTTCACAATTTTTTCTCTTTGAAGGGACTTCAATGTCGGCGTGTATAGGTTCGCGGGCCTCCTCCCACGTTAGGTTCGCCACGAACCGGAGGATGTTCGGGTTTGGCCGACAATACTCCACACAGGGATCGTACCCTCTCCCTGACATGTTACTCTGCCCTGAGAGTATGAAAATATTTTTAGTGACCATGTTCACACCGGTGGTGTGAACAAGCAGAATCATGAAAACGAGGACTTGTTTCGTCTGAAACTCCATTACTGATGTAAGAAGATTAAAGGAGGTGTGAGTATTTTTGACTGGACTAACAGATGCGTCAAGTGTGTTTGGAGGTGTGATCAAAAGTTGAAGATTATGGGTTATTTATGGTCTGCAAGTTAGGTACTTAGGTAATTAATGAGGCAGTCCTATATTAGTCATGTAAAGCAAATTAGTTTAATCTAGCTACAATCAATTGTATCAATGCTCTGTATGTCAAGAAACTAACATTAATTCCAGTAAATAAGACAGTCTATGTTAATTGTTGTTTTAATCTTGCGTGTTGTGCTTCCAAAGATTGTTGGTTTTTTAATAGTCTTTAAAGTTTTGTGGAATATAATCCACACAGATTGATATGAGCCCATCAAATTCGTGCACCAGATTAATAAAATCAAGAATGAAATGCGTAAAAAATAATCCAGAGTCTTGTGTACACAATAATGTAAGATTATATTTCTTAAAAAGATATTACTTTTTTAAATTAGCTAATTATAGTGATTATAAGATGATTAGAAAGATATTTTAGTATCATATTTCTAATTAATAAGATATACACTCTGTTTTTTTAAAGCTGGTTATGGTATTAAGATGAGAAAGCTACTTTAGTTAGGTTAGGTTGATGTTTTAATGCCTACTATTTCCTTGAGATTATTGTCTCATTTTATTCATGTGTTTTCTAGCTAATTATAGTAATAAGATGATGAGAAAGATATAGTATACTTTAGTTAGGTTGATGTTTTCATGCCTACCATTATTGAGATTAATTATAATGGAATAAATTGGGATACATCCAAGAATATGTCAATAATATTAATAGTCAATTTTATTTGTTTAATAAAAAGTTTACACTTGTAATCATCGTTCTTGATTTGATAAGTATAAATGATGATTTTTATTTATTTTTTTAATTTATTTATCTTGAAATAGATAAAAACATCATTCTTTTTTAAAAAAGATTTATGCACATACACATATGCACAGCAATACTTCATTTACATTTTTATCCTTCGTTTGCTCTAAAGCTAAATGTACGTACATCATGTTCACATAATAACTAAAAATTGAGTTCGATCATCAATTCTCAATTTAATTATTATTATCATTCACTAAACAACATGCATAATTCCATAACATGCATAATTCCATGTAGCTTATATATTGATGAGGCATTAATTAATACACCACCCCACGATATAAATTTAAATTAACATAAAAACGTTTAATTAATAGTTCATCATCATATAATGGGTGTACATAGGTTACAATTTCATATAATGTCATTAAACTGTGTTTGAACAAACCCTACATTTACACACCTGCATTTATAAACATAATATATGAGTTGATAATATTAGAGGTATATATTATTAACTTAAATATAAAATACTACTCCCTCCGTCCCATAGAAGTTGACACACTTTCCTTTTTGATTTGTCCCACTAAAGTTGACACATTTCCTTTTTAATACATGAGACCCACACAAAAACAATTAATCTCTTCTCATGGGCCCCATATATTACCTCTAATACAACTACTCACTACACATTAAATACTATTTCTCTCACTTCACTTTACTCCACTTTACATTAAATTATTATACTCTTTAATCTCTGTGCCCAAAAAAATTATATCAACTTCTATGGGATGGAGGGAGTAATAATTAGCATCATGGTTGTGAAACCAATTACACCATAAACACGATTATAATTAGACTTGAATATCATTATATTGGATTGGGTGGATCCAGCTCCCTGGACGGATAAACCCAACAAGTGGTATCAGAGTCAGGCCCCAGACTTAATCGGGCGGATGGTAGGATGTTTGGATCTCAAACTGAATGGTCTAGCTGTCGGACTTTATTTGAAGGGGAAATATTGGTTGGGAGTCAACCAAAATCCCACATCAGTTAGAAAAGGGGATGACGATGGCTTTATAAATGAGGGATGAACTCTCCCTTGCATGAGGCATTTTGGGTGTGAGCCAAAAGAGTAAAACCGTGCGGATCAGTAGTCCGCCCAAAGTGGATAATATCATGTTATTGGATTGAGTGGGCCCCGCTCCCCAGGCGGATAAACCCAACAGAATATACAATGATATATGGCAGTAGGAAGAAACTACGATTTTTGAGACGTGGATTGAGTGGGCCCCGCTCCCCAGGCGGATAAACCCAACAGAATATACAATTATATATGGCAGTAGGAAGAAACTACGATTTTTGAGACGTGTTAAAGTATACTTATTATATAGGTAAAGTATGCTTAATGATTATTAAAGTACTTTTTCTAAAGTAATAAATGATAAATTAAAGTATGATTTAGGGTATTATAATATGTTTTATTATTAACATACTTTAATTACGCATAAACATACATAATCTACATAATAAATATACTTTAGTAATGGGTCGACCCATCTCACAATCGTCTCTCAAAAATCTCATCTCACAAGAGAGTGTCTCTAATAAGATATATACTCCCATCTCACAATCGTCTCACAAAAATCTCATCACTCACAATCGTCTCACAAAAATCTCATCTCACAAGATAGTGTCTCTAATAAGATATATACTCCATGTGGTACTAAAAGTAACTCTCCCTTTATTTTATTTAAAATAAGAATTACTCTAAAGTATTTATTTCAATGATACGAATATTACTAATTTTTTTAGTTTCATTTTAATTAAAAAATGTTATTATCATTTTGATTGGTTGAATCTCTTTCTTTCATCCAATTAGGTGAGGTATCATCTTATTCACCAATTTTCCCCAAATTACACACACACATCACATGACTTGCGCACGCTTCCAGCCAATTTTACTCCTGTAGTTTATGTGTTATTTTATCTTTAAGATTTAATGTTTATATTAAGGATTTATGAAAGTATAATACAATTTCACCCTAATAGTTTATCCTCGCTCCCAAAGATATTGACATAAATTCTATTTTGAGTTGTCCTAATAAAATTGACATATTTTTTTTTTAATAATATGAGATCCACATAAAAACAAACAATTTATTTATTCCCACACACACATCATACTCATCATTAATATAACTACCCACTACACATTAAATATTATTTTTCTCATTTCACTTTATATTAAATAATTATATTCCTTAATCTCCATGCCAAAAAAATGTGTCAATAGGAGTAGTATTTTATTTTATTATTTGCGGTCTATTTTCCTTATTATTCATGATTTACTTTTAAAAGTAATTCATAAGTATAATGGTGACCTATTTTACGCAGAAATTCTACTCATCATGGATCCTACATAGTGTACACTGATTCTACAGTAAGAATGAGTTAATAATACATGAATTAATTACCTAAGTTGTGAGTATAAATAAGCCAATGTTGTACATTAATGGATCACACCCCAAACACACTTAACGCAATCCAGTCAAAAAACTCACACCTCCTTTAATCTTCTTACAATACACCATTAATGGAGTATCAGACAAAACAAGTCCTGATTTTCATGATTCTACTTGTTCACACGACCAGTGTGAACATGGTGACTAAAAACATCTTTATTCTCTCAGGCCAAAGCAACATGTCAGGGAGAGGGTACGATCCCTGTGGGGAGCCCTGTCGGCCAAACCCGAACATCCTCCGGTTCGCAGCGAACCGGACGTGGGAGGAGGCCAGGGATCCTCTACACGCGGACGTTGAAGCCCCTTCAAAGAGGAAAAATTGCGGAGTTGGGCCGGGGATGCCGTTCGCGAACACGGTGTTGAAGGAGAGGCCCAATTACGGGGTTATCGGGCTTGTACCCTGTGCCAGAGGAGAGACGTTCTTGTCGGAGTGGAGCAGGGGGAACCCATTGTACAACACGATGGTGGCGCGTGCCAAAGCTTCACTGCTCGACGGAGGAGTCATTCGTGCACTCCTCTGGTACCAGGGCGAAAACGACAACGGAAGCCCGATGGAAGGCTCTTACGGAGCCCGATTCGTCAAGTTCGTCTCTGATCTCCGTACTGACCTCAAAATTCCCGACCTTCCCGTTATCCAGGTATATATAATTGGAGTTTTATCAATCCAAAACCCGAATTGTGAGTTAACTATCAATTCAGAACCTGAATTTATCAAATATTATCTCCTATTTTATCGTCTAAGTTCATACCCTGAATGGATAGTTTTACATAATTCAGGCCCCCTAATCGATAGAAAATATAATTCAAGTTCTGAATTGATAGTGTTATGAAACTTGAGCAACACTTGATAATGGTCACTCAAGAACTTATACTCACTTGTTTGTTGAATCACTCACGTTTTACATGCACGTTGATAAACAAAATGAAAATGAAATGAAAGAGAGATCAACACAGAGAAGTATAGTGGTTCGGCATAGCCTACATCCACTTTCTTTGGAGAAGAATTCACTAAACAATGAAGAAGATGGTTACAAGAATACAAGCACCTGAAAACCCTAATCCTTAAGCTTGTATCTAACTGATATGTGAAGAAGATGTGTTGATGATGATGATTTCAGCTGTTATTCTTCTACTTATATGGACGTGTGTCTTGCGTGTGTAATCCTTTCCATCCATTCATAACGCACATGCTTCTATCAGTTGTAACCAACTGATGAAAATCGTTGCAACTAATTTACTGGACTCAGGTTCGACCTGGGTTCGACCAGTAGATGAGGTCGAACCATAAATGTCGTGGTCGAACCAAAGCTGATCTGAAATATAGTAACTTGCCTGAAAAGGTTCGACCAGGGTTCGACCTAGCTTAACAGGTCGAACATAATCTTAACAAGTCGAACCTTAGTCAGTTATAACCAACTGTCTGTGGTTCGATTAAGGTTCGACCTAGCTCATCAGGTCGAACCTTAGCTTAACAAGTCGAATTGCAGTTACAATTAACTGTCTGCGGTTCGATCAAGATTCGACCTATCTCATCAGGTCGAACCTAACATTAACCATGTCGAACCTTATCCACCTTCCAGCTGATGCTTCCAACACTCACTTACTCCATCTGATCACAACCCTCCATGCTTTCTGTATTATGTATGAAGTATGCATGGTCTACTTCATCACAATTCTCCACCTTAGACCTTGCATCTTCATGTTAGCTTCATCTTCTCCACCTTGCTGCTTTTATAAGGAGCAGCAACCTTTCCTTCTTTACTTAATTCAACTGAACCAAGTGCTTACACAGCTCATACTTCTGAGCTGGTAAGGCTTTTGTAAACATGTCTGCAGGATTGTCATCTGTCTTGATCTTCTTGACACTCACAATCCCTTTGTCTATCATGTCCCTTATGAAATACAACCTTACATCAACGTGTTTGGTCCTTTCATGGTATCCTTGATGCTTGGAGAGATGCACTGCACTCTGATTATCACAATGTATCTCAACTGATTCTTGTTCAATTCCAAACTCACTCAGCATACCTGTCAACCACACTCCTTCTTTTACTGCTTCTGTAAGTGCAACAAACTCTGCTTCTGTGGTTGATAATGCCACTATATGTTGATGAGTTGCTTTCCAACTTACTGCTGTACCAAACAAGTTGAATACATAACCAGTAAGAGACTTCCTAGTATCAAGATTTGCTGCATAATCAGCATCAACATATCCTACAACTGCCTTATCCCATGTTGTCATTTTCTGAAACTTCAAACCTGCTGTGATGGTTCCTTTAACATACCTGAGAGCCCACTTTACTGAACTCCAATGTAGTAAGCCTGGATTACTCATAAACCTGCTAATCATACTCATCACATAAGCTAAATCTGGCCTGCAACATATTATTGCATACACCAAACTACCAACAACACTAGCATAAGGAACATTACTCATTTCAAACTTTTCTTGGTCTGTCTGAGGAGCTTGGAGTAGAGACAGACTTACTCCTTGTTTAACTGGTGTAGCTACTGTCTTACTGAGGTTCATATTGTATCTCTTTAATACTTTATCCAATTATGATTCTTGGAACAACTTCAGCTCACCAACTGATCTATTTCTCTCAATCTGCATACCAATGATCACCTTTGCTTCTCCAAGATCCTTCATATCAAATTCCTGCTTAAGTATCTCCTTTACTTCATTTATACCAGCTTGACTCTTGCAAGCTATGAAGATATCATCTACATATAAAAGTAAGTATGTATAACATCCACCTTTGTTCCTAACATAAACACAACTGTCATGTAGGCTCCTGCTGAATCCATTTGATGTAATGTAATCATCAAACTTCAGATACCACTGTCTTGGACTTTGTTTTAGACCATACAAAGATTTCAGCAGTAAACAGGCCTTACTCTCAGCTCCTTCAACACTTACACCATCAGGAATTTTCATGTAAATATCCTCTTCAAGATTTCCATGTAAAAATGATGTAGTCACATCCATCTGATATAACTCAAGATCAAACTGAGTTACTAATGCCAGCAAGATTCTGATGGAACAGTGTTTGACAACTGGTGAGAATATTTCATTGTAATCAACACCCTCTTTCTGAGAAAAACCTCTTGCTACAAGTCTTGCCTTGTATCTAACATCTCCTTCTTTGCTTGTGACAGGCTTCTTCTTATAGATCCATTTGCAGCTTACTAACTTCTTGTTCTTTGGTCTGTCAACAATCTGCCAAGTCTCATTTTTATGTAGTGACAGTAGCTCTTCTTCCATAGCAACTACCCACTTGTCATTGTCATTCCCTGATATAGCTTCATCATATGTTCTAGGCTCATAACTCTCTATATCAGATGCAATATATAATGCATATGATACTATATCAGCTTCCATGTACCTCACGGGAGTTTTAATCTGTCTCCTTAGCCTATCCCTTACAAGTTGATAAGAACTTAGATCATACCTTGAACTGGATGAGCTAGGAGAACTATCTTCCTTATTCTGATCAGTACTTTTGTCATCTTGATTAGACTGCTGAGCTTCCTTCCTTGCTTGCTCCACCTGAGGCTCATCAAGATCTGTAGTAATTGATACTACAGAATTCCTTTCAACCAATGGCATCTTCCTTTCACTGAATGTAACATCTCTGCTAACAATAAATTTGTTAGCTTCATAACACCACAACCTGTACCCTTTTGCTTCTTGTGAGTATCCAACCATCACACACTTTACTGCTCTAGGTTCCAACTTATCTTGCTTTACATGAGAGTAAGCCTGACACCCTATTACTCTCAGATGAGTGTAACTAGGTGTCTTACCAGACCACATTTCTTCAGGTGGTTTGAATTTCAAAGCTGCTGATGGACATAGGTTGATCAGATAGGCTGCTGTAGTCACAAGTTTACTCCAAAACCCTTTTGTGAATCCTCCACTACTCAACATACATCTTACTCTTTCTAATAATGTCTGATTCATTCTTTCTGCAACACTATTTTGTTGTGGAGTTCCAGGTGTAGTCTTGTGCCTCTTGATTTCCTTTTCTCTATAGAAAACATTGAACTCTTCTGAAATAAACTCAAGCCCATTATCTGATCTCAAGCATTTCAACTTCTTTCCTGTCTGATTCTCCACTTCAGCAAGACATTCCTTAAATGCAGTGAATGCTTGATCCTTTGTTTTAAGGATCTTCACCCATAACTTCCTAGAGTAGTCATCTATGAAAGATATAAAATATCTTCCACCTCCAATAGTTGGATTCTTTGATGGCCCCCATAGATCTGTATGAAAATACTGAAGCTTCTCTGATGAAGTATGTTCTCCTGAACCAAACTTCAACCTCTTTGACTTGCTTAGAATACAGTCTTCACACTGATCCATCTTACAGGTTGAACTTATGTCTAGTAGCTTCTGTCTTGCTAGCTCTTGTAACCCTCTCTCACTTACATGAGCTAACCTTCCATGCCACAACTGAACATCTTCTTGCTCTTGAGAAGTGTTCAACTGCCCAGAGACAACTGATCCTTCAAGAAAGTAAAGATCAGAGCTCTTAACTCCTTTCATTACAACTGACTTATCTTTTATAATGGTGAGTACACATTTCTTCACATGATACTCACATCCCAAGGAGCCTAACATTCCTAATGATATCAGATTCCTTCTCAATCCTGGTACATACCTCACATTTGTGAGCAACTTAATGGATCCATCAAACATTCTGAATTTGACAGAACCAATACCCTCAATCTTGATGGCTTGATCATTGCCTAACAAGACTGATCCCTCATGATATGGTTTTAAATCAGTAAACCAATTCTTAACTGATGTCATATGAAAAGTGCAACCTGAATCTAACACCCACTGATCTGACACTTGGCCAGAAACAACAACCAGGGATTCAATATAATCTTGATCCTTGTTACCTCTATTTTCAGTCACCTGATTTGCATGAATTCTTGGATTTTCTCCCTTTTCAGCAATCTTCTTGGCCACCATTGCTTTCCACTTATGGCACTGTTTCTTGAAATGGACAGGCTTGTTGCAGTGAAAACAGTTATTGTTTTCATCAACTGCTGATGTACCTTGATTACTCCTTTCATATTTCTTCTTATCAGCACCAGACTTCTTATCATTCTTGTTCCACTTATGTTGTTTGTTGGCAACAAGACGTTCTCCTGCAACAGCATTATCTGATGTCTTATGGAGCACCTTTGCTTTGATTGCTAGAATCACTTGCTCCAGGGAGATTGATTCAACAGTTCCATACAACAATGTATCTCTTAAACCTTCAAAAGATTTAGGAAGAGCTGACATCAAAATGACAGCCTTATCTTCACTGGACAATGCTACATCAATGTTTTCTAAGTCATCTATGATCTTATTGAAATCATCTAGTTGGCTTAGAATAGACTTATCTTCTGATACTTTGAAGGAGTAGAGTTTCTGCTTGGTGTACAGCCGATTTGCCAATGTCTTCACCATGTAAAGATCAGCAAGCTTCTTCCACATATCTCTTGCAGATACTTCTTTGGAAACTTCCCTTAAAGCTTTATCACCTAAGCACAAAATGATGGCACTTCTTGCCTTGGATTGTTGATCTTGATCTGCAGCTAATGCACCAGCATCCACAGCAACTGCTTGATCTGCTTGATCTGGAAGTGGTTTAACTGCATCAGCAAGACCTTGTTGGATCAGTACAACCTCCATCTTCATCCTCCACAGACTGAAATCAACTTTCTCTGTAAACTTCTCCACATCAAACTTAGTTGTAACTATGATTCTTCCCTTCTGTTCTGGTATTGTGGCAGTAGCTTCTTGTTCTTCCCACAGACGGCGCCACTTGTTATGAAACTTGAGCAACACTTGATAATGGTCACTCAAGAACTTATACTCACTTGTTTGTTGAATCACTCACGTTTTACATACACGTTGATAAACAAAATGAAAATGAAATGAAAGAGAGATCAACACAGAGAAGTATAGTGGTTCGGCATAGCCTACATCCACTTTCTTTGGAGAATAATTCACTAAACAATGAAGAAGATAGTTACAAGAATACAAGCACCTGAAAACCCTAATCCTTAAGCTTGTATCTAACTGATATGTGAAGAAGATGTGTTGATGATGATGATTTCAGCTGTTATTCTTCTACTTATATGGACGTGTGTCTTGCGTGTGTAATCCTTTCCATCTATTCATAACGCACATGCTTCAATCAGTTATAACCAACTGATGAAAACCGTTGCAACTAATTTACTGGACTCAGGTTCGACCTGGGTTCGACCAGTAGATGAGGTCGAACCATAAATGTCGTGGTCGAACCAAAGCTGATCTGAAATAGAGTAACTTGCCTGACAAGGTTCGACCAGGGTTCGACCTAGTTTAACAGGTCGAACATAATCTTAACAAGTCGAACCTTAGTCAGTTATAACCAACTGTATGTGGTTCGATCAAGGTTCAACCTAGCTCATCAGGTCGAACCTTAGCTTAACAAGTCGAACCCTTGCAGTTACAATTAACTGTTTGGGTTCGATCAAGGTTCGACCTAGCTCATCAGGTCGAACCTAACTCTAACCATGTCGAACCTTATCCACCTTCCAGCTGATGCTTCCAACACTCACTTCCTCCATCTGATCACAACCCTCCATGCTTTCTGTATTATGTATGAAGTATGCATGGTCAGGGGCGGATCCAGAAAATCGGGGTGGGGTGGGCTAAGTTTATTGAAGAAAATAAAAAATAATAATAATAATTAAAAAATAATATATATATATATATATATATATATATATATATATATATATATATATATATATATATATACTATAATTTAAGAAGATATATTTATTTTTTAACTTCATTTCGGTGGGCTTAAAATATTTTTGGGTTGGGCTAAACTTAAAAACACAAAGAAGAAAGAAGATATATTTATTTTTTTAGCTTCATTTGGGTGGGCTGGAAATATTTTTAGGGTGGGCTAAACTTAAAAACACAAATTATTTATAAATTATTTACATATGATATAATGGGCTTTTCGGGGGCAGCCCTGGGCTTGAGCCCGGGGCTGCCCCACATCCATCCGCCCCTGTGCATGGTCTACTTCATCACAGATAGTTTACCAATTTTTCAAGTCTTTGGATGGATAAAATTTCATAATTTTTTATATACATCCAATTTAATTCATATGTATTAACATGTTAATATTAATTTACCTAGGTGGCAATTGATATTAATAATAGTTTGGTGAGAAAGCAACAGCTGGCTACAAATTATCCGAATGTAAGAAGTGTGGATGCTTTGGGACAGCCCATATCGTTCGACTACCCACATCTGACAACTCAAGGACAAATTCATGTTGGGAGAATGATGGCCGAAGCTTTCCTCAAGAGCTTCACGTAAATATCTTATATTAGTCCACTTGTATAGTATTTACGGAATTATCATTACTCCTTGTTATCCGATATTTAATTAATTGACAATTACTACTTCATGGCCAGCTTTATTAATTTTTAATCACTCCTGATCAAGAAACTAATTACGTGCTAAACAACATGATGATCTGAATTAGTTAATGTACTGCAAATTATGTAGTAGGAGTATATAATAACTGGAGTAATTATTAGAGACTGAAATAAGTAGTGATTTTAATTCGCTTTGTGGATCCACACCAGATTGATGTGAGGGCCCAATTAAGGTTGGAGGGGTGGGCCCACGGAATGTACTAATTAACCAACCTAAGTAATTAGTTCGGTTGAAAATTTTTAGGTCCAATATTTATTGAAGCCCAATTTTGTAAACATTTAGGCCCAATTGATTGGAATCTAAGGGGTTGGTGGTTTATGTTAACCCACCTACAAAGAGGAGTGAATTAATTTTTGTTTGACCGACTCTTTCTATATCACACTCTCAGCTACAAAAGAAGCTCAATGTATAAAAAAATAAAGCCTTCTGTATTAAAAATTGAAAATATATTTATATAATTTTCTTTTTTAAAAAAAACGCTAAAACAAGATTTTAGATTGAAATTTAACTAATGTATATTCCTTAACTCACGTTGAAAAAAAAAGTAATGGAAGTGAGTATAATTTTAGATAGAATTTGAAATAATTAAAATTAGTTGAAATATTATTTTATTTATATATAACAACCATTTTCATATTGAATTTGTAAAAAGAAGGTAATATAAAGAGAATTGAGTGGAAAGAGTAGTGGCATAGATGACAAATATAGTGAGAGAGGGTGGAGAGAGACTAGTAAATCAAACACTTATTATATGTTGGTGGAGATGGTAATGTGTAGAAATTGCAACCCAAGATATTTTTATAAAGTGTATAATTAATGTAAAATATACTCATTATATTAAATGTTGAAGGTAAAATAGTACCATGCTAAAAGTTATACTCCCCCTACCCTATAATAAAATTCATCGTTTATGTAAATTTAAAAAAAGTTATTTTTTTTTCAATTTTATTGACTTTTGAAAGATAATGTAATATTTTTAGTTAATAAATATATTTTGTATTAGGTAAGAGTGCTAAATTTATACTTAAGATATACTTTTAGGGGTGAGGATTGATGTGATGTTTCTTTTTTTTTTGTGAAATTTAATGTGTAACAGATAAAAGTGAAAAATATAAAGATTATAATGGGACGGAGGGAGTATATATTTTTTAGTATTATTTTAATATTGATAAATTTTTAATCTATTTATTATACATAAAAATAATACTTAATGTATAATCACATTTATTATAAATCTATTTATATTTAATTAAAATAATTAATTATTTTTATTTATTTTACATAAAATAATAAAAAGTTAATTAATATTATTATTTTGATAAATAAAAATTTAATTAGCCCGCATAACATGCTTAGTTATTATTATTATTATTATTATAATATAAACAGCAATGTGTTACAAGATTTGGGGTGTTTAATCTCATACCAAAAATATAGTAAAAATTATAAATGATTAATGTTAATCCATGCCTCGCGTTTGACAATAATCCCAAATCTGATGGGCCTTCACTTCAATCTCGTTTGGATTTTTATTGGGCTCACAAAAATTTGGAGACTTGAATTTGGTTTCCACTGTGGTATTTAGGAAGCAACGTTTACCGATTATAAAACGAAGATTATTACAACAAATAATATCCATTGTCTGCTCATTTACAACAACATTGTTTTCTTGACAAATTACACTACTGAGTTGGTTGATACACATCACTGGATGTGCTTGCTCACATGGTTCTCCAAAGGGTAGATGAAATTTTGATTGACAAAAGCAAACCCTCCCTTTAAATAATAAAATTGTTAGTGATATAATCACAATTATGGTGGTAATTGGTTTCAAAATCATTCTTTAATCTAAGTTGATTATATTATATATTTATATATATTCCTAAGTGAGTAATTAATGTGGGGTTTGTTCGAAGTTCGAATACAATTTAATGACATAAGGAATTGTAACTTATGCACATGATGATGAACTATTGAACGTTTTAATCTTAATTTATTGAAATGATGTATTAATTAATGTCTCGTGATTATATAAATGGAATGAACGTTTTCGTAAGGGAGGGACTGCAACTATACTTATGATTTATTATAGCATTTGGAATATATTTTTTTTAATTTGGATTATTATTATACTGCTTTTTATATTTTTGTTAAAAAAATATTTTCTAATAATGATTGATCAAAAATTACTACTTCGTCCGTAGATTTTTCAAAATGTAAATACTAAGTAATTTATATTACTATAATTTAATCAAATGACAAATTATTAACCACATAGAGTGTGTTTGTAATGAAAAAACTTGTTGGCTATTATTCATAATTATTCTAGCCGTGCACATGAATTTGTCTAACACTATCTCCGGCCACTTACAATGTATCCATTTCACTATTTCTGGCGTCCGCTTCAAAGGTCACAATTTCCTCTATTTAGTAAAGAAAGTACACAATATGACCCACCACTTCTCTCTAATACAACTACTCATTTTATCTATAATAATAATACTCCTTAATCCACATGCAAAAAATAAATAAAGACCTTAGAATTGTCCACGTGCAAACAGTAAACGGTTACCTTGTAAGTGACCGGAGGGAGTATATATTTTGTGAGACGTGAGATGGGCGGATAGATCCACTAATATTAAAATAAGATTATTATATTATTAAGTAATTAAATTGTAATTTAGTGAAGTATGATAAATGATAAAGTAAAGTATAATTTTAAGGTGTTATAATTTAGGATTAATTATTCATAGGTACACACTTTGTACCTCTAATTACTATTAGATACATTGATTTAAAATATTAAAGTAAAATTCCAAATATAACTCTAAACCCATGCGCTTTTAAACCACAAACTCAAAACCCCACCCACCGCCGGACGGTCGCCGAAAAACTATTGCCGGCCGCCGCCGGAGCACTGTCGGCCGTCGGAAAAGTCGCTGGATCGCCGCCGCCGGAGCTCTGCCGGACCACCGCTGGACCACCACACTTTTTTGCTGCACACACTTTTTTTTACTGCACACATTTTTGTTACTGCACACACTTTGCTGCACACAATATTTATGTGCAGCACATCGTAGAAGTAATATTGGAATATCACTATATATTTTTGTAATTAGTAGTAAAATTTTTATATGTTTGTATCTCATTGTAATTAATAATTTTTTTGTGTACCTAGTAGTAATCCTCTTTACAATTTATACACCACCTAATAATTCATTTATTATATATTTTAATGAATTATTTATACTTTACTGAGTCATAACTTAACTACCCAACTAGGAGTTATCTTCGATTAACCAGGTTTACATATAAATCTTATTTTTAAAAATTAGCTTTCAGTACATAAAAAATTACTTTTTGAAAAGTAATATTCCCTCCACCCCGGAGTTAAGTTCACCGACACT
This sequence comes from Pogostemon cablin, assembly GCA_023678885.1. Classification (NCBI taxonomy): domain Eukaryota; kingdom Viridiplantae; phylum Streptophyta; class Magnoliopsida; order Lamiales; family Lamiaceae; genus Pogostemon; species Pogostemon cablin. Next base: position 24,786,352 of record CM043001.1, on the reverse strand, counting down.
GTAGATACAGAGTTTAAGAAAAGTTACTTTTTGACTAACTTTATTAACTTTTGAAGGGTATTGTGGTATTTTTAGATAATAAATAAATTATAAAGTATGTTATGTGTGTTAAGTGAGAGTGATATTTTTGAAATTAAGATAACTTTTGAGGTTGTTGGTTAATGTGAAGTTCCTTTTTGGTGGTGAACATAAGTGTGGGACGGACGAAAACGGAAAGTGTGAAGATAAGTATGGGACAAAGGGAGTAATTTTTATATAGAAGAATAATAATTCATGTCTTTAAAGAGTAATTTTTCATGTACTAAGAGTATCGATAAATCATAGTATGTAAGAATTTAAAAAATAATTTTTTTAATTTAGAAGAGTAATTTATGTCTCTAAATAGTAATAGATGAAAACATGATTTACATATAAATCTATGTAAACCCTATTTACATGTGTTTGTATTTATATATATATATATATATATATATATATATATATATATATATATATATATATATATATATATATATATATTGACCCGTCTCACATAAAGTAAGCAAAAATTTGTGTGAGATCGTCTTACATAGAAGCTTGCGTGAGACAGGTGAAAAGTAATATCTATTACAAAAAGTGATACTGAATTAATATTGAAAGTAATAATGCTATTTTATGAACAATTAATAATATAAATAAAAATTGATAACTTCTTACAACGAAAGTGATAACATTTTATAGCAAAAATGATAACTATTTTAAAATATGTAAAATGGTCTCATATGAGACGGTCTCACAAGACCAAACCATTAACTTATTTGCAGCTGGTTTATTATTTTAAAAGTCAGAAACATTATTATTTTCATTCACACTCAATTAATTAAAAGTAATAAATATTCTAATAACTACTCCCTCCGTCCCGCCACAAGAGTTGCATATTACTAATTAGGGTGTCCCGCTACAAGATTTATATTTCATTTTTTAGTAGATGAGACTCACATAAATTAATCACTTTAACCTCATGGGCCCCATACAATATACTAATACAACTACTCACTATACATTAAATTATATATCTCTCAACCCACTACACATTAAAATATTATATTTCTTAATCTCCGTGCAAGCAGTAAATGTAACTATTTTTATGGGATGGAGGGAGTATTGTACTCCCTCCGTCCACTGTCAATCCATCAATTTTACTATTTTGGGCCGTTCATCCTTAATCTATCTATTTCCCTTTTTGGACTATGAAACTCATACCCTCTACTAATACAAATAAAATATAGGACTCAGACTCACACCCTCCACTAATACAACTACCTACTACACATAACATAATAATACTCCTTAATCCACGTGCAAAAAGCAAATGGATACATTGAGGATGGACGGAGAGAGTATAAAACTTGCATGCCCCAACCGCACCGTGCGCCCAAATCCGACAACCTCAAAAGTTGTACTGTTTAATATAAAAATTTATATTCAACATTTTCATTAATAATTTCTAGCATAACAATAAAATTTTTTACCTAAAATTCACAACCGATAAAAAAAGTAGAAATGTCTCACCCTTATGATAAAAAAAAAAATAAGGGAAAACCACTCCAGGTACACACTTTTACCCTAAATTACTATGAGATACAAGAAGTTCAAATAATTACTATCAAATACAAAATATTAAAGTAAAATACCAAATATAACTTTATAATCTCATACACTTTTAAACCACAAACCCTACCCACTCACCCACCCACCCACTGGACCACCGCCGGCCGGTCCCCGGACCACCGCTGACCTCCGCCGCCGGCTGCCAACCTCTGCCGGATTTTTAAAATGTGCAAACAAAATGTGCAAAAATAAAATTATGCAAAACAAATTGTGCAAAACAAAATTGTGCAAAAAAAAATTTGTGCAAACAAATTGTGCAAATACATAGGGGTATTTATGATATCACAATTATAATTGAGTAGTTATAAGTAATAGTGCTTTGAGTCTTATAGTTTATTACAATTATGCATTATTTTATGTACCCAATAGTAACTAACCCAAAAAAATAAAATATGATTTTATAATTAAAAGATTTCATTAATATATGTAAGTAAATACACATTAATAGAAAACTTCTATGAACATGACATTTGTTGAATTAGTGCGCTTCATGTACAATAAAATCTCCTATCCATTCTCATTTGCAACTCTTAATACAACAACATACAATTGACCATATAACTAAAGATTAATCTCTTAGTATATATATATATTCTTACAGATAAAGAGAATACTGTCATTAATTATGATTTATGAATATCCTGCTGCAATGATTAAATGTGCGAGTTTTGAAGATAGATCATGCGGAAAATATTTTATAACTTTCAGAAGATCCCGTGATTTTAAAAGATTATTATCAAATATTTAAAACGAATGATTTAAAAACATTTCATATACTTTTAACCTATCATTTCCTACAAGAAATCCGTAGTTTTGTCATAATAAAAATTTAAGAATAATAATAAACCTATTATGTGTGCAAAAAATTTTGAGTTCTTTAAAATGTCGTAAAGCAGAAGACAGGCATATGAAAGAAATTCAAATCATATTAAAGTTGATTTAACCAATTTTACTCATATACATAGAATAAAAATAGACCATTTTGAATACTCCCTCCGTATTTTTATCTACTTTTTATTTTGTGGTGTTCAACGTATTTTTTTTCCATTTTTGGTAAGAATACATATATTTTATTACCTATTTTTTACAATCCCAACAACTTCAATTACTTTTTTACACTTTATTCATCATTTTCAACCACTTTATAAAATGTGAAATAACAACAATACTAAAGTTGATTAATATCTTCCGAACAAAACTCCCAAAGTTGATTAGCTCGAACATCAATCTCATGTGGATCTACATCGGGCCCACAAACCTTTGAACCCTTGATATCATATTCCACCGTAGAATTGAAGAAACAATCTTTTCCAATATCACCATGTAAATTAGTACAACATAATTTTGAGATTATCAAATCAGTTAAATAAATATTGGTTTCTTCACATACTGCACCACTTATCATGTTGATACACTGTACTACGTAATGTCCCTCGCATGGTTTTCCTAAGGGTAACTCGTCTTGTGATTGGATTACATCAAACAACATTGTCAAGATGATTAGCAAGAAGATTATTAATGTTCTTGATTTGATATGCATGATGGAAATGTTTGATTGTATGATAGTTTAATTCTTGCTAAAAGTTTGTTGAAATATATATGATGTGTTTGTGGAGTTAACTAAGAATTTAATGTATGAGTTTATAACAACTTGCTTTAATGACATTATATTGAAACTTATACATGTATTTATGTTGTTGTCACTTGTGATATTCCTTCCTATAAATATCTTTAAGAATGTATTAACATGCTTAGTGATGTAATATGCCAAGAAATCAACATTTAATTAAAAGTGTATATTGGGTACACCCAGATGCAAGAGTGCACCCATATGTGTATGACTTTTTTTTTATACATGTTATTTTATTTTGTATACGTGTTTTGTAATAATTGTATACTTTTTCATACTAAGTTTTTCATTAAAAAAAAATTAATATCCATCTGTGTATAACTTTTTATTCAATAGTGTATACATGTTTTTTAATAATTATATATTTTTTACACTAAATTTTTCATTAAAAAACTAACAATTAAATAGTATACATTTTTGCTCATAATTGTATATGTTTTTGTTTATATTTGTATATGAGTGCACGTTATAATTAGCCTCTAATAAAATGACTCAATTATCTCAAAGTTTTGTTGTTATGATTTACGCGAGGATATTGGTAATGATTTTTTTTTAATGCGATGTCAAGATTTCAAAGTTTTGTGGGTCGATAAAGATACACGACATTGATTTGAGAGCTAATCAAGTTTGGGAATATTGTATTTCTATTCCTAATCTTTGGGATATAATTAAATAGAGTTCACTACTAGCTTAATATTATTCTAATAATTATCAAAACGATCTATTATTATTCAAAGTAAAATTGGTGAAATAAACTTTTTAATATTATTTTAATTTCTTTCGGTATATTTCTCTTCCTCTTCATGATATTTTCTATTGATGTGAGAGCTAATCAAGTTTGAGATATATTGTTGTTTGATTCCTTATTAATAATATAAAATTATAGACATAATAGTTGGTGAGATTATTGTCATTAAATTGAGTTTGAACAAACCCTACATTCACAAACTTATGGAGTATATAATTATAGACATAATAGTTGGTGAAATAAAATACTAATAATCATCAAGCATCATGGGTATGAAACCAACTACCACCCTAATCATGATTATAAGTATTTTAGTATTATATGGGAGGGTTAGGGTTTGCCAATCAAGATTTAAACTATCTTTTGGGGAACCATATGAGCAATCATATGCACTGTTTTGTATGAATGAGCTAAGTAATGCGATATGTGAGGAAATTAATGTTCTAGTAAACAGGACAATAGAAGACACTTGTTATAATCTAATTCGTTTTGGTGCGAGTAAAGATTGTTTCTTAAATATAATTGTAATTTCATGTTGTGGTTTAGGATATATTTTATTCTAAGGGTTTAAGGTTTAGAGTATAATTGTAATTTCACGTTGTGATTTATGGTATATTTTATTTATAAGGTTCAGGGTTTAGGGACCAAGGTCCCACCAAGTTACTCTCTGTTACATGTATAGAAGTCCATTTGCATGAAAAGAAGTCAATACTGTTTTTCTTTCTCTTAATTATTAGATTGTGAATGTTTTATTTTATTTTTATTATTTTTTAGTTTAATATACTCTATAGACATGTTTGTACTTTGTTCTGGATTTTGTAAATAGGTTGCTTTAATTGCATATGGGCTTTAAAAAAAAGTACTTGGGTTGCATATATAAATTCTAACACGCGCGTCTATATATACAAAATTACAAATGGACTTCTCTGTTTAATCTTACCCCATTCTGATCAAGATTTCTACAAGAAAAAAAAAAAAAAAAATACATAGATGGTGTCTAATATTTAAGAATTTAAAATTACAAAGTGAAAATAGATATGAATTATAGGGGCACCAAACCACCATGAATGCAATTTTCCTTCAGTTTAATTACTTTATGTTTCCTTGAATATCTAACCTTGCTTTTTTCTTGGGTTGTCTACCCCCTATAAATTCAAGGTATTTCTTGGGTGACCCGTGGTCACCCATGATCCTCTCACATGAGGGGATGCTGCCCCCACCCGCTCATGTGAGAAGGTCATTGGTGATCACTGATCACCTCTAAATTCAAATCCTTTCCATCTAGATGACTTTGAATATTTGAGAGAGAGATGTTTGTAAAAAACTAAGGACCAGATTGTTAAATAGTACTCCCTCCGTCCCGGAGAAGTTGATATAATTTTTCTTGGGAACGGAGATTAAGGAGTATAATAATTTAATGTAAAGTGAAGTGAGAGAAATAATATTTAATATGTAGTGGGTAGTTGTATTAGAGATGATATGTGGGGCCCATGAGAATAGATTAATTATTTTTGTGTTGATCACATGTATTAAAAAGGAAATGTGTCAACTTTAGTGGGATAAACCAAAAAGAAAAGTATGTCAACTTCTATGGGACGGAGGGAGTATCAAGGACGATTATGATTTTAAAAATATGGTAAGACTATGTATAAACAAAAAAAGAAAAAAAGAATTTTATTTATATGGTGTGTTTAATATATACTAGTTGCACGGTCTATTATATAAAAAATATATTATTAATTTTAATTATTAAAAGTTTTATATTTAATTTATTTTAATATCTTTATATATATATATATATATATATATATATATATATATATATATATATATATATATATATATATTACCAATATATTTACATAGTTATATTTAATTCAAAGTTTATATATTATTTTTATATGTATAATAATATACTAAATAATAAAAATAAATTATAAATTGTTTGTAAAAGAAATTTAATCTATTTGACCAAGTAGATTGCATAATTGGATAACTTGTAATAATAATAAAGACAAATTAATTGAGATGATCTGAATTACAGATTTTGAAAAACTTCTTTGTATACAATATTTTTAGTTGAACTAACGTTATCGCCGTCCTGATCCAAAATTAAATTTTTTAACCCTTCACGATTAGTTACTCGTGAAACAGCAACATATAGCTGACCATGACAAAACACTGGCTTTTCCAACAAAAGACCAACATGTGAGAGAGATTGTCCCTAACTTTTGTTGATTGTCATTGCATATGACACAATCAAGGGAAATTGTCTCCTTTGAAATTTGAATGGTAATCTCGTATCAGACGGTGTTAATGACATTCTTGGGATTAAGACCGTCTGTCCAGCATTGCTTTCACATAGTATTTTTGCTTCCAGAACATGAGATCCAAGCTGTGTAATAATCAATCGAGTACCGTTGCACAATCCAAGCGAATGATCAATATTCCTTAACAACATGACCGGAGTCCCAATTTTCAAAGTTAATTCATGATTCAGGACTCCTGAACATCGAATACCATTCATGAATTCAGGTGTGTGTACATCAGCAAATAGGCCCACGCTTGCATCAGACTTACATATGCTATCTGAACTCAAATATGTCTTTGCATCTCCAGAATTCAATGAAGACATGTATTCGTTGACTCTATCAACAACATCAAGGGTTGGCGCCAATATAGCACGATCTTTTAAGAAACTTGGATCATTAGTGGAATCTTTGTAAGATGGAAAAGTACTTTGCACAATGGTCTATATAGGGTCACATACATTCCTCAACAATATATCTTCAGGAATTTCTACGATTTGATCACCATCATTATCAATTCCAATACTTCTATCTCCAATATTGGCAATCCAATCAGCAAATTCTTTTAACTTGTTGACCTCCATCGTGGAATCTTGCACTTGAAGCCTTATGTTTTTTGTCAACCTTAACAGTTTGCAGTCCTTCCAAATATAAGATGAATTTATTGTTGCATGAACAATGTCTTGCCTAGTACCCTTAGGAATCACAGGTAGAATTTGACAAAAATCCCCTCCAAAAACAATAGTTTTTCCTCCAAATGGCTTTTCTTTATTCTCTAAATTAGTCAACTGCATAATATCTCTTAGAGTTTTATCTAATGCCTCAACACAATGTCGATGCACCATCGGGGCTTCATCCCATATGATAAGTTTTGTTTTGACTATAAGGGCTACAAGTTGGCTTTCTTGTTTGATAAAACATGTCGAGCTCTCTGTTGGATTAAGTGGAATTAAAAATCGTGAATACGCTGTACGGCCACCAGGAAGCAATAGGGATGCTATTCCACTTGAAGCTACATTAAGAACTATTTCACCCTTGGACCTAAAAGCCGCAGATAGCGTCCTCCATAAGAATGTCTTTCCAGTTCCCCCGTAACCATACACAAAGAAGATTCCACCTCGATTTGAATCAACTGCTGCAATTATAGAATCATATACATATTTCTGCTCATCAGTCAAATTAGCAGTCAATTGAGTGTGCTCTACAGCCATTGTTGCTCGATCATAGCATAGCTCATCCTGAATTAGCTTGTTATTCAGAGTTGTTGCTCGATCATAGCATAGCTCATCCTGAATTAGCTTGTTATTCAGAGTTGACGAATCAATCATATTGGGATATGGCATAGCATCATAGTCTCTCAAGCTCTTTCCAAATCTTTGCATCAAGTTCTCAATCTCCACCAATGCTAGATTTTTTATTTCGTCATCATTCAAAGACAAATCTGTATTAAATTAATCACATGAAATTTTACATATTCATACAAAGAGATATATGTTATTCATACAAACAATTAAATTTTATAAAAAGATAAATGATTATCTATATAGTAGATTTGAAGAAAAATTACCTGGGTTATTCATCAACTCACGTTGTCTGTAAAGAATATTATCTGACAAATGCTTCCATATTTTATCCCACACAGTTTCAGGACGACTTAAACAATCAGATGATAATAAAGTAGCAAATAAATACCTCAATGAACTTGCTGAAGCCCACTCACTTGATTCAATAATGCCATCTGAATACTCAGTATCATCGTCTAACAATCCATATGCATAGCAAGCATCACGAAATATTTTGTATAGCACACCATGTACTGTTCTTATGGCATCAAAACTTTTCGTCCCATGAACAACATTAAGCAGACATCTCAAATAATACATTTCACCACTTCCTGGAGGCACATAGAAAATACGCCCCAAAGAAAAACCTTTTTTTCGTGGAACCCATTCCCTTGTAGATAATTTCCAAATAAACTTTTGAGAAAATTCCCAATATATAAGAGAATTACCTTCTGGATATCTCTTGTTTGCCTCAAACCAAGCAAGAAACATGCTACTATTAATCGTAGGACGTTGTAAAACGTCTTCTATTTGATCTTAATCAGAATAGATTATGGACTATTCATTAGGCAAGTGAAAACTTAGACGCTCAACAGGAGGATCTTTGTATTGAATTTCATTACCTAAAATACGCCACATTGCCTCACATGGTGATATGTATCTGCAGTCATAATACATGCTAATCTCATCAATATTTTTTGTTGTCTCATCATCATTGCTACTCTGGTAAAAAGAGGCAGTCACTCGATCATGGCCTTTGTTAACATACTTGAAAAGATATTTGATGGATCGAGATTGATTGCACCACTCTACATTCAAATGAGCCCCGTATTTCAATAATAAGCAACGATTGTGTGGAACAACGTACCTATTGTCTAGTTCAATGCCATTCTTCAATACAGTTCTACCATCATTTCTTCGTCTATACACAAGATATCCATCTTCATCTACTGTAGTGCTCTCAACAAATTTCTTTGGAAAGTGCTTTGTACAGCGATTGTCTTCCATACACGGTGATTTGGGCCTTGCAGCACCACATGGACCATGCATCATTAAATCCTTAACTGCATTATAATAGATAATATCACTTATATCATCAGGAATCTCAGTTGATATTATTTTGTCTATGTGATCCGGTGTTGCATGCTTATCCCCCATACCAAGTAAAGTAGAATATGCACATGTGGCAAACCACGTTTTTGGAATTCTACTGTGTATACTAATGCTTTAACATCTCCAAAAATTTTATTCTTGCGAAGATCCTTTATCAGTCCATCTAACTTCATCTTGAAAACATGACAAATAATATTTGGGCGATCTTCAGCATGACATCTTCTTTTGTCCAAGAATCTACTTATCTCAGGCTACTTTGGATTGCATGTGAAAGTGATAAATAGATCTGAATATCCAGCCCATCTGCATATGTCCATTGCATCTTGATAATTTTGGATCATATAGCGAGCTCCACCTGTAAAAGTTGATGGCAATATGATACGTTTCCCCATTAAACACGAATCATTCTCACCTCGTAGTAATGCTTCTGCAAGTCCTTTGTACATTTCACAACGCAATTGCTTCTGATGTGTTCTAATATAAGTCAGTCTAGCTGATTCCACCATTGTGTATGCATCCACTATGAATTGTTGTGTTAGTCTCTTTGCCACCAGAATAGATGAAGGTTCATGCTCCCGTTCATGCAAACGATATGCTAACCATTCTCTAATACTTACCTTTTTCTACCACCACCATTTGATGATCTTTCTTCAGAAAACAAAATGTCTTCTCGATATCCATCTTCACCATACGGAACAACAACGGATACTGTAAAGGTAAATAAGCGGCGTTTAGCTCATTGATTTGCTTCAACTTTCCTGATTGTTTCTCCACTATTATGTCTCTATCACCCAAACACTCATCAAAATCGCCAACAATTAGAGCTGCAACTTCAAAAGCAGATGGCAAGTTATATCTACGTGCATCTACACCTCTCTTACCTATTAATCTGAGCCTAACACTTGAAGAATTTTCCTGCACATAAATTGGCTTGCCATTCTGAAAGATTTTACCAGAACATTGTGTTCATCTAACATATGCTTTAAATCAGACACGATCTCAGCATGAAGGGTATTTATTTTTTCTTGTTCGCTAAATAAGAAAAAATTACATTAGTATATAAATCGTTGAAATTTAAATATAAATAAAAAATCAAATTATATATATTACCAAAAGGAAAAAAAATGAATTACCTAACACTTTTAATACGATTCTCAATTTCATTATCAGTGTCATATATGTATAATTGAGCAAACTTAGGAGATGAACCTTCCACTGGCAATAGACTACCATTATATGATAGTTTTGTCCATGTAATCTAAAAACTGGAGGACCACTCGATTGATTTGGCATTGAGTTAATTTTTCCTCCCATTGAAGTAAAAGAGAACATATTGTTGTATGATCGGATGTTTTGCATGAAATGTTTGCTCCTTTCACTTTCACCATAGATGAGATCTTTCAAAGCCAATGGAGGTTCTTTCATCAGTGGAAGTGTAATCTTTCCATGTATACAACACGAAGAATATTTTGAATTTTTGGAGTTATAATTAGGGGTGTGCATCGGTCGGTTCGGTTAACCGAACCGACCAAACTACCAAAACCGAACTTTTTCCGAACTTTTTTTGGAAAACCAAAATCGAACCAAAGTTAGCTAAAATCGAATTAAACCGAACCGAAATATTTAGGTCGGTTTAACCGGTTAACCGAACCGATCCTTTTTTTAAAAAAATAATATAAAAAATTAATTTTCACATTATTTCTCACATCCACACCTAAAACTTACAACATTACAACTTACTAAATTCACAAACCCCATCATTAAAACATCATTCATAAGAAACCCCATACATCTACTTACAACTTTACCTCTTCATATTTTGAGACTGAAACAAAATGTCAGAGAATGTTTTGGGTTTTAATTTTTTAACAACAGTAGAAAACAAGTAATGCATGTGACCCTGCTAACTCAGATTTGATTAATCTAGTATCCATGTTGAACTGGAATATTAAAAAAATATATGTACTAATTGAATAGAATTTATGATAATTCATAGAGTTGATCACTGCTCCTTAATTCAGTTAATGATAACTTAAAATTAATTACTTACTTTAACATGAGTTGATTTTCTCTACGCTACAATACTCCATTTGATTTTAACACATTCATCTTGTGGCATTCTAGTACTCTAATTTGACACCTATCTTTAAATTCCAGGATAAGACAACACTAATTTGGTATGCTGGAATAGACCATCAAACATTATCAGTAAGAAAATAGAAAGAGAACTCGAATCTTGGCATATTAAACAAAGTGAAATTTAGTTTCATGGGCAACAAAATGCATCACATCACACGAATAAATTGCTCTAATTTCTATGAAATCGGTAATATATACCCTTGTTGGGAGGTGAGGGCAGCGAACGACGAAGAGGTAAGGGCAGCGAACGACGAAGAACGGCAGTTGGATAGTGTCGCTGGCCGTTCGTGTCGCCAGAGAAGATAGGTGTCGCTGGGAAAATAGGGTTCGGTGTTGGCGGCGTATGTGAATGTGATGTGAGTCGTGATTGATTTGTGAGGAATGAGGAAGGATCGGGAGTCCAGGATTGAAATTAGAAAGGGGGGACTGCTGCTGGCTAGGGTTTGGAGTGTTTATATATGACATTATTTCGGTTTGGTTCGGTTAACCGAACTTTCGATTTTTAAAAACCGAAAATCGAACTGAACACCGATAAAACTAATTTTCAAAACCATTAACCGAACCAAAAACCAAAAACCGAACCAAATTCTTAAAATCGGTTCGGTTTGATCGATTTTTTCGGTTTCAACCGTACTTTGCACACCCCTAGTTATAATAAGAGGCCAATCTTTCTTCATGCCAAAATAAAGCCCCACATAAATGACATTTGTTGATTGGATCACCGATATCCCAATAATCTATAAATAATTAAAGTTTAACCAAAGTGAGCATTTAAAGATAGAAAGCCTATAAAAAAATTGTAGAAGAATTAATAATAAATTAATTTAAATAGAGAAAGTGCTCCTTGTCATACCTTGATTGTTGCATAGTTGCGGTGCAACGTTATCAAGAGTATTTGCAATTATTGGTTGATTGACAACCAACTTTGGCAAATTCATAGGATAATCATCACTATCAGATAGATCGATAACGACATTATTATTTATCCCTACAATTATCAAATTGTAAGAATTAAAATAAAATATCCATAAAATAGCTCTTAAAAAATTTGAATATTCCATTTAAGCAATAACATCGTACCATTGAAGCTCGCATTTAAATGAGGACTATGTTTTTCAACATTGAGTAGTGATGGATTTGAGTCTACTAACATAATTGACCCAGTTTGATCATCCGTCATGTCGATTAAATCAATCACAATGGATTTATTTGTATTTGTAGGTGGAGTATTGATAACTATACGATCATGTACTTGAGCTGCAAACTTCATGGAGTAAAAAATAATAAAAATATTGTTGTAATTTTTTTAAAAAAAAAAGTATAATTAAATACTAATAAAAATTTGTAAAAAATAACATACCATTTGTAATGCCAGAAAAATTAAATCTTCGTGATGGCAGTAAAGAACTCCCTAATACACTTGAATTTGCATAATTTGAATTACTCGTAATGGGTAAAGGATTATTACCTGCATAAAATTTATAAATTATTTCAATATATATTAAAACAGAATGTGAGAAATAATGAAATAAATTAGTTAGACAAAAATGAATTAAAATATAATAAATTACTATTATCAATTAATATGAACATTACTTATCCCTCAGTCATAATAATAATTTTTCAACAAATTTTAAGATAGTAAATTTATTTATTGCTTATAATAATGAATTTATTTTAATTATTTTATAATTTTTTTAAAAATTTTAAATATGTATATTATACTATATAATACATTAATATGTATTGATTTTTATTATTTAAGATAGTTATATATTCTATTAATATGAAATTTTGTGATTAAAATTTAAAAATATATAAAAATTCAAATTTAAAATTACATCTGTTTAATTTATTTTCTAATCGTACCTAATTTTAAAATTAATATTTCTACATCAACCTAACAAATTGGTTGGATCAGATTAATAATTTTACTTTAAATAATTTGGAAACAAATATTGTAAAGAATAATAAATTCTAAAAATAAAATTTTAATTTTTGACAAACTGCCTTTTTTTTTTCTTTCGACCTGAATTTAGGTACATCTTAGTTAGTTTAACTTCCAAATATATAATTTATACATTATATTTTAAATATGTAATGTATATTAATTTTATTAATTAAATATTTTACTAATGTATATTTTAAATATTTCAATTTATGTGGGCTGCAGACATTTCATTCCCCTGCGCCATCATTCCGATTTCCTTCCACCGCCGGGAATTACTAACGACAACGTCATCCCAGTCGAGAAGAAGAGGAAGGTACTTGTCAATCCGCACAGTAGATCTTAGGAATTGATACGTTGGGCTTAGAATATGGAAAAAATCTACAGAGATTGAGTAATAAGATTAGTATTTCGCTATTTTTCTCTCTCGATCCCATCTAATTTGTTCAATTCTTCAATGTTTTTTGTTTGCCCTCTAGGCTCTAATAAAAGCCCTAACCCTTACTCCTCACCATGGACGCCGGACAGTGCGCTAAGGATGACGGCGAACGATGTATTTATCCTCCTCGTCATGCTTCAGCGAGTTCTAGATCAAATTATTTCACGGCCCTTCAACCTCAACATGCACTAAATTAATGGAGTTCAAAGGGTTTGTTGCTTTTTTCCTCTTATTTCCTTTATTTATTGAACTTATGTGTGGATCCATTGGTTGTTAATGGAGAATGAGCTAATTCATTGAGTTCTTGGTCATAGTGTTTTGGTTAAGATGTGAGAGCTACAGAATATGATTGGTTGGCAATGTTTATGTAAAGTTCAACTGCAATTTTTATGCATGTTAGACTTCTCCACTGAGTTTTTGTCGGAACCTAGTAGCTTTTAACGTTCCCTAAAACCGAGGTCAGTTCCGTTGAGTGGAGTCCCATATTTTTTTTTTGATCGGACAAAACAATTCATATAGTAAGAGGTATTAGTCCATTAATTTGGGAAGCCCATACTTGGTTATCTATGACTGCAAGGAAAATTAGAATATAAACACATTCTAATGCAGAGGAGCAAGTAAAAGGTAACAACGTGACACTTCAAACATGTTACTTTATGTACCAGAGAGTCATCCATTGTTTGTAATTCTATACAATCTGAAACATGCCATAATTTCTGAAATAACGCATGCATTCCTAGAACTTTGAAAATGGAACATGCTGGAAAAAAATATTGTATGCAAACTAAAAGCATTTAAAAGGTACTCAACAAATATACGCATTCACAATGTTGTAAGTAGGTAAACTTTCATTGTTCTATTTATGAGCATACCTTCATTCGAGTCCCATTCTCTTACTCGTTTCCTGCCAAGTATAGTAGATTTGAGGAGCTTCTTGATGATGTAATGCTTGTTTACACTTCAAAGTGCATCTGTATGGTAGATTTGAGGAGCTTCTTCTTGATGTAATGCTTGTTTACTCTTCAAAATGCATATCAAAGGAAAAGAACTTAATGTAAAATTTAAAGACTTTTATAGTTTGCTGTCTGTTAATACAAACAATGCAGCAAAACAATCTGATTTATATGTCTAATGATGTGAACATTGGAATTCGAAAAGTCTCTTATCTTTAATTCATGCATTCCTAAAACTTTGAAAATGAAACATGCTGAAAATTTTGAAATATTGTATGCAAACTAAAAGCATTTAAAAGGTACTCAACAAATATATACATTCACAATATTATAAGTAGATAAACTTTCATTGTCCTATTTATGAGCATACCTTCATTCGAGTCACATTCTCTTACTCGTTTCCTGCTAAGTACGGTAGATTTGAGGAGCTTCTTGATGATGTAATGCTTGTTTACACTTTAAAGTGCATCTGTATGGTAGATTTGAGGAGCTTCTTCTTAATGTAATGCTTGTTTACTCTTCAAAATGCATATGTTGAAAGGAAAAGAACTTAATGTAAAATTTAAAGACTTTTGGAGTTTGCTGTCTGTATTACAAACAATGCAGCAAAATAATCTGATTTATATGTCTAATGATGTGAACATTGGAATTCGAAAAGTCTCTTATCTTTACTAAATAAATAATAATATTATATTTTAGCTGTCTGGTATTACAAACAATGCAGCAAAATAATCTGATTTATATGTCTAATGATGTGAACATTGAAATTCCAAAAGTCTCTCATCTTTACTAAATAAATAATAATATTATATTTGAGCTGCTTTTTAAAATAGGCTGAGAATTAAAAATGAAAAAGTAAATATCCTTTTATACTTTTTAACTTTCTAGACTCTTTAATTATAAAGGAAAATAGAGTCTCCATATGTAATCATTCATATAATTAAAAATTATTATAAGTTGAATTCCTTAAGTTATTATATTCTTACTTGAAGCTGTAAGTATAGAAAGAATAATTTTAATTAAAACAATTCAATTGTATTTTTTAAAAAGTTCTGAATAATAATTATTGTATATTAAATTTTGTCACCATTTGCAAACCCTGCAGAATATTATAAGATGTTGCTTGAGTTTCTTCAATTGAAGTTAATTGCTGCAAAATGCTGAATTAGTTGTCAAGTAATTGATTCATGTTTTGTAGGTGAATGCCTTAAAGTCTGCTCTTGAAGCTAAGGAACTTGTTGCTAATGTCTACGTATATTCGTTATTGGCACCCATTCAACGAAGAGGCAGTTCATCAGGTTATTAAGGTCATATTTTGCACATCCTGCAGAATATAATAAGATGTTGTTTGAATTTACATAATTGAAATTGATTGCTGGAAAAGGCAGAATTAGCTGTCAAGTAATTTAACTATATGATTATGTGTATATTATGAATTTAGTTTGAGTTGATTATGAAAACAAATTAAAAAGAAAGCGATTATGAACATAAATTGAAATTCTTGCTGTCCTTATATGTAAGCATGCTTCTTATACCTGATTGGCTAAGCTAACTTAATAGGGATTTTTATAAAGTAATAAAAAATACCCTTAACAAAATAAATAGTTGATAAGCCTTCTAAATGAAAAAGTACTACAGTTTTTTAGAATGATAACAGCTTTGCCAAGACAATTAAGCCAAAAAAATGCAAAGCTCATAATGATAATTTGCAAACTAAAATGAACTCTGCCATATAACTAATCAAAAAGTGGCAACGTTTGGTAAAACATAACCTTTCACAGCAAAAAAAGGCAACATGCATATAGTCTTAAAAAGGCAAAAATTATTCTGCTTCAACTTTAATAAAAGGCTTCTTCTTGGTGGCTGCTGTTGATGAAAACTCATCAGCGGGTTTTCTTTTAAGAGTTGAGTTTTCCTTGTTGCTATTCTCAGTATCAAACTTGATTTTTCTTGCAGCGGAGTTCCAATCTCATCAATCGAGAACACCTGAAGTGCTTAAAGGTTAGTATCTTCCAAAAGACTATTGTTTTTAATGAATCTAAATAATATGCACTTTCTATGTACAATTAAGAACAATTTACCTTTTCAAACTCTGTGTCAACCATATCTGAATCGTTGTTTGAAGCTGCATCCTGTTGAAAACACTTAAATTTAGTTCATCAACAACAAAAATTATAAATAATATGCTAATAATGAATGAGACTACCTGACTTGTAGCGGATTTTGTAGAAAACTTAGACAAAAGCATAGGGTCTTTTGTCAATTTCCTCACTGTGTAAGGGCCATCATAGTCAATTAGTTGATCAGGCTTCACTTGAACCTTGAAAAGTATTTTTTACCCAAACATGACATTAAATGCATCAGGAAATGATTCGGGCTCTTCATGCTCACTTTCTCTTGCTTATTTCACGGTTTTTCCCATCAACTCCCTGCACTGTTTATCCCACAGTTGAAAAACAGCATTGTCACTGTTGTCTTGTACACGAACCTGGAGATTATACCTGGGACATGTAATAATTTGGTTTAAATTTTATTTACATGTATCAATATTCTTGTTCAAGAAAAAAAAGATACCTTATTGTTTCAATTAGATCATAACGATCACAATTTGAACAATAAAATTTCTGTCCTACTTTTGTCATTTTACGTGAGCATAATTGGCATGAGCTATACCACCAGTTTCCAATAGTTTCAATAGAAACTACTTTTCCCAAAATCCAATAACTCCCCACCTGTAATTATAAAGATTAGTTATTGAAGAAAAATATTTTACTTAAAAATAATATAATGTATAAATGTGCAAGACTAACATCTTTAGTGGTTGTGATATGTTGAATGTTGTACAGCTTAAAATCTTCCTTGGAGAATTCTTTTGCAATTGAGTTTGTGGAAGAAATTGAAATGGCACTCAAACTGGGCATTGGAATTGGATTTTCTCTTATCCTAGATGTTGGTAAGCCAAAAAACCTAGGTCAATGATTCATAAAATTATTGTTGCTGCATAACATTATTGTTATTTTTACTTACATAATGTACCTTTGCCACAGCATTTGGCGGAGCGTAGCACATACGCGCGTCGGGAGAAGGAAGATAGAAATCAATACCCTCCCCACACTGGAACTTGCCAAGAGCAATAACAGGGCTCTTCCGTAACCAAGAGTCGTTAAGGGTCGAAGGAACCTCAGCAGCAGAAAAGGTGATATTTTTATCCCACAACGGAAGTTTTTCAAGATGACTCAACAATTCAGGACCAGCGTCGGCAATCTCAGGATTGGGGTCCAGTGTAAAAGCACAAACAAAGTCGATAACCCGTTGATTAAAGACAATCCGAGATGGAGACAGAGGATCCGAATGATCCTCCGATGACGACGACGAGAGTGACCCAGAACCACCGAGCGAAGAATCGGTCAAACGGGAAGGAGATATAGGGGATCTAGGAAGAGAAGAGGACCCCTTGCAAGCCATATCGCGATAGACGTAAAGGAAAGTAAAACACGGAAACAGGGGAAGGAGAAAACCCTAAGCTACAGCAACGACAGGTTTAGAGACACGAAAGAAAAAGAGCCAGGAAAAAAAGAAGAAAAAGGAGAGGAGAATAATACCTGGAAGAGGAAAGCGAACTTACTGAGTAAAAGGAAGGCCAACAACCTGCAGAATCAAAGGGAGAAGAAAGAGGAAGCAAGGGAAGGAGAAACTGACAAAAAGATTCAAAATTCAAATTTCAAATCGACAGTTACACCCTAAATACAGATATACCCCCTACCGGAACGAAAATATCTTAAAAACGGCGCCCCGACTCCAACAACCAATGGGAGGCCAGCAAAGGACGGAGGCACCCTGCAAATCCCTACTGTGCAACAAACGGCGCCCTAACTCCCCCTGCGCGTGATCGGCGTACCAGACGGCCTCATTAAAGCCGACTTGTCTTCTTCCAGATGGCGCAAGGCGATTGGCTAGATTTTAGGATTTTGGGACAATATAAATAACTTTTTTCACAGGAGAGAGACAGGTCACTAATACTCACTTAAGACATTACACTTGTAAGAGACGGGGAGGAACGAGTGTTGTTCTAAGAAGGAGAGAATAATAAAATCGGTTGAGTTCTTTGGTGTAATTGATTTTCTATTGGTTGTGGTCCTTTTATTTATAGTTTATTGTGTTTGATCGTGTTCGTTCTTGGTTTCGTTATCGAACATCTTAATCCTTTATACATGAAATTAATGAGCCAAGAACGGCCGTCAACAGTGCAATATGTCAAGAAACCAATGTTCAGTAAAATGACTCAATTATCTCAAAATTTTGTTGTTATGATTTACGCGAGAATAGTGGTAGTGATTTTTTTTAATGCCACGGTGGAATATGATGTCAAGGGTACAAAGTTTTGTGGGGTCGATAAAGATGCGCACGAGATTGATGTGAGAGCTAATCAAGTTTGGGAATATTGTATTTCTATTCCTAACATTTGGGATATAATTAAATAGAGTTCACTACTTTTAGCTTAATATTGTTCTAATAATTATCAAAACGATCTATTATTATTCAAAGTATGAAAGTGTAAAATTGGTGAAATAAACTTTTTAGTATTATTTAATCTTTCAGGCATATCTCTCTTCCTCTTCGTGACATGTTCTATTGATGTGAGAGCTAATCAAGTTTGAGATTTTTGTTGTTTGATTCCTTATTAATAATAGTTAAATAAGATTCACTACATCTAACAACTAAGATCTCTCTTCCTTATTTAATTGAGTTGTTGATAAAATTATACTCCATTATCTTCACGTTTATTGTAAATATGGAATTTAAGAAAAGTCATTTTTGACTTACTTTTGGAGTAGTATGGTATGTTAAAAATGTAGTGGCAAATTTGAAATTAAATTATGTTAGAGAGATGGGGCCACCCACGGAAGGGGAGAAGAAAGGCAGCTTAAAGGCCTGTATTTACACACACACCTGGGACTGACTGAGATAGTTAGCGGAAAGTGCACCTAGATCGGTCATAAACATGTTTTATTAAGTCAAGTGGATCAGTCAATAGATTCTTTTGTTGAACACATCAGATGTGGGTGGATTCTTCCCATCGATGATCGGAAACGCATGTTTGCTACCCAGCCATAGAAGATCTTTTCAATCGATGATGTGCCCCCTCCTTAGAGACATATTCGATAAAGGAACCCGGGATGGAATACTGCTTCTAGCTTCATCAACAAGGGAGTACGCCTAATAGGGATAGGGAAAGTCTTCAGACTTGATCGGAATGAGAAGGAACGAAGTTCCGTAAAGGGCCTAGCCGAATTCAATCATTCAATCCTGGCCGATATCCCAGAGATCTTCCTAACAACTCCTAATCTGCGAATTTAGGAATTTCACCTGACCGAGAACCATGTATTAGTAGAATGTCTTTTAGATACTAATATATTGTAAACAATTAAATTATATTGAAAATCTAAAATTACCTAATATGTATCCACTTCGTTCCTGTTACATTCTCTTTAAGTCTCAAGCGATTTCTTTATATTTGTATTGTTTTTGTTCGACTCCCATATTACATAATGATATTCCAAATTGTATGCAGCCTCCTTCACAACTAAGTCAATAATTATTTTCGAATTGATATTGTCACAATCTAAAATTTTACTTATTTAAAACGACTCAATTTATTAACAAGGATGCATATGTTACAAGAGTGCCCCTGAATTCTATCTATGTTAAAAGGGTGCAAGAAACTGAGGAATCTTGCAGCGTTTTTCCGTCTTATTCAATAGGATGCCTTGTAATAGAATACAAGGGAGTCATTTTTCTATTTCCAATTGAATGCTTGTTAGTTGTTATTCTACTACCTATTGCATGTTGTGTGTTTTTCAAAGTAAGCTAATCTACTTGATTGGCTATTGTGTTCATTTGAACTAAATAAGTGTCTTTTGTGATATCATTGGCTCTGTTTCAGGTGAAGGCTACAGAGAGGAAAGTTCTACATGATTCTCTTGGTTTATCTTCTGGAGTTGCTAATTTACACCACCGACAAATATGTTGTAGTTAGTTGGGCTTTCACTTTTTGATTAGTGGCAAAGACTTGTGTGAGACCGTCTCACGTAAGGGCTTACGTGAGACTAGGGGTGTGCATCGGTCGGTTCGGTTAACCGAACCGACCGAACTACCAAAATCGAACTTTTTCCGAATTTTTTTTGAAAAACCAAAACCGAACCAAAGTTAGCTAAAACCGAATTAAACTGAACCGAAATATTTCGGTCGGTTTAACCGGTTAACCGAACCGATCCTTTTTTAAAAAAAATAATATAAAAAATCAATTTTGACATTATTTCTCACATCCACACCTAAAACTTGCAACATTACAACTTACTAAATTCACAAACCCCATCATTAAAACATCATTCATAAGAAACCCCATACATCTACTTACAACTTTACCTCTTCATACTTTGAGACTGAAACAAAATGTCAGAGAATGTTTTGGGTTTTGATTTTTTAACAACGGTAGAAAACAAGTAATGCATGTGACCCTGTTAACTCAGATTTGATTAATCTAGTATCCATGTTGAACTGGAATATTAAAAAAATATATGTACTAATTGAATAGAATTTATGATAATTCATAGAGTTGATCACTGCTCCTCAATTCAGTTAATGATAACTTAAAATTAATTACTTACTTTAACATGAGTTGATTTTCTCTACTCTACAATACTCCATTTGATTTTAACACATTCATCTTGTGGCATTCTAGTACTCTAATTTGACACCTATCTTTAAATTCCAGGATAAGACAACACTAATTTGGTATGCTGGAATAGACCATCAAACATTATCAGTAAGAAAATAGAAAGAGAACTCGAATCTTGGCATATTAAATAAAGTGAAATTTAGTTTCATGGGCAACAAAATGCATCACATCACACGAATAAATTGCTCTAATTTTTATGAAATCGGTAATACATACCCTTGTTGGGAGGTGAGGGCAGCGAACGACGAAGAGGTAAGGGCAGCGAACGACGAAGAACGGTAGTTGGATAGTGTCGCTGGCCGTTCGTGTCGCCAGAGAAGATAGGTGTCGCTGGGAAAATAGGGTTCGGTGTTGGCGGCGTATGTGAATGTGATGTGAGCCGTGATTGATTTGTGAGGAATGAGGAAGGATCGGGAGTCCAGGATTGAAAATAGAAAGGGGGGATTGCTGCTGGCTAGGGTTTGGAGTGTTTATATATGACATTATTTCGGTTCGGTTCGATTAACCGAACTTTCGATTTTTAAAAACCGAAAATCGAACCGAACACCGAAAAAACTAATTTTCAAAACTATTAACCGAATCGAAAACCAAAAACCGAACCAAATTATTAAAATCGGTTCGGTTTGATCGATTTTTTTGGTTTCAACCGTACTTTGCACACCCCTACGTGAGACGACCAGAAAGTGATAACTATTATGAAGGAAAGTGATAATAAATTAATGAAAAGTGATAATGCTATTTCATGAACAATTTATAGTCTAAATAAAAAGTGATAATATTTTATAACGAAAGTGATAACGATTTATAGCGAAAGTGATAACTATTTTAAAAAGTAAAAAATGGTCTCATGCAAGAACTACCCTTAGATTAGTACCTTTTGAAAATTAACTAATTCATCTCATTGTGGATGAGGTGAATCCATGGAAATGAAGCTCGTCTTGCTAGTAAATAGTAAAGCAGTGCTGTTGTTGAAACCATCATGTTCATCTTTAAATATCACTGGCTTGATTTCTAATCTCACTGTGGTTCTTTGTAGAACGAATAATTGCTGTGTTGAGACAATGAGATGTTCTAACGACAACTATTTAGCAGTTGGTCGTAAGCTTGCTCTGTTGTCTATTGGAGGAATCAGCCCTTTCGCATCTCATTTTGGTGTCAGCTCGTTCTTATTGAGTAAGATGGATCAAAGAGCAGCATACAATTATATGACTATTGTCATATATCCTTTCTAGATCGTTTTTAATAAATTGAGTACTTTTAAATAAGTAAAATTTTAGGTTGTGACACAATTATTGACTTAGATGTGAATACAATTTGAAACATTATTGTGTAATATGGAAATCGAACAAAAACAATACAAATATAAAGTGAGACTTAAAAAGAATGTAACAGAAACATTTTGTAGAAGTGGTATGTATTTAGATTTTTGTGTACAAATAATTATATTATGAATTCAATTAAATCATGGACTAAATTGTTAGAAGTAGTGAATCTTATTTATCCATTATTAATTAGGAATCAAACAACAATAATCTCAAACTTGATTAGCTCTCACATCAATAGAAAATGTCATGAAGAGGAAGAGAGATATACCCTAAAGAAATTAAAATAATATTAAAAAGTTTATTTCACCAATTTTACACTTTCATACTTTGAATAATAATAGATCGTTTTGATAATTATTAGAATAATATTAAGGTAGAAATAGTGAAATTTATTTAACTGTAATCCCTAACAAAAGGAATAGAAGTACAATATTCCCAAACTTGATTAGCTCTCACATCAATCTCGTGTGTATCTTTATCGACTCCACAAAATTTTGTACCCTTGACATCATATGCCACCGTGGCATTAAGGAAACAATCTATACCAACATAGTCACGGAAATCATAACAACAAAAATTTGAGATAATTGAGTCATTTAATTGAACATTGGTTTCTTGACATATTGCAGCACTAAGCATGTTAATACATTGGAATGAAAAATCTCCCTCACATGGTTTTCCAAAGGGCAACTCATCTTGTGCTTGGATTACCTCAAACAATGTTGTCTGCAGGTTGATTAGTAAGAATATTATCAATGTTCTTGATTTGGTATTCATGATGGAATTTTTTTTTTTTTTTTAATTCTTGTGAAGGTATGTTGAAAAATAAGATACACTATATGTATCATGAGTTTATAGCAACTCAATTAAATGATGAGGTAATAATATGTTGAAACCTATAGGTGCATTTATGTGATATCTATTCCTTATTAAAACGTTCGTTCCATACATCAATGAGCATTAACTGATACAGTATATTTAAATTGACATTAAAACATTCTTCATCAAATTAATCATGTGTGTACATAGGTTACAATTCCGTATGTCATTAAATTGAGTTTGAACAAACCCTACATTCACAAACTTATACTCCCTCCGTCCCATAGTTATGTTCACCGTTACTGTAGATACGGAGTTTAAGAAAAGTTACTTTTTGACCAACTTTATTGACTTTTTAGGGGTATTGTGGTATTTTTAGGTAATAAATAAATTATAAAGTAAGTTATGTGTGTTAGGTGTGAGTGGTATTTTTGAAATTAAGATAACTTTTGAGGTTATTGGTTAATGTGAACTTTCCATTTTTGGGTGGTGAACATAAGTGTGGGACGGACGAAAACGGAAAGTGTGAACATAAGTATGGGACGGAGGAAGTATATAATTATAGACATATAATAGTTGGTGAAATAAAATACTAATAATCATCAAGCATCATGGGTGTGAAACCAATTACCACCCTAATCACGATTATAACAATTTTAGTATTTAATGAGAGGGTTAGGGTTTGCGAATCAAGATTTTATCTACCCTTTGGGGAACCATGTGAGCAATCATATTCACTCCTTTATGTGAATGAGCTAAGTAATGCGATATGTGAGGAAATTAATGTTCCAGTTAACAGAACAATACAAGACACTTGTTATAATCTGTAACACCCCGTAAGTTTAAGCCATGGCCCAATCATCAAAGCCCACTATTTCCAACTCCTTGAAGCCCATTAATTCGAACTCTTCAAAGCCCAGCCCATTCCCTACTTCTATCAACCGTGAGTTCAAACTGAAGCATATTAAGATTTCTTGCTCCTTAAGAAAAAAAAAACGAATCGTAGTCTTCTGGAGATATTATTCCCTCTTATCAACTCCTTTATCTTCGGGAAATCAGGTTAGTCCTATGAAGATTATTTCGATCAGCCGTGTGAATAAAATTTCAATCTCTCTCTTTTCTCTACACACGCTGACTTCGCTTCACGTATTCTGCAAACGGAGAGAGAGGTAAAGTTCTCTCTTTTCTTTTTCTTTTCTTTTCTTTTCCTTTTCCTTCTTCTTCCTTCGATCATTATGGAAAACCAGAAAAACACTTGTTTCCTTTTTTTTATTTATTGCTTCAAACTTAAAAACACTAACCCTAAAATATTCTCAATTTGCAACCCTTACGTAAATATATATGTAGATTAGTTGTACAATAGTTTATCGAAGTTATAGTAGTAACGGTCGATCATGATATTGTAGGTGACGAAGGAGACCCTGATATTGTCA
Organism: Pogostemon cablin; assembly: GCA_023678885.1. Classification (NCBI taxonomy): domain Eukaryota; kingdom Viridiplantae; phylum Streptophyta; class Magnoliopsida; order Lamiales; family Lamiaceae; genus Pogostemon; species Pogostemon cablin. The sequence continues at coordinate 24,761,545 of CM043001.1, read as the reverse complement.
TTAGTACTTGAACGTTAGACATCACTCGATTAAAAGGTGGGGACTTTTTCATTCCTATATGTGCTAAATAACTTCGTATGTGATGCTTGATGTAAATTTGAAGTTTCTAGTCACACTATGAGTTTGTGATTGTGTTTGAAAACGTGTGTTACATGAGTATGGGCTTTCAAAGTGCCATACTATAGCACGGGTATGGGCTATAATAGTGTCATACCATAGCATGGGTAAGGGCCGTGAAGGGGTGCCTTACTAACGAATCGATATCGTAATATTGCATGGATAAGAGCCGAAAGGTGCCTTATTGACACGACAGGATTGTAAGTGGAAAGTTTAAGTTCTCGCACATGAATTACTTGACGCATGTATGTATGATAGAGTCTTCACTGAGCTTGTGGTTGCTCACCCCAATAAATATTCTTGTCGCAGGTTGAGCGTGGCAAAGCGTACGAGCGGGGATTGTGGGCGATGAGACTTAATAATAAAACTTCAATTTTATGCAGCGTATATTTGTGCTGCAAGCTTCCTATTTCTTTATCTATTTAATTGAATACTTATGTTGGAACTGATTCTTCACGTTTGCGTAGGGTATTGGTTCTGGTTAATTAATTGAAATTTATTTCGTTCGATGTTCTGTTGAAATTTTTAGTAATTGATGCCATGTGTTAATGAGCCGTCGGAAGTGTTTCGCAAGTTTTCACAAGGTTGGCGTGTTTATTTAGTAGGATGCATGTTGTTGGTTATTAATGACATAGGTGATGAAATCAATTTGCAAATCAAATACACTGCTTATGTGTATTGTCGGTTAGCATGCATGATGGTGTGTTGTGTCTGTCGTTGATAATAGAGTAAAGAAATTTTGAGGTGGTCAGCTGTATGCTTAGGTTTGTGATTTAGTTGGTGATAGACTTGTACCTAGCGGTACAAGTGCACTTGTGGGAATAAATTATTATCATATCTTTTGTGTTTTATTAGCATTGATTAGCAGGTTGTGTGGTACCGATGTGGTGTATTTGTGGCATGCATGTAAGAATTTTAGTTGGGTTGTTTTTTCTTGAATTGCCTTCCATCCTGCTATATATTAACTTATGTCAGGCTTTGACAATTGAGGAGTACTTATATGTACAACTCAAGTTTGCATGCCACCTGTCATACAAATAAAAGTTATAGGGTATAGTGGGGTTATTGTATTACAGTGTTGTTTTGTTTGGGATTGTCCTTCACCTTATATTATTTATTTCAATAGAACGGAATGGGATGTCCCGCATGCTCATATGGTGGTGTGTAGAAGTAAACTTACTGTCCTCTCAAAATAAAAATTTCTGCAGAATTCGGTTAAATTTACAGGACCTGCCCCTTTCATTTAATTTCTTTTATTTGGAGTGAATGGCGCTAAATATTTCTAAAACTTGTAGGACTAGACTCATTTCTATACTCTCCTAAGTGCGAAAATACTTTTAAATTTGTAGATGTAAAATTTTAGTCATGCCCAATTTAAATATTGAGTTTCCAAAATACTATGTAAACTTCCCTTTATAAAATTTGGGGTGTGACATAATCTGACCCTCTGGTGAGATGCAACTTGTCATAATTAAGAGGCTGCCCCTTGGCATCCACACTCTTCACACTAGTGTAGTATTATTGTTGTTAAACCAATTACCACCATAATCGTGTTAGCATTTAATGGGAGGGTTTGCCAATCAAGATTTAATCCACCCTTTGGAGAACCATGTGAGCAGCAATCATATGCACTGGTTTGCATCAATAGGTTTACTAATGCAGTATGTGAGGACACTAATATTCCTGTAAACAAAACACTGCTAGATGCTTATTGCTACGGCCTTCGTTTTGGAGTGTGTGAAGATTGCTTCGTTAATAAGACAGTGAATACGAGGATCAAGTCGACGAAGTTTTCTGGGACCGTGTATACACCCTAAGCAAATCAATTAATCATACAGAGTTTGGGTATAAAAAAATCATTTGCATAAGCAGATACTGATTTGCCTTAGGCGTTTAATTTGAAACAACATAATATAAGAATACGCACATTGGTCACAAATTATAACGCATGACAACAAATCCATATGTGATAACAAATGAACTTGCTTGCACGCTAACTATTAATTGGTGGTTCAGTTTCTCAAAGAATGGCACTATGGTTTAGTTTCTCAAAGAATGGCACTAGTTTACTCAGACAAATTAAAGCAACACAACGGGACATCGGCAAGACAACATAATTAGTCAAAAACAACATTATAATTAGTCATGTTTTATGCTCAATATCAGAGTGGCTTTGTCCATATTCATAATGCGCACAAGTTAATATATGTTGCAAGTGAGGGTTAAATTTTGTAATTGAGGCATATGATTATGCTTTGCAATTCAAGCAACAAATATTTAAAACAGAGATTGCATTCAATATCAGCATTGTAAATTGCCTGTCCAATGCAAAAGTAATCCATCAAACAAATTAATTGAATTTTCTAATAATGAAAGAGAAAAAAGCACCCAAATCTACCAAAACAGTTGACAACAGAACATAGATAAAGATATAACACCTGAAGGGAGATAGTTCATCAGGTTGCTGAGAAATATCCTTGTAAATTCCTATTGAAGACTGGGCAGCAAATTCCAACGAGTGCAGCAACAAGAAGCAAATCTGAACAGACAAACTATAAAGTCACAAAACAAAGTGAGAAAAAAAAAAAGAAAAAGAGATAAGGCACAAAAGAGGGGAGACACAAGGACCAAACCAAGCCATACCTGCAGCGAACAGTGAACCAAAGAACTGACCCAACGTAGCACCAGCGCCAATAAAGCCAAACAATCTCGTACTTAACCAAATTCAGCGGATTTATAGTGTGCATATCAATAATGACCTCAGAATAAGATTAAGCATCTAACAATTAACAATTAAGAAAAGCCATACACTTAGTAGACTAGTCAGTAGAGAAAACATCATTAAACCACAACATGTCATGTATCGTACTGATTAAATGATATCAAAGAGAAGAGAGGTGGAGTAAATTTTGATAGGCAAAGTAGGTGATCACCTCTGTGTACTTCCCTAGTTTTTAGTGATCAAAGAACATAGAAGTTTCCATGAGTAATTAGATCGGGCAACATTTTTTTAATAGGGAAGAATAGTTTCAGCAACATTTTTTTTGATATTGATGGTGAAGGGTTTGAGAAATCGATTGGATATTGTTAAGAATGAAGAACATACCTAGTGAAACTAATTGGATTTGCAGAGATGAAACCTAGTATGAAGATAAGTAAAGGACTCACAAACAGATATAGCCTTGATATTATGGTGAATCTAGAGAGTTGAGATCGTTAATCGTAAGTTTTATGTTCTTATTGATGGAATTGGCAGAGAAGAATCAGATGATTTGCAAGGATTTACAACATATAGAGCCTGCAATGATACTTATCAATGTACTTGTGGTTCATTATCACCCAAAACAAGCAAGAAAAACTTTTTTACCCCCGTTGACACCCCTGTTAACTACAGTTTGACCTCTCACAAACGTGTGGTTCATTATCACCCAAAATGCATACACTCTATAAGCAGTTAAAAAAATGATACTTATCAATGTACTTGTGGATCTACCAAAAACTATAACAATCCGAATTTGCAGCTCCCCATACGATTCTACGGAGTACATACAGAGCTATGCCACAGTCAATTATCATATTTTTGGTCCAAACGTTTTCAAGAGGGATCAGTCGATGTATTCCTATTTGTTCCAACACTAATTTCTCTGATGTATTCTCTGATTCCTAAACAGTTCTTCTATAATAAGTGTCAATTGAAGAAAATGTTCTGCTAATGTAAGAAAACCATGTCAACAACCAACAAGTAACATTTGCTAGATTTCCTGTTCTTTTAGAACCCAGTAACGTTTTGATTACGTTCTGCAGGGTAGAAAGGAAAACAATCAATGCAAACCTGGAATCGAACGAAACAACCCTAAATTAAGAATTTGGGGAAGAAAAAACCCTAAAAATTAAGGGGGGAAATTGGCAATAAAAAAACGAACGAAACAACCCTAAATTAAGATTTGGGGAAGAAGAAACCCTAAAAATTCAGGGGCAAAATTGGGGAAAATTGAAAGGAACGAAACAACCCTAAATTAAGATTTGAGAAAGAAAAAACCCTAAAAATTTAGGGGCAAAATTGAAAAAAAAAATTTGGACCATTTCTCGATTTATGCGTGTCATCCTTGCGCAGGGGCCATGCTAATCTTCTCTGTATCGTTCCAATTTTATCGGATGTCCCCGAAGGGACGAACATTCATACAAGCTTGAACCTTATAAACTTGTTTATGACATTGAACTCTACCAATGTGGGATAGAAACCACTCTCTGGGCTTCAATTGTTGGGCTGAATTAAGTTTTTGGGTTGGGTTGTTTGGTGGGCTTTTGATTTGTTCCTATATTCCTTAATATTGGAACCATGATTATATCCTAGAAATTTGGTAATATTTTTACTACTATTTTTTTATACTATTTTATTTTATTATTATTATTATTATTATTATTTATCATCATACTTTTTTTTAAAGATAATTTTTAAAGTAATTTAAAATATAATTTTATATGAATCGGTATAGATATATTCTATGCAAGATAACCGATAAATTGGTTAAAGTGACAACATTAATTTTCTTGAATATTATTCCTAATTCGTGATTATTTGTAACTTTCTTATAATTAAAAAGTAGGGAAATTTTTAATAATGCCACTTTTAATGCATTTTTTTAAGATGTCACTCACAATAATATTTTTTTTTAAAATGCCACTTTTTAAATTTTTTGGATCCAAATGCCCCTTCACTCACATAAAGTCAATTATCTCTTCTCTCACTATTATTCATTTTGCCTCATTCTCTCTTCTCACTCTATCATTCTTCTTCAAAAATTTTATAGATTTAGAAGGTAACCATACGAGGGCCGTACAGTTGATCGTATATAAAAATTCGTGTACATGGTTATACAGTTGGTCGCACAAAAGGTTGTGTACAGGATCGCACAAAAAGTCGCGTGATATTGTACGACCTTTCTTGCGACTGTTTGTGTGACCAAATTATGCGACTATATGTTTCTGCCTATAGTCGCACAAGATGTGGCAAGGTCGCATATAGGGTCGCACATAAGGTCGCGTAGAATGGGCGTGTGCTGTCTCGTAAGCAGTTGCATAATTGGTTTCACAAAAAGTTGCTTATACTTGAAGCATAGAGTCGCACAATAGGTCGCACAAACAATCGCAAATAGGGTCGCTAATGTGGTTAAAGGGTATTTGGGTAAAAAAAAATTAAAAAATAGCTATTCAAAAAAAATATATTGTAGGTGGCATTTTAAAAAAAAATTATTGAAAGTGACATTCTTGTAAATTTTTCAAAAAAAATACAAATAATTACAAGAGTATATTTTATATATGTATAATAAAATTTGTTCCTAATAATAAATAAAAAAGTAAGAAAAAATTATTAAATATATATTATTAAAAAATTTAAAAAGTTATTTTCGGTGGATTTATCGATCAAATCAACACGACTTTCGAGATTAGCAAAAATGAAAGAAGAGTGTATATTAGGTGCACCCGGTTGCATGGGTGCACCCATATGTGTATACCTTTTTATTCTATTTTGTATACATGTTATTCTCTTTTGTATAAGTGTTTTATAATAATTGTATACTTTTTTCCCACTAAATTTTTCATTAAAAAAACTAACATTCATATGTGTAACTTTTTATTCAATAGTGTATACATGTATTTTAATAATTGTATATTTTTTTACACTCAATTTTTCATTAAAAAATTAACAATTAAATTGTATACATTTTTACTCATAATTGTATATTGTTTATATTTGTATGTGGGTGCACACGAAGCTTCGTGTGCACCTGGGTGCACACTATATTTAGCCATGAAAGAATCCTTATTTCTGAACAAAATTTCAAATACCAAAATCACAAGTAGAAAAACTCTAAATTCAAAATAAAATTGGGGTTAAATAGCAAGAAATGCACGAAACAACCCTAAATTAAGAAAACTGGAAGAAAAAACCCTAAAAAATTAGAAGGAAATTGCAAAAAAATTAAATAATTTCTCGATTTATGCATGCACGAAACAATCCTAAATTAAGAAAATTGAGAAAGAAAAAACTTTAAAGAATCAAGGGGGGAAATTACGAAAAAAAATTGGATTATTTCTCAATTTATGCATCTCATCCTTGTGTGCAGGGCATGCTAATTTTGTCGGTATCATTCCAACGTGTGGTGTTGGAAAATATAAGGTTGTTTGTAAAATTAAGCTACACCAATGTGGGATAAATCAAGATATATACTTTGCGGGCTTTTCTTATTGGACCGAATAAAGTTTTGAGTTCGTGGGCTCAAACTTTCTTCTTCTTTTATTCTTGAACATTAAAGTTTCTTTTATAACTGTTGGTTATAGTTTTGAAAATTAGTTATAGTTAATAATATTAATCCCTTAATTTTTAGGCAAATTATTGTATGGAATCATGAATTCCATGAAACGATTTTTGTCTTTTTTTTATTTTGTATTTTTCTGTAATTTATGAACTATTTCATATGAGTTTAATATCCACCATTGTTAGAGTTTAGTATTATAAATATCAAATGTATAAATTGTAATTAAAAATAAAAAAATGACAAAAATCCACATTACACTAGTTCAATGAGATAATATTATGTTTATAACTATTGAATAATATAAATATTTTACTTAGAGTTTATTATAAATATCAATAATTAACAATAAATAAATAAAAAAAGATGATGAGCACAAAAATCCACATAACACTAGCTCAAATGTACACAAAATACTTATATGGATAAACTGATGCACAATTATGCATAAGATGGAAGATAAGCACAAGGATCTAAACTGGCTCAAATGTATACAAATACTTACATGGATAAACTCATGCACAATTATGCATAAGATGGAAGATAAGCACAAGTATCTAAACTGTAAAGTGATTTAAATGTTGCATAAGAATAAGACACTATCTATCAAGATGCCAAAGTAAGGGGTTTATTACTACACAGAAAAAGTAGAAACAAGTAATCATTGCTGATTTTCATATAATGGTAATATCCACCCTTCTTTAAATTGGTCTGGTTAATCTCACCAGCTGTGTACACAAGATCATACCAGAGGCATCTAACTAAAAGTCAAGAAAATTGCAGTAAGCAGAATTAAGAAATTTGAATTCCTCCATAAGCTTCTTAGAAAACTGATCACACAGGAACTTGTATGATTCTAGGCACTTTTTCATCCATTTCACTGACATTGTTGGAGGGATTGGGGTGAAATTTTTTCGAGTGTTTTGTGTTAATTTATATGAGGTGAATTTCCAATATGAAAATTAATTAAAAAATATAAAATAGAGCGTAATTCTCGTTGTTAATGATAGCATTCTTCAGGAAACAACAACGGTGATACATTTTCTGCTGTATTTTGCACCAGTTTTTTTTTTTTTTCTTAAAATCTTATGTTGATATACTTTATAGTTTTGTAAAGGTTTTATAGTAAATTGTAGTAATTAAATTTTTTAAATTTTGGCATTTAAATGTAGTGATAAAGTTGTATTCCATAAGTTCCTTCTTTCGTATTAATTTTGTGGAACCCTATTCTAAAATCATAGAATTTTAAAGAGCATTAGAATCACAAAAAAGACAGGAGTCGAATAGCATTACTAGAGAGGAAATACAACCATTCATATATATATGCTACACTATATACTATGTTGTTATTGATGGGTAGTAGATTAATAGGAAGAAAAGTATTGGAGGAAAAGGTGGGCCATGATCTTGCCCAATATAATTTGGCTCTCTGTGGTAAGATGCACTTCATCCTGTAATAAAGGCAGCCCCTTAGCATCCACAGTCTTCACACCAGGATAGTTGCAACTCAGTTGAAATTTTCTCACTAAACTATCTGGTGTGTTTGGTTTCTCATCTATTGCACACGGCACCAACCCATCGTTCCAAAATCGGGTTTGTTGGGCGAATGGCATTCCCGGGCCAGCACCATTTGTCTTGTTACCCGTATCAATATCCCTATGGAGGGGGTCTCTGGCTTCCTCCCACTCTAACTTAGCGTTGAAGAGGAGGATGCTAGGGTGGGGCAAGCATTCCGGGGGAGTATTGGTGACGTTTATTACTCTGGCCGGCGAGGAGAAAAATGTTTTGGGGGACGGAGGGAGCTGGGACACACATGCGAGTCATGCTTAGTTGCTTACGCTGATGATCAGTAGAAAAAGAAGATCAGGAGTAGAGATTTCATCTTCAATGTATATTAGTAAACTTAGTTAAAAAAGGATTATTGTTTGTGATTAATGAAATGGATTAGACTTATTTATAGACCAATGGTAGCTTCATATTAATTAATATGTCGGCATGGCCTAACTTTGTCTTATGTGGTTGGCTTGTTTACTTCATAATTCACTGTAACCTAACTGTAATCAATTCTTACTGTAACCTAATTTCAGTTCATTACATGAATGGTGCATGCAATCATTTTTTTAAGTTAGTTTCTTATATCTTTTTTATAAATTATATTTTGAATCTGCGTAAGAATACCATATAAATTGGGAAAATAGTAATTAATTCCACAACCAAACTTCATGTTCAATTCCCTGAATTTCTGTCCCTGCATTTTCACATAATGTATATTAATATTATCAAGGCTCATTTATAACTTTTTAAATTAGTGACATCATTTTACTCCTTACCAATTTAAAATTAAGAAAATTAAAATATTTGCCTGTAAACTGTGGTCTGGTATAGCTTTATTTTAGGACATAATTTAGGCAAGTATTCTGGTGATAATAATAATAATAATAGAAAATACATATCTATAGTCTAATGGAAATTATCAAAATATTTTTAAACTGGTTAACATTTTAGATTTTAAGCTTCATAATTTATTTCTTAAATTCTATTAAATATCAACTAAATTATTGTTCAAAGATCTTTGCTGCTGGTCCAAAAATTAGTCTCCATAATATTTTTAAAAGAATGTAAATACAGCAAAATATAGTATTTAATTAATTATTATGAAATCGATTATCAACAACCATTTAAAGCACAATCATAACCTAGTAATTGACTCTTTACTTCACAATATATTTATAAAATTAACCATTTTCCTTTAAATGTAAATTGATTTTAATGAATTTTATTTGAAATGAAGGTTGGGATAGACAGATGATTGTTTGCAATGCCCATCATTCTTTTACAATCTCTGTACACCAAAGGGTGAAGTTAAAATCATATAAAGTTGATTTTTTTTTTTTCTAATTTACTACAAAAGTTGAGAATGTCTCTGCATTGTCTAATCTAAAAACTCCCAAATGATATTTAAATCTAGAAATATAGATATCATACTCATAAAAATGAATATTTTCCACAAGATTATAGATATGCATGGCCAGAAATTTGACAAATTAAAGTAGGATTATTTATCACAGACTCTTCATGCCTTCAAATAAGGCAATAATCAATACTATACATAATTAACATCAGTATAACCCTAACAAAAATAATCATCAAGGATTTTTCATATATATGATATGAGGAAATATAGATTGTCAATTATATAAAAAAATGGGAGATATAAGAGGGTTGATGAAGAATTGTAACACCAAAATGTAAGGAACATCGATAAAAGAGCTCTAACTTACAGTGAGGAGTTGGATGTAGATACAGGAGTTCAAGGTGGCCTGGATTTGACTCAGTATCCTTTTTTTGAATGGGAAGGTATTGCGTGCTTGTGCGGCTCTCATGCTTTTCTTATCTCTCTTCATTCCGACCCGACCCGGTAATTTTTAATTTCGGATCATTTATTTATTAGTGTTTATTAAAAGAACCCCATTTTGTAACCTAAAACTTCTCCCCTGCTCATTCTTTACTCTCTACATTCGCAATTCTCCCTCTCTCTCTTCCATTTCAGAAACTTGAGATTTGTGTTTGATTTTTGTGAATCAATCTGAGTTTCTTCGTTTTCTTCATTTTTGGGTGTATGGAATTTGAAGTTTGAGGGTTGTGCAGCGGCGGGCAATACGGCGGCGTCGGATGCGACATCTCCTGTTCAATCGTGGTATTATTTTCTTCTATTTGCTTGTAATTGGTATTGTTTCACTTTTCTTTTCTTTTGGTGTTCTATGAATCGCACTGTTGATGTTGAGGAACAGCTGTACATATGGATGTCCAATAAAAAGTACTCCATGTGACTTGTATATTCTTTTAGTGAGGTGAATTTTTGAATTTATGTTCATAATGAGGTGGATTGCAATGCATAATTGCATATGCTAATTTTATAGCTTGGGTTAATAAATTATAGTCCATTCTATTACTCATCTTCATTCTACTCCTTTATTTGACTCTGCTGTCCACTCTTGTAAATAATTGATAATCAGCAACATGAAGTTGTAAAAATAATAATCAAACTAAATAAGGAGTGTCAAGGGGCATGATTTTACTCTTGTATGAATGCAGTGAAGATCACTTTTAATTTTTTACAAGTAAAAGGAATTGTTACACACACTGAGCATGAGAAACTGTAATTTTTTTTTAAAATTATATTTATGGAACCTGGCTTGTTGTTTATGATTTTCAAGAAAATTTGGATATTTATTAATTGACATTTTACAGTAAAAGTTTAAGCATGGTGCTGTAACTTCTCTTGCTTAGAATCTAAATAGCTATGATTCTGAAAGTCAAGTTTTAGAAAAAAATTAATTTAAATGCATAAATAAGCTACTTTTAGCTGGGAAGATGTCCTGAAAACAGAGGTAATAGCTTAAAGTAAAAGTTATTGGACCAAAAGGGAAGTGTGTTGAACCCAAAAAAGAAAGGGGGTGCAAAAGAAGATTGCATAACTACTGTGCAAAGAAAAACATTTTCAAGATGATTCTATCTTGCACAAGTCCATCAATTTCCCACGCAATTGCTCCATACTATATGTGAATTCTTCTACCTTTCCAGACATCCTTCTAATATCTCGATGGATCTCATAATTCTTCTCTTATCTTGAGAATTAGGTTACTTGCAATCTGAGTATTTTATTACCATTGACCTAATTGAGTTCACATGGTCCAAGGTCTCTTGGGATCATTCATTCATTCTAACTGAGATGCATTCTTTTCCTATATTTTTTTCTGTAGAACATGGCATGGAGCTTAAGCTTGCAGTAGGTACAATGCATATATCTCTCCAAAGAAGAGCTTAACTCTGCAATTGAGCTTACTTATTGATGAATTTCGGCTAGATCATTTAATTGGGTAATTTTACTGATATAATTTTTAATTTTCATTATGTTGCTGGCAATAATTTATGCATAGTGCAGATTTCAAGTAATGAATTGGTGAGAATGTAGTTACATTTTTTATTATTTTTTGCTCTAGTTAGATTTTACTACCTGAAGCAGTTTGTTAAATTTGGCGAATGGATTTAGCATCATTTTGCACTCTCATAAGGTTGAGAAACTCTTTATAAAAGAACATGATTTTAAACTACGAGGAAGTCTTATGATGTATCCATTATAACAACTGATATGCTGAATTCTTTGTAGTGACTGGATTTTAGAAAAAAAAGAATCTCTTTTCATGATAATATTTTACAGTTCTTCATATTTGATCATTTTTGCTTCTCCAAGCAGCGTTCAGCGAGCAATCCTATTTAAGAGAATTAACATGTTAGCAGCTGCTCAAATTCGCCCCATTATTAATGTCACTAACAGGTTCCTTTTATTACATCTTTATTCGAGTTAAAGCGCACAATCTATCTAGATATATATTTATGATTTCGTTTTATCTCACATTTCTAACAAATTGCAGAGGTGGCTATATCAGATTAAGTTGTCCAGCAAAATATTTGTCTTTTCACTTCGGACACCATTCAGGGAAGGTTGACTTTGTGGAAAGAGCTAAAACTTGTAATCATTCATCCCCTGCTCAACGAAGGAAGCTTTTCGTTCTAAATACAGATGATGGTCATCCAAGTCCCTCGGTGTCTGAAGAAGAAGAAAGTGAAGTTTCTGAATTGAATGACGAAACAAGTGATTTCCTGAGTAAATGGTCACCTCCAAGGTACCTGTGGAGAGGATTATCAGGTCTTATTCTGGCAGGACAGGTGATTATGAGGACCATTAGGGGTAAAATCCACTGGAAAAACACTCTCCAGCAGCTTGAGAGAGTCGGACCTAAATCAGTTGGTGTTTGTCTCTTGACATCTGCTTTTGTTGGTATGGCCTTCACTATCCAATTCGTAAGGGAATTTACAAGATTAGGTCTAAACAGATCAGTTGGTGGCGTTCTAGCGCTTGCCTTTTCACGGGAACTAAGTCCAGTAGTCACATCAATAGTAGTGGCTGGCCGTATAGGAAGTGCCTTTGCTGCAGAATTAGGCACAATGCAAGTTTCCGAGCAGACAGACACATTGAGAGTTCTGGGTACAAATCCAGTTGATTATCTAGTGACACCAAGAGTGCTAGCTTCTTGTATCGCCCTCCCCTTCTTAACTCTAATGTGTTTTACAGTAGGGATGGCGTCGAGTGCCCTCCTAGCTGATGGGGTTTACGGTATCAACATCAATATAATCTTGGATTCTGCACAAAGGGCTCTCAAGTCATGGGATATAATCAGTGCAATGCTCAAGTCGGGAGTTTTTGGCATTATAATATCCACCGTGAGCTGTGCGTGGGGTGTCACCACTTTGGGAGGCGCTAAAGGTGTTGGCGAGTCGACTACATCAGCTGTGGTGGTATCGCTCGTCGGAATCTTTATCGCAGATTTTGCTCTCTCTTATTGCTTTTTTCAGGGAGCTGGAGACGCCTTGAAGAACTGTGTATGATTACTGATGAACCCAGGGATCTATCAGTCTTTTTAGTTTAGAGTTTTGGCTGAATGCACACATACAGGGAACCATTTTAACAATTGGAAATTGAAAAAAGAAAAAAAAAAAAAAAAAACCTTTTTTTGGTGAATAGTGAACAGATTCTTTTAATTGGTTGGATATGCGACAATGAAAGCTTAAAATCGAATATCCGTTTACTTTTCTTTACATGATGCAACACGGACATTTATATTAGTTAATGTCTTAATGATGTGATGTGATGTGATGTGATGTGAATCTATGATGCCTTTGAAAATAAGAAAATTAAACCAAACACACTTTGAGATTCTCCCATTATTTATTTCACAACCGTATTTCACATTAGTGATGCCAAACACATTATTAGCTGGAAGTAAATCTCTACATGCACCAAATCTGGTAATCAAAGTTTGTAATAAAATTTTATACCTTAAATTTACACTCGATGTATAAAGATGTCAATGAGTCAGGACGGGTCGAATAATTGAATAACTTTCTTTTATCATGTGCGGGACGAGACAACTCCACCCAATTTCAACTTATTTTGTTTATTTATATTTTAATTATTTATACATACTAGTATTAGAGAATATGCTTATAACAACATTAATTTTGACACACTTTTAAAAAATGTCTTCATAGGTATTAATAGAAATGTCTTTATAGGTGTTCTATTAATATACGAAGTTATAAAAGACCAATAACCACACTATTATAATCTATTAATACACTTTATAGCTATACTTATCATAATATTTATTAATACACTTTATAATAAATATATTACTAATATAATTCGTATTAATACACTAGCTGTAGTTTAAACAACTAAAAATATATTTTAAATGCAAAAAATATAAATAACAAGTTTAATATTATGGTAAAACAAACAAACGTAATTTAATATAATTAATGAGTTTAATCCAAAATTTTATCTTAATATAATTAATTAACAAATAAAACATTATGGAAAGTATAATTAAAGTAATTATATGCATGAAAATTAAATTAAATAATTTATTTAATTATTAATTATATAATTAATTAATATTTCATATTATTCTACAGTATAAAAGAATTAAATAAAAATTATTATATAACTAAAAATAATATTAGTATATAAATTAAAGTTAATTAATTATAAAAATAATGTTTTCTTTCACGTGTACATACACTTACTACGTAATAATTAATTTAAAAATATAAATTCTTCCAACTATATTAGAGATTAGAGATTACTCCATACACACCTTCCTACGGCCGCAATCTCCCTACAAAAATCTTGAAACCAAATCAATCTTAAAACGTCTATTCACCCAACTTGTGGGAATCTCCGATATTATGTTCAAAATATTCATTTTATAATTAGTAATAAGATAATAATTTTTATTTCTAATCAGAGCGTGATGCTACGTCGTTCGATACTTTATTATAATTTCCAGTGAATTTACAAATACAGAAAAATGCCCTAATTGACATTTGGATCCGACGCCATGAAAGGCAGTTGAGCTTGGTTTAAGCTCAGCCTCACTACTCTCACAGGGCTGTAATCGTCGGGGTTTTCTCTTGATTATTTACGATCAATCGGTAAATATCTCCTTCCTCTGCTTCAATCCCTTTTTGGTTTATTAATCTTATAATTGTTTGATGTTTAGTTGGTTTATATGTCTGCCAATTCAATGCTTTCTAATGCCATGGATTTCAGGCTTTTTTGAGTATCATCACTTTTTTGGGTATTTGGGATCGGATTTGGGCTAGATTTTTTTTTTTTTTTTTTGTGTGTGTTTGATTATTGGGTTCAAGTTTATGAATGGTTTCTCTGAAGATGTCGGTGATGTTCGGATCTAAGTTATTTGAGTGACTTGTGTTTAGAATAAGGTTACTCTCTGTGTGAGGATGTATTTCCATTGATCCTTTGTTTACTGAGTTTGCATGGTCCATGTCTCTTGGGATCATCCTAAGTGAGATTCATTTTTTCCTAATATGGAGAAGTTTGATTCTTGATGGATTCCAATTCTTATATTAGCTCTTACAAAGTGCAAGTGAGATATCTATTCGAATGTGCTAATGACTTTCTACTAGTTATATGCTTATTGAAATTAATTTGCTTGACTGTTTCTTGTTTTTTGATAGACTGATCTTTTTTCATGTTTTTTTGAACTGGATCCCTGATGGTGTATCTTTTTTCCTTCTCTGTTGCTTTGGCCACTTAGGAGCTGGATCCTTGATGTGGATGTGAAACGTTGTCTCTCTGTCATCCTAGCTAGCTGCAAGATGTGGAATTGTGCATCCAATTATATAGCTGGGAGTATTGGGCTTAAGAATGATGTTTGTAAGCGTGCCCAAGATTCGCTGAATTGCTCGGATGATGAAGCTTCTTCCACCACTAGCAGAGAGGAAGGCCTGGAATGCCCTATATGCTGGGAATCATTTAACCTTGTCGAAAACATACCCTACGTTTTGTGGTGTGGACACACATTGTGTAAGAACTGCATCCTAGGACTGCAATGGGCCGTTGTGAAGTTTCCTACATTGCCTCTCCAACTCCCGCTCTTCATATCATGCCCCTGGTGCAATCTCTTATCACTTCGTTTGGTATATAGGGGGAACCTGAGATTCCCCCGTAAAAATTTCTTCCTTCTTTGGATGCTCGAGAGCATGAATGGTGACAGAGTGAAGTCCCATTCCTCCATCTGTGGAGACCATCAGACAGACAGTCCATCAAGCATGAAAACACCTGGAAGCTTTGTGGGCCATAATCTCAGGAGGGGGCAATACATTCACCATTCTGAACCGTCAGACTCGAGTCATGATGATAATCACTTCAATACTTATCATGTTATTGAGAGATTGCATCTGTCTATCAAGAAGTCCCTTGTTTTCTTCGTTCATTTGACAGCGAAGTTCCCACTGGTCATGATCTTTCTTCTCATCATTTTATATGCAATACCTGCCAGTGCAGCCATCTTGGCCTTGTACATACTCATTACAGTTGTCTTTGCTCTTCCGTCGTTCCTTATTCTATACTTTGCATACCCGAGTTTGGATTGGCTAGTGAGGGAGATCATCACATAATTTTGTTTCTTCTCACCTTCCCGGCTGCTCCTTGAACTCGATCTGCGCATCACCAGATCGTTGGAGAATGTCTTCACGATTCGTCGACGAAATTTCACATATTTTCAACTCTGTGATAAGGTCGCTATGCTTATTGTATTGAGCACGCCTCAGTAATATAGCAAGAATATTGCTTTCTGTGTATAGCTGTTGCATTATCAAAGGATGTTTGCTTCTATTATTATGATTATTTTTTTTCCCATCTTTTTTCAACTTTTATTTATTGTTTATTTTCAATTAAATTTGATCATAATAGTAAGCATAATTGCATCAATGAGTTTCGCCATACAGATAGATAATTTAAAATGATACCTAATTGATAAAAAGTTATGATGGTTCGTTGAATTAAACTAATTTATCGTATAAATTAAAAACGTAATAGTAATATTTTACTAAAAATCGATGAGAAAAGAAAATGTAAAAACGGTATCACACGGTCTCATAAGTGTATAATGAATAATCTCCCGCGCACACACTTATTATAATAGCCCTGTTTTTGTTTGAGAGAAGATTGGTTTGTTCCATCCCTTTGTGGCCAACCACAACAGGGAATCTAAACAATTGGGGCTAAAGCTTTCTTCACACCTTTTCTTGAATTCTATGGATCACCAGGTTTGATTTCTTCTTCTAATGCGTGGGTCTTCTGGTGGTTTGAATTACATCTGATTTGGTGGATTTCTAGGTTTGCTTTCTATGGATTGGATTTGCGAATGTGTGTTGTCTTGTTTCTCGTTCTTTGTTTCATTGATTTCTGAAAGATTGGTGATTTCAAATGCGTCGAATGCCTACATTTCTATGTGATGCAGAATCATATACTAATATGTAATTGAATTTCTTGTTGGTATTAATCCTGTTTGATTGAATGTCCAATTCATCTTATTCCACATTTCTCTTCTCCTCTCTCTCTTTTAGAGTTTACTCAATGCAAAGCATGATTTATACTTCTTCTTCGCAGGATTTTGGTGTTCCAATTTTCTTTAATGCTACATTCTAGGCAAGAACAAAGTAATGGTTTCCTGGTAACTCTTGAGGGAAAAGAGTCGAGCATTAAGAATATGAGCAAAAACGATGCTGAACCTCCCGGTTCATTAAATTGTGGAATCATTTCGCGTAGATTATCGACTGGTTCGTGTGATAATTCAACCCGGAAAAAACGTATCCCTCATTATCTTTTAGCTTCAACTGGTTCTTGCCATGATGTCTGTAAATATGGAAGAAGATGTGCATTTGAAGATAATTCAAAGGTACCTAATAGAAAGAGAGTTGCTAAACCTTCACCCAATGTGGTTAAGTCGGTAGAGAGAATAGTCTCCGGTGAGCGAAAGCTGGATGTTGAAGCCTTTCCACGCAGTGTTAAGGCATCCTCGGATGCCAAAGCTCAGTCCCTGAGATCGAATGCTTTGTCTAGTGGAAAGACTTGTTTGCCCCGTTCGCAGTCCTTGAAATCCACTTCATTGAGAACCTCAGCAATTCATATGAGGGAAGTAGTGTTGTTGCCTCGAGAATCTGGTAATGATCAAATGTCAAAAGCTGATAAAAAGACATCTGATCAATGTGTGAAGCTTCCTTCTTCTGCTGTGAAGACAAAACCGGTTAAGGCTAAATCATCGGATGGAATGGGAAGAAGAAACAGTGATGTTCAAACTGGAAGAAAGATGAGAGCATCGTCGTCCATGGCATCTGCAAACAAACCTGCAGCTTCACCTTTCTTACCTAATAAGAGTTCTCTTGGAAAGACAGCGACCGATAAGGCCACACAATCTGGAAGTGCGAAATCACTCTCTCCAGGGAAGGATCAGCATAGAATGGACAGGGTTGAGGTGGAGACATCCAGTAATCAGGTTTCTGAGAAAACATCACATGTTATCAAGATTAGAGAGCAAAACAATCTGTTTGAATCCGTCCCTGAGAACCATGGCTTTCCAGCACTTGCATCTCCATCATCACCTGCAAATCCATCTGGTAAAGGAACGAATGAGCTTGTTTATGGAAACACCACATCTATGGAGATTGGCAATGCACACCCTGCTAAGGATCACAACAAAGGGAACATACTTTCCACTCCAGCCCCACCATCTCCATCATCATCTAAGTCTTCGTCTCGTGGTAGGTCTCCATCAATGTCATCTCTTGAAGGTGACAATGAAGAATTCAAGAACATTGGCAAGGAATCAGTAAAACTCATCTCTGGAAAAAATGCAACCGTGAAGATTAGCAAGGCAACGCCTCCGAGAGGGAGTCCCAGCAGGAATTTAAGTAAGATCAAGGAGGTGAGTTCCGGAGATAAGTATAGTAGGCCTGTGAAGTTGAAGTTCAGAAGTGGAAAGATAATGGATCTTCATCAGGATAGTAATAATGACATTCCAAGAAGACTCATATTTAGGAGAATGCGATCTGGTGGTATATCTGCTTCTCACTTCAAGAAGTCACCAGAGATTTGCAGCGTTAAAGAAAATTACAAGTCATCAAGAAAGACGGGTGTGGTTGGTTCTGAATTCAAACGCCGCTCTCCCATGAGGTCATTCAAGAGCGAGAAGGGAATGAGCTATCAGCTCGATAATAACATCCCCCGGAAACTCAAATTTAGGAGGGGAAGAATCATTGGAGTCGAAGAAATAAAGGGTGATTTCAAGAGATATATCAAACTCTCTGGAGGCAAGGATGCTGCTGAAGGTGTAAATCTAAAGATTACATTAAAGCATCAAGATCTACAAGGGAAGAAAGATCCTCAATATTTGTTTAATAATGTCATTGAAGAAACAGCCACCAAATTGGTTGAGATCAGCAGGAAAAGTAAGGTTAAAGCCTTGGTGGGAGCATTTGAAACAGTTATATCTCTCCAAGAGCATAAGCCTTCTTTGCACACAGCCAGCTGATACAAAGAACAACACTACACTTGTTAGTTTCTAATGTCGAAAATATACTCTATAGTCGCCTATGTATAACTACACTCGTAATCTAATGATCTGGCCTTAACCATATCTTAAAGGCTACTCTTGCTCGTCCATAGTTTGTTAACTTCGTTGTCAAGGGAGCGAAAATTATACGAACCGTATCTTTATTAATGCTTGTCATGGAAAATAGATGTGAATTCTTTATGATCATTATGTATAAAATGTGCTGCAGAGGACTCATTCTTCATCAATACATGAAGACTATCTATTATGCTCATGCAGACGAGATGTGTATATGTATATTTTCAGTTATTACATCCCAATAATGATATTTTTACCCTTTTATAATTTATAAAATATTTTTCTTCTCACTTTAACATCTATCCAAAGAAAGTTTAGTTATGAAGAACTTCCAATTGAAATAATCTACTCACTCTTCCAAAAATCTAATTGAATTTATGTCTACTTAGTTTCTTTT
The DNA here is from genome assembly GCA_023678885.1 of Pogostemon cablin. Taxonomy (NCBI): domain Eukaryota; kingdom Viridiplantae; phylum Streptophyta; class Magnoliopsida; order Lamiales; family Lamiaceae; genus Pogostemon; species Pogostemon cablin. The sequence goes on along the minus strand of CM043001.1, from coordinate 24,742,154 downwards.
TTTTTTTTTTCCTTGTAGGAATCTGTCATTATTATTGCTATCTAAAGTGGAGTGTAAATATCAACTGTCATTGTCAACATAATGGCATGCCAGTATTAAGAAGTTAATCAATTCTTATATGCAAATGATTTGTAATATCATTATCAAATATTTTCCTATTATTGTCATTGTCACTGGTTATATGAAATGAGGAATCGAACCGAAGTGAAATATATCCGATTTTGATTCTATTTTGATCGATTCTGTAAATGCCGGTTTCAGTTTAGGTTCGAACCCTCGGTTTTTCGGTTTGAAATGACGGTTGCCATTATTTTTTGCATGTCTATCTTTTGACAGCCCACTGATATTTTAGATTATGTATTTAAGTTTAAATTTATATCTGACCTCAAGAATTTGTCTGTTGCGGGAGTTTGGTGACAGCTAGGTAGGATTAACATATACCAATCATATATTTAAATGTTTCTTGTTCTAAGATATGCAAACCCCTTCTCTTTATTATTCCATTTATAATTTGCTTCGCAAAATCTCTGTAATACAAAAATCTTCGAACTCGATTCATTTAATTCTTCTTAAATGTACCAAAATTAGTTCTAAAAATCGTAAAATCCCCGCATTTCTTTCACTTTGTAAGTTGTTTTCCCAATTTTGTACGATTCTGCAATCCCTAAATTCCTGTTTTTTCTTGTTCATATTGCTGGTTCTTGAGGACGTATGCTGAAAAAGGAGCTGGATTTGATCTAAGGTTACAATTTCTGCGTCTTTGATTTGCGTGTTTTTTCGCTTTGCTTACAAAATGAGGCTCTTTGTTCTTCACTTTAGGTAATCAGGTGGTTTAGGTTTTCAATTTTTGGAATTGTTAGGATTGTTTGTGAATGTTTCTGGTTATAATGGTTTTTTAGTTGTTTACGCTCTGTGATTGAGGGCGTGTGAGCTCGAATCAGTGTATGTTGTGTTGACATTGCATGTGAGGTTAATGTGATGAACTTCTTGTTTCTTTGTATGGATTAGATTTCTAATTCAGTACTGTTAATTATCTTTTTTTTAATTAATTATTGTTGCAAATTTTTGAACTCATATTGGTTTATTTCAATCTTGATCCTTCCCTTTTGCTTATAAATCATTTCTGTTTCTAACCATGTCATATCATAGAATAAGCTCCGATACAGTTGATCTCCAGTTGTTTCTTTGCCCACAACAAACTGAAATCAAAGTTGTATATTTTTGGTAATTTAATCAAAACTCTTTAAGATGTATACAATTGGTTACGTTTGGTGATTATTGTTGTTTTTAGCTTGCATGCTTGTGCTTGTCTGTTTTCTGACACGTGTTTGAGTATTGCCATATAGGTCTTTCTTTTCTTCTACCATTACTTGTGGGAGTGAGTATTTTTGCCACTACTAAGCTCAGCAAATTAGTCACTTAACTTAGTCTGTTAGTCATCGCCCTTGAGGATGAGTGTTAACCACATTTATGACATCTTGGTCTTGAGTTGCTTAGTGGTTTTTGAACTTTAACTTCTTTCTCTCTATATGAGGTTGGAGGAGTTCCTTGTTAAATCCTCGTGTTTGATCTTCGCTGTCCTTTAATTATAAAAAGAAGTGCAAAAATGCATATATAGATTGACTTATGTGTTGCACATATTATCAAAGAAAACTTTATATTTCCCTTAGACCTATGATATTGGATCTCAGCCTGCAGTATGTTCCCTTGTTGTTTGTAAGTCTTTTGTTGCTGGCATTTTGTTGATCTGATTATAATCAATATATTTCGATGTAGTCAATCCTTTTCAGTTTATGGTTCTTCTTGAATTGTTATGCTTCATCAAACTTGTTTAGTTGTGTGACTATTTATGCCCTCCCTGCGCTGGAAGTTTGCTTGTTGATGGTATAATCTTCATGCATTGAATAGGATATTTAAAATAATTTTTCGTTGTTCTCCAGTTTTGAGAAATGATCCTCACAAAGCAATACCGCTGCATACACTCGACAAGCTGTGCTTGTACCAAAGGCCACCTATCTGAAGAAATCATCTTCTTAGTCTTCAATCATTTGAACTGGAATCCTAAGTTGATTGCCACTCTTTCCTGTGCATGCAAATGGTTTGATGATCTAGCCAAGCGAGTTCTTTGGAAAGAATTCTGTAAAACACGAGCGCCTAAGATGATGATTGATCTCCAGTCTAGTGGAAGTCATAGCGTCGATGGGAACTGGAGAGCACTTGGTAAGATGCTCATATATTGTTCAGGATCTCAGAAGGATGGGTTGTTCAGCAGTAGTCACATTCCAGGCCATTTTGTCTATCGGACTCGGTTTTCAAGAACGTCCGGAAAGAGCTTTCTATTACCACAATGCAGAACAGATGTTCTATACGTGTCAGATCCATGTGAGCACCTCGACCAAGGGGATGATGGTGATGTAGGGTTTTTTCGTGGGATATTTAAGTCCTTTTCTACGTCTAAAGCTAGAAAACTGCTGATAAAGAGATGTGCTCCATTGCACCCAACAGAGGTGTGCCCATATTGTAAAGCAAAACTTTGGAATATGCTCGAGGCGAAGATGGTTCCTTCAAGTGCTAGTTGTCGTTTGGGTGCTTATGAAGATTGCATCGAGTATTACGTGTGCCTTAACGGCCACGTACTTGGGATTTGTACGCTCCTACCCTTGTCCGACTCTGATGAAGCATCGGAAGAGTGACGGTATGCATCTTTCAACTCCGGTTTTCGATTCTGGTTTTATATTTTCTAATGCAGTTCACATCTTTACTTCTTTGAATAGGGTTTGATGCCCTATTTAGGGCATTTTGTCCATGTTGCCACAATCATGAAAGATCTATGCTCTGTGGGGGATGCTAAGCAGGCCAAGGTTGCATCAATGTTGGGATTGTTCATATGCCATGGTATGGTATTGCAGTGGAATCTCTTTCTAAAATTATATGCTGGCTGACATTGTCAACCCTTTCGTTCTCAGCATTGATTATTGCAGAGTGTTGTTCCCATAAATCAATCCTTTTGTTACAATGTATGACCATAATGTAACTGAATTAGAATGAAGATTTGTAATACAAGCAACTTATCCTATGTTAGATGTCCTAGTCGTCAAATGACTTCCATCATGGTCTTGTGTGCATTGATTTTCCATACAGTCGCAATGAAACAAACTCAAGATAAATAATTATGAGACGATCGTGTATCAAAATTTATTACAGCCAACTTCTGGAGAATATTGTATGTACTCTTACCTACCCAGCTGAAGCTGAGGAGCGAACTCAAGGAACAGGTGAAAACGATGTTTCTTGGCTCCTGGAGTCCATGCCTGATCCTGATTCCGACTTTCTGAATACAAGCTTCTGCTGGGGCAGCTGGCCGTTCGCAAAAGCTGTGACTTCGGTGTCCACGAAGATGGTGTCCTCATCTTTGAATTCTCCTTTCAAGATTCCCTTGGCGAGCTCATTTTCAACGTACTGTTGGATCACCCGCTTCACCGGTCTTGCTCCGTAGTTTGGATCGTACCCAAGACTACCCAGAAGTTGGATTGCAGCATCGCTCACCACAACTTTCATCTTTCGATCTGATATCCTCTTCTGCACTCTTTCCAACTGTTGGAACAGTTCAAAAAATGCTCAGAAAACTAATCCACTTGCAAGTTTTAAAGGGCATGACTAATAAAGGATGGGGGGTATGATTCTAAAAGAACAATAAAAATGTACATTCTAGCTAATTCTCATTAGTTTGTCAATATTGTTATGTGAGTTAGTCTCTTGCCGAGTTTACATCATAAATCTTTGTAAATCTTGTGGTACCCTAGCAATAAATAGGGTATATAAGATTGGAATGGGGGACCATCGGGTTTACAAGGGTATGCTTGTTAGAAGAATGCAACTTGCACCTAGTTTGCCTTTCACATCACCCAAGTCTTTTTGTTATTAAGCTTAGAGAGAGAGAGAGAGAGTGGTCATGCTTGTTACATGCTAATAGGTGTTAGTGTAACATGTAAGAAAAGCTCCTTAAAATTTCATCACCAGAGAAGAAAAACTAACCTGTAATTTGACGATACTGCTGATCTGATCGCGATCGAGAGGTTGAAAAACTATGTACTCGTCCACACGATTCATGAACTCTGGACGGAATATTGATCTTGCAGCCTCCATAACTCTCCGTTTAATGGTTTCATAGGCCATTTCCTTGGGTGCATCATCATCCTCTGTGTTTAGTATGTACTGTGAACCCACATTTGATGTCATGATAATTACAGTGTTGGTGAAGCTGACAGTACGTCCCTGCGAGTCGGTTACTCTACCATCATCCAGGATTTGAAGAAACACATTGAAAACATCCGAATGAGCCTTCTCAATCTCATCAAACAAAATAACTGCATATGGCCTACGACGAACAGTCTCTGTTAACTGCCCCCCTTCTTCATATCCAACATAGCCAGGAGGAGCTCCAATCAACCGTGAGACTGCATGTTTCTCCATATATTCACTCATATCAATTCTTACAAGAGCTTCTTCCGTGTTAAATAGATAAGAAGCAAGAGCCTTAGCTAGCTCTGTCTTTCCCACACCTGTAGGACCCATGAACATAAAGCTAGCAATTGGACGATGAGGATCTGAAAGGCCTGCCCTTGATCTCTGTATAGCCTCGGCTACTGCTGTTACAGCAGGGTTTTGACCAATAACGCGTTTGTGTAGCTCTTCCTCCAAATGCAACAGCTTCTCTCTCTCTGATTGTTTAAGTTTGGAAATGGGAATTCCAGTCCATTTACTAACAATCTCGGCAATGTCATCCCCAGTAACTTCCTCTCTAAGCATCGATTTTCCAGACTTCATATACTCATCTAGTTCCTTCTCGGCAGTTTCAAGCTGACGCTGCAGTGTATTTAGGCTGCCATATTTTAATTCAGCTGCACGATTGAGGTCATACTCTCGCTCTGCCTGCTGGATCTCCAGATTTACTCTGTCAATCTGTCAAAAGTTAAGTTAGCAAAACAAACACGAATCTAATATGAGTACACTATTTGATTGACTATATTGATACTGCCAGATGATCTGGCTGGGCAACTTCCACCACATTCACTTACACGTCATTACAGACTGAGAGAAGCATATTTAACATATAGAAAGACATTGATCTACATCATGACAAACTGGTATTTCAACAATGCACCAATTTTAAGATGCCAATATTCCAAATAATCGAGCATTTACCTCTTCCTTAATAGACTGCAAGCGTGTCATGACAGATTTTTCATGTTCCCACTGCTCTGTCAGTTCAGCCTGTCTCTGCTTTAGCATAGACAGTTCTGCCTCAAGCCGATTTAATCTATCTTTCGTAGCTTTGTCAGTATCATTTTTCAGAGAGAGCCTTTCCATCTCAAGTTTGAGAACTGAACGATCGATTTCATCGAGAGCAGTTGGCTTTGAAGTGATCTCCATTTTCAGTTTAGCAGCTGCTTCGTCAACCAGGTCAATAGCTGCAATGGAGTAAGCAAATTTGGCAAGTCAATACGGAGGACTAAGTAATCTATCAGAAACTCATCAGACGAACTAGTTTTATCTTTTTTTATTCAGTGGTATCATCTATACTGTACATACAGGAAAGACAGCATCAATACTCATGCATATGATAATGTAGTCGTAACATTTTAGTGAACCACCTTTCTAAACAATATTAGCACTTTTGGGCATTAACTGTGGTTGCATTGTTTGCAAGCAGGAAATAAGTAATTATGTTAACATGGTACCCAGATAACATATGTGACAGTGATAATATTTGATAACTGAAACTTTGCACTTTCAAATATTTTTTAAAAGAAAAAGGGGTTATGCATCAAGACACTTGGTTTTGAAAGAAGATAACAATAAATAACTAGGAGTTATGTACCTTTGTCAGGAAGGAAACGCTCACTGATATAACGGTCTGATAAGATTGCAGCTTCAACAAGAGCACTGTCTGAAATACGAACACCATGGTGCAGCTCATATCTTTCACGCAGTCCACGGAGAATGGAGATAGTATCTTCTACAGTAGGTTGATCAACGTAAACTTGCTGGAACCGGCGCTCCAAGGCTGGATCTTTTTCAATGTATTTACGATACTCGTCTAAGGTTGTTGCACCAATACATCGGAGCTCACCGCGACCAAGCATGGGTTTTAAGAGGTTTCCAGCATCCATTGCACCATTAGTTGCACCTGCAATATATCAAGTACTTATATAATGATCTCAAAGAACTAGTAATGTTGAAACTGCATGCAAACTCAAAATAACATTATTTGGTAATTAGGCAGGACCATATTATACACACGTTCCTGATGTGATAGACCAACAAAAACAACATTAAATAGATTAATTACACAAGGGATGCACATACCTGCACCTACAACTGTATGAATCTCATCAATGAAAAGGACTATCTGGCCTTCTGAATCAGTAACTTCCTTAAGCACAGCCTTCAGCCTATCTTCAAATTCTCCACGGAATTTTGCACCAGCAATGAGAGCACCCATGTCAAGAGATATCAACTGCATTAAGGGGAATCTGCTTCAGTATCAGCTCTTTTAAGAGGAAAATCAAGAAAGGCCGCATAGACCACATGAGGCAGCATGGTCGATATGCACTATTCAACCATGTATCTACATTACCCACCCTGCGATTCATCAGAGCCTGAGGAACATCTCCCTGCACAATTCTTTGGGCCAGCCTGTCATCCAGAGCTTGTTAGAGCCATGAACTTGAGATAGTCATATAAAATACGTAAAGAAGAATTAAAAAAATAATAATAATAAAATAAAAGAAAGAAAGATAGAAATAACCCACTTGATTCGTATTGCTAATGAAAGACATTACTAATGTGTGGCTAATTATCAATAAGTTTTCAAATGGTTCCTTTCCTTAGTACTGCTATCTCTCACTATGAGCAGTATTTGTAACGCAATAATGATATGCACCCGTCCCCAGTTTGATTTCTTAATTAACTGATGAATAAGGACTGAAAATTTATAGTAATACAAAGACTGCTAATTTGCATTTAAGCGCCACTATAATAAAGACAAGACAGAAATGACTGCAGCTCACCCTTCCGAAATTGCAGTTTTCCCAACACCAGGCTCACCAATTAGAACAGGATTATTCTTGGTCCTCCTAGAAAGAATTTGTATGCATCTACGTATTTCATCATCTCTTCCTATAACAGGATCCAACTTTCCTGCTCTTGCCATGGCTGTTAAATCTTTTCCGTATTTTTCTAGTGCTTCATATTTTCCTTCAGGAACTGTGGAAATGTAAAGAGAAACTTTGCTTGTTAGTATATTTATTATTTAACTTAAATCCATAAGACAGACGTAGTAACAAAGATAGGATCCAAAAATAAAGAAACAAAACCACTACTCTAGTTTTATAATGCACTGCAGACAGTACATTGAGATTGCAGAGACAGAATGAAGATCTGTGAATAGTTAAGAGAAGCAAAATCAGTATGGAACTGAAAATATCAACATACTTAACTAAAATAATAATAGAATTTCAGAACTATTCAAACCTACAGATACTTATTCATCACTGTTAAAATAATACGTTGCAAAAATCTAAAAAACAATTCAATTTCGAAAACAAAATAAATGTACATTTCATCTGTCACAACTATGAATGGTTATGTAGAGCAAATAGAAAATCAATCAAAGATTTACTTGTGTGGTCAATGTTGATGTCATGCATTAAAAACCACCAAAATTAAAAAATGTGGCAAAAAGGGCTCTGAAAACTTATAATAACTAATTATTTTCAACCATTCAACTATCTTCCTTTCAAGCGGAAAAATGATGCATAACTTATGTAATAACTTTCATCAACACCCCAAAATTAACCCAGCATTTTTACAACTTTAATACAAGCAGAAAAATAGGAATTATTACCTTGGTCGGTTACTCTTTGGCGTCCCCTTACCAACTGAATGGCATCTTTAAGTTTTTTCTCAGTAAGTTGAAATTCCTTATACAGCTGCTTTCCAAACCGGCTATCTTCTACAAATCCTAGAACTAAATGCTCAACTGAAACATATGAATCATCAAACTCTTTCTTGTACTTCCTGGCTCTCTGTATCAGTGCTTCCAGGTCCCGTCCTAGCATTGATCCAGCTGGCTCGCCAAGAACCTGATTATTTCGTTAGAAAATGTCCCAAAATGTATCTTATAAAATAAATCAACACTACCTTTGGTTGGCGCTGGATATATTTTTCCGTGGAATCAAGAAGTCGGGAATTATCGACACCAGCTTTGGAGAATATACGACGAGCAAGTCCATTCTTCTGCTCCAGCAAAGCTTTCATCAAATGCTCAGTCTCCACTATCTGATGCTTATTCTCCTTCGCCATTTCCGGCGACGACACAATCGCTTGCCAAGCCATTTCGGTAAACTCCTCCTGCGTAATCTGCTATAACAACACAACACAAAACCAAAGCAATTAACAACACTCAATTTAGGTGTTTTTTTTTTATTTTAATTCACAATTCACAATTCAACTTACTCTTCCACTGGAAGCCGTGGCATCGCAGCGCACAGTGAACGAGCGCGAATTACTACTAAACCTATCAAATTTTCTAGCAAAAGACACACCATCACGCTTCAATTTCAACTTATTGTGTGCTTTCAATGCTCCTGGCTTGGCTGAGAAGTTGACAGACACCAGCGGCCGAGGAAAAGACGCGGTTGTACAAGCGGTATCGGACGACGGCACGTAAATTTGTGCGGCGGCGAAAGTCGCCGTGGAAGCCATTAAAGAGAATCAAACGAATAGGGTTTAGAGGTTGTTGGAAGGAGATTGCAGAGAGATTAGCGGTGTGGGAGGTGGATTTTAATTTGGAAATGGAGGAGTCTGGGAGGTTCGAGGGAGGCCATGTGTGATGTGAAGCAGCTAAATTAGAGCGTTCGCGATTGAGGGGATTTTGCTACGGTCACACCGGAGTGCACCGTCAAAATGGTACTGCCTCATTACCTCCATACACGTGGCCTTGCGTCATAGGCTCCTTCTCCTGGATTTATTACCGCCGATATTTAATTATTCTGATTAAAAATCTATAAAATAATTAAAGATCACAAGAGATAATATATGACCCTAATAACATTTTAAATTAGGCATAGTGAAATTCTCTGTCTTTTTATTATGTTTATTTATTGTCTCTCTAAAATTTAATGTTTGTTTCAAAGTATATTACTATTAATTTTAAAAATACTAGTAAAATGAGGTGAGGACTGCGAAAATTCCACGTAAAGATTTATTACGCAATACAATACCATTTAAATTGAGATATTTTCATGTCATTAGAAGTTGGTTTCTTCTTTCAAAAGCAATAGTCCTTGTAATATTGAGCATAGATAAGTTATAACTCACTATTAAATTAAATTAAATCCGTATAAAAATAAAATAGATACCTCCGAATTGATATCTGTTCTTTAAGCTCGAGAGATAATATTTATCTACTAAATTATGGAGTAATTAACTCAATTAAAAAAAAAGATATTATACGAAATTTGAAATTCTTGATCTGCTCTACACTGTGTCTTGTGTGAATCTTGATGTAGAGTAGCTTAACACTTGCAAAGTCGAACAGGAAGTGGTGTTTCCAGATGTTTCCAGAATCTGTATTGGTGTTTCCAGATGCTCTAAAGACAACAAATTCAGACAAAAAAATGTGGGGTTTATTCAAAGTGTGGAACCAAAGCAAAACCTTTTGTCTCAAGAAAGAAGAGATTAAGCTTCAAACTACAATTATTCTTTGTTCATTTAACAAGAGAGGTATTAATATCAACAACAATGTTTACTTGTTCAATCAATGTTTCGTTCACAGCACATATGGCAAGAGATGTCTTACGACACTTTGGTGACATATCTCATGTGCCGTGCTATCCATGGATGAATGATATACGACGAGGAAGAGAAATCTAATCCATTGAGAGTTTATGCATTGACTTGACGGTTAATTTATTTTCTATCTCCAACATGACGCTCATCCAAATCCAACAACAGGAGATTGTCGCACTAAAATATCACAAAATATCTAGAGCATGCACATACAAAATGTACACAATGATTCATCATAACGGGAGAGCAATTTAACTCGCAACAATCAATTGCCCTTTTGGTTGATATATGCGATGATTTTATTCCATAACATGAAGAAAATAATCTTTAAACAAGGACAATGTTATGCTGCACAGCTCGACAAAATATGCTAAATCTGGAAACAATGTGAGATTTATGAACACTGCAAACTTCATCTGTGCAAAACTTGTTCTAAACCTGCATTCAAGTTCATTTTCAATGGGATTCATCGACTCAAGGGCCTACCAACCTGCTCGTAACCTCATAAAATCACGCATCCGCATTTGTTCTGTTTAGGATCACTGAGCAGCGTCTTCTCTGTAACACGTAAAAGATGTTTGGTGAAAAGCAAACATGGAAAAGATTGATTGTTGTTGTAATGTTTACTATAATTAATACAAATAATAAGTAATCAAATTGTGATAAAGCACTCTATAGAAGGATATCAAACCTTTCTCCATAGGTGGTGGTTGAACAACAACATGCATGGTTGTCACCCCTCCTGGAATATCACACAACGGGCTCCTACATTCGCCCACAGTTTTGTTGTTCTCTAATATTCTTCCCCCGCTAATTAACTTGATGTCTTTCACTGTACGCGGACCATTTTGTTTCTCTGTTTGAAATAGAGCAATTACTAAAAGCAATTAGAATAGTTACAGCAGTAAGCATTAATTTTACCACTGCTATACGGCAGAGAGAATATGTGCAGAAGAACAAGTGTAGAACAGTAGACTACAAGGAAGCTAAAATTCCACTTTTCACTTAGGTTGTTAGTGCCATATTTTATAAATTGAAATCTTCCCTCCCTTAATTCCCTCGAAGTTTATAACTGTGTCCATACTATTTACTGTTTCACTACCAATGATTGCAAAATCAAGTAATTATAAGATCTCTTAGTTGCATGATATAGGATGTCAAACTGTGAACAATCTTGTATGTGCAGCACATTGTCAGATGCAACGGAATCAGGTGAATGGAGAAACATAACATTTATCATATTGGAGTCGTAATATAAGAGTCGTAATATAACTCTTACCATTGACTCCCAAACATAAAAGCAAGGTGCAATTTAGAACTGGATAAAGCCTCAAGTACTAAAACAAAGAATTTGACCAGTAACAAGATGCATCTACTATCATAATTCAAGATAGGGTTCAGCAGAATAAACCGTTAATAAGTGAAAAACAATTTTTTGGGAATCTTTATCAAATCTTAAGATCATAGAAATGCACATCCACTGAGGTCCGATGCGACCCGGTCATATCTATTCATGTATTCTGCAGATATCACCCAAAAGACTGTTTTGCATGCATAACTTAAGATATAAAACACATTTTAGGAAGGTAAAATAAATAAATAAATAAATAAATAAATAAATAAATAAATAAATAAATAAATAAATAAATAAACAAACAAAAACAAGGAAATCGCACTGAGTTCTGGCTTAGGGTTCAAGGAAATTTTGATTTAACAGAAAAACAGCAGTTCTCAATCTGAATCTTGGTTGCCTAGCGTAATCCCACCTCCACTTCAAATCCACCAGTTGATCCCAATGAATGCTGTCGTTTCTCCAGCATCGCGCTGCTCATGATGTTTGCTAGGTCATTTTCCTTTCTTAATGAATCTCATCTCAAGCACTGCACTCTTATTATATGTGCATGTTTCAATACTATATCTTCTTCGCATAGCAATAAATTTGACAGATCTTTACATAAATAGACTAGCCTATTGAGTAATTCGTCCAATAAATATCATTTTTCCTGTAAATTTTATTTTCCCATGTTCAAGCAGCATGTTAAAGAAGGTAACTATATGGCAATTCAGAAATAATGCCTACACGGTGGACACATTCCACAACTGAATAATACCTCCTATATCCAAAAAAAGCGAAAAGAACAGACATAATATTCTACAAGTACACACTATGAAGAAATTGATCACTAAACATCCAGATCAAATTCTCTAGTATATTATAGAAGAAAAGCAATGTAATATTAATCGCATTATAAGTAAACTATTGAAGTTCTAATTCCATGTAAAACTAAAAACTCTGGACCATTACCCAGTTATAGTCTAATCTGGCTTATGAGAACTCAAGGAACAGATTTTGCAGGCTACTGAATCAATGACGTAAACATTTTCCTCCAAACTATTATTATCACGACCTAAACCCCAGATCATATTTTCTCAGGGAGAATATAGTTTATTATTAATGAAAAGAACTAATTATGAGAAATTTTTGTATTCAAATTTGCAAGATCTCATGCAAAAATTTAAAAAAATTAACAGCTCTACATTGCCTCTAGGAATTGATATTAAAGTGTGCACTGTATACTCATCATGAGTATGCCATGGCTACACATTCTCATGCATAAATCTAGTTGAAAGCTTTATCAAACCTTTAGGCCATTGAGCTATGATATTCTCCTTCAGGGTCACCACACTAGTTGCAATAGGAAAGTTTTTCGGGCCAATATCCGATCCATCGAGCAGTCTAAACTTGATATTCAGTTGTTCTTGTGCTCCAGACATTTTCAAATTGCTGCCAAAAATTATAATCGCAGAAAAAACCAGGAACCTTCACTTGGCACTTGCAATAATAGTAATTTTTGCAAAATCAAAAAGCAACTCAATTATAGATATTTGCCTCTCATGGTGGTGATTCACTATGGCATCCCTTCTCCATATCTTGGCATCCAATAACCTAATTTAAGGAAATCAAATCACACTTATTTAGATTAGAAGAAAGTCAGATGGGTACAGAGATCATAAGCATCTACAGTATAATTCCCATGGAAAATCAGATGCAATAGCAGAGATTAACAAAAAAGATGATGTAAAATGGAACAGGAGACTGACAGCAGAATTTAGACCCACTTTATCTAGAAACCCTATTTCAAGATTTAACAAAAATCATTCAAATCTTTCCTTTTCCCTCATCAAAATTAATTGAACGGTCAAACCCTACAAACAATCAAAAAATTAACCAAATCCAAAACGGTTATCAAAATTCAGGAAAAAATAAAACCCACAAAAGTTCACCTCTTAACGAATGAAAAATCTTTCAAGATTAAACGCACTTGATCAAGAAACAAAAATTTGAAGAAAGAGCAAAACGAAACACAAAGTAGAAGCAACGCCTAAGGTATATTACGGAGTTTCCAAAATGTTGATATTGGGAATTTTAGACGTAATTGGATCAAATCGAAAGAAAATTTTACACTTACCGAAGTTTACTGTTTGAAAAGGCCATATTGTGGAGCAGATTACAAATGATTAAATACTTGGTGCGATAATTTTACAATAAGATTTTTGTGATATAAGATAATATTTTAATAAATAGTTATGTTTGAATGAATGAAAAGTAAGGTAAAGAATATTTATGGATAATTACATATGTATATGTAATGAATTATGTTTTTCACTTAATATAAATAGAAAAAAAGGGTTAATTTAGTAATTTAAAGAAGAAAAGTAAATAAAGTTGTTGAAATTGATAAGTCAAGTAATAATATAAGATATATTATAGTGTAAGGGACGGTTATTTGCACCCCAAAAATTACTGTATGTACCCAAAAATATATAAATTGACATAATTATCCTTATAAATCTTATATTTATTCGGTTGAAACAACCGAACAGAATATAATCAGAATTCATCTCTCTTATATGTTCGGTTGCAGCAACCTAACAGAATCAGAATTATGGTTTTGGGGGTAAACAATGGTCGGAATCTTGTCCATCTTCCCCATTAATCCCTTGGTTAAGGGATACACATGATACATTACCCTGAAGCTGAAGAATACACCTACCTCCTACCAACTTACTCCACTGCAGAGATGTGTTATACACTGTTCTCGATACTACTACTCCGATGGAGATCACGTTGAACATGATGATGGTGATCGGCGGGATCATCAAGGTCGTCCACCGAAATTCATACAGCTACGCAAACTCGTTCCCTTCTTCCTCTGCCGTCGATTTCGATGTCAGCGTGAATGAGATGTAAATTCCGGCAACGACTTTCAGCAGACCTTGGATCACGACGACAGGGTGGGCGCTGGTTCCACCGATCAGCAAGAATTGCTCGTTCCTCCACCAGACTTATCACCAATCTGGCACAAACTGGTTGATGGCAAAGAAAAATCACAATTCTGATTTTGTTCGACTGCAACAACGAACAGATAAGAGAGATGAATTCTAATTAACAACCAAACAAATATAAAATTTATAAGGATAATTATGATTCTGATTCTGTTCGGTTGCTACAACCGAACAAATCACAATTCTGATTCTGTTTGCTTGCTGCAACGGAACAGATAAGATGGATGAATTTTGATTATGTTATGTTCAGTTGTTGCAACCGAACAAATATAAGATTTATAAGAATAATTATGTTAATTTATTTATTTTTGGGGTGCATACAGTAATTTTGGGGGTGCAAATAGCCGCCCCCATAATGTATTACTATTAATGAAACTATTAATAAAATATGTATAAATATTTGGAACACCTAAGAAATAAAACTATGAACAAATTCTTGGTAGAATGATTTAAACCACTAGAAAAATCTAAACACTAGTATAAATTAAATTTTAAATTTTGATATTAAGTGAGTAGATGGCTGCTCTAATCAACTACGAATTTTTTGTATCAAAAGTAGAGATGTAAACGGGTAGGGTACTGGTTGGACAAATCCACATATTACCCGCTACCCTATTTACCTTACCCTTACCCTACCCTATTACCCTAAAATTGAACATCAGGTAGGGTATGGGTATACCCGTCGGGTATGCAGATAATTCATGGGTAAATGGGTACTCGCAATTATTATAAAATATTATATAAATATATGCCGTTTCTCAAACTTGATCAATCCTACTCGTATTGAAATTAAAAAGTTTATTTTAAGTATAAATATAAATTTGGAATTAAATAATGTACTTAAATATTATTAATTAAAAACTAAATAAATGATGTAAATACGTAATTTAAAAATTAAATAATATAATATACTCCATCCATCCCGCCTAAAGGGTTTTTTTTTGCTTTTTGGCATGTGAATTAAGGAGTATTATTATTTAATGTGTAGTGAGTAGTTGTATTAGTGGGAGTGTAGGCTCCATATTTTAATTGTATTAGAGGAGGTGTGTGGGTCTCATGTGTGCAAAAAATGAAAGATGACCCTTTGGGTGGGACGACCAAAATGACAAAAATGAACCCTTTGAGTGGGACGGAGGGAGTATATATAATTTTTTAAAGTAGGAATATAAATATATACATACATAATTAATTAAAGATTAAATAATGTAAATATGAATATATAAATATGTAATGTAATTAAAAATGTATAACATAATAGTACTACTATACATATATATATATATATATATATATATATATATATATATATATAAGCAGAATAAATCCAATCCTGGCCATCTATTTTTAAAACAAATCTCAGTCATCCATTAAAATAATTAAATATTTATTTATAATTATAACATTTTCAAATTAGGAAATAATTTAGTATCTTAAATAATTATAATTATAATCTTTTCAAATTAGGAAATAAGATTTTATTTATCAAAAATTAATAATATTAAATAGACCAATCAAATTGCAGAGATGGAAAGGCCCAAGCCCGCCAAATTTGATCATCCATTGACCAATCAAATTGCGAATTATATATGGAGCTTCCTCACCCTTCATCTATATAAGAAGTCCTCCTCCATCTCTAAGAAGATCAAAGACTTCAGAATTGTCTGACTAGTTCTTCAAATTCTTCAACGAGAATCAATTTAAGAACGGAATACATTTGGGATTCAGGTTCTAAACCGCCCGGATCAAGCGTTCTACAGTAAAAATGTTGAACGGCCTATAATCTGGGTTGAACGGCCTATAATCTGGGATTCAGATGCTAAAACTTCTAGGATTTAAGCCTGATTAAGTTAAATTTTTTCCTATAATCTGGGATTCAGGTGATAAACTTCCCGGATTTAAGCATGATTAAGTTAAAGTTTTTCCTATCCTCACCTTTCACCTATATAAGAAGCACTCCTCCATTCATTCTAGATACACCGAGAGCAAGACCAAAGGCTTCAGAGTTGTCTGAATAGTTCTTTGAATTCTTCAACGAGAATAAACTCAAGAACGGAATACATCTGGGATTTAGGTTCTAAACTGCCCAAATAAATCCAATTCTGGCTTGGTCATCTATTTCTCAAACAAATCTTAGCCACCCATTTAAATAATAAAATTAAATAATTGTAATTATAATTTTTTCAAATTAAAAATAATTAAATAATTATAATAAATCCAACCCTGACCCTGACCATGACCAAAATAATTAAATCATTATAATTATGACTTTTTCAAATTAGGACATAAGATATTATTTATTAAAAAATTAATAATATTAATCCAATCCTGACCAAGTCATCCATTAAAATAATTATTTAATTTAATATTTTTAAATGGTTTAAGGTTTAGTTCTTAAACAAAATAATTATAATTACGACTTTTCAAAAGTAGGAATAAGATATTATGTATTAAAAAACTAATAATATTAATCCTGATCAAACTATGCATTAAAATAATTATTTAATTTAATGTTTTCAAAGGGTTTAGGGTTCAAGATTTTAGGGTTGATTTTAGGGGTTTAGGGTTTAGACTTCTAGGGTTTTAGGATTTGTGGCATAATATTTCTATATGTTATTTCTTTAACAAATCTCACCCACCCAAAATAAATCCAATGATGGTTATCTATTTCTCAAACAAATCTCAGACAACCATTAAAATAATTAAATAATTATAATTATGACTTTTTCAAATTAGAAAATAAGATATTATTTAATAAAAAATTAATAATAAATTAGAAAATAAGATATTATTTATTAAAAAATTAATAATATTAAGTCAATCATGACCATCTATTTCTTAAACAAATCTCAGCCACCCACAATGTTTGTCCACAAAAAAAAAAGGTATGCATTTTTTAAGTTGAACTCAATTATATACTCCCTCTGTCGACACTAAGGGTAGTTTTTATTTTTTGGCACGTAGATTAAGGAGTATTATTATTTAATGTGTAGTGGGTAGTTGTATTAGTGGGAGTGTGGGTCCCATATTTTAATTGTATTAGTGGGTGTGCGTGGGTCCTATGTGTGTAAAAAAGAAAAGTGAACTCTTTGGGTTGGACGACCAAAATGAAAAAAATAGATTCTTTGGATGTGATGGAGTGATTATTAATTTTTCAAAACAACTTATTCTGCAATAAACATCGAATATCTACATGTTTCAGATGAAACATTCTTTTATTTATATTGTAACAAATATTGCGTTTGAAAGGGTTCGTCAATTCACTAAGATGTATAAACAATAAATGGTTCTGAATTGTGTAAATTAGTAATATAGAATATGATCCTATTATTTAGAAAAATAAAAATTTTATTATTGCATTTTAATTTGTCATATTATAAGATAATTAAAAAAAATAAATAAAGAAATAATACGACAACAAGATTCAAACCACACCAAAACCGGATGAGAGAAGTTCAAACAAATCTCAACCACCCATTAAAATAATTAAATAATTATAATTATAACTTTTTCAAATTAGGAAATAAGATATTATTAAAGCCGAATAACTGACCATCTATTTCTTAAACAAATATCAGCCACTCAATAAAATAATTATATAATTATAATTATGAATTTAGGGCCACCCATTAAAATAATTATAATTATAACTTTTTTAAATTAGGAAATAAGATATTATTAAAGCCGAATAACTGACCATCTATTTCTTAAACAAATATCAGTCACTCAATAAAATAATTATACAATTATAATTATGAATTTAAGGTCACCCTATTAAAATAATTAAATAATTATAATTATGATTTTTTCAAATTAGGAAATAAAATACTCCCTCCATCCCAAAAATACATTCGCCCTTTTCATTTTGATCCGTCCCAAGAATACATTCACCCCCTAAAAAAAAATAATACACAATATCAATAACCTTACAATACTACAATATTACAAAAATGTCACATTTTTTTACACACAATTTAGTCAAAGTCAACTATAGCATACACTTTATTCTACTCAATTACCCAAAATACTCATTCTCTTTCTTACATCACACCACAAAAAAATTACTTTTCTTAAACTTCGTGCCCAAGAATGCGCGAATGTATTCTTGGAACGGAGGGAGTATTATTAAAGCAGAATAAATACAATCATAACCATCTATTTCTTAAACAAATTCCAGACACTCATTAAAATATAAATAATTATAATTATGATTTTTTAAATAAATCTCACCCACCATTAAAATAATTAAATAATTATAATTATGACTTTTTTAAATTAAAAAATAAAATATTATTTATTAAAAAATTAATAATATTAAATATAAATACAATCCTAACCATAAAGGATTTAGGGTTTAGGATTTTGGGGTTTAGAGTTTTAGGGTTTAGGGTTCTACGGTTTATGGCATAATGTTTCCAGAGGGTAAAATCCTGACCATCTATTTCTAAAACAAATCTCAGCAAATCATTAAAATTATTAAATAATTGTAATTATGAATATTCTCACTTCATATTCAAATAAATATTATTCGGTTCAAACATCATAAAATTAAGTTAAATTGTTGTTGCCCTAAAAATGACATTCTTCGTGCAACGCACGGGTATGATGCTGTGAAGTCAATGACTCAGCAAAATGTTGGAGCTCTGGTTGTTGTTAAACCGGGGGAGCAGAGCCCATTGCTGGGATTACTAATTGTAATTATAATTTTTTCAAATTAGAAAATAATTTAATCTAGAATAAATTCAATCTTGACCATCCATTTTTTAAACAAATTTCAGTCACCTCTCAACTACCCATTAAAATAATTAAATAATTACTTCTATAATAATCAAATCCTAGCCATCTATTTCTCAAACAAATCATATAATTCAATAAATATTATTCGGTCAAAAATAAAAAAATCAAGCAAAGTTGTTGCCTTAAAACTGACACATACCGTGCAACGCACGGGTTAGCTACTAGTTATATAAATATAATACGTATAATATATAATATCGGGTAAACGGGTCGAGAATCGGGTTGGGTAAACGGGTATAAAAGGAGAACATGTACCCTACCCTTACCTGCAAAATTTTTATCGGTTCGGGTATTACCCTACCCGTTACCCGATAAAGCCTATTATACCCGTACCTATCACCTCGGGTATTCACGGATAACCTGACCCTCGGATAAAGTTGACATTCCTAATCAAAAACGTTTGATGATCAATACGCATCAGAAAAAATTATACTAATACTACACTCAAATAATTGCACAAACTACTTTATTGACAATTAATAAATTTATTTCTTTCATCGACTTTTAACTCGTATAAATAGTAGTAATATAATCATGTCATGTGAATAATCCAACTTAAACATGATGTACCATTTAAACAATAAAGAGTAATACAAAATCACTTTCGTCTAAAAAAAATGACCAAAAAAGTAATTGTAGCCTATACTGTTTCCTAAGTTAATTAGGTTAATCTAATAAAAATAAATAAAAATGAAGATATATAACCATAACAATAATATCAGAAAAATTAGAGGGGTATAAGCAACAACAAATTAGATGGAAGACAAAAAAAAAAATGTATAGGGCCAATTGGGCCGGAATGGGAGGATTACAATGGACCTGATCAGTCCGTATTCTGGGTGCACTGAAGCCGAATGCACACACGATTATTCCCTTTCCAAGCTCTAAGAAATGGGAGTGACCCCATCAAGGAGGTCAAAAAATAGTAATAATGTCCTTTGCTCTAATTTATATTTATAATTTAGATGAAAAATGCTACTTCTTTTACTTTACAAACTGAAAGAATGATTTCTGGTGCCCAAAATACCCCTCTTCCTCTTCAGCCAATGGGGGTACGCCATCTGGATTCTCTAGTCTATTGCATTGTTTCACCAGGTTTCCCACATTCTCTGTTTCTCTACACCTCCAACTATTACCCCGTTCTTTCTCCCATCATTTCACTGGGTTTATAGCACCCATAATAAAAACTACTCCAACACATGGCAATTCCGGATAAAATCATTAGAGTAGTTTACGTACTTGGTCCAGAACGGTCGCAGGTGCTCGAAACCGATCTCCAACCAAGGTTTCGACTGGCCGTTGTAGTGAATCACCGCCGCCTTTTTCACATTTTCCACGCTGGTCTTATTCTGATAACCCAATCCAAGCAAGTGCCATGAGGGGTCGATCGGGTGTACGTGACCCCTGAACGCAATCAGAGCAGGAGGAAGAGTTCCGAGTTTCCATATTGTCAAGTTTGATTTCAGATTCTGCCAAAAGAAACATATAGTATCATTATCAGGCATTCCACACAATCACTAGTAATTGCAAAGTTCAACAAGGACAATGTGAAATGTAGAGGACCCCAAATGGAATTGGAGAAAACTGAAAACCAATCGCACGACCAGTTTCAGTATGAAGATATCCACAAAGAATCTAAACTTTGATTGGCACAGGTTGGTAGAAATCAGGAAATGACCACAAGTAATGGAAAGATGGTGAGACTTTTTCTGGAGTTTCTGAACTAAATCACCGACTGAAAATAAACGAAAGGGAGTTAGGTGACATACCTCCTTAAGCCAGGCATGATACGTGTCTCTTATATTTGTCCTTCTCCATGCTTGCAAGTCAAAGATATTCATCCCGTATGCCCATGCACATTCATCTGGATTCAAGTTTTTCGCTACAAGGGGATGTGAGAAGTTGAAATAGTTCCTAAAATGCTTAGACATAACCCACTCATCTTCACCTTTACAAGTTTCTACAGCTCCATTAACTTTTCCATTAAGGTCGATTTCCCAGAGAGGACTCAAATCACGTTGAATTACAATGTCATCATCCAAGAAAACCACCTTGTCAAGGTTTGGGAATAGCTGTAGAACATAACAAACTATTAAGTTGCTTTGATTGAGAAAAAGACAAATGACGGAAAATAATAAATCTGAACATTAACATAAAACCAATTTTTAATACTAGCTTTAAACTACATGAGACCAGTTAGTAAAAAAGAACTGAACAAAATATGCAGAGAAATACTACTCATATTGACATAGGAAATCAAATTCTAATTAATGGACATAAAACTAGAACTATCCATATATCATTCTATCAATCAAAATAATATATACTAACACACAGTCAGTGGGAAGGGGGATTTTGTTAGTGGCAATTGCTGATTACCTCCGGAAGGTATATGCGAAGATGATTGAGCAATGAGATATACTTCGGACTTCTTGCCTGTAACTTTGAGGCAAATGTTCGTGGGGTTGTATCGCTAAGATTGGTCCCAGAAATGTGATTTCCGTGGTAGTAATTTCGTATTCCATTGTGATTCTCCACAGCTTCAAGAACTGGGATATTCTCTCTTGTTAACCAATCAAATTGGTGCATACCTTTAACTTCAACTATAGCAGGATACATAGGATTTAGGGCAAACCATGAATGCATGCCAGCATAAGTTTTCTTGTCAGTTATGACATGAAAAACTATTCTTTCCGGGTTTAGAGATGACTGGACAGCAGATGTTACAACGACTGAAGCAGCAAGAATGTTGTCTGTTGATAACACAAAATGATGGTAGGAATTGTCAGAAAGCAACGGGAGTAACTCTGGAGTAGGTAACTGTCTGCGTGCATAAGCATTGGAAGAATATTCATCAGTCAGCCTCAATGAGAGACAGTGAATGGACTTAGGAATTGCACTAGCAGCAAAATGTTTATTCATAAGCTCAGCAAACTTGGACTCCCTGATCTCCCTTTCAGACCTCTCAACCTGTTGGCCCCAAAAGTTACAATTATGAGAATAACTTCTGAAATAAAGCTAGCTTAAGAGAATCCAAAAAGATTGCCAACGTGGACATAAAATGATTATAACTGCCTAGGTTAGACAGTACATGTTACTCTTGTTATAAATCGCCCAGCAATTCTTGTCAAATAAATATATTTACATAAAGCAATGCACAACACTGGTATAAATATTACAGGAAGAATGCCAAAAGTAAACAAAAAATTCATGAGCTCACAATCAAGATGGAAAAAGAATTAACTCAAGTGGGATTGGGGAAAATGGTATTCTTTCTAAGTCATTAAAACTTTTTGCCATGAAGATCCACCCATTATCACTTGTTTCGGAAGATTAACTGTCAACTGCAAAATTTTTGAAAATTTTTTTGTGCCACTGCATGACCTTAGTATTCATATGGAAAAATCTTTAATGTGCCATTGCAAAACATTCTGGATTGCCAATGAAAGTCGCAAATTATGTTAAACAGATGAGAAGTCCTTAAGGAAATAATATTGCTATCTATAGTACAATGTCCAAGCTCAAGAAGAATCAGACAAGAAAATATTTTTTATGGATTGATGAACACCCACAATGAAACCCTAAAATCAAACTAATCACAAATCTCATACGTGGATTCAAAAACATCTTTGAATAAACCTAGCTATAGGAACCAAAAAAAGGCCTGAAATGACTCCTCAGAGCGCGACTGTCTCATCAGTTATTTAGTCCGTTCAATGTATGTTATTTTTCACAAAAAAAGATCAACATAGAAACTAGTCTGTGATAAATCAGGTGTTGGTCGGAGATTGATAATAACACCAAGAGCAAAAAAGTAAAGATTTCAGCATTTCTGTGGAAAACAAAATCTATCAGTAGCACTGGACTCAAGGCTGGTGGAATATTTACAGCAACAAAACAGTGAGTCAATAAAGAGAGACAGCCAGTAGGGATCAGGGAATACTTACCATTCCTTTCAAAATTAAAGCAAACTCCTTTGAACTGTACTTATTGTTTTTCATTTCAGAAACAAATTGACTAAAAGAATCTGGAAGCTTTAGACTATCTGGGACTTTCTCACTGTTCACTTGATTCAGGATTTTGACGAGTTCCTTGACCAACCTCTGTCATATTAACAACAATAATGTTTTTATATTAAACTGTCAATAAAAGTAAATGTCTCAGTACTGCATCATAATGTAATCAAGTAAATACAATCAAAGCGCCAACTACAGGAGTTACCCCAGAATCATCAGTTCTACCAAGAAGTTTTGGCCCCAACCGTCGTCCCAAGCAATCTGAAATCAATGGAAAGCCAAATTTGAAACCAAGGAAGTGAAAAATAAAGTAAAACTATTAGATATCAGAGGAACAATAACACGTTATATTTAGATAAAGGAAAGGGAGGTGAAAGATGTATAAAATGCATAGGGAAATGCAAGAACCAAGAATGAGACATGAAATAGCTCAATTACTCAACAATGTACCAAGAAATAGCATTGGAAAACAAAGGGCCAATACTAAGTATATGCTAAGAGCACTAGAGATGGAAATGTAACGAAATTAAGGGATCGGAATTTTTTTTTCTTTTTTTTAAATAAAACGCATAAGAAAAAGTAAGGAACTAAGAAAAGAAGCAAATGATGATCCTGAGTCATTTTGGAAGAAATATAGCCCATGATGATAAAATTCTAGGTTCAAGAGTCGCAAGTTTTAATTTGATGTTGAAAACAGAAAATAGACTCAGTGCCTTCAAATCCCATTCTCAATAGCATGAATAAGATATTTCAATTTTCAAGAGTGTCTTAATATAGAAGATCTAAGGTCTGAAAACATTAGCAAGAGCTTAAGCCAGAGTATACCAAAGCAACATTAGGAGATGTCATCCAAAAGTATAGTTATTTTCTGTTCATCAAATTATTCATCACTAAAATCTATTCACATCAATTTCAACCCAAGTTCCAAGGGAAGCACATAAAATAAATTATTAATTCCGAATATCTGCTTGCATCAATGATTAGTTTCTCTCTACACATTTCAGCTCGCCTACAATCTTGGTAAGCATAATAATCCAGTATAAATAGCAGAGACAAAATATCAGATCCCAAACCAATCCAAACTTCAAATTTTAGAACCTTATTATATATGATTCGTTCACCTAAAACATGCCCCCAATCTATATAAAACTAACTATAAGATCTAAATTGCATCCAAAGCAAACATTACAGAAGACATCCATTGGAGAGAGTGGGAAAAGGTAAGTAGGGGGAAGTACCGAATGAGGAACACTTGTTGACACCTTCGAGTGTAATTAGAGCGGTGAGAATGAACACAAACGGCAACAAAAAAGCAAGTATAAGAATGGTATGGAAAAGTGTGCGATACGAAATGTGACGAGCTGCGACCTTGATCTTCATCAAATCTCCTCCTCCTCCATTGACATTTCCTCCGCTGCTGCTTGAAGATATTGTTATACTTCTCATGCTAGGTGAGAAGTGCAGCTGCATCTTCCTCCTACGCCACTATTCTCCTCTTACCGCCACCTCCGCCAATATTATGAACGCTAATACCCTTGAAATAAATCCAGCCCGAAAAATTCCTGGAAAACGACAATAAACTCTTCACCATCAGATCCAACACCAAAGCTATTCAACGATCCTGAATCTCCTCCCCAGCAGTGACTCCCACCGCATCGCCATTCCTAGGCCACAAGATCCCCAACCAATCCACAAACCCTAGGGTTTCCGATTGTTTATCCATTCCTGCACTAATATACATGCATAATATCTTTGTGCCAATGAATGCACGAATCTGCAATTTCGATTGACACGGCAATCAAATCGTCACGGCGTAGAGAATAGTCAAATTCTCGCCCCTCGTTCGCTCTCTCTCTGTTTCTCTCTCCCTCTGAAAATTTTTGCCGCTTTCCGTTGATCAAAGACTGGTAATTGAATTTCTCTCTCTGGATCGGTAGTCGGAGGAGTGGAATGTAGAGAGAGAAAGTATTTGGAGTAAATTTCCTGATTGGCTGATCCCTTCCGATCTATAATAATATTCCTTTTTTTATTTTACTTATTTATTCGGATAAATTTAAACATTTCACTAGACACTACCTCATGTGTGCAAAACTTTGCATGGCGTTATTTTTCTTTTTCTTTTTTTTTTTTTAATTTTAGAATTGTATTAGAATGTAATTACTCTTTGAAATATTTATGTTTACTTTTTGTACGGAATCAAAAAATATAGTATTTTAATATGTATTGAGACAACATAAATAATATTTTAATGTGCGTTGGATAATTATATTAGTATAGTATTGTGGGATCATAAAAATATTTAAATATTTTATGTGGATTTCATTTTATTATAAAGAGAAATTTAAATTTTTTTATATGAGATGGAGGGAATAGTCCTTCACTTTCCAATAGTACATAATCTATCATCAATTTAAATTCAAATTAAGGTAAAATAATATAAGAAAATATTACAAAATTCACTTATATAAATTAAAATATTATAGGGAGGATTACTACTAGGTACACAAAAAAACCCTAAATTACTATGAGATACAAACATACAAAAGTATTACTACTAGGTACAAAAATATATAGTGATATTCCAATATTACCCCTATTAATATGCTGCACATAAATATTGTGTGCAGCAAAAGTTCATGTGCAGCAAAGTGTGTGCAGCAAAAAAAGTGTGTGCAGGAAAAAAAAAGTGTGTGCAGCAAAAAAATGTGGTGGTCCGGCGGCGGCGGTCCGGCAGCTTTTCCGGCGGCGGCAGTTTTTCCGGCGACCAGTTTTTTTTTTTCTTTTTTTTTTTTGGACGAACAGTTTTTCCGGCGACCGGCTGCCGGAGCTCCGGCGGCGGCGGCGCGGCAGCTTTCCGGCGACCAGTTTTTTTTTTTTTCCTGACGAACAGATTTTCCAGCGACCGGCCGCCGGAGCTCCGCCGGCGGCGGCGGCGGCGGTCCGGCAGCGGCAGCGGTGGTCCGGTGGTGTGTGGAGGTTGGGGTTAGTGTTTTAAAGGTATATGGGTTTAGGGGTATATTTGGTATTTTACTTTAATATTTTGGAGTATTAAATAATAATTATTTTAAATCAATGTATCTAGTAGTAATTAGGGGTACAAAGTGTGTACCTATCAGTAATTATTTCAATATTATATTTTTAATTTCAAATATAATAGAGAAACATAAACGCTGCAGCAGGAGGCAATTAAGAAAATTGAAGCGTTATAGACTTGATCATGTATAATATCTTGGATTCCGGAGAATAAAAGTTCCTCCATTTTAAATAAATCATATTCTATTGTGCAAATTATTAAATTAACCCTATTATTTCAAGGGTAAGTGTTTGGTGTATCCGTGTATATTATTCAAATTATAAATATTTTTTTTAAGTGTTTGGTATATAACACAAATTATAAATATATTTAATTATATACATTTGTAGACATATATTATTGAAGAGTCAAAAAGATATTCTACAAAAAGTTAAAATATTTGATTGGTAAATAATTTTAATATAAATTGCTTTATTTATTACATTGTTTGAGTTGTATATGGAATTTGAAGAGTGATTTGTTATCTTTAAGATTTCTTATTTAATTTTATGATTCACAATATTTTTTTTAAGGACGAAAAATCCTTTAACTTAACTATGTAGTACTTTTTTTTTTCATATATATCCATATTTTTATAAAATTGTCTTAGCATGCTACTCCCTCCATTCCATAAACAAATTCATGGAGTATTTTTTATTTTGAGTGAGACTCTTGTACTCCGGGGACACCGTGCTCCTTTGCAATTTAAACCCTCCTAACAATACATAGGTTTAAATAGAATATGGAGAGGGAGGGTTGTGTTCACATGAGGACACGGCTTGTCCTCGGGGATGCAAAAGCTTTTGTCTTTTATTTTTTGTCTGTCCCATAAACAAGTTTACATCTCTAATAAGGAAATACTCCCTCCGTTCTTGGCAGGAAGGTGCATTTGTTTTTTGCACATAGATTAAGAAGTATTATTATTATATGTAAAGTGGGTAGGTGTATTAGATATATATGATGAGTAGTGGTGGACCATTGGAGGACCATTTTTAGTAAAAGAGAAAAATAGTACAATTTGAATGGGCCGTCCAACATAGTAAAATGGTGCTATAAGGGCAGGACGGAGGGAGTACACACAAATCAATAACCCCACAACACACTTTAATTTTAAAATTGTCACCCCTTTACAACTTACATAATTTACTTTATAATTTATTTATTACCTACAAATACCAAACTACCACTAAAAGTACAACAAAATGTATATTTTTCTTAAACTCTGTATCTATAGTAATGATGAACTTCTCCTTGGAATATAGGTATTTTTTTTTTGGCAAATTATTATGTACACTGGGTGCACCATGCATTTACTCTCAGAAACTTATACACCTAATAATAAAAATGTATACATTTTGTTAGTGAAATTTCTATTAGTTTTTTTTAATGAAAAATCGAATGTAAAAAAATGATACTATTAAGAAACATATTTACACTATTGAATAAAAATATATACACATATATATGGATGCACGTGTACATTCAGGTTCACAGAATATAAACTGTCAAACCGACGAAAAACTGGCTAAAATTGTGTGATAAATGTTACTCGATAAATCACAGTTTAAAATTAGTCGTCAAATCAGGCAGCATATGACAATGCAATTTAAATTTTATCAAAATAACCGTGAAACCGCATCGTGACCATCCCTAGCAGTGCGGTACAATTTTAGATAATAATTGAAATTTCACCGTTCAAACAGTGCGACTTTTTTCAATAAATTTAATCGCGGTTTAGTAAAAATATTACTAAGTACAGTGCAATGCGGTGCGACTCGATCTGTTTTGGCGGTTTTAGAAATATTATGCTCACCCCTCATTTTAAGGATAAAATTTGGACACCATTGTACTCTTTAATAGTATTAAATGTTGTACTATTCAATATAAAAAATTTATACTTTTTGTTTAAAAAAAAAAATATTTTTCTTACTCAAATATTATTATCATTTATATTTCACTGTCTTTTTCATTGAATAAATAGCATCCTACATGAATTGAAGTGTATACCCATGAATGCCTTGTGCACTAAAATGCTCTAAAGACCAACTCATATTTTAATTGTGTAAATGAGTATAGTTGATCCCTAATTTAATTTTGTAAATGATTATTTTAATTGTGTATCCCTAATTTAATTTTATAAATGAGTCAAGTCGAACAAAGAGTTGTTCAAGCTTGTTTGAAATAATATCGACTTTCAAAAAATATGTTCGAACTTATTTGATAAGTAATCAACATAAGCTTAAACGAGCTTTTATCGAACCAAACACGAGTCAAGCACAAGTAATTTAAAATTCTTATGCTTACTTTACCCTCAGAGCTTTTAATTTTAAAAATCTATTCAAACTTGTTTCACACGTTTATCAAACTGACCTAAAAAAAACTTTTACCGAACAATCTCAAGTCGAGTACCAAATAGTTTGGTTTGATTTTTATCCGTTTTGATAATGAGTAGTTTTGAACAAATCTTCAATGGGGTAACGGCCATTAAAATAGATATTGACAGTTTAAACTCGTTCCAAACAACCCACAGAAGTATACTGTAGATAGAACTAAAATCCGTCCATCCAAACATAACAATAAATGCTTCAAATAAATTCAATCAATCATCCCCACAAGCTCAAAGGACTTCAAAAGTAGAACACTCAACTGTAACAATTCAAGACGCTATTAATACTTATGAACTGACCAAACAGAATGCGACGACACGAGTTTTATGAGCGTGCGTACCTGGTGAACGACACAAAAACGAGCATACGTGCGAATCAGGAGTAGATCATCTATCCAGTGTATTGACAAATAGTAGCATCTACACAACCAATCAGTCACCTTCGACCATGGATACGTTAAGGACTAAGAACAAGCGTAGATATTTAATGCTCAGTTTGTTATAGATAGGTCATATGAGCTACGCAAGCTCGATTATACTCAATCAAGTACAACCTAGTTATGAAAACCCGAAGATACAACTTTTGAACAAACTACCATGTCTATGGATTTCAACATTGATGGAATCAAATGATGCAATAATCACTAAGAAGATACAACTATCATCCATCCATAGAAGGAAGAGAATGATTCTCACACAACTTCAAAATGGATCTAAATGGACTACGTGAAGATCAGATGCTCAAACATCATAATCATGTCTCGTCACAGTCTAACACTCATGCAAACTAAGAAACCATTAAATGTTTGGAAATACATACGAAATTTCCGAAGTCACACATCAGTTGCTGCTCAACTAATTAAAGTCACAAATGCCAAGCAAAATATTAATGATACACTAGATATTAATCAATTTCTCCTCTTCTCAATTAAGTTACCTCTTGTTTCCATCTTTACAGGCAATGGAGCAGAGAAGACAAAGTCATTATTGTAATCGCTGTCATGCATTGTCGATATAAAGTTGCCTTCACTCGTTGACTTATGTCTTGAGTCATTTTCTCCGTCACTGCTGAGCAAAGAACCTTCTTCAGCTTCATCCTCAACATCATCTTTTGGAGATAACCCGATTTCACCAATTTCTCGACAAAGAACATCCTCAACCTCTTTCTCTACATCATCAACGAAATCATCCCTATCAACATTGTCATTACTACACTCTTCCAGACAAGGGTCGCCTCGTTTCCTCAGTACCCTGTAAACCTTCCCATTCTCCACAAAACTCACATTTTTCTTCACTTTGGGCTGAACCCCACCATGGCGCTTCAACAAACCCCCAATTCGATTATCGGAAACATCCAGCTCTCTCACCATATCATTATCAGGGGTTTTAATTAACTCATACTCCTCCTCATCAAGCTCCTCAGCTAATCTATCAATTCTTTCAACCAAACCCCTTAGCTTCTCCAAATTAACTCTTTTCAAATACCCAGATTCCACATTTTCAGCTTTCCTTTCACTAACCCTAGATTTCACATTATCAATACTCTGCCTCACCTTTACACCAGTTGAAAGAACCCTCCTTTCTACACAAATCCCTTCAAGAAAATCCAAAATTTTATTCAATTCTCTGCTCAAAGAAATCTTCCCATTTCTGATCATCGGATCACCACCCTTCCAAAGAAAAAACAAATTCATACCCAACATACATTAACATCACAGAAACATAAAAAGGCAACAAAACACATGTAATCTCTGTTTACCTGAATGGCGTCAAGTTTGAGAAGCAAGTTCGTAGCTTCGTGATATAAAACATCGTAATCGGATCGGGTTTTCACAGAAACTGAAGATTTGATGACTCCGAGGGCTGATTTAATGGAAGCAAGATCTTTAAGCTGCCGGAGGGTTATTGATCTGCGTACCAGGAAGGCTCTGAAGTGAGATTGAATTGTCCGAGCAGCGGCGTCGCGGAGGGATTGCTGAGAAGGGCGAGTGTGGGATGAACGGCGGCTGAGGGCAGATTCGAGGACGGCGATGCGGCGGAGGAGGGAGGACACGATGGGCTGGGGGTGTCTTTCTTCCCGGAGATAGTGCTGTTGAAATTGATCGGGGTAATGAGGGGAGTTTGGGAGGTGGATTAGGGGTGAGTAGAGATGGGGCTGATGTGGAGGGTGGTGGAGGTGAGAATCCGGCGGAGGCAGAGGGTGGTGGCAGTGGCATGGAGTGTAGGTAGCACAGCAACTGTGGCAGTAACAAGACGGTTGGGTGGCGGCGGCGGGGTGGTGGCAGTGTAGGTGGTGCGACGCCATTTGCAGGAATTTCCTCTTACTCGTGATCTCGAATTTGATGGCTGACTAGGGATTTGACTGTCTAAAGTTTTCATTTTTTTTCAAATAAAATTTCAATAAATGTGTAAATTACAGTAAGAAGTTAAAAACATGTGGGAGTGTAGTTTGATTCCTGACTTACAGCTTTTAAAAAATGATAGTAAAATCTTTTGTGATAAAAGATGATTGTAAAGTACTCTTTGAGTAGTTAAAATATACTCCTTTTTTTTTCTAAATATCATAAATAATGTATTAAAGACTAGGTATTACACAATATTATTTTTTTAAAAATATATTTAAATATTAATAAGTGGAGTATACCTTATCTATATAGCAAAGATATTTCAATATAAAATATAGTACTTATTATAAATTTGTTTTTTGGAAGCATACTATATGTATATAATAACTACTATATTTTAATATTTTTAGGTAGAATGTACCATAAATAAACATTAAAATATAGTCTAAATTGCATTTCAACAAACTTATATTCATTCATCAGTTTGTTGGTCAAATAATTCCTACTAATTACGTATATCGATACTGAGTGCACATTTTTTTGACTTATAAATAAAGACCATCTTCAATAATTATACATTTATACATCCTTGATAGTAAAGTAGCTTGTTAAATTTAACAAGTTTTCTTTTTTGATTTTGTAGTCAACGGGCAATTACGGTTGACTTCTTTTCGTAGTACTCTACTACATTCTTTGTATATAGAGAAAAAATAATTGGAGTTAGCATGCATGGATATCCAGATCAGATCAGATGGAGACTTAAAAAAGATCTGAGCCACACATTTCTTAAAATCTTAGTTGCTGCAATTTTGTTTCATGTGGTTTCCACTCGTTATTATGCAGATCTTGATATTTTCAAGACAATTCAAGCTGGCTCACATAATTCTATATCCACCTCTACTTCTCCATTTCTCACACAAATCATAAATTATAATCGAAAGATAAAATCTTATGAGATGCTAAAAAGTATAATAAATAATACGTTAAAGTATTCTTTAATAATTAATAAGCGTACTTTAATAATTAGTCGACTCGTCTCTTTAACGGAGCGCCACTTTTTGTTGATATAACTTCATTTATTATGAAAATGAGAAATCCATAGATATTTGAAGATCCACTAGCAAAGATTCAAACTTGTGAGAAAATGTCTACCAGAATTAGTTCCCTATTGTAGGTAGTTTGGCTCAAGGGTTGTGATTCTCCCACGTGGCTTGATTTCTAGACTGCACCAAAGTCAAAAGATTTGGGACAAGAAAAGGAATTTCAAATTATGAATTAAAATTGTTATTAAATACACTGAATAGTGTGTCTACTACAAATGCAGAACCAAATAATGGAGTACTTGATATGATAAAACAGTGTAAAAATAATAGCTTCTAGAACATTTCTTACATCACCAAGCAGAACATATCAAGACCACTGAAGATAGCAGGTAATAGACACAAGTAATATATCATCGATACAATGTAAGGAGAAACATAAAGCTTCTAACTTTAGCCCACAAAGGAGCACTCAGATGATCCTTACTACAAAGGGCAAGTGAGATAAATCAAAATGACCTTAAATGAACAAAAAAAAGAGAGAAGAAGATAATAGTAAATGAATAAATTGTAGTAGTTGCCTGCTTCACAAATATGCCATTTGATCCGAACCGAAGGCCCCTTTCCTCGAAGCTCTGCGCTTATGCAACAGCAGGCATGTCCTTGAGCCAAGCATCGAGTGGCTTGCCAATCGAGTAAACGATGAAACCGATATCCCGGAGCTTGTTCACATCAACCACATTCCTGCCATCAAAGATAAAGGCAGGTTTCTGCATATTGTCGTATATCTTCTGGAAATCGAGATTCTTGAACTCATCCCACTCGGTGAGGATGCAAACAGCATGTGCATCCTTAGTTGCCTCGTAGGCATCCCAAACACACTGAACTTTCTTCACCGTGGTGGGGCTCATTGGCTGGAGATGAAGGGGATGGTCCCAATCAAATTTGTTCATCGAGAGGTCCCTCTGGATCTGATCCTCGGTGACCTGAGGATCGTAGATGCTCAATTGAGCCTTGTCCCCCAGGAGTCCTTTGCAAACGTCAATAGCAGGTGTCTCCCTTGTATCACCAGTATCCTTCTTGAAAGCAAAACCCAGAATAGCAATTTTCTTGTTTGCAACTGTGTTGAACATGGATGAGACGAGCCTGTTGACAAATCGGTTCTTCTGATAGTCATTAATCTTGATAACTTGTTTCCAGTATTCTGCAACCTCAGGAAGACCGTTGCACTCACAAATGTAAACCAAGTTCAGAATGTCCTTCTGGAAGCAGGAACCACCAAAACCAACACTGGCGTTGAGGAACTTGGGACCAATTCTTGTGTCCGTTCCAACAGCATAAGACACTTGAGCGACATCTGCTCCAGTGGCCTCACAGAGAGCAGACATGGCATTCACTGATGAGATTCTTTGAGCCAAGAATGCATTAGCAGCAAGCTTGGAAAGCTCTGCAGACCATAAATTAGTGGTGATGATGCAGTCTTCAGGAACCCAGTGAGCATAAACGTCTTTCAGCGCTTTTACTGCCTTGTGGCCTTCTGGGGTTTCTCTGCCTCCAATCAGAACCCTGTCTGGGTTGAAAAGATCTTTGATTGCAGTTCCCTCAGCAAGGAACTCTGGGTTCGAAAGAATCTGATAATTGATCCCCTTGCTGTTGTGGGTCAAAATCTTTTCTATGGCCTCAGCCGTTTTGACAGGAACTGTAGACTTCTCGACCACTATCTTATCAGATTTTGACACATCAGCAATCATTCGAGCTGCACTTTCCCAGTACGTCAAATCTGCAGCTTTACCAGCTCCAAGACCTCGAGTCTTGGTGGGAGTATTGACGGAGACAAACACTATGTCAGCCTCAAAGACATGCTTCTCCACATCAGTGCTGAAGAAAAGGTTCTTGCCCCGGCACTGTTTCACTACCTCATCAAGCCCTGGCTCATAGATTGGAAGTTGATCGCTGTTCCAGGCATTGATACGAGGAGCAGCAATATCAACAACAGCAACTTCGATTTCAGGGCACTTGAGAGCTATCACAGCCATAGTAGGGCCTCCCACATACCCAGCTCCAATGCAGCAAATCTTCACCATCTTTCCCTAGTTACAGTGTCCTGAAAAAAATTCCATGCAGATATATTTTCATGTTTCCATCTATGGCAATGTTTCACATAATTTGAGATATATATTTATTCACTTTCAGAAAACTGCATTCTCATAACACGGTATACTATCTTATCAGATCTGCAGAAAATTTTTGCCTTAGTCATGATACATTCATCTTCACAGTTACATGGCCTCATGAAAATTGCGGAATTCGGATAGAAACACTTCCATTTCAAGCAGTAGGCAGAATATTTCCCAGTTTCTCTGCCGTCAATTTCACAAAGTTTGAACTTTAAATTATCAATTTTAATGTTTCGGTTCAAATTCCATTAAAGCAAATACCCCATGACTAAGTACTATCTTATTAATTAGATCTGACTGTTGAATTTAAACAAAACTGTAGGGGAGGCATAAAAGTCAATAGGCTATCATAAATAAAAGATCATAGATTACTTGGTAGCTCATCAAGTCAAATTACAGTAGCCTTAAACAGATCTATCACTTTAACAATGTCCACTAGCACAGAAGAAGCTCCAAAAACTAAAACTTGCAATTCACGTTAAATCACAACCCATCAGAAAAATGGAATCAGATAGCACACTTGATGAAACTCGTGTAGATCTGAAATACAACAGTTACCTCCAAAATCAAGCATAAAAAACGAGGGATCAAACGAGTTAAAACATAAATCTCACTAGAATCACACAAACTTCAGCAGGCAACTCCGTTTCAGATCAGACAAAACCGACAGAAATTAAACCCCAAATAAAACAATAAACTTGATCCACATTCATTCACCGATCAAGGAAGCCCAAAAACTTTCACGTAGCCAACAATTGACGTACAATTCGACATCTGCCGACGCAAAAGTGCGCGAGATATTGATGCAAATGGAAGAGATTGAGTAGATACAAGAAATCAGGAAGGTGGAATGCGAGATTGAATCGAAGGATTTTACCTGCTAAAGGCGCGTAGGGATTTGTGTAATGAATAGAGAGATCTGTGAAAGGGAAAATGTGTGAATAATTTTGTTGAAAGCAAAGAGAGCGGGTAGCTCCTTAAATAAGTCGTTGGAGTTCCGAGATCTACCCCCGTGGACTTCACTAAAAGGACAAACACACCCCTGTGATTTGTGGAAAGACAACACTACCCCTACGACGATTTTCACACGTTTGATTTTATTTTCTCCATAAATATATACGAGTATTTGTGAAAATATCAGGTATTTAAACTTTTCCTTTAGCATATTGCACACGTTTTATTTATTTGTTCAAAAATGGAATTAGAATGCATATATCTTCACAAAGACAATTATGTAACTAATGGAGAACAATCATGCAAACAACTATAGGATCTCCCTTTCGTTCCTATTATATGTACGTATTGTTAAGGTTTAAATTTAAAAAAGACACAAAGTATACCATAAACTAATTCTCAAGAGACTAATTCATAATTTAAAGGGATAAAATAAATATTTTTAACAGGTGTGGTCTAGAGTTCTAAATAATGGGACTCATTTACGACTCCTTCCGTTCCACCATAAGGGTGGCAAAATTTTTTTGCACTTATATTAAGGGATATAATATTTAATTGGTAGATAAGGAGAGAGAAATAATAATTTAATGTATAGTGGATAGGTGAATTAGTGTGATATGTGGGTCTCATGAATATATATTAATTGTTTTATGTGGGTCTCATAAATATATATTAATTGTTTTGTGTGGGTCTCATTTACTAAAAAGGGAAACATACCTCTTGTGTTGGGACGGACGAAAATGGTAAAATGCATTCCTTGTGGTGGGACGGAGAGAGTACTTTATACTCTTTTCGATATGCAAGCAAAAGTCTCATTTTGCCATTTTGAGCATCCGCTTTAAGAATTTTCATTTTTCCTTTTTAGACATGTGAGTACATACATTACTAAAACAATACTCCCTCCGTCCCTGGTATTTTTACCCGTTTGTACGGGCACGGAGATTAAGACGTTTTATTTTTTTAATATATAATGTAAGAGAAAGTATGGATAAATTAGTAATTTAAAAATAAAAGGTGAATAAAGTTATTGGGAATGATGAATAAAGTGTAAAAAAGTAATTAAAGTTATTGGGATTGTAAAAAGTAGGTAATAAAATATTATGTATTTTTGCAAAAAATGGAATGGGTAAAAATACGTGGGACACCCCAAAATGGAAAGTGGGTAAAAATACGTGGGACGGAGGGAGTATTTTAATTGAAATATGCACCACACACTAGTATAATTACTCACTATACATCAAATAATTAATCCATATGAAAAAATAAATGGCTCTCTTACGGCGTGTGTGGAGAGTATTTGAGTTGTTTTGTTAATTTCTTAGAATAATTTAATATTTTTATATACTCCCCCCATCCCACCCCCATCCCACGTATTTTTACCTATTTTTCATTTTGGAGTGTCTCATGTATTTTTATACATTCCATAAATGATAAAAATACACTACACATCTTATCTATTTATATTCATCAATTCAAACAACTTTATTTACTTTTTCTCTCAATATTACCAATTTATCCCTACTTTTTCTTACATTATATATTAAAATAACAACACTTCTTAATTTACGTGCCCGTACAAATGGGTAAAAATACCCAGGACGGAGGGAGTAATACTATATAAATGGCCAACCCTTGCGTGAAATCATCGAAATTATGTTTATGTTTTTCAGAATAGTTAATATTATTTTTTGTAAAAAATTTTATTATTTTTTATTTAGATACGAATCCTTAATGAAATAATTCGATACAATTTTCTAGTGTGACGGTGTTACAAATTTTTATTTATAATGTAGGTTATGTGTTAGGTAATAATAATACTTTGAAATTAGATTGTATTTTCAGACTATTGAATTGATGCTATATAATAGTACTTCATATAATTTGTAGATAGTTTTATAGAACAAATAAATAAAGAAAATATGCATAATTCTATAAGAATGGAGAAAGTAGCATTTACAAAGAAAAATACTACTACTATTGTTAATATTCAAAGAATTCCTTGCATACGAGCTTATTTATATCCTTATTCCAGTAATATTTTTCATTTACAAGAATTCATCAATTTAAAAAATAAATTTTCATGTAATAATAAAGAATTATTTCAACAAAATTAGGATTCATGGTGGATGGTGTTCATAAGAGATAAGCATTTTTTATTTTTATTTTTTGTTTAACAAGAATAAAATTAATTTAATTAAAAATCAATTGATAAACGTGATATCATGTTAGAATCAATCTAATTATAATAAATACTTATAAATCAATTGATATACGTGATATCATGTTAGAATCAATCTAATTATAATAAATACTTATAAATCAATTGATATACGTGATATCATGTTTATTGTTAGATTCTACTATGAACGTAAATTTATTTAATTGTATACATATAATATGTATTAGAAGCCATTACATGTATTTGTTTGGGCAGCTCAACGGGTCAAGTAAGAGGACAATTTGCATAATGATCAAGAATCGAATCTCACCCGTAGCGTGTGAGCACCCTCTTAATTTAAGGGAGCTCATTGTGTGATGGGTTAAAAGGTCTAACCCTTATTAGTCGGTGGAATTACTATGATTAACCTCCTTCACATGCTGTTGGGGTGGGCGAATACCTTTTTCGTATAATGTCATTACGTGAATCTTCTATTTTAATCTCAATTAAATAAATTTTATTAGATACTTAAATACTGTTATAAAATCATGATACGATAATTAATTTGCTTTTTACACTCTTGTAATGTTTCTTAAAAGAAAATAAAAAAAATTGAACACAAATACATAGAATTTTGATTTTTATAATATTTATGTGTATATTTTGTAAAAGGGATACTTTTTATGGGATGAATATATTCCCTCCGTCCCGATCAAACTGCATCGTTTGACTGCATAAAGCTCTCACAAAAGGTACAGTAAACGATGCAATATGGGCGGGACGGAGGTATGCTTATTATAAAGATAAAATATAATTATTGATATTTAAAGTATGTTTAAAATGAATTATATCATAACATTCTAAAATTACACTTTAATGCGTTACTCATCATATATATACTTTTTAAAAAAATACTACTTTAATTACCAATATACATATTCTACTTATATAATAGTCATACTATAATACGTCTCACGTAACGTTTCACATAAGTATTGTCTCACGAGAGACATTATCTTTGTAAAATATTTAAAAAAGTTCATAATATTAATTATTTTTCTTTGATCTCCATATTAAATGAATCAATTATATATGATTTGTCCGTGTACATCAAGTGTCATGTGCATATATGTGAATAGAAGGTTATAAGATAAACACTTTAAAATAATAATAATATTAATAATAAAAATAATAATAATATTTCTTTTTATTTATTAATTTTTGGGGTGTTTGGGTAGTGCAAAGGAGTGGTATTTTAATTTACCATTTTATTTTTATATTCTCCACCCCTTTGCGTTAGGAATAAGGATGCATGAACATGCAGATCAGGCGCGAAGAATGAGGTGTACTTTACGCTTCATTGGTGGTACACCAACCAATTTCTCATATATAGCCACGTAGTTTGATCGAAGGTTTCTTTTCTTAACTTATTTATTACCAAATCATTTATTTGATAACTAAAATAAACATTAAAATGTTAATTGCAATTTTATTTAATGATAGACTCATTTAAAACCAATACTAAATTATTCGAACCCATGTGTATTTTATTTCTAAAAAATTTGATTCTTTTAAATTCATTTTGTCCTTTATTCATTTTTGCTCATGTTGATGTAGCATGAAAGTATCGACCTTTCTTAATGCAATAAGATTAGCCTTGCTATAAAGTATGTTTGTTTGAGTTTCAGACAATTTTGAAAATTTTAACAATCTATATTTTTATTTTTTATTTAATGACAAATTATAATTTTATGACTTATTAATGCAAGAGGTGTGTGGTGTTATGTCATGAAAATATAATTTAATAATTTGAATTATTCCGGTACGGATATCCAATAACTAGATGTTTGACTCATATTTTATACTCATTCTTAAAATATGACAATGAATTGGAGATTGTTATATATATACTATCTATACAGTATATTTTATTAATTATTATTTTTAGTTTAAAATTTTTATTACTTTTATATATTCTGTTATTTGTTTATGGATTTATTACCTTTCATTAATTAAATGTAACCTTTTATTAAAAATAGTAATTATTTTTTATCCCTTTTATGCAACTCGTCCTTGGAAATGTGTCACAAATTTTCACATGCATTAATTACTTCAATTTTTGTAAATTATTAATTAGGAGCTAGTTGCGAATATATCTCCTTTTAGAATTCAATTATACACTTACTAGTATATTAATATATATACTTTTTAAGAAAACGAATGATAATTTTTTTTCTTTTTTGTTCAAAAATATTGTATATTATACTCAATATAGAATATCGTTACCATTTGTAATATAAATTAATTAATAAAAAAATACAATTTGAACGGGACATGTTGATTCACAATTAAGCAAAGAAGCGTGTGGTTAGATCGAACTTAAGGCCTTAATTTAATATATTCATCAACTTTAAGTGCGTTTTACTTATGCAATATCACATTAATAATAATAATAACACCAACGGTATATAATCTCACTCTATTTTAAAAAGGATACTATAAAAGACAGGTATATATGTGACTGTTTGTATTTATACAGGTAGATTTATTATTAAAATATATTTATTATATAAGAAAGATTGTAACTGCATATTTATTATATAAATAATAATATTTTATTATTAATTAAAGTATTTAATTAATTATATTGTAATACTTAAAAAAATATTTTAAAAAATATACTTTAACTATCAATAAATATATTGTATTTATATAAAAATTATATTTTAACATGTCTCACAAATCGTTTAATATAAACACCGTCTTATAAGAGATTTAGTTTTTCAAGAAACCCTTTATAATTTTTTAATTTATTTATCTCATAAAATCTTTCGTACAAGAAAAAATAAAATAAAATTACATTAGTTCAATAATCTCAAATTATAGAATAATATTGAAATTGTCATTCATACATATATATATATATATATATATATATATATATATATATATATTATAATTTATTTATTTAAAACATTAAATTATTCTTAAATATAATTATGTTGGTCAATAAAATAATTTTTCTTAGAGGGTTTGTCTCTGAACCTTATTTAATAGATACCCTAATTTTTATAAAATTACTCTTTAGGAAGATTTTCTCTTTAAATACATAAATCATTATCCTTCTAAAGGAATAATATTACTCTTCTAAATGGAATATAAAAAATAATAAAATATCATAATTTGAGGAGTAATTATTTTTTAGTTAGAAAAATAATAATTCATCACTTTAAAAAGTAAATTTTCATTTATTAAAAAATCATTCATTAAAATTAGGATGTAAGGTGAACCCGGTTCACACGCACTTAAATTTTTTTTGAACAAAAATATTTAATGTTTAGTTTCTTATAAAGAAATTAAAAATCGAATCAAAATATTTAATAACAAAATTATTTATTTATAATTAATAACTTGAATAGTATAATTACTGCCAGTAGAGTTTTTATATCGCACTTAATTACATTAATTTTGGTAAACTTGAAATTCCAAATTCAAAAATTAATTCCAAATTCAAAAATTATTGGGCAGATGTAATATCTAGTGTTAATATTGCAACGGGTAGGGTAAATATATAGGCCAAGAACTCCATATCTTATTAGACATTATTTAGACTTAATTATTGTAATAAGAGTTAATTTATTTCTTTTATAATATAGTTTTTTTTTCCCCTCACATGGTCCAAATATATGCCGTAGATTATGTATATGTTTCAAAATAAAACATTTCACACTACAAAGTGCAAGAAATACTCATTATATAAGAGCGTAACCGAAATTAACATTTTTAACTGGACTTTTTAAATTATTCTTTTAATATTAATAAAAATTCCTATCAACTCATATATGATAATTAAGTAGTAACATTTTAATAAAAATGATACTCAAAATATTGAAAAGTGATATTCAAAATATTGAAAATTGATAATAATGTAGTAAATTATTTTATGAATAATATTTAGTATAAATAAAAAATAGTAACTATTTTAAATATCGAAAAATAATTCATATGTGACAATTTCAGACAAGTATTTCCCCATATATTGGAATTAAACACTAATTCTTTTAGTGTTTTAATTTTTATCAATAAAATAAAAACTTAAATTATTATCAGTATGTATTAACAACAATATTTTGGTGAATAAACGTGGTTGGTAATTTTTTTATCAACAAAAATTTGAGTATGTTTCAATTTTTTTTATTAATAATATGTGGATAATCTGTTGATAAATAAGAATGAATATTATTTTGTTGATCAAGATATTACTCCCTCTATTCGATTCTGAGGTATTCATTTGCTTTTTGCACGTGGATTAATGATTATTATTATTATATGTAAAGTGGGTAATTGTGTTGTATTAGAGGGAAGTCGTGGGTCATATTGTGTACTTTTTTACTTAATAGGAAAATAGATACCTTTGAAGCGGACGCCAAAAATAGTAAAATAAATACTTTAGAAGTGGACGAAGGGAGTATAAAATTATTGTTATTGCATTAATTAATAGTTTAATAATAATAAGATTACAATATAATTTTTACTAATTTGCAGTAAATATTAAGGCAAAAGCTCCTGTGCACCCGGGCGCACGGAACACTTTCCGTGCGCCTTTAGAAATTTGTGCTAAATTGTATACCTTTTAGTATACAGATGTGTACCCTTTATTTTCTAAAGAAAAATCTGGGCGTACGAACAACACTCCGTGCGCCTTTAGAATTTTGTGTTAAATTGTATACCCTTTAGTATAAAAATGTGTACCCTTTATTTTCTAAAGAAAAAAAAATATTAATGAAAAGTGTATACCCTTTAGAACAAAATTGTGTACCTTTTAGTAATTAAAGTGTATACCCTTTAGACCAAATTAATGTACCCTTACCCATAATACAAAATTTCTAAAGGCGCACGGAATGTGTTCCGTGCGCCCGGGTGCACGCAAGCCTCACTCTAATATTAAAGTACTACCAACAATCTAATATTTACATCTAAGAAACAAATTCTTTTATATATACATTAATTAACATTGTATGAAAATTTAGAAGGGGGCGAAACCGTAAAATAAATAAATAAATAAATTTCTATGACCAACCATCCTGAACAAGATGTATAGAGACAAAAATAAAATTTTTAGTTTATTTATGGTGCTAAATTATGCTTATTATATTAAGATTTCAATAGTTATGATATCTTTATAATGAATCATATTATATCATTTTAAATTTAATACTCCACGTTATTTACTATATTTGAGAAAATTATATTTTAATTATAAATAAGTATTCCCTCTGTCCCACACCTATCTTCACATTTTTCATTTTCGTCTGTCTCACACTTATCTTTACCACAAAAAATTTTTTCACATTAACCTTGTCCTAATGTTAATATTAGGTGTGAGCAATATTTAATTTATGGAGAAGAGTGATATGGTGTTAATTTCTTGCAAGTTCAATGAAGCGCTTATTAATGAGATCATATATTCATATGTGGCTTGTGATTTAAGAAATAGCGCTCTCTGTGGGATCCATTTAGCGCTTTTGAGTGATTTTTAAACCACAATCATGAAATTGCGTTGAAAACATGCCATATCCAACATTTACGGACATGCATTTCAATTATGATGATGTTTCTTTTATTCCATGACGTTGTACTCGTCCATACCATTAAAGTTGTGATATTTTTCTTTTTAGATTGTCACACAAAAATTGTCACATTTCTTTTATAGCATATGAGACCCACACAAAAAATATTAACATATTCATATGGGCCCCACACACGCCACTAATACACATACCCACTACACATTAAATATTATTTCTCTCACTTAATTTTATATTAAAATATTATACTCTTTAATCTTCGTGAAAAAAAAATATTACACCTTGTCCGGGACGGAGAGAGTAATTCTTTCATCAATATTCTCATCACCACAGTTATTATCATACACCTCATCTCACCTATATTTAATAAATTGAAAAAGTCACTTTTGGGATGATGTTGATGTGAAGCAGTTGGTGAGGTGAGATGTTTGTTATATAAATAAATAATGTTTATTAGTACTTATAATATTTTCTTAAAATATGATGAATAAATTAAGGTATAATTATAAAGTACTTTAAGATCCATTAAAAATATATTTT
Source organism: Pogostemon cablin (assembly GCA_023678885.1). NCBI lineage: Eukaryota > Viridiplantae > Streptophyta > Magnoliopsida > Lamiales > Lamiaceae > Pogostemon > Pogostemon cablin. Next base: position 24,698,881 of record CM043001.1, on the reverse strand, counting down.
AAATACTAATAAACATACTTTATCGTTGTTAATGAACTTTTTTGAGTCGAGTGTCCTTATGTATTTTAAATAATAACTCTTCAAGAAAGGTGCTCCAACACTCAATTGCACACCAGCACCTCTTTTTTATCTGCAACAAAGACAAGTTTGTTTTAACAGTACAATTTGTTTTTGCACAAAATTGTTAGACAATTAATATCTAAACTTGAAATATACTCCCTTCCTCCCATTTCAATAATTATATTTATTTTTTACACGTTAATTAAAAAATATAATATTTTAATGAATAATAGATTGGAAATTACTATTTTATGTAAATTGGTATATGTACTAATATTGGATGTCGGTTCCATGGTGGTATATTAATTGTTTTAGATGTATCTTATATCCTACTAAAAAATGATACATAAAATGTCCAAATTAAAAAATATATAAAGTTGAAATGAGAGAGTATATGTTACTTAAAGATTGATTCCTTAAAAAAAAAATCACCTTAGAAGATATAACATTAATATAAAGGTCGTATTTAAAAATTAATTAAATTAACTGAAAATATAAGATAACTAACTAAGGAAATAGGAGTACTAATAAAACTCAGGCAAAGACTTCTACGAGTCATGTCACTTATGGATGAGAAATGATACTCTCTCCGTACAACTACATTTTTCACCCTTTTTGTAAATTATAAAGGAGGTGTGAAAGTTGTGTTGGACGGAGGAAATAATATTTTTAATAAAATGTGATATTCAGTCGATGAAAAATAATGATAGTATATTGAATTATTTCATAAATAATTTATAATATAAATAAAAAGTGACAATATTTTTAAAGAAAAGTGATAAAATCTTTTTTTTTTAAATTAATAATTAATTAAAAAAGTCTAAAGTTGTCTTACAGTGAAAAGATCACACACAAGACTGCTCCTAAAATTTATTGATAATTTAAATAAATAAACATACACAAAAACTTACATGAAATCGTGTCAAATAAAATCGTGTTTTCGTTTTTAAAATAATTATCACTTTTATTAGAGATAGTATCATTTTTCTTATAAAAAAAGTATTATCACTTTTTATTTATACTATGAATTGTTTATGAAATAATTTACTGCATCAATATCACTTTTTATTATTTTGACTATCATTTTTAATTAAAATATTATAACTTTTTATCGGTCTCATGTAGATAACACATGCACAAAAAATCGAAACCAGCGGTTCGACCCGGGGAATCGCCGGTTCTGAAACCGATAAAAATGGAACCAAAATCGGGTATATTTTGATTCGATTTCAGTTCCTCATTTCTTGAAAAAAAATCGGCGGTTCCGATTCGAACCGCAGATTTTTCAAATTTTTTTTTTTACGTTTTAAGGCTAAAAATAAAATAATAATAATAATAAATTAAAATCGAAATCGGTTGTTTCGGTTTAGAATCGAAACCTTCCAACCTTCGATTCGGTTCCGGTTCCCATTTTCGGAAACCAGAACTGACGGTTCCAAACCGGCGTACATGCCTACATGACATGCACGCTGGTTCGGAACCACCAATTTTGGTTTCCGAAAATGGAGAACCGAAACCGAACCGGGGTATGAAGCTTTCGTTTCCGGTTTAGAACCGCCGATTTTGATTTTTAAATATATTTTTTAGCCTAAAAACGTTATAAAAAATAAATTAAAAAATCAGCAGTTCCAACCGAGAACCGTCAGTTTTAACTGGAACGGCTGATTTTAACCGGAACCGGTGATTTTGGTTTTACAAAATGAGGAACCGTAATCGAATCGGAATATATCCGATTTCGATTCCATTTTGGCGGTTCTAATTTCGATTAGAACCGTCAATTCCCAGTTCCGGTTAAATTATGTATATCTACTATCTAGTTTTATGGAAGTTTTTTTCGTGAGATGGTTTTGTATAAGTCTTTATCACAAACAAATAGTTTTAATCTATGGAGTATTTATTTTGTATTTTAATAAAATAAATTTATATTTTATGTCAAATTAAATATTAATTAACATTAGAGAAGAGATGAAAGATGATAGAGGGAGGAAAAAAATAGAACCACAAAGTTAAATGAAATTAATTTATTAATTAATTATCTAATCCACGAGCAATTTAAACCACCCAAAGTAAAATTAATTTATTATTATTTTAATTAATTTATTATTATTATTATTTCAAGTAAGATGAAAAGAGATATTCCAATTTTAAAATGATTTTAAATTTAATAAACGGCTATAACTGCATAGAAAAATCACAATCAACAGCTAATCTAAATTAAACAATAGATTCTGTCGAAAATTAAACAATAGACTTAATTAGCAATAAAAAAAAATAAAAAAAAATTAAACAATAGATTAATCGTAATCGAAATGAAGCGCGAGGAAATTAGCCGTTACATTTCACGAATAGAGCGTCTCAGCTTCAACGTTCTCCTTCTCACACTTCCTACCAAAACACTCAAATCTTCACATTCACTTTCTCTCTCTGAAGAACTTATCATTGTTGCTGATTGATTCTCCAGGTGATCACATGGAAACGAGTTCGAAGTTTGGTGGATCATTTGTTGACCCTGCGACAGAGAGACCGATCCGTACAGATCGATCGAATTCCAGTTCAATGCAGAAAATTTGCGAGAATTTGGATCCAAATGTGTCGAATCCCGCATTGAAGCTCTGTCGTTCGCCACCGATCGTCAAGTTTGGGAATGGCGACGGAAAAAGCGCTTCGACGAGGAGAAATCTTAATCAGGTGGCTTCTCTTTCGACGAAAAAGAAGATTCAGGAGAGGAAATTTGTTGTTGCGAAGAAGAAATCTCGGAAGGAGGAAAGGGATTTTTCTGCGGCAGTTGTTGCCTGTGAGAAGTGTACGCAGTTGGCTGGGAAATCAAAGTGCATTTGCGTAGCATATGAGAGTCTAAGGGCTTCCCATGAGGATTTTATCAAAACTGGCTGTGAAATCGATGGCGTGGTTGATTTTGGTGGTGTAGGAATAAGGGTGTGTGATGATGAAGATGATGCGATTGGAGATGAAGGAGAAGGGGAGAGTAGTAACGATTCATTTGAGAGTAATGGTGAAAATGATGAATTGAGGTTGAAAAGGAGTAGGGATAAACTGATGGAAGAAGCAAGAAAGAGCATTCCAGAATCCGGCTTTGGAAGAGTGATGCATTTGGTGAAGGCATTCGAGAAGCTCCGAATGATGCCCAAATTGAGCGACTCTGGAGAAAAAGAAGGGGAGGAAGCAGAGCAGAATTCGAAAGTGATCAAATGGGCATTGCCTGGACTTCAATCTTCTAATCTCCTTACATCAGAGAGCTTAGGTCTGAATCCAAGCCCCTCTCATTCGTTTGATGGCAGCCATGGAAGGTTAGCGAGGAAATTTATTTGCAAACGTATTTGAATGATGATGTGAATGGTTTTTGTTTGTGTTTATTGTTTAATTTACTTCTACTGTGATTTGATTTTGTGTTTAAAGCTTCACCATTTCGACAAGAACTTCAGCTGAGGGTGTACAGAGCAGGAGAAGTGTGAGAACTAAGCACTTTTCTTTATCAGATGTTACAGTTTCCACAATTTATAGACGATTTCATATAGTTTTATAATTCTGCAGAGCACTGAATCGTCCGCCACCTTTGTCCGACGACACTGGAATCGAAAGCAGAAGAAAGGAACCTCTAAAAGGCAAATCCTCCTCACAACAGAGGTTTGTTTGGAATTCTAGTTCTTGTGCACCATGTTAGATTCTTGAACTATCCAACCTAGAGTGTTTGTTATGAGATGATTATTAATATGATTGAAATAAGCTCTGGACTCTGGTGTTGGAATATTTTTAATTGAATGATTGAATTAAGTATTTCAATTGAGAATTAAATGGCATTGAAAGCACACTGGGATATAGAAGCAGGAGCCATAAGAATAATTCCATGTACTAATCATAAGCTTTGTGGCCTGCATCCCATCAGATGCTTGGTTCTAACTTATTTGAGATTGGGACTGAACCCGGTGGTTTTGATTCTTATATTGAAAGTGAAATGAATTATGCAACTAATCTTCCTGCAGCAAAGAGGAAGACAAAAGGAGGAAGAAAAGATGAAGAAGCTACAAAAAGAATTGGAGGAAGAGGAAAAATTGAGGATACCTCATGCTCAAGGTCTTCCATGGACAACAGATGAACCAGAGGTAATTAACATGAACTTGGTAAAACTAAACCTTCCCCATATATTTTAATCTATAGCATGTCATGCTGCAAAGAAAACCAGCTTCTTTTGGTTCATTCTTTACTTTGTGCCATTATTGCCATCATAGATGCCACAATCATTTCCTGAAACAGCAGTATTAAAACCTTGCTTCTGTTGATAATGAACTATAATGGCTTTAATCAAGTTGAATGCAGCATCTAAAACTGATCTATACAATGCTTGATTTTCATTTTAATTAATTTTGGTAGCTGAAGTGTGCATCCTTTTTGTTGTGCTACTTTAAAATTTATGAGAACTCATGCTTTTTAGCTTGACATTGGAATAGCCACCTTTCTGTAATTGCACATGACAATAGATTGATAATGCTTAAGTTCCAATTGCTAGTGATGGACAAAGATATTGATTCAGAAAAGTTAACATCAAACCTTATTTTAGCAAATATAATGTGTGAATTAAATTTTGTACAAGTGAAAACAAATTTCTGCATTATTTTATCTCAGTAAGGATCTGATACTCAATGGTAAGAGTGGCTGTGTTTTTTTTTTTTTTAAATTTCGTTTCGTCGAATTAGTAACTAGTAACTAGTAACATGACAATTATAAATTAGCCCTTATTTCAGAAGTCATCCTGATTTCATAATATATGTATAGAGAAAACCCAATTGGTAATATATTTAGGATTACTACGTGTATCCTAAAGGATTCCTGTTTGTTATTTGTAAATTCATAACAAAAAGAAATGGTGGTGAGAAGATTTGTCCTATATGTGCAAATCAAAATGGGGCAGATCTTTACCCGGAGTAGAGCATAAACCTAAAAAGATGAAAGAGACCCATTTAGGAACAAGAAAATACCGTCGTGATTTGGATTGAATCTCAACGAAACAATACATCAATGAAAAGTGAATTCAATAAGTTTTCTATTATTATTATAAATTTAAATTATAAAGAAGAAATCAAAATTCGTCTTAGGTGTAAATTTAAATTATTAAAGATGGGTATATCATTTTAGGTGTAAATTACTCATCATACAACCCTATATAATATTGTATCAAACAATGTGAAAACGATATGTTACCAAGTGAGATTTGAAAATTGCATTTTTATACATTAAAGGCATGTCAGCAGATAGAAATTGCATATTCATCTTGTAGGCATTTAAAGGTACTCTAGACTCTCTACAAGGACATTAAGAAATGCTGGCACTAAAGGAAACATCTAAAATAGATTTCAAATTATTCTGAGTGTATATAAGCTGTATTTATAAACTATATTTGTCACTGTTGTTTATCAATGCAAATGTTTAACCATATTATTATGTGTCCAATATATCGTTCTTTGTTTGTGGTGAAACAGATTCTGGTAAAGCCTCCAGTTAAAGAAACCACGAAGCCTGTTGACCTCGTATTGCACAGTGATACAAGGGCCATGGAGCGCGCTGAATTCGACCATCAGGTATAAGCTGTTCTTGTCGAAAAGACACATTGAATTTCTTTACCTAATGATACATTAATGATTGAATCTTCAAAGCTGTTTAGCTATATCTACTCTGGTATTAATGGAAATCAACTCATAGAGAATGTCATGGAATTATGCTTCTGTGACTAGAAGGAAATAGAGAGAGTGGCAACATTGAATATCTTTCTATTGATTTATTTCTGCAAAAAGAGAAACCTCTTATTTCAGTAAAGAAATTATAAAGACATGATATTGATCAGTAGGTTCTTTCTAGTTGAATCATTTAATTATTGTTATTATTTGGCTTTCTTTCTTATAGGTTCACCATATATATGTTATCTCTTCTCTATTTTCTTCATCATGTCACCATTTCTTATTGTCTTAGGTGGCCACTAAAATGAGCTTAATCGAACAGTACCGGACAGAAATGGAGAGGCAGCAGAGGGTAATGAAACTGCAACCCTCAACTCAAATTCGACCTCATCATTGATTGATAATTTTGTTTTTCTAAAATACACATATTTGCTTCTTATGCAGCTTGCAGAAGAAGAAGAAATCAAGAGACTGAGGAAGGAGCTTGTACCAAAAGCGCTGCCAATGCCGTTTTTCGACAGACCCTTTGTTCCCAGAAGGTAAAACCTCATTATTCTGGATGTACAACTAAATAGTGTTGCTCAATATATGATATATGTGACAATTTATTTTGTATTTGTTTGAATATCAGGTCCAACAAGCACCCAACTATACCGAAAGAACCGCAATTCCTTCGACGTCAGCATAAGATCAAATGCTACATGTCTTTGGATGACGTGTGTACATAACTAGAGAGACATCCAATTGATGAACGCATGGCTCTACCTTGCTTATATGTGGATTCTCCATCTTCATTCTTTATATTGTTCCCCTTTAGTATGCTCAACTTGCTTTTCCAACATTATACTTTTAGTGTGGTGATTTCAAATATATAGGTGTACATAAAAAATTGATTTCTTCTTTGGCTGTTCTCATAAAGAAATTTGGAGAATGCAATTCTGTTATTTCAGTTTACTCTTTCACGGGCTCTTTTGCAAGATGTCTTTCAGAATTTTAAAATCTATTTTCAAATGAAGGGGGAGAGAAGGAACAACATAGAAAAAATGCATAAAAATGCAGATGATTAATTTAAAATCTTTTTAATAATAAATATGCGTATTGCATGCAATCAATAATATTCTTTTTAAAAAGATAATTATATACTAAAAATTAATTAATACTACTAATCATGAACTGCAAGAGGCACGTGGCGAATTGTGCTCATTGGTGATTAACTTAATTGTCATTCTCAAAAATTTTAATATTGAGGAGAATTGAATGCATTTGAGATTAAGGGTATAAAGAGTTATGACCAAAAATATATAAAATCTGCAATGTTTATCTTCCAGGAAAGTAGCATTCAAAATCTGTCAAAAGTTTAAAGAAGTTTAAAGTTTGTACATAAAATTATTAAGTTAATGTTATTTAATGCAAACAGCAATGTCAAGAATATTCAGAAAACAATTTAACAGCACATTTCAACAACATTAAAATGAAACCATGCAAACAAAAAGGGGGCAGAAAGCAAGCATCCAAATTACATCTTGTTGAAACATTAAATCACACAAGTATCAACTCATTACTCCCAAATACATCTAATTGTGTAATTTCAACAGCCAAAATTTGATCAAAACATACTGAATTTTTCCACCCATAATTAGATAAAAAACATTTGAAGATTTCCTCGAAGAAAATTCTCAACAAGCTAAAAGAGAGAGCATAATTTATCTATGGTGCAACGACCACAATTCTACCAGCAACTTGGTCGAGGTCCCTTCGTCCATTGGATGTGATTCTTCTTCCACTGTAATTGGATTAAGTTGAATATAATCACAGCAATCAAATTGGCTCTTATTGATATATGATATAGAATCAGGTAGAGTAAAATGATATAACAAGTCAAGAACTCACCCACTGGGTTCCACCTCAACAATGCCCATTTTCTCCAGTTGCTGTAGAATGTTACGAGCAATAGAGCCACTGCTTTTCCCAAAGTGAGGTGGACGACTTCCGTTCCTCTTGCTCCCACCATAGATTCTCCTGAAGGAACCAACACCAAGACCTCCCCTCAAATATATCTTCCTAGCCATGGAAGCTGCACCATCCATTAAAGTATAATTTGATAAGTGACAGTTGATCTTGATGTACTATTCTTATTGCGAAAACAAGAAAATTTGATCAAATTGGGTTTTTTTGTTGACTTAGAATGATGAATAATAAATCATAACCAAGCTACATAAAAAATCAAATTGAGCTTCCAACAACACAATGTGCTGTATAGGATGAAAAAATCAGATTTGGGAAAAAGATGATTACCTGCCCTTATGTAGTACCAATCAGGATCATATGGGGCAAGTTCCTTAAGGACACCAGTTTTCACAATATCGGTCCATTCAGGAAGTTCCATCTATTTTTTTTCATGCAAAATAGATTAGTGAAAAGAAAAACCAAATATATTAAACCTCATTCTTATCAGGACACAACATTGGTGTCTAAATATATCTCAAAAACAAGACAAAAACCTTGCATATAACAAAGAAAGTTTTAAGGAAATGCAAAATCAGTTTAGACATAGCTCTAGTATGCAATCAAAAGAGACTATTAAAATCACTTCCTTTGTAGATGGGGAGCTTTTAGAAAATGGTCACATACAGTTAGCACATTGAACTCCTATCGGCAATTTTGCTTTTCTCAACGAATGAATAAAAAAGGAACAAATCAAACCTTAAGAGTTCTTATTATTTCTCTATAAATAGTTAACATTAAATAAAACATTTTGAACTCCATGTGCCAGATCACATTGAACTCAGTCCTTCACATTTATTCAATAAACCAATATCTAAATTCGCCGGCATCTCGATCTCATCCTTAAATTTTCATTTAGAAAGTGTCAAATTAGCAATATGATTTCATAATACTTATCAGTACGAAAGAAACCTGTACAAATCACCGCAGTTTAAATTTCCAAAAATGAAAAATTAATGAAGTTCGAATTTGAATATACCTTGCCGGAGCGCTTGAGGTGAGCGGAGTAAGCTTTGGCGAACTCATGAGGAGAAACATCCTTGACAGTCTTCGCCACCGCCGCCGCCATCGCCGAAAATCACGCGCTGCACACGAGACCTCCTCTGAGAAAATTGAAAGCTGCGAAGACGAAGGTGGAGCAGAGCGCTAGGGTTTTTCGGAATTAGGGCTATTGCACGAATATATATATCTGGTTCATCCAGTAATAACCCATGTTTTAAAGATTGGGCTCTGAGTTGGGCCTTTGCCTGTTTTTTATATTGGGCCAATTTTCTTCTAGGTCAACTAATTTCTTGGGCCGAATTCCAACTAGTGGAAATGGTTGTATTAGAACGACAGCGTTTAAAGCTTTGAAGTACTAAATAGAAATTTAGTACTACAAAATTTAGCCCCTTCTTCTTCACACCACTCCTCCGACGAAACCCTAATTATCACAGAATAAACTGATATTCCCCTAACGGTGCCTCCAACGGAGCCGCGGCCATGACATTCCGCCAGCTAATGAACGTCGCTCTCCGAAATCGGAAACCAATCCATGCTTTCTCCGTCATCCGGCCTCTCTCCACCGCCATCGCTACGGCCACCGACACCTCACTATCGTCTCTACCTGAAAACGCTATGACCTACGACCAATTGGCTGAATCGGTAAACCAAAAGCTCAAAAGGCTGGAAAATCCCGACCACCGCTTTATCCGATACAACTCCCCTCACCCAACAGTAGATTCCCACGCCGATATCCTCTCCGCTCCACTCACGAGAGTTACGACTCTTCCCAATGGTTTACGTATTGCGACGGAGTCGAATCTGGCGGCGGCGACGGCTACCGTTGGTGTATTTATTGACGCTGGGTCCAGGTTTGAGAGTGATGAGACCAGTGGCACAGCACATTTTTTGGAGCATATGATATTTAAGGGAACGCAGAAGAGGACAGCGAGAGAATTGGAAGAGGAGATTGAGAATATGGGTGGCCATTTGAATGCTTATACCTCTAGGGAGCAGACAACATACTACGCAAAGGTGATAGATAAGGACGTGCCCCGTGCGCTTGACATCTTGTCTGATATCCTGCAAAATTCGAAATTTGAAGAACAAAGAATAACTCGGGAGAGGGATGTCATCCTACGCGAGATGGAGGAGGTGCTGAATTTATTTCTTAATTCTTTTTTATTAATTGCGACTCCCAGTTGGTTTTCGCTCAAATGAAAAAATTCTAGCTTTTCCATTGGGCGGGGTATTTTGATTAGAGAATGAGGTGTGCGGGAGTTACATATAGAAATTATACTATGTCTTCTCGATCCCTTTCCCTCAGTCATTCGGACGATGTTTAAGATTGCGGATTGTTCTAGTTTTTCTTTTTTCTTTTTTCTTTTTTCTTTGAAAATTGCTAGAAGGTATTATTACCTTAATCTCCAGTTTCCAATTGAAAGTTATCCTGAAACAAAGTGATGGTTTAATTTGATAACGATTATAAAAATGGCGTCTTTGGTGTTCATTAAAAATTATACTGCTTTAGTAATCCTGCTAGGCAAAGTGTTTATTATAACTTAGCTTATTTTCTATTGGGTAGTGTGAACTCTTGATTTTTTAATCACAACATCTGTTGCTTCTGTTTTTCCTTGCTTTTGTAAAACCTTGTAATTATTTTTACTGACAATGCTTTATATGCTGTTGGTTCTTAACTGATTGTAGGTAGAAGGACAAACAGAAGAAGTTATATTTGATCACCTGCACTCCACTGCTTTCCAGCACACACCTCTGGGAAGAACAATACTTGGACCTGCCGAAAATATCAAGAAAATTGGAAAAGAAGATATACAGAACTACATATCAACTCACTACACAGCTCCAAGAACTGTAAGAAGTCAATATTTGGGTTTTTCGTCACAATGTTGCACGGTTTCTTTTCTTTTTTAAATTAATGTTATGTTATTTTATGTTGCTGAATCTCTTGTCTGTTTTTTATTTTGTCTTCTGTCAGGTGATTGTTGCTTCTGGTGCGGTTAAACATGATGACATTGTTGGGGAAGTGAAGAAATTATTTACAAAGTTGTCAACGAATCCAACTACTGCTTCTGAGTTAGTTACTAAAGAGCCTGCAACCTTTACAGGGTCAGAGGTATGGTTCTCTTGTTTGAGTGATTTGTGGTGAGTCTGGTGACTACTTTGTTCTTATATGCAGCTATTCTTGAATCTGTAGGTTAGAATGCTTGATGATGATATTCCACTTGCTCAATTTGCGGTTGCTTTTGAAGGGGCTTCTTGGACAGATCCAGATTCAATTGCTTTAATGGTTATGCAATCAATGCTGGGTTCTTGGAATAAAAATGCTGGTGGCGGAAAGCATATGGGGTGATTTTTCACCACATTATCCTGATGGTGTTCGCACCATTTCTCTGCTCATTATTAATTTTTGTTCATCTTTAATGCAGTTCTGAGCTTGCTCAGAGGGTTGGAATCAATGAAATAGCAGAGAGCATGATGGCGTTTAATACGAACTACAAGGACACCGGATTGTTTGGTGTTTATGCTGTTGCTAAGGTGGGTTCTCCCCTTAGACGTGGTAAACTGTGCTGAAGTGTTGGCTTGAAATATTTGCTGTTCTAGCGCCAATAGTCCCTCTGCGAGCATACCCACCCTCTTGCTTGTATCTTGTTGAACTGTTTGTTCTCATTCAGTGTTATTCAGTTTGATAATTTGGGGAATAGATTCTATCCACAAACTACCCTGGGAATTACTTAGACCTTTCTTTTACTTCCTGACTTGTAGTTCTAGCCTTCTGGGCTAAATTATTCGCTAAAGTGTAATTGTTGCATGTCTACAAATATTTTTACTTCTTTCTTTTATTAATAAAGGAAGTCTTATTATTCTCTATCTGTAACTTCTGTCTTTTGATTTGCAGCCTGATTGCTTGGATGATTTGGCATATGCAATTATGTACGAAGTAACTAAACTATGTTATCGAGTGTCAGAAGCTGATGTGATTCGTGCACGTAACCAGGTATTTGTTCAAGCCTCAATCTTGTGTTGGTTTACACTTGTGGAGTTGTCAAGTTACTATCAATTGATTTTACTTCTAACGTAATTGCCAGAGATAGTGCCCATTGTTCATAAAATATCACATCTCTGATTTTATTATTTTTTATTCTGTTGCTTTAACTGACTCATGTGGTTGCAGTTGAAATCTTCTCTGCTACTTCACATTGATGGAACCAGTCCTGTTGCTGAAGATATTGGACGTCAGGTATGTTTTCACGTGTCAGAATCTGTTTATGAAACATTATTTGTGTGTCTATGCATGCTTTCTTAACCTATTCTAAAATTAAGTTCGGATGTCCACTCCTTGTATCCAACCTCATGAAACCTTTTGTTTTGGAACTCTATATCCTGTTAATATGTGTTGGGATTTTCCTGGTTGGGTCAGCCTGAGAGGAATGAATATACTGTATATTAACTGCAAAAATTTTATCTAATAAGCTAAACTGTTTTATTCTACATTGGGCTTTTTCTGCCAATCATGTATCCTTGCAATTCAATATATGGAACAGCCAATAGTATGCTCTTAGAATCAGTAGGTTCTACCGATCTTGCATCATCGCATTTTAGTTAATGTAGCAGTGGAAAATTGCTCTTAAAATTAATATTAGATTAGTAATAGGGTTTGCTCTTGGTCTTCTCATTGTTAGTGGTGCCAAAGGGCAATGGGTCTTTTCCTGCAAAATGGAAGTGACAGTTTGAGTTGCCTATTGCTTTGCCCTTGAAGTGTATATCTATCTTCCTCCCAATCTTTGAAGTTTGGTTAGACTTCACTTACCTTGACAGTGTTCCAGTGTGCTATACATAATGCTAAGATAAGATGAATGAGAATCAGCAACTGATTGTTCCCTCAACTAGTAAATAGTAAATACTTACCAATAGTTTGATGACTCTTTCTAGTAGCAACTTTTGTGCCATAGTCCCTCTATTTATCTTCCAAGTACCTCCTCGTAGCATTTTAAGCTTGTTTTGAAGACTGAGTTGTCTTTTAAAGTTCGATGGTAGTGGTGAAATTAGACATCAATAAAAATTGTACCTTTGATAATAAATTTGTATCAATAAAAATTATTCTTGGTATGAGATTGTGCTTCTTTGGGTTTCATTGAAATGAATCTTGCCTGTCTACAACAACTGAGACTTTTTCCACTATTTGGGCACCTTGTGTATCGAATCTCACTATCTTGATTAGTTGATTTACTAAATGATGTTGATCATATTTACTCATAAAGAAAGAGGACACAGTACACTAATGCTTGGTTTTGCAGTTGCTTACATATGGTAGGAGAATCCCGTTTGCTGAACTGTTTGCCAGAATTGATGCTGTTGATACCAGCACTGTCAAACGCGTTGCAAACAGATTCATTTTTGATAAGGTAAGATGGCTTCCAGAGTTTCTGATAGTTATATTTTGTCTTTTTAGAATATGGTTTGAAGAATACTAACTTGTCCTCAATAGCCCATACTTATTTACACTGCTGTGGTCCCTTGCAGGATGTTGCAATTAGTGCTGTTGGGCCAATCCAGGGTTTGCCCGACTACAACTGGTTCAGGCGCAGGACCTACTGGCTCCGATACTAGCTTCCTCTTTTGCTTCAAACATGAACACTTGTCACTTTTCTTCATTCAATTCACAGCTTATAAACCATAATGGGTGGACGCTGTTCACTATTTCTGATTTGCCTATTTAATTTTTTTTTTCTTGTAAAATTTATCGGTTACTCTGAATAATGAAAGCTGTAACAAGTGATATGGCTGTTTGTCGACTCCTTGGAGACGGAGGCATGCATAATTCATACGGTGTAATATTGAATCTCTGGATAAATTTTTGGGTTGTGTTAGAAACATGTTTCCTTTTTTCTGGGAGAGAAGAAAGCTGTATGAAATCTCCAAGATTTTGTTATCATTGAAGTTGGAATGTAATTCATGATAATATTTTTAGCCATGGTACAGTTTTTTACCTTTTCAATTTAAGTTAAATGAACCAAGCACTCTAAATATATTACTCTGTACGAGAATCTGGATATTTTTGGCATAACATATGTTAAAATGTTTAAAGCAAAAGCAATCTTGCAAATAATAACTCTTGTATTATTTCAAGCATTCAGCTTTTAGGGCATCATTCATATTTCTAACTTGCTTGAATCTACAATAATGGAAAAGGGAAAAGTAATTCAAAGAGTTACCAAGAAAGGGGTCATGCTGACATAAAGTATACATTATCTGATTCAAAATGTGAATCAATATTGTGTCAACAAAATCTCACCTAAAATCAAGATTGATCACTTCACAACTATGTTGCCTTGATCTTCCTCAACCTAAAACCCCACTAATCTTACACCATGCTCTTTCTATGATCACCACCACCTAATGTAAGAACCACCATCTTTTTCCTCCTATAAATCTCAAAAGAGTTGAGTCAAACCTTTGCAAACACAAACAGAAAGACATGGGAAAAGCAGACGAGGAGATCATATTTAGAAGCAAATATCCCCCAGTTGAGGTTCCTAAAGACCTAACCCTACCGGAGTTCGTACTCTCCAACATCGAACCCTACCTCGACAAGGTGGCCGTGGTGGATTCCGTCACCGGAAAAGGTTACACTTACAGACAAGTGAGGAGAGATGTCACCCGATTTTCCAAGGCCTTAAGGTCACTTGGGCTGAGGAAAGGTCGTTTGGTGGTGGTGCTACTCCCTAACGTCGCCGAGTACGCCACCATCGCCCTAGGAATCATGGCCGCTGGCGGCGTCTTCTCCGGTGCCAACCCCAACGGCCATGTTCTAGAGATCAAGAAGCAAGTTGAGGCTTCTGATGCTAAGCTCATTGTCACAGATGGATCTTCATATAATAAGGTACTAAAAACTTCTTGGTCAGTTAAACTTAAGCTCAAAACATGGCTTAATATCAATTTTTAAAATGATTTAGGTGAAAGATTTGGGATTGCCAGTGATAATACAAGGGGAAGATCATATAGAAGGAACTATAAACTTGGATGAACTGCTGGATGCTGCAGATAAGGCCAACACTGATTTCATCGATGAAAAAGTAATGCAGACTGATTTATGTGCACTCCCTTTCTCATCAGGTAATCATCAAACTATATATCTCCTGTTTTCTATTAACGACGTGAAATAACACGACTGTGAATGATCGATCATGAGGCACGACGGGGGTATCCAAGGGAGTGATGCTGACACACGAGAACCTGGTGGCGAACCTCTGCTCAACCCTGTTTAGCGTGGGGCCGGAGCTGGTGGGGCAGGTGACGGTGCTGGGGTTGATCCCATTCTTCCACATCTACGGGATCACCGGAATCTGCTGCGCCACCATGAAGAACAAGGGGAAGGTGGTGGTGATGCAGCGGTACGAGCTGAGGCTGTTCCTGTCTGCCCTGATCAGCCACCGCGTGACGTTTGCACCGGTGGTGCCCCCGATCATACTGGGGCTGGTCAAGAATCCGATCGTGGAGGAATTCGATCTCACGAAGCTTAGCCTTAGGTCCATCATGACTGCAGCTGCTCCCCTGGCACCTGAAATCTTGAATGAATTTGAAAAGAAATTTCCAGGGGTTGAAGTTCAAGAGGTAGATTTTCATGCAAACAATATCATCCTCTTTTTTAAATTGAAAAATATAAACTAAAAGGTGAAATCTTTGCAAAATATAGAGCTTAATTTCTCCACAAATTTATTTCTACATTATTTTCATGCAGGTTAACTAGTTTATTGGCAAGTTAATTTGATTTGTGGGGGTGTATTTAGATTTTCTTGTTTCATTACAACATTTGTATGAAGGTTTTATGGGACGAGAGGAGTAAAATATTTGGTTCTCCTAACAAACAAGCATACTCTATAACTAATTAGCGTAACTAATTTTTAATTTGTAGGCATATGGAATGACAGAACATAGCTGTATAACCCTAACTCATGGAAATCAAAGTGTTTCCAAGAGGAAATCTGTTGGATTTATCCTTCCTAATTTGGAAGTAAAATTCATTGATCCCGAGACGGGGAAATCACTCCCGGAGAACACTCCGGGGGAGATTTGTGTCAGGAGCAAGTGTGTAATGAAAGGTGAGTTTCTTGAACTTTTATGTACTAGTATTTTACTTAAATTTCAACTCATACATGAAATGTCAGGCTATTACAAGAACGAGTTTGAGACGAGTATGAGCATCGACAAAGAGGGATGGTTGCACACCGGAGACAGTGGCTACATAGACAAAGATGGCGATGTCTTCCTCGTTGATCGTATCAAAGAACTCATCAAATACAAAGGTTTCCAGGTACTACAATTCTATATTTCCGGGTTTAAAAATCGGTCGAAATTCCCAGTGTCATTTTGGTACAACATTTTAGATGATACTCCATAAATCTAGGGTCAATGGCTCGATTTCGTTCTCCTCTATGTATCAATCATATATTCAGTGGCACAGAAGATGATATATGAAAATGTCACGTGATCACAACTCTTAAAATTTTAAAATAATTAAAATTAAAAAAAAAATGTTGGGAAATGCAGGTAGCTCCAGCAGAATTAGAGGCAATCCTTTTAAGTCATCCATCAGTTGAAGATGCTGCTGTTGTGGGGTAATTAATTATAATTATTAACACTAATTCTTGATTAATTAGTTGGAAGATATAATTAATGTAGTAATTAAATGGAATCAGATTAGCAGATAAAGAGCAGGAGAGATTCCAGGAGCATGTGTTGTGGTAAAAAGTGGTGCAAAAGAAAGTGAGGAGGATGTAATGAAATACGTGGCATCCCACGTGGCAACCTACAAGAGGCTGAGGGTTCTGAAATTTGTTGACACCATTCCTAAATCGCCATCTGGCAAAATTATGAGAAGGTTTATTAGGGATAACATGCTCAATAATCTCATCTAATTACAATTAATAATTATTTATTTTTTATGTTACCACCCATTAACGCTAATGCACAACGTTCACTGTATTAATGTACCTTTGCAATTGAATTTTAAATTTTATTTTATTTTATTTTATTTTACTAAAGATCAACGCTAGTGTGTAAACATGTAGTCATTCTTGTTTTGAATGCAGTTCATAACTTTCGTATACGTTAAACTTTGAAAAATATTTTTGTAATATTAATGCGTATACAATAAACACAAAGTGTCTTATGAGACATTGCTTGTGTCAGACAATTTGTAAGACGAGTTCGTATATTCAGTGCACAAGATATTTTACCTAGTTTTAATCACCATATTCCGACAGATCTAGATATTCTGTAATATTTATTAAATGAATACAGAACACTTTCTATCGAGGCATTGATCCAATTAGAATAAATATTAAGATATGCCTAAGCATTGTATTCAATTTTTGCATCATGTTGATTTCTTCAACTTATCGACAATTAAAAGATCAAACTTACGAAGTTAAGTCATCGAAGCTTCATCTTCCGTACCACTCAATTGAATTAAAAACCTAAAAGAATAGAGAAAATCTATGCCCTATTAATCATTGAACAAGTGATTAGATTTTTTCTTCCTATCCTACATCAATCTTTTAAATACATAAGATGTCACATCAAAATATTATTGAGCATCCTTCTGAACCGACACCTCAACATTACTTACGAATCTATTCTTGGTATGTGATTTTACTTTAGTACAATATAAGAGATAGGGTGTTAACGTTATTCAATATTTCAACTCATTAGGAGACTTGAAGCATTTTTCAAAATACATTTGAATTTTGTGCAATATTTTCTTGTGAGAGTGTTTCTTGGATTTCTAGTTTTTAACCAGATTACTACTGGATTTTAGTATTTATAACTGTTCGATATTTTGGGCCAACCCAATACTTTGGGCCTTTCTTTTTTTTTTTTTTTTTAGGGTTTGTGTTTAGAACATTGTTGCTGTTTTCATGTTTTCCTTATATTTATCTTGAATGTGAAAATAGAAATAATTGGGGTTAGGATTGTGGAAGTTTAAAACTATGAGATTTTGTTTTCCTTTTCTTAAACTAGCATTTTATTTTATAAAACGAGAAAAAGACAGCTACTTCTAAATTTTTATTTATGTAAAAGGAGTATTTCTTAATTAAATGTGTCAGTATTCTATTAACATTTTATTTTTCAGTTATAAAGCATAAATTTCGAGAGTAGATATACAAAATTCAATAAAATTTATCAAAAAGTGGTTTTTTTTGTGTAAAAGATTTAAGTCTATTAGTGACAGATAAAAATATAATTGTTATATAGTAAAATAAATTTATTAATAATTAAAGTATATTTTATTGAGATATAATGAAATATGATGGTGGGTGATAATATAACTTAATACAAATATATATTAACTACCAATAATTATATTTTACTTTTATAATAATTAGTATATTTTAACAATAAATCAATGCATATCACAACACATGTGACATGCCTGTTTAGCATCCCAAACTAAAAATATTGAATAGTCCTTATAGGCCAATTACACTTTATTACTCTCTCACAAGATATTGACGCTTTTTTTTTTACGGAAATTAAGGAGTATAATAATTTAAAAGGTGAAGGAAATAATATTTAATGTGTAGTTGGTAGTTGTATTAGTGGTGTGTGTAATGTGTGTGGGCCCATGTAAATAAATAAATTATTTTTGTGTGGGTCCCATGTTCTTAAAAAGAAATATGTCAATTTTTTAGAACAACTCAAAAAGAAAAGTGTGTCAATATCTTTGGACGGAGGAAGTAGTATATTAAGAAAGAGAAAATGAATACACACTCTCTTCGTTCATCTCTAAGAATTTTGTATTTTTTCCACTTATATTAAGAAAAATATTATTTTATATAAAATGTGTAGTTATATTAATGATAAGTGGTAGATCAGCGTGTTATTTTTTTAAAAAGAAAAATAATAAGTCGTCCAAAATAATAAAAACTTATCTTATCAACATACTGATAATATTACAGTAGAACATATGAAAAAAAGGAAAGCGAGTACATCAATTTAGAACGAAAGTAATATTTCTATAATCCAATAATGTTTATAATAATTGAAATCAAAATAATCATAAATTATTTCTTAGATTTAATTAAGGGGCATATGAGATTAAGATAAAATAATTAGTAGGGAATTAATCCACATGTGTGGATTAGGGAGGAATGAGTTGGAAAGATGACAACTTAATTCCATGGAGCATGGAGATTGCATTCAAATAATTAAATTCCCATAATCCAATCACGTGCGTTATAGCTAACTTAGTCATGCAAGCACGTGACATAATTGAGTTCCACCTCTCATTACACAACATAATCAATTAACTAATTAATTTACAATTAGTCACTAATCCATGAGTGGTGATTGATATATAGTACACCTGGTGCCCCTTTAAGTTTCCACAAACGACAAGATTAGAATTTAAGTATGACCGTGTGACAGATGGATCAACTATATAATTTCATTTAATTTTATTTTAGCTACTTTTATTTGGTTAAAAATCAAGTCTTCCATGGGTCAACCACTAAAAATATTTAAAAAAAAAACACTAACTTTGCTTATATATTTTATTGATAAAATTCTTAATTTTATTATTAAACTAATTTATTAATGTATTCCGTTAATAATTTTCCGTTGATATAATAGTGATTGGTAATTTTTATCAAAGAAATTTTAATTCTATTGATATATAAATATTTTTGTTGGTTTTCTATTGTTAATAATTCTTTTTAAAATTATAAAATAATTTTGTTTGTAATTCATTAATAAGTAACAACGCATATTATTTTGTTGATAAAAATATTATAAATTCTTTGATATTTCATTACTTAAAAGAAATAAATATAATCTTTATTGAAAATGTGTCGTAATTACCATTAAATTTAATCCATTGATTAAAAAAGAGTTCTTTTAGTGAACCCTCAAATGAAAAGAATTACTAGAGATTATTTATAACTAAGGATATCAATTGGACAACACTTTTGCGACATCAGTTTTACGTTTTTTAAGTAGTTATTATTATTATTATTATTATTATTATTATTTTCTTATTAAAAATATTATCAATTTTAATTTATATTATAAATTATTTATGAAATAATTTATGAGTGAGACTCCTGTGCCCCGAGACACCGTGCCTCTTTGCAATTTTCGTGCCCCTTGCAATTTAAACCCTCTAGGCTCTAGCAATATATAGATTTAAATAGAATATGGAGGGGGAAGAACTATGTTCACAAGGGACACGGCGTGTCCCCGGGGCGCATAAACTTTTGCCATAATTTATTATACCATTATAATTTTTCATTAATTCCAATATTTTTTATTTTATTAAAATATTATCACTTTTGAATTTACTTATCAAAATCTTCCATTAAGATGGTCTTACGCAAATATTTACCAAATTTATATTATTGAATATATTTTATTTTTATTAAAATGTAAAATTATTTTACACTTGAAATGCAGCTTATATTTCTTATTTTATTAGTCTATTACAAGTACTATATCCCATAAGATGGAGGAAAACTCAAACTTAAAAACAAGTATCAATTTTATTCATTACTTTACATACCACTTATATAACTAATAACAGTATAAATTCATATTTTTTTTCTCCACAAGTTATTTTTCTTAAATAAATCATTCTAAATGCATGGAAATTTTTTGCACCCAATAATTAATTTAGGAGATGAAGTAATTCATGTAATAAGGTTATCGGAATACTCCCTTCTCTCTTTTTTTTTTATATAAATATGAAGCCACACACCCACTAATACAATTAAAATATGGACTCACACTCCTATTAATACAACTACCTACTACACATTACATAATAATACATCTTAATATACGTACGAAAAAACAAAAATTACCTTTTGAGTGGGACGGACGACGTATTAATTAACATGTATTCCCTCCGTCCGCCGAAAATGTATACATTTTACTATTTTGTGCGTCCGCACCAAAGGTATACATTTCTCTTTATAAACACATGAGATCCATATATATCACTAATACAACTATCTACTACGCATTAAATAATACTCCAATATTTTTTAATCCACGTTAAAATAGCAAATGTATACATTTGTGGCTACGGAGAGAGTACAGAAGATGTAGTTCGGGGGGGAGAAGAGTGGGGGGAGGGGGGTTGATTGGGCATGCAGGGAATGTGCAGAACATGCTGTACAATTGATGCTGCTTCACTGTCTCTCTCTACTTTGTCACATGCTAAGGTACAACCCTCTTTCTTTTTTTTTTTTTTTTTTTTTTTATACCGAGGTTCCTGGCTTACGCCCGACTAGTCCTCGAGGAAACAGTCCCGGCCCCTCAGAACTGCCTCCAAGTAAATCGCGGTAACCACACAATGGATCACAGGTTCCTAATATCTTTAACTACTGCGCACAAGGAGTCGATCCCCAAGTGATTGCTCCATGCTGGTGATTGCTCCATGCTGGCCCTTCCCCTAGCTCAGCCGCAGGTTCCCACCGAGCCGCAGGTTCCCACTGAGTTTCAGCCTCCCACACTGCCGCTTGTAGCCCTCAATATTAATTGTTCCACCATTGCGCTCCGGGGGGCTTGAACCCCTGACCTTTCAATAGGGGCACCTCAATGTTGACCCCTCAACCACTGGGCCAACATATCATTGGTTACAACCCTCTTTCTTACCCCTGCTGCATGTGCCCTCCCATGTGCCCCCCCTCTCTCATGCCCCACCCCACATTCACATGTGCCCTTTTGGGAGGCCACACCCACCATCCCCCACCCCCCATCTCTGAAATCTCACTATTGCCCCCCTCACTCCCACAAACTAATTCAACAAACTGCTTCTTACTGTTTTTGTTAGGCAATACTCTTAAGTCACACCCTAAATTCCACAATTATTGTAGACAGAATAAAAAATAAAAACTTTTTTTTATAACTTTATTTATTTTGAGAAGGTAATATAGTCATTTTAGATAATACTAAATAAATTACTTTTTCCATCCATTCATAAGGATCTTATTTTTTTATTTTGAACGTCACCTCCAAAAATTTTCATTTTTCTTTTCAGATATATGTGACTCACACACATCACTAATATAATTAAAATAGTGAACTTACACACTCCATTGATATAGTTGTCCATTACACAATAAATAATAACACTCCTAAATCCACGTGTAAAAAAAATTGACAGTCTTGCAAGCAGATGAAGGGAGTATAAAATATGTTATGTGCATAAAATGAGAGTGGTAAATTTCTTTTAATGTTGGAAATTAATATAAAATTTCTTTTTTTTGGTAGTAAAATTTTAATGTAGAATGGACGAAAACGAAAATTAAAAAATTAATATAGAACTCATGGAGTATATTTTAATACAGTATTTATCAAGGAAAACTACATCTGTTGATCAATTAAATTACTATAATATTCTCTCCACCATTTTTATGCAGGGGTGTAGGAATGCATGGATAAGCAATTGGGGGCGGCTATTCGCACCGCAGGAATTGTTATTTGAATCCCAATTATTTATAAAATTAAAATATGATAATGTAAGAAGACATAAATATCATTTTATAAATAATAAACTAAGATTAATTATAATTAAATTTCTAAATGCACCCCAAAGTTATAATCACTAAAATATGATCAACCCTAAGCCCTTCTGTATCAGAGTAGTATCATGGAATAAACAAAAAAACTGAGAATGATGATCATTCGGAACAAGAACTAATAGTAAAGGAGGAGAATAATCATGATGAGAATATACAGTTTTTAATTTTAGTTTATAGAATAGTATATTGTATCGTGATGTGTTATCATATACTACTGCAACAAACAAATAGGGATTACGAGGATTTATGTTTGAATAAATTCACAAATAGAGATTACGAGGGTTTAGGTTTGAATAGATTCAAGTCGACTAATGCCAACATGTTGTTCGACTACAGAACTCGAACAATATATTATGTTCGACGGATCAAATGCCACAGAACTCGAACAGTTTATTATGTTCGACTGCTTTGATCGAATAGTTGGGTCACAGTTGTAATCTATTCGGTTCTTATAACCGAACTGATTTAAGTGTGTTCGGTTGTACTACCGAACACTTATGTAGAATAAATTCATGTGTAATCCCCAAATCGAATGGATTATGTTTAATTAAGATTCTTCCATATTTTCAAATAATTTAATTTTTGAATATATTAATAAGATTTAAAATAAAAATACTTAAATTTACAATAATAAATTATTTATTATATTTCAAATATTTATTATATAATTGATGTGGATATCAAATTAAAAATTATGAAAAGGTGATTAATATGATGTAATTTTTATTAATAATAGATTTGTAACAAGAGACTGAAACAAAAAATTAAAAAATGCATGTTGTTTGTTAGCTTAGATTGTTACCATCGGCGGTGGCAAGGAGACTCGCACGAGCACGGAGGAGAGAACACATGAACTTCATATTTGAAAGAAAGATCAAATGCCAACATTTTGTTCAACTACAGAACTCGAACAGTTTTCTGTTCGACTGCTTTGATCGAACAGTTGGGTCATGATTGTAATCTGTTAGGTTAACTGAACATATTTAAGTGTGTTCGATTGTACTTACCGAATACTTTTTTCTTAAAAGGGTAATATTAACCTTGCATGGGGTGCTTTAGTAACTTAAATATATATTTTTTAATTTAAGTGGGGTACTAAGCAATTATCATTTTGCATCAATGATTTTGAATGATAGTTTACCAATATAACTCTTTATAAAATTGTGTTTACTAGTAGAATTCATCATAAATGATGTCAAGGGGGACAAAACTCTTTAGAAGAGAAAATTTATAGTGATTTTTAAGTGATCACATATCACGACCTTCTCACATGGGGTGTGTTGGCACTCGATCGTTTGGTTAACGTGACCCGTTAGGGTTCCATGTAATTCTAACAAGCAGCGGAAGCAAGTAAACATGAAACGCATTACCTTTCACCAAGGGTTGATGTAGAGGTTGAATTCTCGCTGGCAGACTGCGCAGTCCCACGAGAATAGCCATAAGTTCCTCTTCTGATGTCAGAATTGAGTAGTCTTTGCGCTCAGACGATCCTCTCTTCGACGGCTTTCCATCAGTATATAATACATCAAAATCGAAGAACTGTACGATTTTATATGAATTTTGGAACATGATGAACTGCAGCAGCAAACGACCTTCCGGTCTTCTGTTGTATGTCCCAAGTCCGATCTCGACGTCGTGTGGGCGACGATCTACGAGACCTACTCAATCTGCTGTTCACTCTCTCTCTCGTATGTTAGGCGCAGAGTTAGGTTTAGAACAAACTGAGGTGACTTATATACATGGGCTACAGCAGGGACCAGGAGAAGAAATTGGGTTGGGCCTCCATTGGGCTTAAGTATCCAAGCTTAGCCCAAAGCTTATACTTAAGTCCAATAATAATAATATATTCCACTAAAATATTATTACTGCACTACCGTACCAATCCCAAAATTACGTTTTGGGCTCCTTCTTATTATGAGCCCGTTAGTCTCCCCATGTTTAAGATATACAATGTCCATTAATTAATTTAAGTTACTGACAACTCAATTAATTAATATCCCATCCAAGAGTAGTACCACTCAACCTCATTATCATGCCGGAATAAATTCCACCTGCAGGGTTTACATGATAATCCTTATGAGCTCCTCAAGGGGACATCATCAACCTATGACGGACACGGATTCCTTCTACAATCAACAGCACACCATAGAGACAGCACTACTTCCCAACTCATCGAGTTTGTTGATTTAATTACATGTAAATCTCACCCATTGATGAATCAAAGAAATACATACTGCCCTACGTGTCGAGGTTATTGTATAGGGATTAAGAGCACGAACTTCCATAATAACTGAGATCAAGTTCTCCTATAAGTCAGTATAAGTCGAACGATCTCAAGCGGTCCTGCTCAATACACACAAGTGCACTAATGTGATTCTATAGCCAAGACAAGCTAATACCAAACCACACTACAACCATCCCGATAGAGAGTCCCCGTCTATCTCAGTTGTGAGCATCTGTTTATACTTTATAAGGACCGATAATATGATCTTCCGCGTGTTGTCGCACAACATATTATCTACAATATAAAGTAAGTGGACTATTGCATCGAACATATAAATAAATTATAAGATGCAATCATTTGATCATATGATTCTCATTTCAAATTAATTGTTATAATATTGTTCATACAAAAAGCTAGACTTTTAATATACAATCCAACAGGGTGTGCACAGTGCATACTTCTATGGTAGAGGGTCACTGATAATTTGTGGTCACTTAAGTAAACCTATAAAATTTAACCTATTTTATGCGACATAATGTCACTATGAAAATTTTCTTTTATAAGTTATTACCGTAAACATATCATGTATCTTATAAATTATTCATGAAATATACTATTAATTTAATTATTATTATTTTTTATCAATCAATTTTCATTTTTATTAACAAAATTATTATCTTTATCAGTTAAACAAAATGCATCATATGACATGGTCTCACTCAAAAATTTTGTGAGGATAAGATAAACTCTAGAGGTGAGTTTCATGTGAATTCACCTAGGACATTGTGTGTGAAAAAAAAAATTGGCAAACTCTCACAAGATTAAGTGCTTACCAAACAATATTTTTTAAAAAAAAAAAATGCAAAGAGGACATAAAATATATACTAAAACGTGAAAATGCAATGGGTGAATCAAATTGATTCAAACACGTTTAGATTCTTATTAAAGAAGGATTGATGTTATGTACTCCCTCCGTCCCAACTTCAACTTCACACTTTCCGTTTTGGTCCGTCCCAAATTCAACTTCACACTTCCATAAAAGGAAAAAGCAACAAACTAATATCCCTCTAACATACTTTAATTTCAAATTTGTCATCACCTTTTTAACACACATAACATACTTTATCATTTATTTATTACAAAAAAATACCATACTATCCTCAAAAGTAAGTCAAAAAGTGAATTTTCTTAAACTTCGCATCTACAGTAAACGTGAACTTGAATTTGGGACGGAGGGAGTAGAAATGTTTGAAAACAAGACATAAATAAAATTTTAAAAAAATAGTAAATCAGGGGCAGTTTGGTCAATTCGGGTGAAGGGTCCCGGGGGTCACATGCGATGGATCGATAAATTTGGTAATTGCTCGCAAGTTGTGCCGACTTCCCTCCCGCTATCACTTAGTTTCAAGTGAGATACGAGAACGGCGTCGTTTTCCTACCCAATTACGGAAATGCCCCTGGAGAAAAAATCTCCTGTTTTAGGATTTATCATTGGAGGAGGGGGCCCACTAATTAATTAATCCAGATTTAATCATCTGGACCAAATTCATTTTACAATTATTGGAAACGGTTTTGTTAGTTTTGTTTCCTTTTCAAATTAAACAGATATTTTATTTCCATTAATCTTTGGATTATATACATGCATGTATATATAGGTTTTTTTTTTCTTTTTTTCATTCAACTAATTTACAATGTCAAATTTTCAACTTTCATTATGGGCAGAGTTATCGAGACCAACTTATTAAGAGAACATAATATAATACTCCCTCCGTCTCGTTACAACTTACGTGTTTGTTTTTTGCACGTAGATTAAGGGATATAATATTTTAATGTGTAGTGAGGTGAGAGAAATAATATTTTAATATAAAGTGGATAGGTGTATTAGTATGACATGTGGGGGTCCATGAAGAGAAAAATAATTAATATGTGTGGGTCTCTTTACCAAAAAGGAAAATGCACACCTTGTATTGGGACAGACCAAAATGAAAAAACGCGTACGTTTCAATAAGACGGAGGGAGTAGTAATTTAAATGATTGGAAAATATTCAAATAATCTTAACTTAAATTATTCAATATAAGAGTTTTTTTTTAATCTAATTTTTAGCATAGTCTTTTTGGATGACACCGTTTTAGGATGAAACAATTTTACATTTTTATAATTTGTTATCACTTTTATTAGAAATGTTATTACTTTTCTTTATAATATTATCATTTTATATTTATTATATTATAATTATTCATGAAATAATTCTCTACATCATAATCACTTTCCACCAATTAAGTACTCCCTCCGTCAAATGTTTGCTTCCTCTGTAATTTACAAAGAAAACGCGTACATTTCAATGGGATGGAGGGAGTATTACTTTTTCTTTATAAATGTTATTTCATAGAAATAACTCTGTAAGATAGTACTAAAAATGTGTTTTTGCTAAAAAGTTAAAGTTCTTCCATTACCACAAGTGAAAAGTATTCTTGGTATCCTTCCACGAATTAGGAAATAAATATAGAAGAAACAATTTAATTTTACAAAAAAAATATAATAATATAGTGCTTATTAGAGTATTCCCTCCGTCCCAGGAAAGATTGCACTTCTTTCCTGGCACGGAGATTAATAAAGTGGTGATTTTTAGGAGTATTATGGTATTTTTTGGTAATAAATAAATGATAAAGTATGTTATATGTGTTAGGTATGAGTGATTTTTTGTAAATAAAATGTATGGAGAAGGGTGATTATATTTGACTTTTTGCATTTTTAAGAATGTGCAAATTAACCCAAAATGAAAAGTGTATCATCTTTCCTGGGACGGAAGGAGTATTTATTAGTTTTGTACTTGTGCTACTAGTTACACTAAATCAACTGTTAGGATTTCCTAAAAGCCGAGCTTGAGATCAAATTGATTACACACTCAATAAATATCGAGTTGAAAAGAGTGAAAGTTAGTATTTGATATGGAGATACTCTCTTGTGAGACGGGTAATTTGTGAGACGGGTCGACCCATCACTAAAGTATGCTTATTATATAGATAAAATATGTTTATTTGCAGTTAAAATATGTCAATAATAAATTAAATTACTAACACATTAAAATCATACTTTAATATATAATCTAACATACTTTAGAAAATATACTTTAACAGCTATTAAACATACTTTATCTAAATAATAGACATACTTTAACACGTCTCACAAACCGTCTCACATAATTAGCGTCTCACAAGAGAATTTGTCTTTGATATGATTCCATAATTGTAATAATCAATAGTATTAATGATTATATTATATTCATAATAATAACTTGAAATTATATTAGGATTACTTTTTTAATTTATAAAAATATCTAATCGAATCAAGCAGTTTATTACACATTCGAAATTATACTCGATCTCAAGCCGATCAAATGAGATGGCCATGTTAATATACTCCCTCTGTCCCACACTTATATTCACACTTTTCGTTTTCGTCCATCCACACTTATTTTTACCATAAAAAAAAAAGAAAACTTCAAATTAACCAACAACCTCAAAAGTTATCTTAATTTCAAAAATATCACTCTCATCTAACACATATAACATACTTTATAATTTATTTAATACCTAAAAATACCACAATATCCCTAAAAGTCAATAAAGTTGATCAAAAAGTAACTTTTCTTAAACTCCATATCTACAGTGTCGGTGAACTTAACTATGGAACTGAGGAAGTATTTATTTAGAAGAACAATAATTTATTTTTAAAAAAATAATTTTTCATGTATTTATTAAAATTAACATGTAAATTACTACATTATTTAATTAACCGATTCAACATACTCCAGTATTTAATTATTTAGAGTCACAATTTAAAAAAACTTACTATTTAGAATTAAGATATTGGCATGCCGTACCAACTGAATAGTACTGTACTACATACTAAGTGACATGTTAGAAAAATCTAAATTAATTTCTCCATTTAAACATTTTATTTTAAAACAATACTGTATTAATTAAAATAGGAAATGGCGTTCTCGTAGTTCTTCTAGAAACTAGTGGCACTAACTCAAACTACCCTTACTTATACCCCCTACAATGCCATTTCTCTGCATCCGTTACCCGCCGCCGCCATGGGTTCGAACCCCAGAATTTCTACGGCCTTCGTCAGAAGAAAACCGCCCCACCCAACCGGAAAGCTCCAGAAACCAGAACAGCGCCACCGCAGGACCACCCACATTGGCGATGGCGCGTCGGTTTCCGATAAGCTGGACGCCCTGAGGAGCCTGATCAACCAGTCGGAAAGTGCAGAAATAAAGCCCGACCAGCTGTTTCAAGAAACGGCCGACTACATTGTACTTCTCAAAACCCAGGTGTTTGTTTTGCAGAAATTGATCGATTTTTATGGATCTCAGAATCAAAAGCATGTATAGCAAATTGCCCTAATTTCAACATCATCTCTCAACCAAAAACAAACACACAGAGGAAAGAAAGAAATTCAAAGATGGCAGCTTTTTGGGATTTTGATAATTTATTGACTAGTTTTGATGAGTTCGTTAGTTAGAAACACAAAGTTTGTCTCTTTTTAAGGATAATACTTACTCTATTATATTGCGCAATTGGATTAGGGTTTCTTGATTTCCATCTCTCTTTCAATTCTTGCAGCTTGTTTTACTGTTTGTTATAGAATTTTTGGTTGGATTAATATCTAGTAAATAAGAAACCCATATTGACATTGTTCTTATTGTTGAATTTAGAATGAAAAGATTTTCACTTTTCTTGTTTAAGAAATTAAAATTAATAAAAAGATTTGATGCAGTGCCTGTCCACCCCATCTCTCATGACAACTTTCTCTGTCTGCAGAAAGCATGCAGGCTGGATGGTGGACAACCATCCTCCAAAATATAAATGTCATATTAATTTGAATATATATATATTTAAATGGCAGAAAGAAGGAAAGAAAGAAGTAGAAATTATAATAAAATTGAGGAGGAGTAGGTAGTAAAAATCACATGGGTATCTGAATGAAACAGACAAGTCCTGGTAGCACTCTAATGGCTTCCACATGCCATGTTATGGCCTTGGAATTGGGCAACTACCTTCTACTGCCCATTTTACTTTACATTCCATTTTCTTTTTGTCGTTTACTCTGTTTTTCTTCACATATATTGCATTTAAGTGCCGGTTTTTTATAATTTTTTTATTCTCAATGTTTTGCCATTATGTTTTTCTTGTGGGCTAATTCGTTTTTATATTGGAGTATGTTATTTAATGAGAATTAAAATAAAAATATAAAAATGTATACTGCCTTCGTCTCATAAAAATATATACATATACTTTTCCTCTTTGGATGGAGGGAGTAATTGAAATAGATGATATGCGATTTATATATAAAACAAAAGGTTAAGAATTATGCATAGGTTAGTGATAGGGTGGGTTAATTAAGGTACACTCACTATAGCTGGTTATAAGTCATGACAAGGTGGGTTAATTAAGGTACACTCACTATAGTTAGTTATAAGTCATACTCCTCGTTCCATAATAAAATTTACAGTTATTATAAATACAAAGATATACGATTTTGGCTTCTATAGTTAAGCTGTCGTTAGGGGTAATTGAGAGAATAGAAAGGGTGGTGTGAGGATTTTTATGGGAAAGGGATCGGGCAATGGTGAAGTGGGAGGATGTGACGAAGGATAAAAAAAGAGGAGTTTTGGGTTTGAAGAAGATGACCAAATGGAATGATGCATTACTTTGCAAGGCATTATGGGATATTCACAAGGAAAAGTAATCTTATGGATAAAGTGGGTTAATGGAATATATCTTGCAAATATAACATGTTGGGAGGTGAGGCTGAAGCATATAGATTCTTATGCATTGAAAATTCTATTACAAGTCAGGGACAGAGTTAATGATATATTAAGAGATGAGGAGGTTGTGGATGTATTGAATACATTTGTTGAGGATGGTAAACTTATAGCAATCAAAGTGTATCATAGGTTAGTAGGAGGAGGAGCAAGAAGATAGGTGGTTTGTGTACTCAAAAATTATGGGTATCATGGTATCCATAAGATTACTCAAAATTAGTAGGAGATGCAAGGTGTGTATTTTGAATTGGCAACATTGAGACATGTGAGCATCTTTCTTTCAATGTTCTTTAGTAATTCAAGTATGGATGAAGGTTGGCTAGGGTGGAATAGAAGAATTGGAACCATATGAGCGGGGCTTAAATGGTTGCATAAAGATCGAAGGATGGGAAGTTGAAGTAAAAGAGCGTGTGCTCTAGCATTATACGCAACCACAAACACTTTTATAAACCGGGTTCACGGTGTAGACCCTGTAGTCCACACTTTTATAAACCGGGTTCACGGTGTAAACCCTGTAGTCCACTCTCCAATCCTATAATAACTCATACGCAACAGTGTATTACATTTAGAAAGCAAGAAATGAAATATGATTTCAAGAGAAGCAATGTACAATAGAGCAAATTACAAATTGCATACTCTTGAGTAATGCCGGATTTGATTATCTTTTAATCTATTAAAAATATGAATAGATAGTTTGTTAGATTATAACTTTGTATCGAGATGTAATCGTATTGAAGAGCTCAAATAAAATTTACTCCCACCGTCCCACAAAAAATTGCACTATATAATGGTATTTTTTTGTAATAAATAAATGATAAAGTATGTTATGTAAAAATATTTTTTTTTAAATAAAGTATATGAGGAATGATAGTTGTTTACTACTTTATGCTCTTTTTTTTTTAAATGTGCAAATTGGGACAATCCAAAATGAAAAGTATAACATGAGAGGGGTTACATTAAGTGCTCTCAAATACCTTTTTAACTTCTTATTTTATTCAGATACCTTTTTAACTTCTTATTTTATTATTATAATTAATTATCCTTTTTCAATAAAAATATTATCCCTATTCATTGAAAGTATTATTATTATTTATTTATATAATATAAATAATTCAATTGAAAACAATGACATATTTTGGTGATGATTAGTACATTATAATACTGTAACTCGTGGGTGAATAATAATATCCTTAATAGAAAATAATTATCCCCATTGGCGGATCATATATTTTTACTAAATAAGCAAAGCATGCAAACATTAAAGAAAATAAATTACACTATACAATACCATGGTACCACGTACGTTTACACCTGAATTGTGATTTCCCTTCAAAATTTGTCACATAAGTCTGTATATTAATCCTTGCTCAAAATGTTCAGTGTTTTTAGGAGGGGGAAAAAACAAACAAAATCATACAGTATTCTTAATTGAAGAATAATATCAAGATTTAACAGCTTGGTATTGAAATACCTTTAGCCTATCATGACCCAGTAATCTTAATTGAAGAATAATATCATGAGCCAGTTCCTCAGGCATCAGGATTCTGCAATCAAAACAATCGATTCTTCGGTAGAACATGGATATGTGGACATCATACTCGTGCAGCAATAACATTCCTTTTGAAATATTTGAGAGGTAGTAGCAACACTTGCACACCTGGAACATATTTGGACATCGCGTAAGTTTAAATCAGCGATGTAAAACTAGGTGGGCTAGCTCACCTGGCCACTGGGCTCCTCACTGAGTGACTCAGGTTCGATTCCCTTTGGGAACGAAAAGGTGGGAGTTATAAGGAGGCTTGAAGAAGGAGAGAGTATGGGAGCTTGGTGAACTAACTACTAACAACTAACTTTGCCCGATCAAAAAAAAAATCAGCGATGTAAGACTCAAAAATATGAAACCACATATGGAAATGATTTTGTTACCCAGAAAAGCAATCATTTGTGACAAATCATAATATTTTCCCAGCTAAATTTGGGGGGGTGTCTGCATTATGCATTTGAATTACAAACGAACATAGAAAATGACAACTGATCATCTGTTGATTTACAGTTAGAACTTTATGTGGAGGGTGAGGGTTTCATCCATGCATACACTTGGTGAAGGCACACAAACGCATACCTATCAGTGTGTGCGTGTATAAATCTAACATAGATTGTGTATCTGGTGTACTTCAACAAGTTTAACATCTATTTGACCAAAATTGGAAGGGCACGTCAGCATTAGGATGTGAAGATGTATGCCAAACAGTTCAAGAGTGGCTACATAGTAAGGTGAACCATTTTGATATTTGAACATACAAAGTTGTATGAGAATTCAAGAGTATGCACGTCATTCTTTTTATCTATAATGAATGAAAAACAATGCTCTCATCCACACAAGCAGTCAAATTAGAATCAATACATATACAGTACACGCAAGAAACGAGCAAGGAAATACCTGATTACAGCACTGATATTCCAGATGAAATGCAAAGCTTGGAGTCAGCACCACCACTAATCACACTATCATCTTTCCACCAGTCCGCGCACAACACCTAAATTTGACACAACTTTTTTAGAAACTGTTACAGAAAACCTAGATTCGAAGCTTGGGTTCAGAGAAGTACCTTGTCATTGTGTGTGTCTATTGCAGCCAATGGCCACTGCAGATGACAGGTGTTCAGACATAAATATTGGAAAAAATAAATTATAAAAAAGTAAAATAACTACATACAATACATTATAAAGAAGTAAAATAACTACATACCGCAGTCCTCAGGTCCCATAGCATCACTTTCCCATCATACGATGCAGAGACCAAGTGGAACCATGATTTATGGTGCCACTTGCAAGAAGATATCCAAGAATTATGAGAAGAGAATTGGAAAATAGGAGACAAAGTTCCTGGCTTGCGAGGATCCCATATTCGTAGAACAGGGTCAGAACCACCACCAGCAATAAGGGCAGAGCTCTCACCTCCAATATCAACACAGTTGATAACCTTGCCACAAGACTGAAAGATGAAAAAAGAAAACTAAAATTAAATGAAGGCATTTATGAATCTCATTTAAATAATTTAAGGTCATGGCCATTCCATCAGAGATGTCTGCACTGAATATAAACAAAAATATGCTTGTATATTCCTGAAACTTTTTTCATTATTTTTGTCGCCATAAAACAGGATTACAGGACTTTAAAGTCACATTTCTACAACTAAGCTCAGAGGTCAGAAACCGAGAATAAAGGCCCACTGGTTTAGAGGATATCATGAATCCCGTCTACCCAGAAGGAAACTAAAATAAGCACCACATAAACATATAAAATTAAAGCACAGGAGATTAGGTACCATATTGAACAGTCCAGGGAATATACCAAACAGGTAGTAGCTAAAGTCAAATAGGATTGAAAGAGAAAAGGAATAGGCTACTAATAAAAACAGCATTATGGGCAGGTATGATGTGTGAAGACTACTAAATTTATTATCGAATCAACTGCAGGAAGCGATGGGAAAATTGGTAAAATTTGACATACCATGTTTAAAGTATCTTTGCCTGTCTCAACATCCCATCTTCTGATAGAATGATCCCAAGATGCTGAATAAATTGTTCCACGTTGCGGCCAGACAACAGAAGATACACACTGTGTGTGTCCCACTAATGTCGTTAAAGCCTCTCCCTGTACAGAAATATGACAGCAGACATCTACATCACAGAGTGAGACATGGATAACTACACCACGTTAAAGATACAACAAGGTAAGGATTTATTTTCCATTTGCAAGATGAGACTTAAAGCACGCATTACCAAAATGATCATTAAAATAGGTAATGTATCAACTTAAACAAAAAAGTGAAGTTCCAAAACTGACCCTCCAATTTGCTTTATCTGCAAAAATTGTTTTTATTTTTGAATCAATCTATATACAGACTAAGGTACTCCACCCATAGGACCACAACAATCAAGCAAGGCACATGTTAAGTTGTTGCATGTCAGATTAACGTCCTTCTCATTTATATGAGCCATAACTGTAAATTCACAATTCATAATCATTCCTGATGCAAACTGATCCACCTTTAAGGTGTATCAGAAGTTAAAGATGGTCAATGGAAATCAGTTCACTTTTATATGTGTATATATAAGCTTGTGAGTTAGCACTTATACAATAACCTCAAAATTATAAAATCAATAATTTTTATGCTATGATCAGTGATAGTAGGTAATGAATTACCTCAGACTGAGGCTCCTCAACTCGACCATCCTTCTTCCTCTTCTTTACTGAAACTGAACCATCATCAGTTTCAGAAGTACTAGTGTTCCACAGGTTGATAGTACAATCCCAAGAACCAGAACACACCTAAAGAGAAGTAAGACCATCAGAAGAGAATTTTTTTTACAAGTTTATAAGCATCGTATCGCCATAAACAAGAAATCAATAAGAAAAATGAAGGAAAAAACAAGGCAAAACAATACCATATCACTTGAAGGTGCTGCTGCAATACTCTGAACAGCACTTGTATGACCCCGCAATATCTTGAAAGATTGAATCTTCTTTGATTGATCCATGGAACCCTCTTCAGCGAACTTTGAGAAAGAAAAATAATCAGCAAATAAATAATTTGATACAAACCATGGGCAGAAAAGAGCCAAATCAACAAGGAAATGGTGTACCTTCCACAATCTTAATGTCCTGTCTTTAGAAGCAGTACCAACTATTTGATCAACGACTCCTTCAGCTGTGAAGAAAAGCTTAATCAATAACCATACTTTGAAGGTGGTAATGGAAGAATGACCCCCGAACATAGTGAGCAATAGATAATTAGATATATCATACAAAAGCAATTGAAATTTGTGAATACATCTCTAGTCACTGATATTTATCTACTCGAATGAGAAGTGGAAGTGAAGAACTAAATATACTTGAAAGAATATGTAGGCACTTAAACACAAATGAGAACATGAGATTTGACAAACATGTTGGCAAGATTTTATCTATATAGCCAACCCAATATATCCATATTCCAGAAGAAGCAAAATTTTTTTTCCAAATCTTCTTTTTATTACTCCTAAAATTTTTTACAAATCTATTGTGCTCAACAGACATCTAAGCGATATACAAGAATTCTATGTACAGCATATATGGCAAACATTAAGAAACCATCATCTTATCATAAAGAAAATTCCTTCCTAAGTAGAAAGGACCCTTCTTACCTTTTGGCAAATTACAAACCGAAGTTATTGGACCAGAATGTCCATCTAAAACATGAGTACAAACTCCAGCAGCTCTCCATATTCTATGAACAATTAACCAGAATAATACTGTATAAGGGAGGTCTGAGAAAACCAAAGAGAAAGGATAAAATGAAATAAAATATAGGAATTTTATGAAGTTACCTTCCAAAGCCATCATATGATCCTGTCAACATATACCTATCACATAAAACAAAAGGCATATAATAGTTTCCATTAAGTTTTCCTCAACAAATGGAACAAAATATTTTTATTTTCAAAACCATATCTACTAATCCCAATAGTAATATTAGTATGAAATTCTAAGAACAATCTTGTTTGACTTAGTTGCTTACCCATCATTGGAGCCATCAACTGCACTAACCCAGTCATCATGTAAAGACGGCTCTTCTTCTTTTTTAGGAACTATGGCTTTAATATATTCAATCTCAAGTACTTTTTCCTGCAGAAATCATAAATCATCAGTACACGCGCACATTTTTTAAAACTGTAATGGTCATTCCACAAAGAAAAGCTAAGTAAGCGCTGGCGTCAAAATTAATATTTTTCTCTCAATGAAAAATTTGTTTACCCTCTCCATACAAAAGAATGTACTGAAATAAACAACTAAAACAAAAATTATTCCTGAACTAACCATATCCCACCACTTGTTAGAAATATATCAGTGAGCTCTACTGCTCTAGTACTGTCCTATTTTTTCAAAAATAAAACGAAATGTTAAAACTTACGGCTGAAATTCCTTTAGCAAGAAGAAACTCTTCAAGTGACATGCGAACCAACTCTCCATCAATGAGGAAATCAAAGGGCTCCGATTTCCAATCCACATTTGCTGATACGTAAAATTTAAATTATCTCAAATTAAGAATCCAACTCAACACATGCACTTAATTAATCGATGATCAATCCAGCAGCATACATCATGAAAACTGTAAAACAAGTAATCATTAAGGGGGAAAAACCTGCTTGAAGAAGATTGTTTACGAGAGCAGAGAGGCCGAAACGAGTAAGATTGGCGGGTATGGAGATAGAGGCCTTGGGGACTTGGTACGGCGGCTTTAGTTTGGTTAAGAAACGAACTTGCACTTGCCTAGAGTCCACTTCCATCGCGAGCGAGCGGCGGTGTAGGTGAGAGAGAAGCGGAGCTGGGCGTCTGAGAGTGGGCAGAGGGAGGCGTTCTAGGGTTTAGCCAGTGGCGTGGGGAAGGAGGGAGAGCAGGTTTTAGGGTTTATAACTTAACTGAATTAGTATTTGATTTCGGTAACGGGTTACTCTAGCAGGTCGGGTTGTACGGTACACCTTATCGGGTCAGATTGTCAATAGCCAAAAAACATTAAAATTACTCACCCCCCACCCACTCTCTCTCGAATTGCCACCTGTCTTAGAAAATCCAAAGCAGATACCTCGCCATCATTTTTCTCCTACTACCCGCCAATGGATCCTATCCAAAATTCCAACACTTCTTCCCTCTTCACTTCAGTTACTCCCAATCATCTTCCCGTTGATGCAAAATCTTTGAACATTCCGTTGTTCGTTTAATCAGGGTCATCACATCTCTTTCCCTTTCCAAGAAAATGGGGTGATTTCATCTTTATTTCCTCCATTGCTGCTTCAATCGACCGCTGCACAGTTCAATTAGACTATTTGTTCTTGAATTTTAGCATTTAAGGTTTGAAAATGTATTTGGTTGAGAGTAAGGGGGGAGCCATCGCGTGTATGCTACTCGCGCTTGTGTTTCTGGGGACATGGCCTGCAATTCTTGCTCTGTTGGAGAGACGTGGCCGCCTCCCACAGCACACTTATCTTGATTATTCTTTGATTAATTTACTTACTGCTGTCGTAATAGCTTTAACAGTTGGTCAGATTGGGGATAGTAAGCCCAATATGCCCAATTTCATTGATCAACTCTCTCAGGTACTGGGGTTTTGCTAGCTGCTACTTGCACGTTTATTTTGAATGATTTGATGTTAGGGTTAAGAATTTATCACTCAATTAATCTAGTTGGATTTGAGACCGTTAATATAGTTTATTAATCACGATGCTGTTTTGTTGGCTGTATATTGTGCAAAGTAATTTATGTATGAACTTATTGAAGCTGTGAAACTGTGAGTAGCTCGTTGTAAGATTTTATAGTTTATCTAGGATGCTTTCTGATGTTTGGGTTAAGGATCTAGCAATTTATTCTAGTTGGATTTGGAACCCTGAATGTAAATAATTATTTGTCGTTTGAATGGCTATTGAAGAAGCTGTTTTCTTGGCTCTGTCGTTCTGTTTCATCTCGAAAGTTAATTCGTGCAAAGTTTATTTTATGATGAGCCGTGGCATTATTAGTGGCTCATTAAGAGAGTGTATAGTTTGTTTCAGATGCTTTGATGTTAGGATTAAGGATTTTGTATTTTGATCTAGTTAGATTTGAAACCTTAAAATAGTTGGTAAATCATGATTTCGAATAACTGCTGAAGAGGCTATTTTGTTGGCTCTATTGTCCTGTTTCACCTTGAAAGTAAATCGTGCAAAGTTTATGTTTGAACTTATTGACGCTGTGAAACTGTGCATGCTTATTAAAGTTTTCATAGTTTGTTTCGGATCATTCTGATTTTAGGATTAAGGATTTATCAATTAGATTTAGTTAGATGTCTAACCCTTAGAAAGAGTTAATTGATCTTAGCACCGATGAGTTTATTTTGTTGGCTCTATTACCCTGTTTAATTCATGTATTCCATATCTATGTGTGAACTAACTGGCGGTGCGAAAGGTTCATCAAAAGTGCTAACCGTTTGTTTGGTGGTAGCCATTGAGTATTTGAATAAACGAGTTGAAATCTCAGCATATAAAAACCAACTCTTCTTGGTTAATTTTGTTTTGGAATATGATTATAATTGCAGGAAAATTGGCCCTGTGTTTTAATCGCCATGGCTGGAGGAGTGTTTCTCAGCCTAGGGAACTTATCTACACAATATGCTTGGGCATTTGTTGGCCTTTCGCTGACGGAGGTGATCACTTCGAGCATAGCAGTGGTTTTAGGTAAAACCATGTTTTCCAGTAGTCACATATTAGTGTGCATGCTAACGGAGGAACGTCCTAATTTCATATGTCATCGGATCAAAACGTGACAGGAACAACCTTGAACTATTTCCTAGATGATCGGATTAATAGGGCTGAGATACTTTTTCCAGGAGTCGGATGTTTCCTCATTGCAGTTTGCCTTGGATCCGTTGTTCATTCTTCGAATGCGGATGACAATGCTGCAAAACTTCAAGGCTTTTCCGATAGTTTCAAAGAAGAAGAAGCTAGGTATTAATATTAAGGCTTTTATTATTGCTAAAATTTTGTTCTAATAACATGATTTTCTTTCAATAAATATTTCTGCATTAAGCAATCGTTTCTCAACAGATCCTCTTATTATGATAGGAGGGAAGTGGTGGTGTCCAATGATAGAGAACCTGATTCATACAAAGGTACTTACATATATATTATCAAAGGTTTCTCCATGTATGATGAGGCTGTACAATTTATAATACTATGGCTTTTCTGAAGTATAGGTGTGGAAGAAGTCGGGAATGGAAGTTGCAAAGAAGATAAACCTAAACTCGGATCAGCAGAGCATCTGATTGAGCTCGAGAGCAACAGAGCAATAAAGGTCCTAAAACATCTCTTTTTCTAGCTTCAACTTCACACGTATCTCCTCATACAAGAATAACATCGAGCAGGTTTTCGGAAAGAGCATTTGGTTAGGTCTGAGCATAGCATTCTTTGCCGGCATATGCTACTGTCTCTTCTCACCAGCTTTTAACTTAGCTACAAACAATCAGTGGCACATGATGAAGCCGGGAGTTCCAAATCTGGTTGTATACACCGCGTTCTTCTACTTCTCACTCTCCTTTTTTGGCGTTGCTATGATCCTGAACGTCTTGTTTTTGTACCGACCCATTCTCAACTTACCTAGGTCATCATTAACATTGTACCTTAAAGATTGGGAAGGAAGAAGCTGGGCGTTTTTGGCCGGCTTATGCTGTGGGCTCGGCAACGGGCTGCAGTTCATGGGGGGGCAAGCTGCAGGTTATGCAGCAGCTGATTGTGTTCAGGTCAGCTTCCAAACATTCTTCCATGATTCTGTTGATCTAAATCCACTCATTTGAAATTCATTCGACCCACTGTGTTTGGCTATTCTTGGATGTAGGCTCTCCCACTTGTGAGCACATTTTGGGGAGTAGTATGTTTTGGAGAGTACTGGAGATCATCTCGGAAAACATACATATTGTTAGCAAGCATGTTGGTTATGTTTATTGTAGCAGTTGCCGTGCTTATTGCATCCTCGGGCCATCTTAAGACGCAAGGCGTCGGGCATTAGTTCTAGCTGTCTTCGATACCAAGACTTGTAGTACCTTGTTGAAGCCCTTCAAATTGAAGGTTTGATATTGAAAATTTTATCAACTTTCCATTGTTATTTGGTTATTTTAATTTATTTAGAAAATTTCCAATAAATTTATAGAGTTAATTTTTGTGTAGACCACAAAATAATTCAATATAGAATTAATTTAAAATATAATAAAAATGAATGAATGTAATTTGCCAGCCAAACTATCCCCGCCATTACATGTAATAAACTGTTTTTTTATATATATTTTGGTTGCAGTTGGCTGCAAATCAGAGCTGAAGATAACGTCCGAAGAGGACGCTTAGCCCTCCTTTGGACAAAAAGAAAATTAATTTTCTTCCAAGAAGAAAGTTGAAACCCTAAATCCAACTTTTCTTGCCCTAAAATCTCATCACATTTCCCTTAACCATTGGAGAATTTCAAGTTTTCTTGATTTGCATTCATCTCGTGAGATTTTTCTTGAAAGCTTTTCGATCATATATTGACAAAAGGGAAAAGATAAAATCCATTACATTTGCAATTGTTGGTTCTTGATTTAGGTATATATGTTTCTTGATTTTTCTTTTTATTAAATCAACCACATGGTATCTCTGTTTCATCTTGATTGTGTGGAATTGTTGTATCATGTGCAGTGTATATATCATTACATGAGAGATGGAATTCGAACATGTGAAAGAGAGCAATGAGCTTGTCCGAAAAACTCCTGATCAGGTGAAGAAAGAAGATGGAACATCGTTTACAGAAGGGAAAGATCAACATGTTTCTCCAATGGAATTAGCTGATGATGATCACGGTGATGAGAAGGGCCTTCTTCGGAACGAAAACAATGTTTCTTCGACTGAGTTGCCGATGCAGTCTGAAGAGACGGCGACGCAGAAATCATTGCCTGAGATGAAGTCCCCTCCAATCCAGGTAATGGGGCAGCCTCCGGGTTATGATCCAAACCGTATCCCAGTGTCCATTTTCTCAACCAAACCCGGAAACGCCACG
This sequence comes from Pogostemon cablin, assembly GCA_023678885.1. NCBI lineage: Eukaryota > Viridiplantae > Streptophyta > Magnoliopsida > Lamiales > Lamiaceae > Pogostemon > Pogostemon cablin. The sequence continues at coordinate 24,657,894 of CM043001.1, read as the reverse complement.
GATTGGAGTGCTACCTCCAATGAATCATTGTTCAGCATCCATATGGGGAACAACAGCTTCTCCCGTGATTACGCCATCCTGTTTGGTAAATCAGGGGAGCTTCCAAAGTTCGAAGATTGGAACGGGCCGCACGTGAGTAATAACCCGTTTAAGATATCTGGAGAGCTCCCTAGGCTCGACACCTCGCCCCAGCCCAATCCTAAACCTGGTTCTAAAGGAAAATCGAACGAGTTTGGTAACCTCCCTCCAGTTATGGAAGTATCGCCTCATGAAGAGTGTAGACAGTCGAGCGAGCTCACTAAAGTCGAGAAGAAAGACGAAGACTCGACCCCTAGGTTCGTCTCCGGGCAGAGCACGGAGAAAGAAATACCTCGTGTCTCTGGTGATGTTTCCAAAAAACCTCCACTTCCGGAGACGAACTCCAGCCCGTTAAGTAATCCGGCCTCTCCAAGCCCGTCTCGTCTTTCTGACGACAGTGGGCACAGTGGCAGCTCTTTCGCTTTCCCTGTGTAAGACATTTATGTTGAGTTGGTTCAACTCATCAATTATATGATACATATATTTATGATTGAAGTTGATGAACCGTAGTTGCTTAGTATTTTCTATTTTTGTGATCTCAGGTTAGCGAGTAATGACAGTGGAAAGAACGAGTCCGTGAAGGCTGCCTCCGAAAAACCCGGGAAAGACGAGCAACCAAAGACACCGAATCAAGCACCAATGTCGAAAGAAACTCCTACTAGTGTCTCCGGTGGTACAAGATGGTTTTCTTGCTTCTCGTGTTGGCCTCGATTCTGTTGAGATCAGATCGACTCGACTCGTGACTACTACTTCGTGACAACCCTAGCTTTGATCATCATTGTTGGTCTATTTTGGTCGGGTTCTATTGTAAATGATGTCACATTCTCCCTTCTAACAATACTTATATATACTGTGAGTTATAAATGATGTCATTTTATATACGAGAGATACTTTGTGGAGGGGAAAAAGGGGTTGAGATCTAGCTCTGGAACATAGATGCATTGTAAAAATTTGAACATTGGATTTTCTTCTCAAATTATTCCAGTAAACGTTGTTAAACTTCCTAGTTAAGACAAAAGTTCACTGGTTGTCTAGAACTTGATTTCAAGGACTAAAAAATGTTTGATTATATATGCGTAAGATGATAAATATTTAATGTGTATTAAAGATATTGAAATACAAAATTAAGATTGCATTCAAAGGGGACATTCATAGTTTTGTTTGAAGAGAATTTCATGATTTGATCATATTTAAAATGATCAAAGAGGACATTCTTCCTCCTAATCTCACTAGTATTTTACCCTTAGTTTGTAGTTTATACACATAAATATTCAGAGACATCCTATCGTGAGACGGATTTTTATAAGACAGGTTGTGAGACGGTCGATCTATCAGACTACCCCCATTGGCAACCTGTGCCGGGGGTCGTACACATACGACAAACAACAATAAAAAAAAATTGAAAATGAAATTTTATAAGCCAACCGGTTGAAAAATATTTTCTGACACGACCCACACCACTTTATCTCAACCCATCCAAAAGCTAATCTAATAGTGACACATGTCACATTATCATTGGTCCTTATTTATTTTTTAAGATAAAATTTAGATTTTCAATAATTCATATCTAAATTATTCAAAAAAAAAGAAAACACTCTCTTCTCTCCATCTCAAATCAGTGGCGGACGCAGGATTTGTGTCGAGGGGGGCCCAAAAAATAATGCGAAGTATAATGTATAAATTGATATTCTATGTACTCGGGTTAATGTTTGTACACTCAATCTGTATTATTGATACATGTTTTAAAATCAAAAATATTTTAGTAATATAGCGTTTAATACGTCCAGAAGTAAGTGAAAAGAGTAAAAGAATGGGAATAAGTAAAAATAATGAAAAGAAGAGTGTAAATGAATGGGAAGAAGTAAAAATAGTGAAATAATATTGGAAAGAATGGACAGAAGTAAATAGTAAAAGTGTAAAAGAATAGGAAGAAGGAGAAATAGTGAAATAATATTGGAAAGAATGGACAAAAGTAAAAAAATAGTGAAAAGGACAATGAAAAACTACACGGTGTGATGGGATGAATTCGAACTTGAACCTCTCAATCTCCATAAAAAAGAAATTTACACTGAACTACCGTATATTATTAAAAAATTTATTACATATATAGTAAAAAAATTCAAAATTTCAGGGGGGCCCAGTGCCCCCCCTAAAGCCTTCATACGTCCGCCCCTGTCTCAAATTATATCCTCTTTCTTTCTTTTGAGTTTCTTTATTTTTTTATCATTTCTCATGGATCCAAACAATCCAAATTTCTATCCTAACTCGCAAAATTTTTCAACCTTTGATGATTTTATTAATTTTGGAAGCTACCAAAACTCTCAATATCATCAAAGCTCTCAATTTTCTCCAAATCTCAATCAAACTTCAATTTTCGAACAAGTTCATGCATCTCAATATGATAATAAATAATTATATTTTATATATATATATATATATGAGAGAGAAATGAATATTTTATTAAAAAGGTAGGTTGAGTTGGGTTGTTGATGGAGTATAAAAAAGTTAAGATTGGGTTGAGTTGTGGGTTGTATATGTGGATAAGAGAGAAATGAATATTATATTGTTGGGTTGGGTTGTTGTGGGTTGTGAATGAGGGTAGTCTCACTAAAATATGTTTATTATATAGATAAAATATGTTTATTTGTAGTTAAAGTATATCAATAATAAATTATGTTGTAACATATTAAAATCATACTTAATGCTATTAAACATAATTTATCTACATACTTTAGTTCGTCTCACATAAGTAACGTAACACAATAGACTTTGTTTAATATTTATAATTCAAATATAGTACTCTAATTATGATTGTTTATATATTTATATATGGCTTTAGTATGAGACAGTTTCATGATTGTTTTAACATTTTTTTTAAAAAATAATTGTTACATTTTATTAGAAAGATTTAACTTTTAATTAAAAATGCTTGTTTATGAAATATTCCAATAAACTATTATCACTTTTTATTAATTTGAATATATTATTTTATATTAAAATGTTATCGGGTGTTTGTCATGCCTTCATCTAGAAACTAGCAAGTATAAAAATAAAATTGTTGAAGTATTTAGTTCTAGAAAACATAGAAATAATTGACAGAAATAAATAGCTAGCAAGACGTTTCCATGTAGGATTACTTTGAAAAGTAAATTCTAAATCCCGTTTAATTGATTGGACGAGTCTATTCGACACCGTACTATTTTGTACTATTTCCTTCGTCCCACAAATTTTTATCCACCTTCTATTTTGAGTTATTTCGCGTATTTTTATCCATTCAATTAATAGAAAAAATGTATGAATAATATTTTATTACCTATTTTTTATAATTTCAACAAATTTAATTACTTTTTTACACGTTATTCATCATTTCCAACAACTTTATTTACTTTTTCTTTTCAAATTACTAATTTATCCCTACTTTTTCTTACATTATATATTAAAAAATAAAACGTCTTAATCTCTGTGCCCGTACAAATGGGTAAAAATACTCAGGACGGAAGGAGTAAAAAAAAGAAGTGACACGTTTCAAATTTTATAAAAGTAATTTCTATAAATATGTATATGTAATATATTTGTAAATTTTATAAACTTCATAAAATTCACAAAAAAAAAATAAATAATAATAATAACTCCGTAAAAAATTTAGCTTGATTTTACTAAATGAAATATCAACAAACTCTTCCAATCAAAGACAATTATTTAATATATTCTACGCGAGGAATAATAAAATACATTTTCTTAAATATATTATAACTAATGATGTTTAAAGAAAATGGAAATTTTATCTCAAGATATTAATTATAAAGATGACTTTCTTAAGAAATTGAAATCAAGAATGTGAAGAATTTAAATTTTATGGCATGCATTAGTAAGGATTTGGACTTTAACATGAGCAAGTGGGGATGACTTTTGTTTTCACTTGCGTTAATATTTAACATAAATAAATAAATTGTGTCCATACATAATTATATTGCACTTTTTAATCGAGCACGAGCGTTACAACAAGTTTAATTCAGGTTAGAATAGCATTGTACAGACAAATCTATTTTCTTGCAACTTCGTTTTTAATAATAATAATCTTCTGATTTAAATCTCATAATTCATTCATTTATGAAAACCCTAAATCTAATTACCCTTCCAGGGGTAAAAATGGAAATTAGAGTAGGATACAAATTTGCATCCAAATTCCAAGCTCACGCACACCCAAATAGACCAGATCAATGGATCCCAAGGATGACGCCACGTGTCAACATTAAATAAATCTAATGGAGGCCCATCATAATCTCACCTTTTGGGCCATCACCTCCCGGGCCCATTAACTTATTGGCCGGGCATGGTCCCCATTCTCCAAACCAACTATCACTCATCCATCTACCTTTATTTATGAATGCTAAATTTTATAGGAAGACTATTATTATTTGAGTAAAAATAAAATAAAATAAAATTATCATTTTGAGAAATAACTTGATATTTTAAAAAAAAAATGTCGAGTTTTACTTTAAAAGCGTGGTTTTTTTTTCACGTTTACATTACTAAAATAAATTTTTTAATTGCACACAAAATGTACTTGTATTAAATATTATTGAAATGTTCAAAGTTGCTTTTTATGATGTATGGTGATAAAATGTACATGTGATAACAAATACATATTTATTGATAATGAGAACTTTTAATGATGTAGCAGAAAGTGTATATTAGTCTTAAAAAGCAAATATATTTTTATGGTGTCTTTTTTTTTCAAATATATTTTTATTCTTTGATAAGATTAATTGAAAGTTAATACAAATCAAATGTTATAATTTTAAATAAAAAAAAGTCTAATTTAGATAAATATTTGTGTTATATCATTTTATGGGAAGACTTTTGTAAAACGTATAAAAAATAATACTCCCTCCGTTCCGGAGAAGTTGGTATAATTTTTTTGGCACGAAGATTAAGGAGTATAATAATTTAATGTAAAGTGAAGTGAGAGAAATAATATTTAATGTGTAGTGGGTAGTTGTATTAGAGGTGATATGTGGGGTCCATGAGAATAGATTAATTATTTTGTGTGGGTCCCACGTATTAAAAAGAAAAGTGTGTCAACTTCTATGGGACGGACGGGGTAATACTTTAATAGAAATAAATTTGGATTAATAAAACAGCAGTTAAATAAATAATTTCATGATATAAAAAGTAATAATCATTTAAAAAAGTAAAAAACAAAGTGTCTTGTAATACGTTGCTAATATGAGAGGATTTGTAAAACGTATTAAAATATGATTGTTATATATGTAGAATATATTTATGGGTACTTATAGCATATTTTTTTAAAAATATGATAAATAATGCATTAAGTTATGATTTCAAAGTGTTATTATAATATATATACTACAAACTTACTTTAAGTACTAATAAATACTCCCTCCGTCCAATTGAAACATGGGCGTTGCTTTTTAACGTTGATTAAGGAATATAATATTTTAATGTGTAGTGATGTGAGAGTAATATATCAATGTAAAATGAGTGGGTGTATTAGTAAGACTTGTAGCGCCATGGAGAGAGAATTAATTAATATATGTGAGTTTATTTATCAAAAATGAAAATGCACACTTTATATTGAGACGGACCATAAAAAAATGCATACGTTTCAATGGGATGGAGTGAGTAATATATTTTATCCGTATAATTAACATACTTAATAATAGATTTACACATTTCACAACCCATCCCAAAATTTATTTTGAATATAAACACAAACTCCAAATGCTGCCCAATTTTTTTTATATTTATTTTATGTTTTTGCTTGTACTTTATTGTTTCCTATTATCTGAATTAATTCTAAATTGAATAGAGTATAGTAACTCTGGAGTAGTTTGCTTATATATGGACTTTATAAAAATAAAATTTGATTATATATTTATTTAAAAAAAAAAGAAAAAAAAAAGGAAATTAGAGAGAAGTAGTAGTGTAGTCCCCATTGAAAGAAACAGGAGGACTCGTGAAGAGCGCAATGAGTCATACTGTCGTCCAGCTTAAGAGTTAAGACCAAACTTCTCTGGAATTTAAAAATGGTAAAACCTACTCCCTCCGTCCCGGAAGTATTGACACATTTTTTTTGGGCACGGAGATTAAGGAGTATAATAATTTAATGTAAAGTGAAGTGAGAGAAATAATATTTAATGTGTAGTGGGTAGTTGTATTAGTGGTGAGTGTGATGGGTGTGTGGGTCCATGTAAATAAATAAATTATTTTTGTGTGGGTCCCATATTCTTAAAAAGGAAATATGTCAATTTCTGTGGGACAATCCAAAAAGGAAAGTGTGTTAATATCTTTGGGACGGAGGGAATATGATTTTTGGGGGAAATGTAATACTCCTAAGAGAGAGAAATTCTCAAATACTCCCTATGATAGCAACGCGTTTTTCTTTATTCAACTAAATTCAAGAAACAACCCACCACTGTTCCTTCTCCCCTCTCTTTCTCTCTCTCCTCCACAACCCCCTTTACTCATCGTAGACTGCGTCACGAGTATGATTAATTAATTTTTTTTAAAAAAGCACCAAAAGCTAGGCAAATTAGGGTTAGGGTTAAGGCTTCCACGCTCTTCCAAAAGAGAGAAGAGGGAGACAAGAAAGGGTCCGAGCTTTTTTGAGGACCCTTTTGAGGCGTTAATAATGGGTCGTTGTGGTTTTCTCAAGAAATGTCACCATCCGATGGAGTTCTTGATTTTCATGTGCGTTCTGTTTTCGGTTCAGAATGGAGCTGTTCGGGGCTCCGATTCGGATAAAGATGCCCTTTTGGAGTTCGAGGCTTTGCTTGCGGACCCTTATGGAGCGCTGAGGAGCTGGAATTTGAGCAACCCGGATCACTGTTCCTGGGACTGGGTCACCTGCGATGCGGGTTCTCGGGTCGTCGCTTTGAATATTACTGGTGGAGGTAATTTTCTATCTTGTCGTAGAATTGCTCAATTTCCATTATATGGGTTTGGAATCAGGAGGCCTTGTTTGGGTAGCAATAGTAAAGTTTCTGGTAAACTCTCTCCTGCTGTTGCTAAGCTAACTGAACTCAAGATTTTATCACTGCCGTTCAATGAATTGAGTGGTGAAATCCCTGCTGAAATTTGGGGTATGGAAAAGCTTGAGGTTCTTGATCTTGAGGGGAATTTGATCTCGGGTTCTTTACCTTCTGAGTTTAAAGGGTTGAAGAATTTGACTGTTCTTAATTTGGGGTTTAATGAGATCTTTGGGGGATTACCAAGTTCCTTGTCAAATTGTGTTGGCCTTAGAATTCTGAATTTAGCTGGGAATCAGATTAATGGGTCGATTTCAGGTTTTGTTGGTGGATTTAAAGATTTGAGTGGGCTATATCTGTCGTTTAATCTACTCAGTGGGTCGATTCCAGCTGAGATTGGAGAGAATTGTGGGAAGCTTGAGCATTTGGAGCTTTCAGGGAATTATCTGACTGAAGGTGTTCCTAAAAATCTTGGGAACTGTAAAGGGCTAAAGACCCTTCTGTTGTACTCTAATATGTTGGAGGAGGTTATTCCGAGTGAACTCGGTCTGTTGAGTGAGCTTGAAGTGATGGATGTTTCGAGGAATAATTTTGGTGGTCCTATACCAACCTCACTTGGTAACTGTACAAGGTTGTCTGTTCTTGTGTTGTCAAACTTATGGGATCCTCTTCTGAATGTGCTGGGTTCAGGAGGGGTTTATTCCACGGAGAAGTTGGCACTTACCACTGATGAGTACAATTTTTACGAGGGTACGCTCCCGACCGAAATTACTCATCTGTCGAGCTTGAGGATGGTGTGGGCTCCCAGGGCAACACTGGAAGGGAACTTTCCTGATAATTGGGGTTCTTGCAACAACTTGGAGATGTTGAATTTGGCTCAGAACTACTACTCCGGAAGGATGTCCGTGGGATTTAGCAACTGCAAGAAGCTGCATTTTCTTGATCTGAGCTCTAACAGACTCAGGGGGGAGATCAGTGATAGAATTCCTGTACCTTGTATGAATTTGTTTGATATCAGTGGGAATTCTCTGTCTGGGTCAATACCAAAATTTGTTTACGACTCTTGCCCTTCGATCGTGTCCACAATCACAGAATTCTCAGGGCCTTATGATCCTTCTTCTGCATATATATCATATTTTGGTTATAGAACTCAGATTGAATCGTCTTTGCCTGTTTCACTGGATGGAGACACCTTGCTGGTGTCACACAATTTCGGTTCTAACAACCTCAGTGGTACCCTGCAGTCGACGCCTATTGCATCTGAAAGGCTAGGAATGCGAACTGTGTATGCGTTCATTGCCAGCGGAAACAAGCTCACTGGAACTTTTCCAGAAGCTTTGTTTGAGAAATGTGATCAAGTCAGAGGTGTTATAGTTAATGTCAGTGACAACATGTTATCTGGACAAGTTCCGACGAACATGGCTGTAGTCTGCAAGTCCCTGATGCTCCTGGATGCGTCGAGTAATCAATTCTCTGGCACCCTCCCTCCCAGCCTCGGCAACATGCTTTCGCTCTCGTTCCTCAATTTAAGCTGGAACCCGTTGCAAGGTCCAATCCCTAGCAGCCTTGGCCAGCTTAAGGGTATCAAGTGTCTTTCTTTGGCTGGAAATAATCTGAATGGTTCAATCCCTCCAAGTTTGGGGCAGCTTCACTCTCTGGAAGTTCTTGAGCTGTCCTCAAACTCTCTGTCTGGTGAAATACCGAAAGATCTTGCGAATTTGAAGAACTTGACAGTTCTCCTCCTCAACAACAACAAACTGTCTGGCCAGCTTCCCCCTGAGTTGGGAAACATATCCTCTCTTTCGACTTTTAATGTGTCTTTCAATAATTTGTCTGGCTCGTTGCCTGTGAACAATAATATGAACAAATGCAATAGCTTTATTGGGAATCCTTCTCTGAATTGCCCTATGCTGTCTGCATCTTCGGTTGCTGCTGATCAACAGGGAAGAATCGGAGACCCACAGAACGATTCGTCTTCTCCATCAACTGCAGGGCAACAAAGTGGGGGTGGTGGTTTGAACTCAGTCGAGATTGCTTCTATAACATCAGCAGCAGCCGTTCTCTCGGTTCTTCTTGCCCTCATTGTGCTCTTCTTTTACACCAGGAAGTGGAAACCGAGGTCTAGGGTTAGTGGAACAGCTAGGAAGGAAGTGATCGTCTTTACAGACATCGGGGTTCCACTGACATTTGAGAATGTCGTGCGCGCCACAGCAAGTTTCAACGCGAGCAACTGCATAGGCAACGGAGGTTTTGGGGCGACGTACAAAGCAGAGATTGCTCCCGGTAAACTCTTGGCTATAAAACAGCTTGCAGTCGGACGTTTCCAAGGCGTCCAGCAGTTCGATGCTGAGATCAAGACTCTGGGCAGGCTTCGCCATCCGAACCTCGTGACATTGATCGGATACCATGCCAGTGAAACAGAGATGTTCCTCATCTACAACTACCTACCGGGTGGCAACTTGGAGAAGTTCATACAGGAGAGATCAACTAGAGCTGTTGATTGGAGGATACTACACAAGATTGCTCTGGACATATCACGGGCCCTCGCCTACCTACACGATCAGTGCGTGCCACGCGTTCTTCATCGCGATGTGAAGCCTAGCAACATCCTCCTGGACGAAGAGTACAACGCATACCTCTCGGATTTTGGCCTCGCTAGGCTTCTCGGAACTTCAGAGACTCATGCCACCACCGGCGTGGCAGGAACATTCGGATACGTTGCTCCGGAATACGCCATGACATGCCGTGTTTCAGACAAGGCTGATGTGTACAGCTACGGGGTGGTGCTGCTGGAGCTGATCTCAGACAAGAAAGCTCTAGACCCGTCGTTTTCGTCGTATGGGAACGGTTTCAACATTGTTGCTTGGGCTTGTATGCTCCTGAGGCAGGGGCGGGCCAAGGAGTTCTTTACTTCCGGGCTGTGGGATGCAGGCCCGCACGATGATCTGGTTGAAGTGCTGCACCTGGCAGTGGTGTGCACGGTCGACTCGCTGTCGACCAGGCCGACGATGAAGCAGGTCGTGAGACGGCTGAAACAGCTCCAGCCTCCATCTTGTTAGCTATACGGAGAAGGGATCTGACAATAGCAAAGCATAGGAGAAAGGTGAGCCCAACAAGTGTAATATATGAAATCGGGAGACGAACTCGGGCCGGGCCGGGCTGGCCGGGCTAGGGTTTGAAGTGTAGCTATCTTGTAAATTTGTAGTATAGACTTATCCCCCATTTTTCGGTTGGCATGATGATGAGGTGATGAGGGGGTCTCTGCAGAAGAATGCAGATATTTGTATTTGTTTGAGATACGATAGTGTATCTCATTTCTATTTCTTGCTCAAATAATAACATAAACATTGCCTTCTTCCACTTCATTTTGGGTATTTGGATAAATGAATGAATTACTATCAGGATCCATTTTATTGAATTATTATGCATTGATGTATGAAAATATTATTTTTATATTGTTCATTGAAGCTATTATGAATTATGATAGATGAGAGATGCAAATATAAATGGAACGAAGGGAGTAATATTTATAAGTTACGCTCACATAATAAGTTTATAAATGAAATCAACTCCATTTAAATATCCCTCTCACAAACTCGAATGCAAACTACTCCAAAAAAAATCGAGATCGTCGAGCTTGAGCTCGAAAATTTTAAAAATACTGTATAATTATAATTTTTGTTGTATTAATTATTTATTTTATAATAATAATATACTAATAATTAATTATTATATTTTATATTAATTATTTTCGTACATATTATTTTAATTATTATATTTATCAAGTTGCTAGAGAACTTGACCATCAGGTTAACAAGTACTGTAACACGGATTAGAATTCAAATTCGAATAGTCGCGAGTTGACCTGAGTCGCATTTATCGAATTTTAAATTAATGAGAGCTCAATACTTCCTTTTTTTTTATCAACTTTATTAATGAGAACAATCCTAATTAAAAGCATCTGAAAATTTCCAAGAAAATTTCCCTTAATTTTCAAAGTGTAAGAATTTAACGGTATTCAAATAGTTAATTATCGTTTACATAGCGGTCACATTATATATTACAATTGGGCCACTGGCTCTCACTTGAGTGGGAGACTCAGATTTGATTTCTATTGAGTTTGGTGTATATATTAACTTCTAACTATACTAACAACTAACATTTATCGATAAAAAAAATTATATATTCCAATTTATATCTCATAAATTGTTTTCTATAAATATATTATACCCTAATCAATGATCATTCAACCATCATAATACACATTAAGTTAATTTAAATATTGATTATAATACGTAGTAAGTATTGTTAATTTAAATATGGATTATAACACATAGCAAATATCTAATACGTGAAATTTAAAGTGAAAATTTTATATATTCCAATTTATATCTCATATATTGTTTTCTATAATTTATATATTCCAATTTATATCTCATATATTGTTTTCTATAAATATAATATACCCTGATCAATGATCATTCAACCATCATAATACACATTGAGTTAATTTAAATATTGATTATAATAGGTAGTAAGTATTGTTAATTTAAGTATGGATTATAACACATAACAAATATCTAATACGTGAAATATAAAGTGAAAAATTTATATATCCAATTTATATCTCATATATTGTTTTCTATAAATATAATATACCCTAATCAATGATCATTCAACCATCATAATACACATTGAGTTAATTTAAATATTGATTATAATAGGTAGTAAGTATTGTTAATTTAAGTATGGATTATAACACATAGCAAATATCTAATACGTGAAATATAAAGTGAAACACAAAATATAATACATGAAATATAAAGTGAAACACTAAATAAAATAGGTGATCAATTTAATTTACTTGAACCATCAATTATGTTATAGGTGATCCGTTTAGTTTACATAGGACCATCAATTATGTAAATCTCTATAGGTATAAATCTAAACTAACAACAATAATTGCTGACCAAGTTGTCATGATTGTCTTGCTGTTAAAACAATATTCTAATTCTTCATAGACTAAGTTTATCCCACAACCAATAAAAGAAAATAGGAAGAACAAAAAAATTGCTTGTAAGCATCTCACGAAATAATTTTCCTTTCTGTTACATTTCTCCTGCATTTCATGCACATAATTTATGATACAAAAAAAAATGAAAAAGTAGAATGAACACAAAAATGACACTGTAATTTTACCACCTCAATCTCAAACATCCATAATAAAATTAGAAAGAATTAAACTACTCATTCACAAAAGTGCAATATTTAGACATCTACCATACAATCAATAAAAAGTGTCAGCAATTTAAAATTAAGATTCAAGATAGTAAAACTACAATTAATAAAGGGGGAAAGGGTTAACAACTATGTGTTTCAAGGGGTGTGCCACGTCACCACCACCGCCATGCTTAACGAATTCCGCAGGTGATAGAAACATACCATGACAAACACACACTATCTTCACCTCTTCACCCCTCCTATATCTGTACAAGAATCCTTCAATCTTCTTGTGGTTCGGTCCGACTCCTCTAGTCGACACGTACGGCATGTCCATCAGGGTGTTTCTAGGGGATCCTTTGCCCTTTTCACCGCTATCCATGTTCGGTCTCTCCCGGATTGGCTTTTGCAGGAACGGGAGGCTGGACGAGTTCTGCTTCGTCTGATTTTGATTTGATTCTATTGGAAACAAGAGTGTGTGAGGATATATAGACATAATGTTCAGTTTGAAGTTTCATCATCAGCTATATATGAATGGTATTAGTGATGCTCATGACATGGTTTAATAAAACCCATAACTTAAAAATCAATATAGAATTAACAGAGTAAATGTACACAATGAAACAGAGGGCCAAAAATTATACTCCTCCTCAGTCCATATACCCATTTTACATTTCTTCATTTATTTCAATACATAACCTCTCAATATACCTTGTTTTAAAAAGTATCCCCTCCTTACACGCATTACTTATTTCATCATTTTTTTTAATTGTTAAAAAGGATTACATTACCCTCAAAAGTCAATAAATTAATACAAAGACAACATTAATTAAATGTGTATTGTTTATTGGGATGGAGGGTAAATGTATTGCTATTGCAGCCAACAAGTCGCAAACCAAATTTATCATCCTTCCATTTAACATCTCAAACAATGACAACAGTATCCAAGAATCAAAACAAACTTGCAATTGTGCTGCAACAATTAGGCATTTCACAGTGTGTGGTGTATGGATAGGAAAATGATTTAGGTCTATTGTTTTAGCTCCCAATAAATTTTTCATATAATATAAGTGAAGGGACCATCTTATTTAATAGAAGCTCAACCATATCTTTTAATTTAATCAATTACTAACACTACTAGTACTACACAAGCCCCCACAATCCAAATCACCCACCTATTCCATATTTTCATCTTTAAATTGATGACAGTCATAAAACTCGTTTACTTGATTGCTGCAAATCGTCCCAATGGTTTGATTATTCTTTTTAGGGCATAGTATTCTAATAAAAGACATGTTTATACTGCAATTCATTTAAAGGAAAGTGAGAAATCCCTAAATTCAAAATACATGTACATGTAAAGCAAGCCTAAAGGTGAAGCAGGTGAGATATAGACTTGATTACAAGCTAAAACTTAAGTGCATTAATCATATTTATACTAGAAAAGTTAGAAGTGCACCATCAGATATATACATAACTGAAAATATATACTTAGTGAGTATACAATTAAGGCAAAACTATCTACCATGTAATGACTCTACAATTTTGCCAAATCGATCAAACTTACGTGCTAGATTTGACGGCCTCAAAATGGTATTCCCTTTAATATAACAAACCCTTCATTTTAAAATAAATAAATAAAAATAACTTATTCAAACATTCATATCATTGAAGAAACAATACCTTATGAATTAAAAGTGTATATTCTTTAAACAAAATTAGCACACAAGAGACCACTCAGCCAGTCTTACCAAAATATTTCTGTAACACTCCCACAAATAAAGATAAAAAGAAACAATAACAAAATAGTATATCCTCATGCAAGAACATAAAGCATTCACGCTTATATGTAACAATTAAATTAAATTAAATTAAAATGCAATATTATATACTGTTCATCTCTCTATCAATCACAGAATTTTTATCAGATAAAAGAAAGGCTAAAAGAGAAAGAGAGAGAGGGTATACCCTTCACCAGTTGACTCCGAAGATCATGAGTTCCATTTGCATCCACATGCAATCCATCGCCGTCAGGGCATTTCCCGTTTTCCAGGTTCGCCGCCGCCTGAAACTCCCCTTGGCGGCGCCACTCCGGCATCGAGCTTGCCCTCACCAGCGGCGCGTAGCTCCCAAACGCCCCCACACGCGCTTGTGGATGGCTCCCATTTCCAACAGAATTGTTAGCAGCAAAAACCACGTTTGATACAGAAGAAGAGCGTCTGAGTTTCTTTTGCGTGGGGTCGATTCCAAATCTGCCGTTCATTGACAGCCCCAAACTCAACTCAATTTCCTCAATCTCTTCTCTCTCTTCACAAATTTCATGGCTTCGCTTCATGGCTTTATGCCTCAGATCTCTTGAAACCCCATTCACGCCGCTGTGAGCATCCTCATTTCCCCCCTTTCCTTCACCCACCCTCATCACTCTCAAAAAATTTGGCAAAAAACCAGAAGAAGAAAAAATCACTTCTCGAGGGGGTTGTTTCCCGCAGAGGATCAAATTGAAGAAGCAAAATGGAATAATAAATATTCGAGCAGCATATCTCCTCAAAATGCTGTAATTAAATGAAGCGAAAATGAGGAAATTTTATCGTGATTATCAAGAGTAGGGAAACGGCGGTAGACAGAGAGAAGAAAAGCCATGAGAAAAGAAAAATGGAAATGGAGAAGAAGTACAGAGGAATAGTTGAAAACGATGATGGGATTTTTCGTTTCTGCGAAATTACAGAAATGGGTCAAGAAGGCTAACACGTGGCCGAATGAGGTTGATTTAGGGTCGACCACGTGGTTAAGGCATGCAAGCTATACAAACAAGCATCCTACGTTTCGATATTTGCACCATTCTTTTTTATACTCCCCGTCCCAAATTCAAGTTCACATTTACCGTAGATACAGAATTTAAGAAAAATTACTTTTTGACTTACTTTTGAGGGTAGTATGATATTTTTGGGTAATAAATAAATGATAAAGTATGTTATGTGTGTTAAAAAGGTGATGACAAATTTGAAATTAAAGTATGTTAGAGGAATATTAGTTTGTTGTTTTTTCCTTTTATGGAAGTGTGAAGTTGAATTTGGGACGGACCAAAACGAAAAGTGTGAAGTTGAAGTTGGGACGGAGGGAGTAATAAAAAGCTCATGATTTTTTCCTAAAATCAAATGCTCATTGTGTAATGTTTAACCCGTCCTCCCAAATTAATATTTACGTTTTTTTTAACATAAATTAAAAAATACTCTTTCCGTCTAATTTTTACTTTTTGTACGTGGAATAAAGAGTATTATTATTATATGTAAAGTGGATAATTATATTAGAGGAAAGTGGTGGGCTATATTGTGTACTTTTTTACTCCCCTGTCCCAGGTATGCATTTTTCCATTTTGGTCCGTCCCAAAACAAAGTATACATTTCCTTTTATGGTTGATGTGACCCAACAAAACCATTATTATATCCACATGGCCCCACACACTATACTAATACAACTACCTACTACACATTAAAATATTATTTTT
Source organism: Pogostemon cablin (assembly GCA_023678885.1). Classification (NCBI taxonomy): domain Eukaryota; kingdom Viridiplantae; phylum Streptophyta; class Magnoliopsida; order Lamiales; family Lamiaceae; genus Pogostemon; species Pogostemon cablin. The sequence continues at coordinate 24,642,099 of CM043001.1, read as the reverse complement.
CTCACTTCACTACACATTAAAATATTATACTCCCTCCGTCCCACCCAAAGGGTTTATTTTTTGCCATTTTGGTTGTCTCACCCAAATGGTCACATTTCCTTTTTTACACACATGAGACCCATTCACCCCTTTTAATACAATTAAATATGGAGCTCACACTCCCACTAATACAACTACCCACTATACATTAAATAATAATACTCCCTAATCCACGTGCCAAAAAGTAAAAACTACCCTTTCCGTGGGACGGAGGGAGTACTCCTTAATCTCTGTGTAAAAAGTAAATGTATACCTTGTTCCGGGATGGAGGGAGTACTAAATAGGGGAAATTGATACTTTGAAGCGGATGGAGGAAGTATAATATTTTAATATATAGCAAAGTGAGATAAATAATATTTAATATAGAGTACATGGTAGTATTAGTGTTGTGTGTGGGCTTTACATGAAATAATTAATTATTAAATAAAAAATAAATATAAACCTTAATTTAGAACAAATTAAAATAAAACTACATAAAACTTAACGTGCAACTAAAGAGTATATACTAATGTGTAGTAGTGAATTGAGAGACATAGTATTTTAGGCTATGTTCATTTCCGGTTTAATCTCCAATTTTAAATTTAATAAATCTCTTTAAATCTTTTCTATATACACCTACATACCCTATTAACACTTACCCATCCCCTACAATATATTCTCTCTCCTCAATTAATTTTTTTTTATTTCTCTCTCCTATTTTCTCGCCTCAATTAATACTTGATTTGCCATAAAGTTTAAACATACACTACTTAAACTCAAAACAAACATAACAAATATAGAATAACACTATTCACTGATTTATTAAATCAACTTAAACTAAAAACAAACATCACCTTAATGTACTCCCTCCATCCTGTAGAAATATTATATTTGCTTTTTGCACGTGGATTAACGAATACAGTATTTTAATATGAATTGATGTGAAATAAATAATATTTTAATATATAGTGGATAATTGCATTGGTGTAGTGTTGTGAGCACAAATATTTAAAAATATTTTGTATGAGTCTCATTTACTATAAAGAGAAATGTAAACATTTTTATGAGACGCCCAAAATGAAAATGCGTAAACGTTCTATAGGACAGAGAGAGTATATTAATAGATAATTGTATCATTGTTATGTATGAACCCCATGAAGATATATTACTTCCTTCGTCCGGTTAAAATATTTATATTTGTTTTTTGCACGGAAAATAAGAATAATATTTTAATATGCATTGAGGTGTGAGAGATATAATAAATGCACCTGAATTCGTCCCACAAATGTTTGCACCCCTCATTTGACACGAAGATTAAGAAAAATGATAAATTTTAGAAGTATTACACTATTATGTGTGTTAGTATGGATAATTTTTTTGTAAATAAAGTGTATGAGAATATTGATTGTATTTGTCTTTTTGTTTTTTTAAGGAATATGCAAACTTTTCTGGTACAACTCAAAAATTGAAAGTGTGTCATTTGAAATAAGACGGAAGGAATATATATAATATTGTAATATGTACTGAAGTAAAAGATATAATAATTTAATATATTGTGGGTTTTATTTATTGTAAAGAGAAATATTATAAATTTTTTTTATGGGACATCAAAAAATAAAATGCGTGAGCGTTATTGTGGAACAGAGTAAGTAATTGTTTTGTGTGAATCTCATCTGCTAAAAAGATAAATATAACTCTGCGGGATGGGGGAATATACGAAGTTTAAGATTTTTTTTTATCAATATGACTTTTGAAGGATAACGTAGTTTTTTTAAATGATAAATAATAGTATAAATTATATTATATGTGTTGGGTGAGATTTATTATTAAGATATATTTTTAAAGTAAAAAATTAATGTGATTTTTTTTTTCTTCTGACAATGTTTAATGTGAAGGAAGAAAGTGTGAAATTTGATAACTCGGGGTAAATAATTAAAACTTCTAAAACTCCATATTGCAATCCTTTCTCTCCAGGTTCATGTAGGTCGTACATTTAAAAAGAGATAAATATAATCTTCAAGAAATACTTCATTATATGTTCTACAGTACATTTCAAATTTTCTTATTTTCAAATAAATATATTTCAATAGTATATATTTTTTCACAAATTTCAACATAATACTTACTCCCTCCGTCTCGAACTAAAATAGTCATTTACTTTTTCACATAAATTAAGAAGTGTATTATTAATTTATGAGTATTAAGTAGTTGTATTAGAGAGATAGTGGTGAACCCTTTTTACTAATAGAGAAAATGAGAACTTTTGAATGAGACGTCCAAAATTGGGACCTTTCGGCTGGACGGAGGGAGTTCTTTTTATACATATTTCAATAACTTTACATACATTTTCAATAAATTACGTAAAACATTACTCCTTTTTTATTTTTATACACAAAAAATATTACCTCCGTCCCAAAAAAAATTCACGGTTATTGTAGATACGGAGTTTTAAAAAAAACTTATTTTTTGTTTTATTTTTAAGGGTAGTTTGGTATTTTTAGGTAATAGATAATTATAAAGTAAGTTATGTGAGTTGTAAATGGGTGATAATTTTGAAAATAAAATGTGTTGTGAGGTTATTGATTTGTGTATATTTTCTTATTTGAGAGTGTGTACTTGTTTATGAAATGGAAAAAATAAAAAATGTAAATTTATTTATGGGACGGAGGGAATATATATTTTTAAACTCCATGTTAAAAAAAGGTGAAATACATCAGATATGAGGGAGAAATTTTTTAAATGTATAATAATGTAAAATAAAATAAATGTATTTTTGGTAATTCAATAAGAAAACATTAATACAATTACGAGCAACACATAAGTGAGATCTTAGCGTGGTTATATATTTTTTTTATTAGTTGTTATTTTTTATTTAAGATATTATCTAATTTTGTTTATACCACGATTTTTTTATGAATAATTAACTAAATGATTATAATTTTTATAAATTAAATACTCCATTACTTTTTATTAATTAAGTATGATGATAAAAGTGCTCTCTTTTCTAAATATAAGTTGGATGTAAGGCGTAACTTGGATCATGAGATTTTATAATCTAGATTAAAAAAAAAACATTTTTTATACAGTTATGTATGTTGTATTGAGAATTAGAGATAAGAGCAAGTGGAGTGATTAGATAATATTATCACTTAATCCACAGATTCATCAATACAACCTCAAAATTAGTTTGAACACATTAAAGTAAACAAGAGTTGCAACTTGCAACATAAAAAGATGGTGCAATGCAAGTTGCTCAATAGTGACATTACTTTAATAAGCATATAATGCTAATTTTCAAATAAGATAAGATTTTAAATCAACATCATATGATGTTATGATGTTATTCTCAACACAACCCATATGTTTAGAATTATAATATATCTATGTATAGTTTTGAAATAGTTGTATAGTGCTAGTTTTTATTATGTGACAACTTTAAATGAATTACTCATTATATTAATTATATTTTTTAAATTTATACATGAATGGTGAATAGGGGTGTAAATGGGTAGGGCATGATACAAATACGTCCAATCCATATATTACCCACTAGACATGCACCAAAAAATCGGAACCGGCGGTTCGAACCGGGGAACCGCCGGTTTCGGAATCGGCCAAAAAAAAAACCGGAACCGGCTAAGGAAGGTTCGGTTCCGGTTCCTCATATTTGGGAAAAAAACCGGCGGTTCCGATTTCGAACCGGCGGTTCCAGTTCGAACCGCTGGTTTTTCAATTTTTTTTTACTTTTTACGCTTAAAATCAAAAAAAAAAATTAAAACCGGAACCGCCGGTTCGGAACCGGAACCGGCGGTTCCGAACCGGGGTGAATGTCTATTACCCACATCTTATTTTTATTACTCTTACCCTACCCTATTACATTCAAATGTATCATCGGGTAGGGTACGGATAATATCCATCGGGTAATGGATAAATCCGCGGATAAACGAATATTCAAAATTTTAAAATGACTATCATTGTCAACCAAATAATATACCACTCTAAAATACACAATGATGTAAGAAAATCAAAGTAAATGCAAAAGATTAAAAAAAAAAGATTGAGATGTGAGTAGTCTACCTCAATCCCCAAATAATTAAAATAAAAATTGATATAAAATATTAAATGGTATTATTTTATTAGTCATACCCTTAAAGCCTTTTTGCTTTCTTAAATCAAATAAGCAATGTGATGTACATTAGTATGTGCGTTATAAAGTGGAATTATTTTTCAAATTATACAAAAACATATACTCCTATATGTCTATGTATAAATATAAAATATACTCCCTCCGTCCCCCAAAGTATTTCACACTTTCCTTTTCCATCCGTCCCACAAAGTATTTCACACTTCACTTTTACTAAAAATGGTAATGAATACACTATAATAATACCTACTTTTTACACATATCCCAACAAAATACTCACTTTTTCACACATTCCAATAACTTTACACACCTTTTTCATTAAATTAACTAAAATATATTTTCTCTTTCTTACTTTATACTTAAAAAAATAAATTTTTCTTAAACTCCGCGCACACAAATACGTGAAATACATCGGGGGACGGAGGGAGTAATAAATTATACTATCTCCGTCCCATTAAAAGGTATGCGCTTTCTTTGTAAATTACAAAGAAAGCGCTTACCTTTCAATGGGACGGAGGGAGTACTAAATATAAAATATAATAAAATATACTCTCTCTCTCTATATATATATATATATATATATATATAAAGTAAACGGGTAATTGGGTATTTTATAAATACCATATCCTACCCCTACCTTAAATATTTTCAAGCAGGTACGGGTACTCGAATATGCTCTACCCTACCCTTACCGGATAAGATATTATCCGCAGATTATCCGAACCTTTGATACCTAAATATGCTCTACCCTATCCTTACCTAATAAAATATTACCCACATAATATTCGAACCCGCATATAAAATTGACAGCTCTAATGGTGGAATAGGATAATTTTCCATAATAAGAAATAAATGCAACGTAAATGTAATAAAATGTTGGAAAAATGGTGGTTGTTAGTAGGGTAGGGAAAGGAAGATATGGAAATCCAGGAGTGGGGCCACGGAGGGTTTCAAGTTGAGGGAGAGGAGGGATAGACAGATGGACGCGTGTCAGAATCTGGTGCGGATCTACAGATAAGCGACAGTTCAACTTGCCAGGGGAGTGAACCCCACCAACTGGTAACGTCATTCGGGTAGTGAATGTGGGCCACCCTCCTCTATTTTTTTGGATAAATATTTTATGTGTGTACCCTAAATAATTTATAATTTTTTTTTACTGTAATATGTTTAGTAGTAAAAAATATTTAAATGCTCAAAATACGGAAATATCTTTCATTCATTTACTACAATAGAATCATTTTATTTCGACAATTTATAGTGGGCACCCGGGTGCACCCATATACAAATATAAATAAAAAATATACAATTAAGAGTAAAAATTTGTATATAATATTTAATAAAAAGTTATACACATATGGATGTTAGTTTTTTTAATGAAAACTTAATGTGAAAAAAGTATACAATTATTACAAAGCATGTATATAAAATAGAATAATATGTATACAAAATAGAATAAAAGACATACACATATGGGTGCACCCTTGCACACGGGTGTACCCAATATACACTCTTTTATTTCAAGCGAATTACAAATTAAATTAAGAATATATTTTTGTAAACTTGGATATTTAAAATATAACTTGAAAATTATGATTTTGTTTTGGGTGTAAGTTGATTTAATAAACCAATTAATAATATTATTCTACTTTTGTTAGGTTTTTTTTTTGAATTTTAATAGGACATGTTTAAATTTTCTATTAAATCAATTGAGGTATGGGAGAAGGCAAAAGATGGAAGAGAAATGAAGAAAAAATATTAATTAAAGAGAAATAATATATAGTAGCAAATAAATACTAAGTGTTAATAGGATTTTTAAATGTGAATTTGTTTATGTTTATTACTTATAGATACGTGTTTTCATAGACTAATTATTAGGAGATACAAAATTAAATTGAAGTACTAAGGGATACATTCTAATATTTTTTTTTCAAGTTTACCCTTAGTAAACTTAACACAAATGTTAAATTTAACACAGATGTACAATTTGGTGTACTACAATGTACAATTCGGTGTACACAGATGCGAATACGGACACGGACGAACCATGTCAACAACACGAACACACAATCGACTATACACTAATGTTCAAAATATAACAATGAACACTAATGTTCAAAATACATCAATGTTAAGCAATTCAACAGACAAAAATACACGCATGCACAATTGTTTTCCTCCTGCTTTTATTGTACACTGATGATAAAAAAATACCAACAAAAGATTATACAACTTGAATAATAAGTAAGAGCATTTATGTACACCCATGTTCAAATATAAAATTTGTGAAAACTTCTCAACCAACAATCAAAATCTGTCACCGTAACACTAAAATCATTAGATTTAACAAAAAATTACAACACCCGACCCAACATTGATGTACAATGAATTCAACATCTGTACATTAGCGTACAACGAAAAGATCGGTTGCGGCGGCGTACACCACGGCGGAGAGAAAGGTGTACCTGTCGGCAGCGCCCACAAAAATCACCTCTACACTGCCACTTCATCAAGTCCAATTTCCACTTTGATTAAGAAACAGAAAGTTATGTTCCTACTGCTAGCGAAATATCACTTAAAATTCCTTCCCTTCTAAACGCTAATCGCTGTCGTGTTCACTACCATCGCTGCAAATCTTAACCGTCATAGGGCCGAAGCCGAAAATCGAACCCACCACCAGCGACCACCGTCCGTTGCTTACCCTCCACCATTGCTGCCAATCGTCGAGACCGCCGGATCTGTTCGGATATGTCGCTTCTCACCGCCAGTCTGTCGCAGTCGCTCGTCGATCGTTGCTGCCTGGGAGAGAAATCTCCTGGACAAGAAAGCGACGTCGGAAGCCGCCGATGAAGCCATATCTACTGGCGAGAGCTACTCAATGGCGAACGGGCGAAGAGATCGGTGGTGGAGGGCTTGTCCTCGGCGGTTTCCGGGTGATCGGATTTGGGATTGGTGGTGGATTTGGCTAAGCTGGTAAGGAAATTCATGGTGGAGGTGGTGGAGAGTAAAAAGAGAATTTGGGTTGAGATTGATGGAGAAGGATTTTCGTAGGGTTTAGAAAGGAGAAATGAGAATTGTATATGCGAAAGTATTTGGATAGATAGATATACTATAATATATTAACATTTCCTTTTAAAAATGTTTGTTAACACTAATGTAAAGTAGGGATAATATGGAAACTACAAACTTAAAGTTTATATGCGTGAGTAATTCTCAAAACTCAATGTACTACATAATAAGTAGGTAGATAATTTAGTACCTACCAGTTACTGACCCTTTATAAAAAAGAGGGAATAATGTTTATTTTTTTTTTATAATGTATTTATTATTATTATGGTAGAGTTTGTTGTCGTTTATAAATAGATGATCTTATCATAAATTTAAAAGAGTTGAATTTTACATACAAAAAGTTTGGATCATCTCTTCGTAGGTCCCGACTATCAACACCATGAACACGGGCGGAGCTAGCCTATAATTCATAGGGGGCTAAGGAAAAAAAATACTAGACTATATCAATATAATTCAATCCCAAAGTATTTACTAATACATTCGAGGATAAAGCTTTCGTCTTATTAAATTTTTTATATTTTCTTATTTATTTGTCAATTATACTTATCACACCATAAAAAATAAAAGCTAATACACATATGAAACCGTCTTATGGTAGGATCATCTTACATTATTTTCATTAATTTACCAATATCACTTTTCTTTACATGAAAATCATTTTTTATTAAAAATATTATTATTTCTTTATTTCTTGAAACAATCTCACATAAGTGTAGTATGTCTCAATACATTATATTTTAGAAAAGTTACACTCTTATCTAACACACATAATTTACTACTCCCTCCGTCCCGGGTATTTTTACCCGTTTGTACGGGCACGGAGATTAAGACGTTTTATTTTTTTAATATATAATGTAAGAAAAAGTAGGGATAAATTAGTAATTTAAAAAGAAAAAGTGAATAAAGTTATTGGGAATGATGAATAAAGTGTAAAAAAGTAATTAAAATTGTTGGGATTGTAAAAAGTAGGTAATAAAATAATATGTATTTTTGCCAAAAATGGAATGAGTAAAAATACGTGGGACACCCCAAAATGGAAAGTGGGTAAAAATACGTGGGACGGAGGGAGTATATCTTTTTATATTACTAAAAAAATATCACATTATCACCAAAAGTCAATGAAATTGATAAATAAGTGCTCATTCTGTCATGTGATTAATCAGTGCATATCTACAATAAATATGAACCGTGGATGTATTGGTATAAGTCAATGAAATTGGTAAAAATTGCTCCTTCTGTTTTGTAATTAATCTTTAAACTACATATCTGCTATAAATATTAAGAGTGTTTTGAGATGGATTGAATAATCTATTAAAATAATAAAGAAATTAAGGGGTATTAATAGGAAAGTTTTGAAAAGTTCTGTTCAGGAACCTCTAAATATACTTTAAAGTATTTGAGACTAAGTGGTCTGGAAAAGAATTATGAATTTTCCCTTTTATATTTAAGGACTGCTTGGAAAAAATTAAAGAAATGAGAATGAAATAGGTTAGAGAATTGGAATGGAATGAGTTTCATTCCTCCCATTCATACGATGAATTATAGATTCCCAAGAAATTGAGAATGAACCAAATATTTATCAACTTTCATTTCCATGCTTCCTTCAAAAGTTTTCAAACAAACATTTCTTAGAAATTTTTCATGATTTTGTGTTCGACGCTCGAAAGACTATCCTATAAAAAATTTGCATACCCTTTGTGTTCGGCGTCAAATACTTTATTTTGAAAATTTATAAGTCTTTTGTGTTTGATGCATTTTGTTCAGCACTGAAGACCTCTATTATGAAATTTAGAGAATATTATAATAATTTTTTAGGGTATATTTAGAGAATATTATAATTATTTTTTTAGGGTGTATTTGGTGAAAGGAAAAAAAAATTCATGTAGCATTTGGGATGTGCATGAACTATACGGGATCCGAAAATGAAAAGCGGGTGCTTTTACTTCTTGTGTTCAAGTCGTGTTCTTTTAATATTGGCTTACCTGCATTCATTATGTGCTCACTTTTAGAAATTTATTAAATTAAATTATATATAATAATAAATAAAAATATACTCCTAATTAATGAAGTATATACTAATGAATAAAAATGTATACATTTTTGTTAACAATTTTTCTGTTAATTTTTAATGAAAAACTGAATTTAAAAAGAGTATACCATTATTAAAAAATATATATATACAATTGAATAAAAAATTATATAAACATGAATTCATAGGATATCTAACTCTTTAGTTTAGTGTTAAATTTATGTTCTTCAACGAATTTATCACGTATACTTGCACTATCTCCTATTCCATAGAATGATCAATGATGAATCAATTAATTAATGGGCTGGGTTTGTTTGGTGGGCTGGATTAGTTCTCTCGGGCTCTATCAAACAAAGAAATTGTCGTACACAATTCCACTGAACATTCTTTCGGCTGAATAAATAAAATGTTTTCAAACTGTTCAGCTGAAACAAGCAAACGTCCGTACAACCACCGTCTCTTTATCCCGCCACCGGCCCACCACACCCTCCCCTCGGTACCGGCGCCGCAGCCGTCCTCTGTTCGAGAAGCCGCCGTGGAGCAGATAATAGAGAGAATGCCGGGAGCTGAAAAAAGGTATGATGTTTTACTGATTAATTGTTTCAAATGTTTTTGATAATTGGCTCTGAGTTCCTCAGTATTGGGTAATTAATCATCTTTTTTTCTTGATCAAATGCAGAAGGTTTATGACGTGAGTATGACTGTATGAGAACTATGATAGAGAATTATTCCGTACAGATCCAGGTAATTAGTCTACCCTACTCGGTGATTATCTCTTCTTATTAATTTGCACACTCGATAAAGTTAAGATATGGTTTGGGAATTTAAATGGCAATGCGGTGGTTTCTTGAAACTTGTGCAGGTGAATGAATCCATATATGATGAATTCTTTATTTCCTTAATAGGTGTTTGAAGTTTGGGTGTTGTTGGACATTTTTGGTTTGTTGTGTTTCTTAAGACTGTGTTCGTTGCGCCTTAGATATGGTTCTGATGCTACACAATCTACTTTTAAATCACCATATGAACAATGATATAATTGATATCTCATAGAAAATCTGTTTTTTATACAATGCCTGTTTGCAAGTGCTGGGCCTACATTAATATTTTACATTCCATATGCTCATTGCTCATGCTTGAATATTTGCATTAAGCAGATGATAAGCTGTGAACATATCTAACTAAAAATTGTTGGAAATGGTTGATGGGCTATGCATTGCTCAAAATTCCTGCAACATAAAGTGGAAAGAAGCTTGAGTGCAAATGATTTAATAGATGAAAAAAAATTAAATTAAATTGACGACACAATTTTGTTTATCTTGATGAAAGGCAGAAAGGGACTAAAGGAGAGGTTGAGAGTTTCTTAAATAAAGGGTATCTTAGGCTTAATGGTGTATTTTACTTATGACCAATTTAGAAGTTTGAAAATTGTAGTATATTCTCTAAGGACTGATGCTTCAATTCTTAGTTGAAGATGGTGATAGAGGCTGTATGCGTATTGCAAGTTTTTCAATTTTTTTTGTCGAATAGTGACTTATTTCCACAATAATCTCCTCCTCCTCCACCTTTCCCACCTCCTAATCCAATTCCACAAAGATGCCTACACCTTTCTTATATCTTTTACCCTTAACTCTAATCTGCACTTTCACCATTCCTCTTCATCTTCTTCTAGTGATTGGTTGTATGGATAAATTTACATTAGAATAAAAATTCAATGCTAACATAGTTATTTGATACTCTTCAATTGCAATTTAAATAGCTAAACGAACTGGTGTTATGATAGAGTGAAGACAATTATCAAATTGATATAGATGATGAATGGGAAGATAACTCCTCAATAGAGGCCCCAGAGACAGTTCTCTGCCACAACCAGTAGGTTGAGAATCGATCCAAAGCTGCTCCTCTAAGAATTATTCCCCCTATTTAAATAACCCTAAAAGCCCATGAACAAGGCCCATTATTAAATAAGCAGTAATTAAAGAAAATAGTAATTTTAATAATCCAATAGCTCCAATAAGCCCATATTCTTCCCTGCTCTTCGCTTGTATACTTTAATAACTGGAGGTGCTCTATCATGTTATTCTTTTTGTGAATATTTCATTGTGTGTAGCAGTTTTGTATAAAAAGAAAAGAATATATCATAATAATCAAAATGCATTTCAGTTCAGCAAAATGTTAGCATGTTTCTCGTTCCATCTGTCCTTCACCCTCTTCTGAAATTACACAATTAAAGACATTTGTGTTTACTATTGTCCTACTGTTGTGTACGCAAAACTGGATGACAAGGCAGAAGATACGTGACTATTATTTTTTGTTCCTAAAAATAAAAAACATAGAGTTGTACATTAATTTAAAGATAAAAAGAATTAGAAGTAAATAAAGTGGCACATCCAGTCTGCAAATTCCCATGTAGCCTCAAACCAAGAATATCATGCAATATTACCAAATTATCTTTACAATCTGTTAAATACTTCCCATCTTCACAATATTTTACTGAAAAAGCTCTAGAACTTTGTGAAATTGTTCCAATTGGGATTCACAATCTTAGTTCTTATACTTGGAATATATTTTCTTTCTTTTCTTTATCCCTCTCAATATTTCAATATTGTTCAACCTCATTTTCAATTATTCTTTAATTCTGCAAAGGCTAAATTCTGTTATACAATCACATTTTAGTTGTTAGAGGTGCACTGCTTAGGTGGCTATGAGATAAGCACCTCTTTTGTGAAGAGGTAGACTGAATTGGAGGTGAGCGCATCTACGAGCTTCAACTGTGGGCCAACTTCAATTCATTGTAATTATGTGATAAGTATATTAGATTCAAGTGTACAATTTGTGTGCCTCTGGCCCCTAACAACTATGTTTTCAATAGTCAGGTTCCATTACCCATAATAGTTAAAGTCAAGATGCACAAGAGCATAGTTGTTAAAGGCGCGCCTTAGGCGAGGCGCGGCCCAAAACGCCTGGGTTTCATGGTTTTTGGGGGGTTTTGGCCAATTGTAAAAAAAAACCCCGCCTTTTGCGCCTTTATGAGCCTTTTTGGAGAGGAAAAAGGCGCGCCTAGGCGCGCCTTTGGTACAATAAGCTCCTAATGAGATTTTTCTTAAAGTTGTTCTTTGAGAAACACAACTTTATAAGTTAATGACACTTTTATTTATATATATTAGTTAGTTTTTGGTGTTTGGTGTACTTCATTTCATTTCATTTCAAGAATTCAAAAGCTAGGGTTTTGAGAGAGGAGAGCTCACAGCCTCTTCTCTGCCGCCAGCCGCCGCTGCCGCCGCCAATGGCTAACGGGCATAGCCGATAAAGATGGATATGGTGAAAATGATTTTGTGTTTCAAGATGATAATTTGACTTGGGATATGGTTGATAAGGCTAGTGGAGCTCAAGAGCCACTACACTAAACTAGAAAGAATAAAACCAGAAGTGCTACTACTTTAACTTCAAAGGCTAAAGGGGGAAAGACATAACGGACAAAGGAAAGGGTGTGAAAGGCTCCTCCTTAAGGCTTGAAGATGAAGATACCGGTTCTGAGTTTGGCGAGGATGATGAAGAGGAAGATTTTAATGAATATAATGATCAATTTGATGAGGAGAATGAAGATTAACCACAAACCATGACTTTTTTAGCTCATTGAGTCTTTGGACATTTGATATTTTCTTAAACTTGATGGTTTCTACTTATTTGCTTGAATTATGAAGCTGATTATGACATTATGCATGAGTTTTAAATTTGTTATTATTGTTATTTATGAGTTATATTAATTGATATTTTGTGATTTTGATCTTTATTTAGTTGGACAATTATATGTAAAGTTGGATATATTAATGTATATATGGTGTAGAGTATTTTGTACCTCAGGCGCGCGCCTTGCGCCTCAGGCTCCAACAAGGCCTTTGCGCCTTGGTGCGCCTTTCGCCTTTAACAACTATGCACAAGAGTCCTTCAAGCTCCCAAGGTGCACCTCTGAAAATTAGCACCAATAGGAAAAATACTACTATTTTTCATGTTTATGTAGGAAAAACCCTGTGCATAAAATTAAAATATGGCATGCGCTAAAGATACATGGATGAGAAAGATTTATAATATAGAAGATTTTAAATGTATTCTCACTAATTCTCCTTTACCATTTCACAAAAATATAAATTATTCATGCAATATTCATACTTTGTAGGGTGTATGCAGGGGTGGTTTTTATGTACTTCAACCAGAACCGCTATAGAATTTCAAAATTCCAAAACTGATTTTCAAAACTTCAAACAAACATCCCCTTATTTCATCCCATTATTGTAGCAGTCTTGTTACTATATATCCATGCATAAGTAGAATTATTCTCTCAGAAGAATTAACAAATCTAATTGGAGGGATCTGGATAATATTCCTTACATTAATAGAATTATTCTTTTATAACAATCTACAATCCTTTACTCGAATAAATGAGTTTTAGGTTAGGAAAAATACAGAGGTGCACCTTTGGCGCATTAGAAAATGTGCTGAACTGAATCCCTCCTCTAGGCTCTACAACTATACCATTAGTCATATTGTTAATTAACAGGCCTACATGTAAACTTTTCTGGAACAGATTGGACAATTGGACAAATTTCTTCTTTAACTAAAAAAGGTTATTCCTTTTTCTTTCTTTCGCCCTCTATTTGGCTAAAGCTTTCAAAAGGTGTTTTCCCAGGGTTATTCAGAAGAAGCTGTATGCTCTTGCTTGTAAAATATTTCTTGGAGCTTATAAATGTGTTATATTATCCTGAAGATAAGTAATTTAAGTGTTAGGAAAGATCGATTATGAAGCTTCTTAGATGTTTGTAATGATCATTACGTGAGCCTTTTTAAATTAAAAGAATTTATTAGATAAGACTTTACCCTCACGGGCCTTACCTATACTTTTTTATTTCAGTGAAAAGAAAAAACTTTTAATGACCCTATCATCTTATTTTAGAAGATCATAAAATCTTTCTTAGATGATATACTATGAAACTTTGATGCATTTTATTATTAGCTCAGTCAAACATCCCTAGTCCTCTAATGCAGCATGCATTTGATCTTCCCGTTGATCGTACATGATGTTAAGTGATGCACTTAAGTTTGGAAGTTGGGCATCTCTTCAAGGATGTTAGTCCATATGCTGGTAGTTGGTTTACATTGGATATTTTTCCACTCTTAGTGGGTGACTTATTTTTGTCTAACATTTGTGACGTTTTTAAGTAAAAGGTGTGCAGTGGTTTGAGTTGAGGTTATTCTGTCTTGCGTTGGCCCCTTTGGTTGGAAAGGAACAGGAGAGTTTTTGACCAAGATGAAAGGGGAGGTTTAGATAGGTTAAGTTTCCGGTACCTTGGTGGATTTCAAATCATAAGGAGCTTAAAACTTTCATCTGTCTGATATTGTTAGGGATTGCTGGACTGGATTTGTGTTTTATAGTTTCTTTGTATCTTATTTGTGGGATAAATCTGCCTTTTATGTTACCTTAACAACTTTATAAAATTTTTCCTTTTGTCCTATAAAAAATAACACTAGATTGGGCCTCATGATCATCCCCGTTTGGAAAAAAAGAGCTGTTGGGTTTTTGGTTGAAGTTAATTGAGATAGGGACTGGCTGTTGGAGAGAGTACAAAGTTTGGTGTATGATAACAGAATGATGTACCCTTGACATTGACATTATGCTTGGTAGGATCAGCATTATCAATAAAGAAGTTGATACCATATTTGGTGCCTAAAATCCCAGAATTTTTTTGTACTATTAGGGATGCTTGTTCTGAAGCTTATTAAATTTCTCACTTGGGCGGTTTTGCCTATAGAATAGCATAAAACACACGGAACAAGTTTATTAGTTGTTCTTGCAAATATGGCTGCATGTAGTTTTTTTTGTCATAGTGTGTTTGAATTTCCAAGACAGAAACTTAATAGAGTTAGTTGCAATTTTAAGACAATTCCTGATTTTTTTTGTCCTAAAAAACAATTTTACTTCTTGTGTTGGATTTCAACTCTCTGCAGGCAGTAATCTGGTAAATAATATTACTATCTCTTTATGTGATTTTCCTTGTGGTGCAAATCACATGCTATCTACATTAGTGTACTCCAACGGTATTGTGAGTTGTCAGCTGTTAAGTTAAGCAAGCATATGATATCAATATTGATTTTAAAATGTACAATTGTCCATGGGCTGACAAACCCACTTGGTGAGCATGAAAGTGGTAGTTGGGGCATCAACTTTTAAGTCCATCAATACAGTAACATGTTTTTTGGGTAGACAGGAGTCATGTGAGATAACAAGAACTTCAGTACTTGATTTTGGCAACACACACTGTCTAATCATAATAATTCCATCATCTTTAATTGAGAGGTCCCAGGCACATACTGAGGTACTAGAATAAGCAGCAATTGGAAAGAGAGAGAGAGAGAGAGAGAGAGAGAGAAAGAGATGCATTAAGCTGCTGCCTGCCATTGAGAACAATGCAGTTGCAAAGTTGTGAACCTCTGTCGGGACCCTTGTTTTCCCTGATTCATTTGTTTAGTAGATGTTACGAAGATTAGCTGTCTAAGCCGTGCTTAGCATTTATTCATCCTTACCCGTTCAGGAAACATAAACTTGAAATTAGCTTTCGCCGCACTGCTACTCGAAGTTTTTTCAAGTAATGCATTAGTTGCTACTTGCTAGAGTTTTGAGCTACTGACTATTTTTCAGTGAATAAGGTTGTCCAAGTGTTTTAACTACAAAATGTTACATTATGGATTTGAGTAGGTTTAGAATTATTAACTTGGATCATTTGTTTGTCTAATAGTGATGAAATTTCTATATCTCTAGCAATGATAAGGAAATAATTAGAAAGTAAATTAGAAGATATCCTGGGATGGATGGTGTGAAAGCAATGCCAAGAAACCAGTGTAAATTGATTTACTGAATTTATGATGGGAAGAGATTGCTCCATGTGTTGCTGCATATATATGTAAAAGAAGCATTAATGTCTGAAGATAGACTGTTCTATCAGATGGTAAATTATTTCTGGTGGTCCGTGTTTTTTTTCTACCATTTGTGCTTTCTGTCATTGGACAATGTTTCTCATGGTCTGATGATTGTGACAGTAGTGTCACTCAACAGGTTAAATATGTACTGGTTTTCAAACCAAATGAAATTTTTGGGTTTATTGTGACCAGAAGAGCTTTAGTGAAATAATACACTAGTTATAATATGTGTACATGGGATAAAAGTGGGCTTTCTGCTAGGATCAATAAAATAATTATAAATTAAAAAAAAAAAAGTATAATCTTATTATTGAAATATGACAGAATATAGAAAATAGAAATTCCTTCAGAGTTCAGAGTACCATCCTGCTATGGCTTAACTTCAGGCATGGCCGTTTTTAACATCAGGGATACTGTATATGTGTTTCTGAGTTCTGACCAACTGCATAGCCCATCTTTTGACTGACTGTATTTTATATTTTGCTTTAAAAATTTGATGTGTTTAACTCATCCATATTTGTTAATGTGATACCAGGTTCAAACTAGAGTTATTGATGTTAATGTGGTTTTATTGTGTTTTTTCTGCTGTGGGCATGATCTCATGTTGGATCAACGATTAACTCTTCACATGAACTGACAAAGTAAATAAAAAAAAAAAAAAACAGAGATAAGCACCATTTTGCATTGGAAGATCCTAATAACTTCATGAAGTATGTATTGCTCAAGGAGAAGTAATTTTCTAAACAAACACAAGTACTGAAAATAATTTCTTGAAACACGTGAGTTAATTTTGGGTGCCCACAAGATGATAGAATTACTATACTGATCCCTGATTTTGAAGCAACTCTGAATTGTCTTATCCTCCACCCCCACCCCCACCCCCACCCCCACCCACCCTTCTTCTCTCTCCATCAAGCAGGGAATTAGTTATTCTCTCTCTCTCTCTCTTGCAGGAAATTAGTTAATCTCTTGACCAATGAAAAGGACAGGCATGGCCTGGGTGGGAAGAATCAAATAAAGAGGTGAAAGTGAATTATCAGAGGGATTAAATGCTTCTGCAGTAACAGAATGAACTGCAGCTTCTCTGAGTCAATGGATTTATTTTACAGGTAGGACTTATTTATTATTTTTATTATTATTATTATTGTTGTTGTTGCTGCTGCTGCTGCTGCTATTGTTATTAACTTATTATTACTCCTATTATTTTGTTATAGTAATTTTCCATCATACACCAGTTTCCTTTAATTGGAGCTGTCTTCTCTAAACAATTATTGATTCAGTGATAAGGGCCACAGGGGAAGTAGATCGTCTTTTCGACTTACGGAGATTATAGTCCATGTTACTGAATCCACAACGTGTCGATTCGACGCTCAGTGAAATACACCGGTAGACTAACTGGTCGAACAGGGCAGTCCGGATGCTCTAATGATCTGAAATGTTGAAGCCCGAAGGGCTGATAGGGATTGGTTTGGCTTAAAATAGTTCTGCTCAGTTTTTTGTTGTTACCTACATATGATGATATTTTTTGAGCTTTAAATTTTATTAAAATGCATTTTTTTAATATTAATGTTCTGCACAAGTACAGATATACTAGTAAATGATATTAAATATTTTATTTATCATTTATACAAAAAGGATAAAATTATTTCTCAATAAATTGGTGACCCGTTTTATTCATTGCTTCGGTTGGTTGATTGAATCAAGAATGTGTGGTGAATGGTTCATGTTTTTAATTGGGATGAATGAAAAATGTCCATGTTGAATTTTAGAATTTTATTAGGATAAATTTGAAGTATCGGTACATTAAGTTATTAATAATATGACAAGTAAAGTGTGAATAGGTGATACATGAACAACAGTCATTCCTCCATTATTCTTTAATATATGAAAAATTACTTTTTAAATAAATTATTACTCTTTATAATAAAAAGTACTATTTTCAAATTCTATTACGATGTGATTTTTTAAATTTTTGTTGAGATGAACAATATTATTCATTCAGAAGATTAACAGTTTATTTCTCTAAAAAAAATTTTCCACATTAAAAATAATTTTTGCAAACAGAGTTCATATGTGAACCAAGTTTATGGGAGACTCATTTGTTTCCTTACTGACGAAGTATTTTCTAGTGAAAACTTATGTGAAATGGATCAGAAGTGATATACTTTTAATAAAAATTGATACTTAATTTGATAAAATGTGATAAATGTATGGTAAATTATTTTATTAACAATTTATAGTATATAAATAAAAAGTTATAACATTTTTTTTTTTTAAAACATCTTTAATAAAAAGTCATACTTAATTAAAAAAAAAAATCTCATTATGAGATGATCTTACCCAAATTATAATAATGAGAATTGTTTGAATGTATTAACTAGCTAGATTACTAGATCTTAATTCTTTGAGCAATTAAAAACTTTACGAATCTCATTGAAATAACACACGATCATTAGACTAAGTTGGATCTTAGTTGAAATGGATATTATCTCTAACCATCTAAATTAAATCAATCTTAATACGTTTTGAGTTGGATTCGACTAAATTACAACCCTAATTTATAGGGAAGTAGAGAAATAGTATGTTTTGGAGCCGACATGCACTCAAACTTCCACATGCAAACATGGCAGAAATCCCAAATCTTGCCTTCACGATGAGGGTTATAAAGCAGCACTTTAAAGTACATTTTCAATAATTCTTTGAAACTGCTCCTTTATGTTCACTTGCACATTTTTTTAAATTGAAATATGTAAAAAAATTATTGAATCTTGTTTGTTTTGGATTTGAATTCTAGAAACTAAAAAAGAATTAGGTTTGTATATTTTTTTAAAGAAAAATTTTAATTTCAAGAGTCCAAATATATCAAATCATACACCTAACCAATAAGATAATTTATTAAGTCCCGATAAATTGTTTCATGTTGTGTCAGAAAAATAACATTATTGATTTACTTTTGAATTTTTTTAATAGTAATGCAGTGTTTTTAAGTGATTAATTAAAAAGTTTTTAAGTACTCCCTCCGTCCCATTTCAGATGGCACACTTTCCATTTTGGGTTGTCCCACAAAAGTTTGCACCTTCCAAAAAAAGCAAAAAGTCAAACACAATCACCCTTCCCCATTCACTTTATTTACAAAAAAACCACCACTACCTAACTCACCTAACATACTTTATCATTTATTTATTACCCATAAAATACCATAATACCCCTAAAAGTTATCACTTTCTTAATCTCCGTGCCGGAAAGAGGTGTGCAATCTTTTCCGGGACGGAGGGAGTATATATTATGAGAGTGTGGTGAGAATAATTTGATTAGTTGACAAGGAGGCCAGAATTCACCATACTTCCTAGTAAATACTTTCATTTTAAATTAGAGTTGGATTCACTCCAAAATTATTGGTTACATTCGACAACAAAGGGTATTAAGAGGTTATTTTTTTTTATTTTTTTTTCATTTTTGGGGTGAATATTTTATTATTACAAACAAATGAAGAAAAGTAAACAATTTTATATAACGAAGAGAGCATTTCATATTAGTTTGAAATAAAATTCAATCTTAATATTTAAAATCCAAAATAAATATGCTCTCACCATTCGCAAGATTTTGGAAGCCCTACAAATTCCAAAATCTAGATTTAGAAAACCCACTAAATTCCAATACAATTACTCTTGTAATTTATATATACATAAATTGAATCTTCATTTATGATAAATTTGCTCCTCTTTAGTTTTATTTAAAAAAAAATAAACCACCCCTCTTATAGTAAAATTTTAAATTTGTTCTAAACTTTGATGGGGCCATTTAAGGATGCCTATTTATTTTTCCCAAATGAAGATCAAGTGAATGAATGAAATGTGGGAAAAAATTAAAACAAGCAAAAAGGATATTCACTGGATAAGGCAATGTAATACTCCTATTACTTATTTTGTAAATAAATTTAATCAAATTAATGTACTCATTCTATAGTACATACTTAATTACCATAATAATTATTCTATTTTTCAATTTATTTTTTCATAATAATAATGAATAGATGCGATGAAATTGATCTAATAAGAGTATCTTAAAATTATAAAGAATATATAAAAGAATATAAAATTCAAGATGTTGAGTACACATAACTTAATATTTTATATATATATATATATATATAATATTAAATTTGATGAATTAATAAATAGTCTTCGATCCTTATCCAAGATTGTGCATGTCACTCTCAAAACATTTATATTCGATTTGCAAAATCGATTTGAAAGATATATGTATATGATGTAAGAAAAATAGAACACGAAACTCATCAAATAGCACGTGAGAAAAAAAGAAAGAAAGATTCATATATTAGTCGAAGGGTATCATTTATTATCATTTCACGCTTTTTTAATATATTATTATTTTTAATTAAAAATATAATTACTTTTCATTTGTATAAATAAATGTTCATAAAATAATTCATAAAATTATTATTATTTATTTATTAAATATCACTTTTAATTACATACTCATATCACATTTTAATTTAAATATTATGATTTAGGATTAAGTATGATAAAGTAGCGTTTGTTATTTTTAATTAATAAAAAATTATTTTTAATTAATAAAAAATTAGTTGGTAAAACATTTGTATCGTACCTAATGATGTATATCAGCAGCATCATTTATGGTCGAAAAGCCTTGAAAGATTTTCTTAGTGAAGACATTAATTCAAATATAATTTCGCGTTAGTTAAAGTATATTATGAATTAACAATAAAAATAAAAATAAAAAATGCATGTTTTATTATGATATACTTATTATTAGGTACATTAAAAATTTCTTTATTAATTATTATAAGATACAAATATACAAAAATGTTACTATTAACTACAAAAAAAATAGTAATATTTCAATATTACCCTTACAATGTGCTGCACATAAATATTTGTGTGCAGCATGAAAATTCGTGTGCAGCAAAAGTGTGTGCAATAAAAAAATGTGTGCAACAAAAAAAGTGTATATCCGGTGGCGGTTTAGCGGAGGCCCGGCGACCGGCCGGAGGCAGTGGGTGGGTGAGGGATTTAGGGTTTGTAGTTTGAAGGTGTATGTGTTTAGGGTTATATTTGGTATTTTACTTTAATATTTTGTATATAAAAATGATTTTTTTAAATCAATGTATATATTTCACAGTAATTATGGATAAAAAATGTCAATATACAATTGTAAAAGTATGAACATTCCATGCTATTAAGATAATATATTGTAAAGTACCGTTTTGAACTTATAATTAAAGCTTGATTTTTTTTTTCTTTTTCTTTTTTTAATTTGAAGTATGATTCGAAATTTGTTAAAAGTATGATAAAATAAAATTTTACTTATTTAATTAGTATTAAAGTAATATTGTTAAACCCTTTATACATAAGAGACATGTTAAATATTTAAAATAAAATTACATTAAAATATACTATTATAATTATTAGTGAATTGATATTAGATGCACCCGGGTGCAAGGATGCACCTATATTCTTATTTTGTATGCATGTTATTCTATTTTGTATAAGTAACATTTTTTTCTTATTTTATATGCATGTTATTCTATTTTGTATACATGTTTCTTAATAATTGTATATTTTTTCACACTAAGTTTTTCATTAAAAAAACTAGCATTCATATGTGTATGATTTTTTATTCAATAGTGTGTACATGTTTTTTAATAATTGTATTTTCTTTACACTCAAATTTTCATTAAAAAATTAACAATTAAATTGTATATATTTTTGTTTATAATTGTATATATTTTTTTGTTATATTTGTATACGTTTTTTAAGGTGGGTTCACCCTATCTTAAGGTGCATCTGGGTTCACAGTATAATTATCCATTATTATTTAATTATAAAAGATTTAGTTTTACTTAATTATAAAATATTTATTTTTACGGAGAATCTATCCGTTTATATTTATTAAGAAATATATTAAACTATAGTAAATTATTCTATGGAACTATTTCATTTATGATTTTTTTTTCTTTTTCTTGATTTTTTTAATGTGGTTTTGGGGTTATTTAATATACTTGTAGAATTTAATATTTATTCTTTGATAACGTTTGTTTTTGGTTTTTATAGAGCTGTTTGAAACTAATTAAATAGTGATATATGTTTGTTTGAGTTTTTGTTAGGATACATTATATATTTATGCCAAATCAATTTGTTAGACCGTATTATTTTATGTAAGAAAAGAGATGAAAGAGGAAACATAAAGAAATAAAAAATATTAATTGAAGAGATTCATAAGATGTATTAAAAGTTGGTGTGTTGAGTATTAAAGAATATGAAGGTGTATATATAAGTGATTTTAAAATATGTTTGTGTGAATTTTGAAAACCTAAATCTAATTTTCAAAATTGAAACCAAACATCATGAATTAAATATAAGGTTTAGTATTAATTTTATGGATATAATTGTGATTTTTTTTTTTTATAAATAAAATTAGAAACCACAAAAGTTTGCTATAAAATTGGTTTCATGGGGGGTACTCGCTTGAACTTAGCTAGGGGACCAGTGAGTATAATTATTGTTTTAATTTTCCCTTATAATATAACTAATCAAAAACAAAATTAGTCTAGAATTAATTCAATATTCCTCACATATTTCTTTTAGGAAAGGAGAGAATATCATTAGAGAAATGGGTAGCTCCAAATATACCTAATTTTTATCAATATTTTATAGAGATAAGTATTAAAAAAGTTCTTTTTTTTGCAATAACAGAATAGAATTTATTCTCTTCGACTATGTTTTTCAAATAATGATTCTTTCTTGTTGGGAAAAATAAATAAATACTAATAATAATAAAAAGGGGCTGTGATTTCTTGAGGGTTAATGGAAAATGGAAAAATAAAATAATGTGAAATGAATTCTTAATAGAAACTCATGTGAGAAATGTCGTACCTCCTTTTTGGGTATTTCTTTCTAACATAAATAAAAGTGCAATGAGATTAAAAAAAAATATTTGACGTAAGATAATTTTTTCCCCCCTTAAATTTCGTATATATATTAACGATGCATCTTAGCGTGGATGTAAGGAGTATTTATGTTAGCTAGCTCATACATTTTAATTATATCATAACCTTTTAACAATTCACGTGCATTAGTAATGCATATTATTCAATAATATTTAATTATATACATATACACATATCTTTAATTGTTTGAGTTAATTTATAGATAAGATGGTGAACTGAAAAATGATATGAGAATGATGAGTAATAAAAGTGATGAAGCCATAGAATTAATTCCTTATGTAAGGTTTTGGTCCACTGTGTAGCTAATGCATTAAATTGTTTCATTATTACATACATAAATGTCAAGAATTTTGGCAAAATATATAATTGACATATGCACATGTTAATGATTTAAATAGTTAGAATTGACATAGAAATCAAACTTTATAATATGTACCAAATTGAGGCAAATATATGTGACTAGTGATAAATTAATTAAACTTAATTCATAATAATTAATTTAAGACACTAGAATTATGTTGATAAAGTGGGCCAATATATATCTTAGAAATTAACTAAGGTCCATAATGATTGGTTTGGATTGGATTATTAAAGTGTTTGCTACTTGATTGTTTGTTAATTTGCATATACTGTAATTAATATTCATGTGTGGACTAAACAAAATTTAAAAATAGTAGTATAATTTGTAAGTCAAATACTTAGTGAGTTCGTCTCACGTGTAAGCTTTTATGAGAGACGGATAAAAAGTAATAATATTGTTATCATCTTTGTTATAAAACATTATCACCTTTTTATTTATAGTATAAGTTGTTCATAAAACAGTTCAATGTACTATTATTACTTTTCATCGATTGAATATAATTTTTTATTAATGATCTTATCATCACTTTTCATTAATTGTATATCACTTTTTATTAATGATATTATCACTCTATATTCGTTTCACGAAAAAACTTAAGTGAGATAATTTCACAAGGCTACTCCGTTTTGTAAACACCATTTGAATATTTATAATTATACATAAATGATTATAATTATTTAAAAAAATAGATGGTAGTGATGCATCCCTGGAAAAAACTGAGCAAAAGAGGCCGTCGGAAATATATGGACCATTCATCTCGAAATCCCCAATTTTATAATTATATATATGTAATAAATTAATAATTAAAAAATCGAGTGAAATAATCTAAATTCTCATTCATCAGAGTAGCATACATTATCTGAAATTTATCAGAGTAGAATGCATCTCGAATAAAATAAAATAAAATAAAAATTATCAAAGAAAAAAAAGATGGGGTGGGGTGGGGAGGTAATGTTTGTGAATAAATAAGGCATCTGTTTAGTCTAAAATAATTATACAAGAAAAATACTAGTATTCGTTAAGTATTACACTGAGTTCCCATATATATATATATATATATATATTCAATTAATAAACCATATGTTTTGATTATATCGTGGTGAAACATAGTATAATCAATTAAATATTACAGATATATATGAGACTAATATGGGTCTATTCATTATCATTAAAATATGTTTATTATATAAATAAAATATAGTATTTATTAGTATTTGAAATATGTTTATAGTGTATTATACTACGTGGGTGTATATAGATAATAGTAAAATTTTCAATTAGCAAATTATTCATTTATTATAAGAAAGAAATAATATATTCGCAGATAAATTTGTCGCTAAAGACAAACAACCTCATTTAGTATAGAAAAGAAAAGAAAATTCAATGCATATTATAATATGTATATACTTAATTCACTATCTACTCATATATATTACTCCATATGATAATTCTTAAAAAATTATGATGTGGTACTATTTGATGCATTTAGATGCATTGGTGAATTTTTATATGTATTAATTTTTATTTAATAATATATATTATATATTTTTAATAAATTATATTTTTTTTATATTTAATTTTTCATTAAAATGACTCACATAAATTTTTCTAACAAAATCTATAAGTATTTATTAGTGTATACTCCATATTTTTATTTTAGTAGTGTATAACTTCTGAATGTGGGTGCAATTATCTGAATGCACAAGAGAATTTATCTTTTAAGTTTGTTAAATAGTTATTATTATTTTTAAATATATTACTATTATATTTTTTTAAAAAATATTATATCATTTTTTATTTATATCATATCATGAATTATTTATAAAATAATTTACTACATTACTATCACTTTTAATTAATGAGTGAGGCTTGCGTGCGCTCAGACGCACATGGACACATTCCGTGTGCCTTTAAAAATTTAGTATTATGGGTAAGGGTACATTGCTTTGGTCTAAAGCGTATAGCACTTTAATTAATTAATAAAAGGTACACTATTTTGTTCTAAAGGGTACACTTTTCATTAATATTTTTTTTTCTTTAGAAAATAAAGGGTACACATTTTTATACTAAATGATATACAATTTAACACAAAATTCTAAAGGCGCACGGAGTGTTGTTCATGTGCCCAGATACACACAATAATTTTTTTTAGAAAATAAAGGATACACATCTGTATACTAAAAGGTATACAATTTAACACAAAATTCTAAAGGTGCACGGAATGTAGTCCGTGCGCCCGAATGCACAGGAGTTTTTGCCTTAATTAATTTAAATATTACTATTTATTATCAAAATATTATCAATTTTTATTCATTTTATATATTTCTTTTTTCGTGAAGCGGTACTACGTATTTTTCTATTTGAAATTACGTGATGATTTCATAGTAGTATTCCACCCACCCTTGCTCCCACCCCACCCTAGGGTCCTACCACCCACCCACTCAATGACAGCACCTTAATGCAGCATTAAGTATACAGTGAACATAATTTAAATAAAGTAATTATTTATGCATGTGTACACATGTATGATTAAAATATTAAGCTTGTAATAATATAATTTTGGCAGTCTAAACTTTATGGCAAAGTAAAATAAAATCACACATTTAAGTTTGGAGTACTACTGGCTATATTTTAGATTAGTTAGTTTACTGGCTAGCTTTTTACATGCATATATATAATATCTGACCTTTCCAGCATGAATATTAATATCAACAACCCTAATTAAATCAAGTTAAATATGATTCCAGTCTTCTTAATTGCAATCTCATATATTTTACTAAAATTCATTAATTGTTAATTACTCCCTCCGTCCCGGAAAACTTTTCACGTTTACAGTTCCACGTTGTTTAAGAAAAGTTGCACTTTTTGACTAATTTTATTGACTTTGGAGGGTATTGTAGTATTGTTAGGTAATAAAAAAGTATAAAGTAATGATATGTATGTGAAAATGGAGTGACAAATTTGAAATTAAAGTAACTTTTGAGGTTGTTGGATAAAATGATGTTTCCTTTTTTGGGGTGTGAAAGGTTTTGTGGGACAAACAAATGAGGAAAGTGAGAAAAGTATTATGGGACGGAGGGAGTATATTTTACTACTAATCAATCAATACTGTGCATACAAGCTAGCTAGCTAGAGAGAAACTCCATAATATTGTCAAGATTCAATTATCTGCAGATGACATATAATTATCAGTGCTTAGTTAGTTAATATTAGTCGAATTAATTAATGCATCTGAAAGTATTTACAACTAGGCAAATAATTTATTTAAATTATTTTGATGGAAATAGAGAGGATATTCTAGTATCTTGATAGAGAATTTGATCAAATTACCATTTTAAAATAATTATTAACAATCTTATTAAGAGGTACTGAAAAGAATATATATTGTGAGACGAGTTGACTAATTATTAAAGTATGTTGATTACTTATAGAGTTGGTATTTGGTGCATTTGGGTGCGGTGCACGCTTACACTCATATGTGTATAACTTTTTATTTAAATGTGTATACATATTTTTTAATAATTGTATTTTTTTTAAATTCAGTATTTAATTAAAAAAACTTATATATAATTCGTTGATAAAGTGTATATATTTTTATTCATTAGTGTATACATTTTTATTCATAAGTATATGCTTATTGATAGTTAAAGGTTTCTTTAGTGAATCATATTATAAATTATAATACTATAAAATCATATACTTTAATACATTATTTATTATAATTTGGAAACACATATTTTAATATTCAATAAACATAATTAATTTACCTATTTAATAATCATACTCTAGCATCTCTTACAAATTATTTCACGTGAGCTCTCTTTTATAAGAGACTTTGTCTTGAGTATTAAAGGGAATATTAGGATTAAAATTGAGTCGTTTAAATGCAGTACGTACAAATTGAAACAAAAATAACAAAATAAGTTTGGATGTATATATATAGTTTCTTAACATATTAATTAATTCAATTTAGTCAATCAAATAGAGTCGTGAATTTGGATATTGTCCGACTATCTTTTTCATATGACTCTGAATTCATATTATATTATTAATTAGTAATATGACTGAAAACTAAAAAGCAAGAAGCATCCAAAACAAATTAACAGCTCATATGGTTCATTAATTAATTAAGGAGCTAACTGTATACGTTTTATAAATTAAATTAATCCCTCCATAATATCTGCCTAATGCAGCTACTCAAAGTAGGCTAATCTTCCTCATTTACCCTTAAGAACCCCCATTAAATACTTGCATACTTAGACATGATATTTAGGTAGGGCACTCTACAGTAACTAATCATTGGATGATGCCAAAAGGGCACAATGGAGATTCCATTAATTCTTTCCCAACTAAAATCATGCAAGAAAAGAAATTCAACACTACTGTATAATTAATAATCTATACATACATACATACATACATACATACATGTATTTTGTTTCTCATCCCAAAATATCTAACCGCCCAAAAAAAAAAAAAGCCTTTAAAATTAATTAAAAAAAAAAAAACAGTATAGTTAACATTCAACTACTCATCAGCTGCATCCTCACTGCAAGAATATATAGCTAGTGTGGTCCTCCTCCCCCTTCTCTCTCTCTCTCCTCTTTCTCTCTCTCTCATCTACTGTTTGGATAGGGAGCTTGGAGGAAATGAGTTGGTCCCTCACCACAAGCAACATCAAAAGGTGACGTTTTTCTTGGAGTAAAGTCCACTTTAGAAGCTTGATAACTGCAATTATTTTTTTAGTTGAATTTTCCATCTGCCCTTATAAGAATCTGTCACGTTAAAGCCTTTCATTTTGATGCTTTCATCATTGCATAATTACAATATGCTAATCTTGATCATGTACATAACTACAAAGATATGTATGTATAAATGCTTATAACTTAATGTGTTGCCTTCCCACCATCCATTAGGCGAGCATTCGTCGTGCCATGTGCTGCGAATTCATCCGTAACGCCTTTTGTAGCTGTCAATGTATAAAGTGTGAGGAGAAAAAAAGAGGGTAGGATAAGGTGTAGAAAAGTATAGGGAGGTTGTTATGTGTGATTAAGCTTATAGTAGTGGTTAATTAGGCTATAGATGGAGAAGTGGCACTATAATTAGTGTCATAGAGTTCACATCATGGATATTTGATAAGATCATCTTGACTCATGTATATAAGAAGCCGATACACGTGGCAGCCTCTACACCTTTCCTTCTCCCTGACTCCGGCATCTACTTCTTTCCAAGATCACATCTTCTATAAGTATATCTTCTCTGTGAAAGTGAAATTCTTCTTTGGAAACCAACTTGAGGTTTTGAGGGCTCATATTTCACTACTTTTGATTAATTTATATATATATATATATGTATGTGTATGAGTTTGTTTCTTCTTCTACCTAGCTTTCTCTCTCATTAAGGAAGGAGTACTACTTTGGTTTCATGCAAGTATTTCTTGTGTGGAATTTATATCTATTGATGAATGAATATATATGTGTGTGTTGAATATCATTGAATTTGAATAGATACTTCTATAAGTAGTAGTTTGAAACAAACATGGTGGTCCTATGTGTGTTTCTTGTTTAGTACTATTAGTTTAATTCTTGCAAGATATATACATATACATACATATGGAGTAGTACTGATTAGCTAGCTCTCTTCTTGTTGTACTAATTCATTCACTGTCATGAATCCCCAGATATTTAATTTAGGACACATGATGGTGATTGAATGATTGATTCAAATGAGTATATATATAAACATATGTAAAATTGCTCAATTTCCCTTTTGTGTTGAGTTTTTTTTTTTTTCCAAGAATTTCAGCAGATTTCAGCCAGTTATGAGACACATAAGATGATTCAAAGAGAAGCAGATTTCAGCGCGAAGCGAGAGAGGCGAAGCACGGATAATGGTAACACCTCCAAGGCCTCATCAAGTGCAGCAACAGCATCATGGTCAAGGTTTAAGGATCCTAGGATTGTGCGTGTTTCTAGAGCGGTCGGAGGGAAGGACAGGCACAGCAAAGTGTGCACTGTAAGAGGGCTGAGGGATAGGCGCGTTAGGCTTTCCGTTCCAACCGCCATTCAGCTATATGATCTTCAAGACAGGTTGGGATTGAACCAGCCTAGCAAAGTGGTTGATTGGTTGCTTAATGTTGCAAAACATGAGATTGATGAACTCCCCCCTCTCCAAATCCCTCAAGGGAGCTTCATCAATCAAAGCCTTAATCCATTTCTCAATCATCATGAGTTCATAGTGGCAGCTTCTCAATCAGCTGAGAAGCAAGGCCTAAAGATCAGCGCGGATTTCAGCTGGAACGATCCATTGAAACACGGCCAACCCCCCACCGGTTTTGATGGAAAGTCTAAGGATGTTGAGAGAAACGACGAACATCATCAATCTTGGACAAGAAACCAAGAGAAGAGACAATTTAATCTTGATCAAAACCAAGGTGATAATGATGATGATGATCAATATGTTTCAACAAACAATTTCTTCTCAAGGCAAAATAATAATCCCTCTTCCTTTCCAAGTCTACTAAGTGCTACAATGGCGCCGTTCATGAGATGGGATCCTTCAAATTTAACTCTATCTCACCCTCCCATAAGCCTTGGATTGACAGCTGCTCAACATGATCAAGATTTGCACAATTGTAGCCTTGTGCAATTGCCACCAACAATGTCACTTCATCAAGCTGCATCCCATCAAGTTCTTGTTTATCAACCGGCCGGCGGAATCAGCACTACACAACCTCACTTTCCATCTCAAATCTCTCCCACAAATGTAGCCATAGACTTGTCAAATTCTTCAGCTCATGGACTTGCAGTCAGGCAGCCATTGCAGTTCAGTATGACCGCAGATCTCCTCCCTTCGAACGAGCAAACTAAACACGACGAGCTCCACTCTTCCTAGCCGGCCTTGGAAGCTATAGTGCAGCAGAATCAGCATCTTTTGGAGGTAAAAAAATGAAAATAGGGTTCCAAAGATTCTTGGTGATCATGATCATACTCAAGATTGTGAACATTTCACGTTTGATTTGATCATCAGCTTGATTGAGGTTCTTGAAATTCATATCAATCACATCTTTTATACACTTTTTGATGAATATATAGCTGACAATTATATGCTGCTATATAAGGTGAAGATTTTGTAACTACAGTTTCAATTTATTCCCCCATATACAAAATCTTATGTAATCATAACTTTTTTTTTTGGGATTTTTTTTCTCCATTTTTGTCCTACTATATGATGTTCTGAATGATTTACAGAAGACAATTAATAATTGGTGAAAAAATATAAAAACATACAGTTCTGTTTCAGCCCCATTCTTGAATTCATTCTTCAATGCTCAAACCTAGGGTAGATGCACCCCACCCTACCAACTTTTCTTGCAACATTAAGACTGTAGGTTAGTTTTGGGGTTGCAAAAACAAAACCCTAGGATGGTCCTAACACACACACACCATAGATAAATTCTTGAGTATAATAGCAGAGTGTTGAGTAGAAGGAGGAAGAAAAAGGTTAATTTGTTAATTGATGAAAAAGACAGGTGTAGTGATGTCAGCATTGCACAAGATCCCACAAAGTTAACACACCAAGTTGTTGTTGAAGAGGGGGTGTTTAAATCCTTGAAGGGAAGTGGGTTCCTCTTCCATAGGTTGCATCAAATTAATGAAAAGGATCACCTCTAAGTTGTGGTCCTGAATGAGAAATTAAAATGAGAAAGGTAGGGTAGTGATTATCAATTAGGGTTTTTTGTTTTATTATATGTATGTGTTTGTTTTGAATATAAAAGGGACCACCCCACTCAAAGTTCTCTATAGGAGGGTCCCCATTGGGTAAGTGTTGTATTCATCTCTAATTGCCTAATAAGCCAAATTGTTTTTGGTTTTATTCTTGCAATATATATGGATTTTTTTATATTTTTTTTTAAGTGTGTCATATTCGTGTATCATTATTTATGTTATTTATATAAAATTGTTTAATGGGAAGATTTTCGTGAAACGATAAGAAGTGATAATATTTTTAATAAAAAGTGATACTCAAATTAATAAAAAATTATAATGGTGCAATTGATGAATTATTTCATAAACAATTTGTATTATATAAAAAAAGTGATAAATATTAAAAAAAAAAACGTAAATACATAGAGGGACTCATGCAAGTGTCGCCCTCATTTTGAGTGCATGAAAATTAACTCATTACATCTGGATCACTGGATAACAAGAGACTTTGCCTTAATAAAATTATAGTGTGGTTTAGCATTTGGAAAGTGTTTGATTCATTAATATTATTAGGTAGGTCAATAAAATTTGAAAGCTTTAATGGGTAAACTCTTTTATTTTTGTTAAATTTTTAAGAGACAATAAAGTATTATTAACTATATATATTTAAACCAAACACTCCCTTATACATATTTTAAGTTTAACATCAAGGAGTTGCAATACTTGAAAGCTTAGTTCTTCACACGCCAACAATGGACACATGATTAAAATGTACCCAAGATTAGAAGCTCGACCATATATACCCCAGTACAGGAATTTTAAATGGTAAATTATACTCTGAATTTAGACTCTAAATTGATAAAATATGAGATAATATTTAATAAATTCATCTCTTAAATTGATAATTTTACATATTTCAAATCTCGAATTGATAAAAAAATAATTTAAACCCCAAATTAAAAGTTTACCAAATTTTCAAACATTGGATTAATAAAATTCCTATAATAAGAAAATTGGCACGAATATTAATTCAAAGTAAGTGGGTCTTTTATTTCTTTTTCCCTTTTACTTTGCAGTAGTACTAATCCAATATGGGCCCCTACTTTTGTTATCATTAAGAACATAAATGCGCCTCAGGGCATAGCTCAAGTGGTAGAGGGGAGGGTGGAAATGCCTTCCAGCTGAGCTTGGTTGCTGCAGGGTGGGGGTTCGAATCCTGCCTTTGGCATGAATTTGGCCCCTTGCAAGCACAAGTTTAACAGTGAGCCCTCCCTATAAGCCACTTGAGGCACATCCTGCGATTTACCTCCTCCACCAATCCCCAGGGCAGGGGCGGTGGGGCCCCTAATGGTGGGGTACACCATTAAGAACATAAATGCTTTAGTTAATTTTTTTCCCTCTTAGGTTTAAATTAAAGAAAAAGAAAGGGCTTCAAAGATAAGAAATGGGGGATGCATCTTAAATTGTACAACTAAAGGTTTGCATGGACGCCAATAAATACAAGAATTATAAATTCGTGTGATAGGGTATAATAGATCTAAAATCAATTTTGAATTAAAAAAAAATACTACCTATAAATATTAAATTAATTCGAGTTATAAATTATATACTATAAAATATTATTTTAAAGCACCACGTGATCGCTTTATCAATATTTTATGTATTGTGTACTTGAAATTTGTTACTAATATTTTTATTTATATTAGGAAAAGGGTGTATATGCGGTATGGCCTCAAACTACATATATTGCCTTGTATCAAATAAGCTCTTAAAAAAATTTGTTACAAAAAGCTCTTTGTTTTTATATAATTATGGAACAATTATGTCCTTCTATTGTAATTATTCTAATGTATTTTCACAAATTAATTTCCAAACAATCGAATGTTAAAAAAAAAAATCTCTTTATACTAAAACGACTCCTTCTAACAAACTTTTCTTCTATATTTTTAAAATTTTAAATTATTAATAATTAGTATTTTTTACAACAAGTTCTTTGAAAATATACTCCCTTCGTTCCACCCACAAAGAATCATTTTTTTCATTTTAGGTGTCCCACTTAAAGAGTCATCTTTCCTTTTTTTATATACATAGGACCCACACACATAGCTAATACAATTAAAATATGAGGCCAACACTTCTACTAATACAACTACCCGCTACACATTAAATAAGTATTTTTTTTTAATTCATGTGCAAAAAGCAAAAGCTTCCCTTTGAGTAGGACGGAGGAAATAGTATGTTTTAAAAAACTACTTTCTGACATACCAACTTTTTATAAAAAAAAAATATTAGTCTATTGATATTGATTTTAAAATTTGAATCCAAAGACGAAAATTGCTTATAAGACACTTTGACATTAAGTTTTTAAAATTTTAACGGAGATCGATTGAAATTGAAAGTCAATTTGAAATAAGTTTACTTGAACTTAAAAAAACTATAGCACAAATAATATAAATCTATTAATATCGGATTTAAAATCTGAATGTATTAGAAAATCTATTAGCGATTACTTTTGGTTTGTTAGCAGGGATGTAAACAAATCAAGCCGCTCGTAAACTATTCGAGACTCGATTTGAAAAAAATTCGTTCGAGTTCGTTCGTGAAAAAAAACGAGCAGAGTGGATCTCGATTTTCGAGCTCGATTATTTTTTCGAGCCGAACTCGAGCCCGAGGGTGTTTGGCTCGAAAGCTCATGAACGTGTTCGTTTACAGGCTCGCGAACGTGTTCGTAAACATGTTCGTTTAAAAGCTCGCGAACACGTTCTTTTATAGACTCGAACATGTTCGTTTATAAAAGCTCGCGAACGTGTTCGATTATAGGCTCGAATAGTGGTCAATATGCTCATTCTTCATATTATTACTCCATTATTATTATTATTATTATTGTTATTATTTATTATAACATATTAATATGGTAATTTTAGAGTTTAAAAAATTTTACATAAATAAATAAACTTTTATATATATATATATATATATATATATATATATATATATATATATATATATATATATATATATATATATCAATATAATTTATAAGGGATATAAATTTATAATTTTAAAAATATAGTATACTTTAATTTTTTTTTAAAGTATGACAATGAAAATAATGAAATTATTAAAACGTAATTAATAAAAATAAAATTAAAAGGAGACCTCATTAATTATGTCTTTTATTATTATTATTATTATTATTATTATTATTATTATTATTATTATTATTATTATTATAGTTAATTGGATAACATAAGGATACATTCAAATTTTAGGCAAATACGTGTGTGACACCGTCTTACATAAGGTCTTACGTGAGACGAATAAAAAGTTTATAAAATATTATCACTTTCACTATATTCCATATAAAATGTTAGTTTTTGTTTATATTATAAATTATTCATAAAATAGTTCATTTGAATATTACTTTTAATTAATAATATTATCACTTTTTATTCGTCTCATGTAAAGATTTACATGAGACGGTTTCACACAAGACCTCCCCCAAAATTTAAATTAAATACATACTCCATATACTTATAAATGTTATATTATTAATATATATTTTAATTAATAATTAATACTTCTAATAATTAATAAAAATTTATAATAGCTCTAGATACCACTTTTTATAAAAATATTATTAATAAAATTTTATTATTTATGAGATGGTCTCACTCAAGCCTTTACACATTAAAAAAACTAAAAAATAAATAATTTTCAGCTTAACGAGCCCGAACTCAAACTAATGACTAATTTTCATCGAGCCGAATTTGAGTTTAATTTTTTTATTCAATAAAAATATTTCGAGCCGAGCTCGCGAACTGTTTGCGAGCTCTATATTTTACACACGAACCGAGCTCGAGCCTAAAAAATAAAATTCGAATCGAGCTCGAGCCGAACTCGAGCCCTTTAAAAAAAATCGAGCCGAGCTTCGAGCCCGATTATGTTCGGCTTGACTCGGCTCAATTACATCCCTAGTTAGCCGAGCATTGCAATTATATTTGAGTTTAATGTGAATTTTTTTTTAAAAAAAACAGGAAGAAAAATAATGGAGTATGATGATACAATCATCAGTGAATATATGACTCGAATTCTATGTGCCATTTAGTACATCATCTTTTGTGTCACATCGACTATACTTTAAACCTTAAACCACAGGGGCAATGGTTGGATTTATTTTCCCCTCTTACGTGTCAATCACTTAACGTGTGACACAGAAGATAATGCACGAAAATGGCGCAGAAGATTCGGTGTGGTGAATATATAACCTAGCCATTTAGAAAAACTTAACCCAGCAGCATACTCAACATAAGCTGAGTTATTGAGAAAAGAGTATTATTTTATTCTCATAAGTTTTTAATCAAATTGATTAAAAATACAATTATACTATCTCATATGGAGTATTACCATTAAATTTTAAGAAATATTATACGCCTTTGACCCATTGTTATGCTGCCCGTACGTCTTTTGTTTCTTCCTGGGTTTTATTGTTGGGCTTGTTTGGAAACCCACAATCATGACGGCCCACAAGAAATGGTCAAGGCCCAAAAGAAAATGAAAATTAATCACACACTATCAATCAATTCGGATGGACTATTGAGATTCGAGTTATTTTTCGATTTACTATCAAAATTTAGAGTTTAACCACGTACACTGGTGCACCTACTTAGCCGTTAGATCGTATTTGTATTTAATCTTTACCACTCAATAAAATAAAATAATTAAAAATAATTTAAAAATTACCCCATCACACCCTATTTTTACCCTATAAACTACCAAGCGCACCAGTGCACCCGGTGCACAACAAAATAACCCAAAATTTAAAATAAGCATGTTTAATTCCAAAATTATGGCCTAAAGTAATAGAGGTGCGTAATTTCTCAACAATAGACCCAAGTCTGTTGAGAGACATGTTATTTGTGAAATGAGTGTGAGACTATCATTTAAGTATACTTATTATATAAACAAATATATTTAATGATTGTTAAGGTATGTTTTCTAAAATATGCTGGATTGTGTATTAAAGTATGATTTTAGCGTGTTATAATATGATTTATTTATTATTAACATACTTTAATTATAAATAAACATATTTAATCTATACAATAAGTATACTTTAATAATGGGTCGACCCGTCTCACAAGAGAGTGTCTCCTAACAATAATATTTCATATAATTTTATTTATCTATTAATTTTTTTTTATATAATGAGAATTGAAAATGAATGGGGAAACTTGTGTCACACATTTTATGTGTAATTAGTTACAATAATTTTTATTATAATAATTTTTTTTTTTAATCAAAGATGTTATCAAAATTTTATTATTATTTTTAAATGTTACTCCCTCCAATTCGAGCAAATATTTACATTTTATTATTTTAGTTTGTCCCAAATAAAAATTATTTTATTTTTTTATTAATAGTACTCACACAAAATAACTAATATCCTTACACAAGACCCTCGTACAACATTAATATAACTATTTACTATACATTAAAAAATTATATTCTCTCTATCCATCTCAAACGTCTCTATTTTACTATTTTGAGTGGATGTCAACTCTAAAGGTACCCATTTTTCCTTCTTAATAAAAGAACCCACATTTGGTTCACCACTCATTACTAAATAAAATAATAATACTTTTTAATATACTCCCTCCTTCCCGCCCAAATAATACAATTTTATTGTATTGGGCGTCCCGTCCAAATTGCACAATTTTCTCTTTTAGTAAAAAGGCCCCATCACTACCCATCACATCTTAAAAAAGACTCACCACTACCCATCACATCTTTCTAATACACTGCCCCCAGGGCATAGCTCAAGTGGTAGAGGGGAGGGTGGAAAGACCTTCCAACTGAGCTTGGTTGCTGCAAGGTGGGGGTTCGAATCCTGCCTTTGGCATGAATTTGGCCCCTTGCAAGCACAAGTTTAACAGTGAGCCTTCTATAAGCCATTTGAGGCACATCCTGCGATTTACCTCCTCCACCAATCCCCAGGGCAGGCGGTGGGAGCCCCTAATGGTGGGGTACACTATTTTTTTTTTCTAATACACTTACCTACTTTATATACATGAAAAAACAAATAATGTTATTTAAACGAACTGAAGGAGTACGTCTTAAAAGCAAATAAGAACCTATCGTGTGGAGACTGGAGAGAATATCTCTAAATCCTTTATTATACATTAAAATGTGAAGTATATCTTAATCTACTTTAAAAAATAGAAATAAATATTTACTCAAGAGCGAGGGAAAATCACTTTTATTTACTCATATATATTATAAATTGTCCTTGTCACTTTTTATTCTATAGTATCAATTTTTTTCAAAAATGGATCGGAGATTTGCTAAAGGCTTTATTTAAAACCCTTCACCGAATGAAAACTGTTTTTAGGTGTAGAAAAAGGAGTGGACAGTGGGCCCACCTAAAATAAAATAAATAAATAATATTATGTGGATCTCGGACAAAGAACCCCTCCGTTTCCGTATCCTCCAGTACCCTACAATGGCAGTTCCCAAAATTAAAAGCGTGATTTCTAAAACAGCGACATCAAAGCAATAGCGGTCAGAACTGACTGTCCAACGGCGATTCCAACTGTGAGACGCGCACGCACTGTTTCTCCCTTCTATAAAGTAACAGCCACAGTTCGACTCTTCCCCCCAATTCGCTTCTCTTGATTTAGGGTTTTAGAGGTTTTTAATCACACTCATTACTATCACTATGCACTCGCCTATTTTGGATTAGCTTTGCTGATCTATCAATTCGGGCCAGTTAATTGCTGCTGGAGCTCCACCGGATTGACCCTAGAACATTTCAGGTAACTCTATTGGCTCCACTATTCTCGAATTTTTCTTATCGGCTCGTTTTTTGCTTCGGAGAAATGCAAGAATATGTGGGTTTGCTCGAATGTTGATGGCTCGATGAATTTCATTCCCTTTGGATTTCAAA
The DNA here is from genome assembly GCA_023678885.1 of Pogostemon cablin. Lineage (NCBI taxonomy): Eukaryota > Viridiplantae > Streptophyta > Magnoliopsida > Lamiales > Lamiaceae > Pogostemon > Pogostemon cablin. The sequence continues at coordinate 24,603,869 of CM043001.1, read as the reverse complement.
ATTAATTTCGTTCGAGCGAGTGTTTTGAATAGACTATGGTGTGTGATGTTATGAAGTATTGCTGAATATGAGCGATGGTGATGGGAAGGATAAGTTCTTGAGTGAGAAAGAAATTCAGCATTCGAAGAGGAAGAAAAAGAAGTCGGGGACTGACGAATTTGCCCAGGCCATTGCCAGAATTGCGGTGGCTCAGGTTTGTGAAAGTTTAGGTTTTCAGAGCTTTCACCAGTCTGCATTGGATAGTCTCGCTGATGTAGCGGTGAGGTACATTCAGGAGATAGGGAAAACTGCATCTTCTTATGCCAATTTAGCGAATAGGAGCGACTGTAATGTGTTTGATTTGATTCAGGGATTAGAAGATTTGGGCTCTGTTCAGGGTTTTTCAGGTGCTTCGGATGTTAGGCATTCCCTTTCAAGTTCAGGAGTAGTTAAGGACATCATAAGTTACGTAACCCAAGCGGAGGAAATGCCGTTTGCATATCTGATTCCTGTATTTCCAGTTGTTAAGGAAAGGTTATTGGACCCTAGTTTTGCGCAGGCAGAGGAAAACCCACCTGATGAGCATATACCTAGCTGGTTGCCCAAGTTTCCAGATCCTTCAACTTATGCAGATTTGAGGTCTGGAAATGTGGAAGACCAGGAGACAGAGGTAATTAGTAAAACTCAGCACGTTGAAGAGCATTATAGAAAAGGGGAGAGGTCTTTGCTTAATTTTCAGCAAAAATTAATATGTAATGGGTCTGAAGCCGGAGTCGATTATGAACAAGGAGATGCTGCAAGGGTACAACGAGGAGCAGAAAGCAATCCATTTCTTTCAGCCCCTCTTCAATTTTGGGAAAGGGAGGTAACTTTGCCTGTTGTTCCAGAAACTTTGGGATATCCTCAAAACCATGGAGTTACTGAAAATCATCTTTTAATGGTGGAACAATCTCTTCAAGCTACTGAAGCTGGGAAGAGTGATCTGTGTGAACCTGAGGACAATAAGAAGATTCTTCTGAATGGGAGGTCCAGTGTACATTTTAAGTTTGGGAATGCCAAAAAATCATCACGCATGGTGACAAGCCCTCAAAATGAGGGGATGGAAAAAGTTCCTCTTTGGTTTGGTGATGATAATGATGGGGAACACGCCAACAAAAGGAGGGCTGAGAAGATAAATTGGGAAGATAAAGAATACCCACCGGAAGCATCTCACTTGTAAATTAGGCATGTTTGATTAGAGACTGTATAATTTTTTCTGGAGCTAACATCCGATGCTTGCTCCAGGTTAGTCATAGTCAAGGAGCTAGGATTTTCTCTGTACAAGCATTTTAAACTAAACAGGCAGTGTTCCCACTTCGCTTTTGAGGATTAGTTGTCAATCACCTCCATGAACCCTTGTCATTGATTTTTCATAACTGAAATTAAAGACTTTAGCTATGAGTTCTTTGTTACTTCTTTATTTTAAAATGTGATAATCAAGGAGAGTATGTTCACATGTTTTCTTTACCTGTATTTATTGCTTTTTGACAATTCAGAGGGTAGATAAAGATTACCAAACAAAGACAATTGTTGTGATCTAGCTTGTAGCATCTCACTACTTATCTATCATCTCTTCTATATATAAGTACAGCCATCAACATGTTAACTTGATTATTGCACTAACTAAAACAAGCATTTATTGAATGCTATTTAGAATCTATTTAGATCTGAACCAAATTATTATGATAAATAAGAGTAAATTCCAAGTCTCACAGATTTGGTTGCATGCTGAAGCATATTCTAAGATAAGTATTTTTTTATGCAGATATCACCATTATTCATTTTTCTAATGGACCTGCTTGATTTTCTCTCTAAAGTAATCTGGAAAATTTTCTTAATTGTTTATAGCAGCAGTTCGCTCAGCATTTTGCATGTTGTCATTTAACCTGAGAAAAACCTGTTTTGATTTTCTTTTCTAGAGTAATCTGGACAAAATTCTTAGTTGCTTATGTTCCAGTAGTTTGCTAATTGGTGTGCATTTTCATATAGCATTTCTCTGTTCTTACCTGAGTATTTAAAGATGATTTTTATTGTTAGGTAGATTGCTGCCCAGAGTGCAGTAAGTTGCAATTTTATACTCTCTGTTACTTTATCGCAGATGTATTTTGCTGTATCTTATTTTGTTTCTTTCCAGGTAGCCAGCCTCTAGTTTTTTCCTTCTAATGGTAATTTATTCAGGATTTTAACTCTTTAGATGCGTCTTCTTAGTCTACCTTGAATTCAGTAAGTTTGAATTCTGTGCTTTCTATATTTATACTCCATTAAAGATGTATATTTGATATATTCAATATTGTTTCTTTACATCACAGGTTGGTAACCTTGGGTTTTTCCTTTTAATAAGTTCTCTAATGATGCTGCTGCTTTCTCTGATTTGTTTGTTTTGTCTTTGCTTCTACTTCTGCTACCACTTATGTTAATTTGCAATTTTGTATGTTGTTCTTTCTATTATTCATTTTTTTATAAACTCTTACTTTTCTTTTTTTCTTTTTTGTGGTTAATCTGAATGTTGAAAGTTCCTGGATGACAGAGCAAGCTGTTCCAGTTGGTCTTGACAATTAATTCAAAATGCACATAAATTTTAGATCTTTATCATGAAAATAGTTGAGCTACCAAAAATGTTTACTGTTTGGTGGCTGAATTGAAAGGACTGCACAGGGATGATGACAATTGCTTAGAATTAAATTCCTTAAGGTAAACTGGGTGACTTGGTATATTTGCTCATAATAAATGTGTATGTGAACATAAACTTGAGACTGTCTGACTAAAAATGGATTGACATCAGCATTCTTGTTTGATGGTTGAGGGCTATACTCTACCCTTCAACCATAATCTCTTCCACTGTGATGGACCCCACAATGATGTCCGTTATCATTCCCATTTCCTCTATACTTAAAAAAAATGGCATGATATGATCGCCTTTGTTTGATATGTTCCCGGATTACTAGCTAAGGCCCCTAAATGATCTCCAAATTCAAACCAATCTCCCCTAGCAGTTGAAACTGATCAATTACTTTCATAACATAATATAGCATTGATACTGTCTTCCGTCCTTTCTAGATCTTGATGGTGATGCTGCTACATTTAACCTTGACTTGCAGTTTACTAACAGAATTGAAAATAGACTTGCTGTATGGATCATGTTTCATTGTTGTCCATTTTTTGGTGCTTTAGTGCTTATTTAGCAACATAAAACATCGGATTTTGTGATTTCCACTTAGGTTGCATTTAAAGCCTGCATTCTACCAGGTCTAAAGGTCTTAAATGAGGTGCACTCATTTAAGCTGTGTGAATTTGAACACTAAATTTACGCTGTTCAGCATGAACTCTTTGTCTTAGTTGATTTGAGATGTTTTTCTTATAAAGGCTACACATTAGGCTATTTTAGTTTACTTGTCCTGATTATTTATGATTTTGTAGCTAGAAATTTTTTATGCCAGTTCACATGTTTATGTTTATTTATGTTTTAGTTTATATTGCTGGTTATTTTTGGTTAATATCATTGCTAATGAACTATGCTTTATAAACGCTCAAGTTGTTCCATACCACCAATACTAAATATAACTCAGAGACATGACTTCAAGGCCTTACATGCTGCAAAACCATTCCATTAGTTTCAGCCTTCAGTCTTTGTGATTTTGAACCAATCTCCGCTCAATTGTGCAATTTGATCAGGATGGATGCAATTTAATAACATTAACATTGTTTATAGACTGAAGCCGTGTGAATCAGCAGATGTGTGAATTGATCTGCTTTGTGTAAGGTACAGCTAAAAAATCCTTACTGCAACAAAGAGGAGAAATACATATTTACAAAGTCAGGTTGGATACTTATTGGTAAAGAGTTGCCTGTGAAGTCTCTTTGGCCGATGACGGACTACTACTTCACATGTGATGATCTCATTTATCAGGTCTTTAAAGATCAGTCGTTCAATGTCCAACACCAAAGCTGGAATCTCATCATTGTAATCAGTCCAGTCATCTGATTGGTACTTAATATCTGTAGTTAAGAGTTTGATAGATCCATCATCCTCATCATCAAAGTTGCAATATTGCGTCCTGCAGATATGGTCGATCTCTAAATACACGTCTTTAATGAGCCCCTGCAAGGTCATCCTTTTCCTTCTCATGCTAAATAATCCACATAATTTCAATTTGCGGGCCAGTATTTCATAAAACATATCAGATGCAACTTTTTTTTGGATTTTCTGATTCAACTTCATCTTATCATTCTTTTTGATGAGCTTTCCAACTGCTTTCTCCATTGGAGCGTTCTTTTTATCAAGGGCATGGAACATGCCAGGATTGATCAGATGGCACAGAGAAAAGCGTTGATTGGCTGTTTGGATGATGCTTGCATCATTGAGGAGTGGTGATGCTAGCAGCATCTTGGTAATATAGCTGTGTCCTTGATTGAAGCTCTGATATGCAGGTTCATTGTGATCTGTATAATCTGTTAAATTACATAGATTCTCAAGATTCCATTCCACTTCATCAGGACTAAGGTTCACGTCTTTTATTCATCATGCACAAAACAAAGAATATTTGGTCAGTAGATGAATTCATCAGGATGTCAATAGATGCATGATTTTGGAAATTGTGCAGGGAAAAGCTAGTCGTTTCTGTGATCTCTACAATGTCTACATGAGATAAACAATGAAAATGATTTTACTGGCCATTAATATGTTAGCCTTTTTTAATACTGCTGTAAGTTGACAAGCATTTTAAAGCATTAGATCGTGATAGTTGTAAATCTGCAATGTATCATGTATGATGATGTTGAGATTAATTGTTCCATGTACAGTTCCAATTTTAGTACCAATATAATGAATAAAAATGCTGTACTTCTCAGATGTGATGTTCAATATAGTTGTACTCAGGGCAATGAACCTATACCTTGAAAAGCTGTTGATTTCCTCTTTAATGGGGATAGCGAACCTTCGCCGTAGAATGCTGTCTCAAGAACTGAAACTGGACTTGGTTGTTCGGTCACAATTACTGCATGTTCAAGTTCAACTGCTGACGCTTGTGCTATTGATGTTTTCACATAATCCTGGTGGCAGAAGTGGGAACTGTCAAGTCATGACATAAAACAGTTTATAAAAACTGGAATAATATAATTTAATTTCTACTTGCCTGTACTCTGGAACTTGAGCTTATGATATCCCTTTCTATATGATATGTATCACCAAGGCAACTTGAGTAACTTGTCTCACTGCTATGGTTGCTCAATTGGTCATCATTTGATCTCGTTCTTTGGTTTATGTTATGAGGATACTTTTCTCTTTCTTTCTTGCTCGATTGCTTTTTAGCCCTGCCCAACTCAGACGTTGAGCTTTTAGGATGGAATTCTCTTTCAGTCTTCAGTACAATATGTTCCACTCTCGGACTCACCATTCTGCTCTCTCTCTCAGAGGTAGGAAAATTCTGAACCATGCATTGAGGTGCTTTCGTGGTAGATTCCAACTCCAATTTTCTCCAAGTATTCTTCTTGCCAGTAAATTGAGGATGCTGTTTGGCTTCCTTCATGTTGTCAGTCAGTGTATGGTATTTTGCCTTTTCTTTTTGTGCTTGATTATCCCTGTGATATTTAGGAGTTTGGATCTTTTGCAGAGGCATTATTTCCATGCTGGTGAACTCATTGGAACTTGAACATTTAAATATTTGAATGCTCGAGAAGTTGTAATTCTGATCGGACCAGCTGTCTTTAGAACTGCTTCTTTCTTGTACTTTCTGTTCAGCCGACTCTCCTCTATGGTTCTCCAATCTCCCTTTTGTTTTCTGCATTGCTTCAAGTATCTGTTTAAGAGCTCTGAGATCCTTACTGGATCTTTTGAATTCAAGATCAGCTATCCTCTTCTCTATTTCACCATAAACTGATGTAGATGCATGTGGGATTTTCTTAGGAGCTTTCCCACTCTGTGTTATCATTTTGGAAGACCCTCGGTTATAATCCTGTTGTTTCAAGTGAGCAGGTTCCATTGGAAGCCTCGTGTTTTTCTTGATAGAATTGGCATTATGTGATCGTGGTGATGGTGAGGCAGGGCTCCTTTGTGGAAGGGGTAAGGAAGAAGAAACTTGTTTTTGCTTTCTTCCCTCTACTATTAGGCTCTGGCTTGATTTTTTCGTGGAATTGATCTTTGTAGTCGAAATCTCATCCATGGTTGTACAATCTGGGAAATCATCCATACCCATTAGCTTCGCTACAAGGCTCTTTGATCGACTGTGATTCAGTATTGGCTCGAACGCTGAACACTTCACTGGCCTTGCTTTACTGTCTAAAGAGAATCTTGGCTTCATGTTTGTGTTAAATGCATCTTTTGATTCTCTTCCATCGTAAGAGAGACGAGGGAGTAATGCCAACCTATCATCCTTTAATCTCTTTGTACCTTCATAAGCAGTTGCTTTTGGCTTCCTGAATTTTGACTGCACTGATGGTCTGGGAGAGTCGGTGTGCTTTACGGTTACTTCTCTTTTGTCGTTGGCAAGGGATTTGATAGACACGCCTCGGGACTCTCTGTTCATCGAGCCCTTCACTACATCTCGAATATCAGGTGATTCCGAGGATGCTCGTCTTTTCTCTTTCTGCACCTCCAGATCCTTTTCCTGCAAACGTTGAGTGACAAATCTGATTTCTTTCTTTTAAAGATCATATGACTGAACATGGTCAGAGTCTTACTTTGATGTCTTTTATTGCATTTTGGGGCTCCATTTGTTGTTGGCCACCTTAGACAACAAAAAGATTGCAAATATTTTAGCCAAACTGATGGATGAATGACATGCAAATAATATGTACATCACATGGCATAGTATCGAAGATATATATTATCCGATAAACATCTCTTACAGCCTAAGTTTTCAATTAATATGATGCATTGATTATCTCAATAGAATCTTCATATGAACTTTCATTTCTGTAAGGTATGTAGAAACTGATTTCCCTTATGCTAGATATTTACATTACAATAAGAATAATGTGTTACACATTGATTAAACTGAGGAACAAAATCTTGTAACGTGTACCAACAAGAAGTAGCCTCTTCTGGTTGAGGGTGTTGATACTCCTGCTGGTGAGGAGATGTCGACGGCTGAAGAGTTGGAATATTCCAGTCGCGCACCCTATCTGCTTCCGTAGGTCTCAATTTTGATCTGTTAAAGAAGACACCATTTCTGTTGCAGCTTCTCTAATACCAAAAACAGGTTCTCCTATTTCAGCAGTAGCTTATATTGGCCTGTCATTCAAGAACTCAAGTGTATTAGGTCTCTGTATCTATATGCATTATATACGTACATGCATATATAAGCTTCTAACACACATGCATGTGGGAATTAATCTTATTTGCAGGTTGCAAAGTGTGCAGAAGAGAGAACTTTCTAATTATGTGAACATTATTTTCTCTCTCTCTCGGAATTCCAGTGATCAAGGCAGACAAATTTCACAGTGAAATTCCACCAAGAAAAGGTACATGGAATGGAATGGAACTGTCATGCACCCCACTGCCCACCTTCAATATATCAAATGCAAAAACAGTGTGAAGATCAAGAAAAGGTGGTTTTATTCATGGGTGTTATGCTGTGAGATGGAAATGAGTTACTTTGTGGGAAAGCAAAAAGGCAGATGGATAATAGAGGAGTGTTCTATCGGGTGATTCTTAGGTGCCATTGATAGGTTTAAATATGATTGTAAGGCATTAATAATTTTATTTAATTTAATACTCCATGAATTTAAATTTTAATCTAACGAGTGAAATCGTCAAGTAAACTTGTGCTACATCTTGGACTCCTTTTATAGAGAAAAGGAAAGTGAATTTAGGTTTAATATCATTTTCATGTGGGGGTGTTAATTGGAGGCATGTGGATTGTGGCAGATTTTGCAAATGTAAGTGGATTGTGTACTGGCAATCCCATCCTGTTTTTTAAACTGCCTTTGGTGGGATGGGGGTGGGGGTGGGGGTGAGGGTGGGGTGGGGATTGTGCAGGACCCCCACCTAGTAAATGAGAGATTTAATTTTAATGCATTATGTCAACTCTATTTAATCATATGTACTATTCCTGTTTATTATTATTATTATTATTATTATTATTATTATTATTATTTTATTTTTTTATGTTCGACTAAAATGATGAAGTTTTATTGACGTGTGAGATGTACAACACACCAATAACATGCAAATTTTGATTTATCATGTACTAAATCATACTCCCTCCGTCTTAAGAAGTTAACACATTTTTTTTGGACACGGAGATTAAGAAATATAATAATTTAATGTAAAGTGAAGTAAAGTGGAGTGAGAGAAATAATATTTAATGTGTAGTGGGTAGTTGTATTAGAGGTGATATGTGGGGCTCATGAGAATAGATTAATTGTTTTTGTGTGGGTCCCATGTATTAAAAAGGAAATGTGTCAACTTTAGTGGGACAAACCAAAAAGGAAAGTGTGTCAACTTCTATGGGATGGAGGGAGTAGTACTTAAATAATACTAATAAAGATAATAATAATAAGTTAACGGTTACTGTAGATATAGAGTTTAACAGAGAATTGTTTTTTGTTTTATTTTTAGGGGTAGTGTGGTATTTTTAGGTAATAATTAAATTATAAAGTAAATTATGTGAGTTGTAAATGAGTGGTAATTTTGAAATTAAAGTGTATTGTAGAGTTATTGATTTATGTGTGTTTCCTTTTTTGGAGGTGTGAACTTATTTATGGGACGAACAAAAATAGAACGTGTGAATTAGTTTATGAAACAGAGGAAGTATTGCGAATGAAAGATGAGCACGAGGGTTGCTTAATCACACATTAGTAGTGAAGATAGTATTGATTGCCACATTCTTATCACCCACCAAATCAATCATGAGCATTCTCAATTTCTTAACGTCCAAAAAAATAATAATAATAAAAAAAAATATTCATATAGGTTAAGAAAAAGTATTTCTTTCAATATTATTTTGTTATTTTTTATAATAAATAAATAATAAAGTAAAATATAGAAAATGGGAAGATGTTGATTTTGTTTAAGAATGCGGAAAAAATAAATAGACGGAGAAAAAATGAAAAATAGGAAACCATTTTGTGATGGATGGAGTAATGAAATCATTTAATTAACCAATCTAGAATCCCCTCACCCCTAAATTAAAAAATAAAAAAATCTAGTTTTAAGATAATAAATGAACATACAATATGCATATTAGCTAATTATGCTAAATCTTAGTGACATGTAAAACCACTTCACTAGTAAGACTAGTTGTATTATTGTATATATAAAAAGTTGAAAATGTGCAAAACAATTCTCAAAAGCAAAAGGACAGATCATCTTGAAACGTGAATGAAGGTGAAGATCCACAAGTTTAATATTTATAATTAATTAGTTATTTTCCAGAAAAGAGGTTGGACTGAAACCCTACTGGCTTATCCTGATACCCCACGAGTTTTCCTAAAATTTAAAAACTCACCCATGATAATATAATTATTACACCATTAATAAATTAATTAATTTGGTCAAAATATTTTACAACTATCAAACATTAATCACCGTCAACTTTGACCAGTTCATGAGGGCCTTGACGAAAACTTTAAACAGCGATTATTCATTTTAATTTCATAAAAAGAAATAGAGGGCAATATTGAATTTTTCCTTTAAATACACGTTATAATAATTCAAATTTTATTTCTTCCCATTATATATGTGAAAATAATAATAATAATAATAATAATAATAATAATAATAAACCATTGTACCATTTTCTAAATGGTGGAGTGATGAAAACATTTTATAAATTTTTTTTAATTATTTATCACTTTTTATTAAAGATGTCTTCACTTTTCTTTAAAATGTTATTACTTTTTATTTGCACTATAAATTGTTCATGAAATAATTTAATGTATCATTATCACTTTTCATCGATTGAATATTACTTTTAATTAAAAATGTTATCACTTTTTATTTGTCTCAGATAAACCTTGAGATGATTTCACAAGACATATTTTCTAAATAAACCTAAATTAAAACTCACCATTCTTCTCTAATAACTCAAAGAATTTTTTGAGAATGTATAAAAGTGCAGAAGCTGATGTAAATTGGTTATACTCTAGGGTTGATCAAAAATTCTTTAAGCTGCATAAGACATTTCAAGGAACAAAACCTAATGACATTTCAAGGAGAGGCAAATTCTTCTGATGTTGGTGATAAAATTCCATCAGTATCTTTTTGCTTTACTTGAAGCTTCTTGGGTGTTAAAACCTACTCGATTTCCGACATTCTCTCTAGAGGATACGATGCTTCTGAGATTTCCTTAAAAAACGAAAACTAAAGAAACATTCATATCCTCATGAAAATAATGAATCCCTGTAGAAAGTGGAGCTCTTAAAGTCTCAGTCTAAAGAGCGTATTGGGATGGGAGATTCACCTTTGAATGGGTTGGACACCGTGTTTAACCGCTTGGTTGGATATCGGAGTTTCATCTTCCGCTGGGTTGGAGACCCGGTGAATTACTTTCCTGTAGAAACCCCATGAACTGTGTTTCTCAGTAATGGGTCTCTGACCAAATGGATGTTGCTCAACGTATTTCTGCACGTTTTCGCATGTTACCAACCCTTCCAAATAAACTCGAAGATCACCTCCAGGACCTGCATTAGAAATTAGTTAGCATTACTCATGCACGCGACATCATCAACCAAGGAAAGACGAAGTTTTGCATGGTCTTATTGGATAATAGGGCATCAAACAATGAACAAAAATAAGTATAAGAGATGGTGCACCAAAGACAGATTGGAAAGATCAGAATGTTTAGGCCAGTTGGTCAAGTTTAAATGACTGAATGATAGATATTTCAGCAATAGATTATTTTTACAAGCCATCACCACCATAAGTATAACAAATCATATGTAATGTAAAATAAATAATAATGAAATGTCTTGAAATCCATAGTTCTCAAATTGAGCCTTTTTCTTTCGGAGGGGTTTATTTTTAGAGAGACTAGCAAAACAGAATAGACAAAGTCTCTTGTGAGACGGCTATTATGTGAGACGGGTTGTGAGATGGGTCGACCCATTATTAAAGTATCATTGTTATATAAGCAAAGTATGCTTATTACTCCAGTTAAAGTATATCTTTCTAAAATATGATGAATAATGAATTAAAGTAAGCTTTTAGGGTGTAATAATATGATTCACTACAAACATACTTTAACTATCAATAAACATACTTCACTTATAAAACGAATATACTTTAATAGTGGGTCGACCCGTCTCACAATCCGTCTCATATTTACCCGACTCACAAGAGAGTAGCTCAACAAAATAAACAGGAAAAAGGCAATAATATAAATACATTCTGATGTTGCACACCCAAAAAAAGATTTTTAAAAAAAATCTTGAAAGCATTTATTCAAGTTTTACGAGTATAAGAAAAAAATATTATAAATAAATTTCATGAAAAACAAACAGCAAAAAACAAAAATATTAACATGAAAAAGAGTCTCACCTAATGAATCATCAGTTTTATTACTGTACTCGTACGGATTGGGAAATATTGCTGTGTGTAACTAAAACAAGGACAATAGTAAACTCACTTTCAGTAAATGTAAGAAGCAATCGGAAATCTAAAAAAATTGAGATCTGATGAAAACCTATGTAGGAACAAAAGCTTACAGGATTGAGCAAGGCCTTGTAAGGCGAATCATCCAACAATAACGTGTTTGATTCGTTATAGTCCCCCTTCTTCCAAGGCATATTACCATCTCCCCAAATTTTCCGCAACTCCTTGCAAACCAAGGGCTTATGCCTGTTTTCAAGGGTATTAAACCCTGTTTTTGTAGCATAATCCATATCCTGCATCATCATGCAAGTTAAGACATCATAAATAAATGTGTGTATAAGACTAAAATCTAGAAAAACAGCTAAGTTCTACGTTAATTATATGCACTCATATTTGTATACATAGACAAGTTTGAGTACTGTAGAAGGACCTATCTTCACACCTGCATGAGTTGACACCGTCAATCGACAGACATTCACATAATACAACATAAAAGATTTCAGGCACACTTATATTTCCATGATGGCATGCCGTCATGTATCCTTCTGCATGCTTGGCTGATTTATTATAGCATTTATAATCCACTCCCATATTGAGAAGTAAACTGTAAACGGTTGATCGCCCAAAAGGCAACCTTAATTCATTCAAATTACTTAAATTTCAATTTTGCATGCCACTAATGCATTATGTGCAGCTAGCCAAACATAAAGATGTACTGACAAATAAATTAAGGATATGAAGCCTCATCTTAAAAATGAATCAGAATTACTTTAACCACTCGATATAAAAATCCATTTGGCAATCTCTTAGAATCTTACCCAACAAAAATGCAACTTGTCCTTTTGATCTCCCAGTAAATAACTCACAACTGGATCAATAATTTTCCTGAACAATTTCAAATGTACAAGTTTAGAAAGATTAATCCAGCATGCAACATAGCATGCTTGTAGAAGCAAAAAAGTGTTCTACAGCCTACCTTAGTAAGAATAGAAGAAAGAATAAAAAACATAGAAGCAAATATCATTAAAGTAAAGGCTCAGTTTAAGGAGTACTTGGATCTCGATGACCATATGCCCACATCAAAGTTTTGAAAGCAGAACTTCAAAAAATCATCACAGAAGGGTCTCTTGAAAACTGCAACAATAATGGAAGAGCAGTGAAATCCGATCCACTATTTTATACATGTTAATGATTGATGCATCGATATCATGAATTGTATAGATGATTATAGAAAACATCAAATTCTCACCTGCTCGTCCATATATTCTGATATCCCCCTGACAACGACTAGCTGCTGAGCATACTATATCTGCAAGCAGACCATTTACATCAAGGACAAGCAGTTTTTTCCTAATTGATGTAATAGGTGCAGGGCAACTTTCGTTCGCATCCTTCACATTAAAAGATGAACCATTCATGCCCACCTGAAGGGTAGAAGCAGAGATTGCACTCGTCGCCTCAGCATTACCTTTACCCTCAGCCAGAATAATCTGATTGCACACTTCACTTAACAGTTTTAAACCACTCTCAGACTTTTCATTATTTCCGACCAGAAGATGACATTCACAAGTACAAAGCTTTTTCTCCAAGTCCATGGGAACAGTGTTTGCTCCGCAACCTCTGAGCTTAGTATCACTGTTCCATTCACAGTTCAAAGTTGATGTGGTGTCATCTTGACTGGTGCTTTTAATTTCACTATCAACTTTTGCCTTTTTTTTTCTTTTTTTCTTTCCTTTTCTTTTTCCGGTTGCATTTCCTTCAGCACTATCTCCTGCATGCCTCATGTCCATTGTAGTCTTGTCCATGCTTTGAACATTATAATTATCCATTGGACTATTAACAAACCCATTCTCATCAGCAAGATTTTCTGCTGATTTTGTATCCATTTTGCTCAGGGCTTCATCAGTTTTGGCTTTGTTTGTTCTCTTGTGTTTCCTTTCTATTTTACCAGTCACATTCACTTTGGCAGAATATTCTGTTCTCCATGTGTCCATTTTAATCTGATCTCTGCTATGAGCTTCCTGAATATTTGGATTCTCGATGCTCGTGTTTCCTTCAGCAAGATTTTCTGTAGTTCTAGTACAAAAAACGTCCTCATCCTTAATATTTGCATTGTACTTTCGTTTCTTCTTTCTTTTCCGAGTCACATTTCCTTCAGCAGAGTTTTCTGTTAGCCCCAAATTCATTTCAGTCTGGTCCATGATTTTGACTTCATCTTGCATTTCTGAGTTCTCGATGCTCAAATTTCCTTCAGAAATATGTTCTGCTAGTCTGTTATCTGAAATACTTCGGATTTCATCTTTAATATTTGCCTTTCTTTTTCGCCTCTTTTTCCTTTTCCGAGTAACATTTCCTTCAGCAGAACTTTCTTTTAGCCCTGCCTCCATTTCAGTTAGGCCCATGCCTTGAGCTTCATCATGAATTTCTGTATTCTTGATTGTCGCGTTTCCTTCAGCAGGATTTTCTGTCCGTCTGGTATCAAGAACCATTTGGACTTTATCGTGAATTCTTCCATCGCTATTCAGAGTCAAATTTTCTTTACTCAAGTTCTCTGTTGGTCCAGTTTCCAATTTACTCTGACCCATGACCTGAGATTCATCTCGAATTTCTGGATTCTTGATGGTTACATTCCCTTCAGCAAGATTTTCTGTTGGTCTGATATAAAAAATGCTTTGGGCTTCACCTTTAATATTTTCTTTGCCTTTTTGTTTCTTTTTTCTTTTTCGAGTCACAAATCCTTCTGCAGAGTTTTCTGTCAGCCCTCTCTCAATTTCGGTCAGGCCCATGCATTGAGCTACATCTTGAGTTTCAGCATTCTCAATGTTAACATTTCCTTCAGCAAGATTTTCAGTTCGTCCAGTATCAACAATGATTTGGACTTCATCTTTAAACCTTTCCTTGCCCATTCGTTTCCTTTTACTTTCTCGAGTCACGATCTCTTTAGAGGAGTTTTCAGTTGGTCCAGTTTCCATTTGAGCCAGACCCATGTGTTGAGCTTCATCTAGGATATCCGTATTCTTGATGGTCCCAATTCCTTCAGCATGATTTTCTGTTGGTCGGTTATCAACAACACTTTTTGCATCAGTATAACAGTCTGCTCGCCCTGTGTCCATTTCAGTCTGATCTCTGCAATGAACATCATCTTGAAAATTTTGATTCTTGATTGCCATGTTTCCTTCGACAAGATTCTCTGTTGGTCTGGTATCAGCAATACTTAGGACTCCATCCTTAATGTTTGCCTTGCTTAACTGTTTCTTTTTTCTTTTCCGACTCACATTTCCTTCCGCAATGTTTACAGTTAGCCCTGTCACAATTTTATCCTGGTCCATGCTTTGAGCTTCATATGGAATATCTGGATTCTCAATGGTGTCATTTCCTTCGGCAACATTTTCTTCAAGTCTGATATCGAGCACGTTTTGAATTTCATCCCTAATATTTTCCTCGCCTTTTCTTTTACTTTTTCTACTGTGAGTCAGATTTCCTTCAACAGAATTCTCTGTTAGCACTGTCTCCATTCTAGTCTGGTTCGTGCTATGAGCTTCACCTTGACTTTCTGGATTCTCGATGGTCACATTTCCTTCAGCAAGATTTTCTGTTGGAATGTTAACTTCGTATTTAATATTTGCTTTTGTTTTCCGTTTCTTTTTTCTTTTCCGATTCGTATTTTCTTCATCAGAGTTTTCTGTTAGCCATGTCACCATTTTGATCTGCTTCATGCTTTGAGCTTCACCTCGAAATTCTGGATTCTCCATAACCTTTCCTTCAGCAAAATTATCTGTTGGTCTGGTATCAACAATGCTTTGAGCTTCACCTTTAGTATTTACCTTGCTTTTCCACTTCTTTTTTCTTTTCTGAGTCACATTTTCTTCAACAAAGTTTTCTATTAGCCCCATCTCAGTTGGAGTCTGCTTCATGCTTTGAGCTTCATCTTGAATTTGTGGATTCTCCATAATCTCACTTCCTTCATCAAGATTATCTGTTGGTCTGGTATCAACAATGCTTGGAACTTCACCTTTAGTATTTGCCTTGATTTTTCTTTTCTTTTTCCTTTTCCGAGTCACATTTCCTTCAGCAGAGTTTTCTGTTAGCCCTGTCTCCATTTTAGCATGTTTCATGCTTTGAGCCTCATCTTGAACTTCTGGATTCTCCATGGTCACATTTCCTTCAGCAAGGTCATGTAATGGTTTGGTATCAACAATGTTTTGAACTTCACCTTCAAATGTTGCTTTGGTTTTTCTTTTCTTTTTGCTATTACTAGACACATTTCCTTCCAAGGAGTTTCCTGTTAGCCCTGTGTTGACTTTAATCTGGACCATGAATCTAGCTTCATCTTAAACTTTTGGACTCTCGATGCTCACAGTTCCTTCCGCAAGATTTTCCATTGGTCTGGTTTCAATATTGCTTTGGATTTTGTTACCTGGTATCAATTATCTTCTCAGTAGCCACACTTCCTCTGGTATATTCATCTAAAACAAAAAAAATAAAAAATAAAAAAAATGCCCAATTTATTTTATAAGTTGCAAAATCAGAAAGAGCAGCAAACAAACGTCAAATTAGATAATTCGGTGCTAAGCATATACTCAACTTAAGATGTATTTATAATAAGTAACATATCAGACCTTCAGAAAATAATATCACACCATCCCAGATAAAGTCATCAAACAGAAATAACAAAATTAAAACTTGTTCCAATTATTCTTCGTTTGTCCGAACAGCAGCAGTTGAGCAAAACTGGGAAAAAAAATCAACAAATTCTAACTTACATAGAAGATTTAACATATTTAATGGAGCAAGAGAAAATTTGGAGTGAAATTTTTTTTAGTGGGGGATGTAAACAAGCTTAAATAAGCAGGCCGAACAAGGCTTGAGCTCTGCTCGTTTGACTTTATTCAAGCTCGAGCTTGAAACATGCATATGTTTTTCTAGTGGGGGATGTAAACAAGCTTAAATAAGCTGGCAGAACAAGGCTTGAGCTCTGCTCTTATATACATGATTTGGCTTCATTGATGCTTACTTCTGCTGAAATAATTTTAACCCAAATCATGTACTCATGAAAACATGTACTCCTATATGTGTTTCTTAATAAATGTATAACTTTTTTATATTCAGTTTCTCTTAAAAAAAACTAACAGAAAATACGTAATAAAGTATATAAATTCTTATTCACTAATGAATATGTTTTTATTCATTAGTGTATATGTTCTGAATGTGGGTGCATCGTGCAACCAGGTGCACTGGAGAATTTGCCATAAATATATATTTATTTATTTTTGGATAAAGCTAATCAATCATATTAAGAAAATACACTGGAGAATTTGCCATAAATATATATTTATTTATTTTTGGATAAAGCTAATCAATCATATTAAGAAAATACACGCACATAAAATTTAGACACTTCTGTAAAAAGTTTGAGTCATAAAAACTACTAGACCTGTAGAGCATAAACTATCCTATAAATGTTAATATCAAAGCCAACAACCATACAACAGAAAGTTACTCTAAATCTACCCCAAGCATTCAATTTATTGATCTTGACATTGACAAAGTAGAGAAGCCAATTGAACACAAGCTGCAAAGCCATCTCCTACAATGTCCAAAACAATGCCTCAAATAATAATAATACTCCCTTCGTCCAATACACTTTTCACCTTTCCAATAACAAAGGAAAAGTGAAAAATGTATTGGGACGTAGGGAAAATGATTTAACTCTCGAGATAGAACAGCTCTGAGTATCACTTGACATTCTTTTCAGCATTAGCATTGATATTCATATCACAACACGTTCAAGTCTCATGAACTCGTAAACAACACTATCAACATTATTCTTTATTAATGATAACAATGTAATTTCATAACTCGTATAAAAGCATCGAGCATCTGTCTGCAAGATGCTAAACCACCACATTCTTTCCGTATAATTCCTATCTCCTGGAATACATATATCATTCTCGTCTCATTCACCTTCTCTCTCTCCCTCTTTCTCTCTATTAAAATTAAATGCTCACGTGTTAATTCTTGTGTTCATGATAACTAGCAGGCACATAGCATTCAACAGCATATTTCTAAAGTATTATTGGGTGTAATAATATGATATGACGAGGGTTTTAGGGTTAAGCGAAGCAATTGTTCACGAATATGATATGACAAGTTGAATTATCAGTAATCAATTCATAATGTGGGTGGAATTCGTTGGGAGGCTGAAGCATTCTGTTTTCAAGATCAGAATGAATAAGGAGTCCTTTTCAAGAAATTATCTGAAATAAAAACATGCAGTTATAAAACAGCAGGATCATGGTGGAAATTCAATTCACATAACAAACTCGAAGGTGAAAACGTAATTAATGGTAACTAAACCTTGCCTGAAATAAAAGGAATAACAAATTTCATACCTTAATCTGAGAGATGGAAATTGAGAAACTTCCAGTCCTGACAATCTTTCACACAACTGCCGGCGGCGACACCCATGAGAGATGAAAAGGCTTAGATTGAGAGGGAGGATGACTAGAGCTATTCTGATTTAATTAGGGTTTCAGAATCGGAATTGGGATTAGAAATTCACACTCGTAGCATCAAGAGAGCTTCAAGGTAAGTTGTTTTCATTTTTTATACTACTACTTTTGTATGAAGACTAATTTCTCTTACGAATAAATGGATAGTTTATTATTTGTTGGTTATTAATTTTATTAAAAATATTACTCTAAAATAAATTAATCGAACATTTTAACTTTTTTTTATCGATTAAACAGATTTTATTAAAATATATTTATTATTTCTAATTACTCCAAAACTTATTCATGACATAATCTTTCACCAAATAAATAAATAATGGTGAATTACTGAGGCCGTCACATGCGAAATCATTTTATTGAGATCATTTTATACTTTTTAAATCAGTTATTATTTTTACTATAAAATTTTGCCACTTTTTATTTATATTATAAATTGTTCACGAAATATCATTATTATTTTTTCATTATAAAATTTATCACTTTTTATGTGTCAGAAGTAAGCCCTTACGTTAAATGACCTTACACAAGTCCGATATAAAATATTGGCTAATTATAGTGTGCACCCGAGTGCAACCATATACAAATATAAACATAAATATATACCATTAAGGGCAAAAATGTATACAATTTAATTGTTAGGTTTTTAATGAAAAATTGAGTGTAAAAAAATATACAATTATTAAAAAACATGTATACACTATTGAATAAAAACTTATACACATATATGCTAGTTTTTTAATGAAAAACTAAGTGTGAAAAAAGGGAGTATACAATTATTAGAAACACGTATACAAAGTAGAATAACATTTATACAAAATAGAATAAAAAGTTATACACATGTGGGTGCACCCGGGTGCACCCAATATACACTCATACAGTAATTACGTGAGACGTGGTGTGAGACTGATCAACTTATTGTTAAAGTATGATATGATTATTATATAAATAAAATATGTTTTTTAAAAATATGATGGATAATGAATTGAAATATGAATTTAGATTATTATAGTATGATTTATTATAAATATATTTTAACTATGATAAATAAAATTAAAATATATAACCATCATCCTTTTAACAATAACTCAATCCATTTCATATTTAAGAGAAATAGCAATAAGGAATTTATAAAAAGAAATCAATCAATTACTACTTGATTTTTTTACTGAATACATTTTTATGGTCCATGGAAATGGAGATTTTCTAGCTTAAATTAATGCGAGATTATAAAAACTAGGAAAAGACGCTCATCTTCATATTTTTAACAACTAATTTTCTCTTTATTTCTTTGTGCATCTTCCAAGGAGGAAGGGCATTTCGTTGGAGAAAATCAACAAGTAATTATTATTTTTTTCCCTTTTATATTGAATTTTCAGAAATGACGATTTAAAGAATTGATCATTACATTTTATATAATATTCGTTAAATTAGAGTATTTATTTGGAATCAACAAATTGAACATTTTCGTTCAAATAGAATATAGGCCGGCCGTGAATTCCGGCATTGTTATGTATGCCTTGTAGCAATGATTCTTTGTATGATTGAAATATGAAATGATAAATGCATCTGTGTTTTGCTTTGATGCTGTGCATTAATGTTGGAATTTGAAAATTGTTAATTATGCTTAATCTCTCTAATATGAAACAAGTTTACTTTTCATCTATTCTCTCTCTTTATCTCACTTTCTCAATTTTCCTATTGTGCTTATCATTGATTTTCCATCCCTTGATAATAATTCAAATTTCATTCACACAATATAGATTTATCAAAGCAAGGAGAATGGGTCGTCGTGGTGTTAGTGCTGGTGGTGGTCAAAGCTCCTTAGGTTACCTCTTTGGAGGCGGGGAAGCCCCCGCCCCCGCCCCTCAACCTTCGCCGCCCAAGAATCCAACCACCGAATCTTCCTCTGGTACAACCACTCCTACTCCGGAGGCACTTAACAATAAGCCTACTCTTCCTGCCACTGCCGGTACCACCACTAACAACTACTACCGGACGGATGGCCAGAATTGTGGCAACTTCATAACAGTACGTTGCTTACAAATAGTTACTCGTTAACAATAATGCAGCAAAGTAGGTTAACATGTGGTTCATATTTGACAGGATCGGCCATCGACAAAGGTTCATGCTGCACCAGGGGGTGGCTCCTCCCTCAATTACCTCTTTGGAGATGGAAGCAAATAAGGGGTTCCATTGTAGTGACTATTACTTTGGCTTGTTTGTTTACAATGTTGAGTAATCATTCATCACATACTTTACTATCCCACTATTGAGATAGTTATACAACATGTTTTGAAATCATTGTGTGAAATCCAATACTATTATAATCTGCAAATACCATCGTTTTCATTATCCACATCAAGAATTGTTCCCACAGAAATTATAATCAATCTTACTATTTTAAAACACCTACAATGCAATCACTACAAACACCCCCCAAAGAATACACAATTACAATTTCAAAACATCTCAAAAAGAATAAAATGTAGACATACTTGCCCCCATTCAACAAGTTAGATCACTTGTTTAATTATAACTAACGTAAGAAAGAAATCACATATAATAGGTTGAGTGTAATCAACACCCATTCTTCAAAAGCAATCTAATGGGGGCATTAATTGACTAACGTAATGGAGCAACGCAATATTTGAACAATCCAAAACCTTCAACAGTTAGTTATCACAGAAAGAAATCAAAATTCATCATTTTCATAAAAAAAATACTTTTAGATGGAATCTTAAGCTGGTAAAGCACGAGTTCAGAGCATCAAAAATTAATCATAATCCAAAAAGAGGTCTGTTACCATCGTAAACAGAAGTAACAGCTATTGAAAAAACATCAAAACCTAAGGTAGGAGAAATCGGAAAACTGGTACTGGGCTTAGAAGCCGAGCTTGGTGCGGCGCCAGTGGCGGCGCTTGGCGTTGTAGCGGATGGTGTTGTCGGTGCGCATCCGGATCCAGTACGGGATCGGCCTGTTCTGCCTCTGCTTCTTCGCCAGCTTCTTCTTAATCATGAAGGTCTTGTGCGACGGCTGCAAATTTCAACACACAGATTCCATTTCAACTCTCGATATCAAATCAACGGAAATCAAACTGTAAAATGGAATAACAGGAGAGAGCGAGAAAAAGAACCATGGTTGATCGATTCCGACGGTGCTGCGGCTGCGCGACACGACTGGATACTGGTGAAGCGCGGCGGAAATAAGAACCCTAATTACGTGCAATATATATATATATAGTTCGCATCGGATAGTAATAATAATTATAAATTATTATTTATAAAAATACGTGAAAACGCATTTAATGAGAAGAAGTCTTTAGCGCTTTTAATACAACTTATGTAAAATTAGGGAAAGATATTAGCGCTTTTAAAATGCAACTTATGTGAAATGACGTTTTTATCCCTAGGGGCGGTTCAAAATTCCAGTATCCATCTTTAAATTAGGGTTTTTTCTTCCCCTCTCTATTATCACAATCTGTTCTCTTTAGTCATCAGAGCTCTCTGCCGGGCAATCTAGTAAACCTAAGTTGCTATCTGCAGAGATTTCTGAAACTTTGCTTCGTAATGACGACCGTAGTACCCACATCCGATGAAGATCCCGCCCTCTTTGTCGCTCGGTTCACCGCCGAGTTGTCATGGGCCGACATGGGTCCTGAGGTAATGCTTGAAAGTTCATCAAGCTCTGAAGAAGTTCCAATCAAAACTAATGTTTTTGTTAATTATACTTCGATGTATGCTTAATTCAGTCGCGTAATTCATTCTTGAATAACTAATTATTGTCTTTGGAGAAATAACACCTAATTGATTGTTGATTGCTGTGATATCTGAATTAGATGTTGTCACCAGTTATCATTTGATTTTTTTTTTTAAACTGATAGGTAGCGGAGGAGCAGGTCAATAGTTTGTACTTGCAGGCGCAAGAACGTATTATACAGAACAGGTGGTTGGATTTGGCTTCATTGATGCTTACTTCTGCTGAAATAATTTTCTCTAAGGCTTCAGAGAAAGGTGTGAATTAGTTATGCATCATTCTATATGGTCCAGATTAGGCATTGTTATATACTTTTCTGAGCTGAAGAACTCTTAATTGGCTGCTTCTATGATATGTCACACCAGTTTTATATGTTCAAAAAAATATCTCTATTCTAATTTATATATGTATATGCACATGTATGTACTTTGTTTTTTCCCCAGATGTTGAATGTGTCTACACTATTATTTGCAACCTTGTTAAGAAGCCTGAGAGCCTTGATCAAGTGCACGAGATGACAGAACTTATAGCCTCCAAGGTTGCTCAACAGGTTAATGATAAGCCTGCTCTGCGCCTAAAGATGTAAGACGACACTAATGGCATTCATGTTTTTGAAGCCTCTTGGTTTTATATATCTTAAAAAGTACTGTTTTTTTTCCTTAGCTTGTTCAACCTCTACAACCTGCTGGAGAACCCATATAGCCAGTTCTTTGTGTATATGAAGGTCCTCAACTTGGCAATTAATAGTAAGATTACAGAACACGTAGTGCCAACTTTTAAAAAGATGGATGATCTTTTGAGGGAGTGGAATCTTGGGATCAAGGATAAGAGAGATCTGTTCCTCACAGTTGCTAATATTCTGAAGGATGTCAAGGGGTGAGTATGGTGAACATTTATTTTTTTTGGTACATGTGATGTGGCAATTCGTAACCAACCAGTGGGTTATACTTTCTTTTAAATCTGTATTTTCAGGTCATCAAAAGAGTCTTTTGAATTTCTTGTCAAGTATTTGGAAACTTTTTCTGGTGATGATGCGTTGGCAGCAGCTGAAGCTAAGGAGGAAGCTGTTCGGGCTATTATTGAATTTGTCAAGGCACCTGACATGTTTGAGGTAATGCTTTGAACTCATTTTGATGTTTTATTCATTTTTTAAAAATATTCTCTTGTATAAGGAAGTTAAATTGCCAAAATGATAGACCTGATTGCACTATTAGTTCTATCTCTTTATTGGCAAGATAAATGGAACAGGTCCTTAATGAGAGAACCATTGGCATGTTTGCTGTCATTTATCGAATGATCAGCGACTTAATAATTTCTAACTCGAGCCCATGTAGAAATTATGTTTGATAAATTCTGCTGAACCATCATTTGGTAGAAATTGGGCATATGGGTGCAAGTTTTTTTATGTTGCCTAAGATCAGGGGATGCAATTTTGCATTAAGATGCTTGGGATTTAGAAGCCGTTCCCTCTAAATATGATTTGTCTGTGCTTGGTTACATTTTAAACAATTAACTTTGTTCTGCTGCCTTGTCATCATCTTTTGATATTTCTTACCTTTCTTCACAGGCTGACTTGCTAGATCTGCCTGCTATAGCCCAACTGGAGAAAGATGCTAAATATGCTCCAGTGTATCAACTCTTACAGATTTTTCTGACTCAGAAGCTCGATGCTTATCTTGATTTCCAT
Source organism: Pogostemon cablin (assembly GCA_023678885.1). Classification (NCBI taxonomy): domain Eukaryota; kingdom Viridiplantae; phylum Streptophyta; class Magnoliopsida; order Lamiales; family Lamiaceae; genus Pogostemon; species Pogostemon cablin. The sequence continues at coordinate 24,580,369 of CM043001.1, read as the reverse complement.
ACCTCATTTTCTAATCTTTTGGATAGCTATGGTATGCCTTTTGCTTCATGTGTCCTGTGAATTATTGAATATGATCCTCGTGCAAGTATTTTAAGTGGTTTATACTGGATATTTTTCATATGGTGATAAAGGTCTAGTGCATGAAGATTGTGTTGTTAAGATGAGGTTGATATCCCTAGTGGATCTTGGCACGAATGAATCTGGTCAAATCCCTTACTTCTTAATTAAGGACACACTCCAGGTAATGATAGTTGTCATGTTTTTTATTAGCAGTTTCTCAGCTTTTATATGTGATGCTTCCTCAATACTTCTTCGGTTTTTCATAGATTGAAGACAGTGAAGTTGAGCCGTGGGTTGTTAAGGCCATAACGGCTAAGCTAATTGATTGCAGAATTGATCAAATCAACCAAGTGGTCATTGTGAGGTATGTCCTGTTTTACTTTGATTTATTGTTCAAACTGGATGTTAAAAATCATATGTGGATGTTGATTATATTTTTGGTGTAGCCGTTGCTCAAAGCGTGTTTTTGGTCATCATGATTGGGAATCAATTCGATCAAAGCTGGCAACTTGGAGGGTAACGAATCTTAACGATCTCTTCTAACTCTGTTATGAAGTAAAGCAAATATATGTTTTGAGGTGCCAAGCAAAGAGTTTCTGCATTCTAAAACTGCTGAATTTATCCTGTAATTGTGATGCAGGGTAACATCGCAAATGTAATAAGCACCATTCAAGCAAACAAGATAATCGATGAAGGCGCTCAGGCAGTTCAGAGTTTGACGATTCGTTGAGGTTGTATTTTGATCCCGATTCAATCTTCTATCTGCTGTAAGTCAACAGTCAACTGTACTGGTATCTGAAGCTTTTAGCAATTCTTAAAATCTTCGACACAGAGTTGCTTGTGTTAGGAGTTGTGAGATTCTATTTTTGGTTGCCCAGATTTAAACTACAGATCTGCACCAGTTTTGTTATATTAAGAGCTACATGACCTCTATCATCTTTCGTTCCATGACTTTTCTTGAATATATTCGTCATTTTCAATTGACAATGATTTATTTCCACTTCATCTCCATATTTGTAGCATTGGTGTGTTAAAAATATAGTTTATTATTAGACCCTGGTAGAAAATAAATGGTAGATATACACCCTGTGGAATGTGCTGGAGTCTAGGGAACTGTCCATCATAATTAATGAAGCATATGTTGCACGAATCGATCATTCTGCTCTTTGGCCAGTAAATACCGCAGTTGATCAAATGAATGTTTGTGAATTTCTTAAGATTAGACACTGTTCTATGTTCATACTAAAAAATCCAGTTCTTTGGCCTTCTCTAGGTATGCAGCAACATCTAGAAAGGATATTTTCTTCATTAGTAGATTGTACAAACTTTAGTTGTTTTCATGATCTCACTATGGTGAGATAGTGAATTGTAGTCTCACTCCAAAACATCATCATGGGTGTTAGTTTTCACTTTTCAGCTTTGAATGTTGGAGCTTTTGGTGAGTTGCCATGAGCTCAGTTCAGAGACAAGAAATCAAGAAGCTATTGTGGATAATTCTTAAAATTTGTTGAAATTATGAGTCAACAATAGCAGTGCAGAAGTGAGAGTTTTAAATGAAAATAAAATGTTATAGATTTCTTTATTTCATCTAAACTTTCAAAAAGTGACGTTGCAACTAACCTCTGAAAAGATAGAAGTGGGACTAGGGCATGGAGATTAAAAACAAAAGAAGGTTTTTTCCATGATTACACCTCCACCATTAATTTCTCACCAACAAAAAACCATGAAGAATCTCTTTTTTCTTCTAGCATTAGTGTTGCTTCTGGGCACCAAAGCTGAGGATGGGGTGCCCAAAGCTGAGGATGGGGGCTGCTAGGGGTGCGGTTTTGCGGTTATTTCGTCAAAATTTGAATTGCATTGCGGGTCGGTTTGTCAATTAATTTTAAATTGCGGTTTGTCAAGTAAAATTTTCTATGTGGCGGTTTAACGGTTTATTAATTAGTAACATACTTAAGATAATAATATACTAATACATTTGGATATATAAATAAATAAATATGCGATTAATTTAAAGTGTTTCTTCACCCTTAGAAATAAAATATTGAAACATTTATCAAATTAGATAATAAGATCATAAATATATGAAATCATCATTAGAATTTCATAAACAATTGAAATAAATATTCATAAGTCATAACATAAAGTAACTTATACTAAAATTATTTTGCAATCCCAAGTATTTAATTTTTGTAAATCTTTTTACTCTTTCAATAATACATATACATAATATATATATATATATTAAATATATTTATAATTATATAATAGAGTACGGTGCAGTGTAATTTTATATAAAAATCGAAATTGCACCATTCAAGCGGTGCGGTTTTCCCCGAAAAATTAACCACGGTTTAGATAAAAAAAATCACTTAATGCGGTGCGGCTCTTCGGTTTTTGCGGTTTTAAAAATTTTTTGGCCACCCCTAGGGGCTGCAACGCCACCAGAATTGGGGAGTGCCCCGAGGAGTTCCTAGTGGAGTCGGAAACCACCCGATATGATCAGTTATGATGGCATATCTCACCCTAAAACCCCATATTTCAATAGGAATGTCTACGGCAATTGCCCTGGAAAACCTAATCCCAAGTACGACGCTGAGGAAATTTGACTACCCAAACCTCTACAATCGCCATCAAACTCAATCATGATCATCTTTAAATATATGTGCTTCACTCACTCACTCACTTTTCTCTGTCTGTATAATTATGTCCTGATTTCTCATATTTTATTTGTGTAGCTCTCATTCTCTATATCCAAGCTCAATGTATATTCCTACTTTTTCTACTTATCGAGGGCAACTTATCAATCTATTAGGAAAGTGGGATGCACATATACTCTAATTCGTGTACCCCCAAGTGCTCCTTTTAGAGTTGGGGGATCATCATATGATTTGGATTCCACCTCAAAGAGGTGTTTTTCATGTCAAAATACGTGTTGGGCCAAATATTTGTAAGATTGTATAGGCAAAGGGGTGATGGTGAGTTACTTTTGGAATTTCCCAAGTTTTCCTTTTATAGTTAAGGCTCATAGGACTTGAATTCCCCTCAAAAGAGGTATTTTTCACGTTAAAACACGCGTCGGGCCCAAAGTATATACGATTACAATTTACTTTAAAATTCTGATTAGAATTTTTTTTTCCTTTTTTATGCACCCGTCTTTGATCCGTAGACCAATTAAAATGAAGAAGGTCAGAACCAACTATTCACTAGCGAGGACACCTAGGGGTGGCAATTCGTGTTAACGGGTTGAGCTTCGTGTCGACACCATAAGGGTAAACCCGAACACGACACGAGCACGAAAAATAACTGGTTGACACGACACGATAATTAACAACACGATAAGAAAATAAAAAAAATAAAAAATACTAATAAAAATAAATAAAAATTTTTTAGTAAATATATTTTAAAATTATTTATAAGTATTTTTATCATATATTTGTCTAATTTTATATTTATATTGGGTTGTTAACAGGTTAATGGGTTGTTAACGGGTTAATGGGTAACCTGTTAATATTAATTGTGCTTAACGGGTTGACATGAACCCAACATGAACACGACACGAAATTTTCGTGTCCTTATTGAGTTGACACGATAACAACACGAACCCAATAAGGCCAAATACTAATCCGCAATTATCGTGTCGTGCTATCGTGTCGTGTCGGGAATTGCCACCCCTAAGGACATCATTTCAAGCCAGAGTTTTGGACTCTGTATGGAATAGTCCCACAATTTTGATCGCACCCGTATATTTCAAATCTGAAGTCAGAGAGAATTTCACCCAAAAATACTTCAAGTTCTCTCTGCTAAGCAAACTTTAAACTCTTATTTAATTAGTATGACTTCATTAGACATAATATTCAGCTCTGTTGGCTCACTTGTTGCCAAAATATCCTCCATATTACAGTGTCGGTGGACTCCCCATATTTTAAAATTTGAAAATAAATAAATGTGAGCACTTTTTTACAGTGTCAGTCGGAGCCCATGCTGTCCGTCCAAGAAATCACCAAATTGTTTGGGCTGATTCTTAAATTAATCAGTGTAATGACCTATGGTACAAAGATGTCAAATTAAATGGATTTAGGTCCGCATATTAACACGCACCTTAAAAGTCTATTATGTTAAATGAGGCTCGAGTATCATATATTCGAGCTCGACTCGATAAATACTCGAACAAACGAGTTCAATTAGATAATCAAGTCTAATAATGAGTTCGGCTTGTTGTCGTCATCATCATCATCGAGCATAGCTCTAGATCAATTTGTTAACTTCACGAGCATAAAACAAGCCCGAGTAGCATGAGTTGAGCCGAACCGTGACATCAATCGACTTGTTTATTTTAGCGCATCTCTAATATCATCCAACCAATGATCTTTCCAGCATTTAACTTTGAAAACCAAAATTTAGTAATTAGGCATAAGTAATAATTTCGATTACATATTTTCACAATTTCATTTTAAATTCTCACAAAAAAATCATTCAGTATTATAAGAATGAGTTGGCAAATGTGATCAACATCAACCAGCATGGTCCTATCAAAAGCCCTCATTACGCTGATCACGGCCGTATGTTTTATTGAAAATGGAACCAATTACTCCAATCCATAATTGACATGTGTCATGATCATTTCCTAAATTACGGCCACATACCACAAGGGTTTAATAGTCATTTTCATGGTATAGTTATTTTATACTTGAAAAGTAACATTATTTAGCCTAAATGAAAGTAACATTGCAACTAACCCATAAAAAGGTAATAGTACTAGGATAAGGACATGCACGTAGAGATGCATGTTTGATAAGAAACAAGAGAGATCAAAACAAATTAAAAGTAGACCTCCCCCACCTTCCATCAATTATTGCACAAGGTCATTGTAATAAAATTAACATTTTACAAGTGTAGCCAAACAGTGAAACACAACACCACATACTTCCATTATCTCTACCACATTCAAGTGATGCCCCTCTACCATTAATTTCTCACCAACCATGAATAATCTCTCTTTCCCTCTGTCACTACTCTTACTCCTCCTCGTCAGCACGGCTGCCGTGGAGGATGAGGGGTGGTGCAACGCCACCCGAGTGGGGGATTGCTCGGAGGAGTTCCTGATGGAGTGGGAAACCAGCCGAAGGGTGCTGTACACGGGGAAAACTATCAGTGGGGGAGCCTTGGATCCGAAGCACCCATTTTGCAGACGGAATAGCTACGGCAGCTGCATCGGAGACGCCAACCCCAACGCCAAACGCCGGCCCTGCGACTACGCCCGCACCTGCCGCCAAGGCAATAATAATTAGCTACAAAACTTCCTCCTCATCATCATTTATACTTGTGTGTTCATTAATTTCACATCTTCTATTTCTCTACGAATTGTATCTTCTGAATAATAATGACCTGTTTGAATAATCTCTTTTTTATTTTTCGAGGATTGTATCATTTTATTTAGGTTTCAGTGTCGAGGAAATTCATGTAATTCGCAAACTGCATATACATTTTTCTTTTTTCTTTTTTTTTCAAGGGTATGATATTTATTTTCTGCGTTTGAAATCTTGCTATAGAAATCTAAATTAAGATAGCTAGTAGTGGACAATTTTTTGGTATAATTTGTAAGAAATTAATTATGTGGTTAAATGATTGGAGAAGAGAATACAATGAAGATAATTTAGAACAAACAACCTTCCAATTATGCATTAGTATATTTTTTTTAGTTTACAATTTATTTATTATTAAAAAAGCTACATTATCCGACATAAATTATAAAGTTGGTAAAATTCAACAACTGAAATCTCGCTACGATAATAAAAATGAATAGCTAGCCTAACGGGATGGAGAGAATATTACTACTCCCAAAATATATGTTTTGTCAATTTGATTTCTCACATTTTAAGATATACATTTCTCATTTAAGCAGTGAGACTCTACTAGGGGTGGACAAAAAAAATTTAAAACCGTAAAAATCGATCGAGCCGCACCGCATTGCACCGCATTAAGTGATTTTTTTATCTAAACCGAGGTTAATTTTTTCGGAAAAACCGCACAGCTTGAATGGTGCAATTTTGATTTTTATATAAAATTACACCGCACCGCACTCTATTATATAATTATAAATATATTTAATATATATATATATATATATTATGTATATGTATTATTGAAAGAGTAAAAAAATTTACAAAAATTAAATACTTGGGATTGCAAAATAATTTTAGTATAAGTTACTTTATGTTATGACTTATGATGATTTCATATATTTATGATCTTATTATCTAATTTGATAAATGTTTCAATATTTTATTTCTAAGGGTGAAGAAACACTTTAAATTAATCGTATATTTATTTATTTATATATCCAAATGTATTAGTATATTGTTATCTTAAGTATGTTACTAATAATAAATCGTTAAACCGCCAAATCGTAACAAAACCGCATAGAAAATTTTACTTGACAAACCGAACCGCTCATAGCAATGTAATTTAAATTTTGACGAAATAACCTCAAAATCACACCGTGCACACCCATAGACTCTACACCTATGTGGTTCACCCTATCCCTAAAAATTCTATAATACTCCTAATTTACTATCAATTTAAATTAAATTTATAAATTATATACTACTTATTAAAATATTACTATATTTTTTAATTAAAGTGAAAAAACAAAAAAATGTATACTTCAATTCAAAACTTAGGGACCGTTTGGATGAATACTTTGAAAGCAAAGGAGTGGGAATTGAGTTTATGGTGTTGTTTGATTCAATACTTTGTAATTTGACATCCTAGGAATCCCCAATCCTCAAGTTTTCGGGGGAATTACTTTCATAAGTTAGTCTCTTATAAATTGAATTAATATCATAAACTTTTATAAACTCTGTGATCCCCTTAATTTAAACACCCAAACAATACATAAGGTATATATATATATATAGTATTGGAAGGGGGACCACAGAGTTTATATCGTGAACTCAGTTTTTATAAGTGTTGGTGTACTTTCATACCCCTATATGCTGTCTTTATTCTTTTTTTTTCTTTTAAATTATTTTTTTCTAATTTAAATATTATTTTAAAAAGAAAATGATTTTTTTATTCAAATTAAAAAATAAAAACATATTGTATTCCATTCCCAAAGATTTTTAAAACAATCCAAATAAAATGAATAACTATCATAGTGATTCAAGATTTCAACCAAACATTGTACTTATAATATTTATGCTCATTCATATTCCTTAATACTTTCATTCCCAAGTTTATTTCAATTCCAAATTAAATACCAAACACCCGTGGAGGGGCAAAAGAAACAAATCTAAGCTTATAAAAGCACAAATTTAGGGAGAAGGATAGATTTCAATCATTTTATACATGTCATTTATAATACATTTCAATCTAAGCATATATATATATATATATATATATATATATATATATATATATATATATATATATAAAAGATACTTCTAATTTTGTTACATTTTAATGTTATTTGTCATAAATCTTTGGATGAATAATACATAAGATATAGATAAAATGTACTACCCAAAAAAGAAAAGAAAATATCAATTCTAAATAAAAAGGTTGAGATTTTCGTACGTATTATTTACTATCCGAATCCCCTATTTTACTAAAAAATAGCGAAAAAAAGAATCAATGTATAGATTCGAGCCGACGAAATTAGTAATATTCTCCGTGAACATTCAATTTTGGACTCCCTTCGTCCCACAATACACTTCACATTTATTTTTCATGTTGTTTAAGAAAAGTTGTACTTTTTAACCAACTTTATTGACTTTAGAGGGTATTGTAATATTTTTAGTTAATAAAAAATATAAAGTAATGGTATATGTGTAAAAAGGAGTGACAAATTTTAAATTAAAGTAACTTTTGAAGTTGTTGGATAAAGTAATTTTTCCTTTTTTTTAGGTGCGAAGGATATTATGAGACAAACAAATAAGGAAAGTCATGTGAAGGGTTTTATAGGACGGAAGGAATATTTCATAACTTATGTTCCATTAAAATAATATATTCTAATTAATAACTATTGAACTCATGAACACTTGCACACATTATGATAATTTGGGTAATGATTATAACACATGGAAATAATTTAATAAGTGAAATAAATAATGAAACATGGAAATAAAATAGGTGATCCCTTGTTATCTAATAGTTTTATATATTTTAGACTTTAATTAAATTTTTTTTAAAATAAGAACTCAATTAATTAATAACTAACCTTGAATTAGAAATGTTCCAAAAGAAAAGTATCTTCAACGAGTGGAGCAAACAGTAAATCTTTAAAGCAAAATTCAAGTGCTCTCTAATTTTGTCGGGCGAAGTTGTGTACACAACCTTTTCAATTATTGCACAACAACACAAATTTCCATTATCCTTGCTGAATCACACCTCCTCATCCACCATTTATTTCTCACCAATCAAAATTCGCTTTTAAAAAGAATGGCAAAAGCTCATGCGCCTCGGTTCCCATGTGAACACAATCCTCCTCTTCCAATTCTATTTAAACCTATGTATTGCTAGGGGGTTTAAATTATAAAGGGACACATAAATTGCAAAGTCGCACGAAATGTGCTCCGTGCGCCCAGGTGCACAGGAGCCTCACTCAAAAAGAATATATCAATCCTAACAGAAAATATTCAGATTTTTCTATGTGCATACGTGTCACTCATTAATGCATGTAATACAAAAATGTAACAAGATATTCTATATTCAAATCTAGAATATCAAAATATGAGGTGTCAATCATACATACATTGAATAAGCATTTATTTATTTATTTTAAATTTGTGGGGGTGACGATATATTATTGTAAACTGATTATGAAGAGGTTAGCAAATTGAAAACTCAATTAACTCATTGTTATAAATTTTATTTCAATTAAAAACTTTTAATGGAGTTGAACACAATTTAAAAGTCCAATTTTCAAACATTCCAGTTTTCATTTTCAATTTTTAGATTAGAATGTGACACATTATTCAGCTTATTTTCAATTTTAAGATTAAAATGTGGCCTGTAATTTTTTTTTTTTATCTTAAAAGATTAAGTTACTTATAATTATATAACATTTTTGGATTGGATTTTAGCGGGTAAGAGTCCATTTGAGATTATGTCTTATTTATTTATTTATTATTATTATTAAACCATTAACCTTAGGGTACGTGGCTCTAATATAAGAAATAATAATAACACGTGTCATTCAATATTTAACAGTGAAATATAAGATGAAACATCAAAATAAAATAGGTAATTTCATGCCTATATATGACCGTTCACACATTTATTTATTCGGTCCGAATCCCTTATTCCATAATAATATTCTACTCTATGTTTTATAACTTGTATTGTATTAAAATACTATACCCTAACCGATCATTAAACCCTAACACCCATTGTGGTAATTTAGTCATTAATTATAACACATGATAAACATCTAACAAATGAAATAGATGAAACACTAAAATTAAATGGCAAAAACTTGTGTGTCCCCGGGCACACCGTGTGCCCATACCCTTTAGTATTAAATTATATACACTTTAGTATAAAAACATGTACATTTTACTTTCTGGAAAAGAAAATATTAATGAAAAATGTATACCCTTTAGAACAAAATGATGTACACTTACACACTTTATGTGCACTTGGGAACATAAGAGATCAACTCAAATTAAATAAATGTCTTCATTTTAGAGTAAATGTGAAATTTTCTTTTCTATATACTGCATATCTTATTTTTAAAATAAACGAAAGGCATGGAGACTCAAGACATATCATAAGCACCCGACCCTCCTCATTACTGAATTTAATACTCTACCTATTAATTCATGCCCACACCCACACTATATACACACTACATTACCACTATGATATTTCATTCACTAACAATAATGAAAATGAAAAATCTTCGTTTTCTTCTTATCCTCTTACTCCTCATCACCACGAACGCCATGGTGAAAGGTGATGAGGAGGGTGGCTGCAACGCCACGAAAATCGGGGAATGTTTAGCCGAAGACGAGGAATTTTTAATGGAATCAAAATCCACAAGAAGGATCCTTGCAGGTGGAGGTAATGGAGTTCGCAAGTCCCAAAATCCGTACAAAGGATTTTGCGAAAGGAATGAATACGGCAAATGCATCGGACCCAAAAACCCCAACGTCGCACGACGACCCTGTAGCTACCTGCAGACTTGCCGCTAGGGGTGGGTATCGGACCGAGTTTCAGGTAATTCAGGTTTCGGGTCCGGATACTAGAAATTCCAGATTTTAAAATGCATTATCCGAACCCGAACCGATATTTTAAGTATCCGATATTTTGGGTACTTGAAAAAACCGGGTACCTGATCGGGTAACCCGAATTTTTATTACTATTTTTTTTAATTTTTTCTTATAATTTCATGTGATAAAATTAGTATTACATTTTGTCATCCTTATATATTGTTACTGTCAACAAATTTAATATTTATCATCCTTAAAAAAATTATTAAAAAAATTAATTAATGATAATATTATAATTAATATAAGAATAATAATATTATGTCAAACTATATATTAAAATGTGATTTAATGAAACTTAAATATATTTTTAAGATGTATTATATTATAAATTTAGTAAATTGTTGTATAAAAGTCTTTAAAAAATATTAATTTCTTTATTATTTCATATAATATATAAATAAATGGAGATTGAGATTCTTCACTATTTGTGGGAAATGAAGATTTGAGGGATTCTCTACTTCTCTTCAATGAATATGTAGCATGAACCGAGGATTGAGAAATGGAGATTGAGTAATGAAAATTTACTTAATATTAGTATATATTATACTATATATATTAGAAATAAAAAAATAAAAAATTGGGTAACCCGATCGAGTAATTTGGGTAATTTTCAAAGTCCGATACCCGATCCGATAATTAACAACCGGGTTCGGGTAAACCCAAAACTCGAAATTACCCGAAAAAATCTAATTTTTTGGGTAATTTTTTTATCGGACCGGTTCAGGTACCTGAAACCCGAAAAACAAATGCCCACCCCTACTTGCCGCGGGAGGTTTTAAGGGGTGTTCCTCTTCTTCAATTTTATATTTAAATGATAAAAAGCAGGTCGACCCGCAATAACCCGACCCACGATGGGCCCAACCTGTGATGACCCAACCCATTTAGATCAACTAAAGGATGAGTTGTGATGAATTATGAGCTTAACCAGCCCAATAACCTAAATTGACAGCTCTACCTCCAACACCATATTTTGGCAGAAAAAGAAAGCATATTGGGAAAAAGACATGCACGTTCTGATGTTAAATTCTTGATTCAAGACAGGCTGTCGCGGATGTATGTGGGGGCAGTCCGGGCTCAAGCCCGGGGCTGTCCCCCAAAAGCCCATTATATCATATGTAAATAATTTATAAATAATTTGTATTTTTAAGTTTAGCTCACCCAAAAATATTTTCAGCCCACCCAAATAAAGCTAAAAAATAAATATACCTTCTTTCTTCTTTGTATTTTTAAGTTTAGCCCAACCCAAAAATATTTTAAGCCCACCGAAATGAAGCTAAAAAATAAATATATCTTCTTAAATTTTATTTATATATATATATATATATTATTTTTTAATTATTATTAATATTTTTTATTTTCTTCAATAAACTTAGCTCACCCCACCGCGGTTTTCTGGATCCGCCTGTCTTAGACAGCCCCACCCCAACCACCCTACCCTCTCCTCATTACCGCACTCAACACTACCGAATTCATTCCCACATCCACACTATATAAACACACTACAGAACCACTGTGATTTATCATTCACAAACAGTATAATTAATGAAAAATCTTTCCTTTCTTCTTACCCTGTTGCTCCTCATCATCACGGCCACGGCCAGAGGTGATGAGGAGGGTGGCTGCAACGCCACGAGAATCGCAGAGTGTTTGGGTGAAGACGAGGAATTCTTAATGGAATCAGAATCCACGACAAGGATCCTGGCTGTAAGTGCAGGTAAAAAAACTCCCCCCTCCCTTTTTGGGGGGAAAACATTTTGCAAAAGGGATGTGTACGGAAGCTGCATCGATGAACCGGATACACAATACAGCAAACGACCCTGTAATCACCTAAACCACTGCGACCGCAAACAACATCCATCGTGATCAATCATCTTCTTCAAATTTTTATTTTTATTTTTCTCTTAATATTGTCTCCTAATTTCTCTATCTTTTCTTTCTAATTCTCCATATCCAAACTCAGTTGTGTATAACATATCTCGTCTTTTCAAGGATTGTATTATAAGTGTTATGCTTTCACTACATTAAATGACCCACTAATTTAATTATCATCTTTATTTTCACTCTTATTTTCTTCGGTCATCAATGTTCTTCTTGCATCTCCCATTGCCAGTGACAATTAATTGCAAGTAATTGGGGGAAAAAGTTGAATTTTTCTGAGTTATATATTTGAGTATAAATTTTATGTGTACTTCATCCAAATATTCACAACCGAATATGTAATTCTTAAGCAATTTATTAATTCACTTCACCTATTATTAAAAAAGGGGGTAGGATTTAAATTTTATATAAATTTTATATGGAAAGCAGATCATTCAATATGGATTTTTCGGTCACTACAGTGACTTCCAGCGAAATGGAGCACGATTTACAAGACTGTTGAAGGAGGAGTGTGCAGCAAGTTGGAGTGGAAATAGTATTTTATATCGACAAATTCTCATGTGAGACATTATATATGTGAAACGGTTTGTGAGACATATTAAAGCATGTCAATTATATAGATAAAATATGCTTAATGGTTGTTAAAATATGTTTTCTAAAATATAATAAATGATGAATTAAAGTGTGATTTTAGGGTGTTATAATATCATTCATTATTGACATACTTTAACTATAAATAAACATACTTTACTCATATAATAAGCATACTTTAGTATTGGGTCAACACATAACACAAAAAACCCATCTTATAAGAGAGTTTCTCTTTTATATCGAATATTTAAGTCATATTAAATAGAAATATTTTAGTTTAATTATTTTTTTAGGTATACTCAGCATGTGGAGGATATGAATAGTAACACTTTAAAACAAATGCACTGAAGGGCCTGTTTGATTAGAGATTTTTGAGGTAAGAAATATTAAAAGAATATTCCCTCCATCTCACTCAAAGAATTTCTTTTTGCCATTTTGGTCGTCTCACCCAGTCACCTTTTCTTTTTTATTCATATGGGATCCACACATCCCCTCTAATACAATTAAAATATGGGGTCCACACTCCCACTAATACAACTATCCACTACACATTAAATAATAACACTCCTTAATTCACGTGCCAAAAAGCAAAAATAATCATTTGGGCGGGACGGAGGGTGTATGTTTGGTTGGATGACATACAATAGTACAATATTTTCTATTGAGTGTATATTAGGTGCACCCGGGTGCACCCTTGCACCCATATTTGTATAACTTTTTATTCTATTTTGTATACATGTTATTCTCTTTTGTATACATTTTTGTAATAATTGTATACTTTTTTCACACTAAGTTTTTCATTAAAAAAACAAGCATTCATATGTGTATAACTTTTTATTCAATAGTGTATACATGTATTTTAATAATTGTACATTTTTTTACACTCAATTTTTTATTAAAAAAATTAACAATTAAATTGTATACATTTTTACTCATAATTGTATATGTTTTTGCTTATATTTGTACGTGGGTGCACACTATATTTAGCCTTTTCTATTCCTAAAAAATACTCCCTTCGTCCCAAAGATAAGTTCACAGTTACTACAATATTTTCTATTCTTAAAAAATACTCCCTCTATCCCAAAGATAAGTTCACAGTTACTTTAGATACGAAGTTTATGAAAAAGTTACTCCCTCCGTCCCACGTATTTTTACCCACTTTCCATTTTGGGGTGTCCCACGTATTTTTACCCATTCCATTTTTGGCAAAAATACATAATATTTTATTACCTACTTTTTACAATCCCAACAACTTTAACTACTTTTTTACACTTTATTCATCATTCCCAACAACTTTATTCACTTTTTCTTTTTAAATTACTAATTTATCCCTACTTTTTCTTACATTATATATTAAAAAAATAAAACGTCTTAATCTCCGTGCCCGTACAAACGGGTAAAAATACCCGGGACGGAGGGAGTATTTTTTTAGGTGATAAATAAATTATAAAGTCAGTTATGTGAATTATAAATGGATGATAATTTTGAAATTAAAATGTATTGTGGGGTTATTGATTTATATGTATTTCCTTATTTAGGGGTGTGAATTTGTTTATGGAATAGACAAAAATAAAAGTATGAATTTATTTATGATACCACTTGTAGGAAATAAATTAATAAATCCTAATACCTTAAACCCTATTACGATTAACGAGATCAAAATTATAATGCGGAAGCGTACCTGATCCAATGAATCTCTAGGTGGAACACGAACTCAGGATCAGTGGTTATATGGCCTTCCTCAACTAAGCCCTCCTAATTCCAAAATATTATTACTTTTTTATCCGTCCTATAAAATTTTCATTAAATAATATAATTGAATGTGTATCGCTTTTTCTTAATCAAATATCACTTTTGATTGAAAATATTATCAATTTTTATTGGTCCTATAAATATTTTATTAAAGGAATTTAATTGAATGTGTATCACTTTTAATTGAAAATGTTATCGCTTATTATCCGTCCTATAAAATTTTCAATTATGCAATTGGATGTGTATAACATTTTCTTAAATTAATAAATATCACTTTTAATTTAAAATGTTATCACTTGGTCTTTCTTACAAATTATTTATGAAATAATTTGATTGGTCAAATATCACTTTTCCTTATTCAAATATTTTTTTATTAAAAATATTATCACTTTCTAATTTATGAAAATTTTATGAAATAATTCAATAATAAGTGTATTATTTTTTTAATTTTAAATTATTACTTTTTATTTTATAATAATTACATAGTAATCCTTCCCGATGGGGAGAAGGGAAGACCATGTGCGGCTTAGTGTATTGGGGACCATAACCTGGGAGCCTATATATACTACTTGACTAGACCACCCATAATCACCTAGTCACTTAGTATTGAGTATCTACTCAATTGACCCATATCATTATTATTATAGCCCATGAACTTTATACTTTAACTAGATCACTCTAATTAAGTCCATAAAATAATTGAATAGTTAATATAATTGTATAATAATATATTGCCCACAATTAGATTATAATGAAAATTAATAATTTCCAACAATCTCCCACTTGGGCTATATATTTTCCGTTAGCAATTATATCAAGAGTCCTTAGTTGCGCAACTTTATGCTATTCCTCTTCAGGCTATACTTAACAATCTGGTTCATTTCATATACTAATATGGAACTACCGCGGCATTCACCACATTATAAATCGTGATTAAACCCCGACAATCACCATATCAATATACTCGATGACATAGATCAAATATGGTGAGTAGCATGAAAATTACATGCAACGTGATCAATATCATGTCTATTTCCAACTGGTCCAACTTTAAACTTTAGTGAGATCAATCTATAATGTAAAATATTACAAAATGAAATTACTTAAGTGAATTCACAATGAAACTGAATTATTCAAATCAAAGTGTCTTGAAACTTTAAAGATCAATAAATATAGACTCCCACTAAACCAATGTATTCTAAAACCATATAACAGCCACATGAGTAGCTAGCTCATAAAATTACAGGGCGTTGAATACATGATTGGCGGATCCATATTTAGAGTCTATCATAATATGCTTTACTAAAATTTTATCCACACAAAACACTTTCTTTAACAACCACGAATTCTATGTCAATATGCTTGACTTGTAAATACTTTTGTTGTTAATACTTTACTGTGAATTAACTGTCACAATAAACTTTATGTGACAAAGTTTCGCAACATTTATTTCATGTTTGAATGCCATTTAGTATGCTACTATTTCTGGTGTCATGCTTAATGAGCTACAATTGTTTGTTTAACACTTTTACTTATATAGCTTTCAAAACCAACAGAAGATGTAGTCTGAAATGGATCGTATACTATATTGGCATCCAACAAAATCAGAATCAGAATTCCTCATGATCTCTAACAAATCTGATCTCTGACAGAGATAGATGGTAGAAATCACTCATTGACATTCTTTCCACATTTCAACACTATCACTCTCGGTCTTTCATTCATTACTTGTAAAAGCTCAAACTCAATCTATTAATACTCTTGATATAAAATTTTATTAAAATTAATAAATTAATAATTTTCTTTTAATAATAATAAATAAAATTTTAATAGTAAAAAAATATAAATTTATGAGACACTCTCTTGTGAGACGAATTATTTGTGAGATGGATTGATCCTTCACTAAAGTATGCTTATTGTATAGATAAAATATTCTTATTTATATTAAGCTAATTATACTGTTCACCCACTTTAAAAACCGTATACAAATATAAATAAAAATATATATAATTATGAACAAAAATATATACAATTTAATTGTTAGTTTTTTTAATGAAAAATTGAGTGTAAAAAAATATACACTTATTAAAAATCATGTATACACTATTGAATAAAAAGTTATACACATATAGATGCTAGTTTTTTTAATGAAAAACTTAGTTTGAAAAAATATACAATTATTAAGAAACATGTATACAAAATAGAATAATATGTATACAAAATAGAATAAAAAATTATACACATATGTGTGCACCCTTGCATCCGGGTGCACCTAATATCAACTCTTTAGGCCTTCCCCATTCATCTACCCCAAAAAGCAGGTATTTTGGTTGCCACGTCAGCGCCACCTCAAAAGTAAAATACCTCTACCTCCAAAACAAAACACCTCCCAACCCTCTACCCAAAAAGCAGGTATTTTGAGGGGACCCACTTCAACTTATTTAATTTTTATTTATTTTATCAACTACATTTATTTAATTTCCAAAACTAAATATATTTAATTTTCAAGATAAATTATAAATAATTAAAATGTTAGATTTTATAAATTAATAAATTTAAGAAAAAAATGGAAAAAAAAGATTTTTTATTTTTTTCATTACATAAAAAATATAAACACAAATTAAAATGACACACATTAAAAATAAAAGTAAAGCTTCCGAAAGCAACAATGTAAATTTCAATCCGGCCAATTTTAACGAATAGATAATTATTCTCTAAATTGGGTCAAAACATGCTCAACTAAGTCTTGTCGAAGCTGAAGATGTTTGTGCTTATCTCGTAGTTGAACACCCTCTTGACATAGTCATTGAATGCTCCGGTTGATCCTTGACTTACTTGTGGAGGCGGAATAGCCACATTTGGATCGTCGGACCAATCGATCGCTGTATTTTCTTCATTTTTTATTATCATGTTATGCAATATAATGCAAGTTAGCATTATATTTTTCAAGTTATTCTTGTACCAAAAACGAGTTGGACCGTTAATCATCGCCCAACGAGCTTGAAGGACTCCAAAGGCTCGTTTGACATCCTTCCTAGCAACCTCTTGCATTCATTTGAAGAGTTGCCTCTTTGGATCTTGAGGACATGGAAAGCTTTTCACAAAAGCAGCCCACTCTGGATAAATTCCATCAGTAAGATAATATCCTTGATTATATTCCCTACCATTGATTGTAAAATTAACGGATGGAGCGCATCCTTGCACAGTATCCATAAATAAATGAGATTGGTTGAGCACGATGATGTCATTGTTGGATCATGCCACTCCAAAGTAGGCGTGTCATATCCATAAATCTGCAGAGGCAACCGATTCGAGCATGATTGTTGGAATGCCATGGTCACCACGTGTGAATTGGCCTTTCCAAGCTGTCGGACAGTTCCTCCATTTTCAATGCATGCAATCAAGGCTCCCAAGCATTTCGGAAAATCCGTGTCTTTTTTCGTGCATTTGTAACAACTTTTGACAATCCAGGGCACTAGGCTTTCTCAAGTAGTATCCGCCAAATACTTCGATCACACACTGACAAAACATAAAGAGGCATTCTATAGAGGTTGTTTCGGCAACACGTAGATACTTATCCCAATGGTCAGCAGGTCCACCATATGCCAATTGGCGAATGGCCACCGTGCATTTTTTGTAGTGGAGAGTACCCTTTTT
The DNA here is from genome assembly GCA_023678885.1 of Pogostemon cablin. Classification (NCBI taxonomy): domain Eukaryota; kingdom Viridiplantae; phylum Streptophyta; class Magnoliopsida; order Lamiales; family Lamiaceae; genus Pogostemon; species Pogostemon cablin. Next base: position 24,562,160 of record CM043001.1, on the reverse strand, counting down.
TCCCAGTTGCGTCTACCTTCCACTGAAAATACTCATCATGGGACTCCAGTGCATCAACTATACGCAAGAGCAACTCTCTCGACATATGAAAACGTCAACGAAACGTCTCACTTCCATATACAGGATCTTCAGAGAAGAAGTCGAGGTACAGTCTCGTATGCCCCGCCTCACGATTTCAATGTCATGTCATCTGAACGGTTACTGTTGTAAGCCTTAGCGATCCGAGTCCACATTAGCTCTGATTTTTTATCATTTTCGACAACGGAGTCCGTACTGATATCTCTCCAACAACTCGCGAGAAGAGCATTTTCATCAAAAGAGTAGTGAATTTTTTTGGGAGCAGGAGCCTTTGGTGGAACTTCGGTGGCCTCAAAGTCGGCAGCCAGATTTACCCTATCAAGTCCTGTTGGAGAGAATTGAGACGAAAAAGACGAACGCTGAGAGTTCGGAGATGTCGTGTCTCTGTCTATATCTGGTGAACTTGTGCTGATGGTCGGACGAAATCCGTATTGAGGATGAGGAGCCATGTAGAGATTTGGATACATGAAGAATGATGCGCCAAATGAATTAAAAGAATTAGGTTGAGGGAAACTATCTTTTGAAAATTTTGGGAGATTAGTATGTATATTTTGGTGAGGAAAATTATTTGGAAAATTTGACGGAAGATTAGTAGGAAAATTTAAATTTTGAGGATAGAAATTGGCACGTGGACGAAAATTCATATTTGGAGGAGTTGAATTTTCTCCGGAGTTTTAAAAATTGAACCCGAAATTCATCCATGAATCTTTATCCATTTTTTTTTGGATGACAAGAAATAAAAATTTGCTATCAAATTTGAAGTTTTGAGATTTAGAAGAGAAAATAATGTATGAAAAAAAATGGAGGGGAAGATATATTTATAGTGATATTTTTTTTTAAAAAAATTGTAAAATTAATATTTTGAATTTTGTAACGGTCATGGAAATCTAACGTTCAGAATCTAACGTTAATATTATGAATTGTAACGTTAATGCAACGTTTATATTCTAAAAAATAAAGAAATAAACCAGAAAGAAAGAAAAAAAAGAAACAAGTGTTGATCAATTAAATTAAAGTAAATAAGTAAAATAAAAACAAGAAAAGAAAGGTGAGGGAGTGGGTGCAGTGAATTTACAAGAAAAATGATGTTAGGGAGGCATTTAGGGATGTAAACGGGTAGGGTAGGGTACGGGTTTAACAAATCCACCTACTACCCGCTACCTAATTACCCTATCCGTACCCTACCCTATTACCCTCAATGTTAGCAGCGGGTAGGATACGGGTTTGTCCATCGGATAAACGGATTACCCGCGGGTATACGGATACCCGCAATAAAATAATAGACGGATATATAACACGGGTAAAATACGGATACCCGCAGTAACTAAAGCGGGCCAACCCGACCCGAACCGACCCGCAACTTCCCATGATATAAGTTTTTTCCTCTTACAATCAAGTGATCAACACAAAACATCAAATTAAACATAAAATAAAAATAAAGTCCATAATAGAAAATAATATTCCATCCAAGTACAACAACAAGAAATTAACATAGTAAATATAATAACATGAGAAATAGGCAATGTAGGATACTTAATCCCTTGAGTCTTCCACCAAATAAGTATATCAAAATCATGATGAATAGACAATGTAATAATGTTTAAAGTAATTATATTAATATTAATATTAAATTAGTAATTATATATATATATATATATAAATATATATATATATATATATATATATATATATATATATATATATATATAAATATCTAAACGGGTAAACGGGTCGGGTATCGGGTCGGGTACGCGGGTATAACATGTGAACCCGTACCCTACCCTCACCCGCTGATTTTTTTTCGGGTGCGGGTATTACCCGATCCTCTACCCGATTTTGCCTACCCTATCCTTACCCGATCACCCGGGTACCCGCGGGTAACCCGACCCGACGGGTAAAATTGACAACCCTAGAGGCATTACCTGCAACACGGTCCCACACCACGCTCGTGTAATGGACATGCGCTATGGTGTGTGTGCGTGCCCCTCACCCATTTGTTCTCCTACTCTCGTATAAATCAAAATACCTGGGTAGAATCTGCTTTGCCCAGCTAAAATACCCACGAACACCCCAACGCATAAAACCTCCTACCCAAGTATTTTACATTGCCAACTCAGCAAAATACCTTAAAAAAACCTCCCACTGTGGGAGGCCTTATAGTTAAATAATGTTAATAATAAATTATATTATCACACTAAAATAATATTTTAATACATAATCAAACATACTTTAAAAATATATATTTTAACTATCATTAAATATACTCTCTCCGTCCATTTTTAAGGGTATCATTTGCTTTTGTGTACGAAGATTAAGAAGTATTATTATTTAATGTGGAGTGGGTAGGTAATGTGTAAATTTTATCTTTTTACCCCTCCACGTTATTAGTATTAGGAGGGACAAATGGGTAATTTGCAAATAATTTAGGATTAGTAGGAGTATTATTAGTGAGTCTCTCATTATACATAAATAGAAACCGAGATCCTTGGGTGCGGACTCTGTAAATGGTAAAATTGAACCCTTGAAAGCGGACGGAGCGAGTACTTTATTTATACAATAAGTATATTATTGGATCGACCCATCTCACCAATAACTCATCCCATGAAAGACTTTACCTAAATCTATAATATAGAATTTAATTATATCAATCAACATTAATACAAATTACCTATTATCAATCAAATAAAAACCTATTCTTCATCACTATTTCTAAAATTCTTATTCCCATTCCTTCGATAAAGCAAACGCTTCCTTAAGTAAAAATAAAGTACTCTGTATTGTGAAGTTGATAAATCAAACCTAGCTAAAGTGCGCGGCGGCGGCGGCGTTTTCCGTTAGTCCACCTGCGTTTTCCGTTAAGTCACCGTGAGTTTGAAGATGAGCGGCGGCGGCGGCCACCGTAAAGGTCCCCCGAAACACCAGAACAAATTCGCCTGGAAACCCAACGCTGGACGCACCATCAATCCCTCTGTACCCATTCCATCTTCTATGCATAACACGCGCGCACTGAAATACTTTCTTCTAATCATATTGCTTTGTATTTCGGCAATTTAATGTGTTTGCGTATTCTTGTATGATGGTAGGAAGTAGGTGGGAAATCGAGGCCGTTATCCGAAATTACTGGGATTTGCTCTCGTTGTAAAGAACAAATTGATTGGAAACGAAGATACGGAAAATATAAACCGCTTACTGAACCTGCAAAATGGTAAATTTTACCCTTTTACTTATTTATTTATTTGATTTCAACATTATTATTTGTATTGATCAAGCATCCTCTTGAAAAAAATTTTAGTCAGCGGTGTTCCAAGCGGAATGTTAGACAAGCGTATCACAATCTCTGCACTGGTTAGGCTTAAGATTTATGTACTTTTATCTTTTTCTTGAATTCTTTTGGGGCCTTTTTTTAACCTTTTATTGGAGGATAATGTTTGTAGGATGTGCCAAGGAGCACAAAGTATGTGCCAAATGTTCATGTCGTGTTGACAAAATAGTTGGAAGGTATGGTGTCTTTTCTCTTGTGTGATTAGCTTCCTTCAGATTGATAGAGTGAATAGAATTGATGTGAAATTAAATGGAAAGTTTGGTATAAAAAGATTTAGGGGATTACTTTATGTTTTTAAGTTATTGATTTGTTTAACTAATATGTTCTATGAATGCATGGGCAACTTTCCTGTTTTCTTGCAGAGATATTTTAGAAGTTGAAGCTGAACAGAAGGCTTTAGAAGAGGTTTTCATCTAATTATTTATAACTTCAAAAATTTTAATTTTATATGCATCTGTATAATACTTTAATGTATTGCTTTTCTTTTGATTTTATTGTTCATCGTTATTGTTCATTGAGTTAAAACCTCATCAAGTTGCTTGTTGCTTTAGGCCATCAAGAATGCTCGAGAGAGGGACAGAAGAACTTTGCTGAGAGCTGTAAGTTTCTTTCACGTGTTTTTGTTTGTAGATAATTCTTTTAGTTTCCCTCAATTTTTATTCCATAGATAATTTTCTTTTTAGGAGGGCACAGAATGCAATGGTGTTGGTGAGTCGTGGGTTCAATGTTTCTAATTAGGACATGTAGATTGGTATTTTTAAAAAGCTATCTACTTGTCTTCATTGCATGTGTATCACTGGGGTCTTGTTCTCATAATCTTTGTGAAATGGCACACTTGTCACGGAATTAAGATACACTGTGTATGTACAATATGATAGCATGAAATTTAACCAAGGTCTGGTGTCTTGGAGACAAGAGTTCATAGTTAGAACTGTGAAGAGTGAGGATGAGCACCAATGAATTTGACTGAACTATCTATACTATTTGCTTATGATGTATGGCAAGTCTGCCACATTTTGTGCTTGATTAAGCTGTAAATACAAAATTATCATGTGCGTGTGTAGGCTAAAAACGTCTTCAGGCTGCATCTTCTTGATTACTATGAAAAACTAGTGCAATCTATCCATTCTAGTCATTTAGAGTGGGGATCTGAGTTGTACTATCTTGGATGCTACCTCTGGCCAACCCCTCTTTGGTTGATATAGTGATTAAATTGGTGTAGAAATTTCCTTGGTGTGAGATTATCTGTACTTTGTCATATTACTGTCTTCTAAATGTTAGATTGGTAATTGTACCTTGTTTGCTCAGAGCCCTTTTCAATTGTTCTCCTATGGCCAAATCCAAGTTTCCAACCTCTTTTGTACCTAAAGCTCATATCTTGGATATTGAGTTGAGATATTGAAATAAAAAAAACGCAGAGAAGCCATTAATAGTGTGCTGGGGAACAAGTTCAAATCTTGACTTGTGTGGGAGGTTTAATGATTATTTCATTTGCACACGGGAAATCTTTATATAGACAAACTGAAAATTTATAGGACTGATGTTATACTTGGAATTGCTACCAATCAGTCAAGAGCATAAGAGTGGATCCCATTTGTCAAGGATGAAAATGAAGGATCTCGAGTTTTGTAATAGGAAAATCTCCGTTCCTCTATTCTTTAATAGATTGAAATTGATCACTCGTGCTTGCTTCAAGCCGATCTTTCTCCTGAAATTGTAACCACATAATTCTGGTGACCATTTTCTTCTGAAGTTCAGAGCTAACTCAATGTATCTGTGGCAGATGAACAAAGGGAAGGTTGAGCACTCGTCTAAAACTCCGACCAAGGATGAGAGTGAGGATGGTGACTTGTATACAGCACAATCACTGGAAGAGCATGCAGAAGTCAGCAGGAACGACGAGGATGAGTGTAGTGGTGACGAGGATGAGCTTAGCGATGAAGATGTTCCGGAAGTTGTTGGGTAAGGCAGATTCCGGGCCCTCGGTTGGGCTTTGAGGTGGTTTACTTGTTTGAAGACATCATTTTACTCTTTCTAGTGAGATAGATCTGCATCTTAGGCAAATTTTGTTTGATTAGTATGTGGTTATATATAAAGTATGATGAGAAATGATAACCCTCAGCAAAATACTTGTAATTTTGGAAAAATGTCTTTGGCTTCAATTTATTTTAATTATTCCTCCATTTGTTTGATTGTATTTATCTTCTCATTTATTTTTCATTTAATATAAGATCAGTATATTTAACGCACATGGACAAACTTAAATGCAAACGAAGACTCTATTTTGTACCAAATTAAAACAAAGCGTGTAATATAAATGCACGTACCATATTTATTGCGAATATGTTTTTTAAAGTATGTTGTTCTGGATTATGCGTTAATGAGTCGACCCGATTTACAATTCGTTTCATAAGAGAGCCTCATAGTATGAGAAATGTTTTAGGGTTAATTGTAAAAAAAAATCTTGAACTTTACTCTTATTGTAAATTAATTCACACATTTGAGAAATCACAAAAAAAAAAACCACCACTTTTAAGTATTGTTGCAAAACACACCAAAAAATCATATTTTTAGTCACAAATTAGGTGTATTTTGCAACAATACTTAAAGGTGGTGGTCTTTTTTTCAATTTCTCAAATGTGTGGATTAATTTGAAATAAGAGTAAATTTCGTGAGTTTTTTTTTTTTTTGCAATTAACCCAATATTTTATTACTAAAGATTTTTTTTACTCCCTCCATTACCTAGAAGAGTTCACATTTCACGGTTGCCTCATCTTTTTTTTTACCACAAAGTCATTAGACCCTAGAAAAAAATTATTCTCCATTCTGTTAAACTTCAATGACTATCCCTAAATATCGTCACCTTAATTGGTACCCGTTATTTAAGGAATAATAATAATCTATTTTAGCTAATTTATTAATTTTTGGGAGTAATTTGATATTTTTTTCTAGGTAATAAATAAATACTCATTCTCTCATCTCTTTTTTCACATCAGTTAATACATTTTTACACATTTCACAACACATCTTTTTCATAAAATTAAAATTCACCTACTAAAAACTCTAAACTAACATATACTAATGTTCGCTAGTTTACAAAACCGAAGTATACCGAAAACAAAACAAACATAGCGTAAATACTTTATTTATTATCATAAATACTAAATCATCTAAAAAAGAGTCAATCAAGTAATTTTTCAAACTACGTAGAAGAGTTAGAATAGAAAATGCGAACCATTTGGCAAGAGAGTACACAATCTAACATTGGTTGCCAAAAGATGTTTTGTGTAATTATGCATAACTGTGCAGCCAATATTATATTAGTACAAGAGCGCGCAGAATTACAAATCATCATTACATTATGAGATTTGTTCAAATTTTAACAAGTAAAGAATCAAGTTATGTATCAACTTGAAAAGAATAGTGGAGCCAATCTTTCTAATTATTTGGCAGAGGTGAGTGAGTTTCCAGAGCAATGACTAGAAAGCTAATTCTGGGTCACAAGTGAAGATTGCAACTTGTATATGGATACCTACTGGAAAAAGTAACAAACCTTGTTGAAGAGCCTAATCATCTTTTGCACAAACTCGCTCTGCATACACGAAAAATACATAAAATTCATTAGTTGGAGCCCCAGAATCAGCTCAAGACTAACGCTTCAAACTGATTTCAACGGGCAAGAGCTCGTAGAACATACAGCTACCAGCAATGACAGAGAACTGCTACTCATGCTTGATAGTATCTTTAGGATGTTTAATCATGGAAGCAGAATATAATATGGACAAGCATACATGTAAAATAAATATAGGAGATAAATATCTGTGCAATGTCAAGACAACCTAGTGTCGTGGCATAGATTCAGCATTTCAGCTATGAGATATTAACCAATAGCATTAACCCGCCACCATTGCCAGCAGATATTACTGAATGCACAATATGGTCAAGTTCAATCATAGATTACAGTGTAACAGTATCCACCTTGGTTAAAATTCAAATACATAAAGTCAGTATCTAATTTTAATAATCCTAGGGCATTAAATTCCCCATTCCTGAGGTAATATTGCAACTTTTGATATAGAGCAAGCATCTCACATTCTAGCAATTTGAATAGACAAGCATTTCAGCATGACTACTAATGGTATATGCATTAAAACTAATTTGCATATATTACTAGAACTCAAGCAGGGCATTCAGTGTGATGATGAAACACATTAACTGAAAACTAATGTACTTCTGGATGACAATGGACAGTGATGTTCTTTTGAGAATATTTTATATACTCCCTTCAACTCATAAAATTGTTCGCACTTTCTTCATTAGTTTCTCTTATAAAATTCTTCACACCCAAAAAAAGGAAATATCGCCTTTAATCCAAAAATATCAAAGTTTACTTTAATTTCAAAATTGTCATCCACACTTAACACACATAATATACTTACACTTTATTTATCACCCAAGAATACCATATATTACCCCCAAAACTCAATATAGTTAGTTAAAAAATAACTTTTCTTAAACATGGGACAGTAACTGTGAACAATTTTATGGGGAGAAGGGATTAAATATAAATTATGAACATCTAAAATCATAGTTGGTATCACGAACATACTAAAACTATTAACCAGCGTTCCCAAAATAAAAAAGACACTTGGCACTACCATTTGATACAAGTTCTGGAAAACATTTCTCTAACTAAAGAACATACAGCAGACATCAGATCTTTTATCACCATTCACAAAGGGACAATGGAGAAAAAGGATATGAAGAAACAAGAAAAAAGAGCTTACTAAGATATTCATAAGCCAAAATCATTGTGGTTCCCCATGCTGACATGCTGAAAAATCTTGGGCCTAGTCCTCTGTAAAAGCCAGTCCAACCATCATCAGCAATCAAACTTTTGACAACTTGCCTTGCAGTGGGTCTTTTTTCATTCCCAATTACCTGAAATACAGAAATTTATTCAGATAAAGCCAAACAATAAGATGGAACGGCTTTGATAGTTGCTACTTTCCTAAAAATTAATACAAGTCACTACTTCGGTAGTTGGCCTTTCCCCCATCTTAACAAGTAGACTCTGAGGCATCCTCCCATAAGATCATTTTAAACAACTATGAAATTTAAATGTTACTCCATAAATAAATTATTGAACTACATAAAGCACATTGCAGCATAGTATTGATCCATAAAACCAGTGAAATTTATACTGCCTTTATAAAGCCATAAAAGTGAAAGCCTTACCTGCAAACGGGTTTTAATAGTGTCCAATGGTGTGGTCACACATGATGCAGTTGCACCAGCAAATATCCCTCCAGCAGCTTGAACCAGCATAATCTTTCCTTGGGTTGGAGCTTCACGGCCATCATCTAGGTGACTGCCAGAAGCAGAAAAAAGAAAATGTAGACCCACAAACACAAAAACTAATCACATACAGAAATTAAATCATTGTTCTAAAATTCATGAACTGTTTCCACATCAACATGCTTTGTGGGCACAACTTCTTTCTGGTACCTGTCAAAAGATAAATTGCCAATTTCCTAAAGATCATGTCTGCTGCAGATTTTGCATTCCTAAATCAATTTTTGTATCTCTATAAAAGGTAAAGGAAACTTAAAAAAAAAACGTACAAAGATGGAAAAAGACAGCATTGTACTGAATAGGATTATGACATCAGCTACTAACTCTGACTGTAAAATTTAGTGATAAGACACTAAGTTCAGATTTAGCCCCTGCACACACACGAAATACATGTTTAGTGTAATACCTCCAAATGAAGCGTTGACTTGAACCATAGCTTGCCCACCAGACAGCACTTGATGGAGAATAGGTGAGAACAGAGAGACCAAATCCTCTATATAGCCCACGAATCCCATCAGACTTTATAACCTTACGAACAACATCCAAACCCCCAGTATAGGTTGCATGGCCTGAATATCCTTGCACCATTAACCTTTGACTAACCTTTTCAAAAAATCAGTTAATTAGTTAAGGGACTGAAATGTAAAAATAATTAGATGGAGGGACTTTAAATGGTATAGTAGATATCTTATTTGTACAGAGTTTGTATTATAATTCCCTTTTCATTTACAGAAAATGTTTTTATAAGCTTATATATGAATCAAACATAATTAAAATTCCTCTTTCATATAAAAAAAATTACTCAAATGCAATCCCTCTATAGACCTCCAATGAATAAATAAACCAAATAAGAATATTTGGAGCATACCACGTCAACTGGAACAAATACAGCTTGTGAACAAAGAGATGCCATCATGCCAGCAACGCCATTCGCTATAGCAGCCTGTGTAGGCTCTGACAACTTAAAAGGTTCCAACACCTTGAATGTAGAAACTTTTGTAGTCTCTAATGCCGTGAGAAATAAAATTCTAGTAGGTATTGCCCCTGTAATAACAGTGCCAAAACCTTTATATAAACCAGGAATCCCATCCGTTTTTAGCAGGCCTTTGATGACAGAGAGTGCGCTCCTTTCTATGGTGTCATGTGATGCAACTTGTAGCCTAGTTTTAACAACTGAAATTGGATAAAGTGCTACTGTAACACCGCTAAAAATCCCGGCTCCAACAACATAGAATTTAGTTTTATCAAGCCTACAAGGAAATAACAGCAAGAACTAATGTGAATCCAATTTGACATAATAATAACTTGATCACACTTTCAAATTTGTAAACACACAGATAGAATAGTACATGAATCTCACAGTTAAATATCAAATGTGGCCCAATAGGAGGATCTTATTCAAGTTAAGATGCTTTTGATATTCATTAATCATTACAAAAGTTAATGCCTAAATTCCTAATGGTGTTTAGCAGGACCATTATCAGTTCTTCAAACAAATTATTTGAAAGAATGGCTTGAATATAAATGGAAGATTTTATGTGTATTTTTATAGTTGGACAATTCCTTTCCTAGAAAGAAATTCTAATTTAAATTCCTTCCCCAGCTTCCTCTTGAAGGAAAAGCAACTTCAAATGTCATATGCTGAGAAATGGCCAAGATAGAATGAAGATTCACAGTCAAAGGCAATTAAGGAAGAGTGTAACCAAAGAATGGAAACTAAAATTGATCCAATTTTAGCTAAACTCAGCCAACAACTACAAACAAATCAATCCATATCTCATGAAAATGGTTCAGTATCCATTCAAATGCAACACTATAAGTCCAGAATATCGAAATTGAGAAATAACAATGATTATATTTATATCAGTAAAAAAAATTATAGGTGAACAAAACGCAAATATCGAAAATGAATTTCTCCTCCGGAATACAAATTCACCTAAAACATCAAAAAGTACCCAATTGATTTTCAAAGTTTCAAATACAGCAGAAGCAACTGCCGAACTTCAAACTTACATAAATTCAGTGTCAAACACGTAAACGTTACCATGTAATGCAATCGCGTATTTAGATTTCCTCATGTAATGCAATCGCGTATTTAGATTTCCTTCTCATTCATATAGTACACCAAAAGGAATAATTATAGCAATAAAATTAATTCACATTCTTTCTAAATTAATCAATCCATCAAGCAGCAACAACGAAACCAGATTACAAAAAACTTACTTGTCCCAATTAATTTCCGTTTGACCGAATTGCTTATGAGTTCCCACCGTAGCCATCGAATGCAAAACTAAAAAAGAATTCCAGATAAACGCTAAGTTCTTCTATGGAAGAATACCATTTTCCCTAGATGGAAGAAAAGAAGAATGTTCGACGAACTATGATATCAGCTGAAAATTTTGAAGAAATAATATAAATGAAAAATAAGTTTCTTGCCAAAAAAAAAATAATAATAATAATAAATAAATACTGGACTCTCAAAAGATGAAAAACCGGTTCACGGAAGTTGAGTCTTCGTTGGCGGCTGCAATCCTCTGCAACGCGCATACGATATCACCGTCTGAATCGGCAAGTAAGAAAAATTAGGTTAATAATACTCCATTTAAAGAAGTCTTATATACAATTAACCCCTCACAACTAATATATTTATTCATTACACATTAAAAATAAATAAATAACAAAGTGAATAGAGAGAGTAGTAATTATTTTCTTTCACAAGTCAAATGTTATTCTTTTAATTTTTATTCCCTCAATCCAACAGACTCCTCATAGAATCGTGGATCCCAATTGCTTTCACATCCTAATTTGGTAGAGGGACCTCAACTGATCAATAAAATGCGTTAAATTATTACTCATTATATGCAAAGAGTTTTCTTCACTATTCCACATAGTAGTGGAAAGGTAAATTACGATGACTCAACTGATCAATAGGGGTTATACTATTAGTCATTGCATACAAGGAGCTCCCTTCACTACCCGACAGGTGAAAAGGTAAATTATAGTGCCGCATCTGATCAATTGGGGTTAGATTTCTAGTCACTACACACAATGAACCTCTTATTTTAAGAGATACTTGAAAACAGTGAAAGTAGAATCCTATTTCATTTCGTTTAGAAGAAGGCTTTGTCTCATCCCTTCCCATTGTAATTGTAGGAGGGAAATTATCCGTGCTTTGATCGCTGATCTCTTCTTTTCGGCTGATCTGTTGATTCCGGCGGGAAGACTCCCTTGCCTGGGAGGTTTTCCATGCCTCATCCCTTAGCAACAAAGGAGCAGGCTTCCATATTTATATTTTTAGAATAAACATTAAATTCTAAAGTGATTTTTTTATTTATTTATTCAATTTTAGTTTTTTTTATATTCTCTTTACTTAATTAATTTTTCTTTTGTTTATCTTTTGTCTCTCATCTAATTTTTTACATTAATTATTATGTTCTTGCGCATTACTTCACATAAAATTAAAACTTACTATTTAATAAAAAAATATGAAACAAACATATATTATCAATATTCAATTGTTTTTCAAATCAAAACACCAAAACAAACGTATGTATAATAGGAGTATGGTATAAACCATTAGTTACAAGGTGAAGTTGATGTAATGGAAAATGTGCCCGTTTTGGACATATATTACTACTAGAAGATTTGGTGTGTTCTTTTGGTGAATCGTTTCGTATATTAATTTGTTGGATGAATAACATATGCAGTGAAGATCATATTTCCTAAAAAGAAAATATAAATCCTGAATGTAATAATTGAATTTTATTCATTTACTTGTCAAGAATATAAATAATGGTGTGAGCTGATACATAAAATTGTATAGAAGATCCATGTGATAGACTTTTGTTTAAAAAAACAGTTTACATTTTCTTTTTCTTTGTAAATCTCACAATACGGTTCTCATTTGCAAAGGAAATGTGAATATTCTATATTAAATGTGTAAGATAGTAACCCAATTATAAACTGTATGTTTCTATAGAAAATTGGAAAATGACCAACTTTAGCAACTCAGGATGTTCAAACTTCAAACAACGAAAGCAAAGAATATTCCAAGACATTTGAAGTTTGAAACAAGAATATTAGTATATATTATTTTTTAGAATTTCTGTTTTGGACCTAATTAATATGATTGTTTTTATATAATATATATTCTTTTATGTACAGTATTATTTTTACATTAAATACTTTAAATTTGTCTATGTATACACCCAAAGTATTTGAGCTTCCCGCCTAGTTTGAAAAATTATGCTACTTAATTGATAAAACGCTAAGGTGATGTGAACTATTTCTACAATAATTTATAGTAAAAAGTAATAATAATATTTTTCAATAAAATGGGATAACTAATTACAAAAGTATTAAATATTCTCACATAATTTTTCTCCATTAATCACATACAAATATCGAGAATGTAAATTAATCACTGCTTGCATGAGCAACTCAATTGGTCGGGGTGAAATCTTGTAAGATTGAATCTCACAGCCCCAATGTGGGAGCAACCTCTCAAAATTAAGAAATTCTTTGTGGATAGTAAATAGTAATCTAGACCCTATTAATGAATTGAGTCACCTTAATTAACCCGGAAAATTAATGAACTAGTACAAAATAAACGTTCCATTTTAGGTATGTGCAATCATGAAACGTACTTTTTTGTAAAAGAAAAATGTTTAACATGAAAGTATAATTGACATAAAATAAAATGATTTAAAACTCCTTTCATCCAGATAAAATGTAACATGGATATCACATAAAATAAAAAATAAAATAGGAAAAAAGAAAAATGAGACTTTTTTTTTAATAAATCATCCAAATATTTATAGAATGATTATTCAAATTCACTGTGTTATTTTCGTATATTAAGTGTACACTGTTTGGATAATTAACATGTTGGAAATGAGAATAATATTATCTCCAAAAATAATATAAACACTAGAATAAATGATTGAATTTCATTCATTCCCTCTATCATGTGTCATTCATAGTGTATACATAAATTGATACACGAAATCTTTATGATAAAACAATACTCTTGTTTGAAATTTAAGTTGAGCTTTAGAAAGTTTTCAAATTATTACATGGAATTGTTCCATATATGAAGCATTTTTTTGTCTTTTTATTTGGTTTATAAGTTTAATATTCATCTCGAAATATAGAATTATTAATTTAAAAGGTATAATTATAATTAATAATACAAAAGAAATGTGTTTCATAAATGTTCCACGAAATTGATTTCATATTTTGATTAAAATTTAAAAAAGGACAATAATGCTTTAATAATAGAGTAGGTCTTGCGTGAAATCGTCTCACGTGAGATCGTTTTTCACTTTTTAAAATAGTTATCACTTTCGCTATAAAATGTTATCACTTTTTATTTATATTATAAATTATTCATGAAATAACATTATCACTTTTCATTAATTTATTATATTTTTTTTATAACGGTTATCACTTTATGATCGTGTGACACAAGTCTTTTCCATGGTTCATGAAATAAAGGTTGGAATTCTTTTTTAATTTTTTTTAATGGAGAACAAGAGTCAACTAAATGAGAAAATTAATGATCAACCAATTAATCAGAAAGCTGGGGCACCACATGTGCCGATTCCGCCGACCTCGCACGTGCCACCACGCATCCAACCACTAATTCAAATTCATAATAAGTAATACTCCTACCACAAACTAACACTAACCGCATTTCACAATCACACCACCACCCTTCCTCCGCCGTGATCCACCATGTCCGCCGCCGATCCTCCGCTGAAAAATGAGCTGGATATCGTGATTCCGACGATCCGGAACCTGGATTTCCTGGAAATGTGGAGGCCGTTCTTCCAGCCATACCACCTGATCATAGTGCAAGATGGCGATCCAGCCAAGAAGATCAAGGTTCCAGATGGCTTCGATTACGAAATCTACAATCGGAATGACATCAACAAGATCCTTGGCCAGAAAGCTTCTTGCATTTCTTTCAAAGACTCTGCTTGTAGATGTTTTGGATACATGATCTCCAAGAAGAAGTACATCTACACCATTGATGATGATTGTTTTGTAAGTGATTTTTGGCCCTCTCTCTTCTTTAATTTTTTTCTATTGATTGATTAATGTTGTACTATTTGATTTTGTTGTGAAAATAATGATTCAAGATACTATAAAAATACAAAGGAAGCGCATCATTTAAGTGGTTCGATCAGATGATCTGCATTTCATTGGCTGAGGAAGAAATTTTATTGATGATAAGATACATAAAAACAAATTTCTGATCAAGATTACGGAAGAGATCAAGCCAAACTACACTGTCTCTTATAGTCTAATTTCTTGTTATACTTTGATTATATCTCATATGCTACATCTTTAAGTAAGTAACATGTAGCTACAAGAAAAAGTATCTTTTCTTATATGTCATTTAATTTAATTTAATGTAATACTTGGAATATTTGATGTGGTAGTATATTCTTATACTTGTAATGAGAAATAGGTAGCAAATGATCCATCGGGGAAGCCAATAAACGCCCTTGAGAAACACATCAAGAACGTACTCACCCCGTCAACCCCACTTTTCTTCAACACTTTGTATGATCCGTACTGCCAAGGTACGGATTTCGTCCGTGGGTATCCCTTCAGCCTCCGGGAAGGAATGCCCACGGCCGTCTCCCACGGCCTCTGGTTGAACATTCCAGACTACGACGCTCCAACGCAGCTCGTCAAGCCTCGGGAGAGAAACACCACGTAAGTATAGCTACCTAGATCAACATGCATGCAAGAACACACATATGAAACATGCATGTGTTGTAGGTATGTGGATGCAGTGATGACTATACCAAAAGGCACCCTATTCCCCATGTGTGGCATGAACCTTGCGTTCGACCGGGATCTCATCGGACCGGCCATGTACTTCGGTCTCATGGGAGACGGGCAGCCAATCGGTAGATACGATGATATGTGGGCTGGCTGGTGCGTCAAGGTACGTGAATACTTCCTCTATCACAAGTAACACTTCTTTGTCGCACTAAAACCTTCACACCCAAAAAAATAAAACGTCACTTTAACCTACCACTGTAATTTCAAATTTGCCACTAATTTTTTACGCACGTGGTAGCATTACTTTATACTCCCTCCGTTCGCTTCTAAGGTGTCCATTTTTACTATTTTTGGCGTCCGCTTCTAAGGTGTCAATTTCCTCTATTTAGTAAAAAAGTACACAATATGGCCCACCACTTCCCTTTAATACAACTAATCACTTTACATATAATAATAATGCTCCTTAATCCACGTCCAAAATGTAAACAGACACCCTAGAACCGAATAGAGGGGGTATTTTTTTTATTACCTATAAATACTGCAATATCCTATAAAGTCAATAAAGTTGGTAAAAAATATCAACTTTTTATACAACGTTGAACAATAAACAAAAAGCACCTGCACCAGGGAGTATAATCATCCTGTCCTCTCTCATATGGTGTGTGTATGCAGGTGATCTGTGATCATTTGGGATTGGGAGTGAAGACAGGGCTGCCATACATATGGCACAGCAAGGCTAGCAACCCATTTGTGAACCTAAAGAAGGAGTACAAAGGCATATTCTGGCAAGAAGAGATCATCCCTTTCTTCCAAAGCATCACTCTTTCAAAGAACTCCACCACAGTCCAGCAGTGCTATCTGGAGCTAGCAAAACTCGTCGATGAAAAGTTGGGAAAAGTGGATCCTTATTTCGTCAAACTTTCAGACGCCATGGAAACTTGGATTCAAGCTTGGGATGAACTCAACCCCATCAAACCCCCCAAGTGAACTCATCCTCATTATTTTTATTTTATTTAATGAATAAAAGATCAAGGGAGAAGATAACAAAAGTGTATTAATGAATAAAAGATCAAGGGGAGAAGATAAAAAAGTGTAAAGGCCAAAAAAGGGAAAAAAAAAAAGGAAAAAAAACCGCCGTTGCCGGGGATCGAACCCGGGTCACCCGGGTGACAGGCGGGAATACTCACCACTATACTACAACGACCTTGTTGATGGAGATTTTTTTAGTTTTATATCTTGACTAATGATTGTGATTGGATATTTTAATCAAGGTTACTTTATCAGAACCGAAGTTTTCGAATTGCGATTTCTAGAATATAGAATTTGTTTAATTAATTTTAATTATTTTATTAATATATCTTTCTTTGTCCCTAAAAGTGCAATATATACCTTTTTAATTTTAATTAATTTTAAAGTTGTAAAATACAAAAATGTCCTCAAATTGTTAATATAATACTTACTAGTATTTTTGAAAAAATGGAGTACTAGAATTGTGAAAATGGAAAATGTTGAAATATATTTTTCCAATCATTATAATTTTCATATTCTCCTTATCTATATCTATTACACTCTTTCACACTAAAAAAATTGTAATTTAAAGTTTCAAAATAAACTAACTCTAAATAATTTTTGTACAAGGTTATCTTATATCATCACCTGATAAACATAATTTATTTTATCACTATTTATCATTAAAAATAATAACCACATTTATTTTTTTTTAAGCAAGAAGGAATAAAACAAATTTAGCCAAAAAGTGAAGCTAAAAAAAATAATACAAATGAAAAAATTCCAGTTTATATTTCTTCAAAACAGTACATAAACATACTAAAGAACTCACATCTAGGTAACAGCATCATCCGAATGGGGGATAAATGAACAACAAATAATTAACAAAATGAAATCCCAAATATACAACTGATGTTACAAGTTTAAGATTTCATAGAATGGTAATCCTACAACCTTTGGATTCATCCCTCTTCAAACTGTATGCTTACATTTTGCATCCACTTCAGATTACTTTCTTACTACATTAAATCAGACATAGCTCAACTCGACTCTTAAGATGGTGATCCAATGTATATGCAGCAAAGTGAAATCTTTCAATGCTTTCAGAGTGAAGCATACCTCACCTCGGAGAGGAGAGTGCATTCGAGGAATTCGAGAATCCAGAGTACACGTTCAAGTAGGTTTTGGTAAGGTACGCAAAGTTGGAAATAGGCGACAAACAAGGCACCCGTTCGCCTTTTCTCAACAAATGAGCCAAATTGAGCCTTTGCAGGGTCAGCACAGCTCTAGATTCCTTCCATACAAATACCAGCAACCCGTTTTGGATGACAAAGAGCGAACCGGGTTTTGAACCAGGGTATCTGAACCCGTATCCATTTGCAATGCCTTCTCCCACAAAAGACTGTTTCACATCTTCATCTGTCACCCATGGGAACGTCTCTGTAGATGGCTGTAAGATGTTCACTATAAACATAGCTGAGCCATTAGGATGCAAAACGTAGGATGTGCCTTCTAATATCTTTGTGGCAATTAACAGCTGCTGCCCTCCTTCAGCCTCTTCGTACGAGATCAATAGCAAGAAGAGAGCCTTCCCAGGCTTGTCTTCGGAGGGCCTCCCTGGAGGCCAACCGAAAGTCCCTCCCCATAAACCAGCATACTCATGACCTGCCTTTGGTGCTCGTGTAGGCAGCTTGTATAGAGCGAACCGACTGTCGTGCATATTCGGCCATGCTCTGTATGATGATAACTTCATAGTTGTAGCACGCAAACCCAACCCTATCGTATCACCAGATCTCAGAAAGTCATGCAGTTGGACATGTTTACTGCTCTCACAGCTGGATGCCGTCTTCTTTAGAGAACTCCGACTACCGTTAGTGGAGCTCGACGTTTTCCCTAGTATCTGTTTGATGCCATTCTTGAAAAATTCAGAAAGCGTCTTAGCCTTTGTGCAATGAGAGTGATCCCCATCTCCATCTCCTCCTTGTGAAGCAGTGTGGTTACTACTTTGGCAGCAATCAAGCCTCTTGCACACCTCACTGGATCCTAACTCGGTTGGATTCAAACTTATATCAGAGCCCGACTTCAGATCACAACACCCACCACCGCGTTTATACATTTGCAGAAGCAACAATCTCCTTTCATACAAGACCCCTACATCTCTCTGCAAATCAGCCTCATCATCACCACTCAAGCAAGGAAACATTAGATGATTCGCAGTCTCAGGAACGATTTTTCGGACTTGGCTAGTAACGAGGTCGAGGAGCCTCCTCCTATCACCAAACCCCAAACGGCTAAAAGAAATCCCAGAATCTCTTTGTCCAACTATTCTCTGTGACTTAGATATCCTGTTACCTGTTCTAGATAACCTCCATGAGACATCCTTATCTACTACATCATGAGCAAAGCTCTTACTATACGACAACCTTCCTCCATTTCTTTGATGCCGAGGTTCAACCTCAAGCAAAAGCACATTACAATTCCTATCAATCGATTTCAGCAAACCAGGATAAACATAATCAACTCCATGCTCCCTCCCATGTAAAAAGAACGCTGGAGCTCCTTCATAATCACACAGAATCTCAAACACAGGCGCCCACAAAATAGGACCCTCCTCAAGCCCCAAAGGGCCTACCTCCTGCGGTATGATCCGGCATCCGACAACCGAACAAAATCCAGGCATAACATAGACTACATTACCAAGCTCAGGATTCTGGTGAACCCAAATCCCAATCAATGGATGAATCTTCACCAAGAAATGGCATAAAGCCTTGTAAGACCTAACCCCCTTTCTCCATTCAATCAGGTTAGTAGGTGGGACTATCCCCAGTTTATCACATTGTACAAACCACACCTTATCAGAGGCCACAACACAATGCAGATCTCTACAGCTTAGACCAAGACTACACACATCCCTCGGAGAAAGGGACCTCGTTATTACAGAAAATATATCATCAGGTAAAGAGAATAGCAAGCTTGATTCACACTTATCAGATTCAGACAACATAATGCACTGTGGACTCTGTTTCTACAGATTCTTCAAATCTTCTTTTTTTTAACAGGTAAATTGAAAAGAATCGATATCACACACTAATCAATCGATCTATATACGTAATACAGACAAATGATGACAAAATTCATAGAACGACTACACAAACAACAAATCGATCCAATGAATTATATATTCTGAGATATTCTAGGGGCATATCAATAATTCATTCAAAGAACATACAGTGAGTAGAGAAACAAATACGGGTCGCCCCGAAATCAAAAGAGAATGCACCGGATTCGTAGAAGCTACACCTACAATTGCATATGGCACGAGGAAACCAATCATAGGGTTTAATTACAGGCTCCAGATGTTATTGACTGTGAGGTAATAAATAGAGGGAATTGGTTGAACAAGAAGATGGGAGTGAAGCAGAGGCATCTACTGAGTAAAAGGGATAGAGAATTTGGGTACTGTTTCGTCAAAAATCAATCATGGTGGATTGATGATGGTGGATTGAACAAGAAAGTAGAAAGAGGGGAAAAAATTGAATCTTGAAACTTGCACAGTAAAGTCGCCGAGAAAAAGAAAATGGAGGGAGGGGGTCCTTTTTTCTCTCTCTTTCTCTCTACCAATCTCTTACATACATTACATTACATTACATTACATTACGTTACATGTATCTCTCTATCTCTTGGAAAAAATGTGAAATTTGAGCCTACCAATATTGAATTTAGGCTGAGCAAACACCTTTGTTTCTCTCACAAGAAGTCCAAGAGTAGTCAATGATGCGTTCACGTGCTCCACCTTCTGTTTTTTCACTAATTATTCTTTTCTTTTATATTTTTTTATGACAAATACAGAAATACAGAGTTGAGAACGTCAATAAGAAATTATAATACGCCTATTAATAAAAAAAATGATGTCTGATTGAGATTTTGAAAATCGAATATTGATTTATTTTGAAATTTTCATGGATAAATTTTATATTAAATTAATATGTTAGAAAGTATTAATTTATATATATAAAAAAAAGGAGACATGAAGAGAAATAACATTATTTAAGAAAATAGAATATACAAAATATGAGTAGGTGGTTTTCAAAACACAAAAATTAACAAAATACATGCATGTATTTGAGACAGGTTATAAGAAAATTTTATTTCTTATGTAAGAAAGAAAAGTAATACTACTCGATTAGTCCTGCAAATATTATTATACTCCTATTTTATTAATTAGGATATCTTATAATTATAATTACGTTTTATTTTTTTTAGTATATGAAACTTACATCAAATAATTAATACGTTTACATAGATTCCACACACACAATTAATATAAAAATTGGTATACATTAAATTATTATAGAGATATAATAAATATACTTTACAATATTATATTTTTTATTTTCTGTGAATAGTAAATATAATAATAATTATGGGACGGAGAGAGTATTTTAAATAATTAAGTAGAATAAAATATACTCCCACTATCTCAAAAATACACACACCTATTTGGTGGCACGGAGTTTAAAAAAATAACTTTTTGTTGTAATGATGTAAGAAAGAGAAGAGGTATTTTTGATAATTAAATAAAATAAAGTGTATGATATACTTGATCTTGACTAGATTGTGTGTAAAAATAATGTGACTTTTTGTGATAGTGTAGAATTATAAGTTTATTGATATTGTGTATTGTTTTCATTTTTAGGGTGTGCAATTATTCTTGAGACGAATGAAAGTGTGCTAGTATTCTTGGGACGGAGAGAGTATGATATAATTCACTTTAATTGAATTATGTATAAAAAGTAGATGACATTTTTTATAATAATAGTATTGTAATGGTGTTGTTATTATGTTGTTTCTAGGGATGGCAATGAGGCGGGACAAGCCATGGTATTTCATTGCCCCTCCCCGCACTCATATACCCCCGCCCCATGCTTGCTAGGTTAGCTATTGAGGACCCATGCCCGGCCCCTATGTGGGCGGGTCCTTCCCGCCCCATCCTTTTTTTTAATTATTTTTTGATAAATTATAATACATTCAAATAGAAAATTTTAAATTAAAATAAAATGAAGTAAATTTAAATTTTAAATTAAATAATTAAACTTTATTTTATTTTAAATTTCTTTTATTACATTATATATTTAATAATATACTCCATCCGTCCGCTTCTAATGTATCCATTTTATTATTTTTGACGTCCGCTTCAAATGTATCAATTTTTCCTATTTAGTAAAAAAGTACATAATATGGCCCACCACTTCCCTCTAATACAACTACCCACTTTACATATAATAATAATACTCCTTAATCCACATGCAAAAAGTAAATGGATACCTTAAAACTGGACGGAGCGAGTATATAATATTGTAATAAAGTATTTTGTAATAGTTATATATAATTACCATATATGATTTATTTTATTTAAATTAAATAAAAAATGTATGTATAATAAATATAATAAATATTTTTTAATAAAAAAGTTTAATATTTTAGTACGGGACGGGGCGGGTCGGTGAGAGGCTAGGACTCAGATCCGAACTGGTACGTGCACAGGGAGGGGCAGACCCGCCCCATTCTCTGTGTGGGGCGGGACAAATCGGGGCGGGCCAAATTGTCATCCCTAGTTGTTTCCATTTACAAGGTGTGCAAGTATTATGAGGGCGGGGGAGTAATTTTTTTTATAAAAAAAATAATAACTTCATATAATGATATAGTGAATACAATTATTATTCACTTATTTCATATAACTCGGTGCTTTCTTCTATCCCTACATATGTGTTGTCCATCTATCATGCTCCTAAATCAGTCCTGAGAGAGATTTCTAAATTATAACGTTAGTTTTTTTAGGAGAGGGGAGAGGAGTGAGAGTATCAAGAAAGTCTCTTGGATTAAATGGCATGTTTTGTATTATCCTAAAGCTTTGGGGGGCTTGGGGTTAAGGATTTAGAGTCTTTCAATTGTACTTTATTGGGTAAAGCTGAGGGCTAGACTTTTACCATCTAGGTGGAGAGTTCTGGGAGGAATGGATTCATACAAAATTCTGTTGGGAAGGGGTTTTAAAACTTCAAGGTGGTGGGGGAGATTATAAAAGCTGTTGGGGGTATTCAGGGAGGATAGTTTTTTTCTAGGCTTGTTAGAGTGTTAGGAGACGGGAGAAGCATTTCTTTTTGGGATGATATTTGGACAGGAAAATGCCTCAAAAATATATTCTTTAATCTTTATTGTCTTAATTTAGATAAAGAGGCTAGTATCTCGGAGATGGGGGAGTGGGTTGAGGGAGTATAGATTTAGAGGCGGAGATGGAGTCGAGAGCTTCGTGATAATGAGATAAATATGCTTCAAGACATGCTTTTGGTTATTAACTTGTATTCTCTTAAACTAGGTAAAGCGGATTTTTGGCAACGGGGAACAGAGGAAGGTGGCAAATACACAATAAGAAGAGCATATGAGACACTATGAATGCAACAAATTGGCCCCGAAGTAAAGGAAAAAGAGCAGCACTTCAGTCTAGTGTGGAACAAAATTGCTTTGCCTAAAGTTCGAGTTCTCACTTGAAGAGTCTTGTGGGAACGTCTTTCGACTTACACAAACCATCAAAGGAGAAAGATTATGGCGGAAGATGCAAATGTTAAGTGTTGTTTATGCAAAACAACTCCGGAATCAGTTTGCCATGTCTTTTTCGAATGTGAGTATTTCCAACGTTTCTAGATGAAGTGCATTAAGTGGCTGGATGTGAATATAGTGTTATCCACTAATCCCTCTATAAACTTACTTCATTTTAGTAGGCTTATTAGAAGGAGAAAAGGAAATGGATTTTTGGTTTGTCTTTAGGAATGCGTAGTGTGGTAGATATGGAAAACCAAAAATTCGATTATTTTTTGTAATGATAAATTTGAGTCTGGAAAATTATTGGAAGAGTTTAAATTACGTCTTTGAAGTTGGATTCTTAGGAGACACTCAAAAAACTTATCAATCTTTTATGAAGACTAGAGGCGTTCTCAGATATTCATCTTATAGCTGTCGGGGATAGAAGATTGAATATAAATGCTGATGTTTGTATTTAAAAGTTGTTCTACTTTCTTAGATGAGATTGATGATTCTATTTTTTGTCATTTTGGATAATTCTCTTGTTCTTTTCATTAATAAATTGTTTTTTACTGATTAAAAAAAGAAAAAAGAAAAACTTACTTCTTTTATTTATTTATTTATTTTATTTTATTTACCTGCAGCAAAAAAATTAGGAAAGGGGAATGAAAAGAAAGACTAGCCCGATTTTCAAAGAAAATGTAACAATGAGTTTAACGAGGGAGAAGGATTTGTTGTATTTTGAGGAGGGTGTGCCTGAATATTAAAATAAGTGCGTTGCCTTAATTTATAAATATTTTATATATTTATTATATTCATTTTGATATAAGTCAAATTATTCTCATCGATTTAAAATTTTAATTAATATGCGATTAAGATCAAATTTACTCAAATACATAATTTTAAGTGCATCGCTCATGGATAGTAGAATGAATACTATAGAAAAATGATATATGAGTAAAAAAGAAATTAATATTTTAAGATTTTTTTTAAAAAAATAATAGAAAGAAATTAATATTTTAAGAATTTGTTAAAAAAAATAAAAAATAAACCTACTTCGTCAAAATATTCCTCCTATAAAACAACTTTTCAAATTCACGAATGGATAGCGTATATAACATGTTACATGTCCAAAGTAAGATTTAAAAAGAATGAGCAAACGAAGATAGAGTATAAAAGACACTTTAAAAAATATTATATTCATCCCACAAAATCTTTTAGGTTGTGTTTGGATGGAATAATTTGAGGAGTGATTTATAAATCATTCTCTCAAAATCCTCCTTCATGTTTGGATAATATTTGAAATCAATGGATTTATAAATTCAAGATTTTAAATTAATGGATTTCAAATCATGGATTTGATTTTGAATTTTTTAGTTGTTTTTGAATGGATTTCAAATCCTCACTGAAACCGTATCATTTGAAATTCTTCCATTATTGTGTACGCCAATTGATACATTAATATATAAAAATAAAATATAAAATTAATATATTAATTAATATATATATATATTATATTTTAAACTCTACCACCCAGTCTATCCCCACCCACCCCCTGTCACCCACCTCCCAAAAAAGATATTTTTATAAAATTTTAATATTTTATAAAATTTTAGATTTTAATATTTAAATAATAAAAATATTACCATCCTATCCCTACCCCTACCCTACCCACCCCCCTCCACCCCCACCACCCCAAAAAATATTTTTTTTATAAAATTTTAAATTTTAATATTTAAATAATAAAAATATTACCACACAACCCAACCCCTCCACCCCCACCCCACCCCACCCCACCCCACCCAAAAAGAAAAATTAAATAAAATTTTAAATTTTATTTTTTAAATATTAAAATCTAAATTTTTTTTAAAAAAATTTTATGGGTGGGGAGGGGGTGGGTGGATGAATAGAGTGGTAGGATTGGGTGGTAATATTTTTATTATTTAAATATTAAAATCTAAAGTTTTATATATAAAAAAATTAGGGTGGGGGTTGGTGTTGGTTGGGGGTGGGTAGGGGGTAGGGGTAGGGGTAGGGATGAGTGGTAATATTTATTCAAATATTAAAAATTTAAAATTTTATAAAAAAATTTTTTTTGGGGGATGGGGGTGGTGGGGTGAGTAGGAGGTAGGTTGGGTGGTAGAGTTCCTTCTAAAAAATATTTTTAATAAATTTTAGATTTTAAGATTTAATATAATAAAATTTTATTATTTTTATTTATCATATATAAAATTCTATTTTAAAAATAATTTTTGAATAATGAATTTGAAATCCTTTTAAAGATCCATAATTTATCCAAACAGTAGAATTCAAATGAATTGATTTAAAATTCAAGGAATTTAAAATCCACTTATTTTCAAATCCATTGGATTTGAAATGACTCAATCCAAACAAAACCTTAGGTTTTTTTATTTGTTTGTCTCATATCTCAAAAGTTAGTTTAAATTCAAATTTATCATTCATTTTGCACACACATCATTACTTTATACTCCCTCTATACTGAAGTAATATTACATTAAAAATATAATGGCAAAAACTCCTGTGCACCCGAGCGCACGGACCACATTCCGTGCGCCTTTAGAATTTTGTGTTAAATTTTAATATACCCTTTAGTATACAGATGTGTACCCTTTATTTTCTAAAGAAAATTATTGTGTGTAACTGAGCGCATGAACAACACTCCGTGCGCCTTTAGAATTTTGTGTTAAAGTGTATCCTTTATTTTTTAAAGGAAAAAATATTAATGAAAATGTATACCCTTTAGAACAAAATGGTTTACCTTTTATTAATTAAAGTGTATATCATTTAGATCAAAGCAATATACCCTTACCCATAATACTAAATTTCTAAAGATGCACGGAATGTGTTCCGTGCGCCGGAAGCACGCAAGCCTCACTCAAATATAATATTTTAATATGTGGTGTGATGTGAGAAATACTATTTATACTATCCATTGAGTAGTTACATTTGCACATCATTGTTTTATACTCCTTCAGTTAATACTTATGTTTACTTTTTGTAATAATATTATACTCTATCCGTCTTAAAGTAATAATTATTTTTATATTTTGTAATAATATTTATACTCCATCTACCTTAGAGTAATAGTTACGTTTACCTTTTTCATGTTATTTAAGAAATTTTTTTTTATTAATTTTATTGACTTTAAAAAATATTATAGTATTTTTTTAATAATAAAAAATTACTATAAAAATAAGTAATAAATTTGAAATTAAAATAACTTTTTAAATTGTTGGACAGAACAATGTACCTTTTTTCATGTATTGTGTGTCCATTTATCTATATTATAATTTATAAATTGTATTATTTTTATTTTTTTCTAAAGCTTATTAGTAGCCCGTTTAGCACAAGGTCCGTTATTAATAACCCGTTTAGCACAAGGTCCGATATGGTTATAGTTAGATCTGTTTAGCTCTTGACCACAGGCCAGGTCCATAGAGCTAGGGCCGGTCCGTTTTAAGTAACATCTCTATATACAAGGTAGATAAATAGAAAAGCGTTGTATTAGTTCAACTAAGAAACTTTCACAGACTAGTTGATTCGAGTCATGTTGACTCTGGTGAGGGAGGGATTACACATCCAGTCCACAATCGTGTGTATGTCAATCTAACTTGACTCGATTTGAAATCGAGAGGATATCCACAAGCATTTTCTGCTCATCTACTTCACCATCCCAATACATTCAAGATGTCTAATTTGAGCTATAGCTCTCAGCCACAACCTGCCTATGGAACCTGTCAGACGGATAGGTTAGTGCAAAGAGTAATGTTAAAGATTTCATAGAAGATTGTCATAGAAAGAACCAACAACTTTAGTGAACTACAACAAAATCGGCCCCATTTTGATACTAGACAGATTTGTACTTAAAGATAAGGCAAATTATGTTCAAGGTAAGAAGAAAGAACAGTCATAGCCACAATAATCAATTATGTGTTCATTGAATTTGATTTTGATAGTAGATACTAGCCAAATTGTGTTCAAAGTTCAAACTTGCACTATTTGTGTCAATGGATTAGTTCCATCTAAAACTTAGAGATAAGGGATGTACATGTAAATGTGCCAATATCAAATTTTTGGTACATGAAGCTGAGATCTGATAGCTATACATCTGAACAGACTTAGATAAATAGTATAAATTCAATTTTGCTATCTATTTTTCCAATTGGATTTTTTATGCTCCCAATTTTTGGGGCATGCCAACATCGATCACTGTTTATTGAATGCTAAACTCAATTCTTGTTCAATGCTCTAATTAATATTAAAGCAACAACATTATTTAACCAAATAATTTCAAAGAGTGAGATGCCTATAGCAGCTCATAGTTGTAGAGCTACATGAACCAGCAAAACATCAACACCACCATATCCAAAGTTAAAACATACTGTGAATCAATTGATCAATAGCTAATCAACAACAAGCAAGACTTAAATTGAGTGATCTACCAAAAAAAAAAATTTGAAATGAAAGAATTTCAAATCAAGTCAACCTCAGGGGTTTCAAACCCTAACCAATGGATTAACAGAAATCCCACCAGCAATGTCACATTCAATATATGAATCATAAGATCCCTGCAAAAGAAAGTAAAAAGAGGTGATTCATGGAAATAATTATGGCATATACCCTTCCTCTTCGAGATTCTTATTCAAATTTACACTTTCTGACGATTTTGGCGAGAAAAATCACAACAGACAAGATTTTCGAGTAACGAAACAAGATCCGTGGACAGATCCACACCATTAATGGAGAAAACCATCCTGAGAGAGGATCGGAAACCATCGGTATGGGCGGCATTGGTAAGGGTTAGAAAGGGTTTATTCAACAGCTCGACGCCTTACCAACGAAGCCCTAACCGAAAGATTCCGACGACTCATAAATCGCTTTAGACCGCCGTCGCCGATTATTAGAACGGCGGAACAAGAGAGAGGATTTTGTGATACGCAATTGGTGACTAGCGTCGGCTTTATATTGAAGCCAAACCCTAAAAACCTTACATTTATTACTATAATTTTATTTTATTTTATTTAGAATTTTATAGATTAAAGCATGTTGAATTAGGTTTACATGTACTCCCTCCCCACCCTACACATGGATTTAAAAAAAAAATTGTCAATTTTATTAACTTTTAATATAATGTAGTATTTTTAGGTGATAAATAAATAAATTAATTATAAAGTATGTTATGTATGTTAAATAGAGCAATAAATTTATAATTAAAATGTACTTTTAGGATGAGAATTGATGTGATATATATATATATATATATTTTATGATAAATATAGTGCGGAACGAAATGTTTTGGGAAGGGAGTTTTTTTTTTTTTTCAATTAAAGAATCATTATGTCCTTAAATAGATAAACTAGTTAATAAAAAGAAAGACCTATGAAGATAAGATCTATTATTAGTATTCATTATCAATTTTTAATTAAAAAAAACTAACTAATAGATCTACCTAATTTAATACTTTAATTTCAAATTTATTATTACATTTTTAACACACCTAACATACATTTATCACATAGTAAACATGACAATGAATGTGGACTGAAGGAAATACAATTTTTGAAGTCCTCTTGCATTTTTCTTTTTGATAGATGAAATTTAAGCAAAACAATTAATTTATCTTCATAAAACTTATACACAAAACTAATATATTATCACTATACATTAAAAAATGATTATTCCATAAGTAAATGATACTTCGTCTTCGATTTATCATGGCTGAAATTGATTATTCCCTCCATCCGCTTTTAAGGGTTTAATTTCCTTCTAATAAGTTTGAACCCTTAAAAGCGATGGAGAGGGTATTTCTTTTCCTATGGTGTTGAAATTGTAATTCTGTCCTTGTAACCAAACAAAGCTGAGTCGAAGAACATCAATGAATCCGCCTCCTTTTCTTTTTTTGGACGTTGGCAAAATAGGAATTTCGTCATTCTAGGACGATGGTTGCAAATTCTCAGCCCAAATCCGAGGTACACGACAGAGTGGAAATAACACGGGCCCAAAACAGTGTTGAATTGATGGGCCAGCCCAAAACACAATGTGCGAAAAGATAAGAAAGGAGCAGTTTCAGTTTCATCCATGGAAGATAGAGAAGGATGTTTGAACACATAACAGCCAGTGAAATTGCAGGTTACACCGTCGGAGCTCTGCTCCTCTCCGCCACCATCTCCGCCCCTAAAATCGATTCTTTCATCTCCGCTTCCCAGCGCAGGTACCAAACAATTTCAATAATTCATCACAAATAAAATCTGATTACATATTTGTTGGATTTGGTGTTAGTTCATTGGGGATGTGCAAGAGATGCGGGGGAGTTAAGCTGATTGCCTGCTCCAAGTGCAGAGGATCTGGCCTGATTAAAAAGGGAGGTCCATTCAGTTTACTTCCCATGGTGGATGACAAAAGTCGCACTTTTGGGATCAATTCTAAACACGCTTCTTCTCCCTGCACTAATTGTCGGGCCAGGGGGGGTTTTCCATGCCCAGAATGCAAAGCTTAATGCTTCAAACACTCAAATTACTAAATATCTTTTAATGTATGTTTTTGGATAATCGTGTAATTTTATGCACTAAATTGAATTATGAATAAATTGAATTATGGTCGCGATTTACGACCAAAGACTTTCCGACCACGCCCAACCGATTGCTTACGTCAACTATCTCTTCCATTTCCACGCCCCCGATCGCCGCCGCTTCTGATTTGAGTTCAGTTCGCAAGCGAAGTGGAAGGGGCGAGAGTCGGTGGATTTTATAGAAGAAAAGTGAGCCCTAGCCCATAGCCTTGTTCATATCGTCGGGAATCTTAAGAGAGCCCATACACTATTGGACATTTTCAGAGCCCAAATGATTAAAGCCCAACTTTTGGATTTTTATTCTACATGTTAAAAGCCCATTTTATGAATGTTGTGGGTTAAATATTTTTTGGGCCTTTTTAAGCGACGAAAGCCCATTCTTGAATTGGTATATTCATTTGAGTTCATTTAATGGGAATTTAAAGCCTGTGAGTCTCTGGATTTATGAAAGAAAAGATAGCCCTAACCCCTATTTCATATTTATAATTAATAATACAAAAAAGGTTTACATTAAGTTAATTATATTTTATGAATTTTAAAAGTGGTTTACATTTCATATGAAGGGTAAGGGGTTCTTGCAGGTTGCAGCAGAGTCTGATATCCCAACCACATTCAAAGGTAAAAGGTTATTGCTTTTAAGTGTTCACTGTTCATCTAAAAATTTAATTTTAAAGGGAGTTGAATCGTTTAATACTTAACCAGGTTACACTCTAACATTCATTTAGATCCTCTCCATTGGTGGGACTGGTTGAATTAAGATATCTTGCTCTTACTTGCAATGGAGAGGTTCCTTCTCCCATATCCAACCTTGGAGAATTCCAATACTTGATTGTTCGCTAATTGAAATCAAATTTATAAATTCAAGATTTTAATTCAATTGATTTTATTTTGAATTTTTTTTAGTTGTTTATGAATGGATTTTAAATCCTTACTCAAAGCGTGCCATTTGAAATCCTTCCGTTGTTGTGTAATTGATTATATTAATATATATAAATAGTATAAAAAATAATATATATATATATATATATATATATATATATATATATATATTTATTTATTTATATATATTTTAAATTCTACCATCCAGCGTACCCCCTATCCACTCCCACCCCAACCCTCCCACAAATTTTTTTAATAAAATTTTAAATTTTTAATATTTCAATAATAAAAATATTACCACTCAGCTCTAATACCCCTACCCACCCCCCACCCCAAAAAAAATTTTTTAATAAAATTTTAGATTTAAATATTTAAATAATAAAAATATTACCATCCAACCTACTCCCTACCCACCCCCTCCAACCACCCCTCAAATTTTTTTTATAAAATTTTAGATTTTAATATTTAAATAATAAAATTATTACCACTCAACCCTATCTCCCTCAACACCCCCACCCCACCCAAAAAAAAATTAAAATAAAATTTTAGATTTAAAAATATTAAAATCTAATTTATTTAAAAAAATTGGTGGGTGGGGAGTGGTGAGTGGGGGTTGGGTGGGTGGTAGAATTGGGCGGTAATATTTTTATTATTTAAATTTTAAATCTAAAGTTTTATATAAAAAAAATTGGGGTGGGGTAGTGTTGGGTGGGAGTGGGAGTGGGGTGGGTAGGGAGTGGGTTGTAATATTTTATTATTCAAATATTAAAAATCTAAAATTTTATAAAAATATTTTTTTTGGGTGGGGGTGGAAAGGGGGTGGGTAGGGGTAGGTTGGGTGGTAGGTTCCCTCCCAAAAAAAATATTTTTAATGAATTTTTAGATTTTAAAATTTAATATAATAAAATTTTATTATTTTTATTTATCATATATAAAATTCTATTTTAAAAATAATTTTTGAATTATAGATTTGAAATCCTTTCAAAGATCCATAATTTATCCCAATAGCAGAATTCAAATGAATTGATTTAAAATCCAAGGAATTTAAAATCCACTCATTTTCAAATCCATTGAATTTGAAATGACTACATCCAAACACAACCTAAAGGAATTATGTCTTCTTATGTGTAATGAATGTGTAAACTTCCTTATATTTAATAATTTTTTTAAAATTCATAAAATATAATTAACTTAGCGTAAACCTTTTTTCTATTATTAAGATAAATAAGGAATAGGAGTCCTATTATTTTAGATTAATATAGATATGATAGTGTTCAAAAGATCTAGAACTCTCTATTTAGAAGGTTGTGATACTCTACACGTCACTACCTATACTATATAGCATTATGCCCATTGTTTAATCATATTTAGCGAAATAATTAAGTAAAAATTAATGACGTTTAGTGATTTAATTCTCCACGCCATCAGATGACTCATAGTTTCCAATCTCTTTACATCATTTTATTATTATATCTTCCATTACTAACTTGGAAATATCACGAAGCTTCTAAATGCTTCCCGGAAAGAAATTATTATTCTCAAAGATTTTCTTAGAACGAAAGAAAATTCTTGCACAGATTATATATTTATTTATCTATATATTAGCAAATAAATTTTAACAGGCATATTAGTCATGAGATAGTATGTACTTATTGAATGTTCATTTCCTCAAATCTCTCCCTCATATTTGGATAACACTTAAAATCAATGGATTTATAAATAAAAAATTTTAAATTAATAAATTTCAAATCATGGATTTGATTTTGAATTTTTTAGTTATTTTTTAATGAATTTCAAATCCTTACTGAAACCATTTCATTTGAAATCCTTATGTTATTATGTAATTGATATATTAATATATATAAAAATAATGTATAAAATTAACAAATTAATATATATATATATATATATATATATATATATATATATATATTTATGTTTTAAACTTTATCACCCAACCTACCCCTACCCACCCCACCCAAACCCCCCACCCCCCTGGCCACCCACCCCCCTTCCACTCCCACCCCCAAAATAATTTTTTTTAATAAATTTTTAAATTTTTAATATTTGAATAATAAAAATATTGTCACTCAGCCCTACCCCCACCCCTCCCCCTTAATATAATAAAATTTTATTATTTTTATTTATCATATATAAAATTCTATTTTAAAAATAATTTTTGAATTATGAATTTGAAATCTTTTCAAAGATCCATAATTAATCCAAATAGTGAAATTCAAATGAATTGATTTAAAATCCAACGAATTTAAAATTCACTCATTTTCAAATTCCTTAGATTTGAAATGTCTCAATCCAAACATAACATTAATGTTCTCATCCTCTCACGTTAAATTTCACATGTTTCGTTTTCATTTTTTACATACATCAAATTTCACCAAAAAATAAAATTAAATAAATCACATCAAGCTCCAACTTTAAAGGTAAATTACTAAATCTTATTATAAATTTACAATTTTCACCTAATACACATAATATATTTATTCTTTATCTAAAAAACTATATTATCCTAATAAAATTAATTTAAAAATAATTTTCTTAAACTCCATCGTTAAAATAACATGCAAACATTATAAGTCGGAGGAAAATATAAAATAAGGCGTAAATAAATGTAACAACTCCCCTGTACATGATTCGAGGGAAGAGAGTATTTCTTTTGTTTTGATACTTCACCCAACAAAAACCATCGAATCAGTATGTTGACTTGGTCAATTTATATTTTCATACATTCGGTCAAAATTCTTTTGAAGGTCTAAACCTTGATACTAAAGATGATTATTTATTTAGGCCCTTCTATGTTTGTGATCTTTGATTCATCGTTAGCAACTCATTTAATCCAAAAGTTTAAGCAGATAGAAAAGAGTGGAATTTTTTTTTCATAAATGAGTGGTAGAATCTCTGCTAGGTTTTAGGCCCTTAGCTCAAATACTATATTTTACGACCACTTAATTTAAAAATTTAAGCTTATAAAAAGGGAAATCGTTCAATATTTAATCAAAACATTCCGACAGTTATGTTTCTACCATTCAAGACATTGATTTTTTTTAAAGAACATCCATCA
Source organism: Pogostemon cablin (assembly GCA_023678885.1). NCBI lineage: Eukaryota > Viridiplantae > Streptophyta > Magnoliopsida > Lamiales > Lamiaceae > Pogostemon > Pogostemon cablin. Next base: position 24,528,476 of record CM043001.1, on the reverse strand, counting down.
TTAGATTTTTCCAATTCAAGCACACTTCCAAACTTACCATGTATCCCACATATCAATGTTTTTTCAACGGATCATCCATCATTAGATTTTTCCATCAAGCACGTTTAATTTTGGAGCATTTATATATATCAACCATTTCTTTTAATACATCTTAAAAATATGCTACATGAGAAAGTCGTATCATGCATTTTGCTATTGCAGGATATTTTATTACTTTATTATTATGTAATAATAATAATAATAATAATATGAGTAAGTATTTCCTCAACTCACGCAACTAGCAGTCTAGCAAGATTCATAGAAACAGTCCCAAACAGTGAGATCATGGAAAAGAGGAATATTAATTAATGTTGTTTAATTATATGGGATATGTACGGCCGCCAAGATTTGTGAACACACGTAGGGACACCATTGGTGGAGAATCCTCCCGACACAAGATGCTGGAACACCTGTCACACGATGTAAGGAAGAACCGGTGATTTGTAATAAAGAACAAAGATTTAGGCTACTTAGCCAGGATTAGTGCTAATGACATCACCTTAATTAATTAAACCACTCTCCCTAGTCCCTAATCACTTCAGATCAAGATTTTAACCCCCCCCTTCTCCCTATTTATAGAGAGGAGAGAGAGAGAGGGTAGTGTCACAACACTGGAGACAAGAAATTATCAACCAATTAGAAAAAATGGGAAGAAGTAATTATCAAGGTGAGCAAGAATGGAGAAAAGGGCCATGGACTCCACAAGAAGACAAGCTTCTTGTTCACTACATTAGCATCAATGGTGAAGGGAGATGGAGCTTTGTATCAAAATGTACAGGTATACATATACTATACGTATATGCAATCAATATACTGTCTAAGTGGGACAGGGCAGCATTAGACTAGTACTATGGCTAGGTTGTATGATGTGTGTGAATTAATGATGTGTGTCAGTGTGTGTAGTAATGTTTGGTTGATAATGGTGGGACAGGTTTGAAGAGGAGTGGTAAGAGCTGCAGACTTAGGTGGGTGAATTATTTGAGGCCTGGCCTCAAGAAAGGCCATTTAACACCTCAAGAACAAGCAATTATCATTGAACTTCATGCTTTGTGGGGTAACAAGTAAGATTTTTTATATTTAAGTTTTCAACTTGCTACCTTTTACTATTTGGATGCACCCCCAACATGATTGCTAGCTATTATACCCATTTATTGTCTGAATTATGAATATTCAAGAAAATTAATAATAGCGTGAATTGTCTGCTCTAACCAACGTGTTATATGATTCAGTTCACACACACACATTGTCTTAAATCATTACAACAGTACTGTCTGTCACTTAATTTTTATTAAATTGAGTATAGTTTTATTAAAATTTTATATCATGAGAAAGAAATTATTCACACAACAAAATTTGGCAATAAACTAAATAGAAGTAATGAGTTACAAAACCCCATTTTGTTTATTTTTTTTATTCCTAGTGGGATGTTATAAAATACTCTCTCCGTTTCGAGTTTACGTTTGTTTTTACTTTTTTACGTAGATTAAGAGATATAATATTCTAATATGTAGTGATCAGGTGAGTTAAATACTCCATATTTGAAGTGAAGTGAGTAGTTGTAATACTATTGTGTGTGGACCCTACATGTAATAATTAATTATTTTATGTGGGCTAACCTGACAAAAAATTAAATGTAAATACAAAGCAAAATAGAAAACGTAAACTTTAATGTGGAACGAAGGGAGCATGCTCAATTTTACTAATATAACCTTGGATCAGTTTGTGATTCCATAAAAATAAATGACCCAATTGTAGATATTCATAACTCAGTTGCACACAAATTTATGACTCGGTTGACATGTTTATGAGTCGGTTATAAAAATGATATTTTTGTATTAAAAATTTAACACTAAATATAAGGTATTAAAAGAACTTGTAAAATCTATTACTATTCTCTGTTCTTACATGTATTACTTTGGTCCTTTCATGTAGATGGTCCACCATAGCAAGATACTTACCAGGAAGAACAGATAATGAGATTAAAAACTACTGGAGAACCCATTTCAAGATAAGGAAGCCATGTCAAATAAAGCAAGAAAAAAAGAAATTTGTCAAGAAACAGCAACAATCAGACTCTGATCACACCAATAACATTAGTAATGAATATGAGCCCTCTGAATTAGCAGCAGATGATCATGATCAAATCATTAAGAATGTGGGAGAAATTGGAAATCATGATCAAGAAATGATGTTTAATCAAGAATATTATTCAACTGCTAACTCTGATTTCAACATTCCATTTGATTGCTACTTGTGGGGTGGTCTATGGAACTTGGATGATCAAACCCAATTGCCCATCAAAGTAGATGATAATAATTACAGCAATTCTTTTCATGGAGATTATAGTAATCTGGATAACACATTTATGTTCTAAGGATATTGTTACATTGCATTACACTTTCTAATTTTATTTGAAAGAAATGTATTATTTTCACTCCATTGTTGTAACTCTTGTTGATTGATATTACTAGTTTGAAATATATATATATATATATATATATATATATATATATATATATATATATATATATATATATATATATATGCGCAAAATAAAGCATTCGAGTTAATTTTCAATATCAATTTTTTATTAAAAGCATTATTACTTTTCTTTTAGAATGTTATTATATTTTATTTATACTAAAATAGTTTACAACAACGTTATTATATTTCAGTATCACTTTACATTATAATGATTATCACCTCACACAAGTCTTTTGTTTTATTACTTTTCATTATCTGGATATCATATAATTGTAGGAAATAAATTCACAAATCTTAATACTTGAGACCCTATCATGATAAACTGGGATCTAAATTGTAAAGTGGAAGCATACCTAATCCATTTAGTTGTCCAGGCAGAACACAAACTCATCAATCTAGCGGTATTATGGTTTTTATCAACTAAACATTCTTATTCCTTTATGGGGACCATCGTAATTCCTTCCGATGGGGAGAAGAGTGAATTATATGCGGCTTAATATATTGGGATTCATAACCAAGTGTAAATATATACTACCCAACCAGACCACCCATAATCACCTGGTCATGGTAAGGTAGTATTGGGTTAATTAGATCACTTAATTAAATTCATAAAATAATTGCATAATAATATATTGTCCATAATTAAATTATATTGAAAATAAATAGTATTTCCTAACAATAATTTTATTATAGTAATTATCATTTTTATTTGTTTCGCACGAGTTTTTTATTTTTCATATCATTTTTATCCGTTTCATACAAGTTTTTTGCAGTTTCAATTTTATTTGATAGAAAATTATATTCTTTCTTTTTAATTACCTAGGGTTATGCATGATAATTGGATATTTCCGAAACCGAATCGAAAAAGTTTTAAATCAAAAAAAATCGTTAACTATTTGACATTCCCGAACCGAACCAAAATCAAAATATTTTTATGGTATGAACTTGGATATCGTCTGATAAACAATACCAAAACCCGAACCGATCATGAAACCGTATCGAACCAAAAAACCGAATACAAATATACATTAAAATAAAATTCTATACCCTATTAAAGCTGAATAATGAAAAATAAGCATTATATTCTACTTAACTTAATTCTTCCTATTAAAATAATATTTATATTTTTTTTAATAATTTATACTCCATATTATAAAAATTAATCATCATTCACTTTAGATATTAAAATAATATTAATTATTCAATTTTTATTTTATAAATACATAAATTCTTATTTTTATAAATTTATTTTCTTTAATTATATAATTTGATAGGATTAGTATATTAAATAATTGTTTGAATATAGTATTAGCTATAAAACTCTTAAATAAATTTTAAAATATATTTATATTTAATATTTAATTTATTTAAAATATGCTTATAAAATCAATAAATCACTAATTATAAATCAACATTTATATCTTATTTTAAAAATAAACATTAAAAAAATTAAACATTTTTGTAAATGAATTTTTTTGATAAATTCGTTATACTAAATCGCACCGATCCGAACCATACCGATCCAAATACAATCAAAAATCTGTTCCGAATCGTACTGAATTATAAGAAAATCGTACCGTTACCGAATCGAAATTAGGGATGACATTAAATTTTTTATTTATAAAAATCTGTACCATGTCCTATACCGAACACCCCTATAATTACCCAATGTTGTTCTCACACACGTCTTTAAAACAATTAGACAATTTTTTTTTAAAATGAAATGTATCTATTTATTATCAGAGTTTGAAATATACTAGTATGTTTTAGAAAATGAAACCATTAAACAAAAAAGAATTGTAGGGTATGAAATATGTATTTGCGAGATAAATATTAGGACTGGTATGCCTATAAATCATAATTGGTTCCACCCTAAAATTATCCCAAAATTTGACAAATGTTTGTTAGGTATTTATATATATATATATATATATATATATATATATATATATATATATATATATATATATATATATATATATATATATATATATATATATATATATATATATACTAATTGCGAATACGCTGCTATAAATAATTTTTTAAAAGTATGATGTGTCGCGACGTGGTTAATCATTGTATTTTTATATTTTTTTATTTTAATATTATATACATAATTTTTCTATTTTTATATTTTATTATTATATATTAAAATTTATTATTATATCACTATTTTATATCTCCAAAATATTTATTCTTATCTACAAAATATCTGATAAGTCTTTATTCAATTAATATTATTTAGTTTAATTATTTCAAGATAATAATTATCTAAATATTATAATATATTGAATAAAAAATAGATCCACCATTTAAAAAATTAAATTACACTCCTTTTATTTTATTATAAGACAATATTTAAAAATTATTACTCTAAAAAATTTTATGTAATTACCATAAAACTTCAACTAAAAAATAATATTTATAAAAATTTTAATTTAACATAAATATTTGGTTTTTTAATATATCTAAAATAAAAAATAATAAATATACGCGGGCATAAAAAAATAATTATATAAATTATTAATTTAATTAAAGTACTTAATTAACATAAATATTTTGTTTATAATAATAATAAAATATATTAAACTAATTTATTTATTAATTTAAAATAAAGTATACTAATTAATCCATGTAATACACGGGAGAAAAAAAACTAGTATATATATATATATATATATATATATATATATATATATATATATATATATATATATAATGAGATAAATATTAGGACCGGTATACCTATAAATCATAATTGGTTCCACCCTAAAATTATCCCAAAATTTGACAAATGTTTGTTAGGGCTTAAAAAAAAAGAAAAAAAAAAAAAAATATATATATATATATATATATATATATATTATAATAGACATAAGAATTGAGAGTTAAATTTTGAAAAATAAAAGAATTTGACAAAAACCTCTTAATATAGCAAAATATTTTTAGAGTTAAAACATATTTTATGGAAAAATAGACATAAAGGAAAATAAAATAAAAGTTATATAGAGAGATTCTGACATATAAGATATATTTAAAAAAGAATTAAAAAAAAACCTTTTATATAAGAGTTGATATCCAATGCATTTGAATGCACACATGCATCTATATCTGTAGAAGTTTTTATTTAATAGTGTATATAGATATATTTTTTTTTATAATTGTATAATTTTTTTACATTCAGTTTTTTATTAAAAAAATTAATAACAATTTTACTAATAATGTGTACATTTTTATTCATTAGTGTATACTTTTATTTATAAGTGTATATGTTTCTGAGAGTTGGTGCATGGTGCACCGATAATTACCCTTTATATAATTGAAAATTTTAGAATTAAAACCATTTTTAAGGGAGGGAAAAAAAATTGAGTTGTATATAGAGTATAGAGAGTTTGAAATAGATAGTTAATTAAATGAAAAAATAAATAAAATAAAAATTTTAGAATATAACTAGCCTTTATATAATTGAAAATTTTAGAATTAAATTGAGTTGTATATAGAGAATAGAGAGTTTGAAATGATTTTTTACATTCAGTTTTTTATTAAAAAATTAATAACAATTTTACAAAAAAAGTGTGTACATTTATATTCATTAGTGTATACTTTTATTCATAAGTGTATATGTTTCTGAAAATTGGTGCATGGTGCACCGATAATTACCCTTTATATAATTGAAAATTTTAGAATTAAAACCATTTTTAAGAGAGGGAAAAAAAATTGAGTTGTATATAGAGTACAGAGAGTTTGAAATAGATAGTTAATTAAATGAAAAAATAAATAAAATAAAAATTTTAGAATATAACTAGCCTTTAAATAATTGAAAATTTTAGAATTAAAACCATTGAGAGGGAAAAAAATTGAGTTGTATATAGAGTATAGAGTTTAAAATGGTTTTTTACATTCAGTTTTTTATTAAAAAATTAATAACAATTTTACTAACAAAGTGTATACATTTTTATTCATTAGTGTATACTTTTATTTATAAGTGTATATGTTTCTGAAAGTTGGTGCATGGTGCACCGATAATTACCCTTTATATAATTGAAAATTTTGAGCATGACTTGGGTGACCCGTGGTCACCCATGACCCTCTCACATGAGGGGGTGGGTCCCACATGTCAGGGGGTGGGCCCCCACCCCCTCATGTGAGAGGGTCATGGGTGACCACGGGTCACCCAAGAATTACCCGAAAATTTTAGGATTAAAACCATTTTTAAGAGAGGGAAAAAAATTGAGTTGTATATAGAGTATAGAGAGTTTGAAATAGATAGTTAATTAAATGAAAATTTAATTAAAATAAAAATGGCCCATGCAGCTCTCGAACCTGCGACCTACGCGTTATTAGCACGACGCTCTAACCAACTGAGCTAATGGGCCAAATGTTATACTCCCTCCGTCCCAAAGATATTGACACACTTTCCTTTTTGAATTGTCCCACAGAAATTGACATATTTCCTTTTTAAGAACATGGGACCCACACAAAAACAATTTATTTATTTACATGGACCCACACACCCATCACACTCACCACTAATACAACTACCCACTACACATTAAATATTATTTCTCTCACTTCACTTTATATTAAATTATTATACTCCTTAATCTCCGTGCCCAAAAAAAATGTGTCAATACTTCCGGGACGGAGGGAGTATATTTAATCTGTATATGAAATAACTGTATTTTAATTATTATATTGAAAAAATAATTTTCATTATCACATATAAAAAGAATTGTCATGATATTTATATCATCTAAGTCTTGAATGATTACCTATTCACGACATAGAAAATATGAACATGAGTAATAATTTGTTATTTAAAAGATAAGCCTATTAATTTAATGAGCAATAATTTATCATTTAAAAAAATAAAATTAATCAATATACAATGCAATAAGTTAACAAAATAATTTTTGATACTAATTCTTGTGGTTAAAGTGAAGATAAACTCCTTCAACTTGTTATATATTTGTTGTCAATAGGTTTTCATTTTTGTTAATTTGGTTTCTTTTGTTTGGAGTGAATAACTCGGTCGGAAACAAGTTAGTAATTACTTCCTCCGTCCCAAAATTTTTTCACACTTTCTTTCATAGACAATTGTTTTTGATGTTTGGGAATTATGGCCTGTTTCTGTTTCCATAATTTAAATATATGGTAATAAGAATATTTATTTCATATTTCCCTTTTGAAAAATAATAATAATAATAATAATAGTTTCAAAATGACTTCGTTTTTGAATGTTGGACAACTAATTTGGCATTAGGTTCGACGCGTAATCATCCGAGCAGCAAGAAGTTGCCCGATAGTTCGAATTGCAAAACCAAATTAAGAAGGTGCAATTTTATACTAAATATTATGCTCCACATGTTAAGATTAATTTGCAATCAAAATAAAGGTATAGACTTCTGCAACAATTAATCCTTTATTAAATGACACACTCATAATTATATTTTCTTTTCTATTTTATGTATTTATAATATTAAAAAAAATTACTCTCTCCGTCCATCAAAGTATCACGGATATTAAGAAAATATTATTTTTTGACTAACTTTATTAACTTTTAGGGATAATTTTATATTTTTAGACAATAAATAAAATGTAAGAATGGATGATATTTTTGAAATAATGTGTAATTTTGAGATTTTAGATTAGAATCATGTTTTCTTTTTTTGGTGAGCAATTATGTGAAATAAATAAATGAAGAAATAGTGAACGATCTTCAGGCGGGCGTATATTTATCTATGTTAAAATTAATATTTTAACCGTGCAATCCCGATACAGAATACTAATTGACACATGAAAGAGAAAAAAAGTTTTATCAAAGTCATTAGGGTTAATTATGTTTTCCTCTATAAGGATAAATGTGTAATTTCATCTTCAAACGCGAGAGTATTTTAGCAGCTAATTTCGTATGTCTGTCAACGGTTGGTCTGGAATTAAAAACGTATGTCAAATCAGAACGACAATTTGGCCAAAAATGTTTAAACTATTTCCATTTAAATGAGAAAGAAATATAGTAGATATTCAATTATACATGTTGGACAAAATAGCAAACTACATTAATTAATTTGGCAAATATACACATTTGGCTGCTTATAACCTAAAATGTTGATGAATTTATATTCGCAACTTCATTACTATTGTCAACACTGTTTGTCCATGATATTCCCCAACCACCCCCCCCCCCCCCCCCTCCCCCCATTTAAAAAAAAACAAGTAAAAGATGTGAATTTAAGAAGTAAAGAATAAATCATAAACCATATATATATATATAAATAAAAGATCACAATTGTGCATAGCGCCTTCATAAGTGTGCACCCAAAGTTATCATTTAATTATTTCCTATTTTCAAGAGTATTTTGTCTAATGGGTGGTTACTCTAATTATGAAAAAAATAAGACTCAGATATTTCTTAAAGGTAGCATTCAACAATTTAAACAGTGCTGTTTTTCAAAATAAAACAGCGGTATTTAATTTCATGCTAATATCTCTGCGAACCCTAAACTACATCGGTGCTATCAAATACTCTCTCCATCCGCCCCAAAGAATCTTATTTTTCTATTTTGGACGTCCAAATTCAAGGGTTTCATTTCATTTTTTACACGCATGGGACCCACACATACCCACTAATACAACTAAAATATGAGACTCATACACCCATTAATATAACTACACACTACACATTAAAATAAAAGTAATAATACTCCTTAATTCACGTGTAAATGAATCCCTTTGTAGTTGACAGAGGGAATAAGAGGAATTGAATTCAAAACATTCTTTTTCCATTTTCGTCTTTTTTTTTCCTTTTAATTATTCCAATATGCCCCATCTCATTAAAAAAAAGTTATTTATACTTAACACCAAATATATTTTATCATTTATTTTTACTCTATAAAAAATACAAATACTTGTGTAAACCGAGTTCACGGTGTAAATCTTGTGGTCCCCCTTCCAATCCTATGTAACTTATGTATTGCTAGGATATTTAAATTAAGAGGATCACGAGATTTACAATAATTTATGATGTAAACCCGATTTACAATAAACTAACTCATAAAAAATTATCACAATATTCTAAAAATTAATACTTTTCTTAATCTCCATTGTAAAAACTAGGAAAAGCTCCTGCACACCTGGGGACACGGAACGTGTGAACACAACCCTTCCCCTCCCTATTCTATTTAAACTTATATATTGCTAGAGAGTTTAAATTGTAAAGGGGCAAGGATCTAAATCTGTGTTCCCGAGCGCACAAGAGACTCACTCTAAAAACTACTCCATCTGTCCGTTTCTAAGGTATCCATTTTACTATTTCTGACGTCCGCTTCAAAGGTATTTATTTTTCCTATTTAGTAAAAAAATACACAATGTAGTAGGACCCAGGGTATTAGGCACTCACCTCCCAGCAATTGGGCCGCATCCCTAAAAGCCCAATAAAGACATAAACCTGGTCCAAAGGCCCCCAATTACAGGAAGTATGAGGCATGTCCATTTCACTCCTTCGGGTAGGATGACTTGGCCACTTGCTCCCCCTAGCTAAGAAGCTACGCAGATATCCCCTAAGATATCTGCGTAGGGGATATCCTACATCAAATCCTAAAAATAGTCACGTAAGGCTAATAAATACCCGCACTGTACACATACTTGTGAGGTGATCTAATGATTTATCCGGATACGGATGATGTCAGGTTATACAATATAAATACGGGAATAACCCGTGATAATAACAACAAACATTCACCCCCTGAAAAAAGCACATAACTGCCTGGGGACAACTCTCTCTCTCTTCCACATATTATGTTAGCTTAGTACAGATAACTCCTTAACTATTCATAAACAGCCACATTAATCCACCATTAGTGAGGGATCACATCTGACGAGCTACACATAATATGACTCACCACTTCCCTCTAATACACCTACCTACTTTATATATAATAATAATACTCCTTAATTCACGTGCAAAAAAGTAAATGAATAATATAGAACGGATACGTGCAAAAAATAAATTTATACCTTAGAACCGGACGAAAAAAATATTTCGAAATGGATCACTATTTATTTAAAATTTTAAATTAATTAAAAATCAACAGCTGGAACGAATAGTTGTAGCGCAGAAATTAACGCACGTTCTAAAATACGGTGTACGAATCCCCTAACTTGTTGTAAGAATTGATGACGTCGTACACGGTGCCCTAACTTGGTGTAAGAATTGATGACGTCGTACACGTGAAAGAAAACAGGACGCTGGAGCCAATCAGCAGACGCCAAGCCATCACGGTTTATTAATTGTTTACCCTGCATTTCCCTAAATACACACCCTACCCTATAATAGGCCTTCATTTGGTTTGACTTGTCTCCAATGACAACTCGAACAAACCATTTACTACACAACCAACCACACCATTTTCGCAAAATATAAATACTTCCTCCGTCATAGTGTAAGAGGATCATTTGTTTTTTTCATGTAGATTAAGGAGTATTATTACTCCCTTCGTCCCATTGAAAGATACACGTTTGCTTTTTGCACGTAGATTAAGAGATATAATATTTTAAAGTATAGTGAGGTGAGAGAAATAATAGTTAAATGTAAAGTGGGTATGTGCATTAGTGTGAGTGTGGGGCTATGGAGAGAGAAGTGATTAATTTGTGTGGGTCCCTTTTGCCAAAAAGGAAAATGCACACTTTGTATTGGAACGGACGAAAATGGCAAAACACGTACGTTTCAGTGGGACGGATGGAGTATTTAATGTGTATTGGGTAGTTGTATTAGTAGGAGTGTGAGTCTCATATTTTAATTCTATTAGAGGGGGTGTGGATCCCATATATATAAAAAAGGAAAGATGACTCTTTGGGTGGGACGATCAAAATGGAAAAATGACCCTTTTAAGCTAGTACGGGAGAGTATCTTTGTTTGAGTTTACTTCACTTTACTACCCTCAGTATTTTTTTATTTTTTTATTTAAGTTCAATTTTAATCAGAAAATGAAAACTTAGACCAGAAAATAACACGTACAAGTCACGTAAGTGTAATTTGGAGAACGCATAAGAGTAAAATGACGTGGCGCTTGTAGAAATGAAAAAAATGAAATTCAACCATCAAAATATATGTAATGTTGCACATGCAACTATGTATTAATTATAAAATAAAGAGGGGTAAAAAATTCCCACATTAACATGTTTCCAAAAAATTGTAGTGGGTGAGAATTTTAAAAATCAAAAACGGTATTTTTTACTATTTCTCTTACTAATATTCTTCTAATACATTTTAATTTCAAAATTATTCTCATTTTTTAACACATATAATATATTTTATCATTTATTTATTATCCAAAAATATCAAATTGCCCTAAAAATTAATTATTTAAAAAAATGAATTTTATTAATAGTTATGGAAACAGTAAAATGTAAAATTAAAATCGAGACGAATAGAGTATCTTATTTTGTGAGTTGGTTTCAGCATGGCGGTATTTTTCTACACCCTCCATCCCATGTTCATGTTCACTTTCATTATTTTACGTTGTTTAAGAAAAAATTAATATGGTATATTTAAGTAATAAATAATGTGTCAAGTATTTTGTTTGTATTAAAAAGTGATGGACAAATATGTGGTTTTCTTTTACAGGAATAAACCTTATTATAGGATGCATGCATAAGAAAATAATGAATTTAATCTTATGACGGAAGTATAAATTAATTGTCATAAAATGCCATCACAATAGTATACCAGTTATAGAGTTGTAGTGTCCGATAAAATGATATCACCTATTTTATTTTATGTTTTATCTCATATTCCATATATTAGATTCTCGCCACGTGTTGTAATTAATGCCCAAATTTTCGTCATATACCTCAAGGGTTTAATGATCATTAATTAGAGTATAATATTTTAATAAAAAATAAGTTATGAAATAGAAAATGGAATACCAAAGTGGAATAGGGAATTCAAATCGGTGGCCGACTGTTGCTCTTGTTGCGAATTACTCAAGGGTTCAGTCAATGCTTCGACTCCGCTTCAATGTTTTACTCCCTCTGTCCCGGAATACTTTTCACCCTTTACTGTTCCACGTTGTTTAAGAAAAGTTGCACTTTTTGACCAACTTTATTGACTTTGGAGGGTATTGTAGTAGTTTTAGGTAATAAAAAAGTATAAAGTAATAATATATGTGTGAAAAAGAAGTGGCGAATTTGAAATTAAAGTAACTTTTGAGGTTGTTGGATAAAGTGGTATTTCCTTTTTTGGGGGTGAAAGGTTCTGTGGAACAAACAAATGAGGAAAGTGAGAAAAATATTATGGGACTGAGGGAGTATTTATGTAATGTACATTTAATTGCTTTTTCTTTTATTTAATAATCAGGACATCACTTGTGAAAATTTTCTAATACAAAGATTTTTTTTAAATTTTTATTTGAAACGTGTTAAAATATGATTGATGTATAGGTAAAATATGCTTATTTTTTTATAAAAGAATATGCTTATTTTTTAAAGTACAGTAAATGATGCTTAAAATATGTTTTTAAGGTGTTATAATATGGAGTTCAATTACGGTGCACCTGTGACACAAGTGTACTTGGATGATTTTAATTGTTAGATTAAACTTTAATTTAATTTCTATCATTAATTAAATATTCAAAAAAAATTGTCACTACACCCGTATTTTTTAATATGTAAATTCTAGGGTGCACTGGTGCACTAGGTTCACCACAAAATTACCCTATAATATGATTCATTGAAAATATATTTTAACTACTTATAAGCATATTTTACATATAATAAAAATATTTTAATGATGGACCGACTCGCCTCGCATCTAGTTTAAATACACTTCTCTCTCAAGAGAATACCTCATCAAATTATAAAAATAAAATATTAAATAAATCTTAAAATTAAGAGTACCATTATAATTTAAAAATTAATAAATTTACTTGCCATTAAATTATAAGAATATATAAATTATTAAATAAATCAGATATTAAAAGCACCATTATTATTATTATTTAAAAATGAATATTAGAATTCTCTATGAATATGGCCTTTACTATATGTTTTTCTCTAGATTGAAGTTTCTTTTTCATCTTTTGAACTTTGATTATTTTTGTTGTAACCTTTGGGATTGGAGTAATCTTGTACTCTAAATGAATGCATTTTGTTTGATAAAAAAAGAAAAAAATTTCTCTATGAATAAATTATAAAGTAATTAATTGCATGTGTGAAAAAAATATTAAATAAATCAGATATTAAAAGCACCATTTTAATGTTGTATTGCAGCATTCCATGTCCATCAAGAATACTTTGAGTTGAAAAAATATTACTCCTACATATTAAATCCATTGACAATATGTTTTGTGAGTAAATTTAATGGGTTAGGTTGTGACTTTGTGGTTCCACACCAACAAACCAAAATAGAACAATACAATATGCAGTATTTAAAGATTTGGAATTTAACCAATGTAGAAAACATCGTTTGCCCCCTCTCTCTCTCTTCCTCTCTCTCTCTCTCTCCTCTCACCTACCTACGAGTGCTTTGCTTTCTAGTGTAGGGGAAGCTTTAAGTGTGAGAATGACCACTTAAAGAAATTAGGGTTTCCAACCCTTCTTCTTCATTGGGTAGTATATAAAGAACTCAGAGTAAGTGTTGTGTTACAAAATCTAGAGAGAGAGAGAGATGGGGAGAGGGAAGGTTGAGTTGAAACGGATAGAAAACAAGATAAGCAGACAGGTGTCGTTCTCTAAGAGGAGGACAGGGTTAGTGAAGAAGGCTAAAGAGATCTCAGTTCTGTGTGATGCTCAGGTGGCTTTGCTCGTCTTTTCACCCAAGGGAAAACTTTATCAATACTCTACTAATTCCAAGTATGTCTTTTTTCTTTTTTTAATTAATTTGTTTTATATAATTACAATCCTTTTAGAACCATCGGATTTTGCTGGCATAAAAGTGAACACTGGGCTCATGTGAATCGGTGAACCCTACTTTAATAAAAATTACTCTTCAGTAAATAAAAAATTATTCTTTGAAAAATAATTTTATTTAGAAAAATGATAACCAATCTCTCGAAATAGGTTATTTTCCATGTATTAAAGAGAAATCGATAAATTAGGATATATATGTAAGGATTGAAATTTGAAAAGTAATTTTTTCATTTAGAAGAATAATAGTTTATTTCTCTAAAAAGTAATTTTTCATAAATTAAAGAGTAACTGGTTTGAACCGATTTACACAAAGTATTTGAAAAAAAGGAATTATTTTACTTAAATTATATTGATTTTCATAGTTCCTACATGGTAGTTTATTAATTTGTAATCCTATGTTTTTTTTGTTTTCTTTTTTTTTTCTTTTTGAATGGTTTAATTAATTCTAAATTACATGATAAGTATTAATTTCGACCCCTTTTTAATTTATAAATCGAAATTTAATTATAGTCAACAAAAAGAATTACAAATATATAAGTGTTCGTTCAATTCGGATCTCGGAGTTATATCGGATTATTTATCATTAATTTGTGTTTAAATAAAAAAGTTTTACATAAATATAATCCTCCTAATTCTATTTATTATTTATTTATTTTGTAGTTCGTAATTTCTTAGATTTTTTTACCTGTGTCTATGCATGTGATTAATATTTACTCCACATATATATATATATATATATATATATATATATATATATATATTCCGAATTTGTCAAAATATTTCGTAGACTCAAATACACAAAAGTTACACCGCAAATTAATATACATTTATTAATAAAAAATAATAATAAATAAAAACTTATAGAGTTAAAGAGCGAAATTTCTATTAATTTGTTTTACAGAAACAGCTAAATATATAAATTAATACATTTATTATAAAACAAATAATATTTTATATAACTAAATAAGACTAAACAAAATATTATACACCCGCATTCCATCCATATATAATAAGTATTAATGAATTCAATTCATATATAATAAGTATTAATGAATACATATGTGCTAATAAATTAAAATACATATAGTTTGTTAACAAACTTTTCCAATAATACTTTTAGTTTTTTAATGAAAGATTAACTATCCACTTGAACATAAAAAAAATATTAGTAATTCATTAGTCAAGAAACACATAGGATACATTATTGAAAAAAATAATACAAATAGGGTGAACAAAATATAATTTATTGGGCTTATATGCATGGAATATCAACTCATGAAACTAATATAAATAAGGTGAACGAAAAATTAACTCTATGCTCAAATGCATAGAATATCTACTTCTCTTTGAATTTATATTGGGAGAACTGTTTTTACAAGAATAATATGATTTTGTTTTTAGAATATGAAATACTTAAGATTCACCTATTTTACCATTTTGATTATACACTTCAAATGAATTTTTTTTTTAAAGTGAATTTCTCATGTACACCCGGATACACGACTTCAAATTAATGCACCCACATTCAAAATTTATATATCAATAAATAAAAAATATACACAAATAAATAAAAATTTATACAACTTGTAAGCAAATTATTAGTGAATGGAGTATTCTTTTAGTTTTTTAAATGAAAACTGTATATAAAATAGTTATTCATTTATTAAAAAACAAATATACACTATTAAAAAAAATTAATACACATATAGATGCCCGCATGCATCCAGATCAGAAAATATCAACTCTATTTTTCAAAAAAAAAAAAATGAACTCACATACAACTAACAACTACCCTTAATTTATTAAATAATAATACCTCTTTCATCCGCATGTAATAAACAAAATGATAATTTTGGGATGGATGAGTGTAATATTATATTTTAATATGAATTATATTATTTTTCTTTATAAATCACTACTAATCTTAATCATAACATTACATAGCAGAATTTATACTTGGGAGTAAGTTTCAAAAAATAATTTGTTACGACGTTTCTATTTGATGTGTTTCTATTTATTATGCCAGCAGAGGAGTTGGTACTTAATTAATATATTTTCAACATGCATGCGCTTGCACTAGAATTCAGATAATTGTAATAAATTTGTAACAACTCAAAATGGGGTGTGCATAAATATTACTCTTCGCCCCTGAGCAAAGGTGGTTGCTTACCTTTTGCACGTAGATTAAAAAGTATTATTATTTTATGTGTATTAGGTAGTTGTATTTGATGGATATAATGGGTAATGGTGAATCCTTTTACTGAAAAGGAAAATGGAAACGTTTGAATGTGACGCTCAATATAGTAAAATGGGGACCTTTCGGCGGGACGAATGTCACTTATACTAGACACATTAATCTTACAACAATGAACTTATTCCGAACACCAAACCCTTAAATTTCGCATTTTTTGAAAGGTATAACCATTAATATTAAATGATATACATTTTAGTATAAGAATATATACCCTTTATTTTCTATAGAAAAAAAAAATACTCCCTCCGTCCCAGAGAATCCTTCACACTTCCTTTGTAAATTTATACCCTTATTAATTAAAGTATATACTCTCAAACACATCCGGTTATTTTCAATTTTTAACAAAAGTATTAACGGAAGACGGGAGTTTGTAGGAATTAATTTAAGGTGAAACGAAGATAAAATTATTATTATTATTTAATTCTAAAGATATATAATATAAAAGTATATTTAAATTTATTTTACATATTATGTCAATATAATTTAAATTAATAAAAATTATGATGTAAATAATTTGTTATTTAAGCATAATAATATTTTTCAAGATCGTAAGGGATTTGAATATAATTTGTTATCTACTTTTAATGATTTTATTAAAATATAGATTATTAAAAATTTTAAAGTATTATAATTAATAAATAAGTTTAATCTAGATTTCATAGTAGAATCATTTAAAATTATTTATTTATTTATTTCAAAATTTCATATAAAATGTTAATTATTTAAAAGTAATTGAATTTAAATTACTTTTTTCCCCTAGTTATAATAACTATTACATCCCGAGGCCTGTTACATATTACATTACATGTAGGTTAATTATCCATTCAACTTAAAAATATTACTATAAAACAATCAATTTAAATCTAAAATCATAAAATCATTTAAAAAATATATATAATTAATCATTATTATAATAAACTTCATAATGGCTTTAAGAAAATTTTAATATATAATAAACATTAAAATAACATTTCAATTATCTGACAAATTTATATGAATATAGTTAAATTATTTAAAAATTTATGATTTTAAAACTTTAATATATAATTTTATACTCCTCATATATATATATATATATATATATATATATATATATATATATATATATATATATATATATATAATAAAGCGATATAAATATATGCATGTTGTTTAGTAAAATATAAGTACGAAATTTATGAGAATGTGACAAACGTTATTTATGTTTATATATATTCATGAAGATGATAATTAAAATTCTTTTCCAATTAGAATTCGGAAAATGAGAGGAAAATCAATTTTGCAACTAATGTGAGCGGAAGATTTGATTTTTGGAAATTTCTATTTATGTTTCAGTAAATGCACGTGTGTATATTGTATTTATGATAATTAAAATAAAAGTTCCCAGTGGAGTATACGTTAAAATTTTCTATAAAAATGTTTTTAGTCATTATATCAGCTGTAAATTTAATAATAATAATAATAATAATTAATGAGTTAAACTGCAGTGCACCAGGTGCACCGGTACACCTGAATAACCTAAACCATTAGATCATATTTATATTTAATCTTAACCACTAATTAAAATAAAATAATTAAAAATAAAAACACTAACTACCCACTACATCACTACATTAATCTATAAAATCTTATAATTCTTAAAAATTTAATAAAGTAAGTGAAAGAATATCTTAAATTAAATTCACTAAAACTCATCTGTGACGAAACTTACCGAATGATAAAAAAAAAACGTTCCATTTTTAACGATTGATTATCATTTTTATCGTGTCTCCGTAAAATACAAAGTACTGCTTTATTTTTATTTTTATTTTTTTAAAACAAATTTGTATACATTCTAGAGTTAGTCTCTTGTGAGACGGGTTATTGGTGAGACGGACGTGAGAGGAGTCTACCCGTCACTAAAGTATGCTTATTTGTGGTTAAAGTACGCTTATTTGTGGTTAAAGTATGTTGATAATAAATCAAATTATAACACACTAACATCATACTTTAATACATAATCAAACATACTTTAAAAAACATACATTAACAACCATTAAACATACTTTATTTAAATAATCGACATACTTTAACACGTCTCACAAACCGTCTCATGAAAGTAGCGTCTCACAAGAGACTTTGTCTACATTCTAATGTAATGATTTCAATAATAATGCACCAATATTATGTGTTAAAATTTATTTTCTTACTGTATTATTTTTCAGAATTAATTTCAAATTGAATTAAATTCACGAGTTTACATGAGATACTCATTATATATTTTACAAGAAGAAATGAGAGAGAAAAAACTGAGAGCGCGACGCCCCTCACACCCATCTTCCAATTCACCGCCGGCGAGGAGGAAAACTGAGAGATTTCCGCTTCAGAAAACAAATTATGTGAGCAGAGAGGAAGAAAAGGATAACATAATATCATTTTTCTTTTCGAACTTCCCATCCACATGGAAGGAGAAAGATATGCACAGCTTATTCCAAAGATATGGCAGGGTTAGAGATGTATTCATACCAACAAAGGTAGACAAATATGGTAAGCGCTTTGGATTTGTGAGATTCATCGGAGTGGAAGATAGCAAAAGGCTGGAAATTGATCTGGACAAAATATGGATTGGATCCTTCAAATTCCAAGATTCAGGAGGCAACTTTTAGGAAACAACTTTATGGAAGGGGCTAAACAAGCACAGCGTGAAGCTGAATGCTTTTCGAAGAGATAATACTTATGCAGAAATTGCAAGGGGGCAAATAAAGAGCAAAGAGCGAGAGGTAGAAACACGCGATTCAGAGGGGTCATCTTTGAATCCTGGTAAGAATGCAGTAAATATACATGATGCATTATAGTTGAATGTTGAAGAAACTGAGATTGAGAAACATAGGGGGCAGTATGTTGGTTGGATGCATGTGTATCAAGGCTGGAGACAGATTCAAGATGATGTAGAAAATAGTGGGTATCCAAATACAAAAATCATTCTGATGGGAGGTGAAATGCTCCTAATATCAAATAAGTCCTGCAAGGTAGAAGTAACAAAGGCTTGTGGAGCAGGTTTGAAGCATTAGTGAGCAGCTGACTTTGGAGACAGTTGTAGGTTGTTATATGGATCAAAAGTAACCACCTATCAGCTGGATATTGCAGTTGGGATAGCAGGCTTGCTATTGGTAAATAGAAACAGTGGGATAGAGTTAGTTAAAGGCTCCAAATCAGTTTAGGAAATCAACTGCTCACTTAGTCCTATAAGTTGGAGTATTCACTCATGTGATCATTAGGATTCAGAGTTTTCATCATCTAATTGGTGTGTGTTTTTTCTCTGTAATCTCTCATGAATAAAGAACACTTTTCCTCTCCCGTGGATGTAGATCTTACGATCAAACCACATTAAATCTCTTTGCGTTTAATTTCTTTTCTTCAAGTTTTAGCTTATCATTTATCTAGTTTCACACATCCGTTCGTACTCAATCTTGATATCGTTTGGGCTTCAAATCATGACAAATGGCGCCGTTTGTGGGAAAGAAGCAAAATGGAAAAAGAAGCAGAGCAGCAAGAGGAAGAAGAACACGGGTAGATGAAGATGATGAAGGCAGATGAGCGTATCTTGCGAATCAGCGAGATGAAGAAGAAAAAATCCTTCAGGTTGCAGTTCGATGGAAGAACCAGGAAGAAGGCGGACGGAGAGTCTGATGATCGACGGTAAGGCAGGAAGTGGACGGGATCGGCGATGGGAAATGACTTTCAGGGGTAAACCAGTGTGACCATCTGTTTCCGGTGAGAAGGTTGGGCCACGATTTCCGGTGAGATTCTTGGTTCTTGGTAGAGATCTCAGATTCGGAGCAAAGGGATTGAGAGAGTTCCTTCCGGGGAAGGAAGCGTGTCGCGGTATTCTGTAGATTTAAATGGTGGTAGAGCTAGTTGTAGGCGAGCAACCGGGCGATGGTACTCCGGTGGGTTTCTCGGATATAAAAAAAAGTAAGTTCTAGAACGGTGCGTAGATTACCAATAGAATCAGGCGCAATTTGTGGTGACCAACAGCAAAAGGTTCTGACAGAAGGGACTCTTGAACACCAGTGGTCCAGCAGTGATGGATTTCTAGCATGCTCGACAGCGAAGATCTTGGGCGACTCCAGCAGTCCGAAGGCAGGATTTCCAATGAGGAAAGAGAGCAGCAGACGCCAAGCGGTTGAAATGTGATTGACGGCTGGAAACACCAAGAGATTCCAGCAGTGTTCCAGAACGTGGCGGTGTCATGATTTCGAGAGAGGAGTTCTCTGTGCGTGATTCGACGGAAGCAGAATCTATCTCCGGTGGTGGAAGACGAACTCGCGCGGTGGCAGAGGTTTTAATTCCCATGGGCGGTGAGGAACCAATGCGGTGGAGAAAGATAGGTCTCCAACGACGGTGTTGCTCCGGCGAAAGGGGTGGATTTTTCCGGCAAGATTCTTGGTTCGCAACGACTTCACTCCCTGGCGATTGGTTTGTGAGTGTAAATCTCTATGCACATGGTTGATTGTGTTTAGAATGTTTACAAAGAAGTTTCTAGCTGATGTTTGATGACATGGAAGTCAGTTGTAACTGGATGGAACTGATCTAGAAGTTTGCTGATGGATTCTAAAACCCACCGGTGTAGTTTAAGAGGAATAAAAACACACAGCAGAATATTAATCATCTTCATCAGTTAGATTACAGTTCTTAGTTATGTATATTGCATTAAGTTTAAGGTGGAGATTGTGAGTTTTCTGCCAATTTCACGACAATTGGCGCCGTCTGTGGGAAGAAGGCAGAAATTGAAAGATTAAGAGGATATCTACACGGGTTTGATGTTAAGAAGATTTATGGAAGATTTCAAAATGAAGATGAAGAACGGTGAGATGCAAGAAAGAAGCCGATTCTTGCATATCAGAGAGAGAGGGAAGCCTTCGAGCGACAGTTCAGAGGTGGTGATTGCCAACACCGCTGTGATCTCCTAGCGGTGAAAAGATCGGGAAGCGGTGGAGATCAAGAAACCGGTGGAGGAGTTTCTAAGAAAGGGTTCTCGACAAAAGGCGATGGAATTCAGGTGTGCTCGGCGTCGGGAATTTGGTATATGGCGAATGCGCGGGGACCCAGCGATGGCGGATGCAAACTAGGGACACGGTGGTACTCCGGTGAAGGAATTAAGTTCCAGTGGGATTCTTGATTCCACAAGCATTGTCCAGAGTGATCAGCAGCAGACGCCAAGCGGTTGAAATGTGATCAACGACTGGAAACACCAGGAGGTTCGATGGAACTGGGCGGCGCTGAGGAAGGCATCAACGATTTTCCGGCGAGCAAAGTGGTTCAACTCCAGCAATTATTCAAAATTGCAGCTAGGTAATGGGTAGCGATTTTTTTCCGGAGAGAGGATTAAACTTCCATCGGGTTATTCGCGATTCCAGCAGTTTCCGGTAATGAGCAATGGGTCTCCGATGGAGATGGTGATCGTCTGAAGCGGCTGGCCAGTATGAAATGGTATACTGGAATGGCTATTTTGGTTTCAATACTCAGTAATGGCAATCTAGTAGGCAGCCAACGATCTCGATTACGGTACGTCGGGGTTGCAAGAATCTCTTCCAGCAAGGAGAATTTGAATTAATTCTGGTAAGTATGCACCATTGTTCATAGCTGCGGAAGCCTGGATTTTCAATGGTTTTTTTTTTTTTGTAAAATCTAGCGGATGAACAGTGGCCAAGGTTTTCACACAGAAGAAACGGGATTGTTCATAGGTGAAGGACAATTTCCATTGATGAGCAGTAGGTTATCTGTGAAGATGGTGGAGTCAGAAATGGCTTGAGGGTCACTACAGGTTCGAAGAACCAAATCAGTGAGAGGTAGTATGCTAACATTATTTAAGGGATGCATCAATAGCATGGGACTCCCCTGAAGGTGGAGTTTGATTATCAGGACATGGGTTTCCATGGAGGTGAAATAAATTTTTCAACAGCTTGGATTTTTCACAAAGACAAGTCAGCTCAACAAGGTTTGTGGAATGGAATTTTTCTGTACTGATTAGTGACGTGAGAAGCGATGGATTCTACGGGAAGCTAGGAGATGTGGTCACTTGGACTCGGAGGCGTTATATCGATAAAGAGTGACGTGGTATTAACCGGCAAGTGGAAGAAAGCATCGAGAATCCTAGTGAGTTAGAATCAACTTCAAGAGGCAACACATTCAGTAGGAAAAGGATTCGGACAGACCTATTGTAGCTTGATGGAAGATGGAGGTGATTGCTCAAGGTGGAGCAATGGTAAAACATTGTTGCTCAAGGTGGAGCAGTGAAGGAGAGTTAGAGGTTTGTTCTTATTACATGCAAGGTTTAAGGTGGAGTGTTGCAAGGTCTAAGGTGGAGAATTGTGGAGTTATAGACCTTGCATGGCTGCATGTAATTAGTATATCATGTAGGATGACTTGTTATCTATTGATTGGTCGAAAAACATGAATGAATTAGCATGAACACATGGCTGGAAAGCTTGACACATCAGCTGTTAGTTGGGATCGGTTTCAGTTAGTTTGGTAACCGTTTGATACACCAACTGTAGGCTCTAAGACGATTTAGCAAGTTGGTCCCGTAACTTTCTGTTTCAACTAAGTTATGTATATAAAGATGTATTCACAGCTTTATTCAAGTATAATCACCTCACCTATCAATGTAGCAATAAGATCTCTCACCCGTGGACGTAGGAGTTTTATCTCCGAACCACGTAAATAGTGTCTCGTCTCGTTTTCTTTTCTTCTATTTGTAATGTGAGTTCTTGTGCATATGTAGAGTGTGTAGTTATTCTTGTGTGAGTTTTCTGCCAATTTCACGACAAGTCCAAAGTAGAAACACTTGAACTAATCCAAGGGAGCACATAATGGATTACTAAGTGGTTCAAATCCTTCGAGCCATGGCAGCCGGAGATGGTAAACCGTGAACGGAGAGTGTGGATTAGATGTGTTGGGGTTCCAATTCATGCTTGGTCAATACAAACCTTTAAACAGTTGGCAAGTCTTATAGGAAGCTTTCTGGAGGTAGATGATAACACCAAAGATCAGACAAGATTTGATGTGGGTAGAATGAGGATATCAACAGCGATTCCAAGCCTAATTGATCAAAGTTACAGAGTCAGAATCAATGGTCATATATATACTATCAGACTCAGAGAGGAATTCCAACATCCATATGATGGGGATATGCCGGAGGAGCCAGCTCTCAAAAGCATCAATCAAGATCTTGGGGCCGTTGAATCGTCGGAATTGGAATCGGAATTGGAATCGGAATATTCAGATTTCATCCCTAATTCGGTGGAAGATGGTGATAACTGGACATCGAAAGTCGAGGAAACTCATTATGATACTGATAAAGTTGATGCGATATTCGAGAAGGTAATTCAAAATATATCGGCTATGGGTACAACCCTCGAAACTGGTGAGAGTGAGCATGCTGGAGTAGTTAGAAAGTATAATTACTCTAATAACTCAGCCTAGCAAAACTCAAATAATGATGTGGAGAAGCCCAAAGAACAGAATACGAGTATTGGGCCTAATGGGCTAGTTTTAGAGAATAATATTATGAAATCATGTGAAGCCCAGAACAAAGTTAGACCAGGGGATACCCAATTACCAGGGGAAGTAATGCAGGTTATGGAACGAGAGTTGTCAAACCAGGTCATTAATGGTGAAAACAATCCTTGTTCCCAAGAGGTGCCGATTCAGAATAAAGAAGATCTTCTATCAGAGAACAACACGGAATCCTTAGTGGAATCTTCTACTCAGAACCTGTCAAAACATCGAAGAACGAAAGATAATTGCAACACTAAAAGGGCAAGTAGAAAGGCTATTCACTTGAGGAATAAAAAGAAGTGGGAAAAGTTTGTGGGAGAAATGGAGAAAAAGGTCACTGAATCAGATAAAGGAAACGAGGATTACAAAGAAGTAAAGGGAAAGTGCAAAATCAAGAAAGGAGAAGCCTACCGAAAAAAGAAAATGCAAAAGAGTACATCAAAGGAAGTCCATCTTAGCAATTCAATTGGTGATAGTGCAATTGAATGTTGTAACATGAGATACTTAAAATCTTGTAGAGAAGAAGCGGAAGAGGTATGGGAAATGGGAAAAAGAATGGGGATAGTTGCTCCAGAAAATATAGAGGATGTGGTAAAACTATTGACATCTCTTGAGGAAAGAGATCGTGAGATGTACAATAAGATGGAAGGAGTTTCCATTCATGATCAATGAAGATTTTGTCCTATAATATTCGTGGATTGGGGGTAGAGTGAAGAAGAAGGATATAAACAGCATCATAGTGAAAGAGAAAATAGAATTTGTGTGTATTCAAGAGACAAAAATGGAGATGATAGATAAACCAGTGGGAAGGAATTTGTGGGGAGGTGGAATCGATTTCGATTATAAATTTCAAAAATCTGATGGAAGAGCGGAAGGATTGCTGTGTACCTGGAGAAGCGATTGCTTTAGTATGAGTACATCATGGAAAGACATAGGGATGCTAATCATAATTGGAAGATGGGGACAGAACACTTGGGAAAGTGGTATCATCAATGTGTATGGGTCATCTATTGTATCAGAAAGGAAATTACAATGGCAGTGCTTGACAAACATAATACAGAACAGGCCGGATATTAGTTGGTGCTTAGCAAGAGATTTTAATGCAGTTCGGTGTGCCAATGAAAGAAAGGGGATAAGTGAGACACAACACCACAGAGACATGGAATACTTCAATGATTTCATCAGAATTAATGAACTGCAGGACATTCCTTTGGTGGGAAGAAGATACATATGGTATAAACCAAACGAGAAATGCATGAGACGACTCGATCGATTCTTATTATCAGAGAGTTGGATGACACAATGGCAAGGATTATCACAAAAGGGGCTGCAGAGAACGGTGTCAGATCATTGCCCAATAATGATCAAATCACAGGTGGTTAACTGGGGGCCCAAACCATTCAGAACTCTAAATTGTTGGGATGACCATCCAGGATTTAAAGGGCTGGTGGAGAAGAGTTGGAAAGAGTTCAATCATCAGGGGCATGCTAGCTACATAATTAAAGAAAAAATAAAGTCTTTAAAATATGTACTGAAGGAATGGAATAAATCAACGTTCGGTAGTGTGGATAGAAACATTGAGAGAACAGTTGAAGAGATTGGAAAACTGGATGCCAAAGCAGAGGATGATAATTTTTCTGAATCTGATATGCTGCAAAGAAGAGAAGAGGTTGCAAAATATTTCAGGTTGGTAAGACAAAATGACTCCATACTGCATTAGAAAGCTAGAATTAAGTGGTTTAGAGAAGGAGATACCAATTCAAGCTTCTTTCACAAATGCATAAACAGGAGAATGAGAACAAATGAAATACATGGGCTTCACATAGATGGGCAGTGGTATGATACAGTACCAGAAGTGAAAAAAAGATCAAAGAACATTTCGAGAGGAGATTTACCAAAATGCAGGGTATGCGACTAAAATTAGAATATATTAATTTCAAAAAATTGAAAGAAGACGACAAAGATGCGCTTACAAAGCCATTCTCAATGGAAGAGATTAAGGAAGCAATATGGAATTGTGGTAGCAATAAAAGCCCAGGGCCTGATGGATTTACTTTCCACTTCATCAAGAAATTTTGGAAAGTAATAAAAGAAGACATTTATAACTTTGTGCAGGAATTTCACCTCAGTGGACGTATTGTGAGAGGAGAAAATCCATCATTCATCGTACTGCTCCCGAAAAAGAAAAGCCCACAGCGAATTGATGAGTACAAACCAATATCGCTCATTGGATGCGTATACAAGATACTAGCAAAACTATTGGCAAGCAGGCTGAGCAACGCACTAGATAAGGTAATTTCTAAAACTCAATCAGCTTTTGTAGGAGGTAGACAGATTCTTGAAGGAGTGCTTGTAATTAATGAAGTTGTGGATGAACTAAAGAGAACACGAAGGCAGGGGATAATATTTAAAGCTGATTTTGAAAAGGCTTATGACACAGTTGAGTGGGATTTCATTGATGAAATGATGAATCACATGAATTTTTGTGAAAAGTGGAGAACTTGGATTCGGGAATGCATATCAACAGCAATGGCTTCAGTCTTGGTAAATGGCAGTCCAACGGAAGAATTCAGGCTTCAACGAGGATTGAGGCAAGGAGATCCTCTATCTCATTTTTTATTTCTCATAGTGGCAGAAGATTTACATGGCTTGATCCGAAGAGCAATTGATGAAGGTATGTTCAATCCTATTAAAGTTGGTAGGCAAAATGTGAAAATACCTTTACTTCAATTTGCAGATGATACTGTTTTTATGGGGGATGCGGATTAGCAAAATATTAGATGTTTGAAATCTATAATGAGATTGTTTGAGTTGATATCTGGATTAAAGGTGAATTTACAGAAAAGCAGATTGATGGGTGTAAATATGGAACGAAGAAGGTTACATGAGATTGCTAGAATCTTGTTGTGCAAAGAGGATCAACTTCCTTTCAAATATCGTGGACTTCATGTGGGAATGAATCATAGAAGACACAGTACTTGGCAGCCTATTTTACACAATAAAACAAAAATTGGACAGTTGGGATTCAAAAGAAATTTCTCTTGGTGGACGATTAATTTTGGTGAAGTCAGTTTTGTCGGCATTACCTATCTATTACCTTTCCATTTTCAAACTTCCAAAGAAAGTAAATCAAGAGCTAATTTCTCTTCAAAGGAGTTTTCTATGGGGAGGGCAAGTGGGGGAAGGATCACGTAATATAGCTTGGGTTAGTTGGGACATTATTTGCAAATCAAAAGAAGATGGAGTGCTGGGAGTAATAGATTTGGAAATTTTTAATAAAGTATTACTTGCTAAATGGTGGTGGCAATTGTTGGAAGACAAAGATAAATTATGGTGTAGAGTGATTAAATCGAAATATGGATCTCATCTTGGAAATTCAGCAGAGTTGATAAGAGAAAGGAATAATAGTCATGTCTACTTTGTGGCATGATATATGCAATATTGTTAAAGGGGATGAAGGTGAATGGTTTAGAAGAGGGTGTGAAAAGATGATTGGAGATGGGAAAAATACCAATTTTTGGTCTGAGCCTTGGAATAAGGGAGATGTATTGAAAATCAAGTATCACAGGTTGTTTGCCATTGCAATTGACAAAGATACAAATATTTATGACAAAGGTTGTTAGGATGAAGGTGTCTGGAGGTGGAAATGGGATTGGAGAAGAGAGCTATTCCAGTGGGAAGAAGAGCTTTTAAATAATCTTATCATCTCTATAAATTGGTTTTCTCCTAATGTTGAATTGCAGGATTATTGGAGATGGAAAGAAGACTCATCAAAAGCATACACTACACATTCTGCGTACAAGAGTCTACGAGGCAGGTTTAACAATCAACAGGAGAATTATGAACCAATTAGAATTTGGCAGAAGGGGATTCCAAGTAAGGTTCAAGCATTTGTGTGAAGGTTGCTAAAAGATAGACTGCCTACCAAGGTAAACCTTAGAAAGCGTAAGGTGCTAGCTTCTGAGGACAGTTTGATGTGTACTTTTTGTGCAAGCAGTGTGGAAGATGTTGATCATTTATTTATTCTTTGTCCATTTTCATCAAGTGTATGGCAAAAGTGCTTCTCGTGGGTTGGCATCCGAAGTAGTATGCAAGCTTCTATTGGTAGGCAATTTCAAGCTCATCTTGGATTGTCATGGAACAGGAAACATGAAGTGTTTTGGAAAATGTTGTGGCATTGCACTACATGGTCTTTGTGGATTGCAAGGAATTCAAGTATATTCAAACAAAAGGTAATTCTATTGGATGATCTTGTTGAGCTTATAAAGTTGAGGATGTGGGCATGGTAAAAGGCATTGGCACCAAATAATTTTAGCTATAGAGTTGCAGAATGGTTTTTAAATCCATTAGAATGTTTATAATATTATGTTAGAAAAGTGAAAGGGATCACCATAGTACACCTTGTACTTGTGTGATATTATTATTCAATAAAATACTTATTTTCCTATAAAAAAAATATATTGTCGTGTAATTAAAGTTAATACATGTATACACTTAAATTAATACCCCCACAGGTCGTAATTAATTACATTTATTCCCCCAACACGCTATCCGTACACACACATTATTCGCGTATGATACGATAAATTGCTTGAATTCCGGTGAGGTGTATAATTGTTTGAATTCCTTCTTTAGTAAAAATAATTAAAAAAGATAATAGTAATATTTTAATAAAATAAAAAGTAATAACCAATTAATTAAAATAATAATAATGTAGTGAATAAATAATTTATAGTATAAATAAAAAATAACAATAACTTTAAAAAAAAGTGATAATATTTTTAATAAAAACTTATACTCCTTCCGTCCGTTAGTAAAGATTTTATTTTATCATTTTAACCCGCCTCAAAGGATTTTATTTTACCTTTTAGATATATATATGACCCACACACATCACTAATACAATTAAAATATGGAACTCACACATATCACTAATACAAGTACACACTATAATACTCCCTCCGTCCCGGGTATTTTTACCCGTTTGTACGGGCACGGAGATTAAGACGTTTTATTTTTTTAATATATAATGTAAGAAAAAGTAGGGATAAATTAGTAATTTAAAAAGAAAAAGTGAATAAAGTTGTTGGGAATGATGAATAAAGTGTAAAAAAGTAGTTAAAGTTGTTGGGATTGTAAAAAGTAGGTAATAAAATATTATGTATTTTTGCCAAAAATGGAATGGGTAAAAATACGTGGGACACCCCAAAATGGAAAGTGGGTAAAAATACGTGGGACGGAGGGAGTAGTACTTTTTAATCCACATGCAAAAGGTAAATATCCTTCTTACGGGTGGATGGAGGACGGAGGGAGTATAATTAATTAAAAAAGAGGATAAATAGTCTCTTTGTGTGACGGTTTCATGCAAATAATAAACTTTATTTATTTATCTTAAATTTATTTTTTCTTTTTTTTTAAATGAAACTAATTTAAATTCAATATACCGCCAATAAATTATAATTTTACTTTATTAATTATATTAAAAAATCATATACATAAAATTTACAAATGTGAACTTCTTTACTAGACCTAACAAGTAGGAGTATTTATTTTAGAATATATTATAATTATTGCTATTTATTATCATTAATCATCATTTACTTTCATCAAACTAATTACTAGCATTTTTAGTCTAGTTAGACTTGAGCATAGCTGTTAGACGAAACAACCTACTCGAAAGCTCGACTCGTTAAGACTTAGTTCATCTCGTCTCGTGACTACTCGAACTTGAGTTCGAGCTCTCCTTATGCTCGTTTTCTTAACGAGCCGAGTTCGACTCGACTCGACAAGGCTCGATTATTTTAATAGTAATTATAATTATTAATAATAGTATAATAAATATTAAATAGGATAATAAATATAAGATATATTTATACAAAATCGGCTCGATAAGGCTCGATAAACTAGACTCGATTTGCTTAACGAGCCAAATCGAGTTCGAGCTCAACTCAACTCAAAAATTACTCAAACGAGCTCGAGCTCATTTCCTAAACGAGCCGAGCTCGAGTTCAACTCGAAAATTACTCGAGTCGAACTCAAATATGCACTACTCAAACTCGCTCGACTCGAATAACAGCTCTAAACTTATTGAGTCATTAATTTTTATCTAATAATCCCTCTCAAGTTTCTTTTTAAATTATGAATAATTTTCATTTCCGTCTAAATCACTATATTGTAAATCATCATAAAGGCAAATTGAATATAATAATAACACAATACTCCCTCCATCTTATCTTTATGATTACGTTTACTTTTTGCATCTAATCAATAAATATAGTATTTTAATGTGTATTGAGGTGAGAGAAATAATAATTTAATATAAAGTGGGTAGGTGTATTAGTGAGATGTGTGGGCCCATGGAGAGAGAAGTAATTAATTTGTGTGAGTCTCATATGCTAAAAATGAAATGTAACCATTAGAATGAAACGCCCAAAATAAAAATATGTAACTATTAGGATGGGACGGAGGGAGTACATTCTCATTTTAACTTGTCATCTATGCCTAACGTATAACTATGCATATTATATGCTCCATCTATTACTCTTTAAAATAATAAATCACCCTTATAAAAGTGTATATAAAATTAAACAAGAAGTGAATTTTTCTAATTTGGATAAATAAATAATACTCCATCCGTTTCAGCACATTTATATTTCAATTTTCCCACTATTTTTACACGTTTTCTATAATAATAACTGTACACAATATTAATATCTTGAAAACATTGCGTTGTTATAAAAATGTCACTTACTCCCTCGATCCCACTGAAATGTACTTGATTTGTCACTTTGATACATCCCAATACAAAGTGTGTATTTTCTTTTTTGGTAAATGAGACTCACATAAATTAATTACTTTTTTTCCATGAACTCATATATTACATTAATACACCTACCACTTTACATTAAAATATTATTTCTCTCACCTCACCCCACATTAAAATATTATATCATTTAATTTACGTTCAAAAAGCAAACACATATCAAAAGGATGGAGAAAGTACTTATTATAATTTATAAATTATTAATATAAATAACTTTATTTATTTTTATTAATCTAATTACTCAATACACCCCTATTTTTTTCTTACGCTACACGACCATAAAACCATTACATAGTCGACCTACTCATATACGCGTGCAAACATATCAAGGGTAAATTATCAAAAATCCTATCGAGATTTGTTCAAACTATCAAATAAATTTCATAGTTTGAAAAACTACCCGTTATCCCCTTTTTACTTATTTTTTATTTGAACATTAATAAAAATACTCATATTTTAAAATAAAGAGCTATGAAAATGACATCAAGACCCACATATTTAACATTGTATTTTTTAATTTCACTATTTTATTTTGTTTTACTTTTTTAAATGTATAAAACTATGATTAGAGAAATTTTTTTATATATTTTTTAACACTAAAATGACATTAATATCTATATATTTAACATCATATATTTAATTTCACTATTTTTTTTAATTTCAATCCTAGGGATTAGAGGGAATTTTTTTTTAAATTTTAACATTAAAAAATATCCCTCTAATACCAGTTTTCTACATTTAAAATAATTTTTAAAAAATAAAATAGTGAAAATTAAAAATACAGTGTTATATATATGGGTATTAATGTCATTTTCCTTCCTCTTTATTTAAAAAAATGAGTATCTTTATCAATATTAAAATTAAATACAAGTCAAATAGGATAATTAATAATTTTTCAAATCACAAAATTTATTTAATAGTTTAGACAAATTTCGAAGGAAATTTTGATAATTTACCCAAATATCAATTAGAGGAAGCAATAATTATTCTAGAGGTAATGGTAGACAATACCCCATTTCTTTTAAGATTTTTTTTTCTTGCCTATATTTTAGGGTATTTATTAAAATGCCCAAGTTTACAAAAATAACCTTAACTTAATTGTTGACTAAATTTTAAAATAAATTATTCAAATTCAATTACATATATTTATAACTCGATTAATTATATTTATAACTTAATTGTACATATTTTTATAACTCGATTGTATATATTAATAACTCATCTAAAACATCACAAATTGAATTAAGATATTTTTGTCATTCTGAATATTTAACACTTATCATTAAATATGGGCATTAAAAAAATATGTTAAAAAGGTATTTTGAAATTTAATTCATTATTCTAATACTGGTGGAAATATTGACTTGAAATTTTAATTTTGGCATCCAAATTCTTATACCAGCTTTTTACGTTCTAGCCTGTATATTTATAAAATGTCAGTATATTTATGAAATATGATGTCTCCCTGACAACATTGTACTTGATGTTTACTACTCATTCAGTAATTCACGAAGTTTCGGAAAAACAAAAAATAATGCTAGTATCAAATCAAAATTTTAATAGCTCCTCTCATAAACAATAATTTACTACTCCCTGGTCAATTCAAAATTCAAAGGTAACGGGTTACTTTTTACGTATAGATAAAAGAATATTATTATTATTATATATATGTAGTGGGTAGTTATATTAGATGGAAGTTGTGGTCATGTGATGTATTTTTTACTAAAAAGAGAATATGAATACTTTTGGATTGAACGCCCAAAATGATAAAATGTTGCACTTGCAGGAGGGAGTATTATTATTTATTTCATAAATAAGTTTACACTTCCAAATATTCCAAATAAAGAAATAGATACAATCTAATAACCTCATGATATACTTTAATTTTAAAATTATCACACCTTTACAATTCACATTAACTTATTCCATAATTTATTTATTACCTAAAAATATTGTTGGGTATATTAGGATTTCGATATAAAATGTTGACTAGAAAAATATAATAGAAAATACATAAGAATTGATTTGAGTCGAAACAAGATTTACACACTTTCTCTTTAAAATGAAATTGATCCTTTTTGGTGATCATAACACTACAAATCAAAAGAAATAGCGAACCAAACTATATTATGAACTCAACTTAAGAGTAGGACGATTTAAGAATACATTACAAATTTTTAGGACAATTTGATTTTATTGGACATTCACGACATCTGTATTTGATGTGTTTAAGTGTATTCGAGTGTATGTGAGAATTCGAGTGATAAATTATGGAAACGAGAGGGTCTATTTATATATAAATTAGGGCATCTCTTCATTAATTGATGCAACATTTGAATTAATTTTGAATTTAAATTCAAAAGACTAATTAATCCAACAATCACATTATTTGATCACACCTTTCCATAAACACACTTTAATATATAATAGACATAATTTTGAAGTAACTTAAATTTCTAAGAAATACAAAATTATCCCTAAAGGTAAGTCAAAAAAAAAAATTTCTAAAATACTACATCTACCGTGACTATAAACTTCTTTTATGGAACGGAGGGAGTGTAAAATCTTAAATTTCTTGTCTTCTCCTCAATGTATTTTACATATTTTGTATGTGGGATTAAAAAAAAAAGGTTTGTTTTTTTATGTATAAAGTAAAAAAGAGAAAAAATATTTTTATTTAATTTAATGAAAAAAATGTGTAAAGTTGTTAGGATATGTGAAAAAAAATGGGTAATATATTGGGATTTTGTAAAAATTCAGCATTATTATACTTTTAACACTTTTAATAAAAGAAAATTGTGAAATACTTATGTTCGATTACGGTTTTCAAACCCAGGTTTTGGTTTTCAAAATCCGTATCCAGATTTTAAAAATCACCCCTATATATACCTACTACATTCTCTCTCCTCAATTAATACACTTTCTCTCTTTTATCTCTCATCTCTCATTTAACTTTTTAAATAAATTAATATATTGATTTGACATAAAATTAAAATCTACCGTACTCAAAACCCAAAAAAAAAACATAGAACACACTATTCATGATTTTCAAACCCTACATAACCCCAAACCAAACATCACCTTATTGGACGAATAAAAAATAAAAGTGTGAAATACTTCCCGAGATGGAAGAAGTACTATATAAATACACATCTTGCTTTATTGTTATACTTCACTTTTTTTTTCATAGAAAATATTCATAAAAATTACTCTCTTCATCCCATATAAAATTTCATACTTTTCGTTTTTGTCCGTCTTACATTGAACTTTACCACCCGAAAAAAATAAGGAAAATACTTAAGTAAGACCGTCTCAAAAAAGTCATTTCGTGAAACAGATAAAAAATGATAACATTTTTATTAAAAAGTGAAAATGGTACAATGAACTATTTTATAAACAATTTATAGTATAAATGAAAAGCGATAATATTTTTTTTAAAAAAAAGCGATAACAATTTTAATAAAAAGTGATATCTATCAAAGCATAAAATGGTCTTACGGTAAGGCGGTCTCACCCAAAACTTCAAAAAAAAAAAGGAAATATCATATCAATCTCCAACCTTAAAAGTACATTTAATTAAAAAATTATTACTCTCACCTAACGCACATACAAAGACGCAGGGGGCGGGGCGGGGACGTCGGGCCCCCTAGATTTTTATCAAAAGTAAAAGCTAAATTTTGTGTGCTCCCCGATACCCTTTAATATTAAATTGTATGTCCTTTATTATAAAGACGTGTACCATTTATTTTCAGGAAAAAAAATTAATGAAAGATTTATATCATTTAAACAAAATGTTGTACCCTTATAAATTAAAGTGTATACACTTTAGAATAAAATGTTGTACTCTTACACACTTTGTGCACATGATAATACTTAAGAGACCAACTTTTCTTTTTCTTTTTTTATAGAACTTAGTATATGATAGAGAATTATTTTATAGAACAAAAGGTAATATTAATAATATTATGTACAATTAAATGTTACTCTTTTAAGAGAACAACACTCAAGTCATTTTCAAAGTAATTCTCAGACATTTTTAAGAGTAATATTTCACAAGATTGGGCACTGTAACCGATTACATAAAAGCATCTCTTAAAATTCTAAGACACGTCTACTTTAATCAATTAATTTTGAATAAATAATCGAATTATAAAATTTTATATTAAATAAAAGACATACTTTAATACAGATCCTATAAAATAAAATTTTCTTAATCAATTAAAAGAGACGTATACCTTGTATGCATACAAAAATATTAAGAATGTTATTAGTTTCTCTTTTCTTTTTTATTATAAGGACATCTACCCTTGTTATAAATTTTACAGTTTAAACCAAAATTTATCTCTCTCTCATCAATCCTAAATTTGATAGTTTGTTTGTGTGAGTAGCTAATTATATTGTCCTAAATAACTTATGTTTGTCCTTTAATAATAATAATAATAATGCAGCACGGACAGAATTTTAGAAAGGTATGAAAGGCATCTGGACAAAAACCATACATCAGTACAAGATCACTCTCAACACCAGGTAAGTACTTGTTTAATTGGTGTTAATTTTTAATGTTAATGCCTTCTCATCTTATTATAATATATATTCTCCCTTGGTCCTGCTATGTTTACTGAACAATTTAATATAAAAAAAAAATACATTCATTAAAAAACACATACTCCTATATATTACTGAATATTATTAATACAGATGGGATGCAAGAAAATAACTCCATGCATCCGAGTGCACGAAATATCAACTCATTAAATGTGATTTTAGGTTGAATGAAAAGAATACGTTGATAGAGACAATGAATAAATAAAAGAAAAGAAATTGAAAATTAATGGAGTAATAAAATGCTCTAAATAAATTTGTAAAAGTGAAAATTTCCAAAAACTTAGGTTTTATTGAAATTTTCATTTGAAATAATGACTTATCAAGTTATTGGAATTAGTATTGAACTTTTTAAAGTTTAAATTTATATGGGATATTTTTGTTAGAATTTTTCAACCGCTTTAGATTTTATTGGAATTTTCGTTGGAAATTTACAATAGTTTATCAGGCTATTGAGATTAGTATTGGAAATTTCCAAAAGTTTAGGTTTCCATAAGAATTTTGGTTGAATTTTTTCAACGGTATCAGTTTTATTTGAAAATTCGTTGGTACTCTAAAATTTCCAGTAGATTACTTTTCATTAGAATTTTTTTTTGTTAGAATTTGACTATTTTCTTATAATGAAATCATAAAAAAATTATTAAATGAACATATAGCTAGCAAACGAAATGAGTAGGAAAAATGGAAAGAAAGTGATGAATTATGAAAGTTTAAGAATAAAAATGACTTAAAATAACAAAAATATTAAAAAATAAATCCCAAAATAATAAAGAAAATTTTGGTACTGTAATTGAGAATCAAAACAATTTGAACGAAGAAGGTTTGCAAACCAACTAAAAGCTATAATGAAATTGAGAAACAAATATTCTAGATAATATAAATTATACTTCGGATATATATTAGAATTTGAGTTGATATTAATAATAATATATTAAAACTAAAAATATATAATAGGTGGAAAAATGTATTAAGAGGAGATAAATCTCAAATTTTCTAGAAATAAACTTTTAGATAATTTTTTTATAAATATATCACTAAAAAATTACTCCTACAAAATATTTTATTTATTTATTTATTTAGAGTCCCTTCCTTTTCGCCCATATTCCCAAAATCTGAAGGTCAGACCAAATAGAGTATATGCTATAATTGAATATTTACAGATAACAGATTAATATAAGTGTCAAATATTTTGGCAGAAATTTAATGGAAATGGCCTTAGATTAGATATATAATAACCTGGTTTTAATTTTTTAGCTACATGTTTTGTTTTTATTTATTTTTTTAAAATGACGTACTTTGTACTTCATGGATACATGTACTTTGTACTTCATGAATGTTTAGGTGTAATTAACATATTATTATACCCTAAAATTTATGATTAAATATTAACCTCATGAAAAAGGAAAATTACACATGACATTAATCTAAGTACGTAACTATGGATGAATTAATAAGTCCGACATGCATAGACTGATCAGATGAAATTAATTATTAGCTGCTCATTTGTGTGCTCGGTGCACTAAGTGTATAAAAGCATAACATTTTGTTCTAAGAATATAAATTTTAATAATTAAAGGTATAATTTTTTCATTAAAAGATCAGCTAAAATATGAACAATATATATAAATATTTAATTAAAAATTAAATTTTTTCTAAAAATAATAAAGGTATAAATTTATATACTAAAGAGTATAGCATTTAATATTTTTAAATGATACAATTTTGAAAAATCATAGAATTTTGGGATACGGTATTTAGGAATACACAAGTTTTAGACTTATTTTATTAATGTTATAAGATTTTCAGTCTTATTCTTTCGATGAAAATTAAATGTGGTTATTCAATTATTTATTTATTCATTTGTAAAAATTCAATTATTAATTAAGCATTTCGAAAAGCAGGAAAATTGGGTGGATGAGCATCCTAAACTCATGGCAAAAATTGAACTTTTGCAGAAAAGCATAAGGTATATTTTATGTTTTGGGTTTTGTTGGATTTGAGATTTAATTGAATAGTAGTATATGTTTGTTTTGAATTTTTAATATGGTATTAATAGAGAAAAGAGAATATATGCAGGTATATTTAGGTTGGTTTTTAAAATCTTTGATGTGGATTTTGAAAATTTGGTTTCTAAAACGAAACAAACATTTATAAAGTACGTATTTTATTATTTTTGTTCGTTTCACACATCACCACTCAACTAGTTAAAATGTACATATTTTATTATTTTTTCATGTCACGTTAAGAATGATGTACATTTACATTTTAAATAGATGAAGTTTAAAAAAGTTGTTATTCGGATAATTATTTAATATTTAATATATATATATATATATATATATAAACAATTTTCCTTTCCATCAATTAGGATTTTAAATGAGGCCATCATTTTTTTTTTATCCGACAAAGTTAGTTGTTAGTATAGTTAGTTCACCAAATCTCCATACACCCTTATTCTTCAAGTCTCCTTATAACTCCCCTCCTATTCGTTCTCAATGGGAATCGAACCCGGGTCACTCACTTGTGTGAGGAGTCCGGTGGCCAAGTGGGCCATCATTTAACAAAAAAATGTTTGTTTTTTTTTTTTTTTCCTGATATAATTAGGCACTTTATGGGAGAAGATTTGGATCCTTTGAGCTTGAAAGAGCTGCAGGGTTTACAGCACCAACTTGACAAGGCACTCAAGCGACTTCGATCCAAAAAGGTAAAATATCTCATAAAGGATGCGTTTGATTTGAAATATTTTATTTAAGGCAAAATTTTCGTAGGACGAATAAGAAGGATAATATGTTAGTAAATTATTTCATGTATGTTTATCGTGAAAATGAAAATTAATGATATTTTTAATTAAAAGAGATAATCATTTTCATTAAATGTGATAACTAATTATAAAAATAGTCGGTCTTTTATGCCCCGGGTGCATAAGGTGTGTAAATATATAATATTTTGTTTTAAAGGGTATGCACTTTTAATGAATAAGGAGGATACATTTTTTTCATTGAAAAGATTGGCTGAAATATGAACAGTATAAATTTTTTATAAAAGAATTTTTTTTTTCAAAAAATAAAGGATACATATTCTTATACTAAAGTATACAATTTTAGAAAAATGCAAGATTTGAGGATATGATTTCCCAAAACACACAAGTTTTAGCCTTATAAAAAAATATAAAATAATCTCTTCATATAATGGTTTCACGCGGCCCTTTATTTAATATTCCTAGTTATTACTAGTATGAAATTTTATTTTATTTTTTAAAAATATTGTAATATAAAATAAAGGTTCATATATATATATCATTGAAAATATGAATTAAAATTATTAAAATCGATGAAAAAGTGAAAATGTAATTGAAAATTTTGTACTATTGATTTACTGTTGGATCTATTTGTTAATGTATGTTTACCTTTCATAAAAGTGTGTCCATAATAGTAGTTGGGAGGGCAATACTGTAATACCGTTTCACGTAGGAGTGTTTTTATTTTATTTTGGAAGGACAACATTGTTATACCATTTCATGTGGAACTGTTTTTATTTTATTTTTATTAAAGATATTATTATTATTCATTATAAATATTAGTATAATTTATTTCACAAATATTTGTGTAAATTGAGTTGACGGTGTAAATCTTGATTCTCTTTCAATCCTATATATTATATGTATAATTAGAATGTTTAAATTAAGGGAGACCACATGATTTACAAGAGTTTATGATGTAAACCCGATTTACAAGAGACTAACCCAATTTATTTATGCTATGGAAAAATTATGAAATAATTTATCGCATTACATCATTTTTATTAATTTGAATATCATGTTTTATAAAGTCTTTTCG
Source organism: Pogostemon cablin (assembly GCA_023678885.1). Classification (NCBI taxonomy): domain Eukaryota; kingdom Viridiplantae; phylum Streptophyta; class Magnoliopsida; order Lamiales; family Lamiaceae; genus Pogostemon; species Pogostemon cablin. Next base: position 24,488,986 of record CM043001.1, on the reverse strand, counting down.
TAAAAGTCTCACATGAGTATTTTGCATAAAGTAAAGTGGGAATAAATATTTGGAGTATTACTTTAATTTAAAATAATTGTTTGGTATTTTGTGAAATTAAAAGAAGGGTTTTATATCTCACATTGGATGAAGGAACAAAAGGAGAGAGTTTCTTATGCTATTATGCTATTTAAGGAGGTCCTTAATTTTGATGTTAAGTGCATCAATCAAGTACACTTTAATCTTTGTATTTAATTCTTTTTAAATTTCTATTCTAGGTTGTGAGAATGGGGAGAAATGTGTGAATTAATCAAAGATTTAGTAAGAATGTAGGGATTAGGGTCTGGAGAGAGAAACTCTGTGTGATTGTAAAAAAAAATTCTCACATAATAGTATTTTTTCGATTTTGGAGTTTTTCACATAAATTCTTGTGTTGTATATGCTCTTCTTTATTTATTCCTTTTGAATGAACGAGAATCTGCTTATCCAACAATAATTATAGATTCAAATATTATTTTCCAGAAAACATCCAATGGAATTTTATGTTTTATTGTTTAGTGATTAATAATTACATGCAGAACAAACTTATACTGGATTCCATATCTCAGCTTCAAAAACAGGTAATGTCAGATTTTTTTTTTTGATTTATTAGTATATACTATATCAAGTTTCGCGTGGCCCGTCGCTTTCATGATGGGATCGATTCATTGAATATGTCACTTCTTTGGATTATAAACATTAATTTTAATAATTTCATAAGAAAGAATATCGATTTAGGGAGAGAAAAAAATATGATGTTATTTTATTTTATGGGAAAAATGCACTTTTGGTCCCGTTCGAAAGATCTCATTTCTGATGTGTCTGTCAAACAAAGAATATCTGGATTTAAAAAAAAAATTCTTATGAATTTTATGTTTAAAAGATCCTTGATGCTCTGCTTTCATTTTGTATTTTGAACCATCAACTGCTTTCATTCTGTATTTTGAACCATTTGCTGGTAGCAGGTAGTTTGATCTTTACTGCTCGTAGCATTCATGCGATGTGTTGTGGTTTGTCTCTCAACTCAGATCTGCTCAAGATTTGACATAATTAATTTGAGGAAATTTCAATTATTTTTCAATTTGACCAACCCATGTATCCATTTATTTAATTTTAGTAATTTTTTTAGTTAACGTTTATCATCCAAATTAACAGTTTTGATCAAAATTGTAACTTTTGGGACTAAAAGAAGGTCAAGACCAAAAATTAAATGAAACATTTCGAATGAGACCAAAAGTACATTTTCCCCTTTATTCTATAGATACTGCCATTTTTATTTTGATGGTGATTTCTTTTTTTTTTTCTTTTTTTCAAAATATATAGTGAGATAATTTCACACAAATTTTTGCATCAATGTTGAAAATTTAAATTATTTTGATTTATACGTATTTTTAACACTCTGTATTTATGAAAGTACATGCATTATTTATTAATTTATTTATCTATTTGTTCATTTTTATTTCCAAAGGAGAGATCATTACAACACCAAAAAAGATTATTACTAAAGCAGGCGAGTTAACTTTTGCTTTACTTTTATGGGAGTTAACTTTTGCTTTTACTTTTATGGGTATGCTTCAAGTTTAAGTTTTTGAGACGTTTAAAAATCATAAACAGAAATAATTTATTTGTTTTAAATTTTGATATGGTAGTGCATCATGTAGGGGTGATTTTAACATATGTTTAAGTTTAAAACTTAAACCTGTTTTTCAAAATTCACACAAAAAATAGTCATATAAGAATTTGAAAACTAAAATAGTCCTGTAATTTTCTTTTTAAAAACGTCCAAAGACTTAAAATTCAATTTAATCCCACACATTTTTAAAGTGTATATCCTTAAACATGACCAACTCATTAAATTAGCTATGCTAACATGAAATATATACGAAATACAAGAACATTTTTAATAATAATTAATTTGAAGGACAATTAGATATTTTTATTAGAGATTCGACCAACTGATCTACGTATATAGTAAAATATTTAATTATAGCCACTGTTAACATTAATTAAAATTAAGAAATAAAGCTTATCAATTGTTGAATAATATTTAATTGCCAATTAAAACAGCTTAATGAAATAGAGGAACATGAAATGGAGGAGCAAGCAGAAGAGGAGTACCACGATTTAGCTCAATCTTCCCTCCCTATGCCACTTCCATTAATTGTTTGGTATTAATTCTATCTCTTCACAATTAAATTCAACAATTAATTTGTTTTGTTTTTAATTGGGACAGTATCATTTTTAGTGAGAAAATATCAATTTTGGTCCTATATCTTTTAGTATATTCAATTTTAGTCATTTAAGTTTCAATTTTAGTCCTATCAGTTTCAAAATTAGTTCTATATCTTTTTGAATCATCAAAATTAAATTATATCCTATTTCAAAAGATACAGGACTAATTTTGATGATTAAAAAAAAAGATATATGACTAATTTTGAAATTAGTAGGACGACTAAAATTGAAATTTTAAAAGATACATGATCAAAATTGAAAGTTAAAAGACTAAAATTGAAAATACTAAAAGTTACCAGACTAAAATTGAATTTGGCAAAAGATACGGTACCAAAATTATATTTTCTCCATTTTTATACATATATATATATATATATATATATATATATATATATTATGCTATTTTTAAAATTTAATGCTTATTCTTTTAAATTTTTTAAGGATATAAATTTTTTAAGTTCATGGAAAATAGAATTCACACGAAACTGGCGTAAAGTTTGATTTGTAAAATGACACTTCTGTTTTTTCGTTTAACACTTTTTTCCAAAAAATCATTTTAACCAACGATAATTATATATCTTCGAATTCTAGGATTTTAAAATCGAGATTAAAAATGCTTGTCTACTCATTCACTTATGAACAAATTATTTGAATTTGGTAGCGGTGGAACACAATCGCCAACCGGAATTGAATCCGGCGGGGATGGAGCTCCGGCTACGGATCCAAGGAACCACCGCATTCTGCCGTGGCTCCACCACCACTTGGACGGCCACCCTAAAGCTCACTCGATGGATTAATGAGTAAACTCTGCTCTTGTTCGATTGTTGTATTTTTTACTTGAAAATCAACAGACCTCCGCTTTCTTTGTTTTCTTTTTGAGAAATAATTGAAACGAATGAATTTTTTACCATAAAAAAGTACCCTTTCATTAATGGAGCGGAATATGGATCGAACCGAAAGATCAAATGCTCGCCTTTTGAATCGAAGTAGGTTGAAGTGTGGTCCGCCGAGGAAGGCACCACAGGTTGACCTATGGCTACCTTGTTACGGAAAATTAGATTAGGGTTCATTTGAATTTTGAATATTAGGGTGGCTTTGGATGGAAGATTCCATAGATTTATAATAAGTCATTCCTCTCGCATCCTTCACACATGTTTGGACACATTATCAATTGGATTTTTAAATTCATGGATTCAAGTCAAGAATTTAAAATCATTATGTTTTTAATTATTTTAGAAAGATTTTAAATTTTTAGTAAAATCGTTTCATTTAAATCTTTTGTCAGTGTAAAAAAAGTGTATGGGGGAGGTTAATTGTTATAATTTTTTAACAAAACTATGAACATGAAAAAATAGATTATGGGACTAAATTATCAAAATTCCCCTCGATTTGTCCAAACTATCATATACTAAAACATATGGTTTGAAAAACTATCAATTACCCCTTTTGACTTATTTTTATTTAACATTAATAAGAATACCCCATTTTCTAAAATAAAGAGAGATGTAATTGACATCGAGACCAATGTTTTTTACACTGTATTTTTAAATTTCACTATTTTATTTTTTTAAAAAAAATAGAGAATTAGGGCTAGAGGGATTTTTTTTAACATGGAAATGACATCAATACCAATATATTTAATTTTTTTTTAAAATTTTTTTTTTAATTTCAATACCTAGGGATTTTTTTAACATGTAAAAAAAATCTCTCTAATACCAATTTTTTACATTTAATTTTTTTTTAAAAATAAATTAGTAAAATTAAAAAATACAATGTTAATTACATGAGTCTTGATGTCATTTTAATCCCTCTTTATTTTAGAAGAGAAGTGTTTTTATTAATGTTCATATAAAAAAACAAGTTAAAAGGGGATAATTGGTATTTTTTCAATCTACATAATTTATTTGGTAGTATGGACGAACTCGAGGGAATTTTGGTAATTTACTCTAGTGAAAATTCCTCCAAGATTCGTAAGAAGCACAAAGTATTCACGTGATATTGATGGCTAAATTAATATTGTACTCCTTCCTCCAAAGCCATCCAAATATTTTTTATTTCTGTCCATCATAAAATAATATAAATAATTTAAAAATGGTAAATCATTTAATGCAATAATATTATAATACATTTTAATTTTAAAATTAACATTCATATTTAATTAATATAACTAATTTACATTTTTTCAAATCCCTAAAAATGCTAAATAACCTCTAAAAAGTCAACAAATTTTATAAAAAAGTGGATTTTCTTAATCTACTTAAAGTGAATCGTTCACATAAAGATGAAAGAAGTTATTATAAGCGTAGAGTTGTTAATAAGGGCCCGGCCCCAATTAACCCAAAAGAATAAGGGTTAGGATTAAGAAATTTGGGCCCGTTTAATATCCGGAGTTTTTGGCACGAATTGATTAGCCCGTGGGCTAATAGGGCTGGCCCGTGGCCTAACCGGGCCATCCCGTAGGACTGTGAATTATTATTATTATTATTATTATTATTATTATTATTAATTTTAACACCCATAATCTATACATCAACCACCTCGTCCCACCCTACCCCCAACACATCTTTGGACAAACTCTTTCTCATCTTTTAATTTTCATCTCTTTCTCATCTTTTTTTTTTCACTCTAACCCATAATTTTCTCTGATGAATAAAATAATACTTAAATAAATATATTAAGATTAATTTAATTATCACAAATTCTTTTAGTTTATATCTTTTAACAATATTTTTATATATTAATCTTAATTCTCTTAAATTTTATATAATGTATTAGTTAATTTTGAATTTGTAATATTATTTATAACAAATTATATTTATAATTTTTTAAATATATTTTATCGGATAGTCCGCGAGCCCGATCCGTTTAAACCGTAACCCGTTAAGGTTAGGGTTAAGTTCACCTTTTCGTAGCTCGTTTAAACAGACCCGATTTAGCGCGAAGCCCGTTAGGGCCGGCCCTAATAGGTTAGCGTTGGCCCGTATGAGCTGCTCTCCAGTGAAGAAAGGTGGATAAAGTGTTCAAGCTTCAAGAATATAATTTATTTTTTTTAAAGAGTGTTAATTTTAATTAATAAGAGCATTAATTTTTCATTATAAGTGTTGATTGAAATATTAGAAATATTAATATTTAACTAAAAATATTATAAGTATTTTTTTTTTCAAAAAATCTACAGTACAATTTTTTTATACCAAAAATATAACATTCAAGGTAGTATAAAGGCATGTTTGTTTGGACACTTTGCCATTATGAAATGGATATGAGATTAAATAAATGTGTTTGGTATTTTGTATAAAATGAAATGATTCCTTAAAAGTAAGGAATCAATCATTCCTAAAAAAAAAAGAGATGAATGGGAATCATTCCAACTAGTTGAAACATATCTAGATGTACGGAAAACATTGCCTAAGGAGACTGGATACCAGTATATTATAACTGATCGTGCTTATTTTGTTTCATTTTATTTTTGATTATTTTCTTGTAAGTACTTACAACACTTGGAGCAAATGGAAAACCCAGAGCCCATGGCTAATACACTAAAAAATATTATTTTTACCAATAAAATATTCCGTTGATAAAAATATTAATTTCATTATTAAATTGTTTTACCAACAGATTAATAATGAAATTCGTTGGTAAAGTGATGGTTGATAAATTTTTAACAACGAAAATTTAATTCCGTTGGTAAATAATTATGTTGGTAATCATTTGCTAATAATTCTGGTGGTAATTTATATAATGATTCAATTGGTAAATAGCAATGAATTTTATTCCCTTGGTAAAAATGCAATAATTCAGTTGGCATTTCGTTACTAAAAGAAAAATGTAATCTTTTTCGACAATCCGTTGGTAAATTCCATTGCTAAAAATGAGATTTTTGTAGTTATAATTATTGTGATGGAATACGACTTCTGGAGTTCGGTTAGGATTTCCTTGTGTCTAATCATTGTGTAACGAGAGATCTCAAGCGTTATGAGTTAGTGTATTGATATTTTGAGCATTTTAAGGAAATGACTAACTTTGAAATCCACTTGTGATTGTTCCCTTGTTTATACCATCTCAGTAGACAGTAGTATCAAAAGAAAACCTTCATTTCAGACAGAATTGAGTACTTTTCTTGTGCCTCATTGGGATGCTCCTTCATGCATCATGCATTTCCTCATTGTTAACAAAATCGCCTACGCTTGTTTGCACGAGAAGAGAGTTTCTCGTCTGGACGCGCTGGTGTGGACGGAGCAGCTGAGTTTCGTATAAATCCCAACAGCGGGTTGAAGGAGGTAATATAGACAACAATACTTTGATTACTTGATAATGAATTAATGAATCCATTTCTTATATATTCTGTCGACTGGCTTCTTTAGGTAAATGAAGAACTAGACAAGTATTCGTCTCGAATCAATGGAGTTCCTCATTTTGTGGTAAGAATGTGACAAACATAGCAAGTTGTGTTCCTCAGAATATGTAAAGCAGCAGAGATATTTTATGTCAGATCAATGATAAGTACCAGCTAAAGAGGAGCCCAACCTCCAGAAGTTTTCTTAAGAGCTTTTGAAGCTGCTGCTAGCAACTAGCGCCTGAAGACGAGGGAACGTCAACTTTATCTGCAACGAAAGACGACATCCCTCCTCGTCACACAAACCCATGTACATCACGATTTGAAAATTCATCATAAACATACACAAGTTTGCAAAACAAACTGTTGGAATAAGATGTGGCTTCCTATAGCAGCTGCAAGTTCTCATGACAGTGTTTTCTTGCTTATTTCCAGGAACGATTTTATTTGCTCGTAGCAAAATTATATTTCGTCTCGTGTTTCATTTTCGCATGCATATAATAATGCCATCATTGCACAAAATAATAAAACAAGCCATGTTTAATACAATCTTTTGTCCAAACTTTGGTTTTTAGAAGACAGATTGACATCTGTATCTATTCAAGGTAATTAAAATAGATAAATATGTAGGGCAGCAGTTGAACAGTGATTCTCTTGACTCAGATGAAAAATATAACCAGAGCCAACAAAGCATTTGCAAGAAAACAATGATTTGCTGGTAGATAGAATATCATCAGCATATAAAAGACATCATATTATACGAACGGTATGTACAGAGGACTTTACACTTTGTGGTTCCAATGTATTCTTCTGTAGTGAAGGTGTTAGGTGTCATCCTCGACCCGAAGCTCAGGGTGTCTCATTGAATGCCATCACCTGGAGATCAAAAGTCCAAACGAGCAAATATTAGATCCACTAATTACTTCGTCTTCTCAGACTCCACATACCTTCAATCAGCAACTACATAGTCCTTAATAATGAGGATCATGTTGTCATTCTTACACAAACCATAAAAACGAAGATTTCAAATGTTAAAAAGGCAAAACAACAAAAATAGCTTCTGGTTCATTTGTTCTTCTAGTTCTACGTTTGTTTCTCCTCCTAGTTCCTAGTATGGAAGTTGGGGGAATCACGGACGAATCAGAAATTTTGAATACTTCCAAGCATTTTAAATGCAAATTGCCAAGAGACGAAATACTGCAAGCTGCTTTAGTCAAAATAATTGAAGCAATAATCATTAATCTAAACAGAGCAATAAAGGTCACATCAGTCGAAACTTTGTGATAAATCAAAGTTCAGATGCTGGCAAGTGAACCTTGTTTCTGTAGATTTCAAGAGATAGAAGCAGGCAAGGTTATACAACAAGACTGTAAGAAACCTAGGAGATTAATTTAGATATGCTACTAAAGAAGAAGATAATAAGTTTCTCAAAATTTTATTATACCCAAGGAAAGAAGTAAACCATAGAAATACGACCTAAAACAAACAAATCAACATGAGAAAAAGTGAGAAGATGCAGGAATGACGTGCAGAAACTTCTAACACATGAGCTCAGATGGATATATACCTAAGTCTTTAAAGGGAGTTACACAGTATATGTAGTGTAAGTAGTAAGTACACAGCCTATCTGCATAACTGGGATTATCAGCACTCCCGAGTGTAGTCCATTAATGCGATAAGCTTAGTAGGTGTATCATGTATGTAGTTGGCAGTTGTTGCTCTAAAGTCTAAATATCAAGAATGTTACTAAATACGAGTGAAGAAATTCATAATTTAAATCTGTACATAAGCCAAAAAACTGCTAAACCTATTTCAATTTCCAAAACTCCACCTTAAGAGAATAAACAGCTCAAGATATTTCGTTTACTAATTTGACATTCTTTTCCATCCTGTCCAATCCCCAAAGAACTGCACTTCAAAAAAGATTTGAGGGATTATCTAACTGTTTTTTCAGAATGAAACTCACTCCCCCAACTACGAATATCGTCAGGAAGACAATTCCATGTGAGCTCTTTTACTTTCCAGATTTGCATTTTGCCGGATTGGATCTTTTATAAGACATAAATATTTAGTTTGAATGATTAACAACTCATCATTCCCATGAAACCACTTGGAAAAATCCAGTTGGATAATTTATAGCTCACCAATCACGCACTGCTCACCCAAACACGAAATTAGCCAGTCGCAGATTATCTACCCGTTTTTCATCTAAAGAAGTAAATGTTTACTTATGAGAAAAATTTTAGAAATCCTAATTAATACAGGAAGGTAAATGAGGCTATGTCCATCATTTTGTGAACAACTAGAGCACATCCAACACATTACTAGAAGAGGAAGCACAGCAGTGAACTTATGAAACTCACTCCCCCAACTACGAATATCGTCAGGAAGACAATTCCATGTGAGCTCTTTTACTTTCCAGATTTGCATTTTGCCGGATTGGATCTTTTATAAGACATAAATATTTAGTTTGAATGATTAACAACTCATCATTCCCATGAAACCACTTGGAAAAATCCAGTTGGATAATTTATAGCTCACCAATCACGCACTGCTCACCCAAACACGAAATTAGCCAGTCGCAGATTATCTACCCGTTTTTCATCTAAAGAAGTAAATGTTTACTTATGAGAAAAATTTTAGAAATCCTAATTAATACAGGAAGGTAAATGAGGCTATGTCCATTTTGTGAACAACTAGAGCACATCCAACGCATTACTAGAAGAGGAAGCACAGCAGTGAACTTCATAATACATAGTGCATATGCAATCAAATTATTAGCATAGATTCAAAAAAAGATTATAATTTTGAAGAACTAATGGTCTAAGAGGATGATTTTGTTCCAGCAAGTAGGATGGGAAACATGTTCTGCACAACTTCACCAGAAATTGTGAAAATGAGAAATTAATCACATGTAAAAATTGGACAAAACAAAGTTGTAATACCTAAACAGTCGTGAAAATAAATTAATATAAGAAAAATAAAATATAAGCTAGCAGAAATATAATGGGTACGATCAAAAATTACCTTGCCACAGACTGGGCAGTTATCACTTCTTTCCATCCACTCATATATACAACCAAGATGGAAATGGTGAGAACAGTTTGTAACTATCTTCGGATTTTCTTTGGTATATTCTGTACAAGGACATGAGAATATGCAAATGTAACTAATATTCATTGGCTAAAGGGAAAGCAAGATGAAAACATCTAGACCAGGTAGAGAAGTTTTGATACAAAAAAACCCACTGCAAATGGTATATGAGTGGTAATACAATAAAAATTGAGTACATCAAGGGATGAGTAGTTGTTAAAAGAAACTGGCAAACTATATAGACATATATTATTACTGTTACCTTCAAGACATGTGGGGCAGACGTCCTCATCTTCAGAAGAAGTATATATGTGAGCAAATCCTGTTGCTGCTTTAGCTGATGAGAGCTTCATTGAAGACCTCGAATTATATTCTTTGGAAGCTTCTTCACAAGTGAATTTGTTCCATTTATTTTTCTTGCTCACAGAGTCAGATTCATCATCATCTTCGCTTGTTCTCAGTGGTTCAGTTTCCTCATGTGCATGACTTGGTCCTTTCTCCCTTCTGGAGACCAGTCCATCACGCTGCAAGCGAAAATATCTCGGATCTGCATCATAAGGCAGAGGTCTTGGAGGAGCACGAAACATATCAGCTAAAGAGTTATCAGTTGATGCTGTAGAACTTAAAGATGCAGTTCCCTGAGTGGAAGACGGCAAGGCTCGTTCTTCTCCTCTGTGAAACAATGACGCATACTGCAGAATGCAACAATATGTAGTAAATATTCAAATTGGCATTAAGCACAGTAAGGTATCAAAAATCTAGATCCCAATGTGGGATATAGTCATGTTGATCTGGCAATTCAAATTTGAATATTTATTACAGTGTGGTTAGGTAAAAAGGATAGAAGAAACACTCTGAAAAACAGTTAATTCACTTACGAACTTTCATATCTCTGTTTCTTACCAGAGCTCATAATAATCATCGGTTGGAATATTTGATACAGAACAATTTTGACACCATAAACTCAATTTACAAGTAATTGGGCTATTAACATTACAACAATTGATACTTCAACAAATCAAGAATCGAAAAACTAACATGGCATACCAGATATAAGAAGTTCTGGATGAAGCAATGAAGGCATATACAGTTCCTATAAATTGAGTTGTTTGGATTCGTAAAATCTTCCCAATCATCCCTCAAGCAGCAACAAACAGAACCCATAATTAACAATGTCAATCCACTTTAATGAATCAAAACTCCTTCCCCCACTCAATGTCTTTCACTAAACCAAATGCTACTATAAAAACATCAAGAACTCATATATGTATACTGAGAGAGGATCCGAAGCTCGCAGAAGCTGAACTAATTCCGCGAACCAGCAGCCTCTCTCCAAACAACACAAAACCCCAATGCCTTAGTTATATTGTGAGACATACACAATAAAACAATGTGTGAGAACCTGCAAGGTCGAAAAGAAACTTAAGCAATCGAAAAAAAAAATCCCAGAAAAAATAAGAACTTCAATTTTTCTGAAAAAAAAAAAAAAGGCATCTAAATCCTCAAACATTATGCTACATAAATTCTATGCTAAAAAAGTTGTGATTTTGGGTAATGAAGCTTCAGTTGAGGCAATAATGGTTCCTCAATTAAAACAAAAAATAGAATATCAAAATTCAGAATTAAGTAGCTAGTCATGAACAGTTAAGAACTCTCGAATTTCTTTAAAATCAAGCAAGGGATAATCATCTAACTTTTCACCAGCACGAATTCCTTAAACTCACAGAATTTTCAATTGATTCAAACATACCACGAAAACCCATTACAGAAATTATGTCTCTAAGTAAACCCAGCCGTAATTGAAGGGAAAAAAAACTTAAAAATGGAAAAAGAAGATAATTCTTACACAGAATTAGAAAAGGAATATAATAATCAAAGATAATACAAAAAGTACCAATCAGACGGCGTTGGATTAATCTGGCGAGACAAAAGCCGAAAAATCCGAGGTCAGATGTTCAGAAACTGGATTGTTGTTAAATTTCGAGATGATTGTGATTATGTATCTATTATTATGCGAGTATCAAATTAAAAATATAAGTACGAATTTTTTGGACTTTTTTATTTGGAATAAACCCTACAAAGGAAAAAATCGAAAATGAAAGCGCGTTTTGTTAATACACGCTTTTGCGGATCCAATGGTGGGTGAAAATCAATAGTCCAATCATACATTTATTGTCAATCTCCAATTATATTTTGCATTAATTGTACAAAAATAAATAAATAATAGGATCTTGCTTAGCTGACTAAGGTCATGTATGCCCAATATTATTTTAATCATTAAATTTTTATCTTTCAATCTTAAAAAGTTATCTAAAAAGTTAAACTTTATGAAAATAATAAATGTATTCTCTCTCCTTGTAAACTCATCAATTAATTGTAAAGTTACTTTTTGTGAAAAATTTTAAAATATTTATAATTTTCTTATTACATGGAGTATTTATTATTAATAAAAATCATATCAAATTATTAGTCTTTTCAAAATCTTTAATTTGATACTCATATTAGCTATATAATAAATATTTGAAATATAATAAAAAAATTATTACTAATTAGAATACTTTTAATTATATTTAATAATTAGATTTTATTACTATATTAGTAAAACACTCGTGCGATGCACAGAGTATGTTTTTTTTATTACTTTTTGTTTCACTCAATTTTATATTTATTTTTAGTACAAATATAAATATAGTAATTGCTTTTTTTATAATATAGTCTTTTAAATAATAAATAAAATTGTAAAATATTTTTATTTATTTTATAGTATAGTCTTTTAAATAATAAAAAAATTGTAATATATATTATATGTTAGAGAGATATGGTAATTTTGAAATTGAAATAAGCGATAATTTTATTATAATGTTGTAAACTTGTATTGGGGATAATTGAAAATAAGAGTTCAAATAGTTCATTTAAACAAAGAGAAAGTATCTTGTGAAACGTTGAATATGTGAGACTATTTGTGAAATGTGTTAAAATATGCTTATTATATAGATAATGTATGTTTAATGGTTGTTAAAATATATTTTATAGGTATGATAATGCATTAAAGTGTTATTATATAATTCATTATTGATATATTTTAACTACAAATAAATATATTTTACTTATATAATAAGCATAATTTAGTGATGTGTCGATCCGTCTCACAAGAGTATATCCCTTAATCAAATAGTTCATTTAAAAAAAAATATTTTCAAAGCTAAATTATGATTATAAATGCTGTGAATGTCCTTTAAAAGCTTATAAAGGAATAATTAATTTGATGTATCATGTGGTAAAAAATAAATTTCAAATCGATAAACTATAATAATTTAAAATTTTAAGGATTTACAGAGATTCGTCTTCAGCTATTCTTTCTCTTATCAATCCACTCGGTTCCTGCTATTCGTTATGAATCTAGCGTAACACCAAGGCATAGCGCCAAACAATAGGGGATGATAAAATGGAGAACAACTATCACAGAGAGAAATTTGTGACAATTCTAAGTAACACATCAATTAACTGTTAGGAAAACACATTTCATGTTCAAATTATATTAACATCAGAAAAAGAAAAAATGGTTCAACAAACACTATTACATGGCACTCAGTACTAACACATTTGATTGGCAGTCTACATATCCTCAATTCACAAAAAAAAAAAAAAAAGAAGAAGAAAAGAACAATGGGATACTGGTATCAACATTGGCTCATGTAGCCTCATTAGAGTCGGAGTAATGTCAAAAGGGCCATGAGATGAATCTAATGTGTTATGCTTTGTGTAATGCAATTAAAAAGGTCATGAGATATCCATTGTCTCTGTAAGAGTGACGTCTTAAACTTGTCAAAATTGGAATTGCTTAGCAGAACACCAGACGTCGTTGGCTCAGACTCCCATTTATAGTAGACTTCTCACCAGTAACTACCTTCTTCAGTGTCCGAGAAGTCAATGACACAAATCCAAGTGGAATTAAAAGGGTATCTTCGGTGTTGTTTTTACCATGTTATATACGCCGCTTCATCCCAAATTGGTTCTATAGTAAGAGGAAACAAAATCCAATCAATGCAGGACAGTGATCTAAAAGTTCATCAAGAGGGGCAAGCATTTCAAAAAATCATGAAGCACTTCTACTTAGCTTAGTGCTTACCTGAAATGAAATCACATTTCTTGATATATTCATTTATTACTTAAATACGATATGAAACTAACAAAACTTAGAGAGATAATAGTTAAATAATAAGAGTAAAATATAGATCATAGCCGCATAAAACTAAGAAAGATGCATCAAATATTCCTCCCTACACAAACCACTTCAAAATGGTATCTAAAATATTGTGAGTTCAGCCAAAATCTTAATGCATTTTCGTGAATGACCTCATAAACTGCACCATTTGAAGAATCTGAACTTACTTCTAGATAGCAGAGGGAGATTCTCACTCTCACGACGATAAAATTATGCAGGATTTGACAATTTAAAACTTCAATGGTAATTGTGAAAAATCTGTAATGTCCCAACTAATTGCTTCACGTATCACACACACTCCTTAGCAACTTCAAAATCAAACAAACGTCATAACCAAGGAATTTCGCAATGCAGAAAAATTAATAAATTAAGTTAATAGCTTCCTATTTCAAATTCCAAAAATCAGATAATGCCTGATCAAAAAAATAAATGAAACATATTAAAAGCACAGTATATTTAGTTCCATCAAATCAATAACTCACTAAGCCTATCAACTCCATAATTCGCACATAAAATTTTCAAGGATCTAAAAATCTTAGTGTAACACATTAGATGCATCAACAAACCAAAAGTACAGTACTTGGTGGAAGATAGTCCTCAATATTTGGGCGATCCAAATCTAATTTGGAGCTTGACTTGTTAAGCTTTACTCATTTTCTTCTTCACCTTGTTCTCTGTATTGCTGCAATTGCAAAAAAAACACACATCAGTATGTGTGCTTTTCTCACCCTCCCTGTCTTAATTTACAAAGTGGGACTGCCTGATTACAGTTGCATCAGATGAAAACACATACTGATTTGCCGTGTGGTGGAAAGCCACAAACTAGAATATATCGCTTGTAAGCAACTTTTCTCCAACTTACAACTTAGGCTTCGTTCACTACATCTCCTGGTTTAGGCTAAAACCAAAATATTTGCAAAGAAATACAAATCCATTTAATAATAACTAACAATAAATATGACAAATAAGATTATAATCACCGAATTGCTAGCAAAAGTGAAAATCCTAGTCAATCAATCTTGCAATAAAATAGCAATTAAGCAACTATTAGGTAACGTAAACTCAAATTACAGAAAGAGGGAAAATGTTATATATTGGCCCAAAGGAATTCTAGCTCAATTTTAAGTTTCTCCGTTGGCGCAGTGGAGGTTTCCGGGGGGCGCAAGCAATGGAAAGTGGTCTCCCCCAAAGAAATGCTTGTAAAAACCCAGCATGCGTAAGATCAATCGTCTTGATCGATGCATTTCACATGAGAGTTATTTGCAAGCTCACCCAGGGAATAATGGTTAGAATGCTGGCCAAGAAATCCAATTTAATATCTCACAAGCATTTTACCATATTTATGCATTAAAAACTATGAGAACATAAGGACAATGATGAATAAGGAGACAAAACCATGATATCATTAGAGAAAAAACATCTCATTAGATCATAAGGAGACAAAACCATGATGAATACCTATTCAATGATCCAATCCAAATAGCAACAACAGGGGACTACATCCTAATAAGAAACGGTAAAACACATGAAGCCCAAACCGCCTAATTTTAAAAGTAATGTGTCGTATCAAAAATTGCTTGCAATCATTTTAAACGCCATAAACAGAAATTGAGCAGCAAAATATTAAACTTCACGCTCACCATATTTGTATATCCAATATACAACCAACCCTACCTATTTCTAAACATAACAAATCCATTTCTAAACTTCAATGCAGGAAGCTTTTGACAATTTCAGGATCTTTTAAGTACTTTGCTCGTGCTATATAGATGTAGAAGTCTTTCAAGTTATAACTCTACATTCATCAAGAATTATGATCAAAATGTGCTAATTAACACCATACAGTTTTTGATCTATTTATTAGTTAACTAACACATCAAATATCAAGAATTACAATGGCATGCCATCATTCAATCTTTTGGCATAAAAAGATTCATGCAGATTGTTAGCAATAAAACTAAGATGAATCAGAGAAAACTGGAAAATTTTAAATTACAGAGCAAATATTTCACCAGATCTACAATAAATAAAATAGAAAAATTAAAAGGAAATTATGTCACACGTTTACACACAGTGAAAGCAATAATACCGTGTTGATGGATGCTATCCACTTTGTTAATAATGTCTATAAACCTCTGCAAACTGACTTTCTCCCATTCATCTTTTCTTGCTGCAACTAAATCAAAAACAAGTAGCAAGTTAAAAAAAAAGAGTTTAAGCTTGAAGAAAAGTAAGAGGATAGAAGGAAAAATGTAGATACCATTGATAAGGTCTTCAATTTGACGATAATGAGTGCGTACTGTCCTCCGCTTCGAGACGGGCTGCTGCTTCTCTTCCATGAGTTCTTCTCCATCTCCCTTCAAAATACTCTTTCTCTTCATTACTCTTGTGTAGTTCCCTCTCTCCTCGTACCGCCCGAAAAACTCCACCAGCATCGGTCTAGACAGCACCACAACCATGTCCTCCCCACCGCTGACGACCTATTTCAAATTTTGAAAGTAGAATTTAGTGTTTTGGAGCTGAAATTGTAGATCTTCGATTAAAAATATTATCAAAAGTTACAAACAGAGAGAAAACAGAGAGTAATCGAACGCTACATGCACCTTCAATTTTTTCACACTGATACTTCCCCACACTCAAATTAACTTCATAACAGACAACATGACTTTCTTCTTCCCCATATGTCTTCTTCAAATGAAATTGATTAGGGTTTTGGAATTTCATCCCGTTCTCACACCTCTTCAAATTGTCTCCCCCTCCCGCGTGAGCCGCCCATTTACTTTTTTCTTACATTAATTAATACAAATGTATTCTACTGGGAAAATGGCAGACTCACAAATTAGGGTTGGGCGGCAAATTTCATTGGCTAAGAGAAACGACATATGCCCTCTGAAGTTGTTGATGCGCCTTATTCTTCCTTTTTTTCTTAGAAATTTGAAATTCAAAATTTCTGATGTGTAATAATTGCAGCAAATCAGTATTTTGAAACGTCTCCTCTTTTTTTCTTGGGTTCCCTGCCATTTACATGAAATAATTCCTAACAAATACCAAGCCCAATAACTTTACAAAACCTACTGACCCTATTTACTTAATTTTTTTAAAATTAAAATAATGATATTCTATCTATAATAAATCGTTTTGGCAGGAAAAAATTTTACTTACTATTTTTGGCTGACTTCTCTGCTTTCATATATGTACGAGTACGAAGCCCGCATAACACGCGCGATAATCAAAATTTTTATGGAATTGACTATTCTTACCTCCAAATTAGTTAAACGTATTAAAAAAATAATCAAATTTAAATATTCATAATTAATGAGACATAAATATCTTAATAATTAAGATTTTGTATTCGGTTGGAGTACCTAAACAATATATTATGTGTTTGGTTAGAGTATCCAAACGATGTATTATGTATTATGTTGAAGCAATGGAACGGTCCTTAAGGAATAGTGATAACAAAATGTGCGAATAAATAATTATTTCCAAATTTACATAAATAATTCTCAATTACACGTGATGACGGATTATAACACATATGATATAACTGGAATTCTAAGAATTTACATCATTTATAGGATTAAACATAGATATAAAATATTTTTCCTAATTAATTTTTTCATAACATGTCTTAAAATATATCAATCTAAAAATATATTTTCAATTAAATATTAATATAAAATAATTATAACTAAATTTTAAATTGTTAAAGTATAATAATTAAAGGATTATTTTGGGGTGCACCTGGTGCACCCCCATATTAATAGGGTAAAATAGGGGTAGTGGGTGGTTATTTTAAAAATAAATTTAATTATATTAATTTAATTAATGGTTGAGATTAGATTAAGAATGAATCTAACGGTTGAAATCGTCTAGGTGCACCACAGTTTGACTCATAATTAAATATTTTTTTACGGAGAACAGAACATATGTTATCACTCGCTTTTATATAAAAAAATTATGATCGTTTCTGTCTGTATAAGGGATCAAATTTCGAATATTAAACACTTTAGAAGTACTTATGTAAATTATTTATACAGTCATATCCAAATACTCTCTCCGTCACACAGAAGTTGTGATATTTTTCTTTTTGGGTTGTCCCACAGAAGTTACATTCCTTTTAAAGCATATGAGACACACACAAAAAAATATTAACATATTCATATGGACTCATACACACACCACTAATACACCTACCCATTACATATTAAATATTATTTTTCTCACTTCACTTTACATTAAAATAGTATACTCCTTAATCTCTGTGCCCGAAAAAAATATTACAACTTTAATGGGACAGAGGGAGTATATTATTTTAAATTGGTTTAAATTATAATTTTATGTTTTAGTATTTATAGGGGTTAGATGAAACACAATTTTTTTAATGGTATGGTTTATATAAAATATATAAAAAATTAAAGAAATAATATTTTACTCTTAAAATGTGTTCACTCATTTTTCTTTTAAAAAAATATTTCCTCCGTCCCACCTAAGAGGGTATTTTTTTCATTTTGGGCGTCCACCCAAAGAGTTTCATTTTATTTTTTTAAAAATATGGGATTCACACATATCTACTAATACAATTAAAATATGGGGTCCACACACCCACTAATACAACTACCCAGTACATATTAAATTATAATACTCCTTAATTCACGTATAAAAAGTATAATACCCTTTTTGGGTGGGACAAAGAGAATAAATTGACTTTAAAATAACTTTTTAGTTAATAAAAATAATTTTAATATCATTAAAAATTACGAATATATATATTTTTATAAGTCATTCTCTCTTAAATTAAATTAAATAAATAATATTAAGGCAAGTCTTGCGTGAGACCATTTTATATTTTTTAAATTAGTTATTACTTTCGCTATAAAATGTTATCACTTTTCTTATAAAGTGTTATAAATTGTTAATAAAATAGCATTATCACTTTTCGTTACTTGAGTATCACTTTTCACTATAAAAAATATCACTTTCTATTCGTCTAACGTGAGCCCTCACGTGAGACGTCTTTTCATTATATTAAGAAATATATATAAATTAATCAAAATAATTTTATTTATAAAAATTTTCATTTTTTTAATATAGAATCAAACTGCTATACATCGGATACAACGGCGCACCTAAATAAAGTAAGCCATTAGATCATATTTATTTAATCATAACTAATAAATAAAATAAGTAATTAAAAATAAAAACAATAACCACCCACATCCTACTCCATTTACCTTGTAAATTCTCAGGTGCACCACAGAATAATCCTAAATTTTTAGGTTAGTTGCAAAAAAGCTCACGAATTTTACTTCTATTGCAAATTAGTCTTCACTTTTGAAAATATTGCAAATTAATCCCCACCTTTAAGCATTGTTGCAAAACGTACCCAATTTTTTTAAAAAAAACCCTAACTTTTAGTGACAAATTTGGTGTGTTTTGCAATAATGCTTAAAGGTAGGGATTAATTTGCAATTTCTTTAAAGTATGGATTAATTTGCAATAGGAGTAAAGTTCTTGATTTTTATTGCAATTAACCCTAAAATTTTTAAATTAAAAAAATTATACGACCTGTTAAACTTTTGTAATATATATTAAATTTTTCATAGCATTATATAATTTATACTCCCTCCGTCCCGTTTCAAACTTTACATTTGCTTTTTGCACGTTGATTAAGAAATAAAGTATTTTAATGTGTAGTGAGGTGAGAGAGATAATAGTTTAATGTAAATGGATAGATATATTAGTGTGATGTGTAGGCCCATGGAGAGAAAGATAATTAATTTGTGTGGATTCCATTTACTAAAAAGGGAAATGTAAAGATTTAAATGGGATGCCCAAATGAAAATATGTAAAGATTGAAATTGGACGGAGGAGTATATAATTTTCATTATTATATTGCGTAAAACATATATTTTTATATATTAAGTTCTCATAGTATCATATTTAAAATATTACATAAAAAATATAATTTTAAGAAAATATAATTAAATATAAAACTATTATTAGAGATGGCATCGAGTAGGATACCCGCTTATTTTAATATATTTGTACCCTTATCCGATTAAAAAATAATTATGTGTATCCGTCCCATTTAAAAAATTTATTATGGTACCTGTAACCAGTCTCATACATGTTTATCAATACCCGCGGATACCCGCATCCATTTAATATTTTATTTATTATATAAATATTTATATCTTTTTTATTATTTAAATAAATATTATAATAAAATTGCGTTATTATTAATTTAACAAATATGATTAAATAAAACTTATAATTATTAATTAAATATTTAAAATATCTCATAATATATAAATTAATATAATAATATGATTGAATAAAACTTATAATAATTATTATATATATATATATATATATATATATATATATATATATATATATATATATATATAGAGTACTACTAGTATTGAAGTATTATCCATATCCGTTTCAAACCTAATAAAATTTTTTACAACTATCTATACCCGTCATAAACCCGTTTACAGCTATCCGTTCCCACCATATTAAAGTTTGAATAGAATGGGTAATCGAAAATACTCGTCTCATTACTATCTTAACTATTATCGGTTAATAAATAAAATTAATAAATGTATAAATTATAGTATAATGAAGGATAAATTATTAAATATAATAAAATAAATATAAAATAAATAATTAATGATAAAAAATTACAAAAATTAATTAATATTAAACTAATATTTATTTTTTCATGAAATTCCTTATTTAAAAATTTGTAAATAATTAAATTTATTATACTTAAAAATTCTGAGGCTACGTAGATTAAATAAATTAAATAATTTCTTACTCTTCTAAAAATATTTTATTTTTTAAAAATATTAATTAAATAATTAATGATAAAAAAAATTCGAAAATTAATTAATGTTAAGCTAATATTTATTTTTTCATGAAATTCCTTATTTAGAAATTTGTAATTAACTAAATTTATTATACTTAAAATTTTGAGGCTACGTAGATTAAATAAATTAAATAATTGTTTACTCTTATAAAATATTTTATTTTTAAAAAAATATTATTAAAAATTAATTTAATATAAAAAAAATTGTTATTAATTTAAGATTTTATTTCTCCAATCATATAATATTAGAAATATAGATGTCAAATTAAAGATCATGAGAAGACGATTAATTTGATATAATTTTTATATAAAACTGATTTAAAAATAAAAAGTTAAAAACACTTAAAATTTTAGAAATTTTTTTAAATAAGATAAAGAAAAATGAAATATTTTGATTGGTTATTTAAAATAAAGCAATTACATTATCTCCTTTCTAAGCAAATCTATCATTAAAAAAAGGATTAAATACTATTAGGTACACACTATTAAGCATAATTATTATAAGATACATGCATTAAATTATCACTCTTAAATACAAAAAGTTGAATTGATATACTTAGTATAACCCCAATTAAATTAAATATTTAAAAAGAGAATAAATATATTACCCATTATTTGTTGTGATCTCTCAAAATTTCCTTATCCTCGTTAAAGCATCCCGTGAATTTCGCCTCTGCCACATCATAGTCATCATATTCTTCTTCATCCCTTATTAAGACTCCCTGTGAGTTACGTTTTGACTCCAACATCATATCCATAATCTTCATCCACATCATCCGACTTCCTGCTAAATCTCGGCCACGTTTTCTCGCATGTGCCACTCAAAACGTACACGATCTGCGCTATCACGATGAAGTGATGAACCACCACGACAAGTCCAGCACAGCGGCGCCGCTGGCCATCCCCCACCCGAGTTTCAGCATCATCAACCCGTTGAAGAGCACGAACAACATTAATGCGGCGTTGGAGATCCATAATCTTGCAGGAACTTCACCGTCGGGAAATTCAGAGCGTAAGCGAACAGCGGGGAATCATCCACAGCGCGAATTTATTATGGGGAGTTATGATGATTTGGTGTTATGGCTATGGTGAGGCAGAACTTATGATGGAGAGTTATGATGGTTTGGCATTATGGCTATGGTGATGCATATGATGGTCTGATGTGTATAATTATGCATAAAAATTATACGGTATAAAATTATTAACTAATTGTGCATAATCTTTAGTATACTAAAGGAAGGTTATGATTTGATGAGTTGTCAACTTGAGAGTAATTTAGGGATGACTTGGCATTTTCTTAGAATTTTGAATTTATTTTACTAAACTTGCTAAGAAAGAGTTGAGTATTAACCAATTAAATTATTTCACTTTTTTTTATCTTATTTAAAAGTTAACTTAAAACTTTAAATGTTTTTTATTTTTTATTTTTAAATCGATTTTATATAAAAATTATATCAAATTAATCGTCTTCTCATGATCTTCAATTTGACATCCATATTACCAATATAATATAATTTAAGAAATAGATTCTTAAATTTAATAATAATTTTTTTATTAAAGATAAATTTTAATTAAAATTTATCAATAAATAAAATATTTTTAAATAGTAAGAAATTATTTATTCTATTTTTAACTTTATTGCAAGCAAAATATTTGTATAACATAAAAAAATGGATAAAATATGAATATATGAAATTAATAAATAAATGTATACACAAATAAAAAACTCTTATTATCAATCATCATTTACTTTTATAAAAATATTTATGCTCAATAAATGAGAATATGTTAATTTAATAATGTTATAATATATATATATATAGTAAACATTTAATAAACTATTTAGAATAATAAGATTTATATACTTTTATATATATATATATATATAATATTATTATTAATATATTTTATTATTATATATAAGAATACAAGACCAAGAAACTATTTAGTAAACCACCAAAATAATTTAATTTCTTTTATTGTGAATTTTAATTTATTAATATAGGTGCAAGACTTCCAAAAGAAGACAATTGCAAAACTTCCAAAAGAAGATTGTACAAGACTTCCACAAGAAGACATGTACAAAACTTCTACAAGAAGATTGATACTTGACTATATATAAGTGGTCATGGGCAAAGTATTATTGAGTCTCAAGGTAGGTTTGTGAATATGGTTGCCCATGTCGATTGCGGACTAAATATGGGGGCCGACGGCAATGTGGAGGAGCCGGCACTACTTAATGATCTCTCGAAGTCGTCGATTTATATTGGGTCGGCGGCAATAGTGGAGGAGCCGACACTACTTAATGATCATCATCGATTTATTTCGTAGATTTGGTGGTCGCTTCGTCAATTGATCATTGGGAGATCTCTTATTATAAGACTAGGAGTTTCTTCATCATCAACCCCTCTTCATCAATTTATAGTTATTTGAAATTCTCATATAGCATTAGAAAAGTAGTTATTTGAAATTCTCATATAGAATTAGAAAATGTAAACAAAATATTGCAATGATAATTAAGAAAAAATTGCATATTTTAAAGATCGATAGATATCATGGTGAAATTAATAAAATAAAAGATAAATTTTTTTTTATCAATCATATATGATAAAGAAAAAGATACATATTTTAAAGATTGATAGTATGATAGAGAAAAAGATATATATTTTAAAAATCGATAAAGATACATATTTTAAAGATTGATAGTTAAAAAAATAGCAATACGATACATGATATATAGAAAAATATACATATAAAAAAATTAGAGAAAAATATACATATAAAAAAATAGCAATAGAGTAGAATGAAAAAATGGATGATTGTAAATTTAAAATTTGATAGTAAAAAAAATAGCAAGAGATGAAAAAAAGAAAAAGACATATAAAAAAAATAGAGAAAAAAATATATATATACTATATACTAAAGGAGGGTTTTTGATTTATTATATGGCATCATGTGAGTAATTTAGGTGATGTGTCATTTTTATAGATTTTTGAATTTTTTTTAATAATAAACTTGCTTAGGAAGGAAGATAATGTAGTTACTTTATTTTAAATAACCAATCAAAATATTTCATTTTTCTTTATCTTATTTAAAAATTTACCTAAAACTTTAAGTGTTTTAAATTTTTTATTTTTAAATAGAATTTATATAAAATTATATCAAATTAATTGTCTTTTCATGATCTTTAATTTGACATCCATATTACTAATAATATATGATTGGAGAAATAGATTTTTAAATTTAATAACAATTTTTATATTGTAAAATATTCTTTAATAAAATATATTAATAAATAAAATATTTTTAGAAGAGTAAGAAATTATTTAATAGATTTAATCTATTTATCCTTAGAATTTTAAGTTTAATAAATTTAGTTTATTATAGAATTCTAAATGAGGAATTTCATGAAAAAAAATCTTAGTTTAATATTAATTAATTTTCATAATTTTTTTATTGTTAATTATTTATTTTATATTTATTTTATTATTTTTAATAATTAATTTTAATTATACAATAATTTATAATTATTATATACATTTATTGATTTTATTTATTAAATGATAATAGTTAGGGATGATAATGAAATGGGCATTTTAAGTATCTATTCTATCCAAATCTTAATAGGGCACGTATGGGTAATTGTAAACGGGTTTGAGACGGATACAAATAGTTGTGAAAATCACATTAGGGTTTGGAACGAGTACGGATAATACCGCAATACCCTCGGGTACTATAAAAAAGATATTAAACCAATGATTGTGCTATTTTATGAACAACTTATGGTATAAATGACAGTGATAACAATTTATATCGAAATTAATAATATTTTATGGCGAAAGTGATAAGTATTATAAAAAGTGTAAAATGATTTCACGTGAAGCGGTTTCATGCCAGACCTATCATATTACATATTAATGAATAAAAGAATTTATAAAGTTTGTTAATAATTTTTTTCCAGATTTTTACTTAATTTTTTAATAAATTACTGAATATAAAAAAATATATACAAATGTATATACCCTAAACTCTAAAACCCTAAACCCTAAAGGTTTATGGTTTTAGAGTTTAGGGTTTAGGGTTCTTAATAAATATTAAGAAATACATATATACATTAGTATTGAATAAAATTAATATAGATGGGTGTACGCGTGTATTCGAATGCATGAGATAATTCATTATTATTTTAAATATTCGTTTTGTCATTTTGATCTTTCCCATTACAAAGTACTATTAATTTCTTTTTATATAAATGAGATATATATACAAAATTATATTAAAGATATGGGTGCACAACATGTCCCGAGAACACACAAATTTTTGCCTTATTATAATCCTTATTCTACCAATAAAGTTAGATATTTTTATTAAGGTTAGGTCTTGCGTGAGACCATCTCAAATGAGGTAATTTTTCACTTTTTAAAATAGTTATCATTCTCGCTATAAAACATTATCACTTTGGCTATAAAATGTTATCACTTTTTATTTATACTATAAACTGTTCATGAAATAGTATTATCACATTTCATTAGTTTACTATCACTTTCCTATATAAAAGTTATCAATTTCTCACCGTTTCACATAAGCCCTTATGTGAGACGGTCTCACGCAAGTCTTTGTCTTTTATTAATATAAATTATAACTTTTAATATTTTTCAATTTCATTAATATGTTTTAAAAATAATAATTTAATAATCCCGCGTAACGTGTTACGCGGGTTTCGTACTAGTTATACTAATTGTGCAAATTACTATGGTTTGTCATTTCTTCTTTCCAATCAAATTATATTGTATAAAATTATTAATTAATTGTGCATAATTATATACTAATTGTGCAAATTAGATGGTTTGACATTTCTTCGTTCCAATCAAAATGGAACTGGAATTAAACCACAGGAATTCGAAGGCACCCTGCATAGTTGTTGTAACCAACTATGTTGTGCAGATTTATACCAAATTGTGCAAAACATTTAATAAATTGTGTAGAATTATACATTAGTTGTGCAACAATATAACTACAACGGTGTAAAGATAACAAAAAATATTGATTATCTTTATATAATCATTTCATTAAGCAATATAATTATACTTTTAAGAAACAATCTAATTTATAGTTATTAATCTAATTTTATGTTTGTCTTTTACTCCCTCCGTCCCAAAGATATTGACACACTTTCCTTTTTGAGTTGTCCCACAGAAATTGACATATTTCCTTTTTAAGAACATGGGACCCACACAAAAACAATTTATTTATTTACATGGACCCACACACCCATCACACTCACCACTAATACAACTACCCACTACACATTAAATATTATTTCTCTCACTTCACTTTATATTAAATTATTATACTCCTTAATCTCCGTGCCCAAAAAAAATGTGTCAATACTTCCGGGACGGAGGGAGTATAAGAAAGTGAATTCTCCTGATTGGATTATGTAATAATATAATTGTGTAATAATATAACTATATTGTGCAGTGATTGTATAGATTGTGTACATTGTGATATACAAAATACAAATTGTGATATACATTTGGATTATGCAATAATATAATTGTTTAATAATATAACTATATTGTGCAGTGATTGTATTGATTGTGCACATTGTGATATACAAAATACAAATTGTGATATACAAAATATGGTGGGAAAAAAATTGAAAAAAAAATCTGAAAAATAAAAAAATTTGGAAAATAAAAAAAAAAATTATATTTTGAAATGTAACGTAAATTAAAAAAGACAAGAATATTAGATAAAGATTATATTTTGTGAAATCATTGTGCAATAATTAAGAGCTATAATTTAGGGATATTAATATATCTTTATTATTTTAAACATAATTTGATGAAGGGATAAAGTTGACATTGCACAATTTAATTTTAAACTTAATAGTAATAAATTTGTATTCACGTATCTAGTAGTAATAAAAGATTATATATTGTACTTTAGAGTAAGTCTCCCTTAAAAAAATTAAAATTCTATAAAAATGACACATCATCCTCAAAATTGCTCTTGTATTGACACATCACCAAAACTACATTAAGTATATATATATATATATATATATATATATATATATATATATATATATATATATATATATATATATATATATAAAAGTTAAAAATATCAATAAATTTAAGAATACACTTTTGTTTAAATCTTTTTATTGATCTAATCCCCTAAAATTAAACTCAATAAATCCGCAATCTTAATTCTTAACTCACTCAATCCGTATACACTCTTCGATCTGAATAATTATTATCATGGTTAGATTATTATTATTATTATTATTTGCGAATACACTGCCTTAAATAACTTTATAACTTTTTAGAAATACAATGTAACTAGTTAATTTTCAATTTTTTATATTTTTTATTTTAATATTACACATATAATTTTCTATTTTTATTTTATATTATTATATATTAATATTAATTATTATATCACTATTATATATCTCAAAAATACTAATTCTTGTTTTGCAAAATATTGGATAAGTTGAATTTTTAAAATAGTTTTCATTTTCGCTATAAAATGTTATCATTTTTCATTTATATACTATAAATGGTTCATGAAATAGAATTATCACTTTTCATTAAATAGTAGAAACCATCAAAAACTTAACACCAACTCACTTAAGAATCAAGATGCAAAGGTTACGATAAGCATCCATCTAGATTTAGATTCTGAATTTTAAATAAAATGGATGGGAAGAAGCTAAAATTGAAATATACATAAAATTATATCCATCTATGGCCTTGAAAATCTTTGGTAATCACAAGATTACAATTAACAAAGTTTATTTTGATCCTCTCTACTAACTCAACGCTTCCTTTGTTCTATACAGATGCTTTAAACGATGTGGACGGCGGAGCATAGAAGCTGGAATGAAATTCAGGTAGCGATGGATTTGCTGCTATTCACGGCAACAGTTCATGGTCTCTAGCATGATTTGGCAGAGACTGCGGGGTGGCGCGTCAAGTTATGGCGATGAGCGGTGGCATTCCGAACAACAGTGGATTTTGATGACCGATAATGAGAGTTCTCCCGTGACTGGAGATTGGAGCGAGCAATCAGTTCAAGATTTATGAAGATAATGTCAATGGAGGCTGCTTCGATGCTTGAGTAAATAGGACTTTCGGCGGTGATGTACACCGAGAAGACTGTGTTTACATAAGGTTGAGATTAAGTGTTCATAAAATATAATTTAATCATTAAAGGTGTGTATTTAATAAATTAAGGATAAGTTAGATTTTTTAATTTTTTTTAAAAAATTTTATAATAATGGGGTGTGTATATTTAATAAAAAGAGTGTGCATTTAATGTGACCCAATATTACAAATAAGTGGTGGACCCCTCTTAACCTGTAACATGTGCTGACCTGGGTCATGTGTGAGAGTTAAAAATTGGCCTAAATAATAATAATAATAATAATAATAATAGCTCGATTACTTTATTTTAACAAATTATCGTTATCACTTTTGATCTAGACTTATTACATACTAATTCTTTTATTTATTTCAAATAATTTACTACTTTTTCCGTCCCGGCACAAGGGGTGCATTTCTTTTTTGTACGTAGATTAAGAGGAGTATAATATTTAATGTGTAGTTGAGGAGAGAGAAATAATATTTTAATGTATAGTGGATAGATATATTAGTATGGTGTGTGGATCCCATTGAGATATATTACTCCCTTCGTCCAATAATACTTTTTATAATTTCCTCATTTGCTTGTCCCACAAAACCTTTCGTACCCCAAAAAATGAAACATCACTTTATCTAACAACCTCAAAAGTTACTTTAATTTTAAATTTGCCAGTCATTTTTCACACACATATAATTATTTTATTATTATTTTTATTATCTAAAAATACTACAATACCCTCCAAAGTCAATAAAGTTGGTCAAAGAGTGCAATTTTTCTCAAATAACATGTAACAGTAACGTGAAAAGTATTATGGGACGGAGAGAGTAATTATTTTCTGTGGGTCCTATCTATACTAATATATACTAATATAAAAGCAAAATGTTTACACCTATTTTGACCAATTTTGACTTTATTAATCAATCATGTCCATCTATTCTTAGCATGCATAATCTACACCATTGATTCCTTTAGCACGTTTATGGATTGGATTTTTCGGTGCTCATTTTGTAATTTAAGCATTTTCTTTGGACCAGTTTGTGAATTATAAAAATTTTGGGAACAAAATCGTATTTTGAATCCGAATCGATTCATTTTTGCCCTAAATTTCTTCTCGGTACCCTGCCTTCCTTCTACCCTACTATCGTCAATCATTCATCTTGTCAATCTCGGACAGATCGCTTGGTTTGAGTTATTTTTGGTATCACGAATCAACTATATTTCTTCTTACTGTCCCGAATCATCCATTATTTCTTCCTCGGATCTCCTTTGCACTATCAGGTAATAATCTAAACCGTTTCTTATTTAGACCTGTTTAAAATTCTTTTGTGATTTTTGGTTTCATTTTATCGTATTGGTCATTAAAATTCATAATTTTTTGGTTTCAGGTATATTCCTTTGCTGTTTCAGGTATTCATTTGTATTTTTAATCTTGAAGATTATATCTGTAATATTATGTCTGTTCTGAAAGGTGATCAGGTTGTTGTAGAGTACGGAATGTCTAAAGTTTGGAATCTCTTATCTGTTGAAGTTGGTATGACTCTTCTGTTTGATGTTCTGGATTACTTTCCGATTAAGTTACGTGTGTTGAAGGCTTTTGCTGCTGCAAATCAATCCGTGTTTTCAAGATAATAGGTCTTTTTGTCGTCTTAATTTATTTTTCCAATTTGTTTTACTGAAAAACTTTGTTTCTTTTTCATTCTAACTATGTTTTGCCCCTTTATGTAAAAGTACTATTTACATTACTGGAAATGTTGAAGTTGGTACGTTCTTTTCCATCTAGGAAATCTCCTTTTACATTATTGGAATCTCTTATCTGTTGAAGTTGGTACGTCACTTCTGTTTGATATTTGTATAGATTTCAACGTATTATAAATTTTACCATTTTTATTTAATTCTTTCATGATTATATCTTCAAGAACACTAAAATTTTCGAGAATACTTTCACATTATATCTTCAATTCACAGTGTATATTTTATATTGTATTTGTTATTTTTACGTTTTAATATTTCAATATAAATCTTTTATCACTTATTGCATCGAAATTACTATATGGACAGTTTCCTTTAAACATTTTGTAACTCTGCATAGATTGTCAAGTTAATTATAAACCATATCTTCGTTTATTACATTATACTGCAATTATTTGAATTTCATATTTATGTATAATATTATTCAGATAGCAAACATATTCTAATTATTGAATTTTCTACACATGTTCAATTTTCTTATCATATATTTGTTGCAGGATACTTGCGGATATTCAAGTCACACTTTTCCAATGAAGAACGATGGGAACATGGTAATGTACTCATCTTATTAAAAAATAATATTCATTTTATTTAAAATATATATGTAATGTATATAATATACATATTTCCATAATTATTATTTGTCATATATATAATTAAGATTTCATATATTTCACAATATAAACTCCTTTATTAGCACTTTTAAGTAAACAGATTCATTGTCATCATGAGCATTTAATTCTAATTACAGTATCAATCAATTATTTTATTATTGAAATATCTTTTTTGTTTATACTGAGATCTCCAATCCCTAATTTCTTGAATATATATATATATTAGTACGAAGCCGCGTATTGCGCGGGATATTTGAATTTTTTATGAATTAGCTATTCGTATTTTTTAATTTGCTAAACATGCTCAAAAAATAATTAAATTAAATTTTTTAAAATTAATAAGATATAAATATTATAATAATTAAGATTTTATATTGTGTTCGATTGTAGTACCCGAATAGTATATAATGTGTTTGATTGGAGTATCGAAAAGATGTATTTGATATCATATTATGTTTGGTAGTAGTACCCGAACAATATAGTGTATTTGGTTGGAGTAACATTTTCCATTATACAAGTTATTACTTTTTATAGTTATGACTTAAGCCCTCACTGAGACAATTTCAAACAAAAATTTTCAATAATATTAACAACTACTATATAAATTAATAAGAATAATTTTATTCATAAAAGTTTTATTTTTTTGAATATTAAAATTTTTAAACAAAAAAAAGTATACAACACATTAAACTTTTGTAAAGTTTATTAAAAAATTCATAACATTATAATATAAATTTATATATAATTTTCAATATTATATTGCCAATACAAAATATTTATTTTTATATATTAAGTTCTTATATTATCATATTTAAATTATTACAGAAAAAGTATAATCTTAAGAAATCATAATTATTAAACATAAAACTATTATTAGGGATGACAACGCTTAGGGTATCCTTTTATTTTTTGGTACTCGTATTCTTATGTGATTTTAAAATAAAAACTAATTGTACACGTTCCATTTAAAAAATTTATTATGGTACCCATACCAATTTCATACCTGTTTATCAATATACACGTGTGTACCCGCACTAATTTAATATTAATATATTATATAAATATTTATATCAATTCTATTATTTAAAATTATATTATTATGAATTAATATAAATTGAATTCTATTATTTTAAATAAATACATTAAATTTTGTGTGTAATATATATATATATATATATAGAGTACCCGCGGGTATTGCAATATTATCCGTACTCGTTCCAAACCCTAATGTGATTTTCACAACTATCTGTATCCATCTCAAACCCGTTTACAATTACTCATACATGCCCTATTAGGATTTGGATAGAATTGGTACTTGAAATGCCCATTTCATTACCATCCCTAACTATTATCATTTAATAAATAAAATTAATAAATGTATATAATAATTATGAATTATTGTATAATTAAAATTAAATTATTAAAAATAATAAAATAAATATAAAATAAATAATTAACGATAAAAAAATTATGAAAATTAATTAACTAAGATTTATTTTTTCATGAAATTCCTCATTTAGAATTTTATAATTAACTAAATTTATTAAACTTAAAATTCTAAGGATAAATAGATTAAATATATTAAATAATTTCTTACTCTTCTAAAAAATATTTTATTTATTAATATATTTTATTAAAGAATATTTTACAATATAAAAATTGTTATTAAATTTAAGAATCTATTTCTCCAATCATATATTATTAGTAATATGGATGTCAAATTATAGATCATGAAAAGACAATTAATTTGATATAATTTCTATATAAATCCTATTTAAAAATAAAAAATTTAAAACACTTAAAGTTTTAGGTAAATTTTTAAATAAGATAAAGAAAAATAAAATATTTTGATTGTTATTTAAAGTAAAGTAATTACATTATCTTCCTTCCTAAGCAAGTTTATTATTTAAAAAAATTCAAAAATCTATAAAAATGACACATCACCTAAATTGCTCACATGATGGCACATAATAAATTCAAAACTCTCCTTTAGTATATTATATATATATATATATATATATATATATATATATATATATATATATATATATATATATATATATATATATATATATATATTATACTTGCAGTACATGGCATTATCATTACAGGAAATAATATAGGAGTCAGCGTTGAAGAGTTAAGAATTTATTCATATTTCATACTTGATTACTTCTATCCCCTCTTCTATTCTTTCATCTATTTTACTGTCAATTTCTTTATTTGCAGGTTATACCGTCATTCTCCCTTATGGAAGGTCTACTCTTTCTTATGATAATATTCTAATCTATACTACTCTTATTTGATTAACAACTATTAACGTATTTCATACTCATTAGTTTATATAATTTTTCTGCAGAACTTTCTCAGAATCATAATTATCATTTCTTTGTGGATGAATTTTATTCTCCTAAAACCTATGACTTCATAATTAAGGTTCAACCTCATTCTTAGCCCGAAATCAAATCTTATTTGGTAATGTACAAACTTTTCATAATTGTAAAATACTGATTATGTTTCAATTTTTACATTTTTACGTTAACTTTTTTTGTGTCATGTAGATGCTTGATCCTAAATTTCCTGATGAAATGTGTATACAACAATATTCTAAGTGCACATTTATCATTCCGTTGGGAACAAAATAGGAGGTTACTTTAGATCAATTCTTTGGAAAATGCTCCTTCTCCACAGGGTGGTCTGAATTATATAATGATAATTCTATTGATGTTGGTGACACTTTAGTATTTTGCTATTCATACAATGGAATCCTTTGATTTAAGGTGTATGATTCAAGTGGTATTCTCAAGGGTAAGAATTTCATGCTTTATACTATTATACTTTGCTTAATATTGTGTTTTATTTTTCATTTTTCTTACTTTGATATGCTTCAATAGTATATTTAATTGTATTTAACGCTTTTTTGTTCTTTATAAATAGTGAATTGTGGACATTTTTCTGTGTTACAAAGCCGATGTTTTACTGCAAATCTTCAAAACGATCTGGTACTATATATAAATTTTAAACATTTTCTGATCTTTGTCATTTTACTTATTTCTACTCATCTAAGTTCTTTGTTTCTTTTTTGTTACTGTCCTTATTGAAATATTTTGTTTATTTGGTATGTGTTTTCTGATATTTGATTGATTCATTGTTTTATTATAAATGGCCACAGGTTCTTCATAAATATATTGGTAATAATTTGGCTATGAATGGAATTCATGAAGCCAAATTAGAGTCTGTATTTAGTATTTGTAATAGATTATTCATAAGACATGGTGAAGAAGATTTAATGCTTGGGTTTGGATGGTCATCTTTCGTTACATTTTACTCTGTTCGTGGAATCAAATTTGTTACTTTATATTATGACCCTTGCCGTAATAAATTTGTGGTCAAGATTTATGATTCGTTTGGAAGGTTCAATTTTAATTTTAATTTTTTCCAGGTATCATTCTATCTACCATCCCATCGAATCACTCATGGAAGGTTCAATTTTCTTAAACTAATGCTTCTGTTTGTTTGTTTTTTTTAAATTATCTCATTATTTTCCATCTCATATGTTCACATTATATAATATTACTGATTTTTCATATTTCAAGAAACATTTATCAAAAAATTTCTTGATAAATATTATTCAATAGATATTTAAGTTTACTACATTTTTATCTTTCAGTTCAATTATTATTAATTTACTAAATGTAATTTGGAATTTATGGCCAGTGAACTTATTAGTTTAGTGTTAATTTTTGTTTTGATTTGGAATTGTTAGCCCGTATGTGCTTGATTTGGATGCATTATTGACCTCTTAATTTATGATTTATGAGCTGTGAGCCCCCGTTTAAACACTTGGGGTGTGCAATGTAGATGTTCGTAATGTTGGTCTAAATAGTGAAGATGTTGATTCTCGAACCGTCTTCGTTAGCAATGTAAGTTTTGAATTTAGAGTCTGGACCATGAACTTTCTTTTGGTTTATTGCTACTATTTTTTTCTTTATTTTTTCCCCTCCTTTTTATTTGTTTAGTTGCTTAAATATAAATGTAAGTTGGAATAGAGGTGAGCTTGAGTTTATGTTTATGCATAATCATAATTCATGAAGCAACATATGTTTGTGGTCTTTAGTGGACTATAGTTGAAATTGACAATGATTCTTCAAATCACTTTATGAAATTATGTTATATGGATGTACATTGATCAACACTTGGTGCAGTTAACTTAATATTTTATTGTCTTGAAGGTTTCAATTTATACCTGCTGTACAATATTTGCTGAAGTTAAAATTTTATGATGACGTTTGGAATCTCAGCGGCGACACTTTGGAATAGGCTAACAATTTTGTAGTGAAGTTTTCCGGTGAAGTATCGTGCGGCATGACTCGAATGAGGCATCGCACGATGGGCAGCAGTCCAGCCAACTTTCAATGGCAATAGACGACGGCATTGCTAGCGGGTTTCTTGGATCTGCAATGACGAAGGGTGTAGGTTTGGCAATTCAAACCCTTGCAAAATCGTGATTGTTCTATTCTTACTTTATGCTTTTGCCGACTTGCAAAATTATTTGTAACAATGGGTATGAACCTCTGATTTTTTTATGGTTATATTCAGAAGGAAAACTACAAAGATGCTAATAAACGTGCCAAGCAAGCACTTGAAAAGATATGTCTCTATACCTATGTATGCCAATATTGTGGAATTAGACAATAATGAGAATTTGAAGTGTAAAGATGGGAAAATGAATGTGTTTTCTATTGGGATGTCTCTTGATAGTTTAAGTAATATAAACTTTGACATCTGGTGCACTGATTGGGTGTGCAAATGCCATGCACGAAGTATTGCAGTCTAGAAGATAGTTTCTTTGCATAATAAAATTCATTAGTATTTTACTTGAGGTTTTTATTTAATTCATCATCAAGTGCTATTACCATATTCAGTCCCCTGCTATCTGTACAGACTTTCAGTTTTCAGTTCCACAATTATTGAAAAATGTGAATTTGGTTAAGGGTGTAAACTAGCATATTAAAGTCTGGGAACCAATTGATGGCCGAGAATGACAAGATCATTGGTCTTGAAACAAATTAAACTGAATAGAATATATATATATATATATATATATATATATATATATATATATATATATATATATATATATATATATATATATATATATATATATATATCTTTTGACAGGAAACATAATAGAATATTAGTTTCTTTTTTTAATTTAATAATGTGGGCAATGTTTTGCTTCTTGAATCTTGTTGCCTAAGTGTCATGCTGACATTCATATGGAATTATTACATATTACACAGTTGACACTTCATTATAATCTTTCTACATAAACATGGCATTTCACATGATGCTAAGACTCTAATATGTTGTAAAGTACGAAGCTACAAAATGATGGATCCTTCTCCTATGCTGAATCACAAAATGATGTGAAGGCTAATAGTAAGTTCCTTATCTTAGTTTATAATGCAAATATCATAGATTTTGTTGATTAATTCAAAAAACTTAATCATGTTCTTTTCACTACACCCTAAAATTCAGCTGAGAAGCATTCACACCCGAAAGCACTCAAAACACAAGAAGAACAAGTTTTGCAGGCTTTCTATGAGTTCAAAATCCAAGATGTTTGCGACGCTTTTAAGTTTCCACGAAAAATTCAAGTAATTATGTCTCTTACAATTGTGAACAATAACTACATATGAGTGATATTCAAACTTATGTTTTGTTTTTTTCTTCAGGCCACTGCTCTTATTTACTTTAAAAGATTTTATTTACAATGGTTTGTAATGGAACATCATCCAAAGAATGTCACGTATGCCTGATTCTTGATTTACTTTTTTTTAAATATACATTGACGATAACTGAAATAACTCACTGATGTTTCAGGTTACTTGCATATATGCTGCATGTAAGGCGGAGGAGAACCATGTGATTCAGATATTATTGGTCCCATCACATGAACTATTGAGGATTCATTTATTGTGTAAGTATTCACATTAGATATTAAATACTATATTTTTATACAATCATTATGCAGTTGATTTAAATTGTTGTATAGCCAAAAATAATGCATGTTGTGTGATAGTGCCAATGTACAATAAAATTTACTATTATTCATTATTCTTCCTTGCTTTTGCCATGTTGTTGCGACTAGCATATCTTTCAACTTATAGCCTTAGAAATTATGCAGCATATGGTAACTCATATTTAAAATTGATTGAATTCAAATGATGTAGCTTGAATATTAATACTCATGATTCCGTCTTATATGCAGAGAAATTTAAGACTTCACCTGAATTGTTCGGTACAAATTTGTGTCAAGCTTCTAACCGAGGTTCAAATTTTAATCCCATTTTAATAGTAAGCAATGCAAACCATTCTGAACTATGTCTCAATTTTAAATCTTTCATCAATTCCTTAAATACATTCAGACTTGGGCAGCCAATGCATTTATAAGTTTTGCCCCGTGTGTTAGCTATCATTAATATTTATATTCAGAACTGAAATAAACATAGTCTTCATAATAGTTCATTAGAATTTCATGAGAGCTAACATGGAAGTTTAGTTTTGCCTGTGTAATTATCATTTACATTATACGAGTAATTATACCAGATTATGAGGAGCTCATTGCAATTTTGTGATTAAATAATATTCTCTTGCAGAAGCAATGCAAAATGCTAGCAGTCTTGATGAGCGGAAATCACAAGGAGTCAAGGTTTGAGTTTGATAGGTCATTTATGCTTTTTTTCTTTTTCTGTTTTCCTGAATTTTATTTAATCTTTGTTCTGATATTTTCTTGCAGCTATTTCGGGATACATTGAGACTTAAGTTTTACTATTTTAGTAAGTTGTCTTTTGAAAGTTTAACTCCATAAAGAAAAGTCTTTAGCGATCAAGTAGAATCACGTAATACTTTAGTTTGGTTTGATATAGTAGATGAATTATCTTCTTGAAGTTATAACTCCTTTAAGAA
The DNA here is from genome assembly GCA_023678885.1 of Pogostemon cablin. NCBI lineage: Eukaryota > Viridiplantae > Streptophyta > Magnoliopsida > Lamiales > Lamiaceae > Pogostemon > Pogostemon cablin. The sequence goes on along the minus strand of CM043001.1, from coordinate 24,451,718 downwards.
CCTTTGTTTCAGTTTAGTTCATTGATTGTGATAAAAGACAAATCAATTAATCCGAACATCTTTTTTTTTTTTACTATTGAATGAAACATGGTTAGATTATCTTAACTAAGTTTTAGAAATAAAATATGTTGCTTAGATTTTTATGTTTCATTGAGAGGATAAATTGTGGCTGTGTATTTTCTTTTCTTGATTGTAGAAATATTTTTCATGTTTTGTATTAACTCAAGTGATTGGAACAATTCTCATTTGGCAAGTTAACAACCTCATGTGTCATCTTTGCATATTTTCATGTTTCTCCTTAACATCACATTTTTTGTGGCGTTCGTTTGTTAATCCGAGAAATAAGCTATTCTGAAAGTATTAAAACAAAGAATTGATGAAATCATGCAGTTCATAGGCCGGGTAAAGATCATGTAAATTTTATCTTTTTTTTACTATGAAAATTTGTACTACTAAAACCACTGCTTATCCTTTTTTTATATATTTTGATGGTACTTATTTTTTTTTTAGCTATAGTTGTGTGAATATGTGGGGAATAAAGTTGATGATCATGGGAAATGTTCTTTTTTACTTTTAGCTTTTTTTGTCCGTAATTATTATTTTGATAATTTTCACTAATGTTGATGTTGATAATTTTCAAACTTGCTCATCTATAGAGGTTTCTCTAGATTAATGTGTATTTATAAGTATTTTGTACACTACCATTTCTTTTTACAATTGAGTGTACAATCACCCTCATTCTTAAATAGAAACCTAATACTAATTACACGGTATTAGTACTAACACTTATCATGAAATTGTACCAACAGATTATTAGAAGTAAGGGCGGCAGAAGCAACATGCCCACCATGTAAATATGTATATACTTTTTTACATGTTTCATAAATATTGTCCAGTTGATCTATAATCTTCATTTTCAATATCAAAGCAGACTTAGTTTAAACTTCAGAGAAATAACCAAAGATGGGCTACGGTAATAAAGATGTTGTGTATGCTGCACTCTTATTTCTCATTTGTTGCATACTCTTATTTCTCATTTTCTTCATTGATGGAATGCACAGGTTTTGTTAATAGTATTTTTTTTAATTTCTTCATAAGTGTTGGGATATGTTTTACAAATGATGGATACGTTATTTACTTATAATATAATGTTGCTATCATTTTCGTATGATATACTCTGCTCTTATTTGTTCCTACCAATTAAGAATATTGAACAAGTCATGAATATATAATTGTATCTCTGTGTTACTTAATGCCTCATTTCTTTTATTAATTGATACTCTGTGACTATATATTCATCCACGTATTACATTTTTGTAATTTAACTTAAAATTTACAGGAATATAGAAAATGATAAGTAAGATAAACATTTGAATTTATGTTGCAATTATCTAAAAAACACTAGAAACTATTCTTGATTTAAGATAAACATTTGAATTTTTGTGTTGCAATTATCTCAAGGGCAAATATCAAAATTAGTCTGTAAGTATGACATGTTTCAACTTTAGTCTTTTATCATTTGTAATTTTCAATTTTGGTCATTTTTTGTCCGGTTTAAGTCCTTTTAGTCCAGTTTTGGTCATTTTTTTGTCTACTTTTGGTCTTAAATGTATACACTTTCAGACCATTTTTGGACATTTTTTTAACACAAAGGACTAAATTCGGTCAAAAATGACTAAATTTGGACAAAAATGACTAAAAATTGACAAAAATTATCAAAATTGAGAATTGCAAATGATAAAGGACTAAAGTTGAAAAATGTCATACTTATAGGACCAGTTTTGATATTTACCCTTATCTAAAAATACTAACAACTATGGATAAGGGTGGTAGATATTTAAATATGTATTGGTATCCCAAATAAGGGTGCTTAAATAATTAATAGACATAAAATTTTGTGATCTTCAAAAAAATAAAAATTAATACATAAAAAGAAATAGGTATTAGGGGTTTCCTATTAGTTTTGACAGTGTATTTTAGCAAAAAGATTGTGATTTTTTAAATATATGGGACATACTTACATTATTTATATAACAAAAGTGATGATTTTTGTGTAGTTATGTTTAGTCATTTATTATTTTTTAAAAAATTGAAAATGTGATTTGTATTAATTTAATAACTATATATCATAATATATTTTTAATAGGATGTGTACTTAATATGATTTGTATACTTAGATGTGTACGTGTATCATAATATATTTTTAATAGTATCATACACAATGACCATAAATAAGAGTAAAAAATAGAGCACGAACCTATAGGGATGGCAATAGGACATGTACTTTCGGATACCCTAACGAGAAGGATATAGATAGTTGTAAACGGGTTTGGGACGAGCAGGAGTAATTGTAAAAAATTCCATAGATTATATAATTTATATATTATGAGATATTTTATATATTTAATTAATAGTTTTAAATTTTATTTAATCATATTTATTAAATATTTATTTAAATTAATAAAATTTATATTATTTTTTATTTTATATTTAATTAATAATAATATAATTATTATTATATATATTTAAACAACGAAAAATAAAAATATATATAAAATAAATTAATATTAAACGGGTACGGGGACCATAATAATTTTTTTAAATGGAACGGATATGAATTATTATTTTTTAATTGGATATGAATACGACTACCCCAAAATAAGTGGGAATCCTATCCATTTCCATCCCTACACAGACCAAGCACGTTCCAAGTTTAGATAAAAAAAAAGTTTAACAAAATTCCTGCCCGTGCTACATTCAAAAAAATAAACATACGTTGAATGGTTTAAAAAAATCACAACATACAAAAAAAAGCACGGCCGGATATAAAAAATTACTTCTTACATTACAAGAAAATTCTATTAATCTTATAAGAAAAAGAAAATTATATATATAAATATTTCAGAAATTTTCATGTCCGCGTAACACGCAACCGGGTAACCGCTACTTACAATAAAAGAATCATTTATTGAATGGTTCTAAAAAAATTACAATATACAAAAAAAAGTACGGCCAGGTATTAAAAAAATACTCCTCACATTCCAAGAAAATTATATTAATCTTATAAGAAAAATAAAATTACATATATATAAATATTTTAGAAATTTTCCTGCCCGCGCAACGCGCGGCCGGGTATATGCTAGTTTACTAAAAAGGGAAATGCACCTATTGTTTTGAAACGGATAAAAATGACAAAATGCATTACTTGTTCTGGGATGAATGGAATATTATGTAAGAGTTATCATACAAGTGTTTGTTTAAATTTATATTATTACATAATTCTTTTATTTATTTCACCGAATTTGTCTCACGATCACTTTTAATTTATATACTTATTACATAGTTATTTATTTTGCATAATTTATTCCTTGATGGGTTATAATACAAGTATACTTGTCTAAATTTATACGTATAACTTTTTTTATTTTCACAAAATTTATTCCGTTTTTTTTTTTTTCACAAAATTTATTCCGAGAAGTTATCACACGAATGCTTATCTAAACAGCGAGAAGTTTTCGATGATCTTTCTCCAGACGATGAGATGTGAAGGGGTTCCTACTCTGGAGGCGACATCGTCTGGTTTGTCAGGTGGCTCCTCTCCTTGTGCTTTTACATTTGATTCTAGATTTTTTCCTTTTCAAACCTGCTGTTGCCTTTGCAATCCTCAGGATTATTTCCATATCTACTTTGAAAGATGGATGCGTCTGCCCAGCCGTGATCGTGGTTGCCTTAGGTCCTATAGGCTAGATGGCAGGTTTTTTGGAACCCTTTTTCGAAAGGTACTCTTTTCCTCTATATGGGTTTTTTCCAATGGGTTTTCTCATATAGAGGTTTTTAACGAGGCCTTTTGGGAGTTCCTTCGGCTATTTGGCCACCCTGCTTTTTTGTTTAGGTTTCATTTTAAGCCGTGTATCTGGCTTGTCGGCCGTCTGTGGCACCGGTGTCACAGCTGTTCATTACACACGGCTTCGTCTTTTTGTCATTCCTCTTTCTGGGATTTTTTCTTCATCTTTTAGTCCGATCCTGTGTACGCTTTTTGTTTTTTTTATAGTAGTATTTATCATTATGAGACACTGGAATTTTTATTTATATGTCATCTACTACTATTATTATTATTATTATTATTATTTAATACTCTTTTGTTCACTTTAAAAATATTCATTTATTTTTTTGTATGCGTATAATGAGTATTACTATGATATGATTTAATATGTATTAGATAATTGTATTATATATAGATATATGTTTAGTTACATATTTTACTTATATATTAAAGGTGTGTAGATCCCAAATCCTGAAAAAAATGAAACAGATTAATAAAACATGGCGAAATTTGATACATTTAAAAATGACGGGTAGGTACTAATTTTTATGATGGAGTGCATGGTATTTTGGTAAAAAAATAACTAATTGGGTAGAAATTTGGTAGAATTGTTAAATCTAATCTAATGGGTGGTGATGATTTGAATTTTAATACTAATAAGGTATTTTTGCAAAAATTAAAATTTATAATAAATAAATCTATTTTTAGAACTTCACATTAACATTTTTTAAAAAATTAATAGTTCATCAGTTAAAGTGTCGATAACGACATCCTATTTGACATTATCATTATACATCAATGTTGAATTTGATGTCAAATATAATATCGAAATCCAGGATACCCAACATTAATTATCATAGCACTAAATATACGACTCGATATCGATTATAGTGTCATAGTCCCGAAAAATGATAACCACATTTGGGACATTGTAGACATTTTATCTTTAAAATTTTTTTGGGACATTTGGGTAAATAAGAATGCTTCCTCCATCCTTCGTTAAGATTTACGTTTTTCATTTTGGGTTGTCCCAAGTTAAGGTTTACGTTTCATTTTTTATCAAGTTGGGTGTTGAGAGTGGAATTTCAAGTAATTTAGGTCTCATATTACACCGTTTTGATAGAATGTGGCCATGATTTTGTGTAGAATTGCGTGGTTTTCATATCTTGCATAATTAAGATGCTACTAAGGTGTTTTGTTGAGTTTTGAAGGGTAAAACATGATCAAAAGTTCAAAGTTGGAATGAAGAGTGAAAGTGTGAAAGAATGCTGAAAAACACACGTCCATATTACATAATTTTTTTGTATTTATGTAGAAATCCAAATTGGTTATGTGATATATGGTTGGAAAGCCACAGAAGAGATGATCATTTTGGCATAAAAATCACTCAAATCGGAGTCCATATGATGAAGTTATGCTCGAAACAGTGAGATCGCGCAGTGCAGTCTCTGCCTCTCGGGACGAGCTGAGGGGCTCGACAGCCAATTTCTGCCGAGTTGGGTGCCAGAAGATCCTACATGACGTGGCGAGTCGTCCTAATGCAGTTGGGATGCCGCTTGGCAGCATCCAAGACCCAACTCGAGCCGAGCTGGGTACCGAAAGGGCGATTCTTGGGCCTAGTTGTGGGCTGTTCATTAAGCAGTGTATTTATGTGTCCAGATCGTGTTTTTGGCTCATAACAGACGCGAAAAAGCCCTTCAATAGTCCAAGACATAAAAGGGAAAATCAACACACAATTGAGGGGAACCCACTCCATTCCATCGACAATTCACGCCCAAAAACACTCCATATCAGATTCATATCTGATTTTCATCATCCATCTATCTTCAAGTGGGTTTCATGTGCTAATTGAGGGAGATCGGACGATTGGAGAGATGGAGAAGGAATGCCCAACACGCTTACGCTAGGGTTTCGTATTTCTTATCTTTTCCTTCCTTTTATGTTGATTTTTTGTATGAATTACATAGCCATGAGTGTGGATTGTAACCTCATGGGTAGGGATGACAACGGATAGGGTACCCGCTTATTTTGAGGTATCCATATCCGTATCCGATTAAAAACAACCACCTGTATCCGTATTTGTATTCGTCCCGTTTAAAAAATTTATTATAGTACCCGTATCCGTCCCATTACCGTTTATCAATGCCCGCTGGTACCCATAACCGTTTAAAATTCATTTATTTTATATATTTATATTTTTTATTGTCTAAATAGTATAATAATAAAAATTATATTATTATTAATTAAATATAAAATAAATATAAGATGAATTATATTATTTTAAATAAATATTTAATAAATATGATTAAATAAAACTTATAAATATTAATTAAATATATAAAATATCTTATCATATATAAATTATATAATATATATTAAATTTTATAAAAAATATATATATAACCGGGGTACCCGCAGGTATTTGAGGCATTACCCGTACCTAACCCAAACCCTAATGGTATTTTTCACAATTACTCGTACTTGTTCCAAACCCATTTACAACTACCTGTATCCTACCTATTAGGGTTTGGGTAGACCGGGTATCCGAAAATACCCGTCCTATTGCCATCCCTACTCATGGGCTAATTTATTATACAGTTTTGGGGTTTGATGGATTTTGATTTGAGAACCTAGACTAAAGATTGTGATTTTATGCAATTGATATTCTGATTTTACTTATTTTATTAAGACTTGCTTTTATGCTTCGTAACGTTTTCATAATATTTTCATGGCATCCGCTATAATACTTGATTTATTATGTTAGCTTGTGTGCGTTCATGATTGATATTTGTTTATCGGTTAGGGATTGAAGTAGTTCCACTATAAACACTTTAATTCCATGAATTGGTAAATCAGATACTTGGCTTGTTTAGTGGATCAATGCAATTAGACATTCAAGTTGAAAGTTAATAGAACTTTGTAGTAATTTCAGAGAATAACTTGTTAGTCGAACTTACCATCCGGAGATATTGTTATTTGCTTTGATTATTATTTAGGAATGAGGTTTGGTGGGTTGACGGGATTAAGTGGTGTGTTTTAATTAAAACTGCATGAATGAACAATTGAAGGTCTAGTAACCCGAATTAATTGATCTATACCTGATACCTTAGAACTGTTGTTTATCTCTTGATTAAAACTTGTTTTATTTTTATTGCTCTTAATTATTCAATAATTTATTATTTCAGTATTTTAGTTAATTAATTCTCAGTGAGATCGATAATTTAATTTGGGTACTTGTTGCTACAAAACTAATACAACTAGCCACTTTACATTAAATATTATTATCTCACCTCACTCCATATTAAAATATTATATCTCTTAATCTCCGTGATATGAGACTGAGGACATATTTAGGTAAAAATTTAAAATTTGAACGATAATGATTTTTACTTTACAAAACGTGTATATTTAATAATTAACACAAAAATTTTATGGTCCGATAATTTGAAATTTAGCTTGTAAAAATGCTTCAAAATAATTGTATTAAGTTCTCTAAAAACAATTATAATAAGAACGTAATTATTTTATATTTTATAAAGATAAAAGATTTATTTGAAAAAGTATAAAAATAAATAAAACTTGACGTGCTTACTTTATCCGTAGATTAATGCCTTCTAGCCCGAATCCGATATTAATCCGACTTCTCCTCCTCTCTTCAATTTATCCATATTTTGAATTCTTCATTACTTTTCACTACACTCGACGTATTTCCTTACTTCCACCTAAATCAATGGAATACAAAGTTCTTGGCAATATATTTGCTTGAATTCATCATCTCCAGCATTGCTAGATCCGCTCAATTGAACCATTTTCCATCTGATCATTCTACTTCGGTACAACGTCGTGTTACTGTACGATTTCGGCCGATGGTTTCAATCCCGTGACGATCCGCTGCGCTCGATCTGCAAAACCCTAGGTTATTCACCGGAATAATGCAAAGCTCGTCGGGCTCGGCGGCCCAGCCCGATGCAATACTGGAATGGCTTCAGAAGGAAATGGGATACAGGCCTCTCGGCCCATTCGCAGCTAGTGCTAAAGCCTCAGTGCCCACAGCAGAATCACTTCGCAAGATTTGCCGTGGGAACATGATCCCCGTATGGAATTTCTTGCTAAAGAGGGTGAAATCGGAGAAGACGGTTGAGAATATTAGGAGGAATATTCTCGTTCACGGTGCGGATGATGTTGATAAAAGTAGGAGGAAGGAGAAATCGGGAGTTGGGAAGGAGGGGAGTGGGAGCAGTAGTAGGGAGATGGCATTGCAGGAGAGAGAGTTGGCGGAGAAGGAAGTGGAGAGATTGAGGCAGATTGTGAGGCGGCAGCGTAAGGAGTTGAAGGCTAGGATGATTGAGGTATCCAGGGAGGAGGCCGAGCGCAAGCGTATGCTCGATGAGCGGTCAAATTACAGGTTGATATCTTTTTTCAAATTCATTGAATCATTTAACTCTTATGTAGGAGTAATATTATAATTTTCTTATTCATTTTTAACTCTTGTTTAGGAATTTATGTTATAGATGAACTTCTTGTCTGTGTTTACATTGGGAACGCAGGATACTTACATGGTCCATGTCCAAGCATATGAAAGTGGTTGCATTTCTTGTATATTTATATTGCCCTTATATTTGGATTTGTATTGGGTTCACAGCCTGCTTTTCCGATGTGTTTTGATAATTAGTGTTAAAGGAGAACATAAAATTTCTTCTTGAAGTTTGAATAATCAGCCAGATGGTGGGATAAGTGATAACAATGTTATAAGTGACAATGCAAGTTTCTTGGTTATTTAAGCAAGTCTTGTTGAGAAATGTAAATGAGTAATTGACAATCTGATTTTCTATTTCTAGACACAAGCAGGTGATGCTAGAGGCTTTTGATCAACAGTGTGATGAAGCAGCAAAAATATTTGCCGAGTATCATAAACGCCTAAGGTACTATGTTAACCAAGCTAGGGATGCTCGGAGATCTAGTGTTGACTCATGTGAAATGGTGACCAGCTTCTCAGCTAATAATGAGAAGGAATTGTATTCAACTGTCAAAGGCAGCAAAGCTGCAGATGATGTCATTCTTATTGAGACGACAAGGGAAAGAAATGTTCGAAAACTTTGTGAATTTCTTGCTACGAGGATGTCTGAAAAAATTCGTAGTTCTTTTCCTGCTTATGAAGGTAGTGGAGTTCATGTGAATCCTCAATCGGAAACTGCAAAATTAGGAATTGAGATTGATGGTGATTTACCTTCTGAAATCAGAGATATACTTTCTGACTGTCTGAAAAGTCCACCTCAGTTACTGCATGCCATCAGTTCGTACACTCAGTGGCTGAAAAGTCTGATCAGTAAGGAAATAGAAAAAATTGATGTCAGAGCTGATGCAGAAGCATTAAGGTATTCTCAATAACTTGCATCATTTACCGTGTGTATATCTGCTAATCAATCTTTTATTGCTTTGTTTTTTGAGAAAAATAATCAGAATTGTAATAATTAATCATAGAAGCAAGCATATTCCTAAATCAATTTGTTAACTATTGCCATGCAGGATAGCTGTTTTGAGAATATATTTTCTGAGAACGAGATGGAATTTGGTAGGAGTTATCATCACCTTTTTAATCAATCTTTACTTTGACAAATCTTAAGAACTGACCATTTTGTATTCCATTAGTTAGTTCATTAATGCTAACTATGCTGCAAGCTTTTTTTCCAACACAGAGAGAATTTTTTTAATGGTATTGACTCTTGTGTTTCAGCAATCTCATATGTGTAGTTAATGTCTAGCCCCAGGGGTCTGAATGTCTTTTTTGTTTCTTTAATGCATCCTCTCCTGCTTCATGGAACATGTATATTCAAATTAACTTAATGTAATGACATATGGATGCATATATTCATCTTTAATGTGATTCTGTTGGACCAATTCTTTGACCTTTTTCTGTTCTTTGAATTTCTTATGAAGGTACAAGTATGAGAATGACACAATAACTGAGGCTTCTTCTACTGATATAAGCTCTCCACTGCAGTATCATCTTTATGGTAATGGGAAGCTTGGAGGTGATGCACCTTCAAGAGGGACAGAGAATCAACTTCTCGAGAGACAGGTACTTCTTTGTGTAGTGGCAACTACATAGTAAACTTCTATGCTGATTGCTTGTGAAGACTGTGAATCCACTTTTATGATTCTTTTCAGAGCCCGCTCCTTTTATTTTCTTGTTAGTTCTTCTGATGTTATCACCCCAAATGTTCTCTAGCTTATTTGCATCAAAATACATTTCCTCTAGAAAGCACATGTACAACAATTTTTGGCCACTGAGGATGCACTCAACAAAGCAGCAGAAGCTAGAAACATGAGTCAACTACTCTTAAAACGTCTCCATGGAAGTGATGTAGTTTCCTCAAACTCGATTGTCACTGCAGGAACATCACAGAATATGAGCAGCCTTCGGCAACTCGAGGTAATGCTGTTCTAAAGTTTAGCCATTTGAGTTTTGGTCAGTTGAAATCAGTGGTATTCTTGTATGGACTAACATAACTGATTTTTCATGAATTGAATATGATGTAGTTTTATTTTGTATTCGTTATCTATGATTATCTCATTATCATTCAGTATACACTAATTTGAGAATTTTGACATTCCTGACTGCTTTCCTCTTTTTTTATGTCACCTATGAGTTTAAAGTGAGGGGTGTAAATTATCTGTAATAGGGGATAGATCATTTTGCATCAAAATATTTTGTGACACATTGGATACTCAAGGATAGTAGTGGTTTATGAGGTTGTAAAGTAGAGCTGAAGCATTAGTGAATTAGTATAGAAAAATTGATAATTAACTTAGTTTTTTTGAGGGGATGACTGGTGAATTTGTGTATGCGACTCTGTTTCTGTAGTCTACTCTGGCGATCAGCGATCATTTCTGATAGGGCAAGTAATGTGTATGCAATTTATTGTCTTCTAGGAATTTTGTGCAACTCTGTTACTTTAATGTATACTGGTGATCATTTAAACTCATACTTCATAGGTTGGCACTTGTCAGACAATCATTTCTAATAGGGAAATTGCAATTTATTGTTTCTAGCAAATTTTATTATGATATTACAACTCATAATTTCTTTCTGTTTCATTTTAAGGTTTATACCTTTGTGTGTATGTGTGTGTTTATGTCTATGCTTGTCAATTTTGTATCTCGTTTGTTTCACTTCTGATCTTTCTGTTACTCTGTAATATGTTAAATGTATACTAAAAACTTGTAAAAACATTGAATACAAATACCATGCCTTTTCTCTGTTCTTGTCAGTTAGAGGTTTGGGCTAAGGAAAGAGAGGCTGCTGGGTTGCGTGCTAGCTTGAATACATTGATGTCGGAGGTGCATCGCTTGGATAAGTTATGTGCTGAGCGCAAAGATGCTGAGAATTCTTTAAAAAAGAAGTGGAAAAAGATTGAAGAGTTTGATGCTCGCAGGTCTGAGCTGGAATCAATCTACAAAGCATTACTCAAGGCAAACATGGTAGGATTTCACCCGCTCACATGATAGTCACATACATGCACTTTCACAAGTTCACTAGCACATGCATTTTATTTCCTTTATTAGCTGGAAAAGTAGCTATAGGTTATCTAGACATTAGTAAGAGTATCTGAAGAAGCATTTTGTTAATGATGGAACTATAGTTGTTAGAGGTCCGTGAAGTGCAAGGGTTGCAGAGGATAGCATATCTGCATGCAAGTGGTGGAAATGTATGCTAGGTGAATACCCTGGTCACCTTTAATACAGGCCCCCAATTGGTACAGTCTTTTCTTATTTCGCCTCACCCCCCAAGAGTTGCACATCATATGATTTAAGAAAACTTAGACTGAAGTCAGATATGGGATTAGCCATTGAGGATTCCTTCTATTCGGGGGGGTGGGGGGGTGGAGGGGACTACTTAGGAATCTCCTCTGATTCTTCTACATCAAGAAACCCCTATGAGGGCCAAACTGCCCGGCCTCCCCCCAGCCCAAGCAAATCACAGCTGCAGCGCGACCAAAACCTGTGTTGCTAGCCGGGTCATGGAGATATGTTTTCTACTTCCCTCCTTTTTATCCTCCTTTCTTTTGTATTTGGAGTTTCTATCTCTTTGCTTTTACACGCGTCTTTAAATCTTTAAGATGTGAAGGCATAATCAAAATTTTAGTCAATATAATATTTTAATGTAAATAGCATAGTTGCGTTCCATGTTCAAGAGGTGCATACCCTCGCATGACCTGGGTGTCAGCAGCCCCCTTTTGATCCAGTGAGCCTCGCTCCTCTTATGAATAAGGATGCAAGATTAGTTTAGTGCACCTTGAACATGACTGCTGATGCATATCATTTAATATTCTGAAGTATTGGAAGCATTTATATATGAATAAAAATAGAATGAAAGCTAATATAAGGAATAATAACAATATTTTTGTTTGGTGAAGCATTTATGCAAGTATTGATTATTTCTTGTATGCAGTATCGTGAAAGCATATGCGACTGTCTTTTAATTCAAATTTCTATGTAGTAGTTTGTTTATGAAGATAGGAAGAAGTTTATTTTGAAAATAGATGATTCTTTTTGTGCTCTATTGTAATAAATGTTTTGAGTCTTTCTCGACTTTGTAGGATGCTGCTTCTTTCTGGAGACAGCAGCCGTTAGCTGCCAGGGAGTATGCATCAAGCACTATAATTCCTGCCTGTAATGTTGTCCTGGACTTATCGAACAGCGCACAAGATCTCATTGATAAAGAAGTTCAAGCCTTTTATCGGACACCTGATAATAGCCTCTACATGCTTCCTTCAACTCCTCAGGTTTGTTGCAAAGTATAAAAGAAACTGCAACATATATTACCTCATAGAAGTGGAGTTCTTTTAATTTCTCGACTTCCTATATTATATGTGCAATTTGCTAATTTTCTGTGATTTGACCTCTTTGGTGCTTAAAAATCGATAATTGATCTCAATGACCTTGATTTTTAAGTTTTGTTTTTTTCATGGTATTTTAGTTTCACCATAATTATATTACTTTCTCTGTTAGAAACTTAAACTAATGTTAGTTCTTGTTCATGTGCATGAACTTGCATTTTGGTATGATGTGGCATACACATCTCAGATTGTTTGATAGAGAGTTGATATTTGATACCTTATAGCTTGATCACGTATTCATTATGCAAAAGTTGATAACTGCATGTCGATATACAGTTTTCAGAATTATTAATGCCAAAATATTTTATCTTGGTAATGTGTTATTTTGTTGGTATTACTATGCATTTTTCTTTGAGCAAAGTAATTCAAGACATTATCTTTGTTCTGTATTTTGGTTAAATGACATCATCTTTAAGTGGATATACCTTCTTGCTTGTAAGCTTAAATGTCTTTGCTTCTTTTAGGCTGTGGATAATATATGGTCAAACTAAAAACATTGAAAGATCCTGTTATAATCTGATGTGACTTTTCATTATCCATATCTCTTATTTGTCGTCCTCTTTCTGTTCAGGCACTCTTGGAGTCAATGGGTGCAAATGGCTCTACGGGCCCTGAAGCAGTTGCTACTGCTGAGAGGAATGCAGCAGTGCTGACAGCTAGAGCTGGTGCCAGAGATCCTTCTGCAGTTCCTTCTATATGTCGCATTTCTGCTGCCCTACAGTATCCTGCTGGTGAGCTTTTCATCCTCCATTATATTTGCAGATGATCTATTTGCAGCTTTATATTCACATGAGATCACTTTATTTGCTCTAAAAAAAATTCAGTATAAACTGCATCTTCCAATGAGATATTTTACTTAATATTTTCCAACCAGATTTTTTGATGTCTCTGCATCGCGTAAACTCATTACTGGTCGGACTATCTTCATGCTCATGTCTCCTCCTGTTTTAACCGATTTATGCACCTAGAAACCCTCTGTGCAAATAGATGCATATAAACTATTTAATCTAATTGCAGGTTTAGATGGTCTGGATGCTGGTTTGGCATCTGTTCTAGAGTCCATGGAGTTCTGTTTAAAGCTTCGTGGTTCTGATGCTTGTGTACTGGAAGACTTGGCAAAGGCAATTGATTTGGTTCATGTACGAAGAAATCTCGTAGAGAGTGGTCATGCTTTGTTAAATCATGCTCATCGTGCACAGCAAGAGTATGATAGGTACAACCATCTCATCTTATTTTCTTTTAAATTATCTGCATGAGTAACTTTATTTTTTGATACAAATGATGAGCATGGTTTGAGAAATCTATGGAGACAAGTTGGGATTAGACAAACAAAAAATAATCACTGGGGGATCTGCTTCTGAAGTTTTTTGCATTTAGGAATCTTATTTTTTTTTTAATGTGAAGTAATGATTTCTCATTTATGCAGAAAGCATGCAAGCAGTGATTAATTATGAGAAGCACATTTATTGCTTTGAATTTGTTTTGCAGGACAACAAATTACTGCTTAAATGTAGCAGCTGAACAAGAGAAAACTGTTACAGAAAAATGGTTACCTGAACTAAGTAATGCAGTTCTAAATGCTCAGAAATGCCTTGAAGACTGCAAATATGTTGGAGGCTTGGTAAGTACTAATTGTTTTGTGTTTTGAATGAACTCAAGCAAGACCCTTCCATACAAATTTGGAAGACGTTTGAACTGTGAATTTAAAATTAATTGTGGCCTAAAGCAATGAACTTTATACAAGTTTGGTAGAAATTTAACTTGTCTGTGAACGACCAAATATTTTATCCTAGAGTCAAGTTGATAGTTTGATTTTTCAGGTGAATGTTATTAATTAATAAATAGTCTCTCTGTTTCTGAGAATCCATTAGCATGATTTTTTGTGTGCTAGTTTGTTACCATAAGAACTTTTCATACTCTTTTCTATTCCCAAGTTCAAGAGGTGGTGTATCACAACGACTACCATTTATGATCTCGTGGTTATTTAGTTCAAGATTGAAGACACACGACCTTTTATAACAATAATCTGTGATTTTTTTCTGTAGCTCGATGAATGGTGGGAACAACCAGCGTCAACTGTTGTTGATTGGGTTGCTGTTGATGGAGAAAATGTTGCTGCATGGCAAAATCATGTGAAGCAGCTTCTGACCTATTATGATAAGTAAATCTTACACTGATTGAACTTTGGTGGCTTTCTAGGCTAAATTCTCGGGGAGCTTCTTCAATTGCTTTATTTTTAGTTCAATTTTAACATCGGATCCATTCAGATTTGAACCTTGGCTATACTGAACTTGCTAGTATTGGCCCCAATCAAAAAGGTATTTTGCTTACTGCATTACCAGTTTCCGCTGTAAGATTACACATCTTGTATATAGTTCTTTCATGCTATGAGAATCTCTTGTTTATTCCCTCCCCCTTCCCCCTCCCCTCAACCCATTCTCTGGTTCGATTGTGGCAACATGTAACACTGAGTGCTAGAAGTTTGGATTTGTGTGGTTGTGTTATTTTTGTAAAATATTTCATATATATGATGTCTTGGAGTTTTACCTTTCTTATTTATACTTTATATGCTGCTTGTTAGCAGATTTTTGACCTCCCAATGAAGTTCCATTTAAGTTGATCTCATGTTTTCTCATAACAATAGTTGTTATGATAAACATGGGCTATAAAAGAAAAACTTTCTTTTTAGATCTTCATTGATTTCCTTCTGTAAAGCATTGATACTTGTAAAGGGATGCCAATTCTTTTGCAGTAAAATTTTGATGCTTTTGGCTCTGACCCGTTGGGGTTTCCTTTATCTTATTCTCTACCGAATACCAACTGGTATGTATTTCTAAAAAAGTATGATTTGTTTCATTATAAACTTTAGTGACATACACTCTATAAAACTTTGGCTAAACAATTTAAACTTGTTACAGATTCGCTCTATTCCTCACACTCGGTTCGATTGTTTGTTATTCTTACATTCTTTCTGGATTTTGTACCCTCAATCATACATCTTTTTAACTTTTTTCTCTTATCATGTAATGCTTTGGGGCCTAGGTGTTGCCATGTTTGATGATTAAGCATAAGAATATATTCTCTCCACCATTAGAGCATTTTAAATCAAATTCCTTTAGAGGGTTGGCTGAGGATAATTTGTACTTGTTGCTTATCTGAATGTATATCTGAATTTTCTTTAAAAATTGTTATCATGGGTAGTCCATAATGACATAGCTATGAGTGCAGTGAGTAGGTGGTTAGTAAAGGTTACCAAATGTTGTATGCTTGCATTGATTATTAGTACATTATTTTATATCATGTATTTCTGATTTATTGGGAAATTATCTTTCTTTAATGCGTGTACTCTGGAGCTCACCAGAAAAAATTGTCGTGTGTAATAATGGTGCCATCAGTTTGAGTTCTATTTCTGAATATTATATTCTAGGGTCACTTTTCAGATTAGATTAAGGCCGCGGCTATTCGCACCCACCATTTTACTTCCATACACCCCCTTGAATTTTAAATTAATAAATACATATAGTAAATTACGAAAATAGCCTTTTGATATACACACATTTTATTTAATACAAAATTATTTCTAAAACAATATACACACATCACATTCACATCACATTAACATACACACACCAAACACTTTAACAATAATACACACACATCACATTCACATTAAACATTTGAAAAACAACACAAACCTCACACCCACTCCACTCACTTCTTCTTCCACATCTCTTCCTCCAAAACCCTAGACTTTCTCCCCCATCATTCAATACTCACATTTGGTCATATGATCAACATGACGGAAGAAGAAACACCTAAGGACGTAAAGGTATGTATATTTACATGTTTAGACCGATTAAAATGTTGTTTTTCGCGTTTTTTTTTTCCCGTCGCTGTTTTTTTCGACCAACCAGAGTCGAAAATTTTTAATTTGTTCGACCAACATTGGTCGAAATTTTGTGGTAATTTCGACCAGAGGTGGTCGAAATTTTTGATTTCTGTCGACCACTCTTGGTCGAAATTTCTTAATTAATTCGATCATATATGGTCGAAATTTAGAAAATATTTCGACCATAAATGGCCAATTTTTTTAAATAAATTCGACTACCCTTAGGCGAACAGTGTGTATTTTTCCAGCACTTTACTTGTTTTCTTATTTTAACCCCTTTATTTTGTACACAGGAATCATTTTCTTCTACTAAATGTAGTGCCATGTTATTGGGGAATGAGCTTAGTACAGATGTTTGTATGGTTGAGGATTACACGGACTTATTTGAAACTCATCAATGGTTTGATACAAGAGAGAATTTGATAAAATGGGCGCGAAATATTGGTTTAGATAATCAGATGGTGGTTGTAGTGAAACGCTCTGACAATGGTGGAGGAGGAGGAAAAAAGGGAAGACTATTTTTGGGTTGTGAACGTGGTGGAAAGTATCGAGAGTTTAAGGCCAAAGTAAACCGATACAAGGAAGTGGATCCAGAAAGGGAAGTAGAGGAGAAGGATACAAGTAAGAAGAAACTGAAAAAGAGAGAGACGGGTACAAAGAAGTGTAATTGCCCCTTTTTGCTTAGGGGAAGAGAATTAGAGAAGGGCGGAGCATGGGCATTGGAGGTTGTTAACGGTGTTCATAACCACTCGATTGGCAATTACTTGGAGGGGCATGCCTATGCAGGGAGGCTCAAGAAGGAGGAGGAAAAATTTGTGATTGATATGTCACTCCAAGATGTCCGTCCAAAGAATGTGATAGAGCTTCTAAAACATAAATTCCCCGGTAACAAGACTACAATACGGACTATTTACAATTGTCGTCAAAAAAACCGAATTGCTGATCGTGGTGGTCGTTCTCAGCTGCAATGTGGTGAAGAAGTTGGAGGAACACAAATACTATTTTCTCAGTCGAAGTTGCAAGGATACCGGTAATGTTAGAAACTTATTCTTTGCACATCCCCAAAGCATAGATTTGTTGCGTGCTTTTCCTCAAGTCTTGCTTATGGATTCAACATACAAGACGAACAAGTACATGATGCCTTTGTTTGAAATAGTTGGTGTGACTTCAACTGGCATGACATTTTGTGTG
Source organism: Pogostemon cablin (assembly GCA_023678885.1). Lineage (NCBI taxonomy): Eukaryota > Viridiplantae > Streptophyta > Magnoliopsida > Lamiales > Lamiaceae > Pogostemon > Pogostemon cablin. Next base: position 24,433,915 of record CM043001.1, on the reverse strand, counting down.
GCAATCGTTTTTCTTGAGAATGAGCAGGAAAATAACTACACGTGGGCTCTTACAACACTTAGGGATGTAATGGGTAAATCTTGCGTGCCATCGGTAATTGTCACCGATAAAGAGGTAGCTCTAATCAATGCCATTGAGAGTGTCTTTCCCGGTACCAGCCATTTTCTTTGTCGGTGGCATATAAACAAGAACATCACGGCGAATTGTAAAAAATTTGTCCATCCAAAGGATAAATGGGAGGGCTTCATGCATACGTGGAATTTGGTGGTGTTATCGGATAGTGATGAACTACTCACGGAACGGTTAAAGAGGTTTAGGCATGACTTTCGTGATTACCCTGAGGCGGTTGAATATGCTATGAACAATTGGGTGGAGCCCTACAAAAAGAAATTTATTTCTGTGAAAACGAATGCCATCAAGCATTATGGAAATACCACGACTAGCCGGTATGTAAATGACGTATCATATTCTTCTTAACTATTTTAGTATAAAACCTATGGATATTTATGGAGTATTTTATAAATTTTATCTCAGTGCCGAAGGCCAACACTCAGCAATGAAGAGGCAATTGCAAACAAATCAATGTGATTTTGAAAAGTGCTGGACAGAATTTCACACATTGATGGAGGCTTCTCACACGGCAATAAAACATTCTTTTGAGAAGAGCATCAACGTGGTCCAACATAAATTTCGTACATCTCAATTCCGCGAGATTCGAGGGCTTGTATCGACTACCGCCTTAAAGCTAATTCATGATGAGATTTCTTGTCTTGGACAAGGTGTGTTGGATGCATCTTTATGTGGCTGTGTTATGCGTTCCACTTTAGGTTTGCCCTGCAAACATGAGTTGTCGGAATTTGTTAGCAAAGGGGTGCCTATCCCATTGGAAAGTATTGACGATTTCTGGAGAAAGTTGGATATGAAGCCACTGAAAGTTGGTGGAAATCGAAAGGCCGACATAAGGGTGAAAATTGTGGAGTTCATGACTCAGTTCTTGTCAAACTTCGATGAGGCGGACGAAGGCTATGCTGAATTGATGTGGCGTAGGATGCAAGAGACAGCCATCCCGTCCCTAACATCCTTGACTGCTCCAGGTGTAGCCACACGTACTAAGGGTCGACCAAAATCCTCAAAAAAGAATGCTCATTCGACGAAGAGGGATCCTAGTTCATTCGAGTTGACTGAAAATACACTGGTTGATAGTTGCTCTCCTACTCCTAATGTGGTGTACGATGTCGGCCCTTCGGCCCCTACTCCTCAATTCACAACCAAGAAACGATCAGCCAAAGAAAAGGTACATATTGTGTTTATTTAGCTCATTCGTTATCATTTGAGTCACTCTCAATAACAAATATGTGGCATTTTTTATAAGATTGTTCGTCGAGTTCGCCCACGAGTTATGGATAACGAACGTTGTTATGTTGATGCATTGCCTCCACATTTCGCAAAATACATAATATCCACGAAGAATGTGAAAGGTGATGGTCATTGTGGGTTCCGAGCACTCGCAGATTTGCTTGATTATGGAGAGGAAGGTTGGGGGCGGGTGCGGACTGATCTTTTCAATGAATTGAAAGCTCATGCGGACCTTTATGCAAAAGGTTCCGAGCACTTCCCATATTTCGTGTGCCACGTGTTTCTGAAAATTGACCAACACATCAGCATCTGGATCATGATCGCTTTCACTTGCATAATCATAACCCGGAGTTGAAGCCTCGCCACCCTCACTTGAGGCCTCGCCACCCTCACTTGAGGCCTCACCACCCTCACCATCCTGGCTTTCATCTTCGCCACCATAACTTTCATAATCACTTAGTTGTTGGTCATGAATGGGTTGAGGTTGTGCTTCTAGCTCGTTGTGATGCATTGGCTCGGGAAGAGGAATTGGTTGTGGTTGTGGTTGTGGAGCATCTTCAGCCAATGCATCATTATCATCCCTCATCCCTCTTCGTCTATTGGATACGGTAGGAGGATTACGTCGGCGATATCTATCTGCGAAAAATAATTAAAATGATGCTCAACAACATATATGTGATAACGCATACCTAATGAAACTAGCATGCTCAAACTACTACACTGTATACATCAATCAAATATACAACAACGTACTATTACAATATAAACATGCCCAACCAAATAAACCATATAGGTGATAATTAGGGATAGTAAATACACTATAAACTCAAAATAGACACTGTTCGACCATAAGTGGATGAAACTTGGCAAACTTTTCGACCACCAGTGGACGCAATATATCATTCTGTTCGACCATAAGTGGTCGAAATTTCCTAACTTTTTCGACCACAAGTGGTCGAAATTTCCTAATGTTTTCGACCATGAGTAGACGAAATTTCCTCACATTTTCGACCAAGAATGGTCGAAAATTTCACTCTCATTCGACCATCTATGGTCGAAATTTCCTCACGTTTTCGACCAAGAATCGTCGAAAATTTCACTCTCATTCGACCATCTATGGTCGAAATTTCATGTTTCCGTCGACCATTGATGGTCGAACAGACCCTAAAATGGCGAAGAACCAGGGTCGACCATCGCCATTCGTTCACCATCAACGTTTTGCACCATTCTTAGAACTACCCATGTTGATTTCCTCAACTACAACAAATATCATGCTACCCACAACATTACCCACATAAAAATTACAAAAATTTAACATAATTTCAAACATAATACTAAACCCTAGAATTTTAGAACACAAATTGGAAGGGGGAATCACTTACTAACAACATTGCTAACAAACGATGACACTCCTCCCGCCATTTTACAAGGTTGTCTTCTCTTCTTCTCCTCTTCCTCCCTTCTTCTCTTCTTCCTCCCTTCTTCTCTTCTTTCCTCTTTTTCTTTCTTTTTTGCAGAAGTGAGGTGGGTGAGGTGGGTGAGGTGGGTGTGGGTGTTTAATTTAAGTTGTTGGGAGTAAATGTAGGATTGTGAAGTGGGTGTGTGATTTTGGGAGGAAATAGATATGTATATGGGTGTATTTCATTGAGGGTAAAGTAGTATTTTCCAAGTGTGTGTATATATCATAATTATGTGTGTAGATATAATTGGGTGTATGAAGTAAAATGGTGGGTGAGAATAGCCGCGGCCTTAGATTAAACCTGCAATATAATACTTAAACTTGTGCTGACACCTTTTTCTTTTTTTATTTTTTTCAATAAAAATGCTATCACTCTTTATAAATATTATTATTATTTATTTATATTATATTTTTTTATGAAACATTTCATGTAAAGTTATCACTTTAAAAATATACTTCCTCCATCCCGCAGAAAGATACAAAGGAAGCGCAAAAAGGTTTGCGGGACGGAGGTAGTATTATCACTTTTAATTCGTATTATGGAAATCATTTTGTGAGATGATCTTATATTAATTCTTATGATGTCGTGGTTTTATTATTAAATTTATGATGAAATTTTTTTGGTGCTGGTGTCATGTTAATACTGATACTTATGGTGTTGTATCTATTGTACAAATTGAATGCATAGTCTAATAAGTAATGCTATCTCCACTAAAAGTAACAAACAACAACACTTGAATTTATGACTAATATTTTTCCAAAAAAGTAGATTTATTTTTATAGAAATACATATGTTAGGAAGCCACAGATGACAATTATATATGCACGGAGTTTTCCAGATTTAGATTTACAACAACAACAAAAAATGTTTGATATAAAATTAAAATAAACTGATGAAGGAATGAAAGATTATAGTATACTTGTATAATCAGTTTATTTAAAAGTTCAAATTTATAGCAATGAGTATTATTTAATATTTAATAAAGTTTCTCTAATATGCCTCTCATGTGTGGGTTAATTTGCCTCAATTTTTGCACGTGATGCTTTGATAATGTGTTAAGTGACAATTAATACTTATCGAATTCAATTTAGCAATACAACATCCTAAATGAGTTAAGCAGTTGGAAATGCAATTGCAACATCATAAATAAGTCAACTACTCCCTCCATCCCCGGAAAGAGATACATATACTTTTTTTTACGTAGATTAAAATATATGTACTCCCTCCATCTCATAATAACGGTCTTACTTTTCCTTTTTATTCGTTCCACGATAACTGTCACACCCCAAAAATAAAAATTTTATATTATCCAACAACCTCAAAAGTTATCTTAATTTCAAAAATACCACTCTCACCTAACACACATCACATACTTTATAATTTATTTATTACTTAAAGATACCACAATACCCCTAAAAAATCAATAAAGCTGGTCAAAAAGTAAATTTTCTTAAACTCCGTGTCTACAGTAACTACGACAACAATTATGGGACGGAGGGATAATATTTAATGCGTAGATGAAGAAAGATAATATTTTAACGTATAGTGAATAGTTGTATTAATATTGTGGGTGGACACATGAAAGTATATTAATAATTATTTTGTGTGGATTTTATTTATCAAAAAGAGAATGCACATCTTAAATTAAGAAGGATTAAAATGGTAAAATTTATATCTTTCAAAGTAACAGAAGAAGGAGCAGTTGGTAAAAAAAAATGCAGCACGTCATAATGTTTATATAGTTTCTAAATAAGTTTAATAAATTTAAACATTTGACGTTAACTAAGTAGCCACCAACAGTTATTATTTGGCATAGAATAAAAACAAAATTAGAATGAAAACAACAAATCTCAATATTCAGTAGAAAATATGTAAATACTGCTTCCTTCCATTAAAGCACCTTCAAAATATTTAAGATGAAGCTCAACTATATCCCATAATCAAAGCCAATACTATGAAAACTTTCCCTAGAAATGCAGTCTATTTTCTGAATCATAGCATCATCAACATAATTCCTATAATCTCCAACAACACCTTTCCTAAAGAAAGAACTGTATGGCAATGGAAACTCAATTGGCAATTCATTTGATCTGTTCACTTCTTGATTGCTCAGAGCATCAAAGCTACAGAATTTCACAATCTTCTCCACTTCTTCTTCTTCTCCGTCTTCGAACGGACACCCCAAAAACTGCGCAAGTTTTCTAACAGACCACTGGTGTCCTCCATGAGTTGTTCATAGGTGACAAAGAACACCTTCTCAGGTCTTTTAAGTGCCTCTTCTCTGTAACCCAACACATGATCGTAGTACGACCCGAATGGGACGACCCAATTACAGAACTGATGAAAGGCATTCTCCAGCTCCCATGGATCATCCTCAACACTCTTGGCTTTCTTCAGGAAATGCCATAGAGACACCAGGGTGTCCTTAGGATTTCTTGTGAGATAAACAATCTTACTGTCGGATGAATTCAGGACATCCCCAAGAATCTGGTATGGTATGTGGGTTGCCAAGATATTTCTCCCCTGGGTGCTGTCATGATCATCATCTTGTGTTGTTGTCCCTCTGACATAGAGGTTTGTCTCTAAGGATGGGATGAGTTCTTGTGGATGGTTGGAGGTGAGAGTTGAGTGGTAATAGTGTTGGGTTGATCTGTGTGTGATGGAGTGGAGAAGGGCTTTGAGCCATGTGGTTCCTGTTTTGGGGAAAGATGCTAAGATTACATGAGTTGGGAGTGGCTTGAAAGATTCAATAACTTGTTGGGTGGTTTGTAGGTATGTTTGTGTGAACCAGAAGCCATGAAATCTGTGGAGATGTTCATGGCCACACCATTTCTGTGTTTGGAGTGAGTTATCAGTGACTGACTCTGAAGCTTGCATGATATTGTAATGAAGAGTATATCAACCTGTTGGGTTATAGTATGTGTTGGGGAGAAAAACCACGGATCAAGAAAATACCGTGAAATTTTTTTACAATCACACAGCATTTCTCTTTCCCGACCCCAATCCCTACACTCTTACAAATCTTTGACTAATCCACAACTTTCTTCCCATTCTCACAACCGAGAATCAAAGAAAATGAATTTAAGAAGAATCAAATGCAAAGATTAAAGTGTACTTGATTGGTGCACTTAACTCCATGTCCAAGGCCTCCTTATATAGCCTAAGAATTCCCTCCCCCTTTTTTCTCCCACCCGATGTGGGACAAAAATCCCTTCTTTTAATTTGACAAAACCAACAATCCACAAGGATCCCTTCATCGGTGGAGATTGTTGACAAGGTATTTTCTGTGTTGGGGTCAGGAGAGAGAAATTCTGTGTGATTATAAAAATTTTTCACATAGTGGTATTTTCTCGGTCCATGATTTTTCTCTGGTTTTGGAGTTTTTCTTGTGTTGTGCTTTTTTATGTTCTTCTTTATTTGTCCCTCAGGAATGAATGGGGATCTGCCTATCCCAACAGTATCTATATATAGAGAAGGGGATGAAAATCATTTCAATCTGCAACTCTTTATTTTCTGCGCAATGCATTATACTCCCGTCCTATCAAAGAGTCCATATATATATATATATATATATATATATATATATATATATATATATATTTCATTTTGAGCGTATCATTCAAAGAGTCAATTTTTTTACATACATGAGACTCACACACACCCACCCACTAATACAACTATTTACTACACATTAATAATATATACTACTCCTTAATTTACATGCAAAAAGCAAAAAAGATATTTTGGATGGGACGGAGGGAGTATGGTTGACACATAATAGGAGAATAAATTTAATCATTGTTTCTAAGGTTTATACTTTTCTTTTTATTGTATAGTTTCCTTCTCTCCTGCATGTCATCCATTCAATGATGTGGCAAGGAAATGATGTATCAAAATGATACAGAAATTCCGAACCGATCCATAATAGTTAAAATATTCAATTTTGTTCTAAACATGTAATAATTACTCTCACGTAGAATCCTTTACACTTTTCATATTTGTTTGTGCTACAAAACCCTACACACTAAAAAAAATAAATCCAATAATTTTTAATTATTTTAATTTTAAAATTATCACTCTTTTTACACGCTCATAATATTATTTTACACTGGAGTTTTATCAATTCAAGATCTAAAAAATTGATAAACTATCAATTCGGGACCTGAATTATTTTTTCTATAAATTCGAGACCTGAAATATGTATAAGTATAACTATCAATTTGGGGCATGAATTTAGGCCCTAAATTGATAAAATTTGAGATAATATATGATAAAAATTCAGGCCTTAAATTGATAGTTTTACATATTTAAGCTCTTGGATTGATAAAAAAATAATTTAGGTCCCGTATTGATAGTTCATCCATTTTTCTGGTCTTGAATTGATAAAATACGAATAGTGGGAAACAGTAAAGATAAAAGAGTGTTGTGGTATAAAGGGATAAACGATTTCAGCTGGAGTTTATAAAAGTCGCCGGATTTTAACTTGACTTTGATGGGCGCATTTGGGGTGGAATGGGCCGCACATTCTTAATATTTTTTGGCCTATATGCGATAAAGTAAAAAAATAGTGGAAATGTCACCTGTTGGCCCAACTATATCCTTAAAGAAAATACATTTTAATTTTTTCAAATACATTAACTCATTTGTCCAACTATATTCTTTTAAAATAAATATATTTTTTGTTCATTTTTAATTTTTTTTCTCCAATTATACCTTTAAAAATCAACTCATTAGTCAAACTTTACTCTTTTCAAAAGAGGAGGGGGTGTTGGGATGAATTGTTTTAAAATAATTAATTAAGGGTGATGTCCACTTTAGTAAAACAAAAGAGGAGGGGGTGTTGGGGTAAACAAAAAAAAAATTAAGGGTGGCGTCGGATGGGTTTTGGAAAACAATTTTTTATTTTAACAGTGTAATGTTCAGTGGGATTTGGAAAAAAAAATAGTACTCCTTCCGTACCACACATTTTTATCCACTTTTTATTTCGGACTGTCCCACGTATTTTTACTCATTTCATTAATGGTAGAAATACATAATATTTTATTACCTACTTTTTATTATCACAACAACTTTAATTACTTTTTAACACTTTATTCATCATTCCCAACAACTTTATTTACTTTTTTCTTTTTAAATTATTAATTTATTCCTACTTTTTCTAACATTATATATTAAAAAAATAACACATCTTAATCTCCGTGCCGTATAAATGAGTGAAAATACCCGGGACGGAGGGAGTAATTTTTTTTGTTAGACTGTCCGGAGCTAGCAATGGGTACCAAAATATTTTTTACTACTCCCTCCGTCCCAAACGGGTGTCTTGGTTATTGTGGATAGAACTGCCAATTTGGGTTGAACCCAATGGATTATCCCGCCCCAACCCATAAAAACCCATCAGTATCCTGCCCAAAAAATGACCCAACCCAAAATGACCCGTCCCAAAAGCAACCCGCCCCATTTAAGCCCACTACACAGTGGGTCGTGAGTTAACCCGCCCCAACCCAATAATCTACCATCCATTCCTATCCCCACCCAACCTCCACCCCCCACCCCCACCACACCCAACCCACCCAAAAAAAAAAATTAATAAAAAATTTAGATTTTAATATTAAAATAATAAAAATATTATCACACATCCTAATCCTACCCCACCCCAAAAAATTTTTTTTTTATTAAAATTTAGATTTTAATATTAAAATAATAAAAATATTATCATCCATCCTACTCTTACAGCCACCCACCCGCCTCCCACCACCCTCACCCCCAAAATTTTTTTTTATAAAAATTAAATTTTAATATTAAAATAATAAAAATAATCACACATCCTACCCCTACCCTCACCCACCCCCCTGCCCACCATCCCCACCACAAACCCCAAATTTTTTTTTATAAAAATTTAAAATTTAATATTAAAATAATAAAAATAATCACACATCCTACCCCTACACCCACCCACCCCCTCGCCCACCACCCCCACCCCACCCCACCATACCCTAAAATTTTTTTTTATAAAAATTTAAATTTTAATATTAGAATAATAAAAATATTATCACTCATCCTACCCCTACCCCCACCTAACCCCCCACCCACCACCAAAAAAATTTTTTTTTTTATAAAAATTTAGATTTTAATTAATATTAAAATAATAAAAATATTATTATACAACCTACTCTCACCCCCACAACCCATCCACCCTTTCCCCGCCCATCTCCCAAATTTTTTAATATTAATTTAAAAATTTTTATAAAAAAATTTTTTTGGAAGGGAGGGTAGGTGGGTGTGGGTGGGTGGGGTTGGCTGTTGTGGTAAAAATTTTATTATTAAATATTATAATTTAAATTGTTATAAAAAATTTTTTTGAAAAAGGGATGGGTGGTATGGGGTAGGGTGGGGATGGGTGGTATGGGGTAGGGTGATAATATTTTTATTATTAAAATATTAAAATCTAAAATTTAAATTGAAAAAAATATTCTTGGAAGGGAAGGGGTGGGGTGGGGTATGTGGGGTGGGGGCATGCTGGTAATAATTTTTGTTATTTAAATATTAAAATTTAATAAAAATTTTAATATTAAAATAATAAAAAAAATTTGGGAATGGGGTGGGTGGGGGTTGGGGGGAGGTGGGGTGGGGGTATAGTGGGTGGTAAGTGAAACATCCTTAAAAAAATACTAATAAAAAAAATAAAATAATTGGACCACCCGTGGGTCGACCCACTAATGACCCACCTCAATCCGCAAGTGACCTGACCCGCGAGTGACTCAATCTGCAAGTGACCCGACCCGCGTATAACTCAACCCATTTGAGTCTGCATAAGAGCGGGTTATGATGGGTTTGGGCTAAACCAACCCACCAATCCATTCTGACAGCTCTAACTGTAGACACGAAGTTTTAAAAAAGTTGCTTTTTGACTAGTTTTATTGACTTTTTAGGGATATTGTGGTATTTTTAGATAATAAATAAATTATAAAGTATATTATGTGTGTTAGGTGGGTCCGTGAGTGTGGTAAAGTTGTAATTAAGATGAACTTTTAGGGGTGGAGATTTATGTGATATTTCATTTTTTTGGAAAAAGACAATTAATTTGAAACGGATAAAAACGGAAAGTAAGACAACGAGTTTGGCACGGAGTGAGTACTTTTAATTAGACTAATAATGTCTGGAATTCAAAATTTTACATCATCTAAATACGTCTTTATGGTGGAAAGTAAGTGTTTGTAAAACCATGCAAATGGCACTTTTTGTGTAATGAAACTTGTGAAGTATTAAGAGTCTCGTGAACTAATACCCCCAACTGTCACTTCACCCAATTCTCAACCAAGAACCACACTAATCACCATAAATTAGATCATCCAAAAAGAAAAAAGAAAATGAATTTCTTTAGCAATTCTAAAGTTCATCCTGGCTTTAATTCTGTCAGTTTGGTACCTTTTGAAATAATGCTGCTAGTTTGCAGTTCACTTGTATTTCCATGAACAACATTAAGACCCTTCCTCTTTCCATGTATAAAAAGGTTAAAACACACCATCATTTTCCATCTCAGTTACAAAAAAAAAATAAAAAATAAAACATAGAAGGTTTGGAGTTTTCAAGAATGTCTTGGTTTTGGACCATAATATTCCTCATTATTGCACTAACCATCTCTTCAGAAGCTAACCATCATCATAATGATCAGAAGTCATCTGCTGTTATTCTGGGAAAAGTCTATTGTGACACATGCTTCCAACAGAGTTCCTACAAGAATAGCCACTTCATCTCAGGTTCGTCTTGGTCTCTTTTTTTCATCGTGTCGCTGCCTCGTGTTTCAAGTTCGATTCATGTGTTTTGTACTACTCCTCAGGTGCATCTGTTGCGGTCGAATGCAAAGACACAGCACTTACGCGGGGCTTCCGTGAGGAAGTGAAAACAGACACTCATGGTGAATTCAAAGTCAACCTGCCTTCCCCCATCAGCAAACATGTGAAGAAAATCCAAGGTTGTTCTGTGAGATTAATCAGCAGTAATAAACCATACTGCACCATAGCAGCTACAGCAACTACATCCAACTTGTACCTCAAATCAAGAAAAGAAGGCACAAATGTTTTCTCAGCAGGCTTCTTCACATTCAGGCCGTTGAAACAGCCACAAGTCTGTGATCAGAAGCCAACATCGAATGATCATTCCAAGAAACCAATGAGACTTGACGGCAAATTATCTCAAATTTCAAACCCTAATGATCCTACATTCTTACCGCCAATTCAAGATCCACCATCTGATCCACCAACCTTGGGTAGCTTTCTCCCCCTGCTTCCTCGCCTGCCACCCCTTCCTCTGCTGCCCCGCCTCCCACAGCTCCCGGGACTCCCATTACTCCCGCCAATACCTAAGAAGGAAGCAACCAATAAAACACCAAAGTTATCAAATAGCGCAGTAAGTAATCCAGACACTTTTCCATTTCCACCGAATACATTTAACCCACCCAGTGTGTTTCCTCCAAACCCCTTTCAGACACCACCTTCTGTAACCCCTCCAACATTTCCTTCACCTCCTCCTTCGGTTTTCCCACCCACTTTCCCTTCACCACCTTTCTTCAACCTCCCACCTTTTCCTGGTTTGACTCCTAACCCATCACCACCATCCTTTCCACCTTTTCCTCCATTTCCTTTCCAGCCAACTCCTGGAGTACCACCTGCTGAGGTTTCTTCGCCATCAAAGAAAAGCAACCCTTGATTTTGCAGTTATATAACGGCCATGCAAAACGAAACCATAATCATATATTGAAATAAACTTAGCTACTGTACTTTTACATTACACATCTAACAAGTAGTTTCATGTCCTATTAATTTTAAAGCGAAATCTCTGCTTCAGAAGGACTTTGGAGAGCTCAGACTTCTTTGCTAGTGATTTGCTGTTCTCGATATGTTGAAAATGGAGAAAAAAAGGTCCAGATTTAATTGTGATGATACCACTAGTTGATGCTACACCTCAATCCTGAGGTGATGGCCTATAGAAGGTTTTATTTTCAGCATCAAGTTTTATTGTTTGTGCTAGTAATTATAAGGTAACAGTGGGTATGAGGTGCATCGCAATGCAACCATTGTGCTTATGACATAATGGCTGCTGAACAAAGTAAAACAAAGAAACAGTAGATGAGTTGCATCGCAACGCAAACATCTTGTTAGATTACCTGTCACATAAGGTGTAGTCTAGAGGTAAACCACAGAATTCAAGTCCAACTATCTAATTATAGAACTTCATTTTTTGTTTGTGTTGAGGGCATATAAAAGCAGAAAAAGTTAATTAACCAAACAGAAATTGAAGCAATGCAAACAGAAAGATGGAAGAAGAATATGTGCATTCTTGATCTCCACTATTCAAGGAAAACATAACCAAGCCAAGCCTTACTGCAACACAGCAATTTATATTCTCACTGAACTTTGATTACACAAGTGCCAACGAGCAGTAAAATCATATTATACCCCAAAAGACACTGTAAGATCATGTTACATATAAAAGCACCACTGCACCAGCAAGAGACCATATTCCGTCGCATTTAAAAGCCTCTGTTCAGTGCTACAACAGATAGGTACTTTTAGAAATCGAGGTCCAGATCACTAAATCATATATAGCTGATCAGATTGCAATAATAATCTTCACTTGGTAAGAAATAATCAAATAGTCCCACAAATGGATGAGTAATTATCCTTAAAATTGAGAATGACAATATACGCACCAGTTTGACACTCCTACAGAAAGAACAAAACTATAAGCAGAATACCCAGCGCTAGAGAAATCACAGCTGGCTAATGATGAGTGAAATGAATGTCTATAGGGCCATAATTTTATAAAATCTTCATTGGAAGAGTATTTATTCACCGAAAATTAATTCATTGCATCAAAGTCATCAAGCTTGTCATTGTATTCCAGGACCTTCCTTCTAATCTTTGATGTATCTACCCATGTTATGAAGTCTTCCATGTTCCTTGTCACCAGAAATGCAGGGTCGGTAACAGTTTCTGGACCCACACGAATATGCCCTTGTTCAATATATGTAACTGCTTCTTTCAAGTGTTCAGCAAACTTCAGCCTCACCAAGACAGTGGCAAGCCTACGCCTAAAGAAAGTAGTTTACAGTCTTAGTGAATTCTATATTCAATAATAAAAATTCTTCACTAAATAATAACATCAACTAAAAAGATTACAGCCTTGGTTTTTTCATAAAAAGATTACATCAATACATTGCAATTTACAAGTCACATACCTACAAAAAGATGATACTGATAGACGCTCACACAAAGCCAAACTTTTACGAGATGGTATAACACCCATGTTGTACCTAAATTGAGAGAAAATCAAGGTTAACAAAATATAAAATATGAATATAAATTTTCTGCTCTACTAATATATTTAGAACAAATTAATATTTAACAGTACTAGAACATTCAAAATAGCAAGGTAAGAAAACAGCAGTGATAGGCAAATCTCACATGAAATGATGAACAGCAGTGATCTTTCCAACAATGACCCATCAAGTACCTTAACTAAGCAGAATAATTATTCACACAGCAATAACATGCATGAGAAGATGTCAGATATTAAGCACGTGCACCATGTAATAATCTTTACAATGCAATTCTGACTCTGCTATCAAACATATAAGCACTAACTGAACTATAACGACTCATGAATGCCAACATGCACGATAGACAGTTTTTTGTCATAATTTTTCTTTTTTATGAACTGACTTCAATTATCAACTAAAGATGCATATCACTAATTTCCACAATATTTTCATATTTAAATTGATTAAGAAGAAATGAAATACAAGTTTTTATGATGAATGTTGTTTCAACTCATATGATTTCCAACAGCATAAACCATTACAAAAATTTACTTCCAGCCAATAAGCATAAGTGGATATTGTATAGCAAGACTAAATAATCAGATTATAATGCGTAAAATCATCAAAATGGGACTAGTTCGCAAGTATCTTTAAGGGCAGATAGGTTTTTCAAGTGACAATATCTTTGCCATCAAGTTCCTTTCCCAAAAAATTGGTAAGACAAAAGTATGTTTTGAAGCAACTTTTCGCATATGCAGCACTAGGCAAAAAGATACTTGAACATTCTCCTTACATTGATATCTAACAATAGGGTACCATATGCAACAATCTATCTGAATATGGTTTCTGAAAGCTAAACAAAAACAAGCAACCAAGCATTTTCTACTGTCTAGAAAAAATTAAAAAATGCAAACTGAATACCTTAATCGCATAATTCAAACAGTAAAACTAATTTTGTTAAAAGATGGCAACAAAACTGAATTCTATTCAACACTCACAGTTTTTCAAGAAGGGCGTCAGTCATCTCAATTCGAAAGGGGTCTCTTGCATCCATCTGTTTCAGAATGTTGACAAGCTTCTGCGCCATTCTACACAAACCTGAGTACCTAAGAACACAACAGCAATTAACTCAAGAAAAATTACAAATCAAACATTAACAAATATTCAATAGCTACTGCAAAACATAAAAAAATAAAAAGGACAAAAATTACTTTTTGTAATCGTCTCTGCCTGTGACGTGATACCGATGCATAACCAGGTTTTCCCTCTGGTTCCCTTCTCTCGGCCATTCGAGGAAATTGACTCTCTTCAATAGTTTTTTTTCATGATACTTAAGCTTCCTCATCTTCAAGGATCGAATATGTGTGAACGAATTTTGCAATATACAGAGTAAAGAGGATCACAGAGAGAAGCAAAAACCTTGAAGAACCCTAGAAATTTATGAACACAGAGAGAGCTGGTAGAAAATCGTGTGACGCATATTTGGGCTAATAGAACGTGGACAGATATTGTGCCCTACTACTAGCCCAATTATAAAAAAAGCCCATTATAGAAATTATCGAATGGTAGTGGGCCTGGTGGTACTGACGCTTCTCCCAACTTCTGGGTTAGCCTAACAAAATTTTGTCGCTTTTTGCTTTTCACAGCTCGTGTCCAGATATTGGTTCCTACTACTAGCCCAATTATAGCATTAGAAGAAAAGCCCATTACAGAAAATGTCGAATGTTGTGGCCCTGGTGGTGGCACTGACGCTTCTCTCTCCTTCTCGGTTAGCCTAACAAAATTTTATCGCTGTTTGGTTTACACAGAATTCGGGCTTCTGGCATTGGGCGTCGCTATTTAAATGGTGTACCCCACCATTAGGGGCCCTCACCGCCCCTGCCCTGGGGATTGGTGGAGGAGGAAAATCGCAGGATGTGCCTCAAGTGGCTTATAGGGATTGGGCGTCGCTATTTAGTTCACACAGAATTCGGGCTTTCTCGTATTGGGCGTCGCTATTTGGTTTACACAGAATTCGGGCTTCTAATATTGGGCCTCGCTATTTGGTTTACACAGAATTCGGGCTTCTGGTATTGGGCCATTTACTATTGGATAATGTACATGATGTTCTAACTAGACCCAACATAGTTGGGCTGGACTGTTTAGAATACAGTACCCACGTGCATAATAGGCCCAAAATGGACCACAAGGTTTTAGGAGGGTTTAGAGTCGGCACTGCTAATAAGAAAGATAATGAGATTTTTTTGTCAAATTTCAGATTCTTCTTCATATCAATGATCAATACGTGATATCTGATATGTAGTTAGCTTCTGATTCTTCAATTCGAATTTGTTTGAAGCTGCTTCGCCTTCTCAAATTGCTCATTTTGTTCAATTTTTTTTTTAATGCTCCATTCCATTTTTAATTTCACCTCTGATTTCTCTATTCGAATTATCTTCTGCTTCACCTTCTCAAATTGATCATTCTGTTCAAAATTCTGTGTTTTCATTTTTAATATCGTTTTTGCTGCTTCTCTATTTTATGTGTAGCAGCAAAACCCCTATTTCATTCAACTTCAAAGTTGATAGTTCAAGAATCCCATATCAGAATCAAGTTATCATCTTCGCCCCACATAAAAGTTCCACAGTTATGTGGAGAAATATCGCCACGCAAATTGGTTCAAGGAATTCTCCGAAGCTCCGTCGATCACTGTCACTCACGGCCACTCGCAGTTTTCTTGGATTCAGCCAAGATTCAGTGTATCCTGATAAACCTAAGTTCAGACGCCTGTTTGAGCTCAATAGCATAGGTTCTAGGAAAATCGGTGATATCCTCACCGGAGATGAGTTCTCCCCGATTTCTGGGAGAAACCAAATGAATTTTAATGGACTGAGCTTTAGGAACTATGCTAGTGTGGCGGAGGTAGCGGTGTCACACACTGATGTGGAGGATGATAATAATGCTAATGATGTGGGTGTTTCTGATGAGGTTCGTGAACTGCTGAATGAGGTAAGAAAAGAGGACAGGAGACAGTACCATAGGCGATGGAGACACAATAGAAGTGGTAGATTGGGGAGTGATAAGTATGCATCACTTAGGAGAAGGCAAGTGAAGCTCGAAACTGAAGCGTGGGAACAGGCAGCCAAAGAGTACAGAGAGCTTTTGAATGACATGTGCGAGCAGAAATTGGCTCCCAATTTGCCATATATGAAGTCTTTGTTTCTGGGGTGGTTTGAGCCTTTACGGGATAAGATTGAGGAAGAGCAAGAGCTCTTTAGGAATGGGAACAGTAGAGCAGCTTATTCTAAATACTTTGATCAACTACCTGCAGATATGATGGCTGTTATCACAATGCATAAACTAATGGGGTTGCTGATGACTGGAGGGGAGTATGGAAGTGCTAGAGTCGTACAGGCTGCTTGTATCATCGGGGAATCAGTTGAACAGGAGGTAGGTAATCGTAGAAACTAGATTATCTTTTTGATAATTTGAATAGTTATAGTTGGGATATAAAGTTTATTTCAGTAGAATTGGAGAGAATATGTTGACATTGAGATTTATGCTTGAGAAATGATAAAAACCTAATAATGGTTTTCCCATTTAATGCCCTTTGAAATGCAACCCCTCATGTTTATAATCAAGTAAACCTGAAGATCACGCTGAGGTGGGGTCATGTCATGCCAATTTGTTGCTTGATGATAGATGACAAACGGTGCAGGATGAATTTCCCCTTTAGTATTTGACAACAATTAAAATTAAAAAAAAAAGGAAAGGAAAGGAAAGAGAATGCGGAAGTAAATGTTATAGAAATTTGCAATTTATGTGCTTTGCATAAGATATACTAAAAAGTTCACCATTTGTAAATCTGTGAAATAATTAGTTTGAAACCTGAACGATGCTGAAGACTTGCTATTTGAATAAGAAAGTTTAGAAATTTATAAATCTTTTGTGTTACAAGACCTCTACGAAATATTGAACCATGTCATTGGTGGTTGTATGTTTTAACCGATCTGTTAGAACTATTCTTTCCTTCTTGTTTTAGTTATTGAACTGCCATATTATCTGCCTATAATCATATTGACTATTGAAATATTATGCATTTGACAATTGGACTTGTAAATACTTGTGCATGCCAACTTGCAATTTCTTCCTAGATTGATCAGTGCTGACCTTGTACTAATTGTTATTATTTCACTGGTGATGTTGGTAGCAATTTTCAATCATGATGGTTAGCCACATTACATTGGGGGCCTTGTAACTTCAACTTTTGATTAGAATAATTCTGATACATCAGAGCATATAATGCCTTGATAAATTGATTCCTGCAGCTAATGCATTTTTCAGTTCTGATGAGTTATAAATATACCTCTTTATGTTCAATGAATCCTTAGCTTAATTAAACTCAACAGTACTGATTTTTAACAATTTTATGATGGATAAGGTGAGAATTCATTATTTTTTGGAGAAAACTAAGAAGAAGAAAGATGGGAAAAAAACTCAAAAGGAAGTTGAGCAATCAGATGAGAGCATTCAAGAAGAAAAGTTGAGACAGAAGGTCACAACTTTAATTAAAAAACAAAAGCTGAGAGCTGTGCAGCATTTAGTGAATAGACACATTGAGTTTCATCCTTGGAGCCAACAAGTTAAAGCAAAAGTTGGAAGCCGTCTCATTGAATTGATTATACAGGTAGCCTATATACAACCCCCTGCTAATCAGTCAGCAGAAGGAGCACCGGATATTCGGCCTGCATTTGTACACACTTCAAGAACAACAACAGATATTAAGTAAGGGATACTCTATGCTTCACATCCACGATCTATTATCTTCTTTCAAGTATTTGGGTGGTTTTCACTGGTTTGCTCATTCCACAGGGGCTCTAGCAGAAGATATGGTGTTATCCTAGGTGATCCTCTTATACGTAAGGGTCTTGAAAAAACTGTAAGTAATTTTTTTTTCACCTACCTCTTTCTAAATGTCAAAGTAGGTAAGTCAATCTAAAAAAGAAAGCTTTTGAAGTATGGGTAGGGAAAATGTATTTGTCGCTTGACAAGTACTTTATCTTAGAACCATGAAGATACAGAATGAAAAGTATCATAGCTCATTTTGAAAGAAGTTTGTGTTGACTGAAACTTTTTTAACATTATTATCACAACTTTGTAAGTTAAGAGTTGTTTTTTCTAATCTTCCCCTCTTTTACAGGCTAGGCATATGGTCATCCCATATTTGCCGATGATAGTGCCTCCAGTCAAGTGGACAGGGTATAATAACTCACTTCTTCTTTCTCTCCACCCAAATTTTCGGATGCCCTTTCCACCGCTTCTGTTGTATGAATGAGTCTCTGTGTTTGGTTGTTCTAACAAGCTTTTGATTGCTGTATTTTCTATAAATTAGATTATTTGGTCGACAGGAGTACTTACAGTATATGATAGGTTTTGTTTTCTTTTCTTTTCCTTCCCCTTCTCTGAGTCTTGTTTGTTGGGGTAGGGTGGGTGGTTCTCAAATTGCTGTGGGTTTTGATTAGTTGGACTGGGGTGAGCAAATTGTTGACTTCAACCCCTGTCCCCAAACTCTTTTAACTAGTCACCTTGGGATTGATTTGGCTTCTGTCTAGCAGAGCCAACTCACAATTGACTTGAATCCAACTTTAATCATGAGAAAGACTAAGTGAGATGATGGATTTGGAAAGAAAGGCTTGTAGAACGAACCACATCTTGATCTGTACCAGAAATTTAGTATTGACATCACCATGGTTGGTGTCTAGAAGAGGGATGAATTGAAACTGTCTGGATGGGTTGGTGGGGATAGTCATTTGCAGGTTGTGTTTGACCAGCGGGCGTAGCCCTCTCTAATAGGTTTATGCGGGTCGTAAAATATTAACAAAAGTAGAATTATTAGAATTTGTTAGTGGGGGGAGCGGGCTAGCCCACAACCTACAAACTAAAATCACTGTTTGGGAGGTTTGAAGGTGGCAGGTCATTTGTGGCTGAGCTATTTACGGGTATTGGTGTGGCTGGACGGGTTGGCCCTAATCCATTTTGACAGGTCTCAGAGGAATCACTTCTCAAAAGGATATTATCCATTTGTATAAGGTCACAAGCTGTATAGGATAAGTATGAATTTTTATTTCTGGCAGGCTGTTGGAGATTCTAATGTTGTCTGTTATACTTGTTCTGCCCACATCAGCTTTTTTTCTGACTTATGGAATAGGTAATTGAATGTATAGTCTGGGGGAACAGATAGATAACAGATGTGGCAACTGAAATTCTTGATATGTTTGTACAGATGTGTGAAAGAAACATCAGAAACTATGGATTATCTGATTTGGGTCCTTTTTGGGGCGGGTGCAGCTCAACATCTGCTGCTTATTATTATAGTGCTTAATTGTCTACTGCTGCTCTAAAGTCCTTAACTGTGGAGTTTTTGTTAGGTTGCCCATCTTTGTTCTCACCTAGTGTATTGGTTAGAATTATTGATCAACATGTCTGATAATAAAAAACTGACCACTGTGGTGTTGGTGGATCTAGTGCTTAAGCATGATCCTTCCTTGGGCAGCCAGGTATAATTAAGTTAATATATAGGTTAAAAATGTATGGATTTCAATATTTTATATATTGAATTTGCAGTATCGCTTTTCCAATACCAGCATTAGCATATTTCTTGTTCATTTTTCTCTATTGACATCACTTTAATGTATTATAGAGCTATACAATAAAATTCCTAGAAAATTAAGAATTTTATCTTTAGAGATTAAGTACTGCATTCATTTTCCAGCGTCTATATTTTCACTTTCTTCAGCTTAAATATTTCTTTTGAACTTCCTGAATAGTCCAAGGAATTAAAATCTTGGTGCAGATTTTTCCTTTTCAAGTCTTGTCTATAAAAAGGTGACAAGGCCTGAAATATGAAGGTGGTCCTTACCTTGCTGGAAGCCTGGAAGAGTGAATAGGTAGACATCTGGGTAATTAATAAACCCCTACGACTACGAGACCTAGTCAGCAAGGGCATAGGTTAAATGCGATACTTGGTCTGACCACCGTATCAATTAGTGCTCTGTTTAATATTACTTAAGTCATGTAATAAGGCATTTTAAATTGCGTAATAGCAGTCAAAAATGTTACATAAATGATCTTCTCACTTATAATTCCAGTAGGAATGCCATGGCTTTGAAGTTTATATATCTAGATTAATCAATATTCTGAAATCTCTATACCAGAAGGTGAAAAATGGAGCATGAGATTCATGTTCTATTCGAACTGTACATATTGTTTGAGTTTCAATTGGACTATAGGCCAAGTTCTATTTCTAATTACACTGCATGAATGTTTTCTTATAGGTATGATAAAGGTGCATATTTATATTTACCTTCTTATGTAATGCGTACGCATGGAGCACGTCAACAACGTGAAACAATTAAGAGGACTCCTCGGGAACAATTAAAAACAGTTTTTGAGGTTTGGAATTTCAGATTCTTTGCTCTGCTAACATGGGTTGAGGACTGGCGGATATTTTCTTTTAATTTAAATTTTATTTCCAGGCATTGGATACGCTTGGAATCACCAGATGGAGAGTGAATAAGAGAGTACTCCACATCATTGACAGAATATGGGCTAGTGGAGGTCGTCTTGGTGACCTAGTTGACCGCAATGATGTATGTCAATTTAGATCTTTTTTATATTTCCTCAGTATCAGATGAAGTTTTATTCACCACTTGAGCAAACCTGATTTTATTATTTGAATTACATAACAATGTATGTTTTCAATTGTCTCTTTTTTCCCGTAAAGATTCCATTGCCTGAGGAGCCACAAACAGAGGATGAAGAATTAGTTAAAAAGTGGAAATGGAAAGTTAAATCTATCAAGAAAGAAAACAGTGAGAGGCATTCACAACGTTGTGATACTGAGCTCAAACTGGCTGTAAGATTCACTATCACATTCTTATCTTGTGTCCATATTTTGTTTGGCTGATACTATGTGATGAAACGTCTTGATATTGGTCAGGTTGCACGAAAAATGAAAGAGGAAGAAGGTTTTTTCTACCCACACAATGTTGATTTTCGTGGCCGTGCATACCCCATGCACCCACACTTGAACCATCTGGGTTCTGACATTTGTAGGGGAATCCTAGAGTTTTCAGAGGGACGACCTCTTGGAGAGTCAGGCTTGCGCTGGCTCAAGATACACTTGGCCAATTTATATGCCAATGGTGTTGACAAATTATCTCACGACGGTCGATTATCTTTTACTGAGAATCACTTGGATGATATATTTGATTCTGCTGATAGACCACTTGAAGGAAAGCGCTGGTGGTTGAATGCAGAAGACCCCTTTCAATGTTTGGCTGCTTGTATTAATCTTGCTGAAGCCCTGAGAAATCCATCTCCTGAGTTGACAATATCACATATTCCAGTGCACCAGGTAATGTTTACATAACATGCAATTTTTCTTATTTTACTAAATCATTTCTTATTATTCGAATTAACAAATCAGTAACATGGCGACAGACTGTATTTGAATATGCTTTTACTATATATATGTATATGTATGCGTATAAATATATATCGTCTCCAACAGTTATTGATATCTATTGTTGGTTACATCAGTTTTTATGAATTACAAGAATATATTATTTAGTTGCAACTCTATGACACAAATCTTGATCCAGCTATTTGATCAGGGTTTTATTTTATTTTTAATCATGGCTGTTTGGAACTTTAGGGCTTGTTTGGTTTAATTACTTATTGGATTTTCATTTCTATCAAGAATTTCGGGTGTATGGTTGTTTGAAAATTGAAATTTTGTTTAGACAAATATTTTAACATGAGAAATTTGGTTATGTAAATGGGATATTGTTTGGTTGGGTGTACTTGGTTGATGGAAATGAAAATATATTTAGTTGTACCTTTAATAGGGTCATTTTTGTTAAATTAGAGCATAGTGGTGACCCTGATGACGTAATCTGAATGATGAGACCAATGATTGGAAGCAATATATTTGGTTAAGTACGGGGTTGAAATTAACAAATAAAATGTTTTGAGATGCTCTTTTATAGGAAAAACGCGTTCTTAAAATGAAGGATCTTGAAGAAAACAAGGGAAACAAACATCTCATTTTGAAATGGAATAAAACCAAGGGTGTGCTTGGTTGGGTGTAGTTGAGGATGAGAATGGGAATAAGAGGTTAATCACTATCACTATGAATCTTAGTAAGGTGTTTTCTCAAAATTAGTTAATTATTCTCTTACTTCCATTTACTACTCCCTTAATCAATCACATACGTCAATCAAACCCATTTATTTAATCATACCCATTATCATTATCATTGAGGAATTTATTCCAGGCATTCCCTGCAAAATGGTTTGGAAATAAGACCAATCATCTTAGGACCTAAAGAGCCATTGAGCCTTGTCCTTTTGTTTTTAGGTTTGTGATATCATGTTGAAAAGAACAAACTTCAAAATATAAACATTAACCTACTTGCGTGAAACGAGTTCATGCATGTAAACCTTCTCAATTGTGGGTTGAAAAGACAATTATTCTCTAAATCTAAGTGCTAAAATAGGACATGAACCGCAAGGGTGAAATTAGAATCGTGCCCTAAGAGATAATACTAAATCTTAAGGGTAAAGATTAAACGCTAGGTAAAATAGAACATGAACCACAAGGATAAGATATGACATGAATCATAAGGGTGAAATTACAATTATGACAAAAATTAATACTAAACGCTAATTGTGAAAGGTAAAATAGTTGAATTGTAGGTGTAGTGAAGGGTTACGCGTTGTGTGTGTATATATATAGTTGAATTGATGTTTATTCTCTGACGAAATATTTTGTAAATGTTGCCAAGGCAGTTCTGTTGCTGTTGCAACCATAGTAGTTGACTATAGCATGAATTATTATACCTTCTTTTCTGCCACTTCTGATATCAATTCAACTTGCTATTTTTTTCTAGGATGGTTCCTGCAATGGTTTACAGCATTATGCTGCTCTTGGTAGAGATAAGGTGGTTTTTTTTTCCTTTATTTCTTCTAAATTGCTCCGGGCATCTGCTTTTTTAAATATATTGTATTGACTGGTTCATATTGAAGCGAATGTTTAATAAGTTGAACTGTTCTTAAATTTATTTGTTAGTAACAGTTTAGATACCAATTAATTGGACAAATATAAGTGTGATGATCCCCTATTGTGAGAGGGATGATAAATTTATTTTGAATTTCATAATGTTCTATAATAATGCCACTAGAGAATAGCAATTTTTTAGATCAGAACTTTAATATTTTTAATATTCTTTATTTTTCTTTTATTGACTTTAAGCTTTACCTATGACTGGACGCTCAAGCTAGACTGAAATAGTCATTTTTTTGTCACCGTCATCAATTTAGCTAGGGGCAGCTGCTGTTAATTTGGTCATTGGAGAAAAGCCTTCTGATGTTTACTCAGGAATAGCTGCCAGGTAGTTGCGTCTTATTTCCATACTAGACCTTTTTTGTTGTTGATATATTTTTTTTCCATCTGAGACAGTTGACGTGATTTGATGTGGCAGTGTCGAACAATATATTTCATTGTTGTCATATGCTCCTTTTTTTTTTTTTAAATGTGAAGACAATATTAGTTTGTTTACCATGTATGACAGATGAAAAATACTCATATCAGTTTTTAAAAAAAAAAAATTGCTGACTTTGCAATCATGTGCAAGGCTGTATTGGGCTCTGAATGAGCTGAATCCTAAATAAAACTCATAACAAATCATCTAAATCTTCTCGTGCATTATAAGACTAGTATACACTGGGGCATCATTATTTATTTTTTAAAAAAGGTTTTAAGCTCTCTACTTTAGGTTTTTGGAGAGGGAAAATTCTCCTTGGACTTAGTTTGTCATGGAATATGATCTTTCCAACGACTAATAAAATGCAATAATGAGGCCATGATCCATCATTATTCCTTGACAATAAATATGCGTGAAGAACTGGGTGTTAAACTAATTAGTTCCTTGATCATGCTTTCATTCAGGGTTCTTGATATCATGAAGGAAGATGCTCTCAAGGATCCCGAAGTATATCCTGAGGCATTACATGCAAGACGATTGATCAATCAGGTTGGTGCCATTGCTTGAATCTAGCCATTAACTCTCTCATATGTAGACTTCTGTTAGATTTTATTCTGGTTGATCTGGTGTTTCATTTTGCCTTCTTTTTCTCTAGCCCATGTCCTCCACTTTCTTAAATCACTTAAAATGCTTGGATGATTTTCAGGTGGATCGGAAGTTGGTTAAGCAGACTGTCATGACTTCAGTGTATGGTGTAACTTACATTGGTGCTCGAGATCAAATAAAGAGGAGATTAAAGGAACGTGATGCCATAGGGGATGATAAAGAAATATATGGTGCAGCTTGTTACGCAGCAAAAGTATGGCTTGAACTTGGATGCTGCTTCAATGTGTTGTTAATGGAGAGCGTTGATGTTTTCATAATATATATAATTTTTAGTTATTATATCAGTGCTACTCTCTCATAAAAAAACTTAGGCAAATTCTTATATCTCATAAAAAAACTTTAGGCAAATTCTTATAAATACTGGATTAGGGGATGGATGCATAGTGCAGTTAGTGGAAATTATTATATTTTCATAACTTTTGCTTCTTTGTGCATAGATTACCTTGAGGGCACTAGGACAGATGTTTGAAGCTGCCAGGAAAATCATGAATTGGCTTGGAGAATGTGCAAAGGTGGGTACAGATATTATAGTAGAATCTGGTATGATCTTTTTATGTTTCTCAGAAAAAATCTGTGAAATCTGTTCTAACTTGTATTGGTAGTAAGATGTAGTTTCATTTAATCAGATACTGAAACTAAATTGCAATTTGAAGTGGAAATGAACAAGAAGGCAGCATTACACCCGTGCAACTCATTGACACTTGTGCATGTTATTGTTCACTGCTGTGCCTAGCAAAAAAATGCTCCTTTTCTTGCTCAGCAACTTGCATCAGTGTTATTTCTATAATGGTAAAGCTTGAACACCGACTAATATTTATTTGTGTCACTAATATCGTTCTTCCTTTTCTTTATAATACCGAAAATATATATATATATATATATATATATATATATATATATATATATTTTTTTTTTTTTTTTACGTGTGCTTGATGGTGAACTTCTTGTCATTTTATGCATAGAAATGCATTTTATTGGTATCTTTATTTCTATAGGGCTAGATTATGAAGTGAATTCAGTGTTTACATATGTTTAGTTCTCTATGCTTTTTGCTCTTTTTCCTTCCACGTCATCCTAGTATTGAATGAACTTTTAATGCATGTAGCTATTGTTAGTATTGGTATCACAACACTAAAAGATCTATATATCATGTATAAATATATTGTATCTAATCTTTTTTACGTCTATGTATAAGTTCTCATAATTAGAGCATCAACGTTAAGCTCCATTTATATCTTCCAAATATAGACATCTGATTGCAGATATTACAGAAATGGGGTAGAATTGAATGTGTTCTCTGTATTTTTGTTTTCTTAATGCAATCCAATCATCTATTATTAGTTAAACATTTTATACATGCAATAACTGCAAATCTCCAACAGATTATTGCATCAGAAAATGAGCCAGTTTGTTGGACAACTCCACTTGGACTACCTGTGGTTCAACCTTACCGTAAAGTAGGAAGACAGCTTGTAAGGGTTACAGAATCTCAGCAAAATCATATTGTTTACCATTTCTAGGCCAAACAACACCCCCACCACCCTGTTCCTTTTTTTTTTTTTTTTTTTGAGTGCTTTCAATTGTGATGCAGATTAAAACTTCTCTTCAAGTTTTGACTCTCCAAAGAGAGACGGAAAAGGTGAGCTTGCGAACTTTGTGATTTTGATCGTTTTATTTATCCATTAAATCAGTGAGTGATCTGTTGCTGCATTGTTAATCTAGAGAACTCGTTAGGAATGCTTGGAGACTAAATTATCAAAGACGATCTTATGCTTTTATCTGTTGTTGTTTCAGACATCTTGATTCAATTAGAACTTAGACTTGGAAACCATGAATCCATTAGAACTGCTTGGTTTATGCTCGTTTTCGTCCCTTTTTTTTGGGGGGCTTCTTCAAGCCGATTTACTAACTCTTGATCTTTCCATTTCTTACTCGATAACTAGTTTTTCAATCCTATTGCAGGTAATAGTTAAGAGGCAGAGGACAGCTTTTCCACCAAATTTTGTTCATTCCCTTGATGGTTCACACATGATGATGACCGCCATTGCTTGCAGGAAGGCAGGCTTGACTTTTGCAGGTCTCTATCTATCTCCTCATATCTACTATTTCTTAACCTAAATTCTTGACTTAAGAATTACCTCGCTTGTAATCAGGTGTTCATGATTCGTTCTGGACTCACGCATGTGATGTTGATACATTAAACAGAGTGCTAAGAGAGAAATTCGTGGAACTATACGAAACACCAGTTCTTGAGAATGTAAAGTATCTGAACACCCTCACCCTCACTTTATGATTATTTGTTGACATTATATATGTGAGACGGTTTGTGAGACGTATTAAAGTATGCCTATTATGTAGATAAAGTATGTTTAATGGTTGTTAAAGTATGTTTTCTAAAATATAATAAATGATGAATTAAAGTATGATTTTAGGGTGTTATAATATGATTCATTATTGACATACTTTAACTATAAATAAGCATTACCCATATAATAAGCATACTTTAGTAATGGGTCAACCGTCTCACAAGAGAGTTTCTCTTATTTGTTTGGCAAAGAAACCAATTATTTTTTGGGTGCGTCTTTTCACACCCCTGAAAACTCTAATTACACCCAGATCACAAGTTAATTCATGTGAAACGTTGAAAATCCTCTACATATAGACTTATTTGTTTATTTATTAATGAAAGATTTTAAGAAAACCAACATTATAAATAAATGATTTTTTTTTGGCAAATATAATGACAACTGTAATTTTTTCATAAACTTGCCTATTCACATGAATGAAATTATACATGGGGTGTATCTCAAGTATTCATGTGTGAAAATAGCTGCCCCTTTTATTTTATATCACGCTATATGTACTCTTGAGTGATTCATTTGTAGAAATATAACTCAAAACCTCCTTTATTTCCTTATTGATTTTGTTCTTCATCAAGGTCTAACAGCTTCGATTTGAACAGTTGTTGGAAGGCTTTCAACAATCCTTCCCTTCATTGTCATTCCCTCCATTGCCCGATCGGGGTGACTTTGACCTAAAAGAAGTGTTGCGGTCCCCCTATTTTTTCAACTAATCGGCGACCCTTGTTCCTCCTCACACCATGGATAAACTGAACTCCAGAAGTAGCAGGTTTCGGTTTCATCATTACTTGACAAACAGTATCTATGTCGGGTTTCTGCGCATTCAAGCTCAAGAAGGGCTTTCCGGTACGCAGTTCACTGCCATGGCATGGAGTTTCTTGTACAGTTTGTAGAGGAATATACATAGTAACCTGATGGCAACTTTATTCGTCTAAGAGTTGTACTAGTATCTCGATTGTACGTGAAGGAAGCTCATTCATTATGAATGTCATAAGACATTCTTGCCCAAGTGTTCATTGTGCCAGGGTTGCTATCCTTGTAAATATGTATATTAGTCTTGCTGACTTTTTGATTAACCTAGCCCAATTGCTACCTCCTGTAACAGTTATCTACAATAGACCTTAGTTATTTTCTTATAGAAATATGGTACCAAAAGTATCATTTACATTTCAATGCATAATCCGTTGCAAGAATCGCACCAAGTTCTTAGGTAACGAAGCAACGATAACATGCACGGGTTCAAGATTGTACGACATTGTTTCATTATGGAACCACACAGTGAAGAAGAATAGCAGGGAGTAAGTTTATAAGACAAACTGAGATAATATCTACTGGTAGAAAAATGACACAATTCTAAGAAGGGCCCAGTAAATAATAGATGAAACTGTAGCAATAAAGATCAAAATATATTCTAAGAATAAGTATGAATTAACTTATTTTAGTGAAGGTGGAGTCTGATAAACAGATAGCATGTTTGATTCCAACATGGAAACGTGTTTATGAAGCACAGAAATTACAGCTTCAAATTCGGTAACATGCTGCTCTATGGCATCGAGCTGTTGAACATGGTCATCGAAGGTACAGCTTTTTAACTTCAGTTGTTCCACGAAAACGCTTAATCCTGCAGCCACGTCGCCGTAGCCTTTGTATTCTTCTGCTACCCTGACATTCATTTTCTCCAAAAGCTCAAGGACATTATTTGTTCCCTAGGACATTCGAAGAATGGAAAATCACAATCAGGAAAGAACTCATTTAGGGAAAATATTGTAGTAAAAAGGGAACAAGAAAAACAATCACAAATAGTAATATGTAACCTCAAAAAGAATGTTGACCATATTAGCAGCATCCAAAAAAGTTTTTGCGTACTTCATCCTCTGATCCTCTCATTAGAATATTAAATTAAGAAGCTCTGATGTTCATAAAAAATGTTCATAGTTGTTAGGCAAGCGTGAGGGCACCTCAACGCGCAATAAGTGTGAATGTTCAGAGGCATTTTACTAGTTGAGGAGTGCCATTGGTACAAGCTGTTCTTTTCTGTTTTTCTTTTTCCCCCACCCAAATAACTGTTTTTAAGTGTTGTTTCATTAATAAATAAAGTAGTTTTAAAACTAAATAGGGCTTAACTATTGGGAGTATGCTGACAACAGCCTTCGGAGATGGGAGAAATACAATATAAAAATAGAGCAAGAGACTTTATAAATTTCCCCTGATTCTTCATAACCGAGCTAACATCCAAACCAGAGTAAATGCGTCACACAGGTACGTTTCTACAGTTTCACATTCGTATCTCCAGTTATCAAAATAAGACAGATTCATATAAATATATAATTAAAAGAATAAATTAAAGTTTTCTCCGCTTGTTCAGGAGTTTATGCCCTTAGGCACTAGTAGCCCCTTGAACATCAATGGAGCCCACAAATTTGTTCATGTTAGTCTCATTGTATTTATCTAATGTTCATTTCCTTCTCACATTAGATCATGAACACTTTTTCTGTGGGGGTGTGGGTAGAGGGAAGGGGAGGGGATGGGATGGGGTTGAACAAAGTGAAAGCAGTCAAGTAACAAGCCTACAATTGCAAGAGTCATGATTGATTCTCTAATTCATCTTGCAAACTCCTCACCATAAAAGTCTTCAACAATATTTACATCAACTATGAAGGTATTTTGATGATATGATCATCAAAATCTCAAATACAACCAAAGTAATATCTCATAGTTCTGATTACCTGGAGTTCTCCTTTGATCATGGTAGAGACACTGGTGAACAGATCATTCAGAGATGCAGCCAGTTGATCTTGCACCGTCTCCTTTCCAGAAGCCATTCTAAGCTAGCTCCAACCTACATTTTCTGGCTTAGTTAGCTAAAACACATTTACCTCCATATGTATTCAGTAAGAGGTGGCTGGAGATAAGAAATGGGAATGAAAATGATTGATTACCATTGCTATAGGGTTAAGAACCAACATCTATTAATCATTTCCATCATTAATTATGCACTAACCCTTCAATCATAATCAAACTCCGATTGTAATTGGCCCTAGACACAATATCATTCCCATCCCTAAATTAATAATTTCTTCCATTCTTATAGAACACTCTTTAATTCAACAAATAATAATAATAATAATTAAAACAGCACGCTATAACATATGTCTAATAACAGAATTAGCTTCCAGCTCTGCAGTGTGAGGAGAGACTCCCTGAATTTTTTTTTTTTTTTTTTTTTGGAATAATATCCGATAACATAAAGGTCTCACAGCGTAAAATGTGAGAGAAGATTTGCAATAAAAAGAACAAAATTACAGTGCGAGCAGGGCGGCGCCGGATCAACGACGGAGGCTGTCTGAATCGATCGGAGGAGGTCGACACACGATGGACAACCTAGGATTCGTCAATAGTAGAAGGAAAAGTACCTGGAGAGCAGCGGAAGTGGCGGATTAACGACGTAGGCCGTGGGAATCGGCGGGAGGTGGGCGGCAAGTTTGAATACGATGGGCTCACCGCTGGGAACACTGTTTCTTTTTCTGAAAATCATCCGTACAATATTGCAAAATGGTCCTCAGGTTTAGTCTTAATTCGGTAAATTTAACTTCCATGAGTTTTGCACTTGCAAATCCGTGAAGGGTGAGTGGTGACTAGCCTGGATATTCAAACCCTCAAATTTACAAAGTATACCCAAAAATATTTAAATTAAAATACTTTTGATTAATATGACCTAAATAGTAAATACTCTAAGGATGTTTGTTTTGGGTTTAAGTTGATTTAAACTAAATAGTATTATTTTATATTTTTATGTTTGCTTTAGGTTTAAGTATGATAGATTTAAACTTTATGTCAAATCAAATATTAATTGAGGTGAGAGCTGGGATAAAAGTAAGAAAGATGAAGAAAAAATATTAATTGAGGAGAGATAATGTATGGTATAGAGTGTGTAAGTGTTAGTAGAGTCAGTAAGTGTATATAGAAGAGATTTAATAAATAAACCTGGGTATTAAACTCAAATCAAACATTACCTTAAATTCTTCATTTAAGTTAAATCTTAATTAATTGAAACCATGTTTAAAAATATTTGCCTGGTTCAATCCCCTTGTGCCTCACCAATCACCATATCCACATCATGCCGAATCCACTACTTCTAGTGCTATTAATTATTCCCTCCATCTCATATAAAGAGTGCTTTTACTTTTTGTATGTAAATTAAAAAAGTAATTATTTAATGTATATTAAGTAGTTGTATAAGTGGATATGGGCCCATATTTTACTCTGTCTATGTAAAAAAGAAAAGAGAACATTTAAAGTAGATGGAGAGATACGAAATAGTAAGAAACAAGAGTAGTTGCTCATATTCCTATGAATAAAAGATGAAGGAAAGGAACAATAATGTCAATCGTCATTAGCTTAAACAGTCTCATTTTTTTAAGTTGGAAATGTAAATTTTTTTAATTGAGTGAGGTTCTTGTGCCCCGAAAACACCGTGCCTCTTTACAATTTTTGTGTCCCTTTGCAATTTAAACCCCTAGCAATACACATGTTTAAATAAATGAATTTCAAAAAATGGATTTTATTTTGATATTTTTTAATTGTTTTTAATGAATTTTCAAATCCTTACTCAAATTGTGTCATTTGAAATTTTTTCTTAAAAATATATAAAATTAATAAATTAATTAAAAAATATTTTTAAAATTTTTTATATATATTTTTTTAATTTTAACCTGTACCATCCATCATACTCTAATCCACCCACCAACCCCCACCCACCAAAAAACCGGGATTATTTAATAAATTAGTGTGGTTTTTACTTTTATTTAACAATATGCTATAGTATTTGCGTGATTGTTTAACGTAATAAGCAAAGGTTCCCGTATTTTTCATTCTCCATTGCCAAATCATACGTGTTTAATTTTTTATTTAAAATTATTTTTATGTTTTGTATATATAAAAAGGACTTAATATATTATTTATATTATAAATAATAAAAAAGTGTGATATAATATACTCTTTCCACCCCAACTTTAACTCAACATATTCTATTTTAACTTAACATATTTGTAAAAGAAAATAATACTTAACTAATAAGCATTCTCACAATATATTTTAAATTCAAAATTTGCATTTTTTTAACACACACAATATATACTCCCTCATCCCGAGTTAAAATGTACGTTTTTTATTTTGGCTTGTCTCATGTGAAGATTTACATTTTTTTTTGTCAAACTGGACCACACAACACAATTGATTATTTCATGAAAAGCCCACGCAACGCTAATACAACTACACACTTCACATTAAATATTATTTCTCTCACCTCACTACAAATTAAAATATTAAATCTCTTAATTTACATGCAAAAGGCAAAGGAAAACGTTAACTCAGGATGAAGAGAGTACTTTAATCTTAAATTTGTTACTCTTACCTAACACACACATTACCTTGAGTTTTATTCATTACCTAAAAATAATACTCAAAATTTAATGAAGTAAAAAATACCCTTTTCAAATAACGTGTAATAAAAGTGTAATAAAAATATGAACATATTTGTGAGACAATATGAGTATATTTTTATGTCCAAGGTCAATCCACAAAGCCAAATATAATAATATATTAAAATAATTTGATTTAAAAAAAAAATTAAAGTGTGTTGTGATGTTATTAATTAAATCCTCCATCATGTCGCTAATGTTGTAATATGTTCAAGACCAGTCCACGTGTTCATGTTTTTTATTACATATTATTTGAAAAAAATATTTTTACTTTATTGACTTTTTAGTATTTTTAGATGATAAATAAAATAAGTAAGGTAATGTGTGTGTTATGTAAGAATGACAAATTTAAAATTAAAGTATATTATGTGTGTTAAAAAAATACAAATTTTAAATTTAAAGCACGTTGTGAGAATGACAGAATGCATATTAGTTAAGTGTTTTTTTTTTTTAATATGTAGAGTTAAAGTTGGGATGAAGTCGGAGTGAGTTTATTATATCACACTTTTTAAGACTATTTATAATACAATTAATATATTAAATCTTTATTTATATATAAAAACTTAAAATAAACTTAAATATAAAAAATAAATGCACCTTTTGACAGAAGAATTAAAAATGGCAAAAAAAAAAAAAGAAAAAAAGATCGCGCCACTTATAGTGGCGCCACTTACGGTGGCGATTCTGCTTATTTTGTCAGCAACACATGCAAATACCATATTTTTGTTAAATAAAAACAAAATTAACAATATTTTATTAAATAAAAACCGCATTACCTCTTTCGTACGGTATCTCCCCAACTCCTCAACGGCTCAACCCCGGCCCTTCCTCTCCTTCCATTCTCTCCACACTTCCTATCTTTCCCAAAATCCTAAGGGTATGATTGGTACGATGAAATGAGGTAGGTAGAAATCGTCTAATTATATTCTCATTCCTTCTATTTATATGTTTTTAGCAATATGAATCCCAATTCCAAATAATGTGTATTCTCTTAATTGTGGGAATTGACATTTCTCTCATTCTCATGGTATTGCCCATTTCATTTCCTGGTTCCCCCAACCCCCACCACCTATCTCTCTCTCTCTCTCAAACACACACATATCATTTATTTATATAATTATAAATATGTTACTATTTTTCTACTCAACATGTAATATTTATTAAAATCATTTGTATTAAATTATTTAATAAAAAATAAAAATATTAAATAATTTAAAATCTAAATAAAAAAATTAAATATTTTTCTATACTCAAATCGGTAAAAAAATATATAATTAAATTAAATTTTTAAAAATTTTAAATATAAATGTATATAATTATTTAAATATTTATTCAAAATAAAAATTAGTAAATTATATATAGAAATTAATATTATTAATTAAATTGAATATGTACATGTAATATAAATATAAATATAAATTTTTATACATAGTTTAATATTTTTAATATATATAAATTTTTTTATTTGTATTTTAAATTTTATTTATATTTTAAAAATATTAATATTTTTTTAATTTAATATTTTTCTATAATTATTAAAATATATAAAATTTTCATTAATTTAATATTTTATATAAATTAAATTTTTAAATGTAATATTACAAAAATACTATTAATGAGATTGAAATTAA
The DNA here is from genome assembly GCA_023678885.1 of Pogostemon cablin. Classification (NCBI taxonomy): domain Eukaryota; kingdom Viridiplantae; phylum Streptophyta; class Magnoliopsida; order Lamiales; family Lamiaceae; genus Pogostemon; species Pogostemon cablin. The sequence goes on along the minus strand of CM043001.1, from coordinate 24,400,119 downwards.
TTAAGGAATACAAATTATATTACTTGAGTACCAATCATGGTAAAAATAATTTTTAATCATTCCATTCACATTACTATTCCATTCATAGGTTCATTCAATTCCCCTGTTATTCCATTCAGTCATACCAATTTAGACGAAAAAGTTTTTTTTTTTATTTTTTTAAATTTAGATTTAATATTTAATATAATAAAATTTTATTATTTTTTATTTATCATAAAATAAAATTTTATTTTAAAAATTAAAAATAACTATTGAATTATGGATTTGAAAATTATTTCAAAAATCCATAATGCATCGAAACAATGGAATTCAAATGAATTGATTTAAAATCCATACAATTTAAAATACACATATTTTCAAATATATTAAATTTGAAATGATTTAATCCAAACACAACCTTAAATGTTTATTGTGATAGTACCGGCATTAGAGGGCCTGAATTAACCCCACTAAAGAAGCGGCTCAACTATTTACATGCCTTTGCAAGCCCAAGTGCTCTCTGGGCCCTTGGGGACAACCCTTCGAACCACCTTGCAGAAGAGACATCCCACAACGAATAGAGGACCTTGAGAGCCACTTCATATAGCCAATAAATCGAGATCCCCTTGCCCCCAGGGTATAGCTCAAGTGGTAGAGGGAGGGTGGAAAGACCTTCCAACTGAGCTTGGTTGCTGCAGGGTGGGGGTTCGAATCCTGCATTTGGCATGGATTTGGCCCCTTGCAAGCAGAAGTTAAACAGTGAGCCCTCTCTATAAGCCACTTGAGGCACATTCTGCGATTTACCTCCTCCACCAATCCACAGAGCAGGGGCGGTGGGGGCCTCTAATGGTGGGGTACACCATTAATAAATCGAGATCCCCGTTAAATGCTCTGAGATGACAACAATTAATATCCAAAAGTGACAAATCATAAAAACGGATCATCTTTGTGAAGCTATCCAAGTATTATAAGCTCAATATAACTACTATTTACCCTCTTAGAGAACAAAAGCGAGAGGAAGTCTTGAATGCGTTTACCCTTCTTCCATTATTTATAATTATTCTTCCATTATTTATAATTATTTATGTTAAATTAATTGAGTTGATCGCTCATAACAACCACAATAGTATTTTAATTGGGTGATCACAAAACTCGGTATCTACCTTTCATCAAGTAAAAAAAGTGTTATGCAACATTTCACAATTAGATATGCATATAATATATATATATATATATATATTATTAAAGTAATTAAGAAAGAAAATTATGATTTATATACTCCACAGATGTATTTTTTTAAAAAATAGCTGGCCAAGATAAATTTGACATAACAATTAACAACTGTGAAAATTAGTTTCCGTTAATTTTCATCCGCTTTTGAAATAATTTGGTGGTCCCTGCTTAAAGTCTGTCAGCCGGTCTCTGAACCCCGAGAGCCGACCCGGCTCTATTTGACCCGCATCTCCAATTTGTTAAAAACAGCCGAATGACGGCAAAACACAATAAAGAAAAGAATTACAGGAAATCCATGTCGCCATTGGCTCTGTAGCAAATCTAAATGGAAGAAGAAGAAGAAAAGGAGTTTCTTAGCTGTAAATGAAGAACAAATTAATACTTATTTCGCATAAGGTACAATCTAGAACCCTTATCCCTAACAGATTTCACAAATCCGAACTAATTAGATGGTTATGTATGTGATATATCGGCGCCAATACGTGAATCAAACATAATTTGGGAGGACTGGTTGAATCTGATTTTTTTTTCACGTTCCATCTGTTTCTGGAGCAAATATATTTTATTTATATGGTCTGTAATTGGCAGTTGAAATTCGATTGGGATCACCGCTGTAGAGAAATAATGCTAGGGCTGAGCTGTAATTTTGAAGTTCGGAAGTAGTCTACATTTTGGCTGGTAAAATTGTAGGAAGATATGAAGGCTGGGAGTGCTGCAAAGCTGATTGTTGATGCGCTGCTACAGCGGTTCCTCCCCCTTGCGAGGCGACGCATTGAAACTGCTCAAGTTCAAGTAAGGTTCTTTTTGTGTGGGTTTGTTGAGTTGGGTGGTGTAGAGTACCGTATAGATTCCTGTTGGTTAGTTGAGTATTTCCGAGATCTTTTCACGATATCATCATTGGACGCTTTTTACGTGTCATGCTGCGTTTTCACGAAGATTTGTGCATTTCATGGTATGCAATGAGTGCTTGAATACTTGTGGCGCAATTATCTGCAGGATGGACAGTACCTTCGGCCATCAGATCCTGCTTATGAGCAAGTACTGGATTCTTTAGCGATGGTGGCTCGACACACACCCATACCTTTACTGGAAGCTCTTTTACGATGGAGAGAAGGGTATCCATCTTTCTATGGACCTGTTACTTTTTGAGTGCCAGACTTGATCAATTATCTTCTTTATTTAGATTTATTTATTGTTTACCATCGTCCTTTAATGCAGTAATGATGTCTCCATTTTTTATCATTCCCGTATACATCCATAAAGATAGCAAGTATATCAGTAGTAATGAGTTTTTTACCTTTTCTTTTTATTTAGATTGATATTATCATGCTGCATCTAGATTCTCCGTCACTGGATTTTGAATGAGATTATGAGATCTTTATTCTCATCTGTGCATATAGTTGCATTACAGTAACTCAATGGAAAGCCTTAATGCTTAGAATTTGAACTCTAAATATGTAGCTAAGCCATGTTCTTGCTGTTTTTGATTTATGTTATTCTAGCTTATTAAGCTGTTAACACCAATGTTCAGCTATGACTAGTTGTTTTCTATTTATATTGCTAACAATGTAGTATATGCTGACTAAAACATTGTATGTTTAAATGTGTGTGCATAGATTTTATAGTTTTGTAACACCAATCTAGTGCATAGATTTTATAGTTTTGTAACACCAATCTAAGAATCTTTTCTTGGGATACTATACAGTGAATCTCCAAAAGGTGCAAATGATGCTTCAACATTTCAAAGAAAGGTTTGTTTCTCTATCCATTATCCAGTTTGATTGATCATCTAGACAACAACCTACTTCCTCACCTCTGAAGTTTTTCTTTATAGTTATTGTTCTAATAGTATGCTGCCAACTGCAAAATATAATATTGTATCCAGAAAGGCAATATAAAAAGGATGGCTGAGTGTAAATTCTTTATAGAGTCAATACTAACAAGTAGTGATTGTATGATAATTTCGGTTCCATGATATAAATTAAATCATTTGATGTGCTTGAAATAAAAGTTGATTAAGACTACTCTATTTATCTGGTCTTTAATAACCTGTCTTCTATAGAGTTCGAAATACTCCCCTCCCTACCTAAAAGGTGGGTTGGTTTGAGCATTTTTAAAGCTTGTTTAGGACCAGGCTTTGATAGGCCAACTTGCAAGAGCCGCAGTTTTTTCAAGACATTTCCTGAAAAATGCAATTTGAAGAAACTTGCATTTATTGTGATGTTTCATTGTGCAGCTAGCAGTGGAATGCATTTTTTGCTCCGCGTGTATACGATTTGTTGAGTGCTGCCCACAAGAAGGACTGACAGGTTTGTTCATGCTCTAGTGGTCCCTTGAATCCTTAATTGTTCAAGGAGAACCTGGTACACTGAAATTATTTATTTTATGTTTGTCAAATGTCGTCCCTATGGCTGAGTTCACCACAACCACCACCACCCCCACCCCATAAACTAGAAAATATATTTTGAAAGTTTTAATGGTCATCCTCCTTTGGCAGAGAAGCTCTGGATTGGGCTGGAAAATTTTGTCTTTGACTGGCTAATCAATGCAGACAGGTAATGATTTTTAAGTTAGATTTAGTAAATTACAGATTCTTACTCTACGGTGGGTTCCACCTCTGCATTCTATGACTTTCCAAACATGCTAAGAGGTTTTTCAAATTTGACTTTGGGGTTAACATTTGAATATTTTTCCTTAAATGTGGAGAATAAATATGCTCCATAAAATATGTCATTATTATGGCAAATATGATTGTGTTTAGTGTTGTCGAGTTAATGTGAAGGGTGGCATGCTAAATGAACCGAACTTAGCTTTATCTCCTTGGACACTTAAAAACATAATTTGTTTTGCAAAATGAATGACTCTTTGAGGTCTTCTCATTTTATGTAAGGATCCCTATGATCTGCCCAGGGTGGTGGTGTATGGTGCAAATAGGATAGAAAAAACAAATGACCGTCCTCTCCCCTAAAATTTGTATCTTCTGTATCCGGAGGAATTGGATTTTAATGTAATATGTAAGTGTGCTTCAGAAAAATTGCTGAAGCTCATTCATGGCCTTTTCTCATGACATTTTTGAAAAGTGGAGGCTTTTATTTGTGTGTCTGTGACAAATGTGAGTAGGTGTCGGGAGTTTGTTTCCAAGTGCAGATTAATGTGCATAACGATGAATCATGTGTGGCAGTTTAAGTGGTCACTGGTAGGCAGACAGACACACATGTTTCCTATGATTATAAATGTGAACTTCAAAATATTCTAATTACTTCTAATGTCAGTATGCTTGTGTATCAGTTATTATGTGTATTTTAAAGCTTATATTATTTTAATATCAATATACATATCATACATACATATAAAACTTGGATTCTATTTTCTTTCTTTTGGTGGGTGGGGTGGATTGCAGGTCTGGTGGTGTGCGGATGTACTCATATTTTTGACTTAAAAATCACCTTTCACCCCTTATTTTTTAAATAAAGGAAAAATAGTTTGTGGATCTACTTCATGGTATTGGGGAAAAGTGGATGTTTTTTAAAACTGAATGTTTGCTAATGTCAGGGTTGTTAGCCAAGTCGAATATCCTTCCCTTGTTGACCTAAGGGGACTTTTGCTGGACTTAGTTGCACAGCTCCTTGGTGCTTTATCACGTATCAGGTATGAACTAATTGGGTCAGTCAGTTGCAGATCTTATTGTGATGTTATATAGGTGGAATTGATATTGTACACTGATAGATATCTCATTAATAATTATTATTTGCCTTAGAAATTTGTTTTCAATGATTGTTTTGGACTGTGCTGAGATCAGATATCCAGCGTCTGATGCTGGATGGTAATCACATTTTTTTTTAAACCCAGCAAATAGATTAGTATTTAAGTATCCTGAGATTTCATCAGATCTTTCAATTTCTTTTATAAAATTTTAATTTTAATACATTTCACAGCATAATTAATTAGAAGTTTTTCGTTATGGTAAGGTTCTAGGATAGTTTTTTGAAATTAGAAAGGGACTAAAGTGTAAAAGAGTGGACAAGCACGATGTTAGTTCGATAAGAGAACAATAAAAAGTGAAAAGAAACACTGTTCTCCAGTCATTCTATGAATGTTCCTCAGAATTTTATATATTATGTAGTAATTTTCTCCTGATCTACTTATAGCATGCTGAAAATAAGCTTCGTTATCTCCTCACCTGAATTTTCCCCATCTGTCACTCATGTACCCTCAACTCTAGAGTCTAGATTCAAAGGGAAGAGCTGATTAAAATAGTGAATGAGAACTGGTTTCCAGAGAAGAGACATGAGTAGTGTTGACTAGTTTATCACCAGGATTTCTTCTTTAATTAGGTTGTTATTATAACTACTGTTTTCTTAATTTATTTTAGAATTGTTAGGGATGTGAACTGCAGATCATTGACAGTGGATATACCAATATATTTATAAAGTTGTAAAGCTTGAAAGAAGGCTATGACCTTTTATACTTGCATAGTTTTCTGTTCATTTATGAGGATCCACTAAATCCTATGATCTAGTTGACTCATCCATTAGGAAATACCTTTCACAATTTCTTTTATGAGTTTTTTTCCCAAAGAGCTCTGAGCCAATAAATTATGAAGGCTAAGTACAAATTGGATCAGGAGTTATGTATAACCACTTACCTTTGCAAATTTATGAAATAATATTATTTTAATGTGATACCAAAACTTGAGCAATCAATTGTATTGTTTCTGCACTTCATTGGAGTTTGTAGCTCATCCATCTGGTTCCTCAATTTCTCAATACCGTTGTCTGTCTATTAGTTATGATTGATAGTGTGCCAAAGAAGTCTTTATGCTACATTTAATGCTAAAATCTGACATCTAGATGCTTTTACTATGGCTTAACAGATTTAGTTCTGTGACTGAACGCTTCTTCATGGAGCTTAATACTCGCAGAATTGATACAAGCGTTGCAAGAAGTGAAACGCTGAGTATTATCAATGGGATGCGGTACCTTAAGCTTGGGGTATGTGTGAATATTATCAATTGTTAAGGTATTACAAATGCATTGGGATGCTGAAAGGGTGATTTTCAGGTGCAAACAGAAGGTGGTCTGAATGCATCAGCCTCCTTTGTTGCAAAGGCCAACCCTTTAAATCGTGCTCCTCACAAGCGTAAAAGTGAACTTCACCATGCACTATGCAACATGCTTTCAAACATACTAGCACCACTTGCTGATGGTGGAAAAGGTCACTGGCCTCCTTCAGGTGTTGAACCTGCACTGACCTTTTGGTATGAAGCTGTGGCACGAATAAGGGGCCAACTAATGCACTGGATGGACAAACAAAGTAAACATATTGCTGTAAGTGTTCAGTCTCTCGTGGTTTCAGAGAACTGCTTCTTCTGCTTGATGTCATTTTGATACATCATACATGGTTAATATTATAACCTCGGTGGTGCAAACTTCTTGCTTGGGATGTTCTACTATAAACATTAATGATTGCTCAAACATTAATCCAATAGTTTGATATAAGACCTAAAAATGCTTTTATATTGTTATTTCTCAAATAGTGAGTGAACAAGTTACATTTATAGAGTTGCTTTTCAATGTTACATATTCTTGGCCAATTGTTATTACTTTCTTTTTCCACGAGTTTTTTTTTGTTTTTTTTGTTTTTGTTAATTGGATTATTTCTTTGTCAGTTTCTATGTTAATCGTATTTCTTAGTGTTTTATTTATGTTGAAGATGTTACAGATGAGTTGTCCCATCATATTCTTTGTGGAAGTTGAACTATCTTATAGACTAGTGAGCCACTCCACCTATCACCAATTGGTTTAGGATTGAATCTTACTTGGGTTTGATAGTGTTCATCCACTTGAATGAGTATGCCTTACTGTGAACCAATTTGCTTCTTGATGTCTGATAGTCTTGTATGTTGTTTTATTTCAATATCCCTTTGCTTATATTGAGGATGCACGTATTTATCTTGGATATTTTGTCTGATGCAAATATTTTCTTTTTTTAGGTTGGTTACCCCTTGGTAACACTTCTCCTATGTCTTGGTGATCCTAACGTTTTTCTCACTAATTTTGGTTCTCACATGGAACAATTATACAAACATCTTAGGGTAAGTTTACTAATATAATGCACAGTTTCGATCTCCAGATTTGCCGTTAATTTTTTACTTGTATTTATATTTCAGGATAAGAACCATCGCTTCATGGCATTGGATTGCCTACATCGTGTTCTGAGATTTTATTTGAGTGTCCATGGTGATGCACAACCTCAGAATCGTGTATGGGATTACCTGGACAGCGTTACCTCTCAACTTCTAACAATCCTTCGGAAGGGAATGCTCACACAGGATGTCCAACATGACAAGCTTGTGGAATTCTGTGTAACTATTGCGGAGCATAATCTTGATTTTGCAATGAACCACACAATACTGGAATTGCTGAAGCAAGATAGTCCGGAGGCAAAAGTTATTGGTCTTCGTTCATTGCTTGCCATTGTCATGTCTCCTACTAGCCAACACGTTGGATTGGAAATTCTTCATGGTATCTATTCCCTGTTTGTCTCCCTCCCTTTGGTTTTGACCTTCTGAATAAATATCACAACTTACTGAATTTGTGCTGCTTTGGCAGTTCATAATATTGGCCACTACATCCCAAAAGTTAAGGCTGCAATTGAATCTATTTTGAGATCTTGCCATAAGATGTATAGTCAGGCTCTTCTTACTTCTTCAAGGACCACAGTAGGTAATAATTTTCAGCTCTTGCAGTTTTTTGGGTTTAATGATTAGACGTTTCCTCAAATTGTTAGTTCAATACATAATAAGCTGGCAAATGCAATTTTAGTTGTTGTGTGAACGTGTCGGGCTAAAACTGTTACCTGTGAGTGTTGTGCCATTTTGTATGAATCCGAGGAACGTTCTATTATCCAGGAAATTCTCATTCTCTGGGAAAGTAATTAATATTCCCTGACTGCCCATGGGTTTCTCATATTCCAACTCTTGCGAAGAACTTGATGCCCTTTGTTTTTGATATGTATGTGCGTGTGTGTGTCATATAGACAAACTCTTGAGTTAGTGGCCTCAGATTAATATTTTGGGTCACAAAGGAATGTCTCTTAATAATCCCATCTACCAAGCACAGGGACTTCCTTAGGAAATGTAACATTCATGACCATTTCTTGGTATTCCTTTAGTTTCCTTGAATGAAAGCACTGTAATGAAAAATAGAAGCTGTATATTTCAAATCAATCATTTGAAAGCCAATACCATTTATGCACCATATACAGCCAGGAAACTTAGATTAAAACACCCAGCAGTCTAGCAAGAAAATTTATCTGTTGCAAAGGTTCCATCATGACATTAATTGGTGAAAGCTCTGGTCATGGGCTGATGGGCGGACTTAGATTTCTTGATCTCTTCTTGTTTCTGTTCTATCTGATGACAGCTACTGATTTTAGCTAACTCATTTGTTCAGCAAAGTAACAATCTGTATTTCCTTGTTTATTGGGGACAAAGGAATTAATTGTTTCTTGGCATGAAATTTAAGTTCATGTATCATTTTATGATAATTTTGGGATGTAACAATGCTGGGACGGAGCTAAATTTATCTTCTAACCTTAGAATCAACACGTGATAAAGTAACTTAGTCACATGTCTGCTTATATGTTTCTTGAACTGCGTTCTGCAAAACCTGGACATACAACTGAATAGTAGCTTTTGCAGATGCTGTTACAAAAGAGAAGTCTCAAGGGTATCTTTTTCGCTCGGTGCTGAAGTGCATACCTTATCTTATTGAAGAAGTTGGCAGAAGTGATAAAATCACAGAAATCATTCCTCAACATGGCATCAGTATTGATCCTGGAGTTCGCGAGGAAGCTGTGCTGGTCCTGAATCGGATTGTAAGATACCTTCCACACCGTCGCTTTGCAGTTATGAGAGGGATGGCGAATTTCATCCTACGGCTTCCAGATGAGTTCCCTCTTCTCATTCAGACATCATTGGGACGCCTTCTTGAACTTATGCGTTTCTGGAGAGCGTGTCTATCAGATGATAAGATAGAGAGGGATGCTCTTGATTTAAAGCGCTTGCAGAGAAATGAGGGACTGAAGAGGTCATCCTTTAATCAGCCTCAGGATGCACTCGAATTTCGTGCGTCAGAGATAGATGCTGTTGGTCTTATATTTCTTAGTTCTGTAGATAGTCAGATTAGGCATACTGCTTTAGAGTTGCTGCGTTGTGTCCGTGCTTTAAGGCATGATATACGGAAACTTTCGATGCAAGAACGACCAGATCAAATCCTGAAAAATGAAGCAGAACCAATATTCATAATTGATGTTTTAGAAGAGAATGGGGTTGGTAACACATTCTGGCTTCAATGGGTTGTCTTATCTGATTTAGTTTCATTTATAGTTGCTTCTTCTTTTAAGTGTGGTACCAAGATTAACTTTGAAGAAGTGTTTTTACAGGATGATATTGTTCAGAGCTGCTATTGGGATTCCGGTCGTCCTTTTGATCTGAAACGAGATTCGGATGCCGTACCTCCTGACGTGACTCTCCAGTCTATCCTGTTTGAGAGTCCTGACAAATATAGATGGGCTCGTTGTCTTGGTGAGATTGTCAAATACGCTGCTGAACTCTGCCCTAGCTCTGTTCGGGAAGCAAAGTAATTAAACATCTCTACGATTTACTCTAGATATACTCTCTAAGAAATAAGAATTTGATTGAATGTTTGTAAATAAATTCTTTTAGGCAGCAGTAATCTCAATGGATCAGTGTCTTTGACAAGATTGCCAACTGATGTGGAATTTTTATAATAGTTAAACATAGCACCCATGGTTTGCAGTCTACAAAATGAAATAATTGATCATTTAGAATCTCCATTTCCATTTCAATTACTGTCTGAGTACTTGAATTTTGTATTCAAACAGTCATATTTAACATCTATTGCAGATTAGAGGTTATACAGCGTCTTGCTCATATCACACCAGCTGAATTGGGTGGTAAGGCTCATCAGTCGCAGGACACAGACAATAAGCTGGACCAATGGCTCATGTATGCCATGTTTGCATGCTCTTGTCCACTTGATAGTCGAGAAGGTGGGGGTTCAGTAGCGACAAAAGAACCATTCCATCTGATATTTCCTTCCCTCAAATCTGGTTCTGAGTCGCATGTTGTAAGTTGTTTCTGCTACCTACAATCTTTCATATTCTCTCTATGTATCAAAGTTTTGATCCCATTTTTCCTTCAGATTTTTTACTAAAGATCAATTCAGCATATTGGAACTCTGCTTGCTCAATTTCTTTTGATGTTAAGCTCTATTTATTTTATGGATCCTCGTTCAATGCGATAAAGGTCAGAAAGAAAACACTGAGAAGTTGCTGGTGCAATGTTCACTCAAGACCAAGGGCAGATGTGTAGCTTTTAAATTTTAATCAATCAGATGCATATAGCCATAGTTGTTAAAAGCGAGAGGAGCACCTAGGCGCGCCTGAGGCGCGCGCCTGAGCTACATTTTGCCCAAAACTGAATTCAGAATGTATATACACAAATATATCCTACTTACAATCATATTACCTAACTAAACTAAGATAAAAATTACATAACATCACATAATGATACATAATAACTCATAATAGCATTATAACACATAAAACATACACACAAATAAAGTTCAAGTAGGCGGCAGATGGTGGAGGTAGGCGGTGGAGGTGAAGGCAGCCCACCTTTTTGTCTTTGTTTTGAAAGTTCAAGTACTAAAACCCTAACCCTAATTCTCTATTTATATCATTTTATAAGTGGGCTGTCCATTTTTATCTTAAAAATGTGTAAACCCTTTAATAATTGAGTAGCAATTTCAAAAAACTTAAAAAAAAGAAAAGGAAAAAAACAGGATGTTGAAGGCGCGCGCCTTTGATACATGAGCCTGGAATAGCAAAAAATCAACAATCTTGGCGCAGACCCCTGAGCCTGAGCGCCTTAGGCGCGCCTTTAACAACTATGGCGTATACTAATGCATGCTGAGGGTAGATTGACTATTGAGTGAAAAAATCTAACAAAGAAATTTATCTCAACTTTTTCGAACTAATTTGTCTATCTGTAAGTTGGAAAATAAGCATTCATTTCTAAATCTTCTTTACATTATGCATTATGGATTTAGAGAGTGAAGTACAACGTCCTTGGCTCCTTCCTATCTGGAAATTGACATTATATGAGAGCTCTTGTGCATAATGAATCATTTAATCTCAGTCTTTTATTGCCTAACCTCCTAATGCACTTTTAAAGACAGGAATAAATATTTTTTAACATTTACTATTTCCACTCTGCAGCATGCTGCCACCATGGCACTTGGTCACTCACATCTGGATATATGTGAAATAATGTTCAGCGAGCTTGCATCATTTATTGATGAGGTTTCTCTAGAAACAGAGGGAAAACCAAAGTGGAAGGTATACTACATAATAAAACAGCATCAATGGCTCTTTTTTCATTCTCTGGTTTTTCCTATTTATATATCCTTTATATATGTGCTTATTATCTTTTTACCTTCTTAACCTGAGGGTGCATTAATTGTCAAATCTTATTCTATAAGTAATAGTATCTGTTCATTGTGATTGCTGATATATTAAACTGGTACTAAGAGAGGATCTTTCAGCATTTTTAAAATTATTCGCCCCAAAAATTGTCAGCTGCATTGAGTGGCATGCTCATGTAAATCATTATTTTGGCAAGATCTATGACTTCTTATTTTCATACTTCCAGGAAGGAGATATTTTACCTACTCTGCTTCAAACTCAGATCTCATTCTTGGCCAACTGAATATAATACATATGCGACATATTTTTCGTGCCTGATTCTGTGTGAAGTTGATATGAATTTTACTTTTTTATCACTTGTATTGATGCAGAGTCAAAAGTCTCGCCGTGAAGAACTCCGAATCCATATTGCAAATATATATCGCACAGTTGCTGAGAAGATATGGCCTGGCATGTTAGGCCGCAAACCAGTTTTTCGCCTTCATTACTTAAAGTTTATTGAAGAAACAACTAGACAGATTTTGACAGCCCCTGCAGAGAATTTTCAGGAGATGCAACCTCTCCGATATGCACTTGCTTCTGTTCTAAGATATTTGGCTCCTGAGTTTGTTGATTCGAAGTCGGAGAAATTTGATATTAGAACTAGAAAGCGACTCTTTGATCTTCTCCTTACCTGGGCAGATGATACAGGTAGCACATGGAATCAGGACGGTGTTAGTGATTATCGGCTTGAAGTTGAACGCTACAAATCCAGTCAGCATTCAAGATCAAAAGACTCAATTGATAAACTTTCGTTTGATAAAGAATTGAGTGAACAGGTCGAAGCAATACAATGGGCCTCCATGAATGCGATGGCGTCCCTATTATATGGGCCATGCTTTGATGATAATGCAAGAAAGATGAGTGGCCGGGTAATATCTTGGATCAATAGCCTCTTTATTGAGCCTGCTCCCAGGGCACCTTTTGGTTTTTCACCAGCTGATCCAAGAACTCCATCTTATACGAAATATACTGGAGATGTTGGGCGTGGAGTAACTGGCCGTGATAGGCATAGAGGGGGTCAACATCGAATCTCTCTGGCAAAATTGGCTCTGAAGCACCTTCTTCTCACTAATTTGGACCTATTTCCAGCTTGCATTGATCAGGTAATCCCATGGTCCTGTATTGTGTTAATAGCCTGTGTGCATCACATAGTCCTGTATTGTATCAACAATCGGTGTGCATGTTCGGCTAGACAAGCTAAAAAGCAGGGCATTATGTTGTTTTGTATTTTGAACTCGGTAAATGAAATATCTGTGTTCCAAATGGGTATTCAAGCATAATCTCTTAACTTAGTTTTTTAATTAATAATGATGAGACATGCACATCATGTCTTTAGTCAATTCTTCTATGATCATTGCGTTTGATATCCATGTCATAAGTTTACTGCTTGCTAGTGATGACTTCCTGGGCACATCTATTATTCTATGATGGTATGACGTGACAAACATTTTTTATGAGGCATATTTGCGAAACATAATACTTTTCTGTGTTATTTATATGGCATTCATGTTCTTTTCTTCTCTATTGGCTATAATTATAACGATAATTTTCTCGAGTCACTGATGAGCTTACATTTGGTTCAGTGCTATTATTCTGATGCTGCAATAGCTGATGGCTACTTCAGTGTTTTGGCTGAAGTTTACATGCGTCAAGAGATTCCAAAATGTGAAATTCAGAGACTATTGAGCTTAATCCTTTACAAAGTGGTGGATCCATCAAGGCAAATTCGTGATGATGCTCTCCAAATGCTTGAGACACTCTCTGTCCGTGAATGGGCTGAGGATGGTGTTGAGGGCGCAGGAAGCTACCGAGCTGCTGTTGTTGGCAACCTTCCTGACTCTTATCAACAGTTCCAATACAAACTCTCTTGTAAACTTGCAAAAGACCATCCAGAATTGAGCCAACTTCTTTGTGAAGAGATTATGCAGAGGCAACTTGATGCAGTGGACATAATTGCACAACATCAAGTTTTGACCTGCATGGCTCCTTGGATTGAGAATCTCAATTTTTGGAAACTGAAGGACTCGGGTTGGAGCGAAAGATTGTTAAAAAGTCTTTATTATGTAACTTGGCGCCATGGGGATCAGTTTCCTGATGAAATTGAGAAGTTGTGGAGCACAATAGCTAGCAAGCCTAGGAACATAAGTCCTGTTTTGGATTTCTTGATCACAAAAGGGATTGAAGATTGTGATTCAAATGCATCAGCAGAAATAAGTGGAGCATTTGCTACATACTTCTCCGTGGCCAAGAGGGTTAGTTTATATCTAGCTCGGATTTGCCCGCAGCGAACAATTGATCACTTGGTTTACCAATTGGCTCAGCGGATGCTTGAAGATACTGTAGAACCATTGAGACCTAGTGCTAATAAAGGTGATGCTGGGGGAGGCATTGTCTTAGAGTTTTCTCAGGCCCCAACGGCTGCTCAAATCACCTCTGTAGTGGATAGCCAGCCTCACATGTCACCTTTACTAGTCAGAGGATCGCTTGATGGACCACTAAGGAACACCAGTGGAAGCTTGAGCTGGAGAACAGCTGCTGTTGGTGGGAGAAATGCTTCAGGTCCATTGACTCCGATGGCTCCAGAGCTTAACATTGTTCCTGTAACTGCTGGCCGCTCTGGGCAACTTCTGCCAACATTGGTTACTATGTCTGGGCCACTAATGGGGGTGCGTAGTTCAACAGGAAGCTTGCGAAGTCGCCATGTATCTCGTGACAGTGGAGATTACCTCATTGATACCCCAAACTCTGGGGAAGATGGATTGCACTCTGGAGTTGTGACACATGGTATCAATGCTAAAGATCTTCAGTCAGCATTACAAGGCCATCAGCAACACACGTTGACACAGGCAGACATTGCATTGATCCTACTTGCAGAAATTGCATACGAGAATGATGAGGATTTTCGAGAGCATTTGCCGCTGCTCTTTCATGTGACGTTTGTCTCAATGGACAGTTCGGAGGATATTGTGTTGGAACACTGCCAACACCTCCTTGTTAATCTGCTGTATTCACTTGCTGGGCGGCACTTGGAACTCTATGATGTTGAGCAAAGTGATGGAGAGAACAAGCAGCAGGTTGTGAACCTGATCAAATATGTCCAGTCAAAGAGAGGTAACATGATGTGGGAGAATGAGGACCCCACAGTTGTCAGAACAGAGCTCCCTAGTGCAGCACTCTTATCTGCTCTTGTCCAGAGCATGGTGGATGCAATTTTCTTCCAAGGAGATCTCAGAGAAACATGGGGGTTGGAAGCACTCAAATGGGCTATGGAGTGCACATCAAGACACCTCGCATGCCGATCGCATCAAATTTATCGTGCACTGCGGCCACATGTCACCAATGATGCGTGTGTCTCTCTGCTAAGGTGTTTGCATCGGTGCCTGGGCAATCCGGTACCATCAGTTTTGGGTTTTGTTATGGAAATTTTGTTAACTTTGCAGGTGATGGTGGAAAATATGGAACCTGAAAAAGTAATATTGTATCCCCAACTCTTCTGGGGTTGTGTTGCCATGATGCACACGGACTTCATTCATGTATACTGTCAGGTCCTCGAGCTTTTCTCTCGAGTAATTGACCGTTTGTCATTCCGGGACACGACAACAGAAAATGTGCTTCTCTCAAGCATGCCACGAGATGAGCTCGACACAAATGCATCAGATAATCCCGAGTTTCAGCGTATAGATTCGAGAAATGTTACTGATGTATCAACGTCAACTGCAAAAGTACCAGTGTTCGAAGGAGTGCAGCCTCTGGTGCTGAAAGGCCTAATGTCCACAGTCAGTCATGGTGTTTCCATTGAGGTTCTCTCGCGAATAACGGTGCCTTCATGTGATTCAATATTCGGTGATGCAGAAACCCGCCTCTTGATGCACATCACCGGCTTACTTCCATGGCTTTGCTTACAGCTGAGCCAGGACGCAGCCGTTGGACCTTCTTCGCCATTGCAACAGCAGTACCAGAAGGCTTGTTCTGTTGCAACCAACATGGCTGTATGGAGTCGAGCTAAATCATTGGACGCGCTAGCAACTGTTTTCATGGCTTATGCCTCAGGAGAGATCAAGGGCATAGAAAATCTCCTTGCTTGTGTTTCACCATTGTTGTGCAACGAGTGGTTCCCCAAACATTCGACTCTGGCTTTTGGGCACCTCCTCCGTCTTTTAGACAAGGGGCCGGTTGAATATCAGCGCGTTATACTTCTTATGCTAAAAGCTTTGCTTCAACACACATCCGTGGATGCAGCTCAGAGTCCTCACATGTATGCAATCGTCTCTCAGCTAGTGGAGAGCACACTCTGCTTGGAAGCTCTTAGTGTTCTTGAAGCACTCTTACAAAGCTGTAGCTCATTGCCCGGGTACCAATATGATCCCGGAGCTTTAGAGAATGGATACGGCGGAACAGATGAGAAATTCCTGGCTCCCCAGACCTCCTTCAAATCTCGAAGTGGGCCGTTGCAGTTTGGGATGCCAGGATATGCGACTCCTTCTGGTCAAGTCAATGCAACCGAATCTGGTGTATCTCCTAAAGAACTAGCATTGCAGAATACCCGTTTGATGCTCGGGCGAGTTTTTGATAGCTGCGCACTGGGAAGGCGGAGAGATTACCGAAGGCTCGTCCCGTTCGTAACAACCATCGGAAACCTGTAGATCGTTTCCTGTCCTGCATGTGGTTTATTAGACAGTCCACTGGGGGATGCTGTGCAAGTGTAAATAATTAATTACTTAGATGTATTAGGTGTTGTTCCATGATGTAAGTTTGAGATGTGTTTATAGCTAAGCCAAGCTTCAATCCTTGCATAAATTATCATTAGTTTGCTCAAATTCTTGGACCCTCTGCTTAGTTATATCTTTGGAATCATGTACATATTTATCATGAATCGGGTTGGGTCCCACTAAATTCTATGTATTGCAGAAAAACACTGCTCTTGTATTTGAGGTGTATTTAGGTATCTTGATTTGTTAGTAGATTTTGCACAACTGACATTTTGAGTTGTTACCACATGATTTTTTTTTCTTTCTAAAATATAGGTATCTTGATTTGTTAGTAGATTTTGCACAATTGACATTTTGAGTTGTTACCACATGATTTTTTTTTCTTTCTAAAATAAAATACTACTTCATTAGTCCCATAATACCCTTCACACTTTCTACATTTGGACGTCCCACAATATCCTTCACACCCCATTTTTGGTAAAAAACAAAAGATGAATATATCCCCCAATTACCCATCAATTACAATATTCTCAGCTGGATTAACACCACTAATCCAAGTAATTTGGGGCAATTAAAAAAATAATTAACTGGACTAATCCACTAATTTGGGCCAAGTTCACATTTCATTTGCTATCCACCCATTTCAATCCTCTCTCTCTATCTCACTCTCGGCTTCGTCGCTCTGACGAAACCCTAACCCCTCTTCCTCCGCCGCTCTATCCTTCGATCTGCAAGTCTCTCAAAGGCGAGACGAGCAACCCTAGCCCTTCTCCTGCTTCTACAATCTTCGACCCAACCCATTTCTTCTCTTGCATCAATCGTTCTCGCGCGATGACGAACCCTAAACCTTCTCTGTCCGATTCATCCACTCTTCAACCAGACACTATTTTTGAGGTTGAAATGGTAGATCTATGGTCTGGATCTGAGGATTTATGGAGCGAGATGTTGGTTGGGGTTGACTCCATGCCGTCGATGGTCGAAGGAGACGAGATCGATGCGGATGTCGCCGGATCCACATTCGACACGGTGGTTACTGACTTTCTACTGATGGATTCAGCTGTCGAGCTCCCTTCTGTTGATGGAGAGTTCGCCGGGACATATTGCGACACCGTCGTTCCTGACTCTCCTTTTCAGTATTCCGATGATGCTGTGTATGTGGTCGAGGACTCCGACCTGGAGGATGACATTCCGGGGACCTTCCCTCGTCAGTCTCTATTTCGGAGGTATTCTGGCATTTCCTGCGATTCCAACCATAAACCTATGGTCCTGGAGTCCGAGAACGAGGAAGATGAAAATGTTCATTCCATCTTGCCACAGAATGAAGAATCCCTTCATTATCAACAGTTCATCTACGGGATGATGTGTATCCTGCTACCTGCATATCGGTATATCCCTAATTCATGTCTTTTTTTAATTTCTATAGCTTGGGATGCCCTGTGAGGCTTGGTACGTGCTTTATGTGCTTTATTTGGCCCTATGAGGCACTTGATTGATGTTTGCCCTGTGAGGCATTGATGGCTGATATGCTTTATTTGGCCCTGTGAGGCACATGAATAATGTTGGCCCTGTGAGGCACTAGATTGATGCTGACCCTGTGTTTATACATGTGACACATTTGTTTAATTGGCCCTGTGAGGCATCTGTATTGGCCGTGTGAGGCATTGATGGCTGATAATGCTCTCTTTGGTTCCTACATGAATCCTTGAGGCATTTCCTTGTTAATGATGGGAAAATTTTGTTTATATTTGGCCCTGTGAGGCACTAAATGTTGGCACTATGTGATCCTGTGATGTATTTTGATCCTGTGATGCATTTTGGTGGCTATAGATGCTTTGCTTGCTCCTTAGTTGGCACTGTGTGTTGTTCGATGGGTAATAATACTTGTCCCTGTAATCTGTAGATTTTAAATTAGCCCAATGATGAATTTATTCCGAGGGCTAAGGATTCAATGTTGTGGTAGTCCATTGAGATCATGCAATATAAACCACACCCAGTGATTAAGTTAATTGAGTTACCAATAGATTTATACAACCCTATTTAGGAGACCAAGACCCAATGACGATGTTATTCTGAGGGTTAAGTACCTATCTTCATTGAACAAGCTTAAAAAATCTTGTTCTTATCCCTGATATTAGGTGTTCAGTGTCACTATTAGGTTTCATACCTATTTTGGAGACGTTTGATATTTTTTTTATATCGTTGTGGTCACCAATAGGTATAAGAAACTTTTTAGGAGACCATGCTCAGTGATGAAATTCTCTATGAGAGCATCTTGAACAAAAAGACCATATGATTAATATATGATGATTGTTTACAGCTTAAACAACACATAAACAACAAAAGGACAATTTATAGTCCAATTGTTTATGTTGTAAACAACAAAAAAAGGCCTATCAATTCCTACTAGTTGATTGTTTACAGCTTAAACAACACATAAACATCAAAAGGACATTGCACGGTCATATGTTTATGCTGTAAACAACAAATTTTGGTCAGTTTCAGTACCTAACCAACAAAAAAGATCACCCATACTTGATGATCAAACCCCAAAACATTGCACAAGTTCTGCAATGTCATAAACCAGTTTGTAGTTAGAGTCCTCCCCTAGCAGCTTCAAAATGCAGCCCCCGACCAATTCTGCATCAATCTCAAGATTGATTGGCAAAGTTCCCTCCCTTATCATCTTAGTTTAGCCAGTTCTGTAATTAAATTTGAAGTGTAAGAATTATCTACAAATTTTAGGATAGATTTATGTAATTTTATAGTACTGTTGTAATTTTGATTTTTTTTAATTTTCTATTGAATTTATGAAGCTACAGGTTTTTTTAAATGCATTTATGGAATTTTTATGAAAAAAATTATTTCTGTATTTTTTTTATCGGTAATTACTGTTTGAATCAACTTTAATGATAAAGTTAATCCAAATCCTAAACCCAAATGTATGGACATTTTTACCCCTGAAAAAGTCAAGAAGCAAGTTTTCTTAAACGTGGAACAGTAAGTGTGAAGCGTCTTCCGGGACAGAGGGAGTATATTCTTTTGGGCATGCCGCCCAATCATTCATATTTTCTAAAATATTTTGTAACGTAATTCCATTGACAATTGGAATAATCTATTTCATAATAGTGTTTCATCCCCTATTTTATAAATTAAATTATTGTCACGTGTCATAATCAATACCCAAAATTAAATACATGCCTCAAGGGTTTAATGATTTTTTATAGGGTATATTTTTTTATATTGTGAAACACAAATACAACAACACCAAATTTGGAATAGTGAATTCAACTTGTTCATTGACATTTCTTCCTCTCATTCTAATCTTTAAATAAATTAGCATTTTTATTATCTATGAATTTGCTTTTGAAAATACTAGAAACATAATTTAGTGTAAAGAGGGCCTATTTTCTTTATTCGTTTGGGGCCTAAAAAAAATTAGTACGGGCCCCAATAAATAATAACAATTGAAACTTTCAAACCAACAATAGAGACAAATATTTGCAACTAATTAATCATCACGAAATGTATTTCGTACAAGGAATGTCTTCTTAATTAAAGTAAAAGACAGTTGAATGCACAAATGTTTTCCTTTTAAAATATTACCATTACATGTGCGTTTACGTTTTACTTTACATTTTCTAAATATTATTATGATTATATACTTTTTTTTTATCCACGCAAGATTGCTCTCTTTCAAGAATCCAAGCCATGATCACGTGATATAATTCGAACACATTACTTTCTGCGACTGTATTTACAAATTTTTAAATATCAAAAGTTGTATACAAATTAATATTCCGTAAAGACGATCTCTAAAATAAACATAAAAGCAAATAATATACGTAACATCAACATGCACATGCACATGCACGTGTATATAATTACTAGTATAAATAAAAGACACAATAAGAAAAAGATTATGCAAATTGTGTAATAAAAGATTAATTACCAATAATCCCAACACGAATAAAAATAAATATCAACTCTACAAGCATGCACATTATTCACGGGTACTATTATTTTTCGTAGTTGAGTATCAAACTAACCACCAATTATTGAAAAGTGAAGTCTAAAAAGATACTAAAGAATGAAATATTGTTAATTAATTATTGCTTGATTCTCTTTTCCTCTCGAGTTGTAAGTCAAACTGGACTTTTAACCCTTATTTAAAAAGTAAAGTATAACATAAAGTATACTGCTTTTGGGTCTCACTTGAAATCTTTATATATATATATATATATATATATATATATATATATATATATATATATATATATATATATATATATATATATATATATATATATTCACTCGCATCTTAATTGGTTAAAATGATTAGCTTGCAGCTTAAAAAATGAATATCTAATTCTTTGCTAGTTGTAAATTATGACATAGAAAACTTAATTAGTGCTAAAAAAACAAGTTTGGCGTGAAACCGTATAAAGTGAGATCATTTTACATTATTTAAATTAGTTATTACTTTCGTTATGAAATGTTATAACTTTTTATTTATGCTATAAATTGTTCATTGAATAACATTATCACTTTTTATTATTAATTAAGTATCACTTTTTCGTTATAGAAATTATCTTTTTATTTATCTCACATAAGTCCTTATGTAAGATGGTCTCACACAAGTTTTTGCAAAAAATATGAAGTTTTAACTATTAATTTTCATTAGTGGTAGAGTTGTGTGATACGTCGTACATCTCACAATTTTACATTTTCGTAATTATTATTTTTTATTAAAGATGTTATTAATTTTTTTATTTTTAAATATATTATTTTTAGTTATAATTTCTTATCCGTTTTAAAAAAATAAATCCATGATACGTTTTTGCACAAATTTTTATCTTTTGATGATTAAGGCCATGTACGTTGGACATAATGGTATTTTGATATGAGTTAAGGTTAACTTTTAAAGGTTAGCTTTAGAATCCCTAAACAAGTTATTAGGTTGTCAAATTATACGGTTAGCTTGTAAATTTAAAGTTAGCATGATTTTATAAGCTAGAATGATTTGTGGATACACAAAAAAATAAGTAGATGATTTGTGAATATCTACTATTAATTTTTATTCAATAATACGTCTTTCTTAATATGTGTATAATTTTTTTATAGTATTTAATTAAAAAAATTTTTTTTGCTAATATTTCACTAATAAAGTGTTCAAGTTTTGAATGTAATTGCATGAATTTGAATTCATACACTTGGATGCACAGACTAATTTGTCATTCACGTGGTATATATAACTTTTTTCTTATATTATTTTATCCAAATATAATATTCCCCAGTTTGCTCAAAAGTGTCATTTATTTTTTTTACGTAGATTAAAAATTTATTATTTAATAAGTAATGAACAGTAATATTAGTAAGTTGTATGAGTCCTATATTTTAGTTCTACTAGTGATATATATGATTAGTTTGTTGATTGGGTGTCAACTAAAGTCCCACATTGATTAGAAGTGGAGATGATGATAAGTTTATAAACGAGGGATGAACTCTCCCTAGCATGAGCCCTTTTAGGCGTGAGCCCAGAGAGTAAAACTGTGCGGACCAATGGCCCAAAGCGGACAATATCATCCTATTGGATTGAGTGTGCCCAACTTTCTGGGCGGATAAACCCAACAAGTGGTATCATTGGATGGTCTAGCTGCGGGACTTTGTTTGAGGGGAAAATATTGGTTGGGTGTCAACCAAAGTTTGAGGGGAAAATATTGGTTGGGTGTCAACCAAAGTCCCACATCGGTTAAAAGTGGGGATGACAATTCTCTCCCTAGCATGAGGCCTTTTAGGTGTGCGCCCAGAGAGCAAAACCGTGAGGCCTTTTAGGTGTGCGCCCAGAGAGCAAAACCGTGAGGCCTTTTAGGTGTGAGCCCAGAGAGCAAAACCGTGCGGGCCAATGAGCGACCAAAAGCGAACAATATCATGCTATTGGATTGAGTGTGTGAGCCCAGAGAGCAAAATCGTGCGGGCCAATGAGCGACCCAAAGCGAACAATATCATGCTATTGGATTGAGTGAACCCGGCTCCTTAGGTGAATAAACCCAATACAGTTGCATTTGTATAAAAAAAAACATTTGGGATGGACACCGATCGAACGACAAAATAAGATTATTGTTCCGCATGAAGGGAGTATTATTTATTATTGTAAAATTTTCAACCTTTAACTAAGAAAGTTTTACAGTGTAGCCATTCCACATAATTAATACTATATCATTTTAATCCGTTTAGAATTTAATTTTAAGGCAACCTATTCAACAAGAAAATACTAACCATATTTTGAAAAACAAATTTTCTTTTAAACCAAAATAAATGACATTAATTCAAGTCACATGAACAAGAAATATCGAGAAGACCATCCACAAAGTCCGGAGGTTTGACCCAATAATGGGGGCTCGCCACAGAACGCGAAGCCCTAGCAATATTACGATGTGCCATAAGAATGACAGTACGACGAACAAGACGAACATAAGAAGAATTATTTTGCTCTAGTATTCTTTTGCAACCTGATATGAAATCTCTAAATACCGACTCAGAATTGTACTTGAAATCATGAACTACGTACATTTTTGCATCTATCTCAAAAATAACATGTTGTAAGCCCAAGTTCTTAATCTATGATAGTGCCTCATAAAGACTTATGGCTTCACCTTCGTCAATCTGCAAATTTCCAGGAATTACTAGAGATCTGCTAGCAACATGATTTCCCTCATCATCCCGAATGATCATGCCAACTCCCGTCTCTGATGTGTTAGAAAAGAAAGCTGTATCAACATTAACTTTCATGTATGAAAAACAAAATTTTAAATATATAAAATGCGACATGATATAATTAGAATGTCACAATTTATGGTATTGAAAGATTTTTATTTTTGCCTTTCAATTATGATGATGCGAATTCTTATCAAGAAAAGGAATGTAGTGATAATTCCAAAAATATATAATAAAAAATGTTGACTTTAAAATGGTATAAAATTATGAATTTATTAGAAAAATATTATCTTTTTCCTAGTTTAAATAGGATGATTTTATTTTTATATGATTAAACTTCAAATTAATTTCATCTTTGGATAGAAATTGAAAAAAGTGGGGGGGGGGGGGGGGGGGGGTTGTTGGGGTGGGGTGGGGGTAGGGGGTGGGGGTTGCTTTATTCCCTATAGAAAACCTATTTTGTTTTTATACGGTTTTACCTCGATCGAGTGGTAGTGTTTCAAAATCGTGTTATATATCTCCACTATTGCCTCAATCATTTTTATTTTGAACTAGTCACCTTATTATTAATTAAAAAAAAACACACACACAAATTTGGGTTCCTATATTTTCATTTATTTTATAAGAGTTATACACTACCGGTGCATTCATATGTCTATATATTTTTATTTAATAATGTATATATATTTTTTAATAATCGTATAATTTTTTTACATGCAATTTTTAATAAAAAAATTAATAGAAAATTCGTTAACAAAATGTATACATTTTTATTTATTAATATATTTTTAGAGTTAATGTAAGCAATTAATTTATTAATTGACATGAATCTTAGATCTTCATGTTTTTCACATCTCATAAACACGATTAGAAGATGTACCTTGATATGCTATTAACGGTGTTCTTCCTTTGATATGTTCCTACGAATTACGCCGGGAACTGGTTTTTCTCTCCTCACTCTTTTCTTTATGGCACAGTACGTAAAACTTTATGTGATAGAGAATTCATAAAACTGTTCTCTTTTATGGGTGGAGAGAGTACCAGATCGGGATATTAAATCTTTGTCAAATCACATCCTATAAATATGATTGTTATCCATAAATATATATGACCTTATTTATCTCATATATATATATATTATTTATTTAAACCATATCTTTAATTAAGATATTTGATCATAATAAATATCTTATATATTTAATTATTATTGGCACTAGGCTATAATAATATTACATTCTCCCACTTGGCCGAGTGACAGAATCAAACATCAAACATGAGGGTTTAAATAATTTAAATAAAGTGCGCGATATAAGATAAAGTACTTGGTCAATTTATAATGTCAATATCAAGTATAGACTAACATAAGTCATGTCGGTTCTATATCATTTACTCGACATATTTCCTTCCATGTATTATGATATTAGTTTTCTACCCAACGTGACTCATAAATGTAAAGATCAATAATGGTCCACATAAGTACGTATCTCAATTTGAGATAAAAATCTTATCTAACTAATGTTAATATTTATGTATACTAAAATGACATAACAAGATATCAATTGGAAACAAATCATAATGAGCTCTTAATGTCAATTGTTCATCATAAGTTTGTTACAATCTTTTAATGATCTCATATCCATGTAACGTTCAATGAATGTCTTTATATAAGATCATTTACGTAACAGATCCGAAATCATAAGATTGGTGCCATTATGCTCAATGGACATATTTGTTTCTAAAGTTCTTCTTAACGACAAAATACTTTCATTCCATACGTTTTAGCACATTTGGAATATTCATTGTTTTAGAGAAGAATAATGCATCGGAATAATCATAATAAGTTTTCAGCGACTTGACATTAATGTCAACTTATTTTAAGTCCTGAAATTAAGTTCTACATTCAATTACCTTAATTGTAGCCTCAAATCATGCTACAAGTAAACTTTAATAGTGAATGTAGTTTTCAAAAACTTTTTTACACTTTTGCATGACACAATATCTTTGACTAAGAAACATAAAAGTCGAAGTAAACTTTCTTGCATCATATAATTATCTTAATCTGAATATATATTTAATTACTTTTAGGTAATTAAAATTCGATAAGTAAGCACGAGTGCTTTAGTTCATACAAATACCTTAATATTTCCTTATGCAACACCATTTCTGAAACTCTTCAATAATGACCAAGCATTCTAACAGTAAGGCTGATATTTGGTCTTTGTATAATTTTGTATATCATAAGCTACCAATAACATATACATAAGAAATATCACTATACGTTCAAATTCATTCTTGGACATTACATAAGGTTGAACTTATCTCCCTTCTGGATTGAAACGTGCTTTACAAACACCTTTCCATCCATAACCTCTATTGAACTTTATTAACATTTACTTACGGAGACATCTTTAATTGTCTCATCATATGTTTCATTCCAAAGTTTTAACTAAGAGAAATTTATTGGTTTCACATAATAAACCAAGATCATCAGTTGCAAGCAAGTTTATCACCACATATAGAATTAATGTACTCCCACTGACATTCAGATATGTACATCGATTTATGATGTTTTCTTAAATTCAAAAGATATCTTAAAAGGAAAGCATTCTTAAGTTCGTATGTTGATTCTTTAAGTTTACACGCCATGTGATATTTTCCTTCAATGGAAAAACTTTTGAGTTGATCCATTTAAATTGATCATCTACCAAATCACTATTCAAAAAAGCTGTCATGACATTCATTTGGTGCAACTCTAAGTCATAATGCGTTACAAAGTCATGATAATTCTAATAGAGTCTTATATAGAAATAACTTGTTATATCTCTTTATAATTATGCCATCTTTTTGAGTAAAATCTTGAGCAACGACTTCAGTTTTATATTTTTCGATATTGCCATCATAAAGATACATCCCTATCAAATTCTTTTTATAACTTTCTGGCAATTGCTACAAGATATGGACTTCATTATAAGCCATTGATTTCAACTCGTCTTTCATTGCATTTGCTCATTTAATAGAATTAATACTTTCCATAACTTGTTCCAAAATTGGAATTTTATCATTTATTATAATGTCAAATTTTAGCTCATTTTATTTACTACATATGCAATCATTATTATCCTTAAGACATTCTTAATGCTATTTGATGTGATATATCCAATGAAGCTTATTGACAATTGATTTAATAAAATCAGATTTATTATGAGAGTGAAATAATTTAAATGTTGTCCTTAAAAGTTGTTTGGCTATTCAACAACTGTGTAACAACTTTAGAAGAAGTTTTGGATAAATGTATTTTCAAATTCTCCACCAAACTTCTTCAATAACCACGTTTCATGGTTTCATACTCCCACTGATTTTACAACTCTTAATGAATTTGACATTCCAGTTTTAAAATTCTCGTACTATGGTTAAGACCATAAAATCCATACCCTTTTGACTTTAAGGATAATCTATAAAGAAATCGCTTAAGTTTCTTATATCCAATTTCTTTTCACGTGGATGTAAATCATTATCCTTACTACGCAACTAAAACATGCAACTGTCTAAGATCGAGTTTTCTTTCAATTCACAGTTCATAAGGTGTTTTAAAAACTATTTTACTAGGAACTCGATCATCAAGTAAGTGGCAGTTTAAGAGCATATATCCACAAAATATAGGTATAGATTAATCATTCAACATGCTTATAACCATATTCAATAAAGTATGATTATGTCATTCTGCAACACCAATTTATTGTGGTGTGTGAGACATTTTGCATTAAGTATAATGCAAGCTTTTCTTGTAATTTAGTAATTGATCATGATAATTCATTATACTTTCTATGAAATTCATCGCTTCTTCCCAACTTTATAATTTTTATTTTTTTATCTAATTATCTCAACTTCATTAATAAACACTTATCAAGCATTTATGGAATGTGACTTTTCTTGTAAGATAGATATAACTATAATGTGAAAATTTAAATTTAAAATTAAAGATGATGAAATACCCTTATTTCTTTAAGAAGGGATTATCATAAGATTCACAATTAGCGGTGTAAACTATTATAAGAAACTGTGTAGTTATCGTGACTCTATTCTTTGTGTGTTTTGTTTGCTTTTCTTTAATGCAATTCATACAAATATCAAGATCAGTAAAAGCCTATATCATGAAAGGCTTACTTAATCTTTTTGGAATAATTCTTTTGGAAAGTTACCCCAAACATTAAAGCCACGTTTATTTCCAACTTCATTATTTTTAAACGAACATAATGTTTAAATTTTAAATTCTTTCTTAAACATTGTTTCTTTTTTAACCAACATTAATTTAAGCATTATGTGAATTTAATTCACATTCCATTCATCTTTCATGGTGCCATGGTTCATTTGGATCAGGTCAAACTTAAAAGGTAGTGAGTTTGTAAACTACACTAATCAGTTTTCAATCACATTCATTGTGGAATGTTTAAGTCTTGTTGCAATATTAGTTTTCATTAATGATAAGTTCATATATGCCATGAGAACCATCAAACTTTTTGGTGGTTAAAGTAGCCATTAGTACATCATCAAGAGATTTATTAGTAATTTAGGTATGATAGACTTAATTTCTTAGTCACGTTTATTCGCATAAACATTAGGCTCAGTCTGTTTAATCTAACTCAAACATTATTGTCAGATTACTCAGCTTTATTGCTAGTACAAGCAAATGAGCAATTTATCTTAAAGTGATAAATAAAATCCAAAGCACTTTGGTGAAATTAGATTTATTCACACTATTTAAATTACTTTAATCCATTTTGTAATGGAACAGACATAGTATGCGAGTAGAGATTGAATTTAGGTATTTTAAGAATAAGAATAATATAATTTATTCCATAAATACCTTGAGTAATTTAATAATAGATTCAGGATCGAAAGCAATAAATGTATATTAAAGTTCTCCTTTGGGCGATACAACAATATACAATCATGATCATAATGATACTTGCAAATTTAACATAATTTAATAATTAAATATATCCATTAAAACTATTTTGTCATTTTTGGACATACAAAACAGTTTGACATAATTTATTTATTATCAATTTATTACACTCATATTCATGAATTATAAAGACTAACAATCACCTTTGGGTGAATTTAAAATTATGAAAATTTTAACGACCCATATAATAAATTCTCTTTATTCAAGTATCACATAAATATGGGAGATTAAAAATTTAATTATATGATTTATTTTTATAATCTTTCAGGTCATACCACTTTGGTGATTAATAGACCAACATTAAATAAATATAAATTATATATAAACTTATTCATTATAATTTTATTAAAGATTATATTCTCATAATAGATTGTACTCATATAGTAATAATCAAATCATTATTTCATAAATATTCCTACATCACAGTCAATATCATTAATTAAAATCTTAAGACTGTCATCATAAATATACATAACATACCATACATATCACAATAAAGATATTGTAGATATCATGTATAATTTTTAGTCATCATAAATATACATAACATATCATACATATCACAATAAAGATATCATAGATATCATATATAATTTCTATTCGTATTCTAACGAATTTGACATCTTAATATATTTGGTACATTAACATAATAAATATGTCATAAGAGTCAAACATACATAGCATAAATAAATTAGTATATATCCCATATAACATAAGTGAGATATTCTAATATCAATAAATCAGTATATATCCCCAAAATAACTTTAATATGATTAGACAATAAATCATAAAGAAGTTATCACTGGTATAAATTAAGAGTTGCATAAACATTGAATACTTTATGACCATTATAAGTGATTACCACTAGAAATATTACATACTGATTCATTATTAACATAATTAGCAATCAACTATATTAATCGCTAAAAATAAACATGAGTTATAAATATAAGTAATTAGCAATCAACGATTTTTTTGAGTTATAAACATGAGATGACCATGCAGTCAGTACAATTAACTCATTTGTCTTAAAATTTAATGAAATCATGATTCTATTTATCATAGCAATAAATCTGGTACTTCCAAGGATAAGAATTACATCAACATGAATTGTAGAATTCTATAAATTATATAAGACCAGTTAAATGCATTTGGTCATGACTTAATGATTCGCTGATTTAATTAGTCAAACTCATCAAATTCGTGAATTTTTTGTAATAGACTTGCAATTGAGTATAGCATAAAAACACATTCATAAGTTTATTCTTAATGCTCATTCAATTTAAAATTATTTGATGTAAGAACAAAGTAATTTATCACATGAGTCCCATTACGTTTTCGCAAAATCAATGCCATTACAATTCACAAAATGTCACATGTAATTGTCCTCTAATGCGATTTATAATTATAAAAGTAGCAGAACTAACCTTTCTTAATCATAATTAAATTCAAAATTAAATTGCTTAATTGATATATTATATGAATTTTCAATTATGGGATTTATAAGTTAATAAAAAATCATGAGATCCAAAAACATGCTCTGATACCACATGTGAGCATAAAATTAATGTAAGCAATTAATTTATTAATTGACATGGATCTTAGATCTTCATGTTTTTCACATCTCATAGACACGATTAGAACACGTACCTTGATATGCCATTAACAGTGTTCTTCTTTTGATATGTTCCTACGAATTACGTCAGGAACTGGTTTCTCTCTCCTCACTCCTTTCTTGATGGCACATTACGTAGAACTTTATGTGATAAACAATTCATAAAACTGTTTTCTTTTATGGGTGGAGAGAGGACCAAATTGGGATATTAAATCTTTATCAAATCACATTCTACTAAATTGTTATCAATAAGACCTTATTTATCTTATATATATTATTTATTTAAACCATATCTTTAATTAAGATATTTGATCATAATAATTTTTTTTTTAAATTATTTTTGGCACAGGCCATAATAATCTTACATTAGTCTCTTGTGTCCACGATGCATAAGGTGTCTAAGGTTATACTCCCTCCGTCCCAAAATTGATTGCACATTTTCCACATTTATCCGTCCCAAAATAGATTGCACATTTCCAAAAAAGGTAATATCACATCAATCCCCACCCCTAAAAGTTCATCTTAATTACAACTTTACCACACTTACCTAACACACATAACATACTTTATAATTTATTTATTACCTAAAAATACCACAATACCCCTAAAAAGTCAACATTTCTTAAACTCCGTATCTACAGTAATAGTGCAATCAATTTTGGGACGGAGGGAGTAATATTTTGTTCTAAAAGAGTATACACTTTAATTAATAAGAGTATAAATTTTTCATTTTGATTAAAATAATTACTCCATCCGTCCGCTTCTAAGGTATCCATTTCACTGTTTCTGGCGTCCGCTTCAAATGTATCAATTTCCTCTATTTAGTAAAAAAAGTACACAATATGATCCAGCACTTCTCTCTAATACAACTATTCACTTTACCTATAATAATAATATTATTTAATCCACGTAAAAAAGCAAATAAAAATAAAGACTTTAGAACTATCCATGTGCAAAAAGCAAATTGGTACCTAAGCAAATGAGTACCTTAGAACTAGACAGAGGGAGCTTTTTTTTTCTAAAAATTAAAGGTTACATGTTCTTATACTAAAAAGTATACAATTTAATATTAAGGGTATAACTTTCGAAAAATGCAAAATTTGAGAGCACGGTGTCTCAAGAACACATAAGTTTTAGTCATATTTTTATTCATAAGTGTATAAGCTTTTAAAAATAATTACACAGAATAATTTACCATTTTTTAATTGATAATAGAGTTTATCTCGTGTAAAATCGATCAATTGTCCGTACTTTTTTTAAAAAATAAAATAAAATACGATACGAGTTTAAAAAATCATTATAATATAAGAATTTATAAATTGAGGAGGAAATATTAAATTTTGTGAATATAATATGGGAAAGAAAATTTTTAGTACTTATATTTGTAAAATTTGGTTTTGTGATAATTTTATTCGTACAATATGTACTTTTAGTAATTGATTCATATTTTAGGGTAATTCTTGGGTGACTTGTGGCCACCATGACCCTCTCACATGAGGGGGTGGGACATGTGGGCCCCATCCCCTCATGTGAGAGGGTCATGGATGATCATGAGTTACCCAAGAAGGTTTCCATATTTTAATGACAAAGTCTCTTGTGAGACGCTAATTAGGTGAGACGGTTTGTGAGACGTGTTAAAGTATGCTTATTATTTAGATAAAGTATGTTTAATGATTGTTAAAATATTTTCTAAAGTATGTTAGATTATGTGTTAAAGTATGATCTTAGTGTGTTATAATTTAATTTATTATTAATATACTTTAACTGCAAATAAGCATACTTTATATATACAATAAGCATACTTTAGTGATGGATTGACCTATCTCACAAGAAAGTCTTTCTTAATGACACTATAACTAGAATTCAGTCCTCACTCCTCATATCAAAAGAGTGAATATGGCCAAACCTCAACACCAAAATTTTAATCAAATAATAAGATATTGTACTCCCTCCGTCTCCCAAAGTATTTCACACTTTCATTTTTCATCTGTCCCTCAAAATATTTCATACTTTACTTTTAATAAATTTGGTAAAAATACATTACAATAATACGCACTTTTTACACACATCCCAATATAATACTTACTTTTTCACATCTCCTAACAACTTTACACACTTTTTTCATAACTTTTCACATCTTTTTCATTAAATCAACTAAAATATATATTCTCTTTCTTACTTTATACATAAAAATATAAAATTTTTTTAAACTCCGCGCAAACCAATACGTGAAATACTTATTGGAATGGAGGGAGTATATATTAATTCAACATTGTATAACTGAAAAAAAAAAGTAACGCAAATATTTGTACGAAAGTGTCTCACAAAATTCAATTCGTGAAATGAATATGAAGTAATAATATTTTTAATAAAAAGTTATACATAATTGATAAAATGTGATGATCATTTTGTTAATTATTTCATAAACAATTTACAGTATAAATAAAAATTTGTAGCATCTCTAATAATAAAATGATAATGTTTTTATTAATAAGTGATATTTAATTAAGACGATCTCACCTGAAATATCTTATGCAAGTCTTATCCTAGAAGTATATAGTCCCTCCGCCCGGCCACAAGAATTACGTTTATGGTTTGTACGGAAATTAAGGAATATAATATTTTAATATATTAATAAATTGAGAAATATAATATTTTAATATATAATGCGTACTGATTAGTTGCATAAATATTATGTGAGATCCTATAAAAATATATTAATTGTTTTATATGGATTCCATTTATAAAAAAATATATATAACTCTTGTGTGAAACGTTACGACCCACCTAAAAAAAGTGTTTTTAAATTTCCATTATCGATCGACATACTTAGCATTACCATGAAAATTATCAATCAATTGAACAATCTCTTGAGATATTTGCAATGATTCATCGTGTCCTCAGAGGATTTTATTCTTATCATATCAAAAAATATTTATAGAAGATTATAATAATAATTATAACCCGAAACCAAATGTGAAAATGAATAAGGAGATGTCCTTCACAAGGGGTGCAATATCACACCTAGCTACACCTATTTACCACAAAACCTAAATCTCTCAATCTTCAAAATCATCATAATTCATATAAGGCAAAAGCTTGTGTGTGCCCGGGCACACGTGAACACATTTCGTGTGTCTTTAGAATTTTGTGCTAAATTATATACCCTTTAGTATAAAGATGTGTATCCTTTATTTTACAAAGCAAAAATTTGTGTGCGCCCGGGCGCACCGAAGCACACTCCTTGTGCCTTTAGAATTTTGTGTTAAATTGTATACCCTTTAGTATAAAGATGTGTACCCTTTATTTTCTGAAGAAAAATAAAAAATATAATAAAAATTATATACCCTTTATAACAAAATGGTATACCCTTATTAATTAAAGTGTATACCCTTTAGAACAAAATAATGTACTATTATCTATAATACTAAATTCTAAAGGCGTATGGCGTGCGCCCGGACGCACTTAAGCCTCACTCTTCATATAATATCCCCAATATATTTGATTTGATTTTTTTTTGGCCATAAGACAACTTGGGCATATGAGAAAACGACAATTTTATTGTTTTTTTTGTTTGATACATGATGCTCGTACACTTAATAATGTAATCTTTCTTTCTGTCCAATGTTTGTTTTGCAGTGTAGATACGAAGTTTAAAAAAATTATTTTTTTATAAATTTTATTGATTTAGGGAGTAATGTAGATTATGAAGCTTTTTTAATTAGATAATAAATAAATTATAAAATATGTTATATATGTTAGGTGAGAATAATAAATTTATAATTAAGATATTTTTAAAATTAGAAATTTTTGTAATGTTTATTTGTTTGGATAATGAAATTTAATATAGAATAGATAAAACCAGAAAGTTTGAAATTTAATGCGTGATAGATGGATTAATTTATTACTCCACTATCCAATAATGTGATAGATGGATTAATTTATTACTCCACTATCCAATAATGTGCGAACATACTTGATTAAAAAGGTAAATGATTGTATGAAACAATTCCATAGATATTTTGTGGAGTTGGATCAAGAAATACTTTCACTCTTTAATATGACAGGAGTGCTATTTTCTTTTTCTCAAAGAAATTATCTAAAAAAAATTAATTTTATTATATTGTATACTCTTCCCGTCCATGGTCAATCTATCAATTTTATTATTTTGGGCTGTCTATTCTTAATTTATCCATTTCTTTTTTTGGACTATGGGACCCACATCCTCCACTAATACAAATAAAATATGGGACCCACATTCTCCACTAATACAACTATCTATTATACATAAAATAATAATATTCTTTAATCCACGTATAAAAAACAAATAAATACATTGAAGATGGACAGAGGGAGCATTTTTTAATAATAATAGTTTGCTATTTTATTTTATCATAAAGTTCTTTATAAGACGATAATTATGTGAAAATAAGTTGTGAGATAGGTCTTATTGTTAAAGTATAATTTTTATAAAAGTAAAGTATATTTATAATAGTTAAAATTTATCTTTCTAAAATATGATAAATAATGAACTAAAGTATGCTTTAGGGTGTTATTGTATATATGATTCATTATCAACATATTTTAACTATCAATAAGTATACTTTATCCTTATAACAAAGGATACCAGCAAAAATGCCACTTTTAGTAGTTCATTTTGGAAAAATAGCACCCATTGTAATTTTTTTTTTGAAAAAATACTACTTTTTTTTAAATTTTGGACATAATTAACTTTAGCCTGCAACTCGCCTGTAACCCTACACGCAACTATATGTACAATCTTACATGCGACTACATGTGCGACCTTACACGTGACTGCATGTGCAACTATTCACATGTTTTATTTACTAACATATGTACGACTACTGCATGTGACTATATGTGCGACTATGTATTAATTATATACTCCCTCCATCCGGATTCAAGGGTGTCATTTGCTTTTGGACACGGAGATTAAGAAATATTATTATTTAATGTGTAATGGGTAGTTGTACTAATGGAGGTATGGGTCCCATTTTATAGTTGTATTAGTGGGTGTGTGAATAAAAAAGGAAATAAGATCCTTAGGGACGGTCGCCAAAAATGAAAAAATGATACACTTGAAAGCGGACAGAGGAAGTAATGAAGAAGGATAAAAAGTCAAAAAGTAGTTTTTTTATCGATATCAAAAGTAGTATTTCTCAAAAAAAATTATAATGAGTGGCGTTTTTTTAAATCAATTATTAAAAATAGAGTAAATATCAAAATTGGTCCTGTAAGTATGATATTTTCCAACTTTAGTCAATTTTTATTGGATTTCTCACTTTTGGTCATCCGACTTCCATTTTTGGTCCTTTTGGTCCAAATTTAGTCCTTTTTCGCCGGAAATTTAAAAAACTCACCTGAAAAATTATGCGTGAGTTGTACGCGGTCAAAGTTGGTCCTGTAAGTATGGACCGTTCCAATTTCAGTCATTTTTTATTATAATTTTTACTTTTGGTCCTCCGTTATCCTATTTTAGTTATTTTTTGTCCAAATTTAATTATTTTTGCAGAAATTTAAAAAAACTCGTCGAAAATCATGCGTAAGTTGAACGTGCTCAAAATTCTCATGCTCACGATTTAAGAAATCTTTAATGTTTGCGGCAAAGAAAACAGATTGTTTTAAAATTGTAATTTATATTTATTAAACTTAAAATTGCTAAATTAATAAAATACCCATTTGCTTCATCTGTATATGATACGATTAATTAAAATACCAAAAGCTATAATATTTAGTAAAAACACAATTTCACATTACATTTGTATGAATCACGTGGGGAATAATATTATTTTGGGACTAACAATTAATTAAATAATATACATGTTCTAGATTATTTATTTATTTAATTTTGTGTTACAATTTTGGCTTTAATTTTTTAAATTTTTTATACATAATACTATAAATGTTGTTTTATTTATTTATTTATCTTTTCAATAAAGTTTCTAGAGTCTTGATATATAATTTTCAAGCTTCTTAAGATGTACACGTAAATTTTCAAGAGGATTGAATCTTTTATTGGGTTTTATTGAATGGATTGATTTAGTTGGAATTGGTCTATGAGTCAAATCTATTTTTTTATCAATAGTTTTGTAATATTTCTTTTGACGACCATCATATCTAATTTTATATTCAAAAATTTCATTTTAATTTGATCAATTTAATATAAAAATTTGCTCAAATCCAATTTTGAGTGAATAAGTAATAAGTATGTTAAGTTTGTAATTTAATTTAAAAAGAAAAAAGAGAAATGAAGAGAAAAATGGAAAGTGGATTGGTCTATGGGTCAAATCCATTTTTTATCAATATTTTTGTAATATTTCTTTTAACGACAATCGGATCTAATTTTATATATGAAAATTTCATTTTAATTAGAACAATTTAATGTAAAAATTTGCTCAAATCATTTTTCGAGTGAATAAATAATAAATACGTAAAGTTTGTAATTTAATTTCAAAAGAAAAAAGAGAAATGAAGAGATAAATAGAAAGTAAGCATGATTTCCGACAAGTTTTTTAAAATTTCAACAAAAAATAATTAAATTTGGACAAAAAATGACTAAAATAGGACAACGGAGGACCAAAAGTGAAAATTGCAATAAAAAGGACTGAATTTGGAACGGTCCATACTTACAAGACCAAATTTGAGCGCGTGCAACTCACGCATAATTTTTCCGGCGAGTTTTTTGAATTTTAGGCGAAAAAGGACTACATTTGGACCAAAATGACAAAAAATGGGTGCCGGAGGACCAAAAGTGAGAAATGTAATAAAAAAAGGATTGAAGTTGGAAAAGACAATACTTACAGGACCAATTTTGATATTTACTCTTAAAAGTGACATTTTCACAATTTCTCTTCTAACAATTACTATATTTTAACAATGAATCGACCAATTTATTGTCCCTTATATACCTTCATTAAAAAAATTAATGGGTAGAGAAATCGACACGCATCTGAAATGAACAGTATGTGATGATACATATGGGTGATATTACATGGTGTCAAGAAACAAAACAAGAAGAAGAAAAACAATACCAAAATGTCTTGTTAACACCAAATTTAGTTAAAGGAGAATGTAGTGCACTTCTGCTTTACAAAACCAAACACCTTGCCATCAATTTCAAATGTGGACCAACAACTATTTTTATTTATTAATCATAACAAATAGATATATAGTGATCCCTCCATTTCAAAAAGAAGTTCGGTTACCTACATGCGGAATTTAAGAAAAAATTACTTTTTGCTTTATTTTTAAGAATAATTTGATATTTTTAGGTAATAAATAAATTATAAAGTAAGTTATTTGAGTTGTATAGGGTGACAATTTTGAAATTAAAGTGTACTGTGCGATTATTAATTTGTGTGTATTTCCTTGTTTGGAAGTACAATTTTTTTATGAAACGGACAAAAATAGAAAGTCTGAATTTATTTATGAAACAAAGTTAGTACTTGTAATAATTCAAATGTAGCACCCCATCTAATAGTACTAATACCTTTTTATCTCTTGTATTTTTCAATTATTTTTAACGTAAAGTATTTCAATTACCCATCACTTTTATTTCCTCGCCCAATTGAATTAGTGTTTTTTTTTTCTTTTCTTTAAGGAACTAAAGTACTATTAGATCACAAATAGAAAAAAAAAAAGTATAAACTACTTATAAATATAAATTTGTCCCGTTAATATGGGGAAAAATAGTGGGTTTGTAGAATTTCGAACATATGTTATTTATTAGCATAAAGAAATTGGTAGATAAATATAATTTTTAATGAAAAAATATTATAATTGAATAATTATTTTTCCAAAGAAATTTATGACAAATTATTCTTAAAAAACCCGTTGGATAGGTGATCGCTATTTTCTTTCTAAAACATGAATCTCACACTCAAGTATAAGTGATCAATTGTAGTGCGCGTGTGAACAAGTTAAATTATCGAACCCATGTGATAGTGTTAGAGTGACAAATAAATCTAATATGACTATTTCTATTTAAGACAAACTCAATTAATGAAAATCAAATAATAATTAAGAAACTGAAAATAATAAATACTAAATAAATAGGATACGCTGGCGAGAAAACAATCAAATATTCCAAGATAAGATACTAATAACGCTAAGGTCAATCCAGCTTATAAACCATGTGACAGATTATTCTAAACCTAAATTAATTACCTGCATATATTTATAAGAGGATCGCTAAGCCTAGTTAGACTACCTTGATCGGGTAAGATCTAACACTTATAATGAACTGCAAATCTTAGGATCAATTATGAATTAACGCTCACTCCCTCTATAGGTACTTTATACTAAATTCCATTAAAGGTTAGAGCACTAGACTTCCCTTTCTAGGTACTAAATTATTAACCTCTTATCCCCTTACTAATTATCTAATAATAATGTTTTACCAAATAATTAATATTCCAGATTGATTGTCTAGTCGCCTCAGGAATTATAGGGCAATCCCCTAAGACTGCCACAGGAAACAACTATTATCATACAGAAACAAAGAATCATATCAACTATCAATAGGTGATACCGTCATGAATAATTAAAGGAATCAAAACTCAAAACACAATAATTTGAAGTCTCAAAATATCTTATTCCATAAGGAAATAAATAATATGCAGTATAAGAAATCCAAGTGTAGGGCAATCAAATCACATAGTCAAAACTGTCTAAACCCCCAACATTACCAACAAGATATTTAGCCCATGGGGTTACAAGCAACAACCATGTCTATGTAAAGAGACTTAACCATGAGTCTAAAAACTAGAAAGAATAAAGTAAAGAAAGAAAATCTTATTTGTTTGGTTCTCCTTCTTCAACTCTGTCCTCTCCAAAATTTTTGTCTCCGATTAAGTAGACGAATACTCTCTTGAATCCTCTTCAGATGGTGGATGGTGGATGACGGATACTCTCTTGAATCCTCTCTAGATGGTGGATGGAGGATGATGGGTAGAAGATGAAAGGCGGATATGGTGGATTAGTTAGGGTTTAAAATCCTAGGTAATATGGTTGTGGTAGATTAGACGGTTTCTCCACACCTTTATGTGGTGATGAGAATGAAGTATATATAGGTGTGAGAATGGAATAAGATAAGGAGTAGGAGATATGAGATCTTGAAAAATAAGGAAACAATGGAAGATATGGAGAGGTGTGAGATTAGGAAATAACTTGGCCACTAAGAAAATAAGAAAAAAAGGGTAATTTTCGTGAATTTTTAGATTCTCGCCGATAGCTGTGCGACCTCACGGTTTTGAGCATAACTTCTTCATCTTAATTCTGATTTAAGCGATTCTTGCACCCATGCGACCCTATCTTCCGTATCTTTCCAACCATATATCACACGATCATTTTGGGCTTCCAAAAAAATACAAAAAAATTATGCAAAGTGATCCTTTGATTTCTTGCATATTGCACAAGTTCACCCTTCATTCAAACTTTGCATTTTTTATCCTTTTCCTATCAAAACACAACAAAATACCTCTCATGTACCTTTTAGTTAATAATCATTCAAAGTATTAAGATTTGTGCAAATAATATTAATTATACACTCAAAGAGGTATTAAATTGAACAAAAAAATATATGAATTTCCACTCTCATCAATAGGACACCTTAATTTTATTAAAATTACTTTTTAGAATAATGAATTTTTATGCTTATGAATGAAAATTATTCTCACATAATTAATAAAAAAAATCACAAAATATTAGAATTAACTAAGAATTATAATTTTTATTCAATATAATAATATTCCTATCACTTGATTTTAAGGGACAATATTTTATGTACGTAGTAAAAATAATATCAAGGTAAATGATAGAATTAGCTAAGCTAATAATTTTCATTTAAAAGAAGAATAATCGTACGACTATCTGAAAGGAATCATTTTTGATGTAGTAAACTTACTCCATCCCATGACAAAGAGTGCATTTTACCATTTTCGTCAATCTCAATACATGAGGTGTACTTCCATTTTGAGTAAATGAGATCCACTAAAAATAATTAATACATATTTATGCGACCCACATACCATACTAATACACCTACCAATTATAGAATAAAATATTACTCTCTCACCCTAACTACTCTCAACTACCCATTAAATATTATATCCCTTAATATACGTGCAAAAAAGTTTTTTCACTCTTGTGGTGACGGAGGGAGTATCAAGGTAAATGGTGAATTAGGTGCAAGAAGTAATTTATTCGCGCAATATAATACTCCCCATTATATGCATATTCATTTTCCATTTCTTATGGCCTTTTCAAAAAATATGAGTACCCTCAATTTGAAAAAGGCCCCATACTCACTGATTATTACTTCAAAATTTTGACATCCTTTTATTTTTTTAAAAAAAAGATAAGGGTAATTTAGTAATAACTGATATAATATCTAACCACTATCCATAAAATAAATAATAATACTTCATGTTAAAAAAAAATTGAATATCTTAGCTTTGTTCAAAAGGTGTAATATAATAATAAGAATTCTTGACTATAATAGATGTAATATAATTGTATAATTTATACCAAAAAGATGACTGTCACATACATTCTATGTTACAACCAGTAAAATGGTCTTACCTATTTCTTACAAATGTTATTCCTTCTATTTATTAATATTGGTGCAAACACTACATAAATGCGCTTGTCGGAATCGAAGCTTAATAGAAATCTATAAACTAATATTTTCATGTGCCAAATTTAAACCTGAATTTAAAAGAATAAAGAAAATTGATCGAAACCGATAGTTAAGAGATTTGAATCATTTCCGGTAGGGATGGCAATTCATGTTAATGGGTTTGGTTTCGTGTCGACACGATAGTAACACGACACGATAAGGACAAACCCGAATACGACACGATAAGGATTCGTTCCAACACGACATGAACACGAAAAATAACGGGTTGACACGACACGACACGATAACAACACGATAAGAAAATAAAAAGTAAAAAAATAAAAAAATACTAATTAAAATAAATAAAATTTTAAATTAATATATTTTGAAATTATTATTAAATATTTTTATCATATATTTTTCTAATTTTATATTTATATTGGGTTGTTAACGAGTTAATGGGTCATCTGTTAATATTAATCGTGCTTAACGGGTTGACACGAACCCGACACGAATACTACACGAAATTTTCGTGTCCTTATTGGGTTGACACGATAATGACACGAACCCAATAAGGCCAAACACTAACCCGCAATTATCGTGTCGTGCTCTCGTGTCGTGTCGGGAATTGCCACCCCTAATTTCCGATAACTTCACCCTATTTCTTTCATCGTAACTACAATACTCCCCGTGCATCACTAACGTATCAATTTTGCCATTTTGATCGTCCACTCTTAAAGTATCAATTTTCTCTTTTAAGCAAAAGACCCACACATAACCCACTACTCCCCACTAATACAACTACTCATTTTATATAAAATAATAATATTTCTCAATCCACGTAAAAAAATAAATGAATATTGCGATGGACGGTGAGATTACAATACTACGTATAGCTACAATGAGGGGAAATAGAGCACAACTACTATAGAGGATCGGCATCCCTTAAGCCAATATGGTAAAGTTAATAGGGAATAGGACAAAAGGTCTGATACACCCCTCTTCTTATTGCCCAGAATTACATTAGCCCTTCACCTTTTTTCTTTTATCATTCAAACCCTTATTATTTTTTATTTAGATCAATTAGGCCCCTTATTTTTTTTAAAATAAAACACACATACCCATCCTTCAAAAATCAATCCAACGGCGTTACAATACAAATAAAGAGAAGTGGTGGGTGGAGAATTGCGTCTACGCCGTCTAGCTCACAATCTCTTCCTCCTCCATCACTTCCCCTATGCCAACAATTGGGATTATATGCAGATTTGGGCTGCTGTCCTGCTAGCCTTTCCAAGAATTGAATCTAAATAGAAGAGGGTCTCATTGATCTAAATAAGAAATAAAAAGGGAGTACACCTTATATAATCATGTGTATGTCTTCAACTTAATATTCCCTGGGGCAAAAGGTCGAATAAGCCCCCCATCTTATTTCCCGGGATCAAATTAGCCCTCGACCTATTTTTCTGGTCATTCAAACCCTTTTTATTTCTTATTTAGATCAATGAGACCCTCTTCTTTTTAAAATAAAATTGGTAGTTATATTAGTGGGAGTGTGGGGCCCATATTTTAATTGTATTAATAGGTGTGTGTGGATTTCATTTATATAAAAAAGAAAAGAGGACTCTTTAAGTGAGACGTCCAAAATGAAAAAAGACATTATTTGAAGGTCATGGAGGAAGTATATACTCCCTATGTCCCAAAGATATTGACACACTTTCCTTTTTGGGTTGTCCCACAAAAATTGACATATTTCCTTTTTAAGGATATGGAGCCCACACAAAAATAATTTATTTATTTACATGGGCCCACACACACATCACACTCACCAAGGAAGCGTATCCTCTTGAGCCCTTGGGGGGCTTTAGCCCTCCCAAAAATTTTAAAATCCCCCTGCTATATATGTAGTATTTTTAAAATTTTAAACATAATAATATATAATTTCTTTTATTTCAATTTAATCTTCGCAATTACCATAGGTACGAAATTTTAAAAAAATTATTTTTTATTAACTTGATTAACCTTTTGTAGGATAATGTAGTATAAATTATAATAAAGTATGCTATGTATGTTAAATGTGAATGGTAAATTTATAATTAAAATGTATTTTTAGGGTTGAGGATTGATGTAATATTTTCCTTTTTGAATAAGAAAGAAAATGTTAAATTTAACTTGTAACAGTGGGAGTATATAGTATCCAATAAGATAAAAACTCCTGTGTCCCCGGGAGAACAGGAGACCAACTAATTCAATAATACTTTTAAATATAAAAATAATAATTCTTTCAATATTAACAACGAGAGCATTACTAGTCAAGAAAAAAATCAAAACGAGAATTCGAAGCAAAATGGATGATGAGTTCCTTATGAAATGTCTATGTTTACTATCGATTCTATAATTTCTCATTTTGAATCATTGAAAAGCATCATGTATCTTCTATCTATCGATCCATTTCTCATTTTTAGAAATATGGGATACACATACACTACTAGTTCAACCACAAACTATATATTAAATAATATTAATATTTTTAAATTTACATGCAAATAGTATCCAATCGGACAGATGGATTAATATTATTCAACGTTTACATATGAATTATGATCATCATGTTTTTTATTTTTAGCCCCCCTAAACAAATCGTTTAGTTCCACCCCTGCTCACCATTAATACAATTACCTACTACACATTAAATATTATTTCTTTCACTTTATTTTATATTAAATTATTATATTCCTTAATTTCTGTGAAAAAAAACTATGTCAATTGTTATGAGACGGAGGGAGTAGTAAAGTTAACAGGGAATTTTAAGTTGAAGACATACCCATGATTATATAGGGTGTGGGAGCAAGTTGTGTGTTGGGTAGGGTGAGAGAGAAGGCCCTAGTTAGCGTAGGTTAGCTGAGTGGGGTGCATAAACAATTACATTGTGCTTACCCTCACTAAAATGAGCCTGTCTCATCGTGATTTAGAATTAGATGGGCCACATCTATTAATACATAGACCAAAATCATTCTAATTTTCAATTTCTCCATTATTATTATTTACATAATCAATTTTTGGGCTGACTTAGGTGACCAAGCTCACCCATCACCCTCCAATGTAATTATTTATTTATTTAATTTTTTAATTTATTATTATTATTATTTTCATTTTCATTAACATTACCATTCAATTGTATAAAATTAAAAAGAATTCATCCAACAATCTTTAGCTACCAACATTTTGTATGATATGTCACATATATATATCAACAACGATGTTTTTATCACCCAACATTTTGCTTATGACATTTAGGCATAAAAACATCATATTGATGATATAGGAATTTTTTTAAATAATAAATGAATAATAAATAAATATCTCAAATTCTAGGAGTTTTGTAAATAAAATGATATGCAAAGAATAAGCAATTATATGTGGATTTTATAAAAGTGTTGTTGCTATAGGATAAATTAGAGTATTATTATTAATTTACGGATTTAAAGATTTATTTATTTTAATTTGGTGTACAAGTGTAATTGTCTTTTGAAATAGCCAAATCCTTATACTATTTGTGAGATGTGAATGTTGTAATAAGATAAACAAATAAAGAAATACATACAAATGTTGTAATAAAACAAGGCATGTATATTTAGATATACAACAAATTTTTTTAAGATGGTCTTGTGTGAGACGTATGATTGCTAT
The DNA here is from genome assembly GCA_023678885.1 of Pogostemon cablin. Lineage (NCBI taxonomy): Eukaryota > Viridiplantae > Streptophyta > Magnoliopsida > Lamiales > Lamiaceae > Pogostemon > Pogostemon cablin. Next base: position 24,356,023 of record CM043001.1, on the reverse strand, counting down.
ATTGAATAAAATATATTTATTAATAGTTAAAGTATATATTTTTTTAAAATAGGATGAATGATGTATTAAAATATGATATAAAGTATTATAATAAAATTTACGGCAGAAATAATTTAACTATAAAAAAAATACTTTACCAACCTATTATGGTGACTTGGCCCATCTCACATGTATATACGTCTGATAGGAAAGTGGCTCATAAAATCACGTCAATTTTTAACATGTATTTACAAGTTACAACTTAAAATGAGTAAAGAATTTTGAATGATATGTCATCCATTCAACCTATGAAAGACAAGGTGGAACATGAAGTTAGAGTTAGAATATACTCCATTTGACCAACCCACTCAAAGGGTCACTTTTTTCATTTTAAGCGTCCCACCTAAAAAGTTTATTTTTCTTTTTTACATACGTGGGACCCACACACACCCATTAATATAATTAAAATATGGACCCACATCCCCACTAATACAACTACTCACTCCACATTAAATAATAATACTTCTTTTTTCACGTACAAAAAGCAAACACTGCCCTTTAAATGGGACGGAGGGAATATAATCTCCCATACATTAGTGAAATGTTGTAGTAATATAGACCATATAATCATTACCTTATCCAAACACTACAAAATAAATAAATAAATGAAAACTAAAATAATTATTCTATAGTGAGTAAATTAGTATTAACAAAAAAAAAAATATTAAAAAAAAGACCGTGTCCGTGTTCATGGGATGGTGCACGTGCAACTGTTGTTGAAGTGAAATATAGCCAATTAGGAGGGGTGGAGTTGGTGGATCCGACACCCACACGCGGGCTTACTTTTCGGGCCCTAAAGGACAATCGTTAATGCGCTTTCTTTTTATTTTCAGCCCGCGACGACTGGCCATAAAAGAATATTTCATCAAATCGTTTTCCGTTTCATTACACTCTTCACATATGTATATATTTTAAATTATTATATAGACTCGTCCTATGGTTATTGATCTTCGTTTCATCACACTCTTCACTTTCTTTTTTAATTTTTTTAAAATTATTTTATAAATAAATCCCGCAATTATTGATCGCATCCTGAAGTTTTAAACTTAAAACTTTAGGGAATTCAGAAAAAGCTGCCATTGCTAGGAGGTTTCCTGAAGGTTATTATATTTTTATACCTAAAAGAAATTCAAAAAATTTAATATTTCAATTCATTATATTTTAAAAATATCATATACTTAACATACATAATTTATTTTATAATTATTTTTTTTAAAAAAAGACAACAATATCATCAATAGTCCATAAAAGATTGTTAAATTTTTTTTCTTCTAAATTCAGTATTTACAATAAATGTAAAGACTTTTTAATGTAATGGAGGAAATATTAAAGAGTTCTTTGTCATTGTAAAGAAAATGGAATAATAAAAGAACTCAAATATATTTGATTTGATTTTATTATTTTTTTGGTTTTATATTACATGGCTGTGAAACACATTTTGTGAGATATTTGAAACCATTTTCTCCTTTCTTTAAGTAGCCAATGAGAGACAACAAATTGGAAATGTGAAGAACTAATATAAAATCATATTATGAAATGTGTTTTTTGCAATATCAAAAATATCAAATAAAAACCTACACATTGTACAAACGAGGAAACATATATTTTATGAGACAGTACACTACACTAAGCTACCATTGTATCCTACCAAAAGTAAAGACTCATAATTTAATATGTAAATCTTTAATGTTAATAAAGTGTTTTTTGGTAGGGTTTAAAGTTAAAGTGAACTTTTTCTCATGAATATTCACTCGTTCTACTAATTTCCTTTTTTTATGATTAACTAAAAACTTACTCTCCTACTAATGATCTAAAATGCGATGGTGCATTTATGCTTTACCTATCATAGTGAAGCCCAATTGCTGGATTTGTGAAATATGTAAATTAATGGATGTGTATAAAGTAACTTCTATAAAAAATAAAAAATAATATATATATATATATATATATATATATATATATATATATATATACTGCACCACTATATATATAGTATATATAACAGATGTAGGGATGTAATCAAACCAAACCGTTCGTGAACTATTCGAGTCTCGGTTTGATTAAATGTTCGTTCGAATTCGTTCGTTAACCTTAATGAGCCAAACCAAACTTGAATTTTGGGTTCGAATAGTTTATCAAACCAAACTCAAGCCTAAGGGTGTTCGGCTCGAAAGCTCGCGAACATATTCGTTTATAGGCTCGCTAATGGCTCGCAAATGCGTTCGTAAATTTTATAGTTATTCTTTAGAATTATATATTATTATTTATTTATTAATATTCAATAATAAAATATTTTAAATTAAACCACACAAATATGATAGTAACTTAAGTGATTATTTAAATATTTAAATACTTTTTACCGTTTATAATTATATTTTGTTAGTTTGTTTATTTAATATTATAAATAACATTAAATGTTTATAAACGAAATATTATTTTAATATCCAGGCACAAAATTATTTAAATATTCATGAAAATATATTCATAAATAAGTTACTTTATGTGTTCGTGAACATGTTCGCGAGTCTTAACAAATAGTTTGAATTCGAGCTCGAGTTCGATATTTTTTTTCTTGACGAGTTCGAGCTCGAGCTCGAGTTCGATAATTTCTTAACAAACGATCCTCAAACCTAGTAGTGTTCGACTCGACTCGGTTCGATTACATCCCTAAACAGATGGAAACTCCTCATTTTCAAAAATTTTATCATTTCTTGATTTCTAAACTAGCCGAGCTATACACTCTCAAATGCATATAGCCATAGTTCTCTTATCGTAGAAAAGTATGTAGAAATAAAGAAGATGAATAATAAGGGCCCAACTCATTTAGAAAACTTTTCCAAATCTCTCCGATAGTGAGAATTGTAGTCAATGTAAATCTTTAACCATATTGCAAAAAACACAAGGACTTGTTTGGTAGTGAAATAAAATTGGTAATTGATTAACTATCCTGCTCATCAAAATGCAGCAGTAACCAATTCCATCTTTTTAATTCAAGATTTTTTAAACAAGAGATAGCGTTAAAAAGATTAAATCTTTACTGATTTAAAAAAGAGTAAATCTTTATGGTCCAACAATTATTATTTAATTAAGAGATTTTCGTAATGCATTACAAGAAATGGTTTCTTTAAAGTCCTAATAATAAATTACTAATCATAAATTAATTGTAGTGGTGTCCTTGATAAATGCTGTAAAGAAACCAACTTGTTCTGGTTGTTGAGAACTTGAACAAGAACAAATATGGTAGACGACAATAGAATAGTTAATAATACTCAACATATTCAATTGACTGATTACTTTTATATTACTTCATTTATAATTATGAAACTTGTTACAAACAGAAATAAAATTCACAACTAGTTGCCATAGAGAAAAATCCATCAATTAATTAGTTCAAGGGTAACACTTGTGCATACTAATTACACGAATCATTGGTTCCCACATCATATTTAATTTTGAATAAATTGACAATTAAAACCCTAAAATGATAATGTAATAATTTTTTTTGGATTATAAGAAAAAGTTATGAACGGTAAGAGGGTATTTGGTTAAATAAAATTATTAAGTTAATAAAACTTAAACATGTCATAAACAAGAATGCACATAAAAATTGTCTTAATTTTTTTTATTAATTTCATTAGATATTGTAACACACCCTTCTTTTAGATTGTAATCCATTAGGCCCCTAGCTTTCAACTAACGGACTTAGAAGGAAATTAAGTCCGTTTAAGTGCAATTAGTATGTAAACTCCCTTATTTTTTTAGTAAAATTTTAAGGCACATGGGGTATTATTAACTCAATGTGAATCAAACACTCCCTAAGCAAATTAATAATATCACATCTTCATACATCCAAAATAATCAGTTTAATTTTGAATGGATTAACGATAAAATCCCAAAATAAAAATGTATCAACCCCAAGACTAAAGGATAAGACCTAAGCCACAAAGCAAAAAGAGTAATATCAAACAGTTAGATATAATAAGAGATTTACCTACATATTACATCATAAATACAATAAATATAGCATCAAAAAGAGAAATCCAAAATAGAAGATATACAAAGACTAAAACCACCAGCAACATCTCCTCATCATCACATACTCCAACTCTTTGCAAGTAGGCTCCAAAAATCATTATTCTACTTTTGAACATCTGTTCGTTTCAACAACCCTTTCTTTTTAAGAGCAAGCCATCCCCAAACTTGTGTTTTGATTTCTCCCAATAGAATCTCCGAACTCCAACAACCCCCTTTAAATACAATGTTATTCCGTGTCTGCCAACATTATATATGGTTTGAGTAATTGGTAAACCTAAGATTTTTGCATTAGTTCAATGGGTACGTGTTAATTTTACAGGTGTCTAATTATATTTAGACTCCCATTAATGGTGGAGAAAAAGCTAAAACATATTTAAGATCATTTTCCCGACTATAAACAAGGAAAAAAAAAGATGGAAATGACAGCATATATAGGTAGGTCTATCAAGAGACTAGATTTCGTCACTTGGTCAAAAAACTTTCAACAAAGGCAAAAGGAGCCTTCATAATTGGAGCTTTTATGAAAGAGGGGATAGTAGCACACATACGATAATACTCCAGATCTACCAAATCAAATGCTAGAGTAGACATCGTTTTCACAGTAAATCATCAAAATAACCAAGAAAGATTCTACTGATTCAGGATTGGAGGAAAATGGAAAGAAAAACATAGTAGATGAACATCGGAAAGACATGAAAACAAGGCATCGACCAATTGAGACAAGAAAAGAAAGAGGAGTCAAGAATTGTCTCATGATATTAATGACAGTTTCCTGACTCACTAAGTAGAATGAGAGCAATTACCTCCATTAAACGGTTCTGTTTTGATGCAATGAAAACTTCTTTTTCTTAGTGGAGGGATTGCACTTCAAAGTACATCCATTCGCCCAATCATCGTTCAATCTCCACCGTTAACCGGAGAAGAGTTTGATCACACTGCATTAGAATAGCGTCTTGTGTGGTTAAAATGAAACCTGATCTTCATAAAAGTGTGATATAGATATGGACAATCTTTTTTTAGATGGTCACTAAATAAATTAGATATATATGTTCACAAAAGCCACTGACAAACTGACCTCTTGGGAAATCAGCCAGTGAAAATTTCAATTATTGCAGCTCTATGTTTGTGAAACAAGTCCATCAGCTTCAACTCTCTGCAAGTGCCTCAAAACTTCATCAATCTGCAAATATGTAATCAATTTGTTCACACACAAACTAATTTGGGATGTTAACCAGCAAACAACTATTGATTATTTCATAAGTTATTTTTTATTATACAATATATCAGAACCTCACCCCACCCCAATCAAACAACCACCAATTGGATATACTTGCAGTATTAGTAAATGGAAAATTGCCCCAATCAACTAAAAGAAATGGACAGATCCAGTCACCATGACAAATTGAAGCACAATGTAACAAAAAGCTTGTAATTTAACTGATGGTTATCATACTGTGTATACTAATAAATCTATACAAATTTCCTACAAGAAAGGAATGCTAATGCCACTCTTCAAAGGAATCACATAAGAACGTCATCTGTAACATGTTTTTCAATTATAAACAATCATCCAAGACATTCATGCCTAATGTACAGTGATGTTATCCAACAATGTCTCCCTCCATGGCCTTTATTGCTCCTGTTCGTGAACTGCGACCACACACTAATGAAGAGTACATGATCTTATTCATTTAAAAGATGGCTCCTTAAAAGTGGTTGTTGACTCACCAATTACTCTGCTACAATTGTTCAACTTTTAAGAAAAGGATTTTCATCTCCATCCTCCAACCTGGTTAAGTCATTGTTCCTTCACGTTTCTAAACATTACTTTGACTGACAATTCGTAGGCTCAAATGCAAACTATCATACTCAATCGTTTCCGATTAACGCCAGCTTCAGATTCACTCCTCCCATCAGTTTGTAGTCATTTTATACAATCCTATCCAGCCACTTATAATATCTTTCATTTTCTCTGATGTAAGCATAAAGCTTTTTTTTTTCCTTTTCTTTTCTTTTCTTCATGATTATCCAAAACTCAACCTGATCACGTCCCATGGCTTTCATCTAAAATGAAATCATTGATACATGGACTAAGTTAACTCTAAGATGAATAAGTGTGCATGATATTTTGGAAGGCCCAGTTGAGATACTATACAAGCACACATATCTGTTTGGCACCTGTGATCTCTCCTTTGAGGAACACTAATGTATTATAAAGTGACAAGAGTGGGGCCATAAGCCCTTTTCCAACCTATAAATGACCCCCCTCACAAGTTTCCCAAGGCCATCTAACCTCAACTACTTCCCCTTGGAGATTCATCCTAAAAACTTGTCTTTGCATATCCACCCCTGTGCTATTACTACAATGCAACCAACTCAGATAGAGGAGCTTAATTACCTATTACATTCAAACCTTTCTCAATTTCCCACCAATTTCTGCCCAACTATTAATCTCACGCCTACACATGAATCCCACAGATTTTCAAACCCGTTATATCAACTCTATATTACCCCCCAAGTGCAAGAACTCAATTCTAAATCAACATATTTCAGCAGTAACTCCACGACATCTGATGAAGCAGATGAGCAACAACTAAGCATAATAAATGAAAGGAAACAGAGAAGAATGATTTCAAACAGAGAATCCGCAAGAAGATCACGCATGAGAAAACAAAAACACTTAGATGAGCTTTGGTCACAGGTGGTTTGGCTCAGAAATGAGAATCACCAACTGATGGACAAACTAAACCATGCTTCAGAAAGCCATGATCAAGCACTCCAGGAAAATGCTCAACTCAAAGTGGAAGTTTCAGAGCTTCGTCAAATGCTCACCCACATGCAGCTCAGTAGTCCTTGTCCTAGCTTGAGTGAGCTTGATGATGAACCCTGCAGTGATATACCATAAGATCAAATAAGTACTCAACTAGATTATCTATGCATTGTCTATGGTTTTTAATCTTAATCTATTCTGTTCGTTGTCGCTATGTAAGTTGATAAAATATAGACTTTCAATTGCTATCAAAATCAATGTGAGATAGAGCAGTGATAAAATAAACTCTTACATACTTGTTCTTATGATTGACAATCAAGGCATTTGAAAAATCGAAACCAAGCAAGCAAAAGCAATAGCAAAAGAACTCCATACAACATCTCCACTCATAGGACTTCAAATGCATGGATTCTTCGTCAGTGGGGAATCAGAGTACTCAAATGTCAACTGTATCATATTCATCTCCTCAGAAAATACCAGTCTCGTTTCACAATCGTTTCTCTTCGGTTAAAGCTATAACATGTGTAAAGAAAATCCAATAAATCAAATATTTTATACGGTGAAGTAGTAATCATTATCAATGTGTTGCTTCAAATGCATTCCTCATTCCGAGGAAACAATCACACCGGAAAACACATATATAATCAACTGCAGGATCTTAAATCCAGGAAATCAAAAAACGAGAACATATCGATTGCAGGAATTTGCGAGAAGCAATAAAGAATACCGCGAATCAAATACGATCAGATTCTTCCGTTCGAATCAAGTACGCCATTCATCAATCATCATGAAAGTATCCAGTAGTATCTGGCGCAGACTACAGCAGATTGCAGAAATTCCGAATTTGAATCGCAAATTGCTGTACGACGTCGTATTGCAAGTTGCAACTTCGCGGGTTGACAGAAATTCCCCAAAAATCGAACGCGTTTTTTAAGCGATGAATTTTTTAATTATATTTATATTATATTTTTTTCAATAATTAAATATTTGTTGGAGTATCCTTTTTCTTTCTTAAATACACTGTTCCCTAATTTTAGTGTTTAGATTTGATCATGTCCAATTTGTCCCTAAAATATCTTGAGATAAGGTAATCATAATTAACGAACTAATTAACCGCTTTCTAATATAGTATTAGTAATAAAATACATTTGAAATGCTAATAAAAAAGGAAATAAAAAATAATAAAATATTAATTACCACCGACGCCCGACGCGGGTCGGACACTGTCCTCTACTCCACGCAGCTTCACACTCCAGATCTCACTCCCTCTCTTCTCTCTCACAACCACTTTGACCACCAATACCCACAAATTGTCGTGTATCTATACCCCAATCTTCAGAGTATACACACTGACCTACCAATAATTGGAATAATTTTGTAGTGTATTGAATCCTTTGATTGATAGCGAAGATCGAAGAAACAGAGGTATTGATTGGATTTTCGCGGTTCGAAATCGCATTGATTTCAGATTTGTGCTGGTTCGATCGTGATGGCGGTGGCGGTCCGGGGAGGTCGGGTCGGATCGGGAGGCGGATCCGTGATTCGAAGCTTCTTCAGCTACCGGATCTTTGTTTCCGCCATGTTCACTCTTCTCTTCCTCGCTACCCTCTCCGTCCTGCTTACTTCTCACCCATCTCACCACGATACTGTAAGCGCTCGCGTTTTCTCTCTCTGAGCTGCGTGCTTTTCAGTCAGAAGCATTTTGTGCATTTACTTCTTGAATTGTGATTACTTGATCAATTGGGATTGGAGAAGCAATTGCGAATGCTCATATTTTTTCACGCTTATATTGGAGATTGCTTTCTTGTATGGTTTTTTCCTTGAATTATATGTGCAAAAAATTAAGTCTGCATTTACTTTTGAAAATTAAAGAAGTTTAAGGAGCTCTTCTTTTGTATGCAGCTAGGTGCTAAGTTTGGATTTTGAGTCCAAATTGTAAATTTTTAACAATCTTTTCCTGGATAAACGTTAAAATCACCATTTGATTGTATGAGTTAAAACTAATATGGTATGTTAGAGGTCGTATCTTAATATGTTAGTGTTCAAGGTTAACTTTTATCAGCTGCATTTTACTTTGGATGCGATAGTTGCCTTATTGTATTACTATTGCATCTGTTATGCATGATTAGTAACTGAAAATGAACATTAGGGACAGCTTGTCGACAACTCAGGGAATCCACATGTACGACGAAATTTTCTAGCATGGCAGTCTGATCCAGTAAAGACTAGGTTAGATTTGATACATAACCAGGCAAAAAATCATATAGCACTAGTAAATGCGTATGCAACCTACGCCAGGAAACTCAAGCTTGAGATATCCAAGCAGCTCAAGTTGTTCGATGATTTGTCTCAGAATTTCTCGGACCTTCAACTGAAACCGAGTTATAGTACTGCATTGTTTGAATCTAATGGGCCTGTTGATGAGGATGTGTTAAGGCAATTTGAGAAGGAGGTCAAGGATAAGGTTAAGATTGCTAGGTTAATGATTGCGGAAAACAAGGAGTCATATGATAATCATTTGAAGATTCAGAAATTGAAAGACACGATTTTTGCTGTCAATGAATTGCTTGTGAAAGCCAAGAGGAATGGTGTCTTTGCCAGCTTAATTGCTGCTAAATCAACCCCCAAGAGTTTGCATTGTCTTGCTATGAGGCTGTTGGAGGAGAGAATTGCACATCCTGAAAAGTATGTGGATGATGAGCCCAAGCCTGAGTTTGAGGATCCAACTTTGTACCATTACGCTCTCTTTTCAGACAATGTGATTGCAATATCTGTGGTGGTAAACTCTATTGTTAAGAGTGCAAATGAGCCATGGAAACATGTGTTCCACATTGTTACTGATAGAATGAACTTTGCTGCAACTAAGGTTTGGTTCAAGATGAGGCCATTGCAATCAGGAGCCCATATAGAGATAAAGTCTGTAGATAGTTTCAAATTCTTAGATGCTTCGTATGTTCCATTGCTCAAGAAACTTCAATCTGCAAACTTGAGTAAGTCTTACTTTACCGGCACAGAAAATACCACTACAGATGTGAACAATATGAAGAACAGAAACCCCAAATATTTTTCAATGCTCAATCATCTTCGATTCTACTTACCTGAGCTGTATCCAAAGCTGCGCAAGATTCTATTTCTGGATGATGATGTTGTAGTTCAGAAAGATTTGACTGCCTTGTGGAAAATAGATATGGATGGAAAGGTTATTGGTGCAGTCAATACTTGCTTTGGATCATTTCACCGTCTCAATGAATATTTGAACTTTTCTAATCCTCTCATCAAGGAGAAGTTCAATCCTAAGGCTTGTGCATGGGCTTTCGGCATGAATATTTTTGACCTTGATGCTTGGCGACTAGAAAAATGCACCGAGCAATATCATTATTGGGAGAATCTGGTAAGCTTTATTCTTTAGCAATTACTCTTTAGCACACCAATGTTTTCTCTAGCAAGGGAAGTATGCACTCTTGGTTTGCTTTTTTTAACTAAATGACATCCATGTTTGATAACTGAAGTGATAAAAACCAAAGTTAAGAACCAGTTTGTTACAAATTTCTAAGGAAAGTGCAAAAAGTACTGTTTTAATTTACCATCTCAGTTCCTTGTAAAATCATTAGTTCTCTATATTTGAAATTTATGCAACTGAAATGATAAAAATTGAAGGTTGTACCAACTTATTTCAACATATAAAGGTATGTGGCTACATGAATGATTCTATCATGTATCTTCTTTTGATGGTTTTCCATTTTTGCTTGGATTGAAGTTCTATTACTCTTCATGCACATCCACACCACGCATATACAAGGCAAGATTTACTTACACATTGTTATGGCTAATGATGTCAGAATGAGGACCATACGTTGTGGAAAATCGGTACTCTACCAGCTGGTCTCGTTACTTTCTACTCAACCACAAAGCCTTTGGACAAGTCATGGCACATACTTGGGCTCGGGGTCAATCCTAGTATAAGTATGGAGGAAATAGAGAAGGCTGCTGTAATCCATTTCAGTGGAGACATGAAGCCATGGCTGGATATTGCCATGAACCATTACAAGCCTCTTTGGACAAAGCATGTTGATAATGAAATGGAGTTTGTGCAGATGTGCAATTTTGGCATGTAAACAATCATGAGATGGAAAATGTTCGATTTACCAAAGAAAAGCGTGCAAGCCTTCTCATCATTCATTGTAAGTTATAGCATATAGAACGAAGGTTCTTATTTACTTTTGCCTCTAAATGCTTCTGTCATAGATGCTCATTTTGTTTTTGTATTGCTGTGGAGTGTCCTAAAACTGCAACTGTCATATCTACTCGTAAACGTATTCTTTGTAGAAGATAGGCATAATGATTCAGATATAGAGAGGGCTTAATATCACCACTCTCACCAGTGTTCTTGAGCTAACCTGTTTAAGCAATCAATATTCTAGCTTGGTTATTATGTGAAAATAATTTTATTATACTGATACACTTTGGATTCTGATTTCGAGCAGCTAAGATGTTTAGATTTTTGCATTTTAAAACTGGATTTTTTTCTTATTTTCAGCAGCATAAAAAAAAAAAAAAAAAGAAGGGAGATTCTAGATTTGTTGAATTATCTGCTGCATTGATGTTGGATTAACATGAGAGTAACATCATTTTCCCCAAAAATTTTATTATCCGTGTCACAAGAGAGTATTCCATTTTCTGAAGTGTTGTGCTTTTCTAATGTTTTTATTTAAACCTCATATAGTAGTTATTTTCAAACTTATGTGGAATAATTATTTTTAACAGCTATGTTTCTTTTAATCAGAATTGCCTCTTAAAGGAATGAAAGGTATTAAATTCTAAAGATAAAACGATGTGCTCTAAATTATAATTGAAATAGCAGTATGTATAACTTGTGAATGTAATAACTAAAGCAGTGTAAAACTGATCATTTTTTGAAAGTGTGTGTTTTCATACTTGTCAGAGTAACTTGAATTGTTAGCAATTGTAAATCTTAAAATTCATTTGGATAATTATCAATTAAAGATTTCAGGATTTTTATAATTAGCCTATATTCTTAACTTGCAATCATTCTAACCAACATAAAATAGAATGAGATTCACACTCTTGATGGGGTCAATTATAACCCAAGCAACCCAAAATTAGAATAAATTCGTGCACTAATTAGTTGTATTATTCTCATTCAAACAATTTAAATTCATTTCCCAATTCATGTCAATATTAGTCCTGATACCATTATGATCGATTTTAACCTATAACCTAACCAACACAATGGTTAAGTCGTGATTAGATTAAAACTAAACATGCAGATAGTGTATTAATAATAAAATATTAAGTCTTGATTTCCTCAGATTCTCGTAACATATAATATGTGATTTTTTTAATGCTTTAATTTAACGCTTTAATTCAATTTCTTTTCTCAAATTAAGACCCAATTTTAATATTTTCTATTTTTTTTCTCATTTTAAAACTTATTATAAAATTTATCTTCACATTTTAAGTCATAGTATAAGATACTTTTTAAAAACATATAATACACATTCAAATAAAAAATATACATTTTGTATAATTCGAAAAAAATAAAATTGAGAAAAAATTATATTTGAACCTTCAAATGAGACACGTCTAAAATGGAGTCCAAAATTGAGACATATTAAAAATTAGATCCTTAAATGTAAATTTTGAAAATCAAGTTTTTTATTTTTTTTATTTTTATAATGATATGGATTATGTAATTAACTTAAGGCTCATTTTAAATAGAGTGTATATTAGGTGCACCCGGGTGTACTCTTGCACCCATATTTGTATAACTTTTTATTCTATTTTGTATACATGTTATTCTCTTTTGTATACGTGTTTTGTAATATTTGTATACTTTTTTCACACTAAGTTTTTCATTAAAAATCAAGCATTCATATGTGTATAACTTTTTATTCAATAGTGTATACATGTATTTTAATAATTGTACATTTTTTTACACTTAATTTTTTATTAAAAAAATTAACAATTAAATTGTATACATTTTTACTCATAATTGTATATGTTTTTGCTTATATTTGTACGTGGGTGCACACTATATTTAGTCTTTTAAATAATATACACCACCTTCTATTAAATACACACAATATTTTTAGTTGTCGCTTTCCTAAAAAAATAATCTAGCTTGCCTAATAATTTAACAACCTTCGTATTCCAATATTATGGATAAGTTTTTCAAAAACAAATGTCGGGGAGCGGTTATGCGAATAAATCTACTAAATTTTCACTAGATAAAGAGCTCGTGAGATAAAATAATTTTGGGAATATATATGTTCTTGTTAAGTTTCCTTTAATATATTCACGACTCATTTGTACAAAACAAGCTCATTATTTTTCATATAAGACTGTTGGGCAGATATTGTCATTTATGCTAATAGTAATATTAATATACGTCCAAGATACACTCAAATAACAATATATACATTAAACAATTTTATAACAATTATATTTAAAGAGTTGGTCTCCTGCAGGGCCGGAGCCACATTGGGCCTAGGGGCACTGGGCCCCTCAAAATTTAAAAATAATTAAAATATATGTATTGTATTATGATATTATATGTGGAAATGGTAAAAAGTGGCTACTTTTGGATAACTGTAATTTTAAGTGTCCACATTTGTTATACATAATTTTTTCTAGTCACTTTGAAATGAATTGGCCAAAATGCCCTTGTGGGGGACCCACTTTTCAGGTGGTTGCAGATGAGATTCCACACTTTTTTGACCCAAAGTACAGTAAAGGAATCGGATTCTTCTTTATTTCTGAATAAAGTGTGGAAGTACAATACCTAATACCTAGTACTACTATGTAGGCATGTGCTCCCGCAGCTCCCCCATATCCATACAAAATAATGAGGATAATATATAGTGGAAATTGGAAAATGGGGGTGGTCGTCCAACACATATTAAAATTTTTTGTACCAGAGGTTGAGCATTTGGGAGCAAATTTCCAGTAATTTTGGAGAGAATTAAGATATTTGGGTAGCAGGTGTACAAGGTATGTTAAAACAAGTTTTATAGTTGTGATGCCCTAATTTTATAATTGTTGACATGGCTCATGAGTGTATTCTAATTATTCAACGTTTTTATAATAGAATAGAAAAAATTGTATGACTTGTAGAATAATTTTGTAACATTCAAAAGTTTTTCTCTCTTAAATCTTCACCACTCATGTTACATCTTGGTTTTTTAAATTAATCTTTTCAAATTTGTTAAACAATGGTGAGTAGGCCGAATAGATTCAGTTGCTGGGCCGAGTAGAACAACTTTTTGGGCCGAATAGAACACCCGTCGGCCGAAATGCCCAAAAAATGATCTTTTATTTTGTGAAACTTAGTAGGCCGAATAGAAGAAGTTAGTGGGCCGAATAGAGTAACCGTTGGCCGAATAGCCCAAAAAAATTATTTAAATTTCAGAAAGTTAGTAGGCCGAATAGAAGAAGTTAGTGGGGCGAATAGAACAACTTTGTGGGCCGAATAAAACACTCGTTGGCCGAAATGCCCAAAAAATGATCTTTTATTTTCTGAAACTTAGTAGACCGAATAGAAGAAGTTAGTGGGCCGAATAGAATAGCTTGGTGGGCCGAATAGAGAAACCGTTGGCCGAATAGAGAAAGCGTTGGTAGGCCGAATAGAAACTCAATGTTGGCCGAATAGAGCAAGTTACTAGGCCGAATAGGAGATACTTTTGGGCCGAATAGAGGAATAATTGGCCGAATAGAAGAAAAAAATACTGACACATTTTAAGGTGTGTCAAGGGTTTAGGGTTTTGTTGAAACAGTGTAGGTTTGCATACATTAATTTGTTGACTGGATAGAATACAAATTTAGTACAAATTTTCTAATGATTTAATGATGCAACTAATTATCTAATCTTTTAATGTTGATGTCATTAAAGTTGTTTTTGAAAAAATGTGCAGATGAGTTATAGAAAAGCTGGGATATGTTGAGGTAGAGCATGGGAAGGATTGCAATATATAGGTGGAGTGGTGAACTGGTTGTTCTTGCCAGAGGCCAGTTTATGTTATAGTAGCTTGCTAAAAGAAATTCATGACATAGTGCAAGCTGATTTGGGGCATTGGGGTTATGTAGTTCATTCTCTAGTTGATTACAATGGCCGTTTGTTCAAATATAAGATAAAGAATGATGCACGTGTGGCAGAAGTGTTCAAGTGTGTTGATGATGTCGGAATGATGTACGTCACACTCTGTCCTATCACGGGTGCAGGGAGTAGTATGGTTTTAGGGATGGGTTATGATTACGGAGGTGCTGGTACGAGCAATGACCCATGTACGAGGGCAAATTCTTCTGGGAGGCATGATTTTGATTTGAATGTGGAGTGTTGTCCGGCCTCAGAGATGCAGTGTGCTGGTTTTAGAGAATCTGTGGATGCAGAATCTGGTGATGTCTCTGGTGAGGGTGCGGAGGACGTAGACGGTTGTAACGATGATGATGATGATCCCGGGAATAGAACGGTGGAAGAAGGGGATCGCATACAGCAGGATATTAATCAGTCTTCTAGCGAAATCGATGATGGTGCTGAGGAGAGAAGACACCAATTGTATGAAGAAATATGTGATTACATACGTAAGAGAGGAGGGCCTAGCTTTCTTGAACCGATTAATCGTGAGTTGCGCCGTCCTGAAATGCAGTCAGAAGAGTTGCGTAGTGCACGGCCCAACACCCGTCCTTGGTTGATTCCAGGCATGCCGATTGAAGCAGAGAGAGTAGATCAGCTGACTGGCCTTGAGATTGATGCGTCTGGTGTTATTGAAAAGAACAGTGTATTTCAGACAAAAGAGAAGATCCAGACAGCAGTAGGCATGTATAACTTGCGGCACGGAGTGGAGACCTATGTTGAAAGATCTAGCACGACAAGGTACAACGTTGTATGTAACATGAAGGGTCAAACAGGCTGTCCATTTAAGTTGCACGCAAGAATGAGCTCTGGATTGTGGAGAGTGGTTAAATTCGTCGAACATCTTGGTTGTTTAAATGATCCAGACAGATCTACTCCTACACAGGTGTCGTCCAAAGTAATCGGTCAATATTTTGTTGCTAGGCAGTTTGATAAGGTTCATGGCCTCCGACCCAGTGCGATGATAGATGAGATCAGGACTGATTTTGGATTCAACATTAGCTACAATATAGCGTTAAAAGCGAAACACTACGCTGTTGGACACACGTACGGGGATCACGATAGCTCATACGAATTGCTCCCTGCTTACATGTATCAGTTGGAATCCACAAATCCCGGTACGTACACCAGAATATCTGTCGATGAAGATGACCGTTTAAAGTTTACATTTTATGCACTTGGAGCATCGAGGCGGGGGTTTTTAGAGTCTGGTCGTCCGGTCATTATCATTGACGGCACTCATACGAAGGGTAGTCACAGAGGAACCGTGTTTGTCGCAGTCACGCATGATCCAAACCATCAGATATTTCCACTCGCCTTAGGCACTGGCGATGTTGAGAGCAACATGTCGTGGACGTGGTTTCTAGAAAGGTTACGCAAGTCCTACGGATGTCCACGAGACCTGTTGATAGTTTCTGACGGTCATGCCAGTATTGCACACGCTATTTCTACTGTGTATCCTGATGCCCATCACGGTCTATGTGGCTACCATTTAAAGCGCAGATTGGCTGGCTTTGGAAAGAACGTTTTATATACATTCCATCGTGCGATGGATGTATACCTACCGAGAGATTTTGATAAGTGAGTCAACCAACATATTACACTTTTGTAATTTTTTATACAAGAACGAGTTGGTACAATGTCTTCTTTAACCTAATTTTACCACTCCTACATTGTTATTTGCAGGCTGATGGAAGGATCATCGGAAAATCAACCACATCAAGAGCCTGATTCAAAATAAATAATTACATAAGAAACAATATAAAACATATCTATCTTCACTAAATGGATTAATAAGTCATACCTGATCAAACAGAGTCCTATCAACCCTCTTCCATTAGCGAAAAATCCATCGCAAGCAGAGTGGCCTTAAATTCAACCTACCGTGGGGAACATGGCCATACGATGCAGCAACGGCAGGTAGACGCTCGTACGCCCAAACCTGTCACACGTAAACCACATATGTCAGATAATTAATACAAATAAAATTGAAAATACACTATAACTTTAATATATCTACTAAAACACGTACCAGTAATGCGAATGTGCACCCGTAAAAGTGGTATCTGTACCGATCGGGATTTGCTTTAGCTGGGACTTTGGTCACAATGTGGTCCATAAAGTGCAAAAGCGTCATATAGCTGACCTGTACCCAAGGGAATAAATCCCATCTCTGTTCATCCTCCACTAGGCACCAGACCCAGTTGTCTACTCCCACCTTGGTGACATCCGACCCAAGGAGAAAGTAGTACAACAACAGAACTTTGGCAACCTTAACTGCGTCCTTAGGGCTAACACCTATAAATCTTCGCCCTTCAAAGTCACTAGCAATCTGACTTACTAAAGGTCTCTCACCCTGACCATAAAACCTATCATATAACCCACCAGGCGGGATACCATACGTCTCATTCGGATCAAAGCCGAGTCTATCCCGAAAACAGAGTCCCATAATCCTCATGAACTCTACCCGGCTAAATCTAAGGCACACGTCTCCAACCTGAAAATACCTAGCCGTTAAATCGTCCCCCCTATGTATGATCTCACAGGTCATGAGACTGTGCAGATGAGCATTCGCGTTCCACTCATCGCTGAGATCCCAGTAATGACCAAAACATGATCTCCTAAATATCTCCTCCGCATTACCCCCAACCCTAGTTAACTGCCTACGAATGATATCCATAACGACCCCAGGTTTGCAGTAATTATATATACTGCATTGTTGACCCTGCATGGAAGGACACTTCCATTCACCCTGCACATATATATATTTTTTTTGCTAAATAAGACATAAATTCATAATTATGGGCAAAATAATAATAAGTTCATGAAAACCCTAAAACGAAATATTTGAACACAAACATTTACTCTATTCGGCCCAAAGTTCCTTCTATTCGGCCTACCAATTCCTCTATTCGGCCTACAGAGTTGTTCTATTCGGCCATCTCTAAATCTCTATTCGGCCAACAAAAATTTCATTAAATTTAAAAATACAAGTCTTCCAGTTTGCTCTATTCGGCCAACACTTGTTCTATTCGGCCTAAAGATTTGTTCTATTCGGCCTAAAGAAAACCTCTATTCGGCCTACCAAAATTAAAAAAGTCATTACTACACTTTGCTCTATTCGGCCTACACACTTGTTCTATTCGGCCTGAAGTATTGTTCTATTCGGCCTACTGAAAACCTCTATTCGGCCAACCAAAATTATATGTCATTGCTCATATATTTTGCTCTATTCGGCCTACACATGTTCTATTCGGCCTGAAGTATTGTTCTATTCGGCCTGAAATATTGTTCTATTCGGCCTACACTTGTTCTATTCGGCCTGAAGTTTTGTTCTATTCGGCTTATACTTGTTCTATTCGGCCTGAAGTTTTGTTCTATTCGGCCTGCAGTTTTGTTCTATTCGGCCTGAAGAATTGTTCTATTCGGCCTACTGAAAACATCTACTCAGCCAAGACAATATTTAAAAAAAACCAAAAATAAATGAACACCACTGCATTCCTACTACAGTAAATGCCAATTCAACATCCTTACATAACATTAGAAACAATACATTATACGTATTTAAACATGCCAATAACAATGCTTATATACATACCTGAAAATTTGCCATTTCAAGTTGATGCACTCTGAAGACCGCAAATGGAGAATTCTGGAGACCGCAAATGGAGAATTCTCCACCAAGAAATGCACCGTTCTTCACTGGGACGAATGGAGAGAAGAAGAGAGAGGGTGTTGGACGAATGGAGAGAAGAAGAGAGAGTGTGTTGGACGAAATATGAGAGAGAAAGAAAGAAAGAAACAAAGAATGAAGGGAGATAAAAAGGTGAAAGTGATGGTATTAATGTACCCCACCAACCCACATCCAAAATCTTAAATTCAAAATTTAAAACTTCAAAAAATGTGGTCCACCCACCCCGCATTTATTGCAGTCAAAACTGATACGATGATGGTTCAATTATTTTCGTCCTTTGTGTAACAGTTATGGGGGTAATTTGGGGAATCCACTTGAAAGTGGCTAGTAAAAATTGGTTTTAAGAGATGTGGCTATTTTAAATTGTACTTTATAAGAAGTGGCCATTAAAAAATCGGACTCATATTATATGGTTGTTGCCTAACGGTTGGCGACTGTTTTTCACTCTTGAAGGTCGTTCAATCTCAAGGAGAGTAGTGATTTTTTTGTTTATCTAGCATTCCTCCTTCCATTTTATTATTATTATTATTTTTTTAAAATATATTATCTAATTCTTTTTTTTTACCTGTTTTCTTTTTTCTAACCCCCCCCCCCCCCCCCCCCCCCCCTCATTTTCTTATAATTTATCTACTTTTCTTTTTCGATTTTTTATTACATAGAATTTTTTTTCTAATTTTTATATATTTATAACTTGTTTTCTTTAATATTTTTATAATTATTTTTTTTTAAATTTCTAAATAAATGGAGCATTTATTTAAAAAAATATATTATCATTTGTTTCTTTTAATTATTTTTATGTGCAAAAAAGATTTTACTCTTTGATTTTATTAAAATTACTAAATTATTAAAAAATAACATTTTTCTAAATTTATGAGCAAAAACAAAGGTGAAAATTTTTATAACATAAAGAGAAATTGGACCCTCAACAAAGGTGAAAATTTTTATAACATAAAGAGAAATTGGGCCCTCCTGCCGGAAAATCCTGGCTCCGTCCCTGGTCTCCCGTGTCTTCAGGTGCACAAAGTGTGTAAGGTGCACCATTTTGTTCTAAATGATATACATTTATATTAATAAGGGTACATTATTTTGTTATAAAGGTATACAATTTTATTAATATTATTTTTTAAAAAAAATAAAGGGTACACCTCTTTATACTAAAGGGTATACAATTTAATACCAAATGGTACGTGCACCCTAAAATACTCAAAATATCCCCACTTAATTTAAACTAATTTAAAATAGAACCCCCCACACCTTCCCTCCCACCCATCACTCCTTACCTGTTGCCGCTGCTGCCCACCGCTGTTCGTCCCCTCCGGACAACGCCGCAATATGATAACTGACACGGAATCCGTATTGGCATTCATATCGATATCGAAACCGACATTCGTAACGACGTCGAAACTTACACGAGATCCATACCAGTATTGGAACCGACATCAATGCTGATATAAGAACCAACATCGTTACCGATACACTCACCATAGGTTATATTGAGTATTACAAGTTGGCATTAAAGTCTAAAAAGTGTACATTGATTAAATTTGTTATAAAAATTGTTTGTTGTTGTTTGAGTATTTTTAATATTTTCTTGTCATTTTCATGAACATAATTTATCAATAATCTTAACCATACACATTCTCTTCTCGTGAAGCTTCACATAGAGCACTAACTTCTTACACATTCTAGTGAAGCTAGCAATAATTTTTGAGTGGTTACAATAAGTAGTAACCATAGTTTATTTATAAAAAAATCTCCATGAAATAGCCTTCCCAAATTCATCTAAATAAAATATGGAAAATTAAATAAATCTTAATAAAAATAAATAAATTATTCCCAGTAATTAGACTGAACAATAATGATCAACCTAAAAGAAGTTTATTATTCTAGATATATTAGTACAATATGGCAAAAATAATTTCTGAAAATAAGTAAATATAAGGTAGATATAGATTCAACCGGCGTTGTCGAGGTGGCAACGCGGGATTGGTTTGGCGAGGTGGGTGGGGTTGGTTTCTCCGGCCATGATCACCACTATTCTGGTCTCCATTTCCGACCGTAAAGCATGCGCCGCCGCCGCCTTCTGTCGCGACGTCGTTTGATCATTGTCAGTCTGTCGCGACGTCGTTTGATCATTGTCAGAAGAATTCAGGTAAGAACAAGCCAGAAGTATCAATGCCAGAGCCACCACTGCCAACACCATAGCAAGACCACCGAAGAGGTACGGAATCGAAGAGTTCCACCGCTGGGATCCGCCGGAGGTGGTGATGGTGTTGGTGGAGTGTTGTATTGTCCTTATCATGATTCCACCCACCTCTGTTATAATTAATTTCTTTCCCTCTCCCTCTCTCTAATCTTCTGTATATAAATAACTTCCCATGGTGGACGTATAGATATATATATATGATGGTGTACCCCATCATTAGGGGCCCCACCGCCCCTGCCCTGGGGATTGGTGGAGGAGGTAAATCGCAGGATGTGCCTCAAGTGGCTCAAGTGGCTTGATGGAGTAGGTAAATCTCTCAAGTGGCTTATAGAGAGGGCTCACTGTTAAACTTGTGCTTGCAAGGGGTGGAGGAGGTAAATCGCAGGATGTGCCTCAAGTGGCCTCAAGTGGCTTGATAGAGTAGGTAAATCTCTCAAGTGGCTTATAGAGAGGGCTCACTGTTAAACTTGTGCTTGCAAGGGGTGGAGGAGGTAAATCGCAGGATGTGCCTCAAGTGGCCTCAAGTGGCTTGATGGAGTAGGTAAATCTCTCAAGTGGCTTATAGGGGGGCTCACTGTTAAACTTGTGCTTGCAAGGGGTGGAGGAGGTAAATCGCAGGATGTGCCTCAAGTGGCTTGATGGAGTAGGTAAATCTCTCAAGTGGCTTGATGGAGTAGGTAAATCTCTCAAGTGGCTTATAGGGAGGGCTCGGTGGAGGAGGTAAATCGCAGGATGTGCCTCAAGTGGCTTGATGGAGTAGGTAAATCTCTCAAGTGGCTTATAGGGAGGGCTCACTGTTAAACTCCACTTGATGGAGTAGGTAAATATCTCAAGTGGCTTATAGGGAGGGCTAACTGCAGGATGTGCCTCAAGTGGCTTGATGGAGTAGGTAAATCTCTCAAGTGGCTTATAGGGGGGCTCACTGTTAAACTTGTGCTTGTAAGGGGTGGAGGAGGTAAATCGCAGGATGTGCCTCAAGTGGCTTGATGGAGTAGGTAAATCTCTCAAGTGGCTTATAGGGGGGCTCACTGTTAAACTTGTGCTTGCAAGGGGTCAAATCGGGCTCACTGTTAAACTTGTGCTTGCAAGAGGCCAAATCCATGCCAAAGGCAGGATTCGAACCCCCACCCTGCAGCAACCAAGCTCAGCTGGAAGGCCTTTCCACCATCCCCTCTACCACTTGAGCTATGCCCTGGGGGCGTATAGATATATATATATATATAACCACCATCCCCTCTACCACTTGAGCTATGCCCTGGGGGCGTATAGATATATATATATATATATATATGTATATATGGATGGGTAAAAACTTGTGTGTTCGGGTGTACCCATACTCTTTAGTATTAAGTTGTATATAATGGATTTTTTTTAATTTTTAAATTGATTTGGTGTATCCATGTTTGATTAATTTGTTCTCAAGCAAATTATAAGAGAAATCCGGAAGAAGAATAAGTGTGGAAGTATTTTTAGAGGGCCCACTAAACTTGAATGTCAAGAATTCTCGTTTGGACACGGATTTTATGTACTATTTCGAAGTAATTTGTATAGTGTGCTATTTTTGTGTAATATATTATGTGTCATCGATTGACAAGGATTCGAGGAATATTATTTTCTCTTTCTATATTAAATTTCACACTTTTATTTTTATATGTACATACTAAATTTCATTTTTGAAAAAATATCATACCAATTCTCAATCTTAACCCTATATATCTTATAATTAAAATATGAAGGATGAGGATAACAATGAATGCAAGGAAAGAATTTTATTCATATATTCTTAATTCAATATTTCTATTTGAAGAAAAAAAAAGGGTAATGTAATGATATATTTTTCATTTGTGCGTTGATCTATGAGACTTCCTATTAAACAATTTTTTTAATTAATTTATTAATTTTATATACTATTTTATATATTAATATAATAATTAGAAGGATTTCAAATGAAACAAGTAATGAATTTAAAATCTATCCAAAACAACTAAAATTAGATCAATGATTTGATATCCATTAATTTAAAATCTTAAATATATAAATCCATTGATTTGTAGTTGCACCCAAAAGGGATTTGAGAGAAATTCCTCCTCAAATGCATCCATGCAAATACAGCCTGAAACTTCCTCTTAAAAGATACTTACGTATCAACAAATATTCCCATTAAAATTTGCAGAAATTAAATCTAGGGTTTCCCTTAGTCATATAATTAAAACAACCTAATTATAGCAATTAGGTAATAAAATCCTCCAACACATACAAATCACAATTACTAAAAGATGTGGAACACGTAAATATAAATCTTAAATTCAATACTTTAATCAAGAAAATCATCAACTCAATGTTTAAGTCTATCAATCCAAATTAAAACCTTTAAATCTTTATCCAAAAGAAGTACTAATATAATTATGGAAAGAAACTTATCAATGAGTTTATAAAACTATGAAGTAGAAAGGAAAGAAAAGAAAATCCTAGGTATGGTGTAATCTTTTCTCCTCTTCTATCCTAAATTTAATCTCATCTGTTCTCCTTTTAAGTAAATAAAAAAATATTAAAATCTCAAGTAGTATAGCGATAAAACGATGGTAGTAGTAATGGATGATGGCAAACGGCGGTTGTATGTGTAAGATGAGAGAGTTGTATCGGTGTTATAAATTGTGATGGCTAGGGACCCCTTATAGGTGTTGAATCATCAAAATAGGGCTACTGAGACTTTTTCATGTAATACACACACGTACGAACATTAGAATATACATGCACATTTTAACTGGAACTGACGGTTCCAACCGGAACTGAAACCGAAACCGAAACCGAATATATTTCGGTTTGGTTCCGGTTTCTCATTTTGTGAAACCGAAACCGGCGGTTCCGGTTCCAAACCGGCGATTTTTTCAATTTTTTTTACGTTTCAAGGCTAAAATAAAAAAAAAAAAAAAGAGAAAACCGGAACCGAAACCAGCTTACCAACCGAAATCGGCCTACCCTCGGTTCGATTCCGGTTCCATATTTTTCAAAACCGACGGTTCCAAACCACCGTGCATATCTACATTAGAAGATGAAAATCTCGAATTTGGGATTTTTTCTGATGCTGACTTGACCCGAACGACACAGCTCGACAGGTTCAAGTTAGGTAGCTCGAGCCGAGTTGCGTGTCAAGCTAATCTTTTATAAGATTTTATTTGAACTTAGCTCATGAATTCGAGCCACCTGACTCAAAGGATCGAGCTACTCTAAAATTTCTGGAGGTCTCCGCATCCTAGCTCGACAAGAGCTACACGGTTCCAAAGGGCCGAGCTAGCCCTTTTCTTACCCTTTTTCAACTCTTTTTCGATTTTGTTCTATTTTTCTAGTTTTCAATAAAAAAAATACGATAAAACACCCCAGTTGTACATAATTCTAAATTATATCAGAGGTTATGAAATTTGTGCTAAACTACAAACACATTTCCCTCAAAATGCATGGTGTAAAATCTCACCCTAAAACCTATGAATCTTCGTTTTTATCACTGAATGCACGTACATAAGACTTTGTCAAATTAAAATAAATTTTTTAAAAAATAAATATTAAGAACAAATTAATTATATACTCCATACATGAATTACAAATTTCTAACAAATATTTATCATTTTTCATAAAATTTATTGAAATAGAACTAAACAAAATTAAATTACGGCGGGCGTTAACAGGATACTTAATTAACTCCATAAATTTATATACTCTGCATACGAAATATATGAATTATGAGTGGTGGCCGAATAATAGGAAGAGTTAGGAAATAGAAATGGATATGTTACGTCTTAAAATTCTAAACTTCGCATCTAATTAATGGTCACTACCTCATCCCTTACATATTAAATACTTTATACAATAAAAATATATATTTTACTTTAAATTTGTACTACTTCTGTAACAACAAATTTTGTATTTATTAAATAATAAATACAAAAGAAATTACAAAGATAATCCAATATGGATTGAATTTGAGAATTTGAGTAAACAGTCTCTAGTTATCCTCTGATTCATCTCTTGAGTTGACTTCTTGACCTTTTTCAACTTTTCGAGCCGGATATTCGGATGAAGCTTGTTCGAGCTCGATTTTGGGGGACTTTAAAGCGTTTGTCCGGAGACGTCGAGCCTTTATTTGGATCGAACGTTGACTTGAGAGTCTTCTGCAAAGAACGTCCTTCAATTTGGTAGAACGTCGTTGACTTTACAGATAATGACTTTGACTTGAAGAATGCCGGATCGGAGAGACTTAGCACCTTGATCTCTGATCGGCTATTGTTCTTGACTTGAATATAATTTGAACTTGGACTTGAAGATCTTGAATGCTCTTGACTTGAAGATCTTGACATTGACTTGAACTTGATTTTACTTGACTTGATCTTGATCTTCGCTTGACTTGATTTTCAGAATTCTTCACTTGACTTGATTGAACTTGATCTTCCCTTGAATCTTTAGAATTCTTTAGGTCTTCAAGATTTTCAGGGTGACTGGAATGAGAACTGAAGACCCTTATTTATAGGTAAAAAAAATAATCAATTGAGAAATATTTTCTCCTTTAAAAGATATAATATACTTTTCTTCTTTAATTAACCCCGCCGGACTAGATACAGACCTATTTAATTTAATTAAGCCTGTAAAATTTTGACTTTGGGCCTATTTAATTTAATTAGGCCTACTGGACTTGATTTGCTGGGCTTGTTGACTTGAGTCAGGCCCACTTGACTCGAATTGAGCCCATATAACTTGGATTAAGGCCATTTGACTTGTATTTGGGCTCAAATAATTATATTAATAATTAATTATATATTCATTTATTTTAGGAATTAATTTATTTAAATTCTTTAATAAATAAATATTAAATTAATACTTAATATATTTTCTTTTGCATTTATATTTAGGCAATAAAATTTAATTGCCTACAGATGCCCCTTGCATTTTGTTCACTGAAATTTATTATTTGAAGTGGACAAATTGCAACATTTTAATATACTTCTCGTACCCTCTTCTTTTTCCCATTAATTCATTTTATTTGGCCCGTTAATTCTTAATATCAAGAACAACATGATGGGCTCATACTAAATCCATCTCCACGTTCTTTTTTTACTCTCTTTTGACTCATATATTTTAAAGACTGATAACAATAGATGCATGCATGGGGTGTTTCATACGTGGATTATGTTCATTAGAGGCTAAAGAATGATCATAATGTGTTGCATGCAAGCTGGAAGCAGTTGGAGTTGTTACAACAACTCAAACAACACAATTGGTGAAAACTGCCAAACTGGTGCAGTGTTGAGCAGCCAACTTTGGAGCAGTTTTTGAGCGGTTTATCAAGCTACTTGGAACCGGCTAGATGGCTGCATCTCAACTACTAAGTGAGGACTATCTAGTGGAGGTTTAACCGGATCAATAAGTTAAGGGAGTAGCAAGATATAAGGTCTCAAAGTAGCTTGATCACAACACTTCTTCACTTTGAGTTTCACAGTTTTTGCAACTTCGTTTTCTTTCTTCTTGTTGCAGATTGAGATAAATCCAATCTGAGTTGTAAACATTGAGTGATAATAAAAGTTATTCTCCACAAGTGAATGTATATTATTCATAATCGAACCACTATACATCTTTTTGCAAGTTTTACATTTCAAGTTCTATTATTTTATTTGTTTTTGATTCTTGAGTGTTTTGTGAGTTTCTTGTGTGTTTATCACGTCAAAGACTATCTCGTATACTCTTATCTGATGCTTGAAGAACAAGAATCCAATTACTTCCATATATTTCATATCTGATGATTGGATAACAAGAATCCCATTATTTCCATATATTTCATGATATACTAAATCTCCTGCAAATCAACTCAAGATTTCAATATCCTCAAGTTCACGGACAACTTATTTCCATACCATATATTCCATATATGATGTTTGAAGAACAAGAATCCCATTATTTCCATATATTCCATAATACTAAATCCCTTGCAAATCAATCACAATCTCATCATCAGAATCCCATTATTTATATATATTCCATATATATAAGAAGGACTCATAACTCCAATCTCATCATCACAATCGAGCAAGAGGCTTCCATTCTGTAAGTCATCAGACTACTTTCAATCACATCTTGCAAATAAGCTTCACACAACAACACACAAGTATAATTCTATTACTCTCTTTTCCCTCTTCATGCAGTTTGCAATACTTCCTACCATAAACCAGCAGTATACATGTTTCTTTCCTTGCTTTTTTTTTTTTTTTCCCTTCGCATATACATATTTTTTTTTTTTTTCCCTTCGCATATACATATTTCCTTTCTTGCTTTTCTTTTTTCCTTCGCATGTGTTCTCTTTTCTTGTTTCTTTGCCCTGTTGTTCTTCTTTTTTCAACACGACGAACCTTTGAAGATGAAACGGGCAGTTGTGACCGGCGTCGCGCATTCCTGGCGACTAGGAATTTTATCCTACTCGGAGGTCGCGACGAGTCCAACATTTGCACCGAATATCAAACAATAATTTCCGGCGAACTATCTCTCCGATCGCAGCGGTGGTTGTCGGCGATCACAGGTAACGAGCGAACGACGCGGTGCTTCCGGCGGCGGATCTGACCGGGCTTGGCTCGGCAGCGGATCTGATCGGGCGGGCATACGCGAGTCCAGCCGTAACTGTTGGTGGCGCCGGTGTTGTATGGTGGCTTGATTTGCAATATCCGATCGGATTTTCGGTGCTGGTCGTCGGTGGTTGACGAACAGCAAGCAGACGACGTGGTGTTTCTGGCGGCATCAACGACGGGTCGATTTCAAGTGGCGGCGCCCTAATGAGGCAGACCCTCGGCGGCGCGAATTCCGGTAAAGGAGTAGCGACAGACGAAAGGCGGCATGCGATGGTGCTTCGTGATTCCGAAAGTGGCAGATTGAAGCGGCAGCGTGTGGCGTTGATTTTTGAGAAGAGAATCTGTTCTCCGTCAATGTGGAGGAAAAGAGAAAGAGGAGTGGCCCTCAATTTTGACTTCCTTGGACTATTTTGACTTTCCATTTGAAACTATTTATTTTTTTCAACTTGGGCTTCGATCAATCTTCCTTTATTTGTGCTAGGCCCATTGTAGTGAGATTATTTCCACTTGGACTTCAATCAAATTAGGTTGCTCCAATCATTTGGGCCAATAATTACTTTGAATCAAAGAGTAATATTTTTGGGCTTTGACTGCACCAACTTTCTTCGATTTTCCTTTGGATGGCTATTATGATGGTTCTAATTAACTTATGATCACATCAAATTTACCCCATAAAATAAGCCTACTATTCTAAGCTAAATTAAGAGAACTTTTGAGTGAATTAAATAATAATTCAATTAACAATTCTTAATTTAACAATTTACAATTCAACTCATTTTTCTTCTTTTTTCAGCGACTCTTAAGATCTTCAAAAATTTGGAACTTCTCCACCATAGTAAGAATTAGGATTTCTATAAACACCACAAACTTTTTTTATTTCTTTACTCGAATTTTCAACCACCGTCTTCTCTTTGTCAACTTTTTGCTTTTTATCCCTTTCATATTTCAATTTGTTGCTTGCCTCACCGACTTGATGGGAATGACCTGAATTATGACTGAACTTAGCAGAGTGTTAAGCTGCCTACGTACCTCCTTGCAGATGATCAAGTCATAATGTAGTTCAAAGGGACATGATTTATTTTGAATGTGGGGTACCATACACAGTTTATACTCGTGCGGGACAGGAGTGACTATTCTTTAACCACTTTAGACAAAGTAGGGTACCTTTTACCACTTAAAATACCTGAGTGGGGTGAATTAATAGTTTAACCACGTATAATTACCTTTGGTGGGTGTCGTGCACAGTTTATACTCGTGCGGACCAGGAGTAACATGCAGTTTAAGCTCGTGCGTCATGGAGCGTTAATTGGGTTTAACTAGATTACGCATAGTAGCGTTTCACGAATTTGCCATTTATGAGGCCAATTCCCACACCATCTTCAGATATAAACTTGTATGCACCATTTGTATATACTTCTTTCACAACATGTGGGCCATCCCACTTGGGCAATAATTTATTTCCAACTCGGTGAATGATGACAATAGACCTCCTCACAACAAGGACTAAGTCTCCAACTTGAAAAGAACGTATCTTCACTTTCTTATTAAACGTTCTTGAAAGGCGAGCTTGATAGCACTCAAGTCTTTGTTGTGCTTCCAACCTCTTCTCATCATGTGCTTCTAACTCTTCGAGACGCAGCCGTGCATTCTCTTCTTTAGTTAAGCCCTCTTGTATAGCTATTCTCAAAGATGGGATCTGTTTTTCAAGGGGCACCACAGCTTCAACCCCATACACTAAGGAATACGGAGTAGCTTGAGTAGGCGTTCTACAAGTGGTTCGATACGCCCATAAAGCTTCATGAATTCTTTCATGCCAGTCTCTCTTTGATTTGGAGACTACCTTCTTCAACAGGTTACATAGCGTCTTGTTGAAGGCTTCAGCGAGCCCATTAGCTGCTGCATTGTACATAGAAGATTTTCTTTGCTTGAAGTCAAACTTCTCACAAAGCTTGTCAATCAAAGAGTTACTAAATGGTCTCCCATTATCGGTGATGATGTACCGAGGCACTTCATATCTGTATATGATGTTGATGCGGATGAAATCAGCAAAATTTTCTTTCTTCACTTCTCTTAAGGGTACCACTTCCGCCCACTTGGAAAAGTAATCAGTGGCAACCAAAATATAAAGATGGCCTCCAGAAGACTTTGTCAACGGCCCCACCACATCTAAGCCCCATGCATCAAATGGCCACAAAGAAACTGTTGGATGTAATGGTTCGGGAGGTTGATGAATGAGATTTGCATGAAACTGACATGGCTGACATCTTTGTGCATAGTCTATGCAATCCTTCACCATAAAAGGCCAATAATATCTCATCCTCTTGATTCTGTAATGTAACTTGTGTCCAGATTGATGGGCGCCACATACTCCAGAATGAACTTCCTCCATAGCCCGAAGAGCTTCTTCATCATTTAAGCATCTCAAGAGAATCCCATCAAACGATCTTCTATAGAGTGTGTCTTTATAATTGAAGAATCGTGGTGATCTATGTCTGACATCAACCCTTAGGTGTGGATCATTAGGGAGCTTATCATACTTCAAGTAATCAACGAACGGTTGACGCCAATCTTCTTTTTCAATATCAAACACTTTTATGGCACAATACTCAACTTCTTCACGATCTTCTTTTTCAAAGAAGGGAGGTACTACCCAACTTTTGCAGATCGGCACATGAAAATGTGCTTCAGGCATTGCTATAGTTGATGCTAGCTTTGCCAAAGCATCGGCTTGCTTGTTCTTGCTTTTTGGTAGATGTTCAATTTCTACATCTCCAAGCCAACTTATAAGCCTTTGAGCATAGTTAAAATACGGAAGTAGTTCAGGTTTCCTAATCTCATATAAGCTGAGCAGCTGGTTGATTATTAATAATGAATCTCCATATTCCTTAAGGTGTCGCTGATTTACATCCACTGCCATCTCCAAACCAAGTATAAGAGCTTGATATTCAGCTACATTGTTGGAGTAATTTTCAGTTAGACTGAACGAATATGGCAGAACTCCTCCATCTGAGGTCACAAATACTACTCTGGCACCGGCTCCTTCTCTATGAGCAGCTCCATCGAAATACATCTTCCAAGGAGGACTAATTTCAATAGCCAATATATCTTCATCGGGGAGATCATCAGACAACTCCCATTCGGCAGGCATGGGATGACCAGCAAAGAAATCTACCAACACTTGCACTTTCACCACTTTTTGAGGGACATAGATAATTTTAAACTGCTGCAATTGAAGATACCACCTTACGAGCCTATCAGAGAGTACTAGCTTTGACATGACAAACTTTAATAGGTTGGCCTTTGAGACCAAGTAAACAATATGAGCTTGAAAATAGTGTCTTAATTTTTGAATTGCAAAGATGAGAGCACAACAGATCTTTTCAATTGGTGAGTACTTTATCTCATTTGGGGTCATTGTCCTTCTCAGATAGTATAACACACACTCATTTTTTTCATCATTATTTTGTGTAAGTAGAGCTCCAACTGATCGTTCTTGAGCAGATATGTAGAGGATTAATGGACGTTCGGCTATCGAAGCAACCAATACTGGAGGCTTCATCAAGTATGCTTTAATGCTATTAAAGGCATTAGTGCAAGCTTCATCCCATTCAAACGGGCCGCCTTTCTTCATAAGATGGCTGAATGGTTGGCATCGACCGACCAAGTTTGATATGAATCTTCTTAAGTACGCCAGCTTACCTTGCAAACTCTTGAGCTCATGTATATTTCGGGACACCTGCATCTTCATGATTGCATTAATCTTTGCTTTGTCAATCTCAATGCTACGATGTCGGACAATGAATCCAATAAATTTTCCAGAAGAGACTCCGAATGCGCACTTAAGTGGGTTCATCTTGAGTTGAAATTTTCTAGGATGCTCAAATATTTGTCTTAAATCTTGGAGATGGACATTTTTCTTCTTTGATTTCACTACGATGTCATCAACATAACATTCGACATTCTTATGGAGCATGTCATCAAATATTTTTTGCATGGCTCGTTGGTAAGTAGCGCCAGCATTCCTCAAGCCGAATGGCATAACATTATAGCAAAATATTCCTTTTGGAGTGCGGAAGGCTGTTTTCTCTTAGTCTTCTGGAGCAAGACTAATTTGATTATAGCCGGATGACCCATCCATGAATGAAAGAACTTCATGGCCAGTTATTGCATCAATTATGAGCTCAGTAATTGGCAGTGAAAAATCATCTTTTGGGCATGCCAAGTTCAAGTCGCGAAAGTCAACACACTCTAAGTTGCCCATTTGTCTTCCTTACTGGTACAGTGTTAGAGAGTCTAGTAGGATACTTAACTTCTCGTATCTTTCCCGTCTTAAGGAGCTTATTAACCTCAGCTTCAATCAATGGAATCAGCTCTGGTCGAAATCGATGCTGCATCTGCTTAACTGGTTTGGCTCCTTCATTTACTGCTAAATGATGAACTGCCACTTTTGGATCTAATTCGGGCATCTTCTTGAATGACCATGCGAACACATCTCTAAACTCTTGAAGAAGCTTAATATAAGCTTTTTCTTCATCAGATGTCAACAAAGCACTTATATAGCTTGGACGTGGGTCATTAGCATCACCCAAATTAATCTCCTTCAATTGGTCAACAGTAGCTTTGACATCCTTTTCAAATTCTGGAGGGGCATCATCAACATCTTCCTCTTCAGTTGAGGTCTCTTCTCGTATAGTGACATGATTTACCGTGGCAACTTTCTCCAGGAATTCTTGCCTTTGAAAATGCGGATTGGACCTAACTTGCTTATTTTCTCCTACTTTAACGATGCTCTCCACTACATAGACATCTCTCCTCATTTCAATGATCTTGCTTCGTAGATCTCTTTCTACATTGTGTAGATCTGTTTGCATAATAATGGAATGGGAAACATCTGATGAGCCTCAACTTTCATGACCATCTTCTTCACTTTGAGTGAAGATTACTGTTCGCTTCTTAGCTTTCAACATTGTGTCACATGATATTGTCAGGAAATGTCGTCTTTTCATGTGAGATGGGATCCGACTATGTATCTTTGGAAAATTTGAGAAGTTGATAGTCTTTTTAACTCCCGCTGGTCTGAGTCTTTCGAAGACTGAGATTCTTTCTGTCTTTATATCTTTCTCATAAGACTCTTCTTCTTTAGAAAGAATTTCATCTTCAGTGATGTAGTTCGTGTTTGCCCTTTTGATCGCAATGCAAACAGGCTTTTGTGGAATATATCCTAGACCTGTTCTAGTATATTTGAAAGTGCGACCATTACTTTTGAACGTCTCTTGAGTGGTATTGAATCCACTAGGAATCTCATGAGACGGCTCTTTTATCATAGCTCTTTCTTGCGGATTGTATCCAGCTTTGATGAGAAGTTTGTAAGCTTGTGGGCTATATGATTTTGAAACTGCCGCCTCAAATACTTCTCCATGTTCAGTTTTAGCCCCTTGAACCGGACGAATGAACCCTTTGAGTGGAGGAGGAGAGGGTTTCTCCGTGTCAACCTTAGTCAGAGGTAGTGTCAATCCTTCTACAGTTTTGATCAACTGTTTGCTTTCATTAGATTGTGTGGATGAAACATCATCTTCATTCTCTTTTTCTTGTTTATCATCACTTTTCTCTTGCGGTGAACTTGCTTCTTGCTTGACGGCCTTGCTACTTTTTAGAAAATATCTGGCATCTGCAAAATATGACTCGGCTTCTATAAATGATTTTTCATCGCCAAGCACCTTTTTTATGTTTCCCCCATCGCAGTATTTGAAGCATTGATGTAGCGTAGAAGGAATTACTCTATTTTCATGCAACCATGGGTACCCCAAGAGCATGTTATATGATGTTTTAGCATCAATGACATGAAACAAAACTGTTGAGACCATCTCATCTATCATTAAGTCCAAGACTGTCATACCAAGTGTTCTCTGTCCTTCTTGATTGAACCCATGAATCGTCAATCGACTACTGCCCAGGTCATTGGTTGGAATCCCCAACTTCTTTAATGTCATTAGAGGCAAGATATTGACCGCTGAACCTCCATCAATCAATATTTGATTCACCCTCTGCTCTTGAGTACAACCAGTTATGAACAAAGGTCGGTTGCGAGATTGTGAACCGAGCAGTAAGTCTTCCTCTGTGAAGGTAATCTTCATAACATGGGTCTTGCTTCCAACTCCAGGCTCAACCTTAAATAGTTGAGCTTCACTTGCCATGTGACATGAAGAATCATTTTCATCATCTGCAGAAGTAGAGTTTGCAGTTGCATCTTCCTCTAGAAAGAACTTTCCTTACTCAACCAATCGCATAACTTTGTCTTTAAAGACAAAACAATCTTTGATAGAATGACCCACCAGTCTATGATACTTGTAGTATTTTGGATTGTCAGTTTGTCCCGCTTCTTCTGGTCACTTTATTTCAGGAAGCTCGATAAATTTATCTTTGAACAGATCATCAAATATGCCTGGGACATCCTGAATCAAGGAATGGGTACTTCATTTCTTGCATCTCTTTCAAGGTCAATCTTCTTTGACCCCTTTCTTGGGAATCATTCTTTATTTTATCATCTTTTTTATTCTCATTCCTTCGAAATTTGACAGTTAATGCATTTGTCGCCATGGACTCCTTTTCGAAAGATTTGTTGTAGGGTTTGCCCCCTTTCCTGGTCTCTTGCTTTTCTTTATACTTGTAGGATCCAGGAATCGGTGGCTCTACAACTCCACTTATTCCCATACTTAGTTCCATGTCATGAGATCTTGTGGCCAAGTCTTCAAAGGTTTTTGGTTTAATCCCTTGAAGTATGTAACGAAGGTTCCACTGCATCCCCTGAGTGCACATCTCAATGCCAGAAACTTCAGACAGTCGATCTTTATAATTTAAGCTCAGATTTCTCCATCGATTAATGTACTCAATTACTGGCTCTTCTTTTAATTGACGGGTGTTAGTCAACTCCATCATGCTAACCGTTCTCCTAGTACTGTAGAAACGATTAAGAAATTGATATTCCATTTTATCCCAACTGTCTATAGAATCAGCTTCCAAGTTGGTGTACCATTCAAAAGCATTTTCCTTTAGAGAACAAACGAATTGTCTCACCATATGATCTCCGTAAGTTCCGACATCATTGCACGTTTCAATAAAATATGCTATATGTTGCCTTGGATTACCTTTTCCATCAAACTGTTGGAACTTGGGGGGATTGATAGTTCGGTGGCATTTTCAAGTTATCAACCCTCCTAGTAAAAGGCTTAGCATAAGTGAATGAAGGCTTGGAGCTCTCTTCAAATTGGTCCTCCATCGTCCCAAGTATAATGTTTTTAGCTGGCTTATAGAAACTATTCCATCATGGAAAATGTTCAGTTCTTCGTCGATCCTCTTTTTCCCGTCGATTTGATTGGCGCTATTTTCACCTAGATTTTAGTGTCTTTTGGTATATCTTTTCGTATGATTTTATCCTTATTTTATGTGTTATTTGGTTGTATTTTGTGTTTTTATTGAAATGCTAGACATGATAAGGAAGATATAGGAAAAAGCGGATCTAAATTCGGAGTTGAAACGAAGGAGAACGAGCCGAAACAAAATTTAAAAAACAGGGGCATGCACCAACACGGGCCGTGTACGGAACACGGCCCTGTAAGAAGTGGCCGTGTGCCGACATCAGAAGATCCAACACGACCACCCTATGCCCGTGTTACAACACACGAGCCGTGTTGCAGTACACGAGCCGTGTTGCGTAACACGACCCTGTAAGGAGAGGCCGTGCGGCAGCATCAGAAGACACAACACGGCCACCTTGTGGCCGTGTTGCAAAGCACGACTCGTGCCGTGTAAAATCCTGCTGAAATTTTCAGATCCTTCTAGAAGCCTCCATAGGGGTATAAATGCCCCTTTATTCAACAATTGAGAAAGATCCGAAATCCCTTCCTCTACACACACATCACACACCATTTCTTCCATTTTCCACCATCATCTTCATCCATCTTCATCCATTCTTCATCCCTTCCATTTGGGTGTTGAAGATTTCAAGAAATCAAGAGCTAGAGTTGGAGATCCATGAGTATTGAAGATTCTCTACAAGAAATTGCTAGGGAAGATTCACATCTCTTTTGATTTTCTTTTGGATCTAAGACTATGGGTATTTGTAATGAATCATTTATGTGTTTTGTTACCTTTATCATGTTAGGCTAATCCCTCTAGTGGGATTAGGAACATGAAGAGCATGTTAGATTTGTATTATCATGTGGATTAAATTGGTTTTAGATTTAATTGATGTTGATTTCTATTCATGGAGTTTAATTGCCTTGATGTTGTGATGGCATGGTTTGTTATTCATAATTGATTATTGGTTTAATGGATTGTTGATCAATGAATTGATTTATGGTAATTAAATGCTATCATGATGCTCATGTATGTATTGCTTGGAGTGAGACGGAAACGACCCTCTATAGTATTAGGAAGGTATGAATAGACATTGAGTTTGGGTTTGACCGAAAGGATATTTGAATTCAATAAGGGAACCAATCCATTCGTTTGCCTTAATACACAAAAAGGGAGAGTTTAATCTAACTAGTACATAGATGGAAGGGGTTAATGTTGGGCTTTGATCTTAAGTGCTTTTGGGAGTCTAAAATGGATCAACAACCTTTGTAACCCGAAAGGAAGCTTAGGATACAATCGTGATCACCCTTAGTCTACATCAATTGAGTTGAATTCCTTTTGCATGATAATATGAATCGAGTGTGCTTGGATGTTTCTAATCCCATGTTTTTCCATACTTGAACTTTAGCATCCATTTTCTTTACTTGTCATTTCTCCTTTTCGCTCTTTTATTTACTTGTTACTTGCTTTAGTTGTTAATCATCTAAAAACCCCCGATCATCTTTACAAAAACAACATGAACATGAGCTCACGTATTTTGCTAGTCCGAACATAACTCCTTTGTGGATTGATAATTTTTCTTGGGATATACTACTACAACGATCGAGTATTCTTGCTCGTGAGTGCTACAAAATTAGGCAAACAAGAAAATGGCGCCGTTGCCAAAGGGGAGTTTGACGGACTAGTCGAGTACTGTGTTATTGTTTAGTGGTTCTTGATAAGGATTTTTTTATTTTATTTTGTTTACTATTGTTGTTTGTGGTCTCACTCTTTGAATTTTCGTAGGTGTTTTATGATCACAAGATTAAAGGGAAATCAATCGATCATTCCTTTGAATTTGGAGATAGAAAAGACCGCGCGACAAAGGAAGCGAGAGAGACGAAGAGCTAAAAAAGGAACAAATATGGAGAATCAACGTGGAGAGAATGCTAATTATAACCCACCCCAAGATCCTTTACAAGATCAAAAGGGTACAAGAAGGAGTGCAAGAGAATCAAGCGGAGATGTTTAGGAATTTTATTGCTCAAAATCAAGAATATATGCAATTGCTTGCCAATCAAGAAGCTCAAAGGATACTCCAACAACAAGAGGCACAACCACATGTTCGTAGAAATGTCCAAGAGATGGTTAATATGTTCAATAACCAAGCTATGC
The DNA here is from genome assembly GCA_023678885.1 of Pogostemon cablin. NCBI lineage: Eukaryota > Viridiplantae > Streptophyta > Magnoliopsida > Lamiales > Lamiaceae > Pogostemon > Pogostemon cablin. The sequence goes on along the minus strand of CM043001.1, from coordinate 24,319,015 downwards.
AAGGAAATGTGCAAATACCTCAAGAGAGGCCAAGGCCTAGAGCAATTCGGGATTACTTCCAACCGAGAGCCGTGCACAATATGGTTCCTCCGGTTCAAGCCAATGATTATGAAATTAAGACCGGATTGATTAACATGGTCAAAGCAAATCAGTTTGGGGGAGGTCCTCTTGAAGACCCGAACACTTATCTATCTACTTTCTTGGAGGTTGCAAATACCGTCATGATGAAGGGAGTGTCGGAGGATGCTATTCGAATGAGGTTGTTCTCTTTTTCTTTAAGAGACAAGGCTAAAGCATGGTACAATATAATTCCTTTGGGAAGTTGTAATACATGGGAAGATCTTGAGCAAAGGTTCCTAAACAAGTACTTTCCTCCTTCAAAGACTCTCCAATTGAAAAGCCTTATCACTCAATTTAGGCAACTCCAGGATGAAAATTTTTATGAAGCATGGGAACGTTACAAAGAGATGCTCCGAAAGTGTCCTCAACATGATTTTCATGAGAATCAACAAGTGGCTTTCTTTTATCAAGGGTTGAATCAACAAAATCGGATGCATGTAGATGCCTCATCCGGATGGTCTATATTTGGAGTGGATGCTATGAAAGCAATGGAAAATTTTGAAGATATTGCAATGAATGCTTATCAATGGCCTTCCGAGCGAGTAATGGGAAGTTGTGCATTTGGAACGATAGCTCAAGTGGAAAGTGTGCATAAAGTGAAGAGCGATGTGTTTCAAAGCCAAGGCATGCAAGAATTTAATGAAAGCATCAATGCTTTAACTAAGCAATTGAATTTGATCACTCAAGAAGTGAGTCAAGGGGAAAGTACGAGTACTACCTTGAACGAGAAGAGTAATGTGATGCAAAGTGTAGAGGATGTTGCTTATTTGGATAGGAGAAATTACCAAGGGAATTTACAACATCAAGGGAATTTTCAAGGTAATTATCCTTCTAATCAAGGAAATTTTCATGGAGGTTATCAAAGTCCGAGGAAGCATGAAAATCTTTCCTACTCTAATCCTCAAGCCGCAGTTGTATTTCCTCCGGGATTCGATCCAAGTGCCAAGCCATTGAATGGAGAAGGTAAGTCATCATTGGAAGATACATTGCTAGCATTCATGAAAGATACAAGGGCTTATATGGAAAAGAGAGAGGCTAAGCTTGAAGCTAGAATGGAGGAAAATGAGAAGAAATCCGATGATAGGATGAGAGCATTTGAGTATCAAATGGGGCAAATTGCTTCTTCCGTGGGATCACAACACCAACAAGGAAAATTCTCATCTACCACGAAAATAAATCCAAAAGAGCATTGCATGTGCATAAAGGTGAAAGAGGATAGCTTGGTTGAAGAAGAATTGGTGGATTGCACGGTGGATGAAGAAAAAGAAGAAGCAAAGAGAATAGAAATTGAGTTAGAAGAAAAGAGGAAGAAATGGAAAGAAGAGCACGTACCTAAATGGAAAAAGGCTAAGGAGAAAAGGGAAAAAGAAGAGGAATATGAACGTGATTATTGGGGAATTCCTATTACTCCTTATCCAATACCGTATCCTCAAAGATTTGTTAAAAATGAAAAGATGGAGGAATTTCAAAAGTTTGTTGAAACTTTGAAGAAGAAATATGAGGAGAGAAAGAAAACGAAGCTAGTTGAAATAAATGAACCATTGCATGAAGAGCCTTCTATGAAAGTTGGTGATCCGGGGAAGTTTGTTATCCCTTGTGAAGTTGAAGGAAAGAAGGTGTTGAATGCATTGTGTGACTTGGGAGCTAGTGTGAATATTATGCCTCATTCTCTCTTTGAAGAATTGGATATTGGAGAGCTCAAGCCTTCCACTACATGCCTTCAAGTGGCGGATGGATCAACTATTAAGCCCTTAGGGGTGGTGGAGGATGTAGTGGTTGAAGTGAAAAAGTTGACTTTTCCGGTGGATTTTGTTGTCTTGGAGATGAAGGTTGATCCTCAAACACCTATGATCTTGGGAAGACCATTCTTAGCCACGGGAAAAGCTCATATTGATGTGGAAAGAGGAGAACTTTCTTTGAGTTCAAATACGGAGAGTGTTACATTTTCATGTAATAAGGCAAGAAAGAAGGATGATTCTTACCTCAAGTCTCCAATCCTAACTCCGGATGATCTTCATGGATTTGAAAATTCTTACTCTTTTAAATCTTCTAATTCTCTTTTCCATGTTATATTGACGATTTTAATCTTAACTTGTCTTTGCTTGATATTTATAGGAACGAGGACTCGGACATCGAATGGAAGATTGATAAGGGAGAAATTCAACTGCCTTATGGAGACGAAGCATTGCTATCCAAAATTCTTCCGGATGATTTGATAATTATAAGCAAGAATGGAGAAATCATGTTGATGGAAAAGAAAAGAGCCAAGAAATTTCTCAAAGTGAAGATGAGGCCCGATGGGGTCTTGGATTTCTCCGACTGTTAAGAGCTTACATTCGTCTAGCTTGAAGACGTTAAACTTAGCGCTCGATGGGAGGCACCCCATCACTATCTTTATTGCTTTATTTTAGTGCTTTCAATAATGGTTGTGGTTTTGTTGTTTTGTATTTTGGACTTGTAGGTTGATTGTGCTCATGGAGAAAAATGCTCATTGAAGAAAAGAGAAATGCTTCATGGATTCAAGTTGACATGTTCCACCACTTGTTGCAAACTTAATTCGTGACTCTTGTCTCGAGTTAAGTTTGGGGGGTGCTAGTGCGTGGTAGACATAGCTTGAGTCGTGTGGATGCGGTTACTTCTCAACAAGAAGATCATCAATGGAAACTACAAGGGTAAGTCTCATCACTTTTTGCAAACTTAAATCCCAACTCTTGTTTCGATTTAAGTTTGGGGGGAGAGTGTGTGGTGTGACTCGCCACTTGAGTATGATTCTTGTAAAATTGGGTCAATTTTAAAATTTTTCTCATAACTTTGGGTTTGATTTTGGTATGATTGGTGGTGTTGAAGTGCATGATAGTCCATATTTATAATGAAATTGTTGAACTAATGGTGTTTGTTGAGTGTTTGAGCATGAATGAGAGGTATTGGAAGCATGATGGAGCTTGAAGCTAATGCTTTCCTTACCAAATGCCTATCGAGGGAGTACTCTACACCTTATCATTTTACTACTTGAAATGACTTGAGATTGATTTGGATTGTTGTGACTAGCATGATACTTCATTTGTTATGTTTGTGGGAGGTTTACTTTCGTAACTTAGGATTTCCTTTTCAATAAAGGTTGGGATGAATGTGTGCTTAATTTTCTTATGGATGATGGTATTTTGTATTTTTGCATGTTTTGTATTTTTGTTGTGTCTTGTTTGTTGAGTCCTTATTGTAGGCAATTGGATCTTATGGTGAACACGATTCGAAAAGAAAACAAGAAATTATACAGCGGAAGCATAAATCAATACCTGTCTTCTGGATTGGAGTAGAGGATGAATATTTGAGAAGAACTACCTCTTGTTCTTCTACTGTATTACCCTAGTCAATCCTACTGTTGTGTGGTCAACAGTCTGTAGGATCACTCAATCTGCTCCTAACCACTTTTTAGACAAAAGAACGGCGTTCTCAATTCTTAGGGCATCCAGGAGCTGAGCAGACTATTATAAAGGGCTACAGTAGGGACCAGGAGGAGAAATTGGGCTGGGCCTCAATCAGATTTAATTAACCAAGCTTAGCCCAAAGCTTTTAACTAAATCCAATAATAATAATATAGTCCACTAAAATATTATTACTGCACTACCCATCCAATCCCAAATTATGTTCTGGGCTCCTTCTTATTATGAGCCCAATAATCTCCCCATGTTTAAGATATTCAATGCCCATTAATTAATTAAGTTACTGACAACTCAAATTAATTAATATCTCATCCGAGAGTAGTACCACTCAACCTTTTTATCATGCCGGAAATTAATCCACTTGCAAGATTTACATGATAAACCTTATGAGCTCCTCAAGGGGACATCATCAACCCAAATCGGACATGGATTCCTTCTACAATCAACAGCACACCATAGAGACAACACTACTTCCCAACTCACCGAGTTTGTTGATTTAATTCATTTAAATCTCACCCATTGATGAATCAAAGAAATACATACTGCCCTACGTGTCGAAGTTATTGTATAGGGATTAAGAGCATGGACATCCATAATAACAGAGATCAAGTTCTTCTATATAGACAGTACAAGTCGAACGATCTCAAGCGGTCCTACTCAATACACGCTAAGTGCACTAATGTGATTCTATAGTCAAGACAAACTAATTCCAAATCACACTACAACCATACCGATAGATAGTCCCCGTCTATCTCGGTTGTGAGCATCTGTTTATACTTTATAAGAAAACCGATAATATGATCTTTCGCGTGTTGTCGCACAACATATTATCTACAGTATAAAGTAAATGGACTTTTGCACAAACATATAAATAAACAATTTATAAAATGCAAAAACGTTTGATCATATGATTCTCATTTCAAATAAAATTGTTATTACATTGTTCAATACAAAAGCGAGGCTTTTAGTATACAAATCTAACAATCTCCCACTTATACTAAAAGACTACGCTGCCATATCTGCTGACACGCATCTAATCCTCATTCCTTCTACATGCCCATCGAACGCTTTCGCTGGAAGGCTCTTAGTAAAAGGATCAGCAAGGTTATCCTCAGATGCAATCTTAGCGACAACGACTTCCCCTCTTTTAACGATGTCTCGTATCAGGTGGTACTTGCGCTCAATGTGTTTACTCGCCTTATGGGCTCGTGGTTCCTTCGAGTTTGCTACTGCACCACTATTATCACAATAAATTGTGATCGTTTTGGGCAAACCAGGAATCACATCCAAGTCCATTAAGAAGTTCCTGAGCCATACTGCTTCTTTAGCTGCCTCAGAGGCTGCTACATATTCAGCTTCCATGGTGGAGTCCGCAACGCATTTCTGCTTTACACTCCTCCATATTATGGCTCCTCCTCCAAGAGTATACACATAACCCGAGGTGGATTTACTAGCATCCCTATCTGACTGGAAATCCGAATCAGTATAACCCAAAGTAACAAAGTATCTACCCGGTAAACCAACACATAATTCTTAGTCCTTTTCAGGTACTTTAAAATGTGCTTTACCGCAGTCCAATGCCCTTGTCCTGGATTACTTTGATACCTACTGACCATGCCCACGGCATAACAGATATCCGGTCTCGTACATAGCATAGCATACATGAGGCTTCCCACTGCCGAAGCATAAGGGACCAGCTTCATTGCCTCTATTTCATGTTGTGTCTTAGGAGACATTTCCTTAGACAGAGGTATTCCATGTCTGAAAGGTAGAAAACCTTTCTTGGAATCTTGCATGCTAAAACGAGCCAGGATTGTATCAATGTATGAAGCTTGGGATAAGCACAACATTCTTTTCTTGCGATCCCTTATTAATTTGATCCCAAGAATGTGTCCGGCTTCTCCTAAGTCCTTCATTTCAAACTGCTTGGACAGCCATACCCTTACGCCCGATAATACCTTTACATTGTTTCCAATGAGCAGAATATCATCCACGTAGAGTACAAGAAATACCACTACGTTTCCGTCACACTTCTTGTACACACATGATTCATCCGGACATTGAATAAATCCATATGACTGAATTACATCATCAAAACGGATGTTCCATGATCTAGAAGCTTGTTTCAATCCATAAATGGACTTTTTAAGCTTGCAGACAAGATGCTCTTCGCCCTTTGCAATGAATCCTTCTGGTTGCTTCATATAGATGTTTTCCTCAAGACTTCCATTAAGGAAAGCTGTCTTGACATCCATTTGCCATACCTCATAATCCATATGAGCAGCAATAGACAAAAGAATCCGGATTGACTTAAGCATGGCCACAGGGGAGAAGGTTTCCTCATAATCGATTCCTTCTTTCTGAGTATATCCTTTAGCCACAAGCCTTGCTTTAAAGGTTTCCACCTTACCGTCAGATCCTCTTTTTCTTTTATAGATCCACTTGCATCCAATAGCTTTTACACCATTGGGTGGATCTACAAGCGCCCAGACTTGATTAGAATACATGGATTCTATTTCAGATTTCATTGCATTTTGCCATAATTGAGCATCTTTATCTTGCAGTGCCTCGTTGTAATTCCATGGGTCAATTTCATGTTCACCAGGGACCAAGTCAGAAGACTCTCCCAATCCCATGAATCTATCCGGTTGTTTCACAACCCTCCCACTACGACGAGGCTCTGCAGTCAATTGTGTATCAGGTGTGACACGCGGTGCAGTGTCTTGTGGTATATCTTCTTGTACAGTTGGTATTATGTTTGGTGTTTCCCCTCTTACTTCTTCTAGAACAATTTTACTCATGGGTTTGTGATTCATTATATAATCTTCTTCCAAAAATCTAGCATTCGTGCTAACGATCACCTTTTGGTCCTTTGGATTATAGAATAAACCACCCTTCGTTCCTTTTGGATATCCTACAAACAGACAAACTTCCGTACGTGACTCTAACTTATCAGTATCCGTCTTAAACACATGTGCCGGAGCACCCCAAATCCGAAAGTGTTTCAAACTAGGCTTTCGCCCAGTCCACAATTCAATGGGTGTGGAAGCTACTGATTTAGAGGGTACTAAGTTTAGAATGTAAGCCGCTGTTTCTAAGGCATATCCCCAAAACGAATTTGGTAGTTCCGAATAACTCATCATTGATCTTACCATTTCCATAAGAGTCCTATTCCTTCTTTCCGCTACACCATTCTGCTGGGGTGTGGCTGGTGCAGACAATTGGGATTCAATCCCATTTTCCGATAAATAATTCCTAAACTCTCCCAAGAGGTATTCGCTACCACGATCAGATCGTAGTGTCTTGATATATTTTCCAAGATGCTTTTCCACATCAGCCTTGTACTCTTTGAATTTATCAAAGCACTCAGACTTGCGGCGCATCAAATAAATATATCCATATCTCGAATAATCGTCAATGAAAGTGACGAAATATTCAAAACCCCCTCTTGCCTGGACAGACATAGGACCACATAAATCGGAATGAACCAATTCCAACAAATCCTTGGCTCTATACCCCTTTGCCTTGAAAGGCCTTTTGGTCATTTTTCCTTCCAAGCAGGATTCGCAAGTTGGATAATTTTCCACTACTAATGAACTCAGAGGTCCATCAGCTATCAACCTTTGAATCCTACTTAAGTTAATATGACCAAGTCTTAGATGCCAAAGATATGTTTGGTTCATTTTTGAAGGTTCTTTTCTCTTATTAGTAGATGTATCATTCGTTTCAATTTGTTGCACCGTGGGAGAAATTGGATTAAGAGTGTACAAATTATCTATCAATGCACCATTACAGATAACAATTCTATTTTTCCTTATAACAACCTTGTCATTAAAAGAAACAGAATATCCATCCATAAACAATTTAGAAACTGAAATTAAATTCTTTCTAAAATGAGGTACATAAAGACAATTCCTCAAAACAAGAGTTTTATTCTTATTGAAAAATAAATGCACGTCTCCCACTGCGACAGCTGCTACCCTTGTAGCATTCCCCATGAGTATGGTAATCTCCCCATCACTAAGCTGCCGAGTTTGGTGGAACCCCTGCATAGAATTGCAGACATGATCAGTGGCTCCCGTATCTACACACCAAGTGTCAGCAGATACAGCCGCTAAACACGATTCAACAACTAGTATGTAAGACTTACCATTCCTGTTCCCCTTCAGAAGAGGGCAGTCAACCTTGTAGTGTCCCGGCTGCTTACATTTGAAGCACTTGCCTCTAGGTTTCTTGACCGCACCCGTCTTTGCCTTCACTTGGTTCACCGGTGCTGGATTCCCTTGCTTCTTCTTCTTCCTACCGCCTTTCGGCCTAGGATGAGAAGCATGTTCAGCAACATGAACCTGAGGTGGTCTACGAAACAGTTCTTCCGCCGCCACGAGTTCTGTCATCAGTTCCGCCAACGAGTACAAATGTTTGTTCATATCATAGTTCAGGCGAAACTGCTCAAAACTCCTAGGCAAGCTTTGGAGTATAATATCAACCTGGGTTTCCCCATCGATTTCTGCTCCAAGAACTTCCAACTCATTGAGTTGGCCCATCATCCTAAGGACATGCTCCCTTACGGAAGTGCCCTCAGCCATTTTGGTGTTCATCAAGACCGACATGCCCTTCGACCTAGCAGGACGACTCTGATGACCGAAGAGTTCCCTAAGATTAAGCATCATATCATAGGCGGTGTCCATAGCTTGATGCTGAGTGTGAAGCACATTTGACATTGAAGCCAAAATATAGCACTTAGCCATCTTATCAGCTTTGACCCACCTATTATAAGCATTTCTTTGCTCTTCGGTAGAGGCATCAGTAGGTGCCGGAGGGCATTCCTCAGAAAGTACAAAGATGTAATCTTCAGCAGTTAAAACAATATCCATGTTACGCTTCCAGTCGACATAATTAGTGCCAGTAAGTTTGTGTTCTTTAAGTATGACAGAAAGTGAGTTCAAAGCCATTTGAAAAACCTGAGAATCATAAATAATAAACAGATCAAACACTTCGAATTTACCAATTTATATTGAATCCCTCAAAACAATATAAAACAAAATTCACCAACATCTCAAGCACCGTGGATTTGCATGCCACGTTAGTGTGGACGTATACAAACCCGAACATTTACAAGAGAAGGTTTTACCCATTAATTTCATTTATCAACCTAACTTTATGATAAAATAATTAATAGTCGATTTCTTTTTAGCCATGCAAATATCAGCAGTGACTCCGTTGGGGAGGATACTGATTATTCACATCTAAGTGTGTACCATTATTTGATCCCAAGTCCATTGCACAAGCTTGTGTGCCTTACAGTTGGAGAAGTACACACGCGCTTGGGTAACTTCCTACGATCATCATAAAGAAGTTTGTACTAGTGATCCGTGAATAAAACCCATCCGTTGTGGAGGAAGGCCTGTTGCCAACACGCAGGTTTACTCACATCACTTACAAACCAATAATGGAGGCCATGGGAATTTATTTACCAATCCCCTCTCCCACTTAGTTATTTAATACCGAGGGTTTTTGTCATGCATATAATATTAACAAATAAAATATACAATAAAGCATGCTTTAAATCCAAGTAATTTAAAATTAAATAAATCACATAAAACATGCTTTACACATATATAACAATTAATCGTCATGTTAAACAATTAAATCAATTATATAATTCAATTAATTGCAAAATAAAGTTGGATAAAAAATTGGGCCTACCTATTCCAAATAAAATTAGCAATTAATGAGCAGCCATAATTATAAAAAAAATTAAAGCCCATTAAGTCAGCCAATTTTATTTCTTTGGAACAAGCCCAATACATCTCAAGGCCCAACACCACAAACAATTAATAAATAAACACATACAGGCCCAGCTGCTCTAAATAATTAATAACAACCCAGTAAGCCCATTACATAAAAAAACAGGCCCAACATCAATTAATTAAAAAAAACAAGCCCAGCCCATTCTAGAGAAACCCTAGCCCACGTCCAGCCGCCACTGCCGTCAGCCTCTAGAAAGCCACCGGCGCCACCAGCTGCCGCCGCCGCCGGCGGTGCCGCCAACAGTCCACCGGATATCTGCCGTTAGCCCGTCGCCGACCAGTTTCCAGCCGTGAATCGTCGCCGACAGCGCGACAAACTCCGCCAGCAGGCAATCACCGTTGCCGCCGCAGCCGACGGTCCGTCCACAGCCAACCGCAATAGCGCCAACAACTGCCTCCACCGAGCCGACGCCGTCGTGGTCGATGCCCGCAGCAGTGCAGCCGCCTCCGATCTGAACACCGCCGAGCAGCTCCCAGCTGTTCATCTCCGGCAAATGCCTCTGACAATCCGCCGCCACCCGCAGCTTGCCTTTCCGCCATCGGCTTCACAGCCTCACCGGTCTGCCGTGTGCCACCACCAGCACCGCAAGATCCACAGTCGACGTGCCTCGATTCTTGAGGATCTATCTCGGCCTGTCCCGATCCGCCCAGTCGGAGCTCTCTGTCGCATTCGAAGTCGAAGCTGCTCGACTATCCAGTGCCACCGCGATGGATTTGGTCCGACCGAAGCCACCAACCGACGATTGACTCTCCGGTCAGACACCACGCGCCGCCACGCCAACATCCACGCTCCGTCGCCGGTCCGATTGGGACAGTCTTCCTGTCACCCCACCTTCTTCGATTTTTCCTCTGCCGCCGGTTTGCCTCGAATCGCCGAGAAACCCAGCCGTCGTGCCATTGCCGGCGACTGTCTAATGGCCGTCCGCCTCGGTCGCCGCCGCCAGCCGCCGTCAGAAGCAGTCGCCGCCCCCAGACGTAACGAGAGAGAGAGAGAGGAAAGGGGGGGAAAGGGTGTGGTTCGTGTGTGTGAAAGAGCAGGACTGTCTGTCTCGAAGTGTGTGCCACATAATTAACAATTAATCAATTAATATTACACACCATACAAACAAACATGCCTGTCTATCTTCTCCATGTGAAAAATTCAGATTAAAACAAATAATCAATTAATCACATAATTCTTTACAAATCAGTTTCACCAAGAAACCATCGCTCTGATACCAATTGTAGGCAATTGGATCTTATGGTGAACACGATTCGAAAAGAAAACAAGAAATTATACAGCGGAAGCATAAATCAATACCTGTCTTCTGGATTGGAGTAGAGGATGAATATTTGAGAAGAACTACCTCTTGTTCTTCTACTGTATTACCCTAGTCAATCCTACTGTTGTGTGGTCAACAGTCTGTAGGATCACTCAATCTGCTCCTAACCACTTTTTAGACAAAAGAACGGCGTTCTCAATTCTTAGGGCATCCAGGAGCTGAGCAGACTATTATAAAGGGCTACAGTAGGGACCAGGAGGAGAAATTGGGTTGGGCCTCAATCAGATTTAATTAACCAAGCTTAGCCCAAAGCTTTTAATTAAATCCAATAATAATAATATAGTCCACTAAAATATTATTACTGCACTACCCATCCAATCCCAAATTATGTTCTGGGCTCCTTCTTATTATGAGCCCAATAATCTCCCCATGTTTAAGATATTCAATGCCCATTAATTAATTAAGTTACTGACAACTCAAATTAATTAATATCTCATCCGAGAGTAGTACCACTCAACCTTTTTATCATGCCGGAAATTAATCCACTTGCAAGATTTACATGATAAACCTTATGAGCTCCTCAAGGGGACATCATCAACCTAAATCGGACATGGATTCCTTCTACAATCAACAACACACCATAGAGACAGCACTACTTCCCAACTCACCGAGTTTGTTGATTTAATTCATTTAAATCTCACCCATTGATGAATCAAAGAAATACATACTGCCCTACGTGTCGAAGTTATTGTATAGGGATTAAGAGCATGGACATCCATAATAACAGAGATCAAGTTCTTCTATATAGACAGTACAAGTCGAACGATCTCAAGCGGTCCTACTCAATACACGCTAAGTGCACTAATGTGATTCTATAGTCAAGACAAACTAATTCCAAATCACACTACAACCATACCGATAGATAGTCCCCGTCTATCTCGGTTGTGAGCATCTGTTTATACTTTATAAGGAAACCGATAATATGATCTTCCGCGTGTTGTCGCACAACATATTATCTACAGTATAAAGTAAATGGACTTTTGCACAAACATATAAATAAACAATTTATAAAATGCAAAAACGTTTGATCATATGATTCTCATTTCAAATAAAATTGTTATTACATTGTTCAATACAAAAGCGAGGCTTTTAGTATACAAATCTAACACTTATTTGTATGTTATGTGTATTTTCATTCTTGTCTTGGGATGTTTGGTGGTTTGTTTAGGGATGTCGTGAGTCATTTTTGAACGTGAGTGATGATAGGTTGTGGTGATAAGTGATGACAAATTATGATTAAGAATCTCTACACTTTCAAATTGTGACATGTTTTACTTAACTTGTTCAATTTTGAGATGAATGTGGTGTAATAAATTCATTAAGGTCCGAGCACAAGCTTGTGAGTATTTGAGCCTCAACCATGCACACATGGTATTTTTTCATGAGTGGATCGGTTGTGTTTGATAAGCTAGAACTTGCTCAAGGACTATAGGAAAGAGCCCGATTAGTGGAGATTAGTGAAATGATCTAAGCCCATCCTTGTTATTATAGTCATTGCCATATATGTTCCCTACCATGAACATCATCCTTAGTTTACCATTTTGAGCCTATAAGCCTATTTTTTGTGAATTTAGCACATTACAAGCCTTAACTATCCATTCAAGCTTATATATACCTTTGTGTGGGTGATTGAGGAGATGGTAGCTAAAAAGGATTGATTGATTAACAAAAGAAGAAAAGGGAATGGTAAACAAGCAAGAAAAATGATGAAAATAGCAAAAGTAAGAAATGGACATGCAACCTCAAAGTTAGAAAAGGAGCAAATCAACATCAAAATGCTCAAGTAAACAAAATTCAAAGATAGGAAGCATGCATCAAAAGAAGCTCAATCCAAGAAAAGTTAATGAATAGTGCTTGAGATTGTAAAGATAAGAAAGGAAGAAAGAAAAGTGGAGAAGTTGAGGAAATTGATCATCTCTTTGATTACTTACACTTGTTGAGTCACTATTATCCATATCTTTCCTACCATACCAAAGAGCCTATCATTACATCCTAATTAAAGACCTTTTTGATCATTAATTGAAACTTTGGTGGTTTGTGAATATAGTCCGCGAGCAAGCTTATAGCGAGTCGAGCCAATCGATTAATGAGTGTGATTTATCCTATTTCAAAAGAGTGTTGAGAGACATCGATATCCATTGTGAGGCTTGGACTAAAAGGGACTATATTACACTATTACTCTCTTTTGATTGAACTTGTTAATTTCTCATGTCATGATTTTAATATTGTAGGATGAATTAACATAGTTTGTAGTTATTATTGCTAACGATATGTTATTGCTTATGTTTGTTTAGTCTTTTCCTAGGTGAAAATTTCTCCTCTTGGTTTATCTTTTTCGTTGCTCGGGGACGAGCAACACCTTAAGTTTGGGGGGTTTGATTGGCACTATTTTCACTTAGATTTTAGTGTCTTTTGGTATGTCTTTTCGTATGATTTTATCCGTATTTTATGTGTTATTTGGTTGTGTTTTGTGTTTTTATTGAAATATGTGTGAATGAGCTTAAACTTAAGATTTTTACTTTTTATTGGATGCTAGACATGATAAGGAAGATATAGGAAAAATCGGATCTAAATTCGGAGTTGAAACGAAGGAGAACGAGCCGAAACAAAATGTGAAAAACAGGGGCATGCACCAACACGGGCTGTGTACGGAACACGGCCCTGTAAGAAGTGGTCGTGTGCCGACATCAGAAGATCCAACACGACCACCCTGTGCCCGTGTTACAACACACGACCAGTGTTGCAGTACACGAGCCGTGTTGCATAACACGGCCCTGTAAGGAGAGGCCGTGCGGCAGCATCAGAAGACACAACAAGGCCACCTTGTGGCCGTGTTGCAAAGCACGACTCGTGCCGTGTAAAATCCTACTAAAATTTCCAGATCCTTCTAGAAGCCTTCATAGGGGTATAAATGCCCCTTTATTCAATAATTGAGAAAGATCCGAAATCCCTTCCTCTACACACACATCACACACCATTTCTTCCATTTTCCACCATCATCTTCATCCATCTTCATCCATTCTTCATCCCTTCCATTTGGGTGTTGAAGATTTCAAGAAATCAAGAGCTAGAGTTGGAGATCCATGAGTATTGAAGATTCTCTACAAGAAATTGTTAGGGAAGATTCACATCTCTTTTGATTTTCTTTTGGATCTAAGACTATGGGTATTTGTAATGAATCATTTATGTGTTTTGTTACCTTTATCATGTTAGGCTAATCCCTCTAGTGGGATTAGGAACATGAAGAGCATGTTAGATTTGTATTATCATGTGTATTAAATTGGTTTTTGATTTAATTGATGTTGATTTCTATTCATGGAGTTTAATTGCCTTGATGTTGTGATGACATGGTTTGTTATTCATAATTGATTATTGATTTAATGGATTGTTGATCAATGAATTGATTTATGGTAATTAAATGCTATCATGATTCTCATGTATGTATTGCTTGGAGTGAGATGGAAACGACTCTCTATAGTATTAGGAAGGCATGAATAGACATTGAGTTTGGGTTTGACCGAAAGGATATTTGAATTCAATGAGGGGAACCAATCCATTCGTTGGCTTTAGTACACAAAAAGGGAGAGTTTAATCTAACTAGTACCTAGATGGAAGGGGTTAATGTTGGGCTTTGATCTTAAGTGCTTTTGGGAGTCTAAAATGGATCAACAACCTTTGTAACCCGAAAGGGAGCTTAGGATACAATCGTGATCACCCTTAGTCTACATCAATTGAGTTGAATTCCTTTTGCATGATAATATGAATCGAGTGTGCTTGGATGTTTCTAATCCCATGTTTTTCCATACTTGAACTTTAGCATCCATTTTATTTACTTGTCATTTCTCCTTTTCGCTCTCTTATTTACTTGTTACTTGCTTTAGTTGTTAATCATCTAAAAACCCACGATCATCTTTACAAAAACAACATGAACATGAGCTCACGTATTTTGCTAGTCCGAATATAACTCCTTTGTGGATTGATAATTTTTCTTGGGATATACTACTACAACGATCGAGTATTCTTGCTCGTGAGTGCTACAAAATTAGGCAAACAATTGACGTCTCATGAAGTCTTCTACTTCATTTTCATTATCCTCAACTTGCTTTTCGTTTACATGGCTAGTTTCAGCACCAGCCATTTTCTCCATTAGTTTGAAGATCAAAGTACCTTGTTCTTGGCTTTGTTTGGCGAGTGCAGCAATGGACTCAGTCAAACTTGCTAATTGCTCTTCGACAGACGAAGTGTTTGTTGTCATAGCTAAGGCTATGGATGAATCAGATGATGAACTTTCTTCAGATAGAGGAGTTGAGTCATCAAGGTTGCCCTCCTCATCCTTATCATTATAAGATATTCCTTTGGGGATAACTCCAACAGAAGAATTTGTCTCCGAAGAGGCTTCAGACCGCGCTTTCCTTGACATGCTTCTAGTTGTAACATTAACGTCTTCAACTTGTAATTCTGAAGACTTGAAGACAGAAGCTGACTTGGTGACTCTGAGTGGAGTCATCTTGTTTTGCTTATTTGAAGAGGAGATGAGAGGTAGAAACAGTCCTATCGGGCGTGCCAAAATTTGTAACAATAAATTTTGTATTTATTAAATAATAAACACAAAAGAAATTACAAAGATAATCCAATATGGATTGAACTTGAGAATTTGAGTAAACAGTCTCTAGCTATCCTCTGATTCCTCTCTTGAGTTGACTTCTTGACCTTTTTCAACTTTTCGAGCTGGATCTTCGGATGAAGCTTGTTCGAGCTCGATTTTGGGGAGCTTTAAAGTGTTTTTCCGGAGGCGTCGAGCCTTTGTTTGGATCGAACGTTGACTTGAGATTCTCTGCAAAGAACGTCCTTCAATTTGGTAGAACGTTGTTGACTTTACAGATAATGACTTTGACTTGAAGAACGTCGGATCGGAGAGACTTAGCACCTTGATCTCTGATCGGTTATTGTTCTTGACTTGAATATAATTTGAACTTGACTTGAAGATCTTAAATGCTCTTAACTTGAAGATCTTGACCTTGACTTGAACTTGATCTTGATCTTCACTTGACTTGATCTTGATCTTCGCTTGACTTGATCTTCAGAATTCTTCACTTGACTTGATCGAACTTGATCTTCGCTTAAATCTTCAGAATTCTTCAGGTCTTCAGGATTTTCAGGGTGAATGGAATGGGGACTGAAGGCCCTTATTTATAGGTAGAGAAAATAACAAGTTGAGAGATATTTTCTCCTTTAAAAGATATGCTGGACTTTTCTCCTTTAATTAAGCCCGCCGAATTGGATACAGACCTATTTAATTTAATTAAGCCTGTAGGATTTTGACTTGGGCCTATTTAATTTAATTAGGCCTACTGGACTTGATTTGCTGGGCTTGTTGACTTGAGTCAGGCCCACTTGACTCAAATTGAGCCCATATGACTTGGATTAAGCCCATTTGACTTGGATTTGGGCTCAAATAATTATATTAATTATTAATTATATATTCATTTATTTTAAGATTTAATTTATTTAAATTTCTTAATAAATAAATATTAAATGAGTGAGGCCTGCGTGCGCCCGGGCGCACGGGAACACATTTCGTGCGCCTTTAGAAATTTAGTATTATGGATAAGGGTACATTACTTTGGTCTAAAGGGTATACATTTTAATTAATAAAATGTACACCATTTTGTTCTAAATGGTATACACTTTTCATTAATATATTTTTTTCTTTAGAAAATAAAGGGTACACATTTTTATACTAAAGGGTATACAATTTAACACAAAATTCTAAAGGCGTACGAAGTGTTGTCCATGTGCCCATATACACACAATAATTTTCTTTAGAAAATAAATGGTACAAATCTGTATACTAAAGAGTATACAATTTAACACAAAATTCTAAAGGCGCACGGAATGTGGTCAGTACGCCCGAGTGCACAGAAGTTTTTGCCATATTAAATTAATATTTAATATATTTTCTTTTGCATTTATACTCATTAGGCAATAAAATTTAATTGACTACACCTTCCATCCTCAATAATTGGATTCCCAATTTTATAATTCGTGTTTCATTTAGTGTTCTATAACAATATTAAAAAAAAACTACATTCCATAAATGATAATTAAACCATTAGAGAATGTGGCATTAATCTAACTAGGATGGTATGACATAAATAAATACAAAATAAACATGAAGTTGGACCAAAATTAGACAAATTTTGATATAAGAACCAAATTTGAACAAAGAGCATAAAAACCAGATTTGGATCAAAGAAACAAAATCGGAAAAAAAAAATTGTGAATTGCAAAAAAAGACTCAAATTGAAATCAATTAGTCATATTAAAAGGACAATTTTTTTCATTTTCAGATTTTCTCCCTAGAAAACTGTAGGAAAGATTTATTCATTGTAACCAAACTAAGGTTTACCCTAGTCAAATCAATCTGAAAATATGAACTTATAAAAATTATTATTAAAGTTAGTTCAATAAAAAATTAATGATTAAATTAGTTTAAATATACTAACATACACACTGCACAAACCATTATGGCATTATTATATATAAACACTTGATCAAGAATACAAATCAGAAATATATGCATACATTACATTACATTACATAGCATATAATAATTCATCACATCAAAATTACAAACAACAATAAATAAAAATGCAGTAGTATTAATCAGTAGGTTTAGAGAGTGTGACAAATAAATAGCTAAAAGGATGGAACGACGCCGTATGAAGTGTCCGGCATTAGAGATGGATCAGAGAAGAGATGATCAACTTGAAGCTGCACCTGCACATCTCTTCTCTTGGCGAACCGGCCTTTGATCCTTGGCCGCGTCTCTGCGTACGCCTTCCGGGAGGCGTACCTAATCGTCTTCTCGAACTTTCTGTTCTTTTTCTTCTCCCTGTACCTCAGGACTCTGGCCTCCCTGTCCATGGTGGAGAGCTGAGGTGGGAGCTGGATTAATGGAGGGCTGGAGAAGAGATCAATGGTGCCTTTTGGGGTTCTTGTGTGGGAAATCATGGACACCTCACTTGTTGATTCTGGGACTACTCCTACTTCCATTGATACCTGATCATGCAAGTAATAGTGTTAGAGTGTTTTGATTAAGTATTAAACGATTCAACTTTCTATCAGCTTAAGATTTTAGATGAGGTGAATCGTTTAATACTCGTGTTAGAGTGTCTTAATTAAGTATTAAACTATTCAATCCTCTATCAGCTTAAACTTTTAAATGAGACGGTCATCTAACGAATAGTATTACTCTTTGTTGTACTAAAAAATAGCCCTTCAAGAATAAAACAGTGTGCTACGCTTCCACAATAATTTTTGCAGTTATATATTTACACCTTAACAATGTAACAAAACTTAACTTCCAATATTTAAAGCTTGGTTGATTTATTTTTTTCAAATTTATTGTTTTACTTGTCAAATTTTTTTTCCCAATTTTAATTACTTTATGCCGATATCATCATTTTTTCAAAAAATTAAAGTGTTGAATCCAATAAAAAAATACAGTACTAACTTGGAGTAAAAAGTTTTGACAGAAAATGACTTGAATTCAAAAAGAACAAGTACAAAGTCATTGAAAAAGAAAAGAAAAATACTCTTGACCACTCGCATCTTTTTCAATTAATTATAAGAATAAATAATAACGCAAGCACATGTGTAAATTGAATTCACATAGTAGATCGTGTGATCTCCTTTCAATCTTATATACCTTATATATATATATATTAGTAGGGTGTTTAAAGTAGTCCCTTCCAATCCTATATACGGTATTGATAGGGTGTTTAAATTATGACGGACCACAAAGTTTATAAAAATTTATAATGTAAACCAAATTTAAAAAAAATAATTCAAATAATAATAATGTTTTTAAAATTTACACTGAAGCACAAAATAAAATAGTACTACAATATAAATTATAAGAATAAAAATATCATTAGTGAAAGATTCAATTATAACCTAACAATTAACAATTAAACACTACTCCCAATATAATAGCAAAATATAGCGGATTTCATAAAAAAAATCCAAATAAAGAAAAAAAATTATAACTAAAATAAACTGGGGAAGTGAGAGAATTAAAATATTATTCTTACCGTATTAAACTTTACACTTTTTTATTTTTACCAATATATATATATATATATATATATATATATATATATAAAATTTAGTATTCTCCTCTAAGTAACACATACCTACTTTATACTTTACTTATATAAAATAATTATAGTATCCTCCAAAAATTAATAAAATTAATTAAAAAGTAATTATTTTTAAACTCCATAGATTCAGAGTGAATAGTACGGAAACAGAGAGCATATATTAAGTCCATGCAATTAATGCAGAGATATGAATAAGCTAGGGGCGATTAAGTGGATCACCTGTTACACCTCATGTTACTTACATAGGATGTAATGGGTGACACCATTACACTCCATGTAACATGGGTGTAATAGGGGAATTGAATTGAGATGCGATCAAGGATAAATAAAAGCTCACACTGTGCGACATAGATGCAGGATATCCATATCCACCCTCTAATCCCATCTGGAAACAATGGTTCTTCCCCTTCTGATACTGAATCGGAACTACACTGTCGCCGCCGCCGCCGTAGCTGCTCCGACCAACTCCGTATCCCTCACTGAACTGGTTATTCTCACACGAAGTATACTCCTCCAAGTCCAAATACTCATCCACCTCTCCGCCCACCAACGCCGCCCCCTCCTCGCCGTTCTTCATCGGATTCAGCAGCAGCCACGACGCCGCCTCGTCTTCATCATCATCTCCGTCCTGAGTCAAAAAACCATCTTCCGACGCCCGGAATCCGCCGGTGTTTGAATACAGAGTGCCCGGAATCGGCTGGATTGGGACCCGGTGGTGGCGGCGAGACAGGGGATTGGCAGAGTGCACCTCGGCGTCGCAGGCGGCACAGAGGGAGGCGGAGTCGGCCTTGCAGAGGAACTCCGCCGGAGCCCTCTCGCACGACTCGCAGAGCCAGACGCGGTCGTGGTGGTTGGCGGCGTGGATGCTGGCGTCGCAGGTGGTGCAGAGGTAGGCGAGGTCGGCGCGGCAGTAGACGGCGGAGGCGGCGGTGCAGCAGGTGTCGCAGGTGCGGGCGCCGTCATTGGCGGTGGTGGTGGTTTCGATCTTTAACATTTTGGTATGTGTTAATGTTAATGGGGGATGAGAAACGAGGGGAAGAAATGGTGGCAACTCGAATCCACAGGGAGACACGTGGCGGGAAGTTAGTGGGTCAGAAAGTTGTTTAATATTTTTGTGGCTGTTATGAGTCTTGGTGGGCCCTACTTAAAGGCCCACCGGATTAAGATGTTCCGATGTGGGATGGCTTTTTCGAATCGATCTATTAAGAGGGTGGGGGTGGGTTGGTTGGGGGTGGGGTTGGACTCTGTAGTAGTTTGCATTCATGGAGTGCTCCATCGAGACAGCCATGTGAGAAAATGATCATATGATATTATAATTCATTTTGTAATAATTATGATTTAAAGATAATAATCCCTCAATTATTAAAAGTTAACTAGAATTTCTTAACAAAATTATAGGAATGATTTAATACTTTTTCTATCCTAGAAGATTATTCGTTCTTTTCTCATTGTTTTGTACTCCCTCCGTCCCGTTACAACGTACGTGTTTGTCGTTGATTAAGGAGTATAATATTTTAATGTGTAGTGATGTGAGAGAAATAATATATTAATGTAAAGTGGATAGGTGTATTAGTATAACATGTGGGCCCATAAAGAGAAGTAATTAATAAGTGTGAGTCCTCTTAACCAAAAAGGAAAATGCACACTTTGTATTGAGACGGATTAAAATAGAAAAACACGTACGTTTTAATGGGACGGAGGGAGTATCATATAATTGTTTATATTCTAAAAAAAAAATTATCATATCACCTTAAAAGTACATATTATTAATTTTAAAAATATTATCCATTCTTTCCACACATAACATATTTTATACTTTTATTACCTAAAAATACCACATTATCTCTTAAAGTTGATAAAGTTAGTTAAAAATAATTTTTCTTAATATTCATGGTACAATAAAAGTTAACTATGTTAAGGAATGGAGGGAGTATATTATTACTCCATTCATTCCATAATAAGTGTCTTTTGTCCGTCTCACAATAAATGTCCCAATTCAAAAATTGAAATTTTACATCAATATATAACCTCAAAATACATCTTAATTTCAAATTTGTCACTCTCACCTAAAACACATAATATACTTTATAAAATTAGTAAAAAAAATCGAAATAAAGGGAGTATTTTAGCTAAAATTACGCATAAGGGGAAAAAGAAAAGGGGGAATATTAAGTAAAATTACACGTAAGGGAAAAAGAAAAGGGGTGTATTAACTAAAATTACACATAAGGAAGAAAAAAAATGGTAGAAAAAAAGATATAAATAAATGAAACACATACTAGAATTAGACAAAACCACATGAGAATTTTCGCATCAAACACCAAAAAAAAAAAAAAAAAAGACATGGCTGAACGGGTTTCACGATTATGGTTGAGGGAGAAATCCCAAGTTGTTACACCCAACTCAAGAGGTGCCATTTTACACTATTATAAATAGGACTTCCAACTACACTTACTATATATCATCACAATAAAACAAAACAATATATAGTTTGTAATACATCGTACTAGAAAACATGAACAACTCACAAAACATGAGCTACAAAGCTGGCGAGGCCAAGGGCCAAGCCCAGGTACGATTTATCGATCGATTCGACTCCATCTATTAAAAACCGACTATCGATTTCCATAATAATATCATATATATGGATGCAGGAAAAGGGAGGCCAGATGATGGAGAAGGCTAGCAATGCTGCACAATCCGCTAAGGAATCCATGCAGGAGGTAAAATTTAATTAATTTAATTAATCATGAAATTAAACTAGAATTAATTAATAATCATGCTTAATTAATGAAAGAAAGAAATTTTGTGTAGGCTGGACAGCAGATGCAGGCTAAGGCACAAGGTGCAGTTGATGCTGTCAAGGATGCAACCGGCATGAACAAATGAATAATTAATTAATTAATTATATTTTTTTAATTAATCATGGAATTAATTCATTAGATGCTTTTTTTTATTTTATTTTATTTTTATTTTTTTGATTTAGACAATGTTTGGCTGCTTCAGTTTGTCGGAAAGAAGAGTGTGTGTGAATAAGTTCTCTCTTTCGATCGAATAAATATATATATTTTTCGTTTCTGTAAATTTTTCTCTATCTACGATAACCATTTAAATTACCTACTAGTTCCATTTTTTTATTTATTTTATTTAGTATTATGTAATTAAAAATAAAAATATTCTTTTAAATTTTTTTCCGTACAAATCGTTGCAATAAAAAATTTAAGAAAAAAAAGTAAGGTAATTAAGTTGTATACGATGGAATTATATATTAAGGGATGGTTATTCACACCCCGAAAATGCTAAACATACCCCAATAAATATTAAATTAAAATATTTTTTATTTCTATGACTTAAATACCCTTGCAATAAATATATTAACTTAATTTATTACTAAAAGCACCCCAAATTTACTAAATATACCAAGGGGTGGACGGTACGATATACCGAAAATTTTCATGCATACCGTATACCGTACCGAAATTTTCGGTATTAGAAAATGTATACCGTTACCGTATCGAAAATTTCGGTATACCAAAATTTTTGGTAAGCTAATTGTCGATACCGAAATATCGAAACATTACTTAATATCAATATACCGAAAAAATACCGAAAAAATACTGAATTTTCATCAAACACCTAAAAAGTAAGTAATACAATTCAAACAACATAATAACCAAAGTTAAACAAATTCCCAATAACAAGTTAACAACCAAGTTCAAATTAAAAAGAGTAACACAATCAACTAATTAAGATGAGTAATTAGTTTAGCAGGACAACGGCAACCAAATTCAACACAATATACTTCTTCTTGGATTCATGTCATTTCCAATGACACATTAAGCAACAACAAATACATATTAAAATCTGGTCAAGAACCCAATGCTCCACGACAATCTGGTTAAGAACTTCATGTAATAAGTGAAATCAGCAGCAAACAGAGTTGGCAACTCAAAATCTCAAACCTATCCTGCATAATGGATTAATGATGCATAATGAATTAATAGTGTGGTGGTAGATGCATAATAAACTCTTGATTGATGTTACTTACTCTTCAAGTCAAAAGTGTAGTGGTAGTAGCTATAGAAGACTCTTGATTGGCATTCAACCCTGTAAAATAAATAAATGCAAAATTATAATGGGTATATATGCTTTATGTTAGATAAAATAAATATAGAATAATACCTCTTTCAATTTCTTCAATTTCCTTATATAAATCCATGTCATCATCAGTTGGATCCTTATAAAAGTTTATTCTCTCTGCTCTTAGCCAATCATTGGTGCAAACCAATGCTTCCACCATCTTAGGACTCAAACTGCTCCTAAAAGGATCTACGATCCTTTTACCCAAACTAAACGTAGATTCACTTGCAACCGTTGAACTTGGAATTGCAAAGATATCTTTTGCAATAAGTGTAAGGACTGGATACCTAGTTCCACTTGCCTTCCACCACTCCAAAAGTTTGAAAGATGGATTAGATCGTTTCTCAATCTCATCTGCAAAGAACTTTTCCACTTCATTAGATATCTCTTGAAGTTGTTCCTTTTCATTTTGTGCATCAATAAATCCAAGTACATCGGCGTAGATATCATCATCACAACCACCTCCTCGACCACTAGTATTTCCACCATCACACTCCATTTGCATATTTTGCCCCTCAATATTGAATGTGGGTGCGCATTTTATACACCCTCCTGTCTCGTTTTAATTTTTGCAATTGGTTATTACGTGGAGCTAAAAAATATAATTATAATTTATATTAGATAGTTATGGAGTATTAGTTTTATGTGTGTATATAAATTCTATTAAAATATGAATAGAGTACTAATTTTGTGTGTCAATCTAAACAAAGAGAAATATAAAAATGGAAAAGTGCGCTTCCAGCTTTGCTTCATCCAAGAAATAGCGAAAGCTTGTCGGATACAGCAGGGGGAATCGGCGACGGCGAGGAGAAACGACCCCCAGGTATTGGGTGACTAACTGCCGGAGATTGATACCCATCGATTTGAACACCGAGAACACAGCCGATGGGTGGAATTAGGTGGAATCGTCAACACCGATTTGAGTGGAAATTAAAGTGGTGTGTGTGCCCACTGTGAGGCCATTCAGGTGCCCAACTAATATTGAGTATACACTAAACTATATATGCGTCTATGCATATATAAAAATAGACATCAAGGAAAGATGAGGTACCCGATCGAGAGCAGAGAGGACGTGGAGGCCGGAGAAGGGAGGAGATTGATCTCTTGGTCTTACAGCGGCGGCTACTGCTAGAGTTCATATAATCACAAGTTGCACACCCTTATATATGTATTAATTTTATAATTATTTAATTAATATATAATTATTTATAATTAATATTAATATTAATTTAATTTAAATTTTGGTATATCGGTATATATCGGTATATACCGAAATATCGATATTTTTTTGGTATTTCGGTATATACCGATATACCGAAATTTAAAAATTTTCATACCGATACCGAATCGAAAAATCGGTACGGTATCATACCGTACCTAAAATTCCGGTATGCTAAAATTTTCGACATGTGCGTTATTTTGCGGTACGATAACTGCGGTATACCAATTTTTTGGTAATTTCGTCCACCCCTAAATATACCCCAATAACTAACTTATCATTATCTCCCTTACGAAAATAAACCTCAATCTGATGTATGTACCAAGGTGTATGTGAAAACCTCATTATCTTCCTTCTCTCCCTTTGGTGAATCCCATAACATATAAACTCATCCACTTCAATAGATAAGGATTGAAATACCGCCATTGTGATTGATCATTAATAAACAACCGTATTATAAGGATTGATCATTAATAAACAACCGTATTAACTGCAACTTATCGATATTGAATTTCTAGAACAACAGGAAGATTTGATCAGAACAAACAGAAACAAATATGAGCGTAAAACCTAAATCATAGGGTTCCAAATGTGGCGTACTTCTTCAGCAGAAACTGAAATTTTGTTGGCCTTCTCCTCCGCTTCCTGGCGGATGAAGCAGACCATCTGCCTCCCCCATGTACCTCTATCCTTTGAAATATATTTTTGGAAGACGACGTGGGTGATCTTGGATTTGCAGCCACGATAACGAGGAAGATAACAGAAAGAAAGTGTATCCATTTCTTTATTTTATGGGATCCAGGATTTCGAATATGGGGGTACGATATATAATCTTGAATCTCTTCTTATATTTTGGTGTTATATCTCTTGTTACATGTATTAGATGAATGATGCGGGAGGAAAATTTCAACAATTCTCCTTTAAAGTTGATAATTTCCTTTTAGTCCTGAGGAAAGTCTCAATAATTTTCTCGTGGAGCCCGGGGTATATTTTTCTTTAAGGCTATAAATTTGATTATATTATATGTGTTAATTATTCAATGATTTATGATAGAAAATGTAACACTAAAATGTAACAGAAAATCGAATGGACTATATTTGAATGAGCATAGACACAAGATTTTAATTAAGTTTAGCATCTTTCTAAGTAATATGTGATGCAATAGTTAATCTAAATAACAAGTTAAAACATATTTAAAAGTAATAAGGAACCTGATAGCTAGTGTGTTTTTTAGAAAATTGAAAGATAAATGCATATGAAAAAATTTAATGCAATTAAATTTTCCTAAGAAAAATAAATAAAAGCAGAGAAATTTCTTAAAACTTATAAAAAACTATATAAGATCTTAAAGGAAAGTGATAGAAATAAATGATTTTAGTGATGGAGAAATCTTGTTTTAAAAAAAGAAATAATTTTTCTTTATTAAATAGTATAATACTTCTCTAATTCTAATAAAATTTGGGGGTACAGTAAAAAATTTATAGTTGGCAAATTTTCAATTTGGGGGTACAGCTGTACCCCATGTTCCAAGGTGAATCCGCCTCTGGATGTGGGGTACATTTAGTAATTCTATAGGAGGTATCGTATAATAATAAATTAGGTCAATACATTTTTTTTAAGGGTATTTAAGTCATACAGACTAAAAATATTTTAATTTAATATTTTTTGGGGTATTTTTAGTATTTTTCGGGTGCAAATAGTCACTCCCATATATTAATTAATCAATAAAATAAGAAAACCCTATTTACTGAAAATTCAAATATAATTATCCATTGTTTTATATCTTATTTTATTCTTCAAATTAAATAATATTTAATTAATTTAACGATAAAGAGAGAAGAGATCGATGATTTTGACAACGTTTGAAGAAGCATAAATATTTAATAGAGAAAACATAATTAAAACTCTAATATAATTATATATCATGCAACATAATTGTTTAACTTCTTCAATTAACACTTACAAATCATCACATGCATCATTTGAAAGAAAAATACAACACAAATATTGAATTGATAATAAAATGACTAAAAAATACATCCCAATATTGCTATATATAATCTCTAATTCAATTAATTCCATTTATATATATAATGCAGTAGTACGAAGCCTGCGTAATACGCCGGATCATAAAAAATTTTATGCGATCGATTATTCGTACCCCTAATTTGTTAAACTTACCAAAAAAAATTAAAATATTCATAATAATAAGACATATATAATCTTATAATTAAGATTTCACATTGTGTTAGTAACCGAACAATATATTGTGTGTTCGATTGGTCGGAGCAATATAACGGTCTTATGGTGATATCCAAATATGTGAGTGAAGAATTATTTCCTAATTTGCATAAATCGTGATTATCCTCAAACACACGCATATGATGACACACATGATTATAAAATATAATTGAATTTCTAAATCGATTGGACAGAGCAATAGAACGGTCTTATGGTGATATCCAAATGTGTGAGTGAAGAATTATTTCCTAATTTGCATAAATCGTGATTATCCTCAAGCATACGCATGTGATAACACACATGATTATAAAATATAATTGAATTTCTAAAAATTTACTATAATTTAAAGGGTTAAAAATATATTTTTTAAAAGTTCAAATTGAGGAAAAAACGAAACTAACGAAATAATGATCAAGGTAAATAATTTGTCGTTGCGGGTGGATAAACAATATATTTTTAATTTTTTATATTCTGTCTACTCTTTATATCTCTGGTATATATTTTTCATCTAAATCTCATTGTTCTGTCTACTTTCTATTTTTCTCGTTAATTTTTCCCAATTACCATATCTCTCTGTATATATATTCCACTCTCATTGTTCTATGTATTCTCTATATCTCTACATATATTTTCCACTTTAAATCTCATCCGCAAAAATAAAATTCTCAATTGCCTGTATATATTTTCCACTCTAAATCTCATTGTTCTATCTACTCTCTATATATCTGTATATATTTTTCAGCCTAAATCTCATTGTGCTGTTTTATCCAAAGATGATCCTGCAAAAATATGGCAGAAGAATATGGGCCACGAACATACCAAAGATTTCCTTGCTGTGAGGCTTACTCCTGCAAGCAAATACGGAAGCACGCAAAAAGACAGAGAGAGAAAGAGAGATAGACACCTTCTTCTACTTGCCAACACTGGATTTCGACAGCTTGGATGATGGAGGAATTTTATCTTTCTTCGACGCTGGCGAGATTAGGGCGGAGAGATGAGGCAGGTTGGGGATTCTTCTGCTTGCCACCATCCGACGGCTTCAATTATGATAGAGAGGTTGGGATGAGATTTTGCTTTGCCTGATATTTTAATTTTTATATGAAAGAAAGAATCAAAAATGCTCTCATAAAATGCCCACATCACCTCCAAAACTCTCATAAAATGCCCACATCACCTCCAAAACTCTCATAAAATGCTCTCATTATTTTATAACGCTATTAAGTTAACATATTCTCATCTATTGAGCATAAATATTTTTATAAAAGTAAATGATGATTGATAATAAGAGTTTTTTTATATGTGTATACGTTAATTTATTAATTTTATATATTCATATTTTATCCATTTTTTACAAATATTTTGCTTACAATAAAGTTAAAAATAGAATAAATAAATTTTTACTATTTTAAAAATATTTTACTCCATTTATTAATAAATTTTAATTAAAATTTATCTTTAATAAAGAAATTATTATTAAATTAAAGAAATATTAGTAATATTGATGTCAAATTAAAGATTATGACAAAACGATTAATTTAATATAATTTTTATATAAAATTAATTTAAAATAAAAAATAAAAAATATTTAAAGTTTTAGGTTAACTTTTAAATAAGATAAAAAAGTGAAATAATTTGATTGATTAATACTCAACTCTTCTTTAGAAAATTTAGTAAAATAAATTAAATATTCTAACAAAATGTCTAAGTCATCCTAAATTACTCTCAAGTTGACAACTCACCAAATCAAAACCTTGTTTTAGTATACTAAAAATGAGCCTAAGATTAGCTCATTTATAAAAGGATCATCTTATTTGCACACCCCCTCTTATTGAGTACCCACTCCTATTATTATAAAATAAAATTAATATTTAAAAAAAGTCTAAATTACCCATAATTTATTAAATACACACTTTCATGCACTTTATACACATCCCATTATATTAAAACACATATTAATAAGAAAAATCTAAATTATCCGCAGATCATGTAATATACTCCCTTAACAAATACGTAATTGTTATGCTATATTAAGACAAATTTGGTAATAATTTACGTTTCTCTTATAAATTAAAATAGATATATTTTATTAATTATTATATGTATTTCATCTTAATTTTTTACAGAAAAAATTATTGATTCTTTCATGATTTAACTTTTTATTTCAAATATTATTTATTCTAGGAATTATTTATAATATAATTTAATTGAACTGTTGTAGTCTGTTATTTATAGGTACAAATTTTTTTATTGAAATATTATCACTTTTTATTTGTCTTATAATTATTTATAAAATAATTTGGTTGTTCGGTTATCACTTTTCTTTGATCATTTATTATGTTTTATTAAAATTTTATTACTTTTATCCGCCATAAGTAATTCATAAAACGGTTAAATTAAATGATTATCACTTTTCATTCATCAAGGTCACAATTTATTAAAAAGATTACTTTTTAATTTGTCTTTTAAAATGTTCATGAAATATTCCTACTGAACGGATATAACTTTTTTTCTTAATCAATTATCATTTTTTAATAGAAATATTACACTTTTTATTCGTTATACATATTGTTACACTTCAATCAACCATATAACACTTTTTCTCGATCAGTTATCACTTTTTATAAAAGAAATATTAGGAGTATAACTTTTTATTCATCATACGAATTATTCATTAGTCATTTTTGACGATTTACATTTTTTTCAAATTATTAATTATCCTTTTTTATTTAAATTTTATCATCATTTCCTCATATGGATTTTTTCATAAAATAATTCAATTGAATGAGTATTATTTCACTTGATCATATATCTAATGAGTTCGGAGGCCAACTCGTACCAACCCATCAAAAATCCAACTTGCAAATAACCCGCCTTTACATGACACGCCTCACATATGACTCGTTCCATCAATAACACACCAGATTAATTAAATTAGTAAAATTTAAAAGAAATATATATTTAATTAAAAAAAATTTAAGTTAAATTTATGTTTGAGCAGTTATTAATTTTAAAAAAAGATTAATGGTATATTTTAAATAAAAAAATAATTTCAGATTAATTTAAAAAATTATTTAAATTTAATTTTTTAACTTAATTAAAATTTTAAAATTAAAGAACTAAAATGAAAAAGAAAAAAAAAACAAAAGGAATATAAGGATACTAACATTTATATGCTGTTAAAATCACTAAAATCATCTTTTTGTTAATTATTACAGACCATCGGATTAATGGATATGTCGTTTGATTTGTTTGATATGAATTTATGAGCGGCCGAAGTGGTTTACGTTTAATAAAATTATAATCTTAAAATTAAAAGGGTGATTTTGAGATTTTAAGGGAGTGTATACAACAAAATTAAGATTTAAAATTTTAACAAGGATGTGTATTTAATAGAAGTGTTATACTTAATAAAAAGAGGTGTGCAAATAACAACACTCTTTATAAAATAAATTAGAATTTATTACTACATAGTACAAAATATACTATTATATTACTAGTTGATACAATTAATTTATTTTATTACTACCCACTACAAAATCATTTTATAAAAAGTTTTAATTGCCCCTAAATACATTAGTTAAATAAAATAGGTAGAAATTTAATTTAAAAGGATAAGATCATGTGCTATTCTCTTTTTCATATTTAAAATATTTCACGTATCCGAATTCTCTCTCCCATAGAAATCCCCCTTTCGCTTCTTTTTGAGAATCCCTCTTTTCGCCCTTTCTTTTTTAGAATAGTTTGAAGTTCTTATCTATCGCGAAGAATTATTTATCGTTCATTCACGCTCTCGAATTTGTACAAAAAAAACCAATCCTCGCAAATCCTGGTTCGTTTGCAGTGGTAGATTTGATCGATGCAAAGAAGAAGAAAACGACTCCAGCGTTGGAAATGGGCACAACATCAGCCGCGCGATGACATCATATTGGTGGGTGAATCGGGTCCGTCGGAGTCTAATTCATGGACAGTAATGTTGCCGGAGTGCTGGGCGAGTCTTGCGATTCAATTGAAATAATCGTAATATTTTTTTCCGTGTTCAATTTGGGAGATTTTTTATTTTGCGTTTTGCGTATTCAATTAATCATATTGAATTTTATATGTTCAAATTGAGGCATGGTCAGTTCTATGTATTGAATTTAGGGAATGTGTTATACCTGTGTTGAGATGTACATGTTCAATTTTAGATACAACAATGTGTATTTAGAAATAGCTTCAATTATAATTTTTTGAATACAACTGTATGTATTCAGAAATAACTTCTGTAAATTAATGATGTTTCGATATTTGGTAGTATTTCATGCCCTCGTTAGTATTATTTGCTATGTTAAGTAGAGCATTTTGGGTTCAATTTGTGTTATGTAAGAAATATTACATCTTTTTTTTTTGTTTAAATTGATATTGTTAATATATGAATTTAAAATTAGTTTCAGATTTCCAGTATTCAGAAATATAATCATTTGTATTCAAATGCATTTGTATTCAAATTCTAAGCATTTGGTCACGTTCAATTAGTTTGTATTCTGATTTTTAATATTTAAAAAAGTTAAGGTGTTCAAAAATTGCATTTTATTTTTTTATCCGATTTGTGCATTGATATTATGGAATAATTGAGTTCAAATTACTAGTATTCAGATGCTAAGCAAATGAAACAAATGAATCCATCTAACTTTGAATTAGCAACTACTTTTGCAGACGGTCATTTGCATTTTGGTAGTCCCATTGATGCAAATATGTTATGTTAAGAGATGGGTAAAAACAAGTGGAGTCTCTGGTTTTGAAGAGGTGATTCCTAAGGTTTATTTGATTTTCGAAATAGGTTGAATGAAGCTTCACAATTGCTGAAGAAGGGAACACTGAAGCCTCAAGATTTTCGATTCTTTGTGGGATATGCAGGTGACAAATGGACCAACTGATGAAAGAGATCGAATTTAAATACTGATACAATGTTTCATGTAGTTGTAACTTGATATTTAGAAGTTCTCAAAATGCTTGCCTAATGGTTTGTGGGAAGGAATTCTACAACTAGGAGGTCGTTACTCTGAATTGAGTCGAAAGCCCAAGCAAAATTTATAATTTTTTCTAAATTAATGTTGTTTATAAATAAAGTCATCCATGGATGACAAATTTATCCAAATGTACAAAGTTTAAGTGCGAGTTGTAATTAAGTAGGTCTTTCTGTATTTATCTTTGTTTGACATTTTCAATGTTCCACGAATATTTGAGTGTATTCAATATATTTCAAATTCATTTATTGAAATGTTTTTGTATTCAAAATAAGATGGTATTCATATATTTAATGTATTCAAAAATGCTTTCTCAATGTTATTGAATTGTTTTTATATTCAAAGTCAGTAGGTACTCATATATTTAATTTTCAATAATAATGTATTCAATGTTCCACAAAATATTTAGAGTGTATTTAATGTATTTCAAATTCATTTATTGAATTATTTTTTTATTCAAAATCAGTAAGTATTCAAATATTTAATATTTAATAACAATGTATTCAAAAATGCTTTCTCAATGTTCCACGAACTGAAGTCAACTTCCAGCTTATTTTAAGGGAGTAAATCATGGAAGATAATTTGTTATTTAATTTTTAAATACATTAAAATGAGTATTTAATGTGATCAATTTGTAGTGGATAGTATATATATATATATATATATATATATATATGTAAATTGTACCTATAAGTAATGAACCCAATAAACTAATTTAACACAAAATAATTTTAAAATTCGAGTTTTAAAAAGTTCCTTATGAAACTAGTCATAATGTTTAAATACAAATTAGATAAATAAATTAGTATTTTCATAACCAGATCGGAGAGTGAACCGGTAGATAAAACGGTTCGAGGTTCAACCGGTTGGATCAGTTCAACCGACGGTTCAACCGAAAAATTAAATTTCACATATTTTTAATTATATTTTATAATATTACAATTCATTAAAAAATTTTATAATAACCAAAATGATTTTATAAAGAGAAAATTCGATTTATATAAAAATATAATTAGATACAATATTTATAGTTTATAATTCATATTTGGGAGGATTACTATATATATATATATATATATATATATATATATATATATATATATATATATATATATATATATATATATATATATATATATATATATATATATATATATATATATATGAACCTAATAAACTAATTTAACACAAAATAATTTTAAAATTCGAGTTTTAAAAAGTTCATTATGAAACTAGTCATAATGTTTAAATACAAATTAGATAAATAAATTAGTATTTTCATAATCAGATCGGAGACTGAACCGGTAGATGAAACAGTTCGAGGTTCAACCGGTTGGATCAGTTCAACCGGCAGTTCAACCGGAAAATTGAATTTTACACATTTTTAATTATATTTTATAATATTACAATTCATTAAAAAATTTTATAATAACCAAAATGATTTTATAAAGAGAAAATTCGATTTATATAAAAATATAATTAGATACAATATTTATAGTTTATAATTCATATTTGGGAGGATTACTATATATATATATATATATATATATATATATATATATATATATATATATATATATATATATATATATATATGAACCTAATAAACTAATTTAACACAAAATAATTTTAAAATTCGAGTTTTAAAAAGTTCATTATGAAACTAGTCATAATGTTTAAATACAAATTAGATAAATAAATTAGTATTTTCATAATCAGATCGGAGACTGAACCGGTAGATGAAACAGTTCGAGGTTCAACCGGTTGGATCAGTTCAACCGGCAGTTCAACCGGAAAATTGAATTTTACACATTTTTAATTATATTTTATAATATTACAATTCATTAAAAAAATTTATAATAACCAAAATTATTTTATAAAGAGAAAATTCAATTTATATAAAAATATAATTAGATACAATATTTATAGTTTATAATTCATATTTGGGAGGATTACTACTAGGTACACTAAAAAATCCTTAATTACTATGAGATATAAGCATACAAAAATATTATTACTAACTATAAAAATATATAGTGATATTTCAATATTACCCTTACAATGTGTTGCACATAAATGTTTGTGTGCAGCAAAAGTGTGTGCAGTAAAAAAAATTTATGCAGCAAAAAAGTGTGGTGGTCCGGCGGAGCTCCGATGGTGGCAGTCCGGCAGTTTTCCGGCGGTACAGCGATCGGCCGGTGGTGGGTGAGGGTTTAAGGTTTGTGGTTTAAAAGTGTATGGGTTTAGGGTTATATTTGATATTTTACTTTAATATTTTGTATATGAGAGTAATTTTTTTTAAATCAATGTATCTCACAGTAATTATGGGTACAAAGTGTGTACCTACAAGTAATTTTTCCTTCATATTTTTTACACATTTTTATATATTCTCTCAATAGCATATTACATACTCCCTCCGTCCGGTTCTAAGGTATCCATTTGGTTTTTTCACATGGATTAAGGAGTATTATTATTATATGTAAAGTGAATATTTGTATTAGAGGGAAGTGGTGGGCCATATTGTGTACTTTTTACTAAATAGGAGAAATGGATTACTTTGAAGCGGACGCCAAAAATAGTAAAATGGATACCTTAGAAGCGGATGAAGGGAGTAATTTATATTCAAACTGCTATACATCTAGTGCACCATTATAGGAAAATCACATAATTTAATTTAAAATTTAAATATTATATTTTAAAATAAATAAAAATAAAATTAAAATAATATAAAATATAAAAAGAAAAACAGAAAATTTAAAAAAAATCAAAAAAATCGATTAGACCGGTTCAATCAATTTTTTCTGTTTTCCCGATTTTGGTCGGTTCTGGCCGGTTCAATTCAAAAAATGATTTTATAGGGATTTTGGACCGATTAGGAGGCCGATTCTCTGTTGAACCGGTTCAACCGGCCGTTCCAACCGGTTTTTAAAATCAATGAAATAAACTAGTAAATTGACAAATCACAGTAAAATACTCACTCTATCCACCATTATTATAAATACAATATGATAAAACAGAGGGAATACTATTTTTGGAGTGTGAAAAATATGGGGAGGATAAAACCAGAGGGAATACTATTTTTGGAGTGCGAAGAGTATGGGAGGATAAAGTGAAGCGCTCGTCTGTGAAAATAAAATTGTAATTAAAAAACTAAATAATCCAATATTACGTGGGTGGAAGAGGTTTCTGTCATTGGGCCCGAAGGACCACGTGGTAGAGATTGCTACAAATAGTGTAAGTTCCCAACTCGTGGTTGAGATTTGTAGTAATCCTTAATGTTATTTTATTACATGCTACACCCTTATTGGCCATCCTTATTTTCTGACTCATCCTTCTTGCTTACTTTGCAGCCACGTCCTCCGTTTTCTAATTTTATCTCCTCTTTTGCCCAAAATAAGTCGAAATGTTCCTTCTTTTTTCTCTTTTTACCTCCTTTTCGGCCCTATCACTACTATTTGGTCCACCACTCATGTTATATCGTCTTGTGGTATCGTATTTGTATCAATGTGATAATTGCACCATTTAATTCATACAAATACGATATAATGATAAGATGATTAAAACAAATAAATAATAATAATAACATAACATGATATAACATTATAGGCAAAAACTCTTGTGCACCCGAACGCACGGATCCGTGCGCCTTTAGAATTTTGTGTTAAATTGTATACCTTTAGTACACAAATGTGTACTCTTTATTTTCTAAAGAAAATTATTGTGTGTATCTGGGCGCATGGACAATACTCCGTGCGCCTTTAGAATTTTGTGTTAAATTGTACACCCTTTAATATAAAAATTTATACCTTTAAGAAAAAAAATAGTATTAATGAAAAGTGTATACCCTTTAGAACAAAATAATGTACATTTTATTAATTAAAGTGTATATCCTTTAGACCAAAGCAATACACCCTTACCCATAATACTAAATTTTTAAAGGCGCACCGGATGTGTTTTCGTGCGCCCGGGCGCGCGCAAGCCTCGATCAACATTATATGAATACATTAACCGACACTATACGAAAATAAAATTAATTTAAAATAAAACCTAACAGGGTATGAAATGGGGAAAAAATCATAAAGAGTTATTGTCCTTTGAGTAAAACTAGTACGCATCAATTATACTGTTTCTGCTACTGGGTATGGGATATCAGAAAATTTCAAGTTATACCCTCTCCGTCTTTGTAAGTATATATATGGAGTATTTTGTTCATTTTAATTCATTTTATTTTATACACCCTTTGTCATGTGATAAGTGCGAGATAAAAAAAACCTTAAAAGTTATCAATAATATTAATTTACAATTAATTAAATTAAAGTTATGGAAAAAAAAGTAAAATACAATTAAAACTTACTGATTATCTATTAAAATATTATATTCATTAGTTTACATGTCAAAAGAATCATACTCCCTCCGTCCATTTTTAAGGTGTCAATTTTACTATTTTTTGGGTATTCATTTCTCCTATTTAATAAAAAAATACATAATATGGCTCACCATTTCCCTCTAATACAACTACCTACTTTACATATAATAATAATAATAATAATACTCTTTAATCCACGTGCAAAAAGCAAACAAACACTTTAAAATCAAACGGAGGGAGTATAAGATTCTCTGTGTCATTTTCATACATTACTTCCTGTACCATTAATTATATGATTGATACGTAGATGGTGAAGAAAATTAACCATGAAATGAGATCAACCATCTCTGGTGTAACGCAGCAATGACAGAATAAATGATTGTAAAGTGGTATAGAACTTGCGCATAAAGTGAAGAAGAAGGGTTTAATTTGGGCCAAATCTTCAATTTTAAAATAAATGATTTAGCTGCGCCTTTTTAAATTAATAACTTTGGAAACATATGATCAGATTGAGGTTGCTTCCAGTCACTGATAATAGGTAATGACATTCTATAATTCAATATTAATAATTTATTTATTATTAATGAAAATACGGAAATACCCTTATCTTTTTCAAAAGTTGAGGGGCCATGCCCCCTTAGCCCCTTGATGCCTCCGCACTGCCCACATCCAATGCTGCAAGATTTCTCGGATTGCATGAATCAGCTTTCATTTTTGTAAGGGTTGATTTATCTCATTGCATGGTGTGTGACAGCTTTGAATCATTTAAGGTGTGTCAAAGAAGAAAAGTTTGGAATCCCCCTCCAAAACGCTCCTCCTTCTCTCTAGTCTCTCTCTTATTTCAAATTTGGAATCCCCCTCTCCACCCCTTCTGCCCGCCCCTCTCCCTCGCTTCCCTCTGCGACGGCACCATCCGGTGACGGAGCATGGAAGCGGTCAGCCCCTTCTTCTCCCCTAGTGTTATATCTTGGCTCATTTTATCCTCATCCGTATGGAATGCGTTTCCGACACTGTCGGAGAAGGACGAAAAAGGCCAGATATGGGCAGATATGTGGTGAAGCAAGAGTTGGCGATGGATGCGGAGCTGGTGGCGGTGCGGTGGACGGGTGGAGAGGAGGATTGCCTACTTTAGCTTTTTTTATTTTTATTTTTTTAATCCATTGCCTATGTTCTGGTATTGCTTAGTTCTCTGTTTCTTTTCTCATTAATGGGTTTTGGGAGGGTTTATCTATGGATCTAATTAGCATAGGTTGCTTTGCTCAACAGTTTGCATTTATTACTCCTGATGTTTATCTTTTTTTTTGCTCGATTGTTTGAACTTATTTTTTCTTTGTCTCCTTTATGGAATGTCCTCCTTGTGAGGTGTTAAAATCTCCGACATGGAGCTGTAATCTCCCTTGTGAAGGGACTGGTCTCTCGGTTGATTACCGAAGAGTTCGACGTAGCCTATTTGAGCTAGTATATAAATGAATCCTATTGTTTGATAAAAAAAAATCATTTAAGGTGTGTTGCAAATTTAATTGTTGTAGAAAGTCCAGTAACCGTTTAAGGAGGTCCATATCAGCCCAATTGATACAAGGCCCTTTTAATCTATTCTCCAACTCAAATCCAGCAAGTAGAAGAAGCCCATTTCAGTATCTAATCAAGGAAAAGTAAAGTTTGGTAATGTGTGAATTTGAAGCCTGCTGTTTTGGTTCTAGTTCATGTAATTCAATTTTGGGTTCAATTCATCAGAAAGCTATAGTGGCTCAAATTTTGGCACTCTTCTTAATTCTCTTCAAAACAATTCTACTGGTTTAACTGAAAAACGATGATAGTTCCGTATTAATTCTGTTCGGTTCGTTTTTTATTCCGAATTGGAGTTGATTCGAGTTCGCTTGAAGATTCTTTCGGGGAAGAAGAAATGCATAAAATCGACGCTACCCGAGAGAGTGACAATTGACGACGGGTCGGGTCAGATTTCTAAGCTAAGTGTGTTGCAGAATATTTTAGATTTTCCAAAACTCAGTTTGCCGTCAATCAATTAAGCAGGAATTGCATTATCGGAGTATCAAGGTTAAGATTCTTCGCAGGTATGTTGCAGATAGAGGTAATGATGGATATCAATCGAAATGTTCTTAATATTTGTATTCTGAATTGTATAATGAGGGTTTTCAGAGTAAACTGGTTTCTTTACTCTCCTAATTTGGTTTAATATAAGTTCTCACTTTGATAATGTAGTTTTTCTTTTCTTTTTTTATATGTAGTTTGTCTTACTTCCATGAGAACTTCGTACAAAGCTAATTTTTCAGTATAGTGTTAGGTGATCAGTTAGATTCTTTGGGAGGATTTTCGATTGATTGTTGAAATATGTTAGTAAAAAAATAAAAGTATTGTGGCTGTCTCAATTGCAGTGACATATCCAAGGCAGGAAAATTTGTGTTTTATCAAAAGAAAATGGTTAACTCAGGAGAGCCAAAGAGAAGGGTAGCTTTTGTGTTGATTGATGGTCTGGGTGATGTCTCATTGCCTAGATTTGGTTATAAGACTCCTCTGGAAGTAGCCAATGTACCTAACTTGGATGCCATTGCATCAGCTGGCATCAATGGTCTGATGGATCCAGTGGAGGTTGGATTAGCGTGTGGTAGTGATACTGCACATCTTTCTTTATTGGGCTATGATCCTCGCATTTATTATCGAGGCCGAGGTGCATTTGAATCCATGGGTGCAGGTCTGGCAATGTCACCGGGAGATATAGCATTTAAAGTACGTATGTGTCCTTTTTCCGCTGTTCATAGTCCAGCCATCTTACATATCTGTAGAGTCCATATTATTGTGTACATTTTCTTTTATCTCACAAGAACTGTCATACAACTTTGCTTGAGTAAATTGAGTAGCCTTAATTTTATAATTTAAGACCATATACTATTCTTTTATTGGTACTCAATTAGACAATTACAATAAT
Organism: Pogostemon cablin; assembly: GCA_023678885.1. Taxonomy (NCBI): domain Eukaryota; kingdom Viridiplantae; phylum Streptophyta; class Magnoliopsida; order Lamiales; family Lamiaceae; genus Pogostemon; species Pogostemon cablin. Next base: position 24,280,245 of record CM043001.1, on the reverse strand, counting down.
TTCCATTCCTTCTAATTAATATTGGTGTTATGGCTGATGCCTGATGTCGGCCATTATGTTTTTTATCATAGTCGAACTTTGCAACCCTGGATGAAAGTAGTGGAATTGTCACCAGCAGGAGGGCTGATAGGCATTTTGAAGAAGAAGGGCCTATTCTAAGTTCAGCATTAGATGGAATGAAGTTGCCCTCGTTTCCAGAATACGAAGTCAGAGTCAGGTGCTCTCACTTAAATTGTTAGTCTTTGAGCAAACACCAAATATAGAATTTGAAAATTAGCAAGCTAACTGACTGCACACTGTGTTTTTTCTAAGTTGTGTTTTGAGCTGCGATTTCTAAGCATTTAAGCTTACTAGTTTATTTCTTAATGTGACTCTGATAATCGCCTTTATATGACAAGTCAAACAAATGTGATGAATCACTCAGGTATGCAACAGAGCATAGATGTGGGGTGGTGGTGAAAGGACCAAAGTTAAGTGGTAACATATCAGGCACAGATCCGTTGAAGGATAACCGTCTTCTTTTACAAGCTCAACCTCTCGATGATTCTGAAGAAGCAAAGAACACAGCTTCTGTTGTTAATGAATTGTCGAAGGAAATATCTCGCATTTTAATCGCTCATCCTCTGAATGCAAAAAGGGCTGCGGAAGGAAAGAATATTGCTAATGTCGTCCTTTTACGAGGTTGTGGGATTCGAATTGAGGTAATCATTATGCAACTTAGATTTTCCCCCCTTCTTCCCTCCTTTGATAAATGTAGTCATTTTGCCATATTTTAAACACACAGTCCATTTTAGTTGATTGTACATGAATCCTTAAAAGTTGACAATTATGTGAATTGTGCCAGGTTCCTCAGTTTGAAAACATACATGGACTACGGCCGTGTATGGTTGCTCCTACCAAAATTATCGCGGGATTGGGTTTGTCTCTTGGTATTGATATTCTAGAAGCTCCTGGAGCAACGGGAGATTACAGAACGCTGTTGACATCCAAAGCAACTGCAATAGCCAGAGCACTCTCAGCTCCTTTGAATTCATGTCCCAATGTCTTTGTACCTGGGGAAGATGAACATAAACCTGGTCAAGCTGACGGATATGACTTTGGGTTCCTTCATATTAAGGTGGTGACTTTAATTTCATTTGTTACTTATTATGATTGTATGATTGTGCTTTGCATATATAACTGTTCGAAATGTGATTCTTTATTTTTGCCTGGCTTTAGAGCGCTGAGCTTCCATGCTATTAGTGTATTTCTTGTTGACCTTCAACAAAAAAAATATTTTTCTGTGTTCCCCCATTTTTTTTATATTTTTCTGTGGTACGTCGTCGAACCTTATCCACCAGTATTTAGACAGTGTTGGCGAAGTTGTTGTAATGAGAAATTATGTAGTTTAATTATGTGGGAAAGTTATGCTAACTCTTGGTACCTTTATCAATGGATGATTGCAGGCTATTGATGATGCTGGTCATGATAAAGCGAGCGTATTCAAAGTGAAAGGTTTAGAAACTGTGGATCGAGCTATAGGGCAGCTAGCTAAGCTGCTATGGCAAGCAGAATCAACTGGGGCTTATCAATACTACATCTGTGTGACCGGTGATCACTCGACACCAGTTGAATATGGTGATCACAGCTTTGAACCAGTCCCATTTACACTATGTCGTTTGAAAGATTATGTTGGTGCTGTGGGTGGGGAATTGCGTGTTCTGGAAACTTCACTCGACCCATTTCCTCTTCCAACAGTGGAATCTGGTGAGGACCTTTCAGACTCTTACACGAGCCTAGACGGTAAACATGGGGCATTTAAAGGCGATGCCGTTTTCGAGTTCAATGAGATAGCAGCAGCAAGAGGGATTCTTGGGAGGTTCAGTGGGAGTGAAATGATGGAAATAATTAAGGCATTTGTTAAGCTCTAACCATTCATCTGAATCTCCAGCTTATGATGTTGCTACTGCTTATGAAATAAGGATGTTTGTTGTCCAGAGATTCCCCCCCCCCCCCCACCCCACATAGTATTTATTTGTAATCTTCTTCAAAAGCTCCCTCAAATTTTAGGAGTTGCAGGATTCTTAAACCAAACACTTGTCAGAATGAAAGGAATCTATCTGCATTACAAGACAGAAATACTCGTTTGAGAGTATGGGTATCTATCGATGTTTTCAGAGTGGGAATATTATACTATGTCATGAAAATATAATAATCTTTCCAATAACAATTCTGTGAAATATAATGAATAAAAGTGATGTACAGTATTATTAATAATAGGGAGTAATAGCAACAGTTGTGATAGGCCTCACATGAGAGGTTTTATTTAATTAGTTAACACTTTTTAATAATGATAGTTTTCCATTAAAAACATTTCTTTATTTATATTACGAATAATTCATGAATTAGTTCACAATATGGTATACTCCATCCGTCCCAAGTTAACGTTAACGTTTGTTTTTTGCACGGAAATTAAGAGATATAATATTTTAATGTGTAGTGAGATGAGAGAAATAATATTTAATGTAAAGTGGATAGTTGTATTAGTGTTGTGTATGAGTCCTACATGAATTAATTAATTGTTTTGGGTGTGCCCAACTTGACAAAAAAGGTAACGTAAACCTTAACTTGGGACAACCTAAAATGGAAAACGTAACGTAGGATGGAGGGAGTATTTTTTTTATTGATCAAGTATTATTTTTTATTAAAACTTTATTTCTTATCCATAACTATCTAAGTATTTGTGAAATATGATATCAAAAAAGGGGCATTAATAACATATCCGGCAAAGAGGTGAAATTGTCGGGTCCAGATCTTCTATTTCATTTTGGTGTGACATCTCTTGTGACACTCCATTAGATGATTGACAAGTATAAAAGAGGAGGAAACTATATTCTAAGTCAATGCTTAAACTCTTGGGGTAAGGGATTAAATTTCTCCACTCCACCACATGTCATTCTCTAAAAGAATATTATAGAAAATGTCACATGAAAATATCACAAGACAATCCTGTGCTGAAATTGTCCACCCAGATGCCCCATATCCCAACCCAAAAAGTGGCAAATATTAGTATAATATTTGAAATATTCCTTCAACAAAGTAATTATTTGATTCAGGTGAATTAAAAAATATTATTATTTTATACTCTTTCCATCCCGCCCAAAAGTAGTCATTTGTTTTTGTGCATAGATTAAGAAATATTATTATTTTATGTGCAATGAGTAGTTGTATTAGTAGTGAGTGATGGGCCACATGTGGTGCCTTTTTACTAAAAATGAAAAATTGGGACATTTGGATGGAATACTCAATAGAGTAAAATGAGGATTTTTCGGTGGTATAGAGGGAGTATAAAATAATAATGTGAGTTTGGTGGGCTAATTTAATAAAGTATTATAGTTTTGAATTTTGTTTAATAAATGTGAAGACATAGAAGGTTAACCATTCAAGCAAAGTCGCCACTATGAAGGGCGATTATATACACGTGGCCAGACAGGCAGCGAAGATTATTTTAAATATAAAAGTTGAGTCGAAGGGGGACTTTGCCTTGGGATGGGAGCAAATGAGGCAAAATCCTTGTAAATGCGACTCAACTTTTATATTTAAAATAATCTCCCCACGGGTATAGAAACGCCATCCATAGTGGCGACTTTGCTTAGATGGTTAACATTGCATGCATTCACTATATTTCATTAAACAAAATTCAAAACTATAATACTTTATTAAATTATAAAATATAATGTAGCGAGAGGGGATTTTGACACTTACTATTATTAAAGGATGAGAGTATATTAGGACAAAATGAAAGAGTGAAAAACTTTGTCTAAAAAAAGCTGCATAATGGTTCCCCTTTTACCCTTGTTTTAATGTTATTAAATACTCCGTAAATTTTTGTTGAAAACTAGAATTATAGGATCATTTATCTTAGTGGAAGGAGTAAAGAAGCATGTAGTTGTGAAATTTTAGCATTGATTTAGTTTTAGAACAATAACAGGAGGTTAAAGCAACATACTGATGATACTATGGTTATCAGGGATATTATCCAAAGATATGCTAAGGCAGTGCATCAACTGAAGACTGACATTGCTGGTAAAATAGGACTAGGGTTGGGTGTCAATGGTGTTACCTTTGAGGATTGAGTGTCCCAGTTCAGAATCAACAAATACAGCTTCACTCCTCAAACTGTAGGTTCCTCTGGAGTTCAACTCCACACTGATTCCAGTTTTCTTGCAAAACGACGAGCACATTGGTGGGCTCGAAGTTATGACTAGAACTGGCCACTTTCAGCCAGTAGATCCCTGCCCTGGAACCCTTGTTGTCAATCTTGGAGACATTGCCACGGTGAGCAGATCATAGTCTCATGTGAATTGTGATCATATTCTATCTTAATGTATTTCATCAGGCGTAACATTTAATGTGATAATGAATTATTTTAGGTGTGGAGCAATGGGAGGTTTCTGAATGTGAAACACCGCGTGATGTGCAAGGAAGCGGGTACAAGGTTGTCGATTGCTTCGTTTCTACTAGGACCGAAGGTGGGCATGGTGGAGGCGCCACCGGAGTTGGTGGATTCAGAACGACCTCGGCTTTTCTCTCGTTTCACTTATGAAGAGTTTAGGAATTTCCGAATATCTAAGAAGATGAACTTGGGAGAAGCTCTTGATCATTTTAAGCTTTAGATTTCTGAGAATTGAGCAGATCGAGTTGAGCCATGTATCATCTAATCTACATGTTACATTAGGACATTTGAGGATCCATTTCCTTCTCTACTTTAAATAATGTTGTTCTCTTGTAATTTCCAATTATTGAGACTATAATTTGTTTCTAGTATTTTATTTTTACTTTACATTCCTCCCACCTACTTTTAAGTTGCCGTTTTTTGTTTGTTTTTTTTTTTATATGATGATGTATTAAAGAAAATGAGGGTTTGGATAATTTACGTAAATTAGTAAGGAGTATACTATTTTTTAATAAATTATTGTAAGTATATATTAATATTTGGCAAAGAATTGTGATTTGCGTGGCAAAAGTAAGTAATTTTTATAATAAAAAATTATATTCAATTGATAAAAGAAAAAGTAATAATGTTATGAGGGAGAGTGTACAAGTGCACCAGTACCATACGCGAGTGAATTTCCTATTTCACCTTCGATTTTTATTACTGTTTTACGGTATAAAAAACTATACTCAACAAATGATCATTAAACCCTTATAAGTGTATTGAATTTTAGGCATTAATTATGATACGTGTCAAACATTTAATTTTGGGCATTAATTGTGGAATAGGTGGTCACATTTGTGAGACCGGTGCAGTCGAATTCAAAATTTATTGTTGGTCCTATAATTTTTACCTTTTAAATTTTAGTCATTTAATATCCATTTAATCCACAAATCTTTTATTTTTTCAATTTAAGTTATATTATTATTTAAAAAAATGCAAAATTTATACAACTTTGCAAAGTTCGGTTTTGAATTTCCTTTTATTTTATTCTTACAAGACTAAAATTGATAAATAAAAAAAGTTATGAAACCAAATTTGATTAAAATGAATAAATAAATAAATAAAAAATTGGATAATTATAGAACTAAATTTAAATTCTATCGAAATTACAAAAAATTATTCTAGAATCAGGAGTATAGGTTAGCGTGATTCGGCATGGTTTGATTCCAACAAAAGAGGTGGTAGTCAAACGGCACTCAAGAATCTCCGCGGGAAATTTATTACATACATCACCAAAACTGAAACTACATCTTCATTACAATGGCCGGTGAAAAGAAGGCGATTCCGGTGAAGCTAATAGAAGCGTGCAAAGAATGGGGATGTTTCAGGGTGCTCGGACTTCTTCCCAAATCGCTCATGTCAGAGATGAAGGAAGTGGTCAGACAACTGCTGGCACTTCCGATGGAAATAAAGATGAGAAACAAGCCGGTGATCGCCGGAAGTGGCTACATGCCGCCGTCGGAAATCAACCCACTCTATGAGTCATTGGGTTTTCTCTTCATGCTGTGGATTCCCTCTCTTCCATCTTTGGTGCTACTTCTCACCAAAGGTAGGTTTCCCTCTTAGTGATCATTAAAGCACTAAACTGATGATACTATGATTATAAGGGATGTTGTCCTGAAATATGGTAAGGCAGTGCATGATCTGCAAATATGTCGAGGATTGGGTGTTAGTGGTGTCACCTTTGGCCAGTTCAGAATCAACAAATACAGCTTCACCCCTCAAACGGTAGGTTCCTCTGGTGTTCAACTCCACACCGACACCAGTCTTCTTACAATCCTGCAAGACGACGAGAGCGTTGGTGGTCTCGAAGTTATGACAAGAGCTGGCCACTTTCAGGCTGTAGATCCCTGCCCTGGAACCCTTGTTGTCAATCTCGGAGATATTGCTCCAGTGAGTTACTACTTTGTCTGATGTAATTCACTAGGTGTAGCATCTCTTGTACTAATAGCCTCATATGTGTTGTGGATTTTAAGGTGTGGAGCAATGGGAGATTCTTGAACGTGAAACACCGCGTGATGTGCAAGGAAGCGGGTGTAAGGTTGTCGATTGCTTCGTTTCTGTTAGGTCCCAAGGCGGGCCTGGTGGAAGCGCCACCGGAGTTGGTGGATTTGGAGTGTCATCGGCGTTTCTCCCGTTTCACTTATCAAGAGTTTAGGAATTTCAAACTGTGCAAGAAGATGTACGATGGAGAAGTTCTTGATCATTTCAAAAGTAAAAATTGATGAGAATATACACACACATAAGCAGATCGATGTTGAGTTGAGTCCTATATGTATTATCTACCCCATTATATTTTGACATTCAAGGTTGCTAGAAAATTTGAGAGCTGTTATCTACATTGGTTCTACAGTCCCTTTGCATTATCTCTCATTAAGAAACTTTAGAAGACTACTTTCGTGAAAGGATAAAACTAATACAAGCATGAAGTGTTGTGTATAGATCATGCATGCACAAGCTTGCAGGGTATAGTTCAGCAAATATACACGTGGAGGATGGTGATTGGGTAAAGCAATAAGTATGATCAACGGTTGTGATCATCTATTGACATAAGGTAAGAACCATTGGATCAGTTCTTGAGGAATGAAGTTTACTGCACGTGAGATGGAGAATCTAGTCGGTTGAGCAGTTGGTTTGTTACATAACAACCAATCCAGCTGGCTTGATCACATGGAGCAGCTGAGAATCAGTATAAGGGCATCAACAACGTTTTGATGATGCATCAATCATTCAGTTCTTCTTCTCTAAAAGAAATTAGGGTTCTTAGAAGTTTAGCTCATCATCTTCTTTAAGTTTTGTAACGGATTCATCATCATAGTGATTTTGCTTCTCCTTAGGAGTGGACATAGATCTTTAAGATCGAACCACTATACATCTTTGAGTTCTTCTTCTTTTGTTTCATTCTTAAGTTGATTCAATACGTGAGAGATTGAGAGGAAGATAGAGTGTGCGAGTGTGATCAAGTGAAGTTCAAACTTGCATGCATTCATAAGAATTGGCGCCGTTTGTGGGAAGCCAAGAAGAAGGAGATTAAGTGGAGAAGAAGATCAAATGGTTACTACCAAGTTTGATATTGAAAGGTTTTCAGAGAAGACAGACTTCAGTCTGTGGAGGATGAAGATGGAAGCAATCTTAATTCAGCAAGGGTTATCTGATGCAATCAAGCCACTCCCTGTGAATCAAGCTGCAGGAGTTGATGCTGTTGCAATTGTAGCAGAACAAGAACAACAATCAAAGGCTAGAAGTACAATTATCTTATGCCTTGGAGATAAAGCACTAAGGGAAATTTCAAAGGAAACTTCAGCCAGAGGAGTATGGAAGAAACTGGAGGAGTTGTACATGGTTAAAAGTTTGGCAAATCAATTGTACATGAAACAGAAGTTATACTCCTTTAGAGTATCAGAAGATAAGTCAGTTATCAGCCAATTGGATGAGTTCAACAAGATCATTGATGATCTGAAAAATATAAATGTGGCTCTGTCAACTGAAGATAAAGTTGTCATTCTCATGTCAGCTCTTCCAAAGTCCTTTGAAGGATTGAGAGATACTCTATTGTTTGCAAATGCTGAATCCATCACTCTTGAGCAAGTGTTGTTTAGCGGTTAAGGCAAAGGTGCTTCATAAGAATACAGATCCACAAGTTATTGAGAAGGTTTAGTAGCAAAGAAACAGAATCAGTGGAGCAAGAATAGCAAGAACAATAATGCTGATAAAAGAAAGTCAGAGAAGAATCAAAGTGCTTCATCAGAAGAGGAAGAAAACAAGAATTGCTATCACTGTAATAAGCCTTGACATCTCAAGAAGCAATGCTTCAAATGGAAAGCAATGGTGGCAAAGAAGATAGCTGAAAATGGAGGAAATAAGAAGCCACATGCAAATCAGGTAACAACTAATCAAGTTGGTTCAGATTCTGATTTCATTGAAGCCATGTCAGTTTGTTCTAGTTCAGTGTCAAATGAATGGGTTATGGATTCAGGATGTACCTTTCATATGACTTCTAGAAAAAATTGATTTACTGAATTAAGATCACAAGATGAGGGATCAGTCATGCTAGGTGATGATCACACCTGTAAGATTGAAGGGATAGGTTATGTCAAACTTAAAATGTTTGATGGGAAAATCAGATTGTTAACTAATGTCAGATATGTCCCAAGTTTAAGAAAAAATGTAATCTCCCTTGGAATGTTAGATTCACAAGGTTATGAATGTCATATGAAGAAAGGGGCACTTACTATCATGAAAGGAAGTACAGTAGTTGTTAAAGGCATTTAGAGGTCTGATTTGTATTTCTTAGATGGTTATGTAGTAACTGGACAGATCAATACAAGTAAAGATGATAGTAGTGTTAAAGTTTGTCATGGAAGGCTTGGTCATATAAGTGAAAGAGGTTTGCAAGAACTTACAAGACAGAGTTTACTTGCAATCAGTTCAACCTGCAAGTTAGATCAGTGTGAGGCTTGCATATTAGGTAAGTCAAAGAGGTTGAAATTTGGTGCAGCAGATCATAACACCAAAGCAAGATTGAAATATATTCATTCTGATCTTTGGGGACCTTCCAAGACCTCAACAATAGGGGGTGGAAGATATTTTATATCCTTTATTAATGACTACTCAAGAAAGGTATGGATAAGAATTTTAAAAACAAAGGATGAAGCATTGTCAGTTTTTAAGATTTGGTTGACAGAAACAGAACTTCAGACTGAAAGCAACGTCAAATGTTTAAGAACATGTAATGGGCTTGAGTTTGTTTCAGACGAATTCAACAAATTTTGTCAAGAAAAATGGATTAAGAGGCACAAAATTGTGCCAGGAACTCTACAGAAAAATGAAGTGGCTAAAAGGAAGAATCAGACTCTTCTTGCAAGAGTTAGATGCATGATGAGTAGTGGAGGTTTCTCAAAAGGATTTTGAGGTGAGTTAGTATCAACTGCAACTTATTTGATCAACTTATCTCCATGCACAACACTTAAGTTTAAACCACCTAAGTAAGTATGGACTGGAAGGACACCAGATTACAGTCACTTAAGGGTTATAGGGTGTCAGGTATATTCACATCAGAATCAGGACAAGCTTGATCCAAGATCTGTCAAGTGTGTGCTTGTGGGTTATCCAAAAGAAGTAAAAGGTTACAAGTTATGGTGCTATGAAACTAACAGGTTCATTGTTAGCAGGGATGTAACATTTAATGAAGATAAGATGTCTTTAGCTGAAAGAGGTGTTGATAAGCTCATTACTACAGATAAGTGTGAGTTTGAGGTGGAGCATGATGATAAAGCAATAGTACAGTAAAATCAAGATCAGGTTGATAATGATGTATATGAGGAAGCTGCTGTAGGAGAAGAAGTTGGATCATCTAATTCCAGTGCTAGAAGAACTTTAAGTAGCTATCAGCTAGTTAGAGATAGATTGAGAAGGCAAATCAGAACACCTATAAGATACATAGAAGCTGATACTGTATCATATGCCCTCTATGTGGCATCAGATATTGAAATATATGAGCCAAAGACATACTCAGAGGCAATATCAGGAAAGGAAAGTGTGAAATGGCTAGATTCTATGGAGGAAGAGTTACAATCATTAAAAAGGAATAAGACTTGGATGGTTGTTGACAAGCCTGCAAATCAGAAGCTTGTAAGTTGTAAGTGGATATATAAGAAGAAACCAGTGACAAGTAAAGAATGAGGAATCAGGTATAAGGCAAGGCTTGTAGCAAGAGGTTTTTCACAGCAAGAAGGTGTTGATTATTATGAGGTCTTCTCACCAGTAGTAAAACATTGCTTTATTAGAATCTTGTTGTCTTGGTTACTCAGTTTGATCTGGAATTACATCAGATGGATGTAACAACAGCTTTCTTATATGGAAATTTAGAAAAAAAGATCTACATGAAGATTCCTGAAGGTGTTAGTCTGAAGGGTGCGGATTCAAAGGCTTGTCTCCTACTGAAATCATTGTATGGACTGAAGCAAAGCCCAAGACAATAGTACCTCAGGTTTGATGATTACAGTACATCAAGTGGTTTTATCAGAAGCATGTATGATAGCTGTGTGTACATAAAATGCAAAGATGGATGCTATATTTGTCTACTACTTTATGTAGATGATATCTTGATAGCATGCAAGAATATGGAAGGAATTAATACAGTAAAGGATACTTTGAGGAAGGAATTTGACATGAAAGATCTAGGAGAAGCTAGAATGATACTTGGCATGCAAATTGAAAGGGACAGATCAGCTGATCAATTAAGGTTGTTTCAAGAGTCTTACTTAGATAAGGTTCTTAAGAGGTATAATATGAATCTCTGTAAAGATGTTTCAATACCAGTTAAGCAAAGGTTGAATCTGTCATCAGTTCAAGGTCCTCAAACAGATAAGAAGAAGGCAGAAATGAGCAACATACCATATGCAAGTGCTGTTGGCAGTTTGATATATGAAATGGTATGTTGCAGGCCAGACTTGGCTTATGTTTTGAGTATGATCAATAGGTTTATGAGCAATCTTGGTCTTATACACTGGGATGCAGTAAAGTGGGCACTCAGATACATCAAAGGAACTATGTCAGTTGGATTGAAATTCCAGAAACAAGTCACTTGGGACAGAGCTGTTGTTGGCTATGTGGATGCTGATTATGCAGCTAATCTTGATACAAGGATGTCAATAACAGGCTAGGTGTTCAATCTATTTGGTACAGCAATACGTTGGAAGGCTACACATCAACATATAGTGGCACTTTCAATCACAGAAGCTGAGTTTGTAGCTCTCACAAAAGCAATTAAGGAGGGAGTTTGGTTGATTGGAATTTTGGGAGAATTTGGTGTTCAGCAAGATGTTATTGAAGTATATTGTGACAACTAAAGTGCTGTACATCTCTCAAAACACCAGGGGTATCATGAAAGGACTAAACACATTGATGTGAGGCTTTACTTCATAAGAGACATGATACAAGAAAAGTTAGTAGCTGTCAAGAAGATTAAGACATCAGAGAATCCAGCTGATGCATTCACTAAGTCTCTACCAGTTCAGAAATATGAATTGTGTAAGAGTCTTATTGGTCTTCACTAGAAGAAAGAAGGTATGCTGCAGCCTGTAATTGCAGCAAGATGGAGAAGTTTTGTTACTTGTGATGATGCATGGTCTAATGTGGAGATTTGTTGTGTATAGATCATGCATGCACAAGCTTGCAGGGTATAGTTCAGCAAATATACACATGGAGGATGGTGATTGGGTAACACAATAAGTATGATCAACGGTTGTGATCATCTATTGACATAAGGTAAGAACCATTGGATCAGTTCTTGAGGAATGAAGTTTACTGCACGTGAGATGGAGAATCTAGTCGGTTGAGCAGTTGGTTTGTTACATAACAACCAATCCAGCTGGCTTGATCACATGGAGCAGCTGAGAATCAGTATAAAGGCATCAGCAACGTTTTGATGATGCATCAATCATTCAGTTCTTCTTCTCTAAAAGAAATTAGGGTTCTTAGAAGTTTAGCTCATCATCTTCTTTAAGTTTTGTAATGGATTCATCATCATAGTGATTTTACTTCTCCTTAGGAGTGGACGTAGATCTTTAAGATCGAACCACTATACATCTTTGAGTTCTTCTTCTTTTGTTTCATTCTTAAGTTGATTCAATACGTGAGAGATTGAGAGGAAGATAGAGTGTGCAAGTGTGATCAAGTGAAGTTCAAACTTGCATGTATTCATAAGATGAAGAATTACTTAATACTCATCTCTGAATCTAATTACTACATTCATTGAGAAATTTTTACTCTATTAATTTTATTTGTCGTATTGTCAATTTTGTGGCACATTGCATAGCTCGGGCTTTGCGGCCCGTCCCAAGCCTCCATTGTTGGCTCGAGCCTCCTCACTTTATGGGTGGTCTTCTCGATGGCTCTTGTTCCTGTTTAATTTAATATATGCTCGCTTGTTTGCTTTTAAAAAAATAAATAATAAAAAAATTAACATTTAATAGTACATAATCAGTATACAAAATTTGATTGTTTCCTTCACTGAGCTATAAAGTGCTATTGAATTTATACGTTTTGAACACTATGGAATTAAAGTGTATTTTTTTTGGGATTAAGTTGGTAATTCATTTTTTAGGTGAATGATTTTCATGGGTGGAAGGGAATAATATTGTTAAGTAATAGAATCATGGTTAAAATGAAAAGGAAAAAAAGTAAAGATTATCGATTTGGCGATAAGAAAATATTTATTTAATTCTTAAAATATGACACAGTGAATGTTTTAGATAAAGTATTGGAACAATAACTAGTATACCGCCACCGGTTCTACGGAAGGAACTGGTGCGTCTCCTAAAAAAATCGCCCAAAATTTTGTAAGTTTGATAAATCGCTGTATAATACTATTAATTAGATTACTCTTTGAAATTAATTAAATCACTCAATAAAAGTAATTAGATTATTCTTTGGAATTTAAAAGAAAAATAAAAGAGCACCTATACCCAAACCCACCCATCAATGATGTGAGATTTTATTTCAATCCTTTACACAGAAATTTTGATTTTAACAGAGATTTCTTGGACTCTTAGTAAGCAGAATCTGTGATATTTGGTGTGTTAAGATATGTGTGGAAGTGCTCATGAGTATAGAGGGTGGTTGTTTGAGAGTTGAGAGAGGTAGCTGGAAATCCTCCCAATCAATTGTTGGTTTATAAATTCCCCAACATCAATTGCTACAAGTGGAAAAAGAATGGACTTATGATAGATCCAAGGTTCAAGATTTTATTTCTGTCCTCCTTTAATCTCTCTTACTAAATTCTAAATTGACGTTTGTGGAATTAAGTTGGTCCTAATTCTACCACATTGACTCATGTATTTATCAAATCTTAAAAGTTTACACATATCCACTAAATATATCAACAATATTAAATTTTCATATACTAGTTTTTGAGACACGTCACATGCACATCATACTTTGTAATATAATTTTTTTGGTGATTTTTTTAGTCCATTCTTATTCTAAAAATTTTAATTTTAAAAACAATGCTTCTACTATTAAATTAAAATTAAAAATCTTTAAATAAAACTTATAAATGTGATGAGTGATAATTATAAGGCCCACAATAAATGATTTAATTTATTAATGATTAAATTATTTGTAATTTGGCTTAGGAGATTAAAAAATGTGAAGGGTATAATTAGACATTTATAAAAGATTTAAAATGTAAAGTGATATGTACTTTTGATGTTAATTTAAAAAATTTCACTCTATAAACATTTATTTTTTTATTTTTATATTGAATTTAAAATATTAAAATTTAAAACTAATCAAATTAATTTCAATTTTTTAATAAATTTTGGTTTAGAAATTTATTTCACTATTTTCTTCTCTAATATGAGATTATGTGTAATATATCAAAATCTTTAAATGCATTTTTACACTTCATATTTTGATTCTAGTTAAAATAAATGGTAAATTCAGAAATACCATTATGTAGAGTATAAACTTAGTAATACAAAATTTAAAATATCAAAATATAATACGTACTTTTTTAATATTTTTTTTTCAAATTAATGAACCTAATTCTTTCAAATTCAAAACCATTGAATTATGACATAGTTTTATCATGTAATTGGTTTAGAGTTAATTAGGAGTATCTCCGCTAATTTACATTAATGGAATATTTAGATACTCCTAATTGCCTTCAATGGAGTATTTTCGACTGTTATCGTGCCAAGTCCTCACCAAGTCGAGTCTCTTCTAGTCTTCGTTCTTCAAGAGAACGCCACTGGATCATTAAAACTCAAAGCCTGTTTTAAACAATAACAGTAGATAAGAGTTTCTGATTATTGGTTCAAATCACACTGCATGTATTCCTAATTACATGATACCACATGACCTTTGAATTCTTACTTTTAATTTGTTTTGGAGATTGAGCATCTAGTATGCAACCGTGTCCCTGAAAGGAAGTAAAGAGGCTTGAAGAACAACATTATAAGATCTCACCCTTTTAATGTTGACTTACAACATATGGCAGAAATATTAAAAATTAGCTAATAAATTTAGATTGGATAATTAATAAAATTTAGAAATGAAAAAAAAAATATGTGTTCCAGGTGAATCAAAATGGGATCACAGCATTGGACATTTTGATCCAAACAAAGAAGAGCCGTTAGAAACTTGGAATGGAGGAATCCCTCAAACAAGCATGCACCATTGGAGACTATTCCATTATCCAACTTATCACAACCATATTTCTGCTGCATCACGCAGATCACCACGCACACATGCACCTCATTCAAGAACACCCAAAAATCTTAAAAGAAACCTATATTCACAAATACAACAGAAAGTCACAGTACATTTTATAACTATTGAATTGCCTCTTCAGCTCACCCACTTTATAAATTGAAGTTAAAAGATTAATGTATTAATTAAATATAATATATTAAATCATAAATACTATTAATAAATTAACAATTAACACATAAACAATCTATTTATATTACTATTACTATTTAATATAAATGAAGTAATATTTTATGTGATACTAACGTCATGATAATTATTAAAAAAACAGCTCTTTCTACTTGTATATATTATGTATAATTATTATGATTAAATAATTAATTAAAAAATTTTAAGTAATTAATTATTATGAAAATGAAAAGGTTCATCTATTTAATGTTTAATTACTGTGGTCTAACCAACAACGTATAATTATTATGTATTGAGAAGCTAGAAGTTGAAGAGTGAATAATAGGTAAATGATAAATTAGAATTAGTTATAAAATAAACAAATTATAATAGGATAAATAAAGGGTAAAAGTGTAGTAAAAAAATAGATAAGGATAAAATGGGAAAAAAATGTTAACACCTACTAAGCCACTTTTAATATAATTTTAAGACGTGCGTTGCACGTCGCAAACACGTCATACTCTATAAATAGATCTTTATGTGATTTTATTTAAATTTAAAAAAATCATGATTTTCAATAGAATCTTCTACGCATACTATCGAATTTAAAGAAGAAAAAGGAGGGGAAGAACTCAATATTTGGCTAATTTGGCTTATAAGAAATAAAAATTAAAAATTTGAAGTGTTAATATTTGGTTAATTTGACATTTATAAGTGATTAAAAATGTGAGGTAGCGTAATTTGATCTTTTCGAATAAAGTCTCCTTTACCAATACGTAATTTGATTTTTTCGAAGAAAGTCTCGTTCGTATTTACGAATATCCAACTACGCGTTTCACTCAAATTTTAGAAACTATTGCATATATAATTGAGTAATACAAATACATGAAAAATATAAGTCACTTTCCTTGAGATCTTTCTAAGGAGTTCCATCATCATGGCGACGTGATCCTGAAAAATAAATCTATGAATATGGCAAATTGATTGAACTACTTCAAGCAAATTACTAATAAAATAAAGATGGGAAATATTTGTGTAAACTGGATTCATGGTGTAAACCATGTGATCCCTCTTCTAATTCTTTTATGCCCTATGTATTAATTCTATTATACCCTACGTATTGCTAGATTTTAAATTAAAGGAGAAATATAGGGTTCACACCGTAAACCCGATTTATAGAAGACTAACTCAATAACGAAAGCAAAACAAAAAAGGTCCCAAAGATGCTAATCACCGACTATCTTCTACAATAATGGATGATGAGACGTTGGAGGTTTCATGAATTGCAAGCTTTATAAACCAAATGATCACTGAGGTAAATAAATTAATATGACGTAAATAATGGAGTAAATGTATCAATTAATTAAGACTAAAGATGAGACGGTTCAGTTAATTGCAAAGACTCCATATAACATGAATGTAAATTACACAAAGAATCTATTAATTAATTAATAAGGTTAAATGATGTAAAAGGAATAAATAATTGAAGATAAAATAGGAAGAAATATTTTTACATGGAAAAAAAAATAAAAAAATTGCACAACTCATGAATTACAATCACTATCATACTTTGTAAGTAATTTTTTGGTGATTTTTTTAGCCAATTCTTATTCTAAAAATTTTAATTTTCAAAACAATGCTTCTACTATTAAATTGAAATTAAAATCTTTAAATAAAGCTTAGAAATGTGATGAATAATAATTATAAGGCCCATAATAAATGATTTAATTTATTAATGATTAAATTATTAGTAATTTGGCATATATAGGAGATTAAAAAATGAGAAGGGTATAGTTAGACATTTATAAAAGATTAAAAATGTGAAGTGATATGAGTACTTTTGATGTTAATTTAAAAAATTTCACTCTATAAACATTTTTTTTTATTTTTATATTGAATTTAAAATATTAAAATTTAAAACTAATCAAATTAATTTCAATTGTTTAATGAATTTTGGTTTAGAAATTTATTTCATTATTTTCTTCTCTAATATGAGATTATGTGTAATATATCAAAATCTTTAAATGCGTTTTTACACTTCATATTTTGATTCTAGTTAAAATAAATGGTAAATTCATAAATAACATTATGTAGAGTATAAACTTAGTAATACAAAATTTAAAATTTCAAAATATAATACGTACTTTTTTTAATATTTATTTTTCAAATTAATGAACCTAATTCTTTTAAATTCAAAACCATTGAATTATTACATAGTTTTATCATGTAATTGGTTTAGATTTAATTAGGAGTATCTACGCTAATTTACATTAACAGAATATTTAGATATTCCTAATTACCTTCAATGGAGTATTTTCAACTGTTATCGTGTCAAGTCCTCAACAAGTCGAGTATCTTCTAGTCTTCGTTCTTCAAGAGCACGCCATTGGATCATTAAAACTCAAAGTCTGTTTTAAACAATAACAGTAGATAAGAGTTTCTGATTATTGGTTCAAATCACACTGCATGTATTACTAATTACATGATATCACATGACTTATGAATTCTTACTTTTAATTTGTTTTGGAGATTGAATATTTAGTATGCAATTGTGTCCCTGAAAGGAAGTAAAGAGGTTTGAATGACAACATTATAAGATCTCACACTTTTCAATGTTGACTTACAACATATGACAGAAATATTAAAAATTAGCTAATAAGTTTAGATTGGAAAATTAATAAAATTTAGAAATGAAAAAAAAAAAGTGTTCCAGGAATGGAGACAAATGCAGTGAATCAAAATGAGATCATAATATTGGATATTTTGATCCAAACGAAGAAGAGTCGTTAGAAATTTGGAATAGAGGAATACCTCAAGCAAGCATGCCCCACTTAAGACTATTCTAATTTCCAACTCATCACAACCATATTTCTGCCGCATCACGCAGATCACTCGTTTCCTCCTTCAATGTCTCATCTTACTTTGTTGTTGTATCCCTCTCATTTAATCAAATATTTGAGAAGCTTTACTGTTGAGGACCCGTACAGCCGTACATGGACTTTGATTTTGGTGTCTGCATCACCTCTGCATACTTTTCACACATTTTATAATGTTGAATTTGTCTCTTCATATTACTCATTAATCACTTAATTTATTTTTGATGTATAGAGGTTGTTCACATTTGTTGTTTGGACTTTAAAACTTCCTTAAGAATATGAATGAGTTAAATAATAAATAACTATTATTAATTAATTATACATATCAATAATTTAGGTTAAGAATGTAAAAAGAAAAAATAAGGATAAAATGAGGAAAAATATTTTTCGAGTACTTTTAGTAAATTATGATTATAATTATTATAAGAGATAAAAATAAAATTTATGAGTCAAGATTAATTATTGAAATAAATAATGTGAAAAATGAAAAGACATCACATTTATATTTATTATGCAATTAATAATTTCACTTTTTAAATAGTATGAATAATAATATGATAAAGGGTAAAAATGTAGTAAAGAAAAATAGTTGAGGATAAAATGGGAAAAAAATGTTAACACTTGCTAAGCCACTTTTAATATATTATGATTATATATATATATATATATATATATATATATATATATATATATATATACCTATGATTTGCAGCAGACAAAATTTATCCCATAAATAATTTGGAACAACGGTTGCAGATTTCATTATAATAAGTAATAATGCTAAAATATACCTAAAATAATAATTTAGGTAATTCATATCAATCTCCATAAGAAATCCTATTGCGAGTCATTCTAGGATTTAGAGTTAATTTATTAAAAGATAATTATAACAGCAATGGCAAGCTAGATTCTCGTCAATTACTTGCCACCATACATTTAAACTCAATCAGTTTCCTTTGAAATTCTTTTGACCATAAATAGGCAAATTAATTGGACTAATTACTCCTCTTTCTTCTCCATATACTCAAAATATTTCCCTCCAATCGTTTATTTTGCAATCTCACCCCATCATTCATTCTACTTGCAACTTCTTTCTAATTTTCCACAAGTTCTTCTTCAATAATCTCCATAGAATCAAACGATGAAGTTTCAGAGCTATGAACTTCCTCTAGCTAAACCTCAACCACGTCGAAAAGCATCGAAGCTCGCTCCATTGGTTGCTCTAATCGTATTCCTAACAATCCCTCTTTATTATCCTTCATTGAGAGATTCCACCAAGAAACTCACAGAAAAATCAGAAATATACCAAGAATTAGAAGATTCAATTACTCTGGTCTCTAATGCAGAAACCCCCCCAATCCACCAAGAGTTAGAAGATTCAATTACTATAACCTCTAATGTAGAAACTCCCCTTATCCACCAAGAATTAGAAGATTCAATTACTCTACCCTCTAATGTAGAAAATCCCCCCACGTCGGAAGACGGTAAGGAGCCTTGCTCCAGCGGCTGCAATGAAGAGAAAGGTGGTGGAGACCACCGCGTAAAGAAGAAACGTGTGAAGGCCGGAAGAAGGAAGAGAGTCCGACGAGAGAGTAAGAGGCACCCCATAAGCAGAAGTGCTGATCCTATGGATTCATCTTCTGCAGGAGAAAACAGAATGGAAACGATCAGCGCAAGTAGTGATCGTGGGATGATAAGATCACAACTTTTGGATGATGATCAATGCGACCTGTTTTCGGGCCAATGGGTGCCTAATCCAGACGGCCCTGATTATACAAATGATACTTGCTATGCAATTCAGGAGCATCAGAATTGTTTGAAATTTGGAAGGCCCGATACAGGATTCCTAAAGTGGAGATGGAAGCCCGATGATTGCGAGCTACCTAGGTTTAATCCTATCCAATTTCTGGAACTTGTGAGAGGGAAATCAATAGCTTTTGTTGGTGATTCTGTTGCCAGAAATCATATGCAGTCTTTGATTTGCCTATTGTCTAAGGTAATTATTTCTCAGAATTCAACTTAAAACTATAATTGAGGCATTTGAAATCCATCATAGCAATCATCTAAAAAGTTGAAATACATACCTTAATTTTGCTTCAATCAATCAAATTGATCAGGTTGCATATCCTGTAGACCTATCAGCGCCAGTGGATCAAAACAGACGGTACGAATACAGAGAACACGACTTCAACATTTCCATGTTCTGGGCACCGTATCTGGTGAGAACCGAAAGATCAGATCCGGAAGACGATAAGCGCCCATTCAAACTATACCTCGACGAATACGACCAACACTGGACCACCAGAATCGCTCTCTTCGACTACGTAATCATCTCCGCCGGCCACTGGTTCTTCCGCCCGACCTACTTCTACGTCGACGGAAACCTCACCGGCTGCCTCTACTGCCCGGAATCCAACGTCGCACACCTCACATCGTATTTCAGCTACCGTCGGGCCTTCCGGACGGCGTTTCGGGCCATCACCGACTCGGATTTTAAAGGCGCGGTGTTCCTGCGGACGTTTGCGCCGTCGCATTTCGAGGGAGGGCCGTGGGACAAGGGCGGCGATTGTGCGCGAACGGCGCCGTATCGGAAGAACGAGATTGCATTGGAGGGTTTCAGTTTGGAAATGTATTTGATTCAATTGGAAGAGCTGAGAATTGCACAGAAAACAGGGAGGCGAAATGGAGGGAGATTCAGATTGTTCGATGCCACGGGGGCAATGTTATTACGGCCGGATGGACATCCCAGTAAATACGGGCATTGGCCAGTGGAAAATCAGTCATTTTCTAATGACTGCGTCCATTGGTGCTTGCCCGGACCGATTGATTCATGGAATGATTTTTTGCAGGAATTGTTAAAAAGAGAGTGGTGATACGATACAGGATGAAGGTGATACGATACAGGATGAAGGGCAATTTGGTAAATACACAAGGCAATGAAATAGGAGTATAAATTTTGGAAGATGATGAATGTCTCATCTTGGAGTATACAGTATATTAGAGAATAGAGAGTTTTAAATACATATTTTTTAGATAATTTGGATATGCTCTTCCAATTTGATGATCGCTGGTGAGTCACAATCTTATATACTCCCTTCGTTCCATTATAACCTTCCCATTTGAATGTTTGGATCATGCATTCGAATTATGTTGTTTAATTTGAATTGACAATAAATTTTCTAATAAAAGAATGCAACCAATCATAATGGTGAAGGATATATATATTAGGATTATGTAATTAAAACATGATGGTGAAGGATATATTCTAAAATTTTACAAATTAAACACATTGAATCATGAATGGTATGCTCTCCGTCCAAAACAAAGTTATATGTTATTCCCTTCATCTTAGGGCTGTTAAAAAAGCCGTGCATACTCGAGCTTGGTTCGAGTAGTTAATTCGAACTCTGCTCGATTTGATAACGAATATTTGAGCGAACTCGAGTTCGACTAAAAAATTACTCAATTGAACTCGAGCAAGGCTCGGCTCATTAAGCAAAACGAGGGGAGCTTTCGAGCCTAATCGATCCGGATTTTAATTAATATATTAAATATTATATTTAATAATTATTATATTAATATAAGTATATAATTATCAATATATAATATATATATTAATATTATTATTATTATTATCGAGCCTTATCGAGTCGAGCTCAACTCGACTCGATAATGTAATGAGTATTTGGACGAGCTTGAGCTCGAGTAGTCGCGAATCGAGCCGAACTCGAGCCTTATTGAGCCGAGCAAAGTCGAGCTATCGAGCGTCTCGTTTATTTTAACAGTTCTAATCCCACTCCATCTCATCAAAAGGGAGATTTTTTTCACATAGATTAAGGGATATAATATTTAATGCATAGATGAGGAGAGAGAAATTATATTTTAATATATAGTGAGTAGATATATTAGTAGTGCGCGTGAGTTGCATGGATATGGAGTAATTGTTTTGTATGAGTCATATTTACTATAAAAGGAAACACACTTTTTATATTAAGAGGGACGAAAATGGCAAAATGCACTCATTTCAATGAGATGGGGGAGTATATTTGTTAACACGGAGTAATATTTAGTTATTGTAGTTATATTTGTGTGTATGAATATATTGAATTAAAGTATACTTCCACCATCTCATACCATCCTTCATGTTTTAGTTTTACATTATTTAAAAAATGTTTTTTCACCTATTCAATTAACTTTAGGTGGTATTATATTTTAGATAACAAATAAAGTGTAAAATAACGTTATAAGTGAGGAATAAATGAAAATTTTGAATTAAAGTTAGTTTTGAAATTATTGGATAAAG
Organism: Pogostemon cablin; assembly: GCA_023678885.1. Taxonomy (NCBI): domain Eukaryota; kingdom Viridiplantae; phylum Streptophyta; class Magnoliopsida; order Lamiales; family Lamiaceae; genus Pogostemon; species Pogostemon cablin. The sequence goes on along the minus strand of CM043001.1, from coordinate 24,258,206 downwards.
AGTTTTTTTTAGAGTGCGAAAGGTCTTGTGAGATAAATAAATAAGAATGAGTGAGGCTCTTGTGCTCCGGGGACACCGTGCCCCTTTACAATTTAAACCCCTAGAAATACTTTAAATAGAATATAAAGGGGGAGGGTTGTGTTCCCATAGGACGGGGTGTGTCTAGGAGCACAGTAGCTTTTGCCAATAAGAAAAGTGCAGAGTTCGGTTTTGTTGAACGGGAGAGAGCATTTTTTTCACGTGAGTTAATGCGGTATTCATACACATTCTAAGTAAAGTGAAAACAATACGAGGTCGTTTAGATATGCCATTCTTGAAATTATACTCTCCGTACAACGCAAAACGGCTAGAGAAAATACAGAAGCGATGGTATGTTTCACCGCCTGATACTATATATAGCAAACCATTGCAGGTGTTGTTGAATTACTATGTGCTTAGCTTGGATTGTGTTTGTCATCTCTTCAAATTTCTATATAGAAATTCAAATTTATAAAATGTTTGTAAACTTCGAACTGAACGGGCCGAGGCCTGAAGCTCGACGTGCTGATCGGAGCCTTGGTCATCTTGTCTCTACCCTTCAAGCCTTGGTTATGGTCGATGATTCACTTTGATTGCGAGAATTTCAAGTCTTCATATCTTAATGTGTAGTGAGTAATTGTATTAGTGTTGTGTGTGAGACCTATATGAAATAATTAATTATTTTGTGTGGTCTCATTTAATAAAAAAGAAATGTAAATTTTAATTTTAATAAACCAAAATAGAAAACATAAATTGAGACGGATGGAGTACATAAATTTTTTAAAATGTAAATTTAAAATAAAGAGTATTATTATAATTATGGCAAAAACTTTAGTAAGACCGTGACTCCCATGAAATGAATAATAAGTGATATTATTTTAATGAAAAATTATATATTTTCTCTTCAAAGAGAAGTTCTCGATTATTGTAGATATGGAGTTTAAGAAAAAATTATTTTTTTTACTTTATTTTTAGGAGTAGTTTGATATTTTTAGGTAATAAATAAATCATAAAGTAAATTATTTTTTTACTTTATTTTTAGGAGTAGTTTGATATTTTTAGGTAATAAATAAATCATAAAGTAAGTTATATGGGTTATAAAGAGATGACAATTTTGAAATTAAAGTATGTTGTAGGGTTATTGATTTATGTATATTTCCTTATTTTGGGTGTAAACTTATTTATGAGACGAACAAAAATAGAAAATGTGAATTTATTTATGAAATGAATGGAGTAATGATTTGATAAGAAAATAATAATAATGCATGAAATATTTTATAAATAATTTATAGTTTAAATAAAAAATGGCGATGCAAAAACTGTCTTGAAATTATACTTAATCGTGTTTATTTAATTTTTTAACTATTCAAGGAGGCTAACACATCTTCTAGGAAGATTCTTCATCTAACATGGCTACAACCATTTCTCACGATTGAATAAATAAATATAATAAGGAAAAATAGCTTAGGTGGGGCAATAAACACGGCATCTCTAAATTAATTTAATTTAATAACGTTTCTCTTTTTCTTTAGAAAAAAAAGTGAGCATTTCTTGATTTGCGTGTAAATTGTTTCATTACACCTTCTCACCCACCAAAAGAGTCTGTTTTAAGATTATAGAATATTATTATTTAATGTGTATTGGATAATTGTATTAATAAGGGAGTGTGTTTTACTATATTTTAAGGTGATGTTTGATTTCGATTTAATCTTTCGGGTTTAGTTTTAATAAATCTCCTTAAATCTCTCATATACTACACCTACATACTCTATTAATCTTGGACAGGTCTTGCATGAAACCGTTTCACGTGAGATCATTTTATATTTTTTAAAATAGTTATCACTTTCTCTAAAAAATTTTATCATTTCACTATTAAGTGTTATCACTTTTCATTAATTTAGTATCATTTTTCAGTATAACATTTATCACTTTCTGACCGTTTCACGTAAGCCCGTGAGAGGGTCTCAATCAAGTCTTTTTCATTAATATTTATCCACTCCTACCTTACATTATCTCTCTTCAATTAATATTTTTTCTTTCTTTCTCTCTACTCTTCTCTCACCTCAATTAATACTCGATTTGACATAAAATTTTAACCTACGTACCCTACTTAAATCTAAGACAAACATAACAAATACTTGAATAACATTATTCATTAATTTATTAAATCAACTTAAACCCCATAATAAACATCATCTGTATTAGTAGTTATATGTGAGTCCCCTACATTTAAAAATAAAAATTATTTAAGTGAGACGTCCTAGATAAAAATCCCCTCGAAGAGGCCGGTGAGTTTTTAGCTCCTAAAATGTGTAAATTGAATTAGATGAAAGAGAGCGTCTCCTCTACACCCATGCACCATGTTTTTTAATTTTAAAATTACTCATTAGTACTTTCTTCAAAAAAGATTAAAAAATATTTTAATATGAGGTATATTGAAAGATATACTCATATTTTAATATATATAATAAATAGTTGTAACTCCCTCCATTCCATAAAACGCTTCACATTTATTGTTCTACGTTGTTTAAGAAAAGTTACAATTTTTGACCAACTTTGTTGACTTTAGAGGGTATTGTAGTATTTTTAGGTAATACAAAATTCTAAAGTACTCCATCTGTCCCGTTTTTATGGTTACATTTGTTTTTTATACGTGGATTAATGAATATAGTATTTTAGTGTGTATTGAAGTGAGAGAAATAATATTTTAATGTAAAATGGGTAGGTGTGTTAGTGTGATTCGTGGACCCATAGAGAGAGAAGTAATTAATTTGTGTGGGTCCTATATGCTAAAAAGGGAAATATAATCATTAGGGTGAGACGCCAAAAAAAATGTAACCATTAGGATGTGACGGAGGGAGTAATGATATGTGTGTGAAAAATGAGTGCCAAATTTGAAATTAATGTAAGTTTTGGAAATAACATGTAACAATATTAATAAGACGAAAAAGGAGTAAACAATATTTCATGTGATTATTTCATATAATTATTTAACTTCTCAAATTACTTACAATATAAAATATGTAATTTAAATTGAGATAAAGAGAGTACATTTCTTTAATATTTATTTTCTTTTTAAAAAAAGCCAAAATAAATTTATTTAAATAAAGGATGAGTAAAGTAGTACTCAAAATAGTTACAACAGATAATTATTTAAGAGTTATAGAAATATAAATTATCGAAAAACTACATCAATCATACAAAAATGCACAAAAGATAATAGGAGAATTAACTCTCAACCAGTGATTAGAAAGTCAGATCGGAGGCTGAATCGGTGACCCTAACAATTCAAGGTCGGACCGATCGAACTGGACGGTTCAACCGAAAAATTAAATTTTACATATTTTTAATTATATTTTATAATAGCTATTAAAAAAAATAATTTATCTATTCCTAATAAATGATATATTAAGTGGGGTTTTTTTAATAATAATATTAAATTGGGCTTTAGGCTTGACATCCATATTTTATAATTTATTTATAATTTTATATTAATATTTTGACTTGTGTTAAAAAAGGAGAATATGTAGGGTTTGCAGATTCATTATTCCCCATCCTAAATTGTGCGCCGCTCATCAGTCTCATCCCTACAACTCTCTCTCTACCAACCAACTTCCTTTTGTTGAAAATTTTTAATTTTCACTATAATCTAATTGTGAGCAATATATTATTATGCACTTATATTAGCTATTTAATTATTTTATAGATTTAATTAAGTGATCCAATTAAGTTGATAAGTCTATGGGCTATAATATTTTGATATGGGTCAATTGAGTAGATACCCAATACTACATGACTGGGTGATTATGGGTGGCTCATTTGTATAGTATATAAAGGCTCACAGGTTATGGTCCCCAATATATTAAGCCACACATGGTCTTTCCTTCTCCCCATCGGGAGGGATTACTACGGCTTAGTTGAGGAAGACCATAATACCTATCGATCTCCGAGTTTATGTTACGTCTAAAAACTCCATAGATTAAGGTATGCTTTCGCTTTACGTTTCAGATCTCGTTTATCATAATAGAGTTAAAGACATTATGATTTATGAATTTATTTCCAACAAGTGGTATTAGAGCCACCCTATTTATGATTCTCTGAGATTTGTAAGAACTATGTTTTGATTCTAATATTTGTGTTTGAATCGTTAAGAAATCACAATTTTAAATTTGAGGGTTGAGATCATTTTTGAATTATAAGGTCTAATATCGTTGTTGTTCATATATACGTAAGCGTGATTCAGCAATACGATTACACTGCAAATTCTTAAAGTATATGTTTTAATACATAAATATGTGATTTCGTGAGGAATTGCAGTTGTTAGCTTCTGATCTCATGGTTGAAAATTTGTGATTTGATTTTTATCTCATTGAGATAAGTTGTTAGAAGATAATTATTTGAGAAGTAATTGGAATTCTCATTTATATGATTATCGGATTGGATATCACTATTAATTTTAGTAAATAAATTGATTTATATGATGGGATAGTATGTTTGCATTAATTTTGTAAATGGTGTTCTTTCATGGTCGAAACTTTCATGGTTGAAATATGTGCTTCGCAGTATAATTGAAATTTGGTATAATTAATACAGCAATTTTCCGCCAAATTTAAAGATTTTAAATTAATTAGTTTAATTGTTCAATTTATGAGTGGATTATTGCTTAATTGCATCTGAACCCACATACATGATTTCAAGTATTCGAATTTGTTAATATATGATAATATATAATTATGAGATTTTGTCCTATAATTGCCTATAATTTATAAAGATCAAGATTTGGTGGATTTACTATTCATAAATCCAAATGGCTATAGGACGGGAATAAACTTGAGTGGAATTTTTATAAATTCTAATATCATTAATATTGACTAAAAGTGCATCCTATTAATAGAACTTTTTTTCCATAATTTGGCAACTAAGAGTGCTGAAATGCAATTATGTGAATTAGAGTACATGAATTACTTTGGAAAATAAGATTCGGAGTTATTACGGATAACTTGTCTACTGGCATATGTATTTTCGCAACATGCTTTCGCAATTTAAGAATAAAAGGTTGCCAGCTGGTGACGTCACATTAATCGTTAGGCATTGCTTTGATAATTGAGAACTTATTGGATTAAGTAACTCATCCTGAAATGTGGAGCCACAATGCATTCTGCCATTATTGCTTTGGTATGAATTTTGAATTTCGAATATTTTTGGTATTGTAGTTAGTTTAATGTGTGGCTTTTATGATCAAATTTACATAGTCATGTGTACTGCTACATAATAAAGTTTTAAGATCAAAATATTATATAAACTTGTATAGCTGCCATTCAGATTAAGGCTTACTGAATATGTATTTTAATTGTAAATTCCATGGGGTAGCAATTGTGATAATTATTAATTTTGAATTGGATTCGACAATATTCAATTAAATTTGAATTGGAATGTAATGTATCTTATATATACATATTTGTGTCCAGTATAAGGCTACAGTATTTATGCTACTTTTGGTGATAAAATCATTGACATGTCAATGTGTGCCATAGTTATTAATTATTTGAGCACGCCACCTCAACTAATTAATTCTAGTGTGATATGACAATAATAATTTGGATATGTATGTTGTTTTAACTATGGTAATTTTGATGGCCTTAATTAAGAATATTTAACTAATTTAGTTTATTCTAAATTAGTATTCACAGTCAATTAAGTTAAGAAATCTTTCATTAATTTTAAATTAGTGGAAATCATTGAATATTCTCGTATAGCTTGAGAATTTAATTAATTAAATTTGGGGAGACATTTTTAATGTCGTTCAATTAAATACAAATAATTATTTTTAGTATTTGCTTAATTGGTCTAGTAATTTTTCGATCCAGTCAATCAAAGCCTTATGTTGCCATAGCAGCCTCTGTGTGGAGAACGACTTTATTGAAATTACATAGATGAGTGTGGAATTATTTATGTGTTCTGTGTTAGGCCCATAGGTAGGCACAGTTTGACAGAATAATAGCACACATGTGATGATAAGTATGTGATAATTATTTGAATTGTTCATGTGAACATCAGTCAGTCCAAAGATAGACTTTTGTTTTACAGAACTAATTATCAGTACTTGATTATTATACCAAGATTACCCCTGCAGTTAATTTTTGTCCAAAGACAAGGTTAATGTTGCACAAGCTATCTTGTGATGGGTCCCTAACTAATATCACTTGTCATAATTTATTTTATGACATGTATGTTGCGAGTGTATCTTCATGCAGGTATTGATCGGCCCAAAGGTAGATTAATATTTGGCCCGAAATACACAATCATCTGTAGTGGTGAATGCGTGACAGTTATTTGGTTTGACATGTGAGTAATAAGTCGGCCCAAAGGAAGACTATTGCTTGACAGTTTTATTGTCAGTATTTGACTACTATGTAGAGGGTGTCACTTACAAGTTAGTATTGTTGTCATTGGACTTGATGCTAATATTGTGTTCGATTCTTCGAGATGATTCTAAATTATTTAAAATTTGAAAGATAATAAAGTTTAGTGCAAGCATGATAATCATTTTGGAATAATTCTCTGTACAATTAAGAAGACTGCTAATTAAGTTTAACTTATATCAACAATAAATCATACATGATGAGAACTTCAACAATAAAGATGAGAATATTAGGTTTCTAGTTTCAATAAAGTATAAGGGCAATTCAAGAAAACCCATTAAGAAAGCTGCTAAAGACGAAATTAAAGAATAACCTTTTGTTTCTCTTAAAGGCTTGTGGAATTGTCTTATAATACACCATATTAAAGTTGCTAAATGTGAATGGTGTTGTGGTGTAGTTAAAAGACAAAAATAGTACTCCACAACATATGGTTACTAATTAGAGAAATACTAAATATTGCAGCTTATGGTCTCAATAAAGTTCCAATCAAAGTAGTTGTGAGAACTCTTTGAGTTTCACATATGGTGATGTCCAACTAAGGCTAGATCATTGATCTACTAAAGAAAATTGGACTCAAATAAATACAAGCTACTTTATAGATTATGAATAAGGTTTTGTGATTCAAATTAATTAGTTCATATTTGAGACGGTTAATATGGAATTCTGTGAGGATGTTGATTTGGGGGGAAGAATAATATTAGAGACATTGTCTTTGAAGAGGAGTCTATTATACCCCCTACTTATGCTTTAAGAATATCGATAGGACAATATCAATAATATTTAAGGCATAATAAAATCAACAACATCAAGAATTAATGTTACTAAGGAAACCACTAGAGTTGGGAGGAAAAACAATTCGGATGATTATGTAGTTTTCTCCTAAATAATGAGGACACTATGGAATTAATGGTAGAACATTCATACAATGTTTATCAAGCCATGCAAGGTCCATATAGTCTAAAGTGGGTTAATGCTATAAGTTATGAGTTTAATCAATACAAGATGATTAGGTCCGCATCTTGGTAAAGGATTATACTCAAAAGGAAAAGAAGGCATTGCTTTAAGGGACTTTCTATCCGGTTACTGAGAAAGGTTCTTTTAAGATAATCATGACATTGGTAGCATATTTTGGTCTTGAGTCATATTTGATGGATGTAAAGATAAAGTTTCATGATGGTAACATTGATGAAATGATTTCAATGACTTAAGAACTAAAATGAAATCCATCTATGCATTCAAGAAAACTTTCTCATAAAGGAATCACAATCATCATCATGCAGTTTTTATCTCATTTGGTTTTGATACAAATGTAGATGATTATGTGATTCAGTGGGAGAATGTTTAAGTTAAACTAAGGGAAACAAGTGTAGTCTCAATCAAGTGCTCTAAAGTTAAATTAAAGATTTAAGAAATGTAGAAAATTTTCTATATGCTTTGACTATTAAAAATTATTGTATGATAAATTTTGTACAAGACTTAATTTAGCTTCTGTTGTTGGTGTATTAAGTAGATATTTAAGTAACTCTAGTATGGATCTTTATAAAGTATTTACAGAGAACTAATGATAATATGGTTGCACATCAGGGATCAGATTTGTTAGAGATCATAAGGAATTCTGATTCTAAGTTTGTTGGATGCCAATACAGTATAAGATCGATCCACTTTAGGCTATATCTTTTGTTAGTCTGGAGAGCTATACAAGTAAAAGTATTAATCAAACACTTTAGCTCATTAACCATGACAACAGAATCAGTAGCACACTAAGGGGCATTCAAACATGAAATAAAGGTTGCGAAACTTTATCACGTAAAGTTTATTGTGACAGTTAATTCGCAGTAAAGTATTAATGATAAGAATACTTATAAGTCAAACAAATTGGCATAGAATTCTTGGTTGTTAAAGAAAGTGTTTTGTGTAGATAAAATTATAGAAGAGCATATTATGATAGACTCTAAATACGGATCCGCCAATCATGTATTCAACGCCCTGTAATTTTATGAGCTAGCTACTCATGTGGGTGTTTTATGATTTTAGAATACATTAGTTCTGTGGGAGTCTATATTTGTTGCTCTTTAAAGTTTTTAAGACACTTTGATTTTAGATAATTCGGTTTTCTGCATAATTAAGTTGATGGCTTTGAATTCATTGTGAATTCCTTAAAGTTAATTTTTTATTTTGTAATATTTTACATTATGATTGATCTCACTAAAGATTTAAATTGGACCAGTTGGAAATAGATATGATGTTGATCACATTGCATGTAATTTCCATGCTACTCACCATATTCAATTATTTTATGGACTTAATTAAGTGATCCAATTAAGTTGATAAATCCATGGGCTATAATATTTTGATATGGGCCAATTGAGTAGATACTCAATACTACATGACTGGGTGATTATGGGTGGTCCAGTTGTATAGTATATAAAGACTCACAGGTTATGGTCCCCAATATACTAAACCGCACATGGTCTTTCCTTCTCTCCATCGGAAGGGATTACTACGGTCCCCATAAAGAATAAGGGGCTTAATTGAGGAAGACCATAATACCTATCGATCTCTGAGTTTATGTTACGTCTAAAAACTCCATGGATTAAAGTACGCTTCCACTTTACGTTTTAGATCTCGTTTATCATAATAGGGTTAAAGACATTATGATTTATGAATTTATTTCCAACACATTTCTCTTCGTATAACTCTCTTTTTCTCTCTATAAACTGCCACTATGAACATTAGTTAAAGAAGTTTGATGTGGTGATATATAGATTTGTGGGGTATCGGTGGCTTAGCGACTGCTCCTGAGTATTTTCTTTCTTTTTTCTTTTTTTTTATTATTCAACAACATTTATCATGTGTGCACCATTTTTCATTACTGTAAAGTGTGTATGAACAATTGTAATTGAAAAAGTTTTAATTTCTCTGAAATTTTAATGAGCAGAGGTTATGTGGCGAGCAACTCATATCTGAGCTTTTTATTTTTTTCTTAAAAAAAGAACATAATCGGCGGTCACCGGTTCTTTCAGTTTTTCCGGTACTGTCAGTTTTTATCGGTTTAAAAGTAAAAATAGTTTTTGGGGTGCTATCGGACCGGCTCTCGGCTCGATTCCCGGTTAAACTAGCCGGTGGGGTCCCGTCCGCTTTTCTAATCATTGCTCTCAACCACTTTCATGAGTAGATCTTATTTTTTCCACAATTTTTTCAAGCTTGAGTTCACTATTGTTGAATACAATATCATTTCTTTCCTTCCATAACCTCAAATAAGTGCATTGCCAAATTGACATGAACACGTTTTTCATCTCTTTACCATGATCTTTGTACACCAAAGTATAAAATTATTTCCGTGGCGAACCTTCCATGATGCTTTGTGTTCCCAACCATCTTTGAATGTCTTTCCAAACAAGTGTGGCTTGCGGGCATTGTAACAAAATAAGATTAGTATTTTCTGGAACACTAGTACAGAATGAAAAAAGAACCGCATTGTCATAAATGATAACTCATCTATAAGAAAATTAACTCTAGTGGGAATTCTGTCTTGAACAGCTCTCCAACAGAAAAATGACACATCTCAGGGTATGTGTTTGCACCATAATTTAGAGAAGATTGGGTCACCCACCTCATATAAATTATCAAACTTCGCAATGAGCTAGTACATCTCTCTTGTAGAGAACCAACAAACTTTGGAATTTCTCCAAAAAATAGTGTCAGGTATATTATTATCTTTATAAGATTACAACGTATAAAATTTGACAAATTCAAAAATTCACAAAAACTAAGATAGTTAAAAATAGTGTTATCATAACCGGATAGTGGATCGAATTGGAGGCTCCAATGGTTCATGGTTGGACCGACTGTTCAACCGAAAAAATAAAAAATTACATGTTTTTAATAATATATTATTATTTTATATATGATTTTGTATTAACTTAATTAAAGTACATATAAATAAACACCTAATTTAAAAAAAATATAGGTTGAAAGAGGAAAATTAAATACGAAGTAAATTAATTTTTGAATTTTAATTTCTACTAATAATTAATTACTTCAATCACAAATAAAGAAAACTAGAAAGAACTATATTAATAATTATTCTCGAATCTGCTTTATTAATAGTAAATATTCTTATTGAATTGAAATAAATTTGAAAAAAAAAAATTGAATATTGAATTGAACTAATCTCTGATTTTTTTTTATTTGAGTCTAACGATTTTAAGAAAGTGAATCTATAATTAAAAAAAAAAAAAAAAATTGATGGTTTACGGTCCAATCGGTGTTTTCAATTTTGGCCGGTCCGACTTTTCTCATTTTAACTCCAAAAGCGATTCTTATGGGATAATCAGACCATTTCCCAAATCATTTTCCAGACCGATTCCGATTCAATCGGTCCAACTGACCGGTTCCATCCAATTCTAAAAACCTCGGTTAAAAGTATGGAGTACATTTATTTGTTAATCCATTTGTGTGCGTTAAAATTAGTGCATCATTGTACAAACAAAATATTACTTATGTGATTTTCTTTTTCCGACCATTTCTTTAAAATTTGGATGTGGTTGGTTGACAAACAAAATGAAAAGAAATGGGACAAGAAACCAGATTACAGATCCGGGAAATTCGGGTTGCCCAAATTGTAGGATGTCGGATCCATCTACATGAACTCCAACGTGACCTAGACCCATAGTAGCCATAAATAGAGATGGGTACCCTATTAAAAACACACAAATTTTCATCCGATATGTGGCTTGCCGGCCAATGGGGGCAAATTTGTACTTTCACAATAACCCTACCCGCATCAATTACGGTGCATGCATCGCTACCGAACACGCAATTCTTCCATGTGGCCACCAAAACCACAATATAATTACAAACAAGTCCCTTGAAAACCTTATATATAAACATAAAACCCCACCTTGTCCAAGTCTTCCCCACCAACCAATTCTCCATAGCTGGACTCCATAACTACGCAGTGGAGCTCCAATCAATCCATCCAATGGCGCTCTTCTCCGCCAAAAAACACCGCAGCAAAACTCAGAATTTGAAGAATATCGTAATTTTAAGTATAGCTGTAGCGTTAATCCTTGTCACTTTGATCCTTCTAAATCACCACTCCTCCGATTCCGCGTTGAATTCAGCTGCAGATATATCATCATCGGCTGTGGATACTGTTGAAAGAGGTGTGAAGAGAGATGATGGTAAGGAGAAGTGCGATATCTTCAGAGGAGAATGGATCCCAAATCCGGATGGTCCATACTACACGAATATGACCTGTTGGGAGATCCATGAGCACCAGAACTGTATGAAATATGGTAGGCCGGATACTGAGTACCTGAAATGGAGGTGGAAGCCTAACGGGTGCGATTTGCCGATATTTGACCCACAGCAGTTTCTGGATCTTCTTCGGGGCAAGAAATTGGCCTTTGTTGGTGATTCGGTTGGGAGGAACCAAATGCAGTCCTTGATTTGCCTCTTGTCAAGGGTGAGTTCATTCTGCATACACACGGTAGATTAGATTTTGTATCTATTTGTGTTAGATCTATCTGTGATCATATTTAATTTCGCATAATTAGGTGGAATTAATTCTAGATCTTGACTTCTGAGAGAGAGATTGAAATCAACCCATAGTCTTTGAATTTTCTAAAGCTCAATTTAGTGAATCTAATGTGTTGTTTTAATTTCCTCTTAATTTGCTTAATTTAGGGATGTTGGTATGATTATTATTCTTAATTATTTCTGTGAAAGAATTTGGCACCGACAAATCTGCTAAAATCGCGTTGAATTTTCAGGCGGAATATCCGATCGACATTTCTCCGACCACCGATTATCAATTCAAGCGGTACAAATACCTGAAACACAATTTCACACTGAGTTACTACTGGTCGCCGTTTCTAGTCCGATACACCGAGCGAGACTCGGACGGTCCGAGTCACACCGGCGTTTTCAATCTCTACCTCGACGAGTTCGACGAGAAATGGACGGCTGAAATCGGCAGATTCGATTACGTCATCCTCAACGCCGGCCACTGGTTCCGCCGAATCGCCGTTTACCACTTAAACAACGCCGCCGTCGCCTGCCGCTACTGCGGCCTCCCAAACGTGACCTTCCAGCCGGAAACCTTTCCCTACCGCCTCGCCTTCCGGACGGCGTTCAAAGCCCTCAACCAGCTCCAGAAGCCCGACGCCGTCACGATCCTCCGGACATTCGCGCCGCCGCACTTCGAAGGCGGCGACTGGAACGAGGGTGGGGACTGCGTGCGGAAACTCCCGTTCCGTAGCGACGAAACGACGTTGGACGGGATGAATCTGGAGATGTATAAGATCCAATTGGAGGAATTTAGGGTTGCAGAGAAGGAAGGAAAGAAGAAGTTCAGATTGATGGATACGACCCAAGCGATGCTGCTCCGACCCGACGGGCACCCGAGTAAATACGGGCATTGGCCGAACGCGAAGGTGGCGCTGTACAACGATTGCGTCCACTGGTGTCTACCGGGGCCCATTGACTCCTTGGCTGACGTCATGCTCCAAATGTTGAAAATGGAGGTTGGGAAAGGGAGATAGCACACCACTTTTTTTTTAAAAGAAAAATTAATTTTTTTACAAATGATATTTCATCTCATTTTTATGATGTTATCCTTTTTAGTTTATATTTTAATACATTTTGTAATAGAGCAATTATATTGCAGAGGACTTTGCAGAAAAGCAAAAGAAATTGTAGTGAAGGGAGCTGGATCTTGAAAAATGTTACATATGGCCATGAGATTTTTTTTAAATTAATTCATTAGTCTTGACAGGATGTTTCCACATGGCTTTAATGTAGCATTACTATTGTAACAACAAATATTGTATTTATAATAAAATAAACACAAAAGAATTACAACGAAAATCTAAGGTGGATTGAAGTTGAGAATTTAAGTAAACAGCTTCTATTTATCCTCTGATTTTTCTCTTGAGTTGATTTCTTGACTTCTTCAACTTTCGGAGCCGGATCTTCGGATGAAGCTTATCCGAGCTCGGGGTTGACTTGAAGCTATAAAACGTTTATCCGGAGGCGTCGAGCCTTTGTTCGGATCAAACGTTGACTTGAAGATTTGTTGTGAAGTACGACACTCAATTTGGTAGAACGTTGACTTCACGGAGACAGATGGATGAATTTGATATGAAGAACGTCGGATCAAAGAGGCTTAGCACCTTGGTCTTTGATCGGAGGCTGTTCTTGACTTGAAGATAACTTGAACTTGATTTGAAGATCTTGAATGTTCTTCGACTTGATCTTGAACTTGAACTTGGTCTTGATCTTGACTTGAACTTCACTTGACCGGATCTTGATCGAATTTGATTTTCACTTGAATCTTCAGAGTTCTTCAGGTCTTCAGGATTTTCAGAGTGAATGGAATGAGGACTGAAAGTCCTTATTTATAGGTAGAGAAAATAACCACTTGAAAGATATTTTCTCCTTCAAAAAATATGTTGGGCTTTTCTCATTTAATTAAGCCTGCTGGACTGGATATGGGCCTATTTAATTTAATTAAGTCTTTAGGATTTTGACTTGGTCTTATTTAATTTAATTAGGCCTACTGGACTTGATTTGCTGGGCTTATTGACTTGAATCGGGCCCACTTGACTTGAATTGAGCCCATATGACTTGAATTAAACCCATTTAACTTGGATTTTGGGCTCAAATAATTATATTAATTATTAATTATATATTCATTTATTTTAGGAATTAATTTATTTAAATTTCTTAATAAATAAATATTAAATTAATACTTAATATATTTTCTTTTGCATTTATATTTATTAGGCAATAAAATTTAATTGCCTACAAATGCCCCCTTGCATTTTGTTCACTGAAATTTGCTATTGATGTGAACAAATTGCAACAATTTTATTCTTTGAGCAGCATCATTTTCTTGGCTTATCAATCAGCAATATTTGCTTGGCCCATTAACACTTGGCACCCTTGATAAGAATAAAATGATTGGACTCAAAAGGAATTGTTGAAGCCCAATACCCAAAATCTATTCATAACTTTCGTCCATTATTAGTTTTAAAACTACCAGAATATGATTGGAGCAAATCTGGGCAAGATTCAAACATATCTTATACATATTAAGCTTTGTAAATCTTCCACCCTAAAATATCTTAATGCGAGATATTTTGCTCTATGCTTCAGCAATAAATCCAAAGAAATAATATAAAATATTCTTGAAGATAATCTCAAGTATCCATCAACCTTCACAAGAGTTATCCACATGAAATTGTAGTATGGCAAAAACTCATACTTCAATTTTACACTAAAGATGAGCTCAAATCTTGGAATACAAGAAAACAATCTTAGCAGGGTTGATAAATATTGGAAAATATATTCCAAATCATAGATAACCTATCACAAAGAGAAATACATATCCACAAAGGACTTATCGGTATGATACTTAGTACTATATAAGAAGCCCATGCCTACAACTTTTTCCACATCAAAGTTCATAGGGTACCAACTAATCAATATTTCCCTCTTGTAGGTTATTGCTCCTACATCCAATGCTACAGCTCGAGATTTCATCACAGAAAGAAAATTCATCACATGCTTCAAAACACAACATTGCACAAAGGATCATCACAGTAAACGCTTTCTTCTTCTTTTTCCCTTTACCTCTGCGGTTTTTATTTTCTTGTTTCTTTCCTCTTTTTTTGAACTGCTTATTTGCCTTCACGTGATCATCAAGGTAAGCTTCATCACTCCCTTCCACCTTTTCCCTGCTTTTCTTTGTTTTCCCTTTTTCCTTTCTTTCTTTTCTTTTGTTGCTGTATGATTTTTTGCTTCTTCATCCAACAATCAATCTAACAACTTTCATACTAACCTGTATATTTATGATCCTCCTATCTACCTCGTTATTCTTTTTCTTTGAAGAAATTGTTAACGAGCCTCCATGGAGTCAGACCAACATCATCGAGGTGGAGAGCAGTCGACGACGGACCACCCATGGTGGTTACTTGTTGGGCTCGCACCGTGAGGTGGAGAGCAATCAATGGTAGGCTACCCATGGTAGTTACTTGTGGGGCTCTCATCTCCGATGACGTTGGGGTGGAGAGTAATCAACGGCGGACCACCTATGGTGGTTGCTTGTTGGGCTCTCACCTTCGAAGACGTTGAGGTGGAGAGTAGTCAACGGCGGACCACCCATGGTGGTTGCTTGTTGGGCTCTCACCTTCGAAGACGTTGGGGTGGAGAGTAATCAATGGCGGACCACCCATGGTGGTTGCTTGTTAGGCTCTCACCTTCGAAGACGTTGATTTGAAGAGCGGGAGAGCGATTGATGGCAGACCACCTATGGTGGCTGCTTATCGAGCTCATGCCTCCGGTAGCATATTTTACAAGACCCCTGTGGTGGCTCGATTTTCGGCGCACTGACTGATGCAATAGAGTGGCAACCACTGGTGGCTGTTTCAGCAGATCCCAACAACTCGCGGGTTGTATTTGCGCGTGGAGACAGTGACAGCGGTTTACAGCAGCGGATGGGGGGCGGTGTCGCGATCCATGGTAGCGGTTGTTCCCGACGAGAGATCGAGCCGGTGAGGAGCGGCAGTGCTTGTTGCGGCAGATGATAACCTCGTGTGGTGATTCACAGCGGCAGCACAGTGACGGGCAAGACAAGGAAGACGACTCTGACTATGCAGGTGGATCTCCGACGAGGCTGCGCTTCTGGTGGAGCGTGGAACAGGCGGCGGGCGGACCCGACAGGATTTGGCGGCATCTGGCAATTGGTCATGCTCCAGTGATTCTGGCTGGATTCAAAGGGGTGATGGCGCGAACTCCGGCATCGGATTGATGACGAGGAATCGACAGTGGCGAGCGGCTGAGGAGGCAGCCGATCGTGACGAGGAGGTGTGGCGACGTCCAACGATCCACAACGCGGTGATGGCGAGATTGCGACGGAGAATTCATCCAGATCGCGGTGGTGGTGGGCTTTGCAGCGGTGTCGGCGGCTAAACAGCGAGCAATCAACAAATCTTGCGAGGCTGACAGACTCCGGTAGAGAGGATGGAGAAGCGACGTTGATGGTGGTGCATTGCGGAATATCCAGACGGCTTCGGTGCTCGTCGGAAGCAGATCCGGCCGGAGTGGTGTCTTCCAGTGGCCTTCATAAACGAGTTGAAGGATGAAGAAAGCTGCAGTTCTCGACATTCTGGTATAAATCTCTTGTTCAACCACCTAATTTTGACTTTATTGGCCTTATTTTGACTCACATGGCCCAATTAACTAAATTAATTTGGGCTTACCAAATTGGGCTTAGTTTAAATATTTGCAGGCCACACCTCCATAGTTGAACCCATGTTAATGAATCAAACTAATATCAATTAATTTGATTGCTTATTTTAATATTTTAAACTTCATCCAATTATTGATTTTATAATTTTTATTTTTTTTAATAATTAATCGACCACCCCACAAACGTATTTTGGGTATTTTAATTAATTAAATCTATAAATTATAAATTAACATGAATCCATCTCTCACTTGCCAATCATCTTCATCACATCATCATCGCGAGAACTTTGAGGCTATTTCAACACTCCAAGAATTTGATCTTCATTTACCATTTCAATAATTTGAACTTTTTCACTTAAATTGGCAGTCCACCGTCTTCTCCTGATCAACCTTTCACTTCATTCACACTTCAACTTATCTCTTGTCTCACAAACTTGATATGAATAAGCCAAGACATGACTGAACTTAGCAAAGTACTAAGCTGCCTACGTACCTCTTTGAAGAGGATCAAGTCATAACGTAGTTCAAAGGGACATGATTTGATTTGAATGGGGCGTGTCGTACACAGTTTATACTCATATGGGCCAAGAGTGACTATTTTTTAGCCACTTTAGACAAAGTAGGGTATTTAATGCTTTAACCACTTAAAACACCTGAGTGGGGTTAATTATCAGTTTAACCACGTATAATTACCTTTGGTGTGTGTCGTGCACAGTTTATACTCATGCGGACCAGGAGTTTGTCGTACACAGTTTATACTCATGCGGACCAGGAGTAACATGCAGTTTAGGCTCGTGCGTCATGGAGCGTTGGACTTGACTAAATTACGCATAGTAGCATTTCAGGAATTTACCATTTATGGGGCCGATTCCTACACCATCTTCAGATATCAACTTGTATGCACCATTTGTATACACTTCTTTCACAACATGTGGGTCATCCCACTTGGGCAAGAATTTATTTCCAACTCGGTGAGTGATGACAATAGGCCTTCTTACAGCAAGGACTAAGTCTCCGACTTGAAAAGAATGTATCTTTACTTTCTTGTTAAACGTTCTGGAGAGGCGAGCTTGATAGCACTCAAGTCTTTGTTGTGCTTCTAACCTCTTCTCATCAAGTGCCTCTAATTCTTCGAGACGCAGTCGTGCGTTCTCTTCTTTAGTTAAACCTTCTTGTATGGCTATTCTCAAAGATGGTATTTGCTTTTCAAGGGACACCACAGCTTCAACCCCATATACAAGAGAGTACGGAGTAGCTTGAGTAGGCGTTCTATAAGTAGTTCGATACGCCCATAAAGCTTCATGAATCCTTCCATGCCAATCTCGCTTTGACTTGGAGACCACCTTCTTCAACAGATTACACAGTGTTTTGTTGAAGGCTTCGGCAAGCCCATTAGCTGCTGCATTATACATAGAAGATTTTCTTTGCTTGAAGTCAAACTTCTCACAAAGCTTATCAATCAAAGAGTTACTGAATGGCCTCCCATTGTCTGTGATAATGTATCGAGGCACTCCATATCTATATATGATGTTGATGCGGATGAAATCAGCCACATTTTCTTTCTTCACTTCTCTCAAGGATACAACCTCCGCCCACTTGGAAAAGTAATCAGTGGCAGCCAGAATATAAAGATGGCCTCCGGAAGACTTCGTTAATGGCCCCACCACATCTAAGCCCCATGCATCAAATGGCCACGAAGAAACTGTTGGATGTAATGGTTCGGGAGGCTGATGAATGAGATTTGCATGAAACTGGCATGGCTGACATCTTTGTGCATAATCTATGCAATCCTTCACCATAGAACGCCAGTAATATCCCATCCTCTTGATTCTGAAATGTAACTTGGGTCCAGACTGATGGCCACCACATATTCCAGAATGAGCTTCCTCCATAGCTTGAAGAGCTTCTTCATCATTTAAGCATCTTAAGAGAATACCATCAAACGATCTTCTATAGAGTGTATCTTTGTAATAGAAGAATCGTGGTGCTCTACGTCGGACATCAACCTTTAGGTGTGGATCATTGGGAAGCTTATCATTCTTCAAGTAATCTACGAACGGTTGACGCCAGTCTTCTTTCTCAATATCAAAAACCTCTATGGCGCAATACTCAACTTCTTCACCATCTTCATCTTCGAAGAAGGGAGGTACCACCCAACTTTTGCAGATCGGTACTTGAAAAAGTGCTTCGGGCATTTCTATGGTTGATGCTAGCTTTGCCAAAGCATCGGCTTGCTTGTTCTTGCTCCTTGGTAAATGTTCAAACTCTACGTCTCCAAGCCAATTCATAAGCCTCTGAGCATAGTTATAATACAAAAGTAGTTTAGCTTTCTTAACCTCATATAAGCCAAGCAGCTGGTTGATTATCAACAACGAATCTCCATATACCTTAAGGTGTCGCTGCTTTACATCCACTGCCATCTCCAAACCAAGTATAAGAGCTTGATATTCAGCTACATTGTTAGAGCAATTTTCAGTTAGACTGAATGAATATGGCAAAACTCCTCCATCTGAGGTTACAAATACTACTCCTGTGCCGGCTCCTTCTCTGTGAGCAGCTCCATCGAAATACATCTTCCAAAGAGGAGTGATTTCAATAGCCAATATATCTTCATCGGAAAAATCATCAGACAATTCTCATTCGGCAGGCATGGGATGATCAGCCAAGAAATCTGCCAGCACTTGCCCTTTCACCGCTTTTTGAGGGACGTAGATAATTTCAAACTACTGCAATTGGAGATACCACCTTGCGAGCCTATCAGAGAGCACTGGCTTTGACATTACGAACTTTAATGGGTTGGCCTTCGAGACCAAGTAAACAGTATGAGCTTGAAAGTAATGCCTTAACTTCTGAATCGCAAATATGAGAGCAAGACAGAGCTTCTCAATTGGTGAGTACTTTAACTCGTTTGGAGTCATTGTTCTACTCAAATAGTACAACGCACACTCCTTTCCTTCATCATTATTTTGTGCAAGTAAGGCTCCAACTAATTTTTCTTGAGCAGATATGTAGAGAATTAATGGACGTCCGGCTATTGGAGCAACCAACACTGGCGGCTTCATCAAATATGCCTTAATGCTGTTAAATGCATTAGTGCAAGCTTCATCTCATTCAAATGGGCTGCCTTTTTTCATAAGATGGCTAAATGGTTGGCATCGGCCGGCCAAATTTGCTTTGAATCTTCTTAAGTACGCCAACTTACCTTGCAAACTCTTGAGCTCATGTATGTTTTGGGGCACCTGCATCTTCATTATCGCATCAATCTTTACTTTGTCAATCTCAATGCCACGATGTCAGACAATGAATCCAAGGAACTTACCAGAAGAGACTCCGAATGCGCACTTAAGCGGGTTCATCTTGAGTTGGAATTTTCTGAGACGCTCAAATATTTGCCTTAGATCCTTAAGATGGTCCTTTTTCTTCTTTGATTTCACTACAATGTCATCCACATAACATTCGATATTCTTATGAAGCATGTCGTCAAATATCCTTTGCATAGCTCGTTGATACGTAGCACCAGCATTCCTCAAGCCAAATGGCATAACATTATAGCAGTATATTCCTTTAGGTATATGTTTTCTCTTGATCTTCCAGAGCTAGGCTAATTTGATTGTAACCAGATGATCCATCCATAAATGAAAGCACTTCATGCCCGGTCATTGCATCAATCATAAGTTCTGTGATTGGTAGTAGAAAATCATCTTTTGGGCATGCCAAGTTCAAGTCACGGAAGTCAACACACTCTAAGCTGCCCATTTATCTTCCTTACTGGCACAATGTTAGAGAGCCAAGTGGGATACTTGACTTCTCGTATCTTTCCCATTTCAAGGAGCTTATTAACCTCAGCTTCAATCAATGGAACCAGCTCTGGTCGAAATCGACGCTGCATCTGCTTAACTGGCTTGACTCCTTCCTTTACTGCTAGATGATGAACTGCCACTTTTGGATCTAATCCGTGCATCTCCCTGAATGACCAGGCGAACACGTCTCTAAATTCTTGAAGAAGCTCAATATAACCTTTTTCTTCATCGGCTGTCAACAAAGCACTTATGTAGGTTGGACGTGGGTCATTAGCATCACCCAAGTTAATCTCCTTTAATTGGTCAACAGTAGCTTTGACACCTTCTTCAAATTCTGGAGAAGCATCATCAGCATCTTCCTCTTCAGCTGAGGTCTCCTCTCGTATAGTAACATGATTTACCTCGGTAACTCCTTCCAGGAATTCTTGCCTTTGAAAACGCGGATTAGACCTAACTTGCTCATTTTCTCCGACTTTAACAATACTCTCCACTACATAACCATCTCTCCTCATTTCGATAATCTTGCCTCGTAGATCTCTTTCTGCATTGTGTAGATTTGCTTGCATGATAACGGAATGAACAATATCTGATGAGCCTACACTTTCCCGATCATCTTCTTCACCTTGAGTGAAGATTATTGTTCGCTTCTTAGCTTTCAACACCGTGTCACATGAGTCTTATGAGACTGTTCATTCATCATAGCTTTTTCTTGAGGTTTATAACCAGCTTTCACAAGAAGTTTGTAAGCTTGTGGGCTATATGATTTGGAAACTGCCGCCTCGAATACATCTCCATGCTCAGTTTTAGCTCCTTGAATTGGGCGAGTGAACCCTTTGAGTGGAGGAGGAGATGGCTTCTTAGTGTCAACCTTAGTTAGAGGTAGTGTCAACCCTTCTACAGTCTTGATCAACTGTTTACTTTCAATAGACTTTGTGGATGAAACATCATCTGCATTATCTCTTTCTTGTTTATCATCACCTTTCTCTTGCGATGAACTTCCTTCTAGCTTGACAGCCTTGCTACTCTTCAGAAAATATCTAGCATCTGCAAAATATGACTCAGCTTCTGTGAATGGCCTTTCATCGCCAAGCACCTTTTTTATGTTGCCTCCATCGCAGTATTTGAAGCATTGATGTAACGTAGAAGGAATCACTCCATTTTCGTGCAACCATGGGCGTCCCAAGAGCATGTTATATGATGTTTTAGCATCAATGACATGAAACAGAACTGTTGAGACCATCTCATCTATCATTAAGTCCAAGACCGTTATACCAAGTGTTCTCTGGCCTTCTTGATTGAACCCATGAATTGTCAATCGACTACTGCCGAGCTCGTTGGTAGGAATTCCTAACTTCTTAAGCGTGGATATGGGCAAGATATTGACGGCCGAACCTCCATCAATCAATATTCGATTAACTCTTTGCTCTTGAGTATAACCAGTTACGAATAAAGGTCGGTTATGAGATTGTGAACCGAGCAGTAAGTCTTCCTCTGTGAAGGTTATTTTTATAACATGGTTCTCAATTTCGTTCCCAGATTCACCCTTAAGTAGCTGAGCTTCGCTTGCCATATGACATGAAGAATCACCGCCTGCAGAAATAGAGTTTGCAGTTGTATCTTCATCTAGAAAGATCTTCCCTTGCTCAACCAATCGCATAACTTTATCTTTAAAGACAAAGCAATCTTTAATAGAATGACCCACCAGTCTATGATACTTGCAATATTTAGGATTGTCAGTTTGTCCCGCCTCTTCTGGTCGCTTCATTTCAGGAAGCTCGATAAGTTTATCTTTGAACAGATCATCAAATATGCCTGGGACATCTGAATCAAGGAATGGGTACTTCCTTTCCTGCATCTCTTTCAAGGTCAATCTTCTTTGCCCCCTTTCTTGGGGATCACTCCTCACTTTATCATCCTTTTCGTTCTCATTCCTTCGAAACTTGACAGTTGGTGCATTTGTCGCCATGGACTCCTTTTCAGAAGATTTGTTGTAGGGTTTGCCCCCTTTCCTGGCCTCTTGCTTTTCTTTATACTTGTAGGATCCGGGAATCGGTGGTTCAACCACTCCACTTATACCCACGCTTAGCTCCATGTCATGAGCTCTTGTGGCTAAATCTTCAAAGGTTTTAGGCTTAATCCCTTGAAGTATGTAACGAAGGCTTCATTGCATTCCTGCTGTGCACATCTCAATGCCAGAAACTTCAGACAATCGATCTTTACAATTTAGGCTCAAATTTCTCCATCGATTAATGTACTCAATTACTGGCTCTTCTTTTAACTGACGAGTGTTAGTCAACTCTATCATGCTAACCGTTCTCCTAGTGCTATAGAAGCGATTAAGGAATTGATATTCCATCTGATCCCAACTGTCTATAGAATCAGCCTCCAGGTCGGTGTACCATTCAAAAGCATTTTCCTTTAGAGAACGAACAAATTGTCTCACCATATGATCTCCGTCAGTTCCAGCATCATTGCATGTTTCAATGAAATGTGTTATATGTTGCCTTGGATTACCTTTTCCATCAAACTGTTGGAACGTGGGGGGTTGATAGTTCGGTGGCATCTTCAAGTTGTCAATCCTTCTAGTAAAAGGTTTAGCATACATGAATGAAGGTTTGGAGCTCTCTTCAAATTGGTCCTTCATTGTCCCAAGTATAATACTTTTTAGCTGGCTGATAGGAACCATTCCATCATGGGAAACGTTCAATTCTTCTTCAATCACCTTCTTCCCCGTCGACTGGTGTTTCGCGGAGTTATTTACTTCATTTTCTGCATCTTCTTCTTGCTTTTCGTTTGCATGGCTAGTTTCAGCACCAGCCATTTTCTCCATCAGTTTGAAAATCAAAGTACTTTGTTCTTGGTTCTTTTTGGCAAGTGCAGCAACGGATTCAGTTAAGCTTGCCAACTATTCTTCGACAGACGAAGTGTTTATTGCCATTGTCGAGGCTATGGATGAATCTGATGATGAAATTTCTTCAGATAGATGAGTTGAGCCAACAAGGTTGTCCTCCTCGTCTTTAGCATCATAAGGTATTCCTTTGGGGATAACTCCCACTAAAGAATTTATCTCCGAAGAGGCTTCAGACCGCACTTTCCTTGACATACTTCTAGTTGTCACATTAACGTCTTCAACTTGTAATTCTGAAGACTTGAAGACAGAAGCGTATCTGTTGACTTTTACTCTTAGCGGAACCATCTTACTTTGCTCGAAGAGGAGATGAGAGGTAGAAACTGTCCCACTGGGCGTGCCAAAATTTGTAACAACAAATATTGTATTTATAATAAAATAAACACAAAAGAATTACAACAAAAATCCAAGGTGGATTGAAGTTGAGAATTTAAGTAAACAGCTTCTATTTATCCTCTGATTCCTCTCTTGAGTTGATTTCTTAACTTCTTCAACTTTCGGAGCCGGATCTTCGGATGAAGCTTATCCGAGCTCGGGGTTGACTTGAAGCTTTAAAATATTTATCCGGAGGCGTCGAGCCTTTGTTCGGATCAAACGTTGACTTGAAGATTTGTTGTGAAGTACGACATTCAATTTGGTAGAACGTTGACTTCACGGAGACAGATGGATGAATTTGATATGAAGAACGCCGGATCAAAGAGGCTTAGCATCTTGGTTTTTGATCGGAGGCTGTTCTTGACTTGAAGATGACTTGAACTTGATTTGAAGATCTTGAGTGTTCTTTGACTTGATCTTGATCTTGAACTTGAACTTGGTCTTGATCTTGACTTGAACTTCACTTGACCGGATCTTGATCGAACTTGATTTTCACTTGAATCTTCAGAGTTCTTCAGGTCTTCAGGATTTTCAGAGTGAATGGAATGAGGACTGAAGGTCCTTATTTATAAGTAGAGAAAATAACCACTTGAGAGATATTTTCTCCTTCAAAAGATATGTTGGGCTTTTCTCCTTTAATTAAGCCTGCTGGACTGGGTATGGGCCTATTTAATTTAATTAAGTCTGTAGGATTTTGACTTGGGCTTATTTAATTTAATTAGGCCTACTGGACTTGATTTGCTGGGCTTATTGACTTGAGTCGGGCCCACTTGACTTGAATTGAGCCCATATGACTTGAATTAAGCACATTTAACTTGAATTTTGGGCTCAAATAATTATATTAATTATTAATTATATATTCATTTATTTTAGGAATTAATTTATTTAAATTCCTTAATAAATAAATATTAAATTAATATTTAATATATTTTCTTTTGCATTTATATTTATTAGGCAATAAAATTTAATTGCCTACAACTATAACAGCTGTTTTTGTTTTTGAGTTAATAGAATTATTTTGTAGTTACATGGTACTTTCTTATGGATATACTTCCTCCATCCATAATTCCTCCATCCCGGCTAAGAGGGTACCTATGACGGAGGGAGTATAATTTGATGTATTTCAATCATGACAATATAATTGAGAGTGATCTTGCTTGCTTTGAGACCTTAATCATAAGGTCGGCATAAATGCAAGAAGGATGTATAGCTGGTATAGGATCTTGTGTAATTGATTGTCTCTGGCCCTCGGATGAAGGGAGTATAATTGATGTATTTCAATCATGACAATATAATTGAGAGTGATCTTGCTTGCTTTGACTTAATTCAGATATGAAAGGGTGAGTTTTATTACCTTATGATTTTGCAAGAGCAGCCTCAAAAGACTTTGCATTTTTTTAATTAAAAATAAATAAAAATACTTCCACTTTTCAAAGTCTTTTAGACACTTTTCATATACTCTTATATTTTTGTTTGCTCACTCCCAATTTTCAATACTCTCCTCGATAGATTTTTATTGCTATAATAATAAATACGTAGTTTAAGATTATTTTAAATTTTTTTGGTTAAATGGGTATAGTAGTATTTTTAATTAATAATAAATAAATAATAAAGTAAATGATGTTGGTTAAGTGAGGATAATATTTAAATTTGTGATATAATGAGAGATTATTTAATGTGAAACTGTACTATTTTTAGAGGAAAAAGTAAAAGCTTATTAGGACAGAGGAATTATTAATTAATTATACTTTCTTCGCCTCATTTTCATCTTCACATTTATTGTACGCACACAAATGAAAAAAATATCATTTTTTGAGTTATTTTTGAAGAAGTTTGGAAATTTAGGTAATAAATATATGATAAAATATGTTATGTGCATTATAAATGTGACAATTTTTAATTTGAAATGTGTTAGATGAATATTAGTTATGTAACTTCTCTTTTTATGAAAGTACAAAGTTAAAAAATAGGCGGATCCAAATGAAAAGTGTGAAGTTGAAGTTGGATCAGAAGGATTACATGTTTTCTACAGTATTTTTTCAAAATTATAAATACAATTTAAATTTAATTTGATTCTTTATTCCATACTTTTTTTTTCTCTTAAACAAGAAAGTGTTGAATAATTTAAACAATTTCATTTTAAAGACTTTACTTTGACTCACCCGGTTTTAAAAATTGGGAATGGACTTCAAAATCCACATAAAATCACTTCTATATACAACTACAAATCTTATAATCCTTAACATATCTCTCTTCATTTAATACTCATTCTCTCTTTATTTATCCTCTCTCCTCTCTTTTCTTTTTTTTGACTTAAAGTAAAAACTTACTCTATTCAAAACTCAAAACAAACATATATCACTATTGGCTAATTATACTGTACACCTGTGCACCCTAAGATATGGTGCACCCACTTTCAAAAACGTATACAAATATAAATAAAAATATATACAATTATGAACAAAAATATATATAATTTAATTATTAATTTTTTTAATGAAAATTTGAGTATAAAAAATATACAATTATTAAGAAAATATGTATACACTATTGAATAAAAAGTTATACTCATATGAATGCTAGTTTTTTTAATAAAAAATTTAGTGTGAAAAAAGTATACAATTATTAAGAAACACGTATACAAAATAGAATAAAAAATTATATATATGGGTGCACCTTGCACCCGAGTGCACCTAATATCAACTCATCACTATTCATTAGATTTTCAAATCTCAAAAACTCAATTTCCTTCCTTAACCAAACATAAAAGAATCAAAATTTTTACATAAAATCTTTATAATAATATTGGAGAGTTTTTTAGATGATGACGTGGCATCCCTCAAAAGCTTCCATGCTAATGAGTCGTTCACACAATTTTTTTATTTTTTTATATTTTTATTTCTTTATTTTCTCTTTGTCCCAACCTCCTTTTTTTATCACACCTTCTCAGTTATATTTTGATTAATTATCATTAATGATTAATAAATTTAATTTTCCAAGTATAATCTTTACTAATTAATATAATTTGACTTTGTTCCACCTTCCTTTCATTCATAAAATTATTTATGAATTAATATTTATAATTTACAACTTATAAAGTTGTTATTTTTTTCTTTGTTAGAATCTTTAAATTTTTTGTGTCATTAATTTATTATTTAATATTTATAATCTATGAATTTAATTTTTTAAAAAAATTAGTATTTTTTTGAGATTATTAATAATTGTCAATAAGAATTGCACCCTCCCCTCCTAATTTTTTGTGTTATATATGCACCCATTAAATGACATAAACTTTATAGTTTGATCAATTTATAATCAATTTGCTTTAATTAAATCTATAATGATTAACATTAATTATGCAACTTTAATGAATTATTTTTAAATAATAGTCTTTATGGTTTGATCAATTTATAATCAATTTGCTTTAATTAAGAAAAAATGATTAACATTAATTATGAACTTTAATGAATTATCTTTAAATAGTAGTTTAAAGATTGAATGTTATTTATCTTACCCACATAATGATATACAAAAAAAAAACAAATCCCAATAAAAGGCCGAATAAATTGGATTCGAAAGTAATACTACTGCCAGACTTCCTAATATAAGACCCGACCCCAAAAAGACTAAAAGAATATCATGTGTTGGTCCAGGTAAATCCATTTGATTTTTCTCTAAGGTGGAACGCTCCCCTACCAATGTATTTTTATATCTCACAGCTTCAGCAATTCTGTTTTCTGATTTAGTTTGTCCCTTTAGACTCAAATGATGTCTTCTCTTAATTCATTTGTTTCTAAAATAAATCCTAAAAGAAGATGTGGACAATAAAGTTAGGGTTATATGCATGTGGATGGTTGCCTGAGATAAGAGTCCCTATGACATTGAGATCTTCGCACTAATTTTAATGGACGAAAAGGTATATATATCTTATTTTACCATTTCCTCATTAATATTCACATTAAAAATTGTACCTACTATCAAATTTTTTAATTTTCAGAATTCGAAGATAGAGGCATCAATAAGTAATTGTTACTTATTTTTTTTTTCTTTCAAATTAGAATTGTAAATAAATTATAGAAATAATTACTACCTAATACACACTTAATATATATTATTATTCTCAGATACATTCATTAAATATAATTACTTACAGATACAAAATAATTAAATCGATTTCCCGATATAACCTTAAGATAATATCCACTGCAGATTCATTGCCCTAAATCACAGATACCCAACCCACATCTCCTCAAGCGATTCCACCGCAAAAAATTCAAGCACCGTTTATTTCTTCCTCTTCCACCCCACCGCCTCCTTCTCCTCTTCGCCGCCGGTTCCCACCAGAACATCACTCATTTGTACAAGCGATCGTGGACCCTCTCTCTACTCTCTTTTGTGTTCTCTCATATTCAACTCAAATCTATTTGAAGGTGCTGGGTAATTGAAGAGGAAAGGGGTGGAATTCGAATTCTGGATTTGAAGAAACATTCCAATGGCGTCCCTCTGGCCGATGTCGGCTTCAGATTTGGAAACGGAACTTTTCCTGTTGGTACGATCTTGAAGAGATTCATGGTGGAATTAGGAGAAAAAATTCGGACATGAAAAGGTTGGATTTTCTCTAATTTGCGCTAAGAAGAATCCAGATTGTATTACTTTTTTCTTCTCTTTTACCCCTTTTCAGTTTTAGTTTGATCCCCTTAGTCTTCTTTTGGTGTGATGAGAAAGAAGAAAATTATTTGCCAGTGTATACATGTAATATAATCCAGATTTAGATGAATCAAGTGCGGCAGAAGAAATTTCCACAAGAAGATTCGTGGAAGAAATTCGGACAGTAATTTTTTTTCCTTAAATTTATCTTTGACTTTGATGAAATTCCAGGATGATTGTAAAATTCCTCCTGTAAATAACATGAATCTTTCTCTGTAATTTGTAGAATTTAGATTTGCAAAATTAACTTTGTGCAGTAATTTTAACTCAAATGAAAATTCTAAATTTCATGCAGAAAATTTAAGTAAACCCCCAAAAAAAATATGCATTTCTTAAGTAGAATCTGCATTTTGTGCAGAAAAATAACTAAGTAAACCCCAAAAAATAAATATGCATTTTTTAAGTAGAATCTGCATTTTGTTCAGAAAAATAACTAAACCCTTCAAAGAAATGAAGATTTGCATTTCGTGCAAAAAAAAAATAAGAAAATCTGCATTTCGTGCAAAAAAAAATCTGCTGCAAGAAAAAAAAAATCCACGGCATGCCATTAATTTTGGGGATTGGAAGGAAAAAAATCTGCATTTCGTGCATTTAATCAAAATAAGGGTAGATTTGACAATCAACAATGAAATAATGTAGTTAGGAGTAATGCTTTTAGGGTGATGTATTTAATAGTTAATTTTAAATATGTATTGTATCTATGAGTAACTATCTCTAAATTATAATCTTAAATATAACACGAATCATAATAATAAAAATTAAATTTTAAGAGGGTGTTTGGTTTATATGGAATTATCTTGATTAATAATGATTGGGCATATCATTAGTAATGAAATTAAAGATGAACATGAAAGTTCCATTAAGTATAAATCATTATTTTTGTTAATTCAATTTAAACAAGTGTTTGTTTTTCTTAAATGATTTGTTTAACAACATAGGATAAAATCTTATACTGATAAAATAAATGATTTGTATATAGGGAGGTGTTTGTTTTTCTCATACTAATAATTATGATGGAATATTATGGGATATATTCAACAACATCCTTTTAAATGTTTGGAAATTAAAAAAAAACATACGAGTTATTTCTAAAATTAAAATTCAATATTTTATAAAATTTAATTTAAAATTTTGAATTTTAAGTCATAAACTTTATCGTATGTCAAAATATTATAATTAAAAATTAAAAAATAATTAAAATTAATTAATCCCGTGCAATGTACGAGTTTTTCAATAGTTAAAAGTTAAAATGAAGAATTTTCTCGAATATAATAATAGGGGATAGAATAGACCGTAAAACCCGATCAAGAATTTAGTTGAAGTTATATTTTGATTAATTTTTAAAATATAGAAACTGTTTTTAATTAATTGAGTAAGATGCACAATACATAAATATCGTACTGTATATAATTAATTGTTATTTTTTTTAGAATCTTTAATTTTTAGTGTCAGTATTTTATTATTTAGTATTTATAATCTATGAATTTAATTTTTTTTAAAAATTATTTTTTTGAGATTATTAATAATTTTCAATAAGAATTGCACCCTCCCCTCCCAATTTTCCGTGTTATATGCACCCATTAAATGACATAAAGTTTGATCAATTTATAATCAATTTGCTTTAATTAAACCAAAAATTATTTACATTAATTATGCAACTTTAATGAATTATTTTTAAATAGTAGTTTAAAGATTGAATGTTAATCATCTTACACACATAATGATATAAAAAAAAACCAATCCCAATGAAAAGGCCGAATAAATTGGATTCAGAAGTAATACTACTGTCATACTTCCTAATATAAGACCCGACCCCAAAAAGACTAAAAGAAAATCATGTGTTGGTCCAGGTAAATCCATTTGATTTTCCTCTAAGGCAGAACGCTCCCCTACCGATGTATTTTTATATCCCACAACTTCAACAATTCTGTGTTCTGATTTAGTTTGTTACTTTAGACTCAAAGGATGTCTTCTTTTAATTCATTTGTTTCTAAAATAAATCCTAAAATAAAGATGTGGATAATAAAGGTTAGGGTTATATGCATGTGGACGGTTGCTTGAGATAAGAGTCCCTATGACATTGGGATGTTCGCAATAATTTTAATGAACGAAAAGGTATATATAATCTTATCTTACCATTTTCTCATTAATATTCACATTAAAAATTGTATCTACTATCCAATTTTTCAATTTTCAGAATTCGAAGATAGAGGCATCAATAAGTAATTGTTACTTGTTTTTTGTTTCCTTTCAAATTAGAATTGTAAATAAATTATAATCTTAAATATAACACGAATCATAATAATAAAAATTAAATTTTAAGAGAGTGTTTGGTTTACATGGAATTATCTTGATTAATAATGATTGGGCATATCAGTAGTAATGAAATTAAAGATGAACATGAAAGTTCCATTAAGTATAAAATCATTATTTTTGTTAATTTAGTTTAAACAAGTGTTTGTTTTTCTTAAATGATTTGTTTAACAACATAGGATAAAATCTTATAATGATAAAATAAATGATTTGTGTATAGGGAGGTGTTTGTTTTTCTCATACTAATAACTATGATGGAGTATTATGGGATATATATTCAACAACATCCTTCTAAATGTTTGGAAATTAAAAAAACATACGTGTTATTTTCAAAATTAAAATTCAATATTTTATAAATTTAATTTAAAATTTTGAATTTTAGGCCATAAATTTTATCGCATATCAAAATATTATAATTAAAAATTAAAAAATAATTAAAATTAATTAATCCCATGCAATGCACGAGTTTTGCACTAGTTAAAAGTTAAAATGAAGAATTTTCTCGGATATAGTAATAGAGGATAGAAATAAAATAGACCGTAAAACCCGATCAAGAATTTAGTTGAAGCTATATTTTGATTAATTTTTAAAATATAGTAACTGTTCTTAATTAATTGATTAAGATGCACAATACGTAAATATCGTACTGTATATAATTAATTGTTATTTTTTTAAAATCTTTAATTTTTTAGTGTCATTAATTTATTATTTAGTATTTAGTATTTATAATCTATGAATTTAATTTTTTTTAAATTATTTTTTTGAGATTATTAATAATTTTCAATAAGAATTGCACCCTCCCCTCCAAATTTTTCGTGTTATATATGCACCCATTAAATGACATAAACTTAATGGTTTGATCCATTTATAATCAATTTGTTTTAATTAAACCTAAAATGATTAATATTAATTATGCAATTTTAATGAATTATTTTTAAATAATAGTCTTTATGGTTTGATCAATTTATAATCAATTTACTCTAATTAAGCAAAAAAATGATTAATATTAATTATGAACTTTAATGAATTATCTTTAAATAGTTTTAAATAGTAGTTTAAAGATTGAATATTATTCATCTTACACACATAATGATATATGAAAAAAAAAACAAATCCCAATGAAAAGGCTGAATAAATTAGATTCGGAAGTAATACTGCTGCCAAACTTCCTAATATAAGACCCGACCCAAAAAAGACTAAAAGTAAATCATGTGTTGGTCCAGGTAAATCCATTTGATTTTCCTCTAAGGCGGAACGCTCCCCTATCGATGTATTTTTATATCCCACAGCTTCAGCAATTATGTGTTCTGATTTAGTTTGTTCCTTTGTACTCAAAGGATGTCTTCTTTTAATTCATTTGTTTCTAAAATAAATCCTAAAAGAAAGATGTGGACAATAAAGGTTAGGATTATATGCATGTGGATGGTTGCCTGAGATAAGACTCCCTATGACATTGAGATCTTCGCAATAATTTTAATGGACGAAAAGGTATGTATATCTTATTTTATCATTTTCTCATTAATATTCACATTAAAAATTGTACCTACTATCCAATTTTTCAATTTTCGGAATTCGAAGATAGAGGCATCAATAAGTAATTATTACTTATTTTTTGTTTTCTTTCAAATTAGAATTGTAAATAAATTATAATCTTAAATATAACATGAATCATAATAATAAAAATTAAATTTTAAGAGAGTGTTTAGTTTATATGGAATTATCTTTATTAATAATGATTGGGCATATCATTAGCAATGAAATTAAAGATGAACATGAAAATTCCATTAAGTATAAATCATTATTTTTGTTAATTCAATTTAAACAAGTGTTTGTTTTTCTTAATGATTTGTTTAACAACATACTCCCTCCCTCCCAAATTCAACTTCACGTTTATTGTAGATACGGAATTTAAGAAAAGTCCTTTTGCCCTTACTTTTGAGGGTAGTATGATATTTTGGGTAATAAATAAATGATAAAGTATATTATGTGTGTTAAAAAGGTGATGGCAATTTTAAAATTAAAGTATGTTAGAGGGATATTAGTTAGTTTCTTTTTTCTTTTATGGAAATGTGAAGTTGAATTTGGGACGGACCAAAACGGAAAATGTAAAGTTGAAGTTGGGACGGAGGGAGTAAGATAAAATCTTATACTAATAAAATAAACGATTTGTGTATAGGGAGGTGTTTGTTTTTCTCATATTAATAATTATGATGGAGTATTATGGAATATATTCAACAACATCCTTTTAAATGTTTGAAAATTAAAAAACATACTCTCTACGTCCCACTCTAATTATTACGCTTTACGCTTTCTTTGTAAATTACAAAGGAAGCGTAACCATTAGGGCGATACAAAGAAAGCGTAACTATTAGGGCGGGACGGAGGGAGTACGTGTTATTTTCAAAATTAAAATTCAATATTTTATAAATTTTAAGTAATAAATTTTATCGTATGTCAAAATATTATAATTAAAAAAAATAAAAAAAATTAAAATTAATTAATTCCGTTCAATGCACGAGTTTTGCGCTAGTTAAAAGTTAAAATGAAGAATTTTCTCGGATATAATAATAGGGGATAGAATAGACCGTAAAATCCGATCAAGAATTTAGTTGAAGTAATATTTTGATTAGTTTTTAAAATATAGTAACTGTTTTTAATTAATTGAGTAAGATGCACAATACATAAATATCGTACTGTATATAATCAATATAGCAATTCCAGTATCTTTTACAAAATGGCAAATGGATCTGAATGACAGGGCAGATCCAATAGTATAGGAATTAGGAACATGCGACTTTATTAATTATGTCCTAAACACGACTATCCAATCATGTTCATAATTAAATCGGATGCTACCACTATTTAACACGTTAATCCCACATATTATGATTATGATAAGTGCTGCCTTTATGGTGTAACATCTCTTTTTAACACCAACTCGAGTTTAATTTAGTGAAAATTATAAATAAAGGCAAAAGTTCATGTGTCCACGGGACACAATCCGTGTTCTCATGTGAACACAATATTTCCTTTTCCTATTTTATTTAAATCTATATATTGTTAGATAATTTAAATTGCAAAGGGGCACGATGTCTCCGGGGACACAAGAGCCCCACTCAATTATAAAACCCTTAGAGATTTTTCCAAACTATCAAATAAACTCGATCTGTGGTTTGAAAAACTAATAATTACCCTCATAATTTGACTTGTTTTTTATTCAAATATTGATATTTTTTTTAATAAAGAGAGAAGAAAATGACATTAATACCCATGAATTTAACATTGTAATTTAAAATTTACTTTTTTAAATTTTTTTAAATGTTGAAAATTGGGATTAGTGTAATTTTTTTAATTTTTTCAACATGGAAAAATTAAAAAATTGCTCTAATCCCTAAGTATTGAAATTTAAAAATAAAAATAATAAAAAAATAATAAAATTTAAAAATAAAATATTTAATATATGGGTATTTGATAATAGGTGGGCTACTTCACCTAGTCACTAAGCTCTTCAAGTTTCTCATCATAGCACATGTTTAAATTTGAGAAATTAAAACTAATCTTATGCTGCTAGTTGGGTAACTAAAAAGGATTTGAAAAAAGCAGGCAGAACGTGCCATGGTCCCTGCAAAGCCAGCTTACATTTATGTTGAATCTAATTTAAGACTCCAAGATTATACTGACCCTTTTGTGGAGGAGTTTCCAATTCTTCAATACAGATCACATAAAAAGGAAGCGCAACAAGAACTTCTTCCAACCTGCTGTAAAGCCTGACACTCGTCTTCAAGCTAAACTCAATTCCTCAGAAATAGCCCCAATTGACATCATGAATGTTTCAACTGCTATAAAAAATGATTTTGGATAATTCCTAAAGGGCCATATATATGGTTTCATTTTATAATTGGGATCACATATTTCACTCTCGTGTTTCATCTCCTATTTCATCTATTAGATGTTTGTCACATGTATTAATTAAAGCCTAAAATACAACCACATGCCCCAAGGGTTTAATGGTCATTAACTAGGGTATATTGTTTTGTTCTAAAGGGTATACACTTTAATTAATAAGGATACACTATTTTGTTGTAAAGGGTATACATTTTTCATTAATATTTTTTATTTTTCTTTAGAAAATAAAGGGTACACATCTTTATATTAAAGGATATACAATTTAACACAAAATTCTAAAGACGTGGTCTGTGCGCCTGGTGCACACAAGTGCATAATAATATTTTTGCCTAATTTTAATGCATAATAATAAACGTTGAAATATATAAACGACATATTTCTCATGTCAAAAATATATATGATCCCACAAAAACTTACTATTGAGAAATTTAAAACATACTGATATTTTTAATAAATACAATATTTTTCTGTTAAAAATAAATACAGTATTTTCGAAATGCGTTAATTAATTGTATATTAAAATTTCTGTATTTTAGTCCTCATATTGTGAACTGGCTAAGCTAGAATGTAACCTCACCTAGAATGTAACCTCACCAATTGGGCCTATCCCACTACAAATTTGGGCCTAGTTGATGCTACAAAGAAATGACAAATTATTATAAACCATTGATTTTAACTAGCAAACTACTCTTGATTGAAATTACACTTTAAGATGGTCTTTAATTTATAAATTTTGCTTTATAAAATTTGCATGCGGATAATAAAGTTCTAAAATATGAGTAAGAATATTTTCTTAATTTTTTATTTAGTTTATCGATATTATAACTCCCATTCTCCGATGTATTCTATAGCAGGCCTACTTTTTATAAGTTCATTTTGTCATCCTCCAAATTATTTTTTCTTACAATCTTATTTTAGATCAAACATTACTTTACCCATTTGAGACATTCCATTTCTTTTGAAAAACATTAGGAAAAAAAATCATTCGCAAATATTATCTCCGTCCCATAATACTTTTCACACTTTCCTCATTTGTTTGTCCCACAAAACCTTTCACACTCCAAAGAATGAAATATTACTTTATCCAACAACCTCAAAAGTTACTTTAATTTCAAATTTGTCACTCCTTTTTCACACACATATCATTACTTTATAGTTTTTTATTACCTAAAAATACTATAATACCCTCTAAAGTCAATAAAGTTGGTCAAAAAGTGCAATTTTTCTTAAACAATGTGGAACAGTAAACGTGAAAAGTTTTCCGGGACGGAGAGAGTATTAGAATTCTCGATCTTACAAATCTCTTTCTTTTCAAAGAGTAAGAAAGCTTGGAATCTACCGTCTTCTCTTTAGTATAAAGAGTAGTTAGTGTACACCAAGTCTCCTTACTCCCCTTCTCCAAGGCTCCTTATATCTTCACTCCTAATTCGTTCCCAATGGGAATCGAACCTTGATTTCTCACTTAAGTGAGGAGCTCATTAGCCAGGTGGATTAGCCCACCTAGTTAAATCATTTTATTTGAATGTTTAGGTGTCTTTAGTGATTTTTCGAAAGAAGTCATCTTATTTATTAATGGGGGACATCAATTGTTTAGTAGTTAACCAAACATTAATTGTTAAATTAAGTAATTAAGGTCAACATCATTTAATAATTAGTTGTAATTGTGTAAAAATAGATCGATCTTCACAAACTCTATAATTTTTATTTTATTTTTTATATGAAAATTGAGCTTTAATGCATCTCCATATAATTGATCGTGACACCATGTGATATAAGATTTTTCCTCAATTCTTTATTTAAAACCCAATTATTATTTAGAATGCATAGCTGGGACTGCTCACTAAATCATGTTAATATGTTGTAACAAGACAATATTCAATCATGCATCATTCTGACTCCATTGTAATGTGATGTAAGAATTTTCCTTAATTCTCTTCTCTATTTACTTCTCACGTCTCGCCATTATAGATCTACACAGATATAGTAGGTATAAAGTAATATTTGTATAAAGTGTTATTTTTAGTACGTAGATTCGCGGAGCTTGAATATCACATCAAATTTTCTACGTTATTTTTGTGTATATCATCTTCTATGTCACGTCATTAAATGGATGTCACGTCTTGTAAATGTGTTTGAAATCAAACTTCTATTTGATCTCTCTCTCTCTCACACTCTATCTGTCTCACTATCACTTATGGTTTGAATCAACACAAATATGAAAATGAAAACTTGAAAAACACAAGGAAGTATAGTGGTTCGATCTTAAAGATCTACATCCACTTTGGAGAAATGAATCACTATGATGATGAGAGGGTTACAAGCTTACAGAATGATGAAGACTGAATCTTAAACTTCTATGAAAACCCTAAACTGATATGGAAGAGATGATGATGATGATTGATGTGAGTTGCTGTTCTTTTATCACTAATATGCATGCATAACTACCAGCAAGCTTTCCACGTGTTATTGTTAGTTGTATGCGGTTGTAACTGACTTAACAACAGCTCAAAAAACTTGCCAAATCATCAATCCATCAACCGTTCTTCAAACTGATCCAAACTGACATGCAGCATATTGATTCGACCTGATGCCAGATCGAATCCCGATCGAATCCTGATCGAACCGCAATTCTGTTTTCATTTCATAATTGATTCGACCACGACACTTTTGATTCGACCACAACTTCTGATCGAATCAAGGTCGAATCAGCATTCTGTTATAACTGCTCATCGATTCGACCACGACACTAATGGTTCGACCACACTTTCTGGTCGAACCTTGGTCGAATCACTCCAAAACATCCTTGCAAGCTTGTATATGCATGGTCTATTCTTAACAAATCTCCACCTTAGACCATGCATCATCATAAGTGACAACATACTCTCCACCTTGCTGCAATTACAGGCTGCAGCTCACCTTTCTTCCTCCAATTTTAGGAAATACCAATAAGACTCTTACACAATTCAAATTTTTGAATAGGTAGAGCCTTAGTAAACATATCAGATGGATTCTCAGCTGTCTTAATCTTCTTGACAGCAACTAGCTTTTTCTCTATCATATCTCTTATGAAATAGAGTCTCACATCAATGTATTTAGTCCTTTCATGATAACCTTGATGCTTTGAGAGATGTCCAGCACTTTGGTTATCACAAAATACTTCAATAGTGTCTTGCTGAACACCAAACTCTCTCAGAATTCCAACTAACCAAACACCCTCCTTGATTGCTTCTGTGAGAGCAACAAATTCTGCCTCTGTGGTAGAAAGTGCTACAATGTGTTGATGTGTAGCCTTCCAACTTATTGCTGTGCCAAATAAGTTGAACACATAACCTGTCATGGACTTTCTTGTATCAAGATTAGCTGCATAATCTGCATCAACATAACCAACAACAGCCTCATTCCAAACATCTTGTTTCTGGAACTTTAAGCCAACTGATATAGTTCCCTTGATGTATCTGAGTGCCCACTTTACTGTATCCCAATGAACTAGACCAGGATTACTCATAAACCTACTAATCACACTCATCACATAGGCTAAGTCTGGTCTACAGCATACCATAGCATACATCAGACTACCTACTGCACTTGCATATGGTATTTTACTCATTTCAAACCTTTCTTTATCTGTTTGAGGTCCTTGAGCTAATGACAGACTCAATCCTTGCTTAACTGGTACTGAAACATCCTTACAGAGATTCATATTATACCTTTTGAGAACCTTATCTAAGTAAGATTCTTGAAACAATGTTAGATGACCAGCTGATCTGTCCCTTTCAATTTGCATACCAAGTATCATTCTTGCTTCACCAAGATCTTTCATGTCAAACTCCTGCCTCAAGGTATCCTTTACTGTATCAACTCCTCTCATATCCTTGCATGCTATCAAAATATTATCTACATACAGTAGTAGATAAGTGTAGCATCCATCTTTGTATCTTATGTATACACAGCTATCATACTTGCTTCTGACAAAATCATTTGATGTAATGTAATCATCAAACCTGAGGTACCACTGCCTTGGACTTTGCTTCAGTCCATATAATGACTTAAGCAGCAAACAAGCCTTTGAATCTGCACCTTTCAAACTAACACCTTCAGGAATCTTCATATAGATCCTTTCTTCCAAATTTCCATGTAGAAAAGTTGTTGTTACATCCATCTGATGTAATTCCAAATCAAATTGAGTGACCAATGACAGCAGGATCCTTATTGAGCAATGTTTCACTACTGGTGAGAAGATCTCATTATAATCAACTCCTTCTTGCTGTGAAAAACCTCTTGCTACAAGCCTTGCCTTATACCTTATTCCTCCTTCTTCACTTGTCATTGGTTTCTTCTTGTATATCCACTTACAACTTACAAGCTTCTGATTTGCAGGTTTATCAACAATTACCCAAGTGTTGTTCTTCTTTAATGACAGCAGCTCTTCTTCCATTGCATCCAGCCACTTGGCACTGTCCTTTCTAGATATTGCCTCTGAATATGTTCTTGGCTCATAGATGTCAATGTCTGAAGCTACATAGAGCACATATGACACAGTGTCAGCCTCTATGTATCTGACAGGTGTTCTAATTTGTCTTCTCAGTCTGTCTCTAACTAGTTGATAGCTGCTCAAAGTTCTCCTTTCACTTGAGCTAGATCCCACAGCTCTCTCCTCTTCAGCATTTACTTCATGCTCATCATTATTCTCCTGATTCTGATCTTGCTATACTGCTGTCTGACCATCATGCTCCACCTCAAATTCACCTTATCTATAATGGTGGATTTCTCAGCACCTCTGTCTAATAATGGCATCTTTTCTTCATTGAATGTTACATCTCTATTAACAATAAACTTGTTAGTTTCATAACACCACAGCCTATAACCTTTTACCTCTTTTGGATAGCCAACAAGCACACACTTGATAGCCCTTGGATCAAGTTTATCTTGCTTCTGATGTGAGTATACCTGACAACCTATCACCCTTAAATGGCTGTAATCAGGTATCCTTCCAGCCCATACTTGTTCAGGTGGTTTGAATTTAAGAGCTGTACATGGAGATAGGTTGATCAGGTAGGATGTTGTTGATACCAACTCACCCCAGAAGGCTTTTGAGAAACCTCCACTACTCATCATGCATCTAACCCTTGCAAGAAGTGTCTGATTCATCCTTTCAGCCACTCCATTCTGTTGTGGAGTTCCTGGTACAGTTTTGTGCCTTTTAATACCCTTTTCTTGACAAAACTTGTTGAATTCATTTGACACAAACTCAAGTCCATTGTCTGTCCTTAAACACTTAACCTTATCTCCTGTCTGAAGTTCTACCTCTGTCAACCAAACTTTAAAGACTGATAAGGCTTCATCTTGGTTTTTAAAATTCTTATCCATACCTTTCTTGAATAGTCATCAATGAATGATATAAAATACCTTCCACCTCCCATTGTTGAGGTCTTGGAAGGCCCCCAAAGATCAGAATGAATATATTCCAATCTGGCTTTGGTATTATGCTCAGCTGCACCAAACTGCAATCTCTTTGCCTTTCCTAATATACAAGCTTCACATTGATCCAACTTACAGGTTGAGATGATCTCAAGAATCTTCTGCCTTGCAAGTTCTTGCAAACCTCTTTCACTTATGTGACCAAGCCTTCCATGCTAAACTTTAACACTACTATCATCCTTAGTTGCATTAATCTGTCCAACCATCACAGAACCATCTAAGAAGTATAGATCAGACTTCTTAAAACCTTTAACAACTACTAACTTTCCTTTTATGATAGTAAGTGTTTCTCCCTTTAAATGGAACTCATAACCTTGAGAAACTAACATTCCAAGGGATATTAGATTTCTTCTCAAACTTGGTACATATCTGACACTTGTTAACAATCTGATTTTCCCATTAAACATTTTAAGTTTGACAGAACCTATACTTTCAATCTTACATGTGTGATCATCACCTAGCATGACTGATCCTTCATCATGTGATCTTAATTCAGTAAACCAATCCTTTCTAGAAGTCATGTGAAATGTGCATCCTGAATCCAAGACCCACTCTTCTGATACTGAATTTGAACACACAGTCATTGCTTCAATGAAATCAGACTCTGTAGCAACTTGATTTGTTGTTACCTGATTTGCATGAGGCCTCTTATTTCCTCCCTTTTCAGCTATCTTCTTTGCTACCATTGCTTTCCATTTGAAACATTGCTTCTTGTAATGTCCAGGCTTATTGCAATGAAAGCAATTCTTGTTCTCATCTTCATCTGATGGAGCACCTTGATTCTTTTCTGGCTTCCTCTTATCAACATGACTGCTCTTGTTATTATTCTTATTACATTGATTCTGTTTCTTTGCTAGTAAACCTTCTGCAACAGCCTGTTGATCTGGACTCTTCTTATGAAGAACCTTTGCCTTAACTGCCAGCAATACTTGCTCAAGTGTGATTGCTTCAGCATTAGCAAACAAGAGAGTATCTCTTAACCCTTCAAAGGACTTAGGAAGAGCTGACATGAGGATGACAGCTTTGTCTTCAGATGACAGTGTTGGATTGTATACTAAAAGCCTAGCTATAGTATGAACAATGTTATAACAATATTTGAAATGAGAATCATTGATCAAATGATTGCATCTTATAATTTATTTTATATGCATGATGCAATAGTCCATTTACTTTATACTGTAGATAATATGTTGTGCGACAACACGCGGAAGATCATGTTATCGGTTTCCTTATAAAGTATAAACAGATGCTCACAACTGAGATAGACGGGGACTCTCTATTGGTATGGTTGTAGTGTGGTTTGGTATTAGCTTGTCTTGGCTATAGAATCACATTAGTGCACTTGTGTGTATTGAGTAGGACCGCCTGAGATCGTTCGACTTATACTGACTTATAGAAGAACTTGATCTCTGTTATTATGGAAGTTCGTACTCTTAATCCCTATACAATAACCTCGACACGTAGGGCAGTATATATTTCTTTGATTCATCAATGGGTGAGATTTATAAGTATTAAATCAACAAACTCGGTGAGTTGGGAAGTAGTGCTGTATCTATGGTGTGCTGTTGATTGTAGAAGGAATCCATGTCCGTCATAGGTTGATGATGTCCCCTTGAGGAGCTCATAAGGTTTATCATGTAAATCTTGCAAGTGGATTAATTTCCGGCATGATAAAAAGGTTGAGTAGTACTACTCTCGGACGAGATATTAATTAATTAGAGTTGTCAGTAACTTAATTAATTAATGGACATTGAATATCTTAAACATGGGGAGACTATCGGGCTTATAATAAGAAGGAGCCCAGAACATAATTTGGGATTGGATGGGTAGTGCAATAATAATATTTTAGTGGACTATATTATTATTATTGGATTTAATTAAAAGCTTTGGGCTAAGCTTGGTTAATTAAATTCAATTGAGGCCCAGCCCAATTTCTCCTCCTGGTCCCTGCAGTAGCCCTTATAAATAAGTTATCTCAGTTCCTGTTAACCCCAAGTCTGCGTCTCTTACGTAGAAGGGAAAGGATCAGGAACAGATTGAGAGAATCCTGCAGATTGTTGCACACACAACAGCAGGATTCAACTTGGGACATACTGCAGAAGATCGAGAGGTAGTTCTCTGCAGCGATTCATCCTCTACACCAACCCAGAAGTACGGTAAACGTTTTATTGCTTCCGCTGTTACTGTTTACCTGATAACCTAAACGGATCACGTTGAACCGCACGATCCAATTGCCAATAGACAGAGCCACATCAATGTTTTCAAGATCATCAATGATCTTGTTAAACTCATCTAATTGACCAATAATTGATTTATCTTCAGATACCTTGAAGGAATACAGTTTCTGCTTCATGTACAAACGGTTTGCCAAACTTTTAACCATGTATAGCTCCTCCAATTTCCTCCATACTCCTCTGGCAGTTGCTTCCTTTGAGATTTCCCTTAGAGCTTTATCTCCAAGGCACATAATCAGTGCACTTCTAGCCTTTGATTGTTGTTCTTGATCTGCCGCAAGTGCAACAGCATCAACTGCTGCAGCTTGATTCTCAGGGAGCGGTTTGATTGCATCTGATAGCCCTTGCTGGATCAAGATTGCCTCCATCTTCATCCTCCACAGACTGAAGTCTGCCTTCTCTGAAAACTTCTCAATATCAAACTTAGTAGTCACCATCTGATCTTCTTCTCCACTGATCTTCTTCCTTCTTCTTGGCTTCCCACAGACGGCGTCAATTCTTATGAATGTGTTTGAAATCAAACTTCTATTTGATCTCTCTCTCACACTCTATCTGTCTCACTATCACTTATGGTTTGAATCAACACAAATATGAAAATGAAAACTTGAAAAATACAAGGAAGTATAGTGGTTCGATCTTAAAGATCTACATCCACTTTGGAGAAATGAATCACTATGATGATGAGAGGGTTACAAGCTTACAGAATGATGAAGACTGAATCTTAAACTTCTATGAAAATCCTAAACTGATATGGAAGAGATGATGATGATGATTGATGTGAGTTGCTGTTCTTTTATCACTAATATGCATGCATAACTACCAGCAAGCTTTCCACGTGTTATTGCTAGTTGTATGCGGTTGTAACTGACTTAACAACAGCTCAAGAAACTTTTCAAGTCATCAATCAATCAACTGTTCTTCAAACTGATCCAAACTGACATGCAGCATATTGATTCGACCTGATGCCAGATCGAATCCCGATCGAATCCTGATCGAACCGCAATTCTGTTTTTATTTCATAATTGATTCGACCACGACACTTTTGATTCGACCACAACTTCTGATCGAATCAAGGTCGAATCAGCATTCTGTTATAACTGCTCATCGATTCGACCACGACACTAATGATTCGACCACACTTTCTGGTCGAACCTTGGTCGAATCACTCCAAAACATCCATGCAAGCTTGTATATGCATGGTCTATTCTTAACATCACGTAAGAGAAAGATAAACTATCTCGTATAAAAGAAAGTATCATCTTTAAGGACAATAATTGAATTTTCTTC
This sequence comes from Pogostemon cablin, assembly GCA_023678885.1. Taxonomy (NCBI): domain Eukaryota; kingdom Viridiplantae; phylum Streptophyta; class Magnoliopsida; order Lamiales; family Lamiaceae; genus Pogostemon; species Pogostemon cablin. Next base: position 24,214,501 of record CM043001.1, on the reverse strand, counting down.
CCTGTTAACGTGTCAATCATATAATTGATTATACTAAAAATCATAGTACGAATAATTTGACATAAAAAATATTACACTAGAACAACACGAATCCGAACTGCTATATTACTATTGTATATGGCAAAAACTTGTATGCACCCAGGTGCATGAGAGCACATTCCGTACGCCTTTAGAATTTTGTGTTAAATTATGTACTCTTTAGTATAAAGATGTGTATCATGGCATAAACTTGTGTGTGCCCGGGTGCACGGGAACACATCCCGTGCGCCTTTGAAATTTTGTGTTAAATTGTATACCCTTTAGTATAAATATTTGTACCCTTTATTTTCTGAAGAAAAATAAAAAAATATTAATAAAGTGTATACCCTTTAGAACAAAATGGTATACATTTATTAATTAAAGTGTATACCCTTTAGAACAAAGTAATGTACCATTACCCATAATACTAAATTCTAAAGGCGCACGGAATGTGTTCCCGTGCACCCGGACGCACACAAGCCTCATTCATTGTATATTGTAATGTAACGTGACAATGATTAATTATAATTTTAATTATCCAAACCAGTGTTTTTTAAATCTGATTCGCAAACCCAACAAAATCGCTTCTGCAGTTAAACCACAAAAAAACCGATTTGTACCGGTTGAAATTGGGCTTCTCTACTATCAACTGATTTCAATCAAAGTTGTGGTGTCTTCTTTTGTGCTTATCAATAATGGTTATTTTAACCAATTGGATTTTTTGTTCCCACTTGCTTGTATGACCTGGCCATTTCCCCCTTTTCATTTATTTATTTTTATTTTTTTCTGACACCAAATTTCCATTTCAAATTTCAAAGTGCATTCTTAAATTTTAGTGTAAAGATCAAGTGTGGACTAGAGGATAAAATCATGTAACTTCAAATGGCCCTTATATTTCCTTTTAACCTGATCAACTTCTAATTCTACAAAAATTACATGACATTTGAATGCTTTGTATTTTGAATGCTAATTTAGATAGTTTGGGAGTATTTTATTTAACATTTTGATTCATAAAATAACTTATTCTTGAAGTCATGAACTTTTTTAGTTAATGAATGAAAATAAAATGATAAAGTGTTCGATGAAATGTCTATGAGAATTTAAGTATATTAAGGTATAAAATCATATATATAAAAAATTATGAAAATGTGTTAATTTTTATTTTTTCATTTGAACCGCTAATCCAACCAATTGAATCTCGAACTCTTGATGATGTTTGTTTTGAGGTTTTGTAAAGTTTGAAAATCGTGAATAGTGATGTTATGTTTGTTTTGGATTTTTGATATGGTATGTTTTAATTTTATGTGATATCAATGTGTAAGAATGTACTTATATTAATTTATGTAAAAAGAATACTAGATGAGAGAGGTGAGATAAAGAGAATACTAGATGAGAGACGCGAGATAAAGAGAAAAAATGTATTAAATAAATAGAGATAATATATACTATAAGTATATATATGAGTGGTTTTTAAAATCTGTGTGTGAATTTTGAATTCCAATTCCGAAGTTTTAAAATCAGAAACGAACATTCTCGTAACATTGATTTGATCTCTAGTCCGGTTGTAACAATACTAAACCAAAATCATTAATTATTAATTACTTGTATAATTACCTACCCCCATCCCCACCCCACCCCACCCTTACCCTTTTAAGAACATGATAAATATTTTCTCCCGTTGTCATCACCAAACACAGAACCACTAGTTCAAATTAATCCATGGAGCTTCTTCCCTTTAGAAAAAGTAGAAACATCAACAAAACAAAGCCCATTGCAATATTATCCGTGATAGGAACAATCCTCCTGATAAACATAATCCGCCAGAGTTATACCGGGCCAGAATCATCTCGCGTCAGTGATTCGGCACCTGATATCCAGTCGAACAATCCGCCGGCAGAGGATATCCGGATCACGGACGAGGCGGAGAAGTGCGACGTGTTCACGGGTGAATGGGTGCCGAATCCGGATGCTCCGTATTACACGAACCGGACGTGTTTGGCCATCCACGAGCACCAGAACTGCATGAAATACGGGCGGCCCGACTCCGAATTCATGAAGTGGAAATGGAAGCCCGAAGGGTGCGATTTGGCGGTGTTCAACCCGTTTCAATTCCTGGATATGGTTCGGGGCAAGTCGTTGGCGTTTGTCGGGGATTCTGTCGGAAGGAATCAAATGCAGTCCATGATTTGTCTCTTGTCCAGGGTAACTTCCATACAAACTCACATTTTATCTCTTTCTTTCGTATTATAAAAATGTGATACTCCATCCGTCCCCCACCACATTTCCATTTACTATTTTACGTTGTTTAAGAAAAGTTGCACTTTATGATCAAATTTGTTGATTTTAGAGGGTATTGTAGTATTTTTAGGTAATAAAAAAAAATAGTAATGGTATGTGTGTGAAAAATGAGTGACAAATTTAAAATTAAAGTAACTTTTAAGGTTGTTGGATAAAATGATATTTCTTTTTTGGAATGTGAAGAGTAGTGTGGGGCGGACGAATAAGAAAAGTGTGAAGTGTGGCTTGGTACGGAGGGAGTACAACATTACATTTTCTGTCATTGGTAATACATGGTAAGAATGAAAAACTATAATACGTAAGGTTGATTATACTTTAATTTATGATATGAATTCCTTTTTTTCTTTTTTTTCCTGCATTTCACCCACCGAATAAAATGAAAAAAAAAATGTTATGTAAAAATATTTTGGAAATCCAAATGTTCCCCTGATTGAATGAATTAAATATACGATGGGTAAGTGAAATATGTTGGGACTTGGGAGATGAGTTGTCAAAATTTTATAAAGTAATCGAATTTCCAGTATAAAAATATGGGGAGTCGGTTGAATTTACAGACCTCATAGTCAACCTAAAATGAACACTCCTAGTTAAAAACATCAAATTATTTGTCTCTTTTTTGTTTTTCCACGTCACAAAGTCTATGCTCCGTCGCAATCCAATTTTATATCTATTAGTAAGAAAAAAAATTATTGTGGTAATATTTGTTTTGATGTTAAGTGGAGTTTGAAAATCATGAATTTATTTTCACAATTTTAGTTCAGATTTAGGATGATGTACTTCATTCGTAGGGGTGTCAACGGGCTGGGTCTGGGCCGGGTAGTGCACTACCCGGACCCGGCCCGTTTGTGAAGTACCTGGCCCGGACCCGCCCCGGACCCGTGCCCAGACTCATACGGGGCGGGTCCGCCCCGCCCCGTTTTTTTTTTTTTTTAATTAGTCCTAAAAAATTTAAATTATACAAAAATTATTCATATATTTAAATAAATAATCATAAGAATATTAAATATAATTATAATTTAAAAATTATATATATATCATATAATTATAAATAATTTTTATGTATAAAATATAAAATAATTGTATAATATATATATATATATATATATATATATATTAACATAAAATATAATTATATATATATAAAATATAAATTAATTTTTAATATATTATATACGGGGCGGGCCGGGGCGGGGCGGGTCTAAGTTAATACCTGGACCCGCCCCGGACCCGTACGGGTCCAGGCCGGGCAGCCCCGTTTCTCCTACGGGCCGGGTCTGGGCCGGCCCAAAACGTGCGGGGCGGGCCGGGTACCCGCGGGTCGGGTGCCCGTTGACACCCCTATTCATTCGTTGTTCTAGTTGAAGTTTAATAAGACTAAATTACCACATAAATTTCACTTATTTCTTACACACATCATATCCTATTTTCTCATACATATCACCTCATATACTTAAATATGGAGTATTAATTTAACATAAAGTTAAAATCTATTTTACTTAAATCACAAAACATACATAGATTTGGAAGAAAAAAAATTAAAATTTTTAGTCAAATATTAATATTTTTCATATATCAACAACACACCTTGTGCACTCGAATGCATAATAAACTAATTCTTTAAAATATTTATATAAGGTTAAAAATACTCTAATGTCCCAACAAACTTTTCACTTTTTTCTCATTTATATTTCTTACTACACTCATCATCCTAAAAAAAAAATTCAAAATAAATAACATCGCATTACATTATATTTTAAAAGATGTCACTTTTAACTAACTCACAATACCGCCAAAAATCAATAAAATTAATATATAAAAAAAAACTTTTCTAAAATTCTATTTCTAATACTAAAACGTTAAAGTGTAGTATACTATATGTTAATTTTCCATATTTACAATATTATCGATAAAAGTTGGTACGTGAGTGTGCGTATCAGTAGATTAAGTTTTAGGATTAGTTCACCTAATTGAAGTAGTTAGACAGTCTACATAGGAAGATCCCATCAAAATTCAAAGCCTCTATAATTGTAGTTGTTAATAAGTTAATTAATTGAAAATTATACCTTGATAATTATTACAAGTAGTTGGATTATCTGTAACCACCCAAGACTTGATAAACTCAATTATTTTTATTAATAAAAACCGTAAAAGTGGATTATATATATAGACAAAGTATACATGGAGTATTTGAAAAAATATATTTAAAAAAATCAAGAAATAAGTCATGCAAGACTTAATTAGATCTTTCAATTTTTTTTATTTTTTATTTTTACTAATTCTTTTTACCATTTCTCTCTCTATGCAATTTTAATTAACCTTAATATAAGATTCTAGCTTAATTAGAAACTACATTTACGAAGTATATATTTATAATATGGGATTATTATTATTATTATTATTATTATTATTATTATTATTATTAAATGAAAGTACGTAATATCTATACATACTCTCCACCTACCAAAAGATCACAAAAAGATTAAACAGTTAAAGTATATTCCCTTCCTTCTATTAAAAGAGGATCTTTTACTCTTTTTTTTTCACGCAGATTAATGAATATATATTATTATTTAATATATAGTGGGTAATTATATTAGTGAGAGTATGAACCTCATATTTTAATTATATTAGAAGGGGTGTATGGGTCCATGTGTGTAAAAAAAAGGGAACATTTGAGTGTGACGACCAAAATAGAAAAAATACCCTTTTTAACTGGGATGGAGGAAGTATATACTTATATATGAATGCATGTATTATAGTCATTGTCCAGGTTATTAATATTCATTTATTTATTGATTGCAAATTATTTAATTTAATGATCAAACAAAATCTGATTTTTTGGGGTTTTGTCATAAGAATTAAGAAGATTAATTATAAAATTTATACATATAAACATAAACCTTGCAAGATCGATCCTCTTCTTTGTTAGATAAAATTATAAAAACAAGAAATAAGGTTAAAATTTGGTATAAATAATCATCACAATATATATAGACAGACAGCTTTTAGAATAAATCCGTTTAAATCAAACATGATGTGCATATTATACCATTTCTATTGATGTATATTAATCAATTATGAGGGGGCCAATTTTAATTGTTGAGGAAAGATGCCATATGTCTTTGTCAATTCTAGTCAACTTTCACATAAGATTCCAAATATTATATTAAAATAATCCGGTTAATATAATAGTAGTAGTAATTATAATTAAAAAAAGGCTTAAAAAAGGAATTAAAAAAATAATTAAGAAGATTACTATCAAGGTATATCGAATGCAATCTTTTGCAACGTGAACAACTCAACCATCCAGTCTATCCTCAGATCTTGACATTGTTTTAATTAGTCTCCTTTTTCCAGAATTGTTTTAATTTAACACCCTTTTTTATGGGTATATAAAATAAAATATTATCTGTACACATATATTACACACAAATAATCAAGGTTTAAAATTAAAACAATATCAACAAACATAATTTCTTCAAAATAGTTCATAATTTTTAAATTCGCACTAAAAAAATATTTTTACTTAAAAAAATTATTTTTTCTAATTCTATTCGATGGGAGTAAATTTGTATTTTTACAAAGTTATGAGATTAATTGATAAAAAATATTATTTTGAGATGAAACTAAAGGAAAATTAAAAAGTTTGGTTCAAAAATAAATGTGGTAGCTGTTTTGAAATTTTTAGAATAAAGTATAAGATACCTTACATTTTATTGTTTTGAAATCCAACTAATTAGTATATTTACTATTTGAGGCTTTTATCATTTGTCCTAAAATTTTATTAAATTCTCATTGGGTTTTTAAAGTTAAATCATTAAAAATAAAATGATTCAACATGATACACTTGCGATATTACTATTGTATATATTCTCTTAACATGGTTTATTTATTTATTTTGGGGTTTATAATTAAGTTCTTTCCCCTCATAATTTTTATGATAAATTTATTTATTCATATATATATATATATATATATATATATATATATATATATTAATGTATGTACTCATACAATGATACAAGTACAACTAATACAAGAGAAAAATGATACCAACTTTATTATCTTTTTTGATATATATATATATATATATATATATATATTCGGATGGTTCTTCAAAAGCACAACAATGCATGTGCATGCATCGCATGCTAATTTGTCCGGAAATTGTACGTTTCATTTCTATTTTTCCTTTATTTGAGTAATAATTTTACAATAATGCATGTTATTTGGATTTACTCCCTCCGTCTCATTTTAATATTTACTCCTTTTTTGGAATATGAAACTCACCTAAAACTATTAATATATCATCATGGTCCCCACATCCAATACTAATACACATACTCTCTTTACATTAAATAATAGGATATTTTTCCACTCACTATCTATTAAAATACTATACTCCTTAATCAACGTGCAAAAAGAAAACGTAAACATTGAAACGGGACGGAGAGAGTATACAACTAGAATATAATTTTTAATAATATTAAGCGTAATATATTTAGCAATATTGTGTGAGATATGTCAAAGTGAGTTGTTTTATTTTTTTCCAAGGAGCTGTTTTATTTTTACTTCATTATCGGTTGTCAATTTTCATTAAAAATATTACAATTTCTCTTAAAATAGTTGTATACTTAACACTTATTTTTTATTATTAGTACTACATTTTATTAAAACTATTATCATTTTTATATATTTCACAAAACTCATTCGGTTAAACAGACAGGTAAATATTGGCTTAGTATATTTAAATTTAATGTTCCCTATATGCATATTCAGAGCATCTCCTAAATTCTCTTTAAATAAAAAATTATCTATAATTTAAAGAGTCATGCAACAAAAAATACTTCCAACAATCTCTTTAAACTAACAAAAAATTTTACATAACCATTTTGGCTCTTCAAATAGAGAACTATATCAACTCTTTAAAATTAATTGTGTTGTGTATTTCATTAGTTTTAACACTATTTTTTTCTTAAAAATCACATCAAAATATTTATTACTTCATATATTTAATAAAATGAATTAGGAAGAACACAAAAAATAAAGGAAAGAATTAATACTACAATAAATATGCATTGGAAAGAGAAAAACTAAATAAATATAAAGAGGATGTTGGAGAAGATTATGAATATGCTTATCTATATTTTAAATACTTTTTATATCATAAAAAAATACTCTTTAAATTATAAAGAACATCTTGCAGATGCTCTCATACTCCATTCGTCCAACATCAATGTATTCATTTGTTGCACGTGGATTAAAGAATATTATTATTTTATGTGTAGTGGGTAATTGTATTAGTGGAGGATGTGGACCCCATATTTTATTTATATAATTGGAGAATGTGGGTCTCATATGTCTAAAAAGGAAACAGATAAATTATAGTTGAATGACTCAAAATAATAAAATGGATAGATTAAGGTTTAAGGGAGGAAGTATAATTTTATATTCTTTCCGTCCTACATTACTTTGCATAGTAGATATTTATGTCTAAAATAAAATTATTTTTGAGTAATTTTATTAAATTTTGGACGGTAATGTATTATTTTTAGATAATAAATAATTATAAAATATGTAATGTGTGTTAAGTAAAATTAATAAAGTTGTAATTAAAATATACTTTTAAGGTTGATATATAATTTTTTCTTTTATACTCCCTCTGTCCGCTTGAAAAATGATTTTTTTTCTATTTTCGCCGTCCGCTTCAAAAATAAACATTTTCTCTTTTGCACACATGAAACCCACACACAACACTAATACAACTAAAATATGAGGTTCACATTCTCACTAATACAACTATCTATTACACATTAAATAATAATACTTCTTAATTAACGTGTCAAAGTAAAAGATAATTTTTCGAGAGAGGGAGTATAATGAAGTTTAATGTTAGACGAAAAATATTTAGAGAAATATGAAATTTAATATTGAAGTTTTGATCATTTACTTAGTTATAAGTTTAATAATTAATTAGCTTTTAAAAATTTAATAAATTCACCATAGAATTAAATAATTAATTATGGACATTTGGTGCAGATGCACTTGTAAGGTATACACTGTTAAATCTTATACTCCTCTGTCCCGTTACAATGTACATGTTTGTTTTTTGCACGTTAATTAAAGAGTATAATATTTTAATGTGTAATGAGGTGAGATAAATAATATATTAATGTAAAGTGAGTAGGTGTATTAGTATGACATGTGGGCCTATAGAGAGAAGTAATTAATATATGTGAGTCCTCTTTACAAAAAGGAAAATGCACACTTTGTATTGGGACGGACCAAAATGGAAAAATGCGTACGTCTCAATGGGACGGAGGGAGTAATAATTAATATCCACCCTTAAATTCTAATGAATAACTATCTTTTTAAATTAGTATTTATTTATACATCTATATCCTACAAAATACTACCTCCGTCTATTTTTTTTCATTTTGAACGTCTCACTCAAAAAATTCTATTTACCTTTTTATATACATTAAAATCACGCACATTCATTAATACAATTAAAATATAGAACCCGCATTAGTACTAATGCAATTATTCATTATACATTAAATTAATCAATTGAAAAATTAATCTTCAAAAAGCAAAAAAATTGAACCCTATTACTACTACGGGACGGAGTATCATTAAACGTTGGGCAAAAGGACATATCCACCCTTGATCTTATTCCATTGGATCACTTCAGCCCTTGATCTAATTTTTTAAACATTTATGCCCTCCATCTATTTAAATAAGTCAAATCCACCCTCCATTTTATTTAATCTAGATAATATTTATATAACCATTCCCTTAAATAATAAAGCTAACGCAGTTACAACAGGATTATTTGAAGGGGAAGTATTTCGATGCTTATGTTTGCGACCTTGGCTTCTTTTCCTTTTTTTTTAATAATAAATTAATTATTAAATAATTACATTTATAATAATATATGTAATATTTTATTCAAATTAATTTATGATATGTTTTAGCCCTCATGGAAATTTATGCTCCGTGATGTATTTTACTCTTATATTTCAATTTTTATTTTCAAGACTAGTTAGTCTTAATTTTAAGATATAATTATAATTTTCTCTTGTAATAAAACTTTTAGAATATAATTATAAATTTTTTCTTATAGTTTACTTTAGTGGATCAAGTCTCATTTTATGCACAAGATTTAATATTTATTTATTAATTCTTAAAAAATAAATTTATAATTATAATTTCACCTTTGAGTCTATTTATTTTACTCATACAATATAGTAAAATTTAAGACTAATTATACTGTGCACTCGGGTGTACCCACTTTAAAAAACGTATACAAATATAAACAAAAAGATATACAATTATGAACAAAAATGTATACAATTTAATTGTTAATTTTTTGGATTAATTATTAAGAGATACACATTATTAAGCTCAATTACTCTTAGATACATACCATAAAAAATATTATTGTTGGATACAAAAAAGTATAACAACATACCTCATATACCCCTAATTGTGATTTAAAATAAGAAACATAATCCTACCTAATATATCTAACTATTTTTTCGAAATTATCTTATTATTACTTGTCAGTTTGAACACAAATGAATTAAAACCATTTTAAGATCTCCACTATCTTAATTTACATATTTTTGTTGCACATAACATCAAATTACCCTAGATTAATGCAGCACATACATTATTTTTTACTACACGTGAAAGTTTATTGATGCGCATAACAATTATGTTGCATATAACATCCTTTTATGCAGCATATAACACCAAAAAACACACCCGTTATGCTGCACACGAAAGTTATGTAGCACATTACAACACAATATGCTGCACATAACATCATTTTACACAACAAATAAAATTAAATAATAAAACATTAACGCTGCACACAAGAAAAAAATTAAAATTAAAAATTACATTTTTAAAATAAAATTAATATATTAATTACTAAAAATGTGTATTAACACTTTATACGGATTTATAATTTAAGTAATGCTGCAGAGGATTTTAAATTGTATAATTAATTTATCCATGATAGAAATAATGTAACAGTTTGTTCCATTATTTATGCATTAAATATGAGAGAAAAATTTGGGGTGGTAATCTGTTTCTAATAAGTTCTATTTAGAATAGTTTAGAGGGTTAATAAAGGTATTACATAATATAATTTTGTAGTTGATAGCAATTATTTTATATGTAAGTATGTTATAGTAATCATGGGACATACAATGTATCTAATGGTAAGTTACCTAGTTTTTTTAATGAAAAAATAAGTGTAAAAATATATACAATTATTAAAAAATATGTATACATTATTGAATAAAAAGTTATACACATATAGATGCTAGTTTTTTTAATGAAAAATTTAGTGTGAAAAAAACATACAATTATTAAGAAACACGTATATAAAATAGAATAAAAATTTATACATATATAAGTGCACCTAATATCAACTCAAAATTTGATTATTATTCTTAATTTAGGTTTAATATTTTGATTTTAAATTTAATAAATCTCTCTTATATACACCTACACATCCGTAAATTATAATTATAATCTAAGAATCAATAAATAAATATTAAACCCTTTTAGTAAAATTATACATGAACAACTATTTACTTTTTTTTTCTTTAATCACCCAACTTATCCTTAATTTTTATTTTACATTATATTCCGTATACTTAAATTATTATTTTTTTATAATACACATATCCAAATACGTGTGTGAAGCTACATAACTGTGAAAATATTTGAGACGAGGGGAGTATATATTAATAAAATTATAATCAATAATTAATTTTAGGCAAATATATGTGTGCTCCGGGGGGCACGAGCACACGTCGTGCGCCCATACTCTTTAGTATTAAATTATATATTTTTAGTATAAAAATGTGTACCTTTTATTTTTTAAAAAATAAAAAATATTAATGAAAAGTGTATATCCTTTAGAATAAAATGATGTACCATTTTTAATTAAAGTGTATATCATTTAGAACAAAATGATGTACTCTTACACATCTTATACACCTGGGGACACAAAAGACCAACTCTTAATTTTAACGAATAAAAAAAAGGGAAAAAAGATAATAAAAGAAAAGAGAAAAACAGAAGACAACATAGCACATTTTGAGAGCAATCAACGAAAACTGTGCCTTTAAATAAATACTCCCTCCGTCCCATAATAAGGTACGCGTTTCACTCTTTCTGATATCCGCTTAAAATGCATCAATTTCCTCTATTTAATAAAGAAAGTACACAATATGACTCACCACTTCCCTCTAATACAATTACCCACCTTATTTATAATAATAATAATAATAAAAACCCTAATATTTATAATAATAATAATAATAAAAACCCTAAAACCGTTGCGTACCTTGTTATGGGACGGAGAGAGTAATAAGTTAACGTCGTTACCACTAATATTTAACAGAATGGTCATTTTATTTAGTGTATAAAAGATAAGGGGTGGATTTGATTTTATAAAATGAGATACGTGGCTTAAATGTTCTAAAAGATAGATCAAGGGCTAAAATGATCCTATAGAATAAGAATAAGGGTGGATATGATTTTTTGAGAATTACCCTTATGATGCTATTTACCATTAACCCTTGCAGGTGGAATACCCGATCGACGTTTCTCCAACGTCCGATGAACATTTCAAACGTTGGAGATATGAAAGTTACAACTTTACCCTTGGCTACTATTGGAGCCCGTTTCTGATCCGATCCGAGGAGCGCGACTCCGACGGCCCGACCCACACCGGCCTTTTCAACCTCTACCTCGACGAGTTCGACAAGTCATGGACAACTCAGATCGACGAGTTCGATTACGTCATCATCAACGCCGGCCACTGGTTCACCCGCACCGCCGTCTACCACGAGAACGGCCGCGTCGTCGGCTGCCGCTACTGCCAGCTCCCCAACATCACCGATCTCCCCCACACCTACGGCTACCGCCGCGCCTTCCGGACGGCGTTTAAGGCCCTGAACGGCCGTCAGGGTTACGACGGCGTCACGTTCCTCCGAACCCTAGCGCCGTCGCACTTCGAGAACGGGCAGTGGAACGACGGTGGCGATTGCGTGAGGCGGAAGCCGTTCCGGAGCAACGAGACGGGTCTGGAGGGTTTGAATTTGGATATGTATTTGACCCAATTGGAGGAGTTTAGGGCTGCGGAGAAGAAAACGAGGAAGAGATTCAGGTTGCTGGATACGACCCAAATGATGCTGTTGAGGCCCGATGGGCACCCGAGTAAATATGGGCATTGGCCCAATGAGAAAGTGGTGTTGTATAATGATTGTGTCCATTGGTGCTTGCCAGGGCCCATTGATACATGGGCCGATCTTCTGCACCATATGTTAAAAATTGAGGCCCGAAGATGGTACCAGGAGAAAAAGAAATTGCAGTGATCTCTTGATTTATTGGTTCTAAATATTTTTTAAATCATTGTAATTGTTTTTTTAATTTTTTATTTATTATCGTGTAGATGTGGTGATGTAAATGGAATTGAGACAAGAAAACTACTATATTCAAAGTTTAGTTTTATTTATGTAGTAATTTTTTTGGCATCTAACTTATTAATTTTCTCATTGATTGAAAGTTGAGTTTTCTTTTATTTTATAAAAAAGAAAAAAGTAGGCACTACATCACCTCTAAGTTTTATAGTAATTATAGCTATGTCCAGAAATTAACATAAGGGAATTCAAGTATATGTATGTATAAACAATCAATACATATTGATTTGATCGATGATGAATAGATATGAACACCTAAGTTGTTACGAAATTATGGAAACTGTCATCCATTATTATTTTAATTTTTTTAAAAATACTACTTCAATATTTTTTACTTATTATTATTTTTTAAAATACTACTTCAATGGAACTAATCTTATTTGTATAATAGGCCCTCTTGCTAGCAAACGTGTGCAAGAAATGATTATTAAATTAATTTTAACATTTGGTAGGAGTTATTTTATTTAATATAATCGGTTCAAGTGATAGTTTTTTCTACTAAACTGTTTAATTAATCATTGGATTATTATGGATAGATATGTGTGTATTACCTAATTACTAATAAATACATTGATCTAAACGTCCATTTCTTTTTTCAACTTTACCCTTATTTATAAGGCTGAATATTTCAACAATAATTTTTTTCAACACTAATATATATTGGTAGGGTTCTTTAATTTAATTGCGTATTTTCTGTTTCTTTCTGAGAATGCACACTAATGTACCTAACAATAATTTAAATCATGTATTTTTCATTTCTCTCTCAAAGATGCACACTATGTACATTTGTAAGGTTTTTCACTTTAATCAAGTATTTTCTGTTTATCTCTCAAGAATGCACACTAATGTATATTAGTAGGGTTCTTCAATTTAATCATTTTTTTTCAGGTTCTTTCTCAATAGAATGTACACTAATGTACATTCGTACAGATAAGGTATTTTTGTTTCCATCTTAACAAGACACACTAATGTATAGTATCGCTAACCTCGTAATGGAGGATCTTGAACTGGGTCAGAGGGATATGCAGGAATGGCAACCGGGTCAAGAGGAATGTATAGGTATTATGAGAAAAACAAAATATAATTTTATATTTATCAGTAATTTTGTGAAACGAATGTGGCGCTTAGTAACTTTTAAATACGTTTTGTATCTAATATTTATTGACCCATTAATCATCCAACATATCTCATTTTGATTTTTTAGGTAACGATCCAACCAACCCAATCATCAGAATTCAATACTCCTTCCATGCCGGGTATTTTTACCCGTTTGTACGGGCACGGAGATTAAGACGTTTTAATTTTTTAATATATAATGTAAGAGAAAGTAGGGATAAATTAGTAATTTAAAAAGAAAAATAAATAAAATTATTGAGAATGATGAATAAAGTGTAAAAAAGTAATTAAAGTTGTTGGGATTGTAAAAAGTAGTTAATAAAATATTATATATTTTTGCCAAAAATGGAATGGGTAAAAATATGTGGAACACCCCAAAATGAAAAGTGGGTAAAAATACGTGAGACGGGGGGAGAACAATTCTCTTTTTATTAATTCTTATAATTTATTAAAATTCAAAAGTAAATATGCATGTGTGATGTGTCTGTGAAATTCACAATGCAACTTAACACAAATATCCTTGAACTTTAGTATAATTCCGATTCTCATATAGATCATTTTATGCATATTTTAAATAGTTACTCCCTTCATCTCCCAAAATATTTTACGTATTGTTGTGCGCGGAGTTTAAGAAAAAATTATTATTTTATGTATAAAGTAAGAAAAAGAAGAAGTATTTTAATTAATTAATTTAATGAAAAGAATGTGTAAAGTTATTGGAATGTGTGAAAAAGTGAGTATTATGTTGGGATGTGTGTAAAAAGTAGGTATTGTTATAATGTATTTTTTACTATTTTTAGTAAAAATAAAGTGTGAAATACTTTGTTTGTGGGATGGATGAAAAAGAAAAGTGTGAAATACTTTGGGGGACGGAGGGAGTATAATTTTTTATTAAATATATTATTACCTTCTATTAAAATGTTATCACATTTTTTTATACTACAAATTATTTATGAATTAATGCACAACATTTTTATCAATTTTTATTAATTTAATTAGGATTTTTTTTTTATGAAGTGATATTAATATTTTATACTTATAATAATTTATTTTAATCTCTAATCCTCAAGATTTGGCTCGAATTCTCTATGTCATTTGATACATTATCTCCTGTGCTATACCGTTGGATGTACGACACGTAGGAGAGATAAACTATACACTAATCCTTAAATCTTAGGGGCAATGGTTGGATATTTTTCTCTCTTACGTGTCAATCACTTAACGTGTGATACAGAAAATGATGTACGGAAATGACGTAAATATCGGTTTGCTCAAGATTGTATTCGCCCTTTAAATTAATTGAAGATTTACTAATCTAATTTATTGTGGTCGGATACATCAGATCTAGTTTCTGTTAAGTAATGATTAAGCATGTCAAGTTATTACTCACACAATGGAAAATACAGAAGAAGTATGGTAGATTTAATCAGGCCATTAAACATAATTAAGTGTAGATTCAACTAAAATAATGGTCACTAATGATTCCATGCATTTAGCTCAAAATGGGTATGAATGAGATTAAGACAACAAGTCATGTCTTAGAAAACATTCAAGAAAGTGATTAGTATGCTTTATTTTCTAAAGTAGAGATATAGGTATACATAAGTGAACTCGGTTCAGTGTTTTGTGCTCCATTTTTTTTTTAATATATCATCATGTAATTTTCTTTTTATTTTTAAAAAAGGATTCATTTTAGCCCAACAAAAAACGTGCAACTTAAAAGTTGATGGGAGGAACACTATATCTTGTAAGGGAAAATATCAATTTTGGTCCTCTAAAATAGGTCAAATTCAACTTCGGTTCTCAGGTTTGGTAATTTCTAAAAAATGGTAATTCGGTATCCGATTTTAGTTTTTTTCGTCCACTTTTGGTCATTTTTTGTCAACTTTTGTTCCTTAAAGTTACCAGTAAAAGGGATCAAAAGTGGACAAAAATGATCAAAAATTGATTAAAAGGACTAATTTCGAACACTGAAGAACCAGAGAAATTACTGATCCTTAGGATTGAAATTGAATTTGTCTTATCTAGAAAACCAAAATTAATATTTACCCACCTTGTAAAGTAAAAATAATATACTAGAGACAAATTATAGTCTCAATATTTACCTTTATCCTAGAGGAAGTTCATAGCTCTGAAACTTCATCGTTTGATTCTATGGAGATTATTGAAGAAGAATTTGTGGAAAATTAGAAAAAAGTTGCAAGTAAAATGAATGATAGGGTGAGATTGCAAAAGAAACGATTGGAGGGAAATATTTTGAAGGAGGTTAATCATGGTAACTCAACCGACCAACAAGGGTTAGACCTTTTAACCCACCATACAAGGAGCCCCTTAATTAAGAGATTGCTCCCACGCTGCAGGTGAGATTCGATCCTTAGTTATTGTACAAGCTATCCCTTTACTTGACCAGTTGAGCTGCCCATGAGGCAAATATTTTGATTATATGGAGAAGAAAGAGGAGTAATTAGTCCAATTAATTTGCCTATTTATGGTCAAAAGAATTTCAAAGGAAACTGATTGAGTTTAAATGTATGGTGGCAAGTAATTGAAGAGAATCTAGCTAGCCATTGCTGTTGTAATTATCTATTATTATATATATATATATATATATATATATATATATATATATATATATATAAAAAGTGGGCGGCTACTTGCACCAAAAAATTACTAAAAATACCCAAAATCTTTTAAATTAAAATATTTTTAAATACTATGACTAATATACCCTTGAATTAGCAATTACAGTAAATCTCTTCTAATTTTACTGAAAACTACACGTAAGAACTTCAAAGTTCAAATAGGAAAAGTGAGAGGCTTCGTCGGACATGAAGACCAATATAAGTTCCATTGACAGAAGCAGCTTCCGACCGGTGGCAGTTGAGTATGAACAGAGTCAAGACATCGAAAAGAGAGAAATGTAGTAGAGGAAGGAGCCGGCGTAAAGGACGTAGGTGGAGCGGCCGGAGAAGAGGGTCAATTGAAGGCCTAAGACGTTGTAGATGGCGGTCTTGGATTTGTTGGGCCACATTCCGGAAAGTGCATTATACATTCCAGAGCAGCACAAGTAGACAAATCCTATTCAAAAGGCGGAGGGTTTAATTGGATTTTCTGGCCCGGGCTCCCCAAAACGAACGGGTCGGGGCGGATACCCACGGGCCTGGCCTAAATTGACATTCCTATTCAAGTTGTTGGATACGACCCAAATGATGCTGTTGAGGCCCGATGGGCACCCCGAGTAAATACGGGCATTGGCCCAATGAGAAAGTGCTGTTGTATAATGATTGTGTCCATTCGTACTTGCCAGGGCCCATTGATATATGCACCATATGTTGAAAATTAAGGCCCGAAGATGGTACCACGAGAAAAAGAAATTGCAGCGATCTCTTGATTTATTGGTTCTAAATATTTTTAAAATCATTGTAATTGTTTTTTTTTTATTTTTTATTATCGTGTAGATGTGGTGATGTAAATGGAATTGAGACAAGAAAACCACTATATTCAAAGTTTAGTTTTATTTTATTTTTTATTTTTATAAAAAAAAAAAGTAGGCACTACATCACCTCTAAAGTTTTATTGTAATTAGCTATGTCGAGAAATTAACAAAAGGGAATTCAAGTATATATGTATAAACAATACATATTGATTTGATCGATGATGCATAGATATGAACACCTAAGTTACGAAATTATGGAAAATGTCATCCATTATTACTTTTATTTTCTTAAAAATACTACTTCAATATTTTTTTTTCTCTTCATTACGTAATGAACACTTAGTCACATAATGCATATAAGATGGAATGTAGAGTCACATATATACTGCTTAAAAAGACCTATGTATCGGCATATTGTCGGGTGTAACATTATATAAAGAATCAATTCGAAAGCATAATGATTGCAATAGAGAAAAAATTAATATATGTATATATGTAGAGAAATTTTAACTTTTGATGCAACTGGATTTGTCGATAATGTGATAGAAAAGTACGTTGGTGATGACCTTAGTGATCAATTCAAATACTCATTCAAATAAGAAATTGATCTATTGTTTTGGTTGCATATTTATTTATTTATTTATTTTTTCAACACAAGAATTGCAACCATAATTAAATGGAAGGGTGACTCGATACAATGCCCGTACACATTAAAAAAAAATCATTTTTGCCAAGTTTTTTAGGAGAAATACAAAAGTGTTCAAAATGACAAAAACACCTTTGACTAGATAATGACACAATTGTAATTTTTGAAAAAAATCATTCTCGAATCAAATTTTTTAAATTAAAAAATTAACTCGATAATGACTTTTTTCAAAAATTACAATCGAGTCAAGGGCATTTTTGTTTTTCTTGGCATTTTTAAAATTTGCCTTAAAATATTGGCAACAAGTTGCCCATTAACACTTAAATGGAACTAATCTTATTTGGATAATAGGCCCCTCGCTAGCAAACGTGCAAGAAATGTACCCATTTGGCTGATTATTAAACTAATTTTAATATTTGGTAGGAGTTATTTTATTTAATAGAATCGGTTCAAGTGATAGTTTTTTCTACTAAACTGTTTAATTAATCATCCAATATACTATCTCATTTTGATTTTTTAGGTAATGATCCAACCAACCCAATCATCAGAATTTAATACAATTCTCTTTGTATTAATTCTTATAATTTATTAAAATTCAAAAGTAAATATGCATGTGTGATGTGTAGGGGTCGGGAAAAATACCGAAAACTCGGTATACCGAGTTTGTCGTATTGAAAATTATCGAAAAATATCGAAATTTAGGTATATCGAAATTTTCGGTACGATATCGGTAACATATTTAAAAATTTTCGATATTTCGGTATACCGAAAAATATTTTCGGTATTTTGGTATTCGGTATCGGTATACCGTACCGTGAATACCGAAAAAATTTTATATTTATTTTAAAAATTTTTAATTATATATAATATATATTTTTAGTACATTTCTTATTATTAAAATTTATATATATCTAGCTTTAAGAACAAATGATCTATATTTATATATTTTAAAATTTTATTTAAATACATTTTTATCTTATAATGAAGTATGGAGTATAATTTATTATTAAGTATATTTGTAATTATACAACACATTTATTCATATATATATTTTTGTTAAGTATAAAATAAACTCTAATACTTACAAATATAAATATGTTACAATTAATATTAGAATATAGGGTAAGAAAAAATAAATAAGTTTATATACTTATTTTTTAATAAATTAGTAGTAGTTGATATAAATATCATCTAAATAATTATCATGTCCATTCATTGAAATATAAAATGTGTTAGAATATATTTTATTTTTATTTTATTTGAATATATTTTATTTTTATTTTATTTTTATTTTTTTGAATTAAAAATTTAAAAAAAATCGGTATAACTCAGTATATTGATTTTTTTGGTATATCAATATTTCGGTATAAAACGATATGCCAAATTTTTGGTATAAATCGGTATTTACCGAAAAATCGGTATAGAATTAATATCGATACGGTATCGGTATGAGAATAAATTTTACCAAAAATTCGGTATCGGTATCGACATGAAAAAATTCATACCGATATTTTCGGTACGCTATCGGTATTTTTGATATACCGATTTTACCCACCCCTAGTGATGTGTTTGTGAAATTCACAATGCAACTTAACACAAATATTCATTAACTTTAGTATAATTCCGATTCAATAATATCACTCTTTTAGGTTATGTTCATTTTCGAATTTTAAATTCAGGTTTTGATTTTCCAAAACCCACATCCAAATTTTAAAAACCTCCCCTATATATATCTACTACATTCTCTCTCTTCAATTAATACACTTTATCTCTTTATCTCCCCCCTCTCATTTAACTTTTTAAATAAATTTATACATTGATTTGACATACAAGTTAAAACATACCTACTCAAAACCCAAAACAAACCTAGAACACATTATTCATGATTTTCAAATCTCACATAATCCTAAACTAAACATCACCTTAGCGTTAAGAGTTTTTTTTTCTTCTTCTTAAAAGATATATTATCGGGCAACACTTGATTGTGACAGTCTCATATAGATCATTTTATGCATATTTTAAATAGCATAATTTTTTATTTAATATATTATTACCTTCTATTAAAATGCTATAACATCTTTTTATACTACAAATTATTCATGAATTAATGCACAACATTTTTATCAACTTAATTAGGATTTTTTTATGAAGTGATATTAATATTTATACTTATAATAATTTATTTTAATCTTTAAATTAATTGAAGATTTACTAATCTAATTTATTGTGGTCGGATACATCAGATCTAGTTAAAAATTCATTTTCTGTTAAGTAATGATGAAGGAGGTCTAGTTATTGCTCACATTATATAAAAAATACGAAGAAGTATGGTAGATTTAATCAGGCCAATAAACATAATTAAGTGTAGATTCAACTAAAATAATGGTTACTAATGATTCCATGCATTTAGCTCAAAATGGGTATGAATGAGATTAAGACAACAAGTCATGTCTTAGAAAACATTCAAGAAAGTGATTAGTATGATTTATTTTCCAAAGTAGAGATATCGGGATACATAATTACATATTTTATCCCCAACCCACCCACCCCCAACACACCCCCCACCAACCCACCCCCACCCCAAAAAAAAAAAAAAAAAAAAGCTTTCATCCATGTACATTGTTTGACTTTGCGTCCCTACAATGTACTCGGGTCTCCCACAAATTACAATAACAGAGATTCTAAGATCAGATTATTCTTCAAATTGTAGGCATGTTCTTTTTTTTTTTTTTTACAGAAACAGCTAAATTGTTGCTGCTTATTTCTTGGTAAAACTATGTAGACTTGTATAATGTATTTCTCCATGGTTTTGACGCAAGTGTTGAAGAATATTAGGAGGTTGCACCCACGTCTGATTTTGCATCACTTACAGCAAGGAAGTTTTGTAAGGGAAATAGTCAAATTCTCTCTCTAACTTCAAGATTTCAGATTTGGAGCTGTTTTTGGGAAGGTGAGACCTTTGTTGCATTTTGCCTGATGATGATTGAATTCCACTGCATTATGGGTTTTGAATCAGGGGTTTGAGTTAGAAGTGATTCTTGGCTCTGGTGGTTGTTTTTTGTGTAAATTTCGTGGTAAAATTGATGTGGGTTTTAGGTATTAACTATTGGATTGGCATCATTTGTTGTTGAACTGGTTTGTATGGAAATTATATGATGTGAATGTTGAAAACAAAAAGGTGGAAGTTGAATGTAGGATTTTGTGGTTTGTGATGATGGTGGGAGGGTATTTTGTGGGGAGGATGGGTTCAACAACAGCTGCTCCACCTCTTTCCCCTTCAAACTCTGCATCAACACCACAATCCCCTCCTCCTCCACCACTACCACCACCTGCTAAAGCATCTTCTTTGCCACCACCACCTGCACCACCTCCCACATTGCCACCTGAAGCACCCCCATTGCCCCCATCACCTCCACTGCATTCCCTGCTGTCACCACCACCACCATCATCATCATTGCCTCCAGCACCTCCACTCTATCCCCTAGTGTCACCACCACCACCTAAGACAACTTATTCACTACCCTCACCATCTCCTCCAGTATCACCGCCGCCATCACGCCCTACTAACCCTCCTCCCCCACCTTTGATCCCAGAACCACCATCAAGGAGTTATCCAACAAGAGGTTCGCCTTACTCCGTGGCAAAACCACCTTCTCCTCCACCTCTACCTCCAATTGTTCTAGCTTCTCCTCCCCCACCTTCTCCTGTCATCCCTTCTCCTCCTCCTTCACCAGCTGTACATCCACCAAAGTATTCTTCTCCACCTCCTCCATCACTTTATATAAGTCCTCCTCCAGCTTCAGCAGCATCTCCCCCTCCCACGCCTCTGCCTTTGCCACCTACTATACCTCCTCCTCCCCTGAAAAAATCATCTGTCAATAAAAGCAGACCGGCATTGCCTCCTCCCCAATCCCCTCCAGTTAAATCTACTACTAGATCATCTCCATCTAATCCAACTATCACCTCAGGGAAATCTGATAACAAGGGTCAAATAGGTGAAGGTGTAGCTGCAGTAAGCAGTTTAGTTGGATTTTTCGCGCTAACTCTTGCGGTTCTGGCAGCGTGGTTTGTCCTTAGAACAAAGAAAAGAAGGCAGAATCTTAGTCTCAATGATGCAACGCCCTCTACTTTTGCAGCATCCCAAACTTCAGGTACTATTTTCTGATCTTTTCATTTCTTCATTAGCTACTGTTAGCTAAAATTTCTGCCTCATTTCATGGAATATAAATGTTTTACCAAGTCATTGCATTGCTAAAATGTACTCCATAAAACATATTTCTAAGTAATTATAGAGCTTCTGGTTTTTTATTTGATTATGATGACTGATGATTAAGTGTGTTTTCATAGAATTGATGAGTACTCTCTTTTCGACGTCTGATATTCCTAGATTCAACAATCCTCAGACCCCAGTTTTCAGCTCAAGCATCTGGGAGTGCTTCACCTATCAATTATATGCGTTCGGATGGTGGCATTGTCACCTCAAAGACTTGGTTTACATATGAAGAACTATCCATTGCTACCAATGGGTTTTCAGCAAATAATTTGTTGGGTGAAGGTGGATTTGGCTGTGTTTATAAAGGAGTCATGGTGGATGGAAGACATACCGCCATTAAACAGTTGAAGTCCAGTGGCGGACAAGGAGAACGTGAATTTAGAGCAGAAGTTGAAGTAATTAGCCGAGTACACCACAAGAATTTGGTGTCGCTTGTGGGTTATTGTGTAGCTGAGAATCCAAGATTGTTAGTCTATGATTATGTGCCAAACAACACCCTGCACTACCATCTCCATGGTAAGTTTAAATATATGCCGCCGGCTTTACATCTGAACTAGAATGAGATACTGGCAATTTGTCATTTGAGCATCATCCAAAGTAATTAGTTTGCATCAATTATTCATCTGAAATGCTATCACAACTATATGCATAAGAAGTTCAAGCACAAGCTAGCTCTGTCTGTAATGCATGTCATCACTATCTCACATTGACGTAAATTTGGTGTGTGCAGGTGAAGGCAAGCCAGTAATGGATTGGGTCAGCCGATTTAAAGTTGCAATGGGCGCAGCTCGTGGACTAGCATATCTACATGAAGACTGTAAGCTATGGCCACCAGTTTCTGGAATTTATCTTCCATAGATGCCCTTGCTAGTTTTCTTGAAATTCAAATAAATTGATGTGTGCATTGCTTGTATGACTAGTAAGAATATAAGTATCAAATTTTATGTTTGATGTGGAAAAGTCCATTCTAAGTCCAATCATTTCAAGTGATATATACTTTAGACTGTTTCTAAGCATAAAGTTTGAATTTATGCTACCCTTGTCACTTAATTTTTTCATTGATATTTCCATATAATTTACTTAAAATTTTTGGCAGGTCAACCCCGTATCATTCATAGAGATATCAAGTCAAAAAACATTCTCTTGGACAACAACTTTGAAGCCCGAGTATGCAGAGTTTCTTACACCATTTTGTCATATACATTATGCATTAAGTTTTCATATAAAAATTGCATTTATATCCTTCTACTGCATGGTTTGTATAGAAATATAATTTGACACTCAGTGGTTTCTGTGATAGGTTGCAGATTTTGGGCTTGCAAAGATAGCACAGGAATTGGAATTGCATACTCATGTGTCAACACGAGTGATGGGAACCTTCGGGTAGGTTAGCACTCTACATAGAGTAAATGAGCTACTTGAAAGACGTTGAATCTCAGGATTCTGAAATGTGCACTTATACTCCAGTTTGTTTCATTGGCAAAATTCAATGCAAGGACAAAAGGGTTGTCATGATGTGTGGAATAATGATTTATTATCATTATATTTCTCTATTTGCAGAAATTCATTGATAAAGTTATTTGGTGACTTGTAGATACCTGGCTCCAGAGTATGCACAAACTGGTAAACTCACTGAGAAATCAGATGTCTACTCATTTGGTGTAGTGCTTCTGGAGATCATTACTGGTCGTAAGCCCGTTGACTCGTCTCAACCTTTGGGTGACGAAAGCGTGGTTGAATGGGTAACATTCTTAATACTTGTAGCTATGCCTTTCTTTAAACCCCAACATTTAGTAAGACGACAATCATTTGTTCATAACAATGTTCACATCTTATAATGGTGAGAAATTCTTTTAAGTGTTAGTTATCACTAGCCATGAGACTCTAGTACTCTTGTTATGATCTCATAAACATACAGTCTGTCGTCAATATGCTGGTATAACTTCTTAAAAGGAGCATATTATATCGTGATGTTTCAACTGTTGTTGCATTTCACCTCGACTGCAGGCTAGGCCATTGCTCGGTCAAACACTTGAGACACAGGTTTTAGTAGACCTGGTAGATCCTCGTATGGAAAACAACTTTGTTGAAAGCCAAATGCTCCGGATGGTTGAAGCTGCTGCAGCTTGTGTGCGGCATTCAGCTTCCAAAAGACCACGGATGAGTCAGGTGAGTTTTCACTCAAGTGCTTCGACTCCATATAGGGCCTTTCTCATCATTCGTTCATTTGCATTCTTCGTTAATTTTGCAGATAGTGAGAGCTTTGGATTCCGTAGACGAGTCGACGGACTTGAACAACGGAGTAAAGCCTGGCCAAAGTGGAGTTTTCGACTCTAGGGAATATTCAGCTCAAATTAGAACGTTCGAGAGGATGGCATTCCCAGGTCAAGACGGGTGTGACTTCTTCAAACGGTCTAATATGAGCAACTAGAGGAGTTGATGGATTCAGCTGTAAATTAATCATCTAATTATATACTACAATGTAAAATTTTGAGTTAAATCTATTTGGCATAGTCATGTTTCTTTTGTAGATGAAATATTCTTTCAACATGTATATTCAAAATCTTTTGATTCTTTCACATTTGTGCTAGTGGAATTCTATAATGTAAAATCGTGTTTCAAGGTAGGGGTGTAAATGATGAGTCTAATCGAGGCGAACGCGACATTGTTCAAATTTATTTCAAATATTATTGAGTTTTACTTCCTCCATCTCATAATACTTTTCACGTTTACTGTTCCACGTTGTTTAAAAAAAATTGCATTTTTTGACCAACTTTATTGACTTTTGAGGGTATTGTAATAGGGGTAAGTTATTTGCACCCGAAATTACTGAACGTACCCCAAAAATATTTAAATTGACATAATTTTCCTTATAAAATTTATATTTGTTCGTTGCAACAACTGAACAGTTATCCGTCTTATCTGTTCTGGTTGCAGCAATCGAACAGAACAAAGAATTCATATATCTTATCTGTTCGGTTGCAGCAATCGAACAGAACAAATAATTCATCATTCATCTTATGTGTTCGGTTGCAACAATCGAACAGAACAAAATTTGTGATTTTTTTTAATTTATATCTACATTACCCAATAGATAAGATTTAAATAAAGATTGTGATTTCTCTCCCAGTTAAAGTAAGCAAGTTTTTGTTCAAAGATCGATGATGTCATGAAACTTATCAGTTATCTTATCTATTTGGTAATGTAGATATACATTAAAAAAAATCACAAGTCTTGTTTTGCTCGGTTGCTGCAAGATGAATGAATTCTTTGTTCTGTTCGGTTGTTGCAACCGAACATATAATACATGAATTTTTTGTTCTGTTCGATTGTTGCAACTGAACGGCTTGTTAGATGACTGGTTGCAACAATCGAACAAATATAAATTTTATAAGAATAATTATGTCAATTTAAATATTTTTGGGGTACTTTCAATAATTTTAGGGGTGCAAATAGCGGCTCCCATTGTAGTATTTTTAGGTAATAAAAAGTATAAAATAATGAAATGTGTGTGAAAAATGAGTGACAAATAATTTATATTTGAGTTTGTTTGATAAGCTATCGCCGAACTTGAACGAGCTTTAATCGAGTCCAACACGAGCCGAGCTCGAGTAGTTTGATAATTTTACCCTCATCTTATTGATTTTCATGTATCGAACTCGAGCGAACATTTAGGTGATGTTTGGTCTGGATTATGTGGGGTTTGAAAACCATGAATGGTAATTCTATGTTTGTTTTGGATTTTGAGTATGTAGGTTTTAACTTTATCTTAAATCAAAGGATAAATGGAGAAAGTGTATTAATTGAGGAAAAAGAATATAGTAAGTAGAGTATATAAATGAGTGATTTTTAAAATTTGGATGTGGATTTTGAGAATCAAAACCTGTGTTTAAAACATGAAAACGAACATCACCATTGTTATTGAACACAAATGTGTATTTTAAATTGTTTGATATCTTTATCCAATTGAGCTTAATCGAACTTTTACGGAATATCCTCGAGTAGAATATTTGAGTAATTTGAGTATGATTTTCACCCCTGTTCCAAGAAAAATTCAATTGTAGTAGCGTTATATATACACAAAATTAGTTTGATTCACAGCAATTCTTCTACTTGTTCACTTCATTGACTAAAACGACGTCATTTCCGTCGAACAGGCGAAACTTTGGTTAAGCTGTTATGAGGGTACTACACTCGCTACATAGGGGCAAGAACTTTGCGGCGGTGGAGAAAAATTGAGCGAATCTGCTCCTGATTCTTCCCCGTCGAAGGCGTAGATTCGAAAACCCTATAATCCAGTTCAAAGTATCGGTGAATCGATAAGAGATGAGCGGTGGTGAAGACGAAGATCCGCAGAAGTTGAAGCGGATTGGGGCGGCGGCGTACGATTACGATAATGATTCACGGTGGGCTGATTATTGGTCAAATGTTCTCATTCCACCCCACATGGCCTCCCGCAACGACGTCGTCGATCACTTCAAGCGCAAGTTCTACCAGCGTTACATCGTATAGTATTCTTGCTTACCTCTTCAGTCCATTGAATTAGTTTAATGCGATATATGCTGTAGATGAACTTGTTGCAATTAAGAGCTTAGGGCTTTCTTTTAAAGATACTTTTTACTTTTTCTGAGCTCTGGTGACTGTATATTTGAAGTCACTTTGTTATTTGATCAAATGCATATGTTGAAGAATGGATTTTTAACACTTGCACTGTTATATACTTGTATGGTTTGTTATTCTTTAGTTTAATGTGTTGTGGATTTAAAACTGAAGCAGCAAATGCGATCTTTGGATTCTTACGAGGGTCTTGTAGTTGCCCATTTCAATTTTGACGATTCGTATGCTTGAGTTTCCACATTGATTGATTTGAAAACTTGTAACCTGCTATAATTCAATGTTATACCTCTTGTTATAGTTTAGATAATAAACTATACTTGAACTTTCTTCTTTTGTGTGGAATAATAAAAAATGTATCACCTTACCATGGTTATTTTGAATCCATGACCATTTAAATGAGATGTCAAAAATTTTATAGTGGCATATTGCATTTGGTTTTGCGAATTTTTATGTGTTTTCTCTTATTTAGGATCCTGACTTGATTGTTGAGCCGATGACTACAAAAACCTCAACCCAAACGGCAAGAGAATCAGCGCCACCACCACAATCCTCATCTTCTGCTGCTCACAGCAGTGATACCCGCCAACGGAGTTCAGGTGTCGGTTGTATATCGTATATTTACTTGGAAGTTCAAATTTAATTTTTAATTTTTAACTTTGAGTTTTATGGTATCCTAGCTGTGTGCTACTTTTATAAGCTAGTTATTCTTTTTTGACTTGAACATGTGAAATATCATTGTGCAGGGTCTTCTGGTCGAACATCTGGGGCATCCACTGCTCCACCTTCTAATCCTACATCATTGCGTTGGGATCAACAAACCATTCAATTTTCTGTCAATGCTTGGGTATGTTTGATCCCTGGATTTTTACCTGGGAAGAATTCCGTCTTGAGTATTATTTGGATTTCATATCTATTCATTCCTCTTCTCTTTTATTTTTTTTTTTTCTCGGCAGGTCCTTGTTGTGGCAGTCCTTGCAATTTTTCCGTTAGTTCCAAGGAACCTCTCCAATCGGGCATATCGTCTTGCCTTCTTGGGAACTGCATGTTCTTCTCTGTATTCTTTGTACTCATCATATGGGGTAACCCTCTAAGACTATTTCATAATTAGTTCCAATGTGTCATTTATGTTCTGCTATTTATATAGTGATATATTTTGTAGAGACCTAGAGCATGGAACATGCAGGCTGTGCAAGTGTGGTTCCAGTCAGTGGTAGTTACCAAAGATTTTATCTACTCCATTTACTGCCTTCCTTTCGTAACTTCAAATCTGTGTCTCAAATGTAAGTCCCAATTTTAGTTCATGTTTATGGTCTGTCTGTCTGATGCTACATGATCCGGTTCTCCTTTTTAATGCTCATAAGTTGGTTATTAATTCTTCGCAGTTGCTTTAATTCCTATATTGTGCCGGACCCTTGAGTATGTTGCAAAATTCCTGAGGCAGAACTTTCGCAGATCCACCTTGTATAGGTAAGAAAGCATTTATTAACCCTTGCAATTGCTTTAAATACTCTTTATTGCTGTAGTTTACGTGTGCCCTTGCTCTATCACTCTTGATATGAGCCTTGTGTGAGAGGATGTCAACTAATATTAAGAACCTTGTGTGTGAGAGGATGCCAACTAATATTACGAACCTTGTGTGTGTGAGAGGATGTCAATTAATATTTTGTGTGTTGGAGGGTGGTGATGGTGTTTTTGGTTTTTCACAGGGTAGTGATTTTCGATTTCTTTTCGTTTAGGATAAATTAAAAATTAAAGAGTATCATTGACTGGATGGAATTCACTCTACAGACTGAATATAATCAATCTTTTTCCCCAGATATTGTGTTTAAAAGGTGCAGCTTCATATTGTAGACTTAGGGTTTGTTTTGCTTCACTCTACGGACTGAATATAATCAATCTTTTTCCCCAGATATTGTGTTTAAAAGGTGCAGCTTCATATTGTAGACTTAGGGTTTGTTTTGCTTATAATAGAAATTACTTTTTCCATTTCACAACAAAAGTTATCATATCCATTTACATTCTCATTTCTAGACATGCCATATCCTGTGTATAACTACAATTATTTTTATAACACTCCTTTTGTTACCATGCATGATGCCATCCAACAATAAATGTTCATCATCTATTCACCAAAAATGTAAAATACAGAATTTTCCATAATCAATCGCAGCCTTAGTCGCATGAACTCTGAACGATATCCCAATTGAGGTGAATCCATGAATTTAAAAAATTGCATTCTTAGGAGGTATATGTTGATACATGTCTGACAGTGATGCTATTATATCCTCCTGAACCAATACATGATACGTTGAAAAGTTTGAGCCAAACCCCATGCGTGCACCGAAATGGCTGGATATGTTATATACTGGGATAATTTTTTCTTATTCTATGAATGGCCCATTATTAGGAAAAGAGAGAAATAGCATGAGAATTTTAGATGATATTGTGGTGCCACATTTTTTTTTTTTTTCGTGTTACATTCTGTAGAGCTTTATTAAGCCCAACAGTGGCATATTTTTTAACCATGGTGCAGCTCTTTTTATTTTGTGTTGCTGCTTATATTGTGCATTTTCACAGGAAATACTTGGAAGAGGCTTGTGTTTGGGTAGAATCCAATTCAACCACCCTTAGCATTCTCTCCTCACAAGCTGAGATTGGACTGGGATTCCTTCTGATTATATCTCTGTTCTCGTTAGTACTTCTGCCTTTTTCCCTTCATGATAATCTTGAGTCTTGACATTCTCTTTAAATTTAAACTTATTCTCCTTTATGATTAACAAGTATTTCTTAAACTTGCATTAACATATTATTCCTCATCACAATGTGATTTTTAGGTGGCAGCGCAACATTATACAAGCATTCATGTACTGGCAGGTACTTTTCATATCTATTTAGAGCTTGAATGTGATAATTATATTCTTAGCTATAGCACAAATTTTAGTTCTGGTCAACTGAATTGAATAAATTCAGAACATTTCATTCGTTTCGTCGATGGGTATATTTATAGTTTTGGATGGAGCAGTAAAATTAGCTAGACCGCACAATTTGAGTTTCACAAATAAGGGTTTACCTTTTTAATCCCTGCCAGCCGTTGTGTCATCATTGTACCACGGATGTTAAGAATTCTTTTATTGACTTACTTTTTTCAGGGCAACTAGTCTTTTTAAGTGAAATAAAGTGTAAAGTATGTTTTGTGTGTTAGGTGGGCATGAAAATTTTGAAATTAGATTATATTTTGGGGTTATTGAATTGAGGTGGTATTTCCATTTTTTGGTGGTGGGACAAACAAAAGTGTGAAGTTTATTTTGGGACGTGTAATGAAAAATAATCAATCACCCTTGTTCTGAGTGATCTCTATTCACATGTTTATAAAGGTGAGATTACACATATACAAGGAAAGAAATAAAGAATTGATACAATTGTATATGCTATACAATTTAGATCCTAATTATACGTATTATCCTTATTAGGACGTATATAACTTTTCTGTGGATTCAGGATTCCTGTAGTCATCTATGACCTAGAAATCTTACATTGGTTATTTGGTTCCACCCCATGTAACTAGCTAATTATTACTAGATATACAGTTTTATTTTTTACTTCCCTGGAACATTGTTCAGTTAAACTAAGCTTGTAGATGTCTACAATGGCGGTGGCCATATTTGATCAAAATTAAAAGTTGCTGAAAGGTTTTCCTTCTTCCAAAAATGTTGATACATGTTTGGAATCCATTTCCTTTTACTTTGGCAGCTTCTGAAGCTAATGTATCAAGCTCCTGCTACTGCTAGTTACCATCTAAGTGCTTGGACTAAGATCGGGCTAACTACGAATCCATTGATTCAGCGTTACGCGCCATTTCTCAACACTCCTCTTTCTGCTATTCAGAAATGGTGGTTAAGGTGATAATCAAGTGCCTTTAGAAATGAAGGAAAAGCTGGGACATCGTTTTACGAGATGGGAAACACGTTGAGGATTATATATTTTCGTCTAATCTGATTATCGACTCCGACTAATAAACTCTTGAGAGCTCTCTTCCATGCTCAACTATGTCACTGTACTGAGTTCACACTGTGAAATTTTTTTTCTGCTTTCTACTGAAGTGATGTGTTTTTCTTTTTGGCAATGTGGACCTGTGGTATACCTATTTCGTCTTCATTAGTACTTTAACAGATATTTCTGATTCAATAATTCTATTTTAGACACTTGAGTTTTTGGGTTCTAACATTTAGATGTGATTATCTTCTGTCTTAATCATGTTTTCATCTATGGAATGTTTTTATTTGTACGTATACTATTGGAGTATAATATTAATTTCACTAATTAGTTATTTTACTAACTTATTATATTTGCAAAAAATTTCTTATCGATCATAAATTTCATCCTAAAATACAAAGAGAAAATTGAGCCAAGATGGATTTCGAATTTTAAAAATGCCCTAAACTCATGTAAAGTGATAATTTTACCAAAAGCGAACCAATAAACATAGTCAATTTAAATCACTGAAGTAAAAAAAAATTCTTGTGCAATGGGTCAAAATTTAGTTACTCCATTATTTAATTACTAAAACTGGAGTAATTCTTTTTGTGGAAAATTCTATTAATGTAATTTGAAGATAAGATTTCATAGAGTGAATAAAATGATAAGATTAATTAATTAGTCAATTTTTTCGATCTCTACTCTCACACCTCTTTGGCGGCAGTTTTTCACTCTTAATTCTCTGCAAATTAACGGAGATTAAATCTGAATGCAAAACCCTCGAAGTGGTCTTACCGAATCAAAATCCGTCTCTCTCTTTCCAGAGAATCTTCCGATGGCGTTGCCGGTGGTACGGTTTCCGATCTTCGCGGTGGTGAGAGTAATCGGCGTTGCAATTGCCGCATTGGTACTAATATGGAATGTGCATTTCAGAGGCGGATTGGCTCTCGTCTCCGATGATAAACGCCTCATCTTTAACGTCAGTAACATTCTTTTATTTATTGTTTCAATCCGTGAATGGTTTGTTTTCCTAATTTTAAATTGGGTCAAAATCTGTGCTGCGAATTTTGCAGGTTCATCCTGTGACGTTGGTGATTGCCTTCTTGTTCTGTATGGGGAAGGTACGACTAATTTCTACCTCTCTCTTACACACAACAGATTGAGAACTTATTGGCAGCCCTCTGTTGCAATATTTGAAGTATAATTCAATTAACCTCTGTTTTGAAAATGGTGACTGTGTTGGATTGTTTCTCACTGTTCAATTGCTTTCTGTATGCGATTGATGCAGATGCTTTGTGAATAAAATGTTGATTGAATCATAGTTCTATTGGATTTCTAATTCGTATCTTGCTAATAATCATCGGATATGATCTCAACTTGAGTTCCATTGGGATGATATCTAACTTACATGTGTGATAAGGTTGGATTAACAGAAAAGGGAGTTGAACAAAATGCAATGCTATATTTGATTTCCAATTGAGACGAACAATAAAATGAATTCTGTTCTCAATCTTGATAGATGATTATACAACTCTGATTATATCAATAATAAAAGCAGGTATTATTATTATAGTATTAAAAACAAAGAGATTCAATGAATAAAATGAAAGCAACTCCGAACATCCAAAGAATTCCAGATTAGCATTAATAAACTTTAAAATGGGAGTGAATGAAATTAACAATAATAAACCCATAATTTATTTTTTTTTGTCATTTCTCTCTTTCCCACAAGCATTGATTCGTTTTTCATCTTGGTATGTTATACGGTATATGCTTATTTACTTATTTAACACATTAATTAATTGTAACTTTACTAGAATGTCTCTATTAAATCAAGTAAAATTGGAAGAAAATGAATAAATATAGCAATTTTCAGACAAATAATCGTCATACTGTGAAAAATGTGAATTATCTTAGTGGTATAGATGCAGTACAAACTAAGAGAACATTCAGCATTAAAATGATCTGAATTCACATGTTGTGATTGGTAGTCCGGATAAACATTGAAGAAAGTGTTGGTCGTCGTTTGCAACCGAATCTCTCTTTCGGTGTCGCCTGCCCAGTGCCTTAGTTTTTTTTATCCTGCACTTGTTTGGATATTGAACTGTACCTAATGTGATTCTTACATGTTTTTTTGACAAACTTTTACAGCGCTGCTAGCTTACAAGACCGTTTCAGGAAGGAAAACTCTTCAAAAACTGGTTCATCTTTCCCTTCTCTCCCTGGCTTTCTTTCTGGGCACTTTTGGAGTAGGGGTTGTTTGGAAGAGTCGAATTGACAGAGGGAAAAATTTCTATAGCCTCCACTCATGGCTGGGTTTACTCTGCCTTTTCTTGTTTGGAATTCAGGTACTCTTCCAAGAGCTTTGATGCATCTGCTCTTCTCCTATTCAGTTTATGGAACGTTTCTGCTTTTATTTTTATCGTGCAGTGGGCATTTGGATTCATAACATTTTGGTACCCTGGCGGATCGAGAAACAGTCGAGCTAGCTTGCTACCATGGCACCTATACTTTGGCCTCTACATCTACGCTTTATCAGTTGCTACTTGCATCACGGGCTTCCTGGAGAAGGCCACATCTCTTCAAGCTCAGCGGATAATAACTCATTACTCGAGTGAGACGATTCTGGTGAATTCTTTGGGTCTTTTAACTGCTGTTTTGGCTGATTTGTGATTCTCGGAGTTGTGTCGCCATCGCATAGAAGTGGTGGCGATATGCTTAATGGAACTGGAAAGCCTAGTTTGGAACCTTGATTTAGATTCCCATATGTTTTTCATTGCACCCAACACATTTTTAGAGAATCGAATCGTAGGGATATTTCGAGAATTTACCAAATTTGGACCACAGATAGAGATAGCTGCTCTTGTCAAAACTTTTACAAATAATACATCACAATCAGGTTAATAAACCATAAGAACCCACAAATGAAATATAGTACTAATGCCAATTGAACAACATTAACAATTCAGACATAAGAACCTCATCAAAAAAGATGCAGTGGCCAGGAAAACCTGGTCACAATGCATTGTACTGCATTCCAAGAACTGCCCGGAGAGGCGGAATCTTCGCACTCTTCACGGTTAGGGTCAGATCAAAATTTGAAAGCAGATTATTTGAAAGAGCATATTAATTAGACAAGGAGAGGTGAGCTCAAAATGGTCTTTTCATCCGTTGAGCAAAATCTCTATATCCATAGGTATTCTCTGCAATATTCTCGGACAATAACTGGAACACTTGTAGGTGGTATCTGGGCACATCATGTAAAAGCATTAGTTAATCCAAAGTGAACAAACAAAACAACTACTTCAATCTAAAGGACCAGTCAAGGAATCCTAAGTCCAAGGAAATTAAGAACTGAATCAATCATAGTTTACCTCAAGAAGATTCTAAGTTATACCCTCAAACAACAAATAAGTTATAAGAATAGAGCAAGAATTATAAGGTCTGAAACTCGGAATCAATGTGGAACATCATTATTGCATCCATCCAATGACACGACACAAATGTCATAAAAATATTAGGTAATTTGATCCAAATATATGACTCAATGGCAAACTCCTTTATGATGCATCTAAAATGTCAGGGCAGCATCTGTTGAATTATTGTTCAAAAATGGTGAAACTATGCAATGCATATAGTAAATCATTTGTTCAGAGGAGCAGATTCCTAGTGATCTTAAATCTCATAGTTATATCGTGGAAAACAACAGGTTGTAAATGCAAACTCATCAAAAGAATTGAATTTGTTTCATTAACAATAACAAGGTGGGCTAAGCTCACCCAACTACTGGACTGCTCACTAAAGTGAGTGACCCAGGTTCGATTTCCATTGGGAACGAATTAGGAGGGGAGTTATAAGGAGATTTGGAAAAAGGGGAAGTATGGTGCTTGGTGAACTAACTACTAACTAACATTTACCGATAAAAAAAATATATATATTAACAATGACAGCAGCATAAATTTTCTTTCTTACCATGCCATAATCTGTTATTACCATCGACACATATTCTGACGGCGTAACATCATATCTGTCGAATGAAAAATAATAATGAGCTTTCATAACAATAATCACCTGCATAAACTCAAAAACATGATCAGTAACAAAATCATCCTTACATCAGATTCAAGGGTTGCAGATTATCACTATCGGCCCATCCATCCAAATAATTGATTTCCTTTCTACCAGACACCCTTGCAACTGCATCGGGATCACCTGCAAAAATGAGTGATAGCGATTGCAGAGCTTAGAATCAAGTATGCTACCACCTATTACATGGACAACCTGATCAAGTGGTAGTTCATACCAAGTTCATTAGAGCATATTGAATCAAGTTGAACTCTTTCATGAAACTTGTATGCTTCACAGCATATCAGCACTGGGACACGGAACTGATGGGCAACCATAGCAACACATGCTGTACCAACTCTGGAATAAACTGTTCCATTAGACAACACCGAGGAAGCACCCAGAAATACTTTCGTCACTTCATGCATGACATAAGAAACAGCATTTATATGAGTGTATGTACAACTAATTCCTTTCTGAACAAGCCTGCGAAGCAACAATTGACCTTCAAGTTTGGGACGTGAATCAACTATCACGACTCGGAACTGTTTACCCAGCTCATGCGCATGCAGTATTATCATTTCAACAGCAGAAGACGGTCCATATGTCAGGAGAACATCCCCATCCCTAATTTTGGTTACAGCATGCCTAACAATAACCTTATCAGCTAAAATTATCTTCTCACAAATAAAACGATCAATATCAGAGATAAGACTGGTTTTTGCTTCTGACTCAGACAGGTTTATGGGCAAGTTTGCAAGTCTGGTTTTAAGAAATCTAATTGCATTCCCCATGCTGATTGAAAGGGGTCTACATTCAATCAGAAAAGAGACAGAATAATTTATTTTAGAAGTCAGGTCCCTAATAAGGGACTTTTCTGGGGGTGTAGAGTAATCTTTGATTGATTCTTGAAGAGCATGAAGCATAGCAATGCAACGGGAGTTGCCACCCGATATATCCCCAGCTAAATATTGCAATCCAACCTGCCAAGCATGCAAGGAAAGCTAGTATAAACAATGAAGTGAATCGAAAAAGAGAAGCGCCTCAAAAGTACCTTGTAAACAGCAGGATGAACAGGACCAAGCTTGAAAAACTTTGACTCCATATCAGCAAGCCTTGTTCCATGTTCATACTGAGGTAGATGCCTAAAAAGTTCAACTCTGTTCTTGGCTGCTGCTTGTTTTACCACTGACCGCTTCTTCGCCTTTTCAACTCTGTCTTCATCATCAAATTGCATCCGCGGATGAGGGCCATCTTTCTTCCTATCTTTATCTGTTTGACGATCACCACCTTTTTTCTCTGAAGCTGCAACAGAAGAGTTGTCTTTCTTTTGTGGAATTGGCTTCACTGCCTTCCCTGCATTGTTTGAATTCGCCCCAGCAGCTGCAGATGTCTTATTTTCTTCACCTAATAAGGATGGAAAAGAGAAAACAGTGTGAAATGTACCCGTGTTAAAGAAGCCACATAAACAATAATACAAACAAGAATTTTAAAATCGCTAACAGAAATTGCAGCCGAGTTGCATCAATTCTACACACACAAATTAAGATCACATAACAACTAGCAATAACTCCAAAAATGAAAGATATAATACCACCTTCACCTAAAAAGATGCAATTTTCAGAAGCTATATAGACAATAATAGAGCAAAGATTTGAAATTTGCTTACAGGTGATGTACCCCACAACTAGCAAATCATTCCTACATACCTTTAGCAGCTGCCTTCTTAGCTCGCTGTGCTTCTTGAATTGCTCGGCGTTCTGCTTTGGTAGTCTTCTCCTTCGACGGATTACCACCAGATGCTTTCTTCTCCTTCTGCGATTCCGTATTAGCCCCACTGACAGCTTAACAACAAAACGAAACCCATAATAAGCCAACACTATGAGCTTATGTGAAAACCAGAAAGTAACAAAACCAACCTGGGCCATCAGTAGCAAAATTATTCTGCTTAACCACCGCCATACCGATTCCACCGGATGGCAAAGAGGTGGCGAACTTTCCCTTACGACCCCATCTGGGAGACAGCTGATCCTC
Organism: Pogostemon cablin; assembly: GCA_023678885.1. Lineage (NCBI taxonomy): Eukaryota > Viridiplantae > Streptophyta > Magnoliopsida > Lamiales > Lamiaceae > Pogostemon > Pogostemon cablin. Next base: position 24,177,518 of record CM043001.1, on the reverse strand, counting down.
GGAAAAATCAGTGATAGCGGAAGGCGATGAGAACTCAGAGGGATTATAACTCCCGATGGGAATGGAAGAGTCGTTGGCGCGGGGGGCACGGAGTGGGGAGAGAGGCGGCGGATGTTGAAAGTGGTCGGAGGATAAGTGGCGCGGCGGCGGAATCATGACGGGGGAGAGGGAGTTGCCGGAGGGAGAGATATCGGAGACCGGAGGGGAAGATGAAATAGGGTCGGGCGGACCCGAGTGGGATCGATCGGGTGGAGCCGGCGCGAAGAATCCAACCTGGCGCACCTTGGGGTCACTGACGGTGCGGGGAACACGGCGAGGATCCATTGTAGTAGGGTTTGGATTTAGGGTTTCTGTTTCGGTTTTTTTTGTCTTATTGATTGATTGATTCCGGTGTGGAGGGGATACGGTGGGGAGAGTTGCAGGGAATTAATAAGCTGAGGGCTTTTATTTATTTATTTATTTAAAAAAAATACAGTATATCCTCCCCATCCCCGTCACTTTCAGTTTTTCTTTTTTTCATCTCAATTTTTATAGAAAAATATTTGTGTAAATCGAGTTTACGGTATAAATCTTGTGGTCATTTCTTTCAAATCCCTATGTATTGCTAAATTGTTTAAATTAAAGAGACTACAAGATTTACAAGGGTTTATGATGTAAACATGATTTATAAGAGACTAATTCATTTTTAAAATACTCCTTCTATCCTTCTAATGTGTATAATATTTTAATATGTAATGAGGCGAGAGAAATAATATTTTAATGTGTAGTGAGTAATTGCATTAGCGTTGAGTGTGGGCCCTTGTGTGTCACATCCAGTAGCGGACGCATGATTTATGTCGAGGGGGCCCAAATACCAATACGAAGCATAAATTTATAATGTATGAGTTGATAACTCGCGTATCCGAGACCCGAGTGCATAGTGTTAATTTTTGTGCACACAATCGGTATTACTTTATTATATTTAGCTATTTATTAAAAGACAAACAGAAAATTCGCTAAAATTCTATTAACAAACTATACATGTGTTTTATTCATTAATGTATATCATTTTATTAATAAATTTATGTATTTTGAATGTATATATTACATAAAATTAAATAAATTAATAACAATACAAATATTAATAAAAATATTTTAGTAATATAGTTTTTAAAATTTAGATTATCAGTATTATATGTATGCAAAAAAATAAGTGAATAAAAGAATGTGAAAGAAAATAGTTAAAAGATAAAGAAACTAGTGTAAAGAATAAAAGAATGGCAGGTAAAAATAGTGAAATTACTGAAGGAGGTAAAAATAGTGAGTAGAATAAATAAGGCTGAGATGTATTCGAACACGAGGACATTCAGGTCTTTTAATTTTTGCAAAATTTGAGCAAAATAACTAAAATTGAAAAAATAAGATTACATAACTAAAATTGATACAGAATGACTAAATTAAAAATTAAATCACCAAAATTGAATTTAATAGAACTTGTTACATTGGTTAATCAAAGATGGTGATGAAAGATTAACAACTCATACCGTTAATAGGATCTTTATCCAACCATCGTATTCACCCAACTAGGAACCAATATTTCTTCACATCTTTTTGTTGTACTACTAAATTTCATAATTGTTACTATCCATTTAAATTTTAAAAAATTTAGGAGTATAATTTTAAAACTATTTCGTGATTAAAAAAATTAAAGATTTAATAGCAATTCTTTATATATACCATAATATTAAAAAAGAATATACTCACGACAGTTGCACACATGAACAACTCAATTTCAAATACTCGTAGCTTGAAATAACAGTAGATTCAACAAATTGCAAGCATAGGCAAATATGTTATCATAGGTAGCAAAGGTAAAAATAGTCTGTTTTGAGCATTTAGTAAACAGATAAACATGTTCAAACATTGATCATCTGACAAATCCAATTTCAGCAACTGCATCATAAGATACAGTTCCATCAATGCTTCACATGAAACTGGGATGTACTGGTCCTTTCGACATACCGAGACGTACTTCCATCCCATGATGCATATCAACAGGGCGGAATGATTCAGACTCCCTCGGATCTGTAAATGCACATTAACATGTCAAAACAAGCAAAATATGAATCAAAGCTACAAAACCAAATGTTTACTATACTGATCAAAATGCGCTTTAATGGAAAAATTGGAAATATGCCGACTAAAAGTTCAGTTAAGCTTAAGGTTATAAGTCGCCAGTTAAGGCACAAAAGTACCATTTAGATAGTCTTCGAAACCAAAATCTTCCAAACTTCCGGTGAAGGCCTCATAACCTACAAATGAAGATGGTATAGCTCCAGGAGGCCTTTGAAATCTGTACAGGAAAAATAATGGAAGATTTATTACATTAAGAAGAACACTAGTTGCCAAGTTAAATTGCAAAGATATCATTCTGGAGATAATTGTTGAGAAATTAAATTCAGATTCCAGCAAATGGATATCAATTCAACATTACCATGACACAAACATCAACAGATAAAGAAGAATATAAGGATTTAGAATATTCCAGGCACGTTGACATATAATGCTGGTGCTACTTGAAACAAAATCATGGATTTAGATATATATAGCAGCCTCAACCTTCAAAGCAAAAACCATCATTTACTAATTAACATGATATAAAGCATTTAACTTATGTCAATTCAATTCATATTTGTATTTTGTCATCATAATTTTATTTTTCAGTTGACATATTGCAGTTATAATAGGGACTGCACAACATGTACATGGAAAATGCGCATGCATCAGTGGAATTATGATCAAAGTCAACAGAAGTACTATTGTTGTCAATATAAAATTAAACACAGAGCATCAGCCTTCCCAATGTCGTACACAATTAAAACAAGATCACATGAAAAATGCAAAAGCTTAAACCCAAAAATAACTGGGAACCAAAAAAAAAGAAAAAAGAAAATAAAAAGTGCAAGACTTGTATCAAGTAAAACTTAGTTAGCTTATTCTTTGATATAACAATCCATCTTCCACAACACTCACGATGCAGCCAGTTAGGCAGGACTAACAAAAAATTAAACTGCACAAGTTTCAGGTTGTAACATAAAATAATAAACAACACAATCTGCTCCATTAGCTGATTCTTCTTCTTGAGGTCCTCGACAGCCCCAAGATTTTAATGACCCAACCAAGAGATGGTTCTTAACATATTTCTTCTCAATTTCGACAAAAAATTTGTGCTGATTAAACAGCAATATCTCCAACATTATAACAAATTTCTAACTAAACTTTGTATTCAACTTCAGTTCCTTAGGCCACCTCTCAAAACTTCATATAAGAGAAGGATTACGCGCTCACCATAATTCTATCTCATAATTCTATCCGCTAAAGCAGGTTTGTCGCTGGAAAGAAGAAAGATATGCACTATTGACATTAAAAGCTAGTACATCTTAATCTTCTCCATAAATATATACAGTACTCTCATAAATCGTAATTCTCCTCCACGAATGCAACATGTATATCCTTTCATATGGGAAACCAATATTCTTTCAGAATCTTATTTGTTAACTTAAGATAAGATTCTAAGGTGGCTCATAGATGCATATCACACAATCATCAAATAATTTCAAAGGTTTACAACAAAACAATCCTGAATATCACCACCACCCATACAGTGCCTTTCGGTCAGCTGAAGTATCTCAAGGAGTTTTAATAATGGACATTAACTGATAGCTCTTCAGAATTTTCAAGCACTAGACATTATATCACTCCAGCTAATTCGGTAAATCAATTCTCAACTAGATCCTGAGATAAATAGCCTACTTATTAAAGAATTTCTGCATCTACAATCCAGCCCTCAGAAACACTCCTTTACTACACAAAAAAACTTATACTCTATTAATTTCAAGAAGTTGAGCTAGAATGAGGAAAACAATGAACAAACACAATTTAAAACAATGAACGAACACACTGATAGCATGATCAGTGCAACCCAATTTATAACGAGTTTTTCATCAGTCAAAACTTTACTTTGTTATACCTATATAAATTTTAAACTTTTCAATTGAACAATGTAGGTTAAGATCTATTATTCAGTTTGCAAGAGCTAATGATATTGATTACGTGGATAATAAATTGATTGAAAACTGGAACCTAGAACACAACCCCATCAACAAAAAAAAAATAACGATAATAAATAAATAATAACAATCTCAAGCATCATTCTGTGGCGTACAAACCATACTTGATACTTGTGCCATTTAATCTTAAGCAATGCAATGTTCTCTCATACTATGACGCACCTATTACGGTACTACCATCAAAGTAAAGCATCATACCTACAAGCATAAAAACCTAACGAGATGCAACTACAGTACGAGTCTACGTAGATTGAGAACAGAAAAGAAAATAATTAAAAAGAAAAATCCCAACAACATAACCCTAATCCCCAAACATCACCGCTAAAAACTAAATCAAGTTTAAAAAATATAAGAAAAAAATTAATAACAGAAAAAGATAGAAATTAAAAAAGCTAGGAAAATAAAACCTGGACATAGTCTGGCGGTCGAGCTCCATTTTCGTCAGAAACGCTGTTCCATAAGTATATGCCAAGATCTTCTTCTTCGTGTTTTCTTGACTAAGCTTCGCCTATAAGTCAAGAGAGGAAATTATTCAAATTGAAACCATCAGTAAACAAACAACAGAGAGAGACAATCATAAAATCTCGAAGAATTACAGAGCGATAAGCAGATTCAAGAGGGTGTGGTTCGATAATATCACTCTTCACGCTGTGAATTCCAAATCGGAGTTTATCTTCGTGTCTCCCTTCCAGTGGTATCATCTTCGCTGAATCCATGATTTCTGCAGTGTTTCTGTGTGGATTTACGCTCTGCTTTCAATTGGGGAAGAACGAGGGAAAGGAGAAATACAAAATTAAGAGGGGTTGTCTTTCTGTACAAGAAAATGTGGAATGATGGGCTTCAGTGCCCCATCTATATATGGGCTGAACATATTAATCAATTTTGGGTTCTGTTAGTCTGGGCTTACTAACTTGTGAAGTGCACTGCGTACAATTTGCGAAAATCTTTATCTTTAACATCTCTTATTTTTTTTAATTAATATATTTTATTCTTCCGTCAAAAAAAAAACATCTCTTATTTTTCAATCACTTGAGATATTTATCATCCAAAGTGTTTATATTTATCATGGGATATTTGTGTATCTATATACATATATAAAAAAACAAATTTAAATCACTATTTTTGTCTTTAAATTTTTTTTAGTAGGATTGAATTCGAAATTTAATTAACTAATTGTATAGATTTTTATTAGGATTGGATTCCAAATTTAATTAACTAATTGTATAGATTTTTATTAAATTTAATTAACGTATAGATTTTTATTACTATGAGTGTAGTAGTTTTATTGATAAATGTATAGTTTTTATAATCAAAGTGGATATGGATGAAATAGCGTAATATTAAGTAATTATTATATTATTTTTAAGCAAAGTGGATATGGATCACCACATATTCTCCCTTCTTAACTAACAGTCCCCCATTTTCAGAATAGAAACTGTATTCAAGTGAATCCAACATACAAATGAAATTAAAATTCTCTCTGAGGACATACCTTACATTGCTTAAAACTCTGATAACTCCATCATACATCTTCAAATGTACAGATCCTACCCATTTATCTGACAAGCTTGATTATTCCCCAGCAAAACAGAACCTCCTTCCACTTGCTTAAAATCAACAAACCATTCTCTCATAGGGATCCTATGATAAGTACACCCTGAGTCAATAACCCAATCAGATGGACAATCTGATGAAGTAATTGACAATGCCTAGGTACAAATGTAACCGGAAGCTCCAGAACCTTCAGCAACCTGGTTCGCCTGATTCTTGTGATGATTGTTGGAATTATTTGCCTTCCTTTTGCAGCCTTCAATTTTGGACAATCCTTTTGAAATGCCCTGGTTCATGTCAATAGAAGCACTTCTTTACTCCTTCATCAGTGTTCTGACCTTTCTTCCTTTTTTTTTTGCTTGAATCAGAACCACCTTTGTTATGGTTCTTTTTCCCTTGAATCTCTTCCTCAGCTGTAGTAGCCTGCGTTTCAGAGTTCTTTTGCATCTCCTTTATTTTAATGGCCACTTCAACATCATCAAGGGCGATGGAATCTTTACTTCCAAACAACAAGGTATCTCTAAAATTTTCAAAAGATTTAGGCAAAGCTGATAGAGGTATTAAAGCCTTATCTTCTTCCTCCAATTTCACTTCTACATTTTTTAAATCGTCCAAGATTTTATTGAATTCGCATAATTGATCAAGAATCAATTTATCCTCAGCCATTTTGAAAGAATATAGCTTCTGCTTCTGCTTTAAAAACAATTTGTTGGCTAACGATTTTACATGTAGAGTGTGTGGAGTTTTTCCCACGATCAAGAATATAAGAATTGAATCTGATTTGTGGAGTATTATGTAAAGTGTGATTGTGTGCTGTAAACAGAAAAGAAGAACACTCAAATTTTACGATCATGATTTTATTTTTGCATTTGCAGAGTTCTGTTATGTGTTTTCTATCATTGACTATTTACTCGTATGAGTGATGCACGAATTTCTGGACTTTGTAAAAGAGTATGAGTATTTGCAGAGGTCTCTTATGCGTGTGCTGTAAACAGAAAAGAAGAACACTCAAATTTTACAATCACGATTTTATTTTTGCATTTGTAGAGCTCTGTTATGTGTATTCTATCATTGACTATTTACACGTATGAGTGATGCTGGACTTTGTAAAAGAGTATGAGTATTTGCAGAGGTCTCTTATGCGTATGAGTATTTGCAGAGGTCTCTTATGCGTTCACAATTGTGGACTGACTGCATGAGTGGTGAGTAATCTAAACACTACTTCAAATTGTATACACATTCTTTAAATTTCCTAATATTTGAAGAGTCAAATTTTAGATTTATTAGGATTAGGTTCCAAATTTAGTTAAATAATTTTATATATTTTTATTATTAAGTATAGTAATTTTATTCATAAATTTATAGCTTTTATAATCAAAGTGAATATGGGATGAACTAATGTAATATTATGATGGAGTAAATATATTATTTTAATTTATTAGTGTATATGTTATATTAAATAAATATATTATTTTTAGTTATATCATTATTTTTTATATAAAAATGATATTAAATTATATTATTTTTATACACATTTTAATAATAGTGTATTATTTTAAACTCTATAATGTATATATTCTTTTTAATAAATGTATCACTCCTTTAAAAAATTGTATTAATTATAATTTAGCTATAATTTAGCAGTGTATATGTTTTTCTTAACAAATTGTATTAGTTGTAACATCGTACAAGTTTTACTTAATTAAAGTATTACTTTTTCTTAAAAAAATACAAATATTGATATCTTATATCAACATTTATATATATATATATATATATATATATATATATATATATATTATATAAAATAATACATTTATTATACAAATTAGTAATACATAATATTGAGTAAATCAAAATCAATTGTAAAAATGTAAAAGATCTTTAATATGTAAAACTATATAATTATTAAGAAGTAAAAAACATATATCAAAAAATAAAATTTAATACATGATCTAATTAATTCCTGAAAACTACTTACTCTGACACAAATCAATTTACTAACTCCTCCATTTGATTACATTTAATTTCATGAAATTTTCATTCATTATAATTAATATTAAATTATTAAATTACAGAATTACATTACTTAATAATAATTAATACATTAATTACTAATAAGTAATACTCCCCCTATCTGTCCAATAGATATACGTTTGCTTTTTGCACGTGGATTAAGGAGTATTATTATTTAATGTATAGTAGGTGTATTATTATTTAATGTGTAGTTGGTAGTTGTATTAGTGAGGTGTGTAGGACCCATATATTAAATGTATTAGTGATGTGTGTGGGTCTCTTGTGTTTCAAAATGAAAATGTATACCTCTAGGGAGGATGCGCAAAATAACAAAATGTATACTTTCCGACGGATGGAGAGAGTACATTACATAATTTTGTTTCCTCTCCAAGCCACCACTGCCTTCTATGAGGTGGACCAGCGGCGAGAGCGAGGGATGCACGTACGGGGTACATTACATATTTTTAAGGAGAAGGGGGAGAGAAGAATGAGCGGAGTGAGAATAAACTTACGGAAAAGTACCATGCATGAATAATATCATCAGCCGAGTTTTAGAGCCTTTATACCTTGACTTTTCATTTTTCATTTTTATACCTTGATTGGTCGTTAACATTCCACTGTTGTATTTTTGAACAACTCAATTTCAAGGCATATTCTTACATCACCTGATTATACATGATCCAAATGTATAAGAGCCCTTAAATTTAAGTATCACCCCTAGGTGTTTAGGTATTTGATGTTGTTATTGTAATTGTATCTTTTAGGTATTTCTTATATCTAATTTTGTTAATAAATTCTTTTTACCGACCAAAAATAATAATAATAAGTTGAAAAATATTTTTTTAAAAATTAATTTCCTATCCAAGTAGCTGGTAATAATTCATGTATCTTTTATCACATATTCATAGGAGGTGGTTAATTTGAACATACATAGCTCAATTAAAAAAGATTAATATTGTGAGTTTATTACTAACAAATACTTACTTTAGACCTTATTTACGGTTGGATACAATAAGAAAAAGAAAATACTGATAGATACACGAATATACAACAATTGGACCAGATTAACCTTCCGCAATCTCTCCCTCCCCACTCCCTCGTTTTCTTCGACGCTTAGCAGCTTCGCTCCAACGCTGAGCTCTCTCTTCCCACTCTCAAATTCAAATTCTCCATCGTCTCTTCCTCTTTCCAATTAAACAATCCTAATAAAATTTTTGAAAATTTCTTTTTCGATAGAGAATTTCTGGAATCGCAAGCCTTTTCTTCATGAATTTAGCTGTGTCATGAATCAATGCTTCTAGGGTTTGTTGTGTCGTCTAGAAATCGTCTCGACCTACCATCAGTCGTTGGTTCGCATATCGCCGTCGTGAATCCGACTTCCCATTGCCGATTTGCCACCACTGCCATTTTCCTTGTTGGAATAAATCATTATAGATCGCTGCGCCGTCGCCACTCGTCGGCTTTCCATTGCTGCCACATCACGACATTGCCGTCACCGTTGCGTTGCAGATCTGTATGGTTAGTAATTACCTAGTGCAGCCTCAGAACCCTTTAGCTGTGATCTGCTTGCTTGATATTTTCTTGTTAGTTGGAATTTATGGTATTTCGTTTATGAATTTTCGTCGATTATCATTAGGAAGACCTGAATCTGTGTATGGAGGGTATACCATTTGGGTTCTGGTGATTCAATCCATTGGAATTGTGGTTAAATAATGGAAAATCACAATCAGTGTTGTATCACCATAATTTTTTAGAATGTGCATTTCACTTATGGCTAATTTACCCTTTGAATTGTTATTATTCATAGCAGCATGCTGATCTATATTTTGTGTAATGCCGTAAATAGTATATTTGATTGTTATGATAATTTTTCCTAATTCTAGGTTGGTTCTTATCATGCTACAACATTGTTGGTGGCATCTAGACTGCCCACACATGGTGTTGTAAGTCGAGGAATTGGTCTTGAAGGTATTTCTAGCATATTGGTTGGACTATGGGGAATGGGGACTGTCTCTACAACTTTGACTGAGAATGTTCATACTATTGTTGTTGCAACAGTGGGAAGAATTGGGTGGATGTGTATTGATTGTCTTATCTCTTATAGGTACGTCTTGTTATTTAAATTCATTGATGTGGTTACTTTTGCTCTTCACTTATCCATCTTGGTTGTAACAATATGACCAAATCTCTTTTGAAATCCATTGATGCTTTTGGAGTTGTGTGACGTTTTACTTATTTTATGTGTTGCCAGGTAAAGTTAGGGGTGGGGTTTATTGCATCAATACCTGAAGTCATGGTTGTAGCTCTCTTGTGCTTTATGTGGGCAATGCTTAAGGCAATGGGGTTGTCAATTTACGATACAGTGAAGCAGGGAGTTCAAGAAATATCATCATAGTTGACTTGTCTCTATTCTTTTCCCCTATCAATACCAGCTTATTTTCAGCAATATGAAGTTGCTCCAAACTCTAACTTATCTGTTCCAAGTTACTTCCAGCCATACATCGTGGCTTCTCACGGTCCCATCCACACCAAATCCAGAGGGGTAAGTTAGCTGTGTCAATTTTATGGGTTTCCATTGATAATCAGGTTATTATAAATAATTTTACATACAAGTATCTATATAATCTACATGTCAAATTTTACTCTATATGAAATACACATTTCGAACTCAGTTGCATTGCTGCATGGATTTTGGGGATTCGTATATAGCTACGAAGATGGAATCAAATTCTTAGAATTAAACTGTTTAATTTGATGTGGTCAGATAGTGGAGTGTTACGAGGAAGGAATTCAAGGTTTGAAGGATGAGATTCGGAGCACGATTGTTGGTACAGATGGGATAGAGTGTTTGAACTTGATAGACAACATTGAATGCCTTGGAGTTGCATATCACTTCCAAAATGAGAATGATGAACAAATTCAGAAATTCTACAATAATATTTATGATGATGATTTACACACTGTTGCTCTTTATTTTAGATTATTAAGACAACATGGCCATGACATTTCAGCAGGTAATTAATTATAGATAACTAAATATAAGTATATACTAAGATTGAAATTCTAAATTGATTATTTATTTATTTTTTATGGAACTGTGGACAAACATTTTCCAGAGATTCAGAGAAATAGATGGCAAATTCAAGAATGAACTGAAGGGTGATCCTAAGGGCTTGCTGAGCCTGTATGAAGTGGCTCACTTACGAACACATGGCGAAGATGTATTGGACGAGGCTCTCGTCTTCACAACAAGTCATCTTGAGTCCATTGCTCCACACCTGAGGTCTCCTCTCAAGGAACAAGTTGCTCATGCGTTGGAGCAGTGTCTTCAACGCGGCATGCCAAGGGTAGAGGCGCGTCGTTTCATCTCTATCTATGAAGAATCTGAATCCAAGAAGAATCATTGTTGAGATAAGTAGTCATAAGTTGACAAGCTTTTACATACTCTAATACTCTAATCCCTGTATATTTCTTTTAGAGTATTTATTCATTCTAATTAGTATAACTCTAACATGGCAGTTAAATTATGTTTTGAATACATTGTTGTCACTTCACATGTTAGTCGCATTCCTAGTAGCTCTTGTACTCGATAACACAGTATCCGGGAGTCGACAAGAATGTGGTGTATGCTTGTGGTCCGTGAAAAAAAAATGGAAAACAAGTGAAAAAAAACCAAAAACAAAATGCATAAAAAAATGTGAAAAATAAAATGTGCAAAAGAAATTGTGCAAAACCAAATGTGCAAAAGAAATTGTGCAAAACAAAATGTGTAAAAGAAATTGTGCAAGAGAAATTGTGCAAAAAAATTGTGAAAAGAAAATTGTGCAAAACAAAAATGTACAAAACAAAATTGTGCAAAATAAAATGAGCAAACACATAGGGATATTTATGGTATCACTACTGCCGGCCGATCGCTGGACCGCAGCCTGCCTTCTGTCGCCTACTGGCAGATCTCCGCCGGAATTTAAAATGTGCAAACGAAATGTGCAAAAACAAAATTGTGCAAAATAAATTGTGCAAACCAAATTGTGCAAAATAAATTTGTGCAAACAAATTGTGCAAACACATAGGGGTATTTATGGTATCACAATCATAATTGTGTAGTTATGAGTATTAGTGCTTTAAATCATGTAGTTTATAGCAATTATGCATTATTTTATGTATCCAATAGTAAGTGACCCTAATATTGTTAATCGATTTTTTTACTTTTAAAATAAATTATAATCATTTTATATATTTTGCAATCCTTTTTATTATCATACTTTTATATTTATTTTATAAATATTTTTTATATTAAAAAATAATATATTTTTTATTTAATTTGAAACTACATTTGAAAATGTAGAGTAGAATTAAAGAAATTAAAATAGTAAATGTATTTAAAACATTTTTAGTGAAATTTAATAAATCTTCTTTGCATTTTTTTTTCTATTTTAACATAATTTTTGGAAAACTAAAATATCATCTAATACAATAAAAGTAGATGTCCCTACGTCCGGACATACAAAGTTTAAATTTTTTTCACTCTATGTATATCTTCTTACATATTAAAATAAAATAAGTTTCCAAATTTAAATTTACAAAATATGAGATGTGAGGCTAGGTTCATCCAATATTTATTACATTTTATAAAATGTGAGGTGGTAGACATAGATTAATTGAATATTAATTACGTTTTAAAAACTGTGAGATGACTTATTATTATTTGTTTAGAAAATTTATTGTTTTGTAATTCATTTCTTTATTATTTTTAATAAGTAAAATATATTTTTTGAAATAAAAATTAAAATATGTGAGATGTCAAAGTATATTTGATATTTATGATTATTTAACTCCTTTTTTTATATTATTAAAAATTAATAAATTAAAATATAAATTAAGTAATATCAAATTTGAGATTTATAACTATAATAAAATAATGTACTATTAGAATTTTTATTTTAAATAAATTTTAACATTTTTAATTTCATTTATATTAAAACAAAATTTTTGGGATTAATTATTAATAGGTATGCACTTTGTACCCTTAATTACTATAAGATATATTGATTTAAAATAGTTACTCTCACAAACAATATATTAAAGTAAATATCAAATATAACTCTAAACCAATACACTTTTAAACCACAAACTCTAATCCCCCACCCACTGCCGGACCGTCGGCCGACCACCAGAAAACTGCCGCCACCGTCGCCAGTCGCCAGAGCACTGCTGGACCGCCACCGGACCATCACACTTTTTTTACTGCACACACTTTTGCTGCACATGAACTTTTGCTGCACACAACATTTATATGCATCACATTGTAGGGGTAATATTGGAATATCATTATATATTTATGTAGTTAGTAGTAATATTTTTGTATGTTTGTATCTCATAATAATTAAGGATTTTTTTGTGTACCTAGTAATAATTCTCCCAAAATTTTAAGGAATAAGCTATGAAATGTTTCATAAAATACATGCTTCGTATAATAATAAAATCATTAATCATAAGAATGTTGTATAATTTTTATTATTTGTTTACACAAAATAAATTTTATATTTGTAATATCATTTAAAATTTTAAATATATATACATATGTAAAATTTCTTATATACAATTTTGATTTATTTATTTATAAATTAGGTTCTTATATATTAAAACAAAATAAGTCTCTCAATTTAGATTTTGCAAAAAATGTGAGATATTGGTACATGGATCTAAATAATTTGCTTGACTCATTATTCCTCTTATTTATTTTTTAATAAATTAGATCACTTAATTAAAGGCTTAAAATTTGATAATGTAAATAGAGGTAAATAATAATATTTGTACTTAATTTTAAATGACTAATGTATACTATAAATATTGTTACTAAAAATTATAGTTACACATTAATTTTGAAAGTGTGTTTATTTTATTTTATTTTGGATTTTAGGTTATGTCATGGTTGCTGCAAGGATGAGTTTACTTTAATTATTGATGATGATAACTATCAATTTGATCAATTGTATAGTGTACTTTATGAACTAAATTTTTATTTTGATATCATAATTTAAATAAAATATGATATCCTTTTACTATATGTACAATGTAACTATCTTTTATATATTTTATGTTTTATAAAATTAAGGAATACATTTATTTATTTGAAAACTACTCCTCACAGTTAGTTAAAATTGAATAAATATGAATGTTCTTTCACTTCTACTGCTTTTACTATGGGTTTTACTAGAGGATGAAAGTACATAGTTGAAGAACTTAAAAATTTTCAACGAGATTAAATGGATTTTAAAGTTTCAGATATGAATTCCACCAAATATTCGTATATGATCTCCAAGGTATTTGACACATCAATCAGTATATCTATTTTGATATTATCTGATGATACTGAGGAGGATCACTTCAACCTCAGTGATAGCAATATTTTCTATTTATGTGAAATAAATAGAGAATGCATGTTTTTCACTTTGGATAAATTTACATATTTTAAAATATTTTTTTCTTGATCAAACAATAAGTTATTCTTTCAATTATCCTAAATAGATATGATTATTTTAAATTTAAAAATAATAAATAAAAAACAAATATAACCCGCTTTGCACGCGGGCACTGTTCTAGTTAATTTTTATTTCGTAATGTATATGTATTTTTAAATAAAAATATTACTTTTTATATTCAACTTTCATTAAAATATCAATAGAAAATTTATTAAAAATTCGTTAACAAATCATATTAATTTTATTTATTAATAAAGGTATATTAATTGAATGTTGGCGGGCAATACGTGATAATTTTAAAATTAATATATTTAACATATTTTAAAATTTATTTATTATTCAAAATATCAAATACTTCTCGATTAAAAAAATTGAGTCATACAACCTCCATATTGTGTGAGACCACATGAGAGAATTTTACACTTTTTAAAATAGTTATCATTTTCGCTATAAAATGTTATTATTTTTCGAGAAATTATCACATTTGGTCATCTATGTATATCAAAATTCGCATTTGATCCTTTAATTATTGTAATTTTTTATTTTAGTCATTTTTTGTCCAATTTTGGTCAATTCTGTCCAATTTTGATTTGGACTGTCCAATTTTGATCTTCCAAACCAAAATTGGACAAAGAAGGATCAAACAGGAGAAACATTATAAAGTAAAAAATTAAAATTTTAAAAAAATTTATATAAAATCAGTTGGATCGGGTATTCCTGTCCAACTCGATTCAACCTTAAAAATAAATTTTTAGGTGTTTCAGACTGGTTCCGACTCCGATTTCCAGTCGAACTGACCAGTCTTATCCAATTTTGAAATCATTGTTTTAAATATAATATTTTAAACACATTTTTTATAATATTGTGAGAATTTTCATATAATATTAGAAATTATAATTTTTTTAATCAAATTATCACATTAGATCCTTTAAGTCTTTTGTCAAATTATCACAAAATCCGCATTTGATCCTTTAATTATTGCAATTTTTAATTTAGTCTTTCTTTGTTCAATTTTGGTCACGAGGAACCAAAATTGGACAGAAATGACCAAAATTAGACAAAAAAATGACTAAAATTGAAAATTGCATTGGTTAAAGGACCACATTCGAATTTTAGAATATTTAGAGGACCAAATGCAATAATTTCTCTCACCTTTAATTTATATTATAAATTGTTAATGAAATAATATTATCACTTTCATTAATTGAGTATCACTTTTCATTATACAAGTTATATTTTTATTAGGATTTGGGGATATGATGTGTCAAGGACACGTACGCTTTATCCATATATAAATTCTCTAGTGTATCCACAATCATAAACTTATGTAATAATAATACAAAACTTTTATACACTTTAGCAAATTTGTTGTGATTTTTTTTAAAAATGAATATAAAAAGTTATACACTATTAAATAAGAGTGAAACTTGCGTGCGCCTTTAGAATTTAGTATTATGGATAAGGGTACATTATTTTGTTCTAAAGGGTATACACTTTAATTAATAAAGGTACACCATTTTATTCTAAAGGGTATACACTTTTCATTATATTTTTTATTTTTCTTTAAAAATAAAGGGTACACATCTTTATACTAAAGGGTATAAAATTTAACACAAAATTCTAAAGGCACACAAGGTGTGCTTCCATGCGCCCAGGTGCACACAAGTTTTTGCCTTGTAAAATAAAGGGTACACATCTTTATACTAAAGGATATACAATTTAGCACAAAATTTTAAAGGCACACGGAATGTGCTTCCGTGTATCTGGACACACAAGCTTTTGCCATTAAATAAAAATTAATACTCATGAATTCACGCGGTCAAACATACACTCGATGCAAATAATATCAACTCATTTATAAATGTAGTTGAATTCTCAATTTTGATATTGTCTACGCTTTTTAGTAATATTTAAAAAAAATATACATAATTAATAATGCCAATTTTTAAAAATTAGCACCACATTAAATAAAAAAATAAAAACCTGAAATTTCCTTTTATAGATTGATAAACGAAAATTTGAGAATTATATGTACATATAAAAAAAATCAACTTAAAACAATTGAAATTAGATAAAAATGATAAAAAAAAAACGAGAAATAAAAATTAAAATTAAGAATTCAAATATTAAAAGTACGTATGAAAATTCTACGGACAAATTTAAAATATCATAATTTCTCTAGAATTTCATATAAAAATATTATTTAAAATACAAATCAATTATTACAAAATTAATTTGATATTAAAATATTATTTAAATAAATTTATTATTATTATTTGACAGATTAAAAAATAAAAAATAAAGTAATAATAAATAAGAATAATAAGAAATTATATTAGTAATAATCGCGGTAAACGACAATATTACTCATTCCCACAAAATTAGGATACATGATAGAATAATGTATAAGAAATAATTAAATAGGTGACGTGGTAATGATAAAAATTCATACGAAACCGATGACAACCGGTAATAATTTGGGTAATAGGTGGCATGGGTTACCTAAGTTATAATCCCCCAATTTTAAAGCTCATTTTTCTTTTTGTTGAATATATTTTAATTTTAATACATATTTTTAATTTAATAATTACTCTAAAATACTACTAGAGCCCTTCCACCGAAATGTCACCATTTGTTTTTTGTGTGTAGATTAAGTAGTCTTATTATTTTATGTGTAGTGGACAGTTATATTAGTGGTGAGTGGTGACCGTGGGCCATACGTGAGACTCTTTCACTAAAAGTGGAAAATTGAGATATTTGAATAGGACATCCAATATAGTAAAATGAGGACTTTTCGATGGAATATAGAGAATATTTTAGTCTAAAATACCGTCTTATTTAGCTATTCAAATTTCATTACACTTTTTAATTGTTAATTTTAAATCGCGTACATTAATAAATGGGGTTGGATGTATCTTAATAAATTTTTAAACGTGACGGGTACGACTAGAACTAAAAAGATATGAGATAAATATATATCATGCAAAAGGTCATGTGAAGGTATATATTTGGACATTAGGTGACAGAAGATAGAATCTACGTGCTAAAGTTTTTGTAATAGTGTTGGAGATCATGTTGATAACGGACAAGTATTTTCCCGTACTGGATGGTATTGTTGTAAATAAAGTATAAGTTGTAGGTTAGTTGTTTTAATCTTTTTATTATTTTAGGAAGGTGAAGACTTTTTTAGACGGACAATAAAGACTTTTTTGGGACGGAGAGAGTAATATATTTTTTAATTAATATATTAATTGAAGTATTAAAAATATAAATTTATATAAAATAAATAAATATTAAATAGGTACGAGTAAATCGTGAGTATTGATAAATAGATTTGTGACGAGTACATGCATTATAATAAACATTTTTAATGGGAGGATATGAATACAGATCGTTAATATATAAACGTAACCCCTAAATAAGTTTGTCCTTATCATCACACAAGTAAAAATGAATGATATAAAAAAATAAACATACTATACGATTTAATTAATAAATATAATACTCCCAACATTCCGTACGAAGATAGTCATTTGCTTTTTATTCGTAGATTAAGGAATATTATTATTATATGTATAGTGGGTAGTTGTATTAGTAGTGAGTGGTGGCCACATGTGGGGCATTTTCACTAAAAATGGAAAATAGAGACATTTGAATGAGACGCTCAATATAATAAAATGAGAATATTTCGGTGGAATGAAGGGAGTATTATGTTATGCTGACAAAACAAAACAAAACAAATTACATTCATATAGAGTTTATAATAATTAGTAGTTTATTTATAAAATAGTACATATTCAAATAAATAAATAATTCTCCGATATTTACTATTATTATTATAAAAATAATCATTTTAATATAAAAAATATTTCTTCCGTCCGCTTTTAAAATATTTATTTTACTATTTTTTGCGTCCGCTCTAAAGGTATCCATTTCTCATATTTAGTAAAAAAGTACACAATATGTCCCACAACTTCCCTCTAATACAATTACTCACTTTACGTATAATAATAATACACTTTAATTCACATGCAAAAAATAAATGGATATCTTAGAATCGAACACAGAGAGTAAATAGTTGTAACATAATTCATTATGTGTATGTCACGTGTGAGTAGAATCTAGTTATTTGTAAGATTTAAACGGTTAATTATGGCAATTTAAACTCCATCTACTCTAATGTAACAATTTTGTTATTTAACCATTCACCTCTCAAGTTTTCTTTTTTAAATAATGATTCTATATTTCAACCTATATACTTCAATTTATTATTATTCTTTTTTAAATTATAACTAATATCATCGGTTAATTATATTAAAAAGTAAAATTAGGATGATAAAACTCAATGCAAAAACTACTCAGGCAAGTCTTGGTGCTTGAGTCTTAATTCATTGTAATAAATATCAATACTATGTCTATGGGACATTACTTTATTGGGATTTTGATTACTCATTATTGGTCGAGCTTTTATTTATTGTTTATTTAAAGCCTTCTACATCTTTCTTCGAATTCTAATTCATTGACGTCTTTTTATTTTTAAGAAGTACTATTATTAATTATCGTTATTTCCCTAATCATTTTGAATATTTTAATCAAATATATATATATATATATATATATATATATATATATATATTTATTTATTGATATACGGGTCAATTCATTATTAAAATAGGTTTGTTAGATAGATAAAATATATTTATTGATATTTAAAATAACTTTGTAGGAAATCATACAATAATACTTTAATATATCATTTATCATAATTTAGAAAAATGCTTTAATTACCTATAAATATATTTTACCTACAAATATAATCACTGTTTTATAATAGATTTTGTAATTATATTTAGAGAGGGATTAGAGTATAACCGGGGTACCAATTCAATTGGTACACCCTTGTTACCCACTCTTCTTAATTAATTCCTACTTCTTTTTAAATATTATTTTTTATTTTATTTTTAAATTTATTTTATTTAAATGACTACCCTAAACCCCAGGGATAAATTATATCCTAAACCACAAGGATAAAATTACAATTATACCTAAAATCCTAAACTCTTTGGATAAATTATACCCTAAACCCTAGGGATAAATTATACCCTAAACCAAAAGGGTAAAATTACAATTATATCTCTAAAATTAAATTAATAAAAAATAAAAAAAAATACAGTAACAGCAACAGTTTAAAAAAAAGGAAAACACACAAAGGTGAAGGAAGGAGATTGTACATTTTGGAATTGGTAGGACAGTTGTATTCTAGTTTTTTTCTTATATTTATATATAATACTCGTAGTAAAAAATATTTTCCGGATTCAATGTACAAGAGTAGTATTTTATTGTATTTTGTCAACCATTAATGATATTAATAAGTTATTTGGGTCAATGTAGAATGTCCGTCGAATTTTCTACCACATAATTAAAAATCGGGAAACTAACTATTAAGTACAATCCATTTCTTATTATTATTACTAAGTACATGGAGCTTAAATTATTAGAAGTACAAATTTATATTGTGCAGTTTTAATATTATCCTTTCACTTTATTTTATCATTAATAAAGATATTTTAATATTTTAATTACTATCACAAAACCATATTATTTACCAAATTTGTTATATTTTTAAATTCTTTATTCGAAAACAGTAGAAAACTGTTATTGCACAACTCACAATTGATAAACAAGGAAATTTCAAATTTAATTAAACATCATCTCCAACAAATAATACTGCACAATTAGTAAATAATTTTGAACAATTAGTGAATAATTTTGCACAATAATTTATGTATATATTTTTCCAGCGAATAATATTGTACAATTAGTAATTAATTTTGAACAATTAGAGAATAATTTTGCACAATAACTTATGTATATATTTTTACGGCGAATAGTGACGTGTATAAATCTGTACAATTAGTGAATAATTTTGTACAACCAATTAATAATTTTGCACAACCATACAATAATAACATTATTTAACTAGTTATTATTAATTAATTAATAGTCCATGTTCCCACTGTTCCAAACAGTTTTCGTCTATCAATTTTCAATCTCCCTCCTTTCCACACCTATTAATATTTCCAAATTAGTACAAAATTTAATTCCCAAATTATAGGTTTTGTTCGACTGAAAAATAGTAGCTTGGTTGAACGATGGTTGGAGGAGGATCTTAAATCGAAAATTGATGTTGTTCCTATTAATAAGGAAAGTAAATAGGAGGGATTGGGTGGATTAAAGATAAAAAATTATTTTTTAAATATTTTATTTATATTAAGAATATATTAGATATATCACTCAATTTTTTTGTATTTAATAATAATAAGTATGACGTGTATCTCGTAATAACGCTTAATCCTTTGAACTAGAGAATAATTAATCCTTAAAAATCAGAACAAGAGATGGAACCATCTTATTCTTATAGATCAATGACCTAACTAATTGATAAATTCAAAATTTAAATTAGTTGAACGATTATTCAAATTAATTGAAAAAGTAAAATAGGGAGTACTATATTGGCACGGACGGCTACTTATTTCTTTTTTTTTTTTAATTGAATTTTTCTCATTATTTAAATATTCAAGTTGATATAGTGAAGTACTCATTCAGTTGGTAGGAATGGACAATGCTAATATGGATCTAGTACTAATTAATTATTTTAATAAACTTCACGTGGTGACCACCAAACATACCTGTCACACAATTAATTAATGCATTTTATATTCAGCAAAATATCAACAAAAAACAATCACCATAAAAGTAGGAAATGATGTTTACGTACTATGTTCAATAAAATTCAGCATGCATAATAATGTCAATTAGTTCTTCCGTCTCTAAAAATAGAGACTACTGCATTTTTTTAGTCCCACGTAATTATTTATCCTCTAAATATCATTTTAATTTAACATTTTAAAAAAACACATTAATTTAAAAAATTGTTATCCATTCTTTTCATAGGTAACATACTTTATACACCCTCCTTCTCATTTTTATCTTTACGTTTACTGTTTGCACAGAGATTAAAGAATGTTGTATTTTAATGTGATGCGAGGTGAAAGAAATAAGTAATACTGTTAATGTATAGCGAATAATTGTATTAATATAGTTTTGTAGGCCCCACAAAGATATTTAAATGTTTTGTGTGAATTCCATATAGAAAAAAATGAAATGTAACATTATTTATGTGACGCTCTTTTGAGTAAAATGTAACAACATCTGAGGGACAGAGTGTATACTTTATTTATTACTTAAAAATACCACATTAACCTAAAAATCAATAATAATAAAAAAGTAATTTTTTTAGTATCCTTAGTACAATAAAGATGGACCATATTTTTTGGATGAAGGGAGTAATTTGAGCTATCATCAAATAGACGAGGAGAATACATATACGTACATTGTATTGTATACTCCCCCAAGAAAAAGAAAAAGAGGGAAAAAAAACTTGCTAAAAATAATTCGAAGAACAAGAAAAATGAAGTAACTAGGAGATGAAGAAGAAGCTATGTTTCATATTTAAATTTATTTTTTAATTAAAAACAAGTGTGTTTTAATTTGGAAATTATGTAGGAAGTTATAATATTTGTGATTATTCTTATTTAAGTGAGTGGATTGAATTAATGGATGAAATTAAAGAAGTAGAAAAATGTGGAAGGCAGAAGAGGAAAGGTGTGAATGAGGTCTACTCTGTGTTCTTCAGCTTGTGTATGCATTCTTGATGTGTTGTAGTTTTCTCTATGTACCAAGAAACTTTGTACTAATGGATCTTCCAATTATTCATATGGACCATCATCAATTTCATCATTATTTATTTATTTATTTATTTTTTCATGGCAAAAATTCTATGGAATGATTTCATGAAAGGTTAAATTGCTTCTCTTATGTATCATGATAAGCAAATATTGTTTTTTGCAAGAGTTGATATTACTCTTCTTTACTATCGATAATTTATTTGTTTTTAAAATAATAAGGGAGAATTCGAAAAATAATCATTTATTTAACTAAATTAAAAATACCAACCATAAACAATTTTTATAACAATTCTCCTCTGATGCGGACATTGGTATTCAACTGTTCTACTTAACTATGACTATAGTTTTCAATTCTTTCAATTCTCCTTTGATGGGAACAAAGTTGAAGGGTCAAGGCTCAAATCCACTATGGTCGATGTTTCGGCTATCTTCATTTCCGGGTTTTAAATTCATGTTTTGATTTTCAAAATTCACATTTAAATTTTAAAAATTACCCCATGGAGTATAGTATATATGTCTACTAAATTCTCTCTTCTCAATTAATATACTTTCTCTCTTTATCTCTCCTCTCTCATTTACTAATTTTTTAAATAAATTAATACATTAATTTGACCATATATTTTCTGGACTTGTTTGTTTCATGTTACTTAATCAACTCCCTCCATCTCGGTCAAATATCACCATTTGCTTTTTGCACGTAGATTAAGGAGTATTATTATTTTATATAAAGTGGGTAGGTGTATTAGAGAGATGTGATGGGTAGTGATGGGCCCTTGGTGGACCTTTTTTACTAAAAGAAGAAAATTGTGCAATTTGGACTGGACGTCCAATATAGTAAAATGATACTATTTGGGCGGGACGGGGGGAGTATTTAGGATTAGAGGTAATCCCTTAAGTTAAAATTTACTTTATTTAAATCCCAAACAAGCATTAACATGATTTACAAAATTCACCTAAACCTAAATCTAATTTTCATATTCCTCTATTGATTTGATGCGTACTACAGGAAGTTCTTTATCAGATCATTTTTCTGAACTTTGTATTTACTTAAGCACCAGTAAATATCGGAACAATAGGAGAAAAAAAAATCATCTTTCAAACTAAAGATTATTAATGTCAATTATTTAACTTTAGTATCAATCTATCAATACTAAAGAGTTTTTTTTTTCCCTTGTAAAGGTCGCATGTTTTACTTATTTAATTAATTAGAGTGTAATAATCTAATAAAATGGAAAATGAGAGCTAATTATTTTGAGTATTTAATAATAAAAATTGATGGAGAAGTGCCCTATAATTTGAAAGCCTAATATTCGAAGATATTACAAGTAATTTAATAGTTGAGATTAAATTAATGTTTAATCTACCAATTAAAACAGTATAAATGCATTGATGCCACATGTACAAGATAGTTGAACTCGTAATTTAAAATACGTATTAACATTTTTCTTTGGCGAATGAGTTACACACCTCTAACGTAATTAATTTATCTCAGTTGAGCAAGTCTAAAAAATAAATAAATAACTGTGTGATATCCTGTATAATGAATTTATAATAATAAAAAAAAATAAAGGAAGATCGAAGAAGATCTATGGCAGCAGGGGGTGAAGAGTATGTGGAAAATAAAGAAGAATTAATTAATTGTATGAAGAAAAATGATGAGATGAGATGAGAGTCAAACATAGACGCAAGGCTCTATGTAACTAACCTTCGATCAATCACAATTCAATTCATATAAATATAGTATAACTAATTAAATTAATTAAATAAATAAATACTATATGTCATTCAAAGAATTACTTGAATCCATATTTGAATCCATCTATCTCTCAAATCACCAATGCCATATTCACTGTAACTATTTCTCCGCAACTAACTCTCTCTCTCACTCTCTCTCTCAAATACCATTTTCTCAAATCCATTTATATGCTATCTTTCTTCATTTTTCATTTTTTTTTTGTTTTTATTTTAAACAATTTTGCAGCTTTGTGTAATATATACACATTTCAAATTACTACTGGACCCTTCAATGGTACTGTGGATCAGAAACTAGGAAGGAATGAAGATTAAAAAAAAATCAATCCAACATATATTCGATCCGTAAACCGACTAATTCGGAGGAGGTTAGATTCCACGTCTCAGCATATATTCGATCCGTAGCTCAATTTCTCCATCTTTTTCTGGTAAGCTTTGAATTCATACCATTTAGATATCTAATTTTCTCAGCAGATATTTTTGTGAGAGTTTTTTCAGCTTAGTTTGAGATATGAAAATTTCAAGGGTATTGGAACCATTTATAATGGATGGTTAATTTAAGTGGTGTAGTGAAGTCTAAATGAATAATTATAGCGATTTAATATATAAATAATGTAATTAATTTAAAGTAGTTTGGATTCATGAGGTAACTAAATAGAGTCTATGAGTATAATTTAATTAATTAATTAGCCTCTCTCTATATGCTTATATTAGTATAATTTAATTTATTAATTTATAAATATTGACTAGTGAATACAACTGAATATTCTGTATTCTGGAATCATTGGTGGACAGATAATCCATTCTAATTAGAAGTAAACAATAAGTTTAAAATTAATTTTAATTAGCTGCAAATTGTTATAGCACCTAATTAATTCATAATACTATTATAAAATAATTAGTCGTTAACAACTTAACAATTATGGTGAACAAGAGTTAAAATAAGGCAAATTACTTCTAACACCTTACATACACAAAGAGTGTCTAAAAATTTGTCGGAAATTTGGATAATAGCCAGGTTCATTTATATTGCCTCTACAAATTTTGCACTGGATTGTTGGAAATGGCAAATACTCTTTCCGTGTCGCCCAAACGTCACTAGTTACTTTTTGTGCGTAGAATAAGGAGTATTATTATTTTATATATAGTGGGTAGCTGTTGTAACAACAAATTTTGTATTTATAATAAAATAAATACAAGTTGAATTACAAAGATAATCCGGATGAATTGAACTTAATAATTTAGGAAATAATCTCTATCGATCCTCTGATTCTTCTCTCTCGAACCAACTTGGACTTTGACTTTGACTGGTTGTGTTGACTGGAGTGTACGCTGACTGTGTTGACAGCGTATGTGGAGTGTACGCTGACTGTGTTGACAGCGTGTGTGGAGTCGGATCTTCAATTGAAGCTTGTCCGAGCTCGAATTTAGGACTTTGTAACGTTTATCCAGAGGCGTCGAGCCTTTGTTTGGATTAAACGTATTTGATGTGAAAACACTCGATCTGGGGGGCTCAGCACCTTAATCCCGGGTCGTATACTGTTCTTGTCTCGAAGAACACTGAAGAACTTAACGTATGCAAAACACTCGATCTGGGGGGCTTAGCACTTTAATCCCGGGTCGTTTGCCGTTCTTGTCTTGAAGATCCTGAGGAGCGTTGCTCGTGTTTCAACCTCTTCAGAGTGTCTGTATCTTCAGATGCTTCAGTGTGTGTCTGGAATGAATGGAGGAGACCCCTTTATATAGGTGAAAGGTGAAGACCCCCTCATAAATGTCCTGCATTCTGATTGGTCCAGAGTTATTTGGGCCATATCCTGCGGGCTTGGGCCTCCATTTGTTTGGGATGTAATCAGGCCTATTTTATTTGGGCCTGATTTAATTGCATGAGCTTGTTTAACTTCAGTCAGACCTCCTTTAATTTGAGCTTATTTGACTTGGGTCAGACCTCATTTAATTTAAGCTCCATTTAATTTGTTGGGCCCAAATTATTTATTAATTTACTTTAGGAATTAATTTATTTAAATTCCAAAATAAATTAATATTTAATTAATAAAATCCACATGTCGCCATTTAATTGGACCGTAAATTTTAATTGCTTACAGTTGTATTAGTAATGGGTGGTAGACCATGCGTGAGGTCTTTTTACTAAAATTGAAAAATGAGGACTTTTAAATAAGACGCCCAATATAATAAAATAAGGATCTTTCAGTAGGATGGAGGGAGTACTACCTAGTAGGTGTTGTCTATAAATATATCAAAGATAACAAACAGACAATATGTGGTAGCTAAGTTATTATGTGAAATATATCTAATTTAATATTTTTAAAATAATTATTATATCTAGGATATAGATTCTTAGGTGTAGGATTTGAAATCTAAGATTGGTATTCTCCTATTTATTTGAACTATATTGACTCGGAATTTTTTTTAAATAAAAATAAATTGCCAACCCATTGAAGTAGTTGTACTACACGTACATACTCCCTCCGTTCCGGAATTATTAACACATTTTTTTTTGAACGGAGATTAAAGAATATAATAATTTAATGTAAAGTGAAGTAAGAGAAATAATATTTAATGTGTAGTGGGTAGTTGTATTAGTGGTGAGTGTGATGGGTGTGTGGGTCCATGTAAATAAATTATTTTTGTGTGGGTCCATGTTCTTAAAAAGGAAATATGTCAATTTCTGTGGAACAACCAAAAAAAGTGTGTCAATATCTTTGGGACGGATGGAGTATTTATTAAAATTACTTTTTTATAAAAAATAAACTCTTTAAATAAATAACCATTGTGTTAAATGAAAAATATGACACTAATATAAAAAATCAAAATATATAATAAGAATTTAATTAGAATTAATATTTTTCGTTTAAAGAGTTATAGTTTATAATTCTAAAAAGTAAAAATTTTATTTACTAAAAAATAATATCAAAATTACTCTTAATACTCTTTAGAATGAACTCTTCTTAATAACAAATATAACTCATCTTAACAAAAATTAAAAAAATCAAAATATATAATAAGAATTTAATTAGAAGTAATATTTTTTATTTAAAAGAAATACAAAATAAATCCAAGTATACTGAATATTTACTTTAAAAGATTATTTCACAGTGCTACTCTCAATTTTGGGAAAATAAAAAATTTATAGGATTCAATAAGAGGAAGTTGCATTTCATCCTGACTTCTGAGTAGTGTTATATTTTTTGTCTGGCAATGTTGGACAATGTTTTCTCTGCATAGCAAATTTAGGATTACAAGTAGGGCTCGATGTTAATCGGTATATTAAATTTTAATTTAATCTCTAATATTAAATAAATAAAATAATACAATAAAAAATAATTATTTATTACACTTTATTTTAAATTTATAATTTTTAGAGTGAATCCTAAAATCACCCCAAATTTAAAATACTTATTAAATTTTAAGTTTTACTTCATAATTAAGGTTATTCGAACATAATTTATTTTTCTAAGCAACTTAAAATACAGTGTCATTACAATATTGTCATATTCAGAATATAATGTCATAAACTGTAATCAATACCCCTCAGTCAATACCTGAAAAATAATAATTCCCCCATATTAACAATAACTTGTTTAATATAGTTGATTTATTAAAAAAATATACTCCATCTTTTAGTACAATAACTAAAAGTGCAGCATTTTTAATTTTTTTAAAATATTATATTTTCGAGTTGTAGATATATATTAATTAGAACATTATCCTATCTGCCTAGCAAATTTAGTAAATAAATTTTCCGTTTCCACCAACATGACAAATTAATCCCTAAGGCCTAAACTCCTAAAAATGTAAATTTCCTTTAATTAGTGTCTTAAAAAATAATTTTCCTCTCAATTCTAGACATGTGATGTTTTATTTTTATATACTGTATTCTGAAATCTGATAGTATAGAACTTACCTATGGGAATTTTATCCATTTCTAATTGGCTAAAATTAAAAAATATTATCCTTTTGAATAGTACTTTGGTTTGCTTTCATATTATTGATCATCTTGTTTATTTTCTATTTTCCTTATTTATGAATATATTGTGCATGACACATGTTAATTGATTGGTCATTTCGTTATTCTCATAAAATTTGGTGAAAAGGTTTTTCTAAAATTATATGTATATATATATGTCATAGTCAGTTTTTGTGACATTTCCCAAAGTTCGTTCGATTCCCTTTTCAATATTGATTAGCATTTAATTGATACATATATAATTTAAAAATAAAATTAGCGTAATAAGAAAATAGTTGAAGTCATTTAATATGGTAGC
This sequence comes from Pogostemon cablin, assembly GCA_023678885.1. Taxonomy (NCBI): domain Eukaryota; kingdom Viridiplantae; phylum Streptophyta; class Magnoliopsida; order Lamiales; family Lamiaceae; genus Pogostemon; species Pogostemon cablin. The sequence continues at coordinate 24,149,577 of CM043001.1, read as the reverse complement.
TACGGTTATTCCGCTGACAAATAATATTTATAGAAAGTTCCTACATTAAAACAGACAGCAAAATCTCTAGCCCTCGCGTTGAAATTCAAGCTAAAGCGCCACCCTAAATTTATCGATTATTGTGAGACGTTATTTATACATAGGATTTGTGAGATATGTTAATGTATGTCTATTATTTAGATAAAGTATGTTTAATGGTTGTTAAAATATGTTTTCTAAAGTATTATGGATTATGTATTAAAGTATGATTTTATTGTGTTATAATTTAATTTATTATTGACCTACTTTAACTGCAAATAAGCATATTTTATCTACTACTATATAATAAGCATATTTTATTGATGGATCGACCCGTCTCACAAATAACACATCTCACAAGAGTATCTCAAATTTATCTACATTTTCCATTTTCCATATATATATACATATATATTTATTTATTTATTCAGAATATTCTTTAAAAATTTACACGATAGTTTTGGAATATGTGTATAGGTCGAGTTTTTTCTTTTTTAATTAAATCAAATTTAACAGTAATATTAATTCAATTAAAACTAAATAAATGGTAAAAACTCTAGCTACTTAAATTGTTAAGCGTACTAAAATTCAACTTTGGTATATATACAATCAAATCATAAAAATATGTATAATGATGTTATAAAAATATGTACAATTGAATTATATATTTTTATCAAGTTAACAATCGAGTCAAGAATATTTTTTTAAAATTGAGAATTTTAATACATATCTTGGGAAATTAAGAAAAATTCTTAAAAAAAAAACTTGTTATTCATTATTCCAAGAGTTTGTCTCATGTAAACCGGATTTACATCATAAACATTTGTAAATTATGTGATCCCCTTTAATTTAAACACCCTAACAATACATAGGGTAATAGAATTGGAAGGGGAACACAAGATTTACACCGTGAACCCAATTTACACAAAAGTTTGTGTTATTTCAAAGCATAAATCCTTTATTTAAAAAAAATAATAAAATAAATATCCTTTAAAATAAAATACCAAATACCAATACTAACTTATGATTCTTATTGTAGTGAACCCGGTACACCGTACATCAATGCACATGAATAACATCATTCATTACATCAAATTTTATTAAATCCTTACCACTCAATAAAATAAAATAATTAAAAATAAATTTAAAAATCATTACACCCTCACTTTTACCTTATTAACTTTGTGAACAGCAGAATCACCCTAACTTATGTAACTTGTAAGCAGTCAAATTAAGTAAGGCCGGGTGCTTCCTCCAGAAAGGAGAGGGACGAACCAAATGTGCAATATCTGGTGATCAGGCAGAGAAGTAATTTTTATTGTTTCTCCAATATTATCATTTCTCAAATGTTAGGCATATGCTACTTTGGATTTTTTATTTTTTATTTTTTTTTAAATTTCACAATGTTTAGTGGTAATTATATGTGTTTATGGCATTTAAATTTCTAAAACAAATCGTGCGTTATACATTTACGTGTCATTTGATCCGACATCTCTTTTAATAGACATTGGATGGATGATGTGTGCGTTAGGGGTAACATATGGATTTTTTTTTTTATTAGTTAGTCATATTATAATTAATGATGTCTCATGCCACAAATTTGAGAGAAGTCATATTATCATAGTACTAATTAAGATTACGTTTAGTTCATTTTTAATTAATATTTTGTAATAAATCTTTTTTTTAATTAAAAAAGAATTTACATAATAATTATATTTATACAACTTATCTTTCTTTTAAGTCCATTACTAAATAATAAGGAGATTTATATAGAGTATAATTTAAATGGCGCGTCAAAATGACACATAAAACTAATAAAAAATTAAGAAAAACATGAATGCTCTTTTCACTCCTAGCTTAAAACATTTAGTGTAAATATTACAATTGGTCATGTAGAGTCGATTCCAACTTTAGTCCTTTATTATTTACAATTCTCAATTTTGATCATTTTTTTGTCAAATTTTAATTATTTTTGTCTAATTTTAGTCCTTTTAGTCCAAATTTAGTCATTTTCTCAAATTTAGTCATATTTTTTTGTCCAAATTTAGTCCTTTATGTTCAAAAATATTCAAAATTGGTCCTAAATGTATAAATTTTGGACCAAAAGTGGACTAAACAATACCAAAGTTTGAAAAAATGACCAAAATTGGATAAAAAATGATCAAAATTAAAAATTGCTAAAAAAAAGACTAAAATTGAAATCGATCATACTTACAGGACTAATTTTGATATTTACCCACACATTTATATAAGTTTTATTAACCTACAACAAATGTCGATATACATTTCACATTTGAATGTTTATATGCATCCACATTTTTATTTTTATTTTATTTTTGTGGTTTTAGATATACTATTATTTACCTTTAGCTTTATTATCTTTATTTATTTAGAATTTCAAATGTCAATTCATTATTATTATTATTATTATTATTATTATTATTATTATTATTATATATGAAATATTCTTTCGATAAAATTATTGGTTTATCCTAATGGTTCATGAGTATTACTTTCCCTTATAGGTTAAAGTAATTATTTTTATACCTTCCTGTCCGTTCAAATTTAGTTTTTTTTTTAATGAAATTTAGTCCAATTTTTTTTAAAAAAAAAATTAGTTTTTTATATCTGAATTTATCCAAATTTAGTTATAAATTTGGACAAAAAAGGACCAAATTCAGATGCTAAAAGATCAAATTGCGAATTTAACAAACTTGATGACTGAATTTGGATTACGCCTAATATAAAGAACTAATTTTGATATTTTCTGTATTTTTCACTCTAAAGATTTATTGTATTATTAATACCAATTCAAATATATAAATACATCCGAATCTTAAATAACCCCCATGATCATCATACATATGCCTTCTCAAAATACTTTTTTTTTAGTAGATAAGTCAGAATCCACTTTTCTGCTTCAGACTTCTATTGTCAGCCAAATATGATGATAGTAAGCCATGGAGCACAAAATCAAATAAACAAAATTCAAGAATTAAAGATAGAGAAATATCTATGAAAATTTAAAGGAAACGTTTAACGGAATGAGAAAATGACCATCTTGGACCAAACCAGATTGGAATCTTAACATGCCCATCAATTCATGTTGCTTAATTTTAGAAGCTTGCACATGATTAATATGCCATGTTCTAATTATATGTGCTACAAGTTGGATGTTTGTCACATTTTAATCACCATGTTATTATGTTAAGCAACCTAATCAAGCTAGGTCGAATTAAGAAACACTTTTCTTTCAGATTAAGTATATATAGAAAGTAGTCCATGATGTTAAAAGCAAGATATTGGTCATGACTCTCGTCTAAGTTGGTGGAATTTGTAATCGATCAGTTTCTTGGAGTGGTATAATTATTTACGAACTGCTGTTAATTAACAACTTCTGTTAGGTTTTAATGTCTAAATGGTGTAGAATACTTGAAATGCTATGGCTGTTATGAATATTGGGTTGTAAGGATTGAAGCACCCTTGTGTTGATTTAACAATTTTCTTAATGAAATAAACTTTTGCTTGGTAATAAAAAAAAGAGAGTATATGTAACTATCCACAATGTGCATGCTAAGTGAGTGGCTCGATTCTTGCAAGTTGAATTCCCTGTTATATTTCCGGTGTTTTATTGGTGTTTCACAACATCAAAATACTATACTCTACAAATGACCATTAAACCCTTGGGGCAAGTATTAAATTTTGGACATTGATTGTGCCACGTGTCAATCATTTAATTTATGAAACAGTAGATAAAACACCATTGTGAAACAGGTGATCTCATTTGCGATTCTTGTTAATAACATGAAAAAAGATGTGCTCCCTCCATCCTATTGTTCACTCTTTTTCATTGGTTCGTCCTATATTATTGTTCACCCAAAAAAGGAAATATCATTCTAATCTAAAACCTTCTAATCTTTTAGTGTTGTACTTTCTTATTTGAGTATGAGACATCTTATGCTCTACTCTCTTTTAATAAAAAATTAATGTCATTTTTTCTTTTTACACGTAACATATTTTATATATACTTTATTTATCCTAAAAATACCAAATTATCCTAGCTAAAAAGTCAATAAATTTATTAAAAAACTATTTTTTTCTTAATATATGTAAAACAGCAAAGGTGTCCAATCTTCGGGGATGGAGGGAGTGTAATTTATTAAGTGCAGCCAAACGTTGAGTCTTAATTATATGATCTCGAGATCCCACGGGCGACTAAATTCCCAGGGCAGAGACGGTAGAGAACGCGGTAAACGGGTCGGGGCTTGGAGAGACAAGTGTGTATGTACATTTAGATGTTGAATGTCAGGGTCAGTTTCCGAAATAATATTTCAAGTTGATGATGATGGAGATCCATATAGAGTGTGTACGTAGGTGATTATTATTACCTTGGCCTTTTCAACTGTGGTATATTCACTTGATGATTCTGATGTTATTACAAGATGACTGCTTTCATATCTTGAAATAACACAGTGTTTGCAAGTTTTTATTGCACATAAGTGGCATCAAATGCAGATTTATAGTGACAAAGACAGGTTCAAGATCCATTCCAAACTGCCCCCATTGTCTGATATGTTATCCTTGTGTCCACAAGGTACAAACATTGTGTGTTAACACAACCCATGTGTATGTGATTCCAAATTACATACATAGTGCACTAACATGGAAAATAAAACAGTACAGAGTACAATCAAAACCTGCACATAATTACATTAATCTTCATCCATCATATATATATAATAGTTTGATGATAATTAATTAAGAAGGTAGCGGCAGATCAACAACAACACCAATTACATCCATCAATGACAATGCTTAACTAATTCGATCACTTGGACTTCAAAAGTGTGTTGTTTGTTTCCTAGTTGTTCGAACTGCTGCTGTCGGAAAAAAAGTGTTTGAATTAACCAACCATCATCTACTCATACAAATATATAATTGATTAATTGAATTAAATTAATCATACCTATTGATGAACCTTTGAGGATCCAAGATTTGTGAAGCAAAGCTTGTACTAATGTCCCAATTACTAGTGTCAGTGGGATTAATGTAAGGAGATGGGAGGCCATAGTTGGAGCTTGAGATGATGAGATTTTGGTGGAATCCCATTATGGAATTGGCTGATGGATGCCTCACCTTTCTTTTGATCACGTGAATCGACTCTTCTTGAATTAGGTCTTGATCATTGAGTGTGGGTTCGAAGAACATGTTGGGGGGTGGGTGGGTGTGAGAAATCTTGCAGAATTCGAGCTGGTTGTTCATGTGGTGCATTGGGAGGGACGACGATGATGATGTCTGATCATGATGATGATTGAGCTGTTTGATGGACATTTTCTCTCTTGTTCTTTCTCTTGCTCTTGCTCTTGCTTTCACCCTGGATTCTTTGGCTGAATCCCCCATGTTTTTTTCAGACATGATTTCCACAAGTTTCCGTTTCGATTCCAAGTTTCCAGCCTCTCCCGAGTCTGATTCCGAGGGGGAGGTGTTGCAGCTCCCCGGAGTCTGATTCACCCCCACCTCGAGGTCTTTAATGGCGGTCTTGGACTTGGTCAGCAGCCAATCAAGGGTTTTGCTGGGCTTGTCGAAACCTAGGATTTCTTGAAGGTCGAAGAACCTTCTAGCAACTCCGATGGAAAGTCTCACTCTCCGATCCCTCGGGCCCTGGGAGGTGTATATCTTGCTGTGTCGATCCTTCTTCGCTCCGCCACGTGGGCACGAGCTCGCCATTCCGCCGCTGTCTCCGTGATGGTAGAAGGCGCCGCCGCCTTCTACCATCACGGGAGCATTGACGGCGGTGGCGATGGGAGCGCCGTAGTAATGGCCAGAGAGGAGGTCGTGGTGGTGGTGGAAGAGGATGTCGTCGGCGGCGGAGTAGCCGGTGAGGGGGGGAGAATGGTGGAGGGAGTATGCATTATTAGTATTCTTGTTGAACATTTCAAGAATGAAGATTGGTTGTTATTACCAAGAGAAAACCCTACTTTTGAAGAGAGAGATGTGTAAGAAGGAAGGGTTTGAAAGAGGAGAGAAGGTTCTCCAAAGGTCAATACCTCAAGCAGGTTGGTTTATTTACTGAAAACATGGTAAAGTTGTCTTTTTCTCTAGCTAGTTACAATGTAGAGAAAGAAGAAGATATACTACTATATGAGAGAGAGAGTGTGAAAGAGAGAGAAGAAGGGCAAAAGTACTTACTAGTCTAACTCTTCACCCTTTTCCTCCTTTCAACTCACACTAGATTTCATTCACTAACTCAACCAAATTCTTTCTTTCTTTCTTCTTTTCTAGCCTTAATGAACAGGGGTGTTGTTGTCTTTTACTCCCAACACACACAGACATGAGAAATAACCCTAAATAAACCAAGATAGCTTAATGGGATGATGAAGAATGCAAAATAAGAAGAATAAAGAGAAATGGGGTGTAATTTATTTATTTAGGGTAGAATGTTGAGTAGGTGTAATAAAAGCTGTAAATGGATGAATAATAAGTAGGCTATACGATCAGCTTTTTACAATCTCCCTACGCAATGGACAAATTCCAACTTCATTTCCAGTAAGATGAGAGGGGGCCCATCACCTTCGTGTCCTTACAAACACACCCTCTTCACCATTTTTGGTTATTACAACCCATTAATCCTCGTACGGACCTTTTCATCTCTTTTTACTTCTGTAAAAAAAAACTACTCACTTTCTCCCACCATTTACTCCATCTCAATCCACCTCCCACCTCCTTCTTTCTTCTCTTCTCTCATTACCACACTTCCCACACGGAAACCCTAATTCTTTCTAGGCTGCCCTAATCTTGTTTCTGAGGTGGTACTGTTTTTTTTTTTTTTTTTTTTTTTTTTTTTTTTTTTTTTTGAAGATATGTTGGTGGTGTTTTGCTACTGATCTGGAGGGTTTTTCTGTTTTAATTTAGTAGAGGGTGGGGTGGGGTTGGGTGGGAGGGGAGGCTCAGATGGAGAAGAGAAATGGTAAGTAAAAAACTGTGTATTTGTGTATGATTTGGGGAATTTGTGTGTGTTTGTGTGCTGAATTCTTACATGAAAGAAGAAACCCTAATTAGTTTTTTCAAGAAACTATGAGAATCATGATGGAGAAATATATGTGTGTGTTACTCCATTCAGGAGGAAGAATTGCTCCCTCTCTCTCTCTGCTCCCTTCTCTCTCTTCCCCCTCTTCTCTCTCATAAGATAGGTTCATTCATCTCTATATATTTGGCGTTAATTTTTTTTTGCTCTTTTTTACTGTATTTTAAAAAAATATATATGGGAAGCAATTCTCCAGAATTTTATGAAAATTGTTGTGATAATATCAGAGCAAAATCCACTGATCTCTGTGAAATTGTTTACTAGTACTAGTAGACACAAATGCTTAAAACAAACAAAAGTTTGGAAAATTAATTAATTATGAATTGAATAGAAGATGTGAAATCTATGATTTACTGTGTAACTGTAGTATATATGTATTGGAATGTCAGATCTTATGAGAATTGAGATGTTTTCTTGTTTGTTGATAACAGCCTCATGTTAATTTTTTTTTATCTATTTATATTATTCTTTTTCTTAGAAACTCATGTGAGAATATTTAAGATCATTAAATAGTTTGAATACAGTTTTAAGTATCATTTATTTAGTTGCATAGTTGAGATTGAAGTTCCTTCAATGTCTTTATAATATACAGCAATTTATTTTGAGATTAAGGGGGATAGTGCCCTTTTATTTTTAAATAAAAATGTTTTTTATCCTTTTGAAAGTTATTTATTAAAATGCCCCATATGATAAAATTATTCTTGATTCGATCAAAATTTTATAATTTGATTTTACATTTTTTTATACTCAATTAAAAATTTTAAATCGAATCACAAATTGAATCAAAAATGTTTTTGTCATTTTAGGCATTTTAATATATAACACTAAAAATGTAATATAAAAAATCTCTAAATCTAGGGTATTATGACATTTACCCATTTATTTTTCAAGAATAATTATATATATTTTTATTTTATTTTTATTGTGAGCTGAATTTAGAATTTCATCTCACATTAATTATTATTCATTAATTTTGGAATTTGTATTAAATTTTTGGTTTGGTAATAAATGTTGTACACATGCATGGACGACAACATAAGTACTTATTGTTTTAGATATAGTTGTCGATCACAGTACTCCCCTTCCTCCCGGTCAAACTACACCGTTTGACTGTATAAAACTCTCACAAAAACTACAGTAAACGGTGCAATATGGGCGGGATGGAGAGAGTATTTATAAATGTATCTACTATAAAAAATTATACTCCCTCCGTCCCAATAATACATTCGCGTATTCTTGGTAACGGAATTTAAGAAAAATAACTTTTTGGTAGTGTGATGTAAGAAAGAGAAGGGGTATTTTGGATAATTGAGTAGAATAAAGTGTATGATATAGTTGACTTTGACTAAATTGTGTGTAAAAAGAAGGTGCCATTTTTATAATATTGTAGTATTGTAAGGTTATTGATATTGTGTATTGTTTTTATTTTTAGGGGGCGAATGTATTCTTGGGACGGACCAAAATGGAAAGGCCAAATGTATTCTTGGAACGGAGGGAGTACTAATTATCATGACAATGTATTTGATTGCACAGTTTTTTTTAATTTTTTTTTACTGTAATACTCCCTCCGTCCCATAGAAGTTGACACACTTTCCTTTTTGGTTTGTCCCACTAAAGTTGACACATTTCCTTTTTAATACATGGGACCACACAAAAACAATTAATTTATTCTCATAGGCCCCACATTTCACCTCTAATACAACTACCCACTACACATTAAATATTATTTCTTTCACTTCACTTTACTTCACTTTATATTAAATTATTATACTCCTTAATCTCTATGCCAAAAAAAAATTATATCAACTTCTTCTAGACGGAAGGAGTACATACTATTAAGCTTTTTTGACCACACGTGAGTATTATTTTTTTAGCATAAAATTAAAATAAATATATCCATTCTTAATTGACTACAAATAGTTGGTGAGGTAAATCACACTGCAAAATTTTAAATTGTAAATAATTTCTAGACATAATTATAGGTCTATAAACCCTAGCATTAACCTATGATATGATCTGCTCCAGGTTTTATAATAATGAATGAAAAGCGTTCAATTCTAAATTAATTATGAATTTTGATTTTTCTCTTAAATAATGTGTTGGTACTTTAAATGAGTTGGTTTTGTGTACCATATATTAATATCCTTGAATTTATTAGAGAGGTATTTTAGGTGAAAAGAGAATATACTTAAAGAAAATAATGCTAAATCCTTAAAATATGTTTGGCTTAGAAGGTGTTATATACTCCCTCCGTCCCAACTTCAACTTCACACTTTCCATTTTGGTCCGTCCCAATTTCAACTTCATATTTCCATAAAAGGAAAAAGTACATAAATAATATCCCTCTAACATACTTTAATTTCAAAATTGCCATCACTTTTTTAACACACATAACATACTTTATCATTTATTTATTACCCAAAAATACCAAATTACCCCCAAAAGTTACTCAAAAAGTGATTTTTCTTAATTTGCGTGCGTACAGTAAATATGAAGATGAAAATGGGACGGAGGGAGTATTATTTTAAGAGGTATTCATTTGTACTGAAAAAATCAGTTAACGTACCAAGGATATAATTAATGTTTCAATAGATTTTTTTTTTAAATATCAAATATATTGCACTACATGATTTAAACAAGCATATATATCGATTCACGGTTTCGGGTAAACAAGAGAATTTGTCTAAAATAATAAAACTTCAATATGCAATAAAATAGAAATATGAATTGTAATACGGTTAGGTAATGTTTGGTTTGGGGTTATATGGAGTTTGAAAATCATGAATAGTATTTTCTATGTTTGTTTTGGATTTTGAGTAGGGTATGTTTTAATTTTATGTCAAATAAATGTATTAACTTATTTAAAAAGTTAAATGAGAGAGGAGAGATAAAGAGATAAAATGTATTAATTGAGGAGAGATAATATAGTAGATATATATAGGAGTGGTTTTTAAAATTTGAATATGGATTTTGAAAACTAAAATTTGGGTTTAAAAACCGTAAACGAACATTGCCTTATAGTTAGGCCATCTCCAAGAGTGTGCTGCATCTCTATTTTGCAGCACACTTTTGGCTCCAGCAGTGTTGCATTCTTGGCTGCAAAATGGGGAAAAATGGTATAAAACACTGTAGTAGTTGCAAAATACAACTGCTACAGTGTTTGCTGCATTTTTTTTTGTTTTTAAAAATTTTTTGTATCTAAATAATATATATGTGTGTGTTATATTTATAAAATGGGTATGTGTTATATGTTTAGAAAAGATGATATATTGTTATTTTTATTTTTTGGGTAGAAAATGGGGTAAACTGCTGGAGATGAACTATTAAGTTAACTGCATTTTGGAGTTAAGTATGCGGTAAAATAGAGTCAACTGCTGGAGATGACCTTAGAATATGAGACTCGTTTTTTTGGGTAAACAACATTCTTTGTTTAAAATAATGAATTATTGAAACTTCAGTAAGTAAATAAAATAGAAAAAATACGAATTGTAATACTATTATAGAATATATATATATATGGAACTCTGAATCGGGTATCACATTGGATCCAATATTGGTTTTTACTGATGCTCAGTTTAGACGAAAAAGTTTTTGTGTAATTAGAGTATAAAATGTCTTATTTTCATTAATTTTTAATATACTTATAGAATAATATTTACCCAACGTGACGTGTGCATGCTCCTAAAGCACGAAAATTAAATCTAAGTAAGATCAGCAAATAGTAAACAAAGGAAAGCATTAATAATAATAATAATTATTATTATTAAATTTCAATAATAAAATATAATAAAGTATAAAGATAAAACAATATATAAAGTTTTTTTTTTTTTTACATCTCTATCCGACCAATTTAAAATAGTGAAACATATATTTTGTGAAACATCGAGAATGCAGCAGAAGAAAAAAACATACCCCAAATCGAACTTCACAGGACTCGTGCATTCATCAATATATAACCTAATTAGCTTTTATCATGGAAGAAATATGAAATTTCATCTGATTCTAATTTCAATTATTTTTTATTTGTAATTCTCAATTTTAATATTTTTTGTTTGATATGGGTCCTTTTTGTCGGAATTTAATTTATTTTCTTTCAATTTGGTTCAATTTTTTTTGTCCAAATTTAGTTTCTTATATCAAAATTTGTTCAATTTCAATACAAAATTTAAACAAAAAATAACTAAATTTAATAAAAAGATTAAATTTAGACAAAAAAAAACTAAAAAGACAAAAAAAGAACCAAAATTAAAAATTGCAAATAAAAAAATAACTAAAATTGGAATTGTTAATAATTAAAGTACGAAATTTAATGCTTTTATTGTAAACATTCAGACTTAATACATTATTAATTTGCTCCAGATTTTATGTCAATTGTTATTAATTTTATGTGATCATGGCACATAAATTAATTTAAAAAGGATTAATGATATGTATAATCTACCTAAAAAGTGAAACAACAAATAGAAATAGGATTCTCATGTCAACACCCAGAGGAGGGGATGATGCATGAAAGCACAAATTTTAGAGGGTAGATTTTCCTTTTTACTCTTAATTAAGTGGAGTATATCATTTAGTAGCATTATCGACGATGATGATGATGATGATGATGATGATGATGATGATGATGATGATGATGATGATGGAGAAATATATGTGTGTTACTCCATTCAGGAGGAAGAATTGCTCCCCCTCTCTCTCTCCTCCCTTCTCTCTCTTCCCCTCTTCTCTCTCATAAGATAGGTTCATTCATCTCTATATATTTGGCGTTAATTTTTTTTTGCTCTTTTTTACTGTATTTTAAAAAAATATATATGGGAAGCAATTCTCCAGAATTTTATGAAAATTGTTGTGATAATATCAGAGCAAAATCCATTGATCTCTGTGAAATTGTTTACTAGTACTAGTAGACACAAATGCTTAAAACAAACAAAATTTGGAAAATTAATTAATTATGAATTGAATAGAAGATGTGAAATCTATGATTTACTGTGTAACTGTAGTATATATGTATTGGAATGTCAGATCTTAGGAGAATTGAGATGTTTTCTTGTTTGTTGATAACAGCCTCATGTTAATTTTTTTTTATCTATTTATATTATTCTTTTTCTTAGAAACTCATGTGAGAATATTTAAGATCATTAAATAGTTTGAATACAGTTTTAAGTATCATTTATTTAGTTGCATAGTTGAGATTGAAGTTCCTTCAATGTCTTTATAATATACAGCAATTTATTTTGAGATTAAGGGGGATAGTGCCCTTTTATTTTTAAATAAAAAAGTTTTTTATCCTTTTGAAAGTTATTTATTAAAATGCCCCATATGATAAAATTATTCTTGATTCGATCAAAATTTTATAATTTGATTTTACATTTTTTTATACCTCAATTAAAAATTTTAAATCGAATCACAAATTGAATCAAAAATGTTTGTCATTTTAGGCATTTTAATATATAACACTAAAAATGTAATATAAAAAAATCTCTAAATCTAGGGTATTATGACATTTACCCATTTATTTTTCAAGAATAATCATATATTTTTTTATTTTATTTTTATTGTGAGCTGAATTTAGAATTTCATCTCACATTAATTATTATTCATTAATTTTGGAATTTGTATTAAATTTTTGGTTTGGTAATAAATGTTGTACACATGGACGACAACATAAGTACTTATTGTTTTAGATATAGTTGTCGATCACAATACTCCCCTTCGTCCCGGTCAAATTACACCGTTTGTCTGCATGAAGCTCTCACAAAAATTACAGTAAACGATGCAATATGGGCGGGACGGAGAGAGTATTTATTAATGTATCTACTATAAAAAATTATACTCCCTCCGTCCCTAGAATACATTCGCGTATTTTTGGTAACGGAGTTTAAGAAAAATAACTTTTTGGTAGTGTGATGTAAGAAAGAGAAGGGGTATTTTGGGTAATTGAGTAGAATAAAGTGTATGATATAGTTGACTTTGACTAAATTGTGTGTAAAAAGAATGTGTCATTTTTGTAATATTATAGTACTCCCTCTGTCCCGTTCTTATAGTTACGTTTGCTTTTTGCACGTGGATTAATGAGTATAGTATTTTAATGTGTATTGAGGTGAGAGAAATAATATTTTAATGTAAAGTGGGTAGGTGTATTAGTGTGATGTGTGGGGTTATGGAGAGAGAAAAAGTTAATTTGTGTGGGTCCCATATGCTAAAAAAGAAAACGTAACCATTGGGGTGGGACGCCCAAAATGGTAATGCGTAACTATTAGGACGGGACGGAGGGAGTATTGTAAGGTTATTGATATTGTGTATTATTTTTATTTTTAGGGGGCGAATGTATTCTTGGGACGGACCAAAATGGAAAGGACAAATGTATTCTTGGAACGGAGGGAGTACTAATTATCATGACAATGTATTTGATTGCACAGTTTTTTTTAAATTTTTTTTACTGTAATACTCCCTCTGTCCCATAGAAGTTGATACACTTTCCTTTTTGGTTTGTCCCACTAAAGTTGACAAATTTCCTTTTTAATACATGGGACCACACAAAAATAATTAATCTATTCTCATAGGCACCACATATCACCTTTAATACAACTACCCACTACACATTAAATATTATTTCTCTCACTTCACTTTACTTCACTTTATATTAAATTATTATACTCTTTAATCTTCATGCCCAAAAAAATTATATCAACTTCTCCGAGACGGAGGGAGTACATACTATTAAGCTTTTTTGACCACACGTGAGTATTATCTTTTGTGAAAATGGTAAAAAGTGGCCACTTTTGGATAACTGTAATTTTAAGTGGTCACATTTGTTATACATAATTTTTCTAGCCACTTTGAAATGAATTGGCCAAAATGCCCTTGTGGGGGACCCACTTTTCAGGTGGTTGCAGATGAGATTCCACACTTTTTTGACCCAAAGTACAGTAAAGGAATCGGATTCTTCTTTATTTCTGAATAAAGTGTGGAAGTACAATACCTAATACCTAGTACTACTATGTAGGCATGTGCTCCCACAGCTCCCCCATATCCATACAAAATAATGAGGATAATATATAGTGGAAATTGGAAAATGGGGGTGGTCGTCCAACACATATTAAAATTTTTTGTACTAGAGGTTGAGCATTTGGGAGCAAATTTCCAGTAATTTTGGAGAGAATTAAGATATTGGATAGCAGGTGTACAAGGTATGTTAAAACAAGTTTTATAGTTGTGATGCCCTAATTTTATAATTGTTGACATGGCTCATGAGTGTATTCTAATTATTCAACGTTTTTATAATAGAATAGAAAAAATTGTATGACTTGTAGAATAATTTTGTAACATTTAAAAGTTTTTCTCTCTTAAATCTTCACCACTCATGTTACATCTTGGTTTTTTTAATTAATCTTTTCAAATTTGTGAAACAATGGTGAGTAGGCCGAATAGATTCAGTTGCTGGGCCAAGTAGAACAACTTTTTGGGCCGAATAGAATACCCGTTGGCCGAAATGCCCAAAAAATAATATTTTATTTTTTGAAACTTAGTAGGCCGAATAGAAGAAGTTAGTGGGCCAAATAGAATAGCTTGGTGGGCCGAATAGAGAAACCGTTGGCCGAATAACCCAAAAAAAATCTTTAAATTTCAGAAAGTTAGTAGGCCGAATAGAACAACTTTGTGGGCCGAATAAAACACCCGTTGGCCGAAATGCCCAAAAAATAATCTTTTATTTTCTGAAACTTAGTAGGCCGAATAGAAGAAGTTAGTGGGCCAAATAGAATAGCTTGGTGGGCCGAATAGAGAAACCATTGGCCGAATAGAGAAACCGTTGGTAGGCCGAATAGAAAATCAATGTGGGCCGAATAGAGCAAGTTACTAGGCCGAATAGGAGACACTTTTGGGCCGAATAGAGGAATAATTGGCCGAATAGAAGAAAAAAATACTGACACATTTTAAGGTGTGTCAAGGGTTTAGGATTTTGTTGAAACAGTGTAGGTTTGCATACATTAATTTGTTGACTGGATAGAATACAAATTTAGTACAAATTTTCTAATTATTTAATGATGCAACTAATTATCTAATCTTTTAATGTTGATGTCATTAAAGTTGTTTTTGAAAAATGTGCAGATGAGTTATAGAAAAGTTGGGATATGTTGGGGTGGAGCATGGGAAGGATTGCAATACATAGGTGGAGTGGTGAACTGGTTGTTCTTGCCAGAGGCCAGTTTGTGTTATAGTAGCTTGCTAAAAGAAATTCATGACATAGTGCAAGCTGATTTGGGGCATTGGGGTTATGTAGTTCATTCTCTAGTTGATTACAATGGCCGTTTGTTCAAATATAAGATAAAGAATGATGCACGTGTGGCAGAAGTGTTCAAGTGTGTTGATGATGTCGGAATGATGTACGTCACACTCCGTCCTATCACGGGTGCAGGGAGTAGTATGGTTTTAGGGATGGGTTATGATGACGGAGGTGCTGGTACGAGCAATGACCCATGTACGAGGGCAAATTCTTCTGGGAGGCATGATTTTGATTTGAATGTGGAGTGTTGTCCGGCCTCAGAGATGCAGTGTGCTGGTTTTAGAGAATCTGTAGATGCAGAATCTGGTGATGTCTCTGGTGAGGGTGCGGAGGACGTAGACGGTTGTAACGATGATGATGACCCCGGGAATAGAATGGTAGAAGAAGGGGATCGCATACAGCAGGATACTAATCAGTCCAGTATTGCCTGTTTCCCACTAAACTCAGTGAGACACACCCGAAGGAGTCCTGTCACAGAGGGTGAACCCCCCGCTGCCACACAGACAGGCGGGGCGACCACGAATGTCTCGTATAAGGTCAGGGATCGAGTCGTCCAGGAAACGTCACAAAGAACATATGTGCTCAAGATGTCGACAGCCAGGTCACAATCGTAAAAATTGTACTGGAGTGGCGTGCTCACAAGATAATTCACCTCCTCCTATCATAGATAATCCTAACCACCGTATATGTAGACAAAAAAAGTGGAAAATATGGTGAAATTGGTCATACACGTCTACGTTGTCCTTCTTAAACAAAATTAAAATTAACTAAGTTCATCCTGTTCTACCCGTCTCATACCCATTTATCCATATTTATTTATTTAATTATTTAAATTAATATTTTATTATTAATCAAATATTATACAAATCCTCTTTTAATATTGAATTAATTATATCTTAAACAAAATTTAATATTACTTTTTGACAATAAATTTCAATTAATAATTTAAATATATGAGTTCATATAATACAACATAATCTACCTTTAAAAAGAAAATTAAAATTAAAATTTACTAAGTTCATCCTGTTCTAGCACACTGAAAGATCGTGAAGGCAACGTGCTTACAGAAGCGCAGGATGTGATCAGGGGTGTCCCAGTTAAAGTTCCTTACTAACAGTCCCTCTATGGTTCTCAGACAGGCTGGTCCACAACTCGAACCATCCTCTTGCTTGAAACAATACTCTCTGGGAGCTGGTGACAGCGGGAATGGGTGCGGGACCCCGGAGGAGTCAAGCTCGTGCATCAGAGCTGGGATGACACGTCTGTATGGTAGAGTCTCCAATATCCGGCGCTCCTTCATGTCGGGCTCGTCATCCCATCTATGCCGAAACGAGTCAAAACAAATGAATTCCATTGGCTTTGTAAGGACCGCACATGGGTAGTAGTGCCCTGAGATGTGGACAATGAACAATAACTGCCAAAGAAAGTTAAAAGGAATGCATACATTAGATGTAAAAACACTAGAGTGATTCTAGGGGATATTATCATGTAAGTGAACCAATGGTTAGGATATAATACCACATCACAATCAATCCAGGATCTCGACCCCCTCCACACTGGCAGTAAACCTCGGGCGTACTGACGGAGATCTGTCAACAATTCATCAGTTATGTTGGCATATGTTGATCTATCATCCCTAAACTGACCCGTGTGCTCATTCCATACTGCTTGTACTCGGACCTTACACGAGAATCATTTCATAATATTAGTCTCAAAAAATTAAATACCAAAATTGTCACAGTCAATTGTAATGAATTAATTTACTTACAGAGAACTCCATGTCCATAATGCAGTAGGGGCCCACCTCTGGATGCACGTGTACACCTATGTCAGAGGGTCGCTCCGATAATAAGCGGAGGTATGCATCCAGGTGCTGAAAATCCATCGAATAAAATTAACAATTGATGACATAATGAAAATATTTACAACAATTTATATAAACACGAACTAAATATTTCTGACCTCACTTCCAAACCAAACACTGGGGTTCTCCATCTCAGTGAAAAAGGAAGGCCCTACTCTAAAACTAAGACCAACGTCGATCCTGCATTCAATAATTCATTAAAATCAATGCACATTGTTTAAAGTAATATATGATAACGTCTACACTACTGGCGTAGTACTTACAGTTCTCTGCTTGAAATAAATCTGCGGTACAGTTCCCATCGGTGCTCTCGGTCTGTCGTGATAAATAGAGACTGTAACGCTGCAGCTGGATTTCGTTGCCTCTTAGACCGCATGATACCCTCTTCATCACCCCTGGGTGTGGGGGCCATCGGGCTGAGCGCCTCCACCGGTCTAGTAGGGGAATGTCTAACCCCTGACCTCGCGCTAGTTGGCCCAGCTTCAGACATCCTGGTCTGCGCAAGCTCTGATCGAAGGCGCCTAATCTCAGACGTAAGTGCCTGTCGAAAATAATGAGCTGTTTGATGCTCAGACACAACCTGACAAGTAAGGTTGTGTAAAAACTCATCATGTTGATCCAGTCTACGAAAGACCCTTTCTTGAAAATCCTGATCATATCCCTGGTTGTGCTGATCACCTCGGTATGCGTCCCTAAACCCACTCCCATGAAAACCTGGAGAATCATTCATCCTATCGTCAAGATGCTGCTGCGCGTCTGCGTCGTAACGATGTTGTTCGTCATGCTCTTTCATAAATCGAGCATGCCAGCTAGCACTCGGATCATAGGAACCGGGCTCAACATACGTCCTCTCCCCTGAAGCATATCCGCTGTGGTCAGGACTGGGAGTACAGCGAGGTTGGTAGGACTGGGGATCCCGATTTGTCATCCAAGCCGCAGCATCATCCGCCCGCTGGCCCCTCCACGCATCATCAACAGCCACACCCGTATAGTACCGCTGATCCCATGGATTACTGGTAGGATCGTAAGCCCGGACAGCCTTTGTGCTGGTTTTAGAGAATGACTTGGTGTACATCCCCATGATCAACCCCTCCAAAGGGTCATCCTCTATGCCAATCCAATACCCTTGTCTAAGCTCATCAGGAAGGATTATCGGAAAATCAACCACAACAAGAGCCTGATTCAAAATAAACAATTACATTAGAAACAATATAAAACATATCTGTCTTCACTAAATGGATTAATAAGTCATACATAATCAAACAGAGTCCTATCAACCCTCTTCCATGTGCGAAAAATCCATCGCAAGCAGAGTGGCCTTAAATTCAACCTACCATGGGGGACATGACCATACGGTGCAGCAACGGCAGGTAGACGCTCGTACACCCAAACCTGTCACACGTAAACCACATATGTCAGATAATTAATACAACTAAAATTGAAAATACACTATAACTTTAATATATCTACTAAAACACGTACCAGTAATGCGAATGTGCACCCGTAAAAGTGGTATCTGTACCGATCGGGATTTGCTTTAGCTGGGACTTTGGTCACAATGTGGTCCATAAAGTGCAAAAGTGTCATATAGCTGAGCTGTCCCCAAGGGAATAAATCCCATCTCTGTTCGTCCTCCACTAGGCACCAGACCCAGTTGTCTACACCCACCTTGGTGATATCCGACCCAAGGAGAAAGTAGTACAACAACAGAACTTTGGCAACCTTAACTGCGTCCTCAGGGCTAACACCTATAAATCTTCTTCCTTCAAAGTCACTAGCAATCTGACTTACTAATGATCTCTCACCCTGACCATAAAACCTATCATATAACCCACCAGGCGGGATACCATACGTCTCGTTCGGATCAAAGCCGAGTCTATCCCGAAAACAGAGTCCCATAATCCTCATGAACTCTACCCAGCTAAATCTAAGGCACACGTCTCCAACCTGAAAATACCTAGCCGTTAAATCGTCCCCCTATGTACGATCTCAAAGGTCATGAGACTGTGCAGATGAGCATTCGCATTCCACTCATCACTGAGATTCCAGTAATGACCAAAACATGATCTCTTAAATATCTCCTCCGCATTACCCCCAACCCTAGTTAACTGTCTACGAATGATATCTATAACGACCCCAGGTTTGCAGTAATTATGTATACTGCATTGTTGACCCTGCATGGAAAGACGCTTCCATTCACCCTGCACATATATATTTTTTTTTTGCTAAATAAGACATAAATTCATAATTATGGGCAAAATAACAATAAGTTCATGAAAACCCTAAAACGAAATATTTGAACACATAAACATTTACTCTATTCGGCCCACAGTTTCTTCTATTCGGCCTACCAAGTTTGCCCTGTTCGACCAAGCAACATTTCCCAAAACATTCTAACATCTCATATTTTCTCTATTCGGCTTACAATTCCTCTATTCGGCCTACAGAGTTGTTCTATTCGGCCATCCCTAAATCTCTATTCGGCCAACAAAAATTTCATTAAATTTAAAAATACAAGTCTTCCAGTTTGCTCTATTCGGCCAACACTTGTTCTTTTCGGCCTAAATATTTGTTCTATTCGGCCTAAAGAAAACCTCTATTCTGCCTACCAAAATTAAAAAAGTCATTACTACACTTTGCTCTATTCGGCCTACACACTTGTTCTATTCGGCCTGAAGTATTGTTCTATTCGGCCTAAAGAAAACCTCTATTCGGCCTACCAAAATTAAAAAAGTCATTACTACACTTTGCTCTATTCGGCCTACACACTTGTTCTATTCGGCCTGAAGTATTGTTCTATTCGGCCTACTGAAAACCTCTACTCGGTCAACCAAAATTATGTCATTGCTCATACATTTTGCTCTATTCGGCCTACACTTGTTCTATTCGGCCTGAAGTTTTGTTCTATTCGGCCTGAAGTATTGTTCTATTCGGCCTGAAGTATTGTTCTATTCGGCCTACTGAAAACATCTACTCAGCCAAGACAATATTTAAAAAAACCAAAAATAAATGAACACCACTGCATTCCTACTACAGTAAAGGCCAATTCAACACCTTACATTACATTACACACAGTACATTATACGTATTTAAACATGCCAATAACAATGCTTATATACATACCTGAAAATTTGTCATTTCAAGTTGATGCACTCTGGAGACCGCAAATGGAGAATTCTGGAGACCGCAAATGGAGAATTCTCCACCAAGAAATGCACTGTTCTTCACTGGGACAAACGAAGAGTGGAAGAGACAGGATGTTAGACGAATAGAGAGAAGAAGAGAGAGGGTGTTGGACGAAATATGAGAGAGAAAGAAAGAAAGAAACAAAGAATGAAGGGAGAGAAAAAGGTGAAAGTGATGGTATTGATGTACCCCACCAAACCCACATCCAAAATCTTAAATTCAAAATTTAAAACTTTAAAAAATGTGGTCCACCCACCCCCCATTTATTGCAGTCAAAACTGACATGATGATGACCTAATTATTTTCGTCCTTTGGGTAACAGTTATGGGGGTAATTTGGGGAATCCACTTGAAAGTGGCTAGTAAAAATTGATTTTAAGAGATGTGGCTATTTTAAATTGTACTTTATCAAAAGTAGCCATTAAAAAATCGGACTCTTATTTTTTTAGCATAAAATTAAAATTAATATATCCATTCTTAATTGACTACAAATAGTTGGTGAGGTAAATCACACTGCAAAATTTTAAATTGTAAATAATTTCTAGACCATAATTATAGGTCTATAAACCCTAGCATTAACCTATGATATGATCTGCTCCAGGTTTTATAATAATGAATGAAAAGCGTTCAATTCTAAATTAATTATGAATTTTGATTTTTCTCTTAAATAATGTGTTGGTACTTTAAATGAGTTGGTTTTGTGTACCATATATTAATATCCTTGAATTTATTAGAGAGGTATTTTAGGTGAAAAGAGAATATACTTAAAGAAAATAATGCTAAATCCTTAAAATATGTTTGGCTTAGAAGGTGTTATATATTATTTTAAGAGGTATTCATTTGTACTGAAAAAATCAGTTAACGTACCAAGGATATAATTAATGTTTCAATAGATTTTTTTTTTAAATATCAAATATATTGCACTACATGATTTAAACAAGCATATATATCGATTCACGGTTTCGGGTAAACAAGAGAATTTGTCTAAAATAATAAAACTTCAATATGCAATAAAATAGAAATATGAATTGTAATACGGTTAGGTAATGTTTGGTTTGGGGTTATATGGAGTTTGAAAATCATGAATAGTATTTTCTATGTTTGTTTTGGATTTTGAGTAGGGTATGTTTTAATTTTATGTCAAATAAATGTATTAACTTATTTAAAAAGTTAAATGAGAGAGGAGAGATAAAGAGATAAAATGTATTAATTGAGGAGAGATAATATAGTAGATATATATAGGAGTGGTTTTTAAAATTTGAATATGGATTTTGAAAACTAAAATTTGGGTTTAAAAACCGTAAACGAACATTGCCTTATAGTTAGGCCATCTCCAAGAGTGTGCTGCATCTCTATTTTGCAGCACACTTTTGGCTCCAGCAGTGTTGCATTCTTGGCTGCAAAATGGGGAAAAATGGTATAAAACACTGTAGTAGTTGCAAAATACAACTGCTACAGTGTTTGCTGCATTTTTTTTTGTTTTTAAAAATTTTTTGTATCTAAATAATATATATGTGTGTGTTATATTTATAAAATGGGTATGTGTTATATGTTTAGAAAAGATGATATATTGTTATTTTTATTTTTTGGGTAGAAAATGGGGTAAACTGCTGGAGATGAACTATTAAGTTAACTGCATTTTGGAGTTAAGTATGCGGTAAAATAGAGTCAACTGCTGGAGATGACCTTAGAATATGAGACTCGTTTTTTTGGGTAAACAACATTCTTTGTTTAAAATAATGAATTATTGAAACTTCAGTAAGTAAATAAAATAGAAAAAATACGAATTGTAATACTATTATAGAATATATATATATATGGAACTCTGAATCGGGTATCACATTGGATCCAATATTGGTTTTTACTGATGCTCAGTTTAGACGAAAAAGTTTTTGTGTAATTAGAGTATAAAATGTCTTATTTTCATTAATTTTTAATATACTTATAGAATAATATTTACCCAACGTGACGTGTGCATGCTCCTAAAGCACGAAAATTAAATCTAAGTAAGATCAGCAAATAGTAAACAAAGGAAAGCATTAATAATAATAATAATTATTATTATTAAATTTCAATAATAAAATATAATAAAGTATAAAGATAAAACAATATATAAAGTTTTTTTTTTTTTTACATCTCTATCCGACCAATTTAAAATAGTGAAACATATATTTTGTGAAACATCGAGAATGCAGCAGAAGAAAAAAACATACCCCAAATCGAACTTCACAGGACTCGTGCATTCATCAATATATAACCTAATTAGCTTTTATCATGGAAGAAATATGAAATTTCATCTGATTCTAATTTCAATTATTTTTTATTTGTAATTCTCAATTTTAATATTTTTTGTTTGATATGGGTCCTTTTTGTCGGAATTTAATTTATTTTCTTTCAATTTGGTTCAATTTTTTTTGTCCAAATTTAGTTTCTTATATCAAAATTTGTTCAATTTCAATACAAAATTTAAACAAAAAATAACTAAATTTAATAAAAAGATTAAATTTAGACAAAAAAAACTAAAAAGACAAAAAAAGAACCAAAATTAAAAATTGCAAATAAAAAAATAACTAAAATTGGAATTGTTAATAATTAAAGTACGAAATTTAATGCTTTTATTGTAAACATTCAGACTTAATACATTATTAATTTGCTCCAGATTTTATGTCAATTGTTATTAATTTTATGTGATCATGGCACATAAATTAATTTAAAAAGGATTAATGATATGTATAATCTACCTAAAAAGTGAAACAACAAATAGAAATAGGATTCTCATGTCAACACCCAGAGGAGGGGATGATGCATGAAAGCACAAATTTTAGAGGGTAGATTTTCCTTTTTACTCTTAATTAAGTGGAGTATATCATTTAGTAGCATTGATGATGATGATGATGATGATGATGATGATGATGATGATGATGATGAATAAATAAATAAATAAATAAAGAGACAGAAAATCTAACGACAATCAATGCCTCCACTCGTTCGTAATGAAAAAAGAAACTGTAGTTTGCTGCAGAAAAGGCAATTTACATTCAAATTCGTAACTTAAAAATATATTCATGAATTTAATTACTTTTTCTTAGTAAAAATTTTAATTTCATGACTGTACTACTTGTGTAAGATAGAATTTTCTTGTAATTTACTTATCATCTCTTTTAACATCAGTTATATAATTGATATATTGAAGATAAAATAAAATCTAAATTTGATTTTTTAATGGTAGAAAATTCAACCCGAATATATGACACCTACACTTTATTTTTATTTTTTTTTTAAAATGTAAGATTCGTATCCTGACCTAAAGCATTGTGTATACGTACTGATCAACGTCTAAGGTACGTAAAAGATTATTTCGGTGATATGCTAATCACAAGAAAATTAAATAATAAGTACTCCATTAGATAGTTACACTGATATAAATAGGTATAAAGTATGGAGTATATTTTATTTCATAAGCAATAAAATAATCTCCCTACAATTTATTGTAACTTTTCTATAATCACTAAATTTTGATTCTCTAGATTCTACTCCCTCCGTCCCATAATAAATTGCACCGTTACTTTAAATACGAAGTTTAAGAAAAGTTGCTTTTTGACCAACTTTATTGACTTTTGGAGGGTAACGTAGACTTTTTATGTAATAAATATAGACAAAAACTTGTGTGCCCCGGGAATACACTGTGCCCCATGGGAACACAACCCTCCCCTCCATATTCTATTTAACCCTTATGTATTACTAGAGGTTTAAATTGCAAAGGGGCACGGTGTCCCCGAGGGCACAAGAGCCCCACTCATAAATAAATTATAAAATATGTTATGTGTGTTAGGTAGGAGTGGTAAATTTATAATTAAGATGAACTTTTGAGGTTAGAAATTGATGTGGAGTTTTTTTTTTTGAGTAGTGCAAATTATTATGGGATGAACGAAAACTAAAAATGTGAAGTTTATTGTGGAAGGGAGGGAGTACATTATTTCAATAGGACGATCACCAATTTATTTGACAGGAATTTCCGGACGTAGATATATTATACTCAGCTCCATCTCAAATACTTTTTTTTTTCTTAATGTAGATTAAGAAAGTTGTTTTTACTTGGGAAATTTTGATATAAACTTGTATATCCGTTCTCAGTGAAGATTTATATTTATTTTTTTCACGTAAACTATTAGATGGAACACATTATTTTAATTTAGTGGATCGAGACTCCCTCCGGTTCCGTCCCGAAAAAGATGTAACATTTTTTTCGGGTACGGAGATTAAAGAGTATAACATTTTAATGTAAAGTGAAGTGAGAAAAATAATATTTAATGTGTAGTGGGTAGGTGTATTAGTGGCATGTGTGGAGTGTGTGTGGGCTCATGTGAATATGTTAATATTTTTTGTGTAAGTCTAATATGCTTTAAAAGGAAATGTGACAATTTCTATGGGACAATCCAAAAAAGGAAATGTCACAACTTCTAACGAAAGGAGTATATTTTAACGGAAGATTTTTTTTTCTCTTTTTAAAGTTTTTTTATATTTTCTGAAAGCAATATTGCTGATATATCTAGAGTTTTTAAGTATTTTCTCAACCCATGTGTATGTATGTAATATACTCTCTTCATCTCAATAAATTGTGCACCTATTCTAGTGTGAGAACATTAAGAAAAATAAAATATGTATAAAGATGAATAAATTTATTGGTATGTGTGTAAAAAGTGAGTATTTTAGATAATTTAATAAAAAAATGTATATAAAGTTATTGGGATGTGTGTAATTAAAAAGTGAATAATATTATATTTTTCCCCCTTTAGAAACGTATATAAATGTTGGAACGAATCAAAAAGAAAAGTGTACATGAAGTAATTAGTAGGACGGAGGGAGTAGTAATTATGAATGTCCATGAAACCTTTTTATTCAAAGAGATTTTTTTTTTTTGATTAGATATTATTTTAATTAAACATATTATTATATTTTACACTTTATATAGTATGAATCTATTTATAAAATAATTTAATTGATAATTATCATTTTTCATCAATTAAGTATTATTTTTATTAAAAATGTTATTATTCTTTTATCCAAACATGCAAATGTGAAATAAATTAACATTAGATTTATTATGCTACAAATATATACTCCCTCCATCCCATAACAAGCTACATATTTCATTATTCCTGACATCCGCTTAAAATGCATCAATTTCCTCTATTTAATATAGAAAGTACACAATATGACTCACAACTTCCCTCTAATACAATTACCCAACTTATCTATAATAATAATACTCCTTAATTTACGTTCAAAAAGCAAATAAAGACCCTAGAACCGTTTACGTGCAAAAAACAAACGCGTACCTTGTTATGGGACGGAGGGAGTATATATATATATATATGTGCATAAAAAATGAAACAAATTAAAACTGGTTTTCTTATGTAACTTGAAAGAGTTGATATTCGGTGTACCCGAGTGCACACTTACATCTACATATGTATAAGTTTTTATTTAATAGTGTATATATATTTCTTAATATATAATTGTATACTAGTTTTTATATATATAATTTTTCATTAAAAAAACTAATAGAAAATTCGTTAATAAATTATATATATTTTTATTCATAATTGTGTATATTTTTATTTTATAATTATATACGATTTTTGAAATGGTTGCATGATATTTTATAATTATATACGATTTTTGAAATGGTTGCATGATGCAACTTGAGTGTATAGAATAATTAGCCAACTTAAAATTATAAATAGTTAAAATTGAGTGTTGAACATGAATATACCTGAAGCATTAGTGCTACTGTATAATCTAAGTTTATAACTATCCACTATTCTTTAATTTTTATAAGGTGCATCCAAGATAAGCCTAAAAGAAATACTTATATTAATTTCGAGAGATGATATTTATGATGACATTTTAATTATCTTTTTCCGATCGTACGCATAGGAATAAGAATATAATACTACATCGGAAAATGACAATTATATATATGTTGGCTATTATAAGAAGAAGAAGCTGTGTTAGTGGTTAGTAGTACCACCAGAATTTGTGACGTGACATTTAATAGTTGTTTGATGTACAATATTTTGGGGACAAAGTCTATTGTGAGACGCTACCTTCATGAGACGGTTTGTGAGACGTGTTAAAGTATGTCGATTATTTAAATAAAGTATGTTAAATGGTTGTTAATGTATGTTTTTTAAAGTATGTTGGATTATGTATTAAAGTATGATGTTAGTGTATTATAATTTGATTTATTATCGACATACTTTAACCACAAATAAGCACACTTTAACCACAAATAATCATACTTTAGTGACGGGTTGACCCGTCTCACATCCGTCTCACCAATAACCCGTCTCACAAGAGACTAACTCTATTTTGGGAACCTGCCAATATTTATTAAAGTTCATCAAATACTATTAGTAAATTAAGATGATAAAAAATAAAAGAAATTCTCACCAATATAAATTTAAATTACTTCTTATATATTAGTAGTACATTTTCCTTTGTCATCTAATTTAACTTTTTTTATACTTTCAAAAGATATTCACATACTTTTGATTCTGAATTGTATCACAAAAATTAACATATCTCATTTATAAATAGATAAGACATACGCAAAAATAATTTAACTCACTGTACATTAAATTATTATACTTCTTAATCTCTATAATAATAAAAAAAAATGGCAATATATTATTTCCAGGAGGCAGGAATTATACTCTTAAATTAAAAATAACATATATGCACCTTCATTAAATTAGTAAATTATTTTAATTTCCAAATTATCGAGTATTTTTAAAAAATTAATGACCTCAACCCCAACATTCCTATATTATTATAACTTAAAAGCGATGACTTCAATTAGGCTTGAAAATCAATTAAAATTTCTCAAATTAAAAATTATTCGAAAAAGAAATTCGTTTGAGCTCAGTTAGATAAAGATATAAAATATAAGTCTGAATAAACTTTTGTGTTCGATAACATTAAAAGATTATCTCGAACTTGAGCTCAATACATAAAAATCGATAAAATAAATGTAAGATTATAAAACTACTCGAACTAGGCTCATGTTTAATTCGATTAAAGTTCGTCCGAGCTCGGCAATTAGCTTATCAAACAAACTCAATATATATTTTGAAATTTGATAATATTTCAAATAACTTTTAGTAATAGTCTTGTGTTAGACTCCATTCGATTCATTTACACTCCTAATTTCAATACTACCAATCTCACCTTAAGTTAGGTACAACCAGCTGCACCTTCAACACTTCCAGATAAGTTTTTCTTTTACATGTTCTTTTTTTTTATTATTATTATTATTTCACTACAAGAAACTGTCAGATTACCGACGGATTTACAGACGGAACGAATCCGTCAGTAATTACCGATGGATTACCGACGGATTACCGATGTTTTTTAATTTAATATGATTTATTTTAAAAAAATCATCATAAGAAATTTCCGACGAAATTAGCAACGGATTAGCTACGGAATTAGCGACGGAATTTTATTTCGTCGGTAAATCCGTCATTATTTTGGAGGGATTATATCTCGCAAAATTACCGACGGCTATTTTTCATCGGTAATTATAATAAATTTTATTAAAAAATTTTAATCTGAGTCTTTAAATTACCGATGGATTTAATCCGTCGGTAAATTTATAAAATTTTATTTTTTTTAAAAAAAAATAGTTTTTAATTTATCGACGGATAATATCCGTCAATAAATTTATAAAATTTTATTTAAAAATAATAATTTTTTATCTACCGACGGATAAAATCCGTCGCTAAATTAAACCTAATTTTTTTTAAGTTACTGACAGATTAAATCCGTCGATAAATATATAAAATTAAATTTAAAAATAAAATAATTTCAGGTTTTAACTTACTAACGGATTTAATCCGTCGATGAATTTATAATCTTAGTCTTAAAATTACCGACGGATATAATCCGTCGATAAATACAAACACACGATATTATAGTTTATCAATGGAAATAATTCGTCTGAAGGTTGGAAATTCAATTTTAACTAAAAACACTCTCCCACTCTCTCGTTCTCTCTCTTCCCTCTTGAACCAAAGCCCTAGGTGGAACTGCTATCGCCGGCCGTCGGCTGCCGTCCAGATCTACTGTTTCTGCCGCGTTGCTACTGTTCCGGTAAGTTGGAAGTACAATTTAACTTGAAACTTTAAAGTATCAATGTTCCTTTCCCACTCCCCCCTTCTCGCAGTCTCTCTCCTCCATCTTCATCTTAATTTTTTATAGAGCTCTCTCTCTCTCTCTCTGCGTTTGTGGTGTGATGCGTAGATCTGTGTTGATCTGTCAAATTTGTAGTTGATATTGACAAAGTTTAATCCCCTATAATAATTGGGTTATCTCTATTTCTGTCAGATGTTTATAATAATTATACTCTCTCTTTTTTCTATTTTCGCAGATATTTATATCAGTCATTGCTGTTTTTTGTGGCTTATTATAGGGTTTTTAGGTTAGAACCAGAGGTGGTTCAATTTGATCTTATTCTGTATTAAGAATATGAAGATACAGTGCGACGTGTGCGAAAATTCTCTGGCGGCGGTGATTTGCTGCTCTGATGAGGTCTTGGAGAACGCTCGGAGGCTCAGTCATAACGACGCTGTATCAATGTTTGAAGACATTTCAAAGCTCAAACATCCCAACTTGCTTCCTGTTTCTGGCTACTGTATTGCTGGTATATTGTTCAATTCAAAGATTACATATTTTCTAGTTGGGTTATTAAACATTATTATGGTCAATGTGAAATGATGGATGTTTGAATTAGAGTCGAGTTAATTGTGACATAATCAAATCATAATTTATCTGTTTGAATGATGGTTAATGGATTGTAGTACTATCATTTAGTGGAAGTATTGAATGAGTTCACGTGAGATTGAATTGTGAGAAAATGCCAATTCAGATATTCTTGCAGTGGAGAGGATCAGATCATGATTACAGCTTGTAATAGATTTTCGTGATAGCTAGCTTGGATGGTAGTGCTATAGATTCAGTTTTGATCTGCTCTGATAATTTCTACTCAGAATACTTCAATGTTTGTTTACTACATTTCTAGTTTCCATTACATGTGTTTTCTTTTTCATACCATTTTAATTTCATTAACATCTGATGTTAGATGTACATACACTTGTTGGATAACATATAGACATTTGTTTTTTGTATTTAATAGGTTCAGTTGTATGCGAATTTAACGGTGGCATGAGTTGTTGAGTGATATTATTTTCTTCTAGATATTAAAATTATCCTTGTATTTTGAAACCTAACAATTCACCTTGAATGCTTGTATTGTGCTTTTATTTTAAAATTTTATTTCTCTTTTGTATATAAGTTGGTGTCGATGTGACAAAATTTCTTGCAGCCTTTGTCTTTATAGATATCAAATTCCATATCTTTTTTATACTGGCTGCACTACTTCACAAGATCTTGTTCTAAAAAAAGAGAAACGAGAATAGTTAATAATTCAGCTTGTGGTGTATCGTGTTTTGGTAAGTTATTGGGTTCAACTCCTGTTTTTCCACTTTACTTCATCTTCTTTTAGAAGTCGTTAATGTGAGCTATGATTTCATACAGGTTTCTACAAAATTTTGTATGGAATAAAGAAGTGCCTATTTAGTAAGTTGATTCCTATAAAGGTTTCTACAGCTGTTAAAAAATGTGATTTTATGAATCCACTCTTCTATCTAAGTCTTGACTCTCTATTTTCAATCAGTGATAGCATATATTTTTAAGACATTCCTTTAAATAATTTCGAACATCTATTCCTAAGCTAAATTTAATACATTTGTAAACTCTGATTCTTTGGCATGTCGACGGAGGCAGCTGGTCCCTCTGCGGGAGCGGGAGCTGGCACGGGGGAGAAGGAGACTGGGGGCTCGGCGATGATGGCATAGTCGGAGGCGGCGGAGGAGAGAGCGACGGAGAGAGAGAGAACGGCAATGTTGCGGTGGGGAAGTTGGGGAAAGCCATGATTTCTTCTCCCTTAATTACCAAATGGAATTAACAAGAATTAATTGGAAAGTAAAAAGGAAGGGGAGAGTCAGCAAGTTTTTCAGGTTTTGTTGGGGGTATTTATATTGGGTTTGCATGTTTGGTTGGTTGGCCATGCATTAATGTTGTACTTTCTATGAATAGTTTTCCAAGAATCTAATGGTGTATGAATTTTGGGATTTAGGAATAATTAGCAATGGTTGTATATGATTTAAGAGAACTGCATTCATTTGCTTAAGGTTAGTTGTCTCTGTCTACTTATTTGTTCTTTCTAGAAAGAAAGAAAAATAAGATTATATGATTTGATTGTATATCATCTGATCAGATTCCATATGCATATAACCTTATTATTAAATTGAAAAAAAATTAATTTTTTTTTATTTTTCCTTTTGCATTTTACCGACGGATTTTTCCATCGGTAAAATTACTGACGGAAAAATCCATCGGTAAGTTATTATTTATTTTAATTTTGAATTTTGAATTTACCGACAGATTATTTCCGTCGATAAACTTACCCACGGATTTTTTCGTCGGTAAAAACGTCAGTATATTATACCTTCCGACGAATTGACATTGAATGATTATCGACGAAAATCTTTCTTTACTGACGAAAAATTTCGTCGGTAATTATCGACGAATTTAAAATTCCGTCGCTAAAAAATTACCGACGCAGGTTTTCGCGACAAACTCATTTCCGTCGGTAATCCGTCGGTAAATTATTTACCGACGAATTTTTTATATGTTACCGACGGATTTTTTCCGTCGGTAATCTTGCAGTTTCTTGTAGTGTTTATTTATTTATTACAATTTTAATAATATATTTTACCATATTACTTTGTGGTAAATTTTACCTTTCAATTCATGAAAACTTGTTGTTTATTATAGAATTTAAATTTAGCGTTAATATTCCTAAACCCTAAACCCTATTATAGTTTATGACATACTTTATTCCTAAAGTTTAGTATTAAGTCTAAAGATAATATTTTAATTTGATCAATGTAGTTTATATATGATCTATTTTACCTCTAGAATTTAGGATTTAAATTTAATTTTAATGTATAGTTATAATTACACTTTTATTATTTAGTGCATAATTTACCCCCTAAGATTTAGTATAATTGAAAATTCTCTATTGTAGTTAAGGCCGTATTTTACTTTAGAATTTAGGGTATCTTAATTTTAATTTTAATTTTAATTTGAATAATAATAATAATGATGAAGAACAGGGGGTATAGTAGTGTCTCTCATAACTTAATTAACTCATTGAATTATTAAAAATAATCTTATTTTCTCTTTATGTTAATATTATTGAATTATATTCTATATTACAAACTGTATAAATCTTTATGTATTATTTCATGGATGAGTTTGAAAGAGTTGATTTGTATATACCGAACACATGCATTTAGTACTAGTCTACTAGATACACTAAGAGGTCATTTGCTTGTGGGTATGAGATATAAATATATTGTGTATAATGAGATTTATTTGACTTGTGATTAATTGTATTGTTGTTTGATATTATGGAAAAAATGGGATTGTTGATAACTATGTATCAATTATTTTATGTTTGTTATTGTCTTATTGAGTATTAACAAATGAGATAATAAGTAAAATAACATATTTACCCTTATTGTTGTTGTTGTTGTTGTTGTTATTATTATTATTATTATTATTATTATAAATTATTATTTTTATTATTAATTTTAATTATCAATATATATTATTAATTGTTATTATTAATATTATTTATTATAATTATTAATTATTATTACTATTTTTATTAATAATAATAATAATATTTTATTATTATTATTATTTATAATTATTATTATTACTATTATTATTATTTATTAATAATAATATTATTAATTAATATTTTAATATTATTATTTATTATTATTATTATTGTTATTATTATTGAATAAGGGTATAATGGTAAAATTACATTTAATACCTAGATGTTAAATGGTGGTATTGTGCATCAGTACCAAAAGAATGGTATTATTAATATGGGGTAAAATTAATACCTTTGACCAAGTATTATTAATACATCGAGATAAATGTGGTATTACGAGGTATTGTGTATCAATCCCCCTTAATACATGGAAGCAAACGAGCACTAACCAGACTATATATTTTTGAATTTTAGTTCTTCGTCACATTATTGAATATATTAATTAAATTCATAAATACATATAAAATTTAATTAGGAGTTGACACCCTGAAAAACCCCAATTGCATCCTCCAATCATAAAAGACATTTCACTAGTGAAAAACTCACTGCATAATTTAATCTATCTATCTATCACGTAGTGATATATATACACACACATTATATTTATATACGTGTTTGTTTGTATGCGTGCATAAGTGGGCTAATAATTATATTATATATTAATAAAAACATAAATCACGTGAAATTATTGAATATGGTGTAACACTGATTTATGTAACAAAAAAGTTGGTCGTCATCTTATCAATGATTTTAGAAAAAAGAATTATTGAAAGGGAAAGATACATATGTCGTTTCATTAAAGTTGTCCACATTCTAAATGATCTAAGATATATATTACACATTATTTGTATAATGTCTTTTTCCAGATCTAACGTAGACTTTTAATAATTATGAGGCAAATTTTTACGAGAATGTAGCAATATTAATGGAACTTATTATCACGTGATGTGACATGAATAAAAAATAATGCTTACAGACGGTTGATTGTTAAACCATTATTGTATGTTGTTGTTTAAAATGATTTTATTAATCAACTTTATTAATTTTTAAAATTAATATATAATAATAATAATAATAAATAAGTGACGTAGTAAGGTATATATTACATATTGGGACGACAATTTAAAAATAAAACGTAGTGAGAATTTATTTGCGTTTAAGTTTTTAGCATCTTTTGGATCTGAAAAATGCAATTAGATTGATCCAGTGTTCGGTTTGTGTTGAATAAAAAACTAATAAGTATATGAGAAGAGTTAAAGACATTAATTATGATCAAAGTTTTTTTTTAGATCATTCATTCTTTAAGATATACTATAATTCAAAAAATATGAAGTTATTAATATATGAGTGATTATTTTTATATATATCTTTCCATTTCAGGTTCCACCAGCACTGGAGCCCAATACATAAGCGGCCCAACCCAAAGGAAATGAGCTAAAAATATATTAAAATTTGGGCCTAGTTGTGTATTCTTTTTTGGGCTAGGCTGGACAACCATTATGATTTATTTAACGATTTAAGTTTAGGGTTGGGTTAATTTCTTTCAACAAGCTGTCACATAGTCCCATGTTAATCAAATTTGCTATTTAAAAAAAAAATAACTTCTAATCAATCTAGTATAGTCCATGTTACTCAAATTTTAGTTTGATAATTTATTAGATTTTTCAAATTATTTTCAAGCTCAAAACTAACACTCATATAAAAAATAAAATTTGAACCACAAATAAAATGTATGGAGACTTAGTTATTATGATTATATTTTTATTTGAGATATATATAATATGTACAAATCAAAATAGAAAATATAAATGCTTTCATGGATTATAGTAGATGGGAAGTTTTATGGTGTTTTGCTGACCTATCTATTATTTTGGGGGTGGAGGTAGCGAAGGCTTTGACTGTGAAGAGAGTTTTGACATTGCTGTGGATATGATGAGATCATATTGGAGTCGAATTATCAAATTGTTGTTAACTCACCCTTTAAGAAAATTCCAAAATTTACTTATCTTGTCAGGATCCTATGAAATATTTATAGAAAATCTTCACGAATAATTGACGTTTCCTACCGTTGGACAATACGAAAAGATAATGGTGTTTCTCATGCTCTAACTTTATATGCTTTCTTTTGTATTTCTCCTTTCTAATATATTAATATTTTTGATGTAGATGTATACTTTGTTGATGTCAACATTCAAGCTTACTAATATAATGTTTTTTTTTTTAGAAAAAATAAAAGGATGAAAAAATAAAAGGATGAGTTATAGTTATAATATTTTTAACGTAGATGTATATATGTATAATGTCTGTTTTAGCCCTTGGAGCAAAGCCAAAAAGGGTGGTGAGAAGAGGGTGAAAATATCGTCACACGTGGGTGCAGAAAATATGCTAATTGACCAATCAAACCCTTCTTTGACCACGTGTCCTCTATCTAACATCCAATTTCTAGGCCCACCATTTGCCCTTCTTTTTTACTCCATTTCTTATTCACTTTTACCCCTCTACATACACATATATACACACACTATAAAATTAAATGACATTAATTTGATGGTGGTGGTTTGGTATGAATGATGTATGTACATGGAGGAGATTAATTTATAGAATAGTTATATGTTAAATTAATGAAATAAATCATAACCACATCACACACCATAAGATAAAAGCTAAACATGATTATATTTCATAGAATCCCTCCATCCATCTTGAAGTTATAAATTTTAATCATTTTGAATGTGAATAAATAAATATATGAAGTATGTATATAACTTCATTTCGAAAAAATTATCACATTTATTTTGGGCATGGAGATTAAGGAATATAATAATTTAATATATAATCAATAATTGTATTAGCAGTGTATGTGCCCATTAGAATATATTAATCGTTTTGTGTGGATTTCATATACTTAGAGTAAAATTATATTTTCATCCTTTTAGTTTATAATTTATTTTATCTTTATATTTAATTGTATATTTTAGTTTTACTATTAATTCATATACTTTTTTCGTCCCGCGTTAATATTTACGTTTTTATTTTGATTTGTCCATATATTTTCTTTTTTATCAAGTTGGGCCCACACACAATACTAATACAATTATTCACTTTATATTAAATATTATTTCTCTTACTTCACTACACATTAAAATATTATATCTCTTAATTTACGTACAAAAAGTAAATATTAACATTAACGCGAAGTATCATATAATGATAATTCACCCATGTACTTAATCTGAAGCTCTTTAATATATGCACCATTGACGTAGGCCGAAAAGATGGTTGACTGCGTTGGAGTGAAGTAATAAATGGCAGGCCCACTGTAGTACGAGTCAATTTGTGGGTCTATAAATATGTACCCATATATTAGCCCATCATGAGAGGGGCTTAATTGCCAATTCCTTGGGCTTCCTCCTCTCAACCGGAGACTATTCACAATCTTAATCATTCCAATTCAAGATATTCATTTTATCGTTTTGAACGGTCAATTTAAAAGTATCTAAATTCTTTTTTGTGTGAAAGGGTTTATTATATGAAATATCATTTCTTTCTAATATAATTATTCACTACACATATAATAATAATATTTCTTAATCCATGTGTATGAACAAATGGACACATTTATTCATGGTGGGAGTATTAGGTAAGGATTTGTGTGATATTGTCATACGGAATGACTTGCGTATGATGGAATAGAGGTGATATCTTTTATAATAAAAAGTGATATTAGTATTGTGAACTATTTCATGAATAATTTATAATATAAATAAAAAGTGATAATGTTTTTAAAAAAAAGTAATAACATCTTTATTAACGAAAACGTAAAATGATTTCACCGCAAAACGGTATCCATAAGATTGCCCCTATTTATTAATGAGAATCGCTCTTTGTGAATCAAATACATCATGCATCATATTGTTGCAAAATTACTCTTTAATACATAAAAATTTACTTTTTAGAAAAATAATTTTTATTTTTTTTAATATACTACTCAAAATTTGTCCAACAAGAATATAAAAATCACAATATATAAGAATGTGAAGAATAATATTTTTAATTAAGTTGAGTAATAGTTCATCTTTTAAAGAGTAATTTTTCATTAAAAAGAGTAATCAATAAATTAATGTGCAAGAATTTGTGGAGTAATATTTTTCATTAAAAAAATAATAGTTTATCTCTTTAAAGAGCAATTTTTCATATTTCAAAAAGTAATGAATAAATTATGATGCATGTAGAACCCGATTTAAGCTTTGAGTGTTTCAACATCACCATTTCATTAATAATTTTAGATTCAAATTCTGAAAAGGAAAGAAAATAACAATGGATATCAAATACTCATCTCCTTCCAATTTATTCTTTATCGTTAATTTAAATAAGAGTGAGCATAAATTTTTCAAAACCGCTCAAACCGCACCGCTACTATTGATCTATTTACATAAACCGAAGTTTATTTATATTTGAGAACCGCAACGCCATAACGGTGCAATTTTAATTTCTTTTTCTAAAATTACACCGCACCGCACCGCCTATACATATATTATGTACATTTAATATTATATGTATGCGATTTAAACTTATTTAAATGTTGAAATCTCAACTTGTTATAACTTGTAAACCTTTGCTCATTATCAAAACTTATGATTGTAAAATTTCTAACAAATGATGATAACTTTAAAAAAATGTTCATGATAATTATTTATTTAAACTCTATAGAAACATT
This sequence comes from Pogostemon cablin, assembly GCA_023678885.1. Lineage (NCBI taxonomy): Eukaryota > Viridiplantae > Streptophyta > Magnoliopsida > Lamiales > Lamiaceae > Pogostemon > Pogostemon cablin. The sequence continues at coordinate 24,112,670 of CM043001.1, read as the reverse complement.
TTAATTTATGATTATAATGAGATATTATAAATTTAAAATAAAAATAGTTCTTACTACTAAGAAATTGACATTTTAGAATAGTTTAGAATTATACATTTTGTAATTGTTATCATGGGTTACTAAAATGCATCTATTGAAACATACATATTTATTTATATTTAAATTTCATACATTATTTATATAGTTATATTCTATCTTATTATTAAAATCGTTAAACCGTCAAAACCAACCATCAAATCGTTAAAAACCAATCGATGAATTATAATTGAAAATCTTCGATTTTAAACTAAACGTAGAACTGAACCGCCTATAGCAAGTCAATTTAAATTTTGTCAAAAAATCGCCAAAACCGCACCGTGATCACCCCTAACTTTAGATTAAGGTGTTAAAAAAATTGTTTTTCTGACCAACTTTATTAATTTTTAAAAGATAATATAATATTTTTAAGTAATAAATAAATTATAAAGTATGTCATTTATTTTAGGTCGGAATGGTAAATTTTTTTAATAATAAAGTTTAATATGGAATGAATGAGAACAAGAAGTTGTAAAATTTAAGTTGAGACAAAAGAAATATAATAGTAAGAGTGAGGCTCCTGTGCACCCAGGCGCACAGAGCATATTTCTTGTGCCTTTACAATTTTCGTGCCCCTTTATAATTTAAACCCCTAGCAATACATAAATTTAAATAAAATATAGAGGGGATGACTATGTTCACATGGGGACACGGAGTGTCCCTCCGTGTCCCCGATGGCGCATGAACTTTTGTCTAATAGTAATAAAGATAAAATTAATTGCGAAGGGAGTATTTATTGAATTAGCATAATGATCGTTCTCCTTATTTCATTAAAAAAATAAAATGATTGATGAAAATCAATATCATTTGAGTTATATCATGGGCCTCCTCTCTCACTGAATATAAGTATTTAGGGGGTGGGGGAGTAGCAATTTTGTATGCTACACACACACACACACACACATATATATATATATATATATATATATATATATATATATATATATATATATATATATATATATATATTCTTCATCAATTTTATCCAAAGAGTTCACTTTTTCTCTTTTTGATAGGTAAATGTTAATTGTTAGTATAGTTAGTAGTTATACCAAGTACCCTTACAATTCCTTTCTCCAAGTTCTCCTTATAACTCCCCTCCTAATTCGTTCCCAATGAGAATCGAACCTGGGTCTCTCACTTAAGTGAGGAACCCAGTGGCCAGTTGGGCTAGCCCAACTGGTTAGTTCACTTTTCTCGTTTACACAAACATGGATCAATACACACTCACTAATACAATTAAAATATGGATCCCACACTCTCACTAATACAAATACACATTAGGTCACTACACATTAAATAATAATACTCCTTATTTCACGTGCAAAAAAGCAAATGCAACCATTTGGGTGGGATGGGGGGAGTATATATAAAATATAGAGAGAACAAGAGTATGTATTAGGTGGAATTGGATATAGTTACTATATTTTTAAAGAGTTAATTGCATGAAAAATTACGAACTTTACTTTATTGCAAATTAATTTTAATTTTCAAGAAATTATAAAAAAAAAACTCCACCTTTAAGCATTGTTGCAAAATGCACCCTATGTGTGATATATTTCTCAAATGTGGTATTAAAAGTGTTAGAATTAAGTATGTTTTGCAATAATGCTTAAAATAGTTTTTTTTTTATAATTTTTCAAATGTGGAGATTTATTTACAATAAGAGTAAAAGTCATTTTTAAAAGTGTTACTTTTTATTATGTCAAGTGTTATTCTTCTCTTATATATTAATTTGTTATATAGAACTATTACTTTTTTGTTACGGTGAATAACAATTTATCAATACAATTTTTATATTTATTCATTCCTACATTATTTTCACATAAATAAATGATAAAACACTCAAACATAAATAATTTACTTATATACATTTTATTTTTAAAAATAACATCCTTTCTTGAAATAATTTTCTTTACATTTACATATCATATACTCCCTCCATCCCGTCCTTATGGTTATGTTTGCTTTTTACACAGGGATTAATGAATATAGTATTTTAATGTGTATTGAGGTGAGAGAAATAATAATTTAATGTAAAGTGGATATGTGTATTAGTGTGATGTGTGGATTCATGGAGAGAGAAATAATTAATTTGTATGAGCCTCATATGCTAAAAATGGAAATGTAATCATTAAAATATGACGCCCAAAAAGAAAATATGTAATCTTTAGAATGAGACGGAGGAGTAGTCTTTTATATAACACTTACATTACCCCCATAAATATAATAAAGTTTATAGTTGAATAGTTGTAAAATTTTGTATAAGCTCTTCCAAAACGGAATTATTATAGTATTTAACTTAATATAAGAGAGACAAATTCATATTATTTCTACGGGTAAAAAGAAATGAAATAAAAAAGGAAAGAATAAAGAAAGACAAATTTCACGGGATAAGGAGATATTATTTGTCGTTGGTGGGGAACAAAGCCACATTCCCATGTTCAATATTTTCCATATCTCTAATTTTTTGTGAAAACTTACTCCATCACTAAATTGTGACTATGGACTTAATTTATTATAATTAAATATTCGTATATTACTTTTATAATTGGAAAGTTTTTTTTTTAATTTATAATTCACATACTATCCTAACGATCATATTTCTGCTACATTTTATCATTACACGCGGTAGTGAACGCCACACCGATCTTCTGCGTCATTTTCGTGCATCATCTTTTATGTCGATATATAGGAGGGGAAATAAATCCAATCAAATTTTTATTAAGGAACCTTAATTAATTCACTTTTCACTAATCTGTGAACCATGTAGATATGTGATGTGATCATCCATCATCCATTCTCTATTGCATATGTTAGGGTCAAGTTAAATTATTATGAAAGTAATCATTCCTGCTTGTAAATTTCTTGGAGAGATGTCAATTCAAGGCATTTTACGATTGTAATTCTTGACAATTAAGTTTTAATAGTGTTGAAAATCCAGTTAGTGAGGAGGGAGTGAAAGAATTCTAAAGTTCAATCTAAATAGAATGTATTTCTACAAATTAAGTTGAATATAGTAATTAGTAAAATTTAGAAAATAAAAAATAAAATTTCACGTATGTAACCAGTAGGGTTACCCATTCTTATTGATAAATGGGCCAATTTTTTGAAAATTATGAAAGTTAATGGACAAATTTCAAAATTTAAAACAGTTTGGACTAATTTTGAAAAGACGCAAATTCAAGGGACTAAAAAATTTATTTTTCTCGTTACGTCAAAAGTGTCACTTGGAATTATCGGTTGAATGACTTGCTTCAACTTAAAATGGACTAAATTGTAGAACTTTGAAAGTTAATGGACCAATTTAAAAAAACTAAAAAACGTATGAACTTAACAAAAATAATTTCCCTATTTATTATAAAAAAAATATCAATGTGATGTTTATTTGATTTTGTGTGAGATTTGAAAACCAATTAAATGGTGATATATATGTTTGTTCTAAGTTTTTTATAGGAAATGTTTTAACTTATATCAAATCAATGTTTAAAAAGATATTAATATATATAAAAGAAAATAGATAAGAGATAAAGAGAGAATAAATTTTAATTGAAGAGACATGATATATAAAATATAAGTGTTTTGAGGATTATAGATTTGTAGGTGCATATTTGAACACATCCAAATTTCTGCATCATTTTCGTGGATCATTTTTTGTGTCACACGTTATATGATTTACACTTCTATAAGTGTGTTGAGGATTATAGATTTGTAGGTGCATATTTAAACACATCCAAATTTCTGCGTCATTTTCGTATATCATCTTTTGTGTCACACGTTATATGATTGACACGCAAGAGAAAAAAAAAACTATTGTGCCATTTTATATGCTAAACCTAATTTTTAAAATTGGAAACTAACATCACCTACTAAAATTCATAAAATAAAAAAAAAAATCCAAATTTAGAATAAATGCGAACTGATTTATTAAGTGGATCATCCATTTTATTTCTTCGTTTCTATCACCTTTCTAGATTTTTGTCATCATCTTTCTAGATTTTTGTCATTTATCATAATCAATGTCAAATTATCATTATGTGTAATGGTCATAATTATTTTAATAAAGATTAATAAAAAGAAAATACAAAATGAAATATCATGATAATTGGAGATTTGAATCACTATTAAAACCAAATAGAGTAGTAGTAAACTTCCCCATTATTTTCTTCCATTGTTTTTTAACTAGAGTCGATGGAGCAGTCTACCCCCACCTAGCAGTACTACCGTTGTTGTACATTGATATGACTACAGATTCAAATTTCAAATTATTCAAATATTACTATCATCTTTATACGAAAAATAATTCGTTTTTTTAATTTTATTTTTAAAAACAGAAAAAAAATCAATACTCCCTCCGTCCCGGGTATTTTTACCCGTTTGTACGGGCACGGAGATTAAGACGTTTTATTTTTTTAATATATAATGTAAGAGAAAGTAGGGATAAATTAGTAATTTGAAAAGAAAAAGTGAATAAAGTTGTTGGGAATGATGAATAAAGTGTAAAAAAGTAATTAAAGTTGTTGGGATTGTAAAAAGTATGTAATAAAATATTATGTATTTTTTCCAAAAATGGAATGGGTAAAAATACGTGGGACACCCCAAAATGGAAAATGAGTAAAAATACGTGGGACGGAGGGAGTATAATTTTAAGGACGAATTAAATCTCACGTAATATATATATTTTTTCCTTTTTCTATATTAAAACTCGATGATGATGATTGTACTTTTTTCAGATTCAATTAAACATTGAAAATTGTACTCCCTCCGTCCCGTCCTAATAGTTACGCGTTACCATTTTGGGCGTCCCACCCCAATGGTTACGTTTTCTTTTTTAGCATATGGGACCCACACAAATTAACTTTTTCTCTCTCCATAACCCCACACATCACACTAATACACCTACCCACTTTACATTAAAATATTATTTCTCTTACCTCAATACACATTAAAATACTATACTCATTAATCCACGTGCAAAAAGCAAACGTAACTATAAGGACGGGACGGAGGGAGTAAGTGATATAAACTACTCCCGTCCCATAGAGGTCGGTATAATTTTTTTTAGGCACGGAGATTAAGGAGTATAATAATTTAATGTAAAGTGAAATAAAGTGAAGTGAGAGAAATGATATTTAATGTGTAGTGGGTAGTTGTATTAGATGTGATATGTGGGGTCCATGAGAATAGATTAATTATTTTTGTGTGGGTCCCATGTATTAAAAAGAAAATATGTCAATTTTAGTGGGACAAACCAAAAAGGAAAGTGTGTCAACTTCTATGGGACGGAGAGAGTATAAACAAGGCTCTTATAATAATGTATTAATAAGACTACTACATAATTGGTGTGTTTCGCCGGCACCCAAAAATATTATTTGTAATATTTTCAAATAAACCCACTAAAAATATAGTATGGTAAGTAAGGGTCAAACCCACAGGGAACAATTGAATTTTAGTTGAATCAAGTGTGTTTTCAAAAAGTAACTGGAGGGTGATGGATTGAATCTAACAACTAATAAACATAAAAACATAAATAATTAAAATTGCAGAAAATATAAAAATAAGATAAACAAATAAAATTGAACCCTAGTCCAAGGATTTTATCCCCTCCCATATCCTAATTCACATGTATGAAAATTTAAAATACCAACAAGTTCATAAACTCAAGCCCCCTAAGCTAACGGTTCGACCAATTAACTCGAAATATCCTTAAGTTTAATAACCTAGGGTATGACCTCTATATTAAACTATTCCTGAGTGACCCTATGGATTCGAACTCGACAATGCATTAAGATTAAGATATTATGACTATTAGATTATGAAAACCGACTAAGAATCATACAACCTAGATTCGTGATTTCAAGAGGTACTCCCTCATTTTGTTACTCGATTCACAGTATTATAACAATTACGAATTATAATATGTAAAATAGCTATTGAACAATCAATCACCTATTGAGATGGGTAATCCAAATAAGCAGTTAAAAAATCAAGATTCACATCAAAGTCAATCACAAAATAAATTCATAAAATATTGATAATTTTTTTCCTAATCAAACATATAAATTATTCTACGAAGGTTCACAATCTTTGGACTAGAAACTAAATTACATAATAAAAATTAAATTAAAAATAATAAAACCATAAAACCGTGTACTTCATTGTGATGTGCCTTCTTCCCCAGACCAATCTACCTTCTGCTTTCTGCCTCCTCCTTTTAACGTGATGCGTGTCCAAGATTAATATAAGGATCCTGAATTAATTTATCTTTGACTTCAATTCTGAAATGTGTCCAAGTTCATTGGATCTTTTACTTTTTGGTAAGGTTTTCTTTTACTCTCCAAATCAAATCTCTCCTTAATTTACTTGATCAATTCCTTATTTCCAGCAGTAATGATAATTGTAGCAGTCATAAAATAAATTATTATGACAGTACAATTTATCTCAATTTTGGCCTGTTTCAATAAGAAATAAAATAATTAAAGCTCAAGTGTATAAAATAGAAATAAGTCGTAAATACACTAAGTAATTCACAACTCACGCGTAAAAAAGTGAATTTCATCCAAAATAATCGTATAAAATTACGACTTATTAATAATTAAATTAATTAACCATTAGATAAAAATCAAAAGCCTTTTTATCAATTCATCAATAAACATGCATGCGACATGATTGCAGAATCAGACTTGAAAGAGTTAAATTCATTTTTTGCTCTATAACTAAGCAAGATTTGATTTTTGTCCTAAAAAAAATAAGTGGTTCAATTTTGACCTATAAGTAACGAATCATTTCAATTTTTGCCCAATTTTCACCGGAAAATGCAAATTTCGCTGGAATCCGCCACGCCATGCTTCAATTTGGGGGTTTTTGGCTGGTCAATCCGACGTGGAAAATTTGACTTTTTTTAGCCTAGAATTAAATCATTTTTTGCCATGTAACTAAGAAAAACTTCTATTTTTTCCCTAAAAAAAATAAGTGGTTCAATTTTTGTCCTATAACTAACGAATTATTTCAATTTTTGCCCAATTTTAGATGTTTTTTAATTTCTCTTATGTGCATTGTGTTTCAAAGCAACGAGTACAGGTATATTAAAGGGGGAAATATATTTTTTTTAAAACTCAAGTGTATTAAAAATATCTTTTTTGTCCACAAATTTTAAGTAAATAACGGAAATACTCTTAATAAAATTGAAACTAAATAATGTTCTGACCACCATGTCAAGCTTTAAATTTGTAAAAATGAACATTAAAAGTAAATAAAAAATTGTTAAAAAATGGTAAAAATTATAATTTATAAACGTCAAGTGTATTTATATATTTATGGGCAAGTAAGAACACCGAATACATTAGTTTTTTAAAAAACAAATACCCGTTGTTAAAAAAACATACCTAAAGAATTTTTTTTCGAAAATTAGAGAAATTCGTTGTTTACATTCATGGGTTCAAAATTAAATTAATAATAATAATAATTTTTTTTTTTACCCTTATCTTTTTTAGGGCGAAAATTGGGCAAAAATTTAAATGATTCGTCAGTTATAAGGCAAAATTGAACTACTTATCTTTTTAGGGCAAAAATCAAAATTTTGCTTAATTACAGGGCAAAAAGTGATTTAACTCTAGGCTAAAAAAAGTCAAAATTGCCACGTCGGATTGACCAGCCAGAAACCCCCCAAATTGAAGCATGACGTGGCGGATTCCGGCGACATTTGCATTTTCCTGCGAAAATTGGGCAAAAATTGAAATGATTCGTTAGTTATAGGGCAAAATTGAACCACTTATCTTTTTTAGGGTAAAAATCGAAAGTTTTACTTAGTTATAGAGCAAAAAATAAATTAACTCGACTTGAAAATGAAAACAATATGAGCTTGTCTTAGGTTGTACTTGTATTCTTTTTAATTTATAATTAAAAAGATAATTATGCTCTAATTATTTATATTAAATTTTAATTTTCATAAATTATAAGAGCTAGTAAACTAAGAGTAAAAATATGTACATTTTATACTCCAAAAATTAAATTAAATACTACTAAGTAAAAAAGTATAGGAATGTGTTAAATAAAACATACTATATAGGTTGAATATGATGCACATGTATAATTAACTCTTTGAACATTGTATAATGTACACGAAACAACAAAATATATATATATATATATATATATATATATATATATATATATATATATATATATATATATATATATATTGTAGTCCAAAACTCTTTTATAAAGTTGAATGTAATTAAAATCCTACAATCACAAAAACCTAGTTTACCAATGTGTAATAGTAATACACATTTCAAAAAATTTACCTCTTACAGTAAATTAGCAAAAATAGACATCTTAATGACCTCTCCCTTTCTATATACACTGATTTTCCGAACTAACACTACTAAAGTCAGATTTCTCTACTTCCATACATACATCCTTCAACAAAAGCGTGGTAAAAACACGAGTGACGAGTCGAGTTGAATACGAGATGAAACACCATGATTAATCATGCCAGCAGAGAAGCATGACGACGCATCTTCGCATGATGTAGAGTCTGCCTCTCTGCTCCTTGAGGAACCTTCCAAGCTTCCTGGTGGAGAGTTTCTTCTTAGAAGGTTGTGTTGATGTGGATTCCATTGGGGTGGCTAAGGGGCTGTTTGGAGAGTTGAAGAATTGGGTGGAGTTGGGAAAGGGGGGGATTTATAATGGAGAAAAGGGAGTTGCATGCCACGTCATCATCTTGGAGTGAGATTGAATCCGGGCATCAACTTCCAAGGTTGAAATTGTCGGCCCATTTGGATAATGGCTTCATCATGTGCTATCCATCATTATAAATTTTTTATTTTTTATTTTTTTATTTTTTGGACGGTAAAAATAATTTATTAAATCAAGAAAAATAAAATACAGAGGCAACGGAGAGGTACCAAGTTACGATATAAATATACCTCAAGGATAGAAATTCTTGAATGTCTCTAAAGGCGTTACAGATCAAGAACTACAACAACGAACAAAAACAATAGGAAATTTAGTATGAAACAAACTCCAAAACCTATTTTTTATTTATTTTTTAACTTAGGACATCACCCTAACCTTTTTTTTTCATGTTTTTGTCATACATTTATTTTTTTGCGGTTAATTTTTTATCAGCCCTAAAATATTAAGAATTTTTTTTAGTTTCATATATATTTAGTGACAAATGAGCATTTATTTATGTTTAAATGCTAAAATGTACCTAATCGATTTAAAAACTTTAGAATCTAGTCATCAATGTATACTATCGATCATTTATTTTAATCGAGTAAAAAATCGAGTTAAGATTATTTTTGTAAATTAAATTGAATATTTAAACAAATACTCATAAAAAATACTTCTTGATTAATAAGTATAATAATTCAATTTATAATGAATTGAATAATATAATATTTTAATATGTATTGAATAATCATATTAGTATTAAGTGTGGACCCCACATATATAGATCGAGAATAATCCATCCGTCTCATTTAATATGCAATAGATTGAGCCAATAGCAAACGCCTGTCTCTTTAACAACACATTTGTAATAATTTTATTTATTTATTTATTTTGATTAAATGAGAGCTTCATTACAAGACATTTTCCCGTCAAGGATGTTTGGATGGAGTTAATGTAAGATCCTTTTCAACACTTGTCTTTAGTCAAAGATTACTGCCAATATATGCATGCATGCACTGTATATAATACAAATTCAATTGTCACACCACTCATCTGAATGCTTCACTATTTATCAATTTATTTATTTTTTATTCATAGAATAATGGAATCTATATTTTCATTACCCACCCATCTAAATAAAATATATAACGAGTTTAATTTACTCTACTAATTTGGGTACAAATGTGTGTGAATAGTGAACTCCTAGACTAGTTAATTATATTTTCATGCACATTTTGAATTTTGAGTTGTTATACATGTTTTTTATATTCTATTAATAGTAAAAATATACTACTCCCTCCGTCCCATACTCGTTGTCTTACTTTCCATTTTCATCCGTCCCAAATTAATTGTCTTATACCAAAAAAGGAAATATCACATCAATCCTCATCCCTAAAAGTTCATCTTAATTACAACTTTACCACACCTACCTAACACACATAACATACTTTATAATTTATTTATTACCTAAAAATACCACAATACCCCTAAAAAGTCAACTTTTCTTAAACTCCGTGTCTACAGTGTCGCAGACATCGAGTCTGGGACGGAGGGAGTACTAAACAAAGCAAACTACTAATTTTTTATATTTTATTCATTAATCCTACCAATAACTTTATTTACTTTTTTTATTTTAAAAATTTTCAATTTACTCCTACATTTTCTTGTATTATAAATCTAAAAAGCAATTTTTATAATCCACATACATGTACAAAAATATTAAGACTGAGGAAGTATTAATTAGGATTATGTTAAAATGATGCTCTTTATAAAAAAAATTACGAATTTAATTACTGAAACAAAAAATCACAGTTCAGAAACACTTTAATTAACTTGAGATAGTCTCATATTCCGCTGTGAAAAAAAAAAACCATGAAAATTCAAAGAGTGGGCCAGTTCTGTTCGTGGAGATGTGATTATTCAGAATTAATTTAACATTAAAAACATTAAAATAAGACAAGAGTGTACTTTCAATGGAGGACATACTGTCACGTGACAACCTCGTGAGGGACATCGACCCGGCCCACATTGCATCCGGAAACTACCCGGATCTTTCTCACTGCCACTGTTGTTAATTGCAAAATTAATTAATAATTAATTGAATTAGATTTGATTAGATTGATTAAGAATGAATAAAAAGATAATTATCTTTGGTTTGATTTGTTCGAAAGATTTCCGATGGCAGACAGCTCCGTAATTCGCAATTCAATGAACTCATCAACTTTAGTTCCCATTTCATTGGGATCTTTTTCGGATTTTGGTGTGTCTAAGAATCAACCTTCTTGATTTTCTGTCCATATTACTTTTTTTTAATCCTTTTTTAATTAAATATCATATCTTATAGGTATGAATGAATGAAATAAAATAACAGTTCATGAGATGAGATCTCAAAATTTTATTTGCAGAAAAAGAATTGTGGGGTCATAATGTAATTTTGCGATCATCTTAACCACTGCAGTTAAAATCCAATATTGTTTAATAGTAAATTTTAAGAATAAATTCAGTGGAATATGTTGCTAAAAAAAAAAGAGTGTATATTGGGTGCATCCGGTGCATCCATATGTGTATGACTTTTTATTTTATTTTGTATGCATATTATTCTATTTTGTATAAATATTTTATAATAATTGTATATTTTTTTCACACTAAGTTTTTCATTAAAAAAACTAACATCCATATGTGCATAACTTTTTATTCAATAATATATACATGTTTTTTTTAATAATTGTATAGTTTTTACACTTAATTTTTCATTAAAAAAACTAACAATTAAATTGTATACTTTTTGGTTATATTTGTATATGGGTGCACACTATAATTAGCCAAAAAAAAATATAGGCAAAAACTTGTGTGTCCCCATAGCACACCGTATACAATTTAATATTAAAGAGTATGGGCGCACGGTATGACCCAATGACACAATAATTTTTTTGACAATTTATTTTGTTGTAAAAAAATATAGTTTTTTTAGTGTGAAATATGAATGTTATTAATGTTTGGAAAATATTTTTTTTTTCCTAAAAAATTTAAGGTTGTAAGTTTTTATTTTAAAGAGTATGCCATTTATTTAATACTAACGATACAACTTTTGGAGATAGTTGAATTTGAACGTACAATGCGAGCTGGGGCATTTATCCCAATTTAATTTAACCTTTTATTTTTACAAATTAAGTGATTTTTTATGATTAATAAGGAATATAATAATTATATTATATAAAAAAATATTATATAAAAAATAATTTAAAAATTTAAAAATTAATTATAATTAAATTTATACGCAAGTGAACATAATTATATTATCGTTGCTATATCGCATGATTGAGTAACGGTGGATAAGAATTGATAACACTTTAATACAAAAAAGTACTTTAGAATAATAAAAAGTAACAATGATACAGTTAATTATTTCATAACATTTTGTAATATAATAAAAAATTATACTCCATTCATCTCGATTAAAGATTTATATTTTGCATTTTGATTGATATTATTGTAAGGTTTACAATTACATTTATTTTTTTTAAGTGATATTCACACAAAACAATAAATATATCTTCATGAGTCCACACACAACACTGATATAATTATTCATTATATATTAAAACATTGTATCTTTTAATCTAGGTACAAAAAATAAACAAGTAATAACATTTCAGTAATAATAATAATTATTTAATAAGTGTAAAATAGTCTCACTCAAGTGTTGCTCTTATATATTATGACAAAGTCTTGCTTGCACCCGAACGCCTTGACATAAGTTGATGCGTCCAAATCAATTTTATACTCTTTGGTATTGAATATTATATTTTTTTCATATAAAAACTATTACCTTTAATTTTTAAAAAAAAAATTAATCAAATATTTCCACCCATCTTTTTAATTAAAAAAATAATACCCTAATAATTAAAAAATATACCCTTAAAACAAAATATTACTCCTATATCTTAAATACCTTTGTGCATATACAGGAGATCAAGTTATATACCACTACAAAAAAAAATTTTTAGTAACCGAATTTATCAACGGAATTCAATCCATTGGTAATTACCAATGAATTAACAAGAAAAATAACATTTTTGTTTTAGTTTATTCTCTATTTTAGCAATGAAATTCAATCCATTGGTAATTAGCAACGAATTACCAAGGGAATCATTATATAAATTACCAAAGGAAGTATTAGCAACGGATTAACAACGGATTTGATTTTTCGTTGCTAATCCGTTGGTAAGCAAATTTAATAATGGAATTAAGGTTTTTACCAACAGAATATTCCGTTGGTAAAAAAATAATTTTTTTTGTAGTGTATACTATTATAATTACTAACATGTAATTTTGTGTATAAAATCATGTAAGACTGCACTTCTAATGATTCGATCCGACTAGATTTTTATTTTTTAGACTTTTTTTTTTCCTTCACAAGGTATAGTATTAAGTTTTTGTGTTTCGTTTCATGTGATTTTTAATTATGATATAGGTTTTGCGTATTACACAAGATATATAAGTTATAATTTTAAGAAGATAAATGACCCATTAGTCAAAAAATTATGGGGTCATTTTTCTCTCCTTTTGAAGATGTCAAAGATTTTTCTTTTCCTAATTATGGGTTATTGCTCTCTCCTTAAAAGGGCTTTAATTTAAGTTAACAAGTAAACAACACTACATTTAATTAAGAATCAGCAGACTGGAGGGTGAATGATAAATAATTTTCTTTATTACACAAAACAATTGTGTTGAAGAATCTTTATTCGTAGAGCATGAACAAAAATAAATAAAATTAAATCTCCTTCGTTAAGATTAAGAAAGCAATGGAAAAAATATGTATATTTGACGCTTGGCATATAATTAATTTGACTAGTTTATAATTAGTGTCCGAACATACACGAGCAAATATTGTTGATTTAGATTTTACATAAAGTGAAGTTAATTACTAAATATTTCTTTACAATTTGATTAAATAAATATAAGTAGTTGACTCATTAGTATATATAGCAACTAGCAAGAATGAGCTGGTAAGAGTTGATAACGGTATAATTTGAATCGAACTAATTTTCATAATTGAGGGTCGTTTGTTAAATAGAAAACAAATTTGAGCTCGTTTAAAATTTTAAAATCTTGTTTGAATTTATTTGTTAAAACTCGATTATGTTTGAGAATATATTTGTAAACATGTTTAATAATGTATTTATTTGTAAACATAATAAACAAACAAATCAAAAATCTAAAATAGTGGGATTCATCTAAAAATACAATATTTTAAATAAGTACTTTAATATTTTTAATATTATACTCATATTAGGAAGAAAATAATAAATTATATACTCCATATAACAAGCTTATTCACGAACATTAAACAAATTCAATTAACGAGTTTTTGACAAACAAGCTCTGCAATATTCAAGCTCTATTTGTTTATAAAAAACAAGCTTAAAAATATGCCTTATTAGCTTTCATTTGATTTATCACATGTACTTAAACGAGCACTTATCGAACTGAATCATGCGTTATTCTACGAACACTAACTTTATATATAATTTAGGAATGATTTGCAATAATAATTAAAATATTTAAATAATTATAAAATGTCCACATTAAAAGAGTATAAACGTATCAAGTAGAAGAATTAATTCCTTGCAATAATGATACAAAGTAATCATTTCTAAAATAATTATAAAATGTCCACATTAAAAGAGTATAAACGTATCAAGTAGAAGAATTAATTCCTTGCAATAATGATACAAAGTAATCATTTCTGCCATTTGAAAGGCAACTATTTTGCCTTTTTTTCTCTCGTAAAGTATTCATTTCATTTTAAGTATATTAAAATTACACGACATGTTATTTTTCTAAATTAAAAGATAATGACAAAAAAGTTAAAATAACGTTTAAAATTTACCAGCAATATATAATATATTATGCTCCTTCATCAACCTAAAGAATAGCAAATAAATACATCCAAAAGAATGGAGCTGAAACCTATTGACTTTGTATCAAATTATTTGACATGAAAAATGTAATGGGCTTTCAAGGCCCAACATGGCCCCATTTTCTTTGAAATCCAGTTTATTGGATCGGAATTTTGTGAAGGATTACAATATTGGGCTTTTGAAATCCAGATTCCAGAGGGTGGTGACTCCATCGGCTTAAGTAAAGGGATCTATAATTAGTGTTAAAAGTGATACAACTCCAAAAGTCCAAATTAAGACAGATACAATTGGATGGGAGATAAATGGAGTTGGTCTTGGCACTGGAGAAGACCGTTACTTGAACGTGAATCTAACTCTTTTATTGCATTCAATAATCTGATTGACAGGATACAAGTGAAACAAAACTCGGAGGATTCATGGAGATGGAAAAATTCTTCGAATGGTAAATTCTCAACCAAGGAGGCATATATATTTCTCATTACAAACAGTCATAATCTCACGAGGGATATGGAGAAAGAGATGGGCTTTCAATTAGTTTGGAAAAATTTTGCCCCATTGAAAGTCATAGCCCATGCTTGGAGACTTTTATGGAATCGTCTACCAACCAAATCAAACCTGCAAAAACGTGGTATTCTTGGGCCAAATGATGATATAAAGTGTGTTTTTGTGGTACTTGTGAAGAGATTGAGAAACACATATATTTTGAATGCTCTATATCTCATCATATTTGGATGAACTGTCTCTCATGACCTGATACCCAGACTGCTCTGCACTCAGGTACATTTACTAACTTGTCAATCTTTAGCAATATTTTCAATGTGAAGAAAAGCAAAAAAGATGCGGTTTGTATTTGGCTTGGAACATTGTGGATGATTTGGAAATGGAGGAATGCAGTGATTTTTAAAAGTGTGGAGTTGTTTGTTCCTAAACTTCTTAGCAAACTAAAATCAAGGTTGTAGAGTTGGTTTGTAGTTCGTAAACAAAATTTTCTTGATTTCTCCTTTAAGGAATGACTTGCCAATTCTAGAGAGTGTTTAGGTATTTGATGTTATAATAGTAATTGTATCATTTAGGTATTTCTTATACCTAATTTTTGAATAAATTCTTTTTACTGACAAAAAAAGAAAAGACAGATACAATTAAACTAATTTGAATTTAAAATGCCATATTTTTTGCTCCCTTTTTATTAAAAAGTCGAGCAACATTTATGTTTGATCATCTCACTATAAGTATTACTTTTTTTTTTAATTATTATTAGTTATCATTTTTTATTAAAATATTATCACGTTTTATTGAAGATGTTATTTTTTATTTATAATTCGAGTAGTTTTTAAATACGGAGTAGTGTAATAGACGATTATCCCTTTTTATTAATTAGTTGTCACTTTAAGTTTAAATGTTATTACTTTTTATTAATCTTTAGAACTCATTTCGTGAAACTATCTCAAACTACTACGAAATTATTTAGGAAAATTAACAATTATAAAGGCCGTAGCCTTAGTTTCGTTTGTTGCATCGTGTTTAATTTTCTAAATTTGCCCTTTTCTTTCTTAACAATTAATAAGGAAAGGTTTAATATTTTTAAAAAGTGATATAACTCAAAATATTTACTACAAAGGTATTTATCTAAATTAATTATTAAATGGATATATCCCTTAATTTTCCGAGGTTATTCATTTCTTAACATTAAGACAAGTCTAAATTTAGATTGGGCCCATTAAGCCCAACAAATAATTAATAGAGGCATGGGCTTAGGCGAATAGCGGAATAATAGTCCAACCTAATTATTATTATTATTATCATTATTTTTTTTATTTATTTATTATTATTTTTTAAAGGTTTAGGGCTTTTGTATTAAAGCACAAAATATGGCAAAATTAGTACTTCCTCTATAAGTCCAAGTTCAGCGAACCAAAATGCAAATAATATTAACTGTTAATTAATATATATATATACTTAAACTTAGTAGAATATTGTAGAGTATAAATTTTTTATAAAAAAAAAAATTTAAAAATTAGAAGCAATCAGAGTTTGGTAAAACATTGACCCTCTCTTGGATGAGTTCTATGACAACGATAAGTAGTGATAAATTTCTAATAAAAAGTGATTGAGCACTTGATTTATAAAATACAATAACCTCAAAGTAAACTATTTAATGAAAAATTAATAATATAAATTAAAAAATAGGATATTTACAAAAATGTCACTTTTAATACTTCCTCCGTCCGGTTCTAAGGTGGGCGTTTATTTTTTGCACGTGGATTAAGAAGTATTATTATTATATATAAAGTGGGTAGTTGTATTAGAGGGAAGTAGTAGACCATATTGTGTACTTTTTTATTAAATAGGGAAAATTGATATCTTTGAAGTGTACGCCAAAAATAATAAAATAGACATTTTAGGTCGGACGGAGGGAGTAGTTTATTTTGAAAAAATGTTAGTCATCATAATTTTTTCAAAAAATGCTACCTTTTTAAAATTTTGGACATAATTATGACTACGTCTGCAAACCTATACGTGACCCTGCACACGACTATATGTATGCGACCCTACACGCGATTACATGTGCGACCAATCCCATGTTTTATTTGTTAACACATGTACGACCACTGCACACAACTATATGTGTGATTATACGTGCAATTATATATTAATTATAGAGTGGAGAGGGGGAAAAAAGTAAAAAGTAATATTTTTCCAAAAAAATTATGTTGGGTGGAATTTTTTTCAAAACATTTATTAAAAGTGGTATTTTTCACCATTTCTGTAAAATAAAACTTGACAACTACTATTATTCAATAAAAAAATATCTCACTATTAAATGATAACAGATTTTATATTAATGTTTTAATAATTTCATCACCAAAACAAACCATCAATATACAGATGATAATTAATATATTATAAATATCACACTGGCAGTTTTCCTATTCATGACCTTAAACCTAACGAAAATAATAGATACATCTCCTAATATAATTATAAGTATAAATAAATATCTAACATGGTTTAATTACTATGGGTTAGTTATTGATTTACGTGTATCCAAACATCTCTGTGAATTAGAAGTAGAAGTGACAAGATTAATTGGCACATTCTCATCCACTAATTATATTCCAATAAATACCTTTTATACCAAATTTCTATCCCCATTTTATTACGTTTCATTGAATTTAATAATAAACAATAGCAAGGAATATATAATGACAGAAGTATTGATGGATATGTTGCCACATAAATACTTAGAAATTATTATTAAGAAAAATTAGGACAATCCAAAATGAAAGTATGGATTGTATGTAATTGTAAAACATGAAATCTTTTGGTTAGCTCGTTTCTATATCTAAAATCTCTAGCTAGAAACGACTATCAACAACCTATAATATTTAATACATGTATAAATATTGTTATAACAAGATTTATTTCAATAATACTTTTATTTATACATCGTGCACTACAAAAAAATATTTTTTAGCAATCGAATTTAGCAACGGAATTCAATCCGTTGGCAAAATTACCAATGGATTAGCAACAAAAATGACATTATTGTTTTAGCAACGGAATGCCAACATATTTATTCCCTATTTTAGCAACGGAATTCCATCCGTTGGTAATTATCAACGGATTAGCATGTGAATCATTATATAAATTACCAAATGAATTATTAGCAATTGATTACCAATGGAATTATTTACCAACGGAATTAATTTGCCATTGCTAAAAATTTACCAACCACCACTTTAGCAACGGAATTTTACCAATAGATTCCGTTACTAATACGTTAGTAAGTCAATTTAACAATGAAATTAAAGCTTTTAGCAACGGAATATTCCGTTGTTAAAAAACAGTTTTTTTTTTGTAGTAGTGATATTTTAAGTATATGTAATGTATAACAATTTTTTTTCAAACACTCATGTGACACATTTTTATCAGAAAAATTTAGTGAGATAAATAGAAAGTGATAATATTTTATAAAAAGTGGTGTTCGAATTGATGAAAATAATAGTGTTGTGTTGTTTATTTTTTATTTTTTTTTATTTTTTATAAACAATTTAATAGTATAAAATAAAATTGATATTCCCTCCATCCCTTTGAAACGTACGCGTTTCCTTTGTACCGTACGCGCTTTCTTTGTAAATTTACAAAGGAAGTGCGTAAGTTCAATGTGATGGAGGGAGTAATATTTTTAATAAAAAGTAATAAATATTTAAAAAAATATATAGTACTCTCATTGTGAAACGATCTCATGCAAGCATTTTTTTTATTCATTCTTGTTGAATTTGAATACGATATATATTGGGTAAAATTGGATTTAAGAGAAAAAAATGACAAATACTTGTTTGAGACATGTAAGACGGATAAAAAATACTCTTAATAATTTCTATAATTAAAAATGATACTTAATTAATAAAAAATAACAATACCATAAATAATTTATAATATAATAATATTTTATAATAAAAGTGATAATAATTATTAAAAAAAGTGTACATAAAACGATATTATGCAACACAACCATAAAAAATTGAGTGCCGACTATGGCTACCTCTCCTCGCGTGACATGCCTTCTCAATTAATCTCACAGCCAAAAGTCTCACGTTTTTCTCATTTTAAAATTTATTTGGACGGAAAAATGTCAACTGTAATTGGGAATAATTATGTTTTATAGACACGTATAAATAATAAATATTTATAGGTTAAATTAAATACAATTCAATTCAAATGATTTACAAATGCTATGGTATTTTTTAATGAAAAATGAAAATTGAAAAAGAGAGGGTCAGAGTATGACTATTGCAGCCACAAAACCGGTGATTTTATTGTATTTTTTAATTTAAGGGAATAGTTATTTAAAAAATATATATATACTATATAAAATATGGAACTAGTTTTATATAGAATTTCATGTTCCCAACTATTTTTACCGTTAATTATAATTATACCTATAAAATTAGTATTATATTTTAAAAATAAACATTAAATTTACGAAACAAAATATACGTCAAACGATTCAATGCAATAATTTGCCTATATATGTGTGTTATGATCACTCATAGATCAAGAATGCAAAACTTAAATCAACGAAACAAGCTCATGAATGATGAATTAAAACAAAAACATACGGGATTATAGTGGTTCAACGTAAAATGCCCTGTCCACTCGAAATAGATGTAGTATTTATTAATTAGAGAATAGAATGGAATGGTGATAGAGGAACAAATCTTATAGCTAGAAATTAAATACACTCTAATATACAATGATTTGAAGAAGGGTTAATTGCAAAAAAAATTACGAACTTTACTCCTATTGCAAATTATTTCTTATTTTTGAGAAATTGCAAAAAAAAAAAAAATCACCACATTTAAGTATTGTTGCAAAAGAAAAATCCAATTTGTTATTAAAAGTAAGGTTTTTTGGGATTTTTTTTTTGCAATAATACTTAAAGATGATGTGTTTTTTTTTTTTGCAATTTCTCAAAAGTGATAATTAATTTACAATAAGAGTAAAGTTTGTGGTTTTTTTTTCAAATTAATCTTTTGAAAAACTATAAAACTGGAAAATTGTGTGAAGTAGATAAAGCCTTATATATGTGTGATCTTTAATCCTAAATATCTACCTCTTGATCTGATGAATAAATGGTCATATTAAGCTTCAATTACAATAAAAATCAGTGCAAATGAATAACAAACGAACCACCAAATTGCTACATTCTTTTATGATGACTTTATCTATTTTTTCCATTTAATTATTTATAATATTTGTGTTACTGACATTACAGAAGCATTCGAGAATCCTATAAACATTATTTATTTTTGAATGTAGAATTATCCAATTATGCAAATATCTTTAATCTTTAAAAAATGAAAATCAAAAGTATTAGCTATTTCTTCAAAATTATTTGTTCATGATTAACGGTACTATTGATTTAGTCACGAAATGTTATAATTTAAAATAAATTTAAAGTTAAATTATCAAATAAAGTGCAAAGAGGAATGTATATGATTATTAATTTAAAATAAAAATCAATATTTTAATATATTAATTTACTTTTCTCTTAGCCATGTAATGACTTCTTTGAGGAGATAGTGTCAAATTAATCTCACAACTTTTCTCAAGTCTAGTATACTCCCTCTTTCATTAGAGTATATATTCACATTTACTGTTCAAATTGTTTAATAAAATTTGTTCTTTCTTTTTATTAATTTTGTTGATTTCAGAGAACATATATTACGACTTTAGAGTTCTGTGAGGTTTTTGTCATTATGTTTAATTTTCGTAATTAGAGAAAATATTAGGTGTAAAAATTTTACTATAAGCTTTTAATTGTAAAAATTAAAAAATAATATCATATAATTGACCGTCCCAAAGCATAGTGTTTTAAAATTGGGAACCTCCCTAAATTACTATCTTAAGATTACAATTTTCCCGTCAAAATGACTAAAAAAGAGAGAAAAAAAATCTCATCGAACAAAAATTCCATTAGTCTAATAAATAAATATACATTTACTATTATACCTATTTCATAAATAAATTTACATCCACAAGAAAAACATCTCACAATCAAATAAATCAATAGAGATATAATTAGAATAAAAATATAATAATGCTTAAATTTGTTTTCTTTATTTAGAATAATCAATGTATACCTTTTAAAAAAAATCTCTAAATTTTTTTAATGCGACTGTTAACTTAAGTGTGAAACAAATAAAAAAGTCATTGCCACCTCATTTTATTCCCCAAATAATGTGGGGATACATTAATTCCGGTGACAATTAAAAAATAAAAAAGGAAAAACCTCCCATTATCCTCTCCACGTCAAACCCCAATTGCCTTACCCTACCTTCTCCATTATTTTAATTATCTTTTTTCGACCTAACTCGTATTTATATTTTCATAAAATTCAAATAAAATTTGTAGTTCAATTGGGACTGTACCATATGACATGTGCTCGGCACAATTCCTTCATTGAATAATACCCCTAATTCTAATATGCTAACTAAGGACCTTTTTTTTTTAAATGTGAATACATCACACACCTCATGCCGACAAGACGGTAAAAAGATAAATTACGGTGATTTAATTGAATAATAAATTATGGTAACTCAAAATTAATAGAGGTTGGATCGCATGTTGCTTTTACACTAACAATAAAATTTGATTCCCAATCTTTAGACAAATTGTAACTATTATTGATCACATAAATCTTTTTTATTAATTGAAAATAAGCTGATTGTCTTGCATTAAAAAAATAAATAATAAAATAAAATCTTATTTTATTTTTGTTAAATGATTACCTCACCTAAAAGTTTAAGCTAATAACGAGTAGAGTATTTAATACTTAATCAAATTACTCTAACAAATTCTAATAATTGTAAGTGGAGTATACAAGTTTTCAACTTACTAGTATTTATAAGAGGAGAGTCTCCTGGAAAATAAAGGTCGTATAACGTGTCTTCAAAACTCTAATAATAATAAAGGACATCCACCCATTCATTTATTTAAATTAAGAAGATTAACAGGATGTAAAGAACCATGATTCGTAGGTTGAAAATTCTTTAAAATGACTCAAATTATAGTAAGAGCAACACTTGTTATGAGGAGTAAATTGACAATTTTTTTATGTACATGAAATCCACACAAAATAATAAATATATTCACATGTGGTTTATGGGTCTGAATCTTCTATGTCACTTTGGTGTGATATGATACTTCGTTGGATGAGTGACACTTAAGAGAGAGAAGAAGAAATATATCATAAGTCAACCAATCAATCATTGGGGTAAGAGATTAGATTTCTCCCCTCAGACACGTGTCATTCCATAAGCAGGTCAGGAAATGTCACACCAATGTATCACATAACATTCCGTGCCGTGATTTACTTATATAAACTTAATACAACTCACCACTATATATATAGTGGTTTACTTATATAAACCTAATACAATTCATCACTATATATTAAAATTATATTATATTTTCAATTTTTATATAAATTATTATATTCCATAATCTTTGAATTAAATAAAAAAGGTATCAATCAATATCTTTGAAACGGGATAAATATAAATTTTAAACGTTGGTTGGTGCACCGGGTGAACCGATGAATTTGGTAAGTGAATAAATATGAAGTAATTGCATATTCGTGTGGTGTGTGGCTGCGCGTGGGGAGACTATAAATAGCAGAGGCATCACGTAAGAGCAGCGTTATTGTTGAACCGTTTCAAACGTGAACCATTTATATACCATTTTCATCCCCTCCCCTTTCTCTCTCATTCAAACCCTCCTAAGCTTTCCATCAATGGCGTTCAGGAAAATCACTCCTACACGCCTCTTGGGCATGTCAAGAATGACCAGTTCCGCCCTCACCAACTGCCGCACTTCTTTACCCCGGACACCTGTCAAGTCCGCCGCCTCCAATACCCAACCCCACGATCCCGGAGACGACGGCATCTTCCGTCGCTTCCTCCACCGCCAATCCGCCGCCACTCCCTCGCCGCACCGCTTTCTTCCCACAGGGGATAAGTTATTGGAGAAGCTCCGGGAATTGGACATTGCCAGGGATAGAATCAGGCTTGACGCCCTGACTCCGCCGCCGGCGCCGGAGGAGAATCTGACGGTGGCGGATGCGAAGAAGATTCTCAGATTGTCGCAGCTTGAAACGGTGAAGGCGAAGCTGAGGCAGATCGGGAATGATTTCGTTTCTTATCCGGAGTTTTTGGAGATTTGCGGTAGCGAGTGCTCGAGTAAGGATCAGGGTTTGGAATTCGCCCAAATTCTCGACGAATCTGGTAGCGTCATTGTTCTTGGAAACATCGTGTTCCTCAGGCCAGAACAGGTTGGTTTACCTTTTTTCCCTTTTCTCCCCTAATTGATGCTACGATTTATCATGTTCATTCTGTTCATAGTTTCAGATCATTCAGAAGGCAAATTCTGGTAGATTGGTATTGATTAGAGCAATAAGATTATATGAATCAAAAACTGGATTATTGGTGAATAGATCACCCCCTCTCACACAATGCATTTTTTTCTCCCAAGTTTTTGATCTGGAGACTACCGAGAACTGATTAGCTTTTTCATGTGTGGTGTTTTCCATGTCTTCTTCCACAGGCAATCGAAACAAATGTTTCACCAAAAACAAGATGGTGCTTTTATTAGAGAGTGGATCTCTGATCAACGAAGATCTCTTTTCATCTATGATTTCTTTTCATTGATGAAATAAACCAAAGCGCAGTACCCCTCTTGAAAACCTTTGGCTTTTGCCCCAAAACATAAAAAATATGAGCACATAAAATAAAATTCAACAACTCTTAGAACATGGAATTTTTGTGGCTGAGGTGTGGCTTTTTGATTGGGGAAGAATTCTTGAATTTACATTCTTGGTAGGTGGAGGAAGAAAATTGAATGAATAGGGACACTTCCAAATATTTGGGAGATTGGGTTCTTTGTTTTGTTTCAACTTGTTTTAGACATGGGATATGAGATTGAAACACAATTAGTAGTTGTGGAGTCCCACAAGTTTAAGCAACCCCATCTTTGGATTCTTTGACCTTTTTTAACTAAAGAAACCTGTAGAGAATTGGAAGTGATTTTGGCCAGTGTTATAGAGTAATTGAGATATATTCTTTGCAAAAGTGAAACAAGAAATCTTGATTTTGGCCAGTGTTATAGAGTAATTGAGATATATTCTTTGCAAAAGTGAAACAAGAAATCTTCATCCACCATTGATGTGATCTTGGTAGTTAGCCCTGTGTGTTAAATGAAAGAAAAGTATTAGTCAGGTTAACTTAAAGAGGGAGATAGGCAGAATCAGGGGAAAACAGGGGTCTTAGTGTATGCTAAATCTTGTATTTGTTGAGACAAATCTGAATTACTAAATAGAGTATTGGACTTGCAAGAATCATACTAATAAACAGAAACAGGTGAAATGGAGCCATCTTTTACCCAAATGTTGTGTACAATTTTGTTTTGGCACAGGTGGTGAAAGTAATCCAGGGATTATTGCCTGTAACCCCAAACCCGAACGATCCAGCTATGAAGGAGCTCCAAGAATTGGAGAAACAGAAGGCTTTCATCGACAGGAAAGCAGAATCATATGTTCGTCGAGAACTCTGGTTTGGATTAGGCTATCTGGTTATCCAAACAGCAGCCTTCATGAGGCTAACGTTCTGGGAACTGTCATGGGATGTGATGGAACCTATTTGTTTCTATGTTACATCATTGTATTTCATGGGAGGCTATGCCTTCTTCCTGAGGACTTCAAAGGAGCCCTCGTTTGAGGGCTTCTTCCAGAGCCGGTTTAGTGCCAAGCAGAACCGACTAATGAAGGCTCTAAATTTTGATGTCGAGAGGTACAATGAGCTCAAGAAAGCTTGTCGTCCTCAATCACGGGCGTCTCAAGAACGCCCCGTCGTTTCCTTTACATCCAACAGTTCAAGTTCATATTGATTCATTTGCATAGCTTAAAGTATTGTGATCTTGATTATTGATTGTCTCACATCGACTAGTGTTCTGAAGGAAATGATGTCAACACATGTAATTTGGAATTAAGTAGAAGATTTTATTTTTTCTTTCTTAGTTTATAGGCATTAGCTAATTGATAAGATATGTATTTCATGGTGGCTTCTGTATCCATAATTTCCAGAGGCTTTTAGAACTATAGAAAACAAGTTTAAACTAATATAATTGCACAATAGTCGTTTTTAAAAGTTAATAAAAGATACTTGAATATATGATTAAGCACCAATTATATTATAAGAACTTCCACCCTTTTCTCGAAGAAAATGATGTATTTGACACTTGTATCATTTTTGCCAAAAGAATTTTGATGATGTTTGTTTTTGAGAAGAATACATTTCTTATAATTTTCAGTGTGTTGTGTCAATTTAAAACTCTTAAACTAAGAAAATTCATTGGGATCAAATCAATATATTTTTGTACTACAACAAATTAACATCAGGACCTAATCTTTTGGAGATTGATAACAGTCTTTTTGAAATGCACCACTAATTTTCAAAATCTAAGACATTTAAATTTAAAGCGTTGTTATTTGCACACCCCTCTTTATTAAGTATTTTTTTTTATTAAATACACCTTATCTTTAATTATTTTTTCTTTCTTTTTATTAATTACACTCCCCTAAAATTTCTAATTTACCATTTTAAAATTATCATTCACACACCTGTACATTTTTTCTAATCTAATTTAACCTTTTAAATTTCTAATTTTTTTTACTTCGTTCTTGACTTCTTTCTTTCCCAACATCGCTTATCTGTTCTTCCCCAACATCGGTCATCTGCTGCAATCTACCCAAGCAAGGAGTGCCGATTGATTCTAGGTTGCGGTCGTACCTTTTTCTCGTCAACCCAATTGGCGACCACTTGCGATATTTTCGCTGCTAGAGAGTTCCCCAATGAGCCGTCGCCGTCGTTCAATCTGTGCGCGGCCCCTCTGGCACCCCCTAGCTGCCGCAACCAACATCGTCTTGCTTTGTGTATCTTTGTCTTCACTGTCTTGGGCAGTTTAGCATCTCGCCACCGATTCGTTCGTCACGTGCTGTATTGGTGTACTCCTCCTTTTGTTAAATGTATTGGTTGCTATTCCTGTCATATCGGCTGCCAGAGCTTCCGTTTTGGAACCTCCCAGCTGGCTGGCTGCTCTTTACTTGACGAGGTTTATTGACAAAGAGAGCGACTTGGTGAGGTTGCTGCTCTTGGGCGAGCAGTATGCATATAAAGTGTTCGACGAATTGCCTGAGTCAGTTAAGGTTTATAATTTCTATCCTTAGAAGTTTAGTGTTATTGTTTTTCTGAGGAATGTCGGATGGTTGAAAATTGTGTGGGTTTTCTTTTACCATATGCATGTTTCAACTGTGCTGTTCAGGCAGTTTTTCAGACCATGAAGCTCAGCGGACGAGATCAGGCGTTGAACTTGTGAAATGCAAATTTTCTCTGTTTTATGAATATTGGCAACTTACTGAGGTATTTTTAATGATTGATATCAATTTTGAATTAAGTTTTTCCCAGTTTCGTTTTACTGAAACTGTCTCAATTTGCACAAGAACTCATGTTATAAAATAAGTGCTAGTTAGTCTTGAGTGTATATGCTACAGTCTTAGTATATATGATACCCTTTTACAGTTCTTAGTAGATACGATATGAAATAATCACTTGGGATTTTGTTTTACATCTTTGAATTTTTGCAAGTTGTTGCTTGCGGGGTCAGTTTTTGGATCCCAAGCTTGTAAGGAACCCATGTTGGTCTTACACTTCTTTGCAGCTTATACTCTTGCCATGGCTTAGCGTTTTGTCCCTGCCAAAATACTTCGTCTGATTTGCTTAGCTGAATTTGGTTGGGTCCTGTTCATGTTCCATAATGTGGAGTGTTTTGAGCTTATTTGGTTCTTAATTGTTTCAGATCGCATTCGTTGGTTCTTTATCTCTTGTAGTAGGCTTATTTGCCTTTCTTGATGCTTGAATTAGGCCTGGCTCTAGTCGCTCCTCTGGTTGTTGCTTCATCATCTTGTTTGATTTCTATCAGCAGCATGCACTTTTGTTTGGATGTACTGAATTCGTATATATGGTCCCCCTCCTCACCCCAACCCTTGTATCGTGTGATTTTTTCGTTTGAGCTAGCAGGTTTCATCCTCAATGTTTAAAATGACATTAGAACAAGTAAACCAATTGGATAATTTTGTTTGCTCTGATCCTTTATACTATGGCTCAATTGCACGACAACGTAGCCCCTAAGAACCACTTCTGCAGATCCTTTATACTATAGCTCAAGAGTTTACCCTACTCTAGTTGCATAAAAACTTAATAGAATAGTTATAGACTAGATATTTTCTGTGCACATAATTCATTATGAACTGCAATTGTTGTATTTTCTAATTTAATTTTTCTGATTAGAGTTTTTGTTGTTCCTGCAGAGAAAGTTCAATCACTGCAGGAGATAATCCATCATTGGCAAAGACTACGCTTGCTTCCAATCCATCTTAGTGTTTTTAGTACAGTTCGGAAAAGTATTGGTCCTCTGTTAAAACACTAATCTATGAATATTATTAGCTGGCCTTTTGGGAATTATGTAGGTTATATAGATGATTACTAAGTTTATCTTGTCCAGAAAGAAATTCTCCTACTTCCAACTCTTGTTTTTATTAAATGTTTCAATACGAAAGTTGTCGATTTAGACTCTCAATACTTTTCAACCTATAGATTAATATATTATAATTATATATTACTCTGCATTACATGTTGGTTTAGAGCTCATATTATGGTCAAAATTACTATACTTGTTAATATGTGGAAAATGAATACATAACATAAGCACAACACTCACATGCTCCCACAAACAAACATTTGACAACAAGCTGTCTCCCTTGAAGGCTCAAGGCAATGACCAGAACATGATGTAAATAGAACAATAGGCATTGAATATTTGTATTATGGTGGTAAGCACTCATAATGATGTAGTATAAAGCAAATTAATTAAATATCCAATACTTAAATTAAATAAATATTAATAAATTTCTAAAATGTGTGTATAAATCAAAATTACTAAAATGTTGATTAATAAAGAAACGCATTCATTTCGTCTTCTGAGACGCAGTAAGTTTCTTCATTTTCCTTTGACAACAATCCTTGTTTGTATAAGGTTTCCCTTCCAGCTGCTGCTTCTAGACGATTTGTAGAATAAGTTGTGGGAACATTTGGCAACGGCGTGTCTGGTTTTAGAAACACCTGCATGTTGATAATACATTACATTATATCATGAGTAATAAATATATAATAAATAACTGATAATGTACTTGTTAAATAAGTACCTCTATGAAATGATTTCCATTAATTAACGCGATACAAATTACTCGTGGTTCATCGGAAGGTGGTGTTCTCAATGGTAAATATGTAAAGCTCATTTGGGGTGTTAATGTAACTAATGCCACATTAAAGCATGATGCAACCAGATGCCCCATTTCAGGCAATGAAAACCAATATGGCTTTTTAGTCGGTCCTTTATAATAATTCAATATTGTCTTCACCACATCTACACGCCCATGTTTGATAAAAATAGCATTGTACAACTGCTCATGTACTTCCAACTCCCTATAAAGTTCTCCGCGTACTCTACCCCAGCAACCTTCTCCATAATTCATAAGATCTGCAATTGCACGATAACCACAATGTTCATCTCCCAAAATATTCTTACACCCAGAGATACATTTTTTGTAATCGGATGGTAGAGAATTAACTATCGCCCCATATGTCTCAGGAGTATATGTTTTAAATAAAAAAATACTATAGAGTGAGGAGAGAATAATTTTAAAATAAAATATCAGTTTCATCTAATTGATTGAACATGTACCTGCTTCTTTCTCTTGCGATCATCAGGGAATGTTGTTTTCTTTGATGCATCTATTACCTTCTTTTTGTTAGATTTTGGGCAACCACGCGTACGTACACAAACCTTGGGCTCCAATAATGGAGTGGTAACTAGATTTGCTACCTCTTTTATTCGTTTCAGAATGAGCTCCCTCTCTGACTTGTTTGAAATTTTAAATATATTGTTCACACAATCAAAACCCCTCTTTAGTCGAATGCGCTGCTCACTATCATCATCTCCATAAACTGAATTTAGCAACATGTCAAGCTTTCTCCAGAATTTATCAATCAAATCTAGTGTAATGGGAGTATCCAATTGAATATGTCTTGCAATATCGTGCACACAAGGCAAATCACATATTGTTTTAATTGCACATGCACATCCCTCATGATTGGCATCTCCCTCTTTCACCCTCACAAACTCCAAATAAATTTTCTCCAAAGCATATATCGACGTTGTACCTTGTATCAACTTGAACACGTTTGAATTGAGCTTGTGCAATGCTACATTGATACTTTTTTCAAATAAATATTTTATCGCATTGTGTGACGTTTCCAATAGGGTATGAATCCTAGACCAATTTGTTTCAAAATTCCCTTTGCAAGATTTAAGTTGTCTTTTCAATGCTGAATGATGGCTTTCTACCCTGAAAATAAAATAATAAACCAGTTATAATAAACTTTATTATTACAAGTGAAATTAAACTATACAACTACATACCTGTTTGTTGTTGTGTTGTCAAAATGCTTGACTTGATTCGTCCAGGCTGAGACAAATCTCTCTTTGTAAGGAACAATCTAATGATCCATCACATACCGAACAGCCTTGGGAAAGTCTGCAAAATCAACTTGGAAAATGGCTCATTGTTCAAGAAATGTCATTTCAGATTCTGCAAAAATCAGTTGATTCCAAGCACAATTGAATTTTGCCCACTGCTCATTTGTATTAAACAATTTCTTATAGGTGACCATAACGTTTCTATTTATATGCCACCTACAAAGAAAATGATGGGTTGTGGGGAATGTGGATTCAATTTCTTTCATTAATACTAAATCTCTATATGTAACAATCACATTTGGAAAAGATCCAACCATCAAATCTTTCAAAACTTCATATGCCCACGTGCAGTTATCTTCTTTTTTCGACTTCAGATAGACACATGCAACGTGAAATGTCATGCCGGTTGATGTGACACCAACAATTTCCATCAAAGGCAACTTATAAGTATTTGTTTTATATGTGCAGTCTATCAACAACACACTTGGAAAAGCATGTAATAATTCAATGCAGTTGGATGTGCATAAAATAGATCATTTACAGTGTTTGAGCCTTCAATTCTTCTGTCTTTAAAGTGATATCCGTGATCTTTTAGCCTCGCCGTAAGAAATTGCATTTGTGAGCGACCTTTCTGCTCAACAATCTTGTGTTTTGCTCTACAATTATATATAGTACTTATGGTGGAAGTGTTCCCGGAAGACATTCCTTTAAGACCTTGCAATATATCCTTCGGCGCGGTGTTGGCATTTGACATATGAACAACTAACTCTTCCTCTTTGGGAGAGAGTCGACTAACATAAGAATGACCCTCTAGATATTTTTCAATCTGATGATTATGCACACCACACTGAACTTCCAATACCCATTTACCTAATATGGATATTTGCGTACCTTTTAATGCAAATTTACACCCACATTTTTTGTCCCAGTACTCCGTGTGACGGTAGATTTCATTTTTAGCTCACTTGTGCTATCATTTCTCTCAAGAGATTTTTTCTCCAATTTTTTTTTGAACCCACGATACTCACCACTACGTTCACAACCCAGATAAACTCTTGACATTTTATTTCCATCACTATTATTGGATCTCTTCACAACTATGACCATAAGATAGGGCCTTGCAACTTTTCTAACCCAATCTATCAAAGCTTGGCGTGATTCAAATACTTCTTTCATTGCAAATACGATAGAGTAATCAACATACTCTATGTTATGATCCTGAAATATTCAAATAAAATTAAAAGTGAGAGTATTCAAGAAACATTAAACTTAGAGTAGCAAAAAACTGTTAAAAAAAAAAACTCCTCTTTTATCAAAACATTGTTTGGTGGCATCCTATATATTTTAATGTGGTCCTTTATTTTTTTCCCTTTTTATCAGTTTATACTTTGCTAGTGAAGGAATCATTATATTGCTTTAAGAGCATGAGATTAATAAATTGAAAGCTTTTTAATGAACAACTGTAACCAAAATAATGTACAGCACCAAGTTTTGGTGAATAGTCACTGATCTGCCCCCATGGATCCTAGTTTGATCGTATTTTTGTTTTAAGTATCCAAAAGAATGTTCTACCCAAAAACTCATCGAAAAGATATGCCATCTTGTAACATAAATTTTTTTTCAAATGATTCAATCTATTTGATTTGAAGCTTACACTCCTTTACTGTAAAACAAAAATCAGCATTAACTAACTTGAATAATTTGATGTCATGGAATAAAATATACATACTAAAAACTTTGATATGTTATCTTGCACATAAACAAGAAGACAGCAGGAAATGCAACAGTTATTGCACACATGTATAATGTACTCCATATATGACATTTTATGCCTCTTCAGGTTTTTGTTTTCAGTCTTCATATTTTGGTTATGTGATCTAATTTGCATGTGTTACGTATACAGTACCACATAAATTACTGAAATTATCGAACTATATTCCATCAGATAATCGGTCTTCCACGACACTTACTGAATTAAGACATCTTATTTCGCAAGCATTGTTCATAGGAATGTTGTCTAGCCTAGTTGATTGGAAGGTTGTTAAAAAATTCTAGAAGTTAGAAGATTGAAAGTTGGTTAAGTATAGTTTCTAACCCTTCTGGTGTACCTAACTACATGCTTGCTAATGTCAGTGCCTTGAGAATAAATTTTCTTAGGATGAGATAAAACATCACAGGTAATATGCTAATGCATCTCTCCTGTCCATATGAATATTTTATAATTGGGGAAAAAGAAGCTTCTTCTATGCATTTATAATGTGTCTTATTAAAATTATGATTAGTTGATCATTCACTGCCTTTAACAAACTCTTGTGTTTAAGCATCTTAATGATCTCTCTCATTATTTTAAATTCAACTATACCTAATCAAAAACATTATCCATAATCAAAATTGAATAGTCTTAAATATAGACTGTTCATAGGGACAATTTATAATAGGGTTTGCTTTTAATAAGATGGTGCATGTGCTTATATATAATCTGAGAAGTTAATTCCCAACCCTCTAAATGTCTCACGTATGTGATGCAAAATAGATATTGGACTATCACGCTTCACAATTTTCTATGTCTAGTAATTCAACTTTATTTAATAAAGTATTACAGACTAATAAGAGTATGTTTTAATCATGAGTATATGTTTTAATAACGTTAATGACATGAAACCATAACAGAAATGCACCTCGATTCATACTGGCAGATCTTCGACTTGATTAAGTTGATGGATTGAAACAAATTAAGCAGAGATACAGATCAAATAATGATAAAGTTAACTTGACAAGAGAATTTAACTCACATCAATAAAGTCTGCTTGGTTATGTTTCTCCATGTCAATATCTTCTACATCTTTTTCCATATTCATATTAATTTGCTCAATATTTGCATTCATATGATCGTCGGGAGTGTCCATAAATCATGAATTGTGTTTAAAGATGAATAATAAATTTAGGGTTTATAAGATATTAGTGTATATATATAAAATATATAAAAGGGTTTATAAGAAAGATATCGGTGTATATATAAAATATATAAAAGGGTTAGGAAGATATCTGTGTATTTAAAATAAAAATACATGGGGTGTGTATTTAATAAATCTAAGGATAATTTAGACTTTTTAAAAATATTAATTTTATTTTTATAATAATAGGGAGTATATTTATTTGGAAGAGGTGTGCAAATAAGATTAGCCTTAAATTTATTTGAATTTACCCCTCTAAAAAGTTGTTTTTGAATCTTTATGTACAATATTGCAAATATAAATTTATGGAGTATAAGATAAGAGTAAATAAATAAATAGGCATTTGAATCTTTATGCACAATATTGCAAATATAAATTTATGGAGTATAAGATAAGAGTAAATAAATAAATAGGTAAAAGATAAAGTCTCCAATGAGACAGTAGTTATGTGATATGTGTTAAAATATAAATATTATATAGATAAAATATGTTTATTAGTAGGTCAACTATGTTTTTTTAAGTATTATGAATGATGCAATGAGTACACTGATTTTCTAAAATGTGATGAACGATGCATTAAATATATACTCTCTCCGTTCCATAAACAAATTCACACTTACTATTTTTGTCCGTTCCATAAAGAAGTTCACACTCTAAATAAGAAAATACACGCAAATTAATAATTTAACAACAAACTTTAATTTCAAAATTGTCACTCATTTACAACTCACATAACTTACTTTAGAACCATTTACAACTTACATAACTTACTTTATAAGTATTCCCTCCGTCCGATTCTAAGGTATCCATTTGCTTTTTGCACGTGGATTAAGGAGTATTATTATATATATAAAGTGAGTAGTTGTATTAGAGGGAAGTGACGGGCCATATTGTGTACTTTTTTACTAAATAGGAAAAATGAATACTTTTGAAGCGGACGCCAAAAATAGTAAAATGAATACCTTAAAAGCGGATGGAGGGAGTATTTATTACCTAAAAATACCTAACTATCCTTAAAAGTAAAAAAAAATAATTTTTCTTAAACTTCGTACATACAGTAACCGAGAACTTCTTTTTGGGACGGAGATAATAATTTTAAGCATGATAATATAATTCAATACAAACGTAATTTAATAATGGATCTAACCCGTCTCATTATATACCCATCTCAGAGAGTCTCCGTAGCTCTATCATTACACGGGCAATGATTCTGCATAATTTATTGTCTCTTCTACTAGTTATGAGTAGTACATAGGAGTATTTTCATCATTCCTAATGGACTAAAAATATATTATATCAACGATCTTAAATTTCATCTTTATGGGTAAGATAGTAATTAACATCCAAGTAATATGTTAATGTCAAGTTGGATTCTTGAGAAACAAATATTTTTTTTATCTCTAGGAAATATTTGAGGATATGTATACTGTTAATTTTTGTCAATTTACAAGAGAGAATCATCAAACTTTGCTAGCAAAATTTTTCAAAAACAAATATAAAGTATGATACAATTTACAAGAAAGATTTCTGAGTAGTAGTTATTATAACTACACATATAATACATATATAATTGTCTCAATCGGTCATTTTCAACATTATTCTTGTATAATATAGGGTATTTCAGTACATTCAAGAATCAAATAACTCTTTCATGTACTTTAAAATATTAATAATAATCACAAATTCAATTATTGCAGTGTACTTAATATTTTCTTTTTTGTGACATGGAATGTGAAAGGCCATAAGTTTTCGTAGTTTTATAAACTAGTGAGATTTATAAATTCATTTGTAATAAAACAAAGTTGTGAGAATAATAAAGCCAAAATTGGACATCCCCTTCATGATTAAAACAAATTGTAGTGTATTTAATTGGTTTCGTGCAAGAGTCTTTGTTAGAGTGGTAATATGACGTGTTCAACTTAATATGTAATACTCCAATCATACAACATGATGTTATTTTTATAGAAAGGGGAATTATATATATTTATGAGTCATGCATTTTTAGACTTTTATAATTAATCTCTCTCTTTCATTTTCGAAAGGAACTATTAAAAATATTTTAGTTACGATAACGGCTAGTATTGCTTCAGACACTATTTTATATTTTTTAAAATAATAATTACTTTTATTATAAAATATTATAATTTTTCATTTATATTATAAACTGTTTACAAAATAGTATTAATATTTTTTATTAATTCAGTATCACTTTATATTATAAAAGTTATCATTTTTTACTCATCTCACGTAAACCCTTACATGGGACGGTCTCACACAACTCTTTGCAATCGACAATAATATTAGAGATGGTTGGCTAAAATTCTCAAACCTAATTAATTCATCTTAGATTTATTTATTTATTTCAATAGTAAACATCGCCGATTCAATAATAAACCAGGTGGGCTAGCCAACCTGATTATTGGGCTCCTCACTAAAGTGAGCGAGTCATGTTCGATTCCCTTTGAGGACGAATAGAATAACGAGGCTTGAAGATAGGAGAATATATGAGTGCTTGGTGAACAAATTACTAACAACTAACTTTTTTCGATAAAAAAAAAGAAAGTAAACATCGCCGATCCCAAGACCTCCTTCATACCAATAGTTGGTTTCAGTGATTAGAAAACCGGACCAGAGACCGAATCGGTGACCTAAGGTTCAAGGTCGGAACAGTCGAACCAGACGGTTCAACCGGAAAAATATAAATTACTCCCTCCGTCCCCCAAAGTATTTCACACTTTCCTTTTTCATCCGTCCCTCAAAGTATTTCACACTTTACTTTTACTAAATTTGGTAAAAAATACATTATACTAATACTCACTTTTTACACATATCCCAATATAATAATTACTTTTTCACATCTCCCAAAAACTTTACACACTTTTTTCACATCTCTCAATAACTTTACACACATTTTTCATTAAATCAACTAAAATATATATTCTCTTTCTTACTTTATACATAAAAATACAAAATTTTCTTAAACTCCGCGCACACCAATACGCGAAATACTTCCCGGGACGGAGGGAGTACATATTTTTAAATTTTAATAATATTTTATTATTTTATATATAATTTTATATTAACATACTTAGTGCACATGAAAAATAATAGATTAAAAGAGTAAAGTTAAATGTAAAAATAAGATAATTTTTTATTTTAATTTATATTAATACTTAATCTAATTCAAATTTACCTCGAAAGAAAATTAATTAAGAATATTAGAATTGAAATAAAAATGAAAAGAAAATTATTAATTCTTTTTATTTGTTGACTCTAATTTTAGTTAATATTCATTCAAGATATTTTTTTCAATTATTTAGATACAATTAAGTAAATAAATTTATTTATCTCAAGATTTAAAAAATAATGAGTGATAAATTATAAATGTATATATTTGTAAGAAATGAAAAAGATCCCACATTGATTAATTATAAGAAAGAAAGAGATATTGAATTTCTATATATAAAGATCACCTTTTATCCCTTCTTTTCCATCAACTTCAATATCCCACATCGGAAACTTAGTAAAGAGGAGGGTTTTGTACTTCTATATATGTGATAATTACTACCACCTATTTTTTGCATCCATAATATTTTGTGATGTTGGCTCCCAAATTAGTCAATGAATCTCAATACGAAAATTTAAGAAAAAAATATCAATACAAAATTTTCAAAAAAAAAAAAAGAGAGAGAACCGGCGGTGTCTGATTTGACCAGTTCTGATTTGACCGGTTCAACCGGTTATTCTGATTTGAACCAGTTCAAATCGATTTTTCTGGTTCAACCCATAAACGGTTTTTTGGGTGGGGTGTGTTCGGACCAGTTCAACCGGTTGAATTGGTCGGTCTAGTCTGATTTTCTAATCATTGGTTGGTTTATCCCTCCATATTCTAAAAGACATGTATATTTTAAAGGATAATGCAAAATTTACTATTGTTAGCAATACTTAAATTTCTTAATACTTTTTATAGAGATTTGAGTAAAAAAAAAGAGAGAAATATATATATATATATATATATATATATATATATATATATATATATATATATATATACTCTAATTATAAGAATAAAATAGGTGTACACTTTGTTTTTCGTTTAGAGTTTAGCATAATTTATCCAATGGTGCAGGCTAAATTTGTTATTTTTTTAAAAAAATTAATTTTATTGACTTTTTGGATAATACAATCTTATAGTATATTAGATAATAAATACATCATTATGTATATTACGCTTCATGATACTATCGAAAAACCTTTATATTTATTGTTTTACATTATTTAAATAAAATTGTACTTATTGATTAATTTTATTGATTTTAGATAGTATTGTAATATTTTTAGGTAATCTAAAGTAATGATATGTGTGTGAAAAAAAAGCGACAAATTTGAAATTAAGTACAAGTTATTATATAAGAGAAACAGAATGTGTGTGAAGATAATAAGAAAGTATATATAATAAAAAAAATTACAAGATTAACCGCATAATAATTTTGTTGTAAAATTAGTTATTTATCTATTAGGTTTATTCATACGAAGAATATAATATTTATTCATAAGCAAAAACTCATCCGAAGTGGTCTCTCACAAACCATGGGTTAGATAACAAATAATCATAATATATATATTTTTTTTATAATGCCAAATGTTAAAATGATACCTCATCAGTAAAAAGTGATGACCCGCTCAATTAAATTATTTCATAAAAAGTTCCTAAAAGTGATAAAAAGTACTTAATATATTTAATGAAAATTATAACTAATCATGAACATGTAAAATTGTCTCATACATTGTTTGATTTTATATTTCGATAAATAAATTATCTTTTCAACCCATAATTAAATGTATTCCGTACACCCCGAAAGAGAATGTGGAGAAGAGCGTATGTATTTAAAAACGTAAAATCCAAATAAAAAGAAGTAAGGAAAGTAACACGTATCTCTTAAGTTGTCGTCCAATCGACCTAATGAATTATTACATTAAAGTCACAGCACTAAAAGCGTGTCCAAAGAAATTAACATCCACATGTCTAGTGTCGCGTTTTAATAATACCGACTTATACAACTCAAATTGATTAGACCTCTCCTATTTTCGAACTGAACTTGTCGTACTTTAAAACATGGACTCAACTTATTAATCAATTCCATAAACATCTCTAAATACTACAACTCCACTTCACAATTAATCAAAATATTAATGACTCATTATTCCACTCAATAGATCATACGTATAGAAGTCATTATAAAATAGTAAGAATATATTATTCCTCGTTTTAGTTTTATTTGTTTTGTTACTGTAAATACAAAATTTAAAAAAAATTGTTATTAAATCAATTTTGTTGAATTTTGGAGTTTTATGTTACCTGTGTTAAGTGAGATTTGAGAATAATAAATTTGTAATTAAGTTAGAGAATTGATGTGATGCGTGATATAAGTATTTTTTTGGATAGCAAAACTTGAGACGAAAGAAAACGAAAATTATGAATTAATGGATTTTAATCTTTATTTGAGTATAGAATAAGTAGATTATCCATATTAATGAAAGTTGATTGTTGTTATTAAATACATTAAACTATGTTGTAGCCGCTTGTGCTTGTGAGGTGTGTAGCCAGTATTAAATTCATGCTAAGCCTAACTCCTTCAATAGGGTCTGGATCTTCTGTGATATTTTGGTGTGATATTTCTTGTGACACTCTGTTGGATGAGTGACACATAAGAGAGAGAAGGGAAACTATACTCTAAGTCAATCAGTCAACCCTTGGGGCAAGGGATTGAATTTATTCACTCCGACACGTGTCATTCCATAAGCAAGTGTCACAGAAGATATCACACCAATGTGTCACACAATATCCCGTACCCCTTCGATATGGACATCCAAAATACAAATGTGATTGTTGTGTCAAAAAATAAAAAAAATAATAATAATTTAATCATATGTGTCACTTATTATCTACAAGAAAAAGTTAAGTCACTCATATTACTAGCTAGCAACATAACATATCACATATGAAAAACATACAAATTTCCAAGGGAAATTTAAAATTAAAATATTAATCAAACAGCGATTAATATTAGAAATCTCGTATCATCTAGATAAGATAGATAATTGTGTTAGCTTTAATAAACAAATGGATTGTAGATAGTGATAGAATTACTTAGAATATAATTTAAAAGAGGGTGGGTATTTGACATAAGGAGTAAATAAAATATTCAAACTAGAAATGATAAATGATAAATTAGTTAGCATCTACATATATAGAGATGTTAGTTATGGAAATTCTTTTTATTTGATTTTCTATGACCCATTTTAGTTTATTGGGCTAGAGTGATTTAAGCCCATTTACATTTCTACATGTTACATTTAAATATCTCAATGGGAACAACTAAAGTACACAACAAGTCTTTATGATCAAATTCCTCTTACAACATTAATTAATTTCTAGCCCATTTATTCCTCTTTTATTAGAAATTTCTCATTATTATAAAAATATAGCGGAAAAAATTATAAATAATATGAATTATTTATTTATTTTTGAAAAGATATGAATTATTTTTTTTTAAAAATACAATATGTCAATATCTCTCAAATTTAAATTATTTTAAAATATGACAAAAATTAGTGTGAGAGGAAAATAAAAAATAATAAATTTTTAATAAAGAGTCTTATTCTGAATTTGGTAGTCTTGGAAGTGTTTATGACAAAAAGTATGGAATTTTCCCATAGGAATTGGAACTGTTCAAATATCCTAATTCCAATTAATTTTTGGATTACACTAATTCACCCTATACCGTATTCCCCACAATGCACAATAGTAGTTTATTTTAATAAGATCATCTCACAAACTCACAAAATAGTTTGGTGAAACGAATAAGAAACACTAATATATATATTTATATATATATATATATATGATAGAGTGACACTATATCAAGAAATTAGGTAAAGTTATTCATTGAATCATTTACAAATAAAAAATACCAAAAAATAATTAAATTGAAACCTAATTAATAAAATAGGTTGTTCGTGAGACAATTTTACACATTTATATTATAAATTATTTATAAAATAATTGTTTGCACTCTGCATTATTATAACTTTTTATCAATTTAATATAATTTTTAATTAAAATAATATAACTTCTTATTCATCCTACGAAAACATTGTGTGTGAATGGTCTCACCTAAATTTTTACCTAATAAAAAAAATTATGAGTTATTTTGAAAACAATTTCACGGGTAATTCTTGGGTGACCCGTGGTCACCCATGACCCTCTCACATGAGGGGTGGGGGCCCACCCCCTGACATGTGGGACCCACCCCCTCATGTGAGAGGGTCATGGGTGACCACGGTCACCCAAGTCATGCTCCAATTTCACACCAATTTTTCCTCTTAATTTGTACTTCGAATTTTATGTGTTCAGATATAAACTCCACATATATAGTTTTAGTAGTGATTTCTTAAAATAATAAAGTAATAAATTTTTCCCAATTATATAGTAATAGTTTAAATGCAATTGGGCCACTTCATAAAGATCACATTACACATATGATCCAAAGAGTTGACTTGGACCTCCTAAATGGGTCTAAAAAAACAAGCCACATTAATCGCTTGATCATATAGATTATATTTATAGACAACAAAGAGTAAAAGTGGGGCAATTGGATTAATTAGCTCAACTAATACCATTGCCGACACTTTAAATTCCCTTTTTAATTGATTAATTAAATGAGTTCATACTATATCTGAATTTCGATTTGCCACTCATAACTCTTCTGAAAAATCAACTATATATGATTTAGACATAACTGAGGATAAGAAAAATCTTTCGACTATAAATATAGTTAAAATAATGGCAACTCATCTACAATTATGAGGATTGAAGGGTAAATCTTAGTCCTACGGTTCGGAATTGGACATGTGTGTTGAGAGTGCTTTGAATGTAAGATATTGGTTAAACACATGAAAAACGATCAGATACACAATCACTTAAAAAATCAGATGAATTGAGATTTTCTGGAAACAAATCAAGTTGATTTGTTATGGGCCGTTTTCGGCGAAACATATCAGTTTCATTCTGTTATTAGCTCAAAATTGTAATTGGGATTTTAAACTTTTCATTAGTGTATGGAACGAATATTTTTAGAAGTCATTTAAAAACAAAAACTCAGCTTACATCAGATAGAATTAATCACAAATTAACTTGTGAGTTCACAATTTTCACTCTTAGATGCTTTAGATGTATTTTTGAACTGTTTTCTCTATTGTAAACGATTCATCAATAAAAGAAACTCCTATACATCCTCAAAGTGGACCTAGATTTTTATAGCCGAACCACTATAATCACTCGTGTTCATCTTCTTTTGTTCCATAATACTTGGTGTTATACAAAGTGTTTGTGTGAGTGCTAGAATCGACGTTAAAGCTTTTTTTTTAATTATTATTATTCATTATATATATATATTAGGTCATGATCCATTTTACTCTTCTATTCATGAAAATTTGTCCTTTTTTTTTCTCTACGATTTGATATGAGTATATTTTTAGAATTTAATATTTATTTTAAGATATTATTGTAATTTCATTTTATGGTTAATTCTAATGTATTATTATAATTTTATCATTATAGTTAATTCTAATGTATTATTGTAATTTTAAGGTTAAATATTAAATTTTATGAACAAAATACATATGAAATTACAATTATACTCTTATAGAATTAACACTAAATCTTACGAATATATGAATAAATACTAAACTGGAGGGAAAAGATGACTACCAACTTTCATGAATAGAAGAGTAAATTAAGTTATAATCTAATGTAAAACAGTTAATTATATTATTAAAGATATAATTAATAATAAAAATTTTAAAATTTCTAACAGCACTAAATAGACTGGTTCCATTATATATATATATATATATATATATATATATATATATATATATATATATATAAATTATTAAAGTTATAACTAATAATCATAATAATAATAAAAAAAAATTCTAACGAAACAAATAAACCGATTGCGTACAGAATGTTCCCAGTAATATTTACATTGTGCAAAAGTAATATTTATATTGTATTTTAATATAATGGGGCTCTTATGTTTTATTTTTAAAAAGTAAATGGCTTCTTTGATCACGTCAACAAAGGTAAGGGTGGGCCTATATGACCCTTTTCCCATCTAGAAATTATATATTTAAAAAAAATCCTAATTAATTGGCCTTTAAATCCACCCATGTATATAAACGAGGTTCAAGCATTCATGTGCACACTTATAAAAGTAGACTACTATGACCATTTTTATAGTTTCCCAATTAATGCATCCAAAATTGAGGCACGATTCTTTTATGTATGTATGTTCACACACCAAATTTGGGAAAATAAAAAGAATTCTTTGAGAAAGATGGTTTTCCTTGTATGAAGGATTTGTTTAAAATTTCTTTTTCAAACCAAAAGATAAATGGGGGATTTAATATTGGGTACAATATCATATTACATAGTCTTTCGTGATTTACATTTTGCATTTTCTTGGTTTTAGATAAGATTTATAATTTTTTTTAGATGGGAGTCATACAAAATAATAAATTATTCAATATATGACCCACACATCACTAATACAAATATTAACTACATATTAAATATTATATTTATCAATTCACTATTTATTTAATTATTAGTATATCTCTTAATTTATGTATAAAAAGCAAACATACACTTTAACGTGGAACGGAAGGAATATACACAAAAGATTTTATATAATTAGTGTTAAAAAAAAAACCTTGTTATAATTTTCAATACAAAATGTATGACCTAAAAACATACTCCCAATCCCATGTATTTATACACGCTAATTTATTTTGAAGGTCTCATATATTTATGCACATGTGTATATCTTACTTACTTTTTATATTTGATTTCTTAAGACCAACAATTTTTTTTTATTATTATTATTATTATTATTATTATATTTTTTAATACTTTATTCATCATTTTACTTTATTTACTTTTTCTCTTTTAAATTATCTACTTATCCCTGCTTTTACTTACGTTATATAAAAAGACAGTATCCTTTAATCTCCTTGTAAATAGAAATGGACATAATGTATGGAGGATGGACTAATTATAGTCATGTTTGTTATGGAGAGATACACTCCCTCCGTCCCGAACAAGGGGTTATTTTTACTTTTTGCACGTGGATTAAGAAATATTATTATTTAATGTGTATTGAGTAGTTGTATTAGTGGGAGTGTATGCTCCATATTTTAATTATATTAGTGAGTGTGTATGAGTCTCATGAATATAAAAAAGGAAAAAGAAATCTTGGGTGGGACATTCAAAATGGCAAAAAGAGACTTGAGTAGAGAAAGGAATATATAAGAATTTGTTTTACTTCCATTTCCCCCTCATTTTTTCTCTCTCTCTCTCTAGCTCATTAAATCTTGGACATCATAAATTTTGCTGGTTGCAATTGTATTCTTTTCTAAGCATGTGTAAAAGTTTTTCTTCCCATCCCTAATTAATTATTGCAAACGTTACAAATATTAAAGCATACCAACTTTCTATAAATTATGCTACTTCTAAGAAGGTATATAACCGGATTTATATCATAAACTTTGTTCGGATATTCTTTTAGTGAGTGGATTGAGAAAGATTAAAAAAACTTACAAAAAGTTAATATTGTAAATTGTAATCTGGAAGGGTATTTCTTGTACTCATTTTTGTTAATAAATTTATTTTACTAATAAAAAAAATCATAAACTTTGTAAATCTTGTGGTCCTCCTTAATTTAAACATCTTATTAATATATAGGGTACATATGATTGGAAGGAGAACTACACCGTAAACATAATTTACACAAATATTGGTGTTTGACTTTTTAGTCCCTTTCTCCATTGGTTAGGACATCGTCTTTTATCTCCTCAAACAAGCCTAAAAGAAAGAATATTTTGAGCTTTATGAACGTTAAACGAGAAATGAAGATGAATAAAAGAGTTCTAAACTTAATTAATCCAAATAGTAGAATTAAAAAGATTCAA
Organism: Pogostemon cablin; assembly: GCA_023678885.1. Taxonomy (NCBI): domain Eukaryota; kingdom Viridiplantae; phylum Streptophyta; class Magnoliopsida; order Lamiales; family Lamiaceae; genus Pogostemon; species Pogostemon cablin. The sequence continues at coordinate 24,068,848 of CM043001.1, read as the reverse complement.
AATCATCAAACAAAACATTCTTAAATCGTAATAATAAATTATTTAATGTATAAAACTTGGGAGAAGAAACCTAATTTGGGTATATTCGAATCTCCGTGAAAGATAAGAATATATATAATATTAATTAAATAAATAAACAACAAAATATCGCTTTCCCTTATTTGATAGATTTGACAGCCATTTTTATTTATATTTTTATTGTTTGAAAATTTGTTCTTGAGCTAAAATAAAAAGACATTTTAGGGTGAGATCGATTCCTTCTACAGAACCGCCACCCCTTCCCAAAAAAATGGTTATTTGGATTTTTATATTATTTTTTATTTTTTATTTTTTTTATTCTAGTGTTATAATTGTAACTCACCCCATGGTTTTAGAGGTAGGACATATTTTGTCCATAGATTTATTATTTATCCTCGGAGTTTAACATTAATTATAAAAGTTTATAATTATAATTTCACTTTGGTTAGAGCATATTTCACCTTTTGGTTTAAAATGTATTTTATATATCTCTAAAATTTAGGATTTATGATTAATTATGGGGCAATTATGAAGTGCACTTGGTGTACCCCTAGGATTAATAGTTTAATATAGGATATATTAGTAATTATATCATTTAAAAAGTTAATTATTTATTAGAATTTAAGAGTAGAGATTAATTTTAAAAAAAATTTATAGTGTAGATCTTACAGGTGCACCGGTTGATGCACTCAAATAAGACTCTTAATTATAAGAGTATAAATGTAATTTCATTATAAGTTTAGGTTAATTCTAAAGATTGCACAGTTGTTTTCATAAAAAAAATGGTGGCCCTTTGACATCCTTTTCACGATGAAATGGAATATTCATTCATTTGTCATATATACATTGCTTTTATAACTTTCTTTCAACTTAATTGCAAATAATTTTACACATAGTCGATCGACACATTCAATTTAGATTGAGAAATGAAAGATTGAGACAGCATAATGTTTCATTTAATCACGTTTTTATCGATAATACAAGTGCTCAAAATTACATTTATAAAAAATCTCTCATTTAATGATTACATTTTATGTAATATTTACATATAACATGTATTTTGTTTAGATCATGTGTGCTATTGGGTTCCTTATTTTTATTATTAAGAAAGAAAAATAAAGTTGAATAGATTTATTTAGTACTCCTTCGGTCTCTTTTAAAGAAGGTATTTTTTTTAATTTTGGGCGTCCCATCCAAAAATCTCCTTTTATTTTTACATACATGAATCACACACACCCATTAATAAAACTAAAATATGGTCCCACACTTTTACTAATACAACTATTCACTATAATAATATCTGATCCAGTGACGGAGGGAATATTTATTAACTCTCAGATTTTAACTTTAAAGGCTATACTAACTCTCCTTTTTTTTATTTTAATAAATATAAACTAAATACGTTTTTAGGGTTTAATTCATAAATTTCTAAAAAAAGCAATTGTTTTTTTAACATATGATTAAAAACAGTGTACGTACAACTGAACATAGTCTTTCAAATGAAATATTTATTTGATAATAATAATTCACGCCATTATTTTGGAATTATGAATTACAGTTTATTCATAAAATTTAATTAAATAAAAATCAAAATGACAGGGCAGCCAATTCTGACTCCAAAAGACCCTCCTAAAGAATAATCCATGCTATTGACATCTCAATTCAATATGCTTCATTTTTTCCATATAATCACTTTCTAGAACCCCCACCCAACAATATTCTTTACCCTCTTCAACTGTACAATTATTGATTAAAAAAAATAAAATTATATAGTATATGTGTGTGGAATGAAAGGTGATTGCCAGTCACTACCAAATCAATTCAATTCTTTTATTTTATTCAATTGAATTTAATTATATGAAATGTAAAATAAATCACTACATGTCAACAATGTCATCCAATATTAAAATAAACACCATATTTGCCTTTCATGTTAAGCTAGCTAAATTTCATAGCAATATGAGTATATGATATATTAGGAATAAAGTTCACAAAGCATGATCTGCTACCAAACTTAACTATATATTTTATTTAAGAAAATATCTTATATTCACACTTTTTGAGTTATGCCTCAAATCAGGAAAATGGGGCTTCTTCCATTTATCCCCCATTTAAGAAAATTACATCTCATAATTATATATATATATATATATATATAAATATAAACATATACTATATGTATATACTCAGTAAAAATTATTGTAATTCTCCTCTGAAAAAAAAATAGGTGTAATTACTGTACAGCTAACCTAAAAGCGACTCAGATTCCTCAATCATCCTTGTCTTTGATCAGCTCCGCCGCGGCGGCGGCGTCGGCGGTGGCTACGGCGACAGCCTTCTTCTTCTCGAGATGCATTTTGACGTAGAAATTTAGGAAGAGGAGGAGAATGGCTCCATTGAGAACCGAATTGAAAACCCAAGCTCCAATTCCATTGCACCCACCCTTGATAAAATGGAGCAGGAGCACGCCTATGTGGCACACCAGATTGCAGCTCAGCAGAACCATCTGGCAGTTCACGACGAATGGGAAACACGCGCTGGGCAGCCCAATCGCCGTCCAGAATCTGTACCCGTACACGACGGAGCAGATCAATGTCGTCGACAGGATCGCCACCACCTGGAACGATTGCGAGAATTCCAGCCACAGGAACGACATGAAGATGAGAATCGAGTGGTTGAACAGCTTGAAGAAGGAGAGCTTCCGGTGGCGGAGGATCGTGATGAACGCCCGCAGCGCGTGGAGGTAACGCGAGAGGTAATAGACGTACGACCAGAAGAAGACGCGTCCGGAGGGGCGCGTGCCTAGCGGGAAGCAGAGGAGCCACTGGAAGGCGGTGGTGCGGGAGCGGCGCCACAGCCATCGCGAGTCGCGGATCTCGGCGGCGGTTGAGGGGAGAATCCCCGCGAAGATGACGGCGGAGAGGAGGGCCATGAGGAGGGAGTGGAAGGCGGGGAGCGGGCCGAGGGGAATGGGGCGGCGGCGGTGGAAGATTAGGAGGGAAAGGGCGTGGATGATTACGGCGGCGGCGATGTAGAGGGCAATGGAGGAGAAGAGGAAGAGCCACGTGGAGCCCCACGATTGGGAGTGGCTCCACCGGAATCCGACGATGGAGGGATGCTCCGATAGATAATAGGTGAGGGTGTGGAAGGACGCCATCGTCGGCGGCGGCGGTGGCGTTGGCGGGAGGAGGAAATCAGAGAACCCCTGATATATTTTCTTCCCTACAATTGAAAGGAAGAAAAATAAATAAAATTGAAGTAGATAATGATTTTTAATAGGTTTGAAATGGTGCTGTGAATGGGCCACCTGTAGGAGTCTTATTGGCTGATTGCTGTTCCAAAGTTCAATAATCTTTTACTAGGGGGAGTAATATTGTTTTTATTTTCAAAACTTACATTCGAATTTTAAAAATCATTCATATATAGGAGTGGCAATTCCCGACACGACACGATAGCACGACACGAGCACGACACGATAATTGCGGGTTAGTGTTTGATCTTATTGGGTTCGTGTCAACCCAATAAGGACACGAAAATTTCGTGTCGTAATCGTGTCGGGTTCGTGTCAACCCGTTAAACACGATTAATATTAACAGATGACCCATTAACCCGTTAACAACCTAATAACCTGTTAACAACCCAATATAAATATAAAATTATAAAAATATATAATAAAAATATTTAATAATAATTTTAAAATATATTAATTTAAAATTTTATTTATTTTAATTAGTATTTTTTTATTTATTATTTATTTTTTATTTTCTTATCGTGTTGTTATCGTGTCGTGTCGTGTCAACCCGTTATTTTTCGTGTTCGTGTCGTGTTGGAACGAATCCTTATCGTGTCGTTTTCGGGTTTGCCCTTATCGTGTCGTGTCACTATCGTGTCGACACGAAACCCAACCCGTTAACACGAACTGCCACCCCTATTCATATATATATATATATATATATATTACATTCTCTCCTCAATTAATATACTTTCTCTTTTTATCTCTCTTCTCTCATTTAATTTTTTAAATAAATTAATATATTAATTTGACATAAGTTATAACGTATCATACTCAAAACAAATGACTATTCACAATTTTCAAATCTCATATAACCCCAAACCAAACACATCTCAAAGAATTATTTTTTTTATTTTTGGCATCTCACCCAAGAAGTCCATTTTCTTTTCTTATACACATAAATCCACACACACCTACTAATACAATTAAAATATGAATCACACACTCACTAATATAATTACTCATTACAAATCAAATAATAATATTCCTTAATCCACTTACAAAAAGCAAAAACACCTCTTTACATGGGATAGAAGGAGTATTTATTTATTTATATCATGTTCATAGTAAATAAATAAATTACTAAATTTTTAAAAATTTAAATATAAAAAAGTGAAATATTGAAAAATGTTCTGCTTAATAATGAAAAATTATTGTATGCAAATTTCAAATGAAAAGATTATTATATCAATAAAATTGGAGTATTCTGTAATGCACCATTAAACCGATGAATATAGGGTTTATAGATTAGCTTTTTTTATGGTATAATTATTTTTTAAAAGAACTTTTAATTATTTCATTTGATCAATTATGATTATTAATCTAATTTTTTTTTCTAATTGATTCTACTAACTAGGTGCACCTAGTTTGATTATAAAATCGATATAGTTAAATTATTCACCTAAGGCTAATTATACAGTACACCTACTTTAAAAAATATATACAAATATTAACAAAAACATATACAATTATGAATAAAAATATATACAATTTAATTGTTAATTTTTTTAAAGAAAAATTGAGTGTAAAAAAATATATAATTATTAAAAAATATGTATACGAATAAAAAATTATACACATATGGATGCTAGTTTTTTAATGAAAAATTTAGTGTGAAAAAAGTATACAATTATTTAAAAATACGTATACAAAATAGAATAACATGTACTCTCTCCATCTCATCCTAATGGTTACATATTTTAATTTTGGGCGTTTCACCCTAATGGTTACATTTCTCTTTTTAGCATATGTGACCCACACAAATTAATTACTTATCTTTCCATGAACTCTCACACATCCCACTAATACACCTACCCACTTTACATTAAATTATTATTTCTCTCACCTCAATACATATTAAAATACTATATTCATTAATCCCGTGTAAAAAGCAAACATAACTATAAGGACGGGACGGAGGGAGTATATAAAATATAATAAAAAGTTATACACATGTGGGTGCACCCTTGCACCCGGGGTGCACCTAATATCAACTCTTCTCCTAAATACTCTCTTCGTTTCATGAATACTTGCACACTTTTTATTTTGATATGTTTCAAGAATACTTGTACACCCTAAAAATGAAAACAATATACAACATCAATAACCTTACAATATTACAAAAATGTTACATTTTTTTTATACAAAATTTAATCAAAATCAACTATATCATACTCTTTATTCTAGTATAAAATTATTCAAAATACTCATTTTTTTCTTACATCATTACAACAAAAAAATACTTTTCTTAAACTCTATACCATCAAATTTTGTCAAGTCGAGTTTGACTAACTTGACTTGTTAAGAAAACAAGCATTAAACGAGTTCGAGTATTGACAATTCTAGGCGAGCTCTAAAATACTCATTAAACTGAATAGCACTACTCACTAGCCGTTTCATATAAACACCCTCCTACAAAATTCTTTTGTCATGGAGTATATAAAAGGTAAAGTTAGTCTCTTATAAATCGGGTTTACATTATAAATCATTGTAAACCCTCTGGTCCACATTAATTTAAAAATCCTAACAATATTAATTAAAAAATCCTAACATTATATTGGATATATAGAATTGAAAGGGAGATTATAAGGTTTACACCGTAAACCCGATTTATGCAAATGTTTGTGTAAAAGGTAAAGTGTACTCTTCTCTAATTAATAATTTTGAGATAAAAGTTCGTGAAGGTTTTGTAGTTCAATTGGGTATGGGCCGCATGGCAAATTGGCAATAACCTTAATAAACATATCTTAGAAATAAATTAAGGATTAATTAAACGGGTGTCTCATATGAAAGGTACATATATTTGACTTTTCAAAAGATTAGTTTGGTCAGAAAATCAAAATCCGACTGCTAAACGTGACGATTTCTTAATCGGGATTCACTATTTAAGGATTAGCTAATCCAACATTTAATTACCAATCCTGCATAATACTCCTTTAATTCTCTCCACCACAATCATACGGTCAGTTGTCGCTTTTATTTATGTATATCTAATTTAATTAATTCCTATCGATTTAATTGCTACTGTCTCCATTAATTTTGTTTTGATAATTAATTGTGCTTATGCTGGATCGTGATTTCAGGAGACAATGGATTAGGGATTTGATATGTTTAAGATTATGGGATGTCCCGTTGATGTTTCTTGATTATTTTTTTTTAAGTTTATTTTGAATATATTTTATTAAAAAAATTTATTATTTTGAGTCTATTGGTTAATTACTTAGGATATTTTAACGTCAAATCATTAAAATTAATGCTAATAACTTGTTGCGTTACGTGGGTCATTAATTTGTTGATGATGTGATTAAAGTTTTATTTTCCGTCTTAAACTTGAATTGAACAACATATCAAAATCTGTTAATGTAGTTAGAAAAGATTGATGCTAATTATTAATTAGAATATCACATATGAGATTACAACAATATGGACCACCAAAATTATAAATGAAAACTTGGGCGAATAAATAAGTAAATAAATAAATAGATATATGTATAAACGCAAAATTTTAGTTTTTAATATAATAATTTATTTTGTATTAGTATATATATGACTCAGTTAAGATTATTAATTATGTATCAATTAAGGTCCTCAATTACCCTACTACGTAAATGTGAACTTAATTTAATAGTAACACATAATTATATACTTAGTATTCTCAATTAAATATTTCAAGTAGAATTCTTATTATTCTTAAGAATAAATCTTCAAATTTTGAAATTGAACTTTAATGTCATATATAATTTATAATTAATTTATTTAATGCTAGTAGAAAACTTTGGCTCCGAAATTATCAATCTAATTATAACTTGGAAAGCAAAATTAATTATGTGCAATCTTAGCATAGATAAATGATTGATCATTATATTACTAAGTAAATATTATCATATTGCAAAGAGTATATATATTCTTAAAGTTGCAAAGATTATTAATTTTGAATTAGAAAATATAGGATTTGATGATTAAAGAAAATTAATAAGCAAATTGGAGGGAAAGAGTGGTGTAAATTTATCCACGATTCAAGGATACAAAATCTAGGCATTGTTTGGTAATGGGTTAATTCGTTTAAAATGTGATAATCCATCCCTTATTTCAACCGACTTTATTTTATCCTATTGTATGTAGTATTTCATAAACGATTTTAAATTTTTAATAAGTCTGTCTTAAGTTTAACAGGTCAACACGTTTAACCATCGGTGTCCAAATTGGTGACTTAATTCTCATCTGTTGGTAGACTGGGTTATTGGTGGGTGGATCATTAGCATTGCAGATTATATATGAAATGAGATTTTGATGACGGTGTAGATTCACCATGGCAAAGTCTCGTGTATATGTGAGATGGGTTGAGATACGTATTAAAATATGATTATTATATAAGTAAAGTATATTTATGATTCTAAAAGTGTGATAATATAAAAAAGATAGCATTAATTGAAGAGGAAACCACATGTTAATTAATTTAGGGAAGCGTGGACCAAATGTTCTACCATATCTTAGAACTAGTTCTATACTAGTTGCTCTCATATTTAAATTTACTACATATTAGTTGCCAGTTTAACCTGGAAGCTGCTAGATTTAGAGCTAGATCCCCTAGTATTCTTATTCTAATCATTCATTCAGTCAATTATACTATCTATATATGTATTTGCACCTTACATTACACAAGAAATTACCTTTTAATGGACAGGATTGGCTGTTCAGGATACATGGCGATGGAGACACCAACCACCACGGCAGCGGCCGGCGGTGGCAAAATCGCCATGTTTGACTGCAACATTTGCTTTGATTTAGCTCAAGATCCAGTGATCACTCTCTGTGGGCATCTCCATTGCTGGCCATGCCTTCACAAATGGCTTGAACTTCAATCACAATGTCCTGTTTGTAAAACCATAATAGAAAACAAACAAAACCTGGTTCCTCTCTACGGCAGTGGAGGAACGGCAACGTCTGACTCCAGATTGTCTTCACTCCGACCAGCTGGTTGGAGACCCAACACAGCACCACTGCCAAGTTCTAGACATGTTGGGGTGGCCCCGATGGAATCGAGAAACTCTGAACTGTATTCTCCGATACTTGGTGTGTGGTTTCATCGATTGCAGGGTGCGACTGGTAACAGTAACATAGTTGTTCAGGGAAGTGTTAAGAAGACAAACAAGATTCTTGTTTTCCTTCTTCTGTTTCTGATCTTTGATTTCATTGCAATTTAACATAATAAGATCTTGAAAATTCAATTTGGAATAGTATTTTATTAATCATGGAACAAGTTAAAATCTTAATATAATTAAGATTGACTATGCTGTTATGTAGCAATTCTAATAATCCAGTTTCCCTGTCGAGAGATTGCCTAGAAAGTAAATAATGATGTTCAAGAATTTATAATCAATTTAACTAAAATAAATATGCTACAGAGGATACAAATTACATATTCAGGTGAGGAAAATATCCTTCAAATAAGAGAAATCATATATGATTCAATTACTCCATCTATCTACACAAGTGACTAAACTGAGGACAGGGTAGTGTATTTCTAAGATATCACGAACCTGGCGAAGATGGTAGGAGAGAACTGTCCATACGCTCGATAATGCTTTGCAGTCCAGATCTGTAAGTAGGATGATGCAACTTAACTCCCAATTCTATCTTCATACGAGAATTAGAAACTCGTTTTTCTCCCCTAGATGATTTCTTCAGAACAATGTTTTCTGCATTTTCAGGAGATGTATGATGTTTTTCAAGGCCTGGGAATTTAAACTCAACCAATTTTCGAGCAAACTCAAATACTTCCTCTCGTGGGGCAGGATCATCATCCACAACGTTATAGATCTTCCTGCAGTAAAAAAAAAAAACCCATTTATTAATTTTTAAGTCATAAACAGAGAAGGGACGGTCATGTAAGCCTACTTCCATTGGCATCCATCTATGACTTGTTGCTTCATACTAATTTCACAGTCGCAGAGAAAAGGAGGCATTCAATAATATATATGATAGCCATCATCTACCTGCATCCTTCTTACAATTAGAATGTAAGCCATAAATAATGACCTACCCCGGAGATGGATTCAAAATACAGGCATGGAGTGCTTGGCATATGTCAGCAACATGCACACGAGACGTGTATTTTTTCAATAATCTTGTTTTCTGACCCTTTGAGAGAGACTTCTGCTTAAGTATAGAATCGACAGCACTGTGAAACGTGAAAGCATTGACTATAAGATAATAATAACAATGTTAGTCAAAAAGTTTTAACCTAGTTGGTGATAATCATATGCATCTTCTCGTACAAACCTTCTACCAGGGCCATATATACCTCCAAGACGAAAAACCTGTGCAGCAATACCAAGATTGTGGCCTAAACTTAACCATTCTTTCTCAGAAGCTAGTCTTGCTCGGGCAAGTTCACTTGATGGCTTAACTGGATAACTGCCACAGAGAGAAATGCATGCTTCTTGTGAAGATGGTAGCACGACAGGCACGAAGATATAAATGTCAAAAGTATGCTTACTCTTCATCTACCCATTCACCGCCACAATCTCCATATACACCTACACGTCAGTTGAAAGATGATTGAAATTACAAAGAATTTTATAAAATATTTTTTGAGGAAATAAACGCATGGTGCATACTAATCCAGAATGAAAGAAAAGAGAGGAAAGAGTTACAGCCAATGCATAAAGTTTATCCAAAAAATGTTAAAGATTCAATTAGGTACTCACTATCAATGATAAATTAAGGAAATTTATTCATTTAGTCTGACTATAACGAAAAAAATTCATCTTTAGAAACATCTGTTATTTATACTCAATTTTATAAACTAGTTCTGTGTGTTCAACTGAAAATTGAGATAAATATTTAATTCTAACTTTCAAGCTTCATGTTTGCACTTACCTTACAATTGTCGTAGATTCTAACATATCATATATGATCAAATACATATGTTGCAGAATGCATGTAATAGCCCCAATTTTCCATATGTTAATATTTATATACGCATATAAAAGTGATATAAAGACATACTAGTCGTTGACAAGAAGGCAAGCCAGCGGAGTCTCCCATCTTTCAACACACTTTTAAGTATCCCTTTTGGAAGAAACAACTGCAGATTGTAGTACCGATTAGTAGCTAGGATAGCAGAAAGTGGACATAAACATCCATATACTCATATCCCCAAGAATTAAAAGTACCGGATTACCAAGTCCCTCAAGAGGAGGTATGGATATTACGAGGTGCGTATGATTTCTCGCTGCCTGTATGACCTCATGCCTGCAGAACATATGCCCACACATAAGACTTTCTCTCTGAATGATAAATACTTCAAATAATGGAATGCAATACATCAAAGAGAAGAAAGACAGCAGAAAGGAAGTCTCAAAAAACATTTGCCTACATATAACTTATCAAAGTTTTAGTCAAAGATCAAACTCAATGCTATGCATTTGATCACAAACAAGTGCCAAGGGATCATAGAATAGAAACCAGCTACTCTTATACAAAGAATAAATAACATAACACACGCATACATACATATATCTGAGAATAAACATAGTGAGCCAACATTTCATGAACAATCAGAGAGAGAAGTAAAAGACAGAGCCCAAATTACTAAAGAGGGAGAAGAGAGAGAGAGAGAGAAAGAAAGATACTGAGGGTCATTTGCATCGAAGACATAAGCTTCATATCCCAATTCCTCGAGTTTTTCCTTCTTCGCGGCGCTCGTACAGCTTCCACTCACCATCCTTCACCATAACCACACAGCTTCAGAACAAAACTAAACGAAAAACTGAAATTTTCGAAAAACAAATTCAATAGTGGTCAAATTGAAAGCTAAACAGAACCGATCATATTTTTTTTACCATCCTCTGGCCTTCAAATCGGCGGCGAAAAACTTCCCGACGTAACCCATTCCGAGTATGAACATCTTATCACCAATTGAAAGGCCGGTCAATTCTTTTCCATATTTGGTAAGAAGATTGCATCTCACAGAATCCGGTCGTAGGAACAGTGAGGTTGGGGCAGAACGGAGATTCATCGGCGGGAAATGCCTCGAGAGGCGGCAAATGTCCATAGTAGTATTATAGGAGAAAAAATTGGGGTTTCGCAGCAATTGGCAAAAGAAAATGCAGTGTTTTTAGGGTTTAATCCTTTCGTTGCATTTAAATGTTTTATCAATCTTATTTCATTTTCAGCGGATTACAAAACCTTTAACGGTTGACGTTCAATTTTTAGTTTGGCAAAGTGTTCAGTATTTTATGAAGGGAAGTGCTATAATTGTTTATGTTACACCTTTTTTTTAAAAAAAAATTAATTAGTATTAATCTTTTATTAAAGATATTACTTCATCCGTCCACTTCAAAGGTATCAATTTTACTATTTCTTGCGTCCGCTTCAAAGATATCAATTTTCTCTATTTAGTAAAAAAAATACACAATATAACTCATTACTTCTCTCTAATACAACTACTTACTTTATCTATAATAATAATACTCCTTAATCCACGTGAAAAAACAAATAAAGACATTAGAACTGTCCACGTGCAAAAAACAAATGGATACCTTTGAAGCGGACGGATGGAGTATTAAAATTAATATTTGAAAATAAATATAGTCTCTATTTTTTTTACTATATGATTTGGTCTCTAGTGTCACAGTTGTTGTGAAAGTGTATAATATTTTATTTTAAATGATATACACTTTCATTAAATATTTTATTAATTATTTCAGGAAATAAATAGTAGGCGTCCTTATATTAAATGGTATAGGGTATCTGATCGGGCACACAAGTTTTAGCATTGAGTTTGTTTCTTTTGCCCCGGGGTCACATAAGTTTTTGCCTTTAGAATTATTATACTCCCTCCGTCCCGGGTATTTTTACCCGTTTGTACGGGCACGGAGATTAAGACGTTTTATTTTTTTAATATATAATGTAAGAGAAAGTAGGGATAAATTAGTAATTTGAAAAGAAAAAGTGAATAAAGTTGTTGGGAATGATGAATAAAGTGTAAAAAAGTAATTAAAGTTGTTGGGATTGTAAAAAGTATGTAATAAAATATTATGTATTTTTTCCAAAAATGGAATGGGTAAAAATACGTTGGACACCCCAAAATGAAAAGTGGGTAAAAATACGTTGGACGGAGGGAGTATTATAAATTGTTCATGAAATAGTTTAATGTATTTCTATTACTTTTTACAATTGACATCACTCCTTGTTAAAAATATTATAACTTTTTAAATAGAATATCCCATTATTTAGAGTCTCAGTCGATTGGTGAATGAGATAAATATACCCGTCCGTGCAAAAATAAATATACATATTTGGTGGCACGAAATTTAAAAAAAAACTCTCTGTCCTGTCCAAAAGTGATTTTTGCTTTTTGCATGTGGATTAAAGAGTACTATTATTATTTAATGTGTAGTGAATAGTTGTATTAGTGAGAATGTGGCCCTATATTTTAATTATATTAGTGGGTGTGTGTGGTGCATGTGTATAAAAAAGAAAATGAGACTGGTGAGACACCCAAAATGAAAAAAAAATACTTTTTGAGGAGGACTGAAGGAGTAACTTTTAGTTGTAATGATGCTAGAAAGAGAATGATATTTTGGGTAATTAAATAGAATAAGATGTGTGATATATATAGTTGATTTTGATTAGATTATGTGCATTTTTGTAACATTGTAATATTGTAAAATTATTAATATTATGAGTATATTATTTCTGTTTTTTAGGATGTAAAAGTATTTTACATCACGAATCAAAATAAAAAAGTGTTCGTAAATATTAAAAGGGAGTATGATTTATTTCAAGTGTCTTGAGATAGAAAGTTCAGAAAAAAAATTCATTGCAAAAGTTGTTTATAAAGGATTATTTTTATGTCAAAAGCAAAAATTGAAAGCAACACTCTATAGTTGCCACTTTTGCCGCTTAAATTATACTCTTAAAGATTTAATAATTTGATGGACCTAATATATTCAAATTGACAATACTATCCTAAATACATTTTGGGGTATATAAAAATTAATCACTTTCATAATATTTATTTTTCAACTATCTCCCTAATTATATTTCTTTATATAGGATATCCCTAATTAGCCTCGTCACATCATTAGTAAATAGTAACCTACACAGAAAAATTTCTCCACGGTACGCAACATGCATTAATCAAAATTATCGAATATGGTCATATGATAAATTGCTATCATTTGCTAAAATATGAAGTAATGTTTTATTATTTTTGGCAAAAATTTCTTAGTGAGATAATCTCACATAGTATGTGTTATTTGAAATGTACGAGGAGTGTGGGTTAAGAGGTCTAACCTTATTGGTCGGTTGAGTTATCATGATTAATCTCATGTGGGGGCGATGCGTGGAAATGCATAGGGTAGGTGAACCACCTTTTGCATAATGTATGAGGAGTGAATATATATTTGATAAAAAATGATAATTAATTTATGAAAAGTCGCAAACATCCAATTAAACCATATTATGAATAATTTGTATGATAGATTAGAAGAGATCACCTCTTTATTGAAAAGTGATAAACTAGTTATAAAAATGAATAAATAATACTTATGATACTACTTCTGTCCACCTCAAATTAAGATACTGTTTTACAGTTTTGAAGGTCTTGTTCAAAATGTATCATTCCTTTTAAAAAAAAATGGTTCCCATGACCCTCCAATTAGATAATTACTCACTATATACTCCCTTCGTCTCAGGTTAAGAGGGTCATTTTTCCATTTTGATTGTCCCACTTAAAGAGTCCAATTTTCTTTTTTACACACATGAGACACATACACCCCTCTAATACAATTAAAACATGGGACTCATATTTCCACTAATATAACCACCCACTACACATTAAATAATAATACTCCTTAATCTACGTGCAGAATTAATCTACAAGTAAATGATATCTTTGGGGGCGAGGAAGTATTATGAGTGATATAAATTTCTTTTTAGGGGATAAATATTTTTAGTATTATTTTATGTGTCAATCATATAGTTTGCAGTATAAAATGTAACATCAAAATATAATATTCGATTCGAAATAGTAGTGACTTAAATTTTGTAAACATAACTTAATTTCCCTATTGCATCTATATTTCGCAAGAAATGTAATTCTAAGGCTGTTAATTTTTATTTTCAAAATTTTGAATTTGGATTAAAAAAAATCAACTAAAACTAAGGATTGAATTTCTTAAACTCGAATTTTTTAAATCAATGCAGGTAAACTATATATTGTGATAGGTGACTTGCATAGTAGAGATATTGGAATAGGGTTAAGTTACAGTAAACATAATTAATTAACTATAATACCAAAATCAAGATGTGTAGTTATAATATCATCATACGTCCGAAGTACAAGTGAAAAAAAATTATAATTTCGATCGGATCTTCGATAAAAAAATTTACATCTTTCAAAGCTCCTTCTCAAATTTTTTTTTTCACAATTCCTTTGTAATTATGCACACTTCCTTTATAATTTTTTTTAAAAAAAAAGTGTGAATTTTTTTTTTTGAACAGAGTGGTCCTAAAAGAAATATTTTATCATCTATCCTTTATGTTAGCCAAAAAAGAAAACTATAATAATAATAAAATAAAATAAAATAAAAAACCTCTATTTATTAGCTCTTCTCTCTTCATTTCAAAGCAATGCGTAGAATTTAAACTTTTGTCCTATCTCTTTATATTTGAATAATAATCTAATGATAACATAATAATTTGACATGATACTTGAATTTTAAAACTAAATCAATACAAATTTATTTCTCTCGAGTTTCGAATCATTGTTCATCTTTATTATTTTACGTTATTTAAGATTTTTTTCACTAATGGTATGTTTTTTTCATAATTGTATAAACTTTTTAGAATAATTTGATATTATTAGTTAGGAAATAAAATATAAAGTAAATAATGTGTATAAAAAGGTGGATGAAAATTCTAAACCTAAGTTACTTTTAATATTTGAGATACCTTTTTTTAAGAAAGTGAATTAATTTTTTTTTTCTAAAAGTGAATAATTTTATAGAAAGGAGAGTACGCACATATATTTCTTTTATTACTATTTAAAATGCTAAACTACCAAAAAAAAAACAGTAAATTAAATTAAAAAGTGAATTTTCCATAATTTCCAGCAATTTGTGCGCATTGTTATTGATGGAGACGTTTGAAGGAGGACAGTTGCAAAGTCTAGTAAATGGGGCCCGCAGAAATTTCCATGCAACTTCCCCATAATTTACCTTTATCTCAAACCATACCACATTTTTTCATGACTCTATATGATTAACAATTTTTTTTTTCATTAATGTTATGATTGACATCTATAGAATTGAGAGGATGAAAATTTAACTACTGCTTTGATGTTGATATTTTTCTTTTTATATCTTTTTTTTAAATTTCTTATATGTTTTTCTATCCAACAATATAATACAGAAAATGTTATATTCAGTGGCGGATCCAGAAAATCGCGGTGGGGTGGGCTAAGTTTATTGAAGAAAATAAAAAATATTAATAATAATTAAAAAATAATATATATATATATATATATAAATAAAATTTAAGAAGATATATTTATTTTTTAGCTTCATTTCGGTGGGCTTAAAATATTTTTGGGTTGGGCTAAACTTAAAAATACAAAGAAGAAAGAAGATATATTTATTTTTTAGCTTTATTTGGGTGGGCTGAAAATATTTTTGGGGTGGGCTAAACTTAAAAATACAAATTATTTATAAATTATTTACATATGATACAATGGGCTTTTGGGGGACAGCCATTGGCTTGAGCCCGGGGCTGCCCCACAGAGATCCGCCAGTGGTTATATTAAAGAATTGAACCTATGACACACTTAATCACTCTGTCAGCCCGCACAACATGTCTGTGCAGCAATTTCTCAGCACATTCCATGTCTAGTGTAGGGTTTATCTCTTCATCACTTGTATAAATATTGTCAAATTAACAACATTAATAAATCAATCTATGCAACTATATATTCATACATCCAACACTTAAACACACACACCCCCATTACTATAATACTACATTACAATCATGGATTTCCGCACGTTTTCTCCCAAGAAGCTGACCAAGCTCGCCTCCCAAAAATCGAAAACGAAACCCGGTTCCAGCTCCGGTTCATCCGGATCATCCAAATCCCCCACCCTAACCATAACTCCTCCTCTGACCGAGGAGGAGCTGGCCAGGGAGATTTTCCGTCGCTTCGACAGCGACAGCGACGGAAAGATCTCCCCGACCGAGCTCCGATCGTACTTCGCCTCCGTCGGCGAGTACATGTCCCCCGAGGAAGCTCGGGGGGTCATTAATCATCTAGATACGGACAATGATGACATGATTGATTTTCAGGATTTCTTGCGGTTGATGGACCGGACAGCTGGCGACCCGGAAGAGGACTTGCGGGCGGCGTTTGGGATATTTGAATGGGAGAAGGGGTCGGGTCGGATCACGCCCGAGAGCCTGCAGCGGGTTCTGGGTCGGTTGGGGGATCCGAAATCGTACGATGAGTGTGTGGCGATTATTCGGGTGTTTGATTCGGAGGGTAAAGGGGAAATTGGGTATAAAGAGTTCCAACAAATGATGCATCATGGCTTTAATTAAATTTTTTCAAAAAATTAAAAAAATTAAGGCGAGTTTGAAATAAAATGGTGTATTGGGATTAATAATTAAGTAATGTGTGTATATATGTGATTTGAATGAAAGGAATGGAATTGTAAAATGATTAAAAAGGATGATAATTATTTAGTTCATTTTTTCTTTCAAATTATCCTAAGATAACCCAATTCAAATGTATTAAGTTTGTGAGTTTGGACTAGAGTTGTTTTGTTGATATGAAGACTAGAAACCGAAAAGATGAACGTTATATTGCTTAACATATTGCTTTGTTATATACTCCCTCCCTCCGTACCGCGTATGTTTACGTTTTTCATTTTGAGTTGTGCGAAGTTAATGTTTACATTTTGTTTTTGTCATGTTGGGTCCACACAAAACAATTAATTATTTCATATAGGACAACATACAACACTAATACAACTACCCACTTTACATTAAATATTATTATTCTTACCTCACTACACATTAAAATATTATATCTCTTAATCTCCGTGCAAAAAATAAATATAAACGTTAATGCGGGACGGAGGGAGTATATATATAGATGAGAAAGTCTATCAGTGTGAAACTGTGTTAAAGTATGATTTTATATAGATAAAATATATTTATTGAATATTAAAATATATTTTTTAAAGTTTGTAAAATAATGCATTGAAATATGATTTTATGGTATTGTAATATAATTTGTTACCAACATACTTTAACTAATAATAATTCACAATACATGCGTTTGTATGTAAACCATATTACTCTTTAATACATGAAAAATTATTCTTTAGACATATAAATTATTACTTTTCTAAATTATAAAAAAAATTACTTTTTAAATTCTTGTAAGCCCTAATTTATCGATTAATCTTTAGCACATGAAAATTTGCTTTTTAAAGACATGAATTATTACTCTTCTATATAAAAATTATTAATCTTTAAAGAGTAATTTATTATATACTAAAGAATAATTCTTAAAAAATATAAAATTTAAATGTAAACCTTATTTACATGACATTCACTCACATAACATTTATACTTTTACCTATGTATAAATTTTAATAATGAATGGACCTACCTCATTTGATAATACAGCGACTAAGTTTAAAAGTATTTAAAATTTTTTTTTGCATGCCTTGTATCGTGGGTAGAAATTTGGACAAATATGTGACACTTTATATTTCTGTCTTTCTTATGTACACACTTAAATAAAAGAAATTAATTCACGTGACTGCATATACAAACAAAATTACTACTATACTCCTAATCTCCTATATACTACTCCCTCCGTCCCATTTTCATCTTCATATTTACTGTACGCACGCAAATTAAGAAAAAACACTTTTTGAGTAACTTTTGGGGGTAATTTGGTATTTTTGGGTAATAAATAAATGATAAAGTATGTTATGTGTGTTAAAAAGGTGATGGCAATTTTGAAATTAAAGTATGTTAGGGGGATATTATTTATGTACTTTTTCCTTTTATGGAAATATGAAGTTGAAATTGGGACGGACCAAAACGGAAAGTGTGAAGTTGAAGTTGGGACGGAGGGAGTATATTTTTCTAGAAACAGTGTCCGAGCTTACTCCTTGAAAAGAGAAAAATGTCCCATATTTTCAGAACTATAATAATTTACACCTTAATTAAGGGTAGAGAGTCAACATTATTTTTTCTGTTATTTTTTTAATTAAAAAATTAAACATAAAAAAATTATAGTACCATTTTTGTTATAAAACATATACTCCATACACTATTTAATTAACATACTTTTCTTTAACTTACTTTCCTTTCTGATTATTTCATAGAAATTGACACATTTTCTTTTTAAGTATATGAGACACATACAAAAATAATTAATATATTTATATGGACCCACACACACCACACGCATATTACTAATACAATTACACATTATACATTCAAATCATACTGTCCTAGGGCTGAATTTGCAAACCATTTGAAAGTTTGTGGTTTTCTTTACAAAATCCTTAAAGTTGGAACTAAATTGCGGCTGAAGTAAAAGTGGGTTTTTTTTTTACGTAATTAATCCAAAATATTATATATTCAACACACTCTATATTAAAATATTATACTTCTTAGTCTCCGTGAAAAAAAAAACGTTAATATCTTCGAAACGGAGGGAGTAAAAATTAATACACAAATGATTGCACGCATGAGATCCACAGGATATAAATGTTTGAAATTTTTAATTTTCATTATAATCTAATTGTGAGCAATATATTATTATGTAATTATATTAACTATTCAATTATTTTATGCACTTAATTAAGTGATCCAATTAAGGTATAAAGGATCATAGACTTTAATAATATTGATATGAGCCAATTGAATAGATATCAAATTGGAAAGTCGTCCACTAACCATGGTAAAAATCAACGAACTTGTACACAGATTTATCAGAGCATCTTCGTTGGTCTTACGGTACCAAAAAAGTATGCAATTCAAACCAACATGAAATAGTCCCATCTATATAAACCTAGTTTATTGTAATGAACTCGGTTAATTTTTCTTTTTTAAAATATTGATAGATGCGTTTAATTTAAATTTATTATTTAAATATAAAAAAGTAAAAGAGATATATGTCATTTAATACTCAATTTAAATTGAAATATTAGATGTAATTAATAATTGATTTTAATTGAAAAGGGAGGCAGAGGTGATAGAGGGAGTTTAAACCACCACTATCAATATAAATGCTCTTGATAAAGATATTGATCTATAAATACACATAGGAAGTTGTAAATCATTTTATTTAGAGTTGATATTTTTCAAATAAAAAATAGACTTTATTTTGCATGTCATTTCTCCAACTATTAATGGTAGAAGATGTAATATTGTGTTTAAAAAATAGTAGAAGATGTAATTAATACTCCCTCCGCCCCAAAAAAGTTGACACACTTTCCTTTTTGGTTTGTCCTACTAAAGTTGACACATTTCCTTTTTAATACATGTGACTCACACAAAAACAATTAATCTATTCTCATGAACTCCACATATCACCTCTTATACAACTACCCACTACACATTAAATATTATTTCTCTCACTTCACTTTACATTAAATTATTATACTTCTTAATCTCCGTGCCCAAAAAAAATTATACCAACTTCTCCTGGACGGAGGGAGTATCAAAGTGTAACAGGAGAGTTCACATAGAAAGTTCTAAATCTTTTTATTTAGAGATATTTTTCAAATAAAAAATAGACTTTATTTTGCATGTCATTTCTCAACTATTAATAGTATAAGATGTAATATTGTGTTTAAAAAAAATAGTAGAAGATGTAATTAATATCAAAATGTAATAGGAGAGTTGAACGATGGATCTGACTCGAATTTAATAAAAAGATATACTAATTAATATTAAAATGTAATAGGAGAGTTGAACTTTGGATGTGACTCAAATTTAATAAAAAGTAATAGTAATATTTTAATAAAAAGTGTTAAATATTTTGAAAAGAAAAATTCTGTCAAGAATAGTTGATTGTTATATAAATAAAGTATTTTTATTAATAGTTAAATTGTATTTTTATAGTACGATGAGTGATGCATTAAAATCCATTTCAAGCATATTTTAAAATCCACTCCAAGTATATTTTAATTATTAATAAGCATATTTTATCTAAATAATAAACATACCCAATTGATATACTATTTTATAAATCGTTTCACAAATACATATATATACGAGTCTTACAAAAGACTAAACCTCTTGAAAACGTATTGGCGATGTCTCACAACCAAAGAGTCAACAAGTAAGTAAGTAAATAACCGGTGTTTTCATAGATGTCACATAACACATGTTATAGGGAAATGAGTCAACTAAGCAAATATTCTTTAATGGATATTTTGTTTGTATTATTCCCTACACACTCATCAATCACACCTAATCCAACACCCATTAATTTCAACACCTAATCCAACACCCATTAATTTCAATCCAATTTCTCACCAAAATTCTTACACTCTCTCTTCTCTTACAAACATTTTATAAACCTACCTCCAAATATCCACAATTTATCAATCATAACCAACTAATCTCCCATGATTTCCCCCATATTCATTCCTCTAATCTCCATCCTCTACTTCTCCCATTCTCCTCTAATTCTTGCCCAACAACCCTACATAAGAAAGGCCAGACTATCATGCGATACCACTAACCCTTCCTCTCCGGCTCGGGGGTACACTTGCAACGGCCCGAGCCGGAGATGCAGGGCTTACCTCACCTTCCGAGCTCACCATCCGTTCGACTCGATCTCCACAATATCTAAGCTCATGAACTCACCCGAACACGAGCTATCTCGACTCAACTCGCTCCCCGGGAACGAGACCTTACCGACCGGCCAAATGGTGCTCGTTCCCGTGACATGTACTTGCTCGGGCAGGTACTATCAAGCCAATGCCTCGTACGTCGTCGCGCCCTACGACAACTACTTCGTGATCGCCAACTACACGTTCCAGGGCCTCTCGACGTGCGGAGCCGTTCGAGCTCAGAATAGAAATATCACCAAGAATTTGTATGCTGGTCAAGAAATGATGGTTCCATTGAGATGTGCTTGTCCAACCAAGAACCAGAGCAACAGTGGTGTGAAGTACTTAGTGAGTTATTTAGTCACTTGGAAGCAGTATGTTTCTATAATAAGTGCACTTTTTAAGGTTGACACTAGCAAAACTCTAGCAGCAAATGAACTAACAGAACAGGATTCCACCATTTACCCCTTCACCACTCTGCTCATTCCCCTTGAGGATCAACCTTCAAGCACCCAAATTAGATCCCTCCAACGGCTGCCACCGCCACCACCACCGGCTGCTCCGCCGCCTCCAAGTGGCAGCTCAAGAAAGACATGGATATATGCCATAGCTGGGGCAATAGGAGGCTTTGCTCTTGCATCGGTTTCCATCGCCATTGTCTTCTTTCTTAAACGAAAACGAAAACCCGAACAGGATCAGCCTCAAGTAGGCATCATCAGATCAGAGAAAACAGCCAAGAAAGAGGTGGAAGAAAGCATCTCCAACATATCCAAGTCTCTTAAAGTGTACACCATTGAAGAGCTCAAGGCTGGAACAGAGGATTTCAGCCCCAATTGCCTGATCAAGGGCTGCGTTTACCGCGGAACGATCAACGGAGACGTTGCAGCAATCAAGAGAACGAGCGGAGACGTTGCGAAAGAAATCAATCTCCTAGACAAGATCCATCACTTCAATCTGATCCGTTTATCCGGAGCTTGCTACGATCAGGGCCACTACTACCTCGTCTACGAATACGCCTCCAATGGATCCCTCAGAGATTGGATCATCTCCAAGAACAGATCATCATCAGGACAAAAGATTCTCAACTGGAACGAAAGACTACGCATTGGTCTGGATGTCTCCACAGGTCTAAACTACCTCCACAACTACACTTGGCCACCACACGTGCACAAAGACCTCAATTCCAGCAATGTGGTTCTTGATCACCATTTCAGAGCCAAGATAACCAACTTCAGCCTGGCTAGATCAGCGGACGACAAGGGGTTCGCTCTAACGAAGCACATTGTCGGGACGAGAGGCTACATGGCGCCCGAGTACTTGGAGAACGGCGTCGTTTCACCAAAGCTCGACGTGTACTCGTTCGGAATACTCATGCTGGAGATTCTCACAGGGAAAGAAGCCAGCTTGTTGTATGAGGAGGTAGAGATGCAATTATCTGACATCTTGATTCCAATCCTACAAGAAGAAGATGGACAGCAGAATCTAAGGAGGTTGATGGATCCTATGTTGCAAGAACAGTATCCAGCAGAGCTTGCCCTTATGGTGTTGAAGTTGATCAGTAGCTGTCTGAAGAACAACCCCTCAGATCGCCCCAATACAGACCACATTTGTCAGTCACTGTCCAAAATTCTCACCTCCAGTTTTTCCACTGCAGTTAACATTAACAACACCATGTCCGAAGAGATGTAAAACCATGCATTTTCTTGAAGGTTGAAAAAGAATGCTATTAATTTAGGGATGACAAATTTAGTTAACTAAGTAGGCATTTGATCATGAGAATATGATAGTGAAGTATATTCAGTTTATTAATTAATTAGTTTTTGAATATTAGTATTATAACAGCTGTAGTCTAGTCTATTAGTTAAGTTACCTACCTTGACTTAAAAATAAAATAAATAAAAAAGATAAATCCAACTAACTTGAGAAGAAAAAAAAAGACTATTAGACTATCATTTTGTTTTGTTTTTACAGAAAAAAGAAATGGAGTGGATGTTAAGCTAAGACAGATTAAATTAACGACTAACAATAGTTACTAGCAAATATAGTCTTCAAATTTTGGTATTATATGTAGGAATCGAATAATGAGGGGGGTGGGTGGGTTTAGTGACTTTAGTCTCACTTTATACTTCATATATAATTCTCAACATAATTTATAATTTAATACGAGTAATAAGATTATATAAATTTAATGTTAGGCTACATATTTAAACCCATTGTGCAAATAATTGATAATTGACCCTTAACATAATAAAAAGTTATTAGGAAATTTTCATTGTGTTCTTTGCTGCTAGACAATTTATCATGTAGAGTGAGCGTAATAAAGATGGAATATGTAGAATAAGTTCTAAGTGATTCTTTAAATAAATAAATAAATAAAATTCAAATAAATTGTTTTTTATAAAATACAGAGAAAACTTTCATTTTTCAACAATGAAAATCGAGAAAATCTTAATTTTGATCATTAATTAACTTCGATTAAATTTAGTTTTGACAGTCATTTTGTATTAATTTTAGTTTTTAACTTTTATAATTTTTTCAATTTCAATTCTTTTGCAGAAAAAAAATTTCGAACTTATAGAACTTTTAAGTCTTTTAATTTTTGAAAGAAAATTGCAAAATGATTAAAATAAAAAAAATAATTAAGAGTTGAAATTAATACAAAATAACTAAACTTTAAAAAATTAAAGGATCAAATTGGATTCAACAAAAATTATAGGATTGAATGAAATTTAACTCATAAAAATCTCCTTCATACAATAACTGTACAATATATATATTCTCTTCGTCCAACAACAAAGTTTATACTTATTGTACATGCATCGTTCAAGAGAAAAATAATCTTTTGACATACATTTCATGGTTATTTGATATTTTTTTTAGTAATAAACAGTAAATTGTAAAATATGTTACGTGATAAAGTTATTGGGTTGAGTATAACATTTTTTTTAAATATAAAAATAATTTTAATACAAATAAATAAGAAAATTGTGAATTTATTTATGGTCTCTCTAGCATAATAATAATGTAGAAACACAAACAAAAGGTAATAAATCATATATGACACAAACAAAAGGTAATAGATCAACAGAAATAAAAACAAATAAATTAAAATATCTATCTTCAAAATCTCCATGAGCAACATATTACATAAATCATGCAAGAAAGAAGAGGAGGTGGAAGCTTTTTGTAGAAACATTGCTTAAAAGTTCAACCATGTAATATTTAGAAGGATCAACCACTGGCTAGCTTGCACATTTCTAATGGTCCCTAGTAAAGATAACTTTGAGTGCACACTATAAGCAACAACACCAAGCACCAACCTTTTGTTAAATAGTTTCTCCAAGAGTTAGTTCACATGACTACACAAATAGACATGGCTTCATATGCTTGTACCTTCCAAAATCTCACATTTTTACTGCCCTTCTTCCTTGCTTCAGCAAATGCCATTGATTTCAATTATCCTGCAGTTTTCAACTTTGGGGACTCGAATTCCGACACGGGCAACTTAGTGGCGGGCATGGTCGAACCCCTTGAGCCGCCCAACGGACAGACTTACTTCCAGAAACCATCAGGGAGGTTTAGTGATGGCAGATTGATCATTGATTTTCTATGTATGTATATATTCTGCTATCTGGGCTATCTCAAAAAATGATCATTCTATCATTTTACTTATAATTAGTTTTGTTTGGTTTTGATTAACTTACAGTGGATGCAATGGACTTGCCTTTCTTGAATGCATATTTGGAAGCAATTGCAGCTCCTATTTTTAGAAGGGGTTGCAATTTTGCTGCGGCTGGCTCGACCACACTTCCGGCCACTGCATCGTCCGTAAGCCCATTTTCGTTCAGGATCCAAGTGGCTCAGTTCCTCAGATTCAAGGCCAAAGTTCAAGAAATCCAGGCCAGAAGTATGTCAAAACACCTGAAATCAAGAAAATCAATTCAAAAACTTCCCTATTCATCATATTACTTATTACTTGATGACATTTATTACTATCTTGTAGCAAGGAAATTCGACAAGTATATTCCAGCTCAGGATTACTTTCGGACAGCACTTTTCATGTTCGACATTGGCCAAAATGATCTTGCTGGTGCCTTCTATTCCAAGACTTTAGATCAAATTCTTGCTTCAATTCCAACAATTTTATCAGAATTTGAGGATGGGATTCAGGTCAGCAAGATCCTATGTACATGATGACAACATTATTGTACCTTAAAGATTTCAAATCTTTCTAATTTTGATCCTCCTTACTATGAAGAAATTATATGATGAAGGGGCTAGATATTTCTGGATTCACAACACAGGTCCCCTTGGCTGCTTACCTCAGAACATCGTGAAATTCGGAGGCGATCCATCCAAACTGGACGAGCTCGGATGTGTGAGCTCTCACAACCAAGCTTCCAGAATCTTCAACCTGCAACTGCATGCATTCTGTAAGAAGTTTCAGGGCCAATATCAAGATGCTAACTTTACATACGTGGACATTTTCACTATCAAATCCAACCTCATAGCAAACTACTCACGATACGGTAAGTATAAACAAGCAATTCCTCAACTAAACAAAGCTGGAAAGTGCAGAGGAACTTAATGATGCATCAACTAAACTTACAGGATTTGAGCAGCCATTAATGGCGTGCTGTGGTTATGGAGGTCCACCACTGAACTACGACAGTCGGATTCCCTGTGGACAAACAAAAGTCATAAATGGAAGTTCGATCACAGCTAAAGGTTGCAATGACACCACAGAGTACATTAACTGGGATGGTGTTCATTACACAGAGGCTGCAAATCAGTATGTTGCATCACAGATTCTCAGTGGAAAATACTCCGATCCATCATTTGCCGACAGCATGCCTTTTCTAATTAAGCTTAAATTCTGAATGTATATATATCTATAAACATAGCAATATTCTATTGATTATTTGATTATCCGGGCATTTCCCCAACTCGTGTTGTTAGAAATGAAGGATGGCAGTTTCATGGCCTTGATCCTGCACGCCTTTCACCATTCGACTCACCGTAAATGATCTGATTGTTTTCTCAAAAACAACTACACAATCTAATCTCATTACATAGCCTTCATTCTTTACAACATTATCTATTTGCATAATTCTAATTGTGTGCTTTACTGCTGTAATGAGATTCAGGAACACACTCCAGTATTATTTATGCAAATTATGGAATATGGAATTCATATATATTTAATGGACCAAGATAAAATGAAGAAAACATCTGTTCATAAATTCATACACAATAAACATAAGAAGAACATGGTAATTTTGACAAAAACTAAAAACTGGATTCAGTTAGTCTGGCAATTACACAAGGAGACATTGGAATTCCATTGCCGTAATATTTGTGAATCCATTGACTGAAAGGAAAATTAACAACTCCTACTGACCTATGAGCTGGATGGAAACAGCGGAAACTTTCACCGAGCTTCAACAGGAGTAATTACAGTGGAAACTTCCTCTGTTTCGAATTTTGGAACCCAATATTTTTCACTCGTCTGTGGTGATGACTGAGTTAGGACACAGAGGTTGAAGACGATCTCTGACATTTTTGGTCTCTCCATGGAGTTCTCTGATGTACATGCTCTAGCCAAGACTGCCAAGTTTAGAGCATCATCAATGGGGTAAGAGCTTTCCAATTTGGGATCCATCCATTTCCTTAGCCTTTCTTCCCTCCGGTCTTCAACATCCAAGATTCCCTTCACTTCTTTCCATAACATCACAACCTCACCATCATCCTTCTTCTCCATAATCTTTTTTCCGGAGAGCAACTCCAAGAGAACAACGCCAAAAGAAAACACATCAATGTTTAGCATGATGGAGCTAGTAGCTCGTTTAGCTAAGGAGAAATTTGCTATCTTGGCTTTAAAGTTAGAGTCGAGGAGTATGTTGCTCGTTTTGATATCTTTGTGGACTATGCTTGGTTGAGTGTGCTCGTGCATGTACTGGAGACCATTTGCAACATCTAGAGCTATAAGTAACCTTTGTTTCCAGCTGAGGGATTCGACTGTGACTGAAGAAGCTGAGGCTTTGGGTGACAACCACTTAGCCAGTGAACCATTCTCAACGTATTCATAAACTATGAAAAAGTTCCCATCATTGTCACAGGAAAGTCCCATTAACTGTACTAAATTTGCATGACTCACTTTCTGTAATATTTCAAGCTCCTCCGTTGCATCTCGAGTTTTCTTCACAGCCAAAACCTGATCATCGATTGTGGCCTTGTAGACTGACCCGCCTATTCTGTATCGTTCACTGAGATTCATGGTTGCCTTCATAATCACATGTAGATCATACACTATTGGATTGCCGAGATAACCTGAAACTCCTGGAAGTAGCTTCCCCTGAATAGTCTTCGTCTCAAAGATTTTTCCTTTGGAGGCTTTATAAGTTGGAATGAGATCTGAAGTTTCCAGGGATGAACCATTTTGAGCCAACAGCTTCTTTTTCTTGTATAAGAGACACAAGTATGCCGCTATACCTGAGAAGATCAAAACAGCCACAACACTTGAAGTTGCTATTAGAATCCATAGGATTTTGGGTTTGTTGTGAGCAGAGGAGGAAAAAAGTTGCACGAGAATCGGCAATCCCACTGGGATCAACACTGGGAGGCATATCGCAGAACTGAAATTCCTGTTATTGTTCTCCATTACAATATCTGATTCCGATGCATTGAACATATTACACACAGGCTTTATGCTATCACCTGGTTGCCATACATACGTAATAAGAAATTCAATTCCATTTTCCATATACGATCTTCCGGGGCACTTACAGAGTATAGGAAATACCACTCCTGCACTAACCGTCAAGTTGGTGGGATTCATCGTCGGGTTCATCTCTTCAACCAAATTATAGTTGGTCAGATTCTGGAAAGCCTTGACTTGAACTGAGTAGAAGTTATCACCCTTCTTGATCAGATAGGTGACGTTGGAGAAATAGTGTGTTCCATTCGAAGTGCATCTGATCGGTATCAATAACAGCTGATTGGGAACCAAAGGAGCTTCCTCTGATGCTAGATTAGTGGCTGTTGCTATATCTGATCTTCTGATTCCAAACAAATCAGATATACTACTGAGATCTGAATAAGGTGATCTTACTCGATATGTAACGTATGTGTTACATGACTGTGGTGACCCTGCTGACACTGTGAAGTCAGTACCTGCAGTATTATTAGGCAATTGAGCTGCAACTGGGGGAATCACAAAGATGAGAAATAGAGGAGAGATTATCAGAAAAACATTAAGAGAGACTGCCATTTGCTTTGAGGTATGATAGTAAGCTGTATTCTTCTATCTTACTAAGGGTTCATAAATCATCAAATTTTCTCTGTGTTTCTAATAAAATCTCAGAGGCTGTGTTATGATTGATTATCTAACAATCAATTAATGCAAGAAACTTACACAATATAAAAGGCAGACCAACTCCATTAATAATAATAAATAAATAAATAAAATCATCACCTTTCTGTTGTCAAGATATTACTTCAGACATCATCATTTGAATCATTCAAAATTAGTTAATAAATAGCACAAGTTTGGACGGCATGAACGTCTTTACTACTTGACTATTTAAGCAAGAAGATAGTTACTGAATTAAAAAAAAGAGGGAGTTGATTGTTACAGTTTTGTATCAATTTTGTCCACTTGCCAGAGGATCACAAAGAACAGACAACAGGAAGATGCTCATCAAAATTTACATCTATTTTAAATTAATACACATAATATGCTATTTCATTTTGGAATCCATAAATTGATTCTTTAATATTTAAACAGCAGTAAACATTACAAGCGGATTAATAAGCAAAAACCAGAAGGTCTTTACTAGCTCAGAATTAACAAACCTTTTGAGCTGTGTCATGAGAAGTATCTCATCATGCTGATACTAATGATTCCTTCCCCTCAATTTCTTTGCAAGAAATTTCTGTAAAACAACTGGAATATATTCTGTACACCCTTATAAGATCAGCAGTGCTCACAGTGTACAAATGCCCTGGCAAAGCAAGTGGAATGTTGTCCCCAGCTTCCTCGCTTATCTCTTCTACATGAGCTGCTTCCCGAAGCTTGCCTTCCTTCCAAAGACTTTTTACGAGTAACTGTTTCGTGGGAGCATCAGGCATTAATCTTGAGTTCCTCATATCCTCAAAAATCCTCAATGCAAGAGAAGCTCTTTCACACTTGCAATACGCGCAGATGAGAATCTTGTACATGTAAGCATCTGGCTCCAAATCACATCGCCTTACCATTCCAAAGAGTCTTTGTACAGTTTTTATATCTCCTTGAAGTGCATAATGATGCATCAGTCCAGAAAATGTCTGCATGTCTGGAGAAATCCCAGATAAAATCATCTCCTCAAGTAATTCAAAGGCCTCAGAGTTCATCTGGCACTTTGCCAATGTTCTTATTAGAGATGAATATAATATAAGCTGGCTGTTAGGTGACAAATGACCACAGATTTTTCTGACATTGCGGAAAATGTTCAGAGCTGCATCCCCTTTCCTCGAAAAGCCATATAAATCGATGATTAATCTGACAGTGCTGAATGACAACACCATGGATTCACGTTGTATTTTAGATAAAAGTTCATCAACCAAATGCACATGTCCATGACGAGCCAGCTTGGTAATCATCCTCGATATTGTGTAAATATCATGAACGAACCCTGGTTGATGAGCCACCCAGCAGAAGAACTGCCATGCTGTTTCAGGCGACTTGAAACTCCTAATAAACTTGCAGACCAAACGACTAGTCCACATAAAGTTTGCATCTTTTAATGCCGAAACCTCGTCATCTTCCCAACGTTGCAAGGCACTTGCCAAAGCAGAGGGGTCCATCCATGATTTCAATAGAACTTCATCCTTTTCTACTCCATCAAGGTCACCAGCACCCTCATCCCCATCATCAACATCATCTTCAGTACTTGCTATGGAATAACCTATACTTTTTATCCTCTCATCTGGCATCATTTCTTTAATCAATTCCTCTGTCTCCTCAGTATAGCCTGCCGCCTTCATATGCTGCAACGACAATAGCATTGCTCGACCAGGCAATATTCCATCAGCTCTCATTTCAATTAGCAAACTCTTGACAACATCCAACTTATCAGCATTAATAAAAGATTCAACCAACAGAGAATACTGCTTCAACGTACGTCTAATCCTCATAAGCGGTACCATATGGAAGAGTTTAATTGCAGACTCTAGTTTCGCAAACTTAACGAGGTGTTGAATCATCACCGTATAAGTTCTACAATTCGGAAGCGCACCTTCCTCAATCATCCTAGACAATATCTTCACAGCCTCTGAATCCATACCCTTCTCAACACAAAGTTTCATAACAATGTTATAGGACTCAGTACATGGATGCTTATCCAATGTTCTTCTCCACTCATTCCACACACCAGTAACTTCATTCAGATCACCTGCTTCCGCATACCACCGCATACGATCCATATAACTTACATACGACACATTTACGAACTTTCCAGTATTGATGGCGTTGATCAAAGCTCCAAGTTTACCTGTTTGACCAGATTTACCCAGAATCTTCGCCAATGCATGAAGGGTATCTTGAGAATGGGAAAAAGTTTCAATCTTCTTAAGAGTTTCGATCAAATAAAGAGCAGAAACCGGAGAGGGTGCAGAACGAATAGCATTGGTCACTACAAACGAGTCAAGTGAAGGATTCTGTAAGATGTTAACAAGAGAGGTCTCTGGAGCGTTCGAACGGAGGCATAATCTGATTGAGTCAATTAGTTTCGCCCTTTGGAGATATAAAGAGACTCTGTTTACATTACGAGCTCTTCTTGAAAAATAACAGTTTTGTTGAGTAAAATTCTTGAAAAGGGCAGTTATAGGGTAGAGCCTGATGGAATACATAATTAGATGGCGAATGGGAGAGATGATTGGGATGAGAAACCGAAGAATTGAAAGAAAATTGGGTTATGCATACATCGGAAACGATGGAAAAGTGAGAAGAAGTCTCTTAGGACAAGAAACAAACACCTTGTGTGCGTACATTTTATAATGAACAGTGCTAGCAGAAAGGAGATAAACATCAATCTGTGAACGCATCCAATATAAAATTAAGCTACAGTTCGTCCGTAGAATCAAAGAAGTATGATTACACGGAACGGCAGGTAAAATGGCAGCATGACCAAATCACCATTTCTGAGAAACTAATTCCGTGAACTCGAATTGTTAATTGTTCTGTTTACTGGAGAAGATGAGCAATTTCTTTTAAAGATATTGTATAATATGGAGTCCTAATTTAAACCAAGCCAAAAAAATTATTATGTACATAAAATAACTAATTAATATTAAAACAAGGCAAAAGTTTAGTTATTTATGCACATAAAATAACTAATGTATGTTCAAATATAAGTGTCACAGTGATATAAGTGCCCCTATATTTTTTAGGGGCAGATTTGTATGTCATATGATAATATAATTTTATGCTTTTATAGTTTTATTTTTTTATTAAAAGATGTTGTTATTTTTCCTTTAAATTGTTATATTTTTAATTTTTCATTATAAAGCTCACTTCTTATTATTTTATAGGAGTAAAAGTTATTCAATAAGCGGATTTCACACCAATCATTGTGTAGAATTTTACTACTCCATCTTTTTTCTTTCAAATTAAACGTCAAATAGATAAAAGTATCACAATTTATTGAAATATTTTTTTTTTTCTTAATTCAAATCTGAAACAAAATTTGACTGATGAAGAGATAATATCAATTTTGATTCCTTAGTCCTATTATTTTTAGTCTTTGGTATCAATTATAGTCTAATGGCTTATCATTTTTCAATTATAGTTCTTTTTCAATATTTCAATTTTACACTTTTTCAACTTCTCACTTTTTTAACTTTAATTTTTTAAAATGATTAAAATTAAAAAAGTGAAAAGTTATTGAACTATAATTAATAGACTAAAACGAAAAAGATACAAAAATTATACGATTAAAGTTGAATTTAATCAAAGTTATGAGGCTGAAATTTATATTTTCTCCACTGGTGAAACTAAA
Organism: Pogostemon cablin; assembly: GCA_023678885.1. Lineage (NCBI taxonomy): Eukaryota > Viridiplantae > Streptophyta > Magnoliopsida > Lamiales > Lamiaceae > Pogostemon > Pogostemon cablin. The sequence goes on along the minus strand of CM043001.1, from coordinate 24,036,632 downwards.
AATTGTAGTAGAAGAAGAAAACAACTTTGCATGGATGTACTGTATAAAACTATGGAGTAAATGTGTAAAAAGATATAGCCAAAGTTCAACTCTGGTACACAATACACAGGTCTTGCTCAATACTACAAAAAAATTAACATCACAATTACTTCTCTTCACTAAATTTTTTGAGTTACTACTATATTCTCTTCTTTTGAGAGTTCCCATTTATAAAATGCTGTTTCGTTTAATCTTAAGCAACTACAGTGCATGAAAGACCAGCATGGAAATGCAATGCAGGGCAAGAAACTTCGATTCATAACGATTACGGAAAACTTCCCGTGAGACGGATGTGATCAAGAGTCCTCCTTAGGCCATACTGGAGCACTGCCTGATTTGCTTCTCTAAAACCATCTCCATATATTGGAGAAGTGCTTTTTTCAATCTGACGCTTGAAAAACTCTCCAAGTTTTTTCTCAAACTGCGACCGTTTCCCCTTCTTTGATGATGATGGAATTGGGTCGGAGGAAGAAGAAGTTGACGATGATGATGAAGAAGCAGCAGCGTTACTTGCAGCACCACCAACAGTTTCAGAATCCAACCACATATGAGCCAACACTTGACAGATGCCTTCTTCGACTTCTGAACTTAAAATCGGGAAACCTGAAAGACAATTCATTTGATAGCTGAAGCTGTGGTTCAAGGAAAAGATGAAACAAAGGGGGAGATTCACCTTTAAGACGCAACCAAGCATGCATCATCTCGTGAGCCAGGATCGAACCAGTCAATAATCTGATCAAAACGAACGAGAGATGGTCTATTTTTGTGTACATGGGGAAGAGTAAAAAGATTAACTCTTACCTTGGTAGACCATAGAGAACAAGAATTGCTGTGACTTCAGATTTTCGGACCACTCTAAAAGGCTCGGTGAACATGTCAATGATCCGATAACCTCCGATTCTTGGCCTTCTAGACACCTTCATTTGTTGATGAAAGATGAGTTTTTGATCAATCTAATCCATAGACATGATTATATGCATGGAAGATGTTATTACCATGGTAACAATTTGTTCTTCTGAGAGGCAAAGACCTCTGGTCTCGGAGATTCGATGATGGCCCTGAAAGCAAAGAAACACAGTTAGTTAGGCTTCAAAGCTGATTAACAAAGTTTATCATATTCTAACAGAAGATTTTACAAACCATTTTGTAATAAAAGTCGAGCTACCTTTTTCTCTTCTTCCATGGCTTCATTAAGCGCTTGTCTCTCCACTAAGAGCAGAGGAATTTGCTGCTCGATCTTCATGTTTAAACCCTCGTAGAATTCTTGTATCTCAAGATAAAGAGGTTGACACTCGTGAGTGTCCATTATTGAGGAGTCCAAACACTCGAGGCACAGCTTCCTCCCATCCTCGAGATTCAAGTATCTAGTATCTCTCGGCTGCATCATCATGAATGTTACTCATGTTCAAAGACTTGTTATCAATCCATTTTCTCATTAGTTTCTTGCTCACCTCCATTCTCTCGCAGCTGCAACAACGAGGCGTTCCATCATGCTCGTGTGAAGGGCAGTACTTCTGAGGCCAGAAAGGATGCTGTCTGTACTCAATTTGGCCTGCTCCATTCAATGGTATCTAAATGGATGGATGCAAAAGGAGAAACAAACATTCAGCTTAGCATTCTAACAAAAAATATTGTGATGCAACATTAAACACTTACAAAATTCTTGCAAACATCACATTTGGGGTGATGCAGTTCCATATAGCAAGACTTATGGTACGGGCGATTACCAAAAACCGAAAACTGAAACAGGATTTCACATTAGGTGTGTCAGTTTATGAACCACTATGAAGGAAGGAAGTGGTGAGTATGGATACTAAGATCAGTTTGGCACCTCATATTCAGAAATCGGATCTTTACAAGCGTGACAGTGAAAACATTCCGGATGCCAAACAGCCCCCATGCAAAATCTTCCATATCCCACATGTCTATTGCAACCAGCACATGTTCTACAATGATTCCAACACACAAATAAACCATTTTAAGATAGAATCAATGCACACCACATCGAGCAAGCAGAAACGCGTCTCTTTTCACATTACACTGTCTCAATATTCAGCTATCAGAACATACTACACTACATGAACTAAACATCCATTTGATTCTTCAATATCATATTATCGTCGTAGCAAGAGAGCAGAAGCAGAGTACCTGTATCCTGAAGGATAGTTTGCAAACAAACTTCCATAACCATGTGGGGGTGATCGAGGGGGAGATTCGACATTCAGACTTTCTTGAAGTGCCTTAGCAAGCTGTTCATCCTGGTCCAACTGTGGATCATTGTCTGCAACTATGATACCAATAAATTAACAAGCTGTCACTATAATTCCATTAATAGAGTGCATCAAACTGATCACATCATGAACTCACCAGTTCTTTTATTTCTTTTCTCATCTTCCTCAGCAATGGAAAGGGCTATTGCTCGATCAATTTCTTCTCTGTCAAAATCCGAAAACGGATCATCCTGTAAGAAAGTGATCATCAGATGGATGCTGGAAAGATGCACACAAGTAGCAGGGGGTTGGATTACCTGTGGGAATATCCATGTTGAATCATGATCATCATCTCCATGATTTTTCCCTTTTAGAATCTTGGTTAGCCAATCCATAATACAAACTTGTTATACCCTGGATATTTCAAAGGATCATCCAATCAATATCTCACAATCTTGAGTGAATTCCAGTCATCAGCCAATCAGATGATCATCATTCAATTATTATCATATTTCTTTGGTATTTAACCATTCATTAAAAAGGTAGGTTGACTTTTTGGACACGTTTGGATAAGGAAAAGCAAGCCCACAAATCAAGAATTATGAGAGGAATCTGATGAATCCCAAATCAGAAAAAACAAAAGACAAAAACTCTCAGAAGCATTACCACAAACAGTTGAAGTATCTGCGGAATTTCCAGGGATCACCCAAAATTCACTGATCAAAGCATATTCTCAGACAAGAATCATAAAACCACCAAAAGAGAAATACAAGAACATTCTGGGTTTTTACAGGGGTGAACAGAAAGATGATGGGGGGAGAGAATAACCCGTAAAAACAAAACAAGAAATGAGGTAATGGGGTGTTTAAGTTTGAAGATTTTATGTACTTTTGTAAATTGTAAGATTAGACCCTTTACAAGTTTAGTCCAAGTTTCCATCATCACTCCACAAAATGTCAAAAATCCATCACTGTTAACCTTTGCAATTGCTAAAAGCAACATCAACAAAGTCGAGGCTAGTTTTGCCGTCCACATTGTTTCTTAGAAAAGGAGATATGTAGAAATAAATGATTGACTTTAGAAACTTTTACATGTGTTTCTCTTTCTATTTTGTTCTTGAAAATTGATTTCCAATTCTCAAAACTAACACCTATTTTAAATGGATTTTCAAATCCATAAAACATATGTTAGATTTTCGGGGATTACTTACGTGACCAGGTTATCTATTACCCTAATATCTACTGGTAGTATCGGTTAAATCAATTTTTATTAATTATTGTTTTATTTCTGCTGTGAACGTGTATATTTCCTAATTTCTGCTGTCAACATGTACATCTCTATTTGTTTAGTATACTTTTTTATTCTAATTTACATGATCTAAATAATAGAAATAAAATTAGTTTAAAATAATATTTTTATATTAAATTAATTTTGATTTTTTTCATTATTTTAAATAAAAATTTCATGCGGATAATTGATTTAGAAAATATAACATAAATATTTTAATTTAAGGTTTAAAATTAGTCTTTATTTTCTAAAATTTAATTTTTAAATTATATTTTTTTTATTTTAAAATTTATAATAAATTTATTTTCTTATTTCAAATTATAAAAAAAAATATTATAAAATTTTAAACCAAATCATAGCATTGAATATAATTAGACTAATTATCCTTTAAATCCAGGTGTACTGTAAACTCACTTTTAAAAACTTATATATTTATAAATAAAAATGTATACATAAAAATGTATACGCTATTTAATACGCTATTTAATAAAAGGCAAAGACTTATGTGAGACCGTCTCACGTGAGGGTTTATGTAGGACGACTAGAAAGTGATAATTTTTACATAAAAAAGTGATAATATTATTTCATGAACAATTAATAGTATAAATAAAAAGTAATAACATTTTATATCGAAAGTGATAATGTTTAATAACAAAAGTGATAACTATTTTAAAAGGCGGTCTCATACAAGACCTAACCTTAATAAAAATCTATACATTAGTTTATTTATTTTAATTTCTTTTAATTTCGTTTAGGAAAAATTACTAATCAAAAGGCAAATTATTCCCATTCACTTAAAAGTAAAAAATATACTTTAATTATAAAAATAAATGATATAAATATGTTTAATTTAAATTATGTTTTTACGCTAATACTACTATGCATTTAGGTGCACCCCACAATACAGTGCACCCACTTTCAGATCGTATACAATTATGAACAAAAATATATATAATTATGAACAAAAATATATACAATTTATTTGTTATATTTTTAATGAAAAATTGAGTGTAAAAAAATATACAACTATTAAAAAATATATATACACTATTGAATAAAAAGTTATGCACATATGTATGCAAGTTTTTTTAGTAAAAAATTGATCGTGTAAAAAGTATACAATTATTAAGAAACATGTATACTAAATATAATAAAAAATTATACACATATGAGTGCACTCTTACACGCACCGAATATCAACTCATGTTTTTATTTTAACATTTTAATATATTAATATACTAAATGAGAGTTTAATTTTGATGAGGTGTCGCCACCATAATTAATCTAAATTATTTTAATTTTTAATTAAAATTTAATGTAGATAAATACATATATTATTTTAAGATTTGAACATGATATTTTTAAATTAAAGTTAATTAAAAATTAATATAGATAAATACATATATTTACTTTAAAATTTAGAATTTATCCCTCCTACAGCTATAAATAAATCTCTTTATTCATTTATTCTGCACCTAATTTAATTATGGGTCACTTAATAGGAGGTACACAAAAAAATACATAATTGCTATAAACTACATGACTCAAAGCACTATTACTCATAACTATACAATTATGATTGTGATACCATAAATACCCCTATGTATTTGCACAATTGTTCTGCACAATTTGATTCTGCATAATTGTTCTGCACATTTTTATTTTTGCACATTTTAAATTTTAAATTCCGGCAGCAGGCGGCGGCGGTCAAAGGTCGGCCAACGGCCGGTCAACGCCGGTCAATGGTCGGTCAACAGCCGGTCAACGCCGGTGGGTGGGTGAGGGGTAGGGTTGTTGGTTTAAAATTGTATGGAGTATAAGGTTATATTTGATATTTTACTTTAATATTTTATATGTTAGAGTAATTATTTAAATTTCATGTATCTAATAATAAACTGAGAGTAATAAACCATTTAATTATCATGACAAGCAAAAGATTTATTAAATTCTGAGGATACTATGTAATTTTATATTTTTTATCGTAATTAACTTTTTTTTATGGTTAATTTTATTTATTTTTTTATGATTTTACTTTTGATTATATTTTTCTTACGGTTTTTTTATATTTTTAAATTAATTTTGTTAATTTTTTTTATTTCATCAAATTGATTTATATTGAATTAATTTTTTATTAATAAACTTTATCATAAATTTTTTCTTCAATCATTAAATAAACATATTTAATTTTTTATTGATTTAATTATGGAACAACAATTATAGCAAAATTTGAAAAATCAATTCAATATTTTTTTAAAAAATAATTTTAGTAAATCAATTTAATAATGAAATTAAGCTTTTATAAACGAAATTAAATTCAGATATAAGTCTATATAAATTGAATTTTACTCTTCAATATAAACTTATATATACTAGATTATAGTTAAAAATAAATAGTTATATTAAACTTGAATTATTATTATTTTTAAATTATTGAATAAATTGTTATATTAGACTTAAATTATATTTTTTTTAAATGGTAACTTTACAACATGTGTAATACATGAAATTCATACTAATTTAATATATTAAAGGAGATTTTTATTTTGATAAGGTGTAGTCTCTAAAATTATTCTCAATTATTTAAATTATTAATTAATTTCTAACGTAGATAAATATGTATATTAATTTTAAGATTTGAATATGAAAGAAATAAAATTAAAATAAATTATTAATTTTTATAATATAGTAAACGAATATCGTCTTCAAAATTATTGTAAATTATTTTAACTGTTAATTAATTTTTAACGTCAATAAATATATATATTAATAATTTAATAAAAAAATTATTACATGTGTTATGTTATTTAAGTTTTTTTAGTTTACATTTTAAAAGTATTTTTAAATTAAAAATATCGCTTTTTTTAATATGAAAAATATTCTTAAAAATTATTTATTGAATTAATTAATACAAATTACTTTAATTATTTTGATTATATATTCTGTAATACACCCCACCCACGTAAAAGAAAGGGATAATGACTTACTACCTAGATAGATAATTAATTTTTTAAATATATTTTCTTCATCTAATTATAATACTTCAATCCAACGGTGATTATATACTGGGTCATATATTACTCAGGTTACGCAAGAATCTCCCTAGATTTTCAGTTCACTTATCTTTGGAGTAAGTTCTTGTGTTTATCTTGCCGCACGAATTTAAGTACCTGTGTAAAAATCTAATTTTAAGGAGAACTAATATTTAACATTATACATTTTGGTACAAATTATTGTATCTTTAAATTTTTGAAAAAAAAATTATTTTAATTACATATTAATACTCTTTATATTTTAACCAATATTTTAATAAAAATTAATATTCCTATTAATTAAGATGTGGAGTATATATTTTTTGAACAAAATGTTATACACTGGACAACTTATGTATCAAGATGCACATGAGACCAATTATATGTATATTAATTTTTATAATATAATGTTTTCTTTATTAAGGTATAATTTATTTATATTTAGTTTTTATTAAAAATTCAAACATAGAATTCGCTAAAAATTCACTAATGTGTTATAAATTTTTATTTCTTGGTGCATATATATTTATTTATTAGTATATACGTCCTATATGTGATTCATATACACGAATTAATTAGTGCATTCGGATGCATTGGAGAATTTATTATTAACATTAACTTTCTTTCGTATATTCTCATTATGATTTGGCATGAAGTGGAAAAAAAATCCCACTAAAAACTCAAAGTTACACTATTATCACTTTTTAATTTCTTTTCAATGCTTATACTCCCTTCATCCTCTTTTCCTTCAAAGATTTTTTTTTCATTTTTGACTTTTCATCCAAAAAGTCTATATTTTTTTTTATACTTGACTCACACACATCTATTAATACAAATAAAATATAAAACATATACTTTTACTAATACAACTATCATCTATATATTATTTATATTAAATAATGATACACCTTAATCCATATGAAAAAAAAATCATCTTTAAATAGTATGGAAAGAGTATTTATTTAAAATCAAAGTTTCAAATTCCATATGAACCTTAAACAAGTGCAGTATAAGTGTTGTGGGGTGGGTTGAATTTTTTTTTTTTTTTTTTGTTTAAGAGTAAAAATAATTTTACGAGGAAAATGTCAATTTATTTATAGATGAAACGAGAAATATTTGATTTTTGAAGACACATTTGACAAGAGAAATTGATTTAATAATAAGTTATTTAGAATGTGCAAATATTAATGCAAAGAAATAAAGTACTACATTAAGTAAAGAGTTGATCTGATGTGCAACAAGTGCATCTTAAAAACATAATCCATATTTAAAAACGGGTCAGATATATAACTCAAAATACTCTAAATGGGTCATTAATTCAACAGTTGCGCTAATTCAACAGTTACGCGTGTATCCTCCGCTCTCTTCTTTTCTCTCTCTTGTCCCTCCCCCTCTCTTCTCTCTTCGCGCTTGCCTCTCCGATCTTGCGCCGCTGATCATCTCGATGCCTCCTCAATCCCCTCATATCTATTTTATCTCCACCCTTTTGATCCTCTCAAATCTCAACCTCTACACCGCCTCCGTCACCTTAGATCTCAAACTCCGCCCAACCCTCCGCGTCTCAAACTCCGCCCAACCCTCCGCGTCGCTTCTGGTGTCCATAAGTTGTTTCTCTCAATTGAGGTATTGGAATTAGGGATTGAGGCTGGTTGGGTGTGGAATTAGGGATTAAGACTGGTTGGGTGTGGAATTGGGGATTGAAATTGGGGATTCTGAGTTTGGCGGTTGATTAGGGTTGTGAAGGAATCAAATTGTAACTCTTTGGGTGAAGGAATTGCCTGTTCATGTTCATTGGTTCGCTGTGGAGATTGAATTGGGAGGCAAAATTACAATAATGTATATTGTATGAATTTTAATTATTTAATGTATTTGATTGTCTTCACAAATGTATTTGTATCACTGCAGTGATGGATTGATGTATGAGTAAGTCTGATGTTTGAGATAGAAGACTTACAAAGAATGATGTTTGAGATTGAAGACTTACATAGAATGCACAGATGTATGATCATCTTTTTAAATTCATCTTCTTAAATTACTGTATTAGTTTCACTTTATTAATGTATATGCTTACAATTATTAATGTATTATATTTTTTTAAAGTATAACATTAATGAAAAAAAAAAGAAGTAAAAAGAGTATACACTTATTAAGAAAATCTTATACGTTTATTGTATTATAACTTATACACTTTGATATTAAAATATTTGTGATCTTATATGTTAATGATATTTTTTTTTTTCAATTTACTATGAATGTGGTACTCCCTCCGTCCCATGTATTTTTACTCACTTTTCATTTAGGGTGTCCCACGTATTTTTACCAATTTTATTTTTGAAAAAAATACATAATATTTTATTACCTACTTTTTACAATCCCAATAACTTTAATTACTTTTTTACACTTTATTCATCATTCCCAATAATTTTATTCACTTTTTCTTTTTAAATTACTAATTTATCCATACTTTCTCTTACATTATATATTAAAAAATTAAAATGTCTTAATCTCCGTGCCCGTACAAAAGGGTAAAAATACCCGGAACGGAGGGAGTAATTTATTTTAGAGTTCGACTGCGGTGCACCTGAACGATTTCAGCCGCTAGACTAGATTATAATTGAATCCCTACCATTAATTAATTTAAATAATTAAAAATTAAAATATAATAACCACCCACTACCTATACTTTTAACCCATAAATTCTAAGGTGTACCGGTGCCCTAGGTGCACCTTAGAATAACCCTTAATTTTATAAATAAAATTTATATTATATTAATTTTTAAATACACATTTAAATATTTAAATAAACTATATTTAATCCACACTAACATACCTATATTTTCTGTAAATGTATTAGATTTTATACTAAAGTGTATAACATTTTATACTAAACATGTATAACTAAAATTAATAATATATTGATGAAAATATTGATAAATATAATATCAATATTATTATTTTTTTAAAAATATATATATTGGGAAAAATATATACATTATTAATTACAACATTTGATTATATTTTACATATAAAAATCAATTAAATTTAATACAACTTTTTGTATAAATTTAATTACTATACATCAAAGGGTAAAATGTAATACACTTATATGATAAAACATATACGCTAAATTTAATTTAATACAACTTTTCTGTATAAATTTTATTACTATACATCAAAGAATAAAATGTAATACACTTATATGATATATTGTATACGCTAATCGAATTAAAATATCAATTATCTTCGGTCTCCAATCTTCCTACACTAAACTCAAAATCCCATCGCCCTATCAGTTTGCGATGCAGTTCATAGGCTCTCGACGAGATTTAATTTAACGAATCTTTAACCTTGTTTAGATTGAATTGTGTGAGGCAGATCTGATTGGTTGAGGAAAAACTTTGTTCGTTAGAAGTGGATCCATGCTTAGAGAGGCGAGGGATAACGCCGACGACGTGGGATGAAGAGAGAACAATGAAATGACCGATGGAGAGAGAATGGTGAAATGACGTGGGATGACGTCGGGAGGCAAATCTGAGTGACATAGAAGGGAGAATAGATGCGTGAAAATAGAGGAATGTTTAGAGAGAGAGCAACCGCCGGCGGAGAGAAGCTGACAGAGAACAGTGACGGCTTGGGAGGCAGATCTTAGAGAGAGAAAGAGAGGCATAAATGATAGGAAGATGAATGACCCATGAGATAAAAATTCATATAAGTAATTGGGTCAACGGGTCAAATTTGACCCAGTTGCACCTTAAAAACTATTGTACAATAGTAATTGCCTTAAGTAAAAAACAAACTTTCTTATTAACTCAAATTTTGAACTTATGCATTAATAAATAAAAATAAAAATTTACATTTTGTTATTGAATTTTCATTAACTTTTTAATAAAAAACTAAATATAAAAAAAATATACATTTATTAAAAAATGCTCCCTCCGTCCGTTTTCAAGTGTTCCATTTTACCATTTATGAAGTCCGTACCAAAGGGTCTCATTTTCATTTATGTACAATGAGAGACCCACTAATAATACTCCTACTAATTCTAAATATATTTGCAAATTACACATTTGCCCCTCCTCATATTAATAAGGTGGAGGGGTAAAAAGGTAAAACTTACACATTACCTACCCACTACATATTAAATAACAATACTATTTAATCTTCGTGTCCAAAAGCAAGTGATATCCTTAAAAGCGGATGGAGGGAGTACATATATATTATCAAATAAAACTAATATATATGTATACGCGTACACCTAGGTGCACATAAAATTACTCATAAAAAAACAAAAATATTAAATTTCTTGTGAGACGGTATACTTATTGGCAAAAGCTCCTGTGCACCCGGGCGCACGGAACACTTTCCGTGCGCCTTTAGAAATTTGTGCTAAATTGTATACCTTTTAGTATACAGATGTGTACCCTTTATTTTCTAAAGAAAAATCTGGGCGCACGAACAACACTCCGTGCGCCTTTAGAATTTTGTGTTAAATTGTATACCCTTTAGTATAAAAATGTGTACCCTTTATTTTCTAAAGAAAAAAAAATATTAATGAAAAGTGTATACCCTTTAGAACAAAATTGTGTACCTTTTAGTAATTAAAGTGTATACCCTTTAGACCAAATTAATGTACCCTTACCCATAATACAAAATTTCTAAAGGCGCACGGAATGTGTTCCGTGCGCCCGGGTGCACGCAAGCCTCACTCATACTTATTAGTACTTAAAGTATATTTTTTTAAAATTTGATAAATTATGCATTAAAATATAATTTTAGAATATTATAATATGATTCATTATATACAAATATAATATTTTAATTACAAATAAACATATTCTATCTATCTATATATATATATATTAATCAATCATATTTTAATAATAAATTGACTCGTCTCACAACTTGTCCTATCATATACACGTTTTATAAAAGAGTGACCCTAAAATAAGTTAGTTGTACTCACTTAATAAATAAAAATTTTATTGATGATAGTTGGTATAAGAGGAGTATACCCAAAATTTTTACAAAGGAGTATAATTATTCTAAATTAAGTTTCACTTAATAAACCACTCGAAAGACAATCTAACATTCGCAATATATTGACATAAAACTAACTTTATATTCTACTTTTCATTTCCTTTGTCATTTTATCAAAACAAAATTAAATCCCTAAAAAATTATGATATTCCTAACCTTAAAAATAACCATATTTACAAATAACTACTAATTTCACTTCACTCTTACACTCCTTAGCCATATTATATTCTAACTAATTAAACCAAATCCTAACTTCCTTAAAATCGAGATTAAAAAAAAATCGTAGCTTGTTATCCTATAGGCAATGTTCACTTTGGGTTTAATCTTCCAGATTTAGATTTAATAAATCTCTTTAAATCTCCCCTATATACACCTACACACCCTATTAACACTTACCCACCCCCTACAATATATTCTCTTTCCTCAATTAATATTTTTTTATTTCTTTCTCTCTCATTTTTTCTCACCTCAATTAATACCTATATATTCTCTTTCCCCAATTAATATTTTTTATTTCTTTCTCTCTCATTTTTTCTCACCTCAATTAATACCTGATTTGACATAAAATTTAAATCTACCATACTTAACCAAAAACAAACATAACAAATATAAAATAATAATATTCACTAGTTTATTAAATTAACTTAAACCCAAAACAAACTCCCTATAATGAATACAGTCCAGGCCCACACACTGTGTTCTAAGAGATTTCAATCTTAGCTCAATATTGGGTTATACTTACATGGGTCAAGCCCAAATTAATAATACATGGTGGCTAAGAAGCCCAACATTATCTAATCCAATCACTTACGCGATTCATTTGGGCTAAAGCCCAATAATTATTTACAAACCATATAAACTGAATAAGATCGTGCTTGACCGTATTAAGAAGAAGTTTTTTTTTTTTTAATTTAAAGTCTGAAAAATAAATTCACTGTAAATTAGGAATCTAAAAAAATACTTTTAATCGTAAAATATAAAACCACCAATGTAAAGTGATACGATCCTATCTAGACCCGATAAGTATAAAGAATTAGTACTAAGATTATAAATTATAAACAAATCTAGGATAAATATAATATAATATAATATTTTATTAACAAAATTTCCTGCGCTCCTGAAAACATGGGAATATGGTTCGTGTCCTCATGTGAACACAATCATCCCCTTCCCTATCCTATTTAAACTTGTTTATTGTTAAGAAGTTTAAATTGTAAAAGACACTGAAATTGCAAAGGGGCACAGATCTAAATCTGTATGCCCGGACGCACAAAAGACTCACTCTATTTTATTATATGTTTGTTATAATATATGATCATAATACTAATACCTCTGCATCATAATGTCAAAACTAAACTTAAAAACTATATTTGAGAGGATGTTTGGTTAATTAGTATTTATAAATTTATTAAAATAAGAGAGTTTGCATATTAATTGCATTTATTCAAACGAGAATTCTGTTTTTAAGTCCATTCATGAAAAAAATAGTACTAGTGGTGATTTACAATATCACATGAAAATAATAAAAAATTAAGAGAATTTTTATGTTATTTTTATTTATCACATTTAAAAATTTTATTAACTTGTATATTAGTGAACAAAACAATTTGACCATTATTAAAAATATATATTATACATTATTGAATAAATATGTATATATCACGTGTACATCCATAATATGAACTCTAAATATTATACTAAAATGACACGTGCAATTAATATGCTCCAATTTTATTGTTATTTCATTTTTACGTGCTACATTAATAACCATCATTATGAAGCAATGACCATCAATATCTAGGATAAATAATTAAAATATAATAGTCATTGGTGTCAGGATATAAATTAACCGTTGATTGTGTGGTCAACAACGTCACGAGTTCATCTTCAAAAAAAGGAAAAGAGTACATTTTTGACAAGTAAATTACATTAAAAACTAGGGTAAATATTAAAGAAATTGTGAAAGCTGCCTCAATTATTTTGAAAATGTCTTTATATATATATATATATATATATATATATATAATAAATAAAACGTGTATATAATCACACATATATATAGTTGCATATAGTATTGCATGAAAAATTATGTATAAAAACACAAGTATGCATGATTGCAAAAAATATCACATGAAAAAGTTGAATATATGAAATCATAGACGTATTTGTGAGTATAATCATATGAGATATGACATCAAAATTGTACTCCCTCCGTCCCAGTGAAATGGAGACAGTTACCTATAGTTTATAATAAGGTAGTGTTCGCAATGCACTGGGACGGAGGGAGTATATGTGAACGAAAATATAGTTGCAGGAGTAGTTACAAGAATGAGTCCAAAAATAAGCTTACTTATGTCTAATTTTTTTTAAAAAGAAAATCTAAAAAAAATTATAGTATATGACAAAATTTGATATTAAAAGTAAGATTATTATTATTAATTAATATTAACATAATAGTATCAATGTATCATGGTATTGCGCCCTCCAATCACCGCACTTCCGTACACTATTTAAAACTGTTGTAGTTATTATTATATAGTAATACTTTGACAAATTAATAAATAATTTTCAACCGTATCCTTCACCCACTTAGGCTGCGCTCAACGTCATTAATTAGTGTTGAAATAATCCATTTGATTAATTAAGGCAATAAATTCTATGATAGAGGAAGTTTGCGTGGAGTCTTTTACTTATTTAGTGAATTCCTTTTTTTTTTTTTCTTTTTTTCTTTTTTTTTTATATATTTCATAACATAAAAATAAGAGTTGATATTAGGTGCACCCGGGTGTAAGGATGCATCCATATGCGTATAATTTTTTATTCTTTGTATACATTTTATTCTATTTTGTATACGTGTTTCTTAATAATTGTATACTTTTTTCACATTAAGTTTTTCATTAAAAAAAACTAGCATCTTTATGTGTATAACTTTTTATTCAATAATGTATACATATTTTTTTAATAATTGTATATTTTTTACACTCAATTTTTCATTAAAAAAAACTAACAATTAAATTGTATACATTTTTGTTCATAATTATATATGTTTTTATTTATATTTGTATAAGTTTTTGAAAGTGTGTGCACCCGATCTTAGGGTGCACTTGGTTGCACAGTATAATTAGCCTAAAAATAATTCATTAGAGTTAGTGGAGTGTTTGAGTATTTTTTAACTCACGAGTAAAAATACTCGTTTGTTGTAGAAATATACTTCAAGGAATAAAATTATCGAACTCACAAGGAGTTTAAGTTTAGATTGAACGAACACGTTAAGTCGTGTTTCTATTATTTTTATAAGGACTAACGAAGAGGTTGATAATCAAGAAATCAAATAAAAGAAATTAAGATAAGATAGGAGAAAATAAAATAAAAATGGAGAAACGGTGTTGAAGGGCAAGTAGTAAGATATGAGACTAGAAACAATTAAAGTGCCTTAGGATTTATTTTATCATGCAAAAGGAATAGACGAGATAAGTATTGGACTAGAGGCGATCACGAATGTATTCAAAGCTCCCTCTCGGGTGAACTTAGTCGCATTTCTAGTGAAATGTCAAGAGTAAGTGTACTCTATCGCTGTTGTATACGCGTGACCAAGTGCAAAATTTATAGTATTGTCGTCCCAAGGGAAAAGGTAAACTCAAGTTGTATCCGGATTTTCCATTGATTTATGTTTTGTAAGGATTATCAAGATAAGGTTTTGATTTAAGAACTATGATTACTCTATCAATTAACTAATGAACTAGACAAGCAACTAATTATAACAAATATCAATCAAATCAAGTAGCAAGATGAGATGGAATGGATGAAGTGTATCTAAGAAGAGAGCAAGGCTAGCAACATCATGGTCAAGGTCTTATGTAGACTTCACACTCACTCAAGCATTGATGACTTTCAAGTTATGATACTAAGGGCAATCACAATTGTACCCCTAACCCCTATGGCCAAGGTGATTAGGTTCTCAACTCTTTTACAAGTTTAAATCTCCTAAGATTGTCTTACTCTCAATTCCCTCATGGGTACTATGATCATAAGTTGGTTCCCCTCACTAGTTCATCACTAATGTTCTATCATGAGGTTCTAAGCACTTGGAGGGAATGACTTTCCTCCCCTCATACTAACCAAGTCACCTAATACAATCAATGATTCAATTAAACCACCACACATAATATTGGAATGGCCATCCTAACACTATGCATAGAGAATTTAACCACACACATCATGCATCAAATGAGAATAAGCATTCATGATAGAAAGTAATCATAACAATCAATTCATCAAGCTTTAATAGTGCAAAAATCTACATATTTCCTAACCAATCATATTGCTAGCCTCACTTGAGGACTAGCCACAAATATTCATTGTCAATTGGCTACAATCCAATACAAGCTCCATATGAGCAATATAATGAAGAAAGTAGCAAAATAAAAGAGATTGAGCTTCCCCTTGAAGGTAGACTCCTTCTTCCTTGATCATGCCAAATTCTTCAAACAAATCTGATTTTCTCTTCTTAGATGATGGAATTGATGGATGTATGGATGGATTTATGAAGATCAAGGTGAATTGATGGATTTAGATGGTGTAGATGGATTGTGGATCTAGTGTGTGAGGAAATGTGGTGTGGATTGTGTGTAACTGCTCTCAATCTGATCTAATGTGAATCTCCTTTCAATTTCGCACCAATCATGGTTTTATATCACTTATGGATCTTCTAGAAGCTTCCGGAACATTCTGAAATTTTCACAGGATTTTGCACCTACACGGCCCGTGCTGCAGTACACGGCCCGTGTAGGGCACACCTACTTCGGCCTTTTTGTGCGTGCTTCCGGACACGGCTCGAGCTGCAATACACGGCCTTGATCATGGCCGTGCAGCACTTTCTGACGACAGTACACGGCTTCTTCTTACAGGGCCGAGCTCCGCACACGGGGCGTGCAGCAGCGCACGACCCGTGCACCAGCGCACGGCCGAATCTCTGGCCGAGCAGCGTGTTCTGATGACATTACACGGCCAGCTGCTACAGGGCCGTGTTCCGCGCACGGCCCGTGCAGCTGCATGGCCTATTCTTCGTCTCCCTTTCGCTCTCGACTCCGTTTTTGTCCGTTCCATGACCTGTTTTACACATATTTAAGCTCATTTACACAATTCTATCAGTTCGTACCACTTTCCTCAAAATAACAATAACTCCACCAAACTTAACACAAATACGGATAAAAACATCCGAAAATACACACATAAAGACACTAAAACCTAGGTGAAAATGACGACAATCATCGGGTTACTAAGGTTTTAGATCTCCCAGAGACTTCCAAACGCACCTGGATCGATGCTCAACACTAACATCTTCCATCTAGGTACTAATTAATTCTCAATTCTCCCTTAAAAGGTACTAATTAGAATTAACTCTCTCTTTTTGTGTACTAGAGCTAACGAATGGATTGGTTCCTTTCATCGGGTTCAAATATCCTCTCTGTCAAACCTAAACCAGATGTCCTCTCATGCTATTTCTAATACTTTGAAGGGTCGTCTCCATCTTACCCCGAGCAATATCCACATGAATTAATATAATAAAACTTAATCAACATAAGCAACAAATTAACCAATAATCCATGAAATTAACATGTTACCCATAATTAACAAATCATGCCCACATATAATTCATGCATCACAAGATCCATGAGAAGAAATCAAATACCCATTCATATCTAAACCACATTTAATTTGCATAATAAAATAAATATTAAGCACTAATCATGTCTCTAACCCACAAGAGGGATTAGCCTAGCATAATTAAAGTAACAAAACAAATAAATGATTCATTACAATAATCCATTGAGTCTAATTCAAAGAAAATTACAAAAAGAATTAAAACTCCCCTTTAATTTAACTTGTTAGAGATCTTCAATTGCTTCTTAAAATTCCTCCTCTTGCTCTTAATTCTAAGTAATTCCAACACCAAGGATAGATGGGTGAAAGATTAGAAGATGGGTTTGTGGAGTGATAAAAAAAATGGAGAAGAGAGAAAGTTTGTGTGGTGTATGTGTAGCCTCCAAATGAAATGAATTCTTATTCTTCTTTTCAAAATTTCGAAATGAGGATATTTATAGTGGTGGAGGATCAAAGAAATTAGGGCAAAAATTGAATCATGTGCTTAAGTGAGAAATGAGCTTTTTTTGATGTAAAATTCGAATTCTTTAGAAACACGGCCACGCCAACTCACACAGCCTAAAAAATCTATGTTTCTTCTGCAATGCAATCTGAAACTTGAACACGGCCACGGCTGGCAGTGTTTCTCCTTCAGCCGGTGTTTTTTTCTATTATCCTTTTCTTGCTCGTTTCAACTTGAAATTGAGCCCGATTCTTTCTATGCCTTTCTTTTTGAGTTTTGCATCCGTTTTTGAGCTTGTTTCATCCCAATTTAATTCTCTTTTCCTCTTTTTTTGATTTAAGCTCAATAATACATCATTCCTACATAAAAATTAATATGATTCACACAATTTTCTCTAAAAATATAAATACTATAAAATACGGAATTAAATACTAAAAATAACATAAAATACATAAAAATCACACAAACATGACTCTAAAATATAACAAATTTGCACGCTAAACATAGAGGATGATCAAATTTGAGAATCGCAAATTAATAAAAGACTAACATTGAAATTGATAATATTTATAGGACAATTTTGATATTTTCCCCTCATATGCATATAAACAAGTCTTGTATGAGACCGTCCTTACGTAAGATAGATAAAAAAAATAATAATATTATTAACGAAAAGTGATACTCAATCAATGAAATGTGATAATGGTGCTGAATTATTTCATGAATAATTTATGATGTAAATTAAAAGTGATAACAATTTATAGCGGATGTGGTAATATTTTATAGGGAAAGTGATAATAATATTATTACTTTTTATTTGTTTCACATAAAAATTTATGTGAAACGATCTCACACAATTTTTTTGCTTATACATATATTTTGTCCGTAATGTTAAATTTTATCCTTAACATTTATTGTTATAAATATAAGGGGATTATATATATATATATATATATATATATATATATATATATATATATATATATATATATATATATATATATATATATATATATATATATATATATATATTCACTCTTATTGTTCATGTATGTGATATTTTAACTTATGATTTATGATTTATTTTTATTCTTAATTTAGAATTTATTATTGATAGAACATACTCTCTACTCCCGGAATTCAACATTATATTTACTGTTTATATGGATATATAACAAAATTACCTATTGACTTACTTTGGGGTTGTTTTGTATTTTTTGATAATAAATAAATGATAAAATATATTATGAGTATTAAAAAGATAGTGAGGCTCTTGTGCCTCCGGGGCCACACCGTGCGCCTTTAGAATTTAATATTATGGGTAAGGGTATATTATTTTGTTCTAAAGGGTATACACTTTAATTAATATGGGTACACAATTTTGTTGTAAAGGGTATACACTTTTCATTAATATTTTTTATTTTTCTTTAGAAAATAAAGGGTACACATCTTTATACTAAAGGGTATAAAATTTAACACAAAATTCTAAAAGTGCGCCCGGGTGCACACAAGTATTTGCCTTAAAAAGATGATGACTTTTTTTAAATTTATTTAAGCGTATTAGAGGGATATTAGTTATGTAATCCCTCCGTCCCGCATCAAGGGTGCATTTTACTTTTTTGCACGTAGATTAAGGAGTATTATTATTTAATGTGTAGTGGATAGTTGTATTAGTGGGAGTATGTACCCCATGTTTTAATTGTATTAGTGGGTGAGTGTGAGACCCATGTATATAAAAAAGGAAAGAAAACTCTTTGAATGAGACGACCAAAATGAAAAAAAAGACCCTTAGTACGGGACGGAGGGAATATATATATATTTTTCTTTTATGGATCGAAGTGTGAAGTTGATATCACTAAAAAAAGACTTTTAATGATAGATCTTGTCATTATTCCTTGCGTCCCATTATTAAAAGTGAATTTTCTTTTAATGAATGAAAACGAACCAAAAATAGAAAGAGTTAATTGCAAAAACTTGAGTTGCAATTTTGCCTAAACTTTTCAAATTTTGCGAAAAAAGAAACAAGCTTTGGTATTAGTTGCAAATTACACTCAAGGTCAGTTTCTCCATGCCCGGTTGCTGACTAGGCGCCAAGTCATTCTCCAACTCACCCATAAACGACATCGTTTAATTTAAAATTATTGGGCTAAATTTAAAACTAATTTATTTCTAACAATTTCCCATTCCTCTCCTCCAGCAGCGGGTCGCCGGAGCTACTGATACTGATACTGATAGTAGCCATGAGTCGCTACGTCTTCCTCGTATAAATCTACACCGTCGCCCTTCTTTTCCCACCGATGATAATACCTTAATTACCTAATTACCCTCGATTAATCAATTAATGGTTTGAAACGTGACAGATCACGAGTTCTGTCTTTGTTGAATCCAAGGATAGTGTTGAAAATATTTCTGTTGGCAGTACGTAATGAATTATTGAGTTGAGAAATTACTCCGATGGTTAATTGGTCGGAATTAAGACAGGTAATGGGTTACTGAGGGATCAATTACGGTTCTCCGACGCTGGCTTCCGCCATGAGTACTCTCACTCCAGCCTTCACTTTTTTGCTTGCTGTCATTTTTTCGTCTAAATCTTTTCCTCATAGAGAATATTGTTTGTCTCCCTTCTTTATCTCTGTCTCTATACATACTTGCATAACTCCCACTGCAATCTCTATTGGAAAGAAAAGGGGGAAATGAAAATTTTTATGGTGTCGTTTGATTTATCAAATGAGTTAAGAATAAGGCTTCCAAAATTTTAACCTAAATGAGGTCGTTTACTTGTGACTTGGCAGGTGACTTGGCGCCTAGTCAGCAATTGGGCAGGAAGAAATTGACGTTGGCTGTAATTTGCAGCTAATACCAAAAGTTGTGTCTTTTTTCGCAAAATTTGAAAAGTTTGGACAAAATTGCTACTCAAGTAAAGTTTGGATAGAAAATGTGAAATTAAAGTTTAAAAGTATATAATTTTAATTCATAGCTAGAGTTTACATAATTGAATTTTTAACCCATAAAAATTTGTTGTAATTTGTACATAATAATAGTGTGTAATAAATTAATTGGTAAAAATAGTGGAATCATCCATTCATGCATCTCTACAAATTCAGTCTGACAACAGAGTAATAGAGAGATAAATTATAATAACTCATCAACAGGTAAATAAAAGCTAAATCATTATCCAGAACCTATGATAAAATAATGAGTTAATTTCCTATAAATCGATTTACATAAGTGTTTGTCTAAATCTAAATAAGCTATAAAATAAAATAAAAATCAAACAAAGTATACTGAACCGAAATAAAAGATGACGACATCACCCCCATAACAAAGGGTCAAAAAAACAGACGCAGCGGAGTGTAATGGGCCGCTTCAACACGATTGACCCAGACGGCAAAGAAGCCAAATACACGACTGTAAATGAAAGCTATCAAAGAGACGGACTGGCCAAATAACCGTAGGAACATAATTGTTTGTCTAAATTAATATAGTAATTAAAAAGGAGATGATCACATCATTTTCGAAGGGTAGGAGCTAAAACAATAAAACAGGCTGTTAGATATCGTTTTCCGACGCGTGTTGGCCCACGAGGACCACCGCTCTCACGTGGCTGCAGCCACCCCCTGCCGGCCGCGCCACCTCTACCAGGTGGAGGACCACCTTGGCGTTGGAGATGATGACCAATTTATTTCACCATGCATCTACAAGTGTCTTTCAATTATTTCATATCATTTTCTGAATGGCCCCATTCCAGCATCCTGTCCCAACCCACCTAACCCCACCCCACCCACCCCACCCCCCTACTCCCAAAAAAAAAAAATTATTTCCCCTGCTTTTTTGCCTGTAATTTATGGCCTTTAATTAGTTTTTTTAATCACATTTTTTTATTTTTTGATATCGAGTAGTACTCGAGGAAACAGTCCCGGCCCCTCAGAACTGCCTCCAGGCTCGAGGAAATAGTCCCGGCCCGAACTGCCTCCAGGTAAACCGCGGTAACCACACAATGGATCCCAGATTCCTAATATCCTCAACTATTACGCACGCACAAGGAATAGACCCCCAAGTCCTCAACTACTACGCACAAGGAGTCGACCCCCAAGTGATTGCTCCATGCTGACCCTTCCCCCAACTCAGTGGCAGGTTCCCACCGAGTTTAGTTCCCACACACTGCCGTCGATCCCAAGTAATTAGTTTTTTTAATCACATTTTTTTATTTTTTGATATCGAGTAGTACTCGAGGAAACAGTCCCGGCCCCTCAGAACTGCCTCCAGGCTCGAGGAAATAGTCCCTGCCCGAACTGCCTCCAGGTAAACCGCGGTAACCACACAATGGATCCCAGGTTCCTAATATCCTCAACTACTATGCACGCACAAGGAGTCGACCCCCAAGTCCTCAACTACTACGCACAAGAAGTCGAACCCCAAGTGATTGCTCCATGCTGACCCTTCCCCCAACTCAGCGGCGGTAACCACACAATGGATCCCAGGTTCCAACTCAGCGGCGGTAACCACACAATGGATCCCAGGTTCCTAATATCCTCAACTACTACGCACGCACAAGGAGTCGACCCCCAAGTCCTCAACTACTACGCACAAGAAGTCGACCCCCAAGTGATTGCTCCATGCTGACCCTTCCCCCAACTCAGCGGCAGGTTCCCACCGAGTTTAGTTCCCACACACTGCCGTCGATCCCAAGTGATTGCTCCATCCTAACTGCCGCTTGTAGTCCTCAATATTAATTGTTCCATTATTGCGCTCCGGAGGGCTTGAACCCCTGATCTTTCAATCAGGGGCACCTCAATGTTGACCCCTCAACCACTGGGCCAACACATCATCGGTTAATCACATTTTAACTTGGTGAAAGATGTTGCATGAGTTTTTATTGTTCTTTTTGCGTATTTAAAAAATTTACATGTTTTAAATAACTTGTAGCTAGCATGTACTCAAATGTGTCAGATAAATTCATATTAAATGTTAGATAAATTCATATTAAATGTATTCTTAATTACTTCTTCCATCCCAATCAAACTGCACCATTTACTTTTTACGCTTAGATTAAAGAGTATTATTATTTTATGTAAAGTTGGTAGATATATTAGAGAGATATGATGATAGTGGTGGGCCATTGGTGGACCTTTTTTACTAAAATAGAAAAATTATGCAATTTGGACGGGACACCCAATATAGTAAAATGGTAAAATGGTACTATTTGGGCGGGATAGAGGGAGTACTTGCTTGTGTGATTATTCAATTTGAATTTCATTTTTAATAATTAATTAATGTATTAATATTAGTCTTGTCCCGTCTCAAATTGCTTAAATCATACGTTAATAAGTAATTAATAATTATAGATGGAGTATGTATTTAAATTTCAGACATAATTTATAGCTACATTACTACAAACTAGTGTTCATAGCGTTTATTATACAATATTATACATATATGATCTCCCCCAATAATATTATACATACATAAATATTCTCACCCGCTGCATGTTAATTTTCCAACGACAATTAAGAAATACTTATTATTCTTTCGTTCCGTATTATTTTTTGCATTGTTATTAAAAATATAAAGTTTAAATATACTTTTTTTTAATCAATTTTATTGGTTTTTTAGATATATATATATGGAGTAATATTTTTAGGTAATAAATAAATTATATAAAATATTTACTCGTCTCATTTTAATCTTTACATATTTTTAATTTGAACGTCTCACTTTAATTTTTTTTAAATGAGACCCACATAAGACAATTAATGTATCTCTATAGAATTCATACACACGCTAATACAACTACCCACTTTACATTAAATATTATTTTTCAACCCGCTGCGCATTAAAAATATAGTATATTCCTTAATTTCCGCGTAAAAAGCAAATGCAAAGATTGAAAATGCATGGAAGAGTATGTTATATATAGTTTATGTTAAATGTGAGTGATAAATTTGTAATGTACTTGTTGAGGATTATGTGATTTTTTTTTGTTGGTGAAGTTTATTGTGAGACAGACGAAAATGAAAAAATGTAAAATTTATTATGGAACAAAGAAAGCATTCGTCTCTCTATCCATAAAGTATTTCGGGTATTTTTATGTGTGGAGTTTAAGAATATTTATTTTCTCGTGTATAAAGTAAGTAAAACAAGAATATTTTAAGTAATTCAATAAAAAATTTGTGTAATTATTGAGATGTGTATAAAAAGTAAGTATTATTGAAATATATTATTACAACTTTTAGAAAAAGAAAAATGTGAAATATATTATAGAACGGAGAAAAAATAAAAAAGTGAAATACTTTTTGAGACGAAAGAATATTTTATATAAAATGAGTAATTATATTAGTGGGACAAATATGTACAGAGGATCATGAAATTGACTAACGGGTATTAATAACACGTGTATGTATGTATATATTACTCCTTTTTTTTTTTTGCATTCGTTTCAAAGGATTTTTTTTTAAATATATGAGATTCATACACTTAATAATACAAAAATAATAGGGTTTATATATCCACTAATACAACTTTCCATTATACATTAAATATTAATATTCTTTAATTCATGTGCAAGAAAACAACAAGTAATTAAATGATACTCCCTCCGTCCGCCCCAAAGGTGGACATTTGTTTTTTGCACGTGGATTAAGGAGTATTATTATTAATGTGTAGTTGGTAGTTGTATTAGTGGGTGTATGAGTCCCATAAATTTATTGTATTAATGATGTGTGTGGGTCCCATATGTTTAAAAAGGAAAATGTGGACTTTTGGTGCGGACGCCCAAAATGGCAAAATGTCCACTTTCGGGCGGACGGAAGGAGTAATTAAATGAGACTCTCTAATCGGACGGAGATAGTATATGTCAAAATCTTACATGCACTCGGGTGTAACAATAAGACAACTTTAAATCATTTAAATAATTAATTACTCCATCCATTCTACAAAAGTTTATATGCCTCTTTCGGCACGGAAATTAAGAAATGTGATAAGTTTTAGGGATGTTATGGTATTTTTGGTAATAAATAAAAGGTTAATTACAAAAAAAACCACGAACTTTACTCCTATTGCAAATTAATCTCAACTTTTAAAAAATTGCAAAAAAAATAAAAAATACAACTTTTAAGTATTGTTGCAAAACACACAAAAAAAACCCTACTTTTAGTCACAAATTGGGTGCGTTTTGCAACAATACTTAGAGGTGGTGATTTTTTTGCAATTTCTTAAAAGTAGGGATTAATTTGCAATAGAATTAAAGTTCATGGTTTTTTTGCAATTAACCCATAAACAAATGATAAAGTATGTTAGGTATATGTTAGGTAAATGTGCTTTTTTTTAAAAATAAAGTGTATAGAAAATGATGATTGTATTTGATTTTTTGCTTTTTTTTTTTAAATGTGCAAACTTTTATGGGACAATCCAAAATAAAAAGTGTGTCATCTAAAATGTGACAGGATGAGTAATTAATTAAGTCGTCTTTATCAGAACACCAGCTTCTACGCCCTTCTAGCAGTTATATGTGAATTTTTGAATAAAAATATATTTTATTTGTTTTCATTTCTCATTCAATATGGATATTAAGAAAATTTCCATTTCTAAAAATATAATGATAGTATTATTTTTAAATAAATAAATGATGAAATAGTATATTAGGTAATAGTGATTTTTTTTAAATAATAAAATCTTTTTATTATATTTTAGAAAGTGAAAATTTTTTTAGAAAAAAATCTAAATGAAAAGGATAAATAACTTTTATAATAAGTCGGTTGTGAATAATTGACATTGAAAAATTAAGGAAATGCACCATTAATTTGATCAAGTTTATTCACTTTCTTAGGATAATTTAATACTTTTTAAATAATTAGAAAAATAGTATAAAATATATTATGTTCATAGTTATTGATAAATTTAAAATTAAAGTATATTGTGAAATTACTGTGCTTGATTGATATTTTGTTATTTTTAAATTATTTGTAATGTTTTGAGACAGACGGATGTAAAAATTATTCGCATTATGATAGAGGGGTTAGTTCTTTCATATTGTCAAATCACTCCATATGACAGTATTAAAATATGGGTTAAACAACCAAAATAACGAAAATATCCTTCATTCCATTTCCAATTCAATTTAAAAGTTTTAATCGAATAAAAAATATATACCATCAAAAAAAAAAAAAAAATATATATATATATATATATAAATTAATAATTTTAAATATGTACAATCATATTTTTATTTAACTAAGTCAAAAACCGAATCAAAACTATATCTTAAAAATGATGTGAATGAGAATATAGAGAAGGGGAATTATGATCGAATTCAAGTTTATATATTTATCTAAGGCAAAAGCTCATGTGCACCCGGGCGCACGGAACACTTTCCGTGCGCCTTTAGAAATTTGTGCTAAATTGTATACCTTTTAGTATACAGATGTGTACCCTTTATTTTCTAAAGAAAAATCTGGGCGCACGAACAACACTCCGTGCGCCTTTAGAATTTTGTGTTAAATTGTATACCCTTTAGTATAAAAATGTGTACCCTTTATTTTCTAAAGAAAAAAAAATATTAATGAAAAGTGTATACCCTTTAGAACAAAATTGTGTACCTTTTAGTAATTAAAGTGTATACCCTTTAGACCAAATTAATGTACCCTTACCCATAATACAAAATTTCTAAAGGCGCACGGAATGTGTTCCGTGCGCCCGGGTGCACGCAAGCCTCACTCTTTATCTAATAATCTTCGACCATAACTTATAATTAAGCCATATTATTTGTATTTAATTGAGTCAGTCAAACTATTGAGTGAAAAATTGAGTAATATTTTAACAAGCTTTTTTTTATAGTTTTTTTTGGTCGATATATATAGATCGATTTATGAATATCTAATTTAGTCAAAAATTGAGTTAATAACTTTTACTTCATGTAAGTTTGGATTTAAAGAATTATCATTAGAAATATTGAAATGAGATAGGTAAGAAATTCTTTATGTACCGTTCAATTTATTTATCCCTTAATTTTACTAAAATAAACCCTATTTATGTTTAGTTATTGCATGTAATAATAGTTAAAAATAACAAGAGGCCAATCAAGCATAAATTCACGTGTATGTAAAGATATTTGATTAATTAGGAAAAGAAAAAAAAATATAAAAATGTGGAGCCATACCATGAGAATGTTGGCCTTTAACTTGCTGTAACTATCAGGCTGAAAAGCGACCAAAATGAGAAGGACATCACTGTCTTTTTTCTTATACAACTACAAGAACAACCCAACATTTATTTTTCATTTTTTTTTATTTTGAACAACCCACATTTATTTATGTACTCTTCTTTTTATTTTTTTCATTGCATTATGCAATTTTGGACATGCACTCCAAATGTGCCCATTTTGAAAAAAAAAAAAAGCCACACATATTATTAATACAGTTATAAGTATATGTATATGATAAGCACTAAATTTGTAGGGTATTGAAAAGCGATCTTCGAATGAACGCAAATTCCTTAATGAAACAGTGAAGAAGAAATTGAAAGAGGAAGAGAGAGATCGAGATTTGAGAGGGATTGAGAGAGAGATACCGAGAGATTGAGAGAGAAAGAGGAACCGAGAGATTGAGAGAGAGGAGAGAGAAAGAAAAAATAGAGTGGTGATAGAAAAAGAGAGATACAGAGAATATTTAATTTCCAATATATCAAAATTAATCTCTAATCACTAATCACATATTTAAAGCACTCTTAAAATATAAATAAGGAAACATGAATATGTACGTAAGAAATCAAATTAAATAATTTATAAACATACAAGATATGGTCGTATCAGTATATATTAAATAAAAATACTCTTTAATTTACATGCAAAAAATTAATGATTTCCTTTGAGATGTAATTGAATCAAATCGAGCTGAATATCACTAGACTTGAAGTCGGCCCATTTGAAAAATAGTAAGTTCACAAATAGGACTCGATAAAAACTCCATAATAATAGTCTATGTTCAAGTTCAAATTTGAGCTCGGGCTCGAGTTCGTTAGAGCTTGGGTTCGGTTTCAAGAACATATTATTTGTTAAAAGGCTCGCATACAGGTTTAGAACCATACATAAACGAGCTTGTTTGCAAACAAGTTCACAAACTTTCGAGCCAAATACTAGAAGGCTCAAGTTTGACTCAATAAACTTTTCGAGCAAGATATTTGAGCTCAATTCGTTTAACTTAACAAATGAATTCGAACAAATATTTTATCGAATCTAGACCCAAATAGTTTACTAATTAATAGCTAAGTTTTGTTACGTCTCTAAAGGCGAAACAAAGGGAGTAGTGTTGGGATAAGCAGATCCTCATTCATTACTAAGAGACAAATAAAGAAGAGTATAAAAAGCACAACACAAGAATTTACGTGAAAAACTCTAAATGCAGATAAAAATCACGGACCGAGAAAATACCACTATGTGAAAAAATTTTACAGTCACACATAATTTTTCTTTCCCGACCCCAATCCCTACACTCTTACAAATATTTGACTAATTCACACCTTTCTCCCCATTCTCATAATCGAGAATCCAAGAAAGGAATTTAAATAGAATCAAACACAAAAAATTAAAGTGTACTTGATTGGTGCACTTGATATCAAGTCCAAGGGCCTCCTTATATAATATAAGAAATCTATCCCCTTTTACTCTTCATCTGATGTGGGATAAAAGAAATAAAAGAAACTCCTTCTTTTATTCTTGACAAATCCAACAATCTCCACCTTATCAAAATAAAAGAAGATTCATTGTCTTCACCGACAATCCATTCTCAATCCCGAGAATTACTTAGAATCAACCATTCTAAGAATTATTGTTTTCACCGACAATCCATTCTCAATTTTGAGAATCCTACTCCACCATATGAGTAGACCACTTAGAATCAACCATTCTAAGAATTTCATGAGGCACATATCGAAAATACCTGCTGATATTTATGGTACTACTTCCAACTCTTGGCTCCCTTGGAAGTCCATCAGCCATCGATATACATCCACCACACACCCTACATCACCTGTCAAGTCAATGTCCGAGTGCAAACTTGTGGACCAACTAATATTATTACATCATTTTCCATGATAACTGGACATGTCATAAGGATCCCCAATAATATTAACTCAATATTCGGAACTATTACCGCACCAGCTCCTCTTTGACCAGCAACGTCACCATTTCTCCGTCGTAAGCAATTACCGTGTCATTGCTCTACCTTGAGCAACCACCGTAAAATTACTACACCTTGAGCAAAATCTGTCTGTACCGACATGACGTCGCTGTCTTTTATCGTCAAGCTACACTAGGTTTGTCCGAACCCTTTTCCTACTGAAAGTGTCGTTATTTGAAGCCGATTTTAACCTCCCAGAATTCACAATGCTTTTCTCCACTTGTCGGTTGAATCCATGCTATTCTTTACCGATCTAGCGCCACCCGATAACAAGCCACCACATCGCCATCTTCCCCGTTGAATCGCCGCTTCCCCACGCCACCAATCATTATTGGAAAACTAATTCCTTTCAAACCTCCTTGAGCTGACATCCATGGAAAACCCCATGTCGCTGTTAAGCCAACTCCACCACCGAGAGTCCCAGCAATTCACATTGCTGCAGGTCCAAGAACTCCGCCAAAAACTGCTAAGAAAGGAGATGCCACCGCATCCGACTGATCTTCTGACCCCCCTTGTGCCACTAGCTTTTCCTATTTCTTTCATGCCACATTTAGCTTAATGAATAACCCTTTTATAAAGTCCCCTCTTATAAAGTGTTTTCTGATGTGGAATGTCAGACTGTGCTGCAACCACATAGCATACTAAGAACTTTATAAGTGCCCGAACCGGGCTCTAATACCATTTGTTGGGATAAGCAGATTCTCATTCATTTATAAGGGACAAATAAAGAAGAGCATAAAAAACACAACACAAGAATTTACATGGAAAAATCCAAAATTGGAGAAAAACCACGGACTGAGAAAATACCACTATGTGAAAAATTTTTACAATCACACAAAATTTCTCTTTCCCGACCCCAATCCCTACACTCTTACAAATCTTTGACTAATTTACACCTTTCTCCCCATTCTCACAGCCGAGAATCCAAGAAAAGAATTTAAATAGAATCAAACACAAAAATTAAAGTATATTTGATTGGTGCACTTGATATCAAGTCCAAGGGCCTCCTTATATAGCCTAAGATATCCCTCCCTTTTACTCTTCATCTGATGTGGGATAAAAGAAATAAAAGAAAACCCCTTCTTTTATTCTTGACAAATTCAACAAGTAGTACCACACAATTATGTTGTAATGGATGAGGTAGGAAATTTTATGAACACAACACCAATTGTTTATGCTAAACTTTACCATAAATATCCTTAAAATAAAGGAATAGATATTTTTGGGATTAAAATAAATGGAGCTAATATTACTCATTAAAATCATATCATTGATTTTTTCGCTGTAAAAAACTCATTCAGTAAAATAATCACATATTTATGAAAGGTTAATTATACTGTGCACCCGGTGCACTCTAAGATATGGTGCACCCACCTTCAAAAACGTATACAAATATAAATAAAAACATATACAATTATGAATAAAAACGAATACAATTTAATTTTTAGTTTTTTAATGAAAAATTGAGTGTAAAAAAATATACAATTATTAAAAAATATGTATATATTATTGAATAAAAAGTTATACACATATGGATACTAATTTTTTTTAATGAAAAATTTAGTGTGAAAAAAATATACCATTATTAAAAAACACGTATATGAAATAGAATAAAAAATTATACACATATAAGTGCACCCTCAGCACCCGTTGCAACTAATATCAACTTTTTATGCAATAAGAGAAGCGGTATGTTGATTTACGGGTCCTCAAAAGTTAGAATAAAAGGTGAAGCATCCCTTAAAGGAAAGGAATAATTTGGTTCATGTCAAAAAGTTATTAAAAGCAAAGAACAATTTTCGATTTTTTCGACATAAATTGATCGAATATAAAAATAGAGTATTAAATTGGCTATGGAACTAAATAAGTTTCTTTTTTTAAAAAAAATTTAATATACCAAATTCTAATTGTTAAACACTAAAAAAACTTAGTATTCTTTTGATAAAAGTTTTAATTTCATTGTTAAATGGATTTATCAATGGATTAACAATAAAATTCGTTTGTAATTTTCATTGATTAAAGTGGTGGTTTATAAATTATTACTATTGAAAATTTAATTCCATTTGTAAATGTTTTTGTTTGCAATCCGTTAATAATAACTATATATATATATATATATATATATATATATATATATATATATATATATATATATATATATATATATATATTCCATCAATAAATAACATTGAATATTATTCTATTGGTAGAAATATTACAAATCTGTTTATATTGCTAAAGAAATATGTAATGTGTTTGCTATCCTAAAGAGAATTTTATTTATTTGTTCGTAATGTGTTTGCTATCCTAAAGAGAATTTTATTTATTTGTTCTGAAAACTGTAAATATGTTATTCAGACTTCAGTTCAAATATTACATCTCTATGAGAGCAAGCCCTAACAATTGGGCTAAAATAACAAATCTAATCTAGACATTTCCAGCAAGATACGATCCACTAACTTTGTTATAGAAAACTGCGCTCCATCAAACAAGATAGCATTTCGTTGCTCCCAAACTTTCACCACACACATCGTAAGTGCTAAAGTCCGCTTTTTTCTATCAAGCAATGAGATCCCTCTATCCTTATATATCCATTTAAAGCCTGCTTGGACTGACTGAATGCGCCTGCGCCATCCAACCCATTGTCGGAATCTCTCCCAAACTACATCAACGAATGGGCATTTGAAGAATAGGTGATCTGCTGTCTCATTTTGGTTGATACAAAAGCCACAAAACCTGTCGCCATCAAAGTTCCAGATTCGATCCTTCGTAAGAAGTCTACCTCTAGCTATCAACCAAAGTCGAACACTGTATTTCCTAGGGATCCATTTATGCCAATGTTTAGTGTGAAAATCTGCATGTTTTAGGGTCCGATTTAGCACCGTTTTGTAGAATTTATGTTCGTATTTTTGCACTAAATGGTTAATTTTCATATATTTGAGATATTGATGCATTTGAGGTGTTATTTCGTGTTTTTAGGTGAAAAGGCGGATTAAAAGTGCAAAGTTGAAATGGAGCGTGAATTTGTGCAAGATGTCAAGGAAACAGAGGACTACATTCTATAATTTTTCTGTATTTCTGTAGAAGTTCAAACTGGTCGTATGATACATGGTTAGAAAGCTACGAAAGAAAGAGTCGTGTGAGCGCAAAAATCACTTCAATCGGAGCTTGACTGAAGAAGTTATGCTCAAAACCGTGAGGTCGCGCAGCTGCTGGCGAGAATTTCGAAAATTCACGAAATTACCCTCTATTTCCTATTTTCTTGGTGGCTAAGTTATTTCCTAAATTAATATCCCTCCATATCTTCCATAATTATATTTTTCCTGATTTTTCAAATCTACTCCTTATTTTATTCAATTCTCACATCTATATATACACATTCTCATCACCACATAAAGTGTGGAGAAACCGCATAATCTACCACCACCACATCACCTAGGGTTTTAAACCCTAATCATTCGTCTTTCATCTTCTACCCTTCACCCGTCTTTCATCCATCACCTATCCACTCAGTCATAGTATTTGTTACTTGAGAAGGAGAATGGAGGAGGATCATCAAGACGGAAAGAGAAGACGAAAAATTATTCCAGACAAGGGTTTTTCTTCCTTCTTTAATTTCTTATTTTTGATTTATAGACTCATGGATAAGTTTTCATCTTTTACCATGGTTGTTACTTGTAACACCATGGGCTAGTTTTCTCTTGATAGTTTTAGGGTTTGAAAGTTTATCATGTTGATTTGAGATTTTAGACTTCTATGATGATAATTTTTGCAAAATATTTATTCCTTATTTACATTTTATTTTAAACTTATATAATCATGTTTCTTAATTCTTATGATATTATCATTGATTGATGTATGATTGAGTTTGAATGTGTTACATGATTATATTTGTTATTTCATGACAATTGAAGGGGATTGACCAATATATAGCCTTTGATTGTTTGACCATCAATATAGGATACCTTATTACCTATACTGGATATATCTCTTGCACTAGCCTATATGGAATTTTGCATGTGAATCACTAGAAAGCGAATAAGGGGTTGTGGGTATTTAATTTTCTTAGTACCTAAAGGGAATAGGGAATTATCTTATTAATTTGGTCCTAGGAATTTATGTTCTTTAAAATTGTTAAATCTCACTTGTCTATGAGTGGTTTAGCATGCTTAAGTGATCATTCCTATAAAATTCTGCATGATTTGATTCACTTATCTATTTGTCTTATTTCACATGATAAATTAGATTTTTTTCTAAAACTATCGTGTTCTTGTCTCTTGAAACACCTGTGATTGAGTGTGTCTTCTATTTATTTATTTTATTTAGTATTTATTTTCCGCAATATTAGTTAATAATTCCAATTCACAAAAGGTTTTTATGTCTTAATTATTAGTGGTGACAGTTATTTAGTGTCTATCTTGCTTAACTCTAATCCCTTGGATTCGATATTTTTACTTGGTCACACGCTGAGCTATAATTAATTCCCTACACTCTTGAATAAAGACAAATTCTAGAATAAATGAACCGCCTATTTGTTGACTCAACTATGATACACTTAGTCATGGCTTCCACTACGTCATGCATGGAGTTGTGGCTGCTCCTAATTCGTCTTCTGACTCCCATAAGAGTTCTCCAGGAATAAGATGCTGAGTTACTGGCATTCATCATCCAACAACTACCTCCTTTAAGATAAACTCCATGAATCCATCTGACCTATAATGATTCTTTTTTGAGGTGGACATCCCATATTGCTTTGCTAAGCAAAGCGTCGTTCCAAGGCTGCAAATCCTTGCTACAAACTGATTAGGAAATCACAGCCCTCTCATTACCGCTTCTAGAAAAATTCAGTCAACGGAATCATAAGCTTTCTTGATATCCACTTTAATGGTCATCTTAGGAGTGATTCTCCGAATACTCCATTCATAATGCTTAACGATCTCTTGTGCAAGAAGAATGCAATCTCTAATTTGTCTCCCCTTCACAAACCCAAAGTGATTACCTCTAACAAGCAAAGTGATTTACAAGAATTTTGGTAATAATCTCTATTAATATAATAGCAAAGTGAAAAAGTCAAAATTGAACCAATTTTTAATTTACACCTTTGATTTTAATTACTAATCCTTTTTAATCTCATTCGTTCATCACATTATTGAATCTCATCCATTCATCACACTTATAAGATTAGATCTTGAACATTCATTTTTTTGTCATAATAATGATACCTTATTTAAAATGATACATTAATAATGATACCTTATTTAAAATCCTTATTTAATTTTTGAAATAATAATATCATATTTCACTAATTTTTATATTTTAACAAAATCCATAATATAGTTTTAACAATTAATTCATTATTAAATTATTTAATAATTACGACTACAGGTATTTCAAATATGTTATGTTATATAATTAATTAATTAATAATTATAACTTATAATGTAGTTTTAACAATTAATTCATTATTAAATTATTTTATTCATTATTAATAATTTTAAATTAATATTATTGGTCCTAACATCTTAATAATTTTAAATGGAGTAATTTATATTTAAATGGATTCATGATTAAATTATTTTCTTCATTATTAATAATTTTGAATTAATATTATTGATCCTAACATCTTAATAATTTTAAATGGGTATGTGTAATCAACGGGTAATGATAAACGGATTAGAGACAGTGAGAATCATAATATATATTTTTAATTAAACGGGTACTTAAATGTGTAGTTTATATTTAAATGGATACGAGTACGTAACAATTAATTCATTATTAAATTATTTTCTTCATTAATAATAATTTTGAATTAATATTATTCGTCCTAACATCTTAATAATTTTAAATTGGTATGTATAATCAACAGGTAATGATAAACGAGTTTTGTATTAGTATGAGTATCATAATTTTTTTTAACAAAGTGGGTACGAATATGACTAAATAAACATTAGGGTGATCACATGACAGATATTTTCGAATATTTGATTTACCAAAACCTTAAAAAAATGAGTACGGGTAGTTATACATAGGATTTATGAGTTTAGGGTTATAGGAAATTTAGTAGTTTTTTTATTTATGATATATAATTTAGGTTATTAAAATAATTAAGTATATAATCTTTTTAATATAATATGATATATAATTTAAGTTATTAAAATAATTAAGTATATAATCTTTTTAATATAATGTTTTTTTATATTATAGATTATACATAGGGTTTATGAGTTTAGGATTTTAGGGTTTAGGGTTTAGGGTTTTAGGGTTTAAGGGTTTAAGGTTTATGGGTTTAGGGTTTAGGGTTTTAGGGCTTAGGGTTTAGTGAACCAATTTTTAATTTACACCTTTGATTTTGATTACTAATCCATTTTTAATCTCATCCATTTATCACATTATTGAATCTTATCAATTCATCACAATTATAAGATTAGATTTTCTTCATTATTAATAATTTTGAATTAATATTATTGATCCTAACATCTTAATAATTTTAAATGGGTATGTGTAATCAACGGGTAATGATAAACGGATTAGAGACAGAGAGAATCATAATATATATTTTTAATTAAACGGGTACTTAAATGTGTAGTTTATATTTAAATAGATACGAGTACGTAACAATTAATTCATTATGAAATTATTTTCTTCATTAATAATAATTTTGAATTAATATTATTCGTCCTAACATCTTAATAATTTTAAATTGGTATGTATAATCAACGGGTAATGATAAACGAGTTTTGTATGAGTATGAGTATCATAATTTTTTTAACAAAGTGGGTACGAATTTGACTAAATAAACATTAGGGTGATCACATGACAGATATTTTCGAATATCTGATTTACCAAAACCTTAAAAAAAATGAATACGGGTCGTTATACATAGGATTTATGAGTTTAGGGTTTTAGGGTTTAGGGTTTAGGGTTTTAGGGTTATAGGGTTTAGGGTTTTAGGGTTTAGGGTTTTAAGGTTTTAGGGTTTAGGGTTTTAGGATTTAAGGTTATGAGATTTGATTAATTTGACACCTTATTTACAATTATAATTAAACAATTATCAACATCACAATTATCAACGTCACTACTTAATATAATTCATATGCATAAATTAATTTTAAATAAAAAATTAGTAGTTTTTTTATTTATGATATATAATTTAAATTATTAAAATAATTAAGTATATAATCTTTTTAATATAATATGATATATAATTTAAGTTATTAAATTAATTAAGTATATAATCTTTTTAATATAATGTTTTTTTATATTATAGATTATACATA
This sequence comes from Pogostemon cablin, assembly GCA_023678885.1. Taxonomy (NCBI): domain Eukaryota; kingdom Viridiplantae; phylum Streptophyta; class Magnoliopsida; order Lamiales; family Lamiaceae; genus Pogostemon; species Pogostemon cablin. The sequence continues at coordinate 24,000,476 of CM043001.1, read as the reverse complement.
TGGTTTTAGGGTTTAGGGTTTAGGGTTTTAGGGTTTAAGGATTTAGGGTTAATGGGTTTAGGGTTTTAGGGTTTAGGGTTTAAGGTTTAGTGAACCAATTTTTAATTTACACCTTTGATTTTGATTACTAATCAATTTTTAATCTCATCCATTCATCACATTATTGAATCTTATCAATTCATCACAATTATGAGATTAGATTAATTTGACACCTTATATACAATTATAATTAAACAATTATCAACGTCACTACTTAATATAATACATATGCATAAACTAATTTTAAATCAAAATTTAGTAGTTTTTTTATTTATGATATAATTTAAGTTATTAAAATAATTAAGTATATAATCTTTTTAATATAATGTTTTTTTTATATTATAGATTATACATAGGGTTTATGAGTTTAGAGTTTTAGGGTTTAAAGTTTTAGGGTTTAGGGTTTAGGGTTTTAGAGTTTAAGGGTTTAGGGTTTATGGGTTTAGGGTTTTAGGGTTTAAGGGTTTAGGGTTTAGTGAACCAATTTTTAATTTACACCTTTGATTTTGATTACTAATCCATTTTTAATCTCATACATTCATCACATTATTGAATCTTATCCATTCATCATAATTATGAGATTACATTAAATTGATATCATATTTACAATTATAATTAAACAATTATCAACATCACAATTATCAACGTCACTACTTAATATAATCCATATGCATAAACTAATTTTAAATTAAAATTTTGTAGTTTTTACCTTTATCCCGTGCATCGCACGGGTTCAAAAGCTAGTCTTATAAAGGACAATGTGATATTTTTTGAGAAAATAATTCCAACCCAATGTTATCTATTTAAATACTTATAACGTTATGATAAATTATCTAAATAAACTACTCAATTAAATAAAATATCTTTTAATATAATCATTTTTCAAGGCCAGCTATAATATTTCTACATTGCATAATTGGTATGACAAATTAGTTTTCTATATATATATATATGAGTCGTATGTACGTACATCCGGATACAATTAATATTATTATTTTAAAGGTTAATTTCAAAGAATGAAGAATAAATAAAAAATTTACATTTACTTTAATTCCAATTTATTCCCAATTTTTGGAATTTTGAAAAATACAAAACAAAAACACCTCCTCTAATGATCATTGCAAATTGCATTCTCCTGTCCACTACCACATCACCCTCCAACAAATCATGGTAAATGTGGATTTTTTTTTTAAAAAATTTTTTTTTTACAATTAACCCTTATTTAATGTAATTTAGGATTTATTTTTTATTCTTTGTATTTATTACATTTTATATTTAATAGTTTTATCATAAATTCATTCAAAATTAAATAAAAAAATAATTGTATATATAATTAAATATCAGAATCACACATTAGTACGTACACCCCATAATTCTATATTTATGCAATCCAAACACAGTCCAATCGATGCGACTAAGGATACGTAGAATGAAAGCTAGAGAGCGTGTGTTTATATACTTTCTCTGTCTCACACTTATGTTCACGTTTTTCGTTTTCATTCGTCCCACACTATCTTCACCATTCAAAAAAGAAAACTTCACATCAAACAACAATCTCAAAAGTTATCATTTAAAAAATATCACTCTCACTTAACACACATAAACCTTTTTAGTCCCATAACTTTTCTCATGGTCTATTTTAGTCCCAAAAAAGATAATTTTGTCAAATGAGTTCCAACAACGAAGAAATAGGGCCAAAAACGTCCACTATACCAAAAATACACCAAGACAACACATATAATGTGTTGTCTGTTAGCTTCTTTTTACAAAAAATCTCTGTTGTCGAAGCTCCTGTTATCGTATGGCATTTGAAAAGACGCACAACGACAACACATTATATGTTGTCGTTGTGCGTCTTTTTATCAACACATATTTATGTGTTGTCATTGTGCATTTTTATGTGTTGTCATTGTGATTCTTTTTTTAAAAAAAATTATCTACATTTTATTTGTGTTGTCGAACCAATTAATTATTATAAAAAAGATTTTATAATTAATTGATAAACGAAATAATAATATTCAAAATGTATTAAAACATTCTAAATAATCCAAAACATGCTAAATATCAAATATCCCTCTCAAATCTAAATGTTGATAAAATCCAAATACATCCCATAAGACATGACATAAATAGAATTTGTTTAAAAACCACAAAACTTGAGTCTCTCCTTGTTCCCACTGTAATTCTGAAAAATAACCTGTTCACACTTTCCCAGCATCTCCTTGTTCCCACTGTAATTCTGAAAAATAAACAAAGCTATGTGAAGGACAATCCAGACTTCAACAAAGAGAAAGCACCTCTACAGCTTCTGGGATAAAATTAAGGCAGATAACTTCAAGGATCCTTTTACTTTTCTGTAGTCCTCCAAAGATAAGCTGATTACTAAAAAGCTAGATGTAACACCCCCCACCCCTTCCCAAACTTTTCATACAGAAGACGTCTACTCTAGAACATCCCAGATATAAGACATAAACTTCCTATAGTATACTTAAAATGTTAGTATATTCTTTCACATGTGTCCTTGAGTTGTGTAATTAGGTATGTGTTTGTGTGTATATGTATCAGAGATTTACATTTTATATGGATATACCACAGAGTGCTTTAAGTAAATTTCACAAGGAAACCCATTTACTTTCCTTATCCAACTCTAAAAATTATATTAAGCTCAAATTTTGACTCTGCAATTGAGATGCCAATTTGTCTTCTGGTTCATTTTTCTGAAGTATTGGGACACCAAAATCTAATAGGATACCAACAAGAACTGACATTAGAGTCCAAATAATATGACGAGAAATAGAGTTGTTTCTCAATTTCTAACCTATACACTCAGTAATATGATAAACAAGACTAATAAAAGAAAACCTCCACGCAAAATGAAATCTTGGTTACATGGTTAACATGCAAAAAACTACAGCCAAAATAAGCATGACCAGACGACAAACAGTATCATTATTGCTTGAACATCAACAGAAAAGACAGGGTAGTGGGAGAAACAAATACCTTCAGTGTCTCCATTTCTTCTTTAGTAGGACAGAATTTTATAAGATTCTCAACTTGATCTATGTCTAGAGCTGAAGAATCCAATGCCAAGATAGCATTCTGTTATACATGAAAACAAGTCGGTGATAATTTAAAAATAGTCGTAATGGAAGAAACAGAACTTTCAGTTGATACACTAACAGATATCTATTTCATTAGTTCATTGAACAATAACATAATGCCATTGCACCATACAAACTGGTACAATCCTTTAAAAGCAGAAAATAATGTAACTAACTTCTATTTTTGTTATAATAGAATAAAACCATGCATTGAAAATAGTAATGCTTTATTACAGAAAAATGACGGATAAATCTTGGGTAAGTTGACACGAGAAGAACGATATAGAGAACTTACAATCATATCTTAATTTTTGTGAGCATAATTTCACAATTATAAGCTCTGCGCAAATCAACCTGAGAGAAGGAAACACGAAATCAAATCAATGAGAATCATCCTTAGATAAGGAATAATCTAATCTAATCAAACCAACAAGGACCTAATTGACAGATAAATACTTCACTGTTTCAATTTAAATAAATATACCAAGAATGAATTGTGATTAGTTTAACAATGATCAACAAAGCATTGTCTTCGATATGGGTAAACCTACTAATCAGTAAACTCAATTCAGAGAGAAGAAGAAATTGTCACTATTTCTAGGTCTTGGCTCTCATATACAAACTAACAAAATAAGGCTATGAAAATAATTATAACAATACTAATAATAATATGTACATGAACAATCAATATCATCATCATCTACTACTACACTGATCACGAGTAACTTAATTTTCAACAACATGGTTACAAGGGGTGTAAGAAATTCTTTATTTTTGCTAAAAAAATAAAAATAAAAATCCAGTTTTACAAATTTCCAAGTCACTAAACAGAAGACGACAAGTAGAGATCTCAAAACAAGAAATAACTCGATCAATGCTCAAACTGGAGAGCCAAACTGGAAATTTAAACAATTAACAAAGGCTCTTTCACTTCAAAATATACCAAGTAATCCATAAGAGCCACTGCAATACTCCTACAATCTGAAATTGAAGAAGGGGAGACTCCGACGGCTAGGATTCACGATGGAGAACAAAGGTCAGCCGAGAATCAAGAGAAAGCCAGGAAGGACTCTTACACAAGAAAATGTACCAGATCAATCTTAGCCCATCGATTCAATAAAGATGCAGTCACAAAAACGAACAACAATAAAAATTCAGAGTTGAGCCAAAGAATACCCATGATGAATTCCAACTACTGAAATCAACGAAGTGGAGTAGCAACTCCAAAATTATGAGTAACTCTATGCCGTCGGATGTTGAAGTGATAGAACAGAGCAGGAGGCCAGCGAACACACCATTGCACACCGAAGAACATCGACGACAAGGCGCGTCGGAGAGATCGCGCGCGAATTGATTTTGCGGACTAGCCGAATTTTCTGTTAAAATCGGGGCCGACCCGGTGGCTGGGTTTGGCGGTATAGTCGCGGCCGACAGTGATAAAATCCTCCAGAGTGGACCGTGGAGGGGTGGACGACAGAAGCCCCAAACTGCATAGTTCCAGAAGAGGGCGAGGGCTCCTTATGAGTCTCTGCACTGGGTGGGCAGAGGGCAAAGGCAAGACAGCACAAGATCTGCGTCGATAACCTGAAAAAAGACACTCCGGCGGCTGATTAGGCGCGATTGGCAGCCAATAGTACAAAAACAGAGTGGAGAAGGCAAAGGAGCCCTAGTTGGCCCTGTTATGCCGGAAAAGGCTCCAGCGGCGAGAGGGAATCGTGGGCTCCTTGCGACACAGAGGAGGCGCGGAACCCAGAACAGAAGATCGGAGCCTACTGAAGTGGAAAATCGGCGCAGCGTGGCCAAAACACAGGGGCTGTCGGGAGCCCTAGGTGAGTCTCTGTGAGTGAGAAGGCCGTGTATTGTAAATTGGAAGAGAGAAGGGATTAAACCCTTTGTGTTTTTACCGACAGGCAAACGTTAAAAAATATGGACGGCGCCCGGCGTGTAGGAAAGCCCAAGAGAGGAGGAGGGAGAGAGAGAGTTCTTCCTCCTAAGTTTGCTATTTATATATCTCTAATTTTTATATTTAAAATATATTTAAAAAATTATATATGTATTCATAAAATAAAATATTAAGACATTTAAGACAACATAGATGAATATATGTTGTCTTTGTGCGTGAAAAATTTTACGTCCACATATGGTATCATATATGTTGTCTTATAGTGAATTCATTTGAAAAGTGGTATATACGACAACATAATAAGACAACACAAGATAATATGTGTTGTCCTTGTTCGTGACAAAAAATTTAAGACAACATATATATTTAAGACTACACATATAAGGTATACGACAACACATATTTCTGATCTATGTTGTATATTTTTTGTTGTCTTAGTGCTTTTTTTTTGGTGTAGTGGTCCTATTTTCGTCGGAAAAAGCTACGTCACAACCTGAATTGTCAATTTTCGGCCGGTATGATAACGTGGCGCCCTGATGATAGGTGAGTCAGCGGGATAAAAACCTATCTCGTCACATAACTTTCCTCATGTTCTATTTTAGTCCCAATAAAGATAAGTTTGTCAATTTAGTCCCACCCATGTAGGAATAGGGCCATACACGTTCTATTTTTGCCGAAAAATGCTGACATCATCGGAATCACCGATTTTCAACCAGGACGATGACGTGGACCCTGATGGCAGATGAGTCAACAAATTAATTAAATGTTATTTTAATGCCAATAAGGCATTTTTATTTAAACAATTCCGACCGCTGTCATGGCCGGTGGCTAAATCGTGGTTGGTGGCGAAGTTCTGGTGTTTGTGATGTGGGCCTTGGTGGCGGCGATTCCGTGCCAGAAGAGAAATGGGTTAATTACCCTTATTAATTTTTGTTTTCTAATTATTTAAAATTTTAGAAAATAAAATGCCTTGTTTGTATTAAAATAATATTAATTTCGATTAGAAATCGGCGATTCCGGTTGTCACTTGATAATTATATGTCATTTATCAGTGATGTCAACATTTTTCGACTAAAATACCACGTGTTTGGCCCTATTTCTACACGGGTGGGACTAAATTGACAAACTTATCTTTATTGGGACTAAAATAGAACATGAGGAAAGTTATGGGACTGAATAGATTTCTATGCCGCTGAGTAACCTGCCATCAAGGCGCCACGTCATCATACCGGCAGAAAATCGACAATTCCGATTGTGACGTGGCTTTTTCCGACGAAAATATTATGTTTTTGGCTCTATTTATTCGCCGGTGGGACTAATTTGACAAATTTATCTATCTTGGGACTAAAAAAGACCATGGAAAAAGTTAGGAGATTAAAAAGGTTTTTATCCCTAAAATACTTTATAATTTATTTATTACCTAAAAGTACTACAATACCCCTAAAAGTTAATAAAGTTAGTCAAAAAATAACTTTTCAAAATTTCATATCTACAATAGTTATGAACATAAATAAACGGAGTAATAAGTATGAGAAGATTGCAAATTATAGAAAAGAGAAAAAGTTTGTTTTCAGCTAACAAATTGAGATTTTACTCTGTAAAAGTACGTTTATTTTGATCAGATTATAAAATTAGATTTTAAATTCACAAAATCGTATTTTATGACACTTCTGTAATATCTACTCAATTTATATATATATATATGGATCAAAATTGAAGTTGTTGAAAAAAAAAATGAATTTGACATTTTTGGACTAAAATGAATTGAAGCGTGGACTAAATTAAAATACCTAAAAAATAAATAAATAAAGCTGATTTATTTTTTTTATTTTTTTTCAAATAACATGGAAGAGTTGAAGTACCTTAACCTATTATTAAATATAGCTCGTACGATTTTGCCATATTACAAGAAAGGGGCAATCACGTCATTTCATAACCTTAGGCAATGTAATGATTCAGGTATGTTATATTTGTCCTCTACTGGAACTGGTAAATTTAATTTCTTTATCAAGTTGGTGAAGTGATATAAAAAAAATATTTATATTATATATATTGTTAGGGTGATAAAGTTGTAGGAGAAATAGCCACATCATTTGTTTTCATTCAAGCATACTCTATTTTTACCTTTCATTCAAATTCATAATTAGTTTTGAGGTCCATTTACTTGCACACACACTTCTATATATACATACAAAGTCATATTCATTACAAGAGGTCTTTTCTTAATTAAAAACTTTTGCATCTTTTCTTCTCTTATCTCTATCAATCCGAAGGCGATTGCAGAGTGAAACACCACTCAAAGAGGAGAGAGAAAGAGAGAGAAACGACAGACTTAAACAAACATAGAGGTGAAGAGAGAGAAAGTGAAGAATTCAGAATTAGTGATGATGAAGAATTGTTTTTGTTTTGTTTGCAGAGATGTATGAAAGAAAACGATGTGTGATGTGTGTGCACCTTTTCACAACCTGCAAACTATAAGAGGTATGTTAATGTACATCAATTCTTCATTTCATAAAGCAGAATTCTTTCTTTTGTGTGTGTGTGTGTGTTTTTCTGTTCTTTGATGCTTTCACTTTTGCTTCTCACTTCCCTTTTTATTCTTCTCTTTTCGACAACCCTAAATTATGGATCCAATATTTCAGGCATGAAGATGATGAAATGGGATTAGCCACGTCACCAGCTCAATTCTTGGACAACAAAACCAACCACTTCTCCACTTCTATGTCCCAAGATTATGTTTTTAGTTTCTCAAGTGGATCATTCGACAAAACCCATTCAGAATTACACCAACAGATCCGACGGGATAAAATTAGGGTTCCGGGGTTCGCCCCACCCCCGCCTCCGCCGCAGTTAGTAGGTATGGAAGAAGAAACCGCCGGACTTCCGGTTTACGACACAGCTGGAATGTTGTCGGAGATGTTCAATTTTCCCTCCACCGGAGCTACGGAATTGCTGGAGAGTCAGATAACGCAGAGTTACCGGAATTCGAGGGCCTCCGCCGCGGATTGGTTCTCCCACCGCCAGCATATGGCGGTGGATGATTCCAAGAATCAAACCATCCTCGATGGCACTGCTTATCATCCTCATCATCATAATAATAATGCTCAGATTTCGAGCATTAATGCAGATTCAGCAGCAGCCATGCATCTTTTCCTCATGAATCCACAGCAGCAGAAGTCACCCTCTCCATCTCCTCCAGTTTCTGCTTCCTCCACTCTCCACATGCTACTTCCAACCCACTCTTCTTCCTCCTTCCACTCCGGAGGGGCTTTCGGTCAATTCACATGGCTCCTCGGCGGAAACGGCACCAACAACAACCCTAGTGAAATTCCAGCCGTTGTGGAAGGTCAAGGCCTTTCGTTGTCCTTGTCGTCTCCGTTGGAGGCCGCCAAGGCCGACGAATTAAGGATTGGGGAAGTGTTTTTCGGACAAGGCGTTGGTTCACAATATCAGTTCAAGAATCCGGGCGGCGGCGTGCCTGCCTACGGCGGCACCCACATCTTGAGGAATTCCAAATACACAAAAGCAGCTCAGGAGTTGTTAGAAGAGTTCTGTAGTGTTGGCAGAGGCACTCAGTTCATCAAAAACAAATCCGACGAAAACCCATCTGGCGGCGGAGGCGCCACCACCAGAGGCGGCGGTAATTCCGCCTCCTCTTCCAAGGATCTCCCTCCCTTGTCAGCTTCCGACAGGTTAGAGCATCAAAGAAGAAAAGTCAAACTAATATCCATGCTCGATGAGGCAAGTATCAACTACCCACCCCCTCCCCTCTCTCTTAATTCTCTCTCTAATAAAAGCCATTGAAATAGCTGAAAGAAATAGAGTGTAATCAAGGAAACTGAAAATTAGGAGAATGGTATAATTAGGGTAGAATGGATATTGATTTGGTGTGAGAGAGATGATGATGAACCACCCACCCATGTGATTGTGATGTAGTAGCCGACCATAGATAGGTACAAACCTTAACACAAATTTTAAAATATTCCAAGAACACAATCTGCTAAGAAATTAAAAAGCATCATTGAATAAACAATCAAACTAATGTTGACTCCAACTCAACTATACTCCTTAATTATTCAACGAACACAAGCCCACAAAACATTACTACAACCTTAATGCAAGAGTTGCACAATTATACAGGTGGAAAGAAGGTACAGCCATTACTGCGAGCAAATGCAGATGGTTGTAAATTCATTCGACATGATAATGGGTTTCGGCGCGGCCGCCCCGTATACTTCGCTGGCGCAGAAGGCGATGTCGCGGCACTTCCGGTGCCTGAAGGAGGCGGTGGCGGCTCAGCTGAAGCACAGCTGCGAGCAGCTCGGGGAGAAAGACAGCTCGACCTCGGGGCTCACGAAAGGCGAAACCCCGAGGCTGAGGATGTTGGAACAAAGCCTGAGGCAACAAAGGGCATTCCATCAGATGGGAATGATGGAACAAGAAGCCTGGAGACCTCAACGTGGCTTGCCTGAACGATCTGTCAACATTTTGAGGGCTTGGCTTTTTGAGCATTTTCTCCACCCGTACGTCTTTTTCTCTCTTCCTTTTTCATTCATTCTTGTATTATAGTAGGGACACTCTCGTATATATGAGATGGGTAATGACACGAATCAATTTTAATATATAGGTAAAGTATGTTTGTGGGAAATCATACCATAAGACTCTAAAATCATACTTTAATGTATCATTCATTATTCTTTAAAAACATACTTTACCTATATAACAAACATACTTTGAAATGTCTCATATAAATACGGTCTCATCTCATAAATTTATAATTTAGATGAATAAGAGTAAGTTCCGGATGTCATGTGACATTTTATATGAGTTACGTGATTAATACGTATGCGAGAAAAAAAAATGTGAATATAACTCCTAAAGGTTTATATTTTATTTTGAAGTATATATTTAATCTCTCTATCACGTGTTATTCATCCAACTACTCAAAATAAGAGATGTAATACAAAATGGGAGACCGAGCCAAGTAAGGTAGAAATGTGTAATTTACCAATGTTTAATTAGGTTGTCCTAGATGAAAATTAAGATATGTTATTTGAAGTAAAGATAATTTATCTAGGGATTGTATGTAATTAATGTTCATTATTTTAGGAGAAAGTACTTAATTAAACGCATGCTGCACATAATTAAGTCTGGTTTCAATAATTTTTACAGATATACTGTTATATATAATATTCGAGCCATTTGAGTGCCACTTGCATCTACAAGTTGGTTCATTACTAAAAATATACTTAAGTATTATGTGTAGTAAAAATAGTGAATGGAGCAGTCTTTGTTACAGCTAGATTGAAGAAAAGTAGGTAATAAGTAAAGAAATTAATGAGTTTCTCGGAATTTTATGATAAGACAAATCATTTAACAGGTTAAACTTTTGATCCTTTACACGTACTGAATAAAGTAGTATATATGTTTTCCATCTCTTTCTCTGCGAATCTCCCTACCCTGCTGTATAAAAACACGGAAATGTATCTTCTCCATTGCGGGAGGTGAATTTCATCTCAGTATTCGTGCGATCAGTATCATGCGATACTGATCACACGAATAGTGAGATGATATTCACAGCACTGAAGAGGATGTGGATCCATAAAAACACTTATACATATTTATTACCTCACTCCACATAATGAGTAAGTGCAAACTGCAAGGCAGTAAAATATCGTGCTGCGTTTTGATAAGAGAGAAAGTTCGATGAGAGAGAGGGGTATTGGTGCAGGTGTTGGATCACAAATACTTATGTAAATTGGGTTTACAGTGTAAATTCTATGGTCCCCTTTCAATCCTATATACCCTATGTATTGCTAAGATGTTTAAATTAAAGGGGACCACATAGTTTAATTGCAAGAGTTTATGATGTGAACGCGATTTACAAGAGATTAACTCGTGTTGGATATGTGATTCTGAGGGCCTGCATGCAGATAGAGATGATATATGATGAATTAAATAGTAGTTCTCCCTCCGTCCCACCTTAAACTTTATCGTATTGTAGATACGGAGTTTAACAAAAGTTATTTTTTTACTAACTTTATTGGCTTTTGGAGAATAATATAGTAATTTTAGGTAATAAATAAATTACTATAAAGTATGTTGTGTATGTTAGGTGTGCATAATAAATTTGTAATTAAAATATACTTTTAGGGTTGATGATTGGAGTGATGTTTCTTCTTTTTAGGTAGTGAAGTTTAACGTGGGACAAACGAAGATAAAAAAATGTGAAATTTAACATGGGAGAATGGAGTAATATTGATGAGATGAGATGAAATAAAAAAGGGAGATAGTTGTTGAGGTTAATTACGGTAAGAAAGAGTGGTGAATGTAATGTCCTTTTCTAATGTGGCATCTTTTTCAGGTATCCAAGCGACGTAGATAAGCATCTCTTGGCCCGACAGACAGGTTTATCAAGAAACCAGGTTAATCTTCCTTCAATTCTTACTTTTATTAATTACTATTCTCTCTCATCTTTCACCCTTTTGCATTCTTTCTTTTTACTGCAATACCATGCATTAAGTCTTATATATGCCCTACTTCTTTTGCTTTTTTATAGTTGACAAATCTGTCTTGTGATTTTCCTTTTAATTTTTTATAATTAGGAACCCACTTTTTCTCTATCTATTGCCAATTAAATGTGAGAATTTAATTAGGGTACATGCTTTATGATTTAAGTGGGTCCGTGTTAATCCTCTTATTTAAAAATTATTATATTTTTTAATATTTTTTTAATTTTAAGGGAAGTGTTTGGTTAATCTTAAATTAATAGTATTCCGTGAGTCTTAAAAATTTATAAAAAATATAGGAGTTTACACCCTAATTACACTTAAACAGACTTGATTTCTTTCTAAGCCCGTTAGACTTGATATCTTATAAAACTAATAAAGAATTAAGGTAAAAATCGCATGCTTATTCTTTGTATTTGACACTTTCAAAATTTATTAATTTACCTAATAATTAATTTTAATAAACTAAACATTCTCTAAATATAAACATTAAACTCTAGCACTAATATACGCATTACCCACTAGGATTCACATAACTAACTATGTGAACTCGATTCACATGAGTATTTACCTTTCGATCGTGTGAAATTTAGGTTCCAATTTTTATTACACAATTTCGAATATCTTGGTGTTGTTAATGAATGATAGAGAAGACATATCAGTTAGGTAATATAACTAAGTGAGAATTTTATGAATTGCATAATATTATTCATTCTAATAAGCACGCTAAATACATAATATCTTAGAACATGAGATTTCACCTCATAAAATCTAGCAACACAAGCAAAAGCATTACTTAGGATTTATGATGTAGTATAATACTAGTACTAGAGTTGAACTAAACTCGACCAAATTAGTTAGGATCTTGGATGTCCTGTTACATTTTGGTATTACATCTTCTGTTACACACGTTAGATGAGTGACACGTATGCGAGTAGGAAAATCTCAACATTTCCCCTTAGGGTTGATTGTTAAGATATCAAATAGTTTATCCTACGTGTCAATCATTCAACGACCTGTAACAAGAGATGTAACACCAAAATGTAACAGGAGATCCGAATCGATTAGTTAGGCTTAGGTTGGTATATAAAAGGGTGTATACCAAATTCGAACCCTTTAACGACTCAATTTCATATTTTCTATTTTTATCTATTTTCAATTATCTCCACATCTCATAAAAGAAAATAACAGCAAACATAATAATCTTACAACATTAAAAAAAAAAAAAAAATGATAGAAGTATACGTCTGTATAGTGCGTTTTTGTTGTGTGTGTTTATATGGAGTATGCAGATAAGAACTAAGAAGTAAAGACAAGAGTGATGATTATTTGATACAGTATATCTTTGGATCCGAATGACATAAATTCTGAGACAGAGAAAAAACTAGCTGCCAATAATAATGGCAGTGTCATCAAGTACACTGCTCTCTCCTCACAACACCACTCATCATTACTCTTTATAACTCTCAGCTTTTTTTTTTTCCTTTTTTTTTAAGAAGAATAATTCACTCTCGTTTTTATAATAGTCTCTACTGTCCGCTTGTCCACTTCTAAAGTATCCATTTTACTATTTTTGACGTTCGCTCTAAAGGTATTTATTTTCCATATTTAGTAAAAAAATACATAATATGGTCCACCAGTTGCCTCTAATACAACTACTCACTTTACATATAATAATACTCCTTAATCCACGTGCAAAAAGCAAATGGATACCATAGAACTGGACACATGCAAAAAGCAAATAAATACCTTAGAACCGGACGTAGTACTTATTAATTAATTCTACATAATCTTAGTAATATACTCTGTCTCACATATTTGTTCTATTTTATATGAGCACGGAGATTAAGAAGTGTTGTTTTTTAATATATATAATGTAAAAAAGTACGAGTAAACTGGTAATTTAAAGAGAAAAGTAAATAAAGTTATTGGGAATGATGAATAAGTGTAAAAAAATGAATAAAGTTGTTGAAATTGATGAATAAAGTGTAAAAAGTAGGTGATATGTATTATGTATTTTTACTATAAATGAAATGCAAATAAATATGTGGGACACCCCAAAATAAAAAGTGCAAATAAATACGACCGAGGGAGTAGTATTATTAGAGGTAAAATATGATATGTATACTGTCAAACATCTATGTGAGATCGTCCTAGAAAAGATTTTTATGGAACGGAAACGGGTAAAAATTTTATAATACTCCATTTTAATAAAAATTGTTATTTGAATTAATAAAAAGTGATAATGGTTTAGTGAATTATTTTATAAACAATTTGTAGTATAAATATATAAAAAATGCTTTTAATCATTTTCAATAAAAAATGATAATTATTTTAAAAAACGTAAAAAATATCTCACGTAAGACGGTGCTACATAAGTGTGACTATATATAAAACTTATGTATGACCATCTCACGTAAGCCCTTATGTGGGTTGGATAAAAAGTGATAACATTATTAATGAAAAGTGATACTCAATCAATGAAAAGTGATAATGGTGCAATTAACTATTCATGAATAGTTTATAGTTTAAATAAAAAGTAATAATATTTTATAACGAAAATAATAATATTTTATAGCAAAAATGATAATCAATTACAAAAGCTTAAATTGATGTTATCGTGAGACGGTCTCATACAAGACTTGCATATATATATATATATATATATATATATATATATATATATATATATATATTCCATCCGTCCACCACAAAGAGTTATATTTTTTCTATTTTAGGTATCCGCCCTTAAGAGTCTCATTTTTTTTTAAACATACATGGACCCACATATACTCACTAAAACAAATAAAACCTACTATAAATTAAATAATAATATTCTTACATCCACGAGAAAAAGAAAATGAATCCTTTTGAGACTGAATGATTCAGATAGTATTACTTTCTAATTCTCTTTTCCTCCTAACTTCAACTTTATATATTTTTTATTTTAATCCATTATACTAATACTTAACTAATATTTCTACATTAATCTTTAATTTCAACATTCTCTTTTTCACAGGGTAGCATAGTTTACACTTTATTAATTAAAAAATAGGAGTAAATAAAAATCAAATTATCTTAAAAAAATTTATTAATATACGTGTAAACAATAAAGACAAAGACTTATGCAGGACCGTCTCACATTAAGACTTACGTGAGATGGATAAAAAGTGATACTCAATTAATATAAAATGATAATGCTATTTCATGAACAATTTATAGTATAAATAAAAAGTCATAATATTTTACAACGAAAGTTATAAATAATTTAAATCACGTGAGAATCCAATAATAAATATAAAGTTTGGGATTGAGGGTATAGGATACCATAATAATTATTAAAAAAAAAAAAAGAAGAAGGAAGGAGGAGGAGGAGTAGTAGAAGAAGAGATATTTTCATGTAACGGGTGTATGTTCAATAACAGAATATATTACTACATTATATAATTTCTATGGTGTTACTCTAGCTTTTGAAAAAAATTATAAGTTATAATGTAAAAGAGCAACATTATTATTCTTTGTTTTAAAGAATAACATTCTATATTATAAAGAAAAATAATATTCCATCACAATTCACATACAAATTTATAAAAAATTAAGTTGCATGAAAATTTTCAGGTAATTGGTTGTACTTAATTAAGTTTTTGCGGTAAAAGGAGTAAACACGCATTAGAACATTGTACTCCTAATTTTGAAATATTACTGTGCATTATATATGAAATTCAGTGCACTTATTATATGATAGATGTATGACCTTCTCTGACCTTTTATTGGTATTTGGAGTATTGGTAATTTATTAGAGGCGGTTTGGGGATATGATCAAATTTTATTAAAAAATTATTTAATATTAATAATATAATAAAGATAATAGTACTAACATTAATGCATTATATTATATTTATTGTTAGCATCGTTAAACATTATTCCTTGTAAAAAATAATTTAGAGCATTATCCTCATAAATTTAAAGAAAAAATAGTGAATTATTTATAAATTTATACCAATAATTAATAATTTAAGATACAAACTAATATTTATATATTTTTTTATAATATAAAATAATAATAATAATAATAATTTTATAAAAACATTTTGGGGGTAAAATTTTTCCTACTACCCTTTAACTATCTAGATAATTAAGCCACTTGTATATCGCATAAAAACATGCAATAGCTAGCAAGCATAACATATTATATATTAGATTCTATGACACAATTTATGGTCTTAAATCTTAATACATGTAGAATGTAGATATATAATTGATATTAACGATTTTTTATCAGCTAAGATGAGCTTGTCTACCATGAACCTGATTCATTTTATGTTCGGATTTTATCGAAATTAATATTTCTTGAAAGATGACTTAAATCTTGTTGAGATGAATGGAGTATTTTCCATTAATAACAGCAATACTTTATTATTCTAAAAAATAATTTTTCATGTAATAAAAAATAATTTTAATAAAATTAAGATACAAGATGAACCCGAATACAATTATTATTAGTATGAATCGGGTTCACTTATTACTTTAATTTTATCAAAATTACTCTTTAATATATAAAAATTACTCTTAAAGTGATGAATTGTTACATTTTTAAATAAAAAAATATTACTCCTTAAGACATGCTGTAATTTTTATATTCTTATTTTTCAACCAATTATATACTATATAATTTAACTTCAAATAATTTGTAGTACATTCAAAGTAAAAAAATAATAATAATAGTGTTGGATAATGATTTATCATATGTATAGATGCACATTTGTCTTGACCTGTTTTGTGTAATAAATAGGTGAGAATGTGGGCAGATAACATCATTAAATATTCATCATCATTAAATAAATAAATCAAAAAATAAAATAAATGGTTTTTGAGAGTGCACAATCAATCTAGCTACTACTCCATATTATATCTAGAGTAGATATATAATGGATGGATGGTTTGTTGTTTTCTAGGTTTCAAACTGGTTCATTAATGCCAGGGTCCGTTTGTGGAAACCCATGGTCGAAGAAATGTACCTTCAAGAATTCAAACACGACAGTGGGGACCACCAACCCACCACCACCGCACAGACTCCAACGCCACCCCACCCCACCACCACCGCATTTACTCCCTCATCTGCACCCCACGAGAGCGACCCCTCATTCGTCTCGATCGACGCGTCGCCCGCGCTCCCTTTCGCCTGCCGGAACCTCCCCACGAACGGGGAAAGGCTCGTCAGGTTAGGGACGAGCGCGGGCGACGTGTCGCTCACCCTCGGGCTGCGGCACGCCGGGAACATGCCGGAGAAGGGTCAGTTCTCGGTTACGGATTTTGGAAGCTGTTGACGTGCATGGGGATTTTATTTTATTAGTAAATTATATCTACATTAATAAGAAATTAAATAAATTACTAATATTTGTCTTTTTTTTTGGTTATAATTTTCTCTTGATGTTTTTGAAGATATATGTTTTTCTCCTACAGAAAATTAGACACAAGTATTGAGAATTTAGAAGCTAAATGAGATAGCATGAGGTTTTAATTATGCTGTAATTGTATAGTTTAATATTCTATTTCCACCTTTTTATTTATTTAATTATGTATTCCCCAGTTTGCATGTTAATTTGAGTAATTGGTTTGCATCATTATGTGTACATTCTGTAACAATCATTGTGTAGAAATAATGTATATAAAGAATATGCAATATGCACAAAGTTATAATGTGCAGAAGAAGTTTTTCAGATAATATATTGTGCGTGAGATAGATTTACATGAAACTAAAACGTGCAAAATATATATACAACAATACAATATGCAGAAAAAATCTACAACAATGCAATGTCCAACCATAATTTAACTAGTCTGTATAGGGATAATTATAGAGTATCATATTCATATAGTGGAGAGTGATAATATTTTATGATTGTTGAGGGTGATGCGGCGCTTAATCAATGGTCGGGCAGAAAAAAACTAACTGTGAATGCGATTTGTGACTAAAATTAAAGGTAATGTTTTTTTTTTTACAAAATTAAAAAAATTTTGTTAGGATTACATTACAAATAAAGTAAAGATGGATATATATTTATTTATTTATTTTGCAATGGACCCTTTATTTATTTTCAAAATACTAAACTATTCCAAAAGTAAGTTTGAAAATAACTTTTATTAATATTTATTCAAACAACAAATATGAACTTGAAATCGGAATGTAGGGAATAATATTTATGTCATCTTTTTACATTAAAAAGTAAGGATAAACTTGTAAAAGTACCCATATAATTATCAATATAATAATAATAATAATAATAATAATAATAATAATAATAATAATAATAATAATAATAATAATAATAATAATAATAAGAAGAAGCAAATGGGATGGGTAAATAGAGTAGAGCTGTCAAAACGAGTCAGCGGGGTGGGGCGGGCCAAAACTCGCCTCAACCCGCGCATTTGGCGGGCTTAGGTGGGCGGGCCTAGGCGAGTTTGCGGGCTAGAAATGTTCGGCCCAACGCATTCAAAGGCGGATCGCGCGCTATGGCGGGCCAACCCGCTAATTTTTTTTCTTATTTCTTTTTAATTAGGGATGATATTATTAAAATGAAATACCAAAATAATGGTACAAAATACTCCCTCCGTCCCAAGAATACATTCGCCCCCTAAAAATGGAAATAATACACAATATCAATAACCTTACAATACTACAATATTACAAAAATGCCACCTTCTTTTTACACACAATTTAGTCAAAGTCAACTATATCATACACTTTATTCTACTCAATTACCCAAAATACCCCTTCTCTTTCTTACATCACACCACCAAAAAGTTACTTTTCTTAAACTCCGTGCCCAAGAATACGCGAATGTATTCTTGGGACGGAGGGAGTACTATAATATCAATATAAACATCATACCTATAGAATCTGCATTCTTACCAACCACTCTCTTCACAAAAAAAATTCCAAACATTTGAAAATTCCCTCTACTTAAATTTACCACTTGAGTTCGTATTTCTAATATCATATATATTAATATTACTTTAATTCAAATCGACAAACTCTATAATTTTTTTCTTCTAATCTGCAAGAATATAAATACAAACACAAATATTAATTACGCCCAAACAAAATAATTACCTAAATATAATCAATATTTTTTTTTCAAATTTTCAATCTAAATCAAGAATTAAAAGAACATGTTTAAAGCAATAAATTTTTGTAAAACATAATACACGAAAGATAAACTTTAGGCATTTCTCTCGAGTTTGACATGTGGCGGGCTTAGGCGGGGTGGGGCGGGCCAAATCTGCCTCAACCAGTGCATTTGGCGGGCTTAGGCGGGCGGGCCTACGCGGGTTGCGGAATAGAAATACTCGGCCCAACCCACCAATTATATAGGCGGGTGCGGTTCGGCCCGACGGGCCGAGCCCATTTTGACGGCTCTAAAATAGAGTGACTATTTTAATGTATGATGCGGCTATTTGCACTCCGGTTCTATTAGATGTACCCCATAAATATATAGAATTAAAATACTCATATTTGTTAAGACGTAAATACCCCTTTATAAGTTGTAAATTAAGATTTTTTTAATCATATATGTTCGGTTGCTGCAACCGAACAGACATATGTGTTCGGTTGCTGTAACCGAACACATTTGTTTCATCAGCGTAAAAGATGTTTGCATTGCAAAAAACACAAAGTTTGAATTCTTTGGCTCAATTTCAAACGCTGATCACTCTTCCATCTCCACCATTCAAATAAACACCAACTTCAATTACAGCATCACATTGTCGATTGATCTCTGATGCCATCCATACTGGAGAAATCTCGTTCGGATTCCAGGGTGAATTCCGAACGAGATTGAAGAGTTTGAGAGAAGATCAAGAGAGGTCTTTTAGATCCATTTCCAGCACCGTCTCATCTCTTGGATGCACAATCCGAGGTAACTCTTTATCCTGATTACATGTTCAATTCGTTCATTTAATTGTTTTCTCATCTTCTAAAACTGATAATCTGCAGAGGAAATTGATCCTTCTACTTATTCATTCTCCACTACACTCAAAGGTAATTCATATAGTCTTCGATGAATTCATTCATCTCTCTTTCACCTTTGAATTTAATTTATTTATTTATTGGCCGCATTACAGGTGAAAATTGTATTTTCCTGGGATTAAAAACATTAATCGTTAATATGGATGAAATCTCTGCAATACTTATGAAATGTAAAAGAAAATGGTAAGATTCTTCTCAATTCAAATTTTCTTTTCTTCTCTTGGGCGAATCGTTAATTCTCAAATGCAGAGGTTTAATCGTTGAAGAACATGAATATGAGTTCTAAAATACGAAGATCTTAATCGCTCAAAAAATTAATGTGTTTACAATTAAAAGGGCAAAATTGTCAAAATTTGGTTATGTTTAGTGATTATATACATGTAATTAAAATAAAAATGGGGTATATTTAGTAAATTGGGTACATTTAGTAACTCTGAATACAAATAATCACCCCTTTAATGTATCCAAAAAATTTTAATGAAGTTGATAAAAGAACATCATAAACAACGTGAAACAATTTATTTCAAGACGGGAGCATTTAAAAATATAAAAATATTCACAGTTGTAAAATTTGTTTAAACAATCCAATGTTTAAAATTTTAAAAATAAAACAATGCAATAATCCTCTGATTCATTAGTGCAAACAGTATGCAAATTTATTTTTCAATACATAAATAGGAAAATTGTAAGTAAAACAAGTACGTTTCAAATGGGACCGTAAAAGTATTTTATACGAGACTTAGCAATCCAAATTCCCTATTTCACAATCGTGTTTCACTCCATGTTTCATAACTTGTTTTCCATAAAGATAATATACCCTAGTTAATGACCATTAAACCCTTGGGACATGTGGTTGTATTTTAGTCCTTGATTAATACACGTGGCAAACATTTAATAGATGGAACAGAAGATGAAACACGGGAGTGGAATATGTGATCCCAGTTGCAGACCTAGCTCTCCTCATATTAATTACTCCATATAAAATGAGATCACCTATTTTATTTCATATCCTCTCATATTATACTCCCTCCGTCCCATTTAAAGATGATATTTTTTCCATTTTGGTCGTCTCACCCAAAGGGTCCTCTTTCATTTTTTACACACATGGAACCCACACACACCCTCTAATACAATTAAAATATGGGCCCACACTCCTACTAATACAACTATTCACTACACATTAAATAATAATACTCCTTAATTTACATGCAAAAAAGCAAAAGCCCCTCTTACGTCGGAACGGAGGGAGTACTTGTTAAATATTACTCCCTTCATCCCAAGAATACATTCGCACTTTCCATTCTAGTCCGTCCCAAGAATACTTTCACCCCCCTAAAAATGGAAACAATACACAATATCAATAACTTACAATACTATAATATTACAAAAATGTCACGTTCTTTTTACACACAATATAGTCAAAGTCAACTATATCATACACTTTATTCTACCCAAAATATCCCTCTCTTTCTTACATCACACTAACAAAAAATTACTTTTCTTAAACTCCGTGCCAGAGAATATGCGAATGTATTCTTGGGACGGAGAGAGTATTTGTCAGATATTATAATCAGTGTCTAAATTAACATTACGTTAATAAAATTTTAATGATTATTAGTTAAAGTATTTACTTTAATAAAAAAATAAGTTATAAACATATACCATTACCGAATACGATTAAGACCGTAGTTAAATGTGTCATGATGAGCCTTCATGGATGCATGGGCTACGTAAATATAAAGTACTAAGACTTTTCGTAGAGAAAAAATTGGGCCAAGTTTTTGTGCCTTTTGTACCCAATCGGCCCAAGGAAAGAGCCCATTGATTATTAATTTTATGTTGGTACGTACTAACCACACTCCTCATTTTACTTAATACACCAAGTCAAATATTAACTTTTGTTGAAATATCAAAATTATCCTTTTAATTTTAAAAATATTACGAGTATGCCATTACACAATACGCTCATATTTTACTTAATACACCCCAAAGTCAAAAAATCAATGTTTGACCAAAAAAGTCAAAATTGATGGCTGAAAATTTCTAAAAAATTACAGAATTGACATTATGATTAAAAAGTTTTTTAATCCCTATTTTCGTTCTACTTTCGATTTAAAAATGGTATCAGAGCCCTAGGTTTATTTATTTATGAATGAAAAAATTTATTATATACTTATATCACTTAACGAGAGGAGAGTTTCAAAAATATATGGATCCGAACGAAAGTTTGACATCCGAGAGTAACAGGACTATTAGCCATGTTCAAAGCTGGAGCAACAGGGACTTCTGGCCCGTTGGATATGACGAGACAAGCAGCTCTATACAATAATACTATAATTTGTTGTATAGACAATATGCAGAAAAGGAGTATGAGGACGCCGATCGATTTTGGAATAATCTCAATCGAATGTGAAAACTGGTGGACGCCCGTACTAATCACACCAAAGAGGAACATCTGGAGGAAGGCAGCCAGATGGAGATAAGATACTCCAAGGAAGTATCAAGAAACATAGTGGAACTCCGAAGTTTCACTGAGATCCATGGACGTGTTCCCAAACACGAACAATAGAGGAGACGACCAAACCAGAGTCCAAGAGAGATCTGCAAGTGAACTTAGTCTCAATTTTGGTACAAATTGATAAGAGTAAGCGTACTCTATCGTTGTGTGTAGACGTGGTGACCAAGTGCAAAATTTATAATATCGAACTCAAGGGAGAAAGTGATGTATCCGTATTCGAAAGATGTTTCACTCTAGAAGGACTAATCAATAAAAGGAGGGAGTGATTAATACTACAAACTATCTAAGAAAGCAATTAAATGATATAACATGTACAAATGAGATGGATGATGTGTGAAGGTGAACAATCTAAGAAGTATGTAAGGCTAACAACATTCATGGAAAAGGCTTATGTAGACTCACACACACACATGCATTGAAGATTTTCATGTTATGATACTAAGGGCACTCAAAGAGTGTCTCCAATCCTCACTCTTCCTATAGGAACTTACGGATATTAATATACCGGTATAGAGATATTATCACGAAGAATTTTCTCTAGTAGGCAGGGATGTTTTCCTAGTGTTCCCTTTCTAAGGTCAAGTGAAAATTGGCTTGGTTCCCCTCATCATTTCAAACACTCTCACAAGTAATTATCAATAATGTCCTATCATGAGGTTCTAAGTACATGAAGGTTATGGCCAAACTCCCCACATACTTAACATAGTAATCCTATGCAATCAATGATTCAATTAAACCACTAAACATAATATTGGAATGACCATCCTAACACTATGAATAGAGAATCTAATCACACAAATCATACATAAAATGAAAATAAGCAGTCATGATAGAAAATATTCATAACAATCATTTCATCAAACATGTGTTGTGCAAAATTTACATAATCCCTAACCAATCATATTGCTAGCCTCACATGAGGACTAGCCACTACAAATCACAATAAAATCAATACAATCCATGTCTTGCTCCACTTGAGCTAAATAATGAAGAAAATCACAAATTAAAGGTTGATTGACTTCCCTTTTGAAGTTGGCCTTATCTTCCTTCAACATGCTCAAATCTTCACTCCTTGATGTTCTTCCATTCTTAGATTGGTGGTTTGGTGAAATAGATGGATGGAAGTGAGAAAATCAAGAGGAATGGATGGATGAAATGAAGATGAAGATGAAGGAATGGAGGATGGATGGAGATGAGGATGGATGAAGATGAGGATGGATGAAGATGGGTTGGGTGCAGCCCAAAACCCTTGATTTCTACCTTCAAGTGGTGATATTGGGGGTATTTATACCCCCTCAACATACCTAGAAATCGCTCACAGGTGAAAACACGACTTTTGACTGATTTGCAGAAAAACACGGGCGTGTTTTTCTGTACTTGCCCGTGTTTTTCTGCAAAATTTCGAAGTTCTGTAAGTTTTGGCACTGGCAGAAAAACACGGGCACTACATAAAAACACGGGCGTGTTTTTATGTATTTTGGCCAATTTTCAATTTTCTTCAACTTTCTCCTTTCTTCATGCTTTTTATCACCATTTATCCTCATAATCACCTATTCAAAGACATGAAAATCATCATCATCAATTTCCTAAAATACAATATAAAAAGATACAAAAATACGAAACAAAAAGATGAAAACACACACAAAAATGATATAAAATTTAGGTGAAAATAGCGACGATCAACCCCCAAAACTTAAAGTGTTGTTCGTCCTCGAACAATGAAAATGATAAAACAAGAGGATAAATTTTCACCTAGAAAAATACCTAACGAATATAAGCAATAACACATCGATAGCAATAATAACTACAACTTATGCTAAGTCATCCTACAACATTAAATTCATGACATGAGAAATTAACAAGTTCAATCAAAGAGAATAAAGTGTAATATAGTCCATTTTTCGTCCAAGCCTCACATAAGATATCAATTTCACTCAACAATCTATGATTTAGGTAAAACAACACTCATCAATCGATTGGCTCGACTCGCTATAAGCTTGCTCGTGGACTACATTCACAAACCTCCAAAGTTTCAATCAATGATCAAAAAGGTCTTTATATTCGGATGTAATGATAGGCTCTTTGGTAAGGTAGGAAGAATATGGATCATAGTGACTAATCAAGCGTAAGTAATCGAAGAGGTAGCTACTTTCTTCCATTCCTCCACTTTTTCTTTTCTTCCTTTTTTATCTTTGTTGGTCACAAGCACTATTCATCATCTTTATCCTATGAATCGAGCTCCTCATGATGCATGCTTCCTTTCTTTGAACTTTTATTTTCTTGAGCATCTTGTTGTTGCTTGCTCCTTCTCTTGTTTTTAGGTTGCATGTGCATTCTTGCTTGTGCTCTTTTCATCATTTTTCTTACTTGCTTACCATTTTCTTTCTTCTTTTGTTATCTCATCAAACATTTCTAGCCACCATCTCCTCAATTACTCACACAAAAGGGTACATATATAAGGCTCATATGGGTAATCAAGGGTTGTTAAGTGCTAAATTCACAAGAAATAGGCTTATAAGCTCAAAGTGGTTAACTAGGGATGATGTTCACGGTATGGAAATATTTGGCAATGACTATAAATGACAAGGATGACCTTAGATCATATCATTAATCTCCACTAATTGGGCTCGTTCCTATAGTCCTTGAGCAAGTTCTAACTTATCAAATACAACCGATCCACTCATGAAGAAATACCATGTATGCACGGTTGAGGCTCAAATGCTCACAAGCTTATGCTCGGACCTTAAGGACTTATTACACCACATTCATCTCAAAATTGAACAAGTTAAGTAAAACATGTCACAATTTGAAAGTGTAGAGATTCTTAATCATAATTTGTCATCACTTATCACAACAACATGTCATCACTCATATTCAAGAAAATGACTCACGACATCCCAAAACAAACCACCAAACAACCCTATACAAGAATAAAAATACAAACAAAACACATAAACAAAGACTCACCAAACAAGAAATAATACAAAAACACATAACATGCATAAACGAAAATTCCATCCACCAAGAGAAAATTAAGCACATATCCTCAATCATCCAATATGTAAGCTCAAGAATTTGCCACCTTATTCAAAAATAAGAAAAACTAAAGCAAGTAAACTACCTAAATAAAGCAAGTAAACCTCCCAAGATACATAACAAATGAAGTAGCATACCAATCCAATCAAATTCATTTCAAAATCATGTATATGCTAAGAAAATAGAAATGATGAGTAGTAAAGTGAACTCCCTGAAAAAGCCATCCGGAGGTGGAAATGGCTAACACGAGCTTCCGGATTGCATGCACAATGAATCTCGACATTGATTTTCGGGCTCAATTCATGCTTCCACTACGCTTCATTTATGCTCAACAACTCATCAACATCATTAGCACAACAATTGCTAGCAAAAAATGAACTCGCATGCACTTCAACACAACCAAACGATCCAAAATCATACCAATACTCATGAGAAAATTTTTAAAATTTATTCAATTTTACAAGAAGATCTCTCAATCATCATAATAAGCATACTCAAGTGGTGAGTCACACCACGTACTCTCCCCCCAAACCTAAATCGAAACAAGTTTAGAATTAAGTTTGCAAAAGGTGGTGGGACTTACCATTGTAGTTTCCAACAATGAGCTTCTTGTAGAGAAGTATATGCATCGCAACGATTCAAGGTATGTCCACCACGTACTATCCCCCCAAACTTAAAGTAAAACAAGAGTTGAACTTTAAGTTTGCAAGAAGTGGTGAGACTTACCTTCACACTTCAAATCAAGCACTTCTCGTATCATCAATATACATTTTCCTCACGAGCACAATCAACCTACACACCAAAAAATGCAAGAAAAATAAATCAAAGCAATTAAATGAAAGCATTAAAATAAACGATGGGTTGCCTCCCATCTAGCGCTAAGTTTAACGTCTTCAAGCCGGACGCATAATTAAACTTTTAAGCTCCACAAAAATTCATCGCATCAACATCCTTCATCTTCACTTTAAACTTTCTTTTTGCTCTCTTCTTGTCCGTTATGACCTTATCCCCCTTCCTACTAACAAGAATTGACATTCCGTGAGAGTCATAGAACGAACACCTCTTTTTCCTGCATGAGAAACAGTCTTCTTCTTTGTCGAGTTTCCATTCAATATCCGAAACTTCATCCCTATCAAATTCAACATAAGAAAGATTAGACTTTTCAATTTTCACACAATTTTCCACAATAGGAATCAAAGCTTCTAAGTAATAAGATTGTTCAATTTCTCAAACTCATCCGGATGCACATTTTGGGGCTTAAGATATGACTCATCCTTTCCTCCTTGATGGCATGATAATCTATCATTTTTATCCTCCGAGCTCCATGAGACTTTCTCTTTTTCCTCATCTTCACTAGATCTTTCGGTTGTAAAAATTTTTTTTCCAAGAGTAAGTGGGACTCGAGGCTCCGCTTCCACACCAAGTACCACAAAATCAACCGAGAAGACTGTCTCATTCACCTTAACCACCACATCTTCCACCTTTCCTAAAGATAGAATAAAAGATCCATTTTTCCCCTGTAGACAAGTTGTGGTAGGCTTGAGTTCTCCCATATCAAGAATTCTATAAGTAGAATAAGGTATCACATTTTCAATCATCTCTAAGTCACACCTTGCATTAAGAGTTCCTTTTCCTTCTATTTCACAAGGCACTACATCCTTCCCAATGTCCTCCACTTTTGTGGAACACTCTTCATGCATAGATTTGACTTCTTTATCTTTTACCTTACCCTCCTCCATCTTTTTCTTTTTCAAAGCAACATAAATCTCAAACTCTTCTCTCTTTTCTTCTTTAACACATCTTTGAGAAAAAGGAATAGGATCAAGAGTAATCGGAATGCCCCAATAATCACATTCAAACTTTTC
Source organism: Pogostemon cablin (assembly GCA_023678885.1). NCBI lineage: Eukaryota > Viridiplantae > Streptophyta > Magnoliopsida > Lamiales > Lamiaceae > Pogostemon > Pogostemon cablin. The sequence goes on along the minus strand of CM043001.1, from coordinate 23,973,473 downwards.
TACACGCATTGCTTCTTTCGGCACTCTTTCTTTCTTCCTTCTCCATTTTGACTTGTGCTCCATGTCCTTTCCTTCTACACAAACCAAATTTACCTCTTTCTTTTCTTTCTTAGCCTTTAAGAGCTCTTCATCACTCGAGTCTTTATTATCCCCCGAACACTCTTCTACCTCTAACTCTTCTTCAGTCTTCTCATCAAAATTCTCCATTTCGCGAAGAGTGTTCCGTTCACTTATCATTTGACTCATTCGACTCTCTATGGCCTTAAGTCTCCTATCATTTTCTTCTTCTTCTTTCTTCCTCTTTCTTCCTCTCTTCTCGTCTTTCTTCAAGCATTTTCATCATTTGATTTAATTGATCTTGTAAGGAAGGTCTGCTTTTATCGTATGGTGGACACTCTTCTTGGAAATTCTCTTGAACATACCCATTTTGTATACACGCTCCATTCCCCATTTGATAATTGGGCATGCTCCACACTTGTCCACTATTAAAAATGGAAGTAGGCATTGAATAGACATTTTGAGACTCATAGTTTGAAAGGCTTGGTTGAATGCTTGTAGAGAAGAAATTATTGTAAGAACTTGATGGAGTGTAAGTGTATCCTTGATATGGTTGGTATGTATTCTCATTAGAAGCTCGTTGCCATCCCCCATTTCCTCCATTATTGTAGAATTGGTCAAAGTTCATCATCTCTTTAAGTCACCTTCTACAACTTTTCTACACTTGCTATTTTTGGTTTTGCTCCTTCTCCACTTCTTTCAAGATTGATGTACATATCAAGAAGAACAAGTTAGAACAAATTTTTCAAAACAAATATAAAAGCAAAAATAAAAAAAATGTCCTAAGTAGAGCTAGCAAATTCAAACACGTTACACCGAAGCCTTTCTCCCCGGCAACGGCGCCATGAACTTAGTCTCAATTTTGGTACAAATTGATAAGACTAAGCGTACTCTATCGTTGTGTGTAGACGTGGTGACCAAGTGCAAAATTTATAATATCGAACTCAAGGGAGAAAGTGATGTATCCGTATTCGAAAGATGTTTCACTCTAGAAGGACTAATCAATAAAAGGAGGGAGTGATTAATACTATAAACTACCTAAGAAAGCAATTAAAGGATATAACATGTACAAATGAGATGGATGATGGGTGAAGGTGAACAATCTAAGAAGTATGTAAGGCTAACAACATTCATGGAAAAGACTTATGTAGACTCACACACACACATGCATTGAAGATTTTCATGTTATGATACTAAGGGCACTCAAAGAGTGTCTCCAATCCTCACTCTTCCTATAGGTACTTACAGATATTAATATACCGGTATAGAGATATTATCACGAAGAATTTTCTCTAGTAGGCAGGGATGTTTTCCTAGTGTTCCCTTTCTAAGGTCAAGTGAAAATTGGCTTGGTTCCCCTCATCATTTCAAACACTCTCACAAGTAATTATCAATAATGTCCTATCATGAGGTTCTAAGTACATGAAGGTTATGGCCAAACTCCCCACATACTTAACATAGTCATCCTATGTAATCAATGATTCAATTAAACCACTAAACATAATATTGGAATGACCATCCTAACACTATGAATAGAGAATCTAATCACACAAATCATACATAAAATGAAAATAAGCAGTCATGATAGAAAATATTCATAACAATCATTTCATCAAACATGTGGTGTGAAAAATTTACATAATCCCTAACCAATCATATTGCTAGCCTCACATGAGGACTAGCCACTACAAATCACAATAAAATCAATACAATCCATGTCTTGCTCCACTTGAGCTAAATAATGAAGAAAATCATAAATTAAAGGTTGATTGACTTCCCTTTTGAAGTTGGCCTTATCTTCCTTCAACATGCTCAAATCTTCACTCCTTGATGTTCTTCCATTCTTAGATTGGTGGTTTGGTGAAATAGATGGATGGAAGTAAGAAAATCAAGAGGAATGGATGGATGAAATGAAGATGAAGATGGAGGAATGGAGGATGGATGGAGATGAGGATGGATGAAGATGAGGATGGATGAAGATGGGTTGGGTGCAGCCCAAAAACCTTGATTTCTACCTTCAAGTGGTGATATTGGGGGTATTTATACCCCCTCAACACACCCAGAAATCGCTCACAGGTGAAAATACGACTTTTGACTGATTTGCGGAAAAACACGGGCGTGTTTTTCTGTACTTGCCCGTGTTTTTCTGCAAAATTTCGAAGTTCTGTAAGTTTTAGCACTGGCAGAAAAACACGGGCAGTACATAAAAACACGGGCGTGTTTTTATGTATTTTGGCCAATTTTTAATTTTCTTCAACTTTCTCATTTCTTCATGTTTTTTATCACCATTTATCCTCATAATCACCTATTCAAAGACATGAAAATCATCATCATCAATTTCCCAAAATACAATATAAAAAGATACAAAAATATGAAACAAAAAGATGAAAACACACACAAAAATGATATAAAATTTAGGTGAAAATAGCGACGATCAGCAAGCCCTATCACTTTCCACATTGGACAGAATAACAGAGTGGAAGGAGATCGAGGCAGATAACTCTAAGATAAACCAAGATCTAAGAGAGTTATAGAAGACGATAAAAATCTTTGGAGAATATTGCCAAAACATGTCAAAGACAGTAGCTGAGATCAGCTTCCAAATGGACAAGATAGAGATGTTGCAAAAAAACAACTTGATCTCATCAAAAAATTGAAAGATCAAGTAATGTCCCTGGAGACCAAGGTGACAGGGAGAAAGTCAGGAGGAAGGTTGCCAGCAACCTTCGGAATGTAACCCCTTTTACACCAAAAGGGGAAGACGACGGAGGTCACAAGGCCCAAGTCGGAGAGTGAGAAAATGATTGCTATCCTTCGAGGAGAGTTCACATCCCCGGATGGAAAGAGCAAATCTTGAAGATCTACAAGATCTATATGAGTCTTTCCAATGGCTATCAATTGTAGATCTGAAGATGAATGTTGGAGAAACATTAAACTCACAACAACAATTGCAGGCTCAACAACATGATCCGAGCCAAAATGAAGGAACTTCTGGAACACATGGAGTTCATGAAGTAAGACAAGAAGAGACATTCCAAAACCAAGGAAATTTCAAGATGAAAGCAATTAGACTGTCAACAAGAGCGAGCGAGTTCGAGGATCTAATCTGCACAATACCCCATATGGTCGGTCTCACCTTGAACCAATAAATCTATACGGGTTGATCCTAAACCTCGACACTCTCAACTTCAAAAACTGAGAAACCTTGATCGATGAATGGACAAATGCCATGAAGATTACAGGTGGCACATTGGAGCTGGACAAAGAAGGGTTCATAAGATTCCTAACTATGAGCCTGGAAGGATCAGTAAAGTGCACATGGGAGGTACTCTCAAAAGTCAAGAAAGAGGTCATGGAAGGCGAAGAACTAGGTAATATTGTTGATCGCATAGCCAAGATCTTCAAGATCCACTTCATCGGAGTAGGTTACTTCGAATGAATGGAAGAAGAAAAGAAGAAAAAGTATAATAATGTCCTATACAGGAGGAAGAGGTATTCCACCTATTCTTTGCAAAGATTCCAAGCCCATGGAGAGAAATGCTGATCAAATAGTATGAACCATGCGAGCTGGATAGCAAGGAGGATGTCTTTCCTCAAAGCCAAGATTGCAGAGTGGTGCCATCAAGCATCACTACACAAGAACTACAAGAGACTAAGGGGAATCAACAAGACAGTACCCTTATGTTGCGAAAATGATGATCTTCCAACTATCATTGGAAGAGGTCCAAGGAAGCAGAAAATGATGAAGAAAAATCATCCTTACACACAGAGAAGTGGAGGATGGAGGTCCAGAAGACCAAGATCCTTTTGGTCCAAGCAAAAGGCCCGAAACTATAAATCGGAGCAAAGGTCCGAACCATCCAGATGGAGTTGAAGAAGTCGAGCTTCATCCTCAGGATTAAACCAGATGAGTACATGAAGAACTCCCACGAGAAAGACATTTCGAAGAGTAGCTACACGAGCTAATGAAAGATTTAAGGACCGTAACTTCTATACATGCAGAGCTAGAAGGCATATCTCACCCGATTGCCCAAAAAACCTGAAGAGGGAAGTACGATAGTTCGAAACAACTTCAGAAATGGAGGAAGTTGTTTACTTCCAAGACCTGGTACAGGTATATCAATTCAAAGATATACCCTCAGACGAGAGCATCTATAAAGAAGAATTCTTCAGCCAAGATGAATCATCCGAAGATGAGTCGGAGAGAAGAAGAAAACTTCAGGCAAGAGATGCAAGAAGATATGTCTGGATTCTTTTCCCAGACATCGATTTCTCATAAAGCCCTTATGAGAATCATGAAGGAGGATCCAAGGCTCAACCTATACGATGGATTCACAGTAGGGAGGTTGGAGAAAATTCTCAACTTCAAAAGAAGAAAGCACAACATCATATATAAGGTAACCGAAGGGGAAATTGTAATCCCTATGGAGCTTATGGGAAATATGATAGAAATGCAACTGGTTCCCTATGAGGAGATTAAGAGGGAACTCAGTAAGCTCCCAGAAAAAGTATCTAAGACTATGTCTTGGGTCCATATCGGAGCTATTCGGATCCTCATTAAGGCAACATTCAAAGAAGGGATCGATACACCGATCGATATCGCTATCTTTGATAAGAAAATCAAGAATACGAGAGAGGCATGCCTAGGAGGACTATCGGAAAACCTGTACACAGGAAAAGTGGCATCCTACATTTACCCAAGGATTGCCTACAATCTGGCGGACCGAGATTTCAATAGGGCACTCACCCTTCATCAAGATTTCAAAAATAAAGACTTGATGAAAGAAGGGAATAGGCCTTACTCTATCACATACAGTATCTCGTATGCTCTGTCAAACACCCATCATTCGGATTTATTCCAAATGAAAGAGTATATTGAGATACCAGAAGTGTTCGAGAGAGTTGCATGTGCGACTAGGCCAAAAATAATAGAGTTACCGCCAATCCACGACATGGATTTGCGAATCAGAGATAAGCCAGTCTAGAATAGGCAAGATAGCATCAGATTCGAGCAAAGAAGGATTTCTTTCCAAGAAGATAGAATGATTAGTGAAAAATAGAAAAAGAAGCCGATCGTGGAGGTAATCCAGAAACTGGAAAAGTTCACAACTAAAGGGGAACTAAAATGCACAGAAGGATGAAAATGAGTCAAAGTAATATTCGATATTACTAAAAAGGAAAACTCTATTCCTTGTGATGTCTTGTATTATCTTCCACAACCAATAACTGGGAGATATCAAGGACATCTCAAACTCGGAGAACTTGAGCTGGTGATTGAATGAGTAGCAGGAAGATTCCCAGAACAACTAGTGTTGGGACTGGAATTTCTCGAGGATCACAAACCCTGAGAAAGACTACAAGATGGAATGGAATTCACGGTCAAGGGAAAAAGATACAAGGTCTACTAGTAGAGGCTAGGGCTTATAAGCTCTGATCCACCCATGGCCACAAGCCCATTCTCAATATATATCACCATTGTGATTATATATAAGGAGCATTGATTGTCGTTATTTTCACCTAGATTTTAGTGCCTTTTTGTGTGTTTTTTTCGTATTGTTTTATCCGTATTTTCGTGTATTTTGATGGTGTTATGTGTTTTTACGGGAATGTGTGAGAATGATCCTAAACATATGTATAACAGGTGAACATGGAGTAAAAATGGAGACGGGAGATCAAACAAGGAAGAAGGAACAAAAGTGCAAGAACACGACTGGCCGTGCTGGCAACACGACCCGTGTTGCAGCACACGGTCCGTGTACCAGACACGGGCCTATCCAGAATGGCCGTGCGGCAACATCTATTTATCCAACACGATCACCACTTGGCCGTGTTGCAGAGCTCGACTCGTGTTGCAGCACACGGCCCGTGTACCAGACACGGGCCTGTAAGCGGCGTCCGTGCGGCGACATCTATACATCCAACATGGCCACCCTTTGACCGTGCGACGCAGAACGACTCGTGTGCCGTTTACCCTGACACGACACGACTCGTGCCATGCAGCACGACTCGTGTCGGCACCAGAACAGAATATTTTTTTCTAATTCTTCTAGAAGATCTCCATGGGGTATAAATATCCCTCCATTCAGATTTTATAGGGGAGATCCGATTGTCCACCTTTCCCACACACCTCACACACCTTTCCTTTGATTTTACACCATATTCTTCATCCCATTCATCCATTTTTGGATCTACATCATTTCTCCATAATTTCTACCATCCAAATGAAGTGAAGAAGCAAGGAAGATTGGGTGATCACCAAAGGAAGAAGGGAGATTCAATTGGATCCATTTCCAAGGGAGTTTTCATTCCAATTTTGTGTTAATCCTTTAGTTTACCATGATTTGTAAGAATTCTAATGTCTATGTTATGGATCTTATGAAGATTGTAGGCTAATCTCCCTTGTGAGATTAGCAACATGAAGGTTGTTGGTTAATTTGTGGATCTATGTAATTAAATTCATATGTTGATGGGGATATTTGATTTTCTATCATTGGTGCTTATATATCTTGAGATCTATGATGTTTTGTGTGTTTGATTGTTCTAATTATATGATTAGATTGAGAAATCAATTATGTGTTTAGGATAGTCAAGTGAATCATTTCATCAAACACCTCATGTGCATTATAAATTGTAAAGTGATTGAGAAGTCCTTTATTATTTAGAACCCTTTGATAGAACATGTGATTAGTTAGATTGAGAAGTCAATTAATTATATGAAGGGATTCTTTAATTGAACTTAGTACCTAGTTGGAATAGTTTAATTGAGAACCAACCTTTGAGCTATTTTGAGATTGTGCAAATGATCTACATCCTATTCATTTCGAGAGGAAGTTTAGGTGGTATATGTGTTGGCCCTTAGTCTTAACCCTTGATACATATGAGTTTAATGCATTAGTCCATGAGTTACCACTTCATTAGTGTTGTTAATCTCACTTCTACTCAATTTGGAAAACCACTCATTCATCATTTTATCTTGTCATTTGATAATTGCTTGTCTACTTTCATTGGTTTTCATTTAATTATTGTTTAATCAGCCATCCATCTATGATTCGTTTCTATAAAATCGTGATAAACGTGATCTCGCTTAAGTGCTAGCATCGACCTCCCTGTGGTTCGATAAATTCTTGAATTGGTCAACCCGACTACAAATTATGGCTAATCAAGCATCGTGCAGAATATTTTGCGGCGTACATTGATTCTGGAGTAGGCATCTGCACAGCAAAGGAATGGATTTTTCCTAAAGGCTCAGGCGAAGAATTACCAACGGTACTAGGTAAAGATTTCTCTCAAATGGTGCTAATCCTTAACAGAGGAATCAAACAAGCGGAGATTATGATTTGAGGAGCGGATCGTACCCCATGGTACAAGGTGAAAACTCTACCGATATATTTTTACGACACCGGAGTAGATATTCTGTTAGAAAATAATTTCCTACAGACATTCAAGTATTTTACCTAAGAAAACGCAACAAGGAGGCTTATTTTCACAACCCTTTGTGAACATAAGATCATCGCACCAAGACTGCGTAATGAATTTAAAAAAAATACCAATCAGATTTCGCAGCAAGCGTGGTGATAAAGGAAAACTTAGCTATCCAAAGATGAATGATCGAAGGAGATATGGCAAAGCAGTCCTTCAAATAAGAACTGAGACTAGAGGAGGATGGAAGATGAAGAAACTAAAGGAAAATATCATCCACCTTCTCAAAGCAAGCTTGGGAGATAGCCTACAGAGAGACGTCACAATCAAAGAACAGACATCTTTGGAGGACGTCAAGAAGAAGATACATAAGAACTTTAACGAGGATCCTCTAGCCTGGTGGAACAAAAAAGAGCTCAAAGCCTCACTCAAAGTAAAAGAAGGAAAGGAGCATGAGTTCGTAGATACAAGCCTATCCTGATGAACCAAGAGGATCGAAGGGATATGCAGGAGATACTTAATGAACATCTGGACCTTAAGTTGATCTCACCAGGAGTATCTCCATACAGCAGTCCAGGATTTCTAGTTCAAAATCATGGAGAAGTCAAGCGGGGGAAGCCGAGACTTGTGATCAACTACAAAGGGATCAACAACATCTTGGAGTTCGATGGATACTATATACCAAGTAGGGAACATTTGTTTAACTGTATCAAGAATGCCAAGGTATTCTCCAAGTTTGATTGCAAATCTGGATTCTACCAGATTATGATGGAAGAATGAAGCAAGAAGTTCACAGCCTTCTCCACACCACAAGGCCATTATATCTGGAATGTCATGCCTATGGGCTTGGCAAATGTACCCCAGATATATCAAAGAAAGATGGATAATCTTTTTAAAGATTATTTCTCATTCAAGTTCATTTATGTGGATGATATCCTCATAGCCTCAAAGAATATGAAGGAGCATTTGACGCATCTGGAAGTATTTTCAGAGGTATGCCACAAGAAAGGATTGGTGCTTTCTGAAAAGAAGGCAGTAATAGCAACAAGGCAAATCGAGTTTTTTTGGAGTCGAGATTGATGAATCCGAAATTATTCTACAACCACACATTGTAGAAAAGGTTCAAGAATTTCCTGAAGATTTCAAAGACAAGAAGTAACTCCAAAGCTTCTTAGGAGTTGTCAACTTTGCTAGAATGTTCATCAACAATCTGGCACAATACAGAAAGATGTTCAGTCATCTGTTGAAAAAATATGCTGAATTCAAATGGGAGGAATCACACCGAGCAATGGTTAAACAACTAAAGGAGATTTGCAAAAAGCTTCCCAAGTTAGCTATACCGAATGACGAGGATAAACTGGTACTCTACACAAACGCCAGTGACCATTGGTGGACAGTGGTTCTAACTAAGTCCACACCTGAAGGAGAAGTATCATGCAGATACTGTAACGGGCTCTTTGCGGAGAATGAGGCAAAGAGATGGCACATTAATAAAAAAGGAGTTCTTTGCGGTTCGGAAGGCGTTCAAAAAATAGCCGCTGTTTCTTATAGCGAAGAAATTTATTCTTAAAATTGATAACACAAGCGTCAAAGCCTTTTTTAAAAATAAAATTGAATCTAAACCAGAAAAGGCTAGACTATTAAGATGGCAAGCAGAATGCCAATATTATGATTTTAATATTGTCATTATTAAATCTGTTGATAATGTTTTGACAGATTTCCTAACGAGATATGGAGGGAGCTGAAATAGACTCCATCCTGACTGTTTCAAGGCACCTGATGGACAACCTTGAGTTGCTCTAAAAGGAATTCGAGAATCTGGCACTCAATGCAAAGTGTGCTGGAAGAATACAAGAAAGCGATCAGACCAAAGTGTCAAATCGCATACGAGATTGCATTCGCAACAATGCGAGTCTGTTCGAGTCATTACGAGAGCCACTCCTCCGGGCTTTGATAACAATAACAATCGACAAAAGGAGAGTAGTCGAGAATGGGGCTCTAAACCCGGAGCAAGGGATTCAAGTACCCTTAGCACGAGTCCTAGATTGGAACCTCCAAAAGAAAAATCAGTCCAAGGAAAAATCAAAGACCTGGAGTCACATCTAGAGTCAACGAGTCAACCCAGCACCTCTGGGGTTAAAGAGTGAGAGATCAACCTTAGGCTGATAACAGGCACTGCTAAGGTTGGTATTAACCTAGCTGATTTCTCTTATTGGCAGGAATACCAGGCCAGCTATGAGAAATTGAATACCAGACAAGGAATCCGACCGAAGAAATATCGGGTGGATATATCTGGGGAATACCCCCAAGTTTAGATGTGAGAAGTCTCAAATCCAAATGATGTAAAGTAGTGGTATGATTTTGGGGCACTAGCCTCAATTTATACTGTTGCACCAAGCTTCCCAGAACTTTCAAAGCTGCCCGAATGGCTGGGGAAAACAGTTTTCAAAGCATGAGAAAATAACTCGACTCTATCTAGAGGAGATGTATTGGAGCTTTACTTCACTAGTGCAGCTCCAGAACTAGTTGGGAAAGGCAACCACGAAGCCTTCCATTTCATCAAGATAAGAAGACTCGATGTCTCAGCATCAAATAGGATCAAGGAGTCTTCGGGGAAGGAACCAGTCTTGGTTTCTATATTTTTAGAAGAACATATCTCTATGCGTAGAGTGAGGGGTTTGTACGTCTGCATTCAAGCAATGGTGGAGGTGAAGTTTCCATTCAAGTTTGAGCACAAGTCTTTGAATGGGTCTTTTCTGTTGAATACTTTAATAGGGAAAAAGACAGGATTTGCTGAGAATGCCTTCTAGGAAAAACAGGACCTTCTTTGGAGAAACAAGATTCCGGTGAGTAAACAAACCTATCGGAGATTGTAACATGGCCTATTTTGGGCAATGGACAAATAAAATATGCACAAGCTGTTCCACCCAAACCGAACCAAAGTTTAGAAAAAGAATAAGGTTGGGCATAGGGATGATCAGAACTACTGAATCACCCTCAGCAAAAGAGACACGTGGAAAGAAGAGGGTAAAATCTCTTCAAATTACCCAAGAGCCAGGAGAATCATCAGGCACCAAAGAAGACAAATAACTCTTCAAAAAAGCAAGAGCCAGATGACTTTCTGAAAGGGCAAGGGACATGTGACCGACAAGAAGAATGGACCACAAGAAGGCATCCAATAAAGAAAAGGGACCAGCAAACCACTAAAACTGGCATCCAAGGCAGATGACGTAAGCACTGACACAAAAATAGTGACGTAAGCAATGACGTCACAAAGGATTAAGAGGCTTTGAAATCCGGATTTCAAGTCCGAGAGCCTTTATAAATAAGGAGGTTGAGGAAGCAGAAGGCATCGACCATTACCCTATGTTTTCTCTTTCTAAAATAAACATTATATTCCTTTCTTTTATTTGTATGAGTGTTCTGAGTGCAGCTACAATAGGTAGCTAAAGGAATTATCTCCTCTTGTTCTGTGAGGATGAATATGTAATAAATTCTCCATTCAATAAATAAATAATCTTGGGCTTCTGCCCGCATGTAGCCTTCCATTTCTTCTGCAACCTTAATCTCCATACTTTTCGACGAGAAACAGTAGCAGCATCCTGTACACCCGGTGTAGGAAACGAACCAGGGTTGTGCTGAGGTCCGCTGAAGGAACGGGACTGAACCATCACACTGCGGGGCGCGTGGTTGGCTGTGAGGAGCAGTTGTAAAACCTCTCCTGGATACCCGGTGGATTGACGATAAAAAAATGTACTGTTGCTGTTTTCAAGTTGGTTAGTTAGTAAAATAAGGTTGTTTAATTAATGCACGGAAGCATGATGGGTCTGATATGGTCGTAATGGACTATATCCATTTTTGAAAGAAAAGGGGTTAAAAAAATAAAAAAATAGCAAAATTGTAAATTTCGAGTCAACTGTTAGTCAAAGTTTGACTGGTCAAAATTAGATCAAATTAGTGAGTGTATGCAGTAAAGGTGTATTAATGGGTGTATTTAAAAGTTTGAGGCATTAAGGATAAAATTGTAAAATTTTAATGAAAATTGAAAAAAAGTCAAAATTGGAAGGTGTATTAATTAAAATGAGAGGTGTGGATAGCGAAGAACTTTCATGTTATGTCCTCCAAATATCATTATTCAACGAGCCAACATCAAGTGCTCTGGTCAGGCCCATATTAAACCACGAGAAAGAATGTATAAGGTTATGTTTGGTAGCCCATTTACTCAAAAGAAAATAAAGAAAATATTTATTGGGCTCGTGTAGATATGGAGAAGATTTTTAATCCAATAATTAAATTAACAGTAATATTTTCAACGTACTACTATTTGATTTTACTAATTTTATTACTCCCTCCATTCTATAGAGGTTGACATACTTTCCTTTTTTGTTTGTCCTATTGGCACTTCTAACTCTTGTAGGTTTAAGTTGTATGTTTGACTTTATATGTCAAATGTTTGCTAGTAATTCAAGACAGATATGCATTTTAATGTTTCGTACATTTATTTTGAAGGTAGCACAATTTACTGTTCTTCTAAGCTCACTTCTTGTCAGAAAATCTCAGTGACACATTGCATATATTGACTTAGGATAACTGTGACGTTTAATTGTTCATATCAGGCAATGTTTAGGGCAATAGGAATTGGCTATTCTCGTTCTCTCCCATCAGCTGCAGCCTTAAATTGGGTTTTGAAGGATGGGCTAGGGCGCTAAGCCGTTGCATTTACACTGCTAGCCTTGCTTCAGCTTTTGATACCAATCTCAAGGTACAGTTTCTGTCCGACTAATGAATCTGGTTGCATGTAATTGTTAAGCTGCTGAATGATCCTATACTTTTTTTCACCGAAATACTTGTGAATTTTTTAATTCATTTTGCAAATTGCGTTTGTACAAAATGCCTGCCTACTTCATTAATTTAAGATTTGTGGAAACTCTGAAGGACTTCTGTTTTACTTGAATATTATTAGTTGAACTTGACATCTTCCTGATTCTTATTTGTTTGTTACAACTGTAGAGAGTCAGGTTCTCTGCTTCAGTTCCGTTCAGCTTGAGCATCGGAATTGAGTTATTGACTCCAGTCTTTCCCAAATACTTTCTGCTTCTTGCGACTATAGCGAACATTGCCAAGCAAATAACCCTTTCTTGCTACATTGCAACTGGTGTAAGTATTCTGTACTTCTTCTTTAACTTACCTTACATGAGTCATTAATTTAAGTTATAGAAAACCGAGTTTGATCATTATATCTGTGGTCTCTTCAAAATCATCATTTCCATGTTATTGAACCCCTCTGTCAATGAGTAGCGTAGACTGTCACGGCTAATGTTGTTACCATATGTGATTTAGTCATGACGCTGTATATATATCTACTGCTTGAAAATAAATATCATTAATGTGAATCTTATCTATGTGAGCACATTATTTAGATACTTCAGTTACTTTAATTTTGGGATACTTTAATATGCAGATAATTTTCTTTACTGCATATTATGGCAACGAATAGTGTATATGGTGATAGGCCATTCAATTTTATATCTTTTCAGTCTGCTGTTCACAAAAGCTTTGCCATCGCAGACAACCTTGGTGACGTTTCTGCAAAGGCCCAGGTACCCTACGCGATTGTGTTAAAGAATTCGTGTTATACAACGAATATGATCCATTTCATTAAATTTGTTTCTTGATTTGGTTTTCCAGATTCAAACAGTGTGCTTTGACAACGTAGGTCTTCTATTAGCTGCCTCCCAACATTTTGCTTAGAAACAATCAAAGGTAGCTAGAAACATTCAAAGGTAGCTGTTTCTATGCTCTTATGTTCTGCATTACTTTTTTTTTTTTTTTAATTGTAAATTATGCCATTGGCCCATTAAATTCACTTGTTCTGATTGAATTTCATAAAAGGAATTAGTTTCCAACGATCTGCTAGGGCTAAACTAAACTCATAGTAATTCTAATGGTTAACAAGCATACAAAAAAAGGGGAACAGATTTATAAAAGGAAAAAACTTGTGTGTTCCGGTGCATACATGCCTTTAGAATTTTGTATTAAATTGTATACATTTAGTATTAAAGATGTGCACTCTTTATTCTATGAAAAATAAATAAATGTAAATTGTATACCCTTTAAAAGAAAAAAAAATTAATAAAAAGTGTAGTATATCTTTAAAACAAAATAGTGTATCTTATTAACTAAAGTGTATAGCCTTTAAAACAAAATAATGTACTCTTACCCGTAATATTAAATTCTAAAGGTGCTCGGCTCTTTATCAAAAATCTAAAAAAAATCTAAAATAAATTATTATTAATCTAAAATATTAAAATTTAGAGTCCGACTGCTGTGCACTTACTGCACCGGTGCACCTGGACGATCTTAACCGTTAGATTATACTTTGATTCGATCTTTAACATCAAATAAAATAAAATAATTAATTTTTTTAAAAAAAAAACTACCCACTCCCTTATTTTAAACCCACTAACTGCAGGTGCACCGGGTGCACCGCGGAATGACTTTAAAATTTAATATTTTTCTGTCTTTTTTTCTTCTTATTATCATTTCTTCCTCTGCGGCTCTGCCCTTGTATTATTTTCTACCTGTACAAAATTACTTTAATATAAAAATGTTATTTTAATGTTTTTTTTAGATATTTTCTCGATTTAAAGGTAATGATTTTAAATAAAATGGGAATTATACAGCATTGGTCAAAGCAATAATTTAGGAGACATGGGCATGATCTGATAAAATAAAAAATAAAATAAAATTTTGATAATCTGTAACAACCAGTAGAAGTTTGGGCAATAGATGACTGGGTTATGCAGATAATCCCCTTAAATTTTAGATAAATTGAAGCTGTTTGAAATTTGAATTGAAAACCGACTAATAAATCAAATTAGTTATTTATGTAAATTAATGTGTTCATTAAATGTGAATTAAATACCCCTACTCATTTTTGGTAATTAATCAACCATGATTCGACTTAACCCCAAGTCAGGTTAAACTAACGGCTATTTCACCCCTCTTTATTTTTGGTAGAATAATCAACCAAGGTTTTACTTGAACCCAAGTCGGGTTAATCTAACGGCTTTTTCACCCCTACTTATTTTTTGTAATTAATTCGACTTGAACTCCAAGTCAGACTTTCCTTTAAGACCCCTGCTTATTTTTGGTAATTAATCAACCAAGGTTCGACTTGAACTCAAGTCAGGTTAAACTAACCGCCCCCTAGCTGGAAAGAGGCAAGTCTTTAGGTGTTTCCGATTTCTTGAACCAGAAAATAAACCAGAAAATCGAGAAAGCAGAAGAAGATGTGATGAAATTAAGGAAGGCCAAATATCCGTGCTGGAATCCTGTTCTTGATTCGGTGAAAGATCCTCTCGTGCTGAGGAGATTTGCGGATAGACTGAAGGAGAAGATTGAAGTTGTCAACACCAGAATCGATTTGTTGAAGAAACAAGAATTCATCCGCAATCACAATCCAGAAAACGATAACGATGAGGCGGCAGATCAAGCGTAATCATAAATTATAGCTATTACCAAAAATGTATAATGGTAATTTTCCAACCAAGTATTATCACCCAACATATCTTATTGTAATTTATTTCTCTTTATCTTATTGTAATTGATTTATCTTATGGAGTGATTTCTCTTATGAAGTGACTCTTGGTGAGCATTATTCTTATCAGCCCCTAATTTCACATATTGCATGCGCCACACTTCTATATTCCGACTCCTTACTTGATCTTGATATTGTCTGCTGTTTTTTGGAACACCAAGATACTAAATTTTCTATAAGATAGATGCAAAAACCTGAAGTTGATCTTCTGTCATCGATGTCCCAAGCCCAATCAAAATCGAAATATGCCGTGGTATCAAGATGATGTGACTTTCTTAGGCATAAACCATGATGGATTGTTTCAGCCAAGTATCTAAGAACTCTTTTGATAGCCTTCCAATGAACTTCAGTTGTGGAGTGCATAAATTGGCTAGTTTTTATTGAAACTATAAGCAATTTCAGGTCTTGTAATGGTGACATATTGAAGAGCCCACACCACACTTCTATATAGTTTTGCATTTTTCATAGGATCTCCATGAAATTTTGAGAGTGGTGGATTCGTGACCATGGGAGTTGTTATAGCTTTGGCTTCTTGCATATTAACTCTACTCAAAATATCCAATATATACTTGCTTTGGGTCAATATCAAATTATCACCCATCCTACTCACCTCAATGCGGAGAAATTGATGCAAGTCACCCATGTTTTTCAATGAAAATTCTTGATGAAGTTGTTTAATCAATGAATCAATACACAAGGAGAATCATATAAGAATTTTTTGTGAACTTGTGAAATAAATAATGATCTGCCTTGGAAGAGATGAATCCAAAACGTTTAAGAATCATAGTAAGTTTAGTAAACCAAGCCCTTGAGGCTTGTTTCAATCCATATAATGCCTTAGAGAGTTTGCAAACATTATCTTTACATTTATGTAATTCAAAACCAGGTGGTTGTTCCATAAAAATTCTTTTTCAAGAAGATCATTTAGAAAAGCATTATCAACATCTATTTGTCTAATGGGCCATGACTTTGATAATGCTAAACTAAGAACAGTTCTCACAGTGGTAGGCTTGACGACGGGACTATATGTCTCGTCATAATCCAAGCCAAAAGTTTGAGTGAAACCTTTAGCTACTAACCTGGCTTTATGTCTAGCAATAGATCTATTCGAATTTTTCTTTAATTTGAAAATCCATTTGCAAGTAACTGTAGTAAAGTGAGAAACATAATATTATAATATATAGTGGATAGTTGTATGAGTTGGTCTTCTGTGTTCCGGGGACACACCCCAATAAGAACACAAGATGAATTCTTGTGTTCCCATGGGGATACGGTGTCCCGGGGACACACAAGTTTTTGACTAGTTGTGTTAGTGTAGTGTGTGGACCTCGTTAATAATTGTTTTGTATGAATCTCATCTACCCAGAAAAAGAAATGTAAATTTTGTTTTGGGTCGGATTAAAATGAATAGTATACCTTGTTGTGGGACGGATTGAATAATACGTATTCTCATTGGAGATTAAACTACAAAATCATATAAAATTTAAAAAAAAAAGTCTTCTCTCCTTAATGATGTTTATTTTTAATTAAGTTGTTGAATTTATTATTCCCTTAAATATTACTATTAACATTGTTTTATCAAGATTTTGAATTTATACATTTTTAAGAGTATAAATAAGTAGATGTCAAATCAACTCATTTATTTTTCCCCAAACTTAACATCCTCAACAAATTATTATGCTACAAACTGATTAATTGAATAAAGATAAAACTTTTAATTTTTATTTATAATCAATAAAGTAGCTTGATAATTATTTGAGTTTAATTTTCTTGAAGCTGAAGTTGAGAGCAGAAAATAAAATAAGCTAATGTTTGTTTGTGTTTCCTGTTTCAAAACTCACTGTACACCTACAATATCTTTAATCCTTTAACACATTAATATTTTGTACTCATTTTCTCCTTAATGCATTTTCTATCTTTATCTATCTCTATTTTTTTAATATTTTCTTATACATTAGTTTTACATAAAGTACAAACTTAACATATACTCCCTCCGTTACGCCGAATAGCATCATTTTACTATATTGAGCGTCTTATTCAAATTGCACAATTTTTCTCTTTTAGTATAAAGGGTTCATCACTACCCATTATATTTCTCTAATACACCTACATACTTTACATAAAATAATAATACTCCTTAATTTATGTGCAAAAATCAAATACACCTTTTTGTTCGGGATAGAGGGAGTACTCCCTATTCAATAGAGTTCGTATCGTACGAAAACTCAAATAAAGTGATGTTTGTTTTGGAATTTTGTGGAGCTTGAAAATCATTAATAGTTTGCACCTTTTAAAAATATAATAAAATCACAACAACTACCATCTCTCATCTACTTTGTGTAAAAAAAATCATTCATACCTATATAACTAATATACTCATCATTTATTTATAAAAAAAAATTATAATTTTCCTAAAAGTTAAACTTTTCTGTCAAAGATAAAAACAAGGGGTGACTATTTACACCACCAAAATTAATAAATGTACCCCAATTACTTAATATATCCCAATATATTATATAAATTACTAAACACACCCCAATTAAAACAATTATACCACCCTCCTTCATCTTTTACTTTTATTTTTTTAAAAATAGAAAGAGAAAATTCATCTTTGTTCCTGCTTCGTCATAAACTAAAACCATCTTCACTTCTAACCACTATCAATGCGCAGGCACAGGCATATCTCTTCTCAGTCAACATTCTCACTCAACAAAAAAAAAATTTGAATCTCAATTCAAGAAGATGGGCAAAACAAACTTATTCTGTGATTCCATAATAATATGGTCAACCACAGCCCTCCAAGGGGACTAACCACTCCGTCCTAATTGATCTCTCGTACGCCCTCTCCATGCTCTCCCCCTCCCCCTGCACCGTCACTAGGTCCACCGCCACCACCACCACCACCACAAACGGCAGTGACCGCCCTTGAGCCTCCGTCTGTTTAGTGAATCCATGGCCGCATCGAACACCCGCCGGATCTGTTCCTCAGTCATCCAGTAATCGTCCTGCAACATCGGCGTGTGATTTGCTGGGAACTGCACTTCCCACTATCTTTCGGCGCCTACGTGCCAAACCTTTCTCTCCCAAACACCATCTCTTCTCTAATTCCTTTCAGTTTTAGTTTCAGATTTGCCCTAATCCTAATTTAAATGTTCTGTTAGAAAAAAAAAAAAAAAAAACTCTGCGATTTTTTTTACACTATTTATAATTGCCAAAACTTTTCAAATAAATCTAAACTCTAGAATGGTGAATTCAATTGTAGAATTTTGTTTCCATAAAATTGGAAATTGAAACGGATTGAAATTCAGAAATGAGGGTGACGGGAAGGAGATGTCTGCTCCTCTGAATCAATTCTTTAGTAAATAATTTTAAATATATAATTATAGGGGTATTTACGTCTATTTATTCGAGGATATTTTAGCCTTTAAATAAATGGGTACGTTAAGTAATTTTGAGAGTGTAAATAGTCGTCCCCTAAAAACAAATACTTAAAATACTGAGTTATTTTATGGTGCACTTAGTGCACCAGACTACTCATTCATTCCATATTAAACAAGAATCGCCCTTAACTTCACATTATACTCTAATAAAAATTTAACACAATCCAAAATAGAATATCGTTTTCAAACCCAACGAAAACCGAAAGCAAACCAAACTAAGGAGATATTTAGTTAAGAAATGGACTGAGATCTTGGAGTTTGAAAATCTAATGAATAGTGATATATGTTTATTTTGAGTTTTTGATAAGGTAGATTTTAACTCTATGTTAAATTAATATGTAAGAAAGTATTAATTTATATTAAAAATGAGAAGAGAGAGGAGGGATAAAAAAATAATGAATATTAAATAAGAAGATAGAATATAAGTTTAGAATTATAGGATTTGTAGGTATGTCTGAAGATGATTTTGAGTGGATTTTGAAGTTTAAAACTGAAAACAAACATCACGTGTCGTGAAAGTAAAAGGCGCCATACTTGTTGGTCTTGCATTCTTGCCAAAGATTTAATAATTTAGATTCATTTTCCCCCAATTAAATTAAGAAACGTAGATCAATTTTGCTCTACGATATTTTCTACTTCAATTAGTCTTAGTTTGTCAAGAGGAACAACAGCAACCTCCATGGCTAAGATCTTCGTCTTCACCTTCCTCCTACTTCTACAGACTATCCTCACCATCCAGGTACTTATTCCAACTTCGCTTTCTCACTTCTTTCATCGACAATCCAATTATTTATCCTTGTTCGGTGTCAACAGATTCTTATTTTGTGAGAAGTTTCTTTAATTAGATGATATTTTAACTCTGTTGTCGCTATCCAGACGAACCTGCCTTTTGGGGATAAATTAGGTTAAATAAATGTGAAAGGGATTTCGTGTTCAATTGTCTTTACCAAATAGTATGATTATTATTTTTTAAAAAAAATTTAGGAGTATTTTTTAACATAATATAGAATTAATTGAAGTTCACCTGCTTTAACCCTGTTGTGATTTTTTTTTTAATTTCTCTTTTTCTTGCTTAAGGTAATCATTCTTTGGTGAGTCCATACATGTATTAATTGGTTATTCTTTCCCTTATCTGTTTTATGATGTTCCACGTTGTTTTACCTCATTGCAAAATCATGACCTGCAAATTCTGCAATTTCCCCTTTTCCCTGAGTATTTTAGAACCAGATCAAACTTGAACTTATGATTCATATTGAATATTGAGCGCAAGATATTAGATAAACAATGTGTTCAATGGCAATTGGCAAGCTATTGGTTAGTCTAGTGGAGTGCAAGGTTTTCTGTTTTCACTTTGAAAAACTCTCATGCCTGTCATGTATACATTATAAAGTATTCGGATATTCCAATAGCCTCTACTGCAGGTAATTGCTAGGGAACCTGATAAGCTGAAACTTGGTAACAAGATTCTTCAGGTACTTCTTACAAATTTGGGAAGGACTACTACACTTTATTTTATTAGTATATTTTTTTATACTCATTTCACTATGTAACGTCATACAGGAGTCTGTTGTTAGATCAATTAATGAAAATGCTCAATCCGGATGGAAAGCTTATATGAACCCACGGTTCGCCAACTACACTGTATGTTTGATTCTTTGGGCATATTCTCATAAGCCTACACACCAATTCAACTCTTCCACCCTACTCTGCAAAATTAATAAATAAACAAATTTATACATGTGAAAATTCTGATAACATAATATGACCCTCAGGTTGGCCAATTTAAGCACCTTCTTGGAGTTAAAAAAACGCCTAAGGGAGAGTTAAAGGGAATCCCTGTCGCTACTCATGAGAAAGGTCTGCAGTTGCCCAAAAATTTTGATGCACGAACTGCTTGGCCTCAGTGTAGCACAATTAAAGATATTCTTGGTCAGTCATCTTGCCCTTTATTGACTTATGTTTCCACAAGAGATATGCTAATGATTTTGGTTGTTTCCCTTCTCTATCCGACTTAAACCCATCAAAATTTCGAAATAAAGACCAGGTAACTTACTTTTATCATCTGACAACTTCCTTGCTTAGTTAAATGGTACATACCGATTCTTAACTTACCAAGGTTGTGCTTATTAGGGGCATTGTGGGTCTTGTTGGGCTTTTGGTGCTGTTGAGGCTCTCACAGACCGGTTCTGCATTAAATTTAACATTGTAAGATGCCTTAAGTTTCCTCTTTTCATTCAAGTTGTGACTAAATGGAGTACTATAGTAAGCATATCTAACTATGTGTTGTTTATTCTATGTTTTGTAGAATATTACTCTCTCAGTCAATGATCTATTAGCGTGCTGTGGGTTTCTGTGTGGTGATGGTTGTGATGGAGGGTACCCCATATCAGCTTGGCGATACTTGGTCCATTCTGGTGTTGTAACTGCTGAGGTAGCATCTTCTGTTTTGATTAGCATGAGCTAGGATTGGCAAATTAAATGGGGTTACACAATAAAGATTTCCTTCTTCTCTATTTTTCTACAACTGTCAATCCTATTCCTAGGTTTAGGTGTTTCATTGTTGTCAGTCATCTACTAGCATTTCTACTATGTAACATATTAGTATATTCTCATACTTAATGGAGTTATTCTCTGTCAGTGTGATCCTTACTTTGATAATACTGGATGCACCCATCCTGGTTGCGAACCTGGTTATCCCACACCTAAATGTGAGAAGAAATGCAAAAACCAAAACCTGAACTGGCTGGGTTCAAAGCATTTCAGCATGAATGTATATACAATCAATTCTGATCCACACAGTATAATGGCTGAGGTTTATACAAATGGACCAGTTGAGGTCTCTTTCACAGTTTACGAGGTAAAGGAACATAAATTGGATCCAACTTATGGAAATTTATATAATTCTGATTCATGTTTGCACTGCTTAACAAGATGCTCTTACAGCTGTACATGATTTGCAAGAGTGTCTTACGTCCCATCTATAATGCCCTTCTTTTTCTCACACTGCTCACAGTAGAATTGTTTACTTCATCTCAGGACTTTGCTCATTATAAGTCAGGAGTATACAAACACATAACAGGTGAGGAGATGGGAGGCCATTCTGTTAAGCTGATAGGCTGGGGAACTACTGACGATGGGGAGGATTACTGGGTAACTAAAATGGCCTCTTTAAGATCTTTTAGATTCAAATTTAATGTATTAGTTGGGTTGTGTACTTACCTTTGGTTTTCACATGCAGCTGTTGGCCAATCAGTGGAATAGAAGCTGGGGTGATGTACGTTCTCTCGTTGAATCCTTGAACAATTTAATTCATTACTTATGCTAAAACTAGGGACTTTGTGACTTTCTCAACCATATAATATTGCAACTTCTTTGATCTGTCATAATTTAAGGTTGTGTTTGGGTTGAGAGGTTGGGAGATTGCATTTGAAATTTCATCCTTTTCATTTAGAACTCTGTTTGGATGGATATTGAATGCAATCTATGGAAAGATGTGTCATTTACTATACGAGAGCTGTATAAACTTGTACCTAAAAATGGTGGCTAGTCTTTACTTTTGAAACAGTATGATTCTATATGTTTCCAATTTTGCAGGATGGGTATTTCAAGATCAGAAGAGGAACAAATGAATGTGGCATTGAAGCCGAAGTAGTTGCAGGAATACCCTCATCTAGAAGCTTGATCAATAAGTATGGTGTTGTAGATATGTCGCGTGACGCCTCAATGTGAGACCAGGCGAGTATACTTGATTTTACGTATGCAGTAGTGAATATGGACTTGGAAATCTCATCTAAGGTTATTTAAATGGGACAAGAGTAACTAGTTTAGATGAGTATTTGGTATGTTTTCTTTACTGTGGCTGCTGCAATATTATTAAACTCCACTTTACTCATATAATCAACTTATAGTTTCTATATTCTTATCTTTGGTTCTCTCTATTCTACCTTTTGCTTTTTTTTTTTATTTGGATGGTTGGTTGATCATGTATTGTGGTATTAGAATGGATAAAGATCAGATACTTTTTAGGCAATCCAACGCAGCTAGAGTGGATGTTGTGATGTATCCCCCTAACAAATAAAATATACCTCAAAAATTTTTAGTACAATTGCTATTGATTAAAATTAAATTTGAATACTTATATGACTCAATTTATACTCTCTCCACTCTTCTCCATAATGGATTATTACGGTACTGTATACTTCCTCTGTTTAGAAGGAATTGACATCTTTTTTCACGAAAATTAAAGAGTATAATAATTTAATATGTAAGAGTATAATAATTTAATATGTAGTGGGTTGAAAATATATTATTTTAATGTGTATCTCAAAAAATTTTTTATTACAATTTGCTATTGATTAAAATCAAAGTTGAATACTTATATGACTCGATTTATACTCTTCTCCATGATTGACTATTATGCTTCTATATACTTCCTCTGTTTCAAAGGAGTCACACTTTTTTTATTAATGGAAATTTAAGAGTATAATAATTAAATTGTAATGAGTTAAAAATATAATATTTTAATGCGTGGTGAGTAATTATTTTAATAATGTGTGTGAGCTCCATACTAGAAAAAAATTGAATTTGGGGATTGGATTGATAGAATAGAATCATTCAAATCTTATATTAATAAAATTTATTTTTCAGGTCCCAAATTAATAATTATTCTATCGGGCCTGTAGTAATGTTTTCTTTCTTTCAATTGTGATGTTTGCTGATGAATCTATTTTTTTATTATTTTTTTTTATTTTGCTCATTTGTGAATGTCAGCTAATGAATATGATGAATGAAAAATTTTGTCCTGAATGTACGGTGATAAATAATTTCACTTTGTTTCAAGTTAAATTTAACATTTTTCGCTTTTGTCCGTTTTATATTAAACTTTATCATAAAAAAAAAATCATATCAATCCTAATTTTACAAGTATATTTTAAGTAAAAATTTATAACTCCCACATAACATATATTATATAATTTTTTTATCTAAAAATACTATAATATCCTTCAAAAATCAATAACATTGATTGAAAAATAATTTTTCTTAAATTCCATATCTACCATAACAGTTATGTAAAGAATAAGTTGAGATGTAGAGGGTACTATAATTTTTTTTTTGGGTACAATTGTGAATGAATTCCGGTGGTTGATTAAAAAAAATAATTGGCCCAATGATGAGTGAATATATATATATATATACTCGACTTTTTTTTAATGAAGGTTTATAAGATATTTTCTTCTTATGGATGGTTGATATCCGGGCAGTTTTTTTTTTTTTCTTTATGAATGGGTGAATGTCCCCAGTCCAAATATTTTATTGCTGAGTAAATATAGATGAGCAATTTAGACATTTAATTAAAAAAATTAACAAAAAATATGTACTCGATGGGCCTAAAACGATGTCCATTTTGGAGTACATTTTGGACATTATGTCATGTGTTCTTTCTCATAAATTAATAATACAAAACAGCCAGCCTGTCAAAATGTGACGTCCCCTTTAGTACAATATTAATAATATCAGCACACCACACGATCATACACGTCATTTTTATGTATTATTTTCTGTGTCACATCTTAAGTGATTAACATGTAAAAAAGAGAAATAAATTCAATTATTGCCCCAAGAATTTAAGCTTTAAATATAGTTTCTCTCCTACGTGTCCATTTTCGTGCATCATTTTTGTGTCACACCTTAAGTAATTAACATGTAAAAAGGGGAAATAAATTTAACTATTGCCTCCAGGATTTAAGCTTTAAAATATATTTTTTCTCTCTTAAATGACAAAATGGCACGAGTCAACATACTGCCGCCAATAGAGAAATTGGGTCATCACTCGTTTTTTTTTTTCGTTTTTTCAGAGTCGGTGAAGGCATCTATAATTTTTTTAATTTTTAAATTGTGGGTTGATCACCTTAATTACTCCATAATATACTCACTATAAATATACTTACACCCAACTTCACTTCAATCTTATTCAGAGTTGAACAAGATGAGTACTACCTCTTCACCCCCTTCTCCACTTAGCAGAAGGTAACTTCACTCTCACCATTTTTATTTTGATATTCATTAACACATAAGAATTAAATTAGATTTTACATGTTACAAATACGAGAGAATCTAAATTTTACATTACAAGAAGTGCACACCATAATATTTAACGGTAGCATACATATGTATAGGCCAGAAGGAAAAATTGGGTTTATAACCGGAGGGGCCACTGGAATTGGTGAATGCGTAGGCAGACACTTTGTGGCTCATGGTGCTAAAGTTGCCATTGCCGACATTCAAGATGAGTTAGGACACTCAGTGGTTGAGTCCATCGGAAATGAAAATGCCATCTACATTCACTGCGGTTGAAGAGGACGTGGAGGAGGCCGTGGACAAGGCGGTGTCCAGTTTGGGAAAACTGGACATCATGTTCAACAACGCTGGGATTGTGGACAAGCTGAAGCCCCACATCCAGGACTACGACAAGTCGGACTTCGAGCGCGTGATCAACACCAACATCACGGGCGTGTTCCTGTGCATGAAGCACGCCGCCAGGGTCATGGTTCCGGAGCGCAGGGGCACCATCATTTCGATGGCCAGCATTGCGTCCGGAATCGGAGGGGTGGCGCCCCACGCGTACACGTGCTCAAAGGTGGGGCTCACCAAGAACCTGGCGGCGGAGCTGGGAGAGTACGGGATAAGGGTGAATTGTCTGTCGCCATATGCGGTGGCCACGCCCATGACCGTGAAGCACATGGGGATGGATATGTTCGACTCCTGCAGCAACCTCAAGGGCTCACCCCTTGGGGTTGATGACGTCGCCAATGCTGCGGTTTTACAAACCAGCGATGAGGCTAACTACGTCAGTGGACATAATTTGTTTATTGACGGCGGACTCAGTGTCCTCAATTCTGGAATCAAATGATTACATTTTCTACCAAATCATCAAACACTACTTCTTCAATGATGAGAAGCAAATCCTCAAACCATCCTTTTTATTTTCTTTTTTATTTATTTGGTGATTTGAGGAAATCATTGAAGAAACATATCACCAAAAATTTGGTAATGGAAAGCAACCATTGGGATTGCCCTTAGGTTTAGGTGTTTCATTGTTGTCAGTCAGTCATCTACCGCTTATGAATTGTTTTTCCAGGATTTAGGTTATTTATATGCTTAATTTTCCCTTTTACTGTTGTTTGTTCCAGAATTACCACTGTAATTGGCTGCCGTCTTCCTTTGCATAACTCAGTAATTATCTTCTACTGACTAATTAGTTTAAATTGGTTCGTATTCGTTGCATATTTGTGTCTGAAGAATTTTTCCCTCTGTTAGAGATGTGTTTTATGAGTACTTCTCCAAGACTTCATTGCATCAATTGTATGAATTTTCCTATATTCCCTTAAAATTTGTAATTTCAACTCCCAATTCACCGTTTAGCACTTGATTTTGGTATCAGCACATATCTCTTAGGTAGCAAGGATCGAAGGGATGCTTATGTTGAATTCAACCAGTGGTTGCAAGAGAGAGCTTGAGGATTATAATAGCTCATTGTGATAATCTATGTTTATATTTAGTTGTTTTCCCTTTTTTGGAACTCTACATTTAGCTTGAGACTTTGCTTTCTCCTAAATCGATTCGCAGCATGTGCCATTTCTTTCTTAATCCTGCTTTTGAATTATTAGAACTGTTGAGTTGATGAGTTAAGCTTATTACAAATAAGATCAATTTGCTCTCTTCCATTGAGCTACTTTTGTGCAATCAGTCTACCCATCTATTATGTAAATCTTGGTGTTATTTCAAAATTTGTGAGAAAGAGTAAATCTATAAATTTCTTATAGATTCCTCTTTGCTTCACAAAACTTTGTTAGAATCATTATTTTTCTTGGTGAGTTTGTGACTAATTTGTGATTATTTATGGTAATCTAGTTTGACAAATTGAGTGATGCATTAAAAATTCTACATTTTTTTTACCACCATATGTGTAAAAACTGGGACCTGGATCCTCTCTATTTACTAGCGCTGTTAATTTCCTACATTTCCTAAAATCTGAACCACTCATTGAATCTAACGACAATTGTAAAGCCACCTCATCCTCAAACTAATTAAAATTTTAATTCCTTTTAAATTTACTATATATTTTTTAAGACATTAATTAAATCTATCGCTAATAATTGCCACATCACCTCCCCTAATTTAAATTAATCTTAAATTTCTATGAAATCATTCTCTTTTTTATAATTATTTTGTTAATTAATTATTCGTAATTATACATTTAAAATTAGCATTAATTAAACCTTAAAAAGTAAATATTAAACCCTGAGAACAAAATATATATTATAAAACACATGGATAAAATTATAATTATACTCTTAAAATTAACACAAACCATATTAAACCCTGACAAAATATACCATAAATTACAAAATAAAATTATAATTATACTCTCAAAATTAACAATAAACTCTAAATAAAATATTAAACGTAAGGGCAAAATAAATCATAAACAATAATGTTCCATTAATTAAAGATAAAATAGTCATGAATTACATATAATTATTAAAATTGTAATTAATAATAGTAAATAAAAAAAACTAAACATGAGAAAAAACAAACTTATTTTTTATTTAAGAGTAATAAATGAAAAAGATGACATGGCAAAATCTGAATGTTAAACTTAATAATAAATGACGTAGATTAAAAGAAATTTAGAAATGCACCAACTACCTAAATGGAGAGGATCCAAATACGTAAAAAGTGTGACTTTATGTATTTCATTAATTTTCCTACTTAACATCTCCCATTTGAAACTTGGATGTAAATTTCCTAGTTCATAATTATGAAATATGAATTGCACTTATTTGTTTTCAATTTCACAAAAAAATTGTTCACATTGTTTGATTGCTCCAAATGTAGAAATCATGATTGTGTTTTTTCACTGGGATGTTAGGAGAGGAGCAAAAATGATAGATCTATTGGGGTTGGGGATGGAGTCTAGATATCGATCGAGTGGTGGGTGGTGGGGTAACATTGTTAGGTCTCTTAGGGACTATAAGGGAGAGTGGTTCAAAGAGTTTATTGGGAGAAAGGTGGGGGATGGCACAGAGATAAGCTTTTGGGATGAGGATTGGATGGGGGAAGGGAGTCTTAGAACGAAATATCCTAGGCTTTTTCATGTTTGCCTTAACAAAAAAGCTAAGATTTGTGAGATGAGATCCTGGACAGGGGAGAATTGGTCATGGGGGTGGGAGAGTAGAAGGTTGCTTAGAAGTTTTGAAATTGATAACCTCAACACTTTGTTATCTTCTCTTAGCAGGTATAATTTATCCAAAGAGGGTAGAGACAGCTGGAGATGGACATTGAATAATAAAGACAAATATAATGTAAGAGAAACTTACGAGATGCTGAGAAGCAGGAAGTCATCCATGGAGACAGAGGAGCAGAAAATATACAAAAATATTTGGGAAAGCTCAGCGCTTCCCAAGGTAAAATTGATGGTGTGGAAAGTTATAAGAGGTAGACTTGCTACCATGGCAAATTTAAAACGCAGAAATTGCCTACCAGCAAATCATGGAGACACATGTCCATTATGCAATAGTGAGGAGGAAACTGCTGATCACTTGCTCTTTAATTGCAGTTGGAGTTCGAAAATTTGGGGCGAATGTCTCAAATGGTTTGGTGTAAGTTCTCCTATTCATTCCTCAGCAAAAGTCAATTTCTATCTATTTGGTGGGTTGTTTAGAACTGCTATTGGCAAATCTGTTGCCTTAATGGTTTGGATGTGTGTGATTTGGTTGATTTGGAGGGAAAGGAACGAAGTGATATTTCATGATAAGAAACTAGAGGAGTCAAAATTAATAGGCGAAATGAAGAGTAGAGTGTGGAGTTGGTTGAAAAGAAGGAAAAATACTTCTTCAATTAATATGAGATATTCAACTTGGTGGAGAGGAAGTCAGGGAGGACGAAGTTTGGAGAATATATTGATGTCAGGAGGCTGTAACGCATAAGGTATCAATGGGGAGGAGAGGTTATGAGTGAAGTCTTGTCTCTTTACAGATAGACAATATACTTCTTGTCCTGCATAGAATAGTTCTTGATTGGTGCTTAGTCTTGGAGGCTAACTATATGCTACTAAAAATTCTAAATACTCTTGTCATTTGTAATTGGGTACTATATCCTTGGGATATTTCTCATTACCCCAAGTTTGCTTAATAATATACTTTTTCTGTTCAAAAAAAAAAAAAAAGTTTGTCCTACCATTATCAAAATTTATCCAATATAATTGTGAAAATTGAAATAATTTAATCTGTTTTTTCGTTCTTCTGGTAATCATTGAAAATTTATCTCAGGTGGCGTTGATAGTTATCATGTGGTGGTTGTGTTGACATCGAACCGAGTTTAACTGAGTTAACTCTTTATCTCCGGCTGAATTCTTGTTGTACGCAGATGATGGTATTTAGAGGGAACTACTCATTAGTCTCGTAATTGAATTACAAACATGAACTATTTTGTTTTCTTGCATGTCATTTCTAGTTACATGAATTAAGTTTTTTCTACTGCATATATTATAACTAACAAAACAGTAATGAAAAAAAGAATACTCCTAATAATTAAATAATGTTGAGATGAAAGTGAAAAAATATTTAAATTATCAATATAAAATTTATATACTCCTTCTGTCCCACGTATTTATTCACACTTTCTCTTTTGAGATGTCTCATTTTACCTCTTTTTTTACATTTTATTCATCATTCCCAACAACTTTATTTACTTTTTTAAATTTTATTCATCATACCTAACAACTTTATATACTTTTTCTCTTTAAAAAATTAAGGAATTGGTTTGCCCCAACTTTATTCATCATTTCTAACAACTTTATCTACTTTTTCTCTTAAAAAAAATTAAGGAATTTGTTTGCTCCAGTATCTAGTGACTTGTGTGGAATCGGTCCCATGAAATTTTTATGGAACTGGCCAAGGATTCACCAACCCCCTCCTGGGCAGCCTGCAACTAGGATCGTAAATGAATCAAATAATTCGCATTCGAATTTGAATGTGAATTTGAATAATTATTTTAATTAGATTAATATTCGAATCGAATATGATTAGTAATTTATTCGATTCGAATATTCGCAAATATATTCGATTCGAATATTCGCAAATATATTCGAACAATAATATATAATACTCCCTCCGTCCCGGAGAAGTTAACACATTTTTTTTGGGCACGGAGATTAAGGAGTATAATAATTTAATGTAAAGTGAAGTGAAGTGAGGTGAGAGAAATAATATTTAATGTGTGGTGAGTAGTTGTATTAGAGGTGGTATGTGGGCTTCATGAGAATAAATTAATTGTTTTGGTGTGGGTCCCATGTATTAAAAAGGAAATGTGTCAACTTTAGTGGGACAAACCAAAAAGGGATGTGTGTCAACTTCTATGGGACGGAAGGAGTATTATATAATAATTATATATTAATATTAAAAAATTAAATATACTCAAATTCAAAATATTCCACCGTTAATATATATATTTAAATTTGCTTATTATTATAATTTTATTTATTGATTTTTAGGAATAATTTATGGGTTTTAAATAATAAATAAACTATATATTCTCCTAAGTAAATTCACATTTATATATATATATATATATATATATATATATAATTTTTTTTTTTTTTTTTTTTTTTTTTTTTTTACCACAAACAAGTTCCCTAACACAACCCATTACTCACCAACACCTTTTAATTTCTTGGCACCCATTCACAACTCACCCAACTCATTTTATAATTTAATTATTATCTAAACATACCAAATTACCCTAAAAGCAACGTAAAAGAAAAAAAAAACTAAAATTTCGTATCTACGGAGTAAATTTTAATATGAAATGGAGAAATTATTGAAATTCATTATGAAATGGAGAAGTACATGGAGAAATTATTGAAATTCATTATGAAATGGAGAAGTAAAATATGCCATGTGTGTGTTAGGTAATAGTATTGATTTTATTATTAAGAGGTATTTTTGAGGTTGTATGATATTTCTAATTTTTTGTGATAAAATTTATTGTGGAAGTATTAATTCATATTATAATCTCGTGCCTATTAAGTTTTTCAAAATCAAACATATTCAAAAGCGTGTTGAATAAATAAATACACAAAACTTCCATTATGCTCAGTCCCATGATACAGTAAAATTACTGTGTTACAATTTCCCATATAATGCTTTTCTTCCAGTGAAAAAAAAAAAAAAAAAGAAGAAGAAGAATACGAAAGAACCAAAAAACTATTTTCTCTGAAGTATAAAAATTCCCAATCTTCCTTCCAAGCGCTGTTTTGTATGATTTTGATCTGATCTCATTCAGCCACAAAACTATATCTTGCCTGCTCATTTGAGCTCAGAAGAACATTCCTACAAGCCCATCCTAATCCCGACATTTTTTCGATCAATGGACCAGTATCTGTTTCTGCAGTTTTTTTGCTTTCTTTCATCAGTGTGAGCCATTCCCTAAAAACCCAATCTGAAGAATCACCAGCTTCTAAACCATTTTCCCAACTGATCACATCAAGAAGGATGGCGTTGCGTATATAACAAGCCTATATTCGTAAGAGATGATAAAGAAAGAGTCTAAACATGTGGCTTTCATGAAATATGATGATTGAAAGTAGCAGGGAAAAAAAATTCACCCGCAATAAACCCATGATTACATCTGAAGTGCGAGCTCCTTCCCGCAGACAGAGAAGAACTCCATGCTACAATATTGCAGAATGCGGTATATATAGCTTGAGGAAAAGTGATGAAAAACGAAACATAAAAGTAGAAAATACTTATATCACACATACATCTGCTATTCTGGATCCACTTTTTAAGTTCTCCATGCAAATGAAGTAGAAATCTTCTTCTTTTAAACATCTCAATGTCATCAAAGATAGCTTTGGAAATTTTCTCTTGGGATTCAAGCAACCAATTCTGATTGGCAGTAGATCCCTGCCTGATTCAAATGACAATTAGAATTTGTATTTGATTTTATGGCATTTCAAATAAAGATAAATACTCAAACATTTTCTGCCTTGGTGTTTACACACGGAGAAAACCCTTACCTTTGCTCCATGAGAAATCAACACCTTCCTTTTCACTCACTTCAGCTGGTGAAGGGATATATCCAAGCCGAATCCAGATGTTTATTATCATTTCAAGCCTATCCTGGACAAGGTTGTCTTAAATGAGATAACGATAACATAGTACTCAAACGAGGGCAGAAAGAAAAAGATTTCCTGTTTTGGAAATTAATGAAGTATGCAACAAGTTCAGGTCATAGATGAAATGCTGCAAGATCGGTCAATAAATCTCATGTTCTCACTACTCACCAGCAGAATAATTGGGATTAAGGAAGTAAACATAGAAGTAACCAAGCAATAGAGCATATCAACAAACTGAGCCACTTTACTGGATAAAAAATCAATAGGGACCCATAATCAAACTACTACTCCCTCCGTCGGGACGAAAGATCACCATTTTACTATATTGGGCGTCCCATTTCCCACTTTTAGTAAAAAGGTACATGTGGCCCACCACTCACTACTAATACAACTACCCACTACACATAAAATAATAATACTCCTTAATCTACGCACAACAACCAGTGACGTTTGGGCGGGATGGAGGGAGTACTATTTACATAAGGGAAACATCATAAACACACGGGACCTGAAAATTTGACTAAAGAATTTTTGGGAAAATACAATGGTGGTGTGCATATGCATCCTGAAATTTTTATAAACATGAAGGAAAAACTGCATGAAACTTTACTCAAGTTTTAAATAAAATTGGTTATTGAATATACACACATGTAACGAACTAACCTTAGTTAATGTTTGGAGATGAACATGTTTAAGTGCTTGATAGATCCCCAAAAGGTCAAGAGCAGAGAAGAATGGGTACAAAACAAATGGTAGAGCTGCCAACAATCTTTCACAAAACAAAAACTCAATCATAAGCAGGTCATTTGACTCTTTCCAACCAAAACATAATCAAAATGTATTTCAATTTAATACAAAATTTTGACAAGGATATAAAATAACATCATTCTTGGGGGGTAATGGCATAATTTACAATTAAAAAAAAAAAAAAAAAGTACTGCAGAACATAAGAGCATAGAAACAGCTACCTTTGATTGTTTCTAAGCAAAATGTTGAAGGAGGCAGCTAATAGAAGACCTACGTTGTCAAAGCACACTGTTTGAATCTGGAAAACCAAATCAAGAAACAAATTTAATGAAATGGATCATATTCGTTGTATTACACGAATTCTTTAACACAATCGTGTAGCGTACCTGGGCCTTTGCAGAAACCTCACCAAGGTTGTCTGCGATGGCAAAGCTTTTGTGAACAGCAGACTGAAAAGATATAAAATTGAATGGCCTGTCACGATATACACTATTCGTTGCCATAATATGCAGTAAAGAAAATTATCTGCATATTAAAGTACCCCAAAATTAAAGTAACTGAAGTATCTAAATAATGTGCTCACATAGATAATATTCACATTAATGATATTTATTTTCAAGCAGTAGATATACATACAGCGTCATGACTAAATCACATATGGGTAACAACATTAGCCGTGACAGTCTACGCTACTCATTGACAGAGGGGTTCAATAACATGGAAATGATGATTTTGAAGAGACCACAGATATAATGATCAAACTCGGTTTTCTACAACTTAAATTAATGACACTCATGTAAAGGTAAGTTAAAGAAGAAGTACAGAATACTTACACCAGTTGCAATGTAGCAAGAAAGGCTTATTTGCTTTGCAATATTCGCTATAGTCGCAAGAAGTAGAAAGTATTTGGGAAAGACTGGAGTCAATAACTCAATTCCGATGCTCAAGCTGAACAGAACTGAAGTGGAGAACCTGACTCTCTACAGTTATAACAAACAAATAAGAATCAGGAAGATGTCAAGTTCAACTAATTATATTCAAGTAAAACAGAAGTCCTTCAGAGTTTCCACAAATCTTAAATTAATGAAGTAGGCAGGCATTTTGTACAAACGCAATTTGCAAAATGAATTAAAAAATACACTAGTATTTCAGTGAAGATAAGTATAGGATCATTCAGCAGCTTAACAATTACATGCAACCAGATTCATTAGTCGGACAGAAACTGTACCTTGAGATTGGTATCAAAAGCTGAAGCAAGGCTAGCAGTGTAAATGCAACGGCTTAGCCGCCCTAGCCCATCCTTCAAAACCCAATTTAAGGCTGCAGCTGACGGGAGAGAACGAGAATAGCCAATTCCTATTGCCCTAAACATTGCCTGATATGGACATTTAAACGTCACAGTTATCCTGAGTCAATATATGCAATGTGTCACTGAGATTTTCTGACAGGAAGTGAGCTTAGAAGAACATTAAATTGTGCTACCTTCAAAATAAATGTACGAAACATTAAAATGCATATCTGTCTTAAATTACTAGCAAACATTCGACATATAAAGTCAAACATACAACTTAAACCTACAAGAGTTAGAAGTGCGAAGTGGAAACCAGTATTTTGGTTTGACACGACTGAATAACAAAATTTTAAAACTAAGATACCAGAGCCAAATTACAGTCTACAGAGCAACCATGATCACCAAAACCACTTCTACAATTATTTTTACATTATCATCTGAACCATATCCACAGGATTCCAAAATGAACTTACTGATGAAGATTACGGAGTAAGCAGTTGGGATGTAAGAATATGATATTATTTCACAATCAAAATATTCAATAAAATAAAACCTGCAACTATTAACACATTCACACCTTAACCTCTCCTTAAGTTTACCAAATTCAATCCCACTTGCTGCTATCCATTAACAGGAATAAGAAACCGCAAACAGAGCAAAAAACAGTATAAAATTGAGTACCTGAGTAGCAAGAACCTGAAGAGCTGAGCTGAAAACTCTATGCAAGAATTTCCATTTTACATAATCCAAATAATTCTCACTCACTTCTCTAGGAAGAAAAAAGTTCCTCATAGCAGCCCAACAAACTCTCACCAGTCTCCTCACACCATTTTCAAAACTAACTGAAAAATCCCAGATTGAAAACGAATCAACTCCATCAACAGAGATGAATTGCATCTCCTTTCCATCCCAAAAATACCTTGAAACTGCTCCTGAATGGCGTATCAGGACAGGAATGTTAAAATCTTCAGAGTAATTGTGGTGAAGGACGTGAGGTTGTCTCTTTTGTTCAGGGTTTATGTTGAAAGAGGTATTCCAAGAATTTGAGGCAAGGGGTTTAAGAGAGGTTTTTGGATTGATGGGGTTTGTGATTTTGATAGGGTGATGTTGTGGAAACCATGTGGAACATCCATAAAGCTGTGAATATGACAGTGAGTGTATTGCTACTCTCATCACTGTCGAATCCAAGATGTCACCAATTCCTCCCACCAACTCTTCGTCTGGCCTAGATTACCAGAGATTGAGATGAAAGCAAAAGTCAACCAAAAGAAATTAATTACATATTTTTATATTCACTTAGGTTCTAAAATTATAAGAAATGTATAAAATGAGGGACAGAATTGCTGCAATTACTAGCTAGCAAGGACACCTTACTCCGTAAGGTGATTACCCAGCTTAAAAATAAACAGTATCATCATATACTAATAATGTATTAAAGGAAGTAAAACTTGAAGACAACTCCTAGAATGATATCTGCAGCCGCTGAATATATAGAAGATTTTGTCTTCTGGTCAAACAATGTTAATTTCAATTAACATCTAGTATCCACTCAATCTTTACCTGCTATGCTTCTAAGCAATCTATACAATATGACATCAAGTAACAACATTGATCCCAAATTTGTATTATCTAACCGTTGAATTCAATTTTAAAGAAAGTAATATGCTACAAACAGTTATTGTCCCAAGTGTCCAGTTTGCTCATACCCCACACATCAATTTTCTATGCCTCGTTCATTGTTAGATTATCAAGCAATAACTTCAATATAACGTGTCTGAACTTATAGGTGGTAAGAGATACATATGGAAACATGTTAAACAAAGATGCTACACGTAAAATGCTAGTAATAGAAAAAAAGGATTATCATAATTTATCATAATATTTAAATACTCTATAAAATGAAAAATGGTTGAAATTAATTTTTAAACGTAAAACCAAAAGGTTGAACTCAAACCTATGAATTAAAAATTGCATGAAAATAGATGAAACAAAATGGATTATAAAAATTCAGGATATTAAACTTTAAATCTTTAGAGAAGATTATGTGCAATCTAGCTACAACATTAATAATTCCTGCTTTTGGTCTGGGATAGAGAGAAGATTTACTTTCAATTTAAATATAAAGGCACACTAACCCAACACCTAAAATGTGGATTAGTTTTGTTCTACAGTAAGCCCATAATGTAGTACAGTATGTTTGCAATACCAATATATGACTATGGCCCTCCCCCTCTCATAACAGTAACATTAATACAACCAATGTCAGCTTGTCTTTGTGGTCTTAGGCCCTTTTAATCACCCATGCAATTAAGTCTTGTGAGCTAAAATTTTGCCAATTTATAAGGTATAAAGACACAAAATATAGCAATGAACTTGGATGCCTAAAACTGTAGTTTTTTTTTCCTTTTGGGGTAGTATCCCACATTATAGAAGCATGAGCTCATAACGAAGTGGATGCAATAAACTTCTCAACGTCTAATACAACCCATTTCCAGACTATTAGGAGTTATGTTTCATTTTATTTATTCATAAACACAAAAAAGGGATATATACGGTTCAGGAAGAGCCTCATTTACACCCTCTACAAAATTTCTAAGTCATCAGAAATCATTTATTAGTTATAAGGGCAGGTTGTTACGCTTTTCGTGAAGCTAGCTGTGTCCTTACTCATGAGCAGAAATACAAAAACCACACATGTTCTTTGTTTCCTTTGTTTGCAAATGTCACTATTACCTCGTTTCATGATCACAAAGAGTAGCTTTGGTTCATAAAACAAAGAGCAAAACAAATTTTTCAACAATATAAATGAACACCATAAAATCATACGTAATTATAAAACTTACCTAGGGGCAAGTTGTCTCAGCGCCGTCTGAGTTGGAGGACCACACAGATCAGCAGTGAAGTCTCTATTCTAGACAAAAAAAAAGCTGAAGGCTGAATCAAAAAATGTATGACAGTGACAGCAAGAAGAAGAGAAGAATATTTAAACTGAAAAAAATAACTTAACAATGATATGGACATCTATACAAGGAAAAATTTGGAATAATTTGCAGCACAGAAAGTTTAGAGTTGAATTTTGAAATCCCCAATTTCCTCATTTTTGTCAAATTCGGTTGAACCATTTTTTACTAAGGAACTCCTAATACATATATATTGCACTCAACTGGATAAAGCCAACATCAAACGAATACACGATACACGATTCATGTCTTCTCTTCCTCAGGTTTGCCCTCTTTTCTTACTGCAAGCTCCCAAGTCTTGTCTTTTTAGTTGTCATCAAACCCCCTCACCCCCCCCCCCCACCAATCCCAACCTCAAAAGTGGTCCTCTGCATAGTATGACACTCCTATTGCTGTCATCAGGAATTTGCTCGTCTCAGTGCTGGACCTACATGTTGAACAAACCCGAGTGCAAGGTATAATTATGCTCATCAACATCCCCCTCCCCCAACAAAATAAATAAAAAAAAAACCTTGATTACTGGCCACTACCACTATACCCTGCGCACTAGACAGAAAGAACTTTCCAGTTCTTGATATAGGATGATGAAATAGAGGTTGTCATTTTATTATCACCTCATAATAATGCCTTCTGCCTGTTCAATTTTCTGTTATTTACTTAAGGCTTCAAGCATACAAATAGATAACGTAAATGTGTTTAGAAACTGGAGGACAACTGTGTTTTTTTATTGCTATTTTAGTACTTTAACATTGAGGGATTTCTCATTCATCAGTCTAGTAGTATCCTCTTTCTGTAAAAATAGCTAGTTTCTCTCAAGGGACAGATATTCTAGTGCTAATACATAAGCTGGAAGGTTCATATATACTGAAGCTTTTCTCAATAAAGACCACTGAATGTCATTAGTTTCAGCAAAGGAAGCGCAGTTTATACTTTTAGATTATCTACATACATCATTTGAGCATATACCAATGTTTCCCATTATTCTTCTCTCAATGTTGCCAAGTACTGCCAACCTTGATTCATTCATACTTTTCCAACATTCTCAAGTAGTTCTACAAAGTGGTTTTGCCATCAGTATTACAATAATATTAGCAGTCTCCTTTGCCTAGTGCTCTGTTTTTTGTTGTCAAAATGCTTTTTGTATGCCATGACATGTTAGGTGGAGTTTGATGAGGAAGGAAAGGTGTGTGGTGTCACATGAGAAGGGGAAACAGCTAAGTGCCTATGGGAGAATTTCTCATACACTTGGTGGGCGGGAGTTTCCAAGCAAATAGAGAAAATTCTACTCGAAAGGGCATCCGGAAAGAGGCCCCGAGTAAAGGGAAGGGACACACGCAAGAGAGATAACAGAAAATTCTAAAGAGAATCACCTCGGCGTCCTCAAAGCAGGCGCGGCGGAGAGAGGGGCGAGATGTACCGGAAGTGAAAGACTTGGGAGGATGAGTGGAGGCTCAAGGAGATTTGCTGGGCGAGTCAGGATGATTAAAATTAACAAATACTGAAAAGAAGGCAAAACTTTATACTGATGGTTTGCTTAAGACGTCTAAAACTTTCGTAACCTACGTAAGAAATGGTAATATCCTGAAAAAAAGTGGATTATTTTATAAACAAATTTTAATATAAATGAAATTGTTTGAAAAAATTGATAATCCCATCGTAAAAGCCTTTACGTTTTAATATGCATTAACATAGGAGGAATAATATTTTAATAGATAATGTATTAGTATAGTTCGTGGCTCCATGAAAATATTTAATTATTATGTGTGAATCTCGTTTATTATAAAAAGAAATGCAAATCTTTTTATAGGATATAGGTAAACATTTTTATAAGACGGGAAGACATTGAAAATAACACAGAAATCTCATATTTCTTTCACGTATATTGAAAATAACACAAAAATACTTCACCATTAAGAATCTCTCGTTCAACTGTGTGCACCGTTATCAAAATTCAAAGTCATTGTATGCACCATTCTCTAAATTTAGAATTCGACTGGCTTTCACATATACAAATACAAAAGTTTGATGGGCATCTCTTATTGACAACCTAGCTTTTATTCTCACCAACCAATTATGTAAACTGAAAATTTGTTCATTGAGTCTTTATAGTTAAGAATTCATACTTACAAGCTTTTCATTGAATTTCTGCTGTTAAGAAGTTAATAACTAACATTTTACAAATACAAAGAACGTTTATTTGCTTTTAAGATCTTATTTGTTCATTGAGTCTTCACAATTAAGAATTCATACATAAGAATTTTTCACGCGGTTAAGAATTCAATGATTGACCTTTCACAAATACAAAAGAACGTTTATTCGCTCTTAAGATCTTGCAGAGCCACTGACGCATGTTCAACATAACCGACACATGTCTTTCCATATAGAATGAACAACTATAGATAAACCGACACATATCTTACCGCTTCAACATAACCAGTTTTTACGTAGTAATCATTCCAATAATGTGATAAGTTGCCTATTTTAGGAAATCATATATAATATTCCTCACAATTTAATTAAAATAATATTTAATTATTACTATTTGGAGTTAATAAATAGACCATACCCCCATCCTACAAGAATTAGCGCACTTTCTTAAACCCTCCACGCCCTTCCCACCTCTTCTCTTCTCCTCTGCTACTCCTACTTCTACTCCTAAAAACCTTTCTTAATCGATTTCACTCATGATGTTTCTGTGTTAACTCCGCTGACAATTGTCGACAGTCATGAAGATTCAATGCAACGTGTGTGAGGCAGCGGAGGCGACCGTCCTCTGCTGCGCCGACGAGGCGGCGCTGTGTTGGTGTTGCGACCAGACTCCAGAGAGTACATGCTGAAAATAAGCTTGTGTTTTAAGAAACGAGAGAAAACGATCTCACATGAAACTGTAGTTGTTTCACTTTCACTATACTACTACTCCCTCCGTCCAAAATTCATCTTCACGTTTACTGTAGATACGGAGTTTAAGAAAAATCACTTTTTGACTTACTTTTGGGAGTAGTATGGTATTTTTAGGTAATAAATAAATGATAAAGTATGTTATGTGTGCTAAAAAGGTGATGACAAATTTGATATTAAAGTAGGGTAGAGGGATATTAGTTAGTTGCTTTTTCCTTTTATGGAAGTGTGAAGTTGAATTTGGGACGGACCAAAACGGAAAGTGTGAAGTTGAAGTTGGGACGGAGGGAGTATTATGTTATGCGATCGATAAAATGTAAACAATCAAAACTAAAACTAAAAAAAATGGAGGAATATATAATATGTTAGGCTATAAATAAAGACAAAGTCTCTTGTGAGACGGGTTATTTAGTGAGACGGGTCGACCCATCACTAAAGTATGTTTATTGTATACATAAAGTATGTTTGATAGTTGTTAAAGTATGTTTTTAAAGTGTGTTGTATTATGCATTAAAGTATGATTTTAGAGTGTTATAATACGATTTATTGTTAACATACTTTAACTACAAATAAACATACTTTAACTCTACAATAAGCATACTATAGTGATGGGCCGACCCGTCTTATACCCGTCTCACAAATAACCCGTCTCACAAGAGAGTTACTCATAAATAAAATGTAACAAATCAAACATCACTATCAAATTTAAAATATATTAATCTTGTACCGCCATATCTATTATATCCCAACAACTTTTAATTTGTTTACACTTTTTGATAAGGAAAGGTTACATCATATTCTTGTGTAGAATGATTTTGTGTAATTGGATAACAGTAATAAACATTATTTTCCTAAATATCAAGGTTTGTAAATAGGGAGTTATACGTGATAAAATTATGTAAGTTTAAAAGCATGTAATAAAAAGTAGAAAAGTAATACTCCCTCCGTCCCACCAAAAATTCATCGTTTGTTTTTTTGCGTAAATTAAGAAGTATTATTATTTTATGTGTAGTGAGTAGTTGTATTAGTAGTGATGAGTCATATCTGGGGCCTTTTTATTAAAAATGAAAAATGAGGATCTTTGAATGAGATATCCAATATAGTAAAATGAGGACATTTTTGGTGGAATGGATGGAGTATTATTTTCCTCCTCAAATACTTACATACTCCCTCCGTCCCCCAAAGTATTTCACACTTTTCTTTTTCATCCGTCCCTCAAAGTATTTCACACTTTACTTTTACTAAATTTGGTAAAAAAATACATTATAACAATACTCACTTTTTACACACATCTCAATATAATACTTACTTTTTCACATCTCCCAATAACTTTACACACCTCCCAACAATTTTACACATCTTTTTCGTTAAATCAACTAAAATATATATTCTCTTTCTTACTTTATACATAAAAATATAAAATTTTCTTAAACTCCGCGCACACCAATACATGAAATACTTGTTGGGACGGAAGGAGTATACTTTAACTTACACGTGGTTTAAGAAAAAAAATATTTTTGCTATAATGATGATGTTGGTTTTTTTTTTAATTAATTGAATAATTAATGTGTATAATATTATTGATTTTAACTAAATTGTAAATAAAAGAAAATAATTTTTTTTAATATTGTAATATTATAAGATTGTTAATATTAAGTATGCGTTAGCTTTGCATGTATAATTTAATAACATAAAAAAAAAATTCCAAGGTATTTTAATATGGGAGGAATTGTTATTTTTTATGCTTTTAACTCAACCAATTTGTAGGCCACTCCGTTGCGCCTTGATTACATTTTCCAAGTACCATATAATTATAATTATAAAGAATTAATCGTGAATAAAATATTTTGAAGAAGTTAACCAATTAATTGAAGAATCAATATATTGTGTTGCACACATCCAGACACACGAAGCTAGTTTTGTGCGTTTAAATCCAATTTTATATTTATTGTATGTTGAATATTATGTTCTTTCGTATAAGTATTTATATCTTAGATTTTTCAGAAAAAAAAAATGGAAGTTAAACTTTAATTTTTTTATATTTGAACGAAATATTTTATAATGGCGTTCTCTATACCACATATATATTCCGACCATCAAACACATGGGTCGCCAAAATTTTTTAACTAATAAGTTGTTTTATAATGTCACCACACCAAGCATTGTCATAAACAAAATAATGAGTAAATAATATTCCATTTTCACTAGATGTTGTGTAAGTTGATATGATAGTGAAAAAAGGTTAATAATGTAGGTTGAATGGAAATCCTTGTTGGGAATATGGGGTTGTATTTAAAACGGCTTATGGATTACTTTTAGTAAAGTCGAGTCAAGAGTTATACTCTTTCTCCTTAAGACGAAATTGCTCCGTACTTCAGGTGCTTACGGACTATAGCAATCGCCTCCAAGATACAACGACTTTGAATTTTGGACTTGTAGCACAACTAGTCCAAAATTATCGGCGAACGAACTAATATTTTAGAACTTTCGGACTTGGGTAGGAAAATTCTAGAACTATAGGTACTAGAATGTAATATGCAAGTATGTAGTGCAGGACTTGAATATTTTCTGCAGAATGTATGGGGGTCTATTTATAAGTGTTGAAGAGTTGTGTTGTTTTTTTAGAAAGGACACCTTAATTCATTATGGGCCATTAGATCATGCCTCTTGATCAAGATCAAGATCCAATGGTCTAGATTGCACCCCTCCATTTTGAATTTTAAATTCAAATCTTGGAGCCAATTTTTACCCTCCAATGCATCTTTGGTGCAGGGCCGACTCGAGGCGACCCGACCCGGCGCATAACCCGACCCGCTCTGATGACCCGACCCGGTAGAGATCCAGTCCGATCAGCGACCCAACTGCAGCCCGATCTGGACAGCGACCTGTCCCGGTCCGGCCATGCGTTGTTTTAACTCACCTATCGAACCCGGTTCGAGTCCAAAAGGTGATCATGTGCAAGCGCGGCTAGACTTGGTTGGATGCACCATGTGGTCCACACATTTTATTTAATTCAATAATGTGTGTGGGTAATAATAAGGAGTTCAATTCTCCCATCTTTTTCCAATGTGGGATAACTTCCCACTTCAACATTTACTCTTCATTTTTTCTTATTTTTCTTGTAATTAATTGCAAACTTCATGTATTAATTACTCGTTCACCCGGAATTGGATTTGAGTAAACTTATACACTAAATTCATCTACTCGAAACGTAGTTTCCAAATATGCAATTTATTTTTATTTTTGACAAATGAAAATTACAAGAACATTGGTCAAAGGTGGGCTTGACCCACT
Organism: Pogostemon cablin; assembly: GCA_023678885.1. Lineage (NCBI taxonomy): Eukaryota > Viridiplantae > Streptophyta > Magnoliopsida > Lamiales > Lamiaceae > Pogostemon > Pogostemon cablin. Next base: position 23,930,587 of record CM043001.1, on the reverse strand, counting down.
TCTACACTTAACCAATTCCAACAATCCCCCACATGAATGTAATTAATGCATGTAGACTCTATCGAAAGTTCCTACGAACTGCTATTTGCATCAGGATAGGTAGCTTCCGGCTTTGAACCTTCCTTAGTAGAATGCCATCGGATTTACTTGCTGCTTAGTGAACATGATGTTTTGAACTAGTCAGTATTTTATGTAAATCAAGTCAACGACACCCACACAATAACAATTCTAATATTCTTCGTTCTCACGTTGTGTCCAATTCGGCCCTGGACCATCTTGGATTCATAAGTGTTTTTCTCATTCGAAGCGGCCAAACTTCACACTTATATAGGTGATCTCCTATGTAGAGTATCCTGCTATACTCCACCTTTAAGGTATAGGAATCATTAAAAGCTTTTAAGGCTTACCCTCTACCACACTTCTGCAGGCTTGCACTTGATTTGAGAATGAGTTGAGATTATATTTCAAGTACTATTTCGGAACACTTATAACTTAGTTGTCTTATTGAACCATGTTCTTGGGATCTCCAATCATCATGGTTAAGTTACCGCTATAAACGTTCTTTAGTGCGTGGATTTTAAACCCATTCCCATTACTGCACTTGTCATTAGATCTCTATTTATGCCTTTTGTCAACGGATCCGCGATATTTTCCTTAGACTTTACATAGTCGATGGAAATTATCCCACTAGAGATCAATTGCCTAACGGTATTATGTCTCCTCCTTATGTGTCGAGATTTACCATTGTACATGTTGCTTTGTGCTCTCCCAATAGTTGCCATGCTATCGCAATGTATCATTATAGGAGGCACTGGTTTGCTCCAACAAGGAATATCCTCTAAGAAGTTTCTAAGCCATTCGACTTCTTCACCAGCTTTGTCTAATGCAATGAACTCCGACTCCATTATGGAACGAGCTATGCATGTTTGTTTAGAAGATTTCCATGATACTGCTCCACCACCTATGGTAAATACGTAACCACTTGTGGATTTGGAGTCTTTTGAATCAGATATCCAATTAGCATCCGTGAATCCTTCGACTACGGCTGGATATCTTGTATACAGTATCCCATAACTTAGAGTATGTTTCAAATATCTAAGTACTCTTGTCAATGCTATCCAATGTTCTTTATTAGGATTGCTTGTGAACCTACTAAGTTTATGAACAGAGTATGCTATATCCGGACGTGTACAATTTGTTAAGTACATCAAACTTCCGATAATTCTTGCATATTTCTGTTGTGATATGGGTTCGCCTTTATTTTTGGCTAGATGTAAATTCACATCCACAGGAGTTTTAGCCGAGGGTAAGTCAAAGGCATCGAATTTCTTAAGTATATTCTCTACGTAGTGAGATTGTGTTAAGACAATTCCATCAGGTGATCTAGAGATTCTTATCCCTAGTATGACATCAGCCTCACCCATATCCTTCATGTCAAAATTCCTTTTTAACATGTTCTTAGTATTCACAATCACTTTGTGATTACTTCCTATTATGAGCATGTCGTCTACGTATAGACATACAATTACATATTCATTAGGCGTGCCTTTTATGTAGACACATTTATCACATTCATTGATTTTGAATCCATTTGATAGCATAGTTTGATCAAACTTTTGATGCCATTGTTTAGGTGCTTGTTTTAATCCGTATAAGGATTTTATTAACTTGCACACTTTCTTTTCTTGGCCAGGGGCAACAAACCCTTCAGGTTGTTCCATATATATTTCCTCTTCTAATTCACCATTTAAGAAAGCTGTTTTGACATCCATTTGGTGTATCTCAAGATTATGCAAAGCTGCAATTGCTATGAGAACTCTAATTGATGAAATTCTTGTCACAGGTGAATATGTGTCGAAGAAATCATATCCTTCCTTTTGTTTGAATCCTTTAGCTACTAAGCGAGCCTTGTATTTGTCAATTGAACCATCAGCCTTGTATTTCTTCTTTAGGATCCATTTGCATCCTAAAGGTTTGTTGCCCGGTGGGAGATCGACCACCTCCCAAGTATGGTTTTGCATAATGGATTCAATTTCGCTGTTGATAGCCTCTTTCCAGAGAGGAGCATCTGGACTAGACAATGCTTCATGTATTGTCCTTGGTTCATTTTCTAGCATGTAGCTTATAAAATCAGAACCAAAGGACTTTTCCTTCTTGGTTCTTTTACTACGCCTTGGTTCTTCCTCCATTTGAGGTGAACCTTTTTCTATAGCGTCATGAGTTCTTTTATGCGAGCTCACTTCTTGTTTTTCCTTCTTAGGAAAAATATTCTCAAAGAACACTGCATTTCTAGATTCAATAGTCATTCCCTCATTCATTTCAGGAACTTCTGACTTATGAACCAAGAAACGATATGCACTACTATTGTATGCATAACCAATAAAGATGCAATCAACTGTTTTGGGTCCTAGCTTTACTTGTTTTGGTTTAGGTACCTCAACTTTTGCTAGGCACCCCCACACTTTGAGGTAACCATATGACGGTTTCCTTCCTTTCCATAATTCATATGGAGTTTTATCTCTTTTCTTGTGTGGTAGTTTATTAAGAATGTGGTTTGCCGAAAGCACCGCTTCTCCCCACATGTTCTGGGATAGGCCCGAGCTAATCAACATAGCATTCATCATCTCTTTGAGAGTTCTATTTTTTCGTTCTGCAACGCCATTAGATTGTGGTGAGTATGGTGCTGTAGTTTGATGAATAATGCCATTTTGTAGACAAAATTCTTCAAATGGAGCCACATATTCTCCACCTCTATCACTTCGAATCATTTTGATTCTAATGCTTAGTTGATTTTCGACTTCATTCTTAAAGTTTATGAATGCATCTATTGCTTCATCTTTCCCTCTTAGTAGATATATATAACAATACCTTGTGCAATAATCGATAAATGTAATGAAGTAATTCTTACCCCCTCTTGTTGGTGCGAACTTTAAATCACATATATCAGTATGGATTAGTTCTAGAGGTGTAGTACTTCTTTCCACTGAATGAAATGGAGTTTTTGTCATTTTTGCTTCAACACAAATTTCACATTTCTTTTGTGGATCTAGTTCCATTATTGGCAACAAATTTAAGTTGGCTAATTTTCTTAGTGAATTTAAACTTGCATGTCCTAATCTATCATGTCATATATTAGAACTCTCGGCCAAATAAGAAATAACTTTTCCTTTATTTTTAATATCACGGTGTACAGTCATTACATTTAGTTTGAAAAGACCCTTTTCAAGGTAACCTTTTCCTACAAACATTCCACTTTTGGATAGTATATATTTGTCAGACTCATACACTTGTCTAAATCCGGCTTTACTAAGCAATGATCCAGACACTAAGTTCTTGCGGATGTCAGGGACATGCAACACATCCACAAGTTGGAGCTCTTTTCCCGATGTCATCTTCAACACAATTCTGCCTAGTCCAATGACTTCAGATGTTGAAGAATTTTCCATAAATAATTTTCTACCATTTATCGGGATGTAGGTAGAGAACATTTCCTTGTCCGAGCAGATGTGTCTTGTTGCTCCACTATCCACAAACCATTCTTGTGGATTATCCACAAGGTTTGCTTCAAAGACCACAGCCGCTAGGTTTAGTTTGGACAAGTTGGCGGATACCGACTTCTCTTCGGCTAGGTTAGCTCGGCTGTTGTTTTCCTTCTTTGGTTGACGACAGTTTTTCGCCATATGTCCGGGCTTGTTACAGTTGTAGCAGTTGCCTTTAATCTTCTTTGCAGGCTTTTGCTTTTTGTCATTCCGTTTCCTCTTTTTGTTTTCCCCGGATTCAGCCAAATTAACTCTTGCCTATTTGCTTGACTTGATTTCAGACTTTCGATTATCTTCTTCGATCTTTAGTCTCACGATCAAGTCTTCAAGCATCATTTCTTTTCTTTTATGCTTGAGATAGTTTTTAAAATCTTTCCACAGAGGCGGTAGCTTTTCAATTAAAGCAGCTACTTGAAAAGATTCACTCAATTCCATACCCTCGGCATGGATGCCATGTAAGATCAGTTGTAGTTCTCTAACTTGATCCAATACAGTCTTGGAGTCCACCATTTTGTACTCGAGGAATCGTCCGACTATGAATTTCTTCATTCCGGCGTCATCCGCTTTGTACTTATTTTCAAGTGACTCCCATAGTTCTTTAGAAGTTTTAAAATCTGTATAAACATTATAGAGTGAGTCATCTAACCCATTTAGAATGGAGTTACGACACATGAAGTCACTATGTTTCCAGATTTGAACGGCAACTTTCTTTTGATCATCAGTTTCATCTTCTTCAACCGTTGGAGCAACTTCCGTCAAAAAACGGGCGAGGTTGAGTGTTGTTAAGTAGAACAGCATTTTCTGTTGCCAGCGCTTAAATTCCGTTCCATCGAACTTAGGTGGTCTTTCGGCGTGAACAGGTGCAGTAATAACAGTAGCAGGTACCGGTGCAGTAGTAACATTAGCAGGTACATCAGTAGCCATCTTTAAATACAAAAAAATTTCGTCTTAAGATTGTTGGGAATATGGGGTTGTATTTAAAACGGCTTATGGATTACTTTTAGTAAAGTCGAGTCAAGAGTTATACTCTTTCTCCTTAAGACGAAATTGCTCCGTACTTCAGGTGCTTACGGACTATAGCAATCGCCTCCAAGATACAACGACTTTGAATTTTGGACTTGTAGCACAACTAGTCCAAAATTATCGGCGAACGAACTACTCCCTCCGTCCCGGAAGTATTGACACATTTTTTTTGGGCACGGAGATTAAGGAGTATAATAATTTAATATAAAGTGAAGTGAGAGAAATAATATTTAATGCGTAGTGGGTAGTTGTATTAGTGGTGAGTGTGATGGGTGTGTGGGTCCATGTAAATAAATAAATTATTTTTGTGTGGGTCCCATGTTCTTAAAAAGGAAATATGTCAATTTCTGTGGGACAACCCAAAAAGGAAAGTGTGTCAATATCTTTGGGACGGAGGGAGTAATATTTTAGAACTTTCGGACTTAGGTAGGAAAATTCTAGAACTATAGGTACTAGAATGTAATATGCAAGTATGTAGTGCAGGACTTGAATATTTTCTGCAGAATGTATGGGGGTCTATTTATAAGTGTTGAAGAGTTGTGTTGCTTTTTTAGAAAGGACACCTTAATTCATTATGTGCCATTAGATCATGCCTCTTGATCAAGATCAAGATCCAATGGTCTAGATTGCACCCCTCCATTTTGAATTTTAAATTCAAATCTAGATTGCACCCCTCCATTTTGAATTTTAAATTCAAATCTTGGAGCCAATTTTTACCCTCCAATGCATCTTTGGTGTAGGGCCGACCCGAGGCGACCCGAACCGGCGCATAACCCGACCCGGCAAAGATCCAGTCCGATCAGCGACCCGATCTGGCCCGACGACCCAACTGCAGCCCAATCCGGACAGCGACCCGTCCCGGTCCGGCCATGCGTTGTTTTAACTCACCTATCGAACCCGGTTCGAGTCCAAAAGGTGATCATGTGCAAGCGCGGCTAGACTTGGTTGGATGCACCATGTGGTCCACACATTTTATTTAATTCAATAATGTGTGTGGGTAATAATAAGGAGTTCAATTCTCCCATCTTTTTCCAATGTGGGATAACTTCTCACTTCAACATTTACTCTTCATTTTTTCTTATTTTTCTTGTAATTAATTGCAAACTTCATGTATTAATTACTCGTTCACCCGGAATTGGATTTGAGTAAACTTATACACTAAATTCATCTACTCGAAACGTAGTTTCCAAATATGCAATTTGTTTTCATTTTTGACAAACGAAAATTACAAGAACATTGGTCAAAGGTGGGCTTGACCCACTTCTACACTTAACCAATTCCAACAATCCTTTTGTTTTCTCTTCTTTTGTAGTAACTAGTGTCACGACGTGCGTTGCACGTTACATGTATTTGATATTTTGTAATGCAGTCATTTTTTATTATTATTATCATTTTTTTTTTGTGTTTTTGCATTTTTTTCAATTTATGTTTAACATAATAATGAATTGTTTAATTAAATAATTATCTATCTATTTACTAAATTAAAGATTCTGTATATTTTTTTTACCTAACAATTAACAATTATTTGATCTAATTTAATATTTTTATTTACTCCATGATATCCTCTTAGAAAGTACAATGTATAATTACACTCAATTACATAACTAAATCACCAAAACAAACATTAAGTAATTATTAAGAATAAACTATACAATACATATAATGAATTAGTAATATTCTTTTTTATTACAAAGTAATTAACCAAATATCAAATTTCTAAAATTCAATAGTTTTATAATACCAAAAAAAAAAACAATAACAACAATATATAAACACAAAAATTAGAAGATAAATTGATAAGTAATAACAGGAAATAATAAGTCATGACTAATGAACCTTATTTATTTATTTATTTATTTATTTATTTATGTATTTAATCATTTGATCATGACATTCCGCTTGCATTCTCAATCTCATATTTACATTGCTCATTATTTTATAATAAAAAGTTAAAAGAAAAGATATATTAAATGTAACTACAAATACAAATATAGAGAAAAAAACATGGATACAAATGTACCCAAAATAAAAGAATATCAATATAATGAAAAAAATACTTATACCCCTATTTTTAATTTATAATTACGAATTAACTTTTAAAAATAAATTAACCTAACTTTGCTTCTTTATAATTTTATAGCCTAATGTCGTCATTAGGGGTCGGCGGTATGGTATACCTAAATTTTTTAGCTATACCGTATACCATACCTAAAATATCGGTATTAGAAAAATTATACATTTACCTTACCGAAAGTTTCGGTATATCTTAGTTCGGTATACCGAAACTTCGGTATAATAAAACGGCATACCTTTTTCTTACCGATATTATGGTACTTTCTCCGTCCCACTTCAATCTTTACATATTTTTATTTTGGACGTTCCATTTTAATCTTTACGTTTTCCTTTTTATACGATCCACCTAAAACAATTAATATATTACCATTGGATCCACATCCAATACTAATATACTTACACACTTTACATTAAATATTAATATATTTCCTGCCAATTGTCTATTAAAATACTATACTCATTACTATACTCGTTAATCAACGTACAAAAAACAAACGTAATCAATGAAACGCTCAAATTTTAAAACAGTAAAACATAATAAAAGTAAGAGTTTAATCCTAGTGAGTGATTGGTGTACCGATTAAGTTCTAAATTAATTAATTAAAAATTAATACACACTCTATAGTGCTTGCACGTATGTTCTCCAAAATTTCACTAAATTCAATGATGGGTCAATAGTTTTAATATATTAGAATTTCTTTTAAGTATATATACCTTGCACAAAAATAATTTACGGTATTTCGGTATATACCAAAATACCGCGGTTTTAAAATTTTACATACCTTTACCATATCAAAAAGTTCAATACGGTATCATACCTTACCAAAAATTTCGGTATACCTAAAATTTCGGCAAGCTCGGTATTTCTCGATATGGTAAGTGCGGTATACCAAAATTTCGGTATTTTTCCCCAGCCCTAGTCGTCATCATCTTATTTGAACTTTAGTTCATAATAAACATTCATTAATTTGGAGTAGGGTTTTAAATTAAGTTAAATTCTAACTGATTTTTATATTTTTATTGAGATAAATAATACTTTCTCGATTTTTTTTTAAATTGAACATTTTCTATTTTAGATTGTCCCATAAAAATACCCTTACTTTTTTAAGTGGATAGCGGAAATATATTTTATTTTATAAAGAAGAGTGATAGTTCAATATTTTAAAAAATAATTTTATTTTTTATATTATAATTAAAGAATAACATTGATAAAAGTGAAGTGTATCGTGCAATGAATTTAAAAGAAATGTTAATAACTAATTTAGTATGAATATACCGCGTGCAATATGTATGTTACTTAAAAATTACTAAGCAAAACATTCGGTTAAGAAAATTATTGATAAATACAAAATTATATTTTGTTTTTCTCATAATACCTATATCTATTCGTACATTAGTGTGCATCGTTAAGATAGAAACAAAAATATATTATTTATACGAATGTACAATGTACATTCTATTGAGAAAGACACTTAAAATACGCGATTAAATTGAAGAACCCTACTAATGTACATTAGTGTGCGCCATTCTTGAGAGAGAAACATAAAATACGTAATTAAATTGAAAAACCCTACGAATGTATATTCGTGTGCATTCTTGAGAGAGAAACAGAAAATACACGATTAATTAAATTGATAAAATTGTTGTCATAATTATTCTTAAATCTCTCGCCCATTGTTTTTATTTTATTTAGTGTATATCAGTGTTCAATGAAATTAGTGTTAAGTGAAAACGTTGAATATTCAATATTGTAAATAAGGGTAAAGATGAAAAAAGAAAAAAATATTATGTCAATGTATTTATTAGTAATTAGGTTATATATACGCGTACCTATTAGTAATAATCCCATTAATTATAATAAATCTATGGTTTCTTCTTCATTTAATGTAGCTAAAAATTATTTTATAATGCTATTTATTTTTTATATATATAAATATGTGATAGAAACGTACTCTTTATATTCATGATAATCAATGTATATGTTTATGTTTTGTGTATATAATTTTATTCATAATTTTGTAAATTAAGAAAAGTTATTTATAATGTAAGGAAAAAAATAATTATAATGCAAGAAATTTTATATTTTTAAATATAATTTATCGTATTATCTCAAAATTGACAAACCAATGGATTTTTTTTAAGTATTATATACTTTTATTATTTATATTTATGTCATTATTTAATTTAATATATTCTTATTGTATATTAATTAATTTCATAAAAATAAATTCAAGTATTACCGATCTCTAATAATTAGATTAATCTAAATAGTGTTTATTAAATAAATTTATTATAAACATTCATTGGGCGAATGATTTTAAAAGACTATAATCCAAAATTATAAAATTCACACATTTAATCATGTAATTAATATATAATTTAACATTACATCATTCATATACAAAAGTGTATTTATTTACTTAAAAAAACATCTATTCAAAAAAATTGAACAAATAATAAATTAAAAAATAACTAAATACTGGTATTCATGCTACACTACTTTGTCTGGATGCACAATCATCACATTGTATCTATTTTTAAATGATAACGAATTAATGATTCGATAAAATTAATAAAAAAAAAATCTCAAGACCTCAAATGCTTCCTTCCACAATCTGCATTAAATTGAAATGGTATCACAGCACGGGATATTTCGATCCAGTGGAGAAGAGACTTTAAATATTCGAAATGGTGGAATCCTCAATCGATTCATTGAATAGTATTCATTGATAAATTGAACAAAGTGATTTCATACATTAATTTCTTATACTCAATGCATGCATGGAGAGAATTAGTGAGGGAGTCGCAAGAAATGCCATAGTTTCTCTACCAAATTCTATTCATAAAGATTGAGTACAACCACTTTATTAACATCATGCATTGAATTTTTAATATAATTAAAGTGAGAATTGAATATATTGAGATCAAAAGTCACATATTAAAGTCAAGAAATTGAATACTTCAAAGATTAAAAATTTGAACATCAAAAACATGTATTTAAATTAATTAGATAAATATTAAATAAGTATAAAACTGAAAATACAATAAGTATGATGAATATGAAGAGTTATTATTTATTTAATTTAATAAATATAAATTAAGTTATTAAATAATATATGTCATTAATAAATGAAAAGGTAAAGATGTGTAATTTAAAAAAATAAGTAGGGATATAAGTGGAAAAAAAAGTTTCTCAAATCCATCACACTTTTAATATATTAAGATAAAAGTGGGGGTTCAATCATGCACGACACGTTGTAAAGGAGTCGTTCATGGAGACATCTACCTCTTCATGAAATAAAATTATGGGTTAAAATTATGCGTTATTTTGGGTGGATTCTATTTCTAAGGTTTATAGGATATAAATTAAGGTGTATTGAATAGTTATTATATTTATTTTTAATTATTTTTATTTTATTTATTGGCATTATTATTGACAAAATTAAATTAAAATCTAATTTATGGTTTATATTATTTAGGTCCACACAATTTGAACTTTTAGAAAATAATTTCTTTAAATTTATAATTTTTATTATTCAATTAAATTAGATTTTTTTATTATTAACTTTTAAATGTTGAAGATATTTAATTACTATAGCTTGCCTGTTCAATTAAGTGCAAAAAATAGGATTAGGAGGGTGTTTTTTCAGCTTATTTAAAACTAGGTATTTTTAGCTCGAATTAATTAGCCGGCTGGGTATTCGGGCTGGTACGTAGAACTAAACTTGTTTTTTTCTGCTAACATGATTCTTATTAATTAAAATGTATTTTATTTAGAACAAATGTTATATTTTTAAACACTTTGTGCATCTGAATGTACAAAAGATCAATTATTAATAAACTAAATAGTATAATTCTATATTTGTTTTGAGTTTTGGTATAATATATTTAAATTTTATTTCAAATTAAGTATTAATTGATGAGATTGAAGACATGAAAGAGAATAGAGAATGAAAGAAAAATATTAAACTTAGGGGAGATAACATAGTGCAAGATTAATAAAGTTTATAGACTTATATAAAGGAAATATAAAAAAAATATTAAATCTAAATTTGAATAAAGATATAATAAAAAATCCAAGCCATACATAAATAATAAAATACGCTTACACTCTTGTGAGCAATGTGCAAAACTTAAACCCTAGTACAAAGTGAGTGAATAAATAAAACAATAAAAAAGAATATGGACTGGTTAGATATTGAAATGATAAATGGAGTGTTTGGTTCATTTAAATTATTAGTGATTAATCAAGTTTGAAGATGTAGTATACACCAAAAATTTGACAAGACATTGAAGAGAATAATAACTTATTACTATCTTTAAAATCTAGTTAATCATTGACATAAAATAGAAAAACCACTAGATCTAAATTTCGAAATGAAAAAGAAAAATTATTATTGAAAATAATAGTATAAATAATAAAATTAATCCATAGTGCCGAGTAATCAAACTTCAAAACATCCAATTAAAACGCAAATAAATAGTACTACCTTCTTACCCGCAAGAGTTCACACTTTTCTCACGGGCGTCCCATAATAATTTTCACACCTTAAAATAAAAATACATTTATTATTCAATTGGGCCGGCTATTAGCACCCCCAAAATTAATAAACGTACCTCATAATTAAAATTTTTCTAATTAAAAAAGACATAAATAACTCTAAGAAAATTATATAATTAAGATATGTTCGCTCATTCTAACCGAACAATTACAATTCGTACGCTCCTACCAACTGAATAAATAAACTCTGTTCGGTAAGTATAACAAAACAGATTAAAAATTTTGTATTCGCATAGCTTACATGAGAGCATTTGTTGATCGATTTTAAGGGATTTTTGTCAATGAGGAAGCAAGACAATAGAAAATTTTGAGATTTCGGTACTGAAGCTACTATAGGTGAATTTTGTGCGTATCCATTTACTTCTACGAAATAAATTGACGTTTTTTAAACTAATTGTGGTTTACTTAGGTGTCTTGGCCAAGGTGTTGCGAATGTTGTTGGCCTTGCACTAGCGTAGAATCACCAAATTGGATAAAAATGGCGTATAGATTGTATGATTGATCATAATAGAAAAATTGCTTTGACTGATTATCTAGCTATGATTGATGTACCTGCTCCGCGTCTAGGCTTCGTTTTTGTTTGGCTTATGGCGTTGGCTTATTTATGGCTTCAAAATTAATCTGCTGCATAGGTTTTTCAATTTTCTTGCCGGACATTGGGGACTTGGAATTTGCATTTTTGGTCCCACAGGACATACTTACTCTACAAAATGGTTCCATTATTCTCTTTTAGTCCAAAAAAAAATTTAGATTGCAAACTTGGTCCCAAAGTAACGTTTTCTATTCTTGCCACATCAATCAAACCAGAGTAACTTGGCTCGCATGAGGCATGAAAATGATTAGTTATAGATTTGATCCGTTGCTATCAAATGCTAGATTAAATACGGTTTAATTTAATTCATTAAACACACAAATTTAATTATCTTATTTCCACAAACAAATTAAATGTATAGTTCAACAATAATCTTGAATATAACTTCTCTGTTGTACATCAACGTGAGAAGGAACAACTTCTATGGTCACATTCCACAAGACATTTCCAGCAACCCTGCAACCAAGCTTCAAAGATTAAGGTTGTTCGCTAATCACTTTGAAGGACAGATTCCGACCACGGACCACCCTCATCAATTGTCACTCCCTCTACAACCTAGTTTTTGAGGACAACAATTTCACTGGAAAACTTCCCTCCTCTCTTCTGGAACCTCTCTGCACTCCAAGTCAATGCATTTGGACTCAACTGGATCTCCGGCCTGATTCCGGCCTTCATCGGAAACCTGTCGAGTTTAATGGAGCTCGACATTAGTGAGAACAGGTTTCATGGCACCGTTACGAGTCAACTCGGACAGCTATCCAGTTTGATATATCTGAACACGATGGAGAATCATGGAAAGTTAGATTGCCTTTTATGATGATAATCGCATCTCCATAAATACAGACATGGCATTAATTGTGTGGATACCATTTTGAATCTCTTCATTGACATTTGGGTAAAAAATGATAACACTGGCTATGATCAATTTTCTACTTCCATCTTAAACCACTAAGCAATGGCAATGCAAAAATTCATCACATTGTTCGCTTATAATTAGCATAGAGAGTGTATCTATTTGGCTGTAATGAGTACAGTTGGAATGAACTAATATTATATAATTTTAAGGTTATTTATGTCTTTTTAATTAGGAATATTTTAATTATGGGATATATTTAATAAAATTGAGGAGGTGAATAGTCACCCTTTATTCAATAGTTTCAAAAGTTACTTTACTTTAGAATTTATTACTCTTACTTAACCCATAACATTACTTATAATGTTACTATACACTTCAAATTACTCAATTACTCCATTAAATAAAAGAAACTCAATTATCAAAAAAAAGTTTTCTTAAACAACTAGAACAATAACGAGACTAAGAGAGTATAAAATAATGCAATTAATTCACAATGTAACATCAAACAAGCCAAAAATGAAAGGATGACTTTTATCCAGCAGAAAGCACTAGTTCAACAAAATTCATTTTGAACAGAGAGGGGTACACTGCTAATTAATCTGCCTTCATAACTATATTAGAAAAATCATTAAATTTTCCAAAAGCAAACTCTACCAAATTAGCCACGGATAAATCCAAGCAAAGCAACGTAAATACAACTAACAAACATACGAATCAGCAGCAAATATGCAGGAGGGGCAAAAAAAGAATCCTTTCCATGCTTCATTGCTGTTGAAGAACTTGACACTTCAACTCTTCACCTCGTCCGCACCTCATTCTTCGACATCTTCTGCAACAGACGGAAGTGCGCCCTCCTTCACGAATGTTGGGTTGATAAATTTAGCTACAAATGCCCACAACTTATATACATCGTCGAAATTTGTCAGAAAGCCAAGTGAAGCTGTGACAACCTCAACTCTGATTAATCCACTTTTACCATCATGTCTACCATTTTCCATCGGCTTGCAGAGCGCGGTATCGTCTAAACTCAGAGATCCACGCTGGTGTTTGGAGGTTTCCACAATACGTATATGACTCAGTATTCCGACACCAAGAGAAATACCATGAGACTCAGCCAGCTTTTGAACAACTTCCGGACTGATCAGACCCCTGTTTCTGTCCCTCACGTTGAAAGCAACGGAAGCCCCTCTTTCGTATTTGATTTTGGGGCCATATATGTGAACTAGCGGTGCATTGTCCTTTCCATTAGAACCTGGAAGTCTTAACTGAAGCAATGAGGTAACCAGCCAATTGATCAAGAACCGAAGCCTGGAAGTGGTCTTGTTGAGGCCCAACATATTTATGTGATCAAGATGCCTGCAGACTATCTCAGGTTCACCCCTCTCCGAATCTTGATCGCCATATTCTCTGTTGCTCATGTAGTCATCATCATCTATACTATTGGCAGATGATTCCCCAGGGTCCAGAGTCTGACCCATATGAGCTATGTGATTATCTTCTGTGCTGAAGGATATCCTTCTCCCCTTGCTTCCAGTTGGCTCAGTCTCATCAATTCCAAAGAATCGGCCGCCAGCTATTCTACTCCTTTCTCTCCTTTCCAGTAACCGAAATTCTCCTTCTGTCTCACGTCTTATTGCATTCTCTTTCTCATGGGATATCTCAGAAACGTTTCCATTTTGAATTGATTTGCTGATTTCAGGTTCTTCTTCAATTTCTTGAAAATGCCGATTATCTGGAGTCCTGTATTCTCTTGAAGCAGGGTATCTCTCCGAAAATGGCTCTTCTTCAGGAATCTCCTTGAAATTGTCCAAATCTTGAGAAACTGATCGAACAGCTGCATCAAATGATAACACGTGGCCGTCTTCATTCTGCCCTGTGTTCAATTCCTTGTACATATTTGGAGAAGTAAACTTATTGTTTTTCCTGCTAGAAAACCAAGACGGTGGTAGAGGAGAGGACACTTTATGTTTGTTTGAATGGCCTGCATTATCTGACCCTAGTGGACTCTGACCTAAGTCGATCCAAAGTGAGTTATCAGACGATTCATCTTCACTGAAGACTGGACTTTTCATCATCTCCCCAACAGAGATACTTTCAGTTTCTTCAAATATGGTGCTTGCACCATCTCTATCAGAACTATTATCATGCTCCATCTCACTCTCGAATACATCCCTGACTTGTGCTGAAGTGTAAGCACCAGAAAAAGCAGGCAAATGAGATGCCGGATGACTTTCAGAATTAACTTCAACATTCCCAGTTGCTTCTTCATCTTCACCGAATCCAGGAATATTATCCATTGAATCGCTCAAGTAGAGAGGAAAGACAGGAGTGATTTTCACTATACCAGAGCCAGCATGACCAGACTGATTCTGAAGACACCCCATTACAGATTTCTTGATCAGAAGGCACCCAAATCCAGTTGGATCATGACCGAACACCCTATAGAATGATGTGATGATGAAATCTGGGCGGAACAAAGACAATCCGAGAGAATCCATGTCCTTTGGGCCCAGTGCCCCAGCATCAAGCAAGACATGCCAATTGTTCTGTTGGGCCAGAGCCATCCACTGGTACGAGTACTTAGCACCTGTGACTCTAGACTGGACGGGGAACATAAAAAGACCAACTGCCGAATCTTTCTTCTTCTTCTTTTTATTTGAAATTTGCTTCCTTAAATCAGTTGAACATAGTTTGAGAGTAGGCCATCTGAACCACGCACTTTGAACCTTGGCGCCTTTCTCTCTAGCGCTCTGAGCCATCCAATTCACCGATTGGCTCTCGTGATCAGACATTGTCAACAATCTCTTGTTTGTATGGAAAGGGTATGATTCGGCAAGCAATTTAAAGGCAGAGCCACGGCTAACAGTAAAAACAAGCCCATATTCATTCTCAGGGATGTTCAGATAATCCATAATTCTAGTCTTTATATCATGTTCTACAGTGCCAATCTCAGCTCCCCCATACAAAGCATGATTACTCAAATTAGCAGTAATCTCAGACAAACTAAATGTAGATGATTCCCAATAATGAACACTTTGCAGCAATGAAAACAACCCAAATCCACAGTAGTCGAGGCATACCTTTGATGAGGCACCAGAGAGATGCGAGTACTCATCTAACCTCAGCTGATCAATCCTCTCCGATGATTGGTACTTTGGATACATAGTTAGGAACTTCGAGAAAGCCTCATTGAGTTGTGGAATCGTGTCACCCGATGCAAATGTGCGATCCGCTGCAAGAGCAGTAGCTTTGAGGAACTCTTTCTGTGCATTCAACCGAGCCAGTGACCGCGATCTTCCCAAACCCTCATCTTGGTTGGCTAAAGTTTCAGAATCCATGTCTTGGGACTTAACAAGGGAACCATCTTCAGATGCTTCTTCAAGAGCCTCCCTCAGCTTGTGCTCTTGCAATTTCCTCAGAACTGCGGGATTCGCCTTAATTTCATCTGGTGAGGGGTCAGAGCCATCTCTTTTTCGGCTCTTTTTGTCCAAGATCAGAGCAGCACAGTGAGATAGTGGTTTCCATAGAGAGAGATGCATTAAATCTTCGCCTTTTTTGCTCTCACAGCTCAAGAAATTTCAATTTGAGAAGGAAAGAATGAAATCAAGCCAAAGGAAAATAAAGGGAAGCTTTATCTTTATGGTGTAGCCTTCTACACTCCAATCCCAGAAAAAGGAGTCTGTATTCAAAACCCTCAGTGCAAAAGGCAAAGGGAATCAAAGCAGAAAAAGCTTCCTCCAGAATAAACCTTTGCTTTCAAAAATAAAAAACACCCTATCTCAAGGAGGGAAAGGACAATGGCATTCTCTTTTAGGCAAATATTCAAACACTTGGAAGAGGTTTATGAGTCGAACAGCAATCAAAAGAAATGAAAAAATAATAATAATTAAGGAAACCCTACACTCGACATTTCTTCAAGATTTAGCTAAGATTACGACTCCCTCAACGGAAAAGATGAATGTAAAATTAGCAAAATTTATCTGCGAAATTTGAGAATGTCTTAAATTCAAAGATTCCTCATCCACAATTCAAGGAGGAAGAAATCAAGAAAAAGCACCCAAGACCACAAGAACCCGAGATCCAAATGAAATAGCAGAACTATATCGAATGTGCGAAGATTCTCAAGAGCAATGATCCGGAAAAAAAAAATTAACAAATCATTCACCTGAACGAGCTACGAACACTATAATCTTTCCGCCAATCAGCCCTGCGTTGGACCATCTCTCTCTCTCTCTTCAGGCAGATTAAAAGCAGACCCTCCACAACAAATGCAATTTTACTGCAGTTTGGAATCCAAAAGCATACCTCTATTGATTGCCACTACCCCACAACCCCCTCTCTCTCTCTCTCCTAACTGTATATCATTTTCTCTCTCCTAGAGATTGACCTTTATTGGGGACTACTGGTCTGTTATGGAATTCTTTATTTTGTAGCACACTAAACCCAGACCTGCCTTCAACAAACAATGAGGAAATGACAATTTGACTTCCATAAAATATGATTTTATTCTGTTATTAAACAAATCTTACTTACACCCATTGTGTTTTCTGAGTGGGACCCCCCACTGGCTACTACAACCTCACCTGTTCAATTGAGTAGTCTCTTGGCTCAAAGTCAATATTTTGGATTGTCTGTAAAAAAGCTGTTTCTATCCTACCTTCAACCAATCACCCTATACTCAATTCTCTATGTTTCATTGAATTGAAATCTTTTGGGAAGTTTCTTTGTTTCTCTCAAATTTTCAATTCATATGTAACCATGCCCTTTATTACTAAAAAAAACAAAAAAAAAATTCATGCACTTTTTTAAAAAGTAATTAACATTAATAAATAATTTTCTTACGGATCATTTTCAACTAATTCATCATTAAAAAAGTGTACAAGTATTTACGTGATAGAAAAAGTATAATCTTAATCTTATCTTTATCTTATCTTATCTTTATATATTAAGTACAAAAACTTTTTTAGATAAATTTATCCCTTGCCTATTTTATTATTTATAATTTTATCCTCATTTTTTATAATTTAATTTTTATCTAATTAATTATGTTCATTCATTTTCTATTAACTAGGTTTAAAACATGCGTTGCACGTTATATACACGTTAGTACTTTGTGATGTACACTTTAAAATTATATATATGAAATTAAAATATATTATGTATTCAAGAGTTGTAGTCTTTTTTTTTCTCTCTTATTTCAATAGTCATTTCTATTTTCCACAGTTTTCATTGAAATAAAAAATTTGTTAGTTAAAAATATTAAGAAATATTATTTTAAAAAATTATAATAATGGCAATATACAATGCACAAATACATGCAATTGTAATAATAATAATAATAATAATAATAATAATAATAATAATAATAATAATAATAATAATAATAATAATAATAATGTTTTAGTTTTCAAGACACATGTCGCAGGTTGCATGTAAATTATATTTTGTAATGTGATTTTTTTTTTGTAATTTTATATTTTTATTCCAAAATTTTTAATTTAAAACAAAATACATATATTTTTTAAATAGAATTTTGAAGTGTGGGGTTTAACGTATCGTTTATTTAACATTCATAAGATATTAAAATAATAATAATAATAATAATAATAATAATAATAATAATAATAATAATAAATGTACATTAACAAAAGATTTAATATGTGAAGTGGTTTGGTTTGATGTTTGATTTAAAATCTTTTCACTTCTTTGCTAAATTATTTATTTATTTATTTTTATATGCTAAATTAATTATTTATTTATTTATTTTTATATTAAATTAAAATATGATAATATATAACGAATACCTTAATTTCAATTGTTTAATGAAATTTGATTTAGAAATTTGTTTGATTGTTTTATGAAATTTGATTCAGAAATTCTGTTCATTATTTTCTTATTTAATATGAAATTATATGTTGTATATCATTCCACCTCTTATTTTTTTCATGTTAATATAATATGATAAATATAGGAATAGTATTATGTTGAGTATAAATAAATTTAATAATACAAAATTTCAAATTTTCAAAATGAAATTTGATTTTTAGAATTTTTTTTCATTATTTTATTATTTAATATGGAATTATATGTTATATATCAAAATCATTAAATATAATGTTTCACCTCGGCTTTGATTCCAAGTTAATATAATTTGGTAAATATAAAAATACATATATTATTTAAAAAAAATACATCATCAAAAAATTTCAAGTAATGCAATAAGCTCACCCCATATTTTGTAGTACTAATATTTAATTTACCTATTCATATTAGTCATTAAAAGATATGGCGAATTCATTGTTTTAAAGTTAAAAGGTGTTGTGTATTGTATTATAATTAAATATATAGCTAATAAATTATTAAGTATACATAATTTATTTAATTACTCACTAACATAAATTAATTAATACTTATTATGAGTGAATTATAAATAATAAAATATATAATTATTAAAAAATAATATTTTGTGTGCGTTTATATATTATTTTTATTATGATGATTAATAGATGATGATTGGTTAAACATTCAATCTAAATATCTTGTATCGATTAATTTTAATTAATTATGAAAAGACACTAAGATAATTAATTATTCAAAAAAATTTATATTAAGAAAATACAATAATTTTTTAAATTAATTATTATAAGAATTATAAAGTTCATATATTTAATATCTAATTATTAGAGAGAAAAAATTATCACGAATTTAAAGAGTCATCATTAATATAATTAATTTAATATTTATTATATATATATATATATAAAACTTAAATATTAAATATCAAAATATACCATTAATGGATAGAAGGTAAAGATGTAATAATGAAAAATGAGTAGTATTAGAATTTAAAAAAAAATCACAAATGCTTGTGACTTTAATATACTATATGATTCATTCCAATGTATTCATACTCTCTTATATCTGGAGTAATAATTATAATTTACTTTTTGTGTTTTACTATCTATGATAACATATATGTTATACACACATATTTTGTTTAATTATAATAATGTTAATGTTAAATTTCTATTAAAGTAAATGTATAAACTCTTTTTTTATCTTTTTTTTTTATTCTTATGTACATATATATATTTGGATATTCCTACTTATTACATTCTTAATTTAATTAACAATATAAACAAAATTATAATATAAATAAATTTTATAATAATAATATTATCATTATTTTAATATTTTTTAGAGACATTTACATTTATATATTTTAAATGTCTTATTTCAATAAATTATTATTAATTTAATATTTTTATTAGTCATGAATATTGAGATTCACGATTTTTTTAAACTTTTCGATTATTATATCACAATGCTAATTATTTAACTTTTTATTTTTTTTATTTATAATATACAATATTAAATAATTCAAAAATTACAAAAAAAAAAAACAAATAAAAAAACTAATAAAATTACACATGAGTTCATCAACTACTGCAGAAAACAAATATGGATTTAATAAGCAAATAGGCATATTAGATAAATAAGTATAGAGATGTATAATAAAATAAAAATAAAAATTGCACAACTCTTTCCTTTTGCATTCTGATTTGGAATGTCACTCTCCCTCTTCACTTCAACTTTGTTTTCACGGCTTATTTTCATCAAATTTGTGAAATTCTCCTTTCCATTGGATACATTTGTAGACATTGTCGTCTCCTCTTCTAATGCAGCATCCGACTCCATCTCAATTCCCCTCTCATCTAACCTAGTAGTTATGAAGCACTCTATTAATGTCGAGGATTCGTTCTAAAACTGCGCCTCCAACGATCCCATTACCATCAAAGGCCACTCCACAATTTATAACAATTAATTTATCTTTTCATATTACTTGACATTATGAATTCATTAATGTGATAATGTGAAAAGGTTAATAGTAATAATAATAATAATATTATTATTAAGTATGAAATTGACTAAAGTATTAAATGATAATATATCATTAATATGTGAGAGGTTAAAATTGTATTAAAGAATATTAGGTAGGAATAAAATGGGAAAAAAAAGTTTCTCAACTCATTCACACTTTTAATATATTAAGATATATTAAAAGTACGAAGTAAATGAGAAACTTTTTTAGACAAATTTATCCTTGCCTATTTTATTATATACAATTTTATCCGCATCTTTTATAATTTAATTTTTATCTAATTAATTATGTCCATTCATTTTCTGTTATTTAATTGATTTAAGAGCAAACGATTATATTTCTATAATTTATTATCATGATTCATGTCTATTCATTTTCTTTGAATTGCAACCTTTTTAATATCTCCAAAGATTCAAAGAAACATGCATTTAGCAATCGATTGATTATATTTCTGTAATTTATTATCATGTCTATTCATTTTCTTTAAGTTTATTGATTTAAATGCAACCTTTTTAATATCTCCAAAGAAACATTTAATGCTATATAAGTATATAAAAAGTATACAAGGTTCGATAACTCCAATGTGTCTCTTCTAATTATCAGAAGTATTCATAGATCTTATTTGTCTACTTAAATTCTGAACAATTTATGTAGTGCTGATAATTTGATTGCTCTCTATAAGAGGAATGCATCTGTTTGAGAATCTTTTTTAAGGTCATTACCATATATTGTACCAAGGGTTTAGATTGTTTAGTCATTACAGTTGATGTTGCTTATCGGTTATCTTGATGTGTCCATTGTCGGTTCGGATCTCCTGTTGCATTTTTGTGTTACATTTCCTGTTACAAACCGTTGGATGATTGACACGTAGGATAAACTATTAATTTACTGTGAGTGTTTGTTTGCAATTGCAGGCTTTAATTGTATCTCATTTTTGGTATTTTGATGTCTTCTTTGTTGTCATTTGTGTTGTTGGCTTGTGTCATTTTCTGTTTTCTACCATGTATTATTGCAATCTTATATGCTGTTGCTTGTGAATTTTAAGGGTGCTATATTTGATAAGAGTATCATTAAAAGATAATTTTATAAATTAAGAATATATATATATTTGTATATGAATGTAATTATCCATCGTACGTATATACATACATGATACATCTACATTTTACTATATTTAATTTGTGGAAACCCCTTTAAATTTGCAGTTATAAAAAGACACCCATCTACATTAGACACCTAATTTCTACTAATACTTTGGACTCTAAAACTTGATGAGAGCTATGAAAAAATTGCAGGTATATTGATAGAAAATTCGAATGAATTAAACCTCTAATCCATAAAACATGCAGTTGTCAGATATTTAGGTCTTACATGTTAAGGTGGAGCAACAAGTCCCATGGCTCACAACAGCAATTCTTATTTTGTACGGGATATCATTTCAACAGAGTACTCCGAGCTAATGATTTTTTATTTTATTTTTTTTTTAACCAAGCAAATTAATTTAGAAATATAGTCTCAATGTAAATTTTAGGAAGATAGTTTCTATTTCACCATATATGGAGGAATTGTTGAGATTTTGTTAAAATAGATTTGGGGATATTTGCTCATTTCACCTAATTGAAAAATTAATTTTAGTTCTGCATGGTGACGGTGCAATCCTATGTTTATAAATTTATTTATTTTTATTTACTACATACAAAAGATAGGAAATAAAAGAATAAGTATGATATCAATTGACTCTTAACATTAATCATGTTCGGAGCATTTACATGAATTATGGTTCGATATTTGGAGAAAACCATATTCTTTTTATTAAAATTATTAGAAATATCATTTTCTTTGAAATAACTTATAATCAAAAAAGTCATGTTGTTCTTATTACTTTTTTTTACACTTTTTTTTATTTGTTTGTCCCATTACTATATTCATATAAAAATATAATTTATTTTATTATAATATATATATATATATATATTAAAAGGTATAGTATCTTTAAAAGTTAATAAAATGAATTTTAAAAAAAATAATAGTAGTACTTTTTACACTACATGCAATAAAATTGAAGAGCCTAACAAATGAATGGGAATATATATTTATTTGAAACATTATCGTATAATGTGTAAAATGTACAACAGTAAATTTTTTTATCTTCTACATATTTTTGCTAACTACACAATACTATAATGGAGTACACAAAAGTGTTAACTATGTTTCATGAGTTACATTCCTTTTATGTCCAATAGATAAGGGAACTTCAATTTTTGTCCTAAAAGAGATAAATATTTTAATTTTATCCTATAACTTACGATTTTTTTCAATTTTGTTTGATTTTCGCCGGAAAACGTGAATTTCGCCGGAAAGCCCCACGTGCGGCGTATGTGATTGTAAAGGCTTAAGGATTTTTATACAAAATCAAAACACAACCTAAAAAGAGTAGTATTTATATGTCATTATAATGGTCAAAATAGTAAGGAAAATTTAAAATATATATGCATGGCATGTTTTCACATTATATAAATGCTTAGAAATATGAAAATACAATAACCTACAAAAATTGAGTTAGATTCATTTTATACCTTGTAACTAAGAGAAACTTCGATTTTTGACCCAAAGAAGATAAATGGTTCAATTTTGTCCCATAACTAACGAATCTTTTCAATTTTGTCCAATTTTCACGAGAAAACGCGAATTTCGCCGGAAAGCATAAAATGAATTTAACTCTATATTTCATATAAAGTTAACTTTATTGGCATATTCACATAGAATTTCTCTAATTATATACTTATATTTTATCTTACTCACTCTATCCCATAATATTTTTCACGTGTACAACTGTTCCATATTGTAAATGAATCTAATGTTGTAGGATGACTTAGCATGAGTTGTAGTTCTTATTGCTATTGATGTGTATTTGCTAGGTCTTTTCCTAAGTGAAAATCACTCCTCTTGATTTATCATTTTCGTTGTTCGGGGATCTATCAAGCACTTAAACATGTTTATCTCCAAACATTAACTAAGGTTTTGTACCCAATCTTCTCTGCTCTTGAACCTTTTTTGTTTTTTTTAAACACATTTCGTCAACTTAATTTTTCCAGGAAAGAGTGTTTCCATCATTTTTCATTGAAGACAAGAATTATTTGATTCTTATTTTTACATCAAAAGAATTGTCTCTCCTTTTGGGCATGTATTACAAAAAGTAAGATAATCCTTTGGCTTTCTCTGTATGAGTGGTGTAATATTTGAATTATGTTGTGTAATCTTCTTGTCTGTTATCAACTCCTGCATGAATCCTTTGTGTTTTCTTCAGATCTGTTTGCTTTACGGCGATGAAGGTGGAGGCAAGTGTTGAGCCCATGGCTATCAAGGTAAGTATAGCTGAACCAATGTAGACTCCATCTTTGACTAAGTAGCATTCTCCATCTAACCATTCTTCTCCAATCGCTTGTCTTCTGATCATGCTTGTGGCTACACATTCAAATAATTGCAGTGCCAAAGCTGATCCTGTGAGAACTGAATTGTAATGATTTCATGTTTGTAGAAGGAGAATTAGACGAACCAAGAGAAGAAAAACAAACTGCAGGAGGCTGTAGGATTTCTGGCATTACAATTATTCCTCTGTTCTCGTGAACAGAGAATTCCTGAAATAAATATAGTTGGGATGACTTCAGCTATGGAAAGTAAGATTAAAGTTGCTATTCCGAGTTCAAAAGCTGAACTTCCGGGCAGGTAACATAGCTTTCCATCTAATCTGAGTTTTTTTTTTTCTAAAAGAATATCATAAAAATGATCTTACACACACACACATACTATGATTGGAGGATGCAAATGAAATTATTGGACTACTTTGATTTCTTGAATTCTGTGAGGCTTGACATCTCTACGCTGTTTTTACTACCTCTGAGGTTTTTTAACTACCATTTAGGTAACTGTTCCAATGATCATGAGGTTTTTTTACTACCTCTGCAGATGCTTTTGAATGCTGGTAGAGCTTTAAAATGGTGGCTCATATTATTTGAATATTTTAGCAATGTCAGTCTTTGCATTGAAAACTGTTTCATTAGAGAATAAATTAAGGTTCATGGCATATATAATTGAAAAGCCATGCAAGTCTAGTTTCTAACAAATTTTTTTAATTTTCAATTCAGAGTTTTGAGTCAAAAGTTATGATCAAAATACCAAAAAGTGGTAGTCTACTTGGAATTCTGTTGAAGACAACACAATGTCATTCTTTAAATTGAAATCTGTTTTGTTTCAGAATAAATTATGCTTTAGGGCTTAGATCATTAATTAAGAGTGTTCTGGAGCTGGCATATTAAAGAATCTTCATGCCTTTGTTTGGATGAGGTAAGCCACTTTTGATTTTCTTAACCAATTCTATTTCTCTACATTTTTTCCCTTGTGTGGACTTGCTGACATTGTCACAGCTGCTGGAAATGCAACACCAGGCTTGGAAGATATATCATCCTTTTAAGTGAGGGGTGAACATGAAACTTTCTCTACTTCTAACATTCCTCACAATATGTTCAACTTTCTTGTCTTTGCATTTTCATGGCATATTTACTGCTGAAATTTTATTTGGGTTGTAGCAATTGCCACACCGGCTTGTGAAGGATTCAAGAATAAATCTAAGAACATAGTAGTTGCACTTGTTGACATGAAACATGCATTTGTTCCTCCACAACATTTCATATGTACACTTGGTGCAAAGGCGATCTTCATCACAACTTATTTAGCTTACATTTCTCCTATTGACCCATATTTTTTCCTGTTACAATTATTTATATTTTTGATATTTTTCCAGTATGGATAGACAGTGACGTGAGGAGGAGGTGAAAGGTTGATTTTCCAAAAAGGGTGGATCGATCTGTATTAAACAAGGTATGACATATTTAAAGTCTCTTGTTGCATGTGTGTGAATTGTGTGCACTGGCATGTCACAAGTGTGTGCTTTTTTATTTTAACTCTTTATGTTGTTTTGTTTTCTACATTTAAGGCAACTAGTCCAGATGTATATTGTGAAACAACACACCTACAGAATGTATTTATGAAGCTTTTTAGATAACACTTGATAGAATGGCCATAATTTTTGGGAGAAATCTGCCACATAGTAAAATGGTCATAACTTTTGCTAGAAAACTCCAAATGCTTCTATATCTATTGTGTTAGAAATTAGACTTATAAGGATTTGCAACCATATATTGATCAATGTTTGATTCATTTCCTATTGGCACCAGTCTCCATTCAAAGTGACCCTATTTGCTGTAGAACATGTAACAATTACTATTGCACTTCAAAATTTTTGTCTCATTATTAAGTGCTAAACTTTTATTCTATCTCAGGTAATTGCAGTGAAACGACAGAAAGATAAAAATATTATATAATACAAGGCAAGAAGATAAAGTGGATTCGAAATCAAGGTTGGTCATATCTTGATCAATCATGAGATTTTAGCTTTTAAATTTAAGTTTTATTTATGTAAAATTAAAGTTTGGACTTAATAAGTTAAGATATTTTTGTACTTTTTGAAGGATGATTTTTTATGTATTTTCTAACATCACAAATAAGCTATGTTGCTTTTCATCCGAAAAGCTATTCTTTGCCACAAAATCTTAGATAACGTATAGTGAGAAGTGAAATCATACAAATATTAACGATTCAATTAAATTTGACAGAATGATGCAACTGCATAACTGCATTCATTGTCGATTATATACTACAGATATCAAGTGAATAAAGGACAAAGAATAACTCTAATAACCTTACACGAAGGGCCGATGGTAGATCATAAATGGAATTAAAACAATTGAATCAATGATCACAAGCAAGAGGAACAAAAGTCACCTTGCTTTAAATAACTTTAATTGGACCAAGTTCAGTTGAATAGCATCATCCAGTTAGCCTCAAAACTCGAAGTAGACCATCATCCTCTTCCACGCATTAGGACAACACCATCATCTGATTGATTGCTCGTATCACCATTATAAATAGTGGCCGAGCTTGTGGAATGATTTTTTTGTCTGAAATTTATGATTTGATGCAGTGTGCATCTGTGCCATGCTGTGCGCAATGGTGGTAACCCATACTGCGAAGAAAGTCCCGTATCTCTTTGGCACTGCTATTGCTTGCTTGTAACAAGCGTTCATCTTCTTCGTATATGAGGTATGGTGCTTCATTCTTCTTTCTTGATAACAATTTTGATGCGCCTTTCAGAACATGATACTCCCAACCCTGAACATCTATTTTGACAAGTAGCACAGGCTCCGAATCTCGGATAACTTCATCAAGAGGTATGGATTTGACTTGAAGCGAAATCTCTTCATTGGACTTAAAGGCCATCTTGGCTCCAGTGGCTGAGACTGCACTGTTATCAAGCCTCCCAACCAACTGATAATTTACACATAAGCAAAATGAAAATGATTCTCAATAAATCCATCTCAGGAATAAAATTAACTGGCGTTAAATAAAAACTCAAGTCAATATGAATTTCAGGATTGGGTTTGAATAGGGCTAGAGTAAAGAAAGATGTGAAATGTATAGATTACAAGAAATGGCAGATAAGGGAAACAATGAGCAAGAGAGCAGGGGAGATAAAACAACACTATAAATGGCATTGTTGGGTGGACGTCCGTCTGAGACCCAGCACCCAGGAAGAGTCAGTTTGAGCAAAAGCGAAACCATTTTAGGTAAAATAACTAGTGTCATCTACTATTCCACATTAATTCACCTAAAGAGATGCAGGTTCATGTTTGAATGAGCTTAAAAGCTCATTAAGACATCTACACTTAAGAGCTTAACTGTTTATAATCATATCAAAATTGTTTGGTAAATTTTTGAAAATAAGGATTTTCTTTCACTTCAAAGATGTAGCTTTAAGCTGTTGTGAGAATTTTCATCACCCTTTTATTTAAGCACTTCAAACCAATTTGTAGAATGAGAAAATAATGTATCATAAGCTCCATAAACATCATATTAGATGTCAAGAGCTTTTAAGATCTCAAGTTCCTGAGGACACCATGCTAACACAGGAAATCTCAAGATCCAAAGATAAAAGCAGTAACAAAAAACAATTTATCCCATAGAATAAAAGAAGAGACAAGTTACCTTGTGGAATGTTATGTTACCGGAGCGATCCGAGGCTGCTGCTTCAAACACCTCCACCAACTTCCCAACTCTATTGAAATAAATACCATCACAGATCCTCTGTAAATTCTCGAAAACAGGCTCAAATGCCAACACCTGGAACCCCATTACAGCAGCTGCAAAGCTAGCCATCCCCACATTCGCACCAACATCTACAAAGAGCCCATGTCTATTTTGCTCTTTCATCTTCTCCAACAGCTCCTGCACAGTCGCAGAGATATCGGGCCTTCTAAATGGCTTTCCTTTAAGGGTCCTCACAATGTTTTTGTGGGGCTTTTCAGGTAAATTGCCAAAGTCAGAGAGTGAATAAAGAAATGGGAATTTGAGACCTTCAACAAGGTTGGCGAAGACAGGGGAGGCTTGAGGCGTGTTGTAGCAATCAAATGGCTTAATAGGTCTGTTGAAAATCAAATCTTCAAGTAATTTAGTGTTGGAATTTTTGGGGGTTTGGGTGGAGAGGTAGAGAAAAATAAGGAATAAAAGGGAAGTGGAGACAAAGAGGAGGAGGTTTTGTGGGGACAAGATTTTGGTGGGCTGGCTTCTTTTCCAGGCATTTGCCATGGAAACTGAGGACGGGAGAGGGGGAGATCTATTAAAATGGAACAGTGAATGAGTCACATTAAGTTTCCAGTAAATAAAACAGCAATTCAAAACCTAAGAAAATAATGCATAATTAATGTATATCCAAACATCATTCAAATCAGCAATTAATTGCAGAGATCTCGGTGATAAGATTTCACTCTTTGCAAATGCATGAAGTTTTAAAAGGCAACTTATGAGTATGGAACATCAACAAAAATAATTATCCTTGATATTTTAATTACCATCAATATTTTGTACTGAAATCATCCCATAGCCGTTACGTAAACAAATTTTGTTGATTACTGAAACTGAGGGAATCACAAATCAAACCACCCACCAAAGATGCAAAAATGCCATATGTTCTTGCACACAGTCAATAAAGCATACCAAATTCCAGTCCCATAAAATAAGAAGTGCTCAAATGTGAGCAGATTAAGTATTGCTATAAATTTCATTAAGAACACTAATATGGAATAATTAAAGATTATAAAAATATCTGATCACCAAGAAGCCCATAATATAATCGCATGACACTTTGTGTTTTATTTATTATATTAAGAAAAGTTCAGAATTGGAGAACATGGAAGCTCGTATGTTCCATCCTAAGTACCAATCGCCATTCATTGGTCCTACATTTCTGAAACCATGAATGTTCTTAGTTGTCCTAAATGAATTTCAATATTATTTTAACTTCCTTTAAAGGGTGACCCTTAATTGAGTTTTTTAATAAGTAAATTAATGAGCTCGGGATTGGGATATTGCAGCATTAGGGATCATGTTCTTGTACCAACGTGTAGAGGGCATGAAGAATTTGGTGTTTAGCACGCAAGGATTATTACATTATTGGTATTTTAGTGTCTTGTTTCACGCTCGTTACCTCACTATAATTTGGTATTGCATCTTGATCTCATACATTACTTTGTAGATACATACATACCGAGTACATAAAATAAAACTATCATTCTATACACTTCAAAAGATAATCACTATGATACAAGTTTTCACGTCCTATGGAAGCATGTAGCCACAGTTTGTCTAGTGATTTCGCTTGATGGTTGGTGTTATACATATGTTAAAAAAAATAATTATAAACTCTAAAGCATTCAAGTTCTCTCTTGAGAAACAGAGTGATAATTGACTAACTAATCTGGTAATTGAACCAATAAAGGGAAAGCAAGGAAAAAAAGAAAAACATATAAATCAAGTTAATCAACTGCCAGAAAAGTCATTAGACAGTGCAAATAAACCTTAAATTTTGCATGCTACTAGTGTAGTTCTTCAATTCTTGCCCCTATTTCCCATAAAATTGAGCATAGACTAGCTTTACATATGAATGGATACAATCTTATTAACCAAGCATCTGCTATATTTGATCTTTTCACTGAATGTTGGTAAATTGGAGATCACCCCCACCCCTTGAATTGTTTCACAACTCCACAATAAATTTGCATCTACCTAAGTTGTGCTTGACTCTTTTATCCCAAGTCAATCGAATCTTGGACAAGAAAAATAACACAGCTTAGGAGAATTTTATTGCCTATATTCTTAAATACAGCTTCTCTAAAACTTGATCGGTTTTTAGGGTAAAAGATAGAAAATTGAGGAATGTTATGAGGTTGATAGAAGACTCAATTTGAAAGCAATTTGGAAGGTTCCTATTCCTATAAGAAGGTTCAGATTTTGTTATCAAGTTTCACGAAAGACTCTTTATCCCCGAATTGGTGTGTTTTATGCAGGAGCAAATCTGAATTCTTGCAGGGCCCTTCTTCACTCAATTCATAACTAAATTAACTTACAGGTCCTTCATAAGTAATGAAGAAAGGAATACCTCAAACCAATCCACAAATCAATCAAATGTAACTCAGCTATGTAGCATAAAAGTGAGCCCACATCCACCAGTTCCCGAAATCAAACCTGACAACCATGAACTAAAAATCCGATCCCGTACGAGGGTCATGTTCTCGCTATTTTTCAATGCAATCCCCCAAAACAGAGAATTTCTATCACTTAGTTCGAGGGGGAAAAGAAAGAATAAATAAATAAAAAATGGAAGAGAAACTCAGTAGATCAGACAAATAAATAGAAGTGTATCTAACCAATGAGGACGGCGGCGGTGCGATGAGGGTGGCGCGAGTACAACAGAATATGAGGTGCAGAGATTGCAGCTGGTTCCGACTAGTGGGAGAGGAGTGGACGAAGACGATGATCCAGACGGGCTTTAGATTTAGGGAAGAAGAAGAAA
Source organism: Pogostemon cablin (assembly GCA_023678885.1). NCBI lineage: Eukaryota > Viridiplantae > Streptophyta > Magnoliopsida > Lamiales > Lamiaceae > Pogostemon > Pogostemon cablin. The sequence goes on along the minus strand of CM043001.1, from coordinate 23,900,097 downwards.
GTATAAGCAGCGGGCACTTCTTTTAAGTTCTGCGTAATCCTCTCTTTTTTTTTCGAAGCAAAATCACTCGTTTAAATCGAAACCTTTCACCCTGATCTATTAAAATTATTTTTTTAATATATACAGTATACTCCATAAAAATTTACTCATAGATATAATTTATCCCTAGGGTTTAGGGTATTATTTATCCCTAGGATTTAGAGTATAATTATAATTTTACCCTTGTGATTTAGGGTATAATTTATTCCTAGAGTTTAGGGTTTAAGGTATAATAGTCATTTAAATAAAATAAATTTAAAAATAAAATAAAAAACAACATTAATGAGGAACATGAATTAATTAAGAAGAGTGGAGATCAAGGATGTACCATAGTCCCTCTTTAGCTAAATTATTAATCGTTTAAATAAATTACATGACCAAATTTTAGAAATGTTGGATTAAATGATCAAAATTTTTAAGTAAAAAGTTACACTTTCCTTGGTAAAATTTACGAGACACTCTCTTGTGAGACGGGTTATTTGTGAGACGGGTAGATCCATCACTAAAGTATGTTTATTTGAAGTTAAAGTATGTTAATAATAAATTAAATTATAACATGTTGAAATCATACTTTAATGTATAATTCAGCATACTTGAAAAAACATATACTTTAATAACCATTAAACATACTTTATCTATATAATAAGAATACTTTAGTGATAGATCAACTCGTTTCACAAATAACACATCTCACAAGAGACTTCATAAAAAATTACATCCAAAAATTGTTCAGATAATTTATTTAAGTTCAACTATAAAACCTAGCAATAAAGACTTAGAAAAGCCTTCAACAACACACCAACATAAGCACTATAAACAATTTAAGAAATTGATAAATGATCAATTAGTAATTTAAATTATTATTTCTATCAATTAAAAATGGGTCAATCTAAAATATACTACTATAAAACAATCAATTTTAAAGCTTGAAAATCATAAAAGTAACTTTACATAAATTTGATATATTTTTAAATTTTTTTAAGTAATTTAATATTAAAATAATATTTTAATATGCGACTAATTTATGTAATTATCATTTAAAATAATTTTATGATTTTCAAACCTTTAATTAATAGATTTATATACTAATTTCGGGCCTAATTGATGTGAAAATAATTTGAATTATAAATTGATAATTTGCCAATTTTTCAGATTTTGAAATGAAAATATATATTCCTAAAAGATATTAGGCCTCAAATTCTATTGTGATCTTGTTGAAATGAGTGGTATTTTTTTTATATTTTTATTGAGATAAATATATTTATTTATAGTTAAAATATATTTTTTTAGGGTATGAATAATGAATTAGAATATGTATTTAGAATGTTATAGATTGATCCATTACAAACGTAATTTTTTTCAGTAAGATGATTCAATTTTGGAGATATCTTGACAGCTTGTAAATAAATTTTATTGTCAAATCCTGGGTTTGTAGTGCGTTTTTTTCTTCATAATGCCAATATAGTGACACATCGTCTTGCTAGGGACTCTTGTTCTTTTATTCTTGTGAACTTTAATTATTTTTTATCAAAAAAAACTACTGATAAATATATATTATATATATAACCATTATACTTTATTTTACCCACGTAACAGTCCTACTTTAAAAATTAAACTACCTGTCACATATTCCTTCCAAAATTAAAAGGGGAACATCTTTTATTTTCAAAAATAAAGACTATAAATAAATAATAGAGAAAATTATAAAAACAAACCAATAAAAACGCTAATTAAAAAGAAAGAATTGATCAATGAGCTAACCAATTAATATGTGAAAAAGTAATTTCAATAAAAGAAATAAAAAAAAATCATTAAATGTTTTATTGGGAATTTTATTTTCGATGTACAATTAACAAAATAAATAATCAACCACAACTTATGAATAAAAAAGTGAAGTGGAAACCTTCAACATGGCAAGTTGGAAAATGTCAACATACTGTCTACAGTCAACCTAAAGTGAGAGGGTGGAGAACTCTGTCTTCCAACAGTAGGAGAACTAATTATCGAATCGAACCTGTCGCTGGGCCATTTTGATTAATACATTTGTTTACTCGTATACGTATAAAATCAGTATATGTGAAAAGAAAATTCAAAACATCATTAATTATCCGTTTAATACACATAATTGATGGATTACTACTGCCATATTGCTACTTGTCCTCAATTATTATGATCTATTCTTTCTATTCTTTTGTAGTTAAGCATCACTCGTCCAATGGTGTAATAATTACGGCATTTATGGTGCCATTCCGCCTCAAATTGGTGACCTTTCCAATCTAACTTATCTGTATTTGGGAGGCAACCAACTCAGTGGCGAGTTGCCCCCTTCACTTGCAAAACTCACCAGATTGAAGGCTCTTACTTCACTTACAACCCCTACATTAGGGGTGCAGTTCTGCCTGAAATGGGAAACCTATCCAGTCTAACTCATCTCAGCTTGAGTAATATTGAACTCGAGGGTGAGTTGTTTCTTTCACTAACAAACCTCACCAACTTGGAGGTGCTTGACATTTCTCATAACAACATCCATGGTGCAATTCCTCCTCAGATAGGACAACTCTCAAAGTTAACCTATCTGGATTTGAGTGGCAATCGACTCAGCCAAGACTTGCCTCCTTCACTACTAAAACTGAAAAGATTGAATACTCTTGACATTTCTAACAACACAATTACAGGTCCCATTACGTGGGATATTGAAAACCTGTCGAGCTTGATCGTTCTTCGTTTGACGAGCAATTATATCAGCAGCGTTTTACCATCAAGCTTGAGCCAATTAACAAGCTTGGTGACCCTCGACTTAAGTTACAACCACATTAGTGGCTCTTTGCCTCCAAGCTTGGGAAATTGTACAAGATTGGAATCTTTGGATTTGAGCAGTAACCAAATCAATGGTTCAATACCACCAAGTTGGGGCCAGTTAAGAAGCTTGGTTACCCTTTCTTTGAGCAGTAACCAAATCAGCTTGGGCCAGTTAACAAGCTTGGCTACCCTTTCTTTGAATGGTAACAGAATCAGTGGCTCTTTGCCTTCAAGCTTGGGTAATTTAACAAGTATGGTTAAACTTGACTTGAATTACAATTCCATCAATGGATCTCTGTTCTCAATCTTGGCCCAACTGAAAAACCTTTCTTCCCTTGAGTTGTCAAACAACAAAATAACTGGCATTCAGCCTTTAGAGTGGAGCCAACTCAAAAGCTTGGAATATTTGGACATTGCAGGCTCTTTTCCTTCAGCCTTGACCCAACTAACAAGCTTGGTTGTGCTTAAATTGAGAAACAATTACATAATCGGCTCTCTGCCTTGGAGCTTGGCCAACTTAACAAAGCTGAGAATCTTGGATGTGAGTGGTAATCAGTTGGAAAGTGTTCTTGGAGCAGGGATAGAAATGCTTCTCTCAATCGAAATAATTGAGCTAAGAGAAAATTTAATATCAGGACACATACCTACTCAGTTTGGAAACGCTTCTAATGGACCCTATCTCGATATCAATCTCTCCCATAACAACCTCTCTGGTCCTGTTCCTGAAACTCTGTACAATCTGGGGTACATTGATTTATCCTACAACAACTTGGAGGGTCGAATTCCTCCTATAGTCTGGAATAAATTTCCCAACACCTCCTTCTACGGCAACCCCAAGCTACTCAAACCGATTAACAGAGAACCTGATTCTGGGATTCCCCTTCAAAAGGAAGCAACGTTAACGCGTCCCACAACAAGACAAGGATTTTTCTTCCGGTTGCATTCTTCTTTGCCTGTTTATGATTACATGGAACGGGGCAGCCTGTATTGCATGCTGAGGGACGACGGCGAAGCAGTGGAGTTGGATTGGGTGAAGAGAGTGAATGTGGTGAAGGGCATTGTGTGTTACATGCATCACCATTGCACCCCACCTATACTGCACAGGGATATTTCCAGCATCAACATTCTTCTGAATTCCAATCTTGAAGCTTTCCTCTCTGATTTCGGTACAGCTACATTGTTAGACTTTGCCTGTCGGAACTCGTGGCTATATTGCACCAGGTATGTATGCCATTTCTCCCAGAAAATATCAATTTTGTCTGTAAAATTTGGTAGAATTCAATTTGTCATGTAATTTTATTTATCTTTTTCAGTTTTAGTTAGGACTCAGAAAAAGTTCATAAATTTTGACATTATTTTTACCAAATAACTTAAACTGAAAAGGTAAAAAGTTAAATGATTTTAATGGAAAAGAAAAAAAGAGCTGCAGGAAAAAAAAATAAAAAAAGAATTTTACTAAAGTTATAAGTAACTTGGAGAGTTTGTGATTGATATTTTGTGCAGAATTGGCGTTCACGATGGTGGTTACAGAGAAATGTGATGTATACAGCTTCGGAGTGGTGGCCCTGGAAATCATGTTGGGAGATCATCCAGGGGAACTGGTTTGGTCCATGCAATCCAAAATATGTGCTCAGAAGTTGATGGTGCAAGAGTTGTTGGACAAGAGGTTAGCAACTACAGAAGATGGAAGAGTTTGTAGAGATGTGGTTGGAGCAATGAGAGTTGCAGTGCAATGCATAAGCCAAGACCCGAAGCATCGGCCTTCAATGAGTGAGGTGTCTCGGCAACTTAGCATCCGCCCACAGCCATTGCCAATGCCCTTCCGCTCCATGTCAATGCTGCATGTTATGCACCCCCATTGACTTCATTCCAATTTACTCTTCCATTTTCACCTGCTCATCTTCATGTTATGTCTTTTTCTTTTTTCATACATTTATATGAGCATATTCACTCATGTTAATAAAACAGCTCTATAGCTGCTGTGTTGTGATCTTCTTTTCTTTGATTAGTTTTCACCCATCACAGTCCCGTTTGGATTTGGTCCCAATAGTGTTGACTTCAGTCCCAAACATTTTTTTTAATGCAATAATGGTCCCACCGTTAAGTTTTCTGTTATTCTCGTTAAGCAATTTTGGCCCCACTGGACAATTCTTAAATACTGGGACAAAAAATGCAAGAATCTTGTATTTTTGGTCCCAAAGCACCCATGCAGTCAGTTTTTGGCCGGCAAATTGGGAGTTGTAATTATATTTTCATGTGTTAAAGCATTTTAGCATAAGTTAACAAGATATGTAACCAGTGACAACATATTGAGCTCACTAGCTCTACTGTCAGAATTCAATAACTACACTTACCATATATCCATCTTTTAGAATTTAAACTTAGTTGAAGAGAGGCAAACATATATGGATAAAACTGTAGTTTTAGTGAAAATCAATGCCTGTAGTTGAACAGAGGCCTTTCATTTCTCAAATATAATAACTGTAAGTGGTGATTGAAAATCAATGCTAATACATTACTTTCTAAACTCAAATAAATCATGCAAAATATGGGTAAGTTAGTTCTATAAAACAGCTAATTACATCATATTCATTTTTTAACATTTTTTTATAATTGAACAGACAAAAAGACTCATTAATTTATAATTATATGGATAATTACAAAGAATACTCCAAACCGAATATAATTCAAGGACTTTACAATATCAAGAACTCCATGCCCATCTTTAATCATTTAAAACAAGATCTGCATTAAGAAATAAATCTATATATAGGTAACTTCATGCAAAAAACACGTTACTTCCTTCATCAAAATCTAATCATGGAAACATGAATAAAGTTCTACTAAGATATAATGGTACGTTCAGACCAAAATTTAAAATTTAGAAACACCCTATCATCTAGTAAAAGGAAATTCATTAAAACAACTTTTTCTTGATTTATTTGGATTTTTTAATTGAACTCATAGATTAAGCTTAAATATGATATCAATCCATGAAAGGATCTAATTAATACTCAGAATCTGTGTCTCATTTCATAACCTTTGAAACGACTCCAGCGCCTACAGTTCGACCACCCTCCCTCAGGGCTAATCGTTGTCCTACCAGCAATAGATAAACAACCAACAAATCATTTAAAAAATGAATGTCACCCAGACATTTTTTTCGTCGGTGCCAAGGCAAGTTCAAAGAGTGATGTGTAAGGAAAACGCACCTGGTTCAAGAGAAACATGGGAAATAAGTTCAAAGACAGCCGTGAGATAATGAAACAGGGGAAATAAGTTCAAAGACAGCCGTGACATTATCTCCAGGCATGACCATTTTTACGTTTTCAGGCAATTCAACTTTTCCAGTGACATCTGCTGTCCTTCAGTAGAACTGGGGTCTGTAATTTGAGAAAAATGCAGTGTGGCGACCTCCTTCCTCTTTCGTAAGAACATATATACCGCCTCAAATTTCGTGTATGTTTTAAGACTACCTGGTTTAGCAATCACCTACACTCGGATAACAAAAGATATAGTCACGGCCCACTGGAGTTTATGCAAAACAAAAATTTGACATCTACTGGTTGGTTAAAAACAAAATATGGTGTAATATAAGGCCATTCCGAATGAATGTTATAAGAGTGATTAATCAATCAAACACAATAAGTTGTGTCATAAATTTATAATTATGTACCATAAGATGTTACATCATTAACAATACACATACCATTCCTCGTTGGACTCATCACGTTTCAAACCACAGAGAAGTAGACCTACATTATCACCAGCCTAGCAAAAGGTAAGTAGACCTACATTATCACCACCACACTTGAATTTACATAGGGATGTAAACGGGTAGGGTAGGGTACAAGTTGAGCAAATCCATATACTACCCGCTACCAAATTACCCTATTACCCTCAATTGTAGCATCGGGTAGGATGCGGGTTTATCCATCGGGTAAATGGGTAACTGATCGTCGTAATTTTCACCTAGATTTTAGTGTCTTTATTTGTGGATTTTCGATATTTTTATCCGTATTTGTATAACTTTTGGTGGAGTTTCATGTTAAATAGAAGAAGTGTGCTATAGATTGATAAAAGTGTGGAAATGAGCTTAAATGTATGTAAAACAGGTCAAAATGGAGCAAAACTGAGTCGGGAGCTAAAACGAAGAAGGAGAACAGGGGCACGCCTGTACACGACCCATGTTCAGCGCACGAGTCGTGCTTGTGCACGAACACGAACCGAAACATGGGGAAGTAGCCGTGCACCCGCATCTGAAACGCCTACACGCCCATGTTGAGGCCGTGTGCTGCTATACGAGCCGTATCCTGTCAACACGTAGAACACGCCGAACTGTGTGCGCACTGCACGAGCCGTGTGCTGTTACACGAGCCGTGTAGGCGCTGAATCCAGAATAAGTTGTGCACGTATTCTAGAAGCTTCCAAGGGGTATAAATACCCAATTTGTGCGAAAATTAAGAGAGAGAGCCATTTGATAGCAGTTACAAAGATCAAACACACACTACCACACCATTTTCCTCACACACACTATCTCCTACAACCAAATCCACCAAATTCATCCATTTTTACCACTTTGAATCCATAACTCTCTCTATACATCTTTCACCCACACCATCCTTAGATAGATTTGAGGCTTATAAGAGTGGAAAGCTTATGAAGGAAGGAGATCAACTCTTAATCGCAAGGGAAGAACTTCTACTTTCATTTTGCATTTCTTTTGATTTAAAGTTAGCAATGGCATTTTATGAACTTTGTAAGATTTATAAGATGATTGTTGTTGTTGGCTAGACCTCTTGTGAGGCTAGCCATATGATGAATTGAGGATAATCTAGATTTGTAGAATTTTTTTAGTAGTAAATTGAATTGATGATGGATTTCTTCTTATAAATTGTGATTCATGATTTATTTTATTAATTGTGTGATTGATTTCTATACATATCATGTTAGGATGGTCATTTCGATATTATGTGTTAGGGGTAAATTGAATCAATTAGTGATATGATCATGCATTTTAGTGTGAGGGGAGGTAAGCAATACCCTTCTTATGCTTAGAACACTTAAGAGGACATTTGAGTAATTGAATGAGAAGAACCAAACTTAGAATTATAGTACCTTCATGGGAATTGATAATAAGACCAATCTAAGGGGATTTAATCTTGTAAAAGGGATGAGAACCTAGTCACATTGGCCATAGGGATTAGGGGTACAATTGCGATTGCTTCTAGTCCATTGTTGATGATGTTTACTACTAAAATCTTACAAGTCTAGGTAGCTTCCTTGATTTTGATTGTGGTTAGCCTTGCATTCTTTCTAAGATCTATTTCATTCATTTCATTCCATCCTTGCTCTTTGACAATCATAGTTGTTACTTGCTTTTCTAGTTAATTGCTTAGCGTAATTGTTAGTCTAAAACCAAAACTCAAATTCTATCACTTTTACAAAGCATGATTAAAGGCAAATCCGAATACACCTTGATTTTACTTTTCCCTTGGGACGATGTTTATAAATTTTATTACTTGGTCACTACATTTACAACAACGATAGAGTTCTCTTACTCTAAATCATTTTTAACCAAAAATGGGACTAAGAATAGTAACCCGCGGATATACGGATACCCGCAAGAAATGATGGATGGATATTTTAATCGGGTATAATATGGATATCCACAATAACTTGAACCTAACCAACCCTACCCGTATCGACCCACACCTTTCCGTATCAATTTTTTTCCCTCAAAATCAACACAAAAACATCAAAATAAACATAAAGTATAAAAATAAAGTTCATAATAGAGAATAATATTTAATCCAAGTGCAACAACAAGAAATCAACATAGTTAATATAATAACATGTGAAGAAATATCGTAATCCAATACTTGAAAGTATATTGAAAACTACGATCTCCTTAGTAATATATAATATAATATAATATAATATAATATATTATATTAGTATATATATTATATAACGGGTAATCGGGTAGGGTACGCGGGTATAAAAGGGAAACTCATACCCTACCCTTACCCGCTGATTTTTTTGGATACGGGTATTACCCGATCCTCTACTCGATTTGGCTTACCTTATCCTTACCCAATCACTCAGGTACCCGCGAATAACCCGACCCGGCGGGTAAAATTGACAACCCTAAATTTACACTATGAATCTTCAATCAGGGTATTAAGAATGATTAAGTGATCAATTCATACAAATTGATGAATGTAACCTCGAACAAAATCAATTGAATGAATTCTTGTAGGCATAGTTACTGATCATACCAAGAATAATGATTATCTCAAAAATTAAGAGAGCAATGAGAAATCTTACCACTTTCTTTGAGCGTACTTGAGAGGAGATGAAGAGTGGCTGCTCGATTGTAAAGGGGGAAAATAAAATCAAATCAAACTACAAGAAATTTTATTGCAATCATATAGAGAAAGAAGGCTGGAGGTTTTTTGCCAGAGAGCACGGAGACGGAGATGAGCGGTGACACCAGAGAAACGAAATGGATGGGCAGTCGACAAATGAAAGATTTGGCGAAGAAAGAAAGTAAGGAGAAATTTACTGCTCGTTAGCTCCACCAACGACACGACGGCGATGCGGCGTTGGCCCATGCGGAGGAGGAATACATGGCCAAATTTCTTGGCGTAGTCGGTGAAGTGGTGGAGGTTCAAGTCGTAGCTGATTTGGAGCCAGCTGCCGAATATGGGGAGAGCGAGTGGGCCGGGAGGGAGATTGAGGCGTTTGCGGCGGAGCTTTGAGAACATGACGGCGGGGGCAAGGCGGCTGAGGAGGGTTTTCTGGAGGAGGTTCAAGTTGTTAGACTAGAGGGAAGGGAGACGCAATTTGGGGAAAATTTTTAGAGTTTCAGTTTGGGTGGAACTGATTTGAATTTGGGAGGGAAATCTCGATTTTCATGGCTTAATGGCACATGTTATGTACGTGATGGGGCTTCCGTTAGTTTTAGACGTTTTGGGATGGAAATTGCAAAAAAAAAAATTGTGTGAGACCATTATTGCTGAAAAAAAATGTTTGGAATTGAAGTCAAGATTATTGGGACCAAACCCAAATAAGACTGTGACGGGTGAGACTGATTTTACAATTTTCGCTTATATAATTAAAATTCTTGTATTGACAAAATATTACTCCAGCTACTGAAATTTAAAGTATCAGCAAATGACTAAAGAGACTATTAAAAAAAAGTTAATTGCTTGAAAACGTCACGAAGTTTTCTCTTATAACAAATTAATTTTTACTTTTGAGAAATTAAAAAAAAAATCTTTAAGTATTGCAATACAATGTTTCAATCAGATTTTATAGTGAATCATATTATTTTTTATTCTTTATGCAACAATTCATATTGAATCATTCTTTATGCAACAATGTTAGAATGCGTTTTGCAAATGTTTAAAGATGGAATTCTTTTTATATAAATTTCTCTAAAGTGGAAATTAATTCACTGATATTTCTTCATATTAACCCTAAATAAAATGGTCATCCTCTTTCTCTTAATATTATTATTACTAGCTAATTAATAAACCAACAAATTATAATATTATTATTATTTTATTCTATCTGACCATGGAGAAGGCTGTGTTGGCTATTCCGTTTATTTACAAAATACTACTCCCTCCGGCCACTTGAAAGGTAACCGTTTGCTGTTTGCACGTGGACAATTCTAAGGTCTTTATTTGCTTTTTACACGTGAATTAAGGAGTATTATTATTATAGCTAAAGTGGGTAGTTGTATTAGAGGGAAGTGGTGGGTCGTATTGTGTACTTTCTTTACTAAATAAAGGAAATTAATATCTTTGAAGCAGACGCCAGGAATAGTGAAACGAGTATCTTTTAAGTGGTCGGAGGTAGTATTTTATTTACCAATTTCATAAAATCTGAAAAATTAATTTAATAATTTTTATATAATAAATAAATCATAAATGATACAAATGTAGAAATGAAAACTGTGCTTGGAATTAGAAGATGATAGTTAAATTTAGCATAGAATTCAATTATAGAAGAAAGAAAAAAGAAGAAGTGGGGTTGGGACTTTATATTAATGGCCCTTCCTCATTTTGGGCCGTCCTTTAAAAAATAACCCATATAACTGTAATTACGAAGGATTTAGTGGAGAACTAATCATAGCACCTGTTCGTGGGATCCCGGATGTCCTATTATATTGTAAGGTTACATCTTTTATTACATGATTTAGATGAGTTTGACGTATGTGGGGATTAAAAACTCAACATTAATTTATCCTTAGGGTTGATATTTGATTTTATTATATGGTATATACGTATAAATCATTAAACGAATCACAATAGACAATATAACACCAATTTATGAAAGGATAACCGAATGGCTTCCTGGGGCATTTTAATTAGTTCAGACTACAATTATATGTTAAATTAAAGAAAATTCAAAACACCAATACAAATTATACACGTTCAATAGACATGCATAATTGATGGATTGCTACTTGTCCTTAATGTTTATGATCTGATCTTTGTCCTTGTTTCTAAGCATCACTCATTACCTGTGTGGTGTACAAGACCTAACAGGCTAAACACCAATGTGTGACACGACTAAGGGATCACGCGAGTACCAACTGTGACCAATTGAATAATTGCATTGGTGGATTGGAAACTGTAACATCCCTAAAAATTTTAAACGTGAATTATTTGAGGCCCAACCCTTAGAAGTCCACTACAAGCATGAAGCCTGTCCAGTCCACTTATTTAACTACAACCGCGTGATTGAGAGAACATCAGTATGATATACACTTTCCATATATATGAAATTTCTTCCTGCCAATAAAATATTATTATATCTCGTCTATTATCAAAGAAATATTTTTTTCTGCAATCAAATCCTAAATTGTTCTCCTTGCTAAGGAAAGTTTGACCTCTCCTAAGCGTTAATTTTCTTGAGATTTGGCCAACCATCCAAGCATAAAACCGATTGATCTTTTCATTCTTTTCCCATCACTTATAGTTCTTATCACGCGGCTGCACTCATACGAAGAGAGAAGGGTAACAGTGCCTTCAATCTCTTCCTTTTTCCTCTCACTTCCATCGATCCTATTCCCTTTAATCTTCTACTCTTATCCTATTTGGATTTTATTATCATATTATGTCTTGAGTAGTAACGTATAGATGAATAATTATAGATTTCGGAGGATCTTGATCTACACGAATCTAAGGCTCTTACGTAGTTGAAAGGTGGGGATTTCTTATCTTGTATACGTTAATTATTTCGTATGTGATTATTTATGTCATAAGTGAATTACTATCATGTTTATGAATTTTTAATTAGAGTATGTGAATTGAAATATATGCAATACGGGTATTGGACCGTAATGGTGCCCTACCAATGCTATTTGAAATATATGCAATACGAGTTTGACGGATAATGAATCGCAATGTCTTGTCATGTATATGTGATATGGATATGGATATGGACCGAAAGGTGCCTTATTAATACATCAGGAAATTGTATTGTAAGTGATTTAAATTTTCGTATATGAAATATTGATTTATATGAGTATGAGTTGTCTCCACTGAGATGTAGTTTGCTCACACCTTCAATTACCTCCCTTTCAGGTTAAGCGTGGCGGTAGCGTACGAGCGGGGGTACGCGATGGCAAGAGGAGACTCAATAAAATTCATATAAGTTGCAGTTTAGATTTTTATTTTTGATTTGCATATGAGCATGGATAAATTACATGAGAATTTATTGTTTTTATTTACGTGATGGCTGCAATCAATTTCGTATTGTGAAGTTTGTTGAAATAAAATGTCTTTTATTGTATTTGCAAAATTTTCGTAAGATGCAGTAGTGGATTTGTTAATTTTGTCTTACTGCACGGATGATGTTTACTTGAGATTTTGAATCGAAGTAAATATGGGGTATTGTGTGATAATTGAGATGTTTGTTGTTAGTCAACATTGGGTAATATATTTCCGAAGTCCTCTTGAATTCGTTGTTGGAAATAAATCCATAAATCTTTAGCCCTATTATGATTAACGAGATCTAACCGTAAAGTGAAAGTGTACCTTTAATCCGTGGAGTTGTCTCTAGGCGGAATACGAACTCGGGATCAGTGGTTTTATGTCCTTCCTCAACTAAGCCTCCTTATTTCTTATGGGACCGCAGTAATCCCTCCCGATGGGGAGAAGGGAAGACCATGTGCGACTTAGTGTATTGAGGACCATAATTTGGGAGCCTTTATATACTATATAACTGGGCCACCCATAATCACCCAATTATGTAGTATTTGATATATACTCAATTGGCCCATATCATTATTATTATAGCTCATAGACTTTACACCTTATTTGGATCACTTAATTAAGTCCATAAAATAATTGAATAGCTAATATAATTGCATAATAATATATTGCCCACAATTAGATTATAATGAAAATTAAAATTTTTCAACATTCGTTAGTCGAAGAAATCTTTATTTCCTTTATTAATTTATAAATAGTTTTGCATTAGTTGAGTAAAATTTAAAGAAGTGGCTCATAGTTTGAAGAAGATGGCCTGTAAGTGAGTGGATGTAGTGTGAGAAGTGGTGTCTGGGGAATTGAATATGTGGCATCTATTAGAGAATTATAAGTATACGTGTTTGTCTGCAATATCAAGTCAGTATGCCATTTAGTCTTATTAAATTAGGATCTTGATTTAAGTCAAGATATTTGGAAAATTTTTAGTTGAGTTGATAAAGTCAAAATAATTATTCATGGTTGCTTGAAATTGGTATGTGGACGTTGACTATTGTTTGTTTAATAATACCAGCAATATTTTCCTATTGTGTATGCTTTGGATTTTAAGAACTACTGGAAGGTACTATTTCTATCCAAGTTAAAATTGGAAAATTGTTTATGGTCATGTAGTATTTACACAAGTATTATTAAAACTGTAGTGACCTGTAAAAAAAAGTATTTTAATTAAATTAGTTATATGAAATAGAACTTGCCATGTAGGTTTTAGGCCCTAAATTTTATTTACATTAAATGTCGTAAATGTTATATAAGGTGGAGTGTGGCATATTTAGTTTTATTTTATAATTTTTAACAAGTCCAGTATGTTTGTGTGTTGTGGATTTGAGAAATAAACTTGTAGTCCTTATTTTTAAAAGGCTTCTGCAGTAATACTTCAAATAATATTTTTAAAATTAAAGTTGCAGAAACTTAAAGGACCTACCCTTTAATTATCCTCTTTTACTTGAATTATATGCTTAAAGTTTGCTGAAACTTATAGGACAAATGCCTTATTTAAAATTTTCTTTTTATTATTAATGGGTTATTTGCTCAAGTGTTTGGTCATTCCCCATTTTAAAGAACTTTTATTAAAGGATTTTACGAATAAATTTTATTTATTAAAATTGGGGTGTGACAGAAACCACTTTGTATATATTGTAACCAGTTTTTATGACTAGAAACCATATTATACTACATATTATGATCCATGGGTTACTACTACTGCCATCATCATGTTGGGTTTGTTGTTTTGATGATGATGATGATGAATGTAGTGTTAGGGGGTGATAGTTGTGATTTGAGGGGGAGCAGTAGAGATAGTGAACGGAAGGCATTGAATGGTTGGTGGCCTTATAATCACACCTCCTATGATCACTGCAACTGGAAAGGCATCACTTGTGATCATGCTGGCCATGTGAACCGCATGAGGCTGCACAAAGACTTAATCTGTGTCTCAAGCTTGGGTAATTTAACAAGTATGGTTAAACTTGATTTGAATTACAATTCCATCAATGGATCTCTCTTCTCAAGCTTGGCCCAACTGAAAAACCTGTGGTCTCTTTATTTGTCAAACAACAGAATAACTGGCATTCAGAGTCTAGCCAACTCACAATGGTGGTTAGAGAGAAATGTGATGTATACAGCTTTGGGGTGTTGGCCCTGGAAATCATGTTGGGAGATCATCCAGGGGAATTGATCTCATCCATACAATCCAAACAATTTGCTCACAAGTTGATGGTCCAAGAGTTATTGGACAAGAGGTTAGCAAAGTCCAGAAGATGGAAGGATATGTAGAGATGTGGTGGGAGCAATGAGAGTAGCAGTGCAATGCATAAGCCAACACCCAAAGTGTCGGCCTTCGATGAGTGAGGTGTCTCCGCAACTTAGCGTCCGCCCACCGCCATTGCCGATGCCTTTCCGTGCCGTGTCAATGCTGCACCTTATTCACTCCCATTGAGACTTCATCGCAATTTACTCTTCCATTTTCATTTGCTCATCTTCATGTTATGTGTTTTTCTTTTTTCATATATTTATATGAGCTGCTTTAATCATGTGAATAAAACAGCTCCATATTGCTAATATAATTAAAATTCTTGTAATGATTGATTATCACTTCACCTACTGAAACTTAAAATTTCATCAGCAAATGACTAAAGAGACTTTTGTCTTACAAAAATGGTTATCCTGTTTTTCCTAATATTATTATTACTGATTAATAAACCAACAAATTATAATACAATTATTATTGTTATTCTCTTAGGGGTTTAGATTTTTTTTTTTTTTTTTTACAGTTTGATGTTACTTCTCTTGTGTCATTCCTTTAGCCAATTGATATGGAGGATCTTGGATGTCCCGTTATATTTTGGTGTTACATCTCCTGTTACACGCGTTAGATGAATGACACGTATGCGGAGAAAAAAATCTCAACATTTCCCCTTAGGGTTGATTGTTATGGTATAAATTAATTTATCCTACGTGTCAATCATCAAACGGTTTGTAACAGGAGATGTAACACCAATATGTAACAGGAAATCCGAACCGGATATGGAGAGAGGAGAGAAAATTTTGTCCTAAATCTAGGGACACAGATTGGATTTCTCAATCCCGTTACATGTCATTTTATAAAAAAATGTTACTGGAAGATATTACATTAAAGTGTTAAGGGGCATCCCGTGCCTTAAAAAAAGTTATGTTGACTTTTCTATGTTAGTTAAAAAAAGGGCTTTTATCAATTCAATGCCCGAATTATGGGTAAACTATCAATTAGGGGCTTGGATTATTTTTTCTATCAATCCAAGGCCTGAAATATGTCAAACTATCAATCCAAGGCGAATTTGTCAAATATTATCACCTATTTTATCAATTTAAGGCCTAAGTTCAGGTCCTGAATTGATAGTTTTACATAATTCAGGCCCCTAATTGATAATATACATAATTCAGGCCCTAATTGATAATATACATAATTCAAGCCCTGAAATGATAGATTACCCATTTTTCAGGCACTGTATTGATAAAATTCCTAAAAAAAACTACTCTCTCCATCCATTGTCAATTTATTCGTTTGCTTATTACACGTAGATTAAGAAGTATTATTATTTTATATATGTTGTAGATAGTTGTATTTGTAAAGGGTATATGTCTCATATTTTATTTGTATTAGTAAAGGGTGTGGGTCCCATAATCTAAAAAGGAAAATGAATTGATTAAGTGTGGACGGCCCAAAAAAAATACTCCCTTCATCCCGCTCAAATAACATCATTTTACTATATTGATGTCTCGTCCAAATTACATCATTTTTCTCTTTTAGTAAAAAGGGTCCACCAATGGCCCACCACTACCCATCACATCTCTCTAATACACCTACCTATTTTACATAAAATAATAATACCCCTTAATCTACGTACAAAAAGCAAATGATACACTTTGACAAGGACGGATGGAGTAGTAAAATGACGGTGGGGGTATTTTATTTACAAGTTCATTTTTTGAATTTAAATTAAAAATTTTATGTATAAATAAATTAGAAATAAAAACTGTGCTCGGAATTAGAAGACGACAGTTAAATTTAGCATAAAGAAATAATAATAATAAATAATAATAATATTAATATTAATAATATTAATAATAATAATAAATAAATAAATAATTTTAAAAAAAAACACTGTGGGATTGGGCCTTTATATTTATGGCCCTTCCGGTTAGCCCTTTGTTATTTTGGGCCGTCATTTAAAAATATAACTCATATAACAGAATTGTTGATGTTTATCCTTGAGGACTAACCGACAGAGAAGCAAATTTGAATTCCCATGTAGATATAAAAATGTACTCTCCTTGTTTCACAGATCATTTCACACCTAATGTTTAACGTTGTTAAAAAAAAAAATATATATATATATATATATATTATTTTGTTTTTTTTTTATAAATAAAATGTCAATTATGTTTTGCATGTTATGTGTAACAATTTTTAGGAAAAAATATATTCCAAGTTATTGAATAAAAGTGTTATTTTCTAATTTTTTTTTCTTACTTACATTGTCACTAAAAAATTATTAGTATACAAACTAATATACAAAAATGGAAAACATATAGTCTGCATGTATCTCACTAATAAAAAATTAGTTCACCATTGCACCACCTTCCCACTTTATTCTGTGTCATAGAACTCCCAAACTTTTCAAATTCCATCAACCAAACTACACCTACTACAACATTCTCAATTTCGGCAGAACTCCCACAAAATAAATTATTTAATTAATCACTTTGACTAAATTTGATTTTGCTTATTTGAAAAGCAACTTCTGTTGGTCCATGCACACGTTGAGACAGAACAGCCTGAATGTTGATGACCTAACCCCCCACATCACCACAATCACGCCTTTATAAAACCACAAGTCGTTAAACCAATATGCGACTTCAATTAATACAACCCTTAAATTCATTTTCTTTCTTCAATCTTTCCACCACATACATATACTCACTAATTCCCTGTGAATACTCTTCAACAATTAACCATGGCTTTCAGATTCTATCACCTCGCAGTCTATATACTCTTCGTGATTCTAAGCTCGACTCGATTAGGAAACTCTCAGGACGATACGAATGTGAACTTAGGGGCCTCGTTTATCTTTGGTGATTCTTTGGTTGATGCTGGGAACAATAATTATTTGCAGACTTTGTCCAAGGCTGATTCCCCTCCTAATGGCATTGATTTCAAGGCTTCCGGAGGGAGTCCAACCGGTCGGTTTACCAATGGAAGAACTATAGGAGACATCGTAGGTATGGTCAACGTTTGATATGTTCTAATATTTCAAAACAAATCGAAGCAACGAAAGACTGAATAATAACGTGATTTGCGTTACAGGGGAGGAGCTAGGGCAGCCGCATTACGCGTTGCCGTTTCTCGCCCCCAACACCACCGGAGAAGCTATATTGCACGGCGTTAACTACGCATCTGGAGGTGGGGGAATCATGAATGCTACCGGACAAATTTTTGTAAGCACACAAATCTATTTAACTTTAATATGTTATTATATACTAGTACTAGTATAATAACTTAATTTTTTAGTCAAAAGATATAAAACACAAATTTTCTATCATATCTAAGTGTAATAATGTGGGGTCTTTTACATTGCTATCTTGCATAATTGCATAACGACAGTGTATTCTTTTGTCCAATCCAACTTAATTATGTTCTTTAACTTTAAAAAATAATAATAATAATAAAATTTCATATTAATTGTGTTTTCACCATCATCTCAAGAATTTCTTGATTTTGCTTTAAAAATCATATAATTGTATGTTGTTTATTTTAGGAATTTTATAAACTTATTTTTTGAAAAATTAAACTCATCCAATCATGCACATATGATCAATATCTAATAACACAAAATAAATTAAAATCTAATATTACTATATAGCTGTTTCAAAACAAAGTGCAATTATATTATTTATAGAATTATATAAACATTCAAAATTTTGAAAACCCTACTAAAAATATTCAAACTAGACTATCTTTTGATTTTTGAGAAACATGAAGAAGTTTGATATTATCATGACTTATTTCCAATTGACACGTGTGAAGGTTAATAGGCTATCAGTGGACATTCAGATAGACTATTTCAACATCACAAGGAAAGAATTGGACAAGCTGTTGGGGGCATCAAAGGCAAGAGATTATCTCCACACAAACTCAATATTCTCCATTACAATAGGGTCCAATGATTTTCTCAACAACTACCTCCTTCCTGTAGTCTCAATGGGTGCAAGAATCAATCAATCTCCTAATGCATTTGTTGATGATATGATCAATCATCTTAGAGGACAACTTACGGTACGTCTAAAAACAAACCGTACTAATCATCTACCCTTCTATCAAGGTATAATGTACAACTAAATGATGTGTACGTGTGCAGAGACTTTACCGTTTGGACGGAAGAAAGTTTATAGTGGCGAATGTTGGGCCGATCGGGTGCATTCCCTATCAGAAAACGATCAATGAATTGAGTGAAAATGAATGTGTCTCATTGCCAAACCAGCTTGCAGTTCAATACAATGCTAGGTTGAAGGATTTGGTTCAAGAATTAAATGAGAACCTTGAAGGAGCCACTTTTGTGCTTGCTAATGTCTATGATCTTGTCATGGAACTCATCACTAATCATGCCCAATATGGTGAGCATAGAGCTTAAAACATAAATAGTATCTCACATTTTTACTTTATTCGAAAAGGTCCTAAAATAGTTAAGATTTCCATTTTCGTCTAGACCTTAAAATTTTGCTCAGATCTCATCTCAAAATAAAAAAAATTAAACCAATTTCGTCCCATAACTTTTATAAATGTGTTGATTTGGTCCCATGGTTTAAAAATTTTTGCTATGATCAAACCATTCATTTTTAAGAAAAAAAAATCATTTTGATGTGAATTTAAAAGCTATGGGACTATTTCAGAGTAATTAAGTTTTTTTAAGACTATTTTCAATAAAGTAAATTTATATGTGACGTTTTTTATTTCTTCATGTGATCATATAATATAGTTTATGTGATTTGATCAACTCTAACAACTATGATTTATGCATGTGGTCCGAATTTCCTATATCATCCTGATCCAGAGAGACTGGGCCATACTATCGGATAATGAGTTTCGTGTAGAAAAGAGTGAATGCCTAAACAAAGTATAAATTCTAAAGGGAAAATTGTTTCATTTTAGCAATGAGAATAGAAATTCTTCAATCATTCCCATTTTTTAATAATAACAACCTCACTTCCTTCTATCAACTTCATTCTTGTTACCGTTACCCTTGTCAATAATACCATGCACTATCATTCTCGTTCCGAAATTTAAACCAAGTTGATTTGCAGGATTTACAACGGCAAGCAAAGCTTGTTGTGGGAACGGAGGGCAGTATTCGGGTATAATTCCATGCGGTCCGACATCCAGCATGTGTTCGGATCGAGACAAATACGTATTCTGGGATCCTTACCACCCAAGTGAAGCTGCAAATCTCTTTATGGCCAAACAACTCATGGATGGAGACACAACATATGTATCTCCCATCAATATTCGACAGCTTCGAGATCGTTAATTCATCCTTTTTTTTTCTTTTTTTAAATGATTTAACCCATTAATTATTTTTAATTATCTTTATGTCTTGATGTGTCTTTGTTTCATATTTTCTGGTTCAATACCAAAGTTAATTTGTTCTTCCATGTTTAGTCCCACCATTCTTGTAGACGTATGTATTTATTTTTTTTTTCATTATTCCAACTTTATCGGATGATAAATTTCATGTAATTCATAACAATATTGTTGGATGATAAATTTCATTATTCCAATCTTGTTTTGTTATTTTTTTTTTAAAAAAAATAAATGATAAAGTAAGTTAGATGTATTAGATATGGTTGATATATTTGTAAAAAAAGTATGAGGATATTAGTTGTTTTTTATTTTATTTTTTTTATTATTTTAGAAATATGAAAACTTTTATGAAATACGCCTAAAATAAAACATGTGAAACTGTAAAACGAGGAGCATTTTATTTTATTTGAAAATACTAGAAACACTTATTTTAAAAACAGAATCATAGACTATTAAGTCTATAATGATCACTTGATCAAACCCTATTAATAATTAAATTAAATAATAATAACAAATCCGTTTGAATTATTTAAGCCCAGTGAAAAGGCTCATAGGGTAATGTGTCTATTGGCCCTGATTCCAACTAGATAAGTTGGACTTGTTGCCTAAGTCAGGCCCATTTTGTAAAGCTTTAAAAAAATAAAAAAACTAATCCCTCATCTTGAAAAAATCTTTCACCGTTGTTACAAATTAAAGCAATTATTAAATTTCATATTGCAAAATTAAAAGGTCATTTTCACATTTTAATTGCATAAACAACATTTTTTTGTTTGAAAGCAAAGTAAATGACATTAATTAAAGATGTTATCATTTTTATATGTTTTTTCATAATATTTTTAAATACGAAGTAAAAGATATTACTATTAATTTAATTTATACTTAATTAATGTTGGTTTTTTTTATTATTTATTTTAGTTTCTTTTTAATTTTATTATATTTAAAAGACCTTTGTACTTTATCTAAACCTTAAACTTTAAGGGTGAAATATACAGTTTGGCCTGTTAAACGAGCCGAACAAGTCGAGTAGTGCATACTCGAGCCAAGCTCGAGTTGTTATCAAACTGAGCTCGAGCTCGACTCGAATTGATAACGAGCCTAAGAGCGAGCTCGAGCTTACATCGAAAATTACTCAATCAGTTCGAGCTCGACTCAACTCATTAACAAAATGAATCGAGCTTTCAAGCCTTAACGAGCTTACGAGCCTAATCAAGTCGGATTTTAATTAATATATTTAATAATTATTATATTAATATGTATAATTATCATTATAAAATATTTATAATTATTATTATTATTATCGAGCTAAATATCGAGTCAAGTCGAGTTCGGCTCGATAACGTGACGAGTATTTAGACGAGCTCGAACTCAAGCTCGAGTAGTCACATGTCGAGGCGAGCCGAGCTACCGAGCAGCTCGTTTATTTTAATAGATATAGTTATTAATATACCCTAAATATAATGATAAAATTACAATTATATTTTAAATCCTAAACTTTAGGGGTGAAATATACCCTAAACCACAATGATATAATTATAATTATACCCTAAACTCTAAACCCTAGCGGTGAAATATACCCTAAACCATAGTGGTGAAATTATAATTATACCCTAAACTCTATAAATAAAATATACTATAAATCAAAAGAGTGAAATTACAATTATATTCTTAGAAGTGACCCTCAATCCTAAGGGTAAATTGTGTCCTAAACTAGAATATTACCTTAAAACATAAAAATGAAATTATACTCTAAAATTAAATAAAAAATACAAAAAAAAAAATAAACAGAAAAAAGTCAGCGAAAATATGGGAATCAGGTGGTGGTTATGAATTGGTGGGAACACCCACTGACCCACCCAAGTTATGGTAAAAATTTACATTTTAAATCAGGTCAAAATAATTTTTAATGAACTTTCATTTATATTAATTTGAATAATTTTTTCATTAAAAAAAAAGAGTAGGGGTGTCTAAATCAACGAGCGGAGTGTCTAGATATTCATGTCTTATTTAATTAAAAAAAGGAAAAGGTAACTGTTCTAGAGTCAAAATCAGAAAACAATCTGAGATAGATATGCCACAAATAATTTATGTATACAAAGAGAATAGGAAATAATTTATTTAATTAAATTAAGGTGGTAATAAATGAAGAGTAAAGAAGTGGAAGATGATATGGTGAATGGATTGGAGACAAGGTGGATTATATTCTTCCTAGTACATAAAGACAAAAGGAAAGTGAGTCGCCTTCCTGCACCAAACACACTCACCTTTCAAACCTTTCGCACTCTTACAAGACAAACTTACAACACTCGCATCAAAATATACAATTTTATTTTTCTTTTTTTTAAATTATTATTCTAATATTTAAACTTTTTTTTAATATTATTGAATATAGCCAATATTATGTATACAATCTTTAATTATGAATTGAAAATAAAATTATGGCTTATACCATAATTTAAAGATAAACCTAACTTAAAAGTAGAATTGATGATGAATTATGAAAATATAATATTACATAAATGAATTATAAATATGATATTATAACTATATAAGCACTAAGAATTTAAAATAAAAAATAAAAATAAAGAAGACATATAAACAAGTATTTTGGGTTTTGAATGATTATGGGATAATTAAGAATATATAAACCCAAAAAAAAAAAAAAAATCCTCCATCTCGTCATAAAGTTCACACATTTGGTGTCTCCCTAAAAATTTACATTTTCAATTTTAGTGAGTGTAATTCATATACCAATAAAATTAATACTCATAAAAATTTTACTATAATATAACACAATTTATCATTAATTTAACATAAAAATAAAGGCTAAAAATAATTCTATATTAAAATCCACTCAATATACATTAACTAGACTTATATTTATATGAAGTATTTGGATGGAGTGTGGAGGGGAGGGCAGTTTGGAGCATGCAATTAGTGTGTTGGGTATTGAAAAGGATTTGAGAGGTCAAATTTAACAGTGTGGGTCCCGCCGACATTTTATACAATTCCACTGCACTCCCAATTCTGGTCTTTCGGCATGCACACATCTTATGTACTGTTTCTTTCTGCCACATTACATTTCCTAAATACTCAAATTAAAATTACATTAATTTCAACCTTATTTTTTAAGCTTGCATTAATCTTTTCTATTTCCTAATTTGAAATTATACCTACGTTCTCGCTTTAGAAAACGTTTCGAAATTTTCTTGAGAAATTTACTCCTGTAAAAGTGAATAATTTAAACCTTTTTCGTTTTAATTCATGATATTTGTATTCATAAAACACTAGTATTTTATTGTTAATCAATTTGTTAGTGGTTAATCAATATTATGTTCATAAATGCAGTAATTATTCGTCTAATCTAATTTTTATGTCCTTTTATCATAATCATAATCATAATCATAATCATAATATATTAAAAGTGTCTTAGCATGTGTTAACATTTTTTTCTCATTTTATCCCTACCTATATTTTTTTACTACATTTTTACCCTCTATTTATCATACTAAAATTCATAATATATTTGTCCCTACCTTATTTCACTATTTACCTTTGTAACCTTATTAATTTAAATAATTTCTAATCTTATTAATTTAATTTTTATTAATTAATACGATGGGGCCTTTTGAAATTCACATTACTTCTTTAACATATACATGCACTACATTAAATCAAACTTAATGACCAAAGTAATAAAAAAAAAATGTTAATGCCTCTTGAACTTTTAGTTTTGTTTCTTATTCATTTCACCTCACCTTCATCTTCCCCCAATGATTTATTTACCAACTCTTGAAATTCACCTCTCCTTTTGAGTCATTACTATAAATGCCAGGTAATGCGTTTGGCTAGACAGTTGCACTATGGCTTTAGGAGCTGCTGAAGAGATCGGGCCGTCCTTTCAGACGAGGAAGAACCTTTATATCAATACTAATGCTTGGAACAAATGTATGTTGCAAATGGATTGATAATTATAGTTTTTTTGCTTCATTGTAATGCACATTTCTCTTACGGTTGGTGTTTTCATTTTTTTCATATGTAGGATTTTATTATGTGTCATTTAAATTTAAAGTTACCATTGCATAATGTAACATTGAGGGTATAATGCAATTCTGGGATTTATTTTCATATTTTCAGGACATCAACTTGTATATGATAGAAACAAGGGAGATCAGAATCGATTATTAATTTCAAAGGATTCATGGTATTATTTCACTTGAGGCTTGCTTTGTTACATTCTAGCATTTGTTATAGAAGTACCTAAAGCTAATAATAGTAGAGAATGATCCTGATTAGTAGTATATAAAAATCTCATTAAATTTTTATGATAGTGTCAAATGAGGAGGCTTGCTTTGTTACATTCTAGCATTTGTTATAGAAGTACCTAAAGCTAATAATAGTAGAGAATGATCCTGATTAGTAGTATATAAAAATCTCATTAAATTTTTATGATAGTGTCAAATGAGGACTTGATAAAACATAACGTACCTTTCATTTTACCAGATTGATTTACTATGCATTTTTTATAGTTATATTTATAGATGATTCACTATTATTTATTTTATTTTTAAATAATTTTTTTTTCAAATATATTATTCTATTATTCTATAATGTATTTTTGGACATAGGCTAACTAATCATTTTATTCTACGAAAAAATAAAAAGAAAGAAAAAAAAACAGAATCAATAAAACTCATCATAATTTAAAATTTTGACATGGTTAATAATATTGTCCATCTTTAGTGGAAATTTCAACTAAGATAATATGTGTTACTTTGGAATTATTTTTCGTGGAACTTTATTTATTTATAACTAATAGTTCATGAACGATTTTAGTCGATAAATTAAATTTTATTTAATCTCAATCATCAAATTAAATTAAATTAAATAATTAATTTTAAAATAAAAATAAAATATCCAATGTACCTTAATTTAAACCATTTAACTCTAGCTAGCTAGATGTATGTACACCCTAAAATTACTCTATAATTAAATATTAATACATATTAAATCAGTATAAATTTATTAATTTTTTGTATTTTCTAATGCTCATAACTAATATATAGGAAACAAAGTTATTATCATTATTATTATAAAAAGAAATCTTTAATTTTTAGCAATATTATTAGAAATAATTCAATCAATAAAAATTGTTAAAAGTATATACGGCCAGTAATATGCAACTTTCACAATTCATTGGTTAGTCAAATTGACTAGGAAAAGAAATTATAGAAATTAACTTTTTTTTACATATTTCTAAACTTAGAAGTACTACAATAAATAAAGTGCAAATTAATATGACTACAAAATCAATCTTTAATTTGTGAAGACAACGTTCAATATCTATATAACACACAATCTACCAGATAATGGACAATTAGTGAAAATCTGGCTTAATATCTTCAGGAAAAAAAAAACTCACCAAAAATATGTAAAGTTAGAGGAGATAGGATGTTTGTAAAATATTTACTACTCCATCCGTCCATTGTTAATCTATCCATTTTACCATTTTAGGCCGTTCATCTTTAATCTATCCATTTCTTTTTTTTTTTTACTATGTGACCCACACACTCCACTGTTACAAATAAAATATGGGACCCACACACTCCACTAATACAACTGCATATTACACATAAAATAATAATACTCTTTAATCCACGTACAAAAAATAAATGGATACATTGAGGATGGACGGAGGGAGTAAAAGATAGGAAATGAAATTGAAAGACCAACAAAAGATGATTTTATCTCATTACCAAATTTGTTAACAGTTTCTGCTTAGACAAAATATTTCTCTAGAGCGTCGTTTGATTAATTTTGTTTACCCTAATATAATAAGTAATGTAGGATTTTTCAAGTGCATTACTCAAACAATTATCCTAACTTCCACAACTGAGTACCTTGATGAATTAAATGAGATCATAATTTAAAGGTTTTCATAAGAAATCACCAAGTCCATTAGTTATGATAGCGTTGACATAACTGATGCAAGGTATTGCCACTAAAAAGAGTTTCTGAACACTTTATTATCAAACAAAATTCCACCATATTGATTGTTGTTTAAAGAAAACCGTCCAGTTATATTATTCAGAACTTGGACCCAGCAGATGAACTTTGTAATACAATTTGATTAATTTGTCTAAGTTTCATCAAGCATTTAATATGAGCCAAAATTGCAATTGAGGAATATATTGTGGAATTATTTTTCATAACATCCATATTATTGAACCCAGCAAATGATGAGGGATACCAATTCAAATTCACCACACAAAATGAATTTCATGTGAAATTATATTTTGCAATGATAATTAACAAGGCTCAAGAATAGAACATCCAAATTGTTGGAGTCTATCTCCCACGGCATGCATTAATATCGTATGGACAATTGCATGATGCTCTTTTTAAAGGCATATCCATGAAAAATACAAAAATCTTAGTTTGATCAAATAAACATTATATAAGAAAAAAAATACAAACAAGTTTGAATTTAGTTAATAAATAAAATTTTTTTACATAAATTATTTATTAAAATTATGTTAAAAGATAGATTTATATAATAACAATAAAAATACCATAAAAAATATAAAAAGTACATTACAAAGTATGACGTGCATGCGACGTGCAACGCACGTCCGAAAAAACTAGTATATTAAAAGTGGCTTAGCAAGTGTTAACATTTTTTCCAGTTTTACCCTCATCTATTTTTCTTTACTTATTAATTATATTAATAAATTTATTAACTTAATTTTTACTAATAATTCATGATGCATTTAAACTTCATTCATCAATAGCAACTCTTGAATTACTATTTATAACAATTAATTTTCAACTTAATGCAATACATGAATTTATATTTTATGTGACTCTTGGTTGTATTCTTTTTATCTATATATCCTAACTAAGTTTTAACATGAGAAAGAGGATTTGATTGTCCTTTGTGTTTTTATATTTGCATTACCTTCTTTAATTTTATTTCTCTATATTTGAGTTCATACAAGTGACTTTAATATCAATTCCTTCTAATGTTTATTTGTTTCATACTATAATATATTTATTGTTTGTTATTTCTTGCGATTTAATAATTCTTGTTTCCTAACTAATACAGGTTTATGTTGTATAGTTTCATCTATTTATTACCTCTATGTTGTTTCTCAATTGAGAGTGCTACCGTCTAGCATGAGGGCTATGGTGGTTGTGGTTGATCCTAAGATCATAAACAAGTAAAGCTTATTTATTTGGATGGTGTGCAAACAACATTTATTCTGAGTGGAAAATGGTGCAGTGCATGTTTATGCTAATGAATGGGGTAAGATTTCAAGGATGCTAATCTAGACAAAATGTTATAGTCACATGTATGTACGACATGTTTCCCATAATGTCAAACATTCTTTAATTTTTGTTATCTTAATTGTTTAGATATTAAAAGTTATTTCCTATTGTTAATCAATGCTAACATCATGTTATTGTGTATGTAATACTAATAAAAAAAAAGTAATGGAATTGTTAAATTAAACATATGTATGTATTATTTTCGAGAGCTTTTACACTTTATAAATATAAATTTTTAATTATATTCTATTTTATTAACTTAATCATGATGTTTTGTGGTTATAAATAAATATGCAATAATATGTAGTTAATAGTATTTTAAAAGTATATTTAGTTTTTTTTTTCTTTTAATGTAAAAATGTTAAAATACAAAAACTATGTTAGAGACTAATTAATTGCAAAATTCCAATTAATACTAAGATTATTACGGCTAACTCTTATAATTAAACATTAAAATACTAAATTCAATTCATGAAGAAGATGAATAGACATAATTGAATGAAAATTAATTATACAAAATTAAATTATAATAGGTGAGTACAAATTTTAAAATAAGAAGAGAATTTGAAGAGTTAGACTACTTCTTATGATATAAATTAAAGTAGAATTATTATTATTATTATTATTATTATTATTATTATTATTATTATTATTATTATTATTATTATTATTATTATTATTATTATTTAACTCTTAAACATTTTTTGAGTTCTTCAATTTTATTGTAATATTATGATATTTTATTTTATAGATTACTCCATACTCTATTAAATAAAAATGTGATAGATGTAAGAAACAATTTTAAGTGTAACAATATTATTATTATAAATGGAGTATATATAAAAGATCAAAGGACTATGCACATTGATGAATAGATATGATTGTATGGAAATTAATTAAAACTTAAAATGATACTTTTGATATGATGAAATATTTTAATATCCTTTACTAATTTTCACTATTAATATCTTTCACTATTAATATCATTTGAAGAGTATAAACTATTTTTCACAATCAATATCATCACACAATCATTTAAAGTATTAAAAGAGAGAGGAAAAAAAACCTCAAATTCAATTTCTTATCTTAAATACTTGCATTTTATCAGAATTAATCAATTCAAAATGAATTTCTTAAAAAAAATTGTTAATTTATCATCAAGATAATTTACAATAATATCACAAGAATTATACATACTCATTCTAACTCCCAAAAATATTCACCATTTCTGTTTTAATTGTCGGTCTCACAAAAGATTTCAACTTCCAAAAAATGTAAAAAAATCAAAACAACTATAATTCACATACATTTTATTTATAAAAAAATCACCTACACCTAACACACCTAACATATTTGATTATTTATTTATACCAAAAAAACCATATTTCACTTTATTTAATATACATACATAATCAAAGGCAAAAACTTTTGTGGGTCAAAGAATTATTAAATAATTAAGTACTTCACATAATATATATAGGAAAATAAAATTAAGAGTACTCTAAAGTACTTTCATTTGAAAATTTCATAACTATTAACATATAATTGTTTCATATAATAATTGTCTCGATCCCAAAATATATTTTAGGAGACTTCTAATAAAAATTATTTTATTTATGTAAAAGATTTACAAGAAATAAATAGTATGAATTATCAAATCAAACAATCAAGGTTATCAATTTTATTACTAGAGGGAAGGCACAAGATTCAAAGTAGTATAAATTAAAATTAAGGAACAAAAGACACGGAAAAAAAAACATACAATTTGATAGTTTATATATAACTATTATTAATAAATTGGATGAACATTGTCAAACAAAAAATATTGTATATATGAAGAAGTTTTGATGCAATTAATAAATAAATGATTTACTTAAATTATTCATTATTATATTGAAAAATAACTACAAAGTATGATATGTGTGACGTGCATCGCACGTCTAAAAAATAGTTATTATAAAATACTCCCACCGTCCCGGTACAAGAGGTGCATTTCTTTTTTGCACTTAAATTAAAGGATATAATATTTAATGGGTAGTTGAGGAGAAATAAATAATATATTAATGTATAGCGGGTAAGTGTATTAGTGTAGTGTGTGAGTATCATGGAGATTAATTAAATGTTTTGTATGTATCTCATTTACTAAAAGGGAAAATGCACCTCTTGTATTGTGATAGACGAAAATGGTAACATGCAACCATTGTTGTGGGACGGAGGGAGTATAAGATATTTTTAAAGTAATATTTTTCTTAATCTCTTAGTAAATTAAAAGAGAGTTTCTTAAGTATGATGTGGCTACCTGAGAGTAACTTAAAGCTTATGTGTCAATTTGTTATACCTCATTTTTATACATCTAAATGACGTTTTCTAATGCCTATGTGTCATCACTCCCCTTCTTCCATAATGACATGTAATTATTAAATTAAACAGAATTTTTTTTTCAAATCTTCTATACTTAGTCTTTTATATTTTTTATTTAATCATTTAATTTTATTTGTGTCATAACTGCATGCAATTATTGCAATTAATAATTATGCTTAAATTATGTTTTCTTTTTTCATTTAAAACCTATTTGATCTCTTGCACTTACAAGTTTCTCTCCTCAATTCTTCATTAAACAAACATTTCACTCTTGCTAATTTGAAGATTTTCATACTCTAAGAGTGAATTGGATCATAATTTGAATTTTTGTTAATGTAATTTTGCTTCATGATATTGGATCCACTAATTTTCTATCTAATCATTTGAGATTTCATGAGATTAGATCTGTTCGTAATTTAATCATTTTGAGAGTATGTTCACCTCAATGCACTAGGTGTATTTTGAGAATTGTGTATATTTAATTGTTCATCCATTTTATATTTATGTTTGTGAATCGATTTTTTTCTAATTATTGTTTAAATTTTTTGTATTTACAGGATATTGATAAAGTAGTCGTGTGAAGCGGTTGAAGATTTGAAGTTGTATTCATTAGTCAGGGGTAGCAGGGACTTACCACCGGTCTACCATCCAAATTCCAAAGGTTTGAATTTGGACTAATTTTAATTTAAACATATATTCTAATGTTTGTCCTTTATTTTTTTTTTCTATTTATATATTTAAAAATTTTATTATTATGATTATTGTTTCATAAAAAGATATTTTACATATTGCTTTTTTAATATATGATGATAATGTTTTTCTGTAGTCATTCATCTTTCTTGATACTTTTTATAGGAGGAAAAATGAAGTTACATTTGCTAAGCATGCGCTATCGTTGAACACACCGATTGGAGACGATGGACCCCAAATTAAAGCAAGTTCCACAACATTAAAAAAATTCAAATATGTCATAGTGAAAATTGAGAAGGATAAGCAACAACAAAAAAAGATTTTTTTTCTTTATGTTTTATTTATGGATTGTTTCTGTTTCCGCGGCTCAAATATGGGCGAGTGCATAGCAACAAAAAAAAAGATCATTGCATAGCTTCTGCAATATTTACATCCAATTAAGTTCAATCAATATAAAATCTATACTTGCAAGGAAAATATGAGTGAGCGAGTGCATAGCAACAACAAAAAAAGATCATTGCATAGCTTCTGCAATATTTACATCCAATTAAGTTCAATCAATATAAAATCTATACTTGCAAGGAAAATATGAGCGAGTGTTCTTGATTTTAATTTAAAAAGAATTATTAGTATATATTTCATCTTATATTATCACGGTTTGAAGATTCGCGTAAATATATGAATATTATGAAAAGGTGAATCTCCGTAGATATTTTGTGCATTAATTATATAAATATTTTTACATGAATTATGGACAATATTGTAAAAAATCTCAAAAATATTATATATTTTGTATTTATTTATTTGCAGATTCTTTCTCTTATTTATATTAATTCATTTATGATTAATTTTGAAAAATTCCTTAAAAAAGGCTCACAATAATTGCATCAATAATCTTCTAAATTATACACCTCAAAAAAAATTTATGTTCCAATCGTAATAAATTAATACTGTTAAAATACAAAATCAACTCTAAAGTTATCATACTAAAAATTTAGATTAAAATTGGTAAACAACTTCAAACCAATATGTTTTGATTTTAATTTGATTGCTAATAGCTATTATTAATTAATTTATGGTATGATTCATAAAATTTAATTATTAAATTAAATACTTTGTTATCAATCTAATAAATAAGTTTAAATTGTATATCATTTTAATTAGTCAATATTAATGTTTGTTTGTTTGTGTTATGAAAAATTAGTCAACATTAATGTTTAACCGTAAATTATTTTAATATTTTTATATCATGAAAAGTAACGGATTAATTGAGATTGGGAACACATATTAAATTAATATAATTCTATATTTAATTAAAATCTTAATTTATGCATAACAAAATATTTAATTTACTTATTAATTATAGATAAATGTAAAAAATTAAAACACCAATTTACTCATTTAACCGATACAATTTGCATTTAATTAAAATTCTTCAACATTAATAAATATTCAATATCCTTAATTTACTTTGAATTAGCGTAGATTTTAGAATATGAAAATATATATAATTATCATTAATATTATTCTCTTATTTATGGTTATTGTTTAATAACGCATAATTAAGTGCACAATCATCTATATATTAATATTATTTTTAAGTCGTTTATTATATTAATCTAAAGATATCTATGACAGTTTTTTGGAATATTAAAATATATATAATCATCATTAATATTATTCTCTTATTTATGGTTATGGTTTGATAGTGCATAATTAAGTCAATAATCATTTATGTATTAATATTAATCGTTTATTATAGTAATTTAAAGATATCTATATGACTTTTTTTTCTTTCTTAGGATGCCTCTACGTCTTTCTTGATGACATGTCTTGGTGGGAGTCTCTTGAGCTCTTTCTTATTATTTTCTAATTTAAAGTTTTACTTTCTTTTATTTTTTGATTGATCATTCCTTTCACGATCGAAACTCAATTTCTCCATCTCTCTTCCTCTCTTTCATACTGAACACGAGTTTCTCTCTCTACTCTTCTCCTACCTTGAAAATCGGAATTTGAAAAATAATATTTTTTATTTAAAAGAGTAATAGTTCATCTAACTAAAGAGTAATTTTTTTGTATACTATAAATTAACCGTTATTTAAGTTGCACGTGTGATCTTGGTTTATAAATTAAAATTATTTCATAATAGTATTATTTTATTAAATAAATTGAAATTGCATCGCATGTGCTTAATACTAAAAAATGAGCTCACTAATTTTAAGTATGTGTTAATGTTGAACCATATATAACTATTAAAGATTGAAAATAAGTAGAAACAGTTGTATAACAGTACATGAAAATATCATACTTCATCGGTTTTATAGAATCATTGATGTTTACTTTTTTATATTATTCAAGAAAATCTATTATTTAGCTAATTTTATTTACTTCGAGATATTTTAGTTTTTAAGTACTAATAAATAAAATGTAAATTAATGTTTTGTGCATAAGGTGAGAGTGACAATTTTGAAATTAAGTACCTTTTGAGATTATTAGATGTATGTATTGTTTTTTCAAAATTTTTAGGATGTAAAAAGTTTTGTAGGACAAAAAAATGATAAAAATGTGAAGGATTCGATGAGAAGGAGGAATTATATAATAAAATTGACCATATATAAAATTAGTAAATAAATTAAAATTTAAATATAAATTTTCATAAAATAAAATTAAAATATAATTTAATATTTAAATATCAGATCAATTAATTAATCCCATGCATCGTGCGGCTCAACACAGATTCGATGATGCATTCTTTTTTTTTTCTTTATAGGAATAAAAATGATGAGATGGCTTTGAAAATATTATACTCCCTCCTCCGTCTCATAATAAACTTCACCGTTACTGTAGACATGGAGTTTAATAAAAGTTGTTTTTTTACCAATTTTATTGAATTTTTTAGGGTAATGTAGTATTTTTAGGTAATAAATAAATGATAAAGTATGTTATGTGGAAGTGGTAAATTTGTAATTAAGATATACTTTTAGGGGTGGAGATTAATGTGATATTTTCTTTTTTGGTGGTGAAATTTGATGTGGGACGGACAAAAATAAAAAATGTGAAGTTTATAATGAGACGAAGAGAGTATATTCTAACACAAGTTGTAATATATTTTATAGGGGAAAAAATATTAATTAGGCGAAGTTTAGTAGATAAATCGGGGTATATGTTGAAAAAAAAAATGTGTTATGTCTCAAACGTTTAGATAATTTGAATAATATTTTATTTGCAAGATTGTGAGAATATGTGTGCGGATGAGTTTGAAAAATAACTCTTACAAGGTATAAAAAAAAAAGTAATTATGTAATGGATGATAGTATTAAAGACAATAAGTGTACTTAAATAATTAGAATAAGATTTTTTAATGTAATCATATATATTTGCTTTAGCAGTTTTTCTTTTTCTTTTTTTTTTCTTTTTTTTAATCAATGATTCAATTATTCTTTTATGATAAAGAAATATTTTTAGTTATTAATAAATAAGATTTAAATTTATTTATTTATTGAAAAATGTATTCACTTTATATAAACACGATTTCAATTTATATCTTGCTATTAAATTGAAATAATTTGATTTTTCTTAATTATATTATATTTAAATCAATGCGAATTAGTTGATAATTGTAGAGTACATATGCATTTTTTATTAGTATGTTATTAATGTCGGACCAATTATCACCGTAAATATAACTTAAAAGAATTGTATAATATAATTTTTTTAAATTTTAATAAATTACATTTAAATTTTATAATGTAAATTAGTATTATAAGTATAACAAAATTAATTATATATAAAATTAACAATTAAATTTTAATATAAAATTTCACATAATAAATAAAAATAAATTTAATATTAATGGAGTTTTAGATTATTCATCAATCTCGTGCATCGCACGGGCTCAATACGACTAAATTAAAGGAGAGTTTCTTAAGTATGACGTGGCAATTTGAGAGTAGCTTAAGGTTTATGTGTCAATTTGTTATATCTCTTAGTAAACTAAATGAGAGTTTCTTAAGTATGATGTGGCAACTTGAGAGTAACTTAAGGCTTATTTTCATAATTTTATATATATTTTTTATATATTTATTTTTTTAAATCAACTCTTGATGCTTAATTATTATTTCAATTTATTGTTTTTCACTTAATAGCATGCAATTGTCAATTAATGCATTGCGGGTAAAGACATCAATTTTAAATTCAATTAATATATAATTTAAAATTTAAATAAATCAAATAAAAATATAAATATATAAAAGTCGTTTAATAAAATATTATAATAATGACTTTGACGATCGTATAATATTTTTTTTAAAACATAATTAAATAATTTTAGTAAAACAAATTATTTTGTGAACTCATTGTACGGTGCATTAATTTTTTTTTCTTTTAAATGATAAATTATTACTTATCAAAATAATAAATTATTGCTCTTTTGAATTACAAATTATTATTCGTTTTAGAATTTGCTATGTTGTGAATGGATTATAATCTATTTCATTTTTTTTGAATTTAATCTATTAAATATAATTTTATTTATTTTAGATTTTTTAATATTTTATCATATTAAATTATATTATAATAATGCGAATA
The DNA here is from genome assembly GCA_023678885.1 of Pogostemon cablin. Classification (NCBI taxonomy): domain Eukaryota; kingdom Viridiplantae; phylum Streptophyta; class Magnoliopsida; order Lamiales; family Lamiaceae; genus Pogostemon; species Pogostemon cablin. The sequence goes on along the minus strand of CM043001.1, from coordinate 23,864,895 downwards.
AACATGAACCCATAATAAAATATGCCCCGCGCATTGCGGGTAAAGACATCAATTTTAAATTCAATTAATATATAATTTAAAATTTAAATAAATCAAAGAAAAATATAAAAATGTAAAAGTCGTTTAATAAAATATTATAATAATGACTTTGACGATCGTATAATAAATTTTTTTAAACATAATTAAATAATTTTAGTAACACATTATTTTGTGAACTCATTTCACGATGCATTAATTTTTTTCTTTTAAATGATAAATTATTATTCATCAAAATAATAAATTATTGCTCTTTTGAATAACAAATTATTATTCGTTTTCGAATTTGTTATGTTGTGAATGGATTATAATCTATTTCATTTTTTTAATTTAATCTATTAAATAAAATTTTATTTATTTTAGATTTTTTAATATTTTATCATATTAAATTATATTATAATAATGTGAATAAATATGAACCCATAATAAAATATTTATAATGAATTTTTGTGTAATTATTTATTAAAAATTAATTAATTATATTCAATGTAAGGAAAATTAAAAATATTCTAAAATTCACATTTATTATAATTGCACAATTAACGTAGTACATATTTAATACACGTAAAAGTTCTCATAATATTTAAATATATAACATAAATGTTACACATTATCTAATTTAATTCTTTAATAATTCTGACACGTTGACAAATTCTTTTTAGGATCAGCTACGCAAGCATCCAAACTTAATAGTATTAATTTTTTTTTATGCACGAGTTTCCGATCCATAGAACAACTAATTTGGGGAGGCCAGAACCCACCGTCCACTAACGGGGACCCCCATTTCAAGTCAGAGCTTTGCTCTGTATGGACTGGCCCCTCAGTGATTGATCGCACCTGCAGTTTTTGAACCTGAGACCTTTGGAAATTTCACCCTTAAGCACCTCAAGTCATCACCGCTAGGCCAACCCCTAGGGGTTAAACTTAATATTAATTTGACATGTATGATAAATGAATTTGAAGACAGCACGTGTACAAAATAACTCCAAGTAGTATATTTAAGATTAGAATAATGGGAGGTAATTAATTGCAGTTTAAAACATAAAATTTAAGATGGGTAAATTATGTGCTATTCTTTTTTAAATTGTTTGATCAAACATAAAATTATTAATTTTTTTCTTTTTCTTACTTTTAATATATATATATATATATATATATATATATATATATATATATATATATATATTAACCTATTATTTTTCTAATTTTAGTTAAAAAGTTAACTTATTTTTAATAGTTTTAGTTAGTGATAGACTCACGCAATTCTTTTAAATTTTTTGAAGATAAAATTATATAAATTGACGAGATTTTTCATTTAAATTCTACTGTAATTTATTCATACTACTACTATTATGTGAATTATTGAAATTTGCCATGTGTCATCTCCTAAGATTTTGGTAAGATGATGTGTACCAATTTTCAGATTTTTTTTTTAATTATATAAATTGACAAGATTTTTCATTAAATTCTACTATAATTTATTCATACTAAAACAATTACGTGTGAACTATTGAAAGTTTCCATGTATCATCTCCTAATGTTTTGATAAGATGATATGTGCCAATTTTTCAGAATTTTTTATTTTCTATTTATTTTAATTTTCAAATCTTCGTGCATTTATATCTTTATAAATTCATGTAAATCACATTTAGGCTATTTTTTTCTAAATCTAAATATATTTTAGAATCAGTCTCAAAATTCTCTTCAAATTCTCTTCCACTTCATCGTGGATGGTGATCGACTCAAGTCTTCAATTGTAGTCAATGGTGGAGCTTAGTCTAAATTTTGGAGCTGCTGAGCAAATCATAATCAATTATATTTGTTTGTTGAGTGTTATTATTGTAGGCACCTGAATTTTATTGCCTATTAAATAAAATATATGGCAAATTAATGCAGTAATTATCAATTAATTATTTATTTATTAAGGAATTTAAATAAATTAATTCCTAAAATAAATGAGTAAATAATTGATAATTGAGCCTTATCCAATCCAGCAGACTTAATTAAAAGAGATAAGCCCAACATATCTTTTAAAGGAGAAAATATCTCTTAAGTAGTTATTTTCTCTACATATAAATAAGGGTCTTCAGTCCTTATTCCAGACACACCAAAAACATCTGAAGACGCGCTTCTGAAGAGATCAAGAATACGAGCAGTGCTCCCTTGAGATCTTCAAGCATCTTCAAGTCACGGTCTGCGATCAGAGATCAAGGTTCTAAGCCCCTCCGATCCGGCGTTCTTCCATCCAACCGCCTCCGATCAGAGATCAAGATTCTAAGCCCCTCCGATCCGACGTTCTTCCATCCAACCGCCTCCGATCAGAGATCAAGGTTCTAAGCCCCTCCGATCCGGCATTCTTCCATTCAACCGCCTCCGATCAGAGATCAAGGTTCTAAGCCCCTCCGATCCGGTGTTCTTCCATCCAACCGCCTCCGATCAGAGATCAAGATTCTAAGCCCCTCCGATCCGGCGTTCTTCATATCAAATTCATCCAACAGTCTCCGTGAAGTCAACGTTCTACCAAATTGAACAGCATTCTTCACAACAAATCTTCAAGTCAACGTTTTATCCGAACAAAGGCTCGACGCCTCCGGATAAATATTTTAAAGCTTCAAGTCAACCCCGAGCACGGACAAGCTTCATCCGAAGATCCGGCTCAGAAAGTTGATAAAGTCAAAGAAGTCAACTCAAGAGAGGAATCAGAGGATAGCTAGAAACTGTTTACTCAAATTCTCAAGTTTAATCCATCTCGGATTATCATTGTAATATCTTTTGTGTTTATTATTTTAATAAATACAAATTTTATTGTTACAAATTTTGGCACGCCCAGTGGGACAGTTTCTACCTCTCATCTCCTCTCTTCGAAAGTTTGAAAGTACAAAGTATGGCTCCTCTCAGGATTGCCATGAGAAGATCTTCTACCTTGAAGCCTTCAGAGCTGCAGACTGAAAAGATTCAAAGAACAACTCCACTCAGGATTGCGATACGAAGGTCTACTGCCTCAAAACCTTCAGAGTTGCAAACTAAAGATGTTGAAGTAGTTATAAGGAGTATGTCTGAAGTCTCCTTAGAGACAAACCACGTAGTGGGGACTGTTCTCGATAAGCCAATGCACGACGTCAAAGATGGTGAAGAGGACTCTATCTGCCCAACTCCTCGATCCATAGAAAGTTTGGCGTATGACTCATTCATAGCCTGCGCCATGGCAACAAATGCTTCGTCTGTCGAAGAACAACTGGCAAGCTTGACTCAATCTATTGCTGCACTCACCAAACAGAGCCAAGAACAAGGTCTGTTGATATCCAAACTGATGAAAAAGATGGAGATAGCACAGATAAGTCATGTAAATGAGAAACGAGTTGAGGATGAAGACGAGGAGGAGGATTCCGCGAATCACCATCCATATGAAATAAATCCAGTTGAGGAAGTGATACAAATTTCAGCTGACGGAATGCTCTCTATGAATCAACTGAAGAATATCGTACTAGAGACGATAAAAGACAAGTTTAAAGGGAGCTCCAAATCTTCTGTTGCTTACAATAAGCCATATACGAAGAGAATTGACAACTTGAAGATGCCAGTTGACTACCAGCCTCCTAAATTTCAACAATTCGATGGTAAAGGCAACCCAAGACAATACATAGCGCACTTTGTTGAGACATGCAATGATGCTGGAACCTTTGATGATCACATGCTCAAACAATTTGTCCGCTCGCTGAAAGGAAATGCTTTTGATTGGTATATCGACTTGGAAGCTAACTCCATCGACAACTGGGGGCAAATGGAAAAAGAGTTTCTCAATAGCTTCTACAGCACTCGAAGGACTGTTAGTATGATCGAATTGACTAACACTTGCCAGTGGAAAGAAGAGCCAGCACTCGATTATATTAATCGATGGAGAAATCTAAGCTTGAATTGCAAAGATCAATTGTCTGAAGTCTCTGCCATCAATATTTGCATTCAAGGGATGCAATGGAGTCTGCGATATATCCTTCAAGGGATTCAACCAAAGACTTTTGAAGAACTAGCTACAAGAGCTCATGATATGGAGTTAAGTATGACATCAAGTCATTTCGAATTGCCAAGCAACAACTCTTATGAATTTGAAGACATTTCACTTGATGAACCTCTCGAGGAGGAATCACATTCAAAGAAGCCGGTGTCAATAAAGATTCAAAGAAATGAAGTTAAAGTAAGAGAAAGTAATGCACCCAATGATTGGGGGCAATGAACTATTAACAAAGTCAATGCTCCTCGACACGAGCATAAACTGTCCACATGTTATACTCCTTGATATGAGTTAAAACTATCTAAAATTTCTCAAGCAATGCTCCTCGACACGAGCATAAACTGTCCACATGTTATACTCCTTGATACGAGTTAAAACTATCTAAAATTTCTCAAGCAATGCTTCCCGACACGAGCAAAAACTGTCCACATTATGCTCCTTGATATGAGTTAAAACTATCTAACTTAAATCAAATCTCCTTGAGAAGAGACGAAACTCTCTGCATGTTATGCTCTTTTGATACGAGCCTAAACTATCAAACTCAAATCAAATCTCCTTGAGAAGAGACGAAACTCTCTATATGTTATGCTCCTTGATACGAGCTTAAACTATCCCACTTAAATCAAATTTTCTTGAGAAGAGATGAAACTCTCTACATGTTACACTCTTTGATACGAGATTAAACTTTCCAACTCAAGTTCAAGACTCCTTGAGAAGAGTATAAACTGTCTACAAATCAAATTGAAGTCTCATTGACACGAGTATAAATTGTCAGCAAATTCAAGTTCAAAGCTCTTTAACGCACGAGCATAAACTGCATGTTACTCCTGGCCCGCACGAGTATAAACTGTGTACGGCACCCCCTATTCAAACCAAATCATGTCCTTTTGAACTACGTTATGACTTGATTCTCTGTGAAGAGGTATGTAGCTGCTTAGCACTTCACTAAGTTCAGTCATAATTCAGGCTATTCGTATCAAGTTGCTGAGATAAGCAATAAAATTCAGTCATGTTGATCAATAATGGAGTGTCGCAATTTGTTCACTTCAACACAAAGGCGTCCGTGAACAAAGTGTGAGGGGGCATTTGTAGGCACCTGAATTTTATTGCCTATTAAATAAAATATATGGCAAATTAATGCAGTAATTATCAATTAATTATTTATTTATTAAGGAATTTAAATAAATTAATTCCTAAAATAAATGAGTAAATAATTGATAATTGAGCCTTATCCAATCCAGCAGACTTAATTAAAAGAGATAAGCCCAACATATCTTTTAAAGGAGAAAATATCTCTTAAGTAGTTATTTTCTCTACATATAAATAAGGGTCTTCAGTCCTTATTCCAGACACACCAAAAACATCTGAAGACGCGCTTCTGAAGAGATCAAGAATACGAGCAGTGCTCCCTTGAGATCTTCAAGCATCTTCAAGTCACGGTCTGCGATCAGAGATCAAGATTCTAAGCCCCTCCGATCCGACGTTCTTCCATCCAACCGCCTCCGATCAGAGATCAAGGTTCTAAGCCCCTCCGATCCGGCATTCTTCCATTCAACCGCCTCCGATCAGAGATCAAGGTTCTAAGCCCCTCCGATCCGGTGTTCTTCCATCCAACCGCCTCCGATCAGAGATCAAGATTCTAAGCCCCTCCGATCCGGCGTTCTTCATATCAAATTCATCCAACAGTCTCCGTGAAGTCAACGTTCTACCAAATTGAACAGCATTCTTCACAACAAATCTTCAAGTCAACGTTTTATCCGAACAAAGGCTCGACGCCTCCGGATAAATATTTTAAAGCTTCAAGTCAACCCCGAGCACGGACAAGCTTCATCCGAAGATCCGGCTCAGAAAGTTGATAAAGTCAAAGAAGTCAACTCAAGAGAGGAATCAGAGGATAGCTAGAAACTGTTTACTCAAATTCTCAAGTTTAATCCATCTCGGATTATCATTGTAATATCTTTTGTGTTTATTATTTTAATAAATACAAATTTTATTGTTACAAATTTTGGCACGCCCAGTGGGACAGTTTCTACCTCTCATCTCCTCTCTTCGAAAGTTTGAAAGTACAAAGTATGGCTCCTCTCAGGATTGCCATGAGAAGATCTTCTACCTTGAAGCCTTCAGAGCTGCAGACTGAAAAGATTCAAAGAACAACTCCACTCAGGATTGCGATACGAAGGTCTACTGCCTCAAAACCTTCAGAGTTGCAAACTAAAGATGTTGAAGTAGTTATAAGGAGTATGTCTGAAGTCTCCTTAGAGACAAACCACGTAGTGGGGACTGTTCTCGATAAGCCAATGCACGACGTCAAAGATGGTGAAGAGGACTCTATCTGCCCAACTCCTCGATCCATAGAAAGTTTGGCGTATGACTCATTCATAGCCTGCGCCATGGCAACAAATGCTTCGTCTGTCGAAGAACAACTGGCAAGCTTGACTCAATCTATTGCTGCACTCACCAAACAGAGCCAAGAACAAGGTCTGTTGATATCCAAACTGATGAAAAAGATGGAGATAGCACAGACAAGTCATGTAAATGAGAAACGAGTTGAGGATGAAGACGAGGAGGAGGATTCCGCGAATCACCATCCATATGAAATAAATCCAGTTGAGGAAGTGATACAAATTTCAGCTGACGGAATGCTCTCTATGAATCAACTGAAGAATATCGTACTAGAGACGATAAAAGACAAGTTTAAAGGGAGCTCCAAATCTTCTGTTGCTTACAATAAGCCATATACGAAGAGAATTGACAACTTGAAGATGCCAGTTGACTACCAGCCTCCTAAATTTCAACAATTCGATGGTAAAGGCAACCCAAGACAATACATAGCGCACTTTGTTGAGACATGCAATGATGCTGGAACCTTTGATGATCACATGCTCAAACAATTTGTCCGCTCGCTGAAAGGAAATGCTTTTGATTGGTATATCGACTTGGAAGCTAACTCCATCGACAACTGGGGGCAAATGGAAAAAGAGTTTCTCAATAGCTTCTACAGCACTCGAAGGACTGTTAGTATGATCGAATTGACTAACACTTGCCAGTGGAAAGAAGAGCCAGCACTCGATTATATTAATCGATGGAGAAATCTAAGCTTGAATTGCAAAGATCAATTGTCTGAAGTCTCTGCCATCAATATTTGCATTCAAGGGATGCAATGGAGTCTGCGATATATCCTTCAAGGGATTCAACCAAAGACTTTTGAAGAACTAGCTACAAGAGCTCATGATATGGAGTTAAGTATGACATCAAGTCATTTCGAATTGCCAAGCAACAACTCTTATGAATTTGAAGACATTTCACTTGATGAACCTCTCGAGGAGGAATCACATTCAAAGAAGCCGGTGTCAATAAAGATTCAAAGAAATGAAGTTAAAGTAAGAGAAAGTAATGCACCCAATGATTGGGGGCAATGAACTATTAACAAAGTCAATGCTCCTCGACACGAGCATAAACTGTCCACATGTTATACTCCTTGATATGAGTTAAAACTATCTAAAATTTCTCAAGCAATGCTCCTCGACACGAGCATAAACTGTCCACATGTTATACTCCTTGATACGAGTTAAAACTATCTAAAATTTCTCAAGCAATGCTTCCCGACACGAGCAAAAACTGTCCACATTATGCTCCTTGATATGAGTTAAAACTATCTAACTTAAATCAAATCTCCTTGAGAAGAGACGAAACTCTCTGCATGTTATGCTCTTTTGATACGAGCCTAAACTATCAAACTCAAATCAAATCTCCTTGAGAAGAGACGAAACTCTCTATATGTTATGCTCCTTGATACGAGCTTAAACTATCCCACTTAAATCAAATTTTCTTGAGAAGAGATGAAACTCTCTACATGTTACACTCTTTGATACGAGATTAAACTTTCCAACTCAAGTTCAAGACTCCTTGAGAAGAGTATAAACTGTCTACAAATCAAATTGAAGTCTCATTGACACGAGTATAAATTGTCAGCAAATTCAAGTTCAAAGCTCTTTAACGCACGAGCATAAACTGCATGTTACTCCTGGCCCGCACGAGTATAAACTGTGTACGGCACCCCCTATTCATACCAAATCATGTCCTTTTGAACTACGTTATGACTTGATTCTCTGTGAAGAGGTACGTAGCTGCTTAGCACTTCACTAAGTTCAGTCATAATTCAGGCTATTCGTATCAAGTTGCTGAGATAAGCAATAAAATTCAGTCATGTTGATCAATAATGGAGTGTCGCAATTTGTTCACTTCAACACAAAGGCGTCCGTGAACAAAGTGTGAGGGGGCATTTGTAGGCACCTGAATTTTATTGCCTATTAAATAAAATATATGGCAAATTAATGCAGTAATTATCAATTGATTATTTATTTATTAAGGAATTTAAATAAATTAATTCCTAAAATAAATGAGTAAATAATTGATAATTGAGCCTTATTCAATCCAGCAGACTTAATTAAAAGAGATAAGCCCAACATATCTTTTAAAGGAGAAAATATCTCTTAAGTAGTTATTTTCTCTACATATAAATAAGGGTCTTCAGTCCTTATTCCAGACACACCAAAAACATCTGAAGACGCGCTTCTGAAGAGATCAAGAATACGAGCAGTGCTCCCTTGAGATCTTCAAGCATCTTCAAGTCACGGTCTGCGATCAGAGATCAAGGTTCTAAGCCCCTCCGATCCGGCGTTCTTCCATCCAACCGCCTCCGATCAGAGATCAAGATTCTAAGCCCCTCCGATCCGACGTTCTTCCATCCAACCGCCTCCGATCAGAGATCAAGGTTCTAAGCCCCTCCGATCCGGCATTCTTCCATTCAACCGCCTCCGATCAGAGATCAAGGTTCTAAGCCCCTCCGATCCGGTGTTCTTCCATCCAACCGCCTCCGATCAGAGATCAAGATTCTAAGCCCCTCCGATCCGGCGTTCTTCATATCAAATTCATCCAACAGTCTCCGTGAAGTCAACGTTCTACCAAATTGAACAGCATTCTTCACAACAAATCTTCAAGTCAACGTTTTATCCGAACAAAGGCTCGACGCCTCCGGATAAATATTTTAAAGCTTCAAGTCAACCCCGAGCACGGACAAGCTTCATCCGAAGATCCGGCTCAGAAAGTTGATAAAGTCAAAGAAGTCAACTCAAGAGAGGAATCAGAGGATAGCTAGAAACTGTTTACTCAAATTCTCAAGTTTAATCCATCTCGGATTATCATTGTAATATCTTTTGTGTTTATTATTTTAATAAATACAAATTTTATTGTTACAATTATTATAGCATTTTATATTCCTAAAATTAAAGGAAGAACAATGTGATTGATTTGGTTACATGATATATATGGAATTAAAGATATCAAGTAAGATGAGATTTTTTTCTCACTTCTTCATATTGTCATTTGATTCCTCATGAAAATTAAGTCTTAAACTTAAGGTTTTAACTGAGATCAAAGAACTTTATTCTATCAAAATAAATCATTGTATATATTTTTCTCTGAATAATGGAATTGATGCTCATATTGATATACTTTGTATTCAATTCTATTTACTGGTATCTTAATGTGTTCATAAGTATTTACATTCCAATCATTTGAACAATATTATTGGTGTTTTGGTGTTTATTTTATAATTTTTCTTTAAACAATGCTTTAATTTAATTTAATTTTTCCTATCTGGTTATATTTCTTTTTGGTGTCTACGGATTCTTAATTTTAATTTGAATATTCCTTTCAACATGTATTGTAATCATGTTTCGAAGGTTGTGAATAGTAATTTATGATTTTTTTTTAAATTGTATTTGCATTATGCTCAACTATTATATGCGTTGTACGTGTTTCAATGTTCAATATTTAATTCATTATGCATGAATGAAACAAAATAAATATTATTTTAAGAGGTGTGAGATTTTTTTAAACAAAGTGTATTGTAAAGTTAATTGTGTTAATCTATTACTAATTTTAAATGAATGAATGAATAAGAAAAAAAATATTAAAATAATAAGGAATTGATTTGTAGGCCTTGAATCACTTTACAGATACCATTTTAACCACTTCTAATAATAAAATTTTAATTGATAAATTCAAATATTTTATTATCAAATAAATATTTAATAATCCCTCATAATATAGATTACTACTCATTTTTTAAAAAGCAAGTTTTAGAATGTCAGTCAGCCTAGACCCACCCACACTGTCTGACCAAAATCTAACTCAAAAATTATCCCATCAATAACCTAAATTCCAAATGCCCCACTCCAACCAACTTAAATAATTTGTGCCAATATTTCAAAATTAAAATAAGCCTATACACTTGACGATAATGTCAGCATTATAATAATTCTTATTTTATCATTTTGTGAATATATTCCCACTATTAATACACCTACATACTATACTTAAAATACTACACTTACAATAATAATATTCTAATTTACATGAAAAAATATATATATATATTCTCTCTATCCACTAATAACATGTTAACTTTACCATTTTAGTATTACTCTAAAAATATTAATATCCTCTTTTTCAAAAATAGACTCCACCTATAATCTCACACATACCACTAATACAACTATTTACTTTTTATAAAATAATAATAATACCCCTACCACTTAATCTATATGTGAGAAAGTAAATGAACATCTTATCAATGAAGAGATAGGGAGTATTACCACTTAATCTATATGTGAGAAAGTAAATGAACATCTTATCAATGAAGAGATAGGGAGTATTTCCTCTGTCCCATAAAATTTTTTACATTTTCTATTTTTGTTTGTTTTGTAAAAATTTTCACATTATTAATTAACAAATTAAAATAATTAGACTAATTATATTGTGCACTCGGGTGCACCTAGCATTTTTTTGCGCACTCCAATTTAATCCTCAAGTGTAAGGATGTCAATTGTAGTACAAGTACCTAAGTTAAATTGTCGATCCCACTGAGACAGCTAATTATTTATTTATTCTAAATTACTATTTAATAAGAATTAAGTAACCGATTTTCCAAGAGTTTTGTGAATTAATTATCTAATTACGGAAATATTAAATAACTGAATTATTAAAGGTAATAAAAATAAATCAAATTCTAATCAAGAGACAAATAACAGTTCTAAGGTATCAGGTATAGACCAATTAATTTGAGTTCCTAGACTTCCAATTGCTCATTCATGCAGTATCAATGAAAATACACTACTTAACTCTGTTAACCCACCAGATATGATCCGATTTTAAGCTAATATTATATTCTAATTTATTTCCTAAGGTACGTGAATATTACCAAACCTCATTCCTAGATACTAATAAAAGCAAACAACAATACCTCCGGATGGTTAGTTCGACTAACAAGATATTCTCTGAAATTACTACAAGGTTCTATTCACTTCCTACTTGAATGTCTAATTGCATTGTCCCACTAAACAATTTAAGTATCTGATTTACCAGTTCATGGAATTAAAGTGTTTATAGCGGAACTACTTCAATCCCTAACAGATAGACAATATCAATCATGAACGCACACAAGCTAACATAATAAATCAAGCATTATAGCAGATGTCATGAAAATATTATGAAGACATTACGAAGCACATAAACAAGTTTGAATAAATTAAGTAAAATCAGAATATCAACTGCACAAAATCCCAATTTTAATCTAGGTCTCCAAATCAATTCAATCTAACTATCAAACCCTAGAACTGTATAAGAAATTAGCCCATGAGGTTACGAACAACACTCATGGCTATGCAATTCATACCAAAAATCAAGATAAAAGGAAGAGAAAGATTAGAAATACGAAACCCTAGCGTAAGCGTAGTTTCACGTTCCTTCTCCGTCTCTCCCATCATCCGATCTCCCTCAATTAGCACTTGGAACCCCCTTGAAGATGGATGAAATATGAAATCAGATGTGAATCTGATGTGTGTGGTAATTCACGATGGGTGTAGTGTGGATGTGAGTGGATTCCCCTCAATTATGTGTTGATTCCCGCTTTTATACCTTGGGTTGTTCTTCAGGCTTTTTCGCGTCGAAATTGGTCCAAAAACACGATCTAGAAGCCACAAATACACTGTTGTAACGAACAGGCCGCTATTGGGCCCAAGAATCACCTGCTCGGCACCCAGCTCGGCTCGAGCTGGGTCTTGGATGCTGTCGAGTGGCATCTCAACTGCATTAGGGTGACTTGCCACGTCACGTAGGACCCTCTGGCACCTAACTCGGCTAAAATTGGCTACCGAGCCACACCAGCTCGCCCCGTGCTGTCAGCCGAGTGGCTCCCGAGCTATAGACTACATTGCGCGATCTTACCGTTTCGAGCATAACTTCCTCATACGGACTCCGATTTGAGTAATTTTTACGCCAAAATGATTCACTCTTCCGTGGCTTTCCAACGATATATCACATGATCAATTTGAAATTCTACACAAATACAAAAAAATTATTCAATGTGAACGTGTGTTTTTCAGCATTCCTTCACACTTTCATTCTTCATTCCAACTTTGAACTTTTGATCCTGTTTTATCCCTTAAAACTCAACAAAACACCTTAGTAGAATCTTAATTATACAAAATATGAAAATCACGCAATTCTACACAAAATCATGGCCACATTCTATCAAAAATGGTGTAATGTGAGACCTAAAATACGTGAAATTTCACTCTCAACACACCCTAAGATAGGGTGCACACACTTTAAAAAACGTATACAAATATAAAAAAACATATACAATTATTAACAAAAATGAATACAATTTAATTGTTAGTTTTTTTAATGAAAAATTAAATGTAAAAAAATATAAAATTATTAAAAAACATGTATATATTATTGAATAAAAAGTTATACACATATGATGCTAGTTTTTTCAATGAAAAACTTAGTGTGAAAAAAATATACAATTATTAAAAAACACATATACAAAATAGAATAACATGTATACAAAATAGAATAAAAAGTTATACACATATGAATGCACTCTTGCACCCGAGTGCGCATAATATCAACTCAAATAATTAACTTTTTCATTACACTTTATATACGAAAATATTACCTATACCTAATACACATAAATTATTTTATTATTTATTTATTAATAAAAATAACAAAATATCCTTAAAAGTAAATAATTGTCTTATTTGGAAAAAAAAAAGTGAAAAAATTTTATGTATGGAGGAAGTATTATTATATTTTTGGGTTAAAATTTTATATACTCATACGGATTTAACATATTTTAATACTTCATATTTTGTAATTATGGTTAAAATAAGATATAAATACCCTTGACTTGATATATAACTCGATTTAAAAGTTTTAATTAAAAAAAAAAAAAAAATAAATATATATATATATATATATATATATATATATATATATATATATATATATATATATATATATATATATATATATATATATATATATTATATACAATTGAATTATAAAAATATTTTCAATAGAGTCATAAATATATGCAATCAAATTATTTATTTTAATTGAATTGAATTAAAACACTCCCTCCATTCTGTTAATGTTGTTACATTTACTGTTAACATGAAGATTACATAGTATAATATTTAATGTACTCCTATATTGGAATTTGAATTGAATTGAGATATACTCCCTCCGTCCCATAGTTATGTTCACTGTTACTGTAGATACGGAGTTTAAGAAAAGTTACTTTTTGACCAACTTTATTGACTTTTTAGGGGTATTGTGGTATTTTTAGGTAATAAATGTGTTAGGTGTGAGTGATATTTTTGAAATTAAGATAACTTTTGAGGTTGTTGGTTAATGTGAACTTTCCATTTTTGGGTGGTGAACATAAGTGTGGGACGGACGAAAATGAAAAGTGTGAACAAAAGTATGGGACGGAGGGAGTATAATAAATTAATATATGGTGGGTAATTGTTTTAATATTTTGTGATATACTCATACACCATAAAGAAAAATACTCTCTTCGTCCGCCCGAAAGATGGTCTTTTTTTCATTTTGACCTTCAAAGAGGGTCATTTCCTTTTTTACACATATGGGACCCACACACACCCACTAATACAACTACCCACTACATATTAAATAATAATACTTCTTAATTAATGTGCACAAAAGAAAAATATCCTCTCTCGGGTGAACAGAGAAAGTATAACAATAATTTTGAGATATTTTAATTTTTAAATATAACAATATTTATGAGACATGGAGTAATCTTTTAATTACTAGATAGAATATTTTTTTTTTCAATAAATAATGGAATCTGTTATCCATTATTTGTATCTGATCCAACTAGAAGAGGAGAGGAGAGTTAGAGAGGGAGGGGGAGGGTGGAGAGTTTTAGAAGCATGCAAGGTAGTGGAAACATGAGAACGAAAAATCCGGAAAGGAATTAGGCGTACGGAGAAATCTGAGAGAGAGGTGGGTCCAAAAGGAGGGGCACCAATCCAATAATTGCACCCCCACGCTATTCCGACACTCATGATACTGTTGTCTCTCCTAATTCTATCACTGTCACCCAATCTTTTCCTTACACCTACCCACTCCAAACACTCTTTTCTTCTTCCTTTTTACACCCACACCCTCCCTCTCCTCCCCACTTACATTTTTATCCACTTTTTTTTTTTTAATTTATAAATTTAAGATTACGATTCATTATTTTTTTTAATTTATAAATTTAAGATTAAGATTCATTATGTGGCTTTACAATTTCTAGAAGTATTCTTTAACTTCTCTGATACAATTTTTATATCTTAAAAATAAATTTTTATATCTGAAAAATGGTAAAAGTATTTAATATAAATTATTTTTTCATATTTTATTTTTAAAAAAATCATCCTCATTTCCGTCTATAACATTACTTACTTTATATCTAAATAAAATAAAATAGTTTAGTAAAATATTTTTTTTTTAAATTATAAAAATAATTGAAAAGGTTATTGGATTGAAAGGGGCGTACTAGTATTATTTTCTGATGATGCTTTTCCTCCGAAGTGCAAACAACATACTATCTGCATTTTGATATCAATATTCAATTTAACACTAAATATACTTACAATTTAATATCAAGAGTTAAACATGATGACCACAATCATGGCAACTCATGAATGTAATTTTTTTATTTTTTTTTAAAAAAATAAATCAATTATTAATTTAAATACATTGGTGAATTCAATAGGTTAAAAGAGTAATTTAACTGTGATAGTGACGATTAAGAAATGATAATATTTTAATAAAAAATTATGCTTATTGATGAAAAATGATCATGATGAATTGAATTATTTCATAAACAATTTATATGTTTTGCACAGTTGTACCCCAAATATATACGGTATACTATTGGAATTTTAATAAATAAATAAATAATAATTTGAAAGGTTATTATTGTGATGCATAAATCTATGGAGTAGTATATTATTGTATTATTTGTTCACATGTTTGCATTTTTGTAATCAATTAATATAAGGTGACGAATTTGCATGATTTATTAACTACTAAACACAATTTAATCGTGGAAAGAAAAATAAAGTAGTCATGATATATGGAAAATACATAGATAAGAGTAAAAATGGCATAAATAAGCAATATTCATGTATATAATATAATTTCATGACACTCACATTAGATTTTTCTGTACTCACATTAGATTTTTCCGTTAAACCCCATGTTAATGATATAAAGAACAATATTTATTACATAACTTCTCATTAATTAGATTATCTCCCTAAAAACCTAGCTAGGTGGAACATCTTATGGAAAAATCGAAAAGGAAAAGAATACAAGTCATTGTACTGCATGAGTGATCTCATCAACAACTTTATATCAAGAAAATCCAATGAGGGTAAAAACTTAAGATAAAAAGAGTACAACTACTGAATATTAGGATGTGAACGTCATAATTGTTTTAGAATCTCACACTCCTTGATTATAATAGACTTTTAAAATATAATAATCAATTAAAACACTAAATTTAAAATTATCATTTCTCTGTAGATAATAATCTTATGTTTAAAGTTATTTTTGTGAAATGGGTCTAACTCATTTTAAAAGTATATTTATTGATAATTAAAATATATTAATAATGAATTATATATAATATCCTAAAATCATAATTTGATGATCATTATCATACTTTAGAAAAAAATAATTTTCACTAATTTCTATAAGCATATTTTACATACTATATGTCTCACATAAGCAACGTTTCACAAGAGACTTTATCATACATAATGCTCCACTATCGAATATAGGGGCACACTTGCATGAGATTGTCTCACAAATGTGATTATTTTATGCTTTTGTAATTAATTATTATTTTTCATATCACTTTCCTTTTAAAGTGATATCACTTTTCATTTATATTATAAATAAATAATTTATGAAATAATTTACAATACCGTTATTATTATTTTTATTATAACAATTATTTTTTATCTATCTCACAAAAATTACAAAAAGATGGCATCAAATATAGCACCTGATGAGTACTATTACATGAATTCAGTAGGGATGTCAAAAATGGTCCAGCCCGCTTGGACCCGCCCGGCCCGTGAATTTGGGGCGAACCCTACCTGGCCCGTATCAAGAATGGGGCGAGTCTAGATAGTAGTGATGCCCCGTTTAGACCCGTTTAGACTCATTTAATATTTATATTATATAATTTATTATGTGTATAACATGTAGATTTTATTTATATTTTTTATTATATTCATTATTTATAAGATATATTTACTTAATTGATTAATTAATTAGAAAATACATGATATTTCTATTTATATAATTACTAATTAAATGAAATAATATATATTACACATTATTTATAATAGATATAAATATTTAAAATAAAATAATCAAAATGGGCCAAAAACGGGGCGGACTCGCACCGCCCGTACGGGTCACGGGACGGCCTGGACCCGCGATAAAAAAATGGGTCCGGGTCTAGGTACTCAACTACCCGGCCCGCCCCGACCCATTGACATCCTAGAATTCAATGTGTGAAATTAAGGTGGAATTTTGTCAAAGTAATAGAAACAAGAGGCAATATATTGTGAAATAGGTATATATGAAACGGGTTGTGATCGTAAGTCGACTCATTATTAAAATATATTTGTTATACGTAAAGTTTGTTTATTGATAGTTAAATATATTTGTAGTTAACATATTATAATAATCTGAAATCATACTTTAATGAATCATTCATCATATCTAAAAAAATAAAACTATATTTTAATTACCAATAAATATATATTATTAATTAAATTACAAACATACTTTAATACGTCTTATATTCTGTTTCAAACAATCACCATCTTACAAAAAAATTCTATGAAGGGGAACTACATGATTTATACCATGAACCCAATTAATAAAAGATTAACTCATAGTAGCATAATAAATTAAAAATTCAATTTGGTTTTTGGTTAATAGGAATTTTAAATTTCTAACCCCGAATCGAAAATTTAAAATTTCCATCTCCAAAATTAAAAATCGAATCAAATTTAAAAAAAATCAAACCAAATTAATATTATTTCAATTTGGTTTAATCGTTTTGTTTGGTTTAATCCGCACTTGAATAAAGGAAACATCTGCTATGTATATATTACATTTAATTTAAAACTTTAGAGACGTAATTTAATTATAACATGTGCAATTTTGTTAATTAATACGAAATGATATTAATGTTCCTTCCTCAAACGAACTAATTTGTAAAATTAGTGTGAAGAGAAATTTATAATATTACCATCTTGTATTAATTTTGAAATTATATATCTTCTGAATATGTTCAAATCTCGGGTCAAAGTTTTCTAACATCACCTCAATTTTATTGACGTATCAACTTGTTAGTTTTACTCCTATATTTATATAAAATAAAATCCTATAATATACGCTACTTGCGTTTAATAAAAGAAAATGTGCAAATATTTCAAGCAATTGAGGGAGTATAATTTTAAGAACTAGTATGAGTAATGAGCAATAGAGTGCATTAACTCTACTATAATTTTCTTTTTTATAACTCATTTGTAAGGGTATTTTTAAAATGTCCCATTTGACAAAAAAATAATCTTGATTTGATTATTGATTCGATTAAAATATATGAATCGATAATATATTTTTATGATTTGATTGTATATATTTATGACTTGATTAAAACTTTTTATTAAATCACAAATGGAGTCAGGAATATTTTCGTTATTTTATGTTTTGAAATTTTTCATTAAAAGAGTAAGGCATTAAAAAAATTTGTTAAATCTAAATTGAGTGGAATTTTTCCCATAATAAATTACTCCATAATAATAAAATTTAAATATGATGTAATGAGTAAATAAATGATTCAAAGTACGTGGATATATCAAATTCAAGAATATAATATCAAATCATCTACAAGAGTAATGTAGAAATTAATTTAATTAATTAATTGGATTTAATTGGTTAGTAAGGGTTAATTGTTAAATTAATCACTAATTAAATGAGTATAGTGGGTGAGTGTAATTTGACTCATTTACTGGAGATGTCATATGAGGCGTAATGTGAATTAATACGAAATTATTGTCCCACGTAGGAGGGAAATCCTCAAAAATCGGATCAAGCCGGAAGACGAATCCTTTCGTATGGAAAGATTTGTTGAACTTGAAGTAGATTCGTTGAATCTGGATGCAATAACCCTCCATAATTGCTGATTAGAGGAAATCACGCAATCTGTAATTAAATCGTCATAATTGCTGATTAGAGAAAATTACGTCATCAGCAATTAATACGTCGTAAATCATGCAATCACCATCATGGATGAGTGGAATGTTGCACCTATAAATAGGGTAATTCACCATTCATTCAAACACACCATAATCAACAAGCATTTGTATCACAAAGCATTTGCATCTTAGTTAACAATTCAGTTCTCCATCTTCTTTCGTTCGTCGGAGTTCCAGCGATTGCGGTGCTGCCTTGACGAAAAGAAAAAATTGTTTTACCTTTGGGGAAGATTCGCCAAGACCGGAGTACTACTGAGGCATGTTTCTTTTTGCGGGAAGAGGTTCTACCTTAACTCGGCTTCTACACGCTGTTCTCTTGAAGATTTTGTACAAAGGTGTACGAAGATCCTCTGCTTCTTCTCCTTTAATTTCATTTGTAATCTTGTTAGTACTATATTTAGTACATTCTCCCTTCTACATTTCTATCCATAATATTGTAAAGTGATTGGTTGGTGCACATATAATCCAACAATCGCAAGAAGAAATATATAGCCTCTGCACCCATCAATCACCATGACAACTGATATGGATATTGACGGAGCATCGATCCCAAAAGTGGGTGAAACCTCCAAATTCAATAGGGACTCTGTTGGGACTGATTTCCAAAGAGTAACTGTGATTCCTGTTGGGTTTGAATCCCAAAGGATGTATCCTCCAATGGGGATGCCAAGACCATTCGTAGCTCCGGCTCCAGCGGAGAAGCCCGAGAAGTTCACGGGTGTTGACTTCAAGAGGTGGCAGCAAAAGATGCTGTTCTACCTCACCACACTGAATCTGGTGAGTTTCCTGAAAGAGACTACACCAGGGGTAGATGAGAATGAGACTAATATGCAAAAACGTATAACTCTTGATCAGTGGACCTCCGCTGATTACTTGTGCAAGAACTATATCCTCAGTGGACTTAGTGATGCACTATACAACGTGTATCTAAACACGAAGACATTTAAAGAGTTGTGGAAATCTTTTGAAAAATAAGTACAAGGTGGAAGATGTCGGTACGAAGAAGTACGCGATAGCCAAGTACTTGGAGTTCATGATGGTGGACTCTAAATCTGTGGTTGAACAAGTGCAACAGTTCCAACTGATTGTGCACGAAATCCTCTCTGAGGGGATGTTGCTTCCAGAAGCATTCGTTGTCGGCTCTGTGATTGAGAAGCTGCGTCTAATGTGGAAGGACTTTAAATGCTATCTCAAACACAAGCGAAAGGAGATGTCTCTAGATGACTTAATCGTCAAATTGAGAATCGAAGAGGACAACAGAAAGATTGATGGGAAGTTTGGCCAATCCTCAATGGAGGCAAAGGTAAACTTAACTGAACATCGTGCGGGACCCTCCAAAAAGAGGAAGATGTCC
The DNA here is from genome assembly GCA_023678885.1 of Pogostemon cablin. Taxonomy (NCBI): domain Eukaryota; kingdom Viridiplantae; phylum Streptophyta; class Magnoliopsida; order Lamiales; family Lamiaceae; genus Pogostemon; species Pogostemon cablin. The sequence continues at coordinate 23,844,782 of CM043001.1, read as the reverse complement.
GACGATAAGGGCAAGATGTCAATGCACAAGCCCAAGTTCAGAGGGGATTGCTACAACAGTGGCAAGCCCAACCACAAGGCCAAAGATTATGGTCAGCCTAAGAAGAACAAAGGTAAGAACCATAATGCCAACGTGGTTGAACAGGCTCTAACCGATGATGACTTGGCTGCTGTGGTCTTTGAAGCCAATTTGGTAGCAAATTGAAAGGAGTGGTTCGTGGACACTGGCGCCACCTGCCACGTCTGCTCGGAGAAAAGTACCTTCTCCACTTATGCACCCGTTGAAGGGAGGAAGCTGCACATGGGGAATCAAGTAGCCTCTTCTGATGTAGCCGGTGTTGGGAGCATGACTCTGAATCTCACCTCCTGGAAAGAACTGAAGCAGAAGGATGTGCTACATGTCCCAGAAATCCGCAATAACCTGGTCTCAGACTCCCTACTAGTTAGTCATCAGTTCAAGCTTGTATTTGAGTCTGATAAACTAGTGCTTAGCAAGTTTGGCTAATTCTTGGGCCGGGATTATCTTGATAATGGGCTTTTTAAGCTCAATGCAATGGTTGTAAGCCATGAAGGAAAGAAAGTTATGAATAAAAATGCTTCTACTTCTGCTTATATCGTTGAGTGCTCCTCAATATGGCATTTAAGATTAGGACATGTAAATCTTAAATCGATTAAAAGATTAAATAATCTTGATTTGCTTAAAGTAGCAAATGTTGAGACTTCAAGTAAATGTGAAGTGTGTGTAGAAGCAAAAATGACAAAGCAACCATTTCCAACAACAGAAAGGAGCACTAAACCTCTAAAGTTGATCCACACTGATACATGTGATTTAAAGTTTGTGCAAACTAGAGGGGGGGGGAAAGTATTTCATTACTTTTATTGATGACTGCACAAGGTTTTGCTATGTATATCTCTTGAGGAGTAAAGATAAAGCTTTAGAAGCATTCAGACTCTACAAGAATGAAGTTGAAAACTAACTTAATACTCGGATTAAAACAATTCGAAGTGATAGAGGTGGTGAATATGTAGCACCGTTTGAACAAATATATGCCGAATCTGGTATCATACATCAAATAATGGCTCCTTATTCACCTCAATCAAATGGCGTTGTTGAACGCAATAATAGAACTCTGAAGGAAATGATGAACGCAATGTTAATCAGTTCAGGGTTGCCTCAGAACTTGTGGGGGGGAAGCTATCCTATCAGCTAACCACATTCTGAATAAGATTCCACACAAATCTAAGGATCAATCTCCTTACGAAATGTGAAAGGGACATAAACTGTCATATAAATACCTCAAAGTGTGGGAGTGTTTGGCCAAGGTTGAAGTGCCACTGCCTAAACAAGTTAGAATTGGACCTAAAATGGTTGATTGCATATTTGTTGGGTATGCACTTAACAGTAGTGCCTACAGATTTCTGATTCACAAATCAGAGATACTTGGCATGACTGAAGGCACTATGATAGAGTTAAGAAATGCAATATTCTTTGAAAATATATTTCCTAGTAAAGGAAATGAACAAGTGAGTTCTAGAAAAAGACCACTTGAATATAGTACTACTGTTCAGTCTGCCCAAGAAAGTGTAGAACCAAGACGTAGTAAAACAGCTAGAGTAGAAAAAGACTTTGGTCAAGATTTCTTCACATATGTGGTTGAAGATGAGCCCAAATCTGTAACTGAAGCTCTATCTCGTCTAGATGCACCATTTTGGAAAGAAGCCATAAAATGTGAAATTGACTCCATCATGCAAAAGTATACGTGGGAATTGGTAGATCTACCAAAAGGTTGTAAGACCTTACGATGCAAGTGGAACCTAAAAAGAAAGTATAAAGCAGATGGGTCAATAGATAAATATAAAGCCAGGTTGGTGGCTAAAGGCTTCAGACAAAAGGAAGGGTATGATTTCTTTGATACCTACTCACATGTGACACGAATTACGTCTATTCATGTACTTATATCAATTGCTGCATTGCACAATCTAGAGATTCATCAAATAGATGTGAAGACAACCTTCTTAAATGGTGAGTTGGAAGAAGAAATCTACATTGACCAACCAAAAGGCTTTATAGCTCCTGGAAATGAGAAAAAGGTGTGCAAACTCGTGCGATCGTTGTATGGACTTAAACAAGCTCCAAAACAATGGTATGTGAAGTTTGACAACACAATGATGTCAAATGATTTTTGAATCAACGAGTGTGACAAGTGCGTGTATGTGAAAACTACACCAAATGAATTTGTCATTGTCTGCATCTATGTAGATGATATGCTTATCATGGGAAGCGGTCATGACATAATCGTTGATACTAAAAGGATGTTGAGTCGAAATTTTGACATAAAGGACATAGGAATAGCTGATGTGATACTTGGAATTAAGATCCAAAAGACTTCTGATGGAATTACATTGTCACAATCTCATTACGTTGAGAAAGTGTTGAAGAAGTTCAATGCATTCGACGATCCACCGGCTAAGACACCCATGGATCCAAATGTGCACCTTAGCAAAAACAAAAGTGAACCAGTAGCTCAATTTGAGTATGCAAGGGTTATAGAAAGTATAATGTAAATAAAAAATTGTACACATCCTGACATAGGGTGTTCAGTTAACAAACTGAGTAGATACACAAGTAACCCAAACAATGAGCACTGGAAAGCATTGAGAAGAGTGTTGAGATACTTGAAATACACTCTTGATGTGGGGCTACACTATTCTAACTATCCAGCAGTACTTGAAGGGTACAGTGATGCAAATTGGATATCTGACACAAAAAGTCTCGTTCTCCACAAGTGGATACGTATTCACTATTAGAGGTGGAACATTGTCTTGGAGGTCTACAAAACAGACCTGTATAGCCCGTTCCATAATGAAACCTGATTTCATAGCTTTAGACAAAGTTGGGGAAGAAGTTGAATGACTTAGAAACTTCCTAGAGGACATTCCATGTTGAAATAAATCAGTCCCTACGGTGATGGTACATTGTGACAGTCAAGCCACAATTGGAAGTGCTCTTAGTGATATATACAATGAAAAGTCTAGATATATCAGTAGGCGACACAACACGGTGAGACAATTGATCTCGAGTGGTGCAATGTCGATTGACTACGTGAGGTCAAAAGACAATATAGCAGATCCGCTCACAAAAGCAATTAATCGAGATCAAATGAATAAATTGCTAGAAGGAATGGGATTAAAATCCACAAAAAAAGAGCTGAAATAGTGAAAACCCAACCATTGATGACTGGAGATCCCAAAAACTTGGTTCAATGGGAAAACGAAACTGTGGAGGTTCAAGTGAAACTTGGTATCTACCATTCCTTAGCAGAGCAATACTACCAAGTATGGAACCCGTATTGTGGTGAGGTTAAGTCTCTGAATTTTAATGATTCCTAAAAGACCTAGTAGTGGGGTACTCAAGATAGAAGATCACCTATGTAAGTGTGAAGTGAGTGGCCGCTTCAAGTAAAATACTTATGAATCCAAAGGGGGTCCATGGCCGAAACGGACCAAAACGTAAGAACAAGGATGATGAGAGGCATTGATGCGTTCACACTGTTGTCTCAGTATACGCTAAGAAGGAGTAGTTCAAAGACCTTGTGTCTACTAAGCCACCGGTATACTCGATAGTGTTGGACTACGGAAGGTTCAAAGTCCCAAGCTACCTGTCCGAATACATTAGTGTCTCACGAGGACTGGATTGTGTGTCTGCATTTCATGTGGGTTCATCAAATTCCACTCATGTGGAGGATTGTAGGAATTAATTTAATTAATTAAATAAATAAATTAGATTTAATTGGTTAGTAAGGGTTAATTGTTAAATTAATCACCAATTAAATGAGTATAGTGGGTGAGTGTAATTTGACTCATCTACTGGAGAGGTTATGTGAGGCGTAATGGGGATTAATACAAAATTATTGTCCCACGTGGGAGGAAAATTCTCAAAAATCGGATCAAGCCGGAAGACAAATCATTTCGTATGGAAAGATTTGTTGAACTTGAAGTAGATTCGTTGAATCTGGACACAATAACCTCCATAATTACTGATTAGAGGAAATCAAGAGCTTTCTCAATCCCAGCTAACTATTAGGATGCTCGTTTAACCTCTGTATTCATCTCGTTCCTTATTTACCTGGGTGCACTGTGTTTTCAAAAGCTTTCTGTCGAACTGGCTCCTATTTCAATCCGTACTGGACCGATCGATATACCAATAATAAAGTCTTCAGTCAACTGCAATCAGCAATCAAATCGTCATAATTGCTGATTAGAAAAAATTACGCCATCAGCAATTAATACGTCGTAAATCACGCAATCACCATTATGGCTGAGTTGAATGATGCACCTATAAATAGGATAATTCACCATTCTTTCAAACACACCACAATCAACAAGCATTTGTATCACAAAGCATTTACATCTTAGTTAATGATCCAGTTCTCTATCTTTTTTCGTTCGTCGGAGTTCCAGTGATTGCGGTGTTGCCTCGCCGGAAAGAAAAAGCCGTTTTACCTTTGGGAAAGATCCGCTAAGACCGAAGCACTACTGGGGCGATTTTGTACAAAGGTGTAAGAAGATCATCTGCTTCTTCTTCTTTAATTTCATTTGTAATCTTGTTAGTACTATATTTAGTACATTCTTCCTTCTACATTTCTATCCATAATATTGTAAAGTGATTGGTTGGTGCACATATAATCCAACAAGTAAAACTATAAAATGTACGTAAACTTTTAAGTACAAAACAGTAAACTATACTTAACCAATATATATATATATATATATATATATATATATATATATATATATATATATAAAAGTAATGGAATTTAGCAATTGAATTCAATCTGTTAGTAATTACGAATGGATTGTTAATAAAATTGAATTTTTCTTTTAGTAACGGAATATCAACAGATTTATTACGTTTTTATTAACGAAATAAAAAATTCGTTGTTATCAACGAAATTGAATTTTTGTTGCCAAAAATTTATCAACCATCACTTAACCCACAAAAATTTACTAACGGATTTTGTTGTTAATCCATTGATAAATCAATTTAATAATTAAATTAAAAATTTTAATATATATATATATATATATATATATATATATATATATATATATATAATTATACTACTATTGAAAGAAGAAACAGCGAGACAGAAGGAAAAATAAAAATCAATCTTTTTAAAGAAGGGAGTATATTATACGAGAGGAACTCATATTTTGTTATTAATATTAATATTTGTTTTCCCACAGCTAATTATGTAATAAACAAAAAAAATCTATATCTGATTAGGAGGAGAACCTGAGGCAATATGTGAAAACAGCTTCCATATATGATGATTGGAATACAGTTATTTATAAAATAAATTACTATTTATTACACGTACGTAAATAATCAAATGTATAATTCAGATTATTCATATGAATGTTTTCAATCGATTTGAATTTGAATCAATTACATCTTGCACACAATACAAAATTCATCTTCCCAAGTGTAGAAAACATGTTCATAAATGATGTTTCTAATAAATATATATCCACTTAATTACGCCATCAAAAACATCCAATTTATAATAATACTGTTGCACCTTAATAAATTGTTTAATTAAAGTGTAATTATATTGAGGTCATGGGAATTAAAACAATTTAAGGTTAAAACTAATTTAAACTCTCTGTTATTATACTTCATTCATTTTGAGCAATAAATTATCAATAATTCTAAGAAATAATGTTTGATGTAAAAATTAGTGTTGGAAACTCATCCCTTAATTTGTTCAGTTATAAGTAATGTTTAGGTTATTTTTATAGAGAACTCAGTTATCCTTTTTTATAAAATGGACCGCATAATTTATACTCACTACTTATTATTATTATTATTTTAATATACTCACTACTTATACAATTAGCTAATAAGGGACTCTTTTGTGATACGGAAAGTGAGACGGATCGACCCATTGTTAAAGTACAGTTGTCATATAAATAAAGTATATTTATTAGTAGTTAAAATATATTTGTAATGAATTATATTATAACACTTTAAAAATATACTTTAATTCATTATTTATCATATTTAAAAAAAATCATACTTTAACTGAAGTAACATACTTTACCTATATAGCAAACATACTTTAACAACGAACCCGTCTCACATAATTACTACTTTAATTGTATTTAATTAAATTTTAAAATTAGAATTTATTTAAGATAAAATTAAGGTAGTTCATGACTTTTTATCATTTTACTTTTTATAGTTTATAAATTATAAAATTTTAAAAAATAAATTAAACGAACTAGCTTGCCATTTTATTTTTATTGTTTATAAATTAAAAAAATAAATTAACAATGCGGGCTAACCCGCCCCCAATCCATCCCAACCCGTCAAAACCGACTTGTTTGGCACCATATAAGCCCGTTTTAAAACGAGTTTGTAAATCTTAAATTCACTAATTAAAAGTGTTCATTTAATTTTATTAAAATAATAATTATTTTTAAATCAAAAAATAACTTTATTCATCTGAAAGGTGCAAGAGGATTATCATAATTTTAAATACATTAATACAAGAGAACAGAATAAGTATACAGATTTAACAGTCTAATCCACCTCCAAGTGAAACATTAATCTTCATTCATAAAATTATTTGAGAACGAATGTCTCCATTTTAGTAAAATATAAATTTCAACTTAACTACTAAAAAAAATTCAATTATGGAAGAGATAATAATACAATTTTAAAATCAGTAAAAATCATTTCTAAACTGAAATATATATATATATATATATATATATATATATATATATATATATATATATATATATATATATATATAAACTTAACTAGCACCCCAACAAGGGAGCCGACCCAAAAAAGCCTAATCGGAAGTCCTCTCAACAAAAAACCTCTGCAAAAGCTGTTCTTCTGTGTCAGAATTCGACACACCAATTCAGTCTACACCTCCACAGAATCTCCATTCCCCCCCTTCTCCCGTCTCTCTCTCCTCCCACTTCTCTCTCTCTTCACCAATAAAACCCCAAACTCCCAATTCCACATTTTGTAACACCATCATCTCATCTAAGTATTCTTGCAAAAACATGGCCACAGATACCAGTGAAAGAAAACCAACCAAGCCGTGCCAGCTCGGCGCGCCGCCGCCGGAGCCCGAGCACCTCCCCTGCCCCCGCTGCGACTCCACCAACACCAAGTTTTGCTACTACAACAACTACAACTTCTCCCAGCCGCGCCACTTCTGCAAGTCCTGCCGCCGCTACTGGACCCACGGCGGCACCCTCCGCGACATCCCCATCGGCGGCGGCAGCCGCAAGAACGCCAAACGCTCCCGCACAATCTCTTCTTCCGCCACCACCTCCGGCGGCGCCGGATTCCCCTCGTCTCATCACGACTTCCACCACCTGGCCTCCGCCACCTCGCCACTACTCCTTCCGCTCGCCGCCACTCACGGCGGCTCCATGGCGCCGTTCGTGAGCGACGGTAAGATGGGAGGGAGCTTTACTTCTTTGCTGAACAGTTCGCCTGGAAGTGGACTTCTGGCGTTGGGCGGGTTCGGGTTTGGGATTAATGAAGTGGGCTTCGGGCTGGGGAAGATGGGCTGGCCTTTTGCGGGCGTAGTGGAAGGCCGGCCGACCGGTGTGAATAGCGGAGGCCCTATGGTCGGAGGGAACACGTGGCAGCTGGAGAATGGAGATGTTGGTTTTGGTGGCGGTGGAGATTATTTTGCTTTTCCAGATCTTGCTATTTCCACACCGAGGAGTAAAAACTTATTTTAAATTTTTAAGGCTCCATCTTTTACTATTTCACAATATAATCCACGTTTCCAGGGCTTTAAATTTTACTTATGTAGTCATTAACTTATTATTACACGAATGTAATGTAGATCTATTTTAATTTTTTTTAGAATCAAGAAGTGTTTTATTTCTATAATTATAAGTATATCATTGATTGATCATAACATTATTCTTGTTCCGTAAACATAGTACATACATACAATAATAATACTCCCTCCGTCTCACGTATTTTTACCCACTTTCTATTTTAGGGTGTCTCACGTATTTTTACCCATTCCATTTTGATAAAAATACATATTATTTTATTACCTACTTTTTATAATCCCAACAACTTTAATTACTTTTTTACACTTTATTCATCGTTCCCAATAACTTTATTCACTTTTTCTTTTTAAATTACTAATTTATCCCTACTTTTTCATACGTTATATATTAAAAAAATAAAATGTCTTAATCTCCGTGCCCGTATAAACGGGTAAAAATACCCGGGACGGAGGGAGTATATAAATTAATTTGGGTAATACATGATCCATATAATAGATTATGTGACGATTCTCGGTTTGGATTTTCATAATTTGAAGGTTGAGATTCAAGATTTTTGCCATATTGCATAAATGCAAGCCTCATTTTATGACGATTTACAACAAAAAAGCGTACTCATAAATCATAATTTAATTCATTTTCTTTTATTTAATATGTAAATCATAAAGATATAATTTTGCTAATTTTAAAAGCTCTAAATTATAAATGCATAATCTTTCATAAATGTTTAAAAAAAATATGTTGATCAATGCATTTTGCTGCTTTCCGAAAAAAATAAAAATTGTTATTATGACAAAATATTACTCCCTCCGTCCCAGTGAAATGGAGACAGTTACCTATAGTTTATAATAAGGTAGTGTTCGCAATGCACTGGGACGGAGGGAGTAATAAAAGATTATATTTGATCAACGGTTTTATTTTTTTAATGTGGTACAAACTTTTGTCCTAATTTTATATTCAATTCACAAGTATGTGAATTAATAGGTAGACATGCAATTAGTGAAAATTTGAAAATCCCAATTTGGATGGCTTCCACCAAGAAAGAAATTATACTTCAATTCGGCTGATTAGGTAATAACCGACAAACATTCAGATTCGACGAAAACCCATCACGAGGCAAAAAAACTAGTATAATTTTCTTCCTTTTATTACTTTATTTAAAAATATACTATTAAGTGTTCTGTTATCAAATAGGTCCACTCGACCCTATGATTTAATGGAATTAGAATGTCGGTCATGTAATCTGTAGAGGATATTATATTGTAACGAACAACCATTTCATATATGAATTAAATATTAGAATCGTAAAATGATTTTTAAAAAAAAACACGAATCATAATTTAAATTTGTAATTCCAGTCAACGCTATACTCTTTTGGAGGGCATTGTGATATATTTGCGTTTTTTTTTTTTAAACTTGTATTTTTATATAAAAGTAATGTTATAAATTTTGTCATAAAAACGAATCATAAAAAAATGTTATGGATATAGTGTTGTCACGTTTATTGAAATCTTATCACTCTCTATTTATATTATATTAGTAATTCAATCATTCTGTCTATATGAGTATCTCTTTTTACTAATATATTATTACTTTAATGAAATTCTTTTTATGAGAAAATCTTAATTGTCTTTTTCTTAAATTAGTAGCCCTCTTCAAATTTGCTCTCACTCAATATAGTATATATATGTTAATACTTTAAGATAAATATACTAATATTGTAATACTTCATATATTAATTTCAAATCTAATTATACAAATATTATGTTCAAGTGCAATTTATAAAAGGTTTGTGTGAGACATTTCTGGTAATGACTTCTATGAGATGAAAAAAAGTGACAATTTTTATAATGAAGAGTAATACTTAATACATGATACTCCTTATGAGCTCCTCAACGGGAACATCATCAACCGATTTAAGACACGAATTCTTTCTACAATCAACAGCACACCATAGAGACAACACTATTTCCCAACTCACTGAGTTTGTTGATTTAATTACATGTAAATCTCAACATTGATGAATCAAAGAAATACATACTGCCTTACGTGTCAAGTAATAATGAAAAGTTATAACATTTTATAATGTAAGTAATAATATTTAATAACAAAAATAATAGCTAATTATAAAAATGTGAAATATTTACCGTGAAATGGTTTAACACTTGCACTTTGTAAAATAGATACCCCACATAATAGAATAAAAATTCACAATATATATTCTATTCAAATCCTACCCATTTTCATCTCTAAGTACACCCGACTCTATGATTATATGTAATTATAGTAAATTTCTGTTAATATTCGACAATTCAATTTTATTACTAATACAATCATAAAAATATTATTAAAGGTCCTAAAGGATTAAAATGTGCATATACTACTCTTTTTTTTTTTTTGGGTGGGGTTGGGGTGGGGGCGACAACTATTAATTACAAGCCGCCTTTGCATTAATACACCTAAGTATATAGTATCTTCGTCTACCTACGCTTTCAATTATGTTTTAATTATACTTTTGGTGATAGTAATTGTGGGCCCCCAACCACTTGTTTTGGATTATGATTTAATTTCATTCTACATTTACAAAAAGTTTAATGCATAAATTATACATACAACGTTGGGGCAACAAATATGCTATCTACCCCTCGATCCTTAGTGCTTGTTGGATATATCATCGTTGTGTACTTATTTATCAATCCTACTCACACGTCGCTGCTTAAATAGTAAATATTCCTTCCGTCACACAGTCACTCATTTTTATTTTGGACTTTCCATTTCAATAATTTTGTTTTCCTTGATACTCATATAAAACCATTAATATATTACTAATGAAGCTCATCCACAATAATAATACAATTACACATTTTACATTAAAATATTACTTATTTCACCTTACTGTACATTAAAATGTTATACTTAATCCCGTAAAAAAACAAAAGTAACCACTAATGAATCAATTGGAGTGCTGTTTGGAAATATCTAGAAATATGGCAATTGATTTGCATACAGTTGTTCGTATTAATTAATTAATTAAATTAAAAAATTAGTATGTATATATTGTATGATGTATAGTTAAAATAGACAACATTACGTGAACTGAAGAAACAGAGCTAGCAAAATCATGCAACTATGTAATAATCTCTTGGCTGAGTTTGATTTAAGGTGACCAAGACAGTGACTGATTGGCCCACGTGTACATCTAAAGAATCATAAGTGGTCTGCACCACGTTGGATCCTTCAACCTCAACCAGCTTCAATTTATGCCCTTGAATTCTGAAGTTGAAAGAGGTGGTCAATCCAACGTTCGAAACTCTCATCATGCACGTTTTACCTGCACGCATACATGTAGCTTTTTGAGGATCTCTTATTTCTGATGTGTTTCGAAATGAAATGGCAGACATAGACTTTGAGTGCATGCAGTGACGGTGCCAGGAATCGAAGTGAGGGGGGTCCAAATTTACATTATAAAATAAAATATTTTTTCCGTCTATCAAGATTATTCATATTGTTTAGAAAAAATAACTTCATTCATCTCAAAATTTGATTTTATAATTGATGTTACATACATTTTTTTAGGACAAGCAGGATTTTATAAATGAATATTGTAATATACTGTTTAGTAAAAATAAAATAAATTTAGTATTATATAAGCTGTAAAAAATTTAAAAGAAGGTACATAAAAAATAGAATAGAAACATTAATAATATATAAAATAATAGAGAAAATTGAAGACATTGAGAAAAATAGAAAGGTACATAAAAAATAGAATAGAAACATTAATAATATATAAAATAATAGAGAAAATTGAAGACATTGAGAAAAATAGAATAGAAACATTAATAATATATAAAATTGAAGGAAAAGAAGCTGAAGTGGGGAATTGACCCCGTGACTTCTTCAATTAATTTAGCAACCAATACCACCAGGCTACGCAACCCCTTATCAAAGTATCATATATATAATTATTAATGCTAAAATCTGAGGGGGGGCCAGTGCCCCCCTTATCCCCAACGTAGCACCGTCGCTGAGTGCATGTGAATGCAGATTTATTCGTCTGGCCGTTTATGAGGAGTCCATCGGGGAAAGGTAATGGTTTTCCCAAATCAAGTACCTTCTGCAACCCCTGCAAGTCGAAACATGCATGCTTACTGCACGATCATCATCAACCAAATTGCTTAAAAACTATAAACAAGCATCAACTAAGTTAATACCTTGTGATCGGTTTTGTACCAATCGCCAATGAGGAGATAAAAGTCTGAAGAGGGGACGGCGTAGGGGACGGGGATGACGGATCTTGCGTAGACGTTAAGCAATCCGAAGCCCCCGGAAGCTCTGTGCATGAGGGTGGAGGGGAAGTAGGTGTAGCTACCAATTTGATCCTTAGTTTGAAACTTGTAGGTGTAACTGGAGTTAGGAGGGATAGGGCAGTTTGTTCCCAACACCCCATCTTGCCAACAATTCTTTCTTTGTTTGATCCCATTCCTACCTCAAATATCACACAACAACATTAACTCCTCATTCAACCATATATCCACCCATACATATACACTCCATGACACAAAACCCTTCACATTTGTTTGTCTTACTTCACATTCTAAAAATGGAAACATCACTTTATCCAACGACCTCAAAATTACTTAAATTCTCACTCATTTTTCACACACGTACCATTACTTTATATTTTCTTTATTACCTAAAAATACTACAATACCACCTAAAATCAACAAAATTGGTAAAAAAGAACAGCTTTTCTTAAACAACTTGGAACAGTAAACTAGAAACGACGTTCCCCAGAATGGATGGGAGGGAGTATAATGTATAGTACTACAAGGTAGAAGGTAGTACTAGAAGTGAAGTAATTACCATGTCAAAAGAAAAGGCTGATCCAATTTGTTGATTAGGTTAATGATAATGTTGCACACTCTAGTGTAGGACCTGGAAACTGCCCATTTATCAGGATTACCTGCACACTCATTCAACCTCTCTCCTCAGACAAGAAATTAGTTAAAGAAAATGAATGGAGATCCTAGTCATATATAACCAACCAACCTGTTGAGGATCTCCTAGTGGTGAAGCAATTCCATAAGTGGCAGTCCATGTAAAATACTTATAAGGATCTTCTGCCTGTGTTGACAAACTCCAAATGCCCAAAATTGAGACCAAACATACCAATATCATCTCTCTCCCCATTCCTTCAATATTAAAATAATGAGGGATCTCTAAAATCAAACAGATATATAGATTAGGAAGAAGAAAGAATAGTGTACCAGATTGGATCCTTCAAAATGTGGAAGGAAATTAAGTGGATCTTATGATCTACCTCTAATATTAATTGTGTGTTTATTTTGTATACATTTATATAGATTTAACACTGGATCTTATGCATGTATGTAATGTATATAATAAGTATTCCTTGGAGGTATTGATTGGACAGGGCGGTTTGCTGGAAACAAAACATAGGAAAAAGAGGATTTCACTGGATACACCTATTATACTTTAGTTTAATTAGTTATAGTAGTGAAACTGTCTTATAACATCGTTAGCAAAAAGTGATAATGATATAGTGAATTATTTCATGAATAATTTATAGTATAAATAAAAAGTGATAACATTTATAGCGAAAGTGATAATAATGTTATCATTTTTTATCTGTCACCCGTAAGAATTTACGTAAAACGGTCTCACACTAGTAGAAAAACGCTGATAGACATCGGTGCTGCACCGATGTCTATTTCACCAAATAGGTGATGTTGTATCCCATGATGTCAAAATCCACGCTGATAGACATCAGTTTTCCACCGATGTCTTTTCTAGAAAAGACATCGGTTCGAGATCGTTAGACATCGGTTTTCCACCGTTGTCTTTTCTAGAAAAGACATCGGCTAGAACCATTTGACATCGGTATTCCAGCGATGTCGTTTGTAGAAAAGACATCGGCTCGAGACCGTCAGACATCAGTTTTCCACCGATGTCTTTTCTAAAAAAGACATCGGCTCGAACTATTTTACATCAGTATTCCACCGATGTCTTTTCTAGAAAAGACATCGGCTCAAACCATTCGACATCGGTACTCCACCGATGTCTTTTCTAGAAAAGACATCATTTAACAACTATTCAATTAAAGATATCAGGTGATATGATTAACAACAATTACAAGAATTTCAAATCTAAAAAAAAAACATTACATGCTCAAATCATCTAATCCCAAATACATTAAATCATATCCAAATAATCACATCTCAATTCCCATTACAAATACGTTTTACATGTCTAAAACATGTTCAAGTCATCTAAAAAGTCATCCAAAATTACTACACAAAACCACCCTAAAATTACCATGGATCTCCTCTCAGCAATATCATCAAAACCCCACTTGAACAAATACTTGGAACAAATTTTAATGCATGGATTTGTTGGAGACTCGACCTCCTGCCGTACAAATACATCTTGTAAGCATAAATTCAAAAAAACCATGAAGAACCAAGATAACAAGCTACTAGAGATAACAAGAAGGATAACTATATAACATGGAAACACAGCAGCAATGAATCACAGGCTCGACAAACACTAAGCACAAAACAATAATTCAAATCTAACATTCCAAACCATGACTAACATAAAAGGATAAACCAATGATAAGGTAAAACATGACTACATTAGAGGATAAACAAAATTATGTCGCAGTATCCAACTCACTAATATGGAAAGAACATGTTGATTTTTTAGTGACTAGATTTTTTTGACGTGCGATGCACGTCGCAGTCACGTTTTATTTCGTTATTCTCTTTAAGAATGTCCTTTCTTTTGTTTATTTAATCTTTAATTTATTCATTTAGTTATTATATGTTATTCAGTTTTTTTTTTATAATTAACATTGCTAAATAAATAAATTCAAAATAAATAAGACAAAGACTTGTATGAGACCGTCTCACGAATCTTATTCCGTGAGACGGGTCAAATACCAACCGAATAGAAAGTGCGCGGATCTGCAATTGACTGGCTACTTGATTATGCTGAATGCGCGTAATAAGGCCAACTCAATTTAATTAATTTATTTTTGTTTTTCGTTTTACATTTTACTTTTTTTTTTACAACTCATTTGGGCTTTGTTTTATTTTATCATTATAAATTATTAGAACATATATTATTATTGTTTATTAAATCTATATTATTATTTGTAAATAAAGTAAGAAAATATTTGATTTAGAAAAATAATTAATGTAGATAAAGGCTTGTGTTAAATCGTCTCACGTAAATATTTAAGTGAGATGGTAGAAAGTGATAACTTTTATATTGAAAAGTGATACTAAATTAATGAATAGTGATAATATTATTCATGAACAATTTATAGTACAAATGAAAAATAATAACATTTAATAACAAAATTGATAACGTTTTACAGCGAAAGTGATAACTATTTAAAAAAGTATAAAATGATCTAACGTGAGACGATCTCACGCAAGACCTACCCATTAATATAAATCATGTCAAAATGAAATATATAATTGAGAAAAAAAGTTTGGATAATAACTTTACTTATTTATTTATTATTATTATTATATAAATAGTTTATGCAATGTCAAAGACTTGTGTGAGAGCGTCTCACGAAAGCACTTACGTCAGACTGTCAGAAAGTGATAATTTGTATAAAAGAAAGTGATAATTTGTATAAAAGAAAGTGATATTAAATTAATGAAAAGTGATAATGCTAATTTATGAACAATTTTAGTAAAAATAAAAAGTGATAACATTTTATAAGGAAAATGATAACATTTTATAGCGAAATTGATATCTATTTTACAAAGTGAAAAACTGTCTCATGTGAGACAGTCTCACGCAAGACCTACTCTTATGAAATAATTCATTTAAACAGTTATATGTTTCTTATTATTTAGTATTATATCAATAGTTTCTGGAGTAATTCATTTAAACGATTATCAATTTTCTTTTATTAGGTGTTACTTTTTTATTAAAAATATTATCACTTTTTAATTTTTATTAAATATATTTATTAAATAATTTAACTGAACATTTATTACTTTTCTAAAATCAAATGCCACTTTTTATTAAAAATATTGTCACTTCTTATACGTCTATTAAAATTTTCATTTAATTGTTTAATTAATTGGATGTGTACCACTTTTTCTTAATCAAGAATCACTTTTGATTTAAAATATTGTAAATTTTTGTTTTACTTATAAATTAATTATTTATAAAATAATTTAATTAGTTCAATATCACTTTTCATGTTTTATTAAAAAAATTATCACTTTTTAAATTATGAAATAAAATTTTCATGAAATGGTCAAAGTTTCACTTTTGAATTTTTCACTATCACTTTCAATTTTTTAAATTATAATGATGCTTTAAATATTATTTATACTTTAAATAATTAATAAAAATATTGATTTTAAAATGTATAAAGAAAAAAAAAGACAAACAAACTTAATTAATTGCGTAGTCATGAGAAGTAATTTGCACCTGACTAAGCTGCGAGCGAAAAGTTTGGAGGGGTGACCGGCAACCACCGTTTTATTCTTTATTTTATATTTTTTATAATATACTCTCTCCGTCTCATAATACTTTTTCCACTTTCCTCATTTGTTTGTCCCACAAAATCTTTCACCTCCCAAAAAAGGAAATACCACTTTATTCAACAACCTCAAAAGTTACTTTAATATCAAATTTGCCACTCATTTTTCACACACATATCATTACTTTATACTTTTTAATTACCTAAAAATACTACAATACCCTCCAAAGTCAATAAAATTGATCAAAAAGTGCAACTTTTCTTAAACAACATGGAACAGTAAACGTGAAAAGTTTTCCGGGACAGAGGGAGTACTAATTTGTTGATGGATAACCCGTCTCACATAATGAGATTCGTGAGACGGTCTCGCACAAGACCTACCCGAATAAATAAAGACAATTATTTTTATTTTTATGATTATTATTATTTTTATTTTACTAAATATATGTAGAAGACTAAATTTGAAATTTTAAAAAATATTAGGGTAAATTTTGCGTGAGATCATTTACACTTTTTAAATTAGTTATCATTTTTACTATAAAATATTATCACTTTTGTTTTAAAAGTTATCATTTTTAATTTATACTATAAATTATTCATGAAATAGTACTATTATTACTTTTTATTAATTAAATATTACTTTTTATTACATAGATTATCACTTTTTATCCATCTCACGTAAGGGTTACGTGAGATGGTGTGACACAAAAGTCTTTTCAAAATTATTATAAGATTAAAATTGAATTCAAGATTAAATGACTATCAAATATTTTCTTAACCTCTTTTTCAACTGTGCCTTTGCTTTGTGAACTGGGTATAGGAAGGTGATGTACTCGTATATATGTGACAAATGTACATATAATTGTTGTTTAGTACGAAACATAAAAAAAAAATAGTGGATATAATTATGCTGTGATTTATCAATGTATTACATACAAAATTTAAATAGTATTTTAGCAATGTAACTTTCTATTATTATTATTTTTCTCTTTCTAATTAACTTATAACATGTGTACTCATATTAAAATTTTTCTTAATTTTAAGTATATGAAATATTTGTTTATGCGCAGCACTGGTATGAAACAATCTCCCTATAAGGCCAATTTATTTTTTTCATAAAATGTTATCATATTTCGTTTACCCTATGATATGCAATAATTCATTTAAACATTATCATGTTTCAACAATCTTTTTAACACTTCTTATAAAATCCTCCATAAAATGTATCACATAAATTTTAACATATTTTAATGTGATGTTTAATTTTCTCTACACTCTTTTTCCATGTTCACATTCCACAAATGGTGATTTACAAAAATGAACTTCAATCAAGACCGCCTTCTCACTTTAATATGCAACTCTCGGATTTTTTTTGCCAAAAGAGCCAAAATATCTAGTTTGGTATTCATGCCAGTCATCTTTACTTCCAAAAAAATATAAGGATGATGATAGTTAACCCCATGCATGCATACTTGATCCATTTATCACCATGGCTTGCTATGCTTCTCAATAGGATGCTTGACAGCTTAAAGTACTGAGAATGCACAGTGCTTTCCATTGAGCTCTGCTCAGAGATGCCAAAACCCATAAAATTAGTTCATTAGGAATATGATTCTTACTCTTTAAAGAATCCATCTAGATACAGCAACCATATTTCAAATAATTCGACATTTCCAACATGGTACTCAGGTATGAAATGTTTACATTGTTACACTGTAATTTGTAAAGATTTGACTAAAATAAGATTCAAAGTGGATAAAAGATCTCATAGTTTAGAAACTTCTTTGCCCATTCTAAGCTCTCAAAACACATTGGGTGTCTCTACTTTCTAGTAGATATTTATCGCAAGTATCTCTATTTAAGAATTAACATGATAAGGAATGACGTGCAAGCCCGAGGAGAGTAAAACAAATGCCTCAAGAAGACATGGGATACACTTTTCCTATAGGCTATTAAAAACAAAAACAAAAAAATCCTTTTCCACCCTCAAATCCCCCCAGCCTTATTTTAATCTCCATACATATCAAAAGCATAGGAAATTATAGATAAGTTTAGATTTATGGAAACCATGACTTTGATAGTGGATGTCTTGTACTGGGGCATAGAGGTACACGGCCAGATTCAAGTTTGGTATGTCTTGGTGAAGCTTGTTAATAGCATATTATGCAAACCTATGGACATAACTAATATAGATCAAGCAGACCATTAATGATGCTAAAGATGGTGTGAAGCCAAAATTTCAAAGTAAATTAGGGGCAGAAGTTAAGTGAATGGTATGCACTAAATCAAAAGGGAAAGATGCCTGAAATGATAATAAGAAATGCATACCATTGAAATGAGTATACCTGCAAACACGTGTATATTCCTCCTTTCTTCAAGCTATAGATACCCAATTCTCTTGACTCATGTGAGTTAACTGTGTCTAGTACTAAATCAAAATCCCCCTTACATCGTAAGTGCCGAAGTTTTTCGAGCTTACAGAAAGAGATGACAGCTGAGGAAATCTACTTAGATCATGTATTCTAATGTATTACTTAGTAAAGATCTGATCTTAATTACCAGCTGATGTTCAGTGCCAAAATTAAATTTCAGGTGCTTACAGCTAGCAGTCAAGGCACTTGTTTCACTTTCAGTAAACTTATTGCAGAAACGTGGCATTTAGCATACTCGGCCATTTGCACTGCAGCCACCGCTTCAGCTCTTTTTCCTCCTAAAACACTTTTCGACTGTGACAGTGTATCAAGGCAGTCAAATAATTAGACAACTGATACTGTGATTCCATAGAGTGTGATGGTTCATGCTCGTTTCATCGCTGAAACTAAGCTAAGTAATTTAAGTGCTTCAAGTCCTCAAGAGATACTTCCCATTAACCAGCTACGTCAATATAGGGAAAAGGCTTAAATCAACATCTCACAAAGATGAACTCAAATTTAGTAGTTGTTTTTATTATCAACTTTAACAAACATAAAGCTTGTGGCAACTATATATTAACAAAGCAAATCGATCTAATTATGACCAACTTAAATTTGGAAATAGCACCCCTCACATGACACTCTTCATGGTTTTCTCTAGTGTAAAAGATGATAAACATGGGTTACCCAAATTTTGTATTCCCATATCCCATCAGTGCCTTCCAAGCAATAAGGCTGGTATAGGGGATAGCACAAGCTTCCTATCATTTGCAAAGTTCAAGAAAATCAAAGAGTCGTGCTCTGTTTTAGTTGTCCAGTCAGAGGAGGATAATAAAATTGTAACTTGCTTAGATTCAATGAATTTGTTAACTGCCGAGTGTAGAGAGACATGAAACAATTGTGAAAAGTTAAATAGCTAGCAGCTTACCACATGTGACATTGTTTCTGACTTATGAGTAAGGCAGTATTCAGGGAGCATGACATAATCAGCATAGGTACCCCGATTTCCATAGAACGAAACACTTGACTTCAAATTTTAAAATCTCTAGACGCCAATGCTGCAACTTCATCGCTTAATTCAAGGCCTAATATCAAGTTTGGAAGATATTCTCTAGTGATCGAGCGACCATATCCCTCGCGCATCTGAAAGCAAAGCAATTTATATATAATGCTGAGTAATGAAGGCATGTACATTTATATGTATTGGAATCAATACAAGGCTACCTATAATGAGTAGAACATTATATATGAACACAATCATAAAATCAATGGTGTTTTAATCCAACAGTGGCAAGCCTATCACAATTCAATGCAAATCAAGTAGCAAAGAATTAGTAAAAAAATCAGAAATTAATACAATTAAACGAAGTCACTTAACCAGAAAATTCATCAGAAATTATTTCCGAATAATGAACTCGATAATGGACCGAAACACATGAAAAGTGAGCACGCTCAAGATTCCCTTACCCCATCAACAAAATCCAAAAAAACAATCTGGAAAACACCAAATATCATCAAGAAAACACAAAGCTACATAAACGCCCACCCATAGTAGCGATCTTGCGGTGCAACAGAGTATCAGTAAAAGCAGAGGCTATCTTGATCTGCAACGCGAGAAGACGAAGTCGAGTTTTCTAGATAGAGAAGAGAAAGCCCTTTTGGCAGAAGAGTGAGAAGCTCTCGCAGTGGGAAGACGATGATTTTGGATTTGGATTTGGATTGGAAAGGACCATTAATGATGCTAAAGATGGTGTGAAGCCAAAATTTCAAAGTAAATTAGGGGCAGAAGTTAAGTGAATGGTATGCACTAAATCAAAAGGGAAAGATGCCTGAAATGATAATAAGAAATGCATACCATTGAAATGAGTATACCTGCAAACACGTGTATATTCCTCCTTTCTTCAAGCTATAGATACCCAATTCTCTTGACTCATGTGAGTTAACTGTGTCTAGTACTAAATCAAAATCCCCCTTACATCGTAAGTGCCGAAGTTTTTCGAGCTTACAGAAAGAGATGACAGCTGAGGAAATCTACTTAGATCATGTATTCTAATGTATTACTTAGTAAAGATCTGATCTTAATTACCAGCTGATGTTCAGTGCCAAAATTAAATTTCAGGTGCTTACAGCTAGCAGTCAAGGCACTTGTTTCACTTTCAGTAAACTTATTGCAGAAACGTGGCATTTAGCATACTCGGCCATTTGCACTGCAGCCACCGCTTCAGCTCTTTTTCCTCCTAAAACACTTTTCGACTGTGACAGTGTATCAAGGCAGTCAAATAATTAGACAACTGATACTGTGATTCCATAGAGTGTGATGGTTCATGCTCGTTTCATCGCTGAAACTAAGCTAAGTAATTTAAGTGCTTCAAGTCCTCAAGAGATACTTCCCATTAACCAGCTACGTCAATATAGGGAAAAGGCTTAAATCAACATCTCACAAAGATGAACTCAAATTTAGTAGTTGTTTTTATTATCAACTTTAACAAACATAAAGCTTGTGGCAACTATATATTAACAAAGCAAATCGATCTAATTATGACCAACTTAAATTTGGAAATAGCACCCCTCACATGACACTCTTCATGGTTTTCTCTAGTGTAAAAGATGATAAACATGGGTTACCCAAATTTTGTATTCCCATATCCCATCAGTGCCTTCCAAGCAATAAGGCTGGTATAGGGGATAGCACAAGCTTCCTATCATTTGCAAAGTTCAAGAAAATCAAAGAGTCGTGCTCTGTTTTAGTTGTCCAGTCAGAGGAGGATAATAAAATTGTAACTTGCTTAGATTCAATGAATTTGTTAACTGCCGAGTGTAGAGAGACATGAAACAATTGTGAAAAGTTAAATAGCTAGCAGCTTACCACATGTGACATTGTTTCTGACTTATGAGTAAGGCAGTATTCAGGGAGCATGACATAATCAGCATAGGTACCCCGATTTCCATAGAACGAAACACTTGACTTCAAATTTTAAAATCTCTAGACGCCAATGCTGCAACTTCATCGCTTAATTCAAGGCCTAATATCAAGTTTGGAAGATATTCTCTAGTGATCGAGCGACCATATCCCTCGCGCATCTGAAAGCAAAGCAATTTATATATAATGCTGAGTAATGAAGGCATGTACATTTATATGTATTGGAATCAATACAAGGCTACCTATAATGAGTAGAACATTATATATGAACACAATCATAAAATCAATGGTGTTTTAATCCAACAGTGGCAAGCCTATCACAATTCAATGCAAATCAAGTAGCAAAGAATTAGTAAAAAAATCAGAAATTAATACAATTAAACGAAGTCACTTAACCAGAAAATTCATCAGAAATTATTTCCGAATAATGAACTCGATAATGGACCGAAACACATGAAAAGTGAGCACGCTCAAGATTCCCTTACCCCATCAACAAAATCCAAAAAAACAATCTGGAAAACACCAAATATCATCAAGAAAACACAAAGCTACATAAACGCCCACCCATAGTAGCGATCTTGCGGTGCAACAGAGTATCAGTAAAAGCAGAGGCTATCTTGATCTGCAACGCGAGAAGACGAAGTCGAGTTTTCTAGATAGAGAAGAGAAAGCCCTTTTGGCAGAAGAGTGAGAAGCTCTCGCAGTGGGAAGACGATGATTTTGGATTTGGATTTGGATTGGAAAGGACTTTAAGGAGTCCTGCACTATAACTAATGAGAAGAACATGAAGAGGCAAAGTTGAATTGACTCTAAAGATTAAATTAACCAATAATTAATTAGGATAATAAGGTAATTAGTAAAATAAAGAGAGGGCAGGATTGAAAAAAAATGTTTTACTTATCCTAGCCACTTTTAATATATTAAGATTGCATAAATATTATGGAAATAAACAGAGAAAGTTAAGTAATTTTTAAAAAGACTTCTCTGATCTATCTAGTTTCATTCAATAAATCATCCACATGTGATAACCTTAATAACCATTTATATAAAATGTTCTACACCAAAGAACACACACGAATGCTCATTTATTACCTTTTACTTAGAAGTGTATGGCAGAACACAATTAGCCCATTCAGCTCGCACTTCATCAATTTCATCAGAAGTGTAAGTATCTTGCATGAACTGTAATATACGAACACCAACAAACATTTATTATTCATTTATAGTAAATTTATCATTAAATTAATTTGACTTACCAATGATTGAATCGAGTCGATATCTAATGTTTGATCAGACTCAAGTATTTGTTTCATGTATCGCAATACATAAAAACCACATTGGAATTCATCTGGTTGCTTTGGAGCCTATATTAGAAACGTAACATTAGCAAATTAAATTAAAGTAAAATTGGACTAAAGTGATCAACAATATCTTGTTGTACCTTAATTACTTTCCACATAATTTGTTTTCTTCTTTTCTTTATACCTTTTCGAGCGTTAAACAAACGTAGAGCCCTTCAGGCATGATAAAAATAATCAGTAGAATTCATTTGAATAATTCTGATGTAAAGTTATACTAGAGAAACATGAGGGTTGCAACGATAACATACAAGTCAACAACTTGTTTCCAAGTATCATCATGATTGCCTTTATAATAGGGATCTAATAAGCACACCTCTTCCTTGTGTGGAAAGATAATTGTGAGAATCCAGTGATTACTATACATAAACACACGACAAGTTATTGCAAAATTGATAGCTATTAACGATTATAACACTATAAATTAAATATGTACTTACTACACATTGCATGGCACTATGCATAATTGATTTGACGTTGTTGTGTCAACCAATCTATCTACCAGAGCACGTGCCCTCTCTTGAATGTGTTGATCCATCATTTTTTTCTCTATTATGGTCGAGTGATTGTGACTGACATTACTTGGATTAACAAATATGATTTGTTCAAGTTTGTTCCGAAGCTTCAACTTTTGATAAGTGCACCTACCACATTAATCGACAGATGAAAATAAAAATAAACAAAAACATTTTAGAAAATTTAAGATAAAAATAGTGAAAAACTAGATTACTTACCATATGTAAACCATGATACATGTGCCAGAAATTGGTTCCAAGTGACAAAATGGCTCAACATCATCAAAGTTAATAAACAACATTTGATCATGGCCAAAAATATCTGGATTCAACTTAATTTGTATGATGCGTGATGTAGGCTTAACGGCATAACAATGCAACGCATACAGAGTGGGTGGTACTGATTCAAAATCAAGGATACGCGTCTCTTTCTTCTGCTTTTTTTCATGCTTCTAAGTTAAATAAAAATAAATGTACAATGAAAGATTAGTCAAATGTGTTTTATATATTTTTAATATTGTTAGATATAAGAGAATACCTGAACTTGTAAATTTATCAAGTGAATTGGCCATGAGACATCATATCCAACTGCATCACCAATACTATGATGTTCACTTGTTGGTAATGGTAAAATTGCATTTGAATCAACGGCTTCGTCAATTACAACTCGCATACAATTAGCCCTTGCTCCATCAACTTTTACAATTGTTCCGTAAGTAGCAATATCTGTGCATGACTCCAAGCTCAATGCCACAATTTTTCCTCCCTATATTAAGATCTCATGTTAACTTAGATAACATATTAAAATCAAATATGTTAAAATTAATGACTGCACCTATTAGATTGAGTTATACCTTTAATTCATTCTCATCATGAACAGCCAACCACTCATTATCCGCAATCTCTTGTACGTCATCAACAACGTCAATGGTCCTCTTCGCATGATGGGCGAGATTTACCTTCTTCACTTCTTTTTCAAATTCATCATTCTTTATATTCTTAACAGTATCCGTGGATGTAGGTCTCTTGACTGAGCAACTACCTTTATCATCAATGTCACTCCGTTCGTGAGTTTTGTAAATAGTAGCTTCTAGTCTCTCTATGCGTGCCATGATATGACTATTTGTTACTTTGTCACCATTTTTGCCTTTAGGGAGATCAAACCATGTTGTTGGGGTAATGTCACCCCCAACACCCCTCACTCGACCGCCATGTTCGCTTTTTTCAAAAGCTTTAGCAAGAATACCATCCTTTATTCCATGAAATTGTTGGGTTCCACTCTTCATAACTTCTATGCACTCATTCTATAATACAAAAGATCAGAACAATATATCAACACACATTTGATATATGTTCAGTCTTTCCATCTATTTTTCTTGGACTAGTAATCTCATTTATAATATTAATTGGCATAATGATGTCATACACGAGTTTTAGAAGGTTTACTTACAATTTTATTCACTTTTTTATTGAGGTCTTCTCCTTCAACTTCTCCTTTTTTATTTTTCCGACTCTCAATCCAGACGGTAGCTCTATCTATCTCCATATTCTCACTCAACTTTGAGGGCTACATGGAATAAATCAATTATGCTTAGTTGAAAGTAATTCATCGTAATTAAATACTAACAATACGAAGACATTGCTAGAGTGGCTAGAGATTGGCACTATACATTTTCTTGTGCATAGTTTGCATAACTTTTGCGTGCCAATCTATGGGGATATTTGTTTTGTTTCTGAATTGTTTTATGGTCATTGCTCACACTCTGAAGAATCAATCAAATACTAAAGATTAGCTAACTTAAACAATGAATAATGAAAAATATATAAACATTGTTATATTGAGTATACGTACCTTAAAATTCTCAGATAAGCGAGTAATCACAAACTCGCTCCAATCAGATGGGGTAATATGAGGATAATCATTTGGTGGTTTTATCCTCTCACTTGCACTAGCTCCATAAATATGTCGTGTAGTCAGCATTGTTTTGAATTGTCTCCACTTGGTACCAGCAGATTTCAAACACCCCATTTTCCAGCAAGGGTCAACATTGAAATTCAACTACAATCCATAATAATTAAAACATCATAAGATATATAGTAGATACAAGTAACTATAACATAACCTTTAACGTACTTTGATCGAAGCCCATATTTTTTCTTTCAAATCCAGTGGTACTATCTTCCAATTATAATATGTAATCTTGACCTTCTCTCTCGCTAGAACGCCAATGTAACTTTGCATTGCTTTCGCATTATTTCCAACTGGTAATCCATTACGATTGAATTCAACATTTTTCTTTATGCCACCCCATCCTTTATTTTTCCAGGAATATTGAGTAATGTACCTATCAAACTTTCACACACATTCTTCTCAATGTGCATAACATCAAGGACATGTCTTACATGTAGATGTTCCCAATACTCAAGTTGAAAGAAAATTGATGGCTTCTTCCAACATGATTTGCATACATTCTCTTTCTTTTTAAATCCACCACTTTTCTTCTTAACACCACCACATTTCTTCTTATTACCATGTTTCTTTTTTCCCCATCTACAATTGATTTTGGAAACTCTTTTGAAAATCTCTTTACCAATCAATGGTTTTGGGGCTAGGTTATACTGATTTTTACCATTAAATGCTTTCTTTTGCCTTCGAAGAGGATGTTTTGCTTTTAGAAAAATCCTATAATCCATATATACAATTTTTTTACTATGCTCCAGCCTAACGCTATACGTAGACTCACCGCAAACCGGACATGCTTGATACCCCTTTGTGTAGCTACCTGACAAGTTCCCATATGCTGGAAAGTCGTTGATTGTCCATAATAGGACAGCTCTAAGAAGAAATGATTCATCTCGATTTGCATCATATACATTAAGGCCTACCCATAAGCGTTGTAGATCCTCGATCAAAGGGGCCAAATAAACATCAATGTCATTACCAGGTTGCTTAGGGCCAGAAATCAAAAGAGTTAGCATCATAAATTTTCTCTTCATAAACAACTCTGGATGCAAATTGTATGTGATTAGTATAACTGGCCAACAACTGTATTTTGATGACATGTTCCCATGAGGATTGATCCCATCTGTTGACAGAGCCAATCTAAGATTTCTTTTTCCTTTGCCAAATTCTGGCCATTTACGATCAATGACTTTCCAATTTGGTGAGTCTGCAGGATGACGAAGGGAACCATCGCTAACTCTCTCTTCAGCATGCCAGATAAGTTGTCTCGACACATTCTTATTGCGGAACATTCTTTGAAATCTTGGAATAGGTGGGAAGTACCACAACACTTTCTCTGGCACTTTTTTTTACCCTCTCCATTCTTAGCCATCTTCCACCTTGAATCCCCACAAGTAGGACAGCTAGAATGATCTGCATACTCTTTCCGATATAGGATGCAATCGTTGGGGCACGCATGAATTTTCTCGTAATTCATCCCCAATGCTGCCAAGCTCTTCTTTGCTTCGTACAAATTTAGAGGCAATTCATTACTAACAGGGAGCATCTCTCCAAACAATTTAAGCAATTCGTTCATACTACTATCACTCCAACTATATCTTGCCTTCAAGTTGTATAGTTTCACAATTGTCGACAGCTTGGTGAACTTTGTGCATCCAGGGTATAAAGGCTTTTCTGCATCCTCAAGTAGTTCCTTGAGTTTATCTGGATTCATATTTTCATCATAGGCATCATGCACCATGTCATCAAAGGGTTCATCAGGATAGTACACATGTTCACCCTGATCAACGTCTTCACTATCATTTCTTGGAAACACATTAGAACTTCGTTCACCATGCCATATCCATGTTTTGTATGTCATATCCATACCATTAGTTATCAAATGTGCCCTGACGTGCTCTATCTCACCTCTCCTAAGATTTCCACACTTTGAATAAGGGCATGATATGACATTAGAATCGACATTATCATTTGCAAACTGCAAGAAATATTCAACCCCTTTACTGTATTCAACTGATAATCGATCTTTATGCATCCATGTTTTGTCCATTTTATTGATATATAGTAACCCTACTTAACCAAGCATATAAGAAGTATCAATATTACCAAAAAAATATCTTATATCACATGTAGTTAGCAATGTCTAAGGTCATTCCATAAACCTTAATATAAAAAAAATATAAAAAAGCGATATGTAAGAAAACGATACCATATAAAAAATTACTATAAACGATGATACAAAAATCTCACATCCTACACATATAATAGTTACAAAAGCGACGTCATTTCTACTAAAAACACAACTAGGTAATAAAAAAATATCACTGTTGCATTCTAATCATGATATTTTAAATTATCTATAATTTATAATAATCATACTTATATGTGACGCATCTAGCTTATTACATGGTTTCTATATGGAGTCTTTAATACTTCTACTTTTTTTAATATCAATACATTTAATAATAATAAATCTTACATACTATAAATAGTAAGTTACTATAAATAACAACTTACTATTAAATAGATAGAGTTTGTGGCGTGGGTTTATCACCCCCAATTTCTATTATAAATAGGGGATACTAATTTTGGATGAGGAACAGTGACCAGTTCGCATTGAAAAAAATAAAAAAATGGGGTCGTGATACCAACTCCCAATTCTTGTTATAGATAGACACACTCACCTCAATCTCAGCTTCTAATTTTGAGTCCAAGCTTTGATACCTCTTGCAAACGAGATAGCTCAACGACTCATCTCATTCGACACAAGTTATGTCTTTGATATCGTTTGGGTAGAGTAACTACAAGTACTATCCACTTAGCTCTTTATAGAAAAATGCATAATAAACCAGGCCGCAACTAATAACGACTTTTATGATATTCAAAGAAAGAAAAAATAAATATTAAGAGATATACCTCAATATCAGTACTTGAAAGCAGATAAAGTCCTTCTGGTTCAAGACAAAAATGAGAGCCCTATTTCCAATTTGATCTACAATCAAAAAGAGTGGTGACAAATTGAGAATGGAAAAAACCCCTCAAGATTCACAAGTGAAACACCACATATGCTAACTTTTTGGGTAGAGGGAAGATTTCATGGATCTAAGGTATCTCTTCTAAGCCTTCTAAATGAAATTTTGTGATGAAATGATGAAAAGGAGAATCGTTATTTTCATTTCTAAAGAATCACATCTTATTATTTGAGTCTCACATCAGCTCGGAAACAAGATTCTACTTTTAAAATGAACGAAATAGACACCGTGAACGATAATGAAAATCGAGAGTGGAGGAGTATTCAACCAAAAAAAGAAAAAGGAGCCATAATGTTTTTGGTGCATTATGCTGATATACCAGTACTCAGGGGATACAGGGCATCATCAACATCTGAAAAGTAAAAGAGAAACCTAAAATTCAGAAGTTGATTCAATTTTGGGAAAAATGTAATGATACGCACACAAAGAAAAAGTTACCAAAGAGAAGACAGTCATATTTGGGTCTGAGACTTTCTGGTAGCAATTCTGGGCATCCATTTAGTTCTAAGAAACAGTCTGAAAAGTGAACTGAAGATGAAAAAGCGTAAGATTAAAAGGATCAAAGATAATCAAAAACCAACACCAGACTAAAGAATCATTTAACCTAGAACACAAGCAATGAAGTTGAATCACAGAAAGTCACCACATTTATGAAATCCATGGAAGCAATTAAATATGAGACACTTATTATTTTCTACGGCTACTATTTTAATATCTACACTTAATTATTTTCCCAATCAAACATCAGAAGAAGTAAAAAAGGCAGAAAACTAGAAAGAATGAAATTCAAATCCACATTATAGAAAATGAATGAATCAAGCAGGGGAAGAACAAGACAAATAAAATAAATAAAAAACATACCAAAATTTTGGGAAATGCGAGTAGTCAATGATGTTCGGAGAACGAACTAGTTTGAGAATTTGAAAGAGAGTAGCGAGAGAATATGGTGAAGAGTGAGAGAGTGCTAAGGTGGACGAACTAATTTTATTTATCAGAAACCCCCGGTCAGGTAGAGGGGCCGCAAAGGTAGGACTACGGTGGATTCAGTTGAACGAGTGTTCCTTCTTCTATTTTACACCCTAACTTCAAATTTTAGCTGTGCCGTTGCCGTCGATTTGAAGTTATGATGGAGGAACGAGGAAGTGGTGGCGGCTGAAATCTCAAGGAGAGGGCTTCTGACAGAGATGGGTGGCTCAGCGGCGGATGATAGCCGAAGACGACTTTGAAGGCCTAAAAGTTTCAGCCGCGAGAGTGAACTGTTTAGCCGTGAGAGGGATAATTGGATTAAAAAAAATTCTAGGGTTTTAATGTATTTAAAAATATATAATATCGTACAAAAATAAAATGACATTTACTTTGGCAAAAATGGTTTAAAGGCTTCAATGATGATAGGGCAGGTTCGTGATCAAACCTGAATCTCGACAAAAAAATTTAAAATTTTTAAAAGACAACACTTAATAGACATCGGTGGCTATAACCGATGTCTATCATAAAATAGACATCACTTAAAAAGACATCGGTTTAGTCCACCGATATCTATCAGCGTGCTTTTTTATAGTTTGAGAATAGACATCACTTGATAGACATCGGTTAGTGATAACCGATGTCTATCAGTGCATTTTGAATTAAAACCGATGTCTATCAGCGTATTTTTAACGCTGATAGACATCGGTTTTACAAAAGACATCGGTTCTTCACTTAAAGACATCACATTTTATGCAAAACCGATGTCTATTCGGTGATTTCTTTTCACAGTTTTGTTGTAGTGTCACACCATTCTTTGTAGCATTTTATTTGTCTTAAATTTCACTATAGGAAATTGAACAATATTCATGCAACAAAATTCTTAATTCACCATATGTATAATTTAATTTAATTCATCTAAACATATTTGATATGCATCCCTAAACATATAAATTATGACAATCTAATTTTAGATAAATTATTATTTTATTAAGTTTACAGTATAATAGAAAATTATAACGTAAGATAATAAATAGTTTTCATAAAAGAGTAGTATCTATTTATCATGCAAATAATTATTCTTCCAAATTTTATTTCACAGAGAATCTTTTATTTATTATCATATTGATCACCTAACGTGTATTTTATATATACATTTTTATTTATTATAAAAAATACTAAATTACGTACAAAAATTAATAAATTTAGGTCAATAAAATAAATTTATTTTTGAACTTCCATGAAAAAGAAGATAACTACGTGGAAGAAAAGGGATCAAGGAGTACTGTTATCTATTCGATTTCTCATGTTACGTAACTTAATAATTTTCTTATTTCTTAAAAAAAAAAATCCAATGATCTAATTAAGTAAAAGAAAATAAAAGGAAGTTTGTATAATTCAAGGAATTTGGTGGAAATGCAGTATTTGAGGGGCATAATAGTGTTTCTTACAAAGAAGCCTTCCATAATTACAGCAATGTATATATGCTTCACTTGCACGTTTATCATCATTATTCATTATTCTTTCCTTAATTCATAATAATAATTATTATTATTGAAAAATAACTAATCAGTCAAAATCATGATTTTCAGCGTGCATGTGATTTGACTTCTCGACACACGATATGGTATATTAATTAATTATCACTTAGTATACGATGTATATAAGTCTCCATTATTAAACGAAAAATAACTATACTCAAATAATAGTACTAAACTCTAAGCCTAAAAATATAAATTTGAGAATAAAATAATGTATGAATCACATTAATAATAATAATATAATGTATATAAGTTAAAATATAATTGTATTTTAAAATAAATGATCTCCTATCCTCTTTCATACATTTTCTTTTTCAACTTACATACCAAAATAAATAAAAAATCATAATATTAACATCCTTATGATACTAATCCATCTGTTTCGGAATAAAATTCACTTTTTCTTTTTTCAGGTTGTTTAAGAAAAATTAAATTTTGATTAATTTCATTATTTTTTAGAATAATCTTGTAATTTAGGTAATAAATAAAGTATGTTATTAATGGAAAGAAAGAATGACAAATGTAAAATAAATAAGTTATGTGTAACTTTTAGATTTTGGATTAAAATAATAATTCTTTTTTTTTAGCTAGAGTAAACCATTTTACAAGGAAAAATAAATGAGAAAAATATAAAGGATTCTAGGAAATAAAGAGAGTATAACATTTTTTAGAAAATGATAGATACTTTGTTATTTTTTTAATTCCCTCGTCCCGGCTGAATGTGTAAATTTTGTCATTTTGATATGTCCCATTACAAAGTATTTATTACCTTTTTTGTTAGGACAAAGTCTCTTGTGAGACGCTACCTTCATGAGACGGTTTGTGAGACGTGTTAAAGTATGTTGATTATTTAAATAAAGTATGTTAAATGGTTGTTAATGTATATTTTTTAAAGTATGTTGGATTATGTATTAAAGTATGATGTTAGTGTGTTATAATTTGATTTATTATCGACATACTTTAACCACAAATAAGCACACTTTAACCACAAATAAGCATACTTTAGTGATGGGTTGACCCGTCTCACATCCGTCTCACCAATAACCCGTCTCACAAGAGACCAACTCTTTTGTTAGATGATGCCCACAAAAAATAATTATAATACTCAAATCATAAATTTTGTTATTTTGATATGTCCCATTACAAATTATTTATTACCTTTTTTGTTAGATGAAGCCCACAAAAAATAATTATAATACTCAAATCACTACGCATGGAACTCATATACAACACTAATTGAACTATCTACAACACATTAAATATTATATCTATCAATCCATTATACTTTAATTATTATATAACTCCTTAATCCACGTGTAGAAGGTAAATGGAAACATTCAATCGAGATGAAGGGAGTAATTAAAGTCAACAAAATCATACACTTTATCACATAAAATATAAACAGAATGAAGGAAGCACTAAATTTAAAAAATAAAAGCTAAAATTTAAAAGTAATATAATATTCCCTCCGTCTTATAAGTTATAAAATTACATTTGTTTTTATACGAAAATTAAGGAATATAATATCTTAATATATTATTGGTTGAGAGATATAACAATTTAATATATAATAGATAGTTTAATTAGTATTTTATGTGTTTCAATAAAAATATACTCCCTTCATCCTAATAAAAAATTGCACCTCTCCTTTATATTTTAGAAAGGAGAGTTGCAATTTGAAATGTGACGGAGGGGTATAAGTTATTTTGTGTATACCATCTATGTTATGCAAGGAGAAATAGTTAATTTATGATGGAATGCCACCATGGATGAGAGAATATATGATCTACAATAATGTCCCGCAACTTGTTATCACATTAAAGTAAATTATTTGGTCTATAATAAATTAACATAGAGATTAATTAATAATTAAATTATTAAATTGAAATTTGACTTCTCATCATATATCAAATTGGCCAGTTGGGCTGGGCTTTGAAAACCTCAATTTACACAGAAATGAATGTTCACTTTCTGGGTTGTAACCTGTGTAGGCTTCATTATAAAGTCCACTCTACAACTAATTTTACAAATAAATTAATGCTACTCTTTTCTTTCCTTTTATTTTAAAATGGTGAACCACACCAGTAGGGGCTCTACTGCTCTAGGAGGGGTCATTGATCTCTTGAATACTAAGTACATTAGGAGTGTTTAGGACATCCATATACATGTCACTTAAATATGTCTAGGATTCCGATTTTACACATGTATATTTATTTCATTAAATATATAATGTTAAAAGCAAGAAAAATCAGTGGCGGACGCACACAGGACCCAGGGGGGCACTGGGCCCCCCTGAAGTTTTGTAAATATTTAGTATATATGTAGTATTTATTATAAAATATTGAAGTGGTCAATTGGTGGAGGTCATCATCGAGTGTGTTCGAGGTCAATGGTTCGATTCTACTCCTTGCCTTCTTGTTTCATGTTTTCAATTTATTAGTATTTATTTATTTTTTATATTTTCTTTCCTCTTTTATATTCAAAATAATTTAAATTATACTATATCATAATTATAATTAATTATTTCTATTTTTATATATAATTTTAATTCTCATTTTATTTTTTCTCTTTAATAATTGATATTATATCTTTCTTTATATAAAAAAAATATGTAAATTTTATTATTATAATAAGTAATATAGTAATAATTTACTATATGTATAGCATAATTTTTTAATATTTTTTTTATTCTTTTGTTTTATAACATTATTTTCACTCTCTTAAAAGAAAAATTACGTCTTTATCCAATAATCTCAGAAAATTTTAATTTTAAAATTATCACTCACACCTAACACATAATATAATTTACATAAGATTATTTTTTAACGTAAGAATACCCTAAAAAATCAATAAAAATAATAAATAAAATAATTTCCCTAAAATACTATAAAACCCCAAAAATGAACTGTGTTGTAAGCCTAAAACACTATAAAATCGCAAAATGAACTATGTTGTGAGACGAATGAAGTATATTTGGGGCCCCCTAACATAAATCATGCGTTCAGAAAATTTTAATTTTAAAATTATCACTCACACCTAACACATAATATAATTTACATAAGATTATTTTTTAACGTAAGAATACCCTAAAAAAATCAATAAAAATAATAAATAAAATAATTTCCCTAAAATACTATAAAACCCCAAAAATGAACTGTGTTGTAAGCCTAAAACACTATAAAATCGCAAAATGAACTATGTTGTGAGACGAATGAAGTATATTTGGGGCCCCCTAACATAAATCCTGCGTCCGCCACTGTGAAAAATAACGAACTTTACTCTTAATATACTCCCTCCGTCAGCCCGAAAGATGGTATTTTACTTTTGTGCACGTTGATTAATGAGTATTATTATTTAATGTGTAGTGGGTAGTTGTATTAGTGAGAGTGTGAACCCCATATTTTAGTTGTATTAGTGGGTGTGTAGGTCCCATGTGTGTAGAAAAGGAAATGACTTTCTTTAGAGTGGACGATCAAAATGGAAAAAAACCTTCTTTCGAGCGGACAGAGAGAGTATAAGAATTGCAATAATACATAAAATTCATAGTGTCAAAACTTTTATCAACACTTTATTTTGTTTGTTATCTTTTTTACACAATTGTACTTTTTTGAACTTCTTTACCCTTACTATTCAAAATCAATACTCAATGTGTCCCATGTGTAGGTCACCCACACGGATCCATCGACATCGGTTCTGGTGTGGATCACCCACATGTCCGGCGACGGCCGTGGGTCACGGTGTGGGTCACCCACACGTCCGGCAGCGATCGGCAGTTCGTGTGGGTTGCCCACACGTTCGGCAACGGCCGGCGGTGGGTGTGGGTCATGGTGTGGGTCACGGTGCAGATCACTCACACGGACAACGGCCAACGGTAGTGGGGTGTGTGGATGGGTACTTAGAATTTTTTTTTATTTTGGTGGGAGAAGTATAAAGGTCCATTTTAGTAAATTAGTTTTAAAAAAAGAAGAATGTAAAATAGTTGTTGGTATTGATATTTGATAAGTGAGCGTGGGTATATTTGCCTACTAGCACATAAATTAATTTACACCTTAAAAAAAAACTCACCTTTATTCTCGCAAAAGTAATTGCAACCTTATTTAAAAGTAGAGTTTTTTTTATAATTAATTTCTCAAAAAATGGATATTAATTCGTAGAAGAAGTAGAATTTGTGGTTATATATACATATACTATATTTTTTTCAATTAACCTTATTCACTGTTAAACATATTAATATTAATAAAAATATATGATGGGATACCAAAGAGAAAGAAAGATGTACATTTGTTTAAAAATCCTACTCTTCCCTGATATACTTCTTGTTTTTCTTGTTAAAAATTCGAGATTCAAAATAATATTATCTAGATCAAGATATGCATGTATACATCGATTATGTTAATATATTCTCTTTACATATAAAAGTCAATTAAAATATCCCAATTTCATATTTAATTTGCAGCCAATTTCGCGCGTATTTCTTCACATTAGAGGAGTAAATTGTATTGAAAATTTTCTTGGATTCCTTTATTTAATACTCCCTCCATCCTATACTCCCTTCGTCCCGCCTAAATAGCACAACTTTACTATATTGGGCATCCCGTCCAAATTGCACCATTTTCCTCTTTTAGTAAAATGGGTCCACCAATGGCCCACCACTAGGCCTGTTAAACGAGCCGAGCGAGCCCGAGATCACATACTGATGAGTGATATTTTCACCTAGATTTTAGTGTCTTTTTATATGTGTTTTCGTATTATTTTACCCGTATTTTATGTGTTATTTGGTTGTGTTTTGTGTTTTCATGGAAATGTGTGTGAATGAGCTTAAACCTACTATTTTCACTTTTTATTTGATGCTAAACATGATAAGGAAGATGTAGGAAAAAGCGGATCTCAATTTGGAGTTGAAACGAGGGAGAACGAGCCAAAACAGTGAAGGAATCAGGGCAGCAGCAACACGACTGGCCGTGTCGCAGTGCACGACTCGTGTAGCTAACACGGGCCTGTCCAGAATGGTCGTGTAGCAACATCTATTCATCCAACACGACCACCACTTGGCCGTGTTGCGGAGCTCGACTCGTGTTGCAGCACACGACCCGTGTAGCCAACACGGGCCTGTAAGCGATGGCCGTGCGGGAGCATCAGTTCACGCAACACGGGCACCTTATGGCCGTGTTGCGCCACACGACTCGTGTCGTGTCAGGGATCAGAAAAATTCAGAATCCTTCTAGAAGCTTGTCAAGGAGTATAAATACCCCTCCATTCAGATTTTATAAAAAAAATCCGAAATTCCACCTTCCCCACACACCTCACACACCATTTCTTCCATTTTCCACCATCATCTTCATCCATTCTTCATCCACCCATCTACACTTGATCCCCTCCATCAAATCCACCATCCAAGTGATCAAGGAAGCAAGGGAGAGTGAGATCACAAGAAGAAGAAGGAGATCTCCATTGAAGCACTTCAAAGGGGGAATCTAATTCTAATTTTTGTGCATTTCTTTATAGATTGATCATGTTTTGTAAGGATCTTAATGTCTATGTTAATTTTCTTATGGATATGAGAGGCTAATCTCCTTTGTGAGATTAGCTCCATGATTGGTGTTGGATAATTCAGTTTTTATGCAAATTGATTTTAATCTTGAATGGGCTTTGTGTTATTTCTATCATTGATTGTTGATTGCTTGATGTATATGATGATTTGTGTGATTAATTGTCATGGGCATGTGATTAGATTGAGAAATCAATTATGTGTTTAGGATAGTTCATTGAATCATTTCATCATACACTTCATGTGCATTAATTTAGAATGAGATAGAGATATCCTTCTAGATTTAGAACCCTTTGATAGAACATTTGATTAGCTTAATCGAGAGGTTGGTTGATTAAATGAGGAGACCCAAACAATTAGTGAATTCATAGTACCTTAAAAGGGAATATTGCTTATGATTTAGTACCTAATTAGGGAACTCATAGAGTAATTAGTACCTAGTGGGAGGTGTTTGCTAT
Source organism: Pogostemon cablin (assembly GCA_023678885.1). Classification (NCBI taxonomy): domain Eukaryota; kingdom Viridiplantae; phylum Streptophyta; class Magnoliopsida; order Lamiales; family Lamiaceae; genus Pogostemon; species Pogostemon cablin. The sequence continues at coordinate 23,807,705 of CM043001.1, read as the reverse complement.
TGTCTCGATCCTATGTGCGTTTGGGAGCCTTGTTGAGGGCCTACATCCTATCCATCTCGAGAGAGAGTTTAGGTGGAATTAGTGATCGCTTCTATACCTTGTCCATGAGAGATTAGAATTAATTGCATGATTACTTAATTATCTATGCCATGATTGTTGTTAATCTCATCCTTGCATCATTTGGAACCATCTTATCTTTGCATTCATTTTATCCTTATTTCTTGCTTTAGCATAACTGCATTCATTTGCTCCTATCCGCTCCTTTCCGTCGTTCTTATAAAATCACGATACACTTGAGATCGCTTAAACTCTAGTACCTTCCTCCCTGTGGTTCGATAATTTTTTTAATTGGTCATGCCCACTATATTATGGCTAATCACATACTCGAGCTCGGCTCAATTAGGAAACGAGCTATATACGAGCTCGAGCTCAGCTCGACTCGTTAAGCAAAACGAGTCGAGTTTTTCGAGCTTAATCGAGCTTTATCGAGTCTATCGAGCTTTATTTAATTAATTTTTATTATATTTAATAATAATTAATGTAATATAATTAAATCATATTTATTATTATTATTATTATTATTATTAATTAGTTAATTATTATTGTTATCGAGCTTAAACGAGTCGAGCCGAGCTCGGTTCGTTAAGAAAACGAGCATAAGGGCGAGCTCGAACTCGACCTCGAGTAGTCACGAGTCGAGCCGAGCTCGAATTTTGACGAGTCGAGCTCTCGAGCAGCTCGTTTCGTTTAACAGCTCTACCCACCACTACCCATCACATCTCTCTAATACACCTACCCATTTTACATAAAATAATAATACTTCTTAATCTACGTGCAAAAAGCAAATGACACACTTTGACACGGACGGAGGGAGTACTTATCTTCACACTTTCCGTTTTCGTTCGTCTCACACTTATGTTCACCACCCAAAAAAGAAAACTTCACATTAACCAACAACTTCAAAAGTTATTTTAATTTCAAAAATATCACTCACCTAACACACATAACATACTTTATAATTTATTTATTACCTAAAAATATCACAATACTCCTCAAAAGTCAATAAAGTTGGTTAAAAAATAATTTTTCTTAAACTTCGTATCTATATATTATATTAAGTGATTTGAGTTATGAGTTAATAGTATTAAATATAGCATATTTCTTAAAATATGTCAAAAATTAGACTTTTTATGTGGATTTATTATTTTTCTGAATCCCTTAATTAAAAAAAATAAGAGGTACATTGAAATACAACAAGAGAAGTGGGTTACACAGCACATAAAAAATAATAAAAATTTAAGGAAATTATAGTTATATTCCTATATTGTTTCAGAGGGTCCGATATGAACCCAATTCACCATTCACTATATTTTTATAAATTTACTTTTTTATATATAATAAAAATTTATTTTTTAGGGAGATGAAATAATATTCTTCTAAATAAAAAGTATTACTTTTCAAATTTAGTTCAACAAGAATATAAAGATTCACAACATATTAGAATTTTAAGAGTAATACTTTTCGTTTAAATAAAGGAGTATTAGTTCATCTGTTTAAAGAGTAATTTCTCATGTATTATAAAATATTTGGTAAATTCGGAAGCAATAAATTGAAGAGTAATTATTTATATTTTAAAGAGATATAATTTGTCTCTTGTACTTTTTCATATACTAAAAAATAATCGATAAATTAAGGTATAATTGTAAATTCAATTTTCACACGTATTTGTCATCTTATTTAATACCATTAAATTTTAGGGTTATTCTGTAGTGCATCGGATACACCGGTGCACCTAGGGTTTTAAGGTATACTTATTTTTATTTATTTAATTATTAATTAAATTTTGATCCAAAGGTGATTATGGAATAATTTGTTGATTTAATTATCTATATTAACTAGGTACAGTGTACTCTAATTTTTAACTCTATAAACTTTACTAACCCAACTATTATAAACCAACCACCTATATAATCAACTTTTATGTATCACACATGCACTTGATTATTTACTATTGTAAAGCGCCTTAGAATCAACAAATGGAACCGTGGCGCAATGGTAGCGTGTCTGACTCCAGATCAGAAGGTTGCCTATTTTTATTTTTATTATTATTTTTTTTTTCATAAAATCTTTGGGGAGGATGCCTACAACAGCAATTAATATAAATTATCTAAATAAATTAAGGGTGATTCTGGATGCAATGGTGCACTAAAATGAGTAGTGGAGAGGTTTTTTTTATAAATTGACTGTATAAAAATTAACTCTACACACACGAAATTAAATTCAAGAAGTATGGAGGATTCCACGTCCTTGTATAATTGATAAATTTACACCACTAATCCGAAAGCATTATGATAAGTTCCAATAAAATTTCATTCTTGAACAAAAATCCATTTTTTTATTTTACAAAAGCATTCTGAGGGTTTCAACATCTATAAAAAGAAAAAAAGCCCTGTCATCGGACAATTGGACATTAGCTGCGAGAGCGGTACCAAATCGAGGCAAACTTTGAATACTAGATATGACCTAAAAATAACAGGGGTCAAAGTCGACCAGTGAGACGATGGGGGATAAGCTTCATCGTCGAGAGGGAAACAGCCCGGATCACGAGCTAAGGCCCCTAAATGATCGCTAAGTGATAAAGGAGGTAGGGGTGCAGAGACAGCTAGGAGGTTTGCCTAAAAGCAGCCACCCTTGAAAGAGTGCGTAATAGCTCACTGATCGAGCGCATACAATGATATATAAGCTCCACACCCAGTATAAAACTCGGTACTTATCCAATTCATACATACATACAAACCAGTTCAGGATATTACAAATACAAATAAACACCACCCGAATAAATACACAGAAATGGTAAAGATTTCACAACACAGACCTAGTAAAACCCTAAACACAACATATGCATGCATACATATATAGATAGATATATATAGAGAGAGGATTGAGCCACGAAATAACATTACCAAAGCATCTCCTTGATAGGTGGATGATGGTGCAGAGAGGGGGTAATGCTATGTAGTGGCTCTGTAAACAAGGTTCTACGTGCCCATAAGCTAAAGTGATTCGTCCACGTATACGGTAAATGATGGCCCAGAGGACAGCAATCACATATAGTATAAATGACCTCTCCACTGCTATCAACATCAAGATCAGGGTCTGAATCGAGGTCTTCCATGTCATCATCCATCATGTCCAGAGTGCACAATCCAGCTGGAGGTATGATGGCCTCAGATATTATCTGCATGATGGTTTCCAGGCTCTGCATGGGAATGTCCAGCTCCTCAAACTGATTGCTTGTTGTCCTTTCGTCCATTAGATCAGTTGGAAGGTTCTTTAGAAACCATACGTCGTTTCTGATTTCAGGTATTGTGATGCACTGAAAAAGTGTACAACAACACAATAAGAACCATACAGAGGATATACGAGTAAAAGAACACAAAAGACAGTGGCATTTGTAAAAAATGCGAAATAACTAAGATCAATCAAGCCAACTTTCATGCAAATACAATACTGTGGAGAAGAGACCTGGAAATCAATCTCAAGTTGGTTGATGCAAATTTTTGTGAAATTATAAGCTAAATCAGGTGGTTCGTGCAATTTTCATAATACTACTCCCATTTCTTCTGATGTTTAAAATCCTTGGTTGCTCGATATATTTATGAGAGATTACAATGCATCATTCATTGTGTTCCAAATGATGAAACAGATTAACTGATTAAGTAATCTCCTTTGATCCTACCCGAAAGAGAGACAGATTTACTACGAAATTCTAAAAAAAGAGCGCTGCTCGATTGAAGAACACAAATTGCTTTGGAAAGCTCAAATTACTCACTTGTGAATCCTCATTTCAATACCAGACAATAGAGAACTTTGACTTGCTAATAGTAAGCAGATTCAGCAGACTACAGCTTGGCATTAAAGACTACCTTAGAATACCCAAAATCACATATCTTCAGCCTAGGAGCTGGATTTCCATCTATCAGCGTGTTTTTCAGCTTCAAGTCCCGGTGACATATTTGCTTCAAGAAACACAGGACAATTCAGGTTTCAATTCTAATAATGGCAAAATTGCAATTGACATTCAATTCAGGTTTATAAGATTTGATACCATTGAATGGCAGCAGCTCACTCCAGATATAAGCTGTTGAAAAAAGAAAACTTGCATTATTCAACACTTTTTCATTAATAAACACACAGAGAAAACTTGCATTATTCAATACATTCTTGCGTTGGACACAGATCATATTCAATGATTATTATTCCCAGTTCAATCCAACTGTGTTTCAAGAATGGTTGGTTATTCAAAGGACAAAGGTTGTTTGTTTGTTGGTAAACTAACTGTGATCAACTCCTACAAAACAACTATGAAGAATTAAGAAATTCGAGCTTCTGATCAGTGACCATCACCTACCAATGCATCCCTCCTCACAATCACCAGTAATCATGGCATGAACAACTACCCGACTCGAAACAATGGAATCGACTTGAATCCCTTACAATTATTTTCCTCTCTGTAATGCTAGAGATGAACTTAATGGCGTTGTGACAGTCCACGCATGTTCTCAAGTTCTTGAAAACCTTTATCGGAGCTCCTGGAGGAGTACTGATTATACCAAAAGCCACGGCTAGTTTTTCGCTGTGGTACGACAGGTTCTGCTCTTTTTGCTCCTCTTCCACATCGTGCAGTACGTAGTTTGTGTGTGGGATGTGCCCTTCTTCCTTCATTCTCTTCAGAACCTTCCCCAAGAACTCAAATATTTCTTTTGATTTCGGATGGGACTCATCTCCAACTAAGAAAACATGGACCTTCTTCTTCACATCAATCCAACTCATTCCGGGCTCCTTCACCACTCCCCTCTCATCCATCCGTTTTCTAACCTTTGCCACCTCACTCCACTTCCCTGCAGCTGCGTATATATTTGCTAGAGTGACATAAGTAGCTGCATTCTCTGGCTCTATTTCAAACAAGGCTTCAGCTGCTTGTTCAGCTAGTTCATGATTTCCATGTATCCTACAACCACCAAGTAGAGAAGCCCAGAGGAACTTGCAGGGTTTCATAGGCATTTTCTTGATGATGTCTTCTGCTTCCTTCAACCTCCCCGAACGACTCAGAAGATCAACCACACAAGCATAATGATCTGCGGTGTGGCTCAAACCATACCTCTCCTTTATCGAGTGGAAGTACTCAAGACCTTTATCAACTAAACCAGCATGTGTACAAGCAGATAGAACACCAACAAAGGTAACATGATCAGGCTGAGTTCCAGACTGAAGTAGCTGATCAAACAACTTAAGGGCTTCATGTGGTTGGCCATTCTGAGCATACCCGTTAATCAAAGAAGTCCATGAAACTAAATTGGGTCGAGGCAACCACTTGAAGACTTTATCAGCTCTCTCTACACTACCGCACTTAGTGTACATGTGAACAAGTGCACTGGCAGCAAAAGAATACGGATCAAACCCCGTTCGCATCATGTGTCCATGAATCTGTCTTCCTAACTCTTCTGCAGTTTGATGAGCACATGCATTCAAAACCCCAGCATATGTATAATCATTAGGCCTAATCCCTGAATGTAAAAAATCAGAGAAAAACAAGAGGCCGTCTTCCCACCTCCCATCCCCAAAGTATCGATCAATCATGGTTGTCCACATAACAATGTCCTTCCCTGATGCTCTATCAAAAATATATCTTGCCTCATTGACACTCCCACATTTCCCATAAACGTCCAACAGAGCACTAAAAACCACAGCATCAGAGTCCAACCCGGTTCTCACAATGCTTCCATGAATCTCTTTTGCGAAGCGCAAGGACTGGAGAGCAGCCGAGGCTGCAAGAGCACTAGAAACGGTGAACTTATTGCAAACTGAATTCTCACTTCTCTGCATTAATCTGAACAGTTTTAATGCACTTGCAGGCTCTTTATGCTTTACATAACCCGAAATCATAGCTGTCCAGGAAAAGTTGTCTCTCTCCGGCATTTCATCGAACAGTTCTCTCGCTTCCATAACCAGGCCCATTTTCGCATAACCAGATATCAAAATGTTCCAAGAGCACAAATCCCTCTCATCCATTTCATCAAATAACTTACGGGCATCAGATATACTCTCACATTTGCAGAATAAATCAAGAATCTTGTTCGAAATAAAAAACCCAGCGAGGAAACCTGACCTTTGGATGTGGGCATGGACTCTTTTCCCCTCATCCAGAGCCCTCTTTTCAGTACAGAGTTGTAGTATTGTCGAATATAACGAAGCAGAAGGCGGAAAAAGTTGGGTTTCTAGTAATTGAACAACATCTTTCAAGCGCTTCTGGTTGCAAAGCTGATCGATGGATTCCCTGAAGTAATCATCCCTGCATGAAGGTTTCATGAGCAGCTCATCATTTTGCGATGATCGGAAAAAAGGTTTTCCTGGCTTCGTTGGCTGATTTGAATGAGTTCTGGAAGAATATGAGGAAGCCATCGGAGAAGAGCGGAGTGGAAGCGATCTGAATAGTTTTCGAAGATCAAGTGGCTTTGGCTTCATGGTAATCCTTTTGGAGCTTTTGTTCTGCACACAATCCTATTCCTATAAGTTAAGGTTATGTTTGGATTTCAAAGTTAGCGGAAAGAAAGAAAGAAACAATACGATATAAAAATGTTAAGTTCTGTTTGGTTAAAACATTGGAATCAGAAGAGTCGCAAGTAGTACTCCCTTCATCCCGAGTAAACGTCAACATTTGCTTTTGCACATAAATTAAGAGATATAATATTTTAATGTGTAATGGGTTAATGGATACTATATTTTAATGTGTTGTGGGTAGTTGTATTAGTGTTGTGAGGCCTCATAGAGATATATTAATTGTTTTGAGAGAGTCCCATTTGACAAAAAGAAAACTTAAACCTTACCTTTGGACAAACCAAAATGACAAAATGTAAATCTTTGCTCGGGACACAGGAAGCATAAGAGTTGAATGGTTTTAAGAATAGTTTATGGATATCATCAATTAATTAGTATAGGAGTTGAGTGGTTTAAGAATAGTTTATGAATATCATTTTATAATTAATGGAAAAAACATTAAAAAAAAAGGCGTACAACCATCTCTGTCTTGGGAGGTGGAAGACTTGAAACGCACCTAAAGTGGTTCATGATAGAGGGTTTACTTTTCATTGTGTTTGGAGAGTATTTCTTATTAGAATGAGAATGGAAGGAAATTGGAATGGATTAGGAATATATGACTAATTCCCACAAAGTAAGGAATGTTTCCATTCCTCATCCATGACCAAACAACCACAATAATTCCAATTCCCATTCCTTACATTAGAAAGTTTCCAATTAAAAATTTCATGCCAAATGCAAGAATCGAATCACCATGCAACTACCAACTTAGCTTGAAAATCTTTCCACACCTCTACTATTTGAGTTATACTGGGCAAGTATTATTAATTAATGAGTATAGGAGCTTAGTGGTTAAAAAATAGTTTATGAGTATCATTATTTAATGAGGAAGAAGACATAGACCATCTTTATCAATGACCTCCACCAAAGGTTGTATATATAGGATAAAAGATGGATGATTAAACGAAAAAAAAAAAGGAAAACAAAACTAGAAGAAAAAGAAATATCATGGCATAATCACATATCACTTCCTTAACCGTGAATGGTATACTTCGTCCCTGCTCAACATCTAAAGGCTCATATAAAACAAACTTTTAAACAAGAGATGCTTAGTGAGTCACTGTATAACGTAGTTCTCAAAAGGACATATCATACTTGGTATCACATTGTCAAAAAGGAAGAAGTGCAGCATAACAACAAATAAAGCCCTTAATCTGTAACACAGGTTCTGATATATTAAGCGTAGCATGCTACTATTTTCAACCCAATTACCCAAAGCAATACTAACATTTATGTTTAAGTGTAACATGAAATTATTGATATTTCTTTCAAATTTATTTGAGGTCAACACCCTCACCCTTCTAATCTGACTAGATGACTATCTACTTTCAGTATGTGGCTCATCATTTAATGAACAGTTATTCACAACAACAGTTACAAAATATAGGAAGAATAAAAAGTCTCTCATGTTATGTCCAGAATATGATTTTCGGTCCAATATGTCATTTATGTATAGATGGAAATTAGATTCAAATATTAACATGTTTATAGCCAAAGGGAATTAAAATGTAGGTGGGACTTACAAGGTTTAGTTTAGGCAGGACAGGAAAAATATACATCTTCAGAAATGGAACTTTTTAGAAACTTTACAAGTAAACAAAGGAAATTTGTTGCAGTTAGATAACCTCTGTTCATCTGTTTCCATTCAAAATCAACAGATAACTGCACCAAATATAGAAGGGCCATCTTTTTTTTTTTTTTGATCGGACAAAGTTAGTTGTTAGTATAGTTGGTAGTTAGTTCACCAAGTCTCCATACACCCTTATTCTCCCAAGCCTCCTTATAACTCCTCTCCTATTCGTTCCCAATGGGAATCGAACCCGGGTCACTCACTTGTGTGAGGAGCCTGGTGGCCAAGTGAAGGGCCATCTTTGTTTGTCTAAGAAACAATGCATAGCAATAGCATTCAACTTAAATTGTAGGATTTTAAAAATATATGAAAAAGAAAGCCTCAATGGCACAATGCATCCTCACATAATATACCTATCAGGATATGACATTAAAGAACCAACAACGTCAAACAGAGGTAGAGATTAGTGCATTGAAACTTGAAACCCAATCGGTAATGGCACTCCGAAGTCTTCGCATAAAATAAAAAAACCAACCCGAATCTTATCCTGATCTCTAAGAGTAAGTTTTCATGAGCTGGGGAAAACAGAGAATAAATACCCAAAGGTTAAGAACATGTGGATTTAGCAGCATTTTATTACAAATTAGATACTGGCTACTTCCATTCCATTGTCCCAGCGCAAGTCATCAAATCGAAATAATATACTTTTTTTAGTTTTTAGTAAGAAAGGAATATTATAGCTCCTGTCTTTACTTCTCATTTCAATTTGTATATCCTAAAATCAGGCATATAGGGACAATTGCTGAATAAGAATTGTAATGTAGGAAAAGCTCTAATAATTTCCTTTAAATTTATTCATTTCATGTTTGAGCGCTTTTTGTTCGATTCATTTCATGTTTGAGTGCTTTGTTCGATTCATACAATCTCATATTGGAATTTTATTCTTCCGGCGAGGTTTCTTCTCTAAGACAAAGCATAACCGCATAAATCTGTCCCATTTACTTTAGGGGAATGAATTCGATAACCAAAGTGCTCATTCCAAATCCACACCATAATATAGAAAAAATCCAAGTTGTGGGTTCTTCAGGTGCCGAACAAGCAATATGCATTTCAACAGAAAGTAACTTCAAAGGTTTTCTTGTTACTCTTTTTGTTCCCTAACACAAGGCATAGATGAGTAGGAAGAGGTGCGAAAGCAGCAGGAAAACAGAAACAGAAAATCATTACATGTCTATGGGGCATTTTCTCATACACCTGGTGGGCGGGAGTGTCCAATAAAAATTATAAGAAGCCACAACTACTCGAAGGGGCATCCAGATAGAAGATTCAATGAACGTAAAAGAGAAGAACACAAAAATAAAAGGGAATCACCTCCAGCCTTCAGAACAGCCGCAGCCACAGCCTTCAAATGGGTGGGAAATGGATGCAGAAGAGGAGAAGTAAAAGAACGATGCCTCTTTTTTTCCGAAGCTATACCCTTTAGATACATCTTTCATTTATTTATTTTGGTGTAATAAAATTATTATGTGTTCAAATGTCAATAGGATCCGTGGCGCAATGGTAGCGCGTCTGACTCCAGATCAGAAGGTTGCGTGTTCGATTCACGTCGGGTTCAATCTCCCCGATCCATACGGTCCAAATCTTTTTATTTTAGCCCTTTAATACTAAAATGTTAAAATGTATGAGCTCAGGATATGCCTGGAACACACAAGTTTTTGTCAATTATTATTATTGGTATTTATGTGTAAATATGGCTGTTTAAGTCGATTGTGTTGAAGATGGTTTCTAGTGAATAGTGTTCATTTGCAAGGCCTGATTACCCTGAATCTCATTTAATATCGGGCTGGCCCTGATAGATTAAGATTGGCCCGTTGAACATCCTGGTGAGAAGTTTTCTTTAGCACGTTCCTTCTATCAGCACTAATCCGAATGCATTTTGAAAATAAAATCCTGCAAGATTTATACTACACATATATATATAAGATTCATATAAGCTCCATACATTCACAGTATACAACTCAGTGCTTGCACAATACATACATACAAACAAGTCCAGGGTATCACAAATACAAACAAACACCACCTGAATAAATACACAGAAATGGTAAAGGTAACACGACACGGACCTAGTAAAACCCTAAAGACAACATATGCATACATACATATATATATAAGATAGATAGCTATATAGAGATTGAGCCACAAATTAACCATTGCCAAAGCATCTTCTTGATAGGTAGATGATGGTCCAGAAAGGGAGTAGTCATATGTGATGGCTCTGTAAAAAGGTACCACGCACCCATAAGCTCATGTGATTCGTCCACACGTACGGTTATTGATGGCCCAGGGGACAGCACAATCACATAGCATAAATGACCTCTCCGCTGCTGTCAACATCAAGATCAGGGTCTGAGTCGAGGTCTTCCATGTCATCATCCATCATGTCCAGAGTGCACAATCCAGCTGGAGGTATGGTGGCCTCGGATATTATCTGCATGATTGTTTCCAGGCTCTGCATGGGAAGATCCGGCTCCTCAAACTGATTGCTTGTAGTCCTTTCGTCCATTAGATCAGCTGGAAGGTTCTTTAGAAACCACACATCGTTCCTGATTTCAGGTATTGTGATGCGCTGAAAAAGTGTGCAACAACCAAATAAGAACAATACAGTGAGTATACAAGTAAAAGAGCAAAAAATCCAGAAGCATTTGTAAGAAACTCGAAATAACAAAGACTAACTTTCATGCAAATACAATACTGTGAAGCAGAGACCTGGAAATCAATCTCAAGTGGGTTGATGCAAACTTTTTCAAAATTATAAGCTAAATCAGGTGAATTGTACAATTTTTTACAATACAACTCCCATTTCTTCTTATATTTAAAATCCTAGGTTGCTCAATACTCCATATTTATGAGAGATAACAATGCATCATTCATGTGATCCAGATGATGAAACAGATTAACTGATTAAGTAATCACCTTTGAGATCTTACACGAAAAGTGAAACAGATTTACAATAAAATTCAAGAAAAAGAGTGACTGCTCGATTGAAAAACACTAATTGCTTTTGAAAGTTCAAAGTACTCACTTGGGCAGGGTCAGCAACAAAGATCCTCGCTATTAGGTGCCGACATTCATCAGATATTTTAACATGTTCTGGAATAGAATACTGAACATTTAAGACTCTCTGTATTGTCTTACGAAAGTCTTTGGGACTTTCAGGATCTTCAAATGGATAGGAACCAACCAGCATAACGAATAATGTCACCCCACAGGACCACACATCTGCAATCTGAAGCAAACACATTGTTAAGAATCACAGATGGAAACCATTACACACCTAAGAAAGGAATGAAAGCGCATCCAGAAGCTTGTAACTCCCCTGCAAATGAAAAGACATGAGATCCTCCTATAATAATAATTTTTTCAAAAAAGATTCTATCCAATCACCCAAAGCTCAATCACCACATCATATGAATTCTGATTGAAATAGGAAATAAGTATAGAGTGTATAGTAATAATCAATTTCTCCAACACCCTCACCAGTGTTTGCAAATTGCAAGCACCAAATCAAAATAACACCATCAAACTCGCAGAACTCCACTTGAAATATTATTTACCAAGCCTGCTCCCAGGAATGTCTTTTAAAATTTCTCTAAGATATTTCCTTAGGATGGTCACAAGGATAATTGGCCTTAAAGGAACCTAGTTAACACACTCAGGATTTGGAACTATGGCATCAATTAAATGAGCAAACACTATGCATCAAGAGAACACCGCAAAAATTGCTGATTCCACCAACAAAAGATTAACAGTGAACAAATAGTAAGGCAATGCATTTTTCGTTGAGTCATCTTGCTTTTGCTTAATTGGTGAATTGAATGATAAACTGCATGATGCAAAACAAAAAAAGATGCAGACCTCTCCACATATGTAGCCCGATAATGGGCCCTACACAAGCTCACACAGATTGGTAAGGTTACACAGAAAGAGGAAGAGAAGAATGACTTCAAAATCAATATTTGGTACAAATAAAACAAATTTAAATGTTAACAAGCAAACTTAGCAAAGCCCAATTTCTTACATCTTAGATAATTTTCCAGCCTCAAACTTAGAACTTCTAAATGGGTAAAAAAGCAAAGTAAAGAATAACAGAAAATGTAGGTCAATAGAATCCACAATTTCTTTTGGTAAAAGCTTAGGTTATAAGAATAAAATTGATAGGTGAAGCATTTACTAGTTTGGCATGTGGAAAACGAAAAACAAAATAATATATGCTTGTGATACAGATTGAGTTTTATAAACAGGGAATTGAATTAAATTACCTTCCCATCATATTCTCTCCTTCGCAACACCTCTGGAGCAATATATGCAGGAGTTCCCACAGTAGATTTTGGTTGTGAATGTAGCAAAGAAGACTGTAAAAACACAGTTACAATGAGATGATTAATTAAAGGAACTATGTAAGAAAGAGCACAAACAGAAAGATCAGAAAAAATATCAATAAGCAGATCAAAACAGTGAATCCTCATTTCAATACCAGACAATGGAGAACTTTGACTTGCTAATAGTAAGCAGATTCAGCAGACTACAGCTTGGCATTAAAGACTACCTTGGAATACCCAAAATCACATATCTTCAGCCTAGGAGCTGGACTTCCATCTAACAGTGTGTTTTCCAGCTTCAAGTCCCGGTGACATATTTGCTTCAAGAAACAGAGGACAACTTAGGTTTCTATTCTATTAATGGCAAAATTGCAATTGACATTCAATTCAGGTTTATAAGATTTGATACCATTGAATGGCAGTAGCTCACTCCAGATATAAGCTGTTGAAAAAAGAAACGAGCCTGCATGAGAGAAAATTTGCAAACACAAGTAAGTATCGAAAAGCCACGCCAACACTGCAAAAAGGAACATACAAGAACAAGTAAATAACCTCATCCTCATTGAATCTCCCCGCATTGGATATCCGCTCAAATAACTCTCCTCCAGCTGCATACTCCATTACAATAGCAAGATGGGAAGGTGTTAGAATCACCTGAAGCAAAGGCATTCAGAAATCAGAATAGTACTCATAATCAAATTTTCTCAAAGTTATTTACATTAAAAAAAGAATCAGAGCAAACCTCTTTAAATCTGATGATGTTAGGGTGCCTTAAAGACCTGTGATTAATGATTTCTCTTTGAACATTTTCATCTATCTGCAATAGACATTAACAGAAATCATTTATAGTGGGAGACAAGTACCTCCACATTAATTTGATGATGATGATTATAATAAAAATAAAGATAATAAATGTACAAATAATTAATTTTAGGAAAAAGAAAGAAGAAAAAAGAAATTAAAAAAAAAAAGCCCTTTGATATGTTAATCATATCTTTCAATCAAAGCCACCCCAGCAGGCCATAATACCCGGTAAATCCTCATAAACCAGAAACTGATTGAAGAAAAAGAAAAAACCACAACAATTTTGGACATCTCGTGAGGGACGGTAATAAATAAACAAAGAAGAGAAAATAGGATTCAACAAATTTGAGGATCTTGCAATCATATACATTGAGCTAAATTATGAACATTCAATCTCACACTCACAGAAAATTTAAGTTGCACATCTGTGAGAAGAAATAGTTAGACATTAAAGTGGCATAAAACTGAAAGCATGAATATATTCTAGCCTGATAATGGAAAACCTAATCTTACAATCATAAGGTAAAATAATTACTTCCTACATCTCATTACACCCATAACACTCTTCACCCTTCCTCATTTGTTTGTCCCATTGCACTCTTCACACTCCAAAATTAGTAAAAGTTTCAAAATAAATAACCTCTCCATACATTATATTTTGAAAAATGTCACCCTCACTTAACACACATAACTCACTTTATCATTAATTTATTACTTAAAAAGACCAGATTACCCTCAAAAGTCAATAAATTTGTGTAAAAAGTAATATTTCCAAACTCGGTGTACAGTAAAGGTAAAGACTCTAATGGAACGGAGGGAGTATAATCTACCTCAACTTTAGAAATATATTGACATAACAATAATCGAAGAACATTTATCACCAACAATAATTACTTGCCCCAATTAGAACAGCAGCATGCTCTAAAAACCATTTCCAAGAAGCAAATAAAGATATAAAAAATGGACATAATTTACATCTGACATTTTAACTGACCGGGATGCCTCTCTCGATGTATTTTATAGCAACCCGCTCATCAGTCTGTTTGTTTCTCATGAGCCGGGCTATCCCAAAATTCCCAGACCCTATATTCTTAATAAATTCATACTGATCACTGTCGTGCACAATTGGTACACCACCTGGACACTTTTTATGGGCTCCAAACTCCATTTTCCAGCTAATTAACACAAGCACAAAAACTAATATTATATGAAAAAACTCATTCACATTACTTGAACATCATCCAAAGGGATAACTAATGAGAAGAACCGGATAGAAGGAGAGAAAACTAAATAGATTTTTCGGGATTGATCTTGAATAGGAGATTAACCAATTGAAACTGGACGTCGGATGTTTATAAGCGCTGAGAGAGTGAGAGAGAGAGATGCTTCCTATGCGCTTACAAATCTATATAACTGGTATCTTAATTCACATGCATTGTAACAATAAGTGATGATAAATAAGAGAAATTTTGTTTCAGATACACTGTATCTTAAGGAATACGATTACAGAGAAGTAAGCAATGATGACAGCAAGGTGTCATTTTGCACTACTCGGACAGTTACAGATACAACAATTTCTCAATTCATAATATCGAAAGTTTTTTTGTTTTTGGTGTTAACTCTTTCCTTTATGACGTTTTCCTTCTTTATTTCTGTTCACTTGGTAGACAAACGACAAAATGCTTCCATCATAAAAATAAATTGTGCTAATAATAGTGACCGACTATAACTTTTTTCAAGGTAATTATTTTACAGCATCTACCACAGAGATCAATATGCTAGATTTCCACAATGCATAATAATTATTAGATTACTTAAAGGCAATTTTCAAACATCTCAATTTACTCCTCCTTTCTTTTTATACGGCTTTTAGATGCTATGTCGTATAAGTCAACGAAGATAAATTTGCTATTTAAAAAAAGTCCATATGTCTATGCTCATTTATTGAAGGCAGGGCCTTTTCCCTTTAGGTGAAAACACATAATAAAGTTACCCATGAACACATAATTAATAATTATTATTATTATAAATGATAAAAATAATAATAATAATAATAATAATAATAAATATATATATATATATATATATATATATATAAATATAATTAAATAAACAATAAATAAAGAAAAAGGGTGAGTTTTCTCGCTATATGTACCTTTGTCTCATTTCACTCATTTCATTTAGCAGAAAAATCTCCTAATTATATTCATGTATTGCATTAAATAGCCTGCAGTTTCTTTTACAATTTGTGCTTTTCATAAGAATAATTTAGTATGAATGGCAAAGTATGTGTTAAATCATCACTTCATCTAAAATTGTAAGCTATTAAAAAAGAGTTATCACTTTAACATGTATCTAATAACCCCAAACCAGGATCTCTAAAAGCCTCATATTGATTTTTTTTTTAAATGGGATGAAGTTCGATGCAGGACCTTTCATCTGGCTTGGTCTTAGACCTCATCTCAAATGATCAACTCACAAAAAATCTTAAACTATTATGGCGAGAGGTGTAACATTTTAACATATATGCAAATATATTAGTTTTTTATATATTGTTTATTATACTTTGGGTGAGTTTGCATCGCAATTGGAATAATGAAAAGCACTTTTCTTTGTCCTAAAAGCTGTGAGATACATGTTTTGAAAAAAGTATATTTCATTATTTTACAATCTTATCTGTGATTTAACCCTCTATGCTATAATTTGGGTTTTCTGGTCATATTCATAATATTTTAACAAGCAAATAAAAGAAATATAAATGCTAACGTAGTAAATATTATTTACTGTTTTGATATCAATAGTAAAATGCTTAATCCATAAGCTTTGTTTGGGGATGACCCATCTTCTTTTCTCATTTTCCTGGTTTAAAGTATCTTAGCTCCACACTTTTGTGTTTTGTCATTAGAATGATATTAACTCCTGTTTAGTTATTATGTATGTTATGCCAGATGTATATATTAAATTTCAACTGTGAATTTGGGCTCAGTGTTATAATAGCAATTGAACATGTCATTGCAGATTATAATAGAACAACTCAAAAACACCAAGCTAGTAAACCTAAACTTATGTCCAATAATCTAACCACGAAGCTGGGCATTATGAACATTTGTATTCTAATTCTGGTCCATATACTTTCCAGTAAGAGCTCTAACATCATTATTCTGTGGTTATGGTAGGCAAGATGGCTTAGTTAACAATGTTGAGTGTTGATAATTTCATCACAGTTACAATCCAGAGAATGACAGGAGAGGTTTACACCCAATAAGTCATAATTTGTTCAAGCCTCTGTATTACAATTCAAAAGGGGTTGAACTTGAAATATTAGAAATTAACCCCCCACCCACCCCCACAAATCTATCCCGTCCACTAGCTCTAGCTCTACCATTCCTCTACCACTTCACCACCCCTAACAACCTAGAATCTTTTCATCCAGACCAACCACTTGTTTTCTTTGTATACAAGCACCTCTTCTTCGATTTTTTGGGTTCAAGAGGCGTGAGCCTCCCTGAACCTCTCATCATGCCTCTTGTACACGTGCACATATTGCTTATTTTTAAGGGCTTTTCAAAGTTCCTAAATTTTTTTTTCTTTTACTTCGCGGAGAAATTTGACTTAGAATGATAAAGTGTTGGTATTTGGAGATGATAATTAAACATGGGGTGGTTGAGATGGCTATTGGAGTTGAAGAGCCGGCGTACCACACAAGAAAGGAAAGAGAAAGTCCCCGACCGCTAGAACTTCAAATGCTAGACCACCAATTAAAGGGAAAAATCAAAGGCACATCTCTAAAACTTAGAGATGAAGATATAGATAAAGATTTGCATTTGAGGGTATGAATTGTAAGAATTTAATGAAAATGCTGCTCAATACGATGATGATGAGGTGAAGGAGGAGGATGATGGGGATGATAGGTGATAACGATCATGAATCAAGAAGATTATCGATTAGTTTGCTATTCTTTTGAAACTTGAAGACTTCATGTTATTGGCTGCTTATTTAATATTTGTGCTCAAGAGTTGAACTTTGAAGTTGATTATTTATGGATGTTTCATGTTTATGTTATTTATGAGTTAACATGACGTGATGTGATTTTTACCTTTATTTGGTTAGATAATTATATGCTAAGTAGGATATACTTGTTTGTGCACATAAGTAGTAGAAACAGGTTGTACAAGAGACGTAAGCCTCTCGCCTCAACCAATAGGGCCCTTGTGACTTTGTGAGCTTCTCGCCTCTAACAACTATATTCTTAAAACGTGCCTATGAACTCACTTCATTGCTCAATCAACATTTTGAAGTTTGACTGTTGAAAGATCATTCCCAGAAACAACAAATCAGGAACACTTTATTTAACCACATAGGGAAGACAACCAAGCATTCACATTTACCAGAACAATTATGACTAATAATCTAATATAATGCATTCTAAAGCATAAATAAAATGTACAAACAAAAACAAAAAGAACTGATAGACATAACTTAGTTATTGTTCAACCCACCTTATCCTTCTTTCCATTAATAGCTCGGTAAATACAAACCCATGTACACATCACAAAGTTTAACTTTCAATTGTAAGCCAGGCATTTGACATATCAAAATCCAATTTTGCATACTGAATAATAGTATTATATACAGTGATTCTTTAACCTAATTTACCATTTATATATGCAAACAAAATTACACGTGTGCTCTTAAAACTTTCACACATAATCGACGAACTTATATGCAACGACACCTATTGGGTACAAAAGATGGATAAATTCACTAATCAAAATAAATCATCTCCAACAATGACCTCAAAAACGATTCAGAAAGGCAAAAAAAGGAGCAAAAGAAAAATGAAAGCTGACCTTTTCGCCGCGCTCAATATACTTAACCGCGACAAGCTCTTTGGTCTGCTTGTCCCTCATCAATCGGGCCACGCCGAAATTACCCGACCCGATATCTCGAACTAAGTCGTAGCGATCACTGTCATGCATGATCGGCATATCCATACCCGGACCCACTAGCATCGCTGCGCGATCCATTTTACCAAATGGACTGCAGCACGGTGATAATAACTCGCCGAGCTCAGTTCATTCGCATTACAGAGTCCTTCAAACGGCGGTTATCGGGAAGTTGACCCGATGGGAGCAGAAGATCGGCAAGTTGAGAAATCGGCTGTACCCTTTTCTACTGTAATGATATTACCAGTAGTCTCGATGGGAGGAAGTCAATGGAGATTGTGGTGTTCCTACGGTGGGCGAATGAAGGGATTGTTATCTCGTTGTTGACGTTGCAGACTTGCCGCAGTGGGGAAGAAAGAGGGGATGGCAACGGTGTCGTTTCGTGCTTGCTGAGAGACGTTAGCCCATCACGATGCAACCTGCTACCAATTTGACAAAAAAGTCCTCTTATTCTTGGGGTAGTTTAGACCAATCCCTTTTGCCGATGACTTATTATTTTGGGTTTCTATTTTTATTTTTATGATGAAACGACAATGTCCGTTATAAAATTAATTTATTTATTTCCGGTGTTGAAATTGTGAGTTTAATTACAATGCACACGTGGCACTGATGCACCTGAATAATCAAATCTGTTGGATCAATTTTTTATTTAATCCTTATCACTCAATAAAAAAAAATCAATAACTACTCACTACCCCTCTATTTTAACTTATAAATCTGTAGGAGCACCCGATACACTGCAAAATAACCCAGAAATTGTTGGTGGAAGGAAATTTGGAACCAAGACAATGAAAAAAATAATAAAAATTTAAATAATGAATAAGCATAGTCAATTTGCATAATTCGAATAAAAATTTTGAGTTGATATATAGTGCGCCTACTAGTTGTATAGAGTTAATTTTTGTATACCCAATTTGTATTAGTTATATGAGAATTATGATAAAATTTGGTTGTACTTTATAAGGGGTAGGATACAACCGGATGAGTCAACATTTTTTTTTCTCAAAGAACTATCTAATTAATTTTACGTAATAATTTTATTATTTTAATTGAGTGATCCATAAACTTTAAAAATAAATAGAAATAACATAAAATAACTACCAAATTTTGGGAGAAAATTGGGGATGTGGCGCGGGTTGTAAGTTCTATAAAAATACAACAGGTTGTATCCTAATTATTATCTAGTTTTGGTCTAACAAATGTATTACTCCGTACCATTGAAACGTAGGTGTTTTTTTATTTTGGTCTGTCTCAATACAAAGTGTGCATTTCTTTTTTTTGGTAAAAGAAACTCACACATATTAATTACTTCTCTTTTCATGGGCCTACATGTCATACTAATATACATATCCACTTTACATTAAAATGTTATTTTTCTCACCTCATTACATATTAAAATCCCTTAATCAATGTGCAAAAAGCAAACACTCACATTTCAACGGGACGGATGAAGTATTATTTAACAAGGTTTCTTGTGAACGTTAGTTATGTGAGACGTGGTAAAAATATGTCTAATATATAAATAAAGTATGCTTAATAGTTGTTAAATTATATTTTTTAAAGTATGATAATTTTAGGATGTTATAAATATACTTTAACTACAAATAATTATATTTTACTTATATAATAAGCATACTTAGTAATGGATCTATCCGTCTGTCTCTTATTAATAAGTGTATTTGAATGTGTGTGCACATTCTATTTTTTAGGGGAAAAAAAGTTTGATAACACTATACCTTATTCCAAAAAAATAAAAAATAAATAATATCGAGTTTATATATTTTATAAAAAAAACATTAATAATAATAATAATAATTCCCTTTTAACATTTACATGTTCGTTTATTTATAGCTCCCATATATTTTAATCTATTTCTGTATTATTTATATATAAAATTTATATATCTGCATTTGGAGTAGAAATTAAATAAAAGAAATTAATGGATGATGAAAAGGACTTAGTACTAAAATATCTATTTAGTACGTCATGCATGGCCAAACGTAAAAGCAATTCATTCGAAGACTTCCATAATGAATCCAAAGAAATGTGGTCCCTTGTCCAAAGACTCAAACGTGTGAATATAAATTTAAAAAAAAAAAAAAAAAAGATGTGAGATTGAGAGAAATAAAAAAAAAGAAAAAAATATAAATAAATAAATAAATAATGCTTCAAATTTTAATTTCATATGTATAATTTTAGAGCCTTATTTAGCTGACCCATGATTCACTATGATCCAAGATAATCTCAACCATTAAATTTTAATCTTTCAATCTTAGTCATTAAATATTTTAAAGGTGAGTGGGATACCTATTAGGCTGGTTATCAAAAAAAGTCACACACTTTATAAGAGCATTTAACATGTTCTCTCTCATCACCAACATATCATAATTATTTTTAACTTTTATCTTATCAATAATTTTACTTTTTATAAAAAAAATTCAAATGTTTATTATTCTCTTATTACATATTTATTATTAATAAAACTTATATCAAATTATTCGTCTTTTCAAAATCTTTAATTTGGTACACATATCAACTGTATAATAAATATTTGAAATATAATAAGAAATTTATTACTAATTAAAGTATTTTTAATTAACTTTAATGATTAATTTTTATTTTATTTTAGTTAAAAATATTAATAAATTTAGAGATACACCCATGTTTAAATTGTTTTAGGAATCTAATTTCGTGAAATTAATCTCAATAAATCCATGATCTTAACTCACTCCATCAATATTCACTATTCAATCTAAATATGAAGAATAATTATTATGCTGTTTAGATTATATTCAATCTATTTTTAATTTAATTATTATTTTATAATGTTAATTTATATTTAATTTTTTAAAATATAATTGATATTTAATTCATTTGATTTAATTTTTTTTGGCAATGATGCCGTCCCACGGGTGAGATCATTAATTTAATATTTTTAATTAATTATCATATTTTATTCTAAAGAAATATATTATCATTATTCTTTAAAAATATTATCACTTTTTATTTGTTTATACTATAATAGTTCACTGCTCCAATATCGCTTTTTATTTGTTTATACTATAAAGTATGTAATTAAAAATATGCTTGTTATATAGATAAAGTATGTATATTAATACTTAGAGTATGTTTGTAGTGAATCATAATATAACACTTTAGAAATATACTTAATTCATTATTCATCATGCTTTTAAAGACATACCTTAACTACGAATTAACATACTTTACCTATATAATGAGCATACTTTAATAACGGGCCGATCCCTCACAACCCGTCTCACAAGAGAGTTTGTCTATATACCCACAATTATATAGTTTTTTTATATTAAAATTTTCATTAAAAATGTTAAACAGAAAATTCGTTTACATAGTGTATATATTTTTATGACAAAGTCTCTTGTGAGATGGGTTATTTAGTGAGACGGGTCGACCCATCACTAAAGTATGCTTATTATATACATAAAGTATATTTAATGATTGTTAAAGTATGTTTTATAATATGCTGGATTATGCATTAAAGTATGATTTTAGTGTGTTATAATATAATATATCATTAACATACTCTAACTACAAATAAACATACTTTAATTATACAATAAGCATACTTTAATTATACAATAAACATACTTTAATGATGGACCGACCCGTCTCAAACCAATCTCACAAATGACCTGTCTCACAAGAGAGTTACTCTATATTTATTCATGTAGAGTATATTTTTATATATGTAAATATATAAATATAAATTTTTATAAGTGAGTGCATGATGTATGAGTGAACAAAATAATCTACCATATAATAAATAATTACTCTTTAAATAAATAAATAATATTTTAATTATTTATGAGGTCTCTTCTTCCTCCGAAAAACTGACTATATATTTAAAATAATTTAATAAAGGAATTGGATTAAGTAATTATCACGTATAATATATTAATTTAAAAAAATAAAAAATTTCATTAGATTAACTAGTGAGAAGATTTATAAAATTACTATGATATATTGAGATATGATATTTTAAATAAATAAAATATTCAATGACTATAAATATTGTGAACAATAAACTATTTTATTTTATAATTAAAATAACGTAAGATGATGAATTTCGTATAGTATACTAAAATTATATATATATATATATATATATATATATATATATAGTCATTTTTTTAATAAATATATATAAATTGAATTTAGATACTAAGTAATATTTTGTCTTTTAAATATATATTGAAGCAAAAATAAAAATAAAAAATTACTCAAATCTCCACATTTATCGCGTAATAATCTTTTATTTATTTAATAATTATAAATTCATTACCATAACTAAAACTATCTTAAACAAAAATAAAATATAAAAAATTACACTAAAATAGAAATAAAAAAAAGTACAGTAAAATAAAAAATAAAGTTCACATATAATAGAAAAAATTACACAACACGTGTCCATATGGATAATAATAATGGAAGTAAAAGAAATTAATGAAGTAAAAGAATAAAATATAAAAATAAAATACATTTTATAAATAAGTAATGAACACCCTTTTACCTGCAACTTGGGTTGACCTGAGTCATGTGTGTGTCTAGTTCAGCTAAGAATTGCCTATAATTTTATTAGGAAAAAAAACAAAAATTTTAAATGAAAGATTTTTTTCTTGCACATGATTACAGTTGCTTTTTTTTAAAAATAATTAATTAATATAAAATATTTTATTTTAAAAATTTATTAATCGTATAATGAGTGCATTACATGAGAATGTAAATTTTGTTAGTTTCTTCTTTCTTTAATGGAGTACAAAAATAGATTCGAAACAACTTCTTCGTTAGTGCATATATTTAATTTGAAAGATAATAAAATTCTAATTAAAAATATTAATATAAGAAAAATATTATAAACATAAAACAAGTATAACAACAACAATAATAATAAAACGAAAAAAAATAATTACAAAACCAGTAATTCCAGTTTTGATCTGTCCAACGCAGTCCAACCATAAAATTCAATTTTTTGGGTGTCTCATACTAGTTCTGGCTCCAATTCCATGCTTAACTAGTTGAACTGGCCGATCAAATTCTATTTTATCATCCTTGCATAAAGTATAGAACTTTATATAGCTTCTCATATGCAAACTTCACATCCCAGAAAAATAGCGATAATTCTTGCAAGAAAAATTCAAATGTCTCTCTATTTATTGTATTAGAAACTAGATTTGCAAGGCATTTTATCAAAATCTATTACTTTTCACTATCAAGCTTCTGTTTTAAGTGATTCTGTTGGCATAAATCTTGTTTTTTAGTAATTAACTTGTTTTGGTTGATTTATTTATTTCTTGATCAACATCTAGTGCATTTACTAACATGAATGCATAAAATTGAATTATTTTATTATATAGATGAGGGGTGATT
Source organism: Pogostemon cablin (assembly GCA_023678885.1). NCBI lineage: Eukaryota > Viridiplantae > Streptophyta > Magnoliopsida > Lamiales > Lamiaceae > Pogostemon > Pogostemon cablin. The sequence continues at coordinate 23,783,940 of CM043001.1, read as the reverse complement.
TTGGAGTGCAATCTAGAATTTATATAGGATAAAATATGGGGTAGTAGGTAGTTTTTTTTTTATTTTATTATTTGATTTAATTAATGATAAGATTAAATTATAATTTGATATAACAGTTGAAATCGTTCAAATACATTGCAATTTAACTCATAAGACTACCCCATCCACAACCCACAACAACCCAACTCAATAATATAATATTCATTTATCTCTCATCCACATATACAACCTACAATTCAACCCAACCAGCCCCCAGGGCATAGCTCAAGTGGTAGAGGGGAGGGTGGAAAGGTCTTCCAGCTGAGCTTGGTTGCTGCAGGGTGGGGGTTCGAATCCTGCCTTTGGCATGGATTTGGCCCCTTGCAAGCACAAGTTTAACAGTGAGCCCTCCCTATAAGCCACTTGAGGCACATCCTGCGATTTACCTCTTCCACCAATCCCCAGGACAGGGGCGGTGGGGGCCCCTAATGGTGGGGTACACCATACAATTCAACCCAACCTCAATTTTTTCATACTCCATCAACAACCCAACTCAACCTACCTTTATAATAAAATATTCATTTATCTCTCATCTATGTATACATAATTATTATTAAATTATATATTATTATTATTATACTGTTTTGAATAATTATATTTAAAATTAAAATAATCTTATATTTTAAAAATATTTAATTCCTTAATTTTAGGATTTTTTTTTTGAAAACACATAAAAAAAATAACATAGAACATAATAACAAAATTAAAATTACAATAATTATATAAAAATTACATAATTGAGGTACAAAAATGAAAAAATGTATTAAATATAAATCATAAAAATAAAATATACAAATTATATAATCAACTGTCATTACCAAATTTTTGTCATATATGCTCAATCAAGTCATTTTTAAGAGCATTATGAGCTTCTCTATTGCGAAGTTGGACCCTATTAGTCATATAAGTAGACAAGCTTGCAATGCGTCTAGTGGAGTATGACAAATCGTGATCATCTTCTTCATGTACTCCCCTTCTTCTTCCTTGTCAGTTTATAGGCCTATCCGTAATAAAATCGATGGGATCATAATAGTTTTGATATGTATCTCGCTCATCCTCTACAATCATATTGTGCATGATGATACAAGCCATCATAATTTTACCCATCTGCAGTTTATCCCAAACAAGGCATGGACGTCTAAGAAATGCAAAACGAGCTTGTAGAACTTCAAATGCGAGCTCTACATCTTTTGTCACAGCCTCTTGGTGTTGAGAAAACAACTTATGCTTTTAGAGTTGTGGAGCATAAATTGACTTAACAAATACAACCCATGAAGGATATATGATATCAGTAAGATAATATGCTCTATCATATTCATGACCATTCACAACATAATTTATGTTTGGTGCTCGACCTTCCAGCACATCATTAAAAATTGAAGAACGATGGAGTACATTAATATCATTGCACGTACCTGGTGTTCCAAAGAATGCATGTCATATCCATAAGTCATATGATGCAACAACTTCTAAAATGATTGTTGGCTTCCCACTTCTTCCAGCATATTATCCGGTCCATGCAGTAGGACAATTTTTCCATTCCCAATGCATGCAATCAATACTGTCTATCATGCCCGAGAATCCACGTTATTCCTCGACGTAGAGTAATATAGTCAAATCTTGTTCATTAGGCCTTCTAAGATACTCATTGCCGAAACAAGAAATAACACCATCAACAAATTTTATGAGAGCATCACTTGTCACAGTTTCACTCATTCGCAAGTATTCATCAACAGAATCAGTTGATGTGCCATATGCCAATACCCTCATAGCTCCAGTACATTTATGTAATGCTGAAATCTCTTGTCTTCCTGTGGCATCATGTTGTCGTTGGAAATACTCATCATTGGAAGCAACAGCCCCCACTATACGCAGAAACAATGATTTTTGCATGCGAAACCTGCGTCGAAAAATCTCAGGAGGATATGTTAGTTTATCGACAAAATAGTCATTCATCAAACGCTCCTCACCAAGTTCACGTTCTCTTTCAATATATCTTCGTCTAGCTCTAGGAATGTGATTTTCCACAATCATATTAGGATTATTTAAGATCACATCCTCAATCATCTTATCAATTTGATGATTGCTTTCAATAACTCAATTTTCCCATTCATCAAATTCTAGAAAATTGATGAAACCAGAACTTGAATATGAATCAACAAATGAATTTTCATTGAAAGACATTTTTTGCATTTGAGAAAAAAAGTTGTGTGTAATTTATGAACAATTTCAACAAGTATATATAGAGAAATAATTCAAGGATAGCATGTGAAAGCCATCTTAAAGTAATGTACATGCATGTGACTAAAGCTATCATTGCAGGTTGAGTAATGACATTTGAACAACCCACGTGAATAAAGTAAAAGTAATGTGCATGAATGTGACTAAAGCTATCATTGCAAGTTGAATAATGACATTTGAACAACCCATTTGAACAACCCACGTGAATAAAGTAAGACATATGACAATTGAAATATAAAATTGACAATTGCATATGAATAAAGGGAGAATACAGACAAATGAAGGACAAAAGTTGACAACTCAATTACTTGATTAAAATTACATGAAATTAATTAAAAGGCTTAAAGTACATTTAATTAAAGGACATTAATTAAAATGCGATATCTAAAATACATAATAGTAAGACAGATCTACTGTCCAAATACAATTGCCATTAATTTGCGTTTCATTTCTTCATCTTCTGGAGATAAGTGATCTTTAGCTAGCAATGTATTCAACATAAGTTCTTTCATCCTCATTTGATTCCTCTCAAGTAACTTTTCTCTTTCCAATTCAATTTTTTCTTTTCCCAAAATTTTCATTACTTCAACTTCATTATCTCTAGTGATCCTTAATGCACGAATTTCGGCAGCAACCTCATTCGTAGTAAAAGATTGTGAGGCCTTACATTTTTCCTTTTTTCGCCTTATCTCTACCACTAGGACATGCAATGGTTGAGCATCCACTACTTGGAGTTTTAGGATTTTCGAAAACAGAATACTCCCAATCCTCACTTGTTTTGGCTCTTTTGGAACTTCCACCACTTTTGTCATTGTCCTCCTCATCTTCAGTACGAAAACGTGTTGAGTCATGATCTAATTTCAGCTCCCATTTGGATGTTTACACATGACTTCATTAAATATAATTAAATCAGTAAACTTAGTACCACTTGCTTCATAAATTGTATGAGCTTCTTTCTCGATATCTTTCTGGCTCATTCCGCTTCTTCTTCGAGTATGTGCTTCCTTGCAAGTTGTAATCCACTTATTTGCACTTTCATTGAGTCGTTTGAAGTGATCTTTCAACATATCCACAGTTCTTTCCTTCATATCTTCAGGATTTTCTGCTCGAGTGTCATGAAACATCTGATGAATTTGTTTCCATAGTAAAGTAGACTTTTGATTTTTTCCATGCACGCTATCTTCACTAATGAAACACCAAGATGACATAAGAGTAATATCTTCCTTCACACACCATTTGCTATTGGGGGGGTTGTTTGTTGAACATTATTGAATAAATTTCGAGAAATATTTTGTGATGCTTGAACTTGTTCAAAAATTGAAGTTTGATTGAGATTTGGAGAAAATTGGGAGCTTTGATGGTGTTGAGAGTTTTGGTAACTTCCAAAAGTAATAAAATCATCAAAGTTTGAAAATTTTTTGTGAGTTTGAATATAAATTTGGATTGTTTGGATCCATGAGAAATGATAAAAAAAATTTAAAAAGAAGAAGAAGAAGATATAATTGGAGATGGAGAGAAAAGAGTGTTTTCGTTTTGTGTCTAAAGCATATCAATATTGTAGTCTATTTATAGAGAAAAAAATTACGAATTTGATTATTATTATTTTTTTACATAATTTAAATGTTAGATAATGAAAATCTAAATTTTATCCTAAAAAAATAAAAACACACCAATGAATGCTTGACAAGTATCAACATTTGGATTGAATGGATTTGGGTTGACGCACATTTCATGAAGGTTGTGTCAGGATGGAAACACCAATCGGTTGCTGAGTCATTACAAATTTTTTATTTTTTTTATTTTGACAGGTGGTGCACGACCCATGGTGAATGTCACCAATGGGATAGTCTAAGTGAGTTACTTATTTGATTAGACTCAAACTTATAGGTAAGAGTGCAGGGCATTTTGAGGAAAGAAAGATCATTAGAACAAAAAGATTTGATTTTTATTGTAATAGTTGTTCAGCTTATAGCCTTATAGCTTTATGAATTTTGCCAACACAATTTTATTATAATACTCTCTTTGGTCCTAGGTGCTTATTCAGTGCGTCAATTTCTACACTTGGCTCTGCAAATTTGTATTTTTATTTATGTTAACAGTCCACTAATTTATGTCGGAACATGTGTTATTAAAGTATTTCTTTCTAAATACTCTCTCCTTTCCCTTGAAAGGTATCAATTTCACTATTTTTGGCATCCGCTTCAAAAACATCAATTTCCTCTATTTAATAAAAAAAATACACAATATGACTCACCACTTCCCTCTAATACAATTACCCACCTTATCTATAATAATAATACTCCTTAATTTACGTGCAAAAAGCAAATAAAGACCTTAGAACCGTCCACGTGCAAACAACAAATGAATACTTTTCAAGGGGAGGGAGGGAGTACTTTATTTTTCATACCGAAGTTGAAAGGATTTCGAATTGGTGGGTGTAATCTCCTAATATTTTTATTTCAGGGGGGTGAAGTGAAAATCATCAACAATTGAAGGGTAATTAAACAAATTTCCCAAATTAATCATCTGGGTGATCGAGGGGCTAATTTATTCGTTCAATGAACGCTGCAAACTGGATGAGCAGGTGGATTTGAAAAGCATTTTAGGGGGAGGATTCCTCTCGCACACCTCTGCAACTTTCATGGCGCCGTCAGATGTCCGTCGACCGTTCAAACGATCGGCAATCTCCGACCAACAGAAGAGGCGAGAGCTGTCCTTGCAACGGCAGGCCCAAAACCGCCGCGACGCCCAGCATCAGGCCCGATGTTTGGCACAAACTATTCTATCCCTTCAGAGCGATTCGGCTGAGCCGGAGCTCGAATTTGAAAGCGTGTCGGTGCCAGAATTTGAAACCATGCCCCAGGCGGAAGAGCGGGGTCAAGATTTTGATGTCCGCCAGGCGGCCAGTCTAAAAGGGCCCGAATCCCGGCGATGGTTTGCCAAGCAGCTCATGCTACCGGAATGGATGATCGATGTGCCTGACGGATTGAAAGCAGATTGGTAATGCCCTTTTTAAGTCTTTTATGCCACTTCGCTCACTCGCTGTATATCCTGAAGTTTATTTCGTTCTTAGTGTAATTCGTGGTGATAATACTAAGTATCACTCTGATTCTGTTTTAATTTGAAATCAAACCTATGTTATCTACGAACTATAAAAACTTGAAAGCTCTGACTTAAAGAGGAGAACTCCTTGTAGTATTTCAAGAAGGTGTATTAATGATTTATAAGTAGTACTACTCCATATCCTTTAGTTTCTGGTGCTATTTTCAATCAAGAGCTTGAAATGTAGAAAAAGTTTGGCCTATGTTGCATGTTTGAAATTTTTATGCTTTAATAGATAGGATAGGTCACTCACTCCCATACACATAAAAAATGCCTCATCTCGCCTCATTACTTAGAGGTTTAGGTAGTGGTTTAAGGTCCTTTGAGAAAGAAAGGACTCAGGCTCAATAGCTAATCGAGTTGTATACAAGGACAGGGTCCAGGTCGCCATCCAGGAGCGACTGCCGTCTTTTTGATTGGTATTGTGACTGATATATATTTAACTTTAACCATTTTATAATAATGCAATTTTGAAGTCTTAAGGGTAGATTAGGAAAATAGAGCGTTAGACTTCTCATGAAGGTTTCTATTGATTCATGCCATATAATCTTTGAGGATCTTATATGCATATTCAAACCCATTTCCATCTCTGTACAGGTATGTATGTGCTAGACCAGCTGGAAAACGTTGTTTTGTGGTGGCATCTAATGGGACAACTGTTAGTAGGTTGCGCAATGGCAGTATGCTGCACCGATTTCCATCTGCTTTACCCAATGGTTCCAGGGGTAATAACAATGCCCGATCTGGCCAATCTTATTGTATACTCGATTGCATATTTCATGAGGTATTAAGTTTTCTTGGCCCCCTTGTTGCTTGGCTACCTCGATTCATATGTTTTACATCTTGGCATCTTGCTTTGACTTGCAGCTGGATCAAACATATTATGTTATTGACATGGTGTGCTGGGGAGGAATGTCAATGTATGAATGCACTACCGAGTTCAGATTTTTTTGGTTAAACAGCAAGCTCGTTGAGGCAGGGGCTTGTGGTGATCCTTCGTCTTACCATAAATATAAATTCAGAACTGTCCTCATGTACAACTGTGACCAAGAGGGTCTCAAAACGGCTTATACTGGATCTTTCCCATATATGAAGGATGGGCTGTTGTTCTATAATAAGTGAGATTCTATTGACTTTCTGATTTTCATGATAGCTTTTCATATCACATGATTGCAAATGCTCAGAGAGTTGCATAACTCTACATCCATATCCGTGATGATACATCTTTAAAATGGTGACTTGGACCAGAAAGATTCTAGTACTTGCTTTTATCTTAATCCATTGTATTTTTCTAGATGTAGGGTCCTTTTGTCATAACTCCTTTCTGTAGTCAGTTTTTATGCTAGAGCTACGCATTGACACAATTTTCCCCAGTTGCATTGCATTTGGCTTGCAGATGTGTTCAGAATCTTTTAAAGTAGATAAAACAGAATTGACTATCTGATTCTGAACTTGTATAATAACATAGAAATTAGGGATAGGGATATTTTAACTCTCGTATATTGTATTCTTATTTCTATTTTCTTAGGAAATTTCAATATAGATGATAATCAACATGCATTGTCTGATGCAGTAGTGGCCATCTTATTGAGAAACACTTGGATGCATCTCGTAACATGCATGACGTGTAGACATAGTGTGTTGATAAACTATTATTATGATGGGAAGAGAGTCATTAAATGTATGTTTTCTCCAATAAACCACTTCCTGTCACCAGGTAACTTAATTTTTAAGATTATATAGGGATGTTTTATCCTTGTCCTTCTGTTTAATGTATTATTATTATTATGTGTTATCTAATTTCCAAGAATAATATTATGTACTTTAAAAATTAATGTTGGTTTTAATTATTTATAGGCATGCACATTATCAATCAGGAAGTACGCCTTTGGTATTAGTGTGGAAGGACGAGAATTGTAGTCAATATGTTCTTGATACGGATAGTAAGGGACAGATTCCTGATCAACAACAGGTATACATAAATATACTTGGAATTATATCTTTTATCTAGAGCTTCCTATTTTACTTCAATATATTTTCATGCTTCTGTAAGTTGCGTCAAATCCTGAGGATTGAAAAAAGGATTTAGCTATTGTTATTTGAAATTTAGCCTCCTTATTTTTTCTTGTCGTCAATATATTGTTATGATTTCCATGCTGATGGAGTGTGTTATATAGTAACAAATATATGTTAGGAGTTGGCAGATGTTTTCTATGAGGTTCAGGTTCTCGAGGAGTTAAAAGTCACAGAGGAAAACTTGCTGCATTATTCTATTTCTTTGTCTTGTCGTGCATAACAAGGTGCCCCTTTTACATAATTTTTTTAAGGGTGCTTCTATGAAATCTTTTTAGTGTTTATAAGAGCCTGCATTACATCATTTGGTGCACAAAGACTTCTCTCTGTAATTTATGTTTCTACAAGTAGATAGTCGAGTATTGCTCCTGATCTGATCTTTCACCATTGAGAAATCATCAGGTGGTACTGGAGCTACTGGAGGATGGGCGACTAGCAACATCAGATGATCCACCTGTTATATTTAGTTGCTTGAACAGTGATTTCATACAAAAGGTTTGAATATTTGCATTCGTGGAAAATGATATTGCTGATTCTTCAGTGGTTTAAAATTTTCAGAATTCTATCCTGAAGTATAATGTCCCCTTTATTTTTGTATTTAAAGAATTTAATTTGATTCTTAAGTTGATTGATTAGTTAATACTAATAATTAGAAGATTTCTGAAAGATTTCAAATCTGAAAATAGCTAATCAAATCATATGATTCAATTAACATTCTAGAATTTAGTCCTTAAGAACTTTATTTAGTTGATCATTGCTCGATGATTAAGAAATCAGGATTTGGTCATTAATTATTTACTTCAGTTTGATCCTTGTTCTTAAAGAATTCTAGTGTTTCCTTGTAAGCATAGTTAAGTGGGTGGAATGTAGTAGGATGATGTGTTCGATAGTATAGTTTCATTGGTTTTTTTAGGGTTGGGTTTGAAATCCAGATGCTGAAATCCCAAAATAAAATATGACAGGAGATGTTATGTCCCTCGGACTTGTTCGTCCCAATAGAACAGAGCTGTCAGGTTTATAATACGAGGACAATTTTTTAGGAAAGGGCCACAAAGTGGATTTGTCCTTCTCTTCTTGTTTAAAAAAGTGCACCATGTCATACCTTGCTGAGGATTACCAAACTTAATTGGAATCAACACTCTACTAAATGAATAGGGTCATGATTTGGGTCTAAAACAAAAAACTATTGTAGCTGCATATTGATTTCATTGGTTAACTTGCTAAGTAAAGTAAGAAACAAATAATTACTCTGTCTTAGTACTATTTCAACAAATTTTCGATCAGGCTCTTTTAACCTGCCTCGATATTATTTCAGATTATTAAGATCATTGATGTTTATGTGCATCACATTCTTTAATTATAGTTATCTTATTTGGTGATCAAAATGTCCTCAACCTGTGGAGAGAGATTTGTGTCTATGTGCCTGTGCCAAATATAATTCTAGTAAACTGTATTATATATGCAAACAACCAAAATCTTGGGAAGATCACTATACCCCAACTAATTTTAAGTCGTGAATTTCAGACAGGAATTAATGCTGGCGATCTCCTACGCTTTGCCATCAGTGAAGGGGGCTTATGTTTTGCAGATGGTAAATTAGAGAAGGCTGATTTGCACTATGTTGGAAAAACAAATCGTGCACGAACTTTTTCCGATAGTTACTCAAAGGTTGGCAGGCTGTATAAACTGGTTATCCTTGTATGCATTTTACATCTCGTTACTAGATTTAATAATCTTGGGACAGCTTTTCACTTTTAAATTTAACTACAATTGTACATTTATTGTTAAACTGTAGTACAAATGATGTCTTCTTGATGTTGGATCATGGTTTGTGTTTCAGGTGATGTTTCAATACGCTGCTCGGCATTCTCCTCTAAGAATCGAGCATCTTTTTGCATCAGTTAATTCATCGAATGAAGAAGAGAACATTCGCGACGTAGATATGGCTGGTTGAATTGGCGCTGTGGTGCTGGTGAGGAGGAAACTCTATGTTTATACTGTCATCAAATCATAAACATTAAACTGATTTTTAGTTGTGTGTATCGTATCATGATGTTGAATGTCAATGAATTTGTTTCTTCTGTTTTGCCTTTAACTTGCAAATTTTGTAATTTCAGAGGGAAAACCCTTGGTGTAAATCTAGGTTTAGGAGGAGGGTTACCCATTATAAATTTGTTCACTTGCTAATTTTGAAGTGAGAAGATATTCTATGGGCCTGACTAAGGTTTTGCATAACTTCTTAACTTGAATACATAACTCGAAAATTTGTTTACTCAAATACTACTAGTATAATTTATCACTTTATTATTGATTTAATTCAAATGCATCACTCAGAATATATTTGAGTTATTTCGTCATATAAAAAGACACAATAATAATTTATTAAAGTTAGGATATATATATTTTTTAATTATAAATTCTACAGGGCACTATAGTGCATTATATCCTTAAAAATTGGGTGCGCTGAAACATAGGTGTGCTATGGATTGAATGAATTTGCGTGAATTGTTGACTTGCATTTATCACCGTTGACGAAAACAGTGATATATAGAAATCAATGTGCGTTGACTTAATTCAGTTTTTTCACAATAAGTTACAAGATTCTAGCCATTAATTAAACTAGAAAATATAGACTTTCTAATCCACTGATCATATTCATGTCTAGTTTTTGAAGTTGGATCTGAGAAAAAGTAAACATGGCTTATGCTGCTCTAATCTCTCTTAACTACACAATTGCCAATATCTCTTCATCACCCCTGTGTTTCCCTCTCAAGCAGATTGAATTCTTGCAAGAACTTATCCAAAAATTGGATGTAAGAAGTAGGAGTGAGAGAGTGAAGTCTGTGGAGAGTCGAATCCGAGATGCCTTGCATGCATTCGAAGACGCCATTCAATCCCTTCACATCCCACATCACACCATCCTAAATCATCTCGAATATTATAGCCATCAAGTTTACTCCGTCGTCCAATCTGTGAAGCAGATAGACGAGGAGTATGGTGAGGGGCTTGATCAGTACCCGTCACCAACCCAAGACGAAGAAGAAGACGACAATGACGACGAAACAATAAATAATACAAGCATAGTTGGATGCTCCGAAGAGCTCACCAAAATCAAAGATGAGCTAATCACAGCACACAAGTTGTACCAACTTCGTGTGGTTTCATTTGTTGGTGCCTTCAACACTGGCAGAGGTACTTTCGCCAGGGCTATTTTCTACTCTCCAGACTCCATCCGTTGGTTCTCACCTCGTGTTTGGCTAACCATAGGCCCAAAATGGGAGCTCAAACAACTCATTCATGCCATTCTTTCTCAACTAAGTGATCATCATCATGAAGACGTACATACATGCCTAAAGGGTCGGCGATACTTGATCGTGCTGGACGATGTGTACGACACTTTGGCGTGGCAGTTCCTGAAAGAACTATTTCCAGATGACAACAACGGAAGTCGGATCTTGGTGATAACTGATCAACACGACGTAGCTGAATTCGTCGGTAGTTTTAGCATCCATCACATGCACTTGTTGAACAAAGAAGAAAGTTGGAATCTTTTTACTCAGCTGTTGTTTCCTGATCCGAGGAAGCCATGCCCTCCCCAACTTGAGGAAGCTGGAAAGATGATCACCAAGAACTGTAAGGGCCTGTTTGGAGAGATCGTCAAATTTGCAAACTTGATATCCAGATTGAAAAAGACAGCGGATGTTTGGTACGAGGTAGCGGAAATGATGCAGAACGAGTCTGATGCTGATATATATCGACAAATGTTGGAGGTAATTATTACTCCCATACCAATAATACTTGTACATTTTCTAGTCCCAACCCTAAAAATAAAACAATACCCAATATCAATAACCTTGCAATACTACGCTAAAAAAAAAACACCATTATAACATAACAATGAGAAAAATGTAAAGTTGATTTTCATGATTTGATTGGATGCATATTGTTGCCTCTTCTTGTCTTGTATATTGACTTGAATTGAGAAAGTAAGTTTCTATTCATGTTTAATTTATATATGTAATGTAAAAAAAAAATTCGGATTCTCAAGTAATTGAAAAAAAAAAATATATATAAACCTGAATAAAATAAACTTCTGAAACTGGTCTAAATTTGTACTTGAACTAAAAATTGAGTATTGATATGAAAAATCTACCAATTAGTTTTTTTGGATCTAAACACTGGGGCATGCAGAATCATTACATATTGTGCTAATCCTTATGGTATGTATATTTAGTTTCTTTTATTTTGCAGAAGAGAAAAACTACAAGAGCTGATCATGATATTTTTTCGACATCCGGTTGTGATAATATAGTTCAAGAATTTCTCGGATATCCTAATGCAATTTTTGAAACCAAGATGAGTGTAATCCCAAATGAGTTCTATCCATACGTCAAGGTTGTGGCAATCGTTGGTATGGCGGGTATAGGTAAGACTGCTCTTGCTAGACAAGTCTTCGAAGATCCGACGACGTTGAGTTGTTATGATCGTCGTGTGTGGGTGACCTTAGGCCCAAAATATAAGTTTGAAAGAATATTGAAAGATATTCTCGCCCAATTAGATCCCAACCTTAATGTATTGCATATGGTAAAAGATGAGATATTGGCTGAGAAGATTAGCTGCATATTGTCTGAAAAGAGATTCCTCATTGTGTTGGATGATATATGGGAGAAAAACTTTTGGCCTTATTTGGGAAGGTTTCTAGCAAACTTCAAGTGTGAACTATTGTTGATAACTAGGCTATTGGAAGTGCCATTAGCACATTTTGGTGAACATGGTAGGCATAGAATATATGAATTGAGGTTGCTTAACAAAGAAGAAAGTTGGGATCTTCTTCGAAAGAAGGTGTTTGGAGAAAAGTTGTGCCCTCGCGAACATGAGAAGGCTGGAAAGGCGATTGCTGAGAAATGTGACGGTCTTCCTATCATGATTGTCACGGTTGCTAGACTCCTAGTGAAAGCTGATGAGACGACGCCGGAGTATTGGAACGAGGTAGCGAATAAGCACAATGCAGTTTTCAAGCAAGCTTATGATAAGATTTCTAGGGTTTTATACCGTAGCTACAAGGACATCTCCTTACCATTAAGAACATGCTTTCTCTACATGGCAACATTTCCTCTAAAGTATGAGATCCCTCTCTCCAAGCTCTTTATGTTATGGAATGTTGAAGGGATTCTTCATCCATACTACCAAAGGAATGTTGAATCCAATTATATCAACACTCTAGTTTTAAAAAGCCTTGTTCTAGTCCTTGACAAGAAGTACAATGGCCAAACTAAGACTTGTCGTCTCCATTCGGTCTTTTGGCACTTTTGCGTAGGAGAAGCAAGGAATGACAAATTTCTTCACGTCATAAACTGTTACGCGGATGGCACAGGAAATGTCACACAGAAACAACGCCGTTTGTGTGTTCAAAACAATGTTTTATTCGCCATTAAAGATGTGTTCAACTCAATGGCATCAGCTTTGCTCGTTCTCTCTTGTGTTTTGGTCCCCCTCATCCTTATCAAGTGCCACTATTCTTTGGTTCGAGCTTCCTCAAGGTGCTCGATGCTCTTACGATCCGTTTCTACGAGTTCCCTAGTGGGATATTGGATCTTGCTCTGCTGAAGTATGTAGCACTCACTTATGATGGGAAGCTCCCAACTTCCATATCCAAACTTGAGAATCTTGAGTTCTTGATCATCCATCGCCATGCAAATTTCAAATATCTTGGAGACTCTTCTTATCTACCTGAGTTAAAATCATTTTTGGTCCCATAACTATAAGGAATTTTTGATTCTATCCCAAAAAAGATAAATTCTTCAATTTCGTCCCGTAATTCCTGAAATTGGCCAATTTTGGTCCCAAAGTCACCGGAACCCCATTTTTTGGCCGGAAATTGGAGCTTTACGGCAAGGTAATCCACTGGCGTCACGGGTAGAGAAGGCCACCTGAATATAGCCAAGCTGCTCCTCCTAACCGACATCAAATTTGAAGGAAATTGGGGTTTGATGAAAGATGAGAAGAAATAGAAAGAAATATTGGAAAACCAGAGAATCCATTTGAAGTAACTTGAATAGAATCCTTTCTCTGGATTTCTGCTGTTTCTTGCTCCATGCAAAACCCTCATCCTCAGTTCCTCACATAACTACCCTCCTCTCTCTCTCTCCTTTCTCACAAAAGTTTGCAGAATTATCAATTATGGAATTTTTCAGCAATTCAGGAACTCCATCTGCAATGGCTACATCCTCCTACAACAATACACATCAATCATCGTCAATTAATCAAAATCCTAATTAGAGTAACAAATTTTTAAAGATTGCGTACCAATGTGTGAAAGCAAGAACCAAAATCATGGGACGCCTCGAAAACGTGGCCAGCGCTGAGGCTACGGTTCCAAAACTGGAAGTGATGGGAAAGTCGGCGGACGGCAGCGGCGATGAGTGTACGAGCGTGCCCGGGAAGCCATTAACGGTGCTGAAGTTGCAGGAAACGTAAACACGAACGAAGAATAAGTCAGCTTCCCATGGGTCCAATGTTCTAACATCACTCTCCATCGATCAGGGCCACCTCGGATGCTAATAAATGGCAGCTGCAACGGTCGTTCGGTAGCCAATCGGAGTTGTACTTCGACGGCAGTTCGTAAATGTACACCTTCATTCCCCTCATATACCTCATCCGCCATTGCATCGGATTACCTTGCCGGAAAGCTCCAATTTCCGGCCAAAAAATGGGGTTCCGGCGACTTTGGGATAAAAATTGGCCAATTTTAAAAGTTACGGGACGAAATTGAAATTTTTATCTTTTTTGGGACATAATCAAAAATTCCTTATAATTATGGGACAAAAAATGATTTTAACTCTATCTACCTATAGAGATTTGGGACATGAAAGCATTGAAGCATCTTCAGATCATGGGAAGCAACTTCTTGGATGATAAAAGACGTGGCAAAATCTTGGAAAATCTCTCAACACTTCTAGGTTTGAGAGCAGAGAGTTGCGCAAAGAGCATCCTCGAAAGGATCCCTAATTTAGTGAAGTTAGGAATTCGAATCGAACTGACACCGGATGGATCAACACCCTCATTCTCATTCGAGCACATATCCAACCTCAAACGACTCAGATCACTTAAATGTGTCGTCGTGAATCCTGACTTCAAATCCAAGATTGTTGCCCTACCCTCGACTCTACAAACATGTCTTGAAAAGTTGAGTTTGAGTGGGCTCGGATACGCATGGGAAGACATATGGCCAATCGCGTCGTTGCCAAATCTTCGCGAGCTCAAACTCAAACAGTGTGCGCTTAGAGGGGCGAAGTGGGTGATGCGTGAGGGCGAATTCAGCAGTCTTTACTACCTTCTACTGGAAGACATGGATGTTGTGTGGTGGAGAGGTGATGACTACTGCCATCTCCAATCCCTTCATTTCTTGACCATCAAACACTGCTACAAGCTGGTGGAGATCCCTTGGCAATGTTTACGACGTTCTTGTAAGACTCAACTAGTGGATTGCAACCCTAAGGCTTCCAAGAGAATGCCACAAAATTATTTGAATCAGGTCTACTCTTCATGGGAAGGTGGGAAATCTAGCAAATGAACAACGTACGTAATGATTTGTTATGGTCCTTATGGATTAGTATTGTACTTGATAATTTGATATGATGATGGCTAAACGGTTTGAATTTTATGTGTCATTTTGGTACATCATCTCTTGTACTACGTCGTGGAATGGATGACACACGTACGAAAGAGAAAATCTATACTCTAAAAAGGAAAGTATAAACCCTAGGGACAATGGTTCGATTTCTTTTTCCTACATGTCAATCACGTGGCACAGAAAATGATACACTTAAATAATGTAGAAGATATGATGTGATGGCAAAAGTACTGCTTTGAAGTTCATTTAATTGGGACATGTATGCATGTTTATTTCATCTTTATTTTCATGGGCTTTAGTTCATATTTTTTTATTTGAATATTTTAACATTTACTCCCTCCGTCTTAATTTAATCTTTACAGAATAATGTAGACGCGAAGTTTAAAAGAAATTATTTTTTTGACAAACTTTATTAATTTTGGATAGTAATATAGTATTTTCAGGTAATAAATAAATTATAAAGTATGTTATGTATGTTAGGCGGAAGTGGTAAATTTGTAATTAAAATATACTTTTAAGGGTGAGTATTGATGTGATTTTTTTTTAGTGATAAAATTTAATATAAAGTGTAAAATTTAATTTGGAACAATAATAAACATGGTAGTTACCGCAAAGGTGGAGTACTCTAACCGGATAGAGATATTTTTGAGGTTCTAATTAAATTGTAATTTCTTTTTCTTTAGAATATAAATAAATCATTTTGAGTGGTACTATTAGTGTGCAATTGTATGGTGCACCCTTTCAATAAAGATTATTCTTTAAAATATTAAGGTTATACTGTAATACCCACATTATATATAAATGTATATATATAAATATTTTATTATTATTATTTCTTTATTATTATTATTATTTAGATAAATAAATATGCTTGATATTTTTGCAAGTAGTAGACACACATATGCAAGCACACATGTAAGTTATCTTGTAGTATTTGATAAGAACAATTATTATTTATTATTATTATTATTAGAAGTGATATGATTGATGGGAATCAATCAAGGAAATTATTGATGGAAGGTGGAAAGTTGGCAATCAATCAAGGAGATTATTGAAGGAATGTGAAGTCAAGTTGGCAATCAATCAAGGAAATTATTGAAGGAAGGTGAAGTCAAGTTGGCAATCAATTATTATTATTATTATTATTATTATTAAAAAAATGGGATAAAATTTGCAAAGTTGAAATGAAGGGTGAACTTGTGCAACTTGAAAGCAAATAGACGTACACTTTCCATAATTTTTCTGTGTTTGTGTGGAAATCAAAACTGGTCATGTGAGATATGGCTAGAAAGCTACTGAAGAGAGGGTCTCGTAGGCGTAAAGAACACTTAAATTGGATTTCAAACGAGAAAGTTATGATCAAAGTGGTGACGTCGCGCAAGATTTGACGAACAGAACAGTTGTGTCATTTTACGTGACTTGTTATATACTCAAATGTTGATTGTTTGGAGAGTTCTTTATATGGATAGAAAGCCCATGAAGAGAGGATCGTGTGGACGCAAAAATCACTCAAATACGAGATCAAACAAAGAATTTATGATCAAAATGGTGAAGCCGCGCAGTTGCCAATGAGATGTGCGAAATTCACAAAGTTTTTATGATCACTATTATTTGATCAAATTAGCCTATGAATTATCATCCCACATGTGAAATCATGTACACTTATCCCACATGTGAAGCCATGTGAAAGAATTGTTAAGCCATGTTGTGACTATGGGGCCATACAAACATGTTAGATCACATGAAAATACACATGTACCACCACCTTGCCATGTTCCAATGTCTTTTTGATTCCATCTCACACATCTATAAATACCCAACTCCATTCAAGCCACATACACATAAATTTTTCTGCCCAAATTCCTTCACCCTTCACTCATATTCTTTCCATTAGCTCTTACACTTAGTAGTAGTGTGAGGAGTTATCAATTTAGAGGTAATTCTCCACTCTTTTCTTTACATATTTTCACACACACACACATATATATAACTCACACATATATACATAAGTATATATATATATATATATATATATATATATATATATATACATATCAATTCTCACACACTATATTTTTTTATTGTGTTCATTTTGTTATTTTTCCGAAATATTGACAAATGCTAGAAACACTTCTGAATAGACAACAGCCTTTTGGAAAATGTTGTCAAATGCTAGAAACACTTCTGAATAGACAACATAGTTTTGGAAAAATGTTGTCTTTGCTTTGTTGTCTTTCTGAAATGTTGTTTAAATGCTGAAAACATGTTGTCTTTGCCATTTTTTTCATCTTTCCTCCTTTTCTGATTTTTTCTCAATAAATAGTAATTTCGAAAGAGATTTGGTAGTTTCAAAGTTTCAAAATCTTTAAAATCAATTGCACACAACATTCAAGCATTATATATATGTATATATATATATATTCATATTTATATTATATTATATTTAATTTAATTCTTTTTAAATATTAATTTTATTTATATTTATTATCTTATTTTAACTCATTTTATTTAGTGATTAATTAATTATATTATCTTAAGTTAGTTAATAATTAGTTTATTTTATTTATACTATTAGAAATTAGTTTTATTAATAGAAATTATTATTATAAGTAGAACTCAGTTTAGTATACCCTTGCAGGCATACCTGAGACCGAAGAACAAGTCTAGACAAACATATTATTCTCTACGAAGTTTAAGGTGGGGGTAACTTTCACTCTTTACCGAGTGCTACATTTTATGTCATGATTGCTATGTTAAGATGTGATATGTGTTACTTATATGACATGTTATGTGCTATGTGAATTTTTAGTTCGATGACAAATATTTTCTACTAACACTTGTACGGGGTGACGACTCAGTGCACATATACCAACTAACACAAGTTACTGGCTACGTCGGTTCAGTACTAAAATGTATTTCAAGTATGCTAACATTTGTACTGGGGTGACGGCCTGGTGCACATATACCAACTAACACAAGTTATCGGATGACGATTCGGTCTAAA
Source organism: Pogostemon cablin (assembly GCA_023678885.1). NCBI lineage: Eukaryota > Viridiplantae > Streptophyta > Magnoliopsida > Lamiales > Lamiaceae > Pogostemon > Pogostemon cablin. The sequence goes on along the minus strand of CM043001.1, from coordinate 23,765,848 downwards.
ATATTTTCATTGAGTTATCGAACGACAATATGCAAATTATTTTATTAAATGACATATGTTACATTTTATGGTATATTTGGCATGCATATTTATTTTTAACTGTGCAATCATTTAAGTTAACCCACTGAGTGTATTTTTAGACGCTCACCCCTTATCAATTTTCAGAAGAAGGTTTAGAAGATGGAAAGGCCCCTGCAAGTGTACCAAGCCCTTAGAAGACTTTATATGACTTATATTTTATTATTCTGCTAGAACTTTATTTCAGATATATCATCTGAACGAACTTATTTTGGATATTTTACTCGACTCGGTGAGTAGACGCTTATATGTAATAATCTTTATGCAACTCTTACGTTATTATTCTATCGCTTTGGGGATTTTTATGTTATTTTTGCTGCGTATTCTTGACTCCCTCTATTATTATATTGGGATATGTATATCTAGTAGCGTCCCAACCCCATAGCGTAACCCGGGGCGTAACAGCGTGGTATCAGAGCGGTCTATCTAAGACTAGCTCAAGTACCTGACTTAGAATTTTATACCATACCCTAAGATTGACTATCCTATGACTATGACGTGACTAAACTTTAGAATTTTATATGTGTATTGGCATATAATATTAGTAATACTTTGGCTAGATCATGATACGTGGAACCTCACGAAATAATCAATCCCAAGAGGAGGCGCAAAACTCACAAGCTAACCCTGGTGATGATCTACTAACTGTACTCAGAGGTTTAGCTGAACACATTACAAGGAATCCTGCACGACGACCACCACTAGAACCTATTCCTAGAAATGAACCAACTTTAGTAATTGAACAGTTCCGACGTTTTAATCCAACAACCTTCAACGGAACGGAGGACCCTGCAGAAGCAGAGAAATTGATAAGGTCGTTAGATAAGATTTTCACCTATCACGAGTGCACTGATGCACAGAAAATTGCATGTGCTGTTTTTTTTCAATTTGTGGGTGAAGCTGATTTCTGGTGGGAGGCTTACGGACGTACCAAGACACCTGAGCAAAAGGCTAGGATGACATGGGAAGACTTCAAGGAGATAAGAAGTTTACATTTCACGGAGCGAAAGCTGGAGTAGTACCGCGAATTATAACTGCAATGAAAGCGATCAAAATGATGAAGAATGATGGATGTCAAGCACACTTAGTGAACATCGTGGCAAGTGAAGGAGAAAGGATAAGCCTAAAGAATGTTCCTATTGTGTGGGAATACGAAGATGTATTTCTAGAAGACTTACCAGGATTGCCACCTGAAAGGCAAGTAGAATTTTCTATTGATCTAATACCGGGAGCAGCACCAGTTTCAAAAGCACCTTATCGAATGGCACCAAAGGAGTTACAGGAATTGAAGATCCAATTACAAGAACTCTTGGAATTGGGTTTCATACGCCCTAGTATTTTACCCTGGGGAGCGCCTGTTTTGTTCGTAAAGAAGAAAGATGGTTCGTTTAGAATGTGTATCGATTATCGAGAACTGAATAAACTTACCATCAAGAATAAATATCCCTTGCCAAGGATTGAGGACTTATTTGATCAGCTGGGCGGTGTTAATGTGTTTTCCAAGATAGATCTGAGGTCTGGATATCATTAGGTGCGAATCAAGTAGAGCGACACTTCGAAGACTGCTTTTAGAACACGTTATGGACATTATGAGTTCGTAGTAATGCCTTTTGGTCTCAGCAATGCACCAGCAATTTTTATGGATTTGATGAATCGTGTTTTCTACTCGTACTTAGACAAATTCATGATCGTGTTCATTGATGATATCTTAGTGTATTCTAGAAATCGGGAACAACATGAAGAGCATCTGAGAATCATTCTAGAGACACTAAGAAAGGAAAATTTGTATGCCAAATTCAAGAAATGTGAGTTTTAGTTAGACAAAGTTGTCTTTCTTGGACACATCATGTCAGCTCGAGGAATTGAGGTGGATCCGGCCAAGGTGGAAGCAATAGAGAAATGGAAGACACCTACAAATGTGGGAGAAGTACGAAGTTTCATTGGATTGACTGGATATTATAGAAGATTTATTGAAGGATTTTCGAAGATTGCAGGGCCCTTGACGAAATTAACTCGTAAGGAAGTTAAGTTCTGTTGGACGGAAGAATGTGAAAATAGTTTCAACCTTCTTAAACAGAAATTAGTCACTGCACCTGTACTGACAATTCCTGATGGGACAGAAGAATTTGTCATCTATAGTGATGCTTCAAAGCAAGGATTGGGATGTGTTCTGATGCAACGTAATAAAGTAGTTGCTTATGCGTCTAGACAACTCAAGATCCATGAACAGAACTATCCAACTCATGATTTAGAATTGGCAGCTGTGGTGCATGCTTTGAAAATTTGGAGACACTATCTGTATGGAGCAAAATGTCAAATTTATACGGATCACAAGAGCTTGAAGTACTTTTTCGAACAGAAGGAATTAAACATGAGGCAAAGGACATGGTTGGAATTAGTCAAGGATTATGATTGTACAATACTATACCATCCAGGGAAGGCAAATGTGGTGGCAGATGCTCTAAGTAGAAAAGGAAAAGGGGAGTTAGCCTGTTCTATAACAAACCAAGAATTATTGGTGGCGGAGTTCTCTCGAATGAGTTTGGAAGTAGTAATACCTCCAAGTAGCATTGAAGTAATGTTAACAGCGTTACTGATTAAACCCTCCTTAAGAGATAGAGTCAAGAAACTTCAAGATGAAGACAGAATTCTCAGAAAAATTAAGGAACACGTGAAGATTGAGGAAGGAAAAGAATTTGCTCTCACAGACGATGGAACACTCGTATTTGGAAAAAGATTATGTGTTCCTAAAAATGAGGATCTTATTAGAGAAATTTTAACAGAAGCTCATGGTACTCCATACACGGTACATCCAGGAGGAACCAAGATGTATCAAGACTTGAAGAATTCATTTTGGTGGAGAAATATGAAGAAGGATATAGGCTTGTTTATCCAAAAGTATATGAGTTGCCAGCAAGTGAAGGCTGAGCATCAACGACCTTCAGGGCTCTTGAAGCCATTAGAGATTCCTGAGTGGAAATGGGAGCATATCACAATGGATTTCGTTACTGGTTTACCAAGATCAGTGCGAGAAAATCAAGCTATATGGGTGATAGTGGATCGTTTGACCAAGTCTGCGCATTTTCTTCCAGCGAAAATGACTCATGGAATGGATAAGCTTGCACAAATTTATCTAGAAGAAGTTGTCAGATTGCACGGTGTACCAGTTTCTATAGTTTCTGATCGAGATCCAAGATTTACATCAAAATTTTGGCATAGTTTACAAAACGCGATGGGCACAAAGTTAAAGTTTAGCACGACATTTCATCCGCAAATCGATGGTCAGTATGAAAGGACTATTCAAATATTGGAAGACATGTTGAGGGCATGCGTCCTAGATTTTGGGGAAAGTTGAGAAAGATACATACCACTTATAGAGTTTGCTTACAACAACAGTTTTCAAGCCACAATAGGCATGGCCCCTTACGAAGCACTCTACGGAAGGAAGTGTAGATCTCCCTTTTATTGGGATGAAGTTGGTGAGAAGAAAGTTCTAGGACCAGAAATAGTAGAAAAGATAGTTGAAGCGATTGAAAAGATCAAAAGAAGAATTTTGACTGCGCAAAACCGACAGAAGTCTTACGCTGATAAGAGACGCAAAGATTTACAGTTTTAGGAAAGAGATAAAGTTTTTCTCAAAATATCACCAATGAAAGGAATTTCTCGCTTTGGGAAGAAAGAAAAACTTAAGCCAAGATACATTGGGCCTTATGAGGTTTTGGAACGAATCGGCGAGTTGGCATACAGATTAGCTTTACCACCTGAGCTAGCTGGAGTGCATGATGTATTTCATGTGTCCATGCTACGGAAGTATGTATTTGATCCAAGCCACGTTGTTAACCATGAAGTTATAACAATTGATGATAACATAGCATACGAGGAATTTTCTATCGCCATTCTTGACAGGAAAGTTCATAAGCTAAGGAATCGTGAAGTTGCTTTAATCAAAGTCCAATGGAGTCAACACAATACAGAAGAAGCTACATGGGAACGTGAAGACGACATACGAAATAAATATCCGCATCTACCTATATCTGGTAAGTGAAATTTCGAGGACGAAAATTTTAATTTAGTAGGGGAGGATGTAATACCCACATTATATATATGTATATATATAAATATTTTATTATTATTATTTCTTTATTATTATTATTATTTAGATAAATAAATATGCTTGATATTTTTGCAAGTAGTAGACACACATATGCAAGCACACATGTAAGTTATCTTGTAGTATTTGATAAGAACAATTATTATTTATTATTATTATTATTAGAAGTGATATGATTGATGGGAATCAATCAAGGAAATTATTGATGGAAGGTGGAAAGTTGGCAATCAATCAAGGAGATTATTGAAGGAATGTGAAGTCAAGTTGGCAATCAATCAAGGAAATTATTGAAGGAAGGTGAAGTCAAGTTGGCAATCAATTATTATTATTATTATTATTATTATTAAAAAAATGGGATAAAATTTGCAAAGTTGAAATGAAGGGTGAACTTGTGCAACTTGAAAGCAAATAGACGTACACTTTCCATAATTTTTCTGTGTTTGTGTGGAAATCAAAACTGGTCATGTGAGATATGGCTAGAAAGCTACTGAAGAGAGGGTCTCGTAGGCGTAAAGAACACTTAAATTGGATTTCAAACGAGAAAGTTATGATCAAAGTGGTGACGTCGCGCAAGATTTGACGAACAGAACAGTTGTGTCATTTTACGTGACTTGTTATATACTCAAATGTTGATTGTTTGGAGAGTTCTTTATATGGATAGAAAGCCCATGAAGAGAGGATCGTGTGGACGCAAAAATCACTCAAATACGAGATCAAACAAAGAATTTATGATCAAAATGGTGAAGCCGCGCAGTTGCCAATGAGATGTGCGAAATTCACAAAGTTTTTATGATCACTATTATTTGATCAAATTAGCCTATGAATTATCATCCCACATGTGAAATCATGTACACTTATCCCACATGTGAAGCCATGTGAAAGAATTGTTAAGCCATGTTGTGACTATGGGGCCATACAAACATGTTAGATCACATGAAAATACACATGTACCACCACCTTGCCATGTTCCAATGTCTTTTTGATTCCATCTCACACATCTATAAATACCCAACTCCATTCAAGCCACATACACATAAATTTTTCTGCCCAAATTCCTTCACCCTTCACTCATATTCTTTCCATTAGCTCTTACACTTAGTAGTAGTGTGAGGAGTTATCAATTTAGAGGTAATTCTCCACTCTTTTCTTTACATATTTTCACACACACACACATATATATAACTCACACATATATACATAAGTATATATATATATATATATATATATATATATATATATATACATATCAATTCTCACACACTATATTTTTTTATTGTGTTCATTTTGTTATTTTTCCGAAATATTGACAAATGCTAGAAACACTTCTGAATAGACAACAGCCTTTTGGAAAATGTTGTCAAATGCTAGAAACACTTCTGAATAGACAACATAGTTTTGGAAAAATGTTGTCTTTGCTTTGTTGTCTTTCTGAAATGTTGTTTAAATGCTGAAAACATGTTGTCTTTGCCATTTTTTTCATCTTTCCTCCTTTTCTGATTTTTTCTCAATAAATAGTAATTTCGAAAGAGATTTGGTAGTTTCAAAGTTTCAAAATCTTTAAAATCAATTGCACACAACATTCAAGCATTATATATATGTATATATATATATATATTCATATTTATATTATATTATATTTAATTTAATTCTTTTTAAATATTAATTTTATTTATATTTATTATCTTATTTTAACTCATTTTATTTAGTGATTAATTAATTATATTATCTTAAGTTAGTTAATAATTAGTTTATTTTATTTATACTATTAGAAATTAGTTTTATTAATAGAAATTATTATTATAAGTAGAACTCAGTTTAGTATACCCTTGCAGGCATACCTGAGACCGAAGAACAAGTCTAGACAAACATATTATTCTCTACGAAGTTTAAGGTGGGGGTAACTTTCACTCTTTACCGAGTGCTACATTTTATGTCATGATTGCTATGTTAAGATGTGATATGTGTTACTTATATGACATGTTATGTGCTATGTGAATTTTTAGTTCGATGACAAATATTTTCTACTAACACTTGTACGGGGTGACGACTCAGTGCACATATACCAACTAACACAAGTTACTGGCTACGTCGGTTCAGTACTAAAATTTATTTCAAGTATGCTAACATTTGTACTGGGGTGACGGCCTGGTGCACATATACCAACTAACACAAGTTATCGGATGACGATTCGGTCTAAAATATTTTCATTGAGTTATCGAACGACAATATGCAAATTATTTTATTAAATGACATATGTTACATTTTATGGTATATTTGGCATGCATATTTATTTTTAACTGTGCAATCATTTAAGTTAACCCACTGAGTGTATTTTTAGACGCTCACCCCTTATCAATTTTCAGAAGAAGGTTTAGAAGATGGAAAGGCCCCTGCAAGTGTACCAAGCCCTTAGAAGACTTTATATGACTTATATTTTATTATTCTGCTAGAACTTTATTTCAGATATATCATCTGAACGAACTTATTTTGGATATTTTACTCGACTCGGTGAGTAGACGCTTATATGTAATAATCTTTATGCAACTCTTACGTTATTATTCTATCGCTTTGGGGATTTTTATGTTATTTTTGCTGCGTATTCTTGACTCCCTCTATTATTATATTGGGATATGTATATCTAGTAGCGTCCCAACCCAATAGCGTAACCCGGGGCGTTACATATACTCTTTATAAAACATAAGGGTACTCTACTAGGTAAAGTTCAACATTATATATACTACGTACTCCCTCTGTTTAAGGTATTTGTGTTTGTTTATACGGGTACGAAGATTAAGAAATATCTTCTTTTAATATATAATGTAAGAAAAAGTAAGGGTAAGTCGGTGATTTAAAATAAAAAAGTGAATAAAGTTTTTGGAAATAATGGATAAAGTGTAAAAAAAAAAATTCTTGGGATCGATGAATAAAGTATAAAAAGTTGGTAAGATATTAGTGTACTTTTATTATTAATAGAATGTGCATGAATACCTGGGACACCTCAAAATGAAAAATGTGAATAAATATGTGGGACGGAGGGAGTATATACAAAGGGTTAAAATTTGACTAAAAAAATTACTCCCTCCGTCCCGCTTCTAAGGTAACCATTTGCTTTTTGCACGTGGACAATTCTAAGGTCTTTATTTGCTTTTTGCACGTGGATTAAGGAGTATTATTATTATAGATAAAGTTGGTAGTTGTATTAGAAGGAAGTGGTGGGTCATATTGTGTACTTTTTTTACTAAATAGAGGAAATTAATACCTTTGAAGCGGACGCCAGAAATAGTGAAATGGATACCTTAGAAGCGGACAGAGGGAGTAATTTTTTCTACAAAATCAAAGGTATGAGTTTTTATACTAAAATGTATAATATCAATATAAAGGGTATAAAATTTAATTTGGGTGCACAGAACTAGCTTCTTGCATCCAGGTGCACTCACACTACACAATTTTTTTTTTACCAACGGAATATTCCGTTGGTAAAAACTTTAATTCCATTGTTAAATTGGCTTACCAACGGATTAGTAATGGAATCCATTAGTAAAATTCCATTAGTAAAGTAGTGATTGGTAAATTTTTAGCAACTAAAAATAAATTCTGTTGGTAATTTATAATGATTCCGTTGGTAATTACCAACGGAGTGAATTCTGTTGCTAAAATAGAGAATAAATCCGTTGGCATTCATTTGCTAAAACAAAAATGTTATTTTTATTGCTTATCCATTGATAATTACCAACGGATTGAATTCCGTTACTAAAAAAATACTTTTTTTTGTAGTGTCAAGACTTTGCTTTAAAAAAATGAATAAATAATCGTGAGACGATCTCACTTAAGAGTTGTTCAATAAAATGAGTTTCGTGATACAGATAAAAAATAATTAATGATATTTTAATAAAAAGTGATACATCACTAACAAGTTGTATAAATTTTTATTCTTTTCAAATACTTGTGTGAACCATGTTCACATGCGTGCTCTGATTTACGATCATTCTTTAATACATGTAAAATTATTTTTGAATATAATTACTTTTTTAAAATGATAAAATATTACTGATTTATACTCTATTATTCATCTAAAGAATTACTTTTAATTTGAAATTATAACTTCGTGTAAGTAATTTAATTATGATAAATTCCTAATTAAATTGGGCTTTTATCAATTCAAGGTCCAAATTATGGGAAAACTATCAATTAGGAGACTGAATTATTTTTTCTATCAATCCAAGGCCTGAAATATATAAAACTATCAATCCAATGCCTGAATTTGTCAAATATTATCACCTATTTTATTAATTTAGGGCCTAAGTTCAGGCCCTGAATTGATAGTTTTACATAATTCAGGCCTCTAATTGATAATATACATAATTCAAGCCCCGAATTGATAGATTACCCATTTTTCAGGCCCTGTATTGATAAAATTATAAATACTCCTCCATCCAGTTTTAATGTTGATGTTTGTCTTTTGTGTCAAGATTAAGAAATATAATATTTTAATATATAGTGGGTTGAAAGATATAATATTTAATACAAAGTGTATTGTTGCGTGTGAGTCCATTAAAATATACTCCCTCCGTCCCGGAACAAGGGTTCATTTTACTGTTTCACACGTAGATTAAGAAGTATTAATATTAAATGTGTAGTGGGTAGGTAGAAGGTATCTTTTACCTTTTTACCCCCAATGTAATTAACTACTGATCTGCCTTTTTATAAAACAGGTAAGAGAAAAAAAAAGTACTTTTTCAAATATCATTGAACAGCACATTGGGTCAACATCAACCTAGCCTACTTTCCACACACTTCATCACTCGTACACTAAATAAATAAATTACAATTCCCTCCAAATATTCATAGATTCCCTCCAAATACTCAAAACTAACCAAACAGCATCAACGGCCACACACTGCATTACAAGAACAGTAAAAAAATAAATTACAAATCCCTCCAAACATTCATGTATTTCCCTCCAAATACTCAAAACTAACCAAATAACACTACTGTCTTGTCAACATTCCCTCCAAAATACATTACTAAGCTCCTCATAATTCACAAGATAAATACATTCACTCCACCAACAACTTACAAAAAAAAAAAAAAAACAGAATGAGAACTAAAAATCTGAGCACCAAGGAATTAAATGCCATTGCTCAATTCTTGTTGGCGGGCTCTTCAAATGGCAAGGTTGCACATGGTAGATTCAAGGAAGCTGCTTCTAAATTCTCTGTCAGCCAAAAAACTATTAGAAATACATGGGCAAGAGCAAAAGAACAGATGGCAGCAGGTAACCCCATTTCCTTAGTGAATTCAAAAAAGCTACGTACATCTGGAATATCGACTAAATTTGATGAAGAGAAGTTGCAACTTATTGAGTTCAGTAAGAGGGGAACAATTAGGGGCCTTGCAAAAGAGATGAAAGTAGGCAAAACTACAGTTGGAAGATGGGTACAGAGAGGGCTGATAAGATCTCATACCAATGCAATCAAACCATTTCTCACACACGAGCACAAGATTAACAGGATGAAGTTCAGCCTATTAGCATTGGAAGTTAATACAGATGAGAAACTGATCAAATTCAAGAGCATGCAACAGATTATTCACATAGATGAGAAGTGGTTCAATATTACAAGAACCACAGAAAGATATTATTTGGCACCAAATGAAGCTGAACCACATAGAGAATGCCAAAGTAAAAGGTTCATCATTAAGGTAATGTTTATATGTGCGGTGGCAAGACCTTTGTATGGTTCAAATGGGGAATGCTTGTTTGATGGAAAAATAGGTATTTTTCCCTTTACTGAACAAGTACCAGCAAAGAGAAATTCAAAAAATAGAGAAGCTGGCACAATCGAGACTAAAGCAATGCAATCTGTCACAAAGGATGTGACCAAAAATGTCTTGATCAATAAGGTAAACTCTCACTAATCTGATTATAGTTATCATGTCTTTATAATTTCTGATTATATGCAACTTATTGAGTTATGAAACCTAAAATAAAGCTCCTGAATAAGATTTCTTACAAAATTCCTAATTGTTGTCATTTATGTTAGGTGATACCGGCCATAAAAGCTAAATGGCCAAGTGAAGCAAGTAGAGACATATATATTCAACAAGATAATGCCCCCCCCTCACATAGATGATAGTGATCCAGAGTGGAGAGAGGCAGCATCTTCAGATGGTTTTAATATTCACTTAGTATTTCAACCTCCTTGTAGTCCAGATACTAATGTGAATGATCTAGGATGGTTTAGGGCTTTGGAATCATTGCAAGTGAAAACTGCAGCCACAACAGTTGATGAACTGTTGCAAGCTGTCCACAATTCATTTGAAGAATTGTGTCACAAGAAACTCAATGCGGTATTTTTAAGCCTACAAGCATGTTTGAAGAATGTTTTGGCTTGCAAAGGATCAAATAACTATAAGATCCCTCACTTGGGAAAGAATGCATTATTAAGGGAAGGGACTCTTCCTACAAATTTGGAAGTGGAACTTGAGCTAGTGCAATCAAGCATTGATTATCTAATTGAGGAGGGTGCAGAAGATGGTTTGGAAGAACTCATAGAGAGTGTGGAAGGAATGGTTTGAGACATTGTGTGGTGTTTTGGAGGGGTAGAAATCATGGAATATATTTTGCATGCTGGAAATAGATGACATTCCAGCTTTAGGAGTGGTTATTTTGCAAGTGGGGAGGGTTTTTTGCATATATAAATATGGAAAGGGGTAGAATTTTGTGAATGAAAAAGTGACTGTTTACTGCTATAAAACAAACTGATTTAGTGGTTTGTTTAAGCATTAAACAGCCTGCCCCATGATGTAAGTATGTTTATACTATGTTATTCCGCTCTTAGATTATGAAATCATCATGCATCATGCAGTATGTGTTGTGCATAGAAAATTAGAACAAATTTGCAACAGTTCAATTGATAAATAAGTACACAAACACATAAAATTTCCCACATATACCAGCATATATTACAGTCTTAGATTATAAAATCATCATAGAGTGTGTGTGTGTGACACCTATAAAATCATGTGATGACAAATGTAACTTTTGAGTAAAAACGATCATTATTGTTTTACACATTCAATCTTACACGGGCTGAGACTTTAGGATGGAGTTTAGCTTGGCAATATATTCTCCTTGCAAGCTGCATTGACTCTTCTTTCACCTAAAAACCAAATTGCAAAAGTGAATGTATAGCTAAAACTAACATAGTTGCACTCATGAATTCAGGTGGGAGAAACAACAAAGTTTGTGCACAGATAATAGGTAAAGAAGCTCAAATTATATGTACTCTTACTAGAAAATTAGTGTGTAATTTACACACATGTAATGGTTGTAAAATCATTTATATCCACTCAAATATAAAAAGCCATAAAAAGTTTAACAGTAAAATAAGGCTTCTGCAAAAAGAACACTATTTTTTCTACTATTCAATAGCAAACCATTAGTACTATTTTATCTTCTTCATATCATTAGAATAATTTAGCTAGATATCAAGATAACCACGTCTTATTCTTTTAACACCCTGTTTGATTTTTTTATCAACCAATTCATAACCTTAAACATACAAAACTCCTTACCCTCTTCTTCTTAGCCTCTATTCTCTCATCTTCCATCTTTGTTTCCCTGTAAAAGAATGAGAATATCATATTAAAAGAGTTATTAAATCAATTGTCATACTATCAATATTATCACTTACTTAAATGGGGAATGATAAAAATTATTGTAAGTGTCTACAATATGCTCTTATTTTCTCATGAAATAAAATCATTCACAAGTCATACAAATACAAATTCAATAAAATTAAGGCAGTGATGATCAATTTTAATCCCAAAAGCTTACTTATGAAGAGTGGGTGTCACAATCTGTACAAATACAAATTCAATAAAATTAAGGCAGTGATGATCAATTTTAATCCCAAAAGCTTACTTATGAAGAGTGGGTGTCACAATCTGCGCCTTGCCAATCGGAAGCAAATAATTCCCATGATTATCAGCCTTTTCAATTACTTGCCCATTTTTCCCCAAATATGCAGCATCCTTCTTCAATATAACCTAAAATTAGAAACAGAGAGAAAGAGAATCAAAAGTAAGAACCCAACGCGAGAATATAACAAGGAGAATAGCTATAGATTGCGTGTGTGAAACCTAAATGATCATGTGATGACAAAGGAAAGATGTTAGTCTGAAAACCCCTAAAACCAAATGCACAATGAAGAGTAAAAGAACAACTATTATACCCCATCAGCATATTCAGGGAGCTTCGTATATGTCAATCGATTCGGGAATCACAGAACCAAAGGAATAAAAAATGTGAAGAAAATATGGAGTTAAATCGGTGGTAGTCGCATCCCACGGTGAATCGACCTATGCCGACATCGTACAAACAGATTCCTCCACTCGATTAGGGTTCATAGTAGAGAGCCCAAGTTATGAGAGTTGTAGGTGATTCTTAGAAGGATAGGGTTTCTTACGAACAACGGTAGATTTTCGAAGAACATCGGTGGATTTTCGAAGAACAACGGTGAATTTTCGAATAATAGCCGGCGATCTGATTTCAAGGTTCACGGCGGCGTAAGGGAAATGAGGATTTCAGACAAGAGAGATGAGGCGTAGATCTTTCTACATAGCGATGAGATCGAGGCCAGGTTAAGCATACTGATGTTTGTTTAAGTTTTAATCAACTCCAATAATTCTACTTTTAATGTAATAATAACGGAGTTTAATTTAATTAGTGTATTTAAATTAAGAGTGGCATATGAGTAATATATTAAAAATTATAGGGTTTTTAGTTGGTATTAGTGGGACCCCCATATTCCATTAATGGAAATGTGACCCTTTGAACGGGACGACGAAAATGGCAAAAATGAACCCTTGCTCCGGGACGGAGGGAGTATTAATTATTTTATTTGATCTCATTAATAAAACGCTTAAATTAAAAATATGTAACGATTGAAATGTGGCGGAAGAAGAAGTAATTAAAAATTGCCAGCGCCAATGGAAATTAGTAAATTGAGATATGCAAATAATTAATAATTAAAAAAAGAAAATTTAAAATAATTAACAATTAAAATTTGAGAAAAAATTTGAAGGTTAAGTAAAAATTGCCAGCGCCAATGAAAATTAGCTAGTAAACTGAGATATGCAAATAATTAATAATTAAAAAAAAGAAAATTTAAAATAATCATTAAAATTTTGAGAAAAAATAAAAAACTCAAAATAGATGATACATAAGAATAATAAATCTCTCATATATAAATACGGCTAATTATAGTGTGCACCTGGATGCACCTTAAAATAGGGTGCACCCATATACAAATATAAACAAAATTATATACAATAATGAGCAAAAATGTATAAAATTTAACTGTTAATTTTTTTAATGAAAAATTGAGTGTAAAAAAATATACAATTATTAAAAAACATGTATACACTATTGAATAAAAAGTTATACACATATGGATGTTAGTTTTTTCAATGAAAAACTTAGTGTGAAAAAGTACAATTATTACAAAACACGTATATACAAAATAAAATAACATGTATACAAATAGAATAAAAAGTCATACATATATGGGTGCACCCTTGCACTTTGCACCAGGTGCACCCAATATACACTCAAAAAAATACTCCCTCCATCCCAGAAATACATTCGCGTATTCTCTGGCACGGAGTTTAAGAAAAGTAACTTTTTGTTAGTGTGATGTAAGAAAGAGAGGGGGTATTTTGGGTAATTGGGTAGAATAAAGTGTATGATATAGTTGACTTTGACTAGATTGTGTGTAAAAAGAAAAGTGACATTTTTGTAATATTGTATTATTATAAGGTTATTGATATTATGTATTGTTTTCAAATTTAGGGGATGGAAGTATTTTTGGGACGGACTATAGTGAAAAGTGCGAATGTATATTGGGACGGATTACTATTTAGTTTGGAGAATGACTTTGGTGAATTAGGAGTAGATGATAAAAAAGTTTATTTATAGGTGAAAGTGACTCCAACCATTTAACTTTGAAAAAAGAAATTCTCACATATACTCGTCAAATTAAATTCTTATATTAAAGATGAAATATATGAATTGGATGTGAATATTAAAAAAATATGTATATACTATTGAATAAAAAGTTATACACATATGAATGTTAATTTTTTTAATGAAAAATTTAGTGTAAAAAAAATATACAATTATTATAAAATACGTATACAAAATAGAATAACATGTATACAAAATAGAATATACACTGTGTATATTGGGTGCACCCATATCTGTATGACTTTTTATTATATTTTGTATACATGTTATTCTATTTATTATACGTGTTTTGTAATAATTGTATATTTTTTTACACTAAATTTTTCATTAAAAAAACTAACATCCATATGTGTATAACTTTTTATTCAATAGTATATACATGTTATTTATAATTGTACATTTTTTACACTCAATTTTTTATTAAAAAATTAACAATTAAATTGTATACATTTTTGCTCATAATTGTATATGTTTTTGTTTATATTTGTATATGGGTGCACCATATCTTATGGTGCATCCGGGTGCATACTATAATTAGTCTATTTTTAATAATTGTATATTTTTTACACTCAATTTTTCATTAAAAAAACTAACAATTAAATTGTATACATTATTGCTCATAATTGTATATGTTTTTGGTTATATTTGTATATGTGTGCAAACTATAATTAGTCAATACATATAGTAATATTCTACCTATTATTTTTAATAAAAAAATATACTAATAACTTTAATAAAAATTATAAATAAAACGATCTCGTGAGAAATTTCACACAATCGTTAATCTTATCTTATTAAGAAAAAAAAAATCTCTCTCTCTCTCTCGTGTATCATTATATATTGCCTCAATTAGTATTAACATTTCTTTATTTAGATGAAATTTTAGAATCCCGCGCTTGTGTATCACAGTCAGTCAGATTAGTCAAAAATTATATTCTAAATCTCATAGGATATAAATGTGGGAAATAAAATAATATAAAATATTTGAATAAAATTAAGAAAAATCATAATCCGTTAGGATATGTTATAACAATAAATTATGATGAGTTTGATTTGAAGTCGTATATATGATGGAGTAATTAGATAAGACGACTTATTCAATAATCATTAATTACTCCCTTTTCCATTTTTGCAATCCCAATTCATTCTTATTCTACACACAGAATAATCCATCTCCATTCTACTATTAATTAATAATCACTTCTCCCCTTTCCTTCACAGATTAATGCACTGCTTTAGAACCCTAGCTTGCTAGGGTTTCCACTTTCTCCTATTTTAATTCTTCATTTTCTGCAGATTTCCAGTTAGGTTTTCTCGAATTAAGGTGAGGATTAATTGCTAATTCATCGTCATGTTTGTTAATTTTATGTGATTATTATACAATTGTGTGTGTGTGTGTGTGTTTCTGTGAGTGTGGGTTCTTTTCTACTGTGTGTGTTACAATACAAATAATTTTTATAAATTCTTTAATTTCTCCCTCTCTTTCCATATTGCATTAATTAGAACTATATTACATTTTCTCAAGAAACGTTAATTTGATCATCTGATTAATTATTTTATGTTCGTTTGATGATCATATTTCTTGATTTTATGGTCTATTGCAATTCTTGAAATATAAAATTATCCAACTGCATCTTTATTGACTTGTGATGTGATTTACCAACACTGTTGTGTTGATTTTTGTTGAAAAAATTATTTAATTTCAAGCTTATGAACTTATGATATTCTTGAATGACACAAATGAACCCTAAATTAATTAATTGTTAGAGTATATACATAAGTAGTACTCTAATTGTTAGTAAATGAACCCTAAATTTTTCTTGATTTTCGTTTGATGTGTATATATACATAAGTAATTGTTAGTATATGTAATGTATGCAGGCAAATTTTTGAAGGATGTCTACTTCTTCACACGCACCATGTGCAGCCTGCAAATGCCGACGACAAAAATGCACACAAGAATGCATCTTCGCACCCTACTTTCCACCGGACGATCCCCAGCGTTTCACCGACGTGCACAAGGTGTTTGGCGCCAGCAACGTCTCAAAGATCCTCAACGAGCTGAACCCGGAGCAGCGCCAAGAGGCGGCCGACTCCCTCGTCTACGAGGCCCAATACCGCCTCCGCGACCCCATCTACGGCTGTGTTGGCCTCGTCGCCATGCTGCAGCAGCAGCTCAGAAACCTCCAGCAAGTTATAGAGAGTGCAAGAGCCGAACTAGCACACTACACCACACGTCCTTCGTCTTCGATTCCGCCTACGATGACTCATCAGAACAACACTTTCGTAGGGTTTCCGGCCGCCACGAGAAATTATCAGCTGCAGCAGATTGCTCCTCCTCAGATGATGGCTCCACCGGATCACGTGCACCACGTGGCGGCTTATGGTGGGGACCAGCAGGATCAGATGGGAATTAGAGGGGGTTATAACCTACATCAGCAGCTGCAGCTGCAGTATGATCGCGGGTCGGGTTTGGTTGGTGCGGGTTATAATCAGATGGGTAGGATTCAACCCGATCATCATCATCATTCAGTGCCGCTGATAGCTGGCTCTTATCAGCCTCATCAGACCAATCAGCAGCTGCCACATGTACAGCAGCAGGTTGCACCCGTTCCACTGTATCATTACCCTCAAATTCAACAGCAACAGCTTGAAGATGAGCAACAGCAGCAGAGTTTTGGAACTCCACATTACCATGATTTGCAATGGGAAAAGCAGCCAAGGCAAGGTTAAAAGAGTAAATTTCACACACACACACACATTTGTGTGTGTGTTTTTATTTGAGTACATAGAAATGTTGGTGATGTTACTTTGATGTGTGGTTTGGGATTATGTGTGGATGGGTGTTGATGGATGTCTATAAAAATGAATTCTCTGGTCCACATGCAATTAACTTTCATCCATGTTTCTAATTTTCATCTTATTGAGATCATGTTAAAATTTGTTCTCACCATATAGCTGTTAATAGCTACACCTGCTTGATTGTTTTTTCATTTTTGAACATAATTATTACTTTTGGTTTCAAATATTACACTTTTTATTTATATTTTAATTATTTATGGAATAATTCACTCCATTACTATTATTTTCACTATTACTTTTTGTTAAAATGTTATTACGAGTTTTATACACAAATATTTATCTTTGTTAGTAATTTGTATGGGTAGCCAAAATTTGATCTTTTCCTATTAATAGTGTTTGAGGTTAATTTTTGAGGATGAGTGTAAATGAGTACATCAATTCCAATTAATTGATCACTCCACGATCAATCATATAATAGAGCTATGTTAGTGTGAGTCTGTAAGCACTGTTATACCTTTTTTATTTCCTTTACTTTTTCTTCTTATAATTAATCATTTTAAATTAAAAATATTTTCACTTTTTATTTTTACACGTATACCTTTTTTTTTGAAAAAAAAATCTAAAGTATAAATTTTTATACTAAAACGAAGTTCACGACTTTGAAAGGTTCGTCATGGACGCGCAATTTTTATCTATATATATATTCTAGTGCTGATTATAACAATTGAAAGCATTTTATTTATTTATTTTTTTAATTTTTTTGTACTTTATATATCATTTGAAAATTTCAAATATATACATTCCTTTTTTATGTTAAAAGGAAATGTCACAGAATCAAATACTTAATGATGCGATCAAAATGGGTGTAAAATATTCGTTGCTACATCTCTCCATTCAAATAGATATGAATATATACTGTCGGATTAAGATTAAATTAAGAAAAGGAATGGAATAAATGACAACTAGAATCGTATTGACATATAGGCCGTCTATAACATATTCAAAGCTCTGTCAAAACGTGATAGAGAATTGTAAAATTAGAATGTTATTTGAGTACTTTGTACACGAAATATTATAGTATATCAATCAAAGATTAAGAATTGAATTTTGAAATTGTAAAATATAAAATAAAAATATGGGTAAATTTTGAGATGAAACTATTTATACTTTTTAAATTAATTATTATTTTCGCTATAAAATGTTATTATTTTTCATTTATATTATAAACATTACGATCACTTTTAATTCATTAATTATTACTTTTCAATAATAGAAGTTATCACTTTTTATCCGTTTATGCTACTTTTCAATTATAGAAGTTATCACTTTTTGTCCGTCTCACAGCGTGAAACGGTGTACACAAGTCTTTGCCAAAAATATACCTAAGATCTTTAGGATGTAGTTTAAAAAAAAGGATTAATTACACAACTTTTACTTCAATGATAAATAAATCCAAACCTTTAATAATGGGCAAATAAAACCATTAACTTAAAGGTTGGTTGCAAAATAAAGCTGTAGGGCAGGGGAGGACTGCCCGAATATGACGTGGCATTTAATGCTTGTCCACCCTACAGGTCATACGTCTTTTTGTAGAGGAGAATTAATTCCCAAATTAAAAATAATATTTCTGCAACCCAAATCTTTTCTCTCTCTCCACCATTTTCATAGATTTCTTAACCATCTTTAACCAAATCCGTCGCCAAAATCGATCAGCAGATTTACTAACAAAATCGATTAGCAGATTTCCTAACCATCTTTAACCAAATTCGTCGCCAAATCCAAAATTGATCAGCTAACAGGTGCCTCCGCCGCTCAAGCCCAGTTCAGCAGCCAGCCTGAGAGCAACGACAAGGGTAAGGTTGCCAACGTCGTCGCCGAAGAATATGGCAAGCTGGACACCGTCCAGCGGATCGGAAAATACGTCGAACAAGCTGAGGGCTATCTCCGCTATTACAATACCGCTGCTTCCGGCGAACTCAGAACGCCTCCGGCTGAAGCAGCCGCCCCCACCACCGGCGACTCTATTAAAGAAGGAAACGTCTCAACTACCACCGCCACACCTGCCGTCACTGAAACTCTTGTAGAGGGTACTGGTGTGGGGAAGTACGTCAAGAAAGCAAAAGAACTCGTGAGCAAGCCTTCCGAGGGTGTCGACACCAGAGATTACACCAAGAAGGTGGAGGAGACAATCAGCAAGTCATGTTTTTTCAGAAAGGGATTATTTTAATTTAGGCATTTAATTTCTATTTACAAAATAATGATATAGCATGTGATCTGGAGGGGGATGACGAGAGTAGTGTGTGATCTGGAGGGGGTGACGTGGTAATCGGGCAGGCTATTCTGCCAATCGGGTGGATTTTGCAAAGAACCTTAAAGGTGATGGTTTTATTCGCCAATTATTAAAGGTTTGGATTTATTTGCGAGATAAAGTTTACTATTTTTTGTGCAATTAACCCTTAAAAAAATAAAAAAAATTATATAAAAAAAATTTAGGAAAAATGCATTTTTGGTCCCGTTCGAAGAATCTCATTCCACTTTTAGTTCCTAACTATTTTTTTAGTCCCAAAAGTAACCATTTTTGTCCCAGCAGTCAAATTTTGGATAAAAAACGTTAATTCTAAAAAAATCATTTCGTATAAAATTATTTTTAGATCATCGTCTTCTACACATAAAATTATTTTTGATATTTAAATTTGCTACTCATCAAAGTAAGAAATCAAACAGTGGTCAAAGGGCCACATCTAGCAGTCTTTTTCACAGCCTTCCGTCACCGTATTGCCCACGATGAAGATAAGCCGCGACTCACGGAGGAGATGATCTCCTCCTAGAAAAATGTTTCCAATCTGAATTTGGAAGCTTCACATCGGGAACAAAAGATCTCCCTCAGAGTATCAGGGATGTTGTTCACGGCGGCCGCCCACAGCGGAGGAGCGGCCCCTGGAGCGTTCAACGACTTCAAGGAGGTGAAGAACGGTGAACCCGACAGTGACAACGACTTCAATGACTTCGCTCTGTTTCATCACCCAAAGAGAAGAAAAAGCAACTGTGCAAGAGAAAAGGCAGATCTGCGGTGGTGGTGAAGAGAACGGCAGATCTGTGGTGGTGGTGAAGAGAGAACGGCAGATCTGCGACGTTGGTGGACGGCAAATGTGGTGGAGACGAACGGTAGATCTGTGGTGGTGGTGGGATTTGGAGATCATATACCATGCTGATTTTGATAACTACAGATCTAAGCATGTAAAGCCTATCGTTGAGCTTTTTCCGGCGACACCTCTCCGCCATTAAATTTTTCTTCTTCTTCCCCTTCTGGTCTCCAACCCACGCTGCTATTGGCATTGGAAATGTCGTCGCTGTTGTCGCCATTTCCATCGCCAAATTTCTCAGTGGGCTCTTCAGAGTCGTAATTCATGGCGGAGATATCAGCTCCCATATCGTCAAACTCATCCTCATAACTCATCTGCCTCTTCTTCCCAACTCCACTCCCACGGTCGGGGTAGGTTGAGTGGTAGAGTATCCTCCCAAAAAAATTATTTTTAATAAAATTTTAGATTTTAATATTTAATATAATAAACTCTTATTATTTTTATTTATTATATATAAAATTCTATTTTAAAAATAATTTTTGAATTATGGATTTGAAATCCTTTCAAAGATCCATAATTTATCCAAACAGTGGAATTCAAATGAATTAATTTAAAATATACTCATTTTTAAATCCATTGGATTTGAAATGACTCAATCCAAACACAATCTACCATAAGGGTAAAATTACAATTATATTTTTAAAATTAAAACTAAATCCTAAGGGCAAAATAAACTATAAACTACAAAATAAAATTATAATTATATTTTCAAATTAACTTTGAATTCTAAGAATAAATATTAAACCCTATAATAAAAATAAACCATAAACCACAAAAATTCGTGAATTGAGAATAAAATAGAGGGTTATTCTATAGTGCAACGAGTATACTGGGTATACCGGTGCATTTATAAGGTAGTTTTTTAGAGGTAGTTTTTTTTTCTTAATTTTTAATTTTTTTATTTAATCAAAGGTGGTGGTTAATCTAATTTTTGATCCAATGGTTCCTACTAACTAGGTCCACCGGTACCCCAAGTGCACCCTAGTATGACTTTAAAATAAATCATGAACTAATATAATAGAATATTAAATATTATTATTAAAATTATAATTAATAATAATACATAAAAAAGAAACAAAAAGGAAAAAGAAACCGATCTTAATTTAAGAGTAATTAATTAAAAAGGTGATGTAGCACAAACACAACTACCTAGATTCACGAAATTTACAACTAATTGAAGGCTAAAATTTATGTGCTATGGCAACACCGTACCCCAAAATCCTGAATTTTTTTTAAGTTGTTCTCTTTAATTTTAAATGTTATAAAATAGAGAATGTGTACCCTAAATTTTCTGAAAAAAATAATAATAATTCTTTAATTTTAAACATTTTTACTATTTATATTTCGGTTAATCTTTTCAATAAAAGAATTATATCTATATTATAAAAGTATATTTTCTTTAAACAAAATATTACAACTCCTAATTAAATGGAGAGACCAATTCCCATAAAAATTGATCAAACTAGTGCCCTTTAATTAGGATAATTTCTAAAAGAAACTACATATAAAAAGTGTGTAGAACATATAACTTTAAAATTAAATGAGTAAAGAGTTTTGTACTTTAAATTTTGCTAACATTATATACTTTCACAAGATTAATTACATTAAATGATAAAACAACGAATAAAGAATAAAACAGGTGATCAAACACACATCATATCCCCTCTCCAAACCTTGCAGGAAAACAATTAAGAGCATCCACACTTTTATAACATCCCTCGAATTCTGGTACAGAATACTTTACTTATTACAATGCTTACCAAGATAAGCTAGCTAGGGCTAGATAAAACTCATTCAACACATGAAATTAAACTGCAACTTTTACTTGATTTCGAGTTTTTTCCTAATTAAGATCCAACCTTCTCTTGATTTCGAGCTTTTTCCTTCTCCTTCACTTCAGACCCTTGTTTGTGGTCAAACTCTAGCATATATGTTCATAAACAAATATAAGATTGAGTAATTAATGGGTAAGTATATGTGTCTGCATTATGCTAATTAATTAATTGAGAAACTAGCACATACTTATTTCTTTGTTAAAAAAGAAAAAATGAAGATGCATTTTACTACAAGCTAAAAAAAAAAATTTTAAAATGAATATGCATTTTTCCTTACCAACTGCATCTTGGTGGCCTATTTTCTCGTCTTTTGGTGCGTACTGATTTCCTCCATATATTCCACCAAAACCTTCTTCATCAGATCTTGTCGCATATCCTTCTCCCATGGATGACATACTATCCCTATACATATGAATATATATATACATTAAAAATAAAAATAATTTTTATTCATCCTATGAAAACCAGTGAATTTCGACATAAAAAGTAATTAACATTTTTAATAAAAGTAATAAATAATCGATGAAAAGTAGTTTAAACTATTAATTTTATAAACAATTTGTACTAAACAAAAATTATAACATTTTTAATGATAAATTTTTATTTTATAAAAAAAAAAGTAATGGTCTTAACTATGAGATATTGGGTCACGCACAAGACTTGACGGTCATATACTTTCATCTCGCACTAGACTTATTCTTCATAAAATAAAAAAAACAATTCAATTAACTCCCTTTTTCTCATACTTCTCTGCAAAATTCCTTTGTAATGGGGACGGAGGAAGTATTACTTTTTCTTTATCAATTATATTTTAATAAAATTAATTATTATCACTTATAATATTTCTTACAAAATTCATATTATATATCGCAAATATAAATTAAATTTACATATGCAAACATGTCAATCTAATTTAAGAAACAATATATATATATATCAACCCGTTAAAACATATAAACTGGTTAAACTCAAAACATTAAAGTGAAAGTAACAACAAAAATGTTTAAATATTTATGCACTCATCATACGAAAGCGCTTTCAGCTTAGTGTTGCATATCAGCTGTTTATCTATCTATTCTTTCTTCAAGATAGCTCAAAGTTGCAAGACAAGGTTTGTACTTCTACATAAACTCTCCACCAAACTTGATATTTAAATGGTGTGATTACTCTATTTAAATTTCCATTATGTATACTTAATATGTAATACCCACCCTCACCCTTATATTGAATGATTAATGATGAGAGTGAAAATTCATGTAATTTTAGATTTGATTAAATATCTTTTTGAATATTTAATTGTCATATTTAGCACTGAAAGTCTTTCTTTGCATATAATTGTAAAAAATGTATATTTGAGATATTTTGTCATATTTTAAGCAGAAAAAGAAATAACAAAATCAAAAAATGAAGTTTAAGTTTGTTTCATACACTAGAAAATCCAACCAGAATTCGACATCAAACAATGGAATCCCGCCAGATCAAAAGCTGAAGTTTAAGTTTGTTTCATACATTAGGAAATCCAACCAGAATTCGACATCAAACAATGAAATCCCGCCGCATTAAAATGGAATAATTGATTCAAGATGTTATAATAATATTAATGGGGTCAAGGATATGTAATATGTTTAAACTATTGCTTTCATTTCTACTTTCACTTAGATTTTTGGGCGTAATACGTTTCATATGTTTAAAAGTTTGAATTCTAGGAAGTAAAAGAATAGTGATTCGTCATGCTTTATACTTTTTTGTATATTGTAACCATTGGAACTGAAATAAAATTTACCCATTTCAGTAGTTATTCATTCACCCAACGCTCTATTTTTTTACACCGCATTAGATCCGAACCGGTAGGAAATCCGAACCGATTTACTCAACGGATAAATATATATTTATCTTTCATTTAAAAAATAAATAATTATAAATAAAAATATGTCTATACTTAAAAATCTCTTGTTTATATTGGCATTTTTAGCATGTTCCATAATATGCAGATGCTATTTTCCTATGTATTTAATTATAATTAAAGAGACTAATAAGTCTTTATTTAAAAATTTTGGTCGGTTGAAAATTGCAATGACAGTACCTATCCATAGCAAATTTGGCGGGAAATAAAATTAAATGCCTATTTTCAAATTTAACAACTAGAGCGCTCTCTTGTGAGAGATCAAGCATGTGAGACAAATAATTATGAGACAAGTCGGCTCATTATTAAAATATCATTATTATATATGTAGAGTACGCTTATTATTAGTTAAAATATGTTTACAGTAAATCATATTATAACCCCATATAATTTTACTCTAATGAATCAATTCATCATATTTTAAAAAAATATATTTTTAACTACTAGTAATAACATACATTACACGGAGTACATAACAAATCGACTCGTCTCAAAACCCGTCTCATATTAGTATCGTTTCAGAAGATATTTTGTCCAAATTAGTTACTTATATATATAGATTAAAATGTCTTCATTTTAAGATATTTGAGTAGAAATTGAATAGCATTATTACATCACAAATCGACTCGTCTCAAACCATCTCATATTGGTATTATCTCATAAGATATTTTGTCCAAATTAATTAATTATATATATATACTAAAATGCATTCATTTTAAGATATTTGAGTAGGAATTGAATAGCATTATTCCATCGTAATTGTTATAAAATCTAGAATAGATCATGATTCTCTCATCTCAACCTTAATTGATCATGTTTCTCATTATTTGAGGTCTAACAAATTCATTGCTACACATTTCACTCCTAGGATGCCTCTCTCATTCTTTCCATCCCTATCCAACACACTCACATGCCTGATAAATGGAGTTGGAATTATACAAAATCTGGCTCGTTTACGGTAAAATCACATATCATGCACTAAGAGATTATGTAATCAACCCTCTTTCTACTTCTAGTATTGGTCTAAATCAGACATGGAAAAGACTTGGAAAACTCAAGCTTCCACCACGGATTATCCATTTTCTATGGCGATACTGCAATGACTCTTTCCATTTGCAAATAATCTTGCTTGTCGAGGTGTCATTATTACATCTATTTGTCATCTTTGCTCTTCAAGCAATGATTTATTCAATCATCTCTTTTTCGAATGTGAGTTTGTCAAGTCAATTTGGAGAAAAACGAGACTCTTTGAAACAATATACTCTTATTCCTAAGATCACGATATGTACTGGTTTCAGGATATTATTCTTTTGGGAGAACCCTCTACATTAGGCTATTTTGACACTCTTTGTTATTTTATATTGTACTATCCCAAACATAAAACTTGGGCATGAGTTAAAACTAGATAAAAGATCTCTGACGGCCTCTGCTGTAAAATTGCTCGCAGACTTTGGCCTGAAAAACTGCGAGATACCCTTCTTAAGCCTCCCTGGCTATCTCCTTCAACCATTACATTCCATATCTTTTTTGATGGAGCTATTTCTACTCGTTTTTCGTGTGCGGTATGTGGGATCTACATTACAGATAAAGACAATAATTTCCATCTTAATTTCTCTAATGAATACCCGGTACGCATTATCCATGCATAAGGTGTTGAGCACTTACCTTACAGAAATGTCTTTTCACTTTGCAACGTCTCAAATTTAATCCTACTGCTATTTTAGAAGATGTTGAACACGTCATTCTTGCTGCCTTAGGAGATGTTGATTGATTAGCTATTAATAACTTACTACTTAATGAGATTCGAGTTCTTTTAAGATCAATTCTTTTTTTTCAGTCATTTTTTGGACTCATCGTTCCAACATATTGTAGCTCATGGATTTACTTTTTTTTTTTTGCGAAACACAGTTCAAAGAGTGAGTACACCTGATACTCCCCTCCTGAGTTCCTCTTGTCAATCATTGTTGGCATTCCAACTTTTTAATATAATTTTGCTTTTTCTAAAAAAAATCTAAAATTTAAATTACATGAAATAGTACACCCTCACGGATTAAAAAAAATCTAAAATTTAAATTACATGAAATAGTACACCCTCACGGTGATCCCTTTGCCAGATGTCTCATACAGGATCACCAAGAAATGAAACAACAATTCAATTTTATAACTTCAAAATATATTTATCACTAAAAGTAGGTCCTACTAAATATCCCAAATTTTGGGATAATTCTGGGGTGCACCACCCATGATTTATAGCTTTAATGTAGGGTAATATAATAATTACTTAGTTTATAAAATTAATTACTAATTTAAATTTAGAGGTGAAGATTAAATAATATAAAATCCAATGGTTTAAATCTTATAAGTGCACCAATATACCAGGTGCACCATAGTAAGACTCCAAATTTTGATATCCATACTCTTAGAGAGAGTTATATTTACTTTTATACCCTTTAACAAAAAAGATAAAAATAAACCCTAACCCTTAAAAGTTAAGATTTAAACTAAGGTGCATTTAAGGCACGGTACACCAAATTAATAAACCAAAATATAATATACTATTTCATAACCACATTTAGATAAAACAAAATAATTAAGAATTTAAAAATAAAAATTATTATACATCGAAAAAACTGTTCAATCAATTTTAAGTGCATTGGTGTATCCGAACTATAGAATAACCCGGTAAACTCTAAACTCTTAAAATCTAAACCCGTAAATGAAAGATACATACAAACATCTTTCCCCATTAAAATTATCACCAAACTTCCATTTCCCTTTCGTTTTCGATACACGTGACTTATATTATACTTCCTCCGTTCCGGAATTTTTTGCACACTTCCTTTATAATTTACAAAGAAAATGTGCAAAAAATTTTGGGACGGAGGAAGTAGTTTATTACCTAAAATAATTAGGTCACTCAATAATTTAAAAAAAAAATAAAAAGAAAGACCTTATTTTGAGGGACAAATTATGCGGATGGGGGAGTATATATTCTGTAATTCATGGTTACCGTGAATCCTCCTCTCCATTAGTGATTTTCCTTATTTATGGAGTTGGAAACATCTTATCTTAATATATATAATAATCAACAAATAGTTTACGTATATAATTTAAAAATAAAAACATATGCAACACTCTCTCATGAAATGTTGACTTTGAAAATACAAATGTTGATATGTTATTGGTTGAATCCAATTTAATATATCATTAATTACTTTGAAATATTAATTAAGGCATGTATTAAAAACTTTTGTTTTTTATTCTAATCTTAAATTTAAAGTATTAAAAGTTTTCTAAAGATAATATATATAATCAAAATTTTATTTATAAAATATGAATAATAAATAAAATTTTACACAATTATATTATATAAATAAATGTATAAGAATAAAATCGTGGTACCTCAATTTTTTTTCGTATATTATATAATTTCTTATTTAAAAATATTAAATAAATACTCCATTAAATTTGACATAAAATAAGTTTAGATAATGGAATTCATTTTTAATGTTATTTTATTTTATTTATTTATTTATATAATAAAAACTCTCTCTCTCGATCCCTCCATCTTTAAGGGGATGTTTGTTTTCGGGTTTGAAACCCCAGAATTGGAATTCAAATTCCACACCCAAATTTTAAAAACCACCCCTATATATATTTATATACATTATCTCTCCTCAATTAATAAACTTTCTCTCTTCATCTCTCCTCTCTCATCTACTTTCTTACTTAAATTAATACATTCTTACACATTGATTTGACATAAAATTAAAACCTACCCTATCAGCAACTCAAAACAAACACATCACTATTCATGATTTTCAAACTCCCAAAACTCCAAAACAAACATCACCTAGATGATTGCACGCCTTATTCGATATTGGCATTAAGAAAAGTAGTTAATTTTAAGAGTATTATGCTATTTTTGTTATAACTAAATAGTAAAAATATGTTAGGTAATGGTAGTTTTTTTATTGTAAAGGGTATTTTTATATTATTTTATTTCCCTTCTATGGAAGTGCAAAATTTTGTTTTAACTTTAGTTAATAAGGGTAAATTATTTTGTTTGATAAAGTATAAAGTTTTATTATTATTTTTTTCAGGAAATAAAAGGTGCACGTCCTTATACTAAAAGTTATACCATTTAATATAAAGGGTATCTGAACGCACGGTATCCTCGGGGCACACAAGTTTTAGCTATATAAGATATCAATTAATAGTCTCTCTGTCCTATAGAAACTTGAGCGTTTGTTTTTTTAGGTAGATTTAGAGATATAAGATTTTAATATGTCGTAAAAGTAAGAGAAATAATATTTTAATGTAAAGTGAGTAATACAATTATTGTTGTATGGACCCAATGGAAATATGGAGTATTTTGTATAGGTTCCAAAAAGAGAAATATATATTGTGACAAACAAAAATGATAAAATACGTATGTTTTAATAAAATGGATGGAGGAAGTAATTTAAATTAAAAGAATGTAATAAATATATAAAATAAAACATACAATATGTGTAAAATTTTATTTTATTTTATTTTTATTAAAGATGTAAAGTTGATTATAGTATATAAATATTGGTATTTATTAAATAAAATATTTCAGGTGTAAAATAAAATTTTTACAATTCCACATAACATGGTACTATACTAGTAAGTATATATATTCTAAAAATTCCTAAGAAAAAAATGGGACATACATCAGAAAAACCAATTCATGAAATATTTTGCCTTCTTTTTAATGGTAAAAAAATGCATGCATATATAGTCTTATCTCATTTAGTGGGAAATAACAAAAAAGAAGTCGATAAAGCAAGAAAATTATTTATTACTTACGTGGTTTTGGATTCAGGTGGAGTATCTTCAGGTTTCTTTGAATCCATTTCGTTGTCGGGTTGATTCGGCCCGGATTCGGATTGTGCAAATCGGATAGCAGGTGTGATTATAATTTGGTTTGGTAGAGAATAGGAAAACAGAGATGGTCGCAGTAGCCTGCACGATAAGACTAGCCTGTGCATTGTTTGCTTTTATGAGGATAGGCATAGAATTGCTCAAACTAATGCATGTATGTATTTGCATGGACGCTCTTAATTGTGGATTGACACGTATCTATTTAGTTTGGACACGTGTTCCGCCGCGTGCCCTATATCTCCTTGTTCGACAATGGGAAATCCATAATAATAAAATGGAAATTAATGATTTTAGGGTGGGCTGGGCTGGGCTGTCTTACCGATTTCATTATCTGAAAGGATCTTATGTTATTTATTAAATATTGCAGACTAACATATACAGGCCCAAATTTGGCTGAACAATTGCTGATTTTTTTTACACCAACTTGAAAACAACAATTTCCCAAATATTCATCATCAAGCTCAATTGTTCTTTAAATCCATCCACCTTATTATTTGAAAGTAACAAAAAAAGCCTTACAACGTCCGGCGCATCAACAATAGCTTGACAAATCGAATCCTTTGGGAGTATCCCACTGCCCAGGCTCAGGAACTGCAACCACCATGCCCAATTTCTAGAATTCCTCCTTAATACATAATGCTCATTATACTATGGAGGCGGCAACTTGTCACCCGCTCCTGCGCGATGTGAACCTCTCAGTCGACGGAGCAGACGTCGATCTCCTCTAGCCAGTGCGAAACCAGTCAATTATGCCCTTGTTCATCAAAGTCTTGAGTAGGGTTTGACCCGAAAGTCCCATCACGTCTTGCCAGTGGCCATCCAGGTCGATTGCAGAGATTTTAAGGATCCGATCGACTGGATGACACGGATGAGAGAGAGATTATGGTGCGAGTGGTAATCGAGAGTGAGGGATTGTGGTAATGTTGGAGGCCAGCTTCTGGAGTGTGGAGATCATATAAGGCATTTTTAAGCTTCTCACTGCTTAAGAGTGGAGATTGAATGAAGAAACGAAATTGGGTGGGCAGATGGGCGAGTTTTCCGCGCTATAAACGGGGACAAAGAGGAAGAAGAACAGACTGATCTGATGAGTGATGACTTAACACCGAGAGTTTCAACGAACATAAAAATAGATTTAAGGGTTAATATGATCTCATGAGATAAGTTAAGGGGCATATTGGACCCTTTGGCCTTCCACTTGCAATAAAAAAGGATTAAGTGCAAACTTGTGAATTTTGAATTTGGCGACGCCACCAACAGTGCACTAGCAAAACCCTCTCGAAAGACAATGGCAGGCGGGGGCGGCCGTCCAATAAGGGCGCTGAACGTGGCGGAGAAGCCGTCCGTGGCCAAAGCAGCGGCTGGTATACTCTCGAACGGCGGGCTTCGAGTTAGAGACGGCCGGTCTAGATTCAACAAGATCTTCGAATTCAACTATACCGTTGACAACCAACCATTTCAAATGTCATTCACTTCCGTCACTGGCCATCTCATGGAGCTCGAATTCGACGAGCGGTACCGCAAGTGGCACTCCTGTGACCCTGCCGATCTCTATTATGCCCCCGTAAAAAAATACGTACCCCAGGTATTGTTCTACTTTGTTCCTTCTAAGATTGTATCTTTTGGGTTGGAGCTGCTTTTTCCGTGCGTGGATTTTTGTTCTTTAATCAAATTATTTAGTGGATTAACAGCAGCCATATTTGCAATTTTATGATTCTGAATTCCATTAAGATGTTAATTGTAGGAGAGTTGGGGTTCTGACCAAGTTTCTCAACAACGAATGAAATATCTGGCTTTGTGTTACATATTGCAGGGCGCCAACAGTGAAGTAATAACAAAACAGATCATTATCATGTAGTGTGAGTGGAGACTTGTGCATTAAAGAGTAGGACTTGGTTTGGAGTGCATCATGTTTGTATTTTGGAGAAAATTTCATTGATGTTTATTTTTTATTTTATTTATTTATTTGAGTTAGATTTCATAGCAATATATTGAGGCTTAAGGCCTGGATAATAGTTCAGTGGGCCAATGTCACTGAGAGATTAGATGGTGGTGAAGATCAGAGATGAGTTTAGTGATTATCTCCTGTAATAGAATCAACACACACAATTACCACATTAAATGTCCTTGTCAAGCTTCTGGACCATGTTTAAACTATAATTATTAAGACCATAAAGACGTTTCACCAGTTTATACTTTATAGACATGAGTTGGTTTGAATAAATTGATATCTTGTGGTTAGAGTCAAGAACACAGATTTAAGTAAGTCCTCATTAACCCAAAGTATCTGTCTTCTCATTTAACATTGGGGAATAACGTTTTGGGTATGACAGACAATATCTAATTTTGTTGAATGCATATTAAATATCCTGTCTATTTCTGTGGACTAAGGTCAATTGCTAAATCTTTTCAGTTTTCATCCCTAAAATTCTCTATCTTTTGCGAACAAAAAATTGAGATACTAATTTTATTCACGTGAAAAAATGTAATTGATGTTTTATTTACTTTGGAAATCCTGTGTAACTCTTCTGTTGAGAGGAAGTGGTCAGACTATGGCTAATTTCCATACACTGATTTTAGAGTTTATTCTTAAATGATGATTAATCTGAAAGATGTGATTCTTTCTTGGTTAATTTAGGATAAATCAGACATTGAAAAGACACTTGAGGAAGAAGCTAGAAGGTGTCAGTGGCTTATCTTGTGGCTTGATTGTGACCCAGAAGGAGAAAATATAGCATTTGAGGTGGTTGAAGTTTGCAGTAGAGCTAATCGACATCTCAACATCCTTAGAGCTCGTTTTTCTGCTCTAACCAATAGGTCTGATTCTTGGATGATATCCTACTCTTGTTTATTGACATTGTTTTATTCATACATATTTTCTTATGAAAACTGAAAACTTGGATGCTCAGTGAAATTAGAGGCGCAATACAAACAGTAGTTCGAGGCCTCCGTCGGCCTGATCAATTGCTTGCTGATGCTATAGATGTTCGACAAGTAAGCTTCTGCAAACTGACATCGTTTGATTATTAAACAATATTTCTTAAGGCTTTATTCAAACATTGTATTTGTAGTTCTATACATCTACAGCCCTTCCAGGAAACGTAATTTATTTTTCAAGTCTCTAACTAATTTAGTGTGAATGGATTTAGCTATAAAATGGAGATCTTCATAATACCTTGTATTATTTAATCATTGAGATCCTATTTCCCTCACATAAATCATCTGAAAATATAAAGAAAAAATCATGGATTTGATATTTTTTAATGCAGGAAATAGATCTTCGCATAGGAGCTTCCTTCACCCGGTTTCAGACTATGTTTCTGAGAGATGCTTTTGTCCTTGATTTTACTACTGATGAAACAAACGTTATTTTAAGCTATGGTCCTTGCCAGGTTAGCACACCCTTGTTCCTTGTCAAGCATGAGAAGATTAATAAGTTGCTTAGATTTTTTCAGTTTATTGTTACTGTTATTTATTCTACAATCATTTCTAGCTTTTTTCAACTCATTTTTGCTGCATCTTGCATTTTGCCGTTGTTCATGCTTAATGCTGGTTATGAATGTTGCAGTTTCCTACCCTGGGCTTTGTTGTGGAGAGGTTTTGGGAAATCCAATCTCATGAACCAGAAGAGTTCTGGACTATTAATTGTACTCATAATTCAGAAGAAGGGACTGCTACATTTAATTGGATGTAATTATTGTACAACTTGCTATCATCTTCAAATCAAATTACTTATATTTGAATTCTGAAGATACTGTCATATGGCAGGCGAGGACATTTGTTTGACTACACATGTGCAACATTAATATATGAAATGTGTATCCAGGAACCCATTGCAACTGTGAGTCCCTCTAAAAGCATATTAATTCTAAAGAATAAAATCATTGGTGGTGTTGTTTTCTTATATTAATGATCATTTTCACCTTTAGGTAATAAATGTTAGACAGCAGGAAAAGTTCAAATATCCTCCTCATCCACTGAGTACAATAGAGCTTGAAAAGCGTGCTTCACGTTACTTTAGGATGAGTTCAGCACAGGCTATGAAGGTCAGCTTTTGATAGCCAGTAATCGTGTCATATTAAAGCTACTAGAGTGTTTGCTTCTTCTTAAGTATGCTAGTGCACCTGAGTGAGTAGTGCACAGCAATCACATGTAATATTTGTAAATGATAAAATTGTTAAAATTTTATTTAAATCTATTATATATAGTTCGACAAAAGTTTTATTTTGTAATTTTTTTGGCATTTATTTAGTTGTCTTACATTTTTTTTTTTTGCAAGTCATATGCGGCATAATCATTTCTGCATATACTTTTTTCAAAATAGGTGGCAGAAGATCTATATCAATCTGGTTTTATCAGTTATCCTCGTACAGAGACTGATTGCTTCCAGGCGGACACAAATTTGCATGTATGTAACAATTTTATCACTTGTGGCTTTGAGTAATTTGTTTTATTAATGGTGGAACTTCTGAAGGCAAACAGACAAAGTCATAGTTATGCAACAGACACGTGCATGATTAGTTTTTGAGGGGGATTTCGCTGACTTTTTTTTTAAATTATACCCTTTCAATGGTGTAATTTTAACTTAGCACTAAAACGAGTAGGATGGATAACTATGTGCAGTAAACAAGAGTGCAACAGCCAAAAATGTTGAGCAATAGGATGTCCATTGACATTTTAAACTGCCTTAAACCTTTTATGGGACATAGTACATTCTATCTACATCACGTGCGATACATAAAAATTAGAAAGAAATAAATAAAAAATGACTGTGCTCAGTTCATCTTCCTTATGTTTTTATTATCATCTAGATATCTTCAACCTCTTCTTGTCTGGTGTTGATGATTATGCTTCCGTGATTAGTAGATATAATTCCATGTTTATTCAATCTATATTTATAGGTAGTTGATACATTCCTAGTTCAATAAATATATTTAGTTGGTAGATATTTATTTGTTGCGTTACTTAGCTTTACTTTATTTATTTATTTATTTATTTATTATTTTCCTTATATTGGTTGTAACCCAGGCCTTCTTTTTTCACTATAAATACGGGAGTCTTCTGCTTCAGTAACACATTAATAGGGATGTAAACGAACCAAGCCGCTCGCAAGCTATTCGGGACTCGATTCGAAAAAAAATTCGTTCGAGTTCGTTCGTGGAAAAAAACGTGCCGAGCCGAGCTCGATTATTTTTTCGAGCCGAACTCGAGCCCGAGGGTGTTTGGCTCGAAAGCTCGCGAACGTGTTCGTTTACAGGCTCGCGAACGTGTTCGCGAACATGTTCGTTTAAAAGCTCGTGAACATGTTCGTTTACAGGCTCGCAAACGTGTTCGCGAACATGTTCGTTTAAAAGCTCGCGAACATGTTCGTTTATAGGCTCACGAACATGTTCGTTTATTAAGCTCGCGAACGTGTTCGTTTATAGGCTCGTGAACGTGTTCGATAATAGGCTCGAATAATGGTCAATATGCTCATTCTTCATATTATTACTCCATTATTATTATTATTATTATTATTATTATTTATTATAACATATTAATATGATAATTTTAGAGTTTATAATTTTTTACATAAATAAATAAACTTTTATATATATATATATATATATATATATATATATATATATATATATATATATATATATATATATATACTTTTATCAATATAATTTATAAGGAATATAAATTTATAATTTTAAAAATATAATATACTCTTTAAATTAAAGAAAAATTTTAAAGTATGACAATAAAAATAATAAAATTATTAAAACATAATTAATAAAAATAAAATTAAAAAGAGAGTGCATGTTATTAATTCTAAATAATGAATTGAAAGTCATATTTATAATGGGTTTAAAGATCTAAATTTTTTATTTTTTATTTCTATATAAGATTTAGTTTTGATTTATTTATACTTAAATTTGAATAAATATATGTATTTATATACATTAAATTTTAACTAATACTCCCTCCGTTCCGGAAAAGTTTTCATCTTTACTGTTTCACGTTGTTTAAGAAAAGTTATACTTTTTGACCAACTTTATTGACTTTGGAGGGTATTGTAGTATTTTTAGGTAATAAAAAAGTATAAAGTAATGATATGTGTGTGAAAAAAGAGTGACAATTTTGAAATTAAAGTAACTTTTGAGGTTGTTGGATAAAGTGATGTTTTCTTTATTAGGGGGTGAAAGGTTTTGTGGAGCAAACAAATGAGGAAAGTGAGAAAGGTATTATGGGACGGAAGGAGTAGTAATTATTAAAATTGTAAGTATTTTAAAGTCGACACCTCATTAATACATAAATATATGTATATATATATGTATATATATGTAAAAATACATTAATTTAATATAATTATTTATTTATATTTTAATAATATAATTTTATTTGAAGGAGAAATTTCGAATTTATATACACCCGTATGTGCCTTTTAATATTATTATTATTATTATTATTATAGTTAATGGGATAACATAAGGATACATTCAAATTTTAGGCAAATACTTGTGTGACACCGTCTTACATAAGGTCTTATGTGAGACGAATAAAAAATTTATAAAATGTTAGCACTTTCGCTATATTCCATATAAAATGTTCGTTTTGTTTATATTATAAATTGTTCATAAAATAGTTCACTATACTATTATTACTTTTTATCGATTGAATATCACTTTTAATTAATAATATTATCACTTTTTATTCGTCTCATGTAAATATTTACGTGAGACGGTCTCACACAAGACCTACTCCAAAATTTAAATTAAATACATACTCCATATACTTATAAATGTTAATTAAAAAAATATTTTGTTATATTATTAATATATATTTTAATTAATAATTAATAAAAATTTATAATATCTCTAGATTCCACTTTTTATAAAAAAAATTATTAATAAAATTTTATTATTCATGAGACCTCACTCAAACCTTTATACATTAAAAAACTAAAAAATAAATTATTTTCAGTTTAACGAGCCGAACGAGCCCGAGCTCGAACAAAGGACTAGTTTTTATCGAGCCGAATTCGAGCTCGAGTTTTTTTTTTATTTAATAAAAATATTTCGAGCCGAGCTCGCGAACTGTTCGCGAGCTCTATATTTTACACACGAGCCGAACTCGAGCTTAAAAAATAAAATTCGAATCGAGCTCGAGCCCTTTAAAAAAATTCGAGCCGAGCTTCGAGCCCGGAGATGTTCGGCTCGGCTCGGCTCGATTACATCCCTAAGTTACACATATAAACACAACTTCTTTAGCCTTCTCTTTTTACATAGTAGACAAAATCTTTTAGCTTTTGTTAGACTTTTTCTCCTTCTACTGAATCTGTGTTCAATATGGAAAAAAAGGTTCTGAAAAAGATTAGCACTCAACTGAGTTTCTGTTTCCTGCTCTAAATCCTAGTCTCTCTCTTCAACCCTAATCTATTTGACGCTGCAACTAAAAAGAAAATCCTTGTGTATAGCTACAATCTGCATAGGCTTCGCCGCCAGTTACTACTTGGTTTCGTGCCTCAAATAGGTCACAAGCCTTCTAACTTTCTACTGCAACTGTGCATGAAACCTTCTGCCTTTGGCTTGTTCTGCGTATCTGCGCACAAGTTGTTTACCTTTGGACTGCAACTTCGCATACAATCACTCTGTGTCCTCATGCACATGCAGCACTGCTCTGCGTCATAGTGAATATCCAGCTTTATTCCACATACTTTGTTGTAGCTGTCTATATTCTGTGTCCTCATGCGCTGCTCACTCTTTTTCTCAACAATATTTCTAAAATATGATGTGTCCTTTATTATAGTTGCACCTTTTACCATGACTTTTTATACCAGTTTCTTGCACAGCCTCTCAAATTATAGCTGCATGCTAGCATGACTTGTCAACCATTGCTACATACTTGCACAATTATCTCTCACACTTTAGGGTTGCCTCTATCTACTGCTTGTCCTACAAAACTCACAAGTTCCAAACTCTATGGCAAGCTGCACTTCTGTGATATGCTCTAGCTTAAGGGGGTGTCTTGAAGATTATTCAGAGACTTCAGTGTTTAGTTGATATGTTCTTTGCTTAGTCGATCTTTGTTTATTTAGTAAATCTTTAACTTTGGTATACACCGTCTTTATTTCTTTTCTTTCGGGTTGTAATCCTAGGATTTTCACCCACTAAAATACAGGACTCTTCTACTTTGATAACACTATATACACAACTTCTCTAGCAGTCTCTCTTTTATATCTGGTGTAGGCAATAGTGCAAGATCAGCAAGGACACTCAATTTGGGGCGCATATGCCCAGAGGTTGCTAGATCCTGAGGAAGGTCTATGGAGAAATCCTAGTCGTGGTGGACATGATGACAAAGCCCACCCTCCTATTCACCCAACAAAATTTTCTGCTGGAGAATCTCAGTGGAGTCAAGATCACCATGTCAGTACGACCTTTTTGACAAAAGTTGTTAATTTGGTAGAAATTTTCTGTTAGAATTCAATTAATTTATTTTGCTCAATGATGATGATTTGAGAATCGGAGACATTTCTGAATTTAAGCGTAATATCACCCTGTAACAGAAGGTGTATGAATTGGTTGTCCGACATTTCCTAGCTTGTGTTTCTCAACCAGCCAGAAGTGCTGAAACCACAGTTGAAATTGACATTGCGGGTGAACAATTTTCTGCATCCGGGAGAGTGATAATTGCTGTGAGTTTCCAACTTCTTAAGTTTTTTTTTATAATATGGCTTACAGTGGCCGCAATATCTATGGTTATATTTGGCGCATCTGATGCATATATACCTTATTTGCTCAATACCATATGAACTTAATATTCTTTACCATGTAACTCCAAATCAGTTATTTAAGCAATTTCTATGAGTATAACTGGTAAAATTTTTTAATTCTTGACTCGTAGAGCTGCTAATCAGTTTTAAATACTCGTTACTGCACTTTTCAAAACAGGTACTTTTTTGCGTTAACATTTTTTGGGTAAGAGGCCGAAGGTCTTCTTGATTTCAGTTTTTAAGAGTAGCTGTGCGGCTTTTGATCTTCTGAAAACAGTTATATTCTAGAAACTGAAAATAGACAACAATGAAGGATGGGGCTCATACAAAATCCAATGACGACCACAATTCAAGTTTTAAGCCCTCCTGAAAGTTGTAAATAAATATGAAAAATTACCATTTCTTCAAATGACCATTTTGGCGTCCCAGGTTTCACACAGTATTTAATATGATGGTGTTTTCACTCTTCCAATCTTGATACACCATCTTTTTTTATTACAAGACGTTCGTAATTTTAACAGCCTCCCTAATTCAATTATCAACTTTCTGTGGCTTTATGATTGCAAGATAATCTATTCTGCGCAGATTATTTTTTTCTCTACCTTGGAAGGATGTCCAGGGGAGACTTGATTCTTGAATTGGTAGCTCCAAATTTGCAGGGAGAAGACCGAGTGAACTTTTTATTGATTTTTTATATTTTCAGAGAACAACAGATTTCACTCTGCATCTTTGTTTTCAAATCTATTCCTGAGCCTACATCTGTTCTTCTGTAAAGCCATATGTGTTTTAAAAAGCTCTCTGTTTTCTTGTTTGAAAGTATATCCATTCAGGTCTTTCCAAAAGGATTATCAGTTAATATGCCTTAACTGTGTTAAGCTGTAAACAACACATTCTTTTTAACTCAGGAGAGAATCTTGTCAAAGAATATCAGATAAGTATTTGATATATTCTGGAAAATAGTCCATATACTGTCCACTCAATAGGAAATTTTAGGCAGTTAGAGAAATTAGACATCTCTATGTAGAAACTATATACTCCCTCCGTCCCACGTATTTTTACCCACTTTCCATTTTGGGGTGTCCCACGTATTTTTACCCATTCCATTTTTGGCAAAAATACATAATATTTTATTACCTACTTTTTACAATCCCAACAACTTTAATTACTTTTTTACACTTTATTCATCATTCCCAATAACTTTATTCACTTTTTCTTTTTAAATTACTAATTTATCCCTACTTTCTCTTACATTATATATTAAAAAAATAAAACGTCTTAATCTCCGTGCCCGTACAAACGGGTAAAAATACCCGGGACGGATGGAGTACTA
Source organism: Pogostemon cablin (assembly GCA_023678885.1). Classification (NCBI taxonomy): domain Eukaryota; kingdom Viridiplantae; phylum Streptophyta; class Magnoliopsida; order Lamiales; family Lamiaceae; genus Pogostemon; species Pogostemon cablin. The sequence continues at coordinate 23,726,953 of CM043001.1, read as the reverse complement.
ATTTTTGGGGTAGCTCGAGTATGCACTCCACTATTTTGCATTGTTGTTTTTCCCACATTTAATGCTGAACGCATATGTTATTTTTATTAATATTTTTGACGGCTTAATGAACTTTTGGTGATTTATTTTCCAGAAAAATTACTTGGATGTATATCGGTTTGAAACATGGGGAGGTTCAATGATCCCAACATACCAATATGGGCAACAGGTTTTTTAATCATATCACTTTTATCTTTTTTGAAGGCATGCATATTTCTTTGTCTTGAGTAATCTTGGTTTCGATGTCAAGACGCTTTATTCATAACATGTCTTGGTTCTTAGACATTTAATTAATGGACTCATGCAAAGTTATGTAATTTAATCTCATAATTTCTTGATGTACTCTGGTTTCTACTTGATTGTCAATAACTAATTGGATGCATTTTCTTCTCTTTCCTCTATATGAAGAAAACTTACCGAAACATTTTATCTGTTTAGGCTATTGAACATTTTTCTAGAATACACAAATTAACTACCTATGGTCATGTTTAGCGTCCTATTGTTGAAAATTTACTTGCAAGTTGAGCTGATAGGCTATGTTATATAAATCCTTTAGTGTGATCATAGTTGTTAGGCGCGCCTTAGGCAAGGCGAAGTCGGAAGTCCTGATCGCCTGGGTTTCTTGGTTTTTTGGGGTTTCGGTTGATGTTCAAAAAACCCTCGTCTTTGTGCGCCTTTTGCGCCTTTTTTCATGAAAAAGGCGCGCCTTGGGTACATTTCCAAATTTTGGTTTTTTTTTTCCCTATGTTTTTCATGAAGAGTAAGAATTTAATGAATACAATGATCAATTTGATGGTGAAGAAGAGAATGAAGATTATAAGGACCATAGACCATGATAATTAAGATTTTTTTCTCATTGGTAATCATTTGTGTCACTGACATTTGATATTTTCTTAAAATTGAAGGATTCTGCTTATTTGCCTTTTGTGATTGTCTATTTGTGTTTAGAACTTGAATTGTGAAGTTCATTATGACATTGTGCACGGGTTTTTTAATTGTGATTATGTTATTTATGAGTTATTATGTATTATTATGTGATATTATTTTATTTTTACCTTTATTTAGTTGGAAAATTATGTGTTGAGTTGGATATATTGATGTACATATGTTCTAAAGTATCTTGTACCTCAGGCGCGCCTTGCGCCTCAGGCTCCAACAAGGCCTTTGCGCCTTTTTGCGCCTTTCGCCTTTAACAACTATAAGTGTGATCTCCCTCCGCACCACAATTAAATAGAGTTATATGTAGAATTGCCAAACTCTGGATATTTTCGTTCAGTAAGAATAAAAAATAGAAACTGTTTCGCACGAAGTGTGGAAGATCATATAAATGGGAAACCTTCAACCATGGCTTTGGGTTAAGTTTGGGCCCCCTAGTTTATATGCCTAACAATTTGGTCCGACCTGATGGATCTGGACGGGCAGTGGATCAGTTCTACCTGATGGTGGTGGGCCCAGGGTTGCCACCTTGGATGTATGCCCAAGGAGGGTGGTTGCCACCCAGAATTTTTCTGTCTGCGGATGTCCGATTTGAAGGAGGATGGATTAATATGACATCCCTCATTGGTTCCACAATCCACACAAAAGTGTGGACTAAGTGGGGTTCAGGTCTACCCTTTACCTTTAGCCATGGTTTGGAGTTAAAGTTAGGGCACTTATATGCCTAACAGGAATGTAGAGTACTTTGTAGGAAAAAGTTTTTTGTTTTTTTGTTGAGACACATTGGAAAACTAACTTAACAATGTATAGATAGTATAGTGTAGTGTTCTCTGTAAGTTGGCTCAATAAACATTTGCAAGAGTATATGTAACCTCCTAAATTTTTAATAAAATATCTAAGAAATCATGGAAGCATAAGATTAATAAAAGAATCTAATACTAATTTAAAATTTAACAGTCATTATGGATATTATATTCCTGAATTAAATACCTAATAATCATGAGAAATTTTAATAAACTTTAACTTATTAATATCAAATAAAATGTAAATAATGTGTTTGTTTGGTGCTTGCAAAAAGAAAATAATAAATATCAGCTAAGTCTTATTTCCATCACCTCTCGAACCGCTGCCTCTTCTTCAATCTGAAAAACATTTATTTGAGGGTGAGCATTTAAAACTCAGTGAAGATTACTTATGCATAAACTCAAAAACAAAATAAACAATTTCTATCATGTCACAAGTACTTTTTATGTCTTTTTAATATGATCGGTCAATATAATATTGGCACTGTGGGTACTCCATAAGGAGCTCTCCCAATCCCGGCACCTCTAGGACCCTTGCATGTTTAAGTACTTTTAAAAGCACTTTAAATGTTTAATTTTCATGTCTGAAAAAACATTCACATATCAACATTTATTTGCATATTCAGTCATCTTTTGATTTAAACCATTTCCTTAAACCTAAATTGGTATTTATAAATAAACTTAGTTCATGTACTAATTAGGGCTGGCTGTTACAGTATATGTGTGTCATGAGTGAGGAAATAGAACATTAGCCATGCCCTGATATAAAAAATGGGGAAGTGTTCTAACTAGAGGGTAAGGTCAGAGACATTTTATGTTCGAAAAGCTTAACACTTGCAATATAAGAGTTTGGCCAACTGTTTTAATTCATGACTTTAGAATGCATTTTACTGTTTAATTTTTTTTATTGCAGTTTACACCTACAACATTGACTCTTGATTCTGGGGTTACTAGACCTCCGCCTCTTCTAAGTGAGGCTGATTTACTAAGTCGTATGGAGGAGGTAGGGAATGTCTAGATTGGTGAGGCAAACATATTTTTTTTATCTGTTTATCTTAACTTTCATAAACGCTCGAGCTTATTATTGTCATTATTTTTACTCTGTGTAACTTTGATAGGAGGGCATTGGAACGGATGCGACAATGCATGATCACATAAAAAAGCTTCTAGACCGATTTTATGCCACTAAAGACTCAAACATGCGATTCTCACCAACAAAACTTGTAATTTCTTCCTTCTCTTTGTGTGTTTATATATATGCATATGTGTGTGTTTGTGTATTTGGTTTTATGATAAAAATAACACTAATATACCCTTACCTTAAATGAGTTGCTTTGCATCAAGAGTTAATTTACATCGTGTATTTGACTCTTTGCCTATCATGTGTATGTTCTAGGGATTCAGAATAATAAGATTGTTTTGGGGAGCTATGTTTTATGATTCAAGTGCTGTATGGCATATTCTCAGTTTCTAAAAGCCCTATTCTCCCGTATCCCTCATGTTGAAACAAAACGACTGAATAAAATGTAGGTTTGGCATGAAGGTTCCGTAATTGGTTCAAATTGTTTGAGTAGAGTGATCACTTAAATGTTTTTAATATATAGAGTGATAGAATGACATGATGACAGAAGCCATTCGAGTAAGCCCAACTTTTCATCTTGTCCCACTCGAGTAAGCCCAACTTTTCATCTTGTCCCACCAAGGAGAGGTTGAGCCAAATAAATCTTCCAAATTTGGTGGTCCTTTGATGGGCCTAATAAATCATCTTGGCATCAGCAATCAAAAGGGTTAGCTCCTCAGTTAGTCTTCAAGGTACAAGCAAATGTAAGTAGGTTCATTACCAGCATTTGTGGGACATAAATTACATATTAGAACCATTGATCGGGATGGGAGATATTAAATGGGTGAGATTAAAGTAGAATCTCTCTAACACCTGTTGTCAAGTATGCTCTCCGTACATGATTCCATGACCTGTAGTACTCCTGCGTATAATATCATATCATGAACATAACATGCAATAAATGTTACTCCCAATTGAGTATCAACAGCTATTGATAAGTTATTGAAAAAAGAGATGAGGTAATATATATTCTCATTGCATATATAGCAAAGGAATGACACCCTTTATATACATCAGATGGAAAATATGTCGGTCCATGAAAAAAGGAAGCAAATCAGTAGAAGTTCTCTTTAAGAGAAAATCTTACTAAATTATGTGAATCTACCTAAAATCTGGAATTAAATAATGCCAGAAATAAATGAAATCTCTTCTAAATAAATCATTGTTGAAATTTACTCTACAATTATACAATTGTATTGTCTTAAAAAATAGTTGAGCTTTTTTTATTCAGAGCAAGTTTCCTACTCAGTAGGTTATTTAGTCTTGAGAAAGTGTTTAGCTTCTTTTTTTTTTCTCTTTCTCTTTCTTCTTTTGTTCAGAGCCAGTCTCTTTCTTGGTAAATTGTAAGGTTAGAGAAATAGTTGAGCATCTTTTTGCAATTCTATCATTTTTGACTCAGAGTCAAAGCTAGTTTCCTGCTTTCCTAGACTACAGGGTAGGAGCTCTTTCCATTTTATGGCGTAAATGAGTAACTTTTGAGTTCAGGGTTTGTATCTTTTTTTTTTTTTAATCTCATTTATGTCTTTAGGCATTTTATTCAGTCCATCTTTTCAAAGAGAAGAGTTGGTGACTTACTTTTCTTCAATGGACAAAGGGGGACTTACTTTTCTTCCAATAAATAAAGGTTATAGAACAAATTGCTTACCTCAAGTCTTAAAGAGTAAACCTACTTCCCTCTTCACTTGCTTGGTCATGTATTGGCATTTCGACCAGTGGGTTAATGCATTGCCCATACTAGCCCCAAGGGGTTGAGCGGATGACTTATATTCCTAATGTTAATCAATTTGTTAAGGGGACAGAAATTGAGTAAATTTTCTTAGGTTGTGAGGAAACTATTGAACTGGTATATTAATGGGTGTTTTGGATACTTTAATAACCATGGACTTCTCTAATAACCATAGTAGATAAAGGCGAGGTCAAGACAAAGGCACAAGGGCCTTGTTGGCTCTTGAGCCCTCTTGTACAACCTCCTTAACTCATGTGTACGACCTCCTTACTTAATAAAGGTTAAAATCACATAAAATCATATAGTAATTCATAATAACTCATATATAAATAACATAATAACATATTGAACATCAATACAATAATCAACTTCAAAGTTCAAATATTCAACTTAAATAGACAATAAGCAAATAATTGGGCAGCTGGGTGGTGGCGGCTGGGGCTGCTTAGGTCTCAGAGAATTTTTCACTCTCCTTGTGTGTTGTTTGTAGAAACCCTAGGTCTAATTCAAATAATTTCCTTCAGATAGAAATCAATTTTCCCCCATTACCTGAGAAGAGGACAAACGTTTTTTTACTTAAAAAAAAGTTAAACAACTTACAAAACTTAAAAAATTAAAGCATATTTGAACATGTATGTGTCAAACCCATTTTTTTATAAAGAGAAGTTTCCATATTAATTTGAAATAAAATATCGAATAGGGCATGAGCAAAACTTACTCTAATAAATAAATATGTACTAATGCAAATAAGAAAGAAGCAAATAAATAAGGAACTAGTCCTATAAGTTTCAAACAAACTTTAAACATTTAGATGCAAAGTGAAAAGAGGTTAAATAAGGATTAAGTCCCTTAAGTTTCTGAAAAAGACAATTTGAAATATTATTGCAGGCTTTTAAAAGTAAAGGACTACAAATATTTCCCAAAATTTGACACACAAACTTACAGGACTTGCCAATATGTAAACTAAAAACTAAAGTAGAAAATTTTATACATCTGCACGTAGAAATAATTAGTACAGTGATAATAAACAAGGTCCTGCTAAACCCACTAACCACTAGGTTTTTAATAAATTAAAAATATTAACACTGACCCATTGAATTCCAATTTGCATAAACTATCAGTAAAGAATTATTTGAAGTAATCTTGATTCTAACTACGTTTAACAACTTCTGTCCATGTAGTCTACCTTAACTACTTTACATGCATACTATCCAACAAGAATACACAGCAACCTTAACATGTATGCTAACCGACACCCCAAATAAAGCAAATAATACTACGCAAATACACTTCCGATTCAAAAGTCAAATTCCATAATGAATTCGAACCCAAATTTAAAATTCGTCCAACAATATCAATGAAATAAATCTCAAACACTCTGCCGAGGACAGAGGCTCAAACACGCAAGCCATCATACTCCAAGTTCAGTAAAATTTTCGAATTTAAAACAAGTATGCAGTCTATGAACTGCAGTTTATCAAAACCTTTATTTAGTCCCCTTGCCTAAGCGCTCCCGCTCGTATGCTTTCGCCACGCTTAACCTGAGATAAGATAATTATCGGGGTGAGCAACCACAAGCTCAGTGAAGACTTAATCGTGCTTACATAAGTCAAGTAATTCATGTGCGAGAATTAAATTTCACTTACAATACAATCCTGTCATGTCAATAAGGCACCTTTCGGCCCATTATTCATATAATGATACAACATCGCGATTCGTTAGTAAGGCACCATTACGGCCCATACCCATATAATAGTAAGGCACCATTACAGCCCATACCCATGTAGTAGTATGGCACTATTACAGCCCATGCCCATGTAGTAGTATGACACTATTACAGTCCATACCCATGTAACATATGATTTCATAAAATTCAAGTACGATCACAGTGTGATAACAATTTCCAATTTATTTCAACTATCACATATGAAATAATTTAACACATATAAGAATGAGAAAATCCCCACCTTTAACCGCGTGAAGTCTAAGTTCGAGTACTAACGTCACGAGCAGGGTCACCTTCAAAACCTATAAATTTATGACCGATCGTTATTAATATAATATCACCATACTATCGTAAAACTAATCTGCAGAATCATGTATGATTTGCAGACTAACAATATTAGGGTTAGGGTTTATGGTTAGAAACAGAAAAGAAAAGAAGAAGTAGGTTTCCGATTTCCCCCGATGAACGCAGGAAGAAGAAGGAAAAGAACGCAGAAGGAAAAGAAAAGGAAAGGAGAGGGCTGTACGTTACCTCTCTTCTGGTTGCAGCCGTGTGAAAGATAAAAGACGAGTACTGTGTGTGTAGTAAGTAAGAAGGAAGACAGCAGAATTGGACTTATATCGATACGGCTGGATGAAATAACAATGCATATCCTTTCATAGGATTTAACAAATTTCCCTAACATGGGGGAGTTGATAAGAGGAAAGATATCTTCTTTAATGAAGATCACGATTTGTTTTCTTAAGTAGCAAGGAATCTTATTTCTGCTTCTGTTTCTTTTAACTCACGGATGATAAGAAAGAATGGGCTGGAAAAATTTGGCTTTAACGAATTTGGGCCACAATAAAATATACGGGTGATGGGATGTTACAGTATGTAAGTCGCTCCCCTTGATATAGTGAAAGGCCAGAGAGGTGACCACCTCTTGAACATCACCTATTTTTAGTCAAAATTAGGAAATATAGGTGCACGGGCCTGAGCCTCATTGGAGGTTTACTCACTATGAAGATTTATCTGCATTCATGATGCTTGTAGTGTCTTATTTACAAATGTTAAGTTTTGATGGATTGTACTTCTTCACAACATGTTGAAAAGTATGTACATGATCTGCACTCTAAATGTAAGAACCAATGTAATGGATTATGCTTTCTTCAGGCCTCATTGGAGGTTTACTCACTATGAAGATTTATCTGCATTCATGATGCTTGTAATGTCTTATTTACATATGTTAAGTTTTGATGGATTGTGCTTCTTCACATGTTGAAAAGTATGTACATGATCTGCACTCTAAATGTAAGAACCAATGTAATGGATTATGCTTTCTTCAAGAAATGTAGAGAACTATGCTTTGTTTCTCTGAGCTTCTTGAAGAATTTGTTCAGATGATAGTGAAAAATGACATTATTTTTTTCAGCTCTTTTAAAGAGGTCCTGGGTATGTTTTTAGTTTCTCATCTATAGTACCAATAAGTGCAGATGTCTCCAGTTTCAGTTTAAAATTAAAAAAATGTTGCTTTATATTTCTGGAGGCTTTAATATTCTAATAGCAGCTCTGATCTTGTCTCCATTTGTCAATTTATTATTTCAAATCATGAATTATGCTACTTGAATCAAGTGCCAGACTTCTAATATTAGTTTTTGTAATTGCAGGGTGAGGCACTTGTAATGGGATACGATGAGATGGGGTGAGTTAACGTAGTTAATATTTGTTTAAAAGTACGTCACTGATATGCATTATGTGATTGATTCCTATAGAGTAGTGCAACACACGCGTCGGAGTTGAAATATAAAATAATGATTCTAGTTCTACTATGATAAAACACATATTTGTCTCTTGAAGTGCTCTTTTCATTGGAAATATAGATATGTTTAATGACGTAACTCGATGATACAATTAATTTTTCTTCTCTAGCACCAGAAATGAATTGCCAACTCATTTATGCTACACTTAATTTGATCTTTTTTGTATTTCACATTTTTTTCCTTCTTTTACTCCAATACCTTCCTAGGGACTTTCTTTTTTTCTGTATTGACTCATGTATCAAGTATATTTTTTTTATCGAGCTTTTCACATCTTGTACTAAAGAGAATCAGGAAAAATAAATTCTTCCAACAAATTAGATGCAAATATTCTATTTTCACACAATAATATATGAATTTGAATCTCATTTAGTCATGGCTGCTTATATAACATTAATCACAGGATTGCACATGCTTATGCCCTTTGAGGTTGGTGGGTTTTGTGGGGTGGAGAGGTGGGGGGAAAGTGGAGTTACACCATGGTGGAAGTAAGTAGATGCAAGATCAGTTGGTGGCAAAAAGTTGCCTATTCAATACAGTATTTTTTTCTTGTCTTTCCATATTGTTTTATTATAAAATACATGTACCTATTTTGCTTGTGATTTCTTCTTAAAACATTAGGATATCCTCAGACTGCATAATCTGTATTTGGCTTAGACATTGGTACCTGAAATTCAGGCATAATACCATATGACCATGTAAACTCCCAGCAAGCAAATGAGACCTAATAGTGGACCATGAAATATCCACCTGTTCAATTGAAATGTATAATTTTTTCTGATGGTTGGTGCTCGTAGGACCATTTATGAACTGTGGAAACCACAGCTCCGTGCTAAGATGGAGAATGATATGAAAGCAGTTAAGGATGGCACAAAGAGAAAGGCTGAAGTTCTGGAAACTTGGCAACAGGAGATGAAAGAGTGTTTTGTGGATGTAAGTCCCAGTATGTTATTATCATCTCTTATTATTGTTCTTCTTCACTCTTGGACCTGTGTCTAATGTTTACTTCTATTGGCTACCTTCTGGGTATAAGAATTTAATATTCGCTACTGTGTGTTACAGTATTAAAATGGCACATTATAATGTGGTGGAAAAAGTTGTGCCTGCGGAACTTTTATGGTCTTGAGAATGAATAATGCAGTTGGACTGCAAGTGCGAGATGTGTTATCTGTATATGTTAAAGCATGCGTTGCAGTTATATTTGTTGATGATGAACATATGCATATATCATTAATCTGATATGTAGTGACAGGCATATGAATTTTTTTTTTATATGTCAAGCAAGGCGTGGTTATGTTTATCTGATTGTGTCTAGTTAATGTCCATAACATTTAGTACTATATAATTTCTTTTATTGATTGGTGCAACTATACTCTTTATTAGATGATTCTCTCCATTCCTTTTAATTATATCCTCTTTTACAGGCTAGGCTCAATAAAGAAAAGTTGTTTGAAGCCATGGGTATTTTCTTTGAGAGGTAACTGTAGTTTTTTTTCTCCACGTGATCTTAGAATGTTGTATGACAAGTAACTGTTATCATATGCAGATCAAACAGACCTAATAGAAATGAACAACATTCAATTGGAGAAGTAATTAGAAAATGTAATCTCTGCCAGGAATCAAACATGATCCTCAAGAAAAAGCCGGTATTTGTCATATCCTTTTTAGTGGTTTGTTCTATATTAATGAGTCTAATTAGAGTTATGTCGAAGTGCCTATGAATATTGCAGATTTAGTGTGTTCTTATTGATCTTATGCATGCTCATTGCGGCAGTGTGTCGGATTTAGCTCCACATAATGGTTTCCCTTGAGGCAACTTTTATTTTCATTCTCTTAATAATATATTTCTATGATAGCCTTTGTCAGTTTTAAAATCATATTTCTGTATTTTTGGATTTAAATGTTTGCTTATTTGGGAATGTTGGAACTTTAAACTATCCTATTTCTTCCATGTGCAATTCATGCTTCTTGCTCATTAGCATATCTAGTGGCTCTATTGCTGTAAATTAATTTATGAACTCTATTTTAGTATTTTACTGATTTCCCTCTCCGAGTCGTGTATGGGCCAACGTTTGGTCTTTAAAGTATTCAGTTAGTTTTTGGTTGTAGGTAAGGTTTATTTAATTTGTTTTTCAGCATCTAATGATTCCTTGTGTCATTTGCAGGATGGTAATTTCATGGTCGGGTGCTTAAGCTTCCCTCAAGTAGGTGCTTCTTTTAAAATTCTAAGGAAAATATCAACTAAGCTTAATTTATTTCATGGCCATATCTAGCAAACCCATCTGGAAATGGGTGCAGCATGGTTTGGGGTCCATTGATCCTTTTGGTTGACCATTTATCTTTGCTGCTGGAGATGTGAATTGATTTGCCAAGTTATGTGACTCAGTTAACTAAATTTAAATGTTTTCAATTATTAGAATAGGTTAAATAAAATAGTAGAATCTGGCTATTCATATTTGCGAAATTGCTAAATATACCAAAAAAATTTAGATTAAAATATTCCTAAATAATATATGACTTAAATACCTTATGAGAAACATATTACTAAACATACCCCCCAACTAAACATATCACGTACATTAAATACCTTTAGGTTGTGTTTGGATGGAAGGATTTGAGGAGGTATTTATAAATTCTTCCCTCAAATCCCTCCATCATGTTTGAATAACACTTAAAATCAATGGATTTGATTTTGAATTTTTTTAGTTGTTTTTGAATGAATTTCAAATCCTCACTGAAACCGTATCATTTGAAATCCTTCCGTTATTGTGTAATTGATATATTAATATATAAAAATAATATATAAAATTAATAAATTAATTAAAACAACTTACCCCCTATCCACCCCCCTCCCCCCCAAATTTTTTTTTTATAAAATTTTAGATTTTAATATTTGAATAATAAAAATATTACCACCCTGCCCTACCCCTTACCCACCCCCCACCCACCAACACCACCCCCTACCCCAAAATTTTTTTTATAAAATTTTAAATTTTAATATTTAAATAAATAATAAAAATATTATCACCCAACCTACCCCCTACCCACCCCCCTCACCCACCAACCCCAAAAAAGAATTTTTTAGTAAATTTTAGATTTTAATATTTAAAAAATAAAATATTACCACCCAACCCAACCCACCCCCTCCACCACCCCCACCCCACCCCACCAAAAAAAAGTTTAATAAAATTTTAGATTTTATTTTTTAAATATTAAAATCTATTTTGTTTAAAGAAAATTTGGTGGGTTGGGTGGGGGGGTGGTGAGAGTGGGGGTGGGGTGGGTGGATGGATAGGGTGGTAGGATTTAGTGGTAATATTTTTATTATTTAAATATTAAAATCTAAAATTTTATATAAAGTTTTTTTTTTGGTTGGGGGGTGGGTGGGTGGATAGAGGTAGGGCTGGGTGGTAATATTTTTTATTATTCAAATATTAAAAATTTAAAACTTTATAAAAGTGGGGTGGTGGGAGGGAGATGGGTAGGTTGGGTGGTAGTGTTCCCTCCAAAAAAAATTATTTTTAATAAAATTTTAGATTTTAATATTTAATATAATAAAATTTTATTATTTTTATTTATCATATATAAAATTCTATTTTAAAAATAATTTTTGAACTATGGATTTGAAATCCTTTCAAAGATCCATAATTTATCCAAACAGTGGAATTCAAATGAATTGATTTAAAATCCAAGGAATTTAAAATCCACTCATTTTCAAATCCATTGGATTTGAAATGACTCAATCCAAACAATAAAACAATAGAATATTATATATAAATGAATTGATTTATTTAAAATCCAGTGGAATTCAAATGAATTGATTTAAAATCTTGGATTTATAAAAATCCATTGATTTCAAGTGTCACCTAAATCAACTGTAGGATACATGATTACGTCCTCAGTGTCGCTATGAGCGATTCCAAACTCATGCAAACTCTTTTGTCAAAGCTTGAACGACAAGCATAAGTAAACGCTTTGAGTATCTTTAAGTTTTTGTAGGAATATAGACCAATTCTATGGATGTCATCTCTTCTGATCTAATACCCAATTTCTTTTCTTTCTTAAAATTAGTTTGGGATACTTCATTCCTTCAATTAAAATGGATCCTGGTATTATGTGTTGGATTATTAACTTTCTTCCACGACATTCGCTGAAAGATAGCTTAAGTTCACTACTTTTTAGTGCCTTATCTAGAGGAAAATTTCTGTTTGAAAAAGTTGTTGCTTAAAAAACTAATTCGACTGGCTAATTCTAATATTTGAGTATCATCTTAATAGAATTAGTAGAGACTAAATTGGCCCTCTACAAGCGTATTGTGCAGCTGCAATAGAATGTACGTTGCACATGTTAAAAAATTTGGGATAGTAGAAACATGGATTAAAGTTACAAAATTTTTGAGGTAGTGAAAAGGGTATAGAAGGGAAGATTTGAAAAAATGAAGAGAGGGGGGAGAGAGTGGTGCTTACAGTAGATGAAGGCATTCTTCTGAGAAACATAAACCGACACTTTCGAAATTATACATATATTCACAATTCATAGACATCTGCGACAATCGCATGATCTGTGTAGAGAGAGGGGGAGAAAATTTCGCTTTCACCTTAGAATTTAATGTAAGGGAAATGTTTAGTTATTTTGAGATATGTTTAGTAATATATTCTTTTTGGAAATTTTAGTGTCACCAAACAATGCAAAATTAAAACTTGTGGGGTGGAAATAAATAACAAACAATTACAATTATATAAGGCAGCTCCTTTCTTTAAAAACTATGCACTTCAATAAATTTTAGAGGAGAAGGCTCCACATGGTAGGTCTAATGTTCAGAGAGGCCCGAATGGCAGGTCTAACCTTCCTTCAATCGGAGAGGCTCTGGGTGGTAGGAATTAGGATCACTCTAGATTTGGTAAGAATAGGAATGTAAATTATTCAAAAAGGTAGTAAGAGGAAATCTGGACGAAAAAATTGCAAACGATCTAGTACTTCATAATCTTGTTTCAGTCTTTTTGAAGTACTAGATCGTTTGCAATTTTTTTAAAATCCAATTTTCGTCCTTTTTGTTCAAATTGATAAAAAAAAAATTTCATTGAAATGTCCACAATCTATAAAATATGGGGATTTTTCTATTTTTTGGCTACTAGGCTTGCATGGCAACACAATTGTAAATTTAATTAAAAATAAATAGCCACATCAACAAATTTGCCTGTAACCCTTAACTAATCAATTCACGGTTTCCATTCTAAATGCAAACGAGATTCAAATATCTAGTTTCATTCTTAGAAAAAAACTCAAATCATACTTAAAATGGCATAATCCAAATCTTCCTCCTATGTCTTTCCATCAGTGAATTTGTGAAACGAGTACCCCTAGTTCTTGGTCATAAATTCATGAATTTTTCAGTCTTAGAAAAAGCTCAGCCTCTATGAATAAGTCGAACATGAAAATATCAGTCATCTTTCTTGCCTATCTTATTCTTGTTGCACAAATTAGAAAACTCCTTTCTTAACCTGACCTGCAACAAGGATAAGAAAGGTAAGATGAATGCTACTGAGTTGCATTAAATTTAGAATATTATCAAGTTTAACTCTTTTCTTAGAAATTGAGCTTTTATTTTTTAGATTAAAAAATTCACAAATTCTTGACCAAGAAAAGGTATTGGTTTCACAAATGAACAGATGGAAAGGTTTAGGAGGAAGATTTGGTGTATGTCGTTTGAAGGAACATGAGTTTTTTGTGAGATTGAAACTAGAGATTTGAATTTCATTTGCATTTAGGAAATATGTTGATGTAGTTATATATTTTTTAAATTAAATTGGTGATTTTGCTGCCCACCATCGAACTTTTACCCAAAAAGATATTCGGGCTTCAAGGCTCAAGTCTAGCTCATAGTCCAATTTCCAAGATCCTATGCCACGGCTCGACTTGGTGGCTTGTGGTGATTAGAAATGTTCTGAATTCCCCATTAAATTGAATGTCCACATTGACTTGGGGCATATGAATGAGTAGAATCAGTTCACCGTATCACGATTTCACATGGAGTCGATAATCATACCCCAAAATTGCTGCATATACTTGAAAATTTTAGATTAAAACATTTCTAATAAATATGACTTATATACCCTTATAGATAATGTATTACCAAACATACCTCAATATTCCTAAAAATGCACCGTACATTATATCCTATGGTGAAACTCTCTCCCCTTTTCTCCTAACAAGCCACATGGATGTCTGTGAATTGTGAATCTGCCCTGGGTATAAATTCAGAAGCAAGGCCGCTTTTTTTTTTTTGGAATGCTTTTTTTGCTATATGCTCCACTCTTTCCTTCTCTTTCTTCATTCTTTTTCAAATTTTCCCTTCCAAACCCTTTTCACCGCCTTGTAAAATTTGTAACTTTCATCCATGTTTCCACTATTCCCCATATTTTAACATGTGCAGTGTACATTTCATGCATAGTATGTTCGCAGAGTTCTTACCACAGGTGTGTTCAGGAGCAATTCTGTCTCTATTAATTCTTGCAAGAGATCAAGATGATACTCAGATATTGGTATTAGCCCGTCGAATTCAAGTTTTTTAAGCAACAACTTTTTCAAACGGAAAATTTTCTTTGGAAATAAACATTGACTAAAGTAGTTAAGCTTCATTTTGGCGAATCTCATAAAATAAAATGAATAATCCAACACATAATATAGGGATCCATTTAATTGAAGGGTTGAACTATCCCAAACTAATTTCAAGGAAAAAAGTTGGCTATAAAGTCAGAAGAGAGATGATTCGTAGAATTTGTTTGAGTTCTACAAAAAGTTAAAAAAAAACCAGAGCCTTAACGTATGCTCGTCGTTCAGGCTTTGGCGAGACAGTTTGCATTAGCTTGCTCATAACGACTTGAGGAGGCTATCATGTATACTACAATTGATCAAGGTGAAAGAAAAATGTTACATGAAGCTTTGGCGAGAGAGTTTGCATGAGTTTGGGCATGCACTTGGGCTACCTCAGTGAGGAGGCAATAATTTATACTACAGTTAATCTAGGTGAAAGAAAAGTTTACGTGAAGATGATATTTAAGGAATTAATGTACTGGGTATGCTTAGTAATATATTTTTTATAATATTTTTAGTCATATATAGGTTTATTTAATTTAAATAGTATTGGGTATATTTAGTATTTAGTAATTTCGGGAGGATGAATAATCGGCCCAGAGTAATAGATAAATAGAATTTTTGTTTTCAGCATAGTCTCTCCAGTAGTAATTAGACTAATATGGAATAGAATATTTATAATCAAGTAAAATTCGATACTAGAGATTTGGTTTGCTTAATAATAGAATTCTTAATTCAAGGATTGTTTAGAAACTAATATTTTGATGATAAAATATGCCAAAAAAATGTAATACAAATAAATTAATATGTATCTAGTTCTCTCTACTCTTTTCAATCGTTTAATTAATCTCCTTGATTTTAAAATTACCCTCTATTTTGGTTTTTTCTATAGTTTTTTTTTGAGAAGGTATTGCATGCAACCGGGTTCTGAAGAGTATACCTTATTGCACGACAATTGTTACCCTTATGCTTTACAACTATTATATTTCAAAAATCATGATATATCAGAAAAATTAACTCAATTTTAGAAGGGTAATAGTTTGTCATATAGAAATGTAGTGGTTGTCATGCATAACGATGATTCTTCTAACGTACAAGGGTGCTATGGGTGGTAATGTTCCACAGTTTCTATGGAACGTTCCAAGGAATCTTCTGCCTTCCTTTTTTTTATCATTTTTTTTTTAATTTTTAGTATGCCATTATATTACGATGGATTTTTTTTTCTTATTTATAATTTTTCGGATTACTGATATATACTTTTATCAAAATAATGTATTAAGACAGAACAATTCAACCTATGTTCGCTTTGGAACTAAATCATCTTATTTCTGTATTTATGTCGTATGATTACGGTAGAGGTGTTTTCCTTACTCTGCAGTTGTTGGTTTCTTGGATTTCTTTCCATAGCATATTTTCCAGGGCTATTTTGACCCTAGCAATTTAGTATAAGATAATTACAGCATTCCTCACATATAAATATGATCATTTAATCTCTGACGAGTGACGTTTGATATATGGTTTTACAATATTAAATTGATGTATGGTTTTGTATTATAGTTTTGCTGAGCCAAACAAAAAATAATTCAAAAGGCAATTTTTAGGATTGAAGTCAATTTTTTTTTTATATCTCTATGATAGCTTCAAATTTTCCCTGTAATGATACAGTGCAGGAATGTTGTCTGGCTTCCGGGATCTATATCAGAAGCTATAGTTACCACAAATATTTGCAGTATTTGTTCTCCAGGTTGCTAATATTGGGGTGTCTTTTTTTTTTTGTTGGCCTTTAAGTTATCTGTTTTCTTCTATTATCTATAGATTATAGATACTGGATTTTTTCTCTTCTAACCGTAGAAATTCTTTTTATTGCACAAAGTCTGTATATTTTCTGACATGCCACATGATAATATTGTCCGCAGGACCCGTTCACAAGATTCAATTCAAGTTTCGTCGGCTGGAAATACCACCAGATTTTGATGTTAATCATTTGGGTATTCTTTTGGCCTTATTTTTTAGGACATCCCTTTTAATTGAGGACCTTATACTGGCCTTAAGATTATGATGCTTGATCGATTTGTATGTGGCAATCTGGAATACCTAAAATGCAGCAACCTAAACTCATTTGATCACTTTTCAGGCTGCATTGGTGGCTGTGATGATACCTTGAGACAACTAGTGGAAATATGTGGAACTGGATCCCGAATCAACGTTAACTCCAATGTTCCAGGTATATTGAATTGGGAACTGTATAAAAAGTTATCTTAAATTTATACATTTAGCAATTGCATTTTGTGGACCCAAGCACAACAAGAACTGAAGGATAGTATAATGTAAAAAGATTATTATAACATGGTAATGACATGCAATAATTTCTTAATAATTATATTTACTTGTTTAACAGGAAAAAAAAAACACGCTCCTTACATTTTTTTGTCCATTTAACTAAGTCATCAGTTTTTGGGAAGGATTAAAATGGTAAAATTTTCCTATATTTCATTAGGATTTTTTGTGTACATAGGCTTCGTGATGAGTTGTATATTTCACAGATTACCCTTAAAGTCTAGATCAAGAGTCATTGGTACCAATTTATTACATCAAGTTTTAAGTTTTATTACTTTATAATGAGTTGTATATTTCGCAGATTACCGCTTGTTTAAGAGTTATAATTACCAATTATCACTGCATTAAATTTTGATGATGGTTTCCAGGAAGAGGACAAAGGTCAACATCATCCAGCACTACCCAGCAAAGTAGTTTTAGAAATCAGGCACCCAGGCAACCTACGCCATCCAGCACTCCCCAGCAAAATCATTTTAGAAATCAGGCGGCAACGCAAACATGGCAATCTTCTAGTTCTTCTCAGAGCTCTCGGGGTCATAATGCACGACCACATGAAGCTGCTCCACGAGATGGTTTGAAGACTCCACTCTCCTTTTTATTTATCTCATGTCTTATTTCTGTCCCCATGTTTTTTTGTTATATCTGCCTATGTTACTTCTTTAATATATTAACCATTTATTAATGTTTTCTTTTACATTTTCCAGTCGTGTTAATTTTTTATATCATCTCCAAGCACCATTATGTATTCACTTTATAAGTTACAACTGCAGTATTGGTCCATTTTAATTTGGGAGCAGACTCTGACTAAGAGCAGTCTTAGGCTGCTTGTTTTTAATTTGGGAATGAGAATAGAATGACATTGAGTGTCATTGAGAGCCAATTGGTTCTAATTCGGGAATGCAAATGATCATGTCAATCACAATGTTGATGACTGACTGGTTGAGAGCGGTTAATCAAACATTGGATTGATTATGGAATTTTGATTCTCATTGTTATATACCAAGCGAGGAATCAGAAACACATTCTTTTATTCCCATTTCCTACCCCATTTATCCCATACCCCAGACTAAACTCCTAAATACTCAAACCTTCTTAGAGATTGTTTTAAGACCATCATAATCATCATCATCAAAGCCCATACTGTTTCTTATGGGGATTGTTTATGAAATTTTAAGATTCTTTTCAAGTTTACAGATTTTATCTAGGCCAAACATCTCAAATCCTTGTGGCAAACTGGATGTATAACCTCATTTTATATTAACATCCAGCTGATATGCCAGAGTAAAAACGTGTTTGAAATTTCTTTGTGGCCAGCACATGGGTCAAAGATTTTGGTAGTCTTGATTTCAGAGACTGTATAAATACTTTCAACATTCAGTTGATAATGCCAAAGACTACTAAACACAGATGGAATATACATTGGACTAGTTTATAAAGCCTTATGCTTCATGCTAACTCTACTTCTGAAAACACTGTTAGTTTTGTGTAGATAATAATGTACATCCAGCTGTTTTCTGTCTTCCTGGTACATCTACAATCATACTCCACCTTTCTTATAATCGATCTAGGGATACCCCAACGAATTATTTTCTGGGAGCAAAGGCAGGTATAAAGAAGGAATAAAGGGACTATAAGTTTTTTAGTGCCAATCTCTTATAGCAGGCTCTTTATTATCAGTTGGATTCAACTAAATTTAGTGCCAATCTCTTATAGCAGGCTCTTCTTTCAGTCTGATCAAATTGAGTAACTTACTAAGGCTTTCACCACAAAGGACCATTATTTGGTTGAAAAACTGAGCCCATGAATTGATTGTATAGACTTGAATATTGAGACAATCTTGTGCTCCTTGCAGAGCTACATGGTCTAAAAAGAACAAGATTCCAACAAGATTCCATCCTACAATACATACTAGATAATTTTTTAATTCATTTTTTCGTGAATGAATCAGATCATATTTTATCCTGTTGGAATGTTAAGTAGTTATTCTTCCCTTGCTAAAGATATAAATATAAATGTTAACATTTGAAGCCACAATCCCAACTCTGCATGAGCTAAATTCAGAGGGCTAAGGAATGGGAGAAAAAGAAAATCCCCCAAGTTTCACACCCTTTGGCATAGGAATGGGAAGAACATTTAGGAACTTTTTCCACTTTATTATCCTCTTGAAGACAGTGATTTTGAAAATAGGATTGTATTTTATTTTTAATTACAGTGTTCAGTAACATTCATAAATTCTCTCTATCTGACTTTTGAAAGAATTGCATTCTGAATGTTTTCTTGTTGAACAAGAATTTTAACTGCATCAACTGAGCCTGCATTATCCTCATACTTAGTTAACTTGAACTATGTATTTGGGTGTGAGTGTATTGTCTCTTTTCCAGAGTTTGAATCATATCTAATCTTCCTTCCATTTCATTGGATGCCACAGGAGAATCTACACTCCCATGCACCTCATGCGGTGCACCTTGCAATTTGCGGACAGCTAATACTCAAGCTAATAGAGGGAGGAAGTTCTACTCATGTCAAGCTCAGGGATGCAACTTTTTTGTGTATGTATAACTTATGGTTTATAAATGTACTCTTAAATGCAATATTTCTTATAACATAGAAAGTGCTATCTTACACATCTTGATCACAAGTTCATAACATTGGTTGTTGGAGTTCACGTTTAATGCACTTATTCTTTGTTCCTGTGCTTTAATGGTTGGAGGAGTCTTTATTTTGACATCTTTCAGTGCAAATCACATGATGTCATCATCTCATATGGGTATTGTCTGTCTGATGGCTCGTCGTTGATTCTGCATCGTAGAACTTGTTTTTTATAATACCTTACTCTGAATATAGATTAAAGAGTTGCCTGATCCGGGCCCTGAAAATAATTAAATTGTTTCTCTCTTCAGTATGTAAACCTCATAACCTGCATGGTTGGCAGATAATTTAAAATTTTGCTGATAGACTCGAGAGTCCTGAATGTGGTAAAAAGAACTGAACATTTTAGCAATGTTTTTGGCTTTTGTCTGCAATGCAGTTGGGAAGACAGCATGAATGGTGGCGGAACAGTGCAACGAGGAAGCATTGGCAGATCAGCATCCAACACCAGTCGGAGAGGTGGCGGCAGTGGTGGAAGGGCAAATGATGCAACGTTCGTGTCTGCCACTGGTGAGCCAATCTCCGGAAGGTGTTTCGTTTGTGGCGATCCATCACACTTTGCAAATGCTTGCCCAACTCGTGGTAGGTAGCAACCTTCAAAGTGCTGATTTTTAACACTTAAAAGGCTCCGTGTGATTCAAATTTGGCATTGTGGTTAACGATGTTTAGACCGAATCTTATGGTAGATAGTGCGATGCAAAACAGTTGCTGTAACATCCTAATTTTTATAGAAATAGCTAATTTCATTAAACTCTCCATCTTTATTCTACCGTGCTAAATTCATTGAGGGCTTCTCCAGCATTGCTGGATGTCAGCCTGCATCCGTAATTTGCAGACGGAAACTCCCTCCAGCAGAGCCGTAAATCCACCTACAAAATAGAGAAAATCACTGTAGCGTTGGAAAAATGCAGACGCAATAGTGAAATCTGCATTTTTTTTAACTTATTTTCAATTATTACATTTAAATAACATTATATATTCTAATGGTTAATGACATTATTTTAATGATATTTTCATGGTTAATGATAAATGAATATATATGATGTATCATATTAAAATTAACTTTTATTTTTTTTTACTTTATTTTATTATTTATAATTAATTTAAATAAATTATAAATAAGTTAAAAAATATTATGATTGTTATTTTTAATAGTAAATTAATATATATATATATATATATTGTATATGTGAAAAAAATCTACATTTATAAATAAGTTTAAAAAAATATTTACTTAAATAATAAAATATATTAAAAATTAAAATTATATTACATATTAAAATCCTAAACACAAACTTACATTATAGGCATATTAATATTTTTATTATATTATTTTGCATTCAAAAATAAAAATATTAATGAAAAATAAATTAAATGTAATAAATAAATAAAAATAGTATTAATAAAATGAATGTGCTGCAAAATGGAGTTAACTGTTGGAGATTATTTATTGAGTTGTCTGCATTTTAAGGGTGAATGTGCTGCAAAATGGAGTTAACTGCTGGAGATGGTCTGAGGAAGCATAAAATTAACATAAATTTCATGTACGCAAGGGGTGAATATGCTGCAAAATGGAGTTAACTGCTGGAGATGACCAGAGGAAGCATAAAATTAATATAAATTTCTTGTACGTATAGTAATAAATAATCATTAAAAATTAAAATACTCCTGTCCAGTACAAGATATACGTTTACTTTTTACACGTAGATTAAAGAATATAATATTTTCATGTATATAGAGTAGTTTTATTTATAGTAGTTTTTAAGACGTGCGTTACATGCCACATGCATGTCATACTCTGTAATGTAATTTATTATTAAATTTCTTTTTATTTCTATTTTTTTAATTTTTTTTAAACATAATCTTTTATAATATTAAAGAGGAACAAAGACAAAAGAATTGTGTCATAATTCTTAGTATACTATTAAAGAATATCAAAGATAAAGAGTTAGTGTCATAATTCTCACATTTAGTCATTTTAAGATGATCTAGCATCTTTGGCACATGAAGCTTTACATTCTTCGTAATAATGTTTTCGTAGTATGAATTCTGGATAAGCATTGAAATTAGAGAGGATGAATAAACAATTAAAATGCCAATAAGATCAAACAAATCAATCAATCTACATTACCAAATATCAATTTGATAAAGCTTGATTATGAATTACATACTAATAAAAAAATCACTTTTCAGTCGATTAGACATTCAAGAGCTAAAATCATACTCTTCTAAAAAATGAGCTTGCACAATGAGTACTAGAAACAATGGTATGAAGCGTGTTGTTAGAACTTGGTGTGTGCGCATAGTGGAATTCTGAACGAGGTGTACATTATTACACAGAATGTTGCAACAAATACAATAACAGTGCACAACGAAAATTTAAAAGGAAAGATTAACACAGAGATCTTTCAAAACTTTCTACTGGGTGTTTCACCAATAGGGCCTTCAGGGCAAAAGACATATCATTACTGACATGTTTATGAACAAATACAAGTTGACTCTTACAAGAAAACTTGAACAACGACACTTCATGGAAGTGGTACAGACTTAGAGAAACTGATCTATCCTAACATAACAACCATACAGATCGTTATAGGCACACAACTGACGAGACAAGTCTAGAAAGACTATCTTCTTCTCTCAGTACAAAAAAGGATAGAAAAGAATCCCCAAAGTATAAACGTATGAAACTCTCTCTCAATATCTAATCTCTAATCTGTAATCTCTGCATAAATCTGATCACACATCCCTTATTTATAGATAATTAGATGTGGATAGATCTTCATGGTAGTTGTGATGGTTATAGGTAGTTATAGGTGGTTATCATCTCAACTCCTACCAACTCCCATGCAACTCCATTGTAAAATCCGATCCTGGTTGGCTCTAACAACATCTGAAAAACTTCAGCAATTATGAATAACTGTTTCTGACCTTATCCATTCAGAAAAACAGATTTGTTGCTGATAATGTTGGAACATCCTGAATAACAAAATCACGAAAAAACAGGGAAAGACAAAACTAAAAACATTGTGATAATATCAAACCAACAATCTCCCCCTTTTTTCTTTCTCCATACGAATTAAAAATAATAACAGATAAACAAAGAAAAATACAAATAATCAAAAAAATAAAAGGAAAGGCAAAACGAAAAAGGATTGTGATAATGTCATAACAACAAACTCCCCCTTTTTGCCTTTCTACACAAGCTAACACAAAAAAGAAAAATAATAACATATATAAAAAAAATCACAAAATATACAACACAAACATAACTAAAAAAGATGTATATATTATAACATAACATGATAACAAAAAGACTTCCTAATCATCACTTAGCTTCATCAATGATATCAATGTTATCAACTCCCCCTGCATACACTCCCCTAAATTTGATCATAAGATATCAAGATCATAGCACAAAACATCTCCCCCTACACTTCACATCTCCCTCTACCTTTGTTCTTAGGCCAACAAACCTTTCTCCTACATCTTCCCCCCCTGCTTGTGGAGAAAGGAAGGAACCCTAAGGTAAGTCAAATTATGAATGATGAAAGAGATCAAAGTTTTAAAATGTTGGAAGGCTATGTTACAGCAATTTGGATCGGATGACATTATCATCTCAACAACATGTTTCTTCAAGGCTTCTATAATCTTAACAAGAATCATGGAGAGTGTTATGAGATTAAGAACAGTGATGAATTTCTGAAATGGAAGCTCTTTGATGGAGGTATGGGTTTGTGATTGAATGATGAACGGGACTCTATGAATGAATTTTTCAAGCAAGAATGATGTTGTCACTCTTATGTCAGACCAAGGCATTCAACACTTAAAACCACAATGACTTAAGCAAGAGAGACAACTCATACAATTAAGTGATGAGGCAAATTGATATTTCAAAAAGAAGAATATGGAAATGAAATATGAATACATATACTAATATAATATATGCATGAAATCCCAAGAAACTATTCATTAGAAAGTTAATCCACTAAATGAGCAGCTGTAAATATATGAGAGGCACAATCTCATTAAAAAAGAAAAAAAAAACAATATTAATATACATAAATATAATATACACACAAAAAAATGTGATAACATATACAATAAAAAAAAAATTTTATGCAAGAGAAATTAATGAGTCAGAATTTATTCAATTTTTATAAATAGGCACACACACCCCTTTCATACTTTGCTAGTACGGATGATATTTTTAAGGAAGTATTTTTTATCACCTTTAGAAAAGAACACATCGTAGTAGCCACCTCCGTGTGCCTAGTTACTTAGTGATGAATCAACAATCTTGAGATATATAACGCTTTTAATCATGACTTTTGTATCTCGAATATCATCTTAAAATTTCTTTTTGACTATTTGTCTTTTTCTCTCAATTTTTTATAAGGTGTGTGTATCCAGAAGCATGAATTTTTTGACTTAAAAATTTCTTTTGCAACTCAAAAATAAAATTCTACATATCCACATTTTACACAAAAACACACAAGAGAAAAACTAATATTATATATTGTTATCCCACAAATAGATTTTCAAAAGAAGAAAAATTTCAAAAAGAAAGTGCCTTTAAAAAAATCAGTCAACTGCTTATTTGTAGAAAAGTCTTCTAATTTTATAATTTCTTGTTCAACCAAGCTACATATGAAATGATACCTTATGTCTAAGTGCTTAGCATGTAAGTGTTGAACGGGGATTTTTGAAATATCAACAACACTTGAATTATCACAAAAATTTGTAAGAATATCACTCTCATATCCATTGTCTTCAAGAGCCTCGAAAGCATACATGAACAGACAAACAACATTCAGTACCAACAAAGTTTGCCACAGAACTCATGCATATGAAATTAGCAATATCATTGAATTTAACAGATGACATGCATGCAGGCCTAACCACATTTCGTCGAGTTTTCACTCCAACTGTTGCATCACCAATAATGAGAGTCGAAGGGTGGTTCTTTTGAATTCTGTTGGAAGGCTCCTTCTGAGTATTTCTGAAAGGAATACTCTGTGTATTTTGTTCAGATTCACCTTCTGGTTCGGCTGATGTTGTACTGGATGTTACAACATTTGGTCCAACATTCTCAGTTCGAATCCTGATTTCTGGTTCTTTCCAAAAACTTATTAAATCATAATCAATAAGATTTTTAGAAGGTCCTGAAACACTAGAAATATCATCAAAAACAACATCTGCACTTTGTTGAACAATTTTCAGTTTGATATTAAAACCCCTATAAGCTTTGCTATTTTGAGAATAACCTAGAAAAATTCCTTTTCATCCTTAGAATCAAACTTAATCAAATGTTTTCTATCTTTCAAAATGAAGCATAAACAACCAAACACATGAAAATATGTAAGATTAGGTTTTCTACCATTTAAAATTTCATAAGAAGTCATCTTGGAACCTGATCTTAAGTAAGTTCGATTAATCACATGACATGCAGTGTTTACAGCTTCAGCCCAAAACTTTTTGGAAAGATTTTTCGAAACCAACATAACTTGAGTCATTTCTTGAAGAGTTTGGCTTTTCCTTTCAACAATCCTATTTTGATGTGGAGTTTTTGGAGATAAAAGTTCATGAGAAATACATTTCTTTTCACAAAAACTACAAAACAACTTGTTTACAAATTCTTTTCCATGGTCCGTTCTTAATCTGCAAACCTTAATGTTATACAGACTTTTCAAACGTTTTACAAGTTTTTTGAAAATATCAAAAGCTTTCGATATTTCTCTTGAGAAATGAACCCAAGTAAAATGTGAAAAATCATCTACACATACAAAAGTATACTCCTTACCTCCCAAACTAACAACCTCAAAAGGACCCATCATATCAATATGCAACAACTCAAAACAACGTGTGGTGGTCCAATGTGATAACTTTTCATATGACATAGATTCATCATTTTGACAGAAACCACATACCAAACTTCTTTTAAAAGATAGTTTAGGAATACCTTCCACAGCATCACACTTGATGAGTTTTTTGAGATTTTTGAAGTTCACATGCCCAAGTTTAAAATGCCAAATGATAGATTCATCAAGATTCACAATAAGACAAGATACATTATTATGAATTAAATAGCAATTGTTAATGGATCTTTTACCAGACATAACACATTTGTTAGAATCATTAAAAACTTGACATGGTTTTTTTATCAAACTCAACATGAAGATTATCATCTCATAACTGACTAATACTAATAAGATTAGCAAGAAGTCCTTTAACACGCAATACGTTAGATAACCTAGGAAAACCTTCAAGATTCAGCGTACCATATCCAATGATTCTCGCTTTTGAACCTTCTCCGTAAGTAACATTTCCACCATCAAATTTGTAATTACACAAAAATTCAATGGATCCGGTTATATGACGTGAACATCCACTATCAAAATACCAAAGACCTGGAACTGCAGCTTTTAGAGAAGAACAAATCATGTTACTCGAAAGATTAGAAAAATATGAACATCCATATAAACACACAACAAACCCAAGAATCCATACTAAGTGACGTCTAGTAGTGGCTCTGATACCACTTGTTAGAACCTGGTGTGCGCATAGTAGAATTTTGATCGGGGTGTATACACAGAATGTTGCAACAAATACAGTAACAGTGTACAGCGAAAATTTAAAAGGAGAGATTAACACAGAGATCTTTCAAAACTTTCTACTGGGTGTTTCACCAGTAGGGCTTTCAGTGCAAAAGACATATCATTGCTGACATGTTTATGAACAAATACAAGTTGACTCTTACAAGAAAACTTGAACAACGACACTTCATGGAAGTGGTATAGACTTAGAGAAACTGATCTATCCTAACATAACAATCATACAGATCATTATAGGTACACAACTGACGAGACAAGTCTAAAAAGACTTTCTTCTTCTCTCAGTACAAAAAGGATAGAAAAGAATCCCCAAAGTACAAACGTATGAAACTCTCTCTCAATATCTAATCTCTAATCTGTAATCTCAGCATAAATCTGATCACACATCCCTTATTTATAGATAATTAGATGTGGATAGATCTTCATAGTAGTTGTGATGGTTATATGTGGTTATAGGTGGTTATCATCTCAACTCCTACCAACTCCCATACAACTCCATTGTAAAATTTGATCCTGGATGGCTCTAACAACATCTGAAAAACTTCAGCAATTATGAATAACCATTTCTGACCTTATCCATTCAGAAAAATAGATTTGTTGCTGATAATGTTGGAACATCCTGAATAACAAAATCACGAAAAAACAGGGAATAACAAAACTAAAAACATTGTGATAATATCACACCAACACGTGTAATTAACATATTAACACAGAAGATCCCGTAAGGTATTCAAGAGGACAAATAATCAAGAAATGCATAAAAAAAGACATACCCTTCTTTCCCAATAAGGAAGCAAGCAAACAAAATCATAAGTAGGTTCAACTGTTTGTATAAAAAAAGAAAAAAAAGCCCTGCAAAGATCAAAAGTGCAGTCATATGTCAATGTCTTTTTAATAGTTTAGCTCAAAGAGAAAAAGGAAAATGCACTCAAATTACTATTAAAGTAAGCATGCGTGATAGTGAGTGGGAAGTTTAATGCCTATACAAAAAATATTGCCCAAAATAACAACAGAAATCAAGTCAAATATCAAGCTAAGTAAGAAAATGAAAACATTAATTGTAAAACTAATGAACTCGAGCATTTCCTAATTTACAATGAATAAACATGTCATTTTCTCACTTCTCCTTACTTACTATAATAAACTACAATCCGCAACCCACCTCCCAGTTCACACAAAAGTTATCATTTGATCAAGCAATCAAAATGATAAATGCGTACAAAAGAATTACGTTGGATAAATATAAATATAACACACGTGTAAATAATCAAAGAGTAGGGGACATGTACCTGAGCAAGACCAGTTTCACAAGTGGTGGTTGTAGGTTTGGTTGATTCAGGTGAGTCCATTTTAAGAAACCCAAATCTTAACCCTATAAAAGAATTCAAGAAGAATTATTTTGAACCATATGTAACTTATAATCGCATGTCAATTAATATATATATATATATATATATATATATATATATATATGATCACCTTCGAATATTCTTTCTATCCATTTTGTAATCCAATTTGTGACCATGGATCATTAACTACTTCCATTGATACTTCATTTGACTTCAAAATCAGCTCATCATCAGGTTCATCAACTTTCCACTTCCCATTTGATGAGTTGGAGTTTGGTGAGACTGCACTAGTGTTCAAAGGAAAAAAAAAGCTTTAATAAACTTCTAAAATAAAAAGAAATAAAACAGCTAATTATTTCTTCAGAGGATAATTCATTTCAACTAGCTTTAGTGTGGTGCAGAAAACAAAAATGTTAATATAAGCCACATCGAATGCTTCTTGAATAGATGAGTCTCGCTAATCAAATTAATAGTATTAGTTAGAAATATGACAAGGAATAAAAGTGAAAATTAAATAAGACTTGAGCACCACATTCAAGCAAAATTATCCACTAACAACCATAAAATTTTATGACATTATGAAAAAGAGATATACCATTGGATTTGGGAGATCATTGACATTCTCTACTATGCGGTCTAGTTCAACTTCGTCACATTGTTAGAATAGTTTTCCAAGCACGTTCATCCATGGACTTGATGAAACTCCTCATTCGGCTCTTTCACAATGCATAATTGGTTCCATCGAGTATGGGAGGATGGTTGATCGATCCAGCAGAGTAATCCATGACACTTCAATACTTAACACCATGAATCAACACTTAGTACCGTCTGTTGGCTTTGATGCCACTTGTCGATGCGGTCCCGGCGGTGAGTAAGTATTTACGTCAGTAATGTTGTACTAAGTGTGGTAACACTTTGTGCAACACGACTCTTATCAGAAACTTGTATACGAATATACAAGTTCGTACAACGGAAGACTTAACACATGGAATTACTCAATCTTTCTACAAACTTATGAATAAGTATGTAGCGGCCTCATGGCAAAAATATCAGGTTCAAAGAGATGAAAAAAAGTGATTTACAAAAATCAGGTTCAAAGAGATGAAAACATTCCTTCCACTCTTCGAATACTAATGAGAGTGAAAATAAGAGTGTTTTAGTGTCAAATTTAACACTTTTTTTATGGAAATTATTATCATATATTAGCACAAGTGTCTTATATTTAATATTTTTGAAAAAAATATGCGTTTGAGGTGTTTTATTGTGTTTTAGATGGAAAAAGGATCAAAAGTGCAAAGGTGGAGAAAAGGTGCAATTTGTGCAGGAATGCTGAAAAATGCACGTCCAACTTGTGTAATTTTTCTGTATTCTTGGGGAGCTTAAAAATAGAAGTGTGATACACAGTTGGAAATCCACAGAAGAGAGTATCATTTTGGCGTAAGCAACACCTCAATCAGAGTCCAAACGAGAAAGTTATGATCAAAATGGTGACATCGCGCAAACTGTGCAGAATAGAACGGTTGTGCCACTTTTCATGGCTTGTTACACCTTTAAATATTGGAGTTTTTGTGAGTTATTTATATGGATAGAAATCCAAGGAAGAGGGGATCACGTAAGCGCAAGAATCACTGAAATCGGAGTTTGGATGTGGAAGTTATGCGCTAAACGGTGAAACTATGCATGCAGCTCGACCAGTAGTTCGACCTGTTGGCATTCGATCATTTGGTTAACGTGAACCGTTAGGGTTCCATATGATTCTATACCAGTGAAAGCAAGAACATAAAATCATATTACCTTTCACCAGGGTATGTTGAAAAAGAAGAAGAATTCTCGTCGGCAGCCTGCGCAACCTCATCGTTTTGGGCATAACTCTCTCATCTGATCTCTGATTTGAGTGATCTATGCACCAAAACAATCCTTTCTTCCGTGTATTTCCAACGGTTTAACACATGAATAGTTTAGAGTTATACACGATTTTAAAAAAATCGTGCAAGTTGACGAACGCAGCAGCAAACAACCTCTTGATCTTCTGCTGTATTCCCAAGTCTAATCTTGACGTCGTGTGAGCTACGATCCTCAAGATCTCCTCAATATGTTGTTCTCTCTCCATACTCACTGTTAGGCGTGTAAACTTAGGTTTTGAACAGTTGAGATGACTTATATATGGGCTACAGTAGGGACCAGGAGGAAAAATTAGAATTGGGCCTCCATCGAGCTTAAGTATCCAAGTTTAGCCCAAAACTTATATTTAAGTCCAATAATAATAATAATATATTTCACTAAAATATTATTACTGTACTGCCGCTCTAATCCCATAATTACGTTATGAGCTCCTTCTTATTATGAGCCTGTTAGTCTCCCCGCGTTTAATATATAAATGCCCATTAATTAATGGATTAATTAATTAAGTTACTACCAACTCCATTAATTAATATCTCATCCAAGAGTAGTACCACTCAACCTCATTATCATACCGGAATAAATCCACCAGCTAGGTTTACATAATAATCCTTATGAGCTCCTCAAGGGGACATCATCAACCTATTTAATAGGACACAGATTCCTTCTACAATCAATATCACACCATAGAGATAACATTATTTCTCAACTCACCGAGTTTATTGATTTAATTACATGTAAATCTCACCCATTGATGAATCAAAGAAATACATACTGCCTTACGTGTCGAGGTTATTATATAGGGATACAGAGCACGAACATCCATAATAACAGATATCAAGTTCTCCTATATAGTCAGTATAAATCGAACAATCTCAAGAGGTCCTACTCAATACACATAAAGTGCACTAATGTGATTCTATAGTCAAGATAAACTAATACCAAATCACACTATAATCGTTCCGATAGAGAGTCCCCGTCTATCTCGGTTGTGAGCATCTATTTATACTTTATAAGGAAACTGGTAATATGATCTTTCGCGTGTTGTCGCCCAACATATTATCTACAGTATAAAGTAAGTGGACTATTGCATCAGACATATAAATAAATTATAAGACACAATCATTTGATCATATGATTCTCATTTCAATTAAATTGTTGTAACATTGATCATACAAAAATGTAGACTTTTAGTATACAATCCAACAATCTCCCACTTATACTAAAAGACTATGCTGCCATACATCTGATTCTCACTCCCACTACACGACCATCAAAAGCTTTCGCTTTAAAGTCCTTGTAAAAGGATTTACTAGGTTATTATCCGAAGCAATCTTGGCGACAACAATCCTCCTCTCATCATACGATTACTCGTAACAGGTAGTACTTGATCTCCATGTGTTTAATTGCTTATGGGCTCGTGATTCCTTCAAGTTTGCAACTGCACCATTATTATCACAATAAATTGTGATAACCTTGGGCAAAATCAGAAAACACAACCAAGTCCATCACAAAGTCTCTAGAATTATACAGATACTTTGGCTGCCTCAGAGGCTCCAATTTATCATCTTTCCATGGTAGAGTCCGAAATATATTTCCATATGACACTCTTCCATATTATGATTCTACTTCCTTAAAGTAAACACATAACCTTGAGGTGGATTTACTGACATCCTTTCTAAATTGAAAAATTCGAATCTACGTAATCCACAAGAAGAAGTGAATTTGTCCAGTAAGCCTACATATAATTTTCAGTCATTCTCAGGCACTAAAATACGTTTCACACCAGATCATTACTCTTGTTCCGGGTTACATTGATACCCACTGTCCATGCATTTAGCAAAATAGATATCCAATCTCGTGCATAGCATTCCTTAAATTAAGCTTTCTTATTCGCCGAAGCATAATGAACTGCTTTCATCACCTTTATCTTCTTTTGTGTCTTAAGACACACATCCTTAGATAAAGTCACATGCTAAAACAAGTAAAGATTGTATCATTTCGTGAAGCTTGAGATGAGCACAATATCCTTTCTTGTGATCTGAATCACCACGACTTTAGTGCTTGGTATCTATGCTACAAGACGAATATTTTAAGATATAACACTATAAAATTTTATCCTCGTTGGGCGAAATGTCAGAACGTACGAGCTTATATGTAGATATAGAGCTGTCAAAATGGGCCAGTGGGGCGGGGCGGGACAAAACCCGCCTCAACCCGCGCATTTGGCGGGCGGGCCTAGGCAGGTTGCGGGCTAGAAATGTTTGGCCCAACCCATTCAAAGGCGGATCGCGAGCTATGGCGGGCCAACCCGCGAATTTTTTTTCTTTTTTTCTTTTTAATTAGAGATGATATTATTAAAATGAAATACCAAAATAATGGTACAAAATATTATAATATCAACATAAATATGATACCTATAGAATCTGCATTCTTACCAACCACTCTCTTCACAAAAAAAAATTCAAACATTTGAAAATTCCCTCTACTTATATTTACCACTTGAGTTCGTATTTATAATATCATATATATTAGTGTTACTTTAATTCAAATCGACAGACTCCATAATTTTTTTCTTTTAATCTGTAAGAATATAAATACAAACACAAATATTAAATACCCCAAACAAAATAATTACCTAAACATAATCAATTTTTTTTTCAAATTTTCAATCTGAATCAAGAATTAAAAGAACATGTTTAAAGCAGTAAACTTTTGTAAAGCATAATACATGAAAGATAAACTTTAGGCATTTCTCTCGAGTTTGACATGTGGCGGGCTTAGGCGAGGCGAGGCGGGGCGGGCCAAACCCGCCTCAACTCGAGCATTTGGCGGGCTTAGGCGGGTGGGCCTAGGCGGGTTGCAGGCTAAAAATACTCGGCCCAACCCACCAATTATATAGGTGGGTGCGGTTCGGCCCGACGGGCCCAGTCCATTTTGACGGCTCTAGATAGATATATGTGAAAAGAGAGGCATTCTAATCTTAAAGAAGATGAGTATTTGTGTGAAAAAAAAAATCCAAAAGTAACATATTTAAAAAAAAAATATTGTGAGTGGCATTTTTTAAAAAAAAAATTGAAAATGACATTTTCTACAAATTTCCCAAATATGAAACAACACGTAATATCTCAACCATAAAAACACATATTAATTACAAATTTACAATTCTCATCTATATAACATACTTGACTACTTATAATTTATTTATTACTAAAAAAGATTGCATTTCCCTACAAAAGTATATAAAGTTAGTAAAAATAATAATTTCTTTAAGTATTCATTTTCTTTTTGGGTTGATGTGACCCACAAAAATTAATTATTATATCAAACCCACTACATATGGGACTCATACTCAACACTAATACAAATACTGATTATGCATTAAATATTACTCTTGCATCCCATCCAAAAGTTTATTTTTTTAATTTTGGACGTTTCACCCAAAGTGTCCCCTTTCCCTTTTTACACACATGGGACCACACACACCCACTAAAATAATTAAAATATGGGGTCCACACTCCCACTGATACAACTCCCCATTACACATTAAATAATAATAATCCTTAATTTACTGCAAAAAACAAAAACAACCTTTCGATTGGACGGAGGAAGTATATTTTTCAATCCACTAGTATTATTTAATTTACGTACAAAAAACAAATCGTTACATTTCAAGGGGAATAGAGGGAGTAATAAATAATACCGTTTGTTAGCAAATTTTTAATGAATTTTCTATCCATATTTTAATAAAAACCCAAATAAAAAAAATGTAGTAATAATTTATTAAGACTTACATACATTATTAATTAAATAAAATAAAATTAGGAATAATATATGTACGAGTAAACGAAATATCACCACGAGGATATTAATTACTCGAGTTAGTCAGTGCATCTGTGGTTAATGAGTAGTTTTTTAGGATATACACTATATAGTATTTTTATTTTTTAAAAAATTTAATTATTTTGATTGATCTAATGATGATTATGGAGTGTATTTTTATTTAACGGTTTATATTAACTAAGTGCACCGATGCCCGAGTGCACCCTAATTTAACTCTAATTATTCAGTCTCACCCAAATTTTTTCTTATAATAATATGGTCTTTTTAAAGATTTGGCTCATTTAATTTTTTAAAAGATTTGGGTTTCATAATATGCCCTTGTTTCTTAATTAATACACCCATTAATTACCAACTGTACATAATAATTGCAGGTACACACAACCTTCATAATTAATTATAATAGTAATATTTT
This sequence comes from Pogostemon cablin, assembly GCA_023678885.1. Lineage (NCBI taxonomy): Eukaryota > Viridiplantae > Streptophyta > Magnoliopsida > Lamiales > Lamiaceae > Pogostemon > Pogostemon cablin. The sequence goes on along the minus strand of CM043001.1, from coordinate 23,693,107 downwards.
TACTATCAAATATAGGACTACTGCGTCTCACATAATAATAACAATTTGCTGAAAGTATATATTTTTCTCTATAATTCGAAATACATAAATAAGTAATTATTTTTCTAGCAATAAATAATGCTTAATATATTGAAAAACAAGAAAAATTCTAACAAAACTCTGGTTCCTATATATTTCGACTTCTCTGTCGGCCATGGCTTCCCGCTCGATCATCCTCCTCTTCGTCTTCTTCCACCGTACTTTCGCCGCCTGTGGCTGCGGAACCCCCTTTCGCCGCCCTAATTCCCTGATTCAACGGGCCTTGCGGCGAGCCCGAATGGCCAACCGCGGGCTTCGACGGCTTCTGCACCCGTTTTATGTGAATCCTGTATTTCTGCAATTCCGATCAAAATTCAACATCAGATTTCGCAATTGAATTCCGATTTTAGATAAATGAGGAGTTTGAGTTTTGTGTAAACCTGCAAATGGCTTTTTACTTCATCGTTGGTCAGCCCATCTACTCTCATCAGCTCTCTGATCTGCTTCGGCGTAGCAGCTGCAAAACGGGTTTGTCATACGATGATGGGTCGGGTCGGGTTTAAATTAAAATGAGAATGGCGAAGATTCATACATTGGGGCCCACCAAGGTGGTGGAGAACATCGACGAATCTCTTGTGTAGCTCCGGCGACCAGCACCGCCTCTGTTTCCTCTGCTGTTCCTGTTGGTTCGGTTGCTGCAGTTTCAGCCTGCTAAATTTAGAATCGCTGTTTTCAATTGATTCCAACTCTGTAGACGCTGGAATCGACAATGATAAGCCACCGCCTCCTGCGGTTCCCTCTTTTTCCACCGTTGATGGTTTCTTGAATGCCGCAAATGCCCCTACTCTGTTCCTGAAATTGCATCCCTCTTCGTACCCCTGAGAAATTTTTTTTGCAAATTACTTTTAATAAATTATAAATCCAAGAAAATTATTCAAAAGAAAAAAGAGATTTTTTTTTTTTACGGATTTGAGATGAAAAACAGAGTCTTGATTTGTGGTGGTTTCATAGTGAATAGGGGTGCTCCAAAGCTGCACACAACTCATCCAATCTTTCTTCTCAGTGATGTCATTTGACGATTTTGCCCTCCCTTCTCCTCCACCATCTTTCTTCAATGGAATAAATTCCTCCACCCCCCTTCCTCTCTGGTTTTCCTCCTTCAACCTCTCAATGGCTGCAATAAAAAACCAGTCAGGATACATAATAATTTCATGAGAGAGAGAGAGAGAAAATACCATCTTTTAACAGATGCATGCAGAAAGGAAGTTCTCTTTTGAAAGCTTCAATCTTTTTCATTTCTTCTTCCAATTGCTGGACATGGAAATCAACCTTGGTTGATTTCTTGGAGAAATCAAGAATCCCAGAAACCTCTGTAAGAATATCAGAGATTGTCCTAGAGGAAAACTCAGAGCCCACATCTGTATTCATTTCCTTAAAATCCTCACACACTATCAAATTATTACATAAAGAGAGATCCCAATTGTTGTTGATGCGTATCAGCCTGTGATGGCAAGCAGACATGCATGGGATGTGTGATGGAGGGTTGTGATTTATAGAGAAGATGATGGAGGGGCAACTACGGCAATAAAAAGAAATGAGGACAATGTGATTCTTGTGGAATAAAAAGATTCGACAAGTTTTTTATGTTTTCTTTGGAACCAGTTCACACTTTCGAGTCCTAACATAATCTGGTGAAAATGGAGTTTAAGTACAGTCAAATTCGGGAGTTATGGAATCTTTTTGACTTTCTTTTTTCTTGGAAATATTTTTTACCTTTTCTTATGATGGGGTTTTTTAATCTTTTCATTTAACTCATTTTACAAGATTTCCTATAAAGGGTAAACGCTTTTGGGGTGATACTAATCCCCACTAATGCTTTGGATGAGGATAAACTTGTCTTTTTTGCCAATTGGGATTTAATAAATTTAAAGTATATATTAGTGGTTTATGTCTAAAAAATTTTGAGTATTTGAAAATCATTTTAATTGAATTATGTTTGTTTTGAGTTTTTTAATGATAAATTTTATTTTATATTTTTTTTGCATAATTTTAGTGTGAACCAAATTTATGGTGGAATTAAAGTTAATTTTTAGATAATGAAGAGTTGCTTTTGGTACAAAGAGTAATGCTATTATTGTTAATGAGTTCTTTTGAGAGTTAGAGTAACTATGTATTTTAAAGAATAATAATGTTCAATATTCTAAAATGTAACTAAGATAGGATACAATATGGTACATCTTATTGCATACTAGTATCTCTTTATAATTTTACATGAAATTAATGTGTGATGGGATAAATTCATGATGTTTTTGTTTGAGGTGTTGAAAATGCAAATTTTAAAATGTTCAAAATTGAAAACCAATTGAATAATGGTAATGTATGGAGTATTTGTTTTGAGTTTTTTTTTTTAAAAATATTTTAACTTTATATCAAATGAATATGGGAAAAATTTGTGTGTGCCTTGGGCACGGGAGCACATTTCGTGCGCCTTTAGAATTTTGTGTTAAATTGTGTACCCTTTAGTATAAAGATGTGTACCATTGCAAAAACTTGTGTGTGCCGGGGCGCACGGGAACACATTCCGTGCGCCTTTGAAATTTTGTGTTAAATTGTATACCCTTTAGTATAAATATGTGTACCCTTTATTTCTGAAGAAAAATAAAAAATATTAATAAAGTGTATAGCCTTTAGAACAAAATGGTGTACCTTTATTAATTAAAGTATATACCCTTTAGACCAAAGCAATATACTCTTACTCATAATACTAAATTCTAAAGGCGCACGGAATGTGTTCCCATACGCCCGGGCACACACAAGCCTCACTCAATGAATATATAAATGATTATGATGAATATGTAAAAATAAATTTGGCAACAAATTGTGTAAAATTTTTATTCATTAATATATAATATTTTTATTAATAAATATATATGAATTGATTGTGGATGCATGGATTATTGGATTACGAAATAATTAAAGGGTAGGTCTTGCGTGAAATTGTCTCACGTGAGAACATTTTATATTATCACATTCATTATAAAACGTTGTTACTTTTGCTATAAAATATTATTACTTTTCATTTATTATATAAATTATTCATGAAATAGTATTATTACTTTCATTAATTGAGTATCACTTTTTATTATAAAAATTATCACTTTTTATCCGTCTCACGTAGGAGCTTAGACGATCTCACGCTAGTATTTACCATAATTAAAATGTTAGTTTGAGAATGATTAGAATTTATAGGTGTGCATTGTAGTTACTAGTTAATATAAAAACGTATGTATGTTTTCACAACCTAAAAGAAAACAAACATACACTTAGTTGGGAGAAGTAAATTTACATGGTGTAACAATTTGGACACGAAATGCTTTATTCTTTTTAAATCACCATAACCTTATTTGAGAATGATGAATAATTAAATAAGTGATTCTACCCATCCCATATTATCTTTACTTTATGGAATATCACCAAAACTGAATTGAGTGTATATAAACAGAGATATATAGCATCCCACTTGCGTATTACACACGTCCTATCTTTGCTTTTTTAAATAAGATTGTAGCATTTATACTTGGAAGGTTGCATCATTGGGTAGTCAATTATAGTTCAAGATTCACTAATTTTGTTGGGATGGAATCAGATTTTTTTAATATTTCTTAGAGGTCTCATCTCTTGAATAAATTGATGGGAGCATTAGGAGTTGTAAGTGGAATAATGCCATTAATGAAAAGATACATTAATACAAAGTCAAATTCTCTAATTTGCTCCTCTACACAGATTCAAACTACTTATACACTATTAATAAAAAAACGTATACACTAATAATAAGGATTTATATATTTTATGAACTAATTTTTAACGATTTTTCTATTAGTTTTTTAATAAAAAAATAAATATAAAAAATTATTCATTTATAAAGAACACATATATATTGAATAAAAATTAATTCATATACATTCATAAGATATAAACAAAGTAATGTTAAACTAAATAATCAAGCATTAATATTGAGACCGAGTTATTCGATGTTTTTAATTAAATTATTTTATAAACCATTAATTGCATTTATAAAAGAATGATACTTAATTAAAAACAAAATGTTATCCATCTAAAAAAAGAATTAGTTTCCTATAAATTGAGTTTTCCATGTAAATTTTGTGGTCTCTTTGTAAGTTCTATAATCTCCTTAATTTAAACCCTTTAACTAAATATATAATATAATAGGATTGTAAGAGGGAATCACAGATTTTACCATGTAAATTCAATTCAAACAAGCGTTTGTACTAAAAAACCCATGCCATTTCATTTACACACATTTTTGCCATTAATTATTTAGAAATGGTGGAAAAAATGCAATTAATAGTTGGTTATCAAAAATGTAAAAAAAAATTAAATTATATATATATATATATATATATATATATATGAAAAAATACCACCTTTTAACTTTTATACCCTTTATTTATAAATAATATAGCTATATATCTAATTCATAGTCGAATATAGAATCGCAATTGTGTGTGAGCTTACACATTTATTGTTTAAGAAACTTTCTCTCACATAGTTGAGCTTAAAAAATAAATAAAATAAAATAAAATTATAGTGAGCAATTTTTTTAAATGAAGTAATATATAAGATTCTAAAGTGATTTTTTTTTTAATTTACAAATATTCTCACTCTCACTTCGTTCATTTGAGTTTTCGCCTCGGAAGCAAGGAATAATGTCGTATAGGGGCTGAGTGGTCATTAAAGAACGAAGAACTTTTCAATTTTTTGTTTTTTTAAATATTAGAATTCTTTGATTCGAGTTATCTTAATTATATGCTTTTTGTTTAAGAAACCTACGAACGATCAAAATTTTACTGTTTGTTGGGAATGTCTCATTCATTATGAACAGTGAAATAGCATTTCAGGTTCTAATGTGACACAATTTAATTTTGAGACTTAATAAAGTTACAATCTCTATAATACTAGGCAAATATTATAAATACATTCACTTTTTTTTTAAATCGCTGGATTCCCTTATATTATGTTAATTGCAACTTCTACGCTAAAATAATGTATCATCTTAGGCTAATTATACTGTGCATCCAGGTGTACCCTAAGATAAGGTGCACCCACTTTCAAAAGTGTATACAAATATAAACAAAAATATACTCCCTCCGTCCCATAGCAAGGATTGTTTTTTGCCATTTTGGTTGTCCCATCCAAAAGGTCACCTTCCCTTTTTTACACACATGGGACACACACACCCCCTCTAATACAATTAAAATATGGAGCCCACACTCCTACTAATACAACTACCCACTACACATTAAATAATAATACTCCTTAATCCACGTGCCAAAAAGCAAAAACAACCCTTGCCGTGGGACGGAGGGAGTATACAATTATGAACAAAAATGTATACAATTTAATTGTTAGTTTTTTAATGAAAATTTGAGTGTAAAAAGATATACAATTATTAAAAAATATGTATACACTATTGAATAAAAAGTTATACATATATGGATGCTAGTTTTTTTAATGAAAAAGTTAGTGTGAAAAAAGTATACAATTATTAAGAAATACGTATACAAAATAGAATATCATGTATACAATATAGAATAAAAAGTTGAGTGAGGCTCTTGTGCCCACGCGTGTCCCTTCGTAATTTTTGTGCCCCTTTGCAATTTAAACCCCTAACAATATACATGTTTAAATAGAATATAAAGGGGAAGAGTTGTATTCCCATGGAACATGATGTGTCCCGAGGTGCAGGAGCTTTTACCTAAAAAATTATATACATATGAGTGCACCCGGGTGCACCTGATATCAACTCATCATCTTATATATCAAATCGTAACAACATTACATGTAGGATAAAAGGAATTAATTTTTAATTTTTTTTAAAGAAACATAAACCCTAAAAATAAAAGTTAGATTTATTAATGAGCAATCATTAAATGTATATGTGTATTTGGATTCCCACACGTGTGCGGCCCATTAAGGCAGAATGGCCCAATCCACTTGTAATCGGTTAAACCCTCAATCAACACTCAACGAAGCTGTAACCCTCGCCTGAGTTTGCTTCCAGTTTATTCATTTCAACGTCCAAATGTCGAAGTGGTGGCGTGCGACCGCCGGCGTCTTCAGAAGCGTGGCGGAGACACCGAATCATCGCTCATTTCATACAATCCAAGCGGTACCGAGAGAAATCTCCGGCCACCGGATGTCCGCCCGTGAACGAGCTCAGGGTCGCATTCCCGCCATTGTTTTCTCCCAAAACTACATCCAAAAAAACCCTAGCGATGCGACTTCTATTGCCGCCACCACTTCAGTATCTCAGAAACTGCTCCTTACCACCGAGCGCAAGCAGATCAAGGCTATCCTGAAGGATATTCAGCTTCCATTCTTCTGCTTGACAACATTCCCGCTTCAGATCCGTGCCGGGTCAGGTTCTTCCACAATACTTCAAAACGGAACGGTTCTTCCAATTAAGGTACTTATTCCTTTTATTGGCTGTTCTTATAGTGTGCTTTCATTTTGTAATGCGTGTTAATGAAAATGCCATTAGATGATGTTATATTTAAAAATTGATGATGATGAAGTATTTCTAGGCTCAAATATTTCAGTTACATATTACTATACTATCAGCCACAATTTAGACAGAAACGGTGTTCTCCTTATTTGATTATGTGAGGGTTTTGAATTTTGATGTGTAGCTACATAGGGATGAGGAAGGGAACATATTGAATATAGTGTTTGTATGGGCCGAGGACGGTACCGAGCTGGTGGTGGATGTGCCCATTGCTTATAAAGGAGAAGATGTTTGCCCTGGTATAAAAAAAGGTCAGTCTTCTAATCTTATTCCTTTTTTCTTTTTCTTTTTTTCTAATATTAAATGCTTTTGATGTGTTTTGATAGACTTTGAACTATGCAGCTATCACTTTTTATTGGTAGCATGTCTGTTGTTGTGTTTATAATGGTGGAGAATTCTACTTGACACCTATTTTGGTTTTTTTTTTTTTTGGTGGGGGGGGGTGGGGTGGGGTGGGGGGGGTTAGTGGGTCTTGGGGTTCAGTATGTTTTGGAATTTAGTTAATATCCAATGAATAGTGAGGCTTGGCTGAGTTTGTTTTTAGATTTTGAATGTGTTGAGATATAGTTTTATGTCAAAAATAAAGTAAGATAGAGTACATAGATATTATAGGATTATGAGTAGGATTAGATGTAATGCAATTTTGAAATCCATTATTTTGAAAAACCCAAATCTGGATTTAATGGGGGTTTTAAATCCAAAACTGGATTCCAAGATCCCCAAAACAAGCATAGCCTTAGTGATGGACGGCTTGTCCCACTATTAGCTTCTCTTGAATGCTCAACTTCTAGGGCCTCATATGTGTTCTGTGTCTAGTCTTCCATTCTTCATACTTGAATGGTGCTTCAATTATATTTTTTGTTTTCATGGATATTTAGCACAATAAGCTGGTATCTGATATTCATTGAACCCGCGTACTTGATTTGTACCTTAGTTTGTAAACTTCTGTAAGCCTAAAAATGCATGGAAAGGTGACTTTTCAAGTTAAGTAGAAACTGCAAGATCCCCAATAGTTCTTTGCTACTTGGCTGGGATGTGTTCATTCTTTTTACAATTGAGAGTGATGACTTTTGGCTAATTGAGTTGATTTACCATAGTTCTTGATGTGAAATAGCTTAACAACTTAAGACAAAATGTAGAGAAGTCCATGAAGTTTGATCCCAATTCGCCATTGAGTGTAAGGAATCCACTTTACACTCCCTGGTTTGGTGTTTCCCTGAGTTTTCAGCTAATTCTCACGTGTGGATATTAATTGATTTTGTCATTATGGATCCAAGTTTTGTGCTCACAATTACCTTCCCATCGCTGACACCTTGCAATATCTTTATCCATAAACACTGGCATTCATTTTTTGATTTATAGTGCTTCTTAGCATTAGTTTTTTTATTTTATTCTTTTCTTTTTCGGATCTTATTTAAAAATGATACCAGAGTTGAAATCAAATGATATATTAATTGTTCACCATACAATGAGACAGAAAGCGTATCCTGTAAACTATGTATTCATGTTAAGTTGGATTGTAGCTTACTGAATTTCTGTTTGATATAAACAGGAGGTACCCTACGTAAAATAAGATCTAGTTTGAAGTACTTGTGCCCATCTCAGCACATTCCTCCAGTTATTGAAGTCGATGTGAGTAATCTTGATATTGAGGACAAAGTGTCTATGCATGATGTGGTGGTTCATTCAAGCTTGAAGCTTCTTAGTAAGAACGAAAGCCTACCTATTTGTAAGATTAAGGCAACATACCTAGAAAAAACAGAAAATACATCATAGAACTTATGGATCACTGGTTAGGAATGTGCACCAAGTCTTTTTCTATGACTAGCATGACAAAGTGGGTATTTGAGTTAGTTATTGGGACTTTTTTTATTTTTTGGGCAGTTTGGTGGTGATATCAATGAATCAGCCATGTAATATAACATGTGATTCTTTTTTTTATCAGAAGCTATTGCTTTCACCTTTAATTGGTATATTTACTATATTAACTATGACAAAAGCTCCTGCGCCCCCGGGGACACGCCGTGTCCCCATGTGAACACAACCCTCCCTCTCCATATTCTATTTAAACCTATGTATCACTAGGGGGTTTAAATTGCAAAGGAGCACGAAAATTGCAAAGGGGCACGGTGTGCTCGGGGGCACAAGAGCCTCACTCATTAACTATTAGGATATGGTGTTAATCGACAGGTGATGGATTTGCTATATTAATATATGCAGTTCTAAGTCTAAATGTTTAGGCAATTTTATGTTTGTGTATAAGGAAATTTATGAAACCCCTTCCTTTTCATTTCTAACCCTCATTCCCCATGGAAAGCACCAAGTTACCCTTAGATGGGAATGTAACGAAACCAAGATATTCGTTAATTATTCGGGTCTTGATTTAATAAAATATTTGTTCAAATTAGTTTGTTAAGTTAAACGAGTTGAGCTGAGTCAAATGTCATGCTTGATGAACGTATTGAATCGAACTTGAGCCTGCAAGTATTTTTGGTTTGAAAATTCGCAAGAAGGTATGCGATTAAGTTCACTTAGAGGCTCTCATATAGGTTTAGAACCATATATCATGAGTTGTGACAAACCCGAGCCCGACCCTTAACAATTTCGAGCTTGAACTTAAATTATTATTAACGAACTTTTATAGAGCCGAACTCAAATTATTCGCGAATTCTCTATTTTCCAAAGTCAAATCGAGTTCGAGCCTTAAAATCTTAAACGAATCAAATTCAAGCCTCGTGATATTAGGCTCGGTTCGCATCGATTACATCTCTAATCCTTGATACAATAATAAGAGGTCCTCGGATGTGAGAAGATTCTCTCTCCAAGAAGTTCACCTCGACCTTCTTACTTGGAAACTCACCCTTGGGCCTTGAGTGTTTCATTGCACTTGGAAGTCACCAATTTAACACCATGCATACTCAAATTCCCACTCCTCGGTCCACTTGGGAGCCCATCTCCTTGCCCAAAAGAAGTCCACTCCTCAGCCCACTTAGAAGCCCACCGCTCTAATCACTTGAAAATTCACCGAGGGTAAACTTGTGATTTTATTTTATAGGTGGGGTTGAATAATAATAATAATAATAATAATAATAATAATGATAATGATAATGATAATGATAATAATAATGATACTAATAATAATAAGAGAGGATTACTACTAGGTACATAAAAAAAATCCTTAATTACTATGAGATACAAACATACAAAAATATTACTACTAACTACAAAAATATATACTCCCTCCGTCCCCTTGAAAGGTATTTGTTTACTTTTTTTCACGTGGATTAAGGAGTATAATAATTTAATGTATAGTAAGGTGAGAGAAATAATATTTTAATGTGTAGTGAGTAGTTGTATTAGTGTTAAATATGGGGCAGTGTAGTGGTTGTGGGTCACATCAATCCAAAAAATGAAATGGATACTTTGTAATGGGACGGACCAAAATGGAAAAATGGATACGTATCAAGGGGACGGAGGGAGTAGTGATATTCCAATATTACCCCTACAATGCGCTGCACATAAATGTTGTGTGCAGCAAAAGTTCGTGTGCAGCAAAGTGTGTGCAGTAACAAAAGTGTGTGCAATAAAAAAAAAGTGTGTGCAGCAAAAAAGTGTGGTGGTCCGGTAGAGCTCCGGCGGTGGCGGCGGCGGTCCGGCAACTTTTTCGGCGGGCGGCCGGCGGTACGTCAGTGCTCCGGCGACCGGCCAGTGGATCTCTGGCAAGTCAGATTTCCAGCGTCGGCGATTTCCGGTGGTCCCGCCGGTGGCGGTGGCGGTCCGGTGGTGGGTGGGTGTTTAGGGTTTGTGGTTTAAAAGTGTATGAGTTTAGAGTTATATTTAGTATTTTACTTTAATATTTTGTATGGAATAGTAATTATTTTAAATTAATGTATTTAATAGTAATTAGGGATACATAAGTATGTACCTAATAGTAGTTTTTCCTAATAACTAATAATAATAATGTATGATTAAATTAAAATGGAAAGAGGCATTTTGGAAAATTCCATATGTATTACTTGTGAATAAGTAGAATCACTGAACTATTAGGTTGTGAAACTTATGTTTGTTTTGATGTTTGTGATTTTTTTTTGTGATACTATACTTTTAGATTCTCTAAATTCTTGATTCAATTATTAGTTTAAATGAGTTTTTGTAATAAAATTTTAATACTTTAGGATTTTTTTTAAAATTTAAAAAAAGTTTTAATAATATTATTGAAGCATACCACCACTTCTCACAAAATATAATTTTATCATAACCTCTTTAGTTTTTTTTCTTTTTTTTTGTTAGATTCTTAAGTTGTGTATAGGATTTTATATCCCTCAAATTTGTTGATTTAAATTATCCAGTTGCAACAACTGGGAAAAGACAAAGGACTTAACAATCAGTTACATCAAAATATCACATAACTTAAAATAGTACTCTCTAAAACCTCACATTTATTATTATTATTATTATTATTATTATTATTATTATTATTATTATTATAAAATATCAGATTCAATTTTTCTAACTAGCTAATTATCATATTAAACAATTTCTATCTCTATATTTCAGTGAAAAATAAAATAAAATTAGTTGTAGTCTTTCTGAGATTGTATCGAGATTTTCCCAGTGAGAGTGGAAAAAGTATCATTTTTCAAGCCTCACATGTATCAATAAAAAACGTCACACAATTGAATTTCAATATGGGATTAGGTCCTGCATCATGCAAACAATCATCCGTTCCATATGATAGTTTACCCACCTATTTTTATGGGTCAAGATTAAGAAAAATTGCGTTTAAAATAATAATACTTCTTCCATCCGAAATAAAGTATACTCTGCATTTTTTATTTTTTTTTTATTTTTTTACAAATAGGATTCTTACATACTAAAATTATTTTCCATAAAAGTTCTACTCCATAATATTACACACTTTGCCATCAATTTAATTAAAGATATCGACAAAAAATAAAAGTAAAATTAAAATCTATCCACTATTTATTAAAATATTAATCTCTCTTTCTTGGAAGAAAGGAATAAAGCACGCTTCATCCTGGATCTTCATGATCCACATGGCGAGGAAGACTCTCATTAGAACCCGACGCCTAATACCTAATAACTGTGGCATGGAAAAAGCGGGTATTGAGATCGATATGCCTCCTTATCCATATCTAGCTACTTACTATGGTACACAACTTTTTTCACACATCACATGTGGATTGGTGGATTTCGAATACTTGGTGCAGCCGCGTGCTCAGCTTGAACGTGCCCTTAGGGCTTCAGAATGCATGTCAAGGGACCGTCCCCCAACGGATATAGAAGGTAGCGCCGGACGCGAGGAATCAAGAGATCTTTGCCGGTGCTGACTTGGATCTCGGGTGACGGAATAAGGCGGCCAGAAGCGACGAGCAGTCGCGGTCAGTGCCTTGAGTCGCGCAGGTGACGTCTAGCTTCCAAGCATGGGATATCCAGGAGGGGATGACAGATAATTTGAAGAACCTGATTGGATTGTGAAATCTGGTCGGCCAGAAGCGGGTAGACGAGATTTACCCGCTACGCCCCGTTGAAGCTAGGGTTGAACCTCGTATAGCAACTAAGCAGTCGTCCTATACTCTAAAGGCTAACCGGAAACTCTGTATCGACGAACCTGGGACTGAAAGTGAAAGGATCTGGACCTGCTGTGCCAAGAGGGCTTGGTTGACTCCACGAGGAGCGGTACGGACGTAGATGATATCATCACGACCTCTCTTTTCGTACCGCTAGGAATGCTTAACGCCACTTCGCCAACTGGCGTTACCTGCGCTTTCGTGTCTCTCAGTGTGGTCAGCACTGGGTGTGCAAGCACCTTCTTTATTTTATTGCCAGATGGATTAAGTCAGATAACCTTATTTACACTAGGCGGGCCCAACTTAACCGGACATAACGCACTTTGTAAGCCCAATCTTTCAGACCTTTATTACCAACTTTCACACTTCCTCAAGCTCTTTATTTAAGGCTAGTACATCCCCACCTAAATGACCAATTAAGTCCATGGGATAATCAGATAGATTTCTATTGCTCTGGGCGCAGAGATTGCTTATTGCAGAGGCCCCGTCTTTTTCATTGAAAAGGTACTCACCCTTTCCATAGTTGCCATAGTTGTGGGAAGGCCACTTCAAATAGGTTCATTGCTCCGGCCCAGAATACGATCCACAGGATAGGTCGAAGGTCAACACGGGACTTCTCTTTTTTCTTTGGGGGAGCAGAGCAGTAAAAGAATGAACCTTTGAGAATGATTGTTCTAGAATGTCTATTCCTCATATCCTAGCTTTTAACTTGCCTTCTTTTTCTTCCGAACTTGCGGAGAATTCAATCCTGCCCAGCCCCTCTTCTTATTTTATGAATAGGAATAGAAAGCACAAACACTTCTCAGAAAGAATCACTAACCATACTTTTGCTTGAAGCTCTAGCCCTTAATGAAGGCCCTATTATTAGCCCTTCTAGCCTGTTGGAAAGCTTAATTAAGAACCATCTATACGATGGATTCACAGTGGGAAAACTGGAGCGATTTATCAGCTTTAGAGCTTCAACTTGGGATGTGCCCGGTGGATGCTACTAGGGATGCGGCAAGGCGACGAAGAAAGATCTGGGGCCGTTGGTACGTACGTACTGTTTCAAATATAAAGATAGAGTATATCTCTTTATTTATATGTGAAAAGTACTCCATTAGTTTAATAGATAATTTGAGACTAATATATAAATGTAGGATGACCAGACGAATAGGAAAGTTTGGGACCAATAGAGAATAGTTAAATTTGGAATGAATAGACAAATTTAATACGAAAATGATTATTTACATTTTTATTTATAAAATATTAATTATTTTAATTTATCACAATTTTATCTTGTTATCCCAAATCTATTTGTCTAATTTTTTCCTTATTCATTCCAAATTTACAAATAAAAAAGAAATAAAACTGTTAGAAGGTTCAATTAGGGTATTTCAGAAATTGGAGGGTAAAGGCGTGCATTTTTTATGATTTTAATAATAAGTAGGAAAAAAAATATTAGACTTTTAAATTGGGCATATTTTATTTCCCCCAAAAATAATATGACAAAATCCAACAGTTATTAATAAGTATTATTGTCAATAGTTGAAAGTGTTGTTTTTAGGAGTGATGGGAGGGGAAAATAAAGTCCATCCCATACCATAGGAGAGTAATAGTGTCAATACTATAATATAATTTCAACGCTGACAAATTATTTCTGTGCCCAAAATGCAGGCCTACTCACTTTTTCTCCTGTATCGTCAAACATTATGGGCTCTATTTTCTTATCAAGATAATAATAATAATAACAACAACAACAATAATAATAATAATAATAATAATAATAATAATAAAAACTGTAAAAACTCCTCTTCTTTTTTAAAAAAAAAAAAACAAAAAACTAAACAACAATTGAAGCTGCATTTGTATGAACGTTAATCTATTTAAAGACAAAAAATATAATAAATATTTCAATCAAGATTCATATGCGAATCTTGTTTTTAATCATTACTCTTTAGTACATAAAAAATTACTCTTTAGAAACATAAATTATTACTTTTTTAAATGAAAAAATTACTCTTCAAATTACTGTAAACACTGATTTATCGATTACTTTTTAGTACATGATAAACTATTTTTTAGAGAGATGAATTATTACTCTTCTGAGTAAAAAATATTAATCTTCAAAGAATAAATTTTTATATACTAAAAAATAATTTTATAAAAACAGGGTGTACGTGGGGATCCGATCCATACCTGACTCACTCATAATAGTGAAATTCATACTTAATATATATATATATATATATATATTGTAGGATGAGTTTTGAGATAGATCGGTTATTTTTTAAGTATGATTGTTATATAAGTAAAATATATTGATTGATAATTAAAGAAAGTTTATGGTGAGTCATACTATAATACTTCAAAATAAACATCACACTAATTTCATAACCTCAAAAGCTATTTTAATTTAAAAAATATTACTCTCGTCTAACATTGTAGTAATATATTTTATAATTTATTTATCATAAGAATACATTACCCTTTAAAAAGCGAATACTTAAAATGTATTTTTTTTAAAGCTCTATATTTACATTATTAGCAAAATAGTATAATCTAAGAGGAAGAGAGTAATTAATTGTGGTCGCGTGTAACGAGGTGGGCAATTAAGAGATAAGAGAAGTAGAAAAAAAAATTGTCCGTTCCATTTGTACTCTCTCAATTTACATAATTTCGTCTAACAATCACCTACACCAATCACAATTCGATACATCACTCACCATTAAATTTTTTTATTTAATTAAATTTTAAAAGATAATCTTGATGATGTGGAATAAAATAAATGTACAAAATTAACAAATTAATAAAGAGAGACGCATATTAAATGTGTCAAAAAAAAGACGTTATTCATAAGACGGTAGTGCATAAAACTTGGTTAAGGTGGTCCCCATTGAATATTAAATTAAGTCATGTATTTGTTTGACCATGTGCTTCAATTAATCAACGCCGTTGATCAACTAATTAAGTCTCTCTCTCTCTCTCTATGGGGGTATTAAATGGGTGGGTATGTGGGCGTGTTGCATATGATATGATGTGAATTGTGATTGAACCACACTTCTAGGGGACCTCGACTTGGTCATCCTATAATATAATCTTCCGTTGCATATTAAGGTTTATATTGGTTTTTTACGTGTATATAGATTAAAAGATATAATATTTTAATTAATAGTAGATTGAGAGATATAGTTTATCCGTTTTAAAAAATACAAACATTTATCTTATGTTAATGTTCGTATTTCTCTATGGCTGAGAGAATAATATTTAATATGTGGTGAATATTTATATTAGTGTTGTGTGTGGATCACATGTAAAATAATTAATTGGCTTGTGTAGGTTTCACTTGAAAAAATAAATGTAAATTTTAATTTAGAACAAATCAAAATAGAAAATACTATAAATTTAAAGATAGTCTCACACACATATTTATCAAAGTTAGGAAAGTATGCAATCCCAATAATTATAAATGTGTTAATACTTATTAGCGGAAAACAATCTATCTAAAATAAATATGGGATATACTCCGTCTTATCCATTAGATCTCTTTTATAAGAATTGTACAAATATTTCAATCTAGTATATATGAACTCTGTTCTATGCAAACTGATAATACCTACAACTCTAATTATTTATCTGGTCATCACGTGGACTTGACCATGTAAAATGAACTCCTTTAACCGCTGCTAAGAGATTCGAGATATGCTCCACTTTATCCCTTGGATCTCTTTCATTAGAATTGGGTTATTCCAATTTAAGGTTTACATTTTTTTTTTTTCAACTTGGGCCCATCAAAAAAAATAATTATTTCATGTAGGGCTTACACACAACACTAATACAACTACCCAATTTACATTAAATATTATTTCTCTCACCTTACTATACACTAAAATATTATCTTTCTTAATCTCTGTTCAAAAAGCAAATGTTAACGTTAACGTGCACGGAGGAGTATTATAATTCTCACCCATGGAATACAGTGTTATAGGAAAGACCTAAAAAGGTCAAGTCGTCAAGAGACATTCCGACCGCGGGAACATGTTAATCGAGAATTTATTTAATAATGTTACATCTTATTCATCTTTTTGGATAATTGCCACTCTAGAAATGGTCAACGCAACACCAAATCACTTTCACCCTCTTATAAAATTAAATTAAAAATTGTTTTACTCCTTCCATAGCTTTATTTATTTATTCATTTATTTTTTACATGTAATTACTATTATTCAATGCATTTATGAAACGCCCTCCTTCTAAAAACAGAAATGGACACGTTGAAGTAAAATAAATATTTAGGCATAGACGAATGGAATAATATTTTATTATGTGCAGATTTTTCATTTTATAATTGTTTTATTTTTATATTTTAAAATATGTTTTCTTATTAAAATAGTACTATATGCTACAAAATATTAATCCCAATTTCAATTTATTTTGTCAACTATAACTACACATTTTCTTTAAAGAAAGATACTTAACTATTATTCTCACAATTCACTCTAAAATATAACACGCTTTAAAATTTATTTATTATTAAAGTATACTTAAATTATCTTAAAAAAAGTAAATAAAAATAATTTTTACTAATATTTGTATATAAATACTAAACATGAACTTGAAAACCAAAGAATAATTAAATGAGTGAGGCTTGCGGGCACACGGGAATACATTTCGTGCACCTTTAAAAATTTAGTATTATGGGTAAGAGTACATTACTTTGGTCTAAAGGGTATACACTTTAATTAATAAAAGGTACAACATTTTGTTCTAAAGGGTATACACTTTTTATTAATATTTTTTTTCTTTAGAAAATAAAGGGTACACATTTTTATACTAAAGGGTATACAATTTAACACAAAATTCTAAAGACGCATGGAGTGTTGTTCATGCGCCCAGATACACACAATAATTTTCTTTAGAAAATAAATGGTACATATCTGTATACTAAAGGGTATACAATTTAACACAAAATTCTAAAGGCGCACGGAATGTGTTCCGTGCGCCCGGGTGCACAGGAGTTTTTGCCTAATTAAATTCATTGCTTCTTTGCATTAGTCAAGAAAATGAATTACTCTCTCCTCCCCTTGAAAGATATTCATTTACTTTTTGCACGTGGATTAATGAGTATAATAATTTAATGTATAGTAAGGTGAGAGAAATAATATTTTAATGTGTAGTGGGTAGTTATATTAGTGTTGAGTGTGGGCCATGTGCAGTGGTTGTAAGTCACATCAATCCAAAAATGGAAATGAATACTTTGTAATGAGACAGATCAAAATAAAAAAATGGATACGTATCAAGGAGACGGAGGGAGTATAATCTATCATCAACTTAAAAAATAAAATTGGAGGTGAAATTCAATCATTAGGTGTATTACGTGGAGTAATATATACTACTCCCTTCGCCCACTTGAAAGGTACTCATTTGCTTTTTGCGCGTGAATTAAGGAGTATTATTATTATATGTAAAGTGGATAGTTGTATTAGAGGGAAGTGGTGGGCCATATGATGTATTTTTTTACTAATTAGGGGAATTGAATATCTTTGAAGTGGACGCCCAAAATAGTAAAGTGGATACCTTGTAAGTGACCATTTAATGCTCTCTCCGCCCATTTACAAGGTATCAATTTTACCGGGCTTCCACTTCAAAAATATTCATATTCCTTATTTAGTAGAAAGATATACCACATGGCTCATCACTTTCCTCTAATACAACTATCCAATACACATATAATAATAATACTCCTTAATCCATATGTAAAAAGCAAATGGTTACCTTCTAAGTGACCGGAGGAAGTATGTAATTCGTGTAATCATAATAGTTTCCACAAGGGCCACATCATTATTATTAAAATAAATAAATTAAGAGTGAGGCTTGCGTGTTCCCGGGCGCACACCGTGTGCCTTTAGAATTTAGTATTATGGATAAGGGTACATTATTTTGTTCTAAAAGTTATACACTCTAATTAATAAGGGTACACAATTTTGTTCTAAAGGGTATACACTTTTCATTATATTTTTTACTCCATTTTTCTTCAGAAAATAAGGGTACACATATTTATACTAAAGAGTATACAATTTAACACAAAAATTTTAAAGGCACAAGAAGTGTACTTCTGTGCGCCCGGACACACAAATTTTTGTCTTCTAAAATAAATGGTACACATCTTTATGCTAAAGGGTATACAACGCTTTTGCCATAAATTAAATAAACATGCGACGGAAATATAAGAAAAAAAAACAGTTGGACTTGTTCTATACTCCATATTTTACAAAATTACGTTAAATACTATTTAACCGTTAAGTTTGAATCGTTCCAAAAAAAGAAACGAGAAAAACAATATTTTGCATATGTTGATGTAAACAGCGTAGTGGCAGCGTTTACATTTCCAGACATTCCTCCGATGCCCCACCCCCCACCACCCCCCCCTACCCAGGGTTTTCTTCTATATACGCGATGCTAATTGCCGCATTCCCAAATTCTTTGGTTGAAAATCCCTAATTCCGTTTCCCTTCTCTCGTCAATGCCAATTGGATTCATTCATTCGATTTGGTAATCATGCATTGGTGGCAGACCGCATTTTCGTCCCTCTCCAAGTCGCAATCGGAAGACGATATCATCGTCGGCGCCGGCAGGGAGTCGGTCAAATCCGGATTCTTCTCCTCGCGGTGGAGCCGTAACATCGCGCGCGCTCGGAAATTGAGAAATAATGACGTTGATTCGTGGCGGGTGCATAGCCATTCCGAGCATTCACGCTCCAAGTCGTCGTCGGCGTTGCCTCAGCCGCTGCCTATGCCTGAATTGCACCCGTTTCTGCGGAATGACCCCAAAACCTCATCCTCCAGCTCCTACAACGTGCCCTTGCCTTCGCCGGATAAGAATCTGATTATTAGGAGAGTAGCTGAGAAGAAAGAGAGAGGAAGAGATAGAGAAAGGGGGGCTCCTGAGGGGTTGAATGCCGGCGGTTCCTGTGGATATGGACTCAACAGGTATTGCAGAACGTGTAATTAGAAATAATTTTAATTGTTCTTCGCTTTTCTTTTCTTTTTTCCTATTGCGATTGTCATTTACATATTTTATGCATTTTACGCTACATCACCTTATAAATTTGTCCTCATAAATTCGTTTATATAAATGTTGCATCCCAATTAATTTCATTTTGAAACTGGATCATGTCTGTTTCGTGGCATTTGATAGCATAGGTATAAGCTTATTGTTTTGGCATATCAATAATCTTGTTGGTCATAACAAGTTTAAAGTGATTACCTTAATTTCTTTTATTGAATTAGGACAATTTGAGGCAACACAACGCAATCTGTATTGAATAATCAATCTCCTAAATCACGTCAACACTATCTACTCTAATTTGTGTAGTAATTTATATTATGGAAGTTACTTTGAGAACAGGCTTCTTCAGCTCAAATTGAATTGAAACATGAACTTTTTCTTTTTATCGAATTTAAGTTGTTCTGACCTCTGATTTTGCAGTTTTATTACCTTTGGATGTTGGCATGTTGTTATGATATCCCACATCAGTTCCACATGCAAGCGTGGAAGGATTTATAAGTGGGGTTAACCCCCGATGTGTGATATCATACGCCGTGTTGCTGTATTTTAAACTGTTGAATTTTGTGTTGTGTATTTGCCTTCTGTGCTCACTTTCTGTGTCATACGGGTTTTCTTCATGGATTCATATTAATTCTTTTTGTGTATTGTTTATTCAAAATTAGCAGGTTAGCTGGAGAAGATACACAGTCAAGTGTGGATCAGTTTGAAATGCAGTTATATAAGAAATCTCCGATGAAGCAATATGTCAAAGAGAGGTCCTTCAGTAGTCGAAATATTAATATTCCTGTTAGTGCTCCAACTAGTCCTTATTCAAGCCCTGCACTGAGTCCCAGACCTGGTGATATTCTACCTAATTATTATATGACCCCTCCTGGTATTTTTCATGTTTGGTCTGCACCAGATACGCACTATTCTGATGGGAATATGGAACTAAGTTTTAATTATCGACTGCCTTCTGAAAACAATGCACTAAGTGTTGATACTTCTCCCAATCAGAGTCCCCGAGTTAGTTCTAACTACCATTTAGGGAGTCCACCTACCAAAGTATCCTCAGAAACTCAGGTGGCACGCTGGGAAAGTAATGCTCAAGCCACTGTACATCCTTTACCTCTTCCTCCAGGAGCTGGCATGCCTTCACATCCCACTTCAATATCCCCTGTTTCTTCAACTTCTGATTTTTCAGGAGTTCCCATGCCTTTGCATCCCTCTCCAATTTCTCCTCTTGCAGCTAAACCTGAATTCCCTGGAGCTAATTTCCCTGCCCAGGTCTCTCCTATTTCTCAGGTTGCAAGTAAACCTGAACTTATGCCTGTTAAATCTCAGTGGCAGAAAGGAAAGCTCATTGGGAGGGGGACATTTGGAAGTGTGTATGTGGCTTCCAACAGGTATGCATGGGAACATATTTTTACCCTTTTCAACATCAGACACACTCTGTTAACTACAATTTCATGTCAACAGGGAGACTGGAGCCTTGTGTGCAATGAAGGAAGTTGAAATTTTACCAGATGATTTAAAATCAGCGGAGTGTATCAGACAGTTGCAGCAGGTTGGGTCCTAATTCAACTGCTGCTCATGTTTGGTATTTAAGTATTGTTTCCTTGTTTTTTATAGTCATGTATCGTTTCTATGATTTATTACTATTTTTCCTCTTAGACATTTTTTTTTTCGCAAGTTCATCATATGTAATGTTGAAGGGTACAAAACCTACCTTCTCTTTGATAACAGAGAAGTAATTCGGGATATAATTGATTCTTGTTAATTATGAGGATATGGAAATTATGGTTCTTTTGAACTCATTGCAGCGTGGACAATATATGGTTTCTTTGATCAAAAAAATTAAAATCAATACTGGACTGTCTTTGATTCTGGACTGTCTTTGATTTCTATTATTTCTGTGTGTCTGGAAAGTTTGGATCTTTAGAATACTATGACATTATATAATGAGAATCATGGCATCAGCGTAAATAGGTTGTAAGCAAAAAAATTTATTTGCATTTCTGTATTTGAAATCTGATAATTTAATGGACATTACTGTTTCCTTCTTCTGATTCTCCCCTGGGCTGTAAAGTTTTACTTCATTTTAGGCATGTTTGCTTATATTTGTGGATATTTATGAATGTCTGAACCTTACACTGATGCTTCTGAATTTGTTCAGGAAATCAAAGTTCTCAGCAATTTAAAACATCCAAATATTGTGCAGTACTACGGTAGCGAAATTGTATGTAATTTTCTTCTCAAGTTCATCAGCATTGCGCTATCTTGCATGGATTCTCACTTGGCATGTTACTTTCTGTTTGATCATGCAGGTTGGTGACAAGTTTTATATATACCTGGAATATGTACATCCCGGTTCAATCAACAAATTTATCAGTGACCACTGTAACTGTGGAGCAATTACAGAATCTGTTGTTCGCAACTTTACGCGTCATATTCTCTGTGGCTTGGCTTATTTGCACAGCACTAAAACTATACACAGGTAAGTTCTTTTGTGTTTTATAATGTTTATAAAATCTAGCAAAATAATATTTCTGCCAGAATATTGTCAAAATGTGAACCTCTCCAGTGGAATATGGATGATAGGAACATTAATATGGAGGCAAGAATTTTTGTTTGGTTTTAATCCACCACATTAGTTGTAGCTATACAATGGTCTAGGGAATTCTTACCTTTGCGTCTTGTATGTTTTCTCTATGCACAACCATTTCCTCTTTTTTCCAATCACTCTTTCTCTCCTTAAATCTCTAAGGTGCATAAACCATTATTTGTTTCTTACATAATCATGATACTGCATTACTCAAATAATGCTATATTTCTAAATTAAAGGATATGTTTGAGATTCCCTTTAATTTGCCATTGAGATAAATTATAATGCCCCACGACCTTGGTAATTTACGATAAAAATAGTCTGGACTCTGGATTGATTGATTTGTTTCCTGAAACCCTTGGTCCAACCATTCAAGAGTAGAATTTTTTGGACACAATATCTTTGAGACTCAAAGATATAGTGTTTTCCGAAAACGTATTTAAAGCATTTTTCAGTGTTCCTTGGAGAGTAAAATTCTTCTGACCTGCTTTGATGATGGTCAATCTTTATAGGGACATCAAAGGTGCTAATTTACTTGTTGATGGGTATGGAGTTGTCAAGCTCGCGGACTTTGGGATGGCTAAACATGTGAGTTTTTATTTTTCTGATATTATTTAATGGCTTCAGTATACATAAGTCATCACAGAAATTATTATATTTCCACATCTTTAAAGGCAGAGTAAAAACCTTTTGTTTTACATAAGGTGCAATACATGCATACCAAAATGCAGTGTATCCTAAGTTATTTTTTCATGCATAAGTTCATTACACTCTTTGAACTTTCGAAGAATCGGAATAATCACTCTGAAGACATGATAACACACCTTGGGCTGAACTTTTTTCTGTCATGTTTATATGCTTGGTACTTATCTGATTTTGTATTTTTTTTGCAACTTCCAGCTGAATGGGCAAGCGGCAAATCTTTCATTAAAGGGTAGTCCATATTGGCTTGCTCCAGAGGTGTAGAGATATGCAGCAACCTCAAGTTACTGATCTTGACAACTGTTGCCTAATTGTACTAACATCACATTAACTCTTGCAGCTTTTGCAGCCTGTGTTGTCAAAGGATGCTAGTGCTAATCTTGCTTTAGCTGTTGATATATGGAGTTTGGGCTGTACAGTAATTGAAATGATGAATGGGAAGCCTCCTTGGAGCGAGTATGAAGGAGTAAGCAAATAAATTCTGGGAAATGTTCTCATTTGATAAATATATCTAATATTGCAATTTGACATGATTTCCTGTGGTAATCTCCCTGGGAATTGGACTATCATGCTAGAAGTTTGGCACATAAAATCTTCAAAATATTCACGCAGTTAAAAGGTTAATTTGGAACCAAACTGCATCACACATTATTTCCTGGATTGACTTGATATGTTAATTAAGTCTGTGATCATATTTTAACATATTCAAGCTAGTTTGTGGAATGTTCAATTTATAAAGTCACTGTTAAGCTCAAATTCTTAATTAGATTACTGGATGCTTTATCAGATCAATTTAAGATATCTCTGTGCTTAATGTGCTTTAGTGGTTACCATAAAACCTGTTATACAAGTTTGTTTCTTTTTATCACAGATTGGTAGTAAAAAGCTTTTAGGGCCTGATTCTGAACTAGCTTCAGTAGATGTATCCTGAGGATTTCTAGATTCACTTGTCATTATGACATGTAACTTTCCTAGACATTAGTCCAAACAGAAAATGAAGAACATGAATATCTGCCATCTTTGATCCATAATCATGTGGATAAGAGATGACATGATTTCCTCAGAATGCTATTGTAGCTATAAGATTGACTATATAATTTTTTTACTCGCTTCAAATTGAGTGTCATTGTCCCTCCCTTTTTGCTTGGGTTAGTCTTTTACACTTATATACACTTGAGTCCTTTAGGATGCAGATATCTTTTCCATTTTGGTTATTTTAGGGATTTAACTTCTATGTTTTTTTTCCAAAATACTTTTAAATCTGCGAATTCCGGTGTATGTTATGTGAATTTCTTGCTTGAGTTTAGTTTGACCTGATAGAATGCCATGAGTCATGTCGGTTAATGCTGAGAAAGTGGCGGATAAGAATGGTGGCAACAGAGAACTTATTTTTCTTTGACTCGATGTATTAATTTTCATGTTAATCTATTTTATTTAAGTTCACACTTTATTTTGTTTTTGTAATTGTGCCTTTTCCTTTTTTGTAAACATTGTCAATAAAATGTCTCTTTATATATTGTATTCCAGGCTGCAGCACTGTTCAGGGTTCTAAAGGAGAGTCCACCAATACCTGAGACACTGTCAGCAGAAGGCAAGGATTTCTTGCAACGATGCTTTCGCAGAAATCCAGCAGAGAGGCCAACAGCTATCGAGTTACTAGATCACCCATTTGTGAATCACTCGTCGCAGCATGATGCTAGCCCCCAGTCTAATAAAGAGTTTAGGTTAACGGTAAAGTACTTATCTCAATAATGTAATTTATTATGCTCCTCCTGCTCTCTCTGATGATAGACTCTGTATACATGATTTAGAAGGATCCACTGCACTGTCGGAGAGAGCGGTCGCTTCATAAATTTGAAAAAGCGCCTACTTTATTAGACAAACGGATCAAGAAAGGGAAAGTGGTTAGCAAGTAGGAGCTATCTTGTGCATTTAAAACTGAATGAATGCGGCTTCAGCTTCACGAATGAGTTTCACTCCGGTGTGATGAGCCAAAGTTTTTCTACACTAGAGGCTTTAACGACTGTGCCCCCACCAAGCTTGAAGCGTCGTCCTTGATAGCCCATTCCTGAAGCACGATTTCCCAGTTCTATCATGAAAACAATGAGAGCTCCAAAAACATCACTTTTTTCTTGGCATTACCATTGAGATGGACTCTCTTGGCCTATGGCCATCCATATATGTGCACATTTAGTTGAAGAGAGGCAGAGGCAAAGGTTCTGTTGTCTGGAGACGTTGCGTTGAGAAAGGGATGCGTTCGATCCTTGATATTTTCCCCGAAAAGGCCGTGTGCAACGCTGTCGTAAATGGTATGGAATGCTCAATCTTTGCTTTGGTGGTGCTCCCTTTGCTGGGGATGTTAATAGCTGCCTGCACTAATGTGTGGCATGAAATTTTATCCTGAGGAATGTGGTTAGATAAGTGGTTGTTAATAATGTGTAAATTTATATTTACAGGAATCCGTTACAAAAAAAAAACTCTGGCTTACTGTGTCTGATTCTTTTTAGAGTCCCAAAATCAATTACTCCACACACACACCCCATTTTTAAAAGAATAGAATTACTAGTATTATCTATAGCAAGATGAAAAATAAATAAAAAGTACTAATGTTCTTTTTAATCAAAACACAAGTGGGTTCATACAGCGCACAAAACTTTGTCTTCATATGGAGGTTCACGTTAGTGGATGGTGGGTTTTGAACCTCTAGTGGATGGTGGGTTATGACCTCCGGATTAGTCAGTCTACGAAGTGGATGGTGGGTTTTGAACCTCTAGTGGATGGTGGGTTATGACCTCCGGATTAGTCAGTCTACTAATCGAATATCAGTGGAAGTGATATCATTTACCTTTTTGTTAATATGATCTTACAAATTTTATACCTTGAAAATTGTACCGATTAATTGCAATTGGGTGAGCAAGAGATTTGCATTTTTTGGTTTGATTATATTGGTCTCCATGAAACATAAAAATATCCACAATACAATAATTCTGTGTGTGAAAATGGTTTCAACATAGCAGTTAATTTACAAAGCATGAAAGAGGGTGAGAAGAAATCATAGCATCTCGGCCATTGAAATTATTTTTATAATTTCGTTTTAATTTTTGAATTTAGTTTTAAAAATATATTTTTAATATGACTTTCTTTATTCATGGACCAATATATGTCTTTGGGGTGTTCATTCTTTCACGCGTAAGATCGACTAGTCTTCCCATTTCATTACATCTACGGAAATTGGACCCCTATAAAGTTGTACTCATTTTCACTAGTTTAATTGAACGGTCCCTCTCTATTAATTTTATTTCTTAAATGAGTACAATTTCTTAAATATTGCATTCCATTGAACAGAAAATTATAAAAAGCACAGTTAGCGTCCTACCGTAAAATATTGGACAACACTTGGGTGAAACGTGAAACATAGTGATAACTTTTTTTTTATCTAATAAAGTTAATTGTTAATACAGTTAGTAGTTAGGTCACTAAATCTCCATAAACTTTTATTTCTCCAAGCCTCCTTATAACTCCTCCACTATTCGTTCTCAAAGAGAATCGAACCTGGATATGTAATAACTTGTTATTAAATATATTACTCATCAATTTTCATTAAAAATATTATCAATTACTTCCTCCGTCCCAAAATTTTTTGCACACTTCATTTGTAAAAAATTCCGGGACGGAGGAAGTATTATTTATAGTATTAATATTTCATAAAATAAGTTATTATACCACCCACTCCCATAAATATACATTTGTTTTTTTCACCAATTAAGTGATATAATTATTTAATAAATAGCAGGTATGTTTTGGTTGATTTACACCTTTTTCTCTAATTTTAATTTAAAGCTAACCCGTGCGTTGCACGGTATGTGTTAGTTTTAGGGCAACAACTTCGCTTAATTTTATGATTTTTGACCGAATAATATTTATTTGAATTATATGATTTGTTTGAGAAATAGATGATCAGGATTGAATTATTATAATTATTTAATTATTTTAATGGGTAGCTGAGAGATTGCTGAGATTTGTTTAAGAAATAGATGGTCAAGATTGGATTTATTCTAGATTGGACTAAATTATTTCCTAATTTGAAAAAATTATAATTATTAATTCCAGTAATTGAACTCTGCTCCCCCGGTTTAACAATAACCAGAGCTCCAACATTGTGCTGAGTCATTGACTTCTCAGCATCATACACCGTATCATCGGTGGTGCACCAGAGCCAGGATCCATCTGCACTCTTCCCTTTGGCTTTCCGAACATCAGATATAGTAGTGCTTTCGAAATTGTATAGATTCGTCGTATGGCTTCCTACCATCCTCACACAATTAATAACTCAAGAACAAAACACTTGGAGTTGTATGTACAATTAATCATCAATTAAATAATAATTAAAGTGAGTGAAATTAGTCTTACATGTGGAGATAATTAATTATAATAAATTAGGGATTATGGGCATTATGGGCACCCGTGCGTTGCACGGGATGTATTATTTTTAGGGCAACAACAATTTCACTTAATTTTATAATGTTTGAACCGAATAATATTTATTTGAATATGAAGTGAGATTATTCATAATTACAATTATTTAATAATTTTAATGAGTTGCTGAGATTTGTTTTATAAATATATGATCAGGATTTTACCATCTGGAAACATTATGCCATAAACCCTAAAATCCTAAAATCCTAAACCCTAGGATTGGATTTATATTTAATATTATTAATTTTTTAATAAATAATATTTTGATTCGTAATTTGAAAAAGTCATAATTATAATTATTTAATTATCTTATTTCCTAATTTGAAAAAGTTATAATTATAATTATTTAATTATTTTAATGGGTGGTTGAGATTTATTTGAGCTTCTCTCATCCGGTTTTGATGTGGTTTGAATCTTGTTGTCGTATTATTTATTTATTTATTTATTTTAATTATCTCATAATATGACAAATTAAAATGCAACAATAAAATTTTCATTTTTCTAAATTATAGGATCAGATTCTATATTACTAATTTACACAATTCAAAATCATTTATTGTTTACACATCTTAGTGAATTGACGAACCCTTTCGAACGCAATATTGGTTACAATATAAATAAAAGAATGCTTCATCTGAAACATGTAGATATTCTATGTTTATTGCAGAATAAGTTATTTTGAAAAATTAATACTCCCTTCGTCCCATCCAAAGAGTTTATTTTTTTCATTTTGGTCGTCCCACCTAAAGAGTTTACTTTCCTTTTTTACACACATGGGACCCACACACACTCACTAATACAATTAAAATATGGGACCCACACTCCCACTAATACAACTACCCACTACACATTAAATAATAAAACTCCTTAATCTACGTGCCAAAAAACAAAAACTACCCTTAGTGTGGGACGGAGGGAGTATATAATTGAGTTCAACTTAAAAAATGCATACCATTTTTTTGTGGATAAACATTATGGGTGGCTGAGATTTGTTTAAGAAATAGATGATTAGGATTGGATTAATATTATTAATTTTTTAATAAATAATATCTTATTTTCTAATTTATTATTAAATTTTTTATAAATAATATCTTATTTTCTAATTTAAAAAGTCATAATTATAATTATTTAATTATTTTAATAGGTGTCTGAGATTTATTTGAGAAATAGATGACCATCATTGGATTTATTTTGGGTGGCTGAGATTTGTTAAAGAAATAGATGATCAGGATTTGATCATATAGAAATATTATGCCACAAATCCTAAAACCCTAAAAGCCTAAAATCAACACTAAAACCCTAAACTCTAAACCCTTTAAAAATATTAAATTAAATAATTATTTTAATGGATGATTTGGTCAGGATTAATATTATTAGTTTTTTTAATACATAATATCTTATTTCCTAATTTTAAAAAGTGGTAATTATAATTATTTTGTTTAAGAACTAAACCCTAAATCATTTGAAAATATTAAATTAAATAATTATTTTAATGGATGGCTTGGTCAGGATTGGATTAATATTATTAATTTTTTTAACAAACAATATCTTATTTCCTAATTTGAAAAGGCCATAATTATAATTATTTAATTATTTTAATAGGTGGTTGAAATTTATTTAAAAAATAGATGGTCATGATTGGATTAATATTATTAATTTTTTAATAATTAATATCTTATTTTTAATGGATGGTTGAGATTTGATTGAAAAATAGATTGTTAGGATTTGATTTATATTTAATATTATTAATTTTTTAATAAATAATCTTATTTTCTAATTTGAAAAAGTCATAATTATAATTATTTAATTATTTTAATGGGTGGCTTAGATTTGTTTAAGATAAACCCTGAAACCCTTAAACCCTAAACCCTTTGGAAACAATAAATTATTTCCTAATTTGAAAAAGTTATAATTACGATTGTTTAATTATTTTAATAGATGGTTGAGCTTTATTTGAATAATAGATGGTTAGGATTTGATTTATATTTAATACTCCCTCCGTCTTGAGTATTTTTACCCATTTGTATGGGTACGGAGATTAAGACGTGTTATTTTTTTAATATATTATGTAAGAAAAAGTAGGGATAAATTTGTGATTTAAAAAGAAAAGGTAAATAAAGTTGTTGGGAATGATGAATAAAGTGTTAAAAAGTTATTAAAGTTGTTGGGACTGTAAAAAGTAGGTAATAAAATATTATGCATTTTTTCTATTAATGGAATGGATAAAAATACATGGGACAGCCAAAAATGGAAAGTATGTAAAAATACGTAGATTGAGGGAGTATTATTAATTTTTTAATAAATAATATATTATTTTTTAATTTGAAAAGGTCACAATTATAATTATTTAATTATTTATTGGTTGACTGAGATTTGTGTAAAAAATAAATGGTCAGAATTGGATTTATTATAATTATTTAATTATTTTAATGGGTCAGATTTGTTTAATAAATAAATTGTCAAAATTGAATTTATTCTAGATTGAACTAAATTATTTCCTAATTTGAAAAAATTATAATTACAATTATTTAATTTAATTATTTTATTGAGTGGCTGAAATTTGTTTGAGAAATAGATGGTCAAGGTTAGGATTTGATTTATTATAATTATTTAATTATATTCTAATTTGAAAAAGTTATAATTATAATTATTTAATTTAATTATTTCAATGGGCGGCTGAGATTTATTTGAGAAATAGATGGCCAGGATTTGATTTTTTTTTGTTAAGATTTGTTTGAAAAATAGATTACTAGGATTGGATTTATATTTAATATTATTAATTTTTTAATAAATAATATCTTATTTCCTAATTTGAAAAAGTCATAATTATAATTATTTAATTATTTTAATATCCCAGATTATAGGCCCTTCAAAATTTTTTTACTATAGAACGCTTAATCCGGACGGTTTAAAACCAGATTATAGGCTGTTCAAATTTTTGACTGTAGAACACTTAATCCAGGCAGTTTAGAACCTGAATCTCAGATGTATTCCGTTCTTGAGTTGATTCTCGTTGAAGAATTCGAAGAACTATTCAGACAATTCTGAAGTCTTTGATCTACTTAGAGAATCGTTCTCGATGTGTTTGAAATGAATGGAGGAGAGCTCCTTATATAGGTGAAGGGTGAGGAAGCCCCATATATAACTCGCAATTTGATTGGTCAATGAATTATTTGACCTAATTCTGTGGGCTTGGGCTGATTGGTCAATGGATTATTTGACCTAATTTTGTGGGCTTGGGCCTTTCCATCCGTGCAATTTGATTGGTCTATTTTATATTATTATTTTTTTAATAAATAAAATCTTATTTCCTAAATTGTAAAGGTCATAATTATAATTATTTAATTATTTTAATGGGTGACTGAGATTTGTTTTATAAATAGATGGCCAGGATTGAATATATTCTACTTTTATATAATTTGATTGGTCTATTTAATATTATTAATTTTTTAATAAATAAAATTTTATTTTCTAATTTGAAAATGTCATAATTATAATTATTTAATTATTTTAATGGGTGGCTGAGATTTATTTTAAAAATAAATGATCAGGATTTGATTTATTCTGCTTTTATATATATATATAGATTAATAAAAAATTGTGTCATATTAGGAACTAATTTTGTTTTGGGGCTCCATTCTTGTGTTTTGTAAAAAAACTTGTACCTTAGAGTAAAACTACCTAAAATGATTAAATGCATACGTAAAGCTCGAAGGAGTATTACTCTCTTCGTCCCTTTCAAATACTCCCTCCGCCCCACTACAAGAGTGACGAAACTTTATTGCACGTAGATTAAGTAATATAATATTTAATGAGTAGTTGATGGTGGTTGAGGTAAGAGAAATACTCCCTCCATCCGCTTCAAAGGTAACCGTTTGCTTTTTGCACGTGGACAATTCTAAGGTCTTTATTTGCTTTTTGCACGTGGATTAAGGAGTATTATTATTATAGATAAAGTGAGTAGTTGTATTAGAGGGAAGTAGTGGGTCATATTATATACTTTTTTTACTAAATAGAGGAAATTAATACATTTAAAACGGACGCCAGGAATAGTAAAATGAATACCTTTGAAGCGGACGGAGGGAGTAATATTTAAATGTAAGGTGGGTAGGTGTATTAATATGTTGTGTGTGTCCATGAAGATATATTAATGATTTTGTGTGGGTCTCATTTACTAAAAAAGAAAATGCACCTCTTATGTTGGGACAGACGAAAATGGTAAAATGCACTCCTTGTTGTGGGATGGAGTGAGTTTTTTTTTTTTTTTCATTTTAGGCGTCCCACCCAAAGAGTTCCATTTTTTTATACACATAAAACTCACACATCCACTAATACAATTAAAATATGGGACTAATACTCCCACTAATACAACTACCCACCACACATTAAATAATAATTCTCCTTAATCTACGTACAAAAGGTAAAAGCCCCTCTTTAAGTGGGACGGAGGGAGTATAGCGTAGTACTCCCTCCGTCCACTGTCAATCTATTCATTTAACCATTTTGGGCCGTCCATCCTTAATCTATCCATTTTCCTTTTTCGACTATGGAACCATACCTCTCCACTAATACAAGTAAAATATGGGACTCACACCCTCCACTAATATAATTACCTACTACACATAAAATAAAAATACTCTTTAATTCACGTGCAAAAAATAAATGGATACATTGAGGATGTACAAGGAGTATTAAATTTCTTTCGATCTAACCAATAGATTGGTTGGGTGGTGCAAATTACTTTACACAACTAAAGAACACAAAATTTATAAATAATTGTGAATGGAGGGTAAAATTTATGATCAATTAAAGGCCAAAAGTCGGTCTAATTATCAAATGTTTAATACTCCCTCCGTCCCAGAAAACTTTTTACGTTTACTATTTTACGTTGTTTAAGAAAAGTTGTACTTTTGACCAACTTTATTGACTTTGGAGGGTATTGTAATATTTTTAAGTAATAAAAAAATATAAAGTAATGATATGACTTTGGAGGGTATTGTAGTATTTTTAGGTAATAAAAGAGTATAAAGTAATGATATGTGTGTGAAAAATGAGCGACAAATTTGAAATTAAAGTAACTTTTGAGGTTGTTGAATCATGTGGTGTTTCTTTTTTTAAGGTGTGAAAATTTTTGTAGGACAAACAA
The DNA here is from genome assembly GCA_023678885.1 of Pogostemon cablin. Lineage (NCBI taxonomy): Eukaryota > Viridiplantae > Streptophyta > Magnoliopsida > Lamiales > Lamiaceae > Pogostemon > Pogostemon cablin. The sequence continues at coordinate 23,660,957 of CM043001.1, read as the reverse complement.
ATAAAGAAAGTCAAAAAAATATTATGGGACGAGGGAATAGTATAAAGAGTGCAATTTATTATCATAACTTTGCTTTTTATTAAAAGTAATGGTGATAACAAATTCCAATGGGTCAATGAAATGGAAGGATTAAGATTTTAGAATGATGAGCATAGCAGAAGATGGAAAGTGAAAAGTATTGTTTGGTGAGTGAGACTCTTGTGCACCCGGGCGCACTGAATTCCGTGCGCCTTTACAATTTTCATGCCCCTTTACAATTTAAACCCCTAGCAATACATAGGTTTAAATAGGATTGGAGGGGAGAGTTGTGTTCACATGGGGATACAGAGCATCTTTCCGTGTCCCCGGGCGCACAGTAGCTTTTGCCTTCTTTGGTAATGGTTATCTTTTTTGAGCCACCCAACCCCCACTCCCACTCCCACCCCCACCCCCACCCCCACACCCACCCCCACCACCACCATTTGGATGTAGTATATAAATAATCCAAGTCACTCCACTACACTCCACTCCAATTGAATTGAATTGAATTGTATACCCAAAATTAACAGAAAAGAAGAGGGAATGGATCCACCGGAGGTTCAATCCATCGACGTTTCCTCCACAGAGAATCCTCCATTGGAAGACGATCAAGATAAAGCTGTTGACCAATGGTAATCGCCTCCTTCTTCCTTCCCATTTTTGTTTCGATTTGGAAGGAATTATTGAAAACCAAGGGTTTCTGATTTTGCAGTTGTTCGTGGTTCTATGACTGTACGGACAGCTGCTTCGACTACTTGTTCTGCGATCTCTGTTAGTTTTACTTTTTGTTTTTGTACAACAATCACCAATCTGCTTTTCAGTTACGATCTTTGAATCAAAGACAATTCGCGCCTTCTTCTTCCTTTTCTCATCTATTTTCGCCATTCCATTTCTCAGATTGCTGTCATGCTGTGTGTGTGGGGCTGTACTGTGTGTTTTTACCTTTTTAGCCCTCTCTCTCACACACGCATTTGGTTTCTCTCTCACACACACGATCAAGACTGTTTGACTATTGACTAATAATCAGACTCTGTTTGACTATTGACTAGTAATGGTGCTACAATATTTATGTTTCATGGCCTATGGACGGTGAATTTTGGTCTGTTCCGATTACTCGGTCTGAAATTTGTAATAATACACACGAAATATCTATAACTATAAAGATCATAAACTATCAACTTTTATTTTAGTGGAATATTACATTTTGAAAAGCCCCTCATCAATCAAAATTTTATTTTTAGAGTCTTTCTAAATATTTTTTTTCAGTATAATTTTTCGAGGTATTGATTTTTTTTTAAAAAAAAATTATATTCAAAATTTCAAATATATTTTCACAATTTATTTAAAGAATTGTGCATTTTTGTAAAAAGAAAAAAAGGATAAAGTAATAATAGTTATACTTTATATACATGATTTGAAGATATTATTAAAATGACTCGAAAAAACTAAAGTGCAAATGACGTCGTTAGGGATTCCATAAATTAAATAACATATCAATATTTCAAGGACTTATTAAAATAAAATATATACTACATGATTAAAAAATATTTAGAGTGTATATTGGGTTCACCCGGTGCAAGGGTGCACCCATATGTGTATGTCTTTTTATTCTATTTTGTATACATATTATTCTATTTTGTATACGTGTTTTGTAATAATTGTATACTTTTTCACATTAAGTTTTTATTAAAAAAACTAACATCCATATGTGTATATTTATTGAATATTATATACAAATTTTCATTAAAAAAATTAACAATTAAATTGTATACATTTTTACTCTTAATTGTTATGTTTTTGTTTATATTTGTATATGGTACATCCTATCTTTAGGTGCACTGGGTGCACACTATAAATTGCCAAATATTTAAATGTATTTTGAAGATCTTTTAAAAAAAATAAAAAAATTACCTAGTATAAAATCTATAAACAATGTAGTTCTCACCTTAATGGTGCATGCATTCTCTTTTGCCTAAAATAAAGTGCCTAACTCTTAATTTGCTATCGTTTTATTTGGTTATTCAATTCAACATTCGTTACAGCATAGTAGTTGAGAAGTCCAGTTTATTTTGCAGTAAAAGGTTAATATTCGATGGTCCCAAATGTTTAATTTATTCAATGAATAAACTTGTTGTTTGGATGGTTGCATATATAGTTAGTGAATATGGAGCGTTCTGTGTGTTTCATCTGCCATTCTCAGCTTCCGTTCTGCTGAGAGCTGTTCGGCTAATCGAATCAAAGCCTCCTCGTTCGTACCCTCTCCCTCCAACTCCTCGAACGACCCCGTCTCTAGATTTACTCGTGACATTCGCTTCTTTAGCCGTTGATTCGCAACCTCCACGAGTGCGTGCAAATTCTCCGGGGTTGCCATATCTAGAGACGACTCGTCGCCACATAACGTGTCGTCCTACAAACATATAAAACATGTTACGTACAAGAGATTATGTAATATATAGACCAGCATTTTTTATGGTGATGGACTTAGGGCCATGCATGAACTTGAACTTAATGAAATTAGAAACAAAGTTTAGCCAAAAGTTAGATATTGGTATGACCTGAATTCTGAGGTAGTTTTTCTGAGTATGGAGGGCTTGAAAGAGGGTGGAAACGTGGATATCAACCATATCAGAGCTTGCATCGCCAAAAACATCCAACAACGGCGTGTTGCCTCTGTTGTACACCCACCCAAGCAACCCCCACCTTGCAGCTGCGTGCGCATTGTACTTCTCTGCTTCCTTAGGTATACCCGTGCCCAAAGACAACACCAAAACCTTGCTACTGTCAAGTGGATCCATTTTCACGTATTCAGAGTCTCCAGCTAATATTCCACTCGAAATGTGGGATATTGCTATTCCAGTCTGTCGAGTATGGTCTTTCATTAGATTCAGCACGATTAGAATAGTCGTCTTACGTCTAAAAACTTGCAAGGTTGTGCCTACTTTGAGTTTGCATTATGATTCTATTTTGCCAGATAAAAGTCTGCTAGTTTTGATTAGATTCGTCTACCACATAGTCCTATGGAAGGAAGACAACACTTTCTATTACAGAGGGGTATATTTGTATCTAAAGAATGGGAAGTACTCACAGGGTTGTTAGCTGCAACGCCTCCGTCAATGAGATCATACGTGGTTACCTCTCCTTGTTCGTCTGTTGTTTCAAAATAATGTGCCGGAAGAAAGGTAGGCGCCGCAGAGGTGCCAATGCAAATGTCGGATAGTTTTGCATTTTTGTAAGCTTTCACCTTTGCCTGTAGATATGAGCCAATTTGAAGTAAACCAAAAATGTTTACCAAAAATGCAGAAGATTGCAATGGACAGGATTGAACAATGTTTGTACATCAGTTGTAGTGAAGATAACCGGCTGCAGCCGTTTGATGTCGAAGGCTGGAATCAACAGATGTGTTAAGGTATCCTTAATCGTCAGATCTTGCAGTAGCTCCCTTAACAAGGACCTCAGGTACGTCCCGTTGTACTTTGGCCCGAATAAATTCTTTATCGTCTTCAGCAAGTTATGGCGACTTCAAGTCCAACGTTGTATAAGCAATTTATGTAGACATGACATGTCTTTAACTTAAAGATAATGAAATGTATTTACTCACTTGCAGCCGGGAAACAGGCTGGGGCATTCGTCTAAGTAGAAGTTGATAATGTCTTTGGCAGCGTACATGGGTCGTTTTTCCTCATTAGGCGCGGTGATCATAGTCGCTAGCAAGCCCCCCGTGCTGGTTCCAGCAACCACGTCGAAATAATCTGCAATTCTTGCATCTGGTCCATCTAGTTCCTATATATGGATTAAAGCACAAGTTTGATGATTGGATTGTTAAAAATTCTTGTTGTTTATGTGTGTTGAATTGATTATACCTGGAGTTGGGCTTCGAGAAATTTGAGAAACGTAGCAGGGATTATACCCCGAATACCTCCTCCATCAATACTCAGGATAGTCACGAGACTTCCCTTTTTTGGATCTGGAGCCATATATCTATTCTTAAATTATGATCTATATATATGTATAGTTTGTTCATAGTTGTGTATAAGGTAGATTAGTTACAAAATATGTGTTGTTGAAGAGCAAATTGCTTTATGATTAAGTTTAGCATGTGTTATTAAAATTGGGATCTTGGAACTATTGGCCTGATTCTTTCCTTTGCTATGTCTTAGATTCATTTGATGATTGACATGCCTTGTAATATTTGTATTCTCGTATCCATTTCTACAAGGTAAGCATTTCTTTCATTTCTGAAATTTTCTTTTGCCTTTTAGAGGAGTTGTTTGCAAAGATTATTATGTGACTTTTGCACTCCACAAGCTATGGCAAAAACTTGAGTGAAAATGAATTTGTAATACGGATAAAAAGTTATCATTTTTATAAATAAAGTGATATCCAATTGATAAAAATAATAGTGGTATTGTAAACTATTTTATGAATAGTTTATAAAATAAATGATAAGTGATAAAATTTAAAAGGAATGTGATAACTAATTATGAGATCATTAGCTGCAAGATAGTTTCACACAAGTGTACCAAAAATCATTGGTGCACTATGTTTTTGTTTTATCTAATCTAATTCGAAATGATTTAAAAAGAAGAAAAAAAAAGCATATTTCAAAAGAAATTTTCATGTAACAGTTTATTTCTAACGGGATTTTGAAGTACTCTTTATACACTAAAATTGTTATTTTTATGTATATAACAAACTGTAACTAATACTCCCTCCGTCCCCCGATGTATTTCACGTATTTGTATGCGCGGAGTTTAAGAAAAATTTGTTTTTTTAAGTATAAAGTAAGAAAGAGAAAAAATATTTTAGTTAATTTAATGAAAAAGGTGTGTAAAGTTATTGGAATGTGTGAAAAAGTGAGTATTTTGTTGGGATATGTGTAAAAAGTAGGTATTATTATAGTGTATTCATTACCATTTTTAGTAAAAGTGAAGTGTGAAATACTTTGTGGGACGGATGGAAAAGGAAAGTGTGAAATACTTTGGAGGACGGAAGGAGTATTTGTTATGGCAAAAATTTTGAAGTACTCTTTATACGCTAAAAAGGGAGGCGCTATTACTGACCAAAAGCCCGAAAAATACTAAGGGCACCCGATTTTAAAGTACGACTTCTTGACGATGGACGAGTAATTAGAGAGGGCAATGGCGATTAAAATTGATTTTCTGAAAATTAACTAAAAATTAAGATGATTGATCTTTACATCATTATTCCACCAGTTCATTCTCTAATTACTTTCAATTTAAGGTATTTACTTAGCTGACTCAAGTTCACACATAACCCATGTGAATTTTTTTTGACCGTTTGATCAATCTTGATTGAATTCAAGCCGTTGGATCAAAAATAAATAATAAATTATTTCAAGGCCACCTATTGAACATGTTTCCTCACTGCAAAGAAGGAGAGAGAAAAGTGAGTTTTTCCATAAAGCTGCAAAGAAAGAGAGAGAATAATGAGATTTTTCATAAAGTTGACATTTATGTATGAGCTGTCATGGATGATTGCTCTTCGTACAAATAATGTTCAATTCCCCAACAAACAATGCACTGCAATCGACATACTTTCCATCCCCGCACCAAGAGTCGACATTGGCACCACAAACAACTCTATCCATCTCCGCACTGCAATGTCCACGAATCACTAGCATATTATCCATCTCCGCATCAAGAAGGGTCAACATTGGCCCCACAAACAACTCTATCCATCTCCGCACTGTAATCTTGATTCTTGTAATAAGTTCATCATTTTCAGTTTTGTGCTTCTTTCATTATCTTGGCTCAATTTTTCTCTCCTTCTCATTCTCGTGATTGATGTAACAGAAAATAGAAGTGTAAGAACAGAGAATGAGAGATACTTAGCTCATCGTGAATTGATTACAATGTGATATATAAGGTAATGAAATATTTATGAAGATATACAATGATAAAAAAATATAAAAAATAAATGATATCCATATTCAAATCTTTAATAAAAAATCCATGTATTTATCTACAAAAAAAAATTAATTAGGAATTAATTTTGGTTTGATCACATTCATATTCAAATCTTAAAATAAATATATGTATTTATCTTTATCAATTAATAACTAAAATAATAAAATAATGGAGAAAAATTTTAATGACACACATCATCAAAATTAAATCTCCTTATATATATATATATATATATATATATATATATATATATATATATATATATATATATATATATACCTCCGGCCACTTACAAGGTATCCATTTTACTATTCCTGGCGTTCGCTTCAAAGGTTCAATTTCCTCTATTTAGTAAAGAAAGTACACAATATGACCCATCACTTATCTCTAATACAACTACCCACTTTACCTATAATAATAATACTCCTTAATCCACGTGCAAAAAACAAATAAAGACCTTAGAATTGTCAACTGCAAACAGCAAACTTTTATCTTGTAAGTGGCCGGAGGGAGTATATATTATGCTAAGTATAATCATGTGTAATAAGCGGATTGAAAATACATATTAAAATATTAATATATGTATATAAAAATCTACTAAAAAATATTAAATTAATAAAAATAAAATACTAAATAAATATTTATATTAAAAATATACTTTTAAAAAATTTCTACCAAAAATTTTTGTTTACTTTTAGAATTTGAAAAAACCTATGTTTAATTTATGAAACTTGAAGAATATTTTTATTGGGACCATATAATATGAGTTGGTCCATTGTGTCTCTATATGCACAAGGTGTATAATGGTATAACATTTTGTTCTAAATGGTATATACTTTAGTTAATAAGGGTATAAGGGTATAATTTTTTTATTGAAAAGAACGATTGAAATAAGAATAGTATAAATGTTTAGTTAAATTTTTTTTTCAAGAAATCAAGGTACACATTCTTATATTAAAATGGACACTATTTTAATACTAAATATATAACTTTCAAAAAATGCAAAATTTGGGGGCACGATATCCTTGAGGATATGCAAGTTTTAGTCTATAATAATTCATACTATTCACTTATCTAAAACATTAAGAGAGTGGAGACGATGTAATAAGTTATATTATTGAAATAGATAAACTTGGGTGAATTAAGTTAATTAAAAAAAAATGAGTATGGTGTAATCTGGATTTACATATAATAAAGTAAAATTTTAAAATTACTCGTGTATAATTTTTTATGTAAGTAAAATAATAAATAATAAAATAAGTAAAATACCGAAGGACCGAGAATCTTATTTATAGATTAGATTTCTTTCTACGTAAATATAAGATATATTAAATATTTATTAATTCAAATAAAATAAATATAATAAAATATTTTATTTTAAATAAATATTAAAGGCAAGAAGCAACTCTTTATAGTATGTTAAAGAGATATATAATTTAACTTATATATAATACAAATTATATATATACCAAACAATTAAAGGAATTTAATTACATATGAGTTTATTTAATCTTTATCTTTATATATATAATAACAAAAGGTGGGGCATTTCTGTCATTTTATTTTTCCCGCCTAAAAATCATTTTTTATTTTAAATAATTTTTAAGTTTTAATCTTGGCCATTCATGCAATTCAAATCAATCTTAGCCATTCATTATTAATTGTTTTTGTGTATAATGTAAATCATCTTATTTCCTTAATCATCACTCATTAGTAAAATACTACTGCCCGATGCGCAATAACACCCAAGAATTAAATCTCTCTAATATTTTTGGCTTCTACTAATTGCGTCTTGAGAATAATTTTCGTAGGATTGACAATTTCAGTTCCAGAATTTGCGAACACTTCTGCTAAGGTGCGATTCTCTTCTTCCTTCTCTTTCATTTTCTAATTTCATGCATATTTCCCTTTCTCACTCCCATCGCGTATGTTTGGAATTCAATTATGTGTCGATCTAATTAGGGTTCTATGTTTTATTGGTTAAACCTTTTATTTCTGGAATTAAAATTTTACTTTAATTTTTGAATCCTAGAGTGAAATTCGAAAAAAAAAAAAAAATTAGGCCGTTTTCCACCCCGCTGCTACCTGACATGATTTCTTCTATCTCTGGCATCGCGCTAGGGATCATAGCTAGGGATCATAGCTAGGGACAGCTGCTCGATCTCTCTGTTTATCATGTAGCCTAGGATTACTCGCTAAATTATGCTTCTAATCAGTATAATTTACCCCCTCTAATTCACTATTTGCTTTATTTTTCTAATATTAATTTACGCGATTTAATCCGTATAATTTTTGCTTTCTTGAAAAACTGGTGAAATGTGATTCAGCTTTTAAATGAACTACAACTCTCTCACAACACCAATAGCTAAAATTTTCTCTCTGTTGATATCTGTTGCTCAATTTCATTCCACATTGTGAAGTGAGCTAAATTAAGGCTGAGATTTGCATATAAAAAGGGTTGGTGTCTTTAATTGAATGACGATGAACTTTTGTCATCACTCCATAAGTAACTACACCAGTAGGTTTGTTTCATCTGTCTTTTTACTGTTTGTTTATGATGTGATCAGTGGGTATAGTTTGTTGCGTGAGCCATGTTACAACCAAGAACTTTCTTTTTCCGAAAAGGTAAGAAATGTCCATTACTTGACTGGTCTTCTACCTCCAGCAATTCATTATTAAGAGGTCTAAGTTACTTTCTTAAGAATTTCTGGTGAAATATGCACATCAATTGCAGTAGAAGTTGGATTGTGATGGGGGAGAATACTTGAGGTCTTTTCTGCCTTGACTAATTGTGTGCCATAATTGAATTGCAGATTCTAAAAAGTAATTCAAAGCCTAAAAAAATGCTTTAATATTTTTGTAATGAGATTTTTATATAAATAGTCATGTGTGTGTATGTGTGTGTATATATATATATATATATATATATATATATATATATATATATATATATGTCCTATTCTGCTAATAGTGTCATGTCTTTATTGCAGTGTGCATTATTTTATTTCTGTTTTAATGGGGGAATTCAATGACACTAACTATTTCAAAAATATTTCTAGTGTAATATTAGTAAGCTCATTACTTTCACATGTTCTACATAAAATATTGCTATGCTTTAATCCAAAGATTAGAAAATAGTTCAGTTCTCATCATTCCTTGCAAGATCGACCCTAATTTATGTTTATATCCTTATTTGATTTTCTTAAGGATTGCTTATGTCTATTTCTCTGGTTTTACAAATTTGAGGACTACCTACTGTGTATGTTAAAAGAGAAAAACTGAAAGCTTATGATTTAAGGGTTTTGGCATTAAAAGAACTATGTTATGATGCTTACAATTTGATATAGTTTTAATATGTGTCTATTGCAGAAATGATTTATCTTCAATCTATCATTGCCGATTGAAAGTATAATCTGATAGTGCTATCAACATATATACAATTGTACATATTTAATTTCATGTTGTTATATAGTTTGGTTCATTTAAAAAAATACATGTAATTTATCTTCTTCATATTTCATCATTTAGTTCTTCTAATTTTTTTTAAATGGTGGTGTATTGAAGTTTGAAGTTTTTTAAAATATATCCGTATTAAATTTTTGTTATGTTATATATTAATTTGACTCAATTTATTATTATAATATGATTAGGTATTTTCATTCTACATTAAATGGTAATACATACATTACCAATTGCATATACGTCTTTGTGCACTGAAAAATATTTTAAGACATTTAGGTATTTTCTGTTTGTGTTTAGTGTGTATAAAGTTGTGTAAATGCATTATCGAAGTGGTGAATTATGTTTTTTGATTGCACAGGCAAATGGTGTATTTGTCTGGGAGTTCATCATATAGGTGTACAGATGTGGATGTATTGGAAGTATAGCCTCCGGCAATTACTTGACCCTCTAACCCCAAAGTTCTCAAAACTGAAAGAGGTGAATGTTTCCTTCTCTTATTACATATCTGTGGAATACATGATATTGTTCTTTACATTCAAAATAATTTCTTCTCCAAGTTTTTTAAGCATTTCTAGGAATTAGCTGATGATTACAAAAGTTGGGAACTGCATCCAGGGTATCTAAAGCCTGCTCTTGCAAAAGTTATAAATCAAATTTTACAGGTTACATTCATTTTAAGTGTATCATGTATTCATATCTACACTTCTTCCGAATATTGTTGTATTCATATCTAAACAGGTTAAACGTGTGCCACATTTATGTTTTAATTTTTTTCTTAGCGTGCTTTTGGGATTGAATTGCGAGTGAATTTTTAATGCGCTATATCAATGGCATTCTAACATTTTGTACTTTGATTTAAAATAATATGTTGCATATTCTAGGAAACATAATCTTACTGTGCCACACTACGGAACCAAAACTTTGAAGCAACCCTTCTTAAGTATATAGCCCCCACAGCATAATTTGCAATATTTCTATCCACATGTTTATCTTTCTTTGGTGTTTTTCAAACTGTGGAACAAAAATTTTGAAGCACTTCTTAAATATTCGTTTGATCAAGGATATGAGATAGAGTAAGCGCCTCTATTCATTTTTATCTTTATTGTGATTAGGCTATATTAATGGCACTCTAACCTTTTCTACTTCAATTTATTAATCGTCTACTGTATAATCAATAATTGAAAATTGCACATAATAGTGCTGGTGAATTAATCGATCTCATATTATAGCTCGTTAGACTATATCTGAAATTAATTTTTTCTGCATGCAGTGTATTGTGTTCTGGCCTTAATATCTTTTTGTATATAAGTCTTTGTATTTTGAAATTGGTTTTTGTTGTGCATTCTGAAATTGGTTTTGTTGTGCTGTGCAGCGCATGGGTATTATAAATGAGCACTTCCATGTTGCTGTCTAAATAAGAAACCCTTTTACTATTCATTCCTCTCGAAATAAATACTACAAAGGTGGGAGTCTTATTTGGAGTAAATGGTCCTCGGAATCATACACTTCTTTGTAATAAGTTCTCCTAACTGGTGCTTTTCAAGTTGAAAATCTTATCTCCACTTTTATTTAAAATCAGTATAACTAATCCTAATAGCTCAAGAACATGGCTTTATAAGTTATAACATGTAAAATTATTTACTGGCTCATATCTTTTGTAGAATTCACTGGTGAAGCACTTCCTCAATTTCCGGTAATAACTCACGATTTGATCTCTTTGCAACTTCTTCTCTTTTAACTACTTCAAGCTCAAGCTCTTTCATTTTTAAGAGAATTTTTGGATCTTTAGCTATTGAAATTACTTCTCTCTCCTGCATCTTATAAAAAAATTATTTATTCATCTCCTTTTATTAATATTTTTTGTAACGTGCCTTTGGAAATAAATATACTTCCCAAGGTGAGCATATAGTTGTTTAGATTTAGTTATATTTGATTACATATAATGTTGCATATTATGTTTCCAAACAAAATTGAGGTAATGTTCAATACTGATTTGAAATTTCTTCGTACTGTATTATATGTTAAAAGTATCTTAATACCTGCTTCTTCTCTCTTATTTTGGTGATATTCACAGAAATTGTGGGAGGAATTTTTGTACCATGGATGAGTTGTTGCATAGATTTTTACATGCAATATTTTTTTTGGGTTTAGTTGTTATATCATATGTGGTCTATTCCGCTTGGGTATGTGCTTTCTTCTGTTTGGAATCTGATAAAAGTTTTTTTTCACTTTATAGATTCCTCCTCTTTTATTATGTGCAAAAAGATGAAATTCGATTTCGAGACATGATTTTTTTTGTGTGATAAACTCTAGATTTTGTTCATGGGTGAGAGAAATTTTTTATGCAGAAATAAGATTTAGGGCTAATAGACTAACAGTTATCTAAATTTCATTCTTTAGGGCATTGTATCATACCCTTTGAGTTAGAATTTGAGATGAATTAATTAGTATATTCGGTGGTATGATTGACTTATATATTAAAGAGTCTTCAAGGTTAGCATTTGATTTCCAAAAACTAGCAATTTTTTAATGTTATTTTTGATCATATCTTAAGTATATACTATTTAAGAGTTTGAATTTAAAATTTCATATGAAAGGATAACTAACGTTTTCCACGCGAATTAATTCTAGAATAATTGATACCTTATAAGAATTGGTGTATAGGAACTGATCATGCGAGTTTAATTTGGTTGTGATTTTGATGTCACGTGTTCTGTTCCAAGTTTTTCAATCTAATTTTCTAATTCTTCCGAATTTTTTTTTATACATGAGGATTTCTCAACTTGTGCAAGAACCTCAAAGATTAGTGGGTTAGTTAATAAATTGAATTCAGGATTAATATGTGAGAACAAAAAATTATTGAAAAGTAGGACGCTTCTACTGCGTCATGTTCAGTAAAATTTATGTGAAATGATTCTTTTGTTTCAACATATTTTTCAGTTATTAAATGAAATTTATTTATTTTAGCTGCAACAGAACACTTTGTAACTGGGAAAACAATCATAAGGAACAAGCTTCATATATTTGCTTTGCCCCAATAAAGGTGAGTATTCTTTTTTTTAAGTTATCTTATCTTCTCTTAACATTAAAACTAAATATGTGTATTGTGATTTTAAATCATATTTGAACACTTCTATATTCTTTAGTATATAAAGCCTGGAAAGATTATGTAAAGCTCCACTTAATAAATCAATGTGCAGATTTCTCCTTTGCGATGTTGGCAAGTGAATTATCAGATGTGTGTTATGCTTATCTTCTTTGCAATCATTCGAAACTTTAAAATCTTATCTAATGATAAATAAGTTGATATTTGATGTTGTCTTTCATTTTAGAGAGTAATTTAAAAACCTTCTTGCTCTTAATTGGTTTGCTCTTTGCAGCCATAGCTAATGCCAGCTTCCAATTTCTTTTTATTTAAGAATCTTAAGACACCACTTTTACTCTACTAGCTTAGGTTAAGTTTTGGAATAAAGTAAGTAGTTTGAAGTAGGTTTTACGATGTTGATATACTGATTTTTATAGAGTTTGAATCTAAAATCTTTTATGAATAGATAAATAACATTTTCCATGCGAATTAATTCTGAAATTTTAAAATGCATATTAGTGTTCTCACCTATTAATCTAGAATTAATTTTGAGTAGCTTGCTCCGAATTCTATTGGAATCGTAGTTCTTTCTCATGGTTGCACTACCGTAATTCGAGATATGCAACCAAGCAATATGTGAAGGCATACACTAACAAGTTATAGTGCATTGTGAATATTATTTTGTTTGATATCGTATGTTTAATTGACGTTAATAAATTCTCTTTTTATACATGTAAATCATTTACACACAACTAATAGTTCAACAAAAATATTACTTTTAATTATGTTATGTATACAAATGTGATAAATTATTTAATTGCCTTTTTACTTTTGAAGTGTATATATTTAATTCAATATTTAATTAAAGTTCATTGATTATATTAAGCTCAAATTATTTAACGACTTTGAGAGTTAAGTGAACTTAAATTTGTATTTTGTTTCGTATACAACCACTTCAAATGACAATACAAGATTATAATCACTTTAATTTTAACTCTATTTCACCTAGATATTTTGACCTCCAGGATAGGCGCCTCTCAAATTGGAAATCTGGTGAGTTCCACTTAAAATTTACTTTGGCTTTTTTTTTGCTATATCTTATTCTAAAATTCATAAAGAATTGATCGTCTATAGGACTGTATGTGCAAACTACTGATCTGAACCTGTACTGAAATATTTGTCTTGATTCGATTTTAAGAATCATCGAAACCACACTCTATTTCGTTCTATTAGCATCTGTTTTCAATTTTAAGAACCATTGAAGCCACACTCCTGAATTGTTACGATCTATCTGTTGGATTGTATACTAAAAGTCTAGCTTTAGTATGAACAATGTTTTAATAATTTATTTGAAATGAGAATCATATGATCAAATGATTACGTCTTATAATTTATTTATATGTATGATGCAATAGTCCATTTACTTTATACTGTAGATAATATGTTGTACGACAACACGCGGAAGATCATATTATCGGTTTCCTTATAAAGTATAAACAGATGCTCACACCGAGATAGACGGGGACTCTCTATTGGGATGGTTGTAGTGTGATTTGGTATTAGTTTGTCTTGACTATAGAATCAAATTAGTACACTTTATGTGTATTGAGTAAGACCGCTTGAGATCATTCAATTTATACTGACTATATAGGAGAACTTGATCTCAATTATTATGGATGTTCGTGCTCTTAATTCCTATATAATAACCTCGACACGTAAGGCAGTATGTATTTATTTGATTCATCAATGGGTGAGATTTACATGTAATTAAATCAATAAACTTGGTGAGTTGGGAAATAGTGTTGTCTCTATGGTGCGCTGTTGATTGTAGAAGGAATCCGTGTCCGTTATAGGTTGATGATGTCCCCTTGGGGAGCTCATAAGGATTATCATGTAAACCCTGCAGGTGAATTTATTCTGGCATGATAATGAGGTTGAGTGGTACTACTCTCGGATGAGATATTAATTAATAAAGTTGTCAGTAACTTAATTAATTAATGGGCATTGTATATCTTAAACATGGGGAGACTATCGAACTCATAATAAGAAGAAGCCCATAACATAATTATGAGATTAGAACGGTAGTGCAGTAATAGTGGTATATATTATTATTATTGGACTTATGTATAAGCTTTGGGCTAAGCTTGGATACTTAAGCCCAATGGAGGCCCAATTCTAATTTCTCCTCCTGGTCCCTGCTGTAGCTCATATATAAGTCATCTCAACTGTCCGAAAACCCTAACTGAATCACGCTTAACACTGTGAGAAGGGTGAGGGAACAGCAGATTGAGAAAATCTCGAAGATCTTCGCCCACACGACGTCGAGATTGGACTTGGGAATATAGCAGAAGATCGAAAGGTTATTTCCTACTGCTATTCGTCAACTTCCATGATTTTTATAAAATCGTGTGGAAATCCAAATTAAACGTGTGATATACCTTTGGAAAGCCACTGAAGAGAGAATCGTTTTGACGTATAGATCACTCAAATCGGAGATCGGATGGGAGAGTTATACCCAAAATGGTGAGGCTGCACAGGCTGCCGGCGAGAATCTTTCTTCTTCAATATACCCTGGTGAAAGGTAATACATTTCTATGTTTTCTTGCTTCCGCTGAATATAAAATCGTATGGAACCCTAATAGTTCACGTTAACCTAACGATCGAACGCCAACACTATCTGCATTCAGCAACGACTGATTTGTCTCTCTACCTTCAATGGATATATTCTCTTCAGTAGTGAATGCGCGACGAACTTGGAATTTGAGAACAGAATCACAACCTCTGACCCACCTCGGCGACTCATCCTTTATCGCTTCTTACGCCATCTTCGACTTCGACGAGTGGCAGGCAAAGTTTCAGCTGGCTCGCCGCAATTAGACATTTATGGTGTAGATTTTGGATAGGGAAGGCCTAACAAGTTTGAATCTGTGTCTATCGATTCTCGATTTATGGTGTCAATCTCTAAGTACTAATTCGAGGGATTTGGATAAAAATCTGGAAGCGGGTAGGTCTTTCTCTCTTTTTCTTCTATTTTGAAATGAGAATTTTCAATTTTCTATTTGATGGCTTTAGATTTTGCAGACATCTTAATAGTTTAGTAATATAATAAGAAACGAAAGGAATTCTTGAGTACTAAGATGTATGCAAGATGTCTAAGAATTTATTAGTAATTGTAGATTCTAATGGTGTATTACAGGTTGTTCATGATAGCAATTAAACAACCACTAAGATGTCTGTGCTAAAAGGATGATTGGTTTTTTTTTCCTAACTGATTATTTTCATCTCATTAAGTTCACACATCTCTCCACTTCAATTTACAACTTCTCTTTTTGTGGGTGTATGTTTATTCAAAATTTAAAAATAATATTTTGGTTATTTGCTAAACTTAGCTTGTATCTGCAGACTTTTTGCATGCTAGGGTATTAAATTAATAAGTGATATGAATATGTTGATATTACTTAGAATGTAAAGACAGATTTACAATTGTAGCCGGGATGTGGATATAATTGTAATGTGAGGAAGAGAGAGAGAGGATGAGGAGGAAGAGGGTTTGTGTTAGAATATTGAGATTAATCTTATAGGAGTAATGATTTCCCTAGAGGGGAAGATACAGGCTTAATAACAGACTCTATTTGTCTAAAAATGGGGCTGCCAGTCTGCTTCTAATGAAGTCTCTTTGTTGGGAGACGTAAATGGGTTTTTTTCTACATCCAATTATTTGTTCAAAATTAGTTGAGATTTTTTAATGAAATAAGATTTGTCTAAAATTACTTATGCCTCAGTTAATTAATGGTTTTTATGTTTGATTGAGAGAGAGATAAATTTTAGTTAAAGATGTGTTTATATTGTTTAAATTTTAGTCAATCTGCTATTGGTATTCTCTCCAAGGTTACTCTTGATCAAATTTTTTTTAGCTTATCTTGGTCTAGGTTGTGTGCAAGAGAGTCAAGTCACCTCGAACTCTATTCAAGTTGGATTCCAACTCTATTCAAATTGCAGCTTAAATTCCTTAATTCTATTTTTTCTTGCTAATTAACATATGTATGCATGTATCAGTTCTAAAAAAATTGTGCTTCAACTTATATGGATAATTGGATTTCCCCCTATATATATTGTCTTCTCATAATTCTTTGCAATGGAAATTTATATGAAAGAGAGGTATTTTATGAAGGTCTTATTCAATTACAATGGCTATGCTTTTATAATTGTATCATAAATTATTTATGATTTACAGGATATGCTTTTTGCACTTGCGGATCTTGAAAGTGAAAAACAACCTCTAACCACGAGCTACAACAATAAATCTAATAAGGCTAAGATGGGTATCATGTAAATCTCGCAAAAAAATGCAGAATGGCTGATCAGGATACAGTTACGTTCCCTTTTCTCAATGATGAACCAACTTCCATTTATGTCATGATTTCTTAATTGTAGGTAATAACTTAATTTTTTGTTGGTAATGTTCCCGTATGTGTTTTAGTAATGCTGTGCTTCTGTATATTGAGTTAGGGTTTATGGACTACGAATGAATATGTGGTTATTGCCTATTAGTAAGTGAAAATATTCTGGTGCTAAGTGTCTTAGGTTTTGGAGTATTTAAAGATTATATATTCTTTTTACTATGCTTTTAGAAAGATTAGTGGCCACTTATATCTTTTGTCTTTTTATTAATATTTTGTTAAAATATTATCGCTGGGCATTGTTGATTCTTTATGATAGTATTTTGTCCCTTATATAATCCAAATAAATAAATAAGAAAAAATTAAATGTAATTTAGTAAATGAATAAAAAAAAATTATACTCCCTTCGTCCGGTTCTAAGGTATCCATTTGCTTTTTGCAAGTGGATTAAGGAGTATTATTATTATATATAAAGTGAGTAGTTGTATTAGAGGGAAGTGGTGGGCCATATTGTGTACTATTTAACTAAATAGGGAAAATTAATACCTTTGAAGCGGACGCCAAAAATAGTAAAATGATACCTTAGAAGCGGATGGAGGGAGTAGCAGTTTTTATAAGAATTTGCTGAATTCATGTTAATTTGTTTCTCAGAATAGTGTAATTTGCTTTGTTCACTACCCCTTTATTGGAAGCTTATGTCATTTAAATACGCAAATTTCTATGAATCTTCTTTTTATTTGAGTGTACCCTTTTCAAACAATTCATTTTATTTTTTACGCGATCATTAATTTCTTTATTTTCTCCTTCTCATTGTGCCATTTCCTTTGTTCTTCTATTACTATTAGTTTGAGTTCCTTTGGTACCTTTTCTTACTGCCAGCATTATTTTTTTTATTCTTATATATTTTTTCTCCATTTACATTAATGTGATGTGATTTGAAATGGAGCTATTCATCAAAGGTAGATATCTACATCCTGTTTAAAATTTTAGATTTGTTAACTGATTAATATGGCAGGATTTTTGGAGTAATTGATGAAAATAACAATGGATACCTCTCACATTTAGAGCTAAATGCTCTTATTGTTAGATTTCAGTTTATTGAATTTTATATAGATTATAATTTTGTTGTTAGGTATGTGATGAATGAGTTTGCCACACCTTTCTTATTCAAATAAACTCCATAAATGACTTTCACAAGATATGTACGTTTATGTGGTTATGTTTTTCCTATTGTATTTTCAGAATGAAGAGGAGTTAAATTAGATCAAGCATCTGGGATGGCAATAAAAAGAGTCAAATTTTTATTTTTGGCCTTTGAAGGTGCTATTTTTATATTTGTATTTCTAATTTAGTAGGGTCAATCTTCGTTAATTTGATTGATGAATTCCCTTTTAATTATGTCCATGTTATCTGATGTCACGACATCATGTGTTTATACTTTTTATAGCTAATCTAATGTTGGATATAGGATATGGTTCGTTTCCACTCATGTGAAGATCAATTTTTTATTTAGTCATTATTTCACACCTCAACTATCACTTATAAAAAGTTTTAAACTTTTAATCTAATTTAATGAAATGAGGCAATTGCCAAGGAGATTAAACCCTTATTGATATCCTTTTTTCATGTTGCTACGACTTAGTTTTTTTTATTTCAATTATACTGTCTTCACAATTGTGATATAAAAAATATTTGTTAAATATTTTATTTCAAATTGGTTTGTGATGTCTAATTTGTCTCTTATATATTCTTGTGGAATGGAGTGGTCAACTTTTTAGTTAGTGTTTTTAGGGGATTTTTTTTAATTCTTCTACCTGTGTGGTGTCTCAAGATATGAGGAAATCATATTTTTTTTAATAAAGTTACTTATTACTGCTTCATTGTTGAAACTAAGTGCACCAATTTTTTTTTTTTGGCTATAGACCTCTGTCTCTTTCTAACTTTGAAATTTCTGAAGAGATGGTTTGTGAAGGCTGCTTTTAAAAATGAGGTTCGTGTTTGATTAAATCGTGTATTGTCAATTAAATATGACATTATAATTGACGGGAATTTAATTCTCTTTCTCAAGGTGTTGTGGAGTAGTTAACTTACTAAATAATATTTTATTTGTTAAATATTATTGAGTCGGTGACTGGTATTGGAGATAACGCTGGTATTTTGCCTATGCTTATTAGGTTGCTGTAGTATTACATGTAAATTCTTACAATGGCAGCTTCTTTAACCTTATTAATTGACTCCATTGACTTATTTTGCTTGAATATCAGATGTTCCATTTTGATTTTGCAGATCTTAATGTGGTTCTTTTATAATTCCTCCAACAGGTCTTCGTCTCAATTTTTCTCTGCTTGCTGTATGATAAGTACCAAAATAAAAAATTTCATGCAGTTAGATTTCTCGAGCTCATAGTGTCACAGGTTCGTGACATTGTATTTCCTTATCTTGATTGTAAAAATATTGAAATTATTTTGTATTAATTCGAGTTTTTGGAACAATTCTCTTTACTTGGTTCTTTATCGAATGTCGGAGCTATGGTTGGAGTAGTAACCAGTGGTCAGATTGCTGAGTACATTGTTGGCAATTGGATCGTGCGGATCAACGTGATCCGTTAGGATTAATAGGCAAACAAAACAGCGGAAGCATAATTAAACCGTTTACCGTACTTCTGGGTTGGTGTAGAGGTTGATCGTTGCAGAGAACCACCTCTCGATCTTCTGCTGTCCAAGTCGAATCCTGCTGTTGTGTGGGCAACAATCTCCAGGATTCTCTCAATCTGCTTCTCTCCCTAACTCACGTTGAAAAAGGCGCAGTTACTTAGGTTTCCAGAAGCTGAGATGACTATATATATTGGGCTACAGCAGGGACCAGGAGGAGAAATTGGGCTGGGCCTCAATTGAATTTAATTAACCAAGCTTAGCCCAAAGCTTTTAATTAAATCCAATAATAATAATATAGTCCACTAAAATATTATTACTGCACTACCCGTCCAATCCCAAAATTATGTTCTGGGCTCCTTCTTATTATAAGCCCGATAGTCTCCCCATGTTTAAGATATACAATGTCCATTAATTAATTAAGTTACTGACAACTCAAATTAATTAATATCTCATCCGAGAGTAGTACTACTCAACCTTATTATCATGCCGGAAATTAATCCACTTGCAAGATTTACATGATAAACCTTATGAGCTCCTCAAGGGGACATCATCAACCTATGACGGACATGGATTCCTTCTACAATCAACAGCACACCATAGATGCAACACTACT
This sequence comes from Pogostemon cablin, assembly GCA_023678885.1. Classification (NCBI taxonomy): domain Eukaryota; kingdom Viridiplantae; phylum Streptophyta; class Magnoliopsida; order Lamiales; family Lamiaceae; genus Pogostemon; species Pogostemon cablin. Next base: position 23,640,798 of record CM043001.1, on the reverse strand, counting down.
TCCCAACTCACCGAGTTTGTTGATTTAATACTTATAAATCTCACCCATTGATGAATCAAAGAAATACATACTGCCCTACGTGTCGAGGTTATTGTATAGGGATTAAGAGCACGAACTTCCATAATAACAGATATCAAGTTCTACTATATAGTCAGTATAAGAAGAACGATCTCAGGCGGTCCTGCTCAATACACACAAGTGCACTAATGTGATTCTATAGCCAAGACAAGCTAATACCAAACCACACTACAACCATACCGATAGAGAGTCCCCGTCTATCTCAGTTGTGAGCATCTGTTTATACTTTATCAGGAAACCGATAATATGATCTTCCGCGTGTTGTCGCACAACATATTATCTACAGTATAAAGTAAATGGACTATTGCATCATGCATATAAAATAAATTATAAGATGCAATCATTTGATCAATGATTCTCATTTCAAATATTGTTATGACATTGTTTATACTAAAGCTAGACTTTTAGTATACAATCCAACAATCTCCCACTTATACTAAAAGACTATGCTGTCATGTCTTCTGCCATACATCTGATTCCTACTCCCACTTACACGACCATTAAAAGCTCTCGCCTTAAGGTCCTTGTAAATGGTTTACTAGGTCATCATCCGATGCAATCTAGGCGACAACAACCTTCCTCTCATCATACGATTTCTCGCAACAGGTGGTACTCGCGCTCCATGTGTTTAATTGCCTTATGGACTTGTGATTTCTTCAAGTTTGCAACTGCACCAATATCATCAATGTAAATTGTGATTACCTTGGGCAAACTTAGAAACACTTCAAAGTTCATCATGAAGTCTCTAGAGTCATATAGATACTTTGGCTGCCTCATAGGCTCCAATTTATCATCATTCCATGATGGAGTCCGGAGTCTGAAATATATTTCTATATAACACTCATCCACATTATGACTCTACTTCCTAAAATTAAACACATAACCTTTGAGGAGAATTTACTGCCGTCCAATCTGACTAAAAAAAAATCTGAATCTACGTAATCCACAAGAAGCAGTGAATCTGTCCAGTAAGTCCACATATAATTTTCAGTCCTTCTCAGGCACTTTATATATGTCTTACTACAGTTCATCATTCTTGTTCCGGGTTACGTTGATACCTTCTGTTCATGCGTTCAGCAACACAGATATCCAACTTCGTTCATAGCATTCTTTAGATTAAGCTTCCTTATTCGCCGAAGCATAAGGAACTGCTTTCATCCTCTTTATCTTCTTCTTGTGTCTCAAAGACACATTCACTTAGATAAATTTACATGCTAAATGAGTATGGACTGTATCATTTTATGAAACTTGAGATAAGCATAATATCCTTTCTTGTGATCCGTATTACCGTGATCAAAAGGATATATTTTGCCTTTCTTAAGTCCTTCATTTCTACCGCTTTATTAATCGTACCCATACGCCCGATAATACTCTTTTATTGTCTCCAATGAGCAAGATACTATCTACGTATAGTACAAGAAACACCACCATGTTTCCGTCACTCTTTACAACACACATGACTCATCCGCTCATTGATTTAAATCCATGCCACTGGATTACCTAATCAAAACAGATGTTTCATGATCTTAAAGCTTGCTTTAGTCCATCGCTGGACAATTTTAAGCTTACTATTAAAATGCTATTAGTACTTTGCAATGAATCACTCTGGTTGCTTCACATAGATGTTTTCCTCAAGACTTCCAATCAGGAAAGCTGTCTTGACATCTATTTGTTGTTCCTCATAGCAGCAATAAAAGAATCCGGATCAACATAAGCATAGCTACCAGCGAACATGTTTCCTCATAATCGAACCATTTCTTTCTGAGTACATTTTTTCGCAACAAGCTTTACTTCCAAGGTTTTCACCTTTCCATATGATCCTCTTTTATTTTCTTTGACCCATGCAATGGCTTTTACACCATTTAGTGGTCATACAAGTTCCCAGACTTAATATAGAACCCGTAGATTCTATTTTTAATATGCATTGTAACTTACTAAGATTCCGCATTTTCATCTTGTAGTGTTACGTCGTATCCGTGGGACAATACCATGTTTACTAGGGATCAAGTCTCACGACTCTCCCAAAACATATATTTATGGGTTGTCATACAACCCTCCCACTACGACAAGGCACTACATGTAATTGTGTATCAGACGTGACACGTGTTGCAGTTTACCTTGTGGTATATCCTCTTGTACACTTGGTACTTACACTTTGTGTTTTCCTCTCACTTTCTTTAGAACAATTTATACATGGGTTTGTGATTTATTATATAGTCCTTTTCCAAAAATCTAGTTATTGAGTTAACAATTATCCTTCGATCTTTTGGACTAAATAAATCACCCTCCATTTTTCTAGGATATCCCATATACAGACAAACGTTTCACGAATTACTGTATCTAGGGCATATCCATAAAATGAATTTAATTATTCCAAATAATTCATCATTTATCTAATCATAACCATAAGAGCCTAATACCTTCTACCCACCACACCATTCAGCTGGGGCATACCCGGTGTAGTCTACTTTGAGATTTAATCTCAACTTCTGATCAATAGCTCCTAACTATCCCAAGAGGTTTTCGCCATCATGATTGAATCGTAATGACTTAATATATTTTCCATGACGCTTCACTGTACCAGCCTTACAATTCTTGAATTAATCAAAGAACTTAGACATGCAGTGCATCATATAAATATATTGGTTTCTAGAATAATTTTCGAATATTCATAACCACCTCTCGTCTGGATAATATTAGGTTCGCTTGAATCAGAATGAACTAATTCCAACATATATATCTTTGGCTCTACACCCCACAGCCTTGAAAAGGCAGTTAATCATTTTTTACTTCCAAGTAAGACTCGCAAGTCCGATAGTTTCCACTTCAGATAAACCTTACGGTCTATCGGCTATCAACTTTTGAATCCTACTCAAGTAAAATGAATTAGTCATAGACGCCAAATGTATGTTTAGTTCATTTCTGAAGGTTCCTTTCTCTTACTAATATTAGAAGATGCATTATTTAATTACTATTTATTGCATCTGTGGGATGTACATGATTCAAGAGTTCACATATTATCCACCAACGTACTTTAACGGATTATAGCCTCATTCCTCATTACTATGACTATGTCATTTAAATGAAATGAAGTATCCATCCGTTAATGCATAGAAACCAAAATTAAATTCTTTCTATGAAACGTACGTAAAGATAATTTCTCATAATCAATCGTTTATTCTTATCATGAGATAAATAAACAACTCCCACTGCAATAGCAACTACTTTTGTAGTTTTACCCATGTTATTAACAATCTTATCCTTACTCAGTGATAAACATTTAGTGATTCCAGTATCTACATACTTCGTATCAGTAGATGCCATCACTAATCATGTTCAAACCATTAGTAAATAAGATATTAAACTTGTTCACATCATGATGAAAAATGGCTTTCTTTTGTCACATGTTTTGTTAGAAGTTTCCCACCATATACATCCTCTCGTATTTCAGGTAGAACTTGCTCAAAACATCCAGGCAAATTGTGAAGAATAAATTGATTTAGGTTTCCCTTTCAATTTCTATTCCAAGCTATTCCAATTCATTCATCAATTCAACCATGATCTTCTGCCTTTTAATTTACTCAAGTATCCGAAGAGTTACATGAGATCATCATATTTCTATGAACCTCTCATCTCTTCACTAGAGACTTTAATAGGCATCATGAGACGTCCTTTGTGAGAATACACATGTATTTTCTTAAGCAGTAATTATCAAAACCAAGATTCTTTCTAATCATTAATTTGGACAAGTAAATATAATGTCTTTTAGTTAATAATTAGTGAAATAAAACCATTCGAAATTCAGAGAATCACAAATAAATTTACCGATCAAATCTTCGAATTTTATTCTTTTATATCGATTCCCTCAAAACAATATAAAATAAAATTCACCGACATCTCAAGCACCGTGAGTCTGCAAGCCACGATAGTGTGGACGTTTACAAACCCGAACATTTACAAGAGAAGGTTTTACCCATTAATTTCATTTGTCAATCTAACTTTATGACAAAATAATTAATAGTCGGTTCCTCTTTAGCCATGTAAATAAAAGCAGTGACTCCGATGGGGAGGATACTTATTATTTACATCTAAGTGTACACCATTATTTGACCCCAAGTCCGCGGCCCAAGCTTGTGTGCCTTACAGATGGAGAAGTACACACGCGCTCGGATAACTTCCTACAGTCATCAATTACAAGTTTGTACCAGTGAACCGCATATAAACTCATCCGATAGGGAGGAAGGTCTAAGCCAACGCGCAAGTTCATATGCATCACATTACAAACGTAATTATTTAATGAAGTCTGTTCCAGCAATCCATGAATAAACTCATCAGATGGGGAGGAAGGCTCTAATGCCGACGCGCAAGTCTATTCACATTGCTAACAAACCAATAATGGAGGCCGCGGGAATTTATTACCAATCCCCTCTCCCACTTAGTTATTTAATTATCGAGGGTTTTTAACATGCATATAATATTCCAGAATAAAATATACAACTAAGACATGCTTCTATTAACAGCAATTTAAATAAATAAATCACATAGAACATGTCTGTCACATATACAACAATAATTGACAATTAAATCAATTAATCAGTTATATAACATTAATTAATTGCATAATTAGTGGATCAATCAATTTGGGCCCAAGAGCAACAAATAAGCACAAAATGAGCATCAGATTAAATAATTAATCAAGCCCATTATCCATGGCCCATAATCTTAGCCCAAAATTAAATTAAGTCCACCAAGCCCACTAGCACAAAAAGTCCATTAATAAAATTAATTAATCATGCTTGGCCCATTACTCACAATTAATTAAAACCAGTAATAAAATAATAGCCCAGCAGCCCATTTCCATTTTAATAAAATTTGGGCCCAACAGCCCAAAACCCAAATTAAAAATTGAGCAGCCCACTATTAATTACTGAATTGGGCCCATCATCCAACAATTAAAAATTAATCAATGAGGCCCAATAACTAATAAAACAAGCCCAATATCAATAAACATCAAGGCCCAAAGGGCAGCCCATAAGCTGCTGCCCTATTTGACAGCCGCCTACTTCCGTCCAGACACCGCCAGCTTACACTTCCGGCGGCCGCATCGACCGTGATTCCGTAGCCCAGACCAGAGTCGCTCTGTCAGCCGTCCAGAAACGAGCCTGCCGTCAGCACTTCCCGCCGCCACTGCTGTACCATCGCCGGAACTTCCAGCAGCACCGCCGTCGAGCAGAACTATCGGCGCTACCATCGACTTCAATCGAGTACCGCTGTCGCCGACAGCAAGCTGTCAGTGTGTTGACTCATCGACGGCCCAGCAAGCGTCCGACATCACTGGCGCTAACAGGCGCCACAGCCGCCAGCGGCCGCGCCGCACCCACAGCTACCGCCGGAAATAATCTGACAGTCCACTGTCCATCAGCCCTCGATTCTATTGCTCAACCTTCATACGCCGCCAGATCAACGCCGATCTGCTCCGATCCAATCGAGATCGAGTTGGGCTCTCACGAATCCCCTTCTGACTCGAAATAATCAACCGGCAACCCGTCTTTGCACCAGCAACCGGGAGTTGCAGAGGTGCCCCAACCAATGCTAGTCAGCGTCTTCCCCGTGCAGTCGCCTCCGCATTGGCTTCCAGCCATCACGCGCCGCCATCATCAGTACTGTTCGCCGTTGATTTCAATCCAGTCGATGCCTCTCGCTTCATGTTTTGATCGACACTAGTCATCGATTACATCGACTGCTCCCAAAGGCGTTCAACGTCGCCGACAATCGCCGCTCCATAAGTCCGTTTGATTGATTCGTACTTCTATGTTCATACTTCCATCGTATTCTCACCCCCATCAACATCAGTACCACGTGTATGTGTGTTTAGATGTGTCCATTGAGATAGTAGGGAGAGAGAGAGAGAGGTGTAAAGCAATAAACAATCAGCAGTAATCACACAAATCAAATTGGATACCATGGTGAAAAATAAAAACAGTACAAAACTCTTCTGATTATATCCAGATTAACTATATAATCAAATAACCAGATTCATACATGTTATCAATTCGACCATTAACACACATATGGCAAAATCCAGCCTAACTTTTCACGTTTCACCACGAAACCAACGCTCTGATACCAATTGTTGGCAATTGGATCGTGCGGATCAACGTGATCCGTTAGGATTAATAGGCAAACAAAACAGCGGAAGCATAATTAAACCGTTTACCGTACTTCTGGGTTGGTGTAGAGGTTGATCGTTGCAGAGAACCACCTCTCGATCTTCTGCTGTATGACCCAAGTCGAATCCTGCTGTTGTGTGGGCAACAATCTGCAGGATTCTCTCAATCTGCTTCTCTCCCTAACTCACGTTGAAAAAGGCGCAGTTACTTAAGTTTCCAGAAGCTGAGATGACTATATATATTGGGCTACAGCAGGGACCAGGAGGAGAAATTGGGCTGGGCCTCAATTGAATTTAATTAACCAAGCTTAGCCCAAAGCTTTTAATTAAATCCAATAATAATAATAATATAGTCCACTAAAATATTATTACTGCACTACCCGTCCAATCCCAAAATTATGTTCTGTGCTCCTTCTTATTATAAGCCCGATAGTCTCCCCATGTTTAAGATATACAATGTCCATTAATTAATTAAGTTACTGAAAACTCAAATTAATTAATATCTCATCCGAGAGTAGTACCACTCAACCTTATTATCATGCTGGAAATTAATCCACTTGCAAGATTTACATGATAAACCTTATGAGCTTCTCAAGGGGACATCATCAACCTATGACGGACATGGATTCCTTCTACAATCAACAGCACACCATAGATGCAGCACTACTTCCCAACTCACCGAGTTTGTTGATTTAATACTTATAAATCTCACCCATTGATGAATCAAAGAAATACATACTGCCCTACGTGTCGAGGTTATTGTATAGGGATTAAGAGCACGAACTTCCATAATAACAGATATCAAGTTCTACTATATAGTCAGTATAAGAAGAACGATCTCAGGCGGTCCTGCTCAATACACACAAGTGCACTAATGTGATTCTATAGCCAAGACAAGCTAATACCAAACCACACTACAATCATACCGATAGAGAGTCCCCGTCTATTTCAGTTGTGAGCATCTGTTTATACTTTATCAAGAAACCGATAATATGATCTTCTGCGTGTTGTCGCACAACATATTATCTACAGTATAAAGTAAATGGACTATTGCATCATGCATATAAAATAAATTATAAGATGCAATCATTTGATCAATGATTCTCATTTCAAATATTGTTATGACATTGTTTATACTAAAGCTAGACTTTTAGTATACAATCCAATAAGTATTAACCTTATTACTTGACATGTGTTAACTTGGATTCATATGTTTTTCTTCTTAGCATATTGCTCTTTGACTTGCACATATATCACACGTATTATGTTATGGACATTATGTGCTGGGAAGTAATGTCGATGTATGAGTGCACCACTGAGATTAGGTTTTGACTATACTTAGTCACAGATCGACAGGCAAAAATTGCAGTTTTAAGACACTTCAATCCTCACTAATAAGCCTATTGCTTCTGATTATTCTTAAAATTCTGAGAGACAAAATTGAGAGATGGGGGACAGAATTGATATTTCACCATCACAGCGAGTTATGTTATTTCTTAAATGATTATTTGAGGTTATAAATAGTAGAGGCGTTTTATAGGTGACATGAGGTTGCGTTGAATGTCAAATTATAGTGAAGTGGCTTTATCTGTTGTGTTTCTTGGTGTAAGTTAACTTGAACAAAATTTATATTAACGCAGGGCCTAAAAACTGCAATCGTTGAAGGGGATGAAGTTGGGGTAACATGTGTCAAACAGAGATTTGTTCCTTCAAAACCACTTCTTGCTATCAGTGGTCGCATGGAATAGCTTCAAAACGAGTAAGACATGAAATCTTTTTTTGTAAATCAAACTCTGTGGTTACTCCTCATTACTGCATACCAAACTCTGTGCAAAATTCCTGTCATTTTGGTGTAAATCACTATAAAAATTCCATATCTCAAGTAATCTAGAGTTCAAAAGCAAACATTATTTCTGGTATTGTTATTGCTGAAAAGGTGCTTGAAGGTTTGTGATCAAATCTAAAAAATCCCTCTATAATTTTTGTTAATTTTAATCTTTAATGATTGATACATAATTGTCGATTAATTATTTTTTTATTTTTTAAATTTTTTGCTAAAATTGTCGCTTAATTGTTGCTTTATTTTTCATCCAGACATTAATCATGATAAAAAAAATACTTTTAAAACCAATTACTTAATTTCTAATTAACTGCCATTTGTGTTTAAGTCATAACTTGTGAAATTTAAGTTGAGTCTAATCTAATTAGTTAATTAAATTCATTTGCACCGCACCCATGTATAACAAAGTAGTGTTATACATTAGTTTTTGGATGGTAAAATGGAGCTGCACATGTTCTTTCGATGAAGTTTATTAGTGTGTAGATGTTTATTCTGTTGACGTGTAAAACTGAATATAAAGAATTATGTGGTATATTTACAATTGAATTCTCGACTTTATATTGTAAAAAATTAGAAAATAAATAAATGGGTTTGCGCAGAGAAGTTAGAAATGTATTATCCATTAGAGAGTGAAGAGAACGCTATCCTTACTTTGTCATTGCCTGTATAAGTAAGAAACTCAAATTTCTTTATCATTGATAGAATTTAATTGATAATTAGCTGCTGCATTCATTGAGGAGGCTCAGCAAAACAATGTTGAGGATTTTAGTAACATTATTTTCATGTGTTCTCTTCATTTTCTTAAATAGTCAACAAAATATTTTGTTTGTTTTTTTTTCTTTTTTGTTTATTTTATTTTATACTCTTATCCAATTGTTTATTGCATACTGTATCCCGAGTGTTTATTATTTATCGATAGGAAATAGTGTTCGTTTCAAATGTGAAATTAGGATTTACTCCAGTGGTTTTTGTGTTCTACATTTTTATGAAAAGTCTGTTGCTCCATAAAAATCACTTCAACTTATTTTCTTTTTGTGAGTATGCATGTTAATGTAGGATTTTTTTTCATATTATTCAGTATTACGTTAAATATTATTATTCAAAGATAACATATATATTTTATATATGAGGTTGAAATCAAGATTGTCTTTAAAGGAAGACTTCCTAAAATATATTATATCTTTGTACGTATTAATGAATTTAATAAAAAAATGAAAGGTGGACTCATTACATTAATGATCGTATTTTTTTTATAAATATTATATTATTCAAAAGATTAATAATTTTTTATAATATATTATTTAATTACAATAAAGTTTTGATTTATAATTTTATAACTTTAGTCATTCTTTTTGTATTTAACATTTATAAACATATAGGACGTATAAACATATAGGAAATACATAATTTTATCAAATTAATATAAAACAAATTCGACTAATATAAAGAGATCAACACATATATATATGAATAGCTTTGTTAAACTCAACGTCTTAAGGGTAAATTAAACAAATATTCAAAGAAAATAAAATAAAATAAAATTATAATATGCAACCTTAAAATTTAGTTAATCAACAAATCTTCACGATTATACATCTTTGTAAATTAGTCGTATAACTTTATTCGTCTTTAAATCATTAATATCAAATATATAAAAAAATTATTTGTTACACACAATCCCATGCAACGCACGGGTAAAAAAATTAGTTTATTATAATACCAATTCAGAAGAAGTTCTAATTGAATTTAATTTAATTAAAGAAAATTAAAATTACTCATGACATACTATATATAATTACGATTTTAATAGGGAGATAGAAGATAATAAATTAAGTGATGGAGAATTTATGGTATGATAGAGATTGAGATGAGTAGTGAATAGAGTAGGATATTAAATATGCAGTGTGGGGATGTTGGTTAATATTAGGGATGTAAGCGAACCAAACCGTTCGCGAACTATTCGGGTCTCGGTTCGATAAAGTGTTCGTTCGAGCTCGTTCGTTAACCTTGACAAACCAAATCAAACTTAAATTTTGAGCTCGAATAGTCTATCAAACCAAACTCAAGCTTAACGGTGTTCGGCTCGAAAGCTTGCGAACATATTCGTTAATGAGTTCTTTAATGGCTCGCAAACGTATTCATAAATTTTATAATTATTTTTTAGTATTATATATTATTATTTATTTATTAATATTCAATAATTAAATATTTTATATTAAACCACACAAATATGATAATAAGTTAAGTCATTATTTAAATATTTAAATATTTTTGTAACGTTTATTATTATATTTTGTTAGTTTGTTTATTTAATTCTATGAATAACATTAGATGTTTATAAACCAAACGTTCTTTTAATATTTACGAAAAAAATATTTAAATGTTCATGAAAAATGTTCATAAACAAGTTACTTTATGTGTTCGTAAACACGTTCGTGAGCTTTAACAAACAGTTTGAGTTCGAGCTCGAGTTCGATATTTTTTTTCTTGACGAGTTCGAGCTCGGGCTCGAGTTCGATAATTCCTTATCAAACGATACTCAAACCTAGTAGTGTTCGACTCGATTCGGTTCGATTACCTCCCTAGTTAATATTAACTGCAGTGATGAGGTGTGATTTGCAAACTGCAGTGCTTAGGTGTAGATAACCTTAATGAATGCAGTGGTGAAGGTGTATATGTTAATTTTTTATTGCAGTGTTGAGGATGTATAAGGAATAGATTTTTGATAAATTCAATATGTTGAATTGATGACATCACCTATTGACTAGGAGACTTGTAACTTGTGTTGACCTGGATTATGTGTGACCCTGGATCAGCTAAAAACCTCTCAAAATTTAATTACTAAACATATCATGAATGAATACAATAATGATGAATGGTGATTACGCATATGATTTCGCTATTAAGAACTTGATGCAAACAAATTTGAGTTTTTCTTTTACTGGCGAAGATCTTCAATGTTTTTTTTTCTCCTTCTCTCTCCCTCTTCGTTTCTTTCTTCTTGTGATTTTATTTCCCTGATTTTTGGTGTTTGAAGTATGTAGAGGTGTTGAAATGTTGTGTATTAAAAATATTGGGTATGACAAGTAAATTGATAGGGTGAAGTTACTAATTAAAAGTACAGATAATTTAAGAATGAGGGTATAATAGTATTTTTACTATAATTTTTTGAAGATTTGGTGCCCTCAATATCTTTCGGGTGGCAATAGCGCCGCCCACGCTAAAATTGTTATTTTTATGTATAACAATTTGTAATTAATATATTTCATGGCAAAGATTTACGGCTGAATGACTTCCGTGAAACTAATAAAAAATCATAACATTTTAATAAAAAATACTAATATTCAATAAGATATGATAATTACACAACGAACTAATAAACAATTTTAATAACTAGTTTTTAAATTTTTTTTTACAAAATTACAACTAAAAATATTAAAATTCTAAAATTGACAAACACTTGGGTGAACCGAGTTTCGCGCGCATGAACCCTCTTTCCATTTATTACCTTTTAAATACATAAAAAATTACTCCCTCCGTCCCGCGGCAAGGGTAGTATTTGCTTTTTGGCACGTGGATTAAGGAGTATTATTATTTAATGTGTAGTGGGTAGTTGTATTAGTGGGAGTATGGGCCCCATGTTTTAATTGTATTAGAGGGGGTGTGTGGGTCCCATGTGTGTAAAAAAGGAAAGAAGACCCTTTGGGTGGGACGACCAAAATGGCAAAAAGAGACCCTTACCGCGGGACGGAGGGAGTATTCTTTTGAGAAATAAACTAGTATTACTTTTCAAAATGGAAATATTACTTTTCAAATTCTTGCACACCCTAATTTATGATTATTTTAAAAATAGCAATTTATAGTGTGCACCCGGGTGCACCCAAAGATAGGGTACACCCATATACAAATATAAACAAAAACATATACAATTAAGAGTAAAAATGTATACAATTTAATTGTTAATTTTTTTAATGAAAATTTGTATATAATATTCAATAAAAAGTTATAAACATATGGATGTTAGTTTTTTTAATGAAAACTTAATGTGAAAAAATATACAATTATTACAAAACACGTATACAAAATAGAACAATATGTATACAAAATAGAATAAAATGACATACACATATGGGTGCACCCTTGCACCTGGGTGCACCCAATATACACTTTAAAAATTACTATTTTAAATATATAAATTATTACTCTTTTCAATATTACAAATCAACTCATATTCACACCTCTAATGGTAATCTCAATTCCACATTAATTAATACAAAATCTACAGATCTTCATCTCAGGGGATTCAAAATACTCTTTTTCAGACATGCTTCATTCCTTAATTCTCAGATCCATGTTCAGCAGCATTAAACATCTCAAATGAATGTCTTCATCATCACCACCTCTGATCATCACATGATTGTGTTAGATTTGCTCTACTCATGCATACATCTTCATGGCACAGCCATTGCCTGAATCTCACCACCTGTCGTTCGAGTTGAATAATCTCCTCCTCCAACACAGCCACTTCAGCTACAAGCTCAATCATCTACATTTCAATGGCGTGGGGTCACCTATCTCTATCTTGATTGTTCCCTAATGAAACGCATGGATGTTTAAGGGTGATATGTATACAATGCTTACATGTCGAGGGAAACGAGAGGGGAGGCGCGGTAGAGATCCAACCGGTCAGCTGAAAGCTCTCTTCAGGGCTCTGTGGACATCCTCTTCATGCATCAGTTTCTTCTTTAGATTATCAACCTGCCAATTCAACACTAATCACAACAGAAATGTTCGACATTCTTTTCAAGTGTTATAATTCTAGTACATCTTGTAATAATGCCAGTTTTCTGTCACGGTGATGATTCATCGCGTTTCTCTGATCTGACTGACAGCTGTTATTTGCAGCTTTGAACTCCTTCCACTACAACCATGTCAATTAAAGAATTACTTGTCCATATTTTCATACAAGTAAAATGGGATTTTGTGAGTTTTAGTAAGAACTACTACATATTTCTTTGTTGGAGTGGGGTGGGTTGGAGGAAGAAAGCCCAAAACAGTCACACAGATGCATTAATTCAATATAAGGATTACATTTTATAAAGAAACAAGAACTAGATCAGACAATCAAGATATATAACCAAATGAATAAATCAATAGTGCAATATAATTCCAAAATAATGATATATTCTTAAATAACTCAAACTTACAGATTGAGGATGAATATATGCTTTCTTGGAAGTGGTAACAGTGCACATTCTTCTCTCCATATCTTCTAGTTTACCTGAGAGCACCATTATTGTAATCTGCAAATTAAATGGACAGGTTTTATTTCATTTCTAATATTTAATAATCATAATAAAGTTGTACTGAGGCATAATGGATAAACAAGCACAAGTTTATGGTAAGAAAATTGCAAACAATTCAGTATGCTGGAATTTGCTTCATGGTACAGGTACTTGTGGGGATCCTCCATGTTATTCAGTATTGTGGTCCAACTAGCTCTTTGGACCACATTCCAGCCCCCTGCCTCAGACCTCAGAAGTCACGTGTGCGAATGACTAAAATCAAAGACGATCAATAAATCCCAATTTGGATACACGAGAAATACCTTAGACACATAGTGGAGTTTGTCATGGTAGTGTTGTTTTCAAATCGGTAAATTGTCATCTTCAGCTCTCGTACATATATGCTGAGAATGGTCCATGCCACTTTCAAATGATAAACGATTGCCTCGCCCACTCAGATCCCTGGCAATTTCTGAGCCCCATGGACCAGTACCATTTATCACCTGTCAAAGTCATTCTTAAAAGAGGTACACAGAAGCTTGCTTCATCTTTGCCTGTCCCTACAGTACCATTAACATACTGAAACTAGCAGCCTTGTAATAACCTGTCATTATAACACAACAGGATGATAGCTACAGAATCCTAACCATTTCAGATGGGACAAGTGTATAACAACTGTTAATATATAAACAGAATATTGAATTTTACACCTGAGAATTGCAGTTTTCGTTTCTGTTAAAATATACAAGACAGATTCGTGGAGATGAGGGACTGATGAGCTTCAGATTCACCTGGGCTCACCCAAGCCAGCCGTCGAAACATCAAATGTGTTACTTCATCTGACCTGTTTCCCAAGGACAATTGAAAACAAGAGATGTAGACACAAGCAGCAAAGAACATAGTAATAACATAACAATTATGGAACTCATACTTAAATATGCCTAACTGAAGCAGATTATATACAGCAACAACTCCGCATGATCAAGCATGCAAGCCATCAAACATGTGTAAGCAAAGATCACAAAATTATTTGAAAGGAAAGAGCAAAATTAATTTCTTCTATAGGTCAAATCATTTTTAATAAGGACATTTTCATAAATAAGTCAAATTTTGAGTGTACAGTGCACACTATTTCATATCATATGAAAGCCTTATTTTAGTGCAAATAACTTCATAGTTTCTGAAAGAAATGTACTTCGAATAACCAAATGGAGTAAATTAGTTATTAGTTGTTACAAAGTACAAGTCAAGAAAAATTATCTAATATGGTTTCAAAAAGTAAAATTGTTGTATAAACAAAAAAACTAGTCGATAAATAGTACAAGTATAACAGGAATAAATCATCTAATGTGACACAATTGGTCAATTAAATGATGCATCTTTCTCCATATAATAGAAATACTAGGCAGGCGTAATTTATCAACAGAAACACCATATCTGTCGCACTGTATACACAATAGATATCTCAGCCTGCCAATGAAGCCAACAGCAACAGTTAAACACCCATTATCTGATGTCTAGAAACTGTGTGTGCAAACAAACACATACCCCATATATAAAGCACGCTCAAGAGAGTTATTATGCCATGCAATGTACTGTATTGATGTTGAAAGATAGCAGAAAAATTGCTGGAAGTTTAAGAAAATTGAGACACTACACACAATTTAAAAGAAATGGCATGCCCAAATTGATTTCAAAACAACTTATATAAGGAAATACCGAAAGAAGGCAATCAAAGAAGAAATTTCTATGGACTTGCAACACTGCTTAATGGCGAGGAATGGGGGTACCAGCAAAAAATATGCAGCAGAAATGAAGAATGTGTTCTTCATTCTAATTACAATTTCCAAGTTCAAAGTAATAATTGCTTGTATTAAGCTCAAAATAAAATTTAAAAACTTTAAACAACTTAAACATTGACATGTCCAATAAGTAAAGAATGATGACAATATATATACAAGAGTTCTATTTTCCAGTATTAGTGGTTATAATACAAGATCTAAAAAGCGCAATTAATACACATCAATCAAATCAATTTATACAAGTCCCAATATCTTGGAGGAAACAGGTTAGTGCAATCCTATAAAAATTCATTATAAGATATAACATTCCTCCAATGAATAGCTGAAATAATTAAGCAACCAAGATAATTGCTGTATTCATCCCAAAAACTGTCATGAAATCATAAAAAAGTTATCTTTCAAAGTCAATGTTGTTTATTAAATGAAAACTCTATATCCTAGAGATACAAATGGTTAAATGAATGTGACTGAATAAATTAAACCAACAAATAAATTGAAGGGGCACAAGTGAGAGTTGATAAATAGTAAAAGATTGTACACCCATTTAGTTTATTATAACAAAATGTTATACTTAAGAGAAACATTGTTTTCTTTTTTTCTTTTCTTTTTTTTTTTGGTGGGGTGGGGGGGGTGGGGGGGTTATTATTTATTTTTCTCAACAGGTTATATGTCTTTCCATGTTATCTTGTTTCCCTTCTGAAGGATGCAAACTCATTAAGCAACGTGAAATAAACACAAAAAATCAGAGCATCGTGTTCAACAGCACAAAAGTTTTATATAGAACTTGTTTTATTTATTTCCCTCCAAATCTGAACTTACAGGTTTCAGTAGAGAGTTTGTCATGAGGGTTTGTGGATCCCTCACAAAGAAGCTCTCAGAAATTTTTTCAGTTGCATGAGTTGCACATGATTCCTTCTTAGACTGATGAGCCGGAGGAAGTCCGAAAAGATGATCTCCCCATATATCATAAGTAAACTTTTCATCAGCACCCATCTTTTCCTGAAATTCACCAGAGTTTGGATTGTGGAGTCTGGTCCCAGGAGCCCGTGCATGGGGAGCCATTGTAGACATTGAAGCCAAAATGGGAGAATGGCATGTCCAAGATGGGGTAGCCCTCACAGCACTAGGAAAGGTTGCAGAAGGTAATAGAACAGCTCTACCAGTAGCTTTTCCTGATAAATTAGACTGCTCCTCAGCAGAGAAACACCAATCTCTTACATTCTTGGAAGGAACACTGTCTTTCGATAGATTGACCTTGGAAGAAGGTTCAGAAGAGCACAGTTTGGAGCATTCCAGTTTATCACTTTGTCGGTCAGGTGCCCGAGCAAACAGATTCCTAGCTTCTGCAGAGTGTTCCACATCAAGAGGTATTGGCCATGGTCGTTTTGGTGTTATGGATGTGGCAGGTGACAAAGGTGATGATGGGGTAGAATTACTACTCTGGCTGCTTGAAACTTCAAAAAGTCCAGGTACTCTCACACAAGAACTCTTTTTCTTCCTTCGTCTTCTTGCTTTCTCTTTTCCAATTCTAACTCTAAGGGTTCGTGCATCTGATTCAGCTTGAGTATCAGAGTTCTCAACACATGCAACGTTGGACAGGGCAGAGGACGCTAGTCTTTCTGGTATACTATCTATTGCAGAGTGTTTATGCTTCTGATGTTCGGAAGGATGTAGATCCTGATCAGAGGCATGACCATCAAGACATCCACCAGAAGATTCCAAGAGCAATGCTTCCTCCCCTACTATTGATCCCACAAAGTCATCCATTTTCAGGGGCATGGTGCCACTGGTTTTCCCTTTGAAATGCATACTCAAACAACTGACTACATTGGTCAAAACAGATGAGCTCTTCCTGCTTTTGAAGTCATGAAATGTTAAGGCTGTTGGTCGGGGGAACAAGAGACAAAACAGGAAAAGCAACAATAAAGCAGCAAATAGGATCACAATCATAATTTTCTTGAGACGCGTCCAGAACATTGACTTTTTGCAGAAGTTAAACAAGTGTATTGGCAAAGTTGCTTTCATAGGTATCACAAGGATTCCAGTCGACAAAGCCAGTTCAAGGTCCCTCTGTATGGTGGCCGTGGAGAAATCACTTCGGTATGAAATCTGAAGCTTTGCAGATTCTCCAGGTGGTAAAGTAAAACCTTTGCAATTATGCACAAGAAACCCATCTAAACTGCATTCTGACCCAGAAACTTTAATACGTAAGACCTCCAAAGGAAAATCTCCCATATTCTTGACATAGATCTCTCTAATTAAGGGATGGGAACATGATGACCTCTTTCCTCCCATGGAGTATAGAATCTCCGGGGATGAAAAATTCATCTTAAATTCTAAGCTCCGCAAAGGATCAGACCCCTCTAGCAACACCAAAGAGAGTGATCCTCCCAATCCCCGCAGAGACAACCACTCAACACCAGAGAGATTATTCCTAATGAGAGCCGAACTTCTCCATTCACAGCGGTTGGAAGGCTGAAACAGAATTGGACCAAAACGTGCACTACCATAAGGACGAATAAGAGCTTCAGTCACTGCATCTTTTGCTACAGAGAAGCCATATCTTGTTGGAGCAATTGATTTATTGCGAGCCAAAATGCTGGATGAAGATGGCTGTAAATGCATCTCACTTATACTGCAGTTATCTATGACTTGTCCAGAATTTAGAATTAACTGCACCACAATCGGTTCTCTGCTAGGGTTATTAACAGATATCCACTGAGAACCATGATCTCCAACCTGAACCAGCGGGAATAATAGTTCACTATCATTAAGAACAGACATGAAATTCACTCTGGATTGAGATTTCCAGTTTAGGAGTACCAACTCATCATCTTCTCTTGTTTCTACTGCCTTCAGACAACAATGAACACAATTATAACTGTTGTAGAAAGAAGTTCAATCTTTAGAATTATATTAAAAAGATCACTTAAACCAGTGCAAGAAAATATCATTAAGGAAATCACCTTGAAACAAGACAGAAAAGCACATAGCATTACTATGATATATAGCAGGTGATCAGTTTCATGTAAGATTTCAAATATTTGGTTATGTCATCAGAAAGACTACCAACTCCATATGCATTGTAATTACTGAACTTCTATTACCTTTACAAAGTAATGATGTACAGCTAACGGAACGTGCCACATAACTGCTCCAACAATGAAGTAAGGCCTAGAAGCTATTGAATTTCATAGTGCCTACTAACAAAACTAATACGTAAAGCACATAAATTCAAACATAAATTAGAGTTGCAATAAAAACCTGGTGAAAATGTCGCATAATGAGGTTTCTCTGGATAACTACAGTAGCAAAATTTTATGGTTTAAAGATTTTTAAGCCCTAAAAAATCGTATATTAACAGACAGTAAAAGGACATCTACGAAGTTCTTGTGAAAATTGAGACTAAAATTTTCAATAATATTTTGATTTCAACAATTCATGCCCTAAATGTCACAAGTAAAAGCTATAGAAAAGAATGAATGCACACTATATGCCAAATTAGCATTCCAAAACAAAAGTACACCACATTTATGATTATGATTACAATTGACTCAAATGTTTCAAGTGAACATAGGAAGAAATTTTTTAATCATCAACTTAAATAGTGAACCATCATTTATGTCAAGACTTTCTAAGTTAGAACAATATAAAATTTTGAATCGTCAATTATGTACTTGAACAAAATTTATTCATCTATTAAGTAGCAAAAGACAAATCATTCTGTACCTTGTTAATCCTAATATGAGCTTGAACTTTATTTTCCAGTTTTCATCCCTATTGAAGCTGAAATTCTCACAGTAAGTCAAACAATTTGAATGTCACACTTAATTCTTTTTATCTTAGACATTTAGTAGTTACAGAGTTAATATCAAGATGCAGGCAACACAACTTCCAGTTGCATGTTCCAACAGGAAGACACTTCACCTCAAGAAAAGGACAACTGTATTGATGATTTAAGAACATGCAGCAAAAGCAATTCACACAAACAAAGTAATTCATACAAGTAACATAGACCAGCATTTACATACCCTGGCGATAATATCTGACTGCAAGCTGCTGTCATAAGATTGATCTCCACCACTTCTATAATCAAAATTATTGATCCCCGGAGTATGTGAAACAGTGGCACCTAAATTACTTCCTCCACAAACCGTCATTACATCAACGCAAGGAATTTCCAATAGAGAACTTCTAGTGTCATTTATCTGCACGAGTAATTTACAGTTCATGTCTGACTCATGAGAACCCAGTTGAGCAAAACTGACAATCGCTATATGCGTGACAGACCTAGGAAAGAGTACAAGTCTTTCCATAGACTTTACTCGAAAGTTTTCTGAACTGCTGTCCCCTACTTTCCAGACCTTGATAACACTTAAAACATCATGGCCATCATTTCTCACTGAGAGAGCAATATTAGATACACTCATATTACATGGAATTAAGGGCTTCAAAGTTAAAGAAAGGTAGCCAGTATCTGAAGCTGGATTTGGTCTCAACTCAGCTTCAAGAGGTACTAGAACAGTTTCAATCTTTTTCTCTGAAGATCTCATCAACTGTAGACAGAAAGAACCAACAATTTTTCCCTCAAAATCGTCTGAAATATCTAATTCCATTAAAGACTCTGTTTTATGAGAACCAACCTCCCAGTTTTTAAGTGGCCTGATGGCAATTTCCGGTAGAGAGCCTTCAGCACTTTCAACATCTAACCATTCTTTACTGCACATCTCACCAGAATCTTTCATACTATGAATGCTGCAAATAGCTTTTGAGAAACGGGAAGTGTTTCCTGAGGATGCAGATATCCAAGCAGTTATCTCCTCTACGTAAAGGGCTTCATTGAAAGGATTGAACAAAGACAAGTTTTTTCTCCACCTTCCAGTAGAAGAAATATTAAAACCACTTAGAGGCTTTATCAAATAGGGTGATTCAACAGCAAAACCTTTAACCTGAATCAAGAACCCACCAAAACTAGTCTGTAAAACAAGCTGAGCTGAGGATAAACCTAACTTTCTAGGGGAATAAGCAAAACATAGTGATTTTACTTCTCCAGGAGCCAACAAAGTTTCACTAAAATTACATGGATAGAACTGTGAGTCACTACTATAAGGATAATGGATACTTAAAAAACTCTCACTGTGTAGATTCTTCACTGTTAAAAATGCTAGGGAAGGAAAGTACATATGCTTATGTCCCCAATCAATCACAGTAGGTTTTATTTCCACAGGTGGTTTAGTGAAGCCATCCAAAAAGCCTGACTTGATTGTCTCTGCATTCTCCCCTGATTTTGAATTGTGAGTTTCATGGCCAACTAATGCACTAAAACAAGATGAAAGATCCCGTTTTTTTCCATTCAGATTGTTGATATCAGCACACGGGAATTCATGAAAATCATCTCCCTCATAAGAAGAACACAAGATACCTCTGCCATTCAAACACTGGAAGATTACATGGTCAGTTGGCCAGCTCAAGTTACTTCTAACTTCTTCCAGCCCAGATGAAAATCCTTCCGACTCAAACCAAGAAGCTTCACCAACTTCATTAGATGAAAACTCAGTTAATGTTGATGGGAAACAGAAGGAATTCGAATCAGGACATATATTTTCAATACTGTGCTGCTCAACAGAATATCTTGATACTGATATGTGGCCACCGAATTCCCCTGGAGTGTTTGTAGGATAGTTTCCCGAGTAGGGATTGCATGCGTCAATTTCTAGCTGAGTGTCTCCTTCATTTACCGAACATCCCTTGCATGAGACAAGAACTAAAATAGCACACAAAAGAACCACCACAGAGTAACAATCCTTGGCAGAGCAGAAAAGACCCCTAAACAATGTGAACAGAATAGTTTGATCAAGAAATAGCTTAGTTCATGCAAAACAACAAGAAGAAAAGGAGGAAGTATCGATTACATAAAACATATATCATGCCTAGAAATATCAAAATCATAACAAATATTAATTGGAAACCAAATCACAAAAGGACAAAAAAGATGGACCAGAAAAATAGGATAACTGAGCAACAGAGTGATCTTTTCACGAACCAATCATTCCATTCATACACACACCAATAACAGAGTAGTGGTCTTTTCAATAACAGTAAAGGAAGGTCAGTTACCAAAACAATTAATTCTTTAAAGGAAAGATAATAATACAAGAAAACCACAAACAGTTCTTATATCCATCTTCAAAATAACAGCAAAAGCTCCACAAAATCAAACCACAAACAAAATTCATACGCCACTTCAACACAGTAAACAACAACAAACACACAGCCAAAACGCCTCAGAACTCACTCATATCACAATAGCAACTTTTCTCATATTTAAACTCGAAACAAAGAAGAAAACCCAGATGAAGAAATTCTTCTTAAACATCGAACAACCAAAGCAGAAACCAATGCTCACACTAAAGACAGAAACTTGAAAAAAAAAAAAATTTTGAGGATGGGATAACGCAACTCGATTATGAATCAATAGAAAAAGGGTTAGAAGAGGAGTAGAAAGTATTTCGAAAATCAAGAGAAAAGAAAAAAATGTTTATGAAGAAACGAAGGCAGTGGAGTTACCGGAGGCTGCACATGGAGAAGAGCTGGTTTGTGTGAGCTTCGATCATTAGGGTTTGTGGGAGAATTTATGGGAGCAGAAATATCTCATCATATAAACAAATTAAACAAAACCCCTTAACACTTCTGGGATTTGTTGAATTTGCACGACTTTTTTTCACGAAAACATATGCAGCTATTGAAAAACACACACAACACGCACTGACAACGAATGGCCTCGGAAGGACGAATGAGGAAATAAAAAAAATATATTGGGAGAGGACTCGATGTGAATTGACGGTTGTGCCCCTCCCAGACGTAGTATGCTGACTTTTGAGTTAATTATGATTAAGTGGTGAGATTAGACGTTATTAATTAGGGGTTTAATATGTGAGGCATGACTTAGCAGTCGAGAAATGCATGAAGACTTGCCATGTTGGTTTTCAACATCACCAACAAAGTTTTGCCTTTGATAATGACATTATTATCATCATCGAATAAAAGCTAATTTTTATTATTGGTCACTTTTTTTTTCTGACGTCACTATATAAAACTCTTAATACAATATTTGACTGGAGTGAATTTTTAGAAATAAATACATGGAATATGTCCCACCATTTATACTTTTAATATAAAAGCATTAGAGCAATGTCTAGTAGTCCATTCATCATTCTTGGTGTTTTTTCAAATACATTATTATTATTAAATACAAATGAATTTATGATAATACAAAAAAAAAAGTTTAGTGTGAAGTGTGAACTCTATTTTATTATCCTTTCTAATAAAAAAAAAGTTCAGTGTGAAGTGTGAACTCTATATTATTATCCTTTTTATTTAAAAATTATAAAGATAATTATAACATTAAATTAAAAATTCTAAAATCTAAAAGTAAATATATAACCATAGTAAGGGTATAATAGTATATAAACATGTCATGTTTATATGTGAATCACACAAGTATGTAAAACTTATTTTTAGAGTTTATCGATCACTTGTGTGACAAGGCGTATGTAGATCTTATTTATTTTGAGATTGGATGCACATATATCAAATCTTATATGTAAGGTTTATATTTAATTTCTTTTTTCAAATTAGGAGCCAAGATTTTATATATATATATATATATATATATATATATTTTCTCACTACTCACTACAAATTTTATTTTCTCATTTTAAATCTAAGTAATTTTAAAAAAATATATATTATACACCTTAAATCAAATCATTATTTTCTCATTTTAAATCTAAATAATTTAAAATATATATATATATTATACACCTTAAATCAAATCATTATATAAGTATATGTTACTTTCATTAATATTTTGTGTTGTTTTATAATATATATATATATATATATATATATATATATATATATATATATATATATATATATATATATATATATATATATATATATTAAATTCGAAAAAAAATTATGACGACCCTTAATTTAAGAAAGTAAAATTGGTCTTCAAATTTGACGCTTCTAAATTTTAAAATGAAAGCTCAAAATTGAGACATACATAAATATTTGTAACGAAAAAATTGCCATCTCTACTTATTTATCACAAAAATTAATATTCATAATTAGAAGTAAAGTTCTCAATTCAAATGCAAATTAGATTGCTGAGGACGACTTGATTTCGATATTAAATTGAAATGAAGTTATCTTGTACTTTTATATATATATATATATTAGCATGAAATCGCGTACAACACGGGATCATTTAATTATTATTCTTATTTTTTATAATTAAATAATGTGTGTTATATAAAGTAACAACATTAATTAAGGAGATTTTTTTTATTATAGTTAAACAATTTCTTTTATCAATGTACAAATTATAACATTTGATTTTTATACCAAATCATGTAAAAAGTTTATATATATATATATATATATATATATATATATATATATATATATATATATATATATATATATATATATATATACATTAATTAAGGAGATTTTTTTTATTATAGTTAAACAATTTCTTTTATCAATGTACAAATTATAACATTTGATTTTTATACCAAATCATGTAAAAAGTTTATATATATATATATATATATATATATATATATATATATATTCTAATTATTTGAAAGAATCTTGACTTGTATTTTTTTAATGTTACCTTATAACATAATAATACAATTGAAAGCTATTTATTACTCCCATGTCTCTCTAAAAATAAAAAATGTGCAACCACATAGGGGCATTTTTGTCTCTTTGCTATATATTTATATAGTTGTTAGTATTTCTTTTTTTTTTCATTGTATTTAAGTGTAATTATAATCAAAGTATGTAACTCTTAGTAATAATCCTTAATTTTACTATTTGTCTAAAATAAATATCAATTATATATAAAAAACTCAATTTATTTTTTTTAATACATGATTTGATTTCATACTAATTAATTTATTTATATCGAATGATTTATTTATTAATGACAATTAATGATACTAAAGTAAATTAGTCATAATAAGTGTATAGGAAAAATAAATAAATAGTAAGATTATACGTGAAAAACACACACACATACATATATATATATATATATATATATATATATATGTATGATTATTTATGGAAAATAAGGTCAAATATTTTATAATTAATTAACACAAAATTATTTGTTTTAAATATGTGATATATATATATATATATATATATATATATATATATATATATATATATATATATTTTAAATATACAATATTTAAAGTTTAGTATTTTTTTTACTCATGATTATAGTTTAGTATTTCTTAATTAACTATATAATAATTATTATATTTCCATTAATTGTTATTTTTAAGAAACTAACTATAATATATATATATATATATATATATATATATATATATATATATATATATATATATAATATGAATAAAAATAATTTATATATAATATTCTTTAAAAAATATATAAATTTGTAATGAATTTATTAATTTTATTTTCTTATTTAATTTTATTAGTTTCAAATTATATAAACAACTAAAATAAAATAAAGTTTATAATTCATATGTTGACTAATTAAGATATATGTAAATAAATAATTATTAATATACTAAATTTAAAAAAGTAACAAATATTTGCAAACTTAATTTTAATGTTATTTTATATAAAATAATGATTTAACTTAAAAAACTTAAGCTTTCGATTCTATACATGAATTATTTTTTCAACTAGAGGTAAATTGATTCTAGAGTACTTGAATCTCCGATCCTCTTTCACTTGAAGAACACTTGAATCAATACTGTAGATGTAGATCTTAATGAATACTTGAATCGATTCTTAAGGCGTAATACTTGAATCAATTTTTTTCTCTTAAAGAATCGATTCTTATGATGTAAATAGATTCAAGAATACTTGAATTGATCCTCTACTCTAGGAAAATTAATTTTTAAGATGTAAATCTATTCAAGAATACTTGAATCGATTCTCTTCCTTTTGAAAAATCAATTCTTAATAGGTAAATCGATTAAAAAATATCTGAATCAGTTCTCCTCCTCTTGAAGAATACCTGAATCGATTTTTTTAGAGGTAGATCGAATCTATACTTGATTCGCTCTATCAAAATAAATTTTTATACTTTCATCAATCAATTCTCTAGAGGAACTTGAAGAAAGCTTATATTCCTCTTATGTCATGATTGGTATGATGGAATGAAATTACGTTGGAATTGAATAATTTCAGGAATGGAATAGAGATAGGAAATGAATGACAAAAAAATAATTATTCTCATAATTGGTATTGACTAGGAATAGACGAGATAATAGAAAATACATTCATTAACCTATTCAAATTTTATTTTATTTAAATCTTAATAAATTTAATATATTTTAATAATTATTCTAATAAAAAATTATAAAATAAAAAATAAAAAATTATAATATTTAAAATTTAAATAAAAATCTGTATGTAATTTAAAAAAATATTTCTATAAATAAAATAAAATTTTATATTTAATATTATATATGTGTATTGAATTTAAAAATAATATTAATTTAAAATATTTTGTATATAATTTAATAAATTTTATTTAAAATAAAGATTTAATTAATTATACTAATTTTTTTAATTTAAAATTTTCTTTCTTTTACTAATTTTTTATTTTTCTTATATTATTTTTATTATAATGTGTATTAAATTATAAGAATTTTTTTATTTTAAATTTTTAAATAATTTAATATTTTTAGTGAATAATTAAATATTATGTTTTTTAATAAGAAAATTATATATTAAATAAAAAATATTAATTTATTTTTTATTTTCATAATTATACAAAAAGAGATGTGATATAGATAGAAATAAATTATTTATAATTATTAATGTATCTTATGTTATATGGAGTAAAAAATAAAAAATAAAAATAAAAATTTGATTCCATCAAGCATGGAATACGTAAAATCATGGGGTGGGAGGAATGATGATTCTCAATTTTGTGGAATACACATTCCTTATGGAATGAATATTCTCATTATTAAAATATTACCAAACGTAGGAATGGGAATTAAGTTGGGAATTCTGATTCAATTCCCAACTCATTTCAACATACCAATCACCCCCTTAGAGAATCGAATGTATGTATTTAAAATGAATAACCAAAAAAACTTATTTATAAGAGGGTTAAGAGAGAATATTATATGAAATATTTTTTTCCTTTATATATATGATTTAATTTGATATTAATTAATACATTGCATTAAAAGATTTAATAATTAATTAATGATACTCAAATAAATAAATAAAATTTTAAAATTTTAATTATTATAAAAAATAAGAAACTCATTATTTAAAAAAGAAAATATTAAATAATAATTAAGTTAATTAAAAGTAAATAAAGAAAATATTAAAAAAAGTGTTAGGTAATTTAAATTTATGATTAGAAGAGGAAATACATTATTTAAAATCAAAATATTACAATATTAATAATAATATATTTATTTTTAATTTATTGTTTATAAAAATAAAATAAATATATTTTCTTAATTATTACTTAATTTAGATTTATAAATAGAAAAAAAATATATTATTTTAAAAAAATTACAAAATAAGGAAATTAATTATAAGTAAATAAGGAAAATATAAAAAATTATTTAAAAATTCAAAAAAATGAGAAAATTACACGTCATAATGAAGCGCTCTGGAGACGACACGCAGACAGAAAAGTTTCTACTATAGTATAGCATATATATATATATATATATATATATATATATATATATATATATATATATATATATATATATTATTTTTTATTTTTTTGATGAAAGAACATTTACATGAATATGTTTGATGAAATTTTCAAGCTCTTTTATATAAGGTAAGACGTTTAGATTGAATATATAGGAAGAAATCGTTTGAAGTTCTTTCTTCATGAATAAGGAAATAGTAGACAACATCGTTTATTCTTATGTGTCGCAAATTAGAGTTTTATTAATGAACAATAAGTTAACTATTAAATAAGAATTCAATTTTTTCTTTTTATCAGTTAGATCTGAAAGATATAAAATTATGAATTCAAGAGCTAGATTAATAAAATCATTAAACTTTATATAATATAATTGTATAAAATTTTCATTAGGAGTATGTTATTTTTAATGATAATAAATTATAAAATATTATCTTAAAACACTAGTTTAATATATAAAATTATAATATAGTTATTGTTATAGTATTATTTTAATTAATTTTATGATTTTAGGTCTCTAATGGATAGTTTTATATTTTTGAATCTTGAATTAATAGAAAAATTAATTTTTCTAAGTATTTTTTTTTTCAAAAAAAAAAAAAAAAAGAAAAACTCCTCCGCAAGTTTAAGATTGGTTAATTATTCTGTGCACTCGGGTGCACCGCCTACCCACTTTAAAAAACTTACTTACATTTAAGAATAAAAATATATACATTTTTGTTAGTGAATAATCTGTAAGTTTTTTTAAATAAAAAACTGAATGTAAAAAACTTATACAACTATTAAAAAAATATTTACTATATACACTATTGAATAAAAAATTATACACATATGGATGAAAGATTACACCCAAATACACATGATATCAACTTTTGAGAAAAAAAAAAAGAGATATTAGTTTCAATTAACCTTCGGACATGCAAAATTAGCACATTACCACATGTATACGACTTCAAGATTTTTATCATAAATTTTGAACCCTAGTAAGTGCCATCAAATCACTATAAAACCAACTGAAATACATCTTGCTATTCAGCTATTTCACCAATTCCCTACCTAAGAGCGGTGTTGTCGCAATTGCTGGGCCCGACACCATTTTGAGAAGAACAAGTTTATCGTGAAACGCTGTTTATGTAAAAAAAATTAATTGTAAAATGATTCAACTAGATATTGAAATATGCTTGTTATTGAAGAAAAGGCTAGGAGTGAGGGGGAGAATAGGAATTAATGAAGGTGTTTAGCTACAACTGTAGAGGACTGGGGTCATCCGTTAAAAAGGATGAGTTGAGAGAATAGTTTGAAAATGAGAAATTTGATGTTGGTTTTGTACAGGAGACAAAAATGGGAACAATTAGTGAAGGCAAAATAAGAAGTTTGGGAGGAAGAATAAGATGCAGGGGAGTAGTGAAAGCTTCAGAAGGAAGATCGGGAGGTTTACTAACTTTTTGGAATCCAAACAGCTTAGAAATAAGTAGTTGGTGGGACAATGAAGGGATTTTGGTGATTAATGGAGTATGGAAGAAGATCAACTTGGATGTTTGTATGGTAAACGTTTACGCGCCTTGCGACAGCAGATGGAAGAGATTATTATGGGATTTGATTAAGAGCATTGTATCTCAGTATGGTGATAGATGCTTATGTGTGGGAGGGGATTTCAATGAAGTGAGGAAGCAGGAAGAGAGATCAGGAAGAAATAAGGGAGGAAATAGGAGAGACATCACAAAAAGTTTGATGAATTTATACAGGAAGCTGAACTGATTGATTTACCTTTGAAAGGTAGATCATATACATATTACAGGGTAGACGGATCATGTAAAAGCAGATTGGATAGATTTCTTATCAACAAAAAATGGTTAGACGAATGGCCCGAGGTATACCAAAGAGGTTTGAAAAGAGGATTATCGGATCACTGCCCGATAGTCATAGAAAACAGTATGGTAAACTGGGGTCCTAGGCCATTCAAAAGTCAGAATGCATGGTTTAATCACCCAGGGTTCAGAGATTTTGTGCAAGATAAGTGGGAAAAATACAGTATCTCTAGGTGGGGGGTTTCGTGTTAAAAGAAAAGATAAAATTACTGAAAGCAGACTTAAAAATATAGAGCAGTGAAGTCTTTGGAAACTTAAACAACAGAATTGAAGAAAGGAGAAAAGAGATATGGAGGATTGATATGATTGATGACATGTTTGGTTTAGAAGAAAAAGACATCATTAAGAGAAGTAGAGAAAGAGCCTTGCTTCTATGTGACATAAAGATGAGAAAGAGGAATCTAAATCAGAAAGCAAAAAGGAACTGGGTCGTAAATGGAGATTTGAACACAGCGGCGTTTCATAGAATCATTAATGGTAGGAAGAAGGCCCATGAGATTAGGGGGTTGTACATCAATGATGAGTGGATACAAGATGTGGATATGATAAAAAAAGAAGTTCATGAGTCGTTTAAAAATCACTTCAAGAAGATAGATTGGAAAAGGCCGAAACTGAATGAAAATCTTGTGTCGAGATTCATCTCAGAGGAGGAGAACAGCAGTCTGATAAGGTCATTCACCGAAGAGGAGGTGATAGATGTGTTGAATTCTTGTGATGAAACTAAGAGTCCAGGGCCGGATGGGATGAACTTGGCAATTTTAAGAGATTGCTGGAGCAGTATCAGAGAAGACTTTATGAGGTTCTTGAAGGAATTTCACGATTCTGGAATAATGCCGAAGGGACTGAATAATTCCTTCATTACACTTATTCAAAAGTCAGAAGGCTCGACTGGGATTAATGACTACAGACATATATCTTTGATTGGAGGCCCATACAAAATCCTTTCAAAAATCCTAGCCAAAAGACTTAGCAAGGTTCTGCCATCAGTAATCTCAGAGGAGCAGTTCGCTTTCGTAGGAGGACGACACATCACTGAATGCATTGTGTCTTTGCAAGGTATAATGGAAGAGGCAAAGGAGAGAAAGAAATATATTATTTGTTACAAAATAGATTTCGCAAATGCTTATGACTCGGTTGAGTACCAATTCTTGGAAGACATAATGGTGGCATTTAAATTTGAAAAAAAAATGGATTAGATGGATCATGGCCTGCGTTAAATCTGCTCACGCTTCAATTTTAGTAAATGGAAGCCCGTCTGGAGATTTTGGATTGGAGAGAGGGCTAAGACAGGGGGACCCCCTATCCCTATTCCTATTCATTCTTGCTGCAGAGTGTATAAGCATTTTAATGCGAAAGGAGAAAGCGAGTGGCCTCTTCGATTCAGTTGAAATTGGAGAGGAAAAATTGAAAGTGTCTCATTTGCAATTTGCGGACGACACAATTTTCCTCGAAAAAGCTTATATGAAAAATGCTTTATTCCTCAAAAGATTTTCGATCCTACTTGAATGGCTATCAGGGCTTAAAATCAACGTGGCAAAATGCTCGTTGACTGGTATAAATGTGGAGTAGGGTATGTTGCTAGACATGGCTAATATTCTGGGTTGCAACATTGGCAGCCTTCCTATGAAGTATCTGGGCACTTATGTGGGCTGTTCGCACAAAAAAAAAGTGAGTGGAGATATGTGGTGGACAATATCAGAAATAGAATTCAGAAATGGAAAAGCTCTAAGATGTCTATAGGTGGCCGAATGATACTGTTAAACTCAGTCCTTAGTGCGATCCCGACGTATGCTCTGTCGATTTTTAAGGCGCCTTTGTGTGTGTTGGAAAATATCGCTTCTATGCAGCGAAAATTCCTTTGGGGTGGACATGAGAATACAAAAAAAAAATTTAATTGGGTTAGGTGGGGTTATATCACTAGGGCTAAAGAGAAGGGAGGGTTGGGGGTGAAGGATCTTGTAGACTACGACAAGAGTCTGTTGGGGAAATGGACGTGGAAAGCGTTAGAGGGAAAGGAGAGGTTATGGGTTAAAATAACTATAGCTAGACAAAGGAGTGTAGGTGCTAGGGAATTGGGGTTGGGATCCATGTTTAGGCAAAGAGGGAAAGGTTGGTGGGGAAGGGTACTGTCATGTTTAGAAGATAGTAAAGGAGAGTGGTTTGTAGAAAAATGTAGGAAAATAGTAGTAAATGGGGCTCACACGAGCTTCTGGGATGAAATTTGGGTGGGGAATGAGCCTCTTAAAAAGAGGTTTAAGAAGTTGTTCGAGTTGAGTGTAGGTCAGGATTACAGAGTTAGTGAAATGGGGGCATGGGAGGGGGGAGAATAGAAATGGAAGTGTAAATGGAGAAGAGAGTTGAGGGAGTGGGAATCTAACTCTCAAAACGAATTACTGGAATTTTTATGCAGGTACAAAATAGAGGAAAGGAAGGACTATTGGAGATGGGAAGCAAGCAAGCATGGAATATACGACGTCAAAAGTGCATATGCATGTTTGGAAGAAAGAAAAGAACCAATTGAGGAGCCTCAACAGAAGCTGTACAGGAGAATCTGGAAGAGCAAAACGGACACAAAAATAAAAATCCTAGCATGGAGAGTTGTGAAAGGAAGAATCCCGACATCTATGGAGTTGAAAAAAAGAGAAAGCCTTCCACTTTTCAGCACTACTACATGTTCTATTTGTGGAGAAAAAAGAAGAAACGATGGAACATAGAATTTGCGAATGTCAAATGTCACAAAGAATATGGAGACAGTGCTTGAACTGGGTTGGGAAGCATTCCCTAATCCCAAACAATCCATCAGGTACGCTACTTCTATTCGGGAATTTATTCCAAACTAAAGTAAGACGGAAGCTAGTGATAGACATATGGATATGCATTATTTGGTCTTTATGGAGAAGTAGAAACAAAGTAATGTTTGAGGAGAGTGAATGGAACGAAGAGAAAATGCTTGAGGAGATCAAATTACATGTTTGGTTTTGGTGGGTTTGGAGAAGAAAATGGCTCAAAAGAGACATCGATTATAAAGATTGAGCTGCAGATCCTTGTTATTGTTTAGAAGAAATTTAATATTGTTGTTTTTTATATAATTGTAGTTGATCTGAATCACTATTTTGTTGATATATTGTAGACTTGTTCTTTTAGAAAGGGCAAGACTCATGCCCTAATAAAATATAATTCATTTTTCCTAAAAAGAGAAATATGCTTGTTATATAAATAAAATATATTAATTTATTGTTAAAATATATACTTTTTTAAAGTATGATGAATAATAAATTAAAATATGTTTTTAGCAGGTTATATACTACAGAGTAAGATTCATTACAAATATATTTTAAGTATAAATAAACATATTTCATCTATATTTTAACAATCACTCGACCCATCTCATAAAAGAGTGAATATTTTAAGAAAAGAATAAAAAAGAAGTGTCTGGTTAAAAAAGTTAATATTATATATGTCTCATACGAACCCTAGTTATGATGTATTATATTATGTATTCTTATTTTATAAAATTATATTTAGCGAATGAAAATTAGTTGTTAGAGATGAATTGTTATTATTTTAAATAAAAATGTTATTCATCTCAATATATCATAAATTGAGGAGAAATATTTTTTATTAGAAGTATAATAGTTTATTACTCTAAAAGTAATTTTTTATAAGTATTACTTCCATCGTCTAGGATATAAGTTCACATTTACTATTCCACGTTATTTATAAATAAATTACTTTTTGTCTAATTTTATTGATTTTTTAGGAAAATATGATATTTTTAGTTAATAAATAGTCATGTATAAGTATGTTGTGTGTGTTAAAAGTAATGATAATTTGAAATTAAAGTTCACTTTTGAGATTATAGAATAAGATTTTGTTTTCATTTTTAGGGTTAAAACTTACTGAGGGACAAACGCATGAGAAAATTATGAACTTAATCTTAAAACGAGAGAGTATTTCATTTATTAAGGTACAAGTTAAACACAATTTACACAAATATTTTACCGATCGAATTAATAAAGGCCGACCTAATTCCACGTACACAATGATAATAACAAGAAGACCTGTTAGAAATTTAGAATATTTTTTAATGAAGGAATAGGACTCGTTTCACGAACCCATGGTTTGGAACTGCTTCACTCCGCATCTTTTGAAAAAATTCATAATTAAATGTCTCAAAATTTTACTAGTAGGGGAGGCTATTTGTATTCTCGAATCTACTAAATGAACCCCAAATTCTAAATATACCCCTCTAAAATTAAAAGTTACAAATATAAATTACTAAATACACCCCATTTAACAATACTTTACCCTTTTAAAAAAATTAAACCCTAATTACTAAAAACTAACTAATAAAAAAAAAACGCCGGTGAAGGAAAGAAGAGGCCGACGTTGCGACTCCATAGAAGAGAAAGGAGAAGGAAAGAAGAGGTTGACGTTGCGACTCCAAAGAAGAGAAAAAAGAGGGAAGATTAGAACGACGTGAGGCAAGAGAAATGAAAAGACATATGCCTATAAATTCTAAAGCTACAAACGTGGATATTCCTAGACTGCAGATGCATGCACTGTCGCCGGAGATCTCAACATACTCCCCAAACTGCCCCCCTTCGGTTACACTCCACCTCTGTACAAGGGCCCCACCGCCGCCGAACTCTTGACGAAGCGGAGGAAGTTTCTCAGCCCTTCCATGTTCCATTTTCTACTTTTACATCAAAACGGCCTCTCTTCTTGCACTGTTATTTCAATTTTCCAACAATTTGACTGAATCATTGCCTAATAATATGTGAACATTGTCCATGAAAAGACGCAGTATTTGTTCGATGAACATGTGTTGCTGCAACAGAACACATATGCTTGTTCGGTTGCAGCAACCGAACACCCTAGGAATAAGAAATCTTAAGGTGTTCGGTTGCTTCAACTGAAGTACTGAACACATATACTTGTTCGATTGCAGCAACCGAACACCATATAAATAATAAATCTTAATTTATAATTTATAAAGGGATATTTACATCTTAACAAATATGGGTATTTTAGTCCTATAAAATTTATGGGTACATTGGGGTGGAAATAGCCGCCCCTTACTAATATTCAAACATGTCCTTAATTAGATTTTAATTAATTAATTAATTAACTTATAAATTGAATAACATCATCATAATTAAAATTATAAAAATATTCACACCATCCACCCAAAGAGTACTATCATTTATTTTTTTCACAGTGAATGAGTAGAATAATTAAAGTTAAATCTCCTAGAATATCATTTACTCTTATATATTAATTTTGACATAATTAAAGTTAGGCAAAAACTTGTGTACAACCTTCAATTGGTACAACTTTCGTTATAACCTCATTCCTTTATCTTTAGTGTGTGTTTTTCTCATTTTTTTATAATTTTAAGGATATAATTGTAATTTTACCCTTATTATTTAGGGTATAATTATCCCCTAGGATTTAGGGTTTAGGGTATAATTGTAATTTTACCCTTGTGGTTTAGGATATAATTATCCCCTAGGATTTAGGGTTTAGGGTATAATTGTAATTTTACCCTTGTGGTTTATGGTATAATTATCCCCTTGGGTTTAGGGTATAATAGTCATTTAAATAAAATAAATTTAAAAATAAAATAAAAAACAACATTAATAAAGGAGCAAGAATTAATTAAAAATGGTCGGATCAAGGTTGTACCAATTCAATTGGTACAACCGGTTACACCCTAATCCCTCTCCATAAGTTAAATCTCCTATACTTAAATACTCAATATACATAAATTAATACTATTGGCTAGATTAACTAAATACATGTAATCTTAATCTGCACTACTACGGATTTAATCAATAATATATTTATGGACTTCCCGCACATGCCCACCCTACTAATAATCCACCAAGTTGATTTCCAAAATATTTAATTTTTATGATTTTTCTAATAGTATTCTTCAATTATTCATTCCAATATTTATTTTAGGTTTATTTTATAAATTTTAAGAAAAACGGTGAAAATGAGATTTGATCCGCATTTGCCCACCTCTCCTCAATCAGATGATAAGAATGTTTGTTGATTTATTTAATGAATGTACAGTATATATAGGATGAAAGATAATTATTAAATTCCTAAAATTTCTCAATCAAAGATCTACAAGATGTGACACAATCAATCAAAGATTACAAATATGTTACAAATATATTCTATTCCTCAATAAAGTTCCTCATGTTAATTCATATATATAAACCAGCTTCATTTCTAACCTATAAAATTAAAAAATTTAATACAATCCACTTATCCATGAGAGTCTCCCCGAAAGCTACTAAAAAATCTCGAGTTAGCTCCATTGAATTTTCTATTGAAATTCGTATTACAAAAGAACTCAATAAAAATGATGTAATATTCTTAATCGCTACTCCACTTATTATTTAAAATAAAGTATTTAAGAACTGCTTTTTTGTTTTCTTTTTTTTAGGAAAAATCGAAGTTTATATGCCAATTACTATCTCTAAAATGAGGACGAATACTTAAAGTAATTTTTAAGCATATCTTAGGCTACGATCCTTTTTAAATAAGTGGATAAATAAGAACAATCCTAAAAACCTCTTTAAATGTTAAAGACGAATGTTATAAAATAGAGATTATCTTAAATTTAAAGAATTTTAATTTTTAACCTCTTTGAATATATTCTCTATATTTAACTTTCATTTTTCTTTTTTCAATATTAATTAATTACACACGCTGTATACTCTCTAACACTATGTTAGTCTTTTACAATTTTGATACTCATCTTACCATTTTATATGTTCAATTCAAAGAATTTAAGTTAATTTAAAAGTTCTAATTAAATCATGATGTGTATAATTGAGTAAAAAAAATTCACAATTAGTCATTCATATATATAATTGAATCATTAATATGTACAATAAAAGTTAAACTATTTTTGTCAATTGGAGCATTAAAAAACTTTACATTAAAGTTGGGTCACATGTCAATTTCTGTAAACTCTTTTGAGATGTCTTCATGAATTTCTCCTAACATACATATTCACAGTTAAATACGTAGGATTCAAACTTTAGTGCAACACGTGTTAAAAAAACAATACTGCGCAAGCATGAAACACTGCACTGATAACCCACTTGCTAGAATCTTGCGTGGCAGGAACGCGGTAGGTGAAGGTGACACGTCAGCTTCGGCTGCGCGTCGATTACAAAACAAATGTGACGGCGAATATCGTCGACGGTGGGCTACCACCAAGAGAAGAGAGAGTAGAATTGCGTGAACCCCATCGCTGGACGGACGGTTGTTCCGTCAATGAACCGTGAAACGACCGTTAGAATCTTTAGCCACTTAATGAATCTTTGTGGGACCCATCAGGTGGAGGACCAGACACGTGTCATGAAAGCTAAAGATTCAACTTGACTGCCATCAATCTAAGGAGTGGGACCATTTTTTAATCTGAAGGCAGTGTTTTGATAAGACCTTTTAGCCAATGGTTGCACTTTTTGTACTAAATCCGTCCGCAAAGGAGGATCTTTTTGTTTTTTTTTTATATAGAATAAAAATTATTATTATTTAATGTGTTGTGGATTGTTGTATTAATAAGAGTGTGTGTCTTATATTTTAATTGTATTAGAAGGCGTGTGTGAGTCCCATGTGTTTAAAAAAGAAAAAGGGACCCTTTGAGTGGGACGATCAAATTAGAAAAAATATCATTTTGAATGAGATGGAGTGAGTATAATGCTCCCTTTACTTTTTATGCATAGAATTAAGTAGTAATTTGTATAGTAGATAATTATATTAGTAATGAGTGGTATATCATATAAATCCCTTTTATTTTTATTAATTAATAGTGAAAAATACGAACATTTGAATAAAAAACCCAATATAGTAAAATGGAACATTTCGGTGGGATGGAAGGAGTACGCTCTTCCTCTCATTTTTATTTGTAAATTTACTGTTGATAGGAGTTTAAAAATATTTTTTTTATTAATTTTTAGATGGTGGTGTAATTTTTTATGTAATAAATAAATTATATAGTATGTTATGTGTGTTATGAGAGTAATAAATATTTCTTCGCTTCAATGTTTACGTTTATTTTTTGCACGTTGATTAAGAAGTTTAGTATTTTAATGGATAGTGGGTGGAAAGATATATTACATCCGTCCATCTCAATATATCCATTTGTTTTTGGAAAAAACTTGTGTGCATCGGGCGCACGGGGGCACACTCCGTGAGCCTTTAAAATTTTGTGTTAAATTATATATCCTTTAGTATAAAAATGTGTACCCAAAAAATGTGTACCCTTTATTTCCTGAAGAAAAATAAAAAATATTAATGAAAAGTGTATACCCTTTAGAACAAAATAGTGTACTCTTATTAATTAAAGTGTACTTCCTTCGTCCCGGGCATATAGTTGTTTTTACTTTTTACACGTGGATTATTATTAATGTGTATTGGGTAGTTGTATTAGTGGGAGTGTAGACCGCGTATTTTAATTGTATTAGTGAGTGTGTGTAGGTCACATGTGTGTAAAAAAAGAAAGATGACTATTTGGGTGGGACGCCCAAAATGACAAAAAAATACTCTTTAGGTGGGATGGAGGGAGTATACCATTTAGAACAAAATAATGTACCCTTATCCATAATAATAAATTATAAAGGCGTACGGTGTGCATCCGGGCGCACGCAAGCCTCGCTCTTTGTTTTTTGCAAGTGGATTAAGGAGTATTATTATTTTATGTGTAGTAGGGAGTTGTATTGTGAATAGTGTGGGTCCCATAGTTCAAAAAAGGAAATGGATAGATTAAGGATGAAGACTCAAAAAGGTAAAATGGATAGATTGACATTGGACGAAGGGAGTAATATTTAATGTAAAATAGGTAGTTGTATTAGTGTTGGATGTGAATCACATGATGATATATTAATTATTTTAGGTGGGTTCCACATATCTAAAAAGGAAATGTAAAAATTGAAATGAGACGTTCAAAATAAAAAATATAAAAATTGAAATGGTAAGGAGGGAGTATGTAATTAAGATTTATTTTAAGGTTTGAAATTGATGTGATATTTATTTTTTTGGATGATGAAAAAAAAATGTGAAATTTAATATTGAAAGGATATAATATAAAATACTTCATTTAGATTTCCATAATCTAAATCTAATCTAAAGTAATATAATAGTAAAGTGAAAAAGTTAAAATTGGATTAATTTTTAATATACACCATTAATTTTGATTACTAATTCTTTTTTAATCTCATCCATTCATTACATTATTCAATCTCATCCATTCATCACAATTATAAAATAGATCTTGGCCATTAATTTTTTTTGTCATAATAATGATACCTTATTTAATTTAAGATGATACCTTATTTAAAATGATTCCTTATATGTGTGTTGAATATTATTTTTTCATTTTAAGTTTTCATCTTATATTCATTTTAAGTTTCCATCTTATTAAAATTTTCTTTACGAATTTTTTGAAATTATAAAGTCGTTTTAAGTTTTAAAAATTAATTCATTATTAAATTTTTTTCTTCATTATTAATAATTTTGAATTAATATTATTGGTCCTAACATCTTAATCATAATAATTTTAAATGGGTATGTGTAATCAACGGGTATTGAAAATGAGTTTGAGACGGGTATGAGTATCATAATATTTTTTTTAATGAAATGGGTACGATTATTAATATAATTGGTCATAATATTTTAGTAATTTTAAATGGATATGTGTAATCAACGCATGAGTTTGGGACGGGTATGCGTATCATAATATATTTTATATATTAAGAAATATTTTATATATTTAATCAAAAATTGTAAAATTTTCTATCATATTTTTGTGATAGAATTATATTACATTTATTTTATATTTAATTTGTAACAGTATAAGTTGATTTAAAATATTAATTTTAATCAATAAAAAAGTACTTTAAAAAATAGTATTAAATGTGTATGAGTAATTTACGGGTATTGATAAAAGACTTTGGGACTGATACAATTATTAAATTATTTTCTTCATTATTAATAATTTTGAATTAATATTATTAGTCCTAACATCTTAATAATTTTAACTGGATATGTGTAATCAACGGTATTGATAAACGGGTTTGAAATTATTCATTTATACATGGGTACGGGTATTAGAAAATAAGCAAGTATCTTACATAATTAATAAACATAAATATTTATTATGTTAAAAAATATATAATTATTTTATAAAAACACTCAATATTTACCATTACTTTCTTTCGTTATATATTTAAAATACATTTTTTTCTTAATCTTTTTACTGCTAAAAAGAAACATACTAGCATGGATTGAGGAATTGTATATTATATAAAAATTCCAATTCAGATAAATTCTATGTGAAGATATACTTATTTCATAAAAACGTAGACATAGAATGGTTTATCGAAACATACTAGCATGGATTGAGGAATTGTATATTATATAAAAATTTCAATTCAGATAAATTCTATGTGAAGATATACCTATTTTATAAAAACGTAGACATAGAATGGTTTATCTAAAAGACATAATTTAATCTTCTTCTCATGTGGTTTAAATAATATCAAAACACCTTAAACCAGGTGGGCTAGCCCACCCACCTGGCAACTGGGCTCCTCACACAAGTGAGTGACCCGGGTACGATTTTCATTGAGAAAGAATATGAGGGGAGTTATGAGGATGTTTGGAAAATAAGGGTGTATGGAGACTTGATGAACTAACTATTAACTATACTAACAACTAATTTTGTCTGATAAAAAAAACATCAGAATATCTTAATCCCGTATAACGCAAGATTCAAACTCTAGTAGAGAATAAATGGCCAAGTTTGTCGGCTCAAAGTACCATTTTGTCCCTCATAATTGCAGTTTAATTTAAAAAAATGAATTGTTTCTAAGGGTAAAAAGCAAGTTGTTTTTTTTAATTTAGATTAAGGATATAATATTTTAATATGAAGTGAATAATTATAATAGTATTGTATGTGAGCTCATGAAAAAATGTTAATTGTTTTGTATTTATTATGTCTACACATAAAAAAATTATAAATATATTTTTTTTGAAACAAACCAAAATGATAAACGTATTACGTGATGTAGAAGTTTAACTCATTTTAAGGGAGTGTAAACAGATAACCTCAAATTTAAGTCACTAAATAATTAATTATATTGATCAGTTCATCTCAAAAAAAAAAAAAAAAAAATTCCAACAGTTTTCAAAATCGTGACAAATTTTGTGATACGATATACGCCAAGTATTAAAAAATTGTGACACATTGAATGATTGAAACTCAAAATTGAAAATTTGTGCAGGAGCCAATTAAAACACAAAAATAATTGTTTCTATAATTAATCTAATAATGGCTATTTAATTAAATATTCAAAGTCGCAATTGACTTAAATAATTCTGCTGAATATTCAAATAGATTCCTTTGGGCCACTAACAGCTGTGCAGATTCTATTTCGCAGTGGTAACATACGGGGGAGTGATAAGATCAAGTATGAAGCAAAAAAAAAAATAAAAAAAAAATATATATATATATATATATATCTATATATATATATATATATATATAAATTAATGTCAACCACAATAGTAATAGTATTTAAGAAGCATCCATGAATTAATATGGTTCCCAAATGTTAGTCACGTTGGATACATGATTTTAAATAAAATGCTAGTTATATACTACTATAACGTAGTACTCTAGAATTCTGTATTTTATCTTCATCAAAATGGTAGATATATATTAAAAAAAATTATTTTTTAATTAAATTTATTGACTTTTTAAGAATATTATAGTATTTTTAATTAATAAATAAAGTAAAAAGTATATTATGATATTTTTTAAATTAAGATAACTTATAAGGTTTTTTTTTTTTTTGAAAGCATAGCTTATAAAGTTATTGAATAATATAATGACTCATTTTTTGAATATGAAGATAAATGTGAGATGAACTAAACGAAAATTGAAGATAAGCGTAGAATGAATAAACGAATATATATTAACTCCCTCCATTTGTAAAGTTTATTCACACTTACCGTAACACTTTTTTTTAATTATTAATTTGAATTTTAAAGACATTATATATATTCTAATAATAAATAAATAATAAAAACTTTTACTCCCATCTATTCTAATTATTTTTGCAATTTTTTCACTTTTACCTCCAACTTTTATGCACCGAATTCTAATATTATATTCCTTCCTTCCGACCACTTGAAAGATATCAATTTTATTATTTTGGGCGTCATTCAAAAGTATTTATTTTCCATTTATAGTAAAAGGAACCCACACATGACCCATTACATCCCTCTAATACAACTATCTACTACACATATAATAATAGTACTCATCATTCCACCAGTAAAAACAAATGAATACCTTGTAAATTATCGAGAAGAGTATAATATTTGTATCTTTACAATATCACCATATTACAAAATGTCGTCCACATTTTACCTTCGATCTCTTCAATTTATAATTTTCTTTTCTTTATCTCTCCTTCTCGGCCTTTTCTTTAACTTCAATTAATACTCAATGTTCATATTTATTGAGATAAAGATAAAATTCATGATATTAAAATCGAAAAAAATTATAGATTATCTATGTTCATAGTTTTTTAAAATAAAGTTTGTTTAAACGTGAAACCAGTTTTATAAACCAGATTTAAATTTTCAAAACACACAAAAATTGGCTATGTTTTTTAGTTTATTATTCAACATTTAGGTTTAATGAATCTTCCCACCACTGTGAACGGCCCTTAAATCCTTACTAGGCAGCACTCTTGATGTTATTACAATTAGTTAAAAAAATTTTTTTTGGAGAAATAAAATTAAACCCAAAAGTATTGGAGAAATTAGTTAAAAAGTATTGCCAACAATTCTGTTAGTCCTAAGAATTATACTATTTATGGGCTTAATGATAATAGATAAGAAAGCAATATTGAAGCCCAAAAGTGATATATTTATCTATGGGCTTTAAAATATCCTTGGATTAAATTTGCATAACCCATTTTAGGTGTATTCTATCTTCATACCTCTCTTTCTCCTTTCTTTTAACAAATTAACTTTTATTTTTTGTGAGATCTTTCAATTTTCTGTGCAAGTTATTTTTAATATTCTGTTAAAAAAAACCTATTTTGATGTATATTTTTTTGAAAGCAAATTTTTTTTTTTGATATATTATCTTCGGCATAAGATTTAAATTGTGAAACTTATTTTGGATTTAAGGAGTTTTAAAATGAGTGAATGAGTTTTGAGATATAGCATATTAATTAATAAGCTTTAAGATGAAGTTTAAATTATGTAAAGAAGGAAAATTGTAATTTAAGGGAGTTAACATTTCTAGAATATAGAATACTATATTGTCGTACCGACAATAAGAAGACATTATATTTTAATTTTAGTGATTAAAATATAAAAATAGGCCTAAATTTAAATTTTCTGGTTCAATTGCATGGAAAAAGTGGAAAAAATAAATCTATATTATACTCTTTATATATATATATACACTAGTACATATTCCCGCATAATATGCGGATACATTATATTTTATAAGAAAATTAATTAGATAATCCAATATTATGCATATTGTAAGTTAATAATAAAAATATACTAAAAAATTTTGAAGATATAATTTTATTAATTGATTTATTTATCATTTCAAGGTTTACTTTTAAATTCTAAATATAAAGATATACATTTGTAATATAGTAATAATAATTAAAAAAAATAGAAATTTTATATGTGATATTAAAATAAAAAATAAAATATTTATTCCTAACCAATCAAAAAATATGATTAAAGCTGTCATTTAATTTGAAGATATACATGGATGATGATGATGATGATGATAATAATAATAATAATAATAATAATAATAATAATAATAATAATAATAATAATAATAATAATAATAATAATAATAAGGCAATTTATAGTGTGCACCTAGGTGCACCTAAAGATAGGGTGTACCCATATACAATTATAAACAAAAACATATACAATTAAGAGTAAAAATGTATACAATTTAATTGTTAATTTTTTAATGAAAATTTGTATATAATATTCAATAAAAAGTTAAACATATATGGATGTTAGTTTTTTAATGAAAACTTAATGTGAAAAAAGTATACAATTATTACAAAACACGTATACAAAATAGAATAATATGTATACAAAATAGAATAAAAAGACATACACATATGGGCGCACCCTTGCACCCGGGTGCACCCAATATACACTGTAATAATAATAATAATAATAATAATAATAATAATAATAATAATAATAATAATAAGAAGTTGGATATATTTATATTGAATGGTTTAATTATCTATTCCAAACCAATATAAAAATATATAATTAAAGGTGATATTTAATTAAGGATATGTATGAACAATATAATAATAAATAAATAAAAGTAGAAAGATTATATATTTGAAATTAAAATAAAAAATATGACAATTAATCACGTCGCGACACCTCATACTTTTAAAAAGTTATTTATAGCAGCATATTCGCAATTATTATATACTCCCTCCGTCCGCTTCTAAGGTATCAATTTTATTATTTTTGGTATCCGCTTCAAAGGTATTCATTTCCCATATTTAGTAAAAAAGTGCACAATATGGCCCACCACTTTTTTCTAATACAACTACCCACTTTACATATAATAATAATATTCCTTAATTCACGTGAAAAAAATAAATGAATACCTTAGAACCGGACAAAGGGAGTATAAGATATATACTCCCTCCGTCTCAATTAAGGAAGGTATTTTTTTCATTTTGGTCGTCCCACCCAAAAGGTCCCCTTTCCTTTTTTACATACATGGGATCCACACACCCCCTCTAATACAATTAAAATATGGGACCACACTCTCACTAATACAAATACCCACTATACATTAGATAATAATACTCTTTAATGCACGTGCAAAAAAGCAAATGACTCTCTTTTAACGTGACAGACAGTGGCGGACCCAGAATTTTTTTTCTGGGGGTACGACTTGTAATTATAAAAAATACTACTCTTTCCGTTCCAAAATTGATTGCACTGTTACTATAGATACGGAGTTTAAGGAATGTTGACTTTTTAGGGGTATTGTGGTATTTTTAGGTAATAAATAAATTATAAAGTATGTTATCTGTGTTAGGTGAGTGTGGTAAAGTTGTAATTAAGATGAACTTTTATGGGTGAGGATTGATGTGATATTTTCTTTTTTGGAAGGTGCAATCTATTTTAGGACGGATAAATGTGAAAAGTGTGCAATCAATTTTGGGACGGAGTGAGTATTATTTAATGGTTAAAATAGTACAATAAATTAAATTAATATTAAAAAATTATAATTAATATTGACATCGTCCAATTTTTTTTGTAAAAAATAATTCAAGACATTATAATCATAAATTTATAATATAAATTAAGATGAACAATAATAAATTTAGTGTAAATA
Source organism: Pogostemon cablin (assembly GCA_023678885.1). Taxonomy (NCBI): domain Eukaryota; kingdom Viridiplantae; phylum Streptophyta; class Magnoliopsida; order Lamiales; family Lamiaceae; genus Pogostemon; species Pogostemon cablin. The sequence continues at coordinate 23,596,547 of CM043001.1, read as the reverse complement.
TGTGTTGCAATTAATAATTCAAAATTACGAACCAATAAAAATTGTGAATAGTAATGAAGAAATTAAATTAGAAAAAAAATTTAATAGAAAGTGTAGTATATAATTAGGAGAAACATGATTATATATAAAATAAAATAATTAAAAAAATACATAGAAATAATATAAGAATGGAAAAGGAGAAGGGATAAAAATATTCCAACAAGTGGAATCGAACTCGTGTTGCCTTATTGGAAAGATTTGCCCTCCACCATTAAGCTACAGGATATATGAGATATTATACATTATATATATAGGTATTATATTTGAATTTGGGGGTACAGCTGTACCCCATGAACCCAACTGGGTCCGCCACTGGTGACAGAGGAAGTATATATTTTGGTGGGTGAGGTGAGGTGAGGTGAGGTGGGGTGGGGTGCACTTGATTGATGCCCTAAACCCTGTAGCAGTCGACCCACACAGGAAACATGCACTTTTACCTTAATTTCCCTTGCTTCTCTAAATTCAGTATATGCATTATTTTATTTTATTTTATTTATTTAAGTATACTCCCTCCGTCCTAGTGAAAGATGATTTTTTGTTTTTTTGAACATAGGTTAAGGAGTATTATTATTTAATGTGTAGTTGATAGATGTATTAGTGGGAGTGTGGGCTCCATATTGTAATTGTATTAGAGGGGATGTGTGAGTCCCATGTGTATAAAAAAGAAAAGGGAACCCTTTGGGTGAGACGATCAAAATGGAAAAAAAAATCCTCTTTGAATGGGACGGAGGGAGTAAGAAATTGAGTTTAATTATAATTTATTACATTATACCTTCAAACATACTCTGTTCATCTCTTAATATTTTGCACCATTCTCATAATACTTAATATATTATAATTTTAATTAACAAATGAAGGGTAAAGTGTCATGACATAGAATAGAAGGAGTAGTAAACTGAAATTAATTATTTTTAACATAATTTTATTGCATAATCTTTTCATTTTGTTTTGGAATAATTTAGTATTTTTAATTATTATATAAAGGGTAAAATATATTGTTATTAAAATTTAAATATAAACGATTATAGAAATATTGTGATTGATGGATTTTTTGTTAGGTTTTTTCAAGTGTGAACATTAATATCATCGGATTGTAATAAACTTGAAATATAATTAGAGTGTCATAATTAAATAATACTAAATGATACTTCCTCTACAAACTTTTTACTAGTATATTAATCTTATACATTCTTAATATCATTCGGAATATTTATACAAAAACAAATATAAAGAGTATGAAAAAATATATGAGAAAAGAAACAAAAAGAGGGTTAAAAATCAATAAAATTTTTAAATAGTGACATACTAGTTACTAACTCCATCTCGTAAATTTCTTATCATTATCGTAGACCTGAAAAATAAATTTTATTATTTTGAAGGTAATATATTTTTTTAAATAATAATAAAAAATAAAAAATTAGTTAGGTATCTTAAATAAGAATGATGTTTTTAGAAATATAATGCATTGAAATATTATTTTTCTGAAACTTTTATGTTTTTAGAGAGTAAAGAATATAATGTGAAAAATTAATTAAAAAACGATGGAAAATGTAATGAGATAGATCTATATACCTAGTTGGTTTCTTCTTAAATATCTAGTTTATATATATATATATATATATCATTTCATTTAAAAATATCCTTAAATTTATTCATTACTTTTTGTTATTATGAAGTATAATTTCCGATGCTACATTGCTTGATGATGAATGAAACAAATACCCCTCCTCCGTTCAAAACTTATGTGTTCAAACTTTCTTTTTTTCATCCATCAAATACATATATATGTTCAAGAGTAATACTATTTTACCATTATTGCACCTTAAAAATAGATCCGTACTTGAAAAACGGATCATATATATATAGAAATGGGTCAGAAAAAATTCACTCTTTCTTATTTTGTTTCGCTCTCACTCTCACTTATTTCGTTTCGCTCTCACGATGCAATCTTCTCAATTCTCTCACGCTCCACCCACCTCACATGCCTCTTACTCTCCGCTTTGTGTTCTTCTTCCACCGCCTTCTGCCACCTCCAAGTTTCTTCGCTCCGCCTCCGTCCATTCCATTGTTCTTATTTCAAATATGCTCTTTGTGTATAGTGCCGTGGTTGAAGTTTTTTGCTTATTAGAGAAAAAATTTCTGCTGTGAAATCGAAGATCTGCAATCACTGAACTCAAATATACTATTTGGAATTGATTTTTTTTTTTTCGGATTAAGATTGATACTAGTAGAAATATTGGTAGCATGAGTGTTTGTGGATTGAGATTTGATAGCATAAAGATTAGTAGTGTTTGTGAATTGAAATCTATTGATGTTCAGTGAATTCAGATTGATTGTTGTCCAATTTTTTTTCAATTTCTTTCATTTTTTATATATCGTTAAAACTGTATTAGTTTGATTGATATAATGTATATGTTGTTCTTAATAAATATAATATTAATTTGTATATAAAAAATAAATGATATATCGACTAACTGTATTAATTTTATTGCAATAATGTATATGTTGTTGTTAATAAATGTAATATTAATTTGTATATAATAAATATATGATATATCAACTCATTGTATTAGTTTTATTGCAATAGTGTATAAGTTGTTGTTAATAAATATACTATAATTTTGAATCTAAAATTTATATTATATTGTCAGTTTTTTAAACATATATTTTGTTGATCAATTATATATATAATTATTTTTTAATCAACTAACGTAAATGTATTTCTTAATAAATTAGTAAATTTTTATATTAAAATGTTAAAATTGGATATTGAATAGCAGTATCACTTTTTAAAAGATGCGATACATTAATTTGGGTTCATTACTATTAGATACAATTTATGTATGCATTATCCTAAACTTTATTAGTATTCAATACATTAAAAAAGAGTGAAATGCCTTCTTTATCCTTAGTGTGTGATTGTATTTAATAATAAGTAAAAATATAAAGATATTTTATTTTAAAATTAAAAACAGATTTCATTCCATTTTATTCTCCAAACAATATGTGGGATTTCAAATGTATCATAACCAATTTCTACTCATTCGAGAGAGCAAGATATATTCCATAATTTTGGTATTCAAAAATTAATTAAGAATGATTCAGATTATTTTGGTATTAAGAAATTAATTAAAAAAATTATCAGGATGTATAAGATATTATTAAAACAACAATTTTGGTATTCAGAAATTAATTAAGAATGGATCAGATTATTTCGGTATTCAGAAATTAATGAAGAAATTATCAGGATGGATCAATTATTACCACGATAAGAAAATTCCACAATGTATTCAAAAATATTTTAGTATTCAGATTTTAAGTTTGTATGATATTCGGAAACAAATTAGATAAGAAATTTACACAATGTATTTTAAAATATTTTGGTATTCAAATTTCAGGTTTGTATTGTATTCCCATACAAATTATTTAACAAATTGGATAAGAAATTTACACAATGTATTCAAATATATTTTAGTATTCAGAATTTAGGTTTATATTGTATATTCAGAAATAAATTAGTTAATGAATTAATTAAGAGATTACATAACGAATAAGATATTTTGGTATTAAAAAATTATTTAAAACATTATCATGATTGATAAGATATTATAGATAAGAAATTTTTACTTAAAAATGTTTAGATTTTAGATTTTTATTGTATTTAAAAATAAATTATATCCACGTGAATATATATTGAAACGTGCATCACTGTGAATTTTCATTAAATTTTAAAATATGAATTTCTCATTTTAAGTTTTAATTGATGGGTGGATAGAAAAATTGGAAATTTGATTTTTTAAAATCTAGTTTTATCAATTATAATTGATGTATTTGGGGACAGGATAAGTGTGACTTTTCAATAAACAATTTTATAGTGGATAATAATAAAATATATGCAATGTATCCATTATAATATTAGTTTATTTTTTGTACTAGTTAGTAATAAATCCATATCTAAAATTATACATTTAGGAATTAAAAACAACACATTTATTAATATGAGTATAAAAATCAATGTAGTTTAATACAATTTTCATATGTAATGTAAAATAATAGTGTCCATATCTAAAATTATACATTTAGGAATTAAAAACATCACATTTATTAATATGAGTATAAAAATCAATGTAATTTAATACAATTTTCATATGTAATGTAAAATAATAGTAATACACTATAGAACAAAATGTAATACATTTATTTTACTTAACATATACATTAAAGATTAAAATAAAAATACTAATTTAGGACTTCATTTCTTCTTTATCCCGTATTTGATATGGTTCTTTCTTTCTCCTCTTTCTCCTTCTCCCGTATTTGATATGATTCTTTCTTTCTCCTCTTTCTCCAATTTCTGCAAATCTCATATTTCTTTCTCGTCTTCTCCCGTTTTTGCAAATCTCATAATGAAACTATGTAAATAACAAGAAAAGCAACAATAATTGCTAATTCAGAATTAAAGCAGGATTTCCGCCAGGGGCCCAATTTTTCTCATACAATAGTTCGTGTTTTTTGTTCTACAAATTTTAAGAAGAATTATTTTATTTACCAACTTTTATTAACATTTTTCTAAAGATATTTTAGTATTTTTAATTGTATTATGTAAGAGTAACAATTTTGAAACTAAAGTCATTAAAATTATTAAATAAATATGTTATTTAGAGGGAAAATAAATAAATAAAAGAAATAGAAGTGCTGCATGAATCGAACACGGGACCTTTAAAAGTAAAACATCCTCACTTCATCACTTGGACACAAAGATATTTCAAAAAAAATTCTATATCTATACTAGTAATTTTTAGAAGTTCAGGGGGGCCCAGTGCCCCCCTACTCCCTTCATACGTCCGCCAATGATTAAAACATCTAAAAATTTTAAAATCAAATCACAATGAGAAATAATCAAAATTAATCTCAATTGAAATTGAGTCAATCAGTATAATACACGATATAAGGAAGAAGAAATAGAACACAATTTAAAAAAAAATCGATTCAAAGTAACAATCAATAACAAAAAGAGAATCAGCGGTGGGAGTGAATTTCTTTCACACATATCTTCATATCTATCCATGGGGATATGTGGCAGAGGAAGGAAGAGGGAAAATTGGACTCAAATCATATAAGTATCATGAGTCATGAGTAAAATTTGATCAAATTGCATCTTAAAAAATGTTGCACAATAGTATTTGCTATGTTCAAACTCAAAGAAAGAATTAATATCATTGAACATTGTAACATCACATTATATTTAATTTCAAAATTTTTAATCATTTTACAACTCGCATAACATACTTTATAATTTATTTATTATTTAAAAATATAAACTAGTCCAATAAAACGTCAATAAAGTAATTAAGTAAAAGGGTTAATTGCAAAAAAAACATGAACTTTATACCTATTGCAAATTAATCCTCAATTTTGAGAAATTGCAAAAAAAACCACCACCTTTAAGTATTATTGCAAAATAGACCCAATTTGTGACTAGAACTAAGTAGGGATTTTTTGGGAAAAATTTCACATTTAGTCTCATAAGAATTCCTTCAATTCAATTATAGTCCCGTAGGAATATACTGGTCTCATAGCTAGCGGTTTTGGTCCCATAAGAATATTATAATCGAAAATTTTCATTCCAAATTAACTTATATTATTATAAACTACCAAATTTATATTATTTTCTGTGTTTCAAAATAGACATAGTCCGTTTTGGTCTTATTAATGGTTCAAAATATTTCGTCAACTATTAACAATTTAGATAAAAAATTCCTATGGGACTAAATCTGCCAATTTTGGGACCTTTTTGGCATTGAACAATTCTTACGGGACTAAATATGAAATTATCCCGGTTTTTTTGGTTTATTTTGCAATAATATTTAAAGGTGGTGGTTTTTTTTTTTTTACAATTTATCGAAAGTGATGATTAATTTGCAATAGCAGTAAAATTCGTGATTTTTTTTTGCAATTTCCCTAAGTAAAAAGTACCCGTATTCCTTTTGAAGTATCAATTTTGTCATTTTTGTCAGTTTCATATTAAAGTATAAATTTAACTTTTTTTAGAAATATGTGATACACTCACATACTTAAGCAACTAAAATATGAATTTGCATACTCTACTAATACAACTATCCACGGTATATATTAAATAATACAAAAAAATAAACGGATACATTTAAAGGGACGAAGATAATAAGTTTTCTTTATACTACAAAAAAAAGTGCTCGTAGGTAGGGTGGAGAGAAAGTAATAAATAGGAGAATATCACAATTCGTTATGCAAATACGATCGGTTTCAACTTTAGTCATTTTTATTTGCAATTCTTCAAATTTGATCATATTTTATCCGAATTTATTTATTTTTGTTCAATTTTGATTATTTGTTCCAGTTTAGTCTTTTTTTTAAAAAAAAAAAAATTGGACAAATTCTTACCTTAAAAGGACTTAATTTGAAAAAAAAAAAACTAAAAAACTAAATTCAAACAGAAAGGACCAAAATTAAAAAGAAAATGATTAAAAGAATCGCAAATAAAAATAAACTCCAATTAGATTCAGCAAATATTAGATACCAATTTTGATATTTTCTCAAATAAATATTATGAAAGTTAGATTTCCAGCTTTTTTTTGAACCAATAATATTAGGAGATCATATACACGTAGCAAAGGAATCTGTTTGGATTCTATAAATAAAATTAAAGAGGTGTTTGGTTTTGCAGAAAAAGAAGTGGTGGAGCAAATAAAATAAACGCAATCGTTTCGGGCAGAATTGGTTTTATTTTTTGCCTGCAGACAAACAGAATATTAATTGATATTTTCTGTATCGCCATTAATTTCCATTAGTAATAAATAGCTATATTAATTAAAACCCTTTATTATATATTACTTTTCCCTATTCATTACATAAATAAATAAATAAAATTAATTTGTACAAAATATTTTATCATTATCACTGTGTACAAAAATTATTAATTCGAGCAATTTACATTTTAAAAGTGCCGGCTTTAGTTTCTAATGATCATTATTAATTGTATATATATTTTTTGATTACTAACACCAAGCACCCTTACTTCCCCTTCTTCCTATCAAACTTGGATCTGGGTATCTCATTTAAGTGAAGAGCCCAGTGAGCAGGTGGACCCATCTAATTATTAATTGTCATGATAGAAAAATATTAAATTGATCAATTTATAAGTGAACGATTTAAAATTAATAAATTTTCTTTGAATTTATATTCTCACGAGTTAAGGATAACGAACGACTTAAAAACAAAAGGTACACCCTCTCATAAGAAGGTATATGTGAAACAGGAGGTCGATCTATTGTTAAAATATACTTACTTATCATAGAGATAAAATATAATTATTGATTGTTAAAGTATATTTATAGTGAATCATATTATAACACTTTAAAATCATACTTTAGGAAATATTAACTATCAATTAACATACTTCACATATATAACAATCATAGATTCATATTTTAACACGTTTCACATAAGTACTTTCGTTTTATAATAGACTTTGTCAAAACGAAACTAAAATGTACAAATTACATGACTTAATTCTTCTTATTTACTTATGATAAACGACTTAATCAGTATTATTTTCGTCGTTCTAACAAATACTTATATTATTTACTTATGATAAACTGCTTAATCAGTACTATTTTCGTCGTTTTAACAAATACTTATATAAATCGAGTTTACCAGCTTACACATTATAGTTCATGTCATATTGCCTTTCAAGAGCTGAAGAGCCTCTCACAAAAAAAAAAAAAAGGAAATTAGGACATGCATGCTATAAGAGGTTGCACTTTTCCTAACTGCAACCTTTAAATTAGTGAATATAGTACCTCACAACTTGGACTAATGCATGCGCCTCCCCACTCATTATATATAGATATTAAGTTACATATTAACCATGCATTTATAAATAAATAATACTCCATAAATAAAATAAGATACTGATACTGTTATTTGGAACCATCCCTTTAAATAAGGGGGTATTAGCCTTTGAACTGTGTGGAAAGGGGGTATTAGCCTTTGAACTGTGTGGTGTACTTTACAGCCTCAAGATATCACACTTTAATTTCCTTTTTATGTAGTAGTAGTTGTTGTTGTGTATATATGCTAAAGTACAAATCTTTTTGCACTCATGGGCAAGGATTTTCATTCCTTAAAAGCTGGTCTCCTTGGCTTATGGAGCTAATTTAATACTCCCTTCAGACAATATATGGTGGTGGACTACTTTTTTATGGGGTGGCTGCAAAGATTAATTTGATTTCAACAAATGATTTTAAGTGATGTCCCAAAGTAAAGTGATTTATTTCAATATTTTGTAATTTAGAGTAAATATTTAGCCAAAGTGTGATAGTAAAATTATATGTTTTTATAGTAGAACTTTCTAAGAATCATGAGTTTAGATTTTGTTTAATAATTGATGCACATGTTAATATGGGTCGAGCCCACATAAACGGCCCGTTTTATTTGAATAATGCAGGTTTAAATTTGTATAAGTAGTGTTCTATTTAAATATTATACGAGTATTTTTTTTTGCTCGAATAGATTAGTCCGATAATGCTGGTTAGTCAGTAGGCTATAAAGCTTGTTCGCTGGTTTAAAGGCCGGCGCTATTAGCCCGATAAAATATTTATTAATTAATATTTTTTCCGTCCCAAGTATTTTTATCCATTTTTTATTTTGGACAGTCCCACGTATTTTTACTCATTCCATTAATGGTAAAAATACATAATATTTTATTACTTACTTTTTACAATCCCAACAACTTTAATTACTTTTTACACTTTATTCATCATTCCCAACAACTTTATTTACTTTTTCTTTTTAAATTACTAATTTATTTCTTTTTTTCTTACATTATATATTAAAAAAATAACACGTCTTAATCTCCGTACCCGTACAAATTGGTGAAAATATTCCGGACATAGGGAGGAATACAATCTTTGTTCCTCATTTATGAAATGACTAATTATTTTTAAATAGCTAAAACAGCAAAGTTAATTAATTATAATTTGATCAATGACACAATAAATTAATTAAATAAAATGGAAGATTCTAATTCCTAATGATCATGAACTACTCATTTTTTCCAAATCCATATGTTAATATATACTTCCTCCGTCTGCTTCAAAAGTATCAATTTTACTATTCCTAGCGTCCGCTTCAAAGGTATCAATTTCCTCTACTTAGTAAAAAAAGCACACAATATGACCCACCACTTCCCTCTAATACAACTACCCACTTTATTTATAATAATAATACTCCTTAATTCACGTGCAAAAAACAAATAAAGATCTTAGAACTGTTCACATGCAAAAAATAAATGATTACCTTAGAAGACGGAGGGAGTAGTATTTTAATTCTTAAACAAAGAACTAATTGGTTAATGAAATTGCATGAGCTCGCTTTCGGTCAAACAGTTGATATATTATTTATTTATTTTAATTAAAAATTCATTTTAAAGTCTTAAAATGAAATGACTTCTATCAGAATGTCAAAAACTAAATTAAAGACGATAAGTATGTATTTACGGTAAGACACTAATCAAAATGGAACTTTAAAAAAATGGAACTAGAAATATCACAACTATTTGATTAACATTGTTAATTCTTATGTTCTATATATTATTTTCTCCATGCATAAAAAAAAAAAAAAGAATATGAAACGAAAATTGAAATAATCAGATAGTTGTGAAATTGTACATAATTACTAGGTGGGCACGTATAGTTGGCTCTGAATTGACTCCTAATCTATGATATAATACATTAAGCAATTTGCATGAGTTCTATGTATTAAAGAAACAACAAATAAATCCGAGAAGAAAAACAGAAAGATCACAAAAGAATCCATAAATACACTTGATTTAAATTACATTATGTTTGATGAAATTTACATTCTACGAACTCATGTAATAAAACATGGAATAAAAAATTGAGACTAATAAGAATTAGCAATACATATTAATGAAGTACTATAGCTAGTCATGCTTAGAATGCCCAATACCAGGACTACGACCAGGGGTGGTAGGTCTAAAATAATCGACGTCTCCTTCAATGATCAATCTGTATGCGTGGCTCTCAGCGCTGGCATGACTTGGTTTTAAATCGGGCGAAGCTTTTCTTGCAACGATATGCCGTCCTTGTGTAAGAAAGAGCGCTTGATTCGATAGAACGACGAGCATGAGTATGAGACAAACTAAAGCTTTGGCCATTATAAGGGGTAGCTCTACTTAGAATTTAAGATGAAGAGGGAGAAGGAAATTAGTTTGAGGCAAGTAGGTGTGTTTAATTTGTTGTAGGTTTAGTTCAATGGGGAATTGGGTATTTATGGAGTTCAAAAGTACTTGAAGAATAAAAATCCACCCCACCTACACCCCAAACACCTAGGAAGATTCTATATATCATTCTAACATGTGAGACTCCATGAGGATCGTACAATTTGGCTAGCTAGGTACATAGAAATAAATAGATTTAAAAGATCCAACTAAGAATTACGTGATGATTGCACTACTGTCAAAATTTGAATATTACATTATCGGTCCAAAAGTCTTTCATTTTATTATTTTGAATCTCCAAAGGTACACATTTTTTATTTTAGTAAAAGAGAACCATATGCGATTCACCCGTTACTACTAATACAACTATCAACTACACATAAAAATAATAATATTTCTTAGAAAAAAAGAATGGTCACATTTGGAATGGAAGAAGGGAATAGTACATATAATTAATACTCTCTCCGTCCCGTTTCAATCTTTACGTTTGCTTTTTGCACGTTGATGAAGGAGTATAATATTTTAATAGATAGTCAGTAGAAATATATAATATTTAATGTAAAGTGGGTAGGTGTATTGGTGTTGGATGATATATTAATTGTTTTATGTGGGTCCCATATTCCAAAAAGAAAAACGTAAACATTGAAATGAGACGCGGAAAATAGAAACGTAGAGATTGAAACGGGAGGGAGTAAGATAGATTAATTGATTTAGGAGATGTTTGGATAAGGTTTGTGAAATTAGATTTAAATTTTGAAAACCTAATGAATAGCAATAGGAGTATACGCTTGTTTTGAGTTTTTTATAAAATATACTTCATCCGTCCACTTCAAAGAAATTCATTTACTTTTTGCATGTGAATTAAAAAATATTATTATTTAATTAATGTGTAATGGGTATGTAGTTGAATTAGTAGGTGTGTGGTTTCTAGATTTTAATTGTATTAGTGGCCTATGTGGGTCCCATGTGTGTAAAAAGAAAAAAGAGGCCCTTAGAGTCAAACGGCTAAAATCGAAAAATGAGAGCCGTAGGGAATATTTTAAATCTATGTCAAATTAATGTGTAACAATGTATTAATTTATATATATATATATATATATATATATATATATATATATATATATATATATATATATATATATATATATATATATATATATATTGAGAATTATAAAGACTGTAATAAAGAAGTGATTTTGCGTAGGTTTTAAAAATTATAATTCTATTTTAAAAATCGAACCGAACATCAACATAGCATTTTAAACGTTCACAACTGCGTAAAGTTTTAGATAATGTAGATACTGTATATGATTTGCCAATATATAGTAGAATTTACATTGAATTAATTTTGTGTCAATGTCCGAAGGATTTTCATTAAATCGTCTCCCGGGTCGCTATAAACGTTTTAAAAAGTTACATTTATGGGTATGTTTCGTAGTCTTTATTTACTTATGATCGGGTCAAATTTATAATAATTACCATAGTTGGTATATCAATTTAAACACTACAAGCAAGATACATAAATATAAATATATATATTGATAGTGGTGGCTATTTGCACCCCGGATTTACTAAATATACTCTAAAAAGTGATTTAAATTAAAATATTTTAATTAATATTACCAAAATATCCTTATGTAAACATTACTAAATGTACCCCAAAACTAATAAACATACTCCACTTTAATTATAATTTTATGATCACTTTAATTATATTTTAATGACGTGGATTTCGAAATCAAAGAAATCTCAGGGATTACAAATTATGACAAAGACTTGTGTGAAGCCTGTACGTGAGACGACCATAAAGTGATAACCTTTTTTAAGGAAAGTGATAATAAATTATTGAAAAGTGATAAATAAATAAAAAGTAAAAATATTTTATAGCAATAAATAAAAAGTAAAAATATTTTATAGCGAAAGTGATAACTATTTTGAAACGTGAAAAATGGTCTCACGTGAGACGATCTCACGCAAGACCTACCCTTAAGTTATTAAAAATAAAATATACGCTAATTTTATATGCAAACCTCCACCCGAATACACATTCCATTTTTATTTAATTAAAAAATATATTTTCAAAATGTCTAAACTACCCCTTCAATTAAACACACACCATATCTCTCCAGGAACTTCTTCCTCTCAATTCCATTGGCCTTTCTGTCAATCGAAGCAAGAGTTGATTCTAAACGGCTCAAGTAGGAGTTGAAACGACACGCTTTCTGAGCTGCAACGACAACAGATAAGAACAGCAGTTCAAAAGCTGCTCCCATGGCTGCTCCTTGGATAAGGTCTCCTGTTAACATCTTCCAATTAACACAAACAAAATGCTACATATATATAATTTAGACTATATATATACGGTAATGGAATAATTCCAAATTTACATTTGGAGATTTATCTCCAGGGCGTGCCATATGTAATAATTTCAACCTATTTAATTATCTTAACCTCAACCAAATTATCTTAATATTTTAATAGATTTCATGGAATCATTTGTTGTATTGAATTATCAAGAGATGTAATTAAACATAGACAAGTCTTATTTTTTTGGAATTCGTAGAACCGGATTTTTTGAAGGAAATGGGCTTCTTCAACAACACAAGGATCTCTAAAATGTGTATGCCACGCCTACTCTTCCTCTCCCCTCATTAAAATGGACACCTGTTCCCTCCCCCTCTTCTTTTTCCTCATTCTCTCAAAGTCTGTTTTTTTTTTTCTTCTCTTCCTCTCTCCATATTCTCTCTCTTTTTTTCTTTTCTCTATCTTCTACCATGGTCAAACTTGAGGTCATAAAGATGTGAAAATGATTTCTGATCATATGGTGCATTCTACCCTTCACATGTTCTTTTTTATTTTAGTATTCATTGAAATTTTACCATTTTGTGAAGAAATGTTGATAAAAAATTTATACATTGAAGTGATTTTGAAAGATTGATTTTAATATGGGGAGAGAGGGGGGAATTAAACTTTGATTTTGAAAGATTGGGCGTTGGGTTCAAATTTTAATATGTGGAGAGAGAGGGGAATTAAACTTTAAAAAAGTCAAACATGAAAAAGTGTTTTGAAATGTGTGTGAGAGAAAAATAAAAGTGAAGCATGGTTAGGGAGAGAGAGCAAGCCACCAGTTCAACGAATGATGAAAGAAATATCTCTTGTCATATTTAACAGGATAAAATCTTTAAAAAATATGTAGGATACTCTTTAAAATGAATTAGATCACTCTTTCGAATTAATTTAATTTAAAATCTTTAAAAAATATGTAGGATACTCTTTAAAATGAATTAGATCACTCTTTCGAATTAATTAGATTACTCTTTAAGTTTAATTAAATTATATGAAATTTATATTTTGTTAGATCACTCTAACGATTACGCTTTAAATTTAATTAATATGAAATCTATATTTTGTTAGATTACTCTAACAAAATAATTTGTTTGCTCTTTGAAATTAATTAGATTATTCTTTTGAAAAAATTGGATTACTCTTTGAATTTAATTAAATTAAACTATACTTTCCAATTAATTTTAAAAACTAATATAATGATTTCTATAGTGCAATTTACATATAATTTTAGGGAGCGGCTATTCGCACCCCAATATTACTAAACGTACCCCAATTACAAAACATACCCCATCAAAATTAAGAAATATATACATAAATTACTAAATACACCCCATTTTTTACCATTTACCTTTATAATTAAAAAAAAATCTTTAAGCCTTTCAATTAAATTAAATTAAATAAATAAAAGGCTGCCATACAATTCACTCTCCCTCTCTAGTCTCCAGTCTCACAAACAAAAAGCATTAACGATGATGGAGAATTAAAACTTGGGTAAATCGAATTGAAAGAAACAACGATGATGGACAATTTAATAGATCTTTTCTTCTTTTCTCTTTCCAATTCCATTAATGGAGAGACCTCAACTTTACAAACTAAAGATGAAAATTTGAAATCTATTACTCTGATTATACAAAAATTCTTGAATTTGTTTCACCTACCAATCTGCCCCGTCAGAAAATTGCTGGAGAAATCCAAGAGAGAGAGTTGTTGGAACAATCCAAGTGTGTGTGTGGGGGTGGGGGAGGGATTTCTCCGGTGAATTGGTTAGTGCCAAGCCACAATCTCTAGATAGTAGGCGAGTTCCCGATTTGATGCGGGATCTCATCACCGAAAGCATTGTTGATGAAGTAGGAAACATAATTGGAGGAGGTGCACAGGGGAGCAATGCTCCCGTGGAGTTTATTATGGAAGAGGTATTCTGGTCAAGTTGGCAAGAGCGGTGAGTTCATCAGGCAGGTGAGTTTTCGATGGTGATGGGAATGCGGCCAGTGAATTGATTCCCGAAGAAATCAATCATTTGCAAGGCGGTGCAGTTGCCAATCTCCGGGGGATGAGTAGTGGAAAAGAGATCAGTAGATAATGAATCCTTTGAATTGGGATTGGATTGGCTATGACACCCGACAAAATAGGTTAGATGATTAGTGGAGAAGACGATAAGGCTGATAATAAATTTATTAGTTAATTTTAATTATATAATTATATAGGGATATTTATATCTTATTATTAAAGAGTATTTTAGTCTTTTATAAAAATGGGGTACGTTGAGTAAATTCGGGGGTGTAAATAGTCGTCCCCATAATTTTAATCTTCATCATACATGAAGTTATTTAGAGTGTCAAATAACCTAATGTATTATAAAGAGTAACCTAATTTATCATAAATAGTAACCCCATTAATTAAAATATTTTCAGAAAATAAGATTGTCAAATAAAAGAGTAATCTAATTTATTATAAAGAGTAACCCAATTTATTTTAAAAAGTAAACCAAGAATTTTAAAAAAATCACATCAAGGGTATTTCAAAAAACGTGTTAATAATAATCAAAATCATTATAGTAACTCAATTAATTAAAAAGAATAATCTAAAGTTTCAATGCACTTGACCAAGCAAGAATTATCCAGAGCTTGAGTGAGAGCAGCAGTGTACACACTATATACAGCAATAGCAGCATCCCAACAACCTTCCATAAAAGTTAATTTGCGGCTTTGAATATCTGCAAATCTCATTCATAATATTTCTTCTCTCTCTACCTCTCTAATCTTTCACTCTCTATCCTCTTCTGGACTTAACCCGTTCTCTCATTCTCCCCCACATCCCCTTCTCTTCCTCCCCAACCACCCGCCAACAACACTTCTCACCCTTCCATGCAGTGGCAGACGCAATATGGGTTCATGGGGTACAACTTTATCCCCAAATTGAAAATATACCACTACCTATATATAACCCATTTAGTTTGGTTAATAGTTACATTATCTCATTTGATTGTATGCTTTACCATTTATTCTGCTAATTTTATTTTAATTTTTATTTAATAGTTGTTGTGTACTTCCTTTATGTAATTTTTGAACAATTGAATTAACAAGGAGTAATAACTAATATTATAATTATATAAATGATAGGTAATAATTGAGTTATTTTTAAAAATAATATGATTTTTAGTAGATTTTTTCTGTATTGAATGTAAATTCTATTTAGTTTAATTATAATAATTTTTTAAAATTCATTCCTCATATAACATTTCTTAAATTTTACATTCAATTATAAATTAATAATTAGTGTTTAAGGCGTATATATAGTTAATAAAATATTTTGACTTGCTCGTTTAATTATTACTCCTATTAATTGAGCAGAAGAAATACTTTATATTATGTTATCAGAATATTCTAATGCCAAATGAGATCTTCGAATGTGAGTACTATCTTTTACTTCATATTTCATTTTGTTATTTTGAGTATCCGTCCTAAATGGTTTCATTTTCTTTTTTACACATATGAAACACACACTTTACTGCTACAATTAAAATATTAGGTCTACATATCCCACTAATATAACTATTAACTATACATTAAATAATAATACTCCTTAATCTACACAAAAAAAACCAAATAACGCCCTTGCGGACAAACGAAAGTAGTGTGATTCTAACAATTCCGCACCCCCCAATCCAAAATCCTGGGTCCGCCACTGCTTCCATGCCCTAAAGCTTAAAACGACAATGTCTCCATTCACATGCATCATCAGCTCTGCCCTCAGCCATCGCAGTGTCGAATTCCATTCCCGAAAATTCCGGCTTGTGCCCATAATTTTTTCATTGGCGGCAATGGTTATCGATTAAAGGTTTTCTAGAGGGGAAGCGTAGAAAGTGAGAGAGAGGAAAAAAGAATAAGTGTGTAGTGTGATTGTGTGATGTGATATGTAATTAATTAGGAGAGAGAAGATTTATAATAAGTGAATGAGAGAGACACGTTTGAGGTGAGAAATTATTAAATATGAGAGAGAGGGTGAGAGGGTGCAGAGAGTCAGACGTTTGATGATTGGATAAGGGAGCAGATTTAATTATTTTAAGAAAGAGAGAGAGGAGAGAGGATAAATGTGAGAGAATTACGTATTTTGAGAAGGAGAGAGGAGAGATAATAAAAGGGAGTATAAAGGGAGCAGTTAACGAGAATTTTTCACAAGATTCGCGAGATATATATGGGTGTGATTTAAGATCCAGTCCCATGAAATATTCATGAGACCAATTTCACCCTAGTGACTCTCTTAAACATTATAGATGCATTTGCAATTATTTTTACTAAAACTTTTAAAAAATTATAGATATTTCAGGAATTTGCAGATTCATTATGTAAATTTTTAGTTTTCCCAAATTGTTTCCAAGTTGAAATTTTTAAACAAGTTAATTGGGAAATTAAACTCAGATGGTATTATCAGTAATTTATATTTTCTCAAATGACAAATCAATACGGTGATTGGTGTATATATTATATGAATGATAAAACTCATTCAAGTACAGATCCATGAATAATGAAACCCACAAAATATGAGAAAGAAGAAAAGATGAAAGTGCGTATAATTTTAATTATAAAAGGGCAATTTTGAAAATTTAGGGTGTGTGCATACAATAAAATTAAAAATTAAAAAATTAAATAGGATGGGTATTGGGTATTCAATAAAGATGTTGTATTTAATAAAAAATAGTGTGCAAATAACAACACTCTATTAGAGTTCAATTCAAATGTAAATCCGTGGCGACTTGGACAATTTTAATTTTATATTAAAATTTAATTTAATTTCTATCATAAAATAAAATAAATTTTATAAAATAACAATTTAACCCATTAATTTTAAGGTTCACGCAACCCAATAAATTTAGGGTAATTGTGGAGTGCACATGGTGCACCTCCAGGTTTATAGCTTTAATGAAGATTATAATAGTAATTCCTTACTTTATAAAGTTAGCTGCTAATTTATATTTAAAGGTGGAGATTTTAAATCTTATAGGTGCACAGTGCATCATAGTAAGACTCATTTAATTTAATAAGTAGGAGTATTTGGCAATTACATATTTTTATCAGGCTTTGAAAAAATAATTAAATAAATAAAAACTAGTTAGTCGCAATACCAAACTATAACACTCTGAAAAAAGAGTGAGACTTTTGTGCCCTGCGGATACCGTGCTTTTTTATAATTTTCGTATCCCTTTACAATTTAAACTCCCTAGTAATATAAAAATTTAAATAAAATGGAGAAGGGGAATAATTTTGTTCACATGAAAACACGAACCGTGTCCCGTGTCCCGGGGTGCAGAAGCTTTTCCGCTTAAAAAATTGATAGACTCATTAATTCATTTTAAGATACAAAGTTTATAAGATGATATCATATTCCTTCAAAGTGTATTGATTTTGTGTTATTCATTAAGAGAAAAATTACTTCTTTTTTTATTAAAAGCTCAAATCATTTCCTTTTTTACATCAAAAAATTATACGCCCCCTTTCTGTTTGCACACTACTTTATGCACGTATAATAAGAGAAGTGATAATTTTTAGCGGTATTATGATATTTTTGGTCATAAATAAATAATAAAGTATATTAGCTGTGTTAGGTAAATATTTTTTTTAAAATAAAATGTATGAGAAATGGTGATTTTATTTGACTTTTTCTTTTTTAGGAATGTGCAAATTTTTGTGGGGCAATCCAATGAAAAATGTGTCATCTGAAATGGGACGGCGAAAGTACAACATCACATCAGAACATTTGATATAATTATACTCCCATAGATTTGTTGGAAAGTGGACTTTTGTTTTTTCACATTAATTAAGGAGTATAATATTTTAATGTATAGTGATGTGAGAGAAATAATATATTAATATAAAATAGGTATGCTTATTAGTATGACATGTGGCCCATAAAGAGATAATAATTAATATGTGTAGGTCCTCTTTACCAAAAAAGAAAATGCACACTTTGTAAAGAGACTGATCAAAATGAAAAAACGCGTTTTAATGGGAAGGAGGGAATGTTTCTCAAATTGTTTATTAGAAAACATCTTGAATACATTTTGGGTTCCTTTTTACTCCATAAAGTAAAAAATATGAGATGATTTATATTTTAATATCATTTATTTTTAGATCTATAACTTTTTATTTTTTCAATTTTAGTCCTTTTATTAATTTTTTCGACTAATAACTCTCTAAAATATCGGTTATAGTTCTTTTGCAAAACTTTTGCCAGTCCCATAAATTCTTAAAGTTCTATTAAATTAGCATAAAATTTAGAAAATGATCAAAATTATTAAATAAAAGTTTCAGAACTAAAGTTAATACAAAATGAATAAAATTGAAATGGTAAAAATTCATAGGACTAAAATTGAATCCATCGAGCTAGATCAAATTAAAATTTTTCTCTTATAGCATAGGTTCAATTAAATTATTTTATTTTAATGAAATATATTTATTCAATAAGGTATTTAAATTCAAATCCAATTTTTTGTTATATTTTTGATTCAGTCATTTTCATTCTTATCTTTTAATTTCACTTTATTTCTCTCTTAATATTTTATTACAATTTAACATTTACTTCTTATATCTCATTTCAGACGACACAACTTTTATTTTGGATTGTCCCACAAAAGTTTGTATTTTCCTAAAAAAAGTAAGAAGTCAAACACAATCACCCTTCTTCATCCAATTTATTTAAAAAAAATCATATTTATCTAACACACCTAACATACTTTATTATTTATTTATTATCAAAAATACCATAATACCCCTAAAAATTATCATTTTTCTTAATATACATGTATAAATTAGTGTGCAAACATTCGTGAGATGGAGGGATTATTTTTTATTCTAATTTTACAATTTCATTAAAGAAATAAAGAAAAGAAAAATCTCCCTTTTAGGAAGCAAAAGCTTCTTCTTTTCGTATATTTTGTGAAAAGACACACGTTAACGTAGGCGTTGACTTTTACGATTGAGAGGTGTGCATGCGCTTTAAGTTTTCTTGTCCTTGCTGAAATATAAACGTGTTTAACCCTAAAGGTTAAGAGATTTAATTTAAACTTTTCTCCAGCATGGTTTAAATTGGAAAACCGTACTAAAAAAATATAAAATGTGATTCTTATCGATAAAATGTAGTAATAAATTTCCCATTAAATTATTTCATTAACAATTGGTAAGAAAATACCCCTCCGTCCCGGTCAAACTGCACCATTTATTTTTACGCATAAATTAAGGAGTATTATTATTTTATGTAAAGTGCACTATTTATTTTTTATGCATAAATTAAGGAATATTATTATTTTATGTAAAGTGGGTAGGTGTATTAAAGAGATGTGATGAGTAGTGTGGGCATTGATGAGTCATTTTACTAAAAAAGAAAAATTGTGCAATTTGGACGGAACGCCCAATATAAAAAATGGTGCTATTTCATATTTGGGCAGGACGGAGGGAGTAATAATAATATCTTTAACAGAAAAAAAATCTTACCGCTAGACGATTACTCAAAGATTTTAAATGCAATTAATTCAAATGACTATCTTACCCTTATCAATTCACAGGTGTATTAACTTTTTCTTGGATTTTCTGGATTAATCTAATATATGGATATTAATATCAATTCAGATTGTATATGTGCATCAAAACGTACAAGAGAATGATAACATATGGCTCTGAAGAATGAAAAATAAGAATGAAAAATATTTTAATATCAATTCAGATTGTATACGTGCATTCAAATGTACGAGAGAATGATAACATATTGCTTTGAAGAATGAAAAATACTACCGATCATCTGACAAGAAAATAAAAAATCCCAACATATTAAAAATTAAAAAATAATATTTTAAATTCACAAGAATTGCTAATTTATCTTTATAAAGAATAATTTTAATACTCGCAAATCCATAAAACTGGTGTATATCATCATAAGAGTTTTACGAAAATTTAGAAAACACAACTAATTAATTTTTTTTTATGCTTATCTTTTTCTAGGAAAGAAAAAAACTTGTCATACTTATTTCTTTTTTTTTCCAGTACATTTACTTATTTTATATGAGTTGGTCTCTTGTGAGACGGGTTATTGGTGAGACGGATGTGAGACGGGTCAAACCATCACTAAAGTATGCTTATTTGTGGTTAAAGTGTGCTTATTTGTGATTAAAGTATGTCGATAATAAATCAAATTATAACACACTAACATCATACTTTAATACATAATCCAACATACTTTAAAAAACATACATTAACAACCATTTAACATACTTTATTTAAATAATCGACATACTTTAACACGTCTCACAAACCGTCTAATGAAGGTAGCGTCTCACAAGAGACTTTGTCATTTTATATATGTAGTGTTTGATGTGAATTTAAAAAAAATAACAACAAATTAAAATTTGAAAAATAATGAGTATTTTTCAATAAAAAAAGTGATAGTTCATTTTTTAAACAGTAATTTTATAACTAAATCGTAATCGGTAATGTGTATATCATCACGTAGAGTTTGACGAATATTTAAAAAAAAAACTAATTATTATACATTTTTTTAATGCTTTGTTATATACGTTTTTTTTAAACAAAAAAGGGCATATATGCCTCACATTTTTTTCTTCTTCCAATACATACCTTTTTTATGTCTATCTTTTTATAGAAAAAAACACATGATCATATTCCTGATTTGACGATTTTTTTTTATAAAAAAACTAATTATTATATATTCCCTCAATCCTCTTTAAATGGTCACTTTTTTCATTTTGAGCGTTCAATTCAAAAAGTCTCTTTTCATTTTTTACACACATGAGATCTACACACACCCACTAATACAATTAAAATAGGGGCACCAAATAATACAACTACTCATCACACATTAAAAATAATATTACTTTTCAATTTACGTGTAAAAAACAAAAGTATCTTTGAGTATTTTTTTTAATGCTTAGTTTTTTTAAAGAACAAAAAATGGCATATTTACCTCACATTTTTTCTTCCAATACATATCTTTTTTTATGTCTATCTTTTTATAGAAAAAAAACACATGATCATATTCCTGCTTTGACGATTTTTTTTATTTAAAAAAACTAATTACTATATTTTTTTTAATGCTTAGTTTTTTTAAAGAACAAAAAAGGGCATATTTACCTCACTTTTTTTTTTCTTCCAATACGTATTTTTTTATGTCTATCTTTTTTATAGAAAAAAAAGAACACATGATCATATTCTTGCTATTAGCATTTTCAGAAAATTACTTCTTAATGATTAATTTCATGAAAATTGTCATCTTCATTTTATAATTTATAAACATGATTGATGGACCGTTCAAAGTCAACGTACATTGTGTTCGTCAGCAATTTCAAAATGACCTATATATTGAATGTAAACTATAAATTAAAAATTAATTAAAAATTCTTTTATTTATATATAATACTCCTTTCATTCTTTACTAAGAGGGTCTTTTATTTTTTGTACATAAATTAAAGAGTATTATTATTTAATGTTTAGTGGATAATTGTATTAGTGTGAGTATAGGCCGCATATTTTAATTATATTAGTGGGTGTGTGTCCATGTGTGTAAAAAAAAAAGGGAACTCTTTGGGTGAGACACCCAAAATGGAAAAAAAAAACTCTCTTTGAAGGAGGATACCAAGCTAGCTGGAAAAAATTAAATACAAGACAGGGTATCCGTCCGGAGAAATGCCGAATAGATGTAGCAGGGGAATACCCCCGAGTTTGGATGAGAGAGGGCTCAAGTCCGAACGATGTAAAGCAGTGATATGATTTTGGGGCGCTAGCCTCAATATATACTATCGCACCAAACTTCTCGGAACTTTCAAAATTATCAGACTGGTTAAGAAAAACATTTGTAAAGGCCTGGTAAAATAATCCAACTTTGTCCAGGGGAGATGTATTGGAGCTTTACTTCACTAGAGTGGCTCCAGAACCAGTTGGGAAAGACTACCACAAAGCCTTTCATTTTATCAAACTAAGAAGATCAGATGTACGAGCATCAAACAGAATCAATGAGTCTTCTGGGAAGGAACCAATCATGGTTTCTCTATATTCGGAGGATCAAATCTCACTGCGAAGAGCGAGGGCTTATACGCCTGCATTCAGACCATGGATCAAGTAAAGTTCCCGTTTGAATTTGAACATAAAACAATGAACGGGTCCTTCCTGTTGAACACCTTAATGGGAAGAAAAACACAATTTGCGGAGGATGCTCTCGAAGACAAGCAAGAGCTTATTTGGAGTAACAAGGTACTAGTAAGTAAACAAACTCATCAAAAATACTGTAACATGGCCCACTTTGGGCAATGGACGAACAAAATATGCACAAACTACTCTACCCAAACAGAACCGGAGTTTGGAAGAGGAGTAAGGTTGGGCATAGGGAGAATAAGAATTGTTGAAACCCCTTCAGCAAATAAAGAAGAACGAGGAAAAAAGAAGCAAAACCTCTTCAAAATACCAGAGAGCCTGGTGACCCTTCAGACACCTGGGGAGACACGTGACTCTACAAGAGTCAAGGAACCTTTTGAAAGGTCAAAAGAATAAGGGTCATGTGACCCTTCGAATAAGGCAAAAGACGGGTGCAAGATAACTGCCAACAATAATAGATGGAATGACGTAAGCAGTGATGCCAGCACAATAATGTAGGCAGTGACGTCAGCAAGATTAAAGAGGCTTTGAAATCCCTATTTCACATCCGAAAGCCTCTATAAATAGCAGAGCTGAGAAAGCCGAAGGCCTCGACCATGACACTCTGTTTCTCTCTTTCAATAAACATTGTAGTTCCCTTTCTTTCCTTGTATGAGTGTTTCTATTTCAGCTACCATAGGTAGTTAGATGAGTCTTCTCCTCTTATTTAAGTAGTATGAGTGTGTAATAATATTTCCATTCAATAAATAAATAATCCTGAGCTTTTGCCCGCATGTAACCTTCTATTTTTCTGCAATCTTAATCTCCATACTTTCCGATGAGAAACAATAGCAGCATCTTGTACACCCGGTGAAGGAACACTTCCATACTTAACTTTCCATTTTTGTGCTGAGGTCCGCTGAAGGAACGAGATCGAACCATCACACTGCGGTGCCCGTGGTTGGCTGTGAGGAGCAACTGTAAAATCTCCCAAATACCCGGTGGATTAACGGTCAAAAAAGGTATCGTTACTATTTTAAGTTGGTTAATTACAAGATTAGTGTTGTTTAATTAATGTACGGAAGCATGTTGGGTCTGATATGGTCCTAATGGAATAGGTCTATTTTGAAAATTAAAAAAATAATGAAAGTTTGGGGGCAGAAATTGAGTATATAGAGGCTTAAAATGATTTTATTTTAGAAAATCTGGAAATCGCAGAAGGTGAGGTGGCTTCTTTGCAAAAAATTTCGAAGCTTCTAAAATTTGGGACTATTTGCGAATATTTCTCAAAATTTGGGACTAAATCGGAGCATATCCACAAGATACGGGACGATATCGGCCCAAAATTAAGTTATGGAATGAATTTGAAAAATTTCAAAAAATAAGGAACCAAAAAGGATCATAGCAAAAGATACGAGACTAAATTGGTATTAATCCCCTCTTTCACTCAAGCAAGGATGCTTCCACCCTTAATTTCAAAATAACAAGCATATATTATTTGTGACCCGAATTAAAAGAAACTCCTATTTTAAATGCTAAGGTTGAACATATTATATACACAAATAAATCCACAAAATAACCATCCAAATATTGAGCTAATCTCTTGTAAAATCGGATTTACATTATAAATCTTTGTAAACCTTATAGTTCCTTTAATTAAACACCCTAGCAATAAATACATAGGGTATATAGAATTGAAAGGGAGACCAAAGAATTTATACCGTGAGCTCGATTTACATAAGTGTTTGTGTTGAATATTATTATGCATCATCCCTTTCTTATTCACGCCCTCAAACTTAGCGGTGCACGTACAACTTCCGTTACGTGAGAGACGGAAAAGGACCAAAATTTTTTACGGGACCAAAAATGTTTTTTAAATGAGCTCTTTTTTTTTTTGAATGTATGTAAATATATTCAAATCGAAAGGCCAAAGCCAAGTAAAAAATACATCAACTCTAAAGGAGAGGAACAAGAAAATGTCTATCTAGCTAGCAAGTAATCAAACCTAGCTATAGGCATAACATTAGTATTTACAACCGAAGAAATAGTGGGTCGAAGATCCTCCTTAATAGCATTGTTCCGAGCTTTCCAAATGAAGTAGACACTGGCCTCCAAGGCAAAAATCCTTCGTCTTCTTTCCCGAACATGAATATGCCTCTCTTCTAACCTAGCCCAATTTAGCCCGCACTTGCGTCCATATCTCCTTTGTGAAGGAACATTGAAAGAAAGATGATCACAAGACTCCAAACAACCAACACAAAAGCAACAATCAAGGCAATCTTCTTCTCTTCTCCATCTATCCATAGTAGATAATTGATTACGCACAACCAACCACATACTGACAGAATATTTCCTTGGAACCTAAGAACACCACAATTTATTAAAAACAAAACGCTTAGGCGCAGACTCCGCAACCTAGGCATAAAGACGGGCCACTTTAATTTTTCCCATTTTAACACAGCCGGAGATAGATAGTAAGAGATCTCCTCCAAGTCATGCACCAATTCTATCCCGGATTTTCAATAAATCTTTCCACACTATAGAGGCACTAGGACCCGCCTCTACCTCCCAACAAGAAGCTCCCATAAGATAAATAGAATTAATCCATTTCACCCACAAGGATTTCTTCTCCGAATGCACGTCCCAAAGAACTTCACAAAGAGAGACATCAATATACAATTCAATGAATTTAACACCAAGACCTCCCTCATCTTTTGGTAAAATCACCTCACTCCATCGAACAAAACCCGGAGGAGTACCCCACAAGAATTTCCTAATCATACGCTCAATACGTTGGATAACACCTTTAGGGATTTAACCATGCTAGCCCAAAAATTAACAACTCCATAAACAACTGACCGAATCAACTCAAGATGCCCAGCATAAAACAACAAATGAGTAGCCCAACCATGAATCAGATTAGCCCCACGAGTAAAAAGTGGTTTAAAAACTGAATCACATAATTTCTTACCCTGTAAAGGCACACCAAAATAGCGAACATGAAAGATACCTAACTAAAAAGGTAAAACCTTTCTTATCCGCTCCTCCTGAACTTCCACAACACCGGCCATGAATAAGCTAGACTTTTCGTTATTCACCTCCAACCCTGAAACACTAGCAAAAACACTCAAGACATTAGCAATCACCTCCACTGAACTCCTATTACTATAAGCAAATAAAATCAAATCATCTGCAAACGCAAGATGCGTGAGATCAACTTTGGCACAATGCTTAGAGTGATACTTATAATGATCCATACGACAAGTGAGCTTCTTGAACAACCTGGAGAAATAATCCACGCACAAAACAAAAAGAAGAGAAGAAAGAGGATCTTCCTGACATAAACCTCTTTTCCCTTCGAAAAACCCCTCAGGTACACCATTAATCAAAATAGAAAAAGGTGTAGTAGAAACACACTCCATTATCCAACCAACCATTTGTTGAGGAAACTGAAGATCAATAAGAACACCACACAAAAAATTCCAATTCACAGTATCGTATGCTTTTCGAATATCAACTTTAACAGCCATTCGAGGAGCAATACGACCCCTAGCCCAACCATAGTTCTTCACAACTTCTTGAGCAATCATAACGCAATCTCTAATATGACGACCCTTAATGAAACCAAAATGATTATCAGAAACCAAAAAACCCATCAACCCTGAAATTCTTCTTGCAATGAGTTTAGAAATGATTTTATAAACTACATTACAACAAGAAATAGGGAGAAAATCATGAACACAAGGATCATGCACTCCTCCTTTAGAAATGAGAGTAATAAAAGTAGCATTCAACCTTGAACAACATCAATAACATCACAATCAACCACATCTCAAGCATCCCCGAAGAAGGCAACAGAGTAACCATCAGGTACAGGGGCCTTATTGATGTTCATACTCCAAACTATAGCCTTGATTTCCTCGGCAGTGACTGAAACAATAAGTGCAGCTGCTTGCACATCATTGAGGGCTGGTCCCCATTCAAACATCGAAGAGTCACATTCACAATCACTAGAATTTCCCAAAAGACCACCATAAAAGGATAAAAACTCCTCAACAACTTCCTTTCGAGAAGAAGTATGATGTGTACCAATCCGGATATATGAAATGAAGTTCCTTCCTCTATGGGATTTAACAAGCTTATGAAAAAAATTTAGAAGCTTTATCTTGACTCAACAAGTATGTGATCCTTGCCAACTGAGAGACGTAAAGATGCTCCACATGAGATAAAATTTTAGCCATCTTGATTGCCTTCTGTAACCTCGACCACTTCTCCATATTACCCGGGTCCCCATGACAAACCATTTGCAATTCATCAACCTCCTTCCGTATACGATCAACCCTTTCAACAATGTGGCCAAAATTTCTTTTACCAAGTAGGCGCAACTTGGACTTTAGAAGTTTCAACCTCCGACAAACTTTAAATTGAGATGTCCCATTGGCTACTATACTAGAACCCTTTTGAACAACCTCCATAAACCCCCTCACTCAACTTCCACATGTTAGCATAGCGAAAGGGGCTCCTCTTGTCCGTTCCAAATTGAAGGACTGTCGCAATCATAGGACAATGATCGGAGGTCATGCTCATAGGCAAGAAAACCGTCTCTATCAAACTCCTTTCAGCAGCCCACCATTGATTAATAAGGACTCTATCAATACGACTCCATGTGGTATCATTAGTCGAAGTAAAATAACATCCTTGAGATCTAGCATCGTCAAGACCATGTTCCACACAAGCTTCTTCAAAATCAACTCTACACCATGTACTAGAAGAATGAGAAATAACTGACCTTTCTTTTTGACGTCGAATACAGTTAAAATTCAATTCACAGTATCGTATGCTTTTCGAATATCAACTTTAACAGCCATTCGATGAGCAATACGACCCCTAGCCCAACCATAGTTCTTCACAACTTCTTGAGCAATCATAACACAATCTCTAATATGACGACCCTTAATGAAACCAAAATGATTATCAGAAACCAAAAAACCCATCAACCCTGAAATTCTTCTTGCAATGAGTTTAGAAATAATTTTATAAACTACATTACAACAAGAAATAGGGAGAAAATCATGAACACAAGGATCATGCACTCCTCCTTTAGAAATGAGAGTAATAAAAGTAGCATTCAACCTTGAACAACATCAATAACATCACAACCAACCACATCTCAAGCATCCCCGAAGAAGGCAGCCGAGTAACCATCAGGTACAGGGGCCTTATTGATGTTCATACTCCAAACTACAGCCTTGATTTCCTCGGCAGTGACTGAAACAATAAGTGCAGCTGCTTGCACATCATTGAGGGTTGGTCCCCATTCAAACATCGAAGAGTCACATTCACAATCACTAGAATTTCCCAAAAGACCACCATAAAAGGATAAAAACTCCTCAACAACTTCCTCCCGAGAAGAAGTATGATGTGTACCAATCCGGATATATGAAATGCAGTTCCTTCCTCTATGGGATTTAACAAGCTTATGAAAAAAAATTAGAAGCTTTATCTTGACTCAACAAGTATGTGTTCCTTGCCAACTGAGAGACGTAAAGATGCTCCACATGAGATAAAATTTTAGCCATCTTGATTGCCTTCTGCAACCTCGACCACTTCTCCATATTACCCGGGTCCCCATGACAAACCATTTGCAATTCATCAACCTCCTTCCGTATACGATCAACCCTTTCAACAATGTGGCCAAAATTTCTTTTACCAAGTAGGCGCAACTTGGACTTTAGAAGTTTCAACCTCCGACAAACTTTAAATTGAGATGTCCCATTGGCTACTATACTAGAACCCTTTTGAACAACCTCCATAAACCCCCTCACTCAACTTCCACATGTTAGCATAGCGAAAGGGGCTCCTCTTGTCCGTTCCAAATTGAAGGACTGTCGCAATCATAGGACAATGATCGGAGGTCATGCTCATAGGCAAGAAAACCGTCTCTACCAAACTCCTTTCAGCAGCCCACCATTGATTAATAAGGACTATATCAATACAACTCCATGTGGTATCATTAGTCGAAGTAAAATAACATCCTTGAGATCTAGCATCGTCAAGACCATGTTCCACATAAGCTTCTTCAAAATCAACTCTACACCATGTACTAGAAGAATGAGAAATAACCAATCTTTCTTTTTGACGTCGAATACAGTTAAAATCCCCCATAAGAATCCAAGTAGAGTTAACTGAAGACCCAATATGAGATAAACACTCCCAAAGTCTCCTCCGACCAATAACACCATTACGCCCATAAACAATAAATAAAACAAAATATTTACCAGAAATCAAACAATGCAAAGAACCAGAAATACACTACTCATGAAAAATAGAAGGATCAAACTGCACAATAGAGGAATCCCATGCTACAACAATACGACCCCTAGATACAACATCACAATTATGGACAATAGACCAACTACTCACAATATTATTCATAACACCAACAATATTATTACTAGTAAGATTAGTTTCCACAAGACCCAACACACTTAAACCATGCCTCTAAACTAACCTGCGAACAACCTATTGAGCCGGAGATCCCACCAGGCCACACACATTCCAGGAAAGAATCTTTATCAACATAAAGAATTAGGAGGCCTACCTCCCAGCTGCCGATCTCTATCCTTCGAGGGACGAGGCTCACAGATCACAATACCTCCATTTCTGCGTGAAGAAGACCGAGACAGAGACTTGGATTTATGAGGACGACGAAGATGGATAAGAGAAACATCCTCATCATCACCATCCAGCGGCGAATCCTCCCCCATAGAAACTATTTTGGACGATCGAGGAAAAACAGGATCCTTACCCTTCCTCGAAGATTAATAGGAACATCTTTCTCCATAGAAACCAACCCCTCACAAGAAGACCGAGAATCAATAAGGCCCTTCCGACAAGGACCATCATCATCTAAATTACCAAGAACATTAAATCGAGACTCCGAAGGAACAACATCTTCATTAGGAACCATACGATGAGAAATTTTCTTATTCTTAGATTTGGAGGATTTTTTATTTTTAACCTCTAGAAAAGGTGCATCCTCCTACTTCTCCATTTCAACCCACTTCTCAACATCAACCTCCTTATCCTCCATCTTACATGATCCCTGAATATGCCCAAAAATTTTGCAAACATTAAAAAATGAAGCCAAATTTTCATACATCACTTTCTGTTTAACACACTACCCGAAAACCAAAGAGTGAGTTCATCAGGGAGCTTCTGAGTAATATCAATATCAACACAAATACGAACAAATGATACTTTATCTTGCGTACACGATATTTCATCAATCATGATAGGGCATCCAACCAAAGAAGCTATAGTGCTAAGGTATCTAGTTATCCAAAACTCCAACCAAACATGAACTCTAAAAATTTATTTTTCACCAAACTAAAAGGCTCTAGGAAGGCATTGCAACATCAAATACCTATGCCAAATCGAATAAGGACCTCCTTGAAGCACTTTCAGAAGGTCATCTTTTGAAAAAAAGCGAAAGATAATCTAACCCGTATTATGCATTGAAATGACATATCTAACACCTCAAGTACTACAAATACCATGTAAAACTTGCATGCCTGGAAACCGTCCCAACCGGAATGAAGACCGCCAGCTAGAAGACCACCAGCTAGAAGACCACCAATCGGAATGAAGACCGCCGGTCGGAAAAAGAAGGAAGGGAAAGCAAGGATTTTAGAAAGAGAATTTTCAGAGACTCTACACTTTCTCTCACTTCATTCGGTACTATTTTCCTCCAATCAATGTGATGTATACTATACGTACACTTTTTTTTAAATGAGTGTGGAACCAAAGGTGCAATTTTTCTCTTATAAATAGACCTTGTACTTGAATTCTCATTCATTCCAAGCGACGTACATTACCTAGTTTGCATAGTTCATTCTAGTCCTTCTCACAACCCAAACGAGTTCAAGCTTTTCCTAGTCCAAAGTTCAAATACCACATCCATTTGCCAATAACTTTAGATTCGTGGAACTAAGATCTAAAGTTAGAAAATCATTGTATCTCGGGGATATTGACTTCTATAAGATCGTAAAGTACCTGAGTATGGAGCAAATCCCGTCTTATGGAAAAATAGTTCACTATTGTCGTAACTTTATTCGAGTTTTACCTAAACCATTTTTCAAATATTATCAACATTTTCCAACAAGAAATAATCCTTTTTGTGAAGATAGTGGCATCCAACCATATTCATGTTAACTCAGAGCAACATATTTTTATGATACTTATATATTCAAACAGTAGGGTGTGATGATGTGGTTGATGGAAGATTATAGAGAGGCTGTGAAAGCAGAGAAAAAAAGGGGTTGTCTCAATTTATTGGAGGGACCAAGAATGCTCATCTGTAGCATTTAAGCCAATGATGTTAAGAAGATGTAGGGATTGCAAACAAGGGGGGGGGGGGGGGGGGGGGGGGCTCTTTTCAACATGTTTTAGACATGTTCCATTTGTGAAAAAAAGGTCCATCATTTTGAAAAAGAAAAGAAAATTAGGAATCCCTCCTCATGTATCTTCCTTCATACATTATGGATTTTGTAATGGATGCCCCACACACACACACTCTCTCTCCCCTAGTAAAAATGCTTCACCTCTTTCATTTTTGCTCTATTGGGTGTAGTCTCATTATGTGGTGTGAATGTGCATTAGATCTATCTGTAGTTGCACTAGAGTAAGGGACCATGTTATCCAGTGGCGGACGCAGAAATTTTGAACAGGGGAGCCCAATTTTGACAGTAGTACAGTGTAGGTCCGCCAGTTATCCACATCCTTTGACACACAGAGATTCAAGCAGCCGAAGATGAGATGTTTCTAAAGAGATCGAGAACACGAGCAACGCTCTCTCAAATCTTCAAGCCTTCGAAGCTCCAAGCGAAGAACGTTCGAGGATCTTCAAGCCTTCAAAGCTCCAACCGAAGAACGTTCAAGGATCTTCAAGTCTTCAAGCTCAAGTCTTCAAGCGATCTTCGAAGATCTTCAAGTCTTCAAGCGGCCTTCGAGTCTTTAAAGCTTCAAGTCTCTAAAGCTTCAAGCGATCTTCGAGTCTTCAAGCAGTCTTCAAGTCTTCAAGTGATCTTCGAAGATCTTCAAGTCTTCAAGCGGCTTTTGAGTCTTCAAAGCTTCACGCCTCTAAAGCTTCAAGCGATCTTCGAGTCTTCAAGCCTTCAAAGCTCCAAGAGAAGAACACGCCTTCAAGTCTTCAAGATCTTCAAGCTCCAAGGAAAGAATAAGTTCAAAACCTTCAAGTGATCTTCAAATCTTCAAGCTTCAAGGAAAGAGCAAGCTCAATACCTTCAAGCGAGGATCTTCAAGAAAGCTTCAAACTCAAGATCTTCAAACAAAGCTTCAAACTCAAGATCTTCAAGGCATCAAGCAAGCTTCAAGTCAAGAATAGCTACTAATTCGAGATCAAGGCTTCAAGTCCCCCAGATCAAGCGTTCTTCAAAGAAGGCTCTCCAGTCGACGTTTAATCCGAACAAAGGTTCAACGCCTCCGGGTCAACATTCAAGACTGCACACTCGAGCTCGAATAAGCTTCGTTCGAAGATCTAACTCAACACACATCCTGTCAACACAGTCAGCATACACTTCGTCAAAATCAACAAACACAAGTCAAGTTAAAGTCAAGTCAAAGTCACATTGGTTCGAGAGAAGAATTAGAGGATTGATTAGAGATTGTAACCCGCTTACATCTTCTTCAAATTAAATTCATCTCAAATTATCTTTGTAATTCAACTTGTATTTATTTTATTATAAATACAAAATTTGTTGTTACAATAGTAATGTCGGTTCACATGTGTGAAAATTTTTAAACTTCTCGTATATGTAAATACATATACGTATGTACATATTCATGTATCACATACATATATGATACATATATGTATGTACATACACGAAAAATTAAAAAATTATCGAAATATTTTCGATATTCCACAATATCTCTGTATTTGAAGAGTAATGATATCAATATTAGGTAAAAATATATTTTCTCAAATATCCCGAAAATGCTGGATAACATCGAGAAATTTTTATATCAATATCGATATTTGTTTTTCCTGAATACGAGATATATATATTACTTGTAGTTATATATTATATATTCCATTACTGCCAACTACAAATTTGAGAAACTCTATTATCTAATTTTTTATTATTGAAAATATAATGATTGATGAGCGTTTTCTCAACACACAATTAATTTCCAAGTATGAAGGATGTTATTGTAGTTACATAAGCGACCATGTGAAATATCAAATCCAAAGGATGTCGTATTGTCAATTTAATTATTTACTAAATTAATTTAGACAAAAGGCAATAAAGGTTGGGAGATAGAATTATTAACTACTAAACAATTAATTTAAATAACTAATAAAATAAAATATCAATGGAAAAATACAAAAGTGGATCAAGAATGGAGAATATGTAGCTCTAGGATAATCCAGTTTCACTCGTGTATTAATGACCGATTCTGCCTTATGGAATATGGACGCATCACTAAACCATGCAAATATACTTTATAGACACAAGTAAATAAGCGTGTAACACGTGTGAAAAACCTTGGAGCAAGATATATAACTTCACTCCCCCTTTCTAGGTACTATCAGTATCAATTATTTTCCTGGCCAATTAGTACTCTAACCCGATATGATCCCTTTATAGGTACTATGCAATTATCCTCTTTATCCTACTTACTAACCCGAATTCAATTTAATTAATAAGTATTTATATAAGATAGTTCTAATAAAGCTTCAGAGTCCCATCACTTAGAATCATAACATGGAATTATGCTCAGCAGTGAATGCATTCAATCAATAACCAAGATATGTATTCAGACTCTTCATAACAGTTAATGATGCACAAAAAACTCTGAGTATGAATTAATAAAGCATAGTCTTATATAAAATAAACCACAAGTAGCGTTGTGCGGAGTATACACACGAACGTTCAATTAATTAATAAAAACCTTTAAAATCCTAGATCTACCAAAGAGGCTCTAGTCCATGATGTTACAAAGAACAATCATGAGTGTTGGATAGATCTTACCCATATGTCTGAAAAATACAAGATAAATTAGAAAATGAATAAAACCCTAGATGTGGGCGTCGTCGTGTCCTTCTCCATCTTGAATCCTCCTCTTGGTACTCCTCTTGATTCCAAAGATGAATCTTCAAAGTGATAGATGGATGGAGGAAAGGATGTGGATGATGGTTGGGGGGTGATCTCCCCTTGTGGATTGTATTGCGGTTACATCAATAATGATGTGATCTGCATCCCCTTTTATACTTGTAAACTCTTCTTATGGACCTTGGATGTGCTTTTTCTTGGAAAATACGAAAATACACGCAACTGGAGGTACAGAATTACAAAAAATAAGATTCTGTGTCCCCACTCGACCAGAATGGTCTTGGTCGAGTGAGATTGACCTTGGTCAAGCGAAAGTCGAGCGGCATGTCTGTAAGCTAAAACTTCTTCCGATGTCTCGCTCGACCATCGCTCGACCAAATGGTCTTGGTCGAGCGGCATTGCGCAGTCTCAATTGCGCTCACGTGATCTTCTCTTCCTTGGATTTTTATCCATATAAAGAGATCATAAAACCTCCAACATTTGAACTTTGAAGGTGTAACAAGCCATGAAAAGTGGTACAGCCGTTCTATTCGGCACAATTTGCGTGACGTCACCATTTTATTCATAACTTTCTCGTTTGAATTCTGATTGAAGTATTCCTTATACCAAAACGATTATCTCTTCTGTGGCTTTCCAACCATGTATCACACTTTCAGTTCATAACTCCACACAAATACAGAAAAATTACACAAGTTGGACGTACGTTTTTCAGCATTCCTGCCAAAGTTGCACATTTTCTCCAACTTGGCACTTTTGATCCTATTTCCACCTAAAAATAATAAAACACCTCAAGTGTATATTTTCTCACATATATTAAATATAAGACATTTGTGCTAATATATAACGACAATTTCTATAAAAAAAAGTAATAAATTGGACATTAAAACACACTTATTTTCACTCTCATCAATGATCCGTAAATATAACGTCCAAATAAATTAGTCTTTTACCTCTATTCTAGAAACAACCTTCTCTCTCCCTAAACTTTGCTGGAATTTTAGGAAAGCCCATCATCTCGGTGATGGAGACCGGTATCGTAATTTATAGCATCGCTCCGGAGTCACCAGTTAACACCTGCAAAAATGTCTCAATGTGTTTGTGAAAATGTCTCAATATATTTCTATCTTACTTATAGTTACATGCTAACAATATGGTTGTAAAAATGTTTACCTGAATTTCTGATTACATTTTAATGATTTATGAGCAATATTTCGATGTCCATGCTGGCACTCAACCCACACCTCCATGCTATTTACAAATATGTATATACGTATACACACATTCATATATCACATATATACATGTATCAAATATGTATGTGCATACGAAAAAAATATAAAATTTACCAAAATAGCCCTGATATTTTCATGGTCAATCCATATTTGAAGAATATTGATATCTATATTGAGTAGAAAGATTTTTTTATCTCAAATATCCAGAATTTTTTATCAATATCGATCTTTTTTTTTTGAATTATTGAGGATATATCGACGAAATATTCGTAATTTTAAATAAAATTTAAATAACTTTTATTTATACATCCACTTCTAGATTAAATTCAAATTAAAACAAACATAAATTTAAATTTTAGAAGGAAAAAAATAGAGAGAAAAGTAAATTTAAATGTTAGGTAGGAAAAAAATAGAATAAATAAGAAAGAAAAGTATAACTTTAAATATAAAAAAATTCAAATGAAAAGAATTACTAATTTAAATTTGAGAAGAAAAAAATTAAATAAGAAAGCTAATTTAAATGTTGGAAGGAAGAAAATAGAATAATAGAAAAGCAAATTAAGAAGTTAGAAACATGAATCAAACATTAGACCATTGGTTTCAAGAAAACGACGACTAAGT
The DNA here is from genome assembly GCA_023678885.1 of Pogostemon cablin. NCBI lineage: Eukaryota > Viridiplantae > Streptophyta > Magnoliopsida > Lamiales > Lamiaceae > Pogostemon > Pogostemon cablin. Next base: position 23,560,759 of record CM043001.1, on the reverse strand, counting down.
GTCTGACACTGTTGTCAATGGATTTCGATAAGCATTCAAGAAAATGAAAACATACATGTCTTGAATCCGAATTTCAAGAAGGGAGAAGAAATTCAGATGCCTATACTACACCAAGACCTTCAAGTCTTATCAGGCTGGGGGGCATAAATGATTCTGCCTAAAAGAAAGTCATGCAATTTCTTAAATTGAGAAAAACAACAGCAACTCAGAACTGCACATTTGCCCATATGTTGATAGGGCATTCGAGAGCAGCCAAGGCTTGTGTGGCCATGTTTGGTCACATTAGAAAAATAGTCAGAGGCGAACGGTGAAGCCCGACTTTAAAATTTCTAGTACTGCATCGGTCATCTTTTCTATGTCTACCTCAAGCGAGAAGACCCATCTAAATTTATTCCTTTCTCCGGTGTTGAAGTTGATCAATGCGTCACCAGAGATGGAAAAACCCCGTTAAAAAAGGATATCTTGCAGCTTAATGCCCATCTTGTGGTTTCCAATCCCGAAGATGAAATATTTCATATCAAAATAGAAAAAACAACTTTAAGCAAGGGATGTCAGCATCAGCATTTCAGGAGCTAAAATAAGCATCCCGCAGCCTGATCTGTAACGACTTTTTGCTTGAAATTAGCATCCATTCTATAGTACAGCTGGCATGTTTACATGCATACGTATATTAACATTTATATATCTATGTATAATATGTATATATATATATATATATATATATATATATATATATATATATATATATATATATATATATATATATATATTACACATACATATATGTATAATGTAACAATAATAATTGTATTTATGATGTTGTAAACACAAAATGGTACAAATATAGTTCAGAAGGATTTAATATAAAGAATTTATAAACGGGTACAATCTCTAATTAATCATCTGATTCTATTTTCGAACTAATTTTACTTGACTTTGACTTGTGTTGATTGTTTGTTGAGTCGAATCTTCGATTGAAGCTTGTCTGAGTTTGAATTTGAGGATTTATAACGTTAATACGAAAGCATTGAGCTTTTGTTCAGATTAAACGTTATCCTTGAAGCGTTTCGTGAAGAACGCCATTGAATGTGGAACACCATTGACTCCACGAAGAACGCTGGAGAACTTGATGCGAAGAATACTTGATATGGGGCTTAGCACCTTGATCCCGGATCGTGAGCTATTCTTGACTTGATATGCTTGAATATCTTGAAGGATGGTTATTCGTATTTCAATATTTTTAGAAGTTTTGGAGTGTTCACGTATTCGTGTGTGTGTTGAGCTAGATCTTCGATTTAAGCTTGTTCAAACTCAGCTTTGAGGATTTATATCGTTAATTCAGAGGTGTTGAGAGTGAAATTTGTGTGTGTTTTTTAATATATTTTTTATTAAAATTATTTTCATATATTAGCACAAATCTCTATAATTCATATTTTCGAGAAAATATGCATTTGAAGTGTTTTATTGTATTTTAGGTGGAAAATGATAAAAAATGATTAGTTGGAGAAAATGTGCAACTTGTGCAAGAATGCTGAAAAACGCACGCTCACTTTGCATAAGTTTTCTGTATTTGTCTGGAAGACAAAACTGGTGGTGTGATACATGGTTGGAAACCCAAGGAAAAGTGGATCGTTTGGGCACAAGAATCGCTTATATCGGAGTTTGGACGAGGAAGTTATGCTATAAATAGTGAGGTCCCTCAACTACAGATAGGAATTTCTGAAATTTATTCCCTCTTTTCTATTTTCATGGAGCACAATTAATTTCCTTATCACATAATCTTTCATGATTTCTTTATATTTTCCACAGATATCTTTTTCCTTATTTCAATTCCTTTATATTTTTCACAAATATCTTTTGGGGCGGCTATTTGCACCTCGATAATACTAAACATACCCCATAAAAATATTAAAATATAATATTTTTAACTGTAAAGACTAATTTACCCTTATAAAACTATTCATACCCCTAAATTACTAAACATACCCCGGTCATTAAAAATTATTGCTAAACATACCCATTTATTAAAAATTAAGAAAAATTGAGAAGTTTGTGGTGCTTATTAGAGGATTTGATGTGATGTTGGGCACGTACGGTGAGTGCTGTAATCTTTGAACTTAGAAGATCTCCTCTACAGTTCGTGTACTTGAAGACATGGAAGCCATTGTTGCGTAGAAATTGTTAGATCTAGAATTTATTCAAAGATAACTAACCAATATACATCAATAAATTGAAAGAATTGTATGAAATGGAATTAGTGAACGGAAAGAAGGATCTTTGACGCAGTAATTTTATTTTAAATGTTGGTGTGAATTGATTGGGTGAAGGGGATAAGGTGAGATAAATTTGGTTTTTTATATGCAATTTAAACAATATATTTTTATAAGGATATTTTAGTTTTTTTAATTAGAAACATTTTAGTTTAATATTATTATGGGATATGTTTAGTATTATTGGTGCAAATAACGCTCCCATATTTTTTTGAATATTTTATTCTTTATTTCAACCCCTCCTCACACCTATATATATTTCACATTATCATTCACATCATTCCCCCTCCACATCATCCATCCCTTCCTCCTTCACTTTAGATCTAATAGGTTTTTTCACTTTCAATTTTTAAGTTACTATAATTACTTTTGAAAGGGCATGTAGGATCTTGAAGATGTGACATTAATTTCGAAATTAATAATTTATTTAATATAGAGAAAAGAGTTGTCGAGACACCATGTTCATACATATATCTATCAAACCATGACCAGGAAATACATATTTATATAAGTAATCTTTATATTAATTCTGTATGTATTTAATTTTTTTTTCACTTTAAATTAATTTAACCTTACACATAATATATAATTGGGTTAATTGAAAAAAAAAATACCCTCCTTATACAATTGTAAAAAAGTCCCAACTTTTAAAATTTGGTATAAAAACATTCACATTTGTAATATTTTGAAATTGAATCAAGGTTGGTAATTTTTTTTCAATTAAACATATATAACTTGTTATAGAGTTCATTTTGGTGCACTCTAGTGCACACGTGTTTTCATATGTATATAAATTTTTATTTAATAGTGGAGTATATGTTTTTTAATAATTGTATTGTATATATTTTTCTTACATTCAATTTTTTATTAAAAAAATTAACAAAAAATTTACTAATAAAGTGTATATATTTTTATTTAATAATATATATATATATATATATATATATATATATATATATATATATTTATAAATATATACATTTCTAAAAATGAGTGCACTGTATACTCGAATGTACAAAATAATTGCCTTTGTTATATTTTTTCTTCTTCCTAAGTTGGTTGAGGCTGCCTACTTTTTTTTTTAATAATAAATTTTCCCTTTAAAATCATGATAGTAGAAAAGATAAAGTTCCATAAAATATATTTCAGATCAGGGACATTATAGTTGAAATAGTTTTTGTTTCTGGCAACTATAACGACAAATGAATTGTAAAGCTTATGGGAAAATTATAAAATATACTTATTCTTATTTTATACAAAGAAACAGACATATATTTGGATTTTGGTATTGTAAGTTGACTAAAAGATATGACAGAAAATTATAAAAATGGAATTTGAGTCGAGTTAAGAGTTATATTCTTTCTCCTTAATACGAAATTGCCCTGCTCTAGTGCTTACGGTTCGATGACAATCATCTCCAAGATACACCGACTCATATTTTGTGATAGTAGCACTACAAATCACAAGATATAGCGAACCAACTGATATTATGAACTCACCTTAGGAGTAGGACGACTTTGGAATATACTACGAATCCTTTAGGCAACTCGAACTTCATTGGACATCTACAACACGTGTATTTGAGAAGTTTTCGATGTAGAAGTGTACAAGTCATTAAGTACTTCGAAGTGAAGGATTATGGAATGAGAGGACCTATTTATAAATTTCAAGATGTCTTTTCGTGAATCAATTCGACCATTAGATTTGATTTTTAATTTATATTTAAATGCTTTTTTTTGAAAAGACACAATTATTCAACAATCATAACATTTGATCACACATTTTCACCATTTTAAGGTGACTTTTTCATTCACCTAAAATTTCCAACACATAATTATGATCAAATTTTTTCATACATTAATGATTTGAGTGTTTTTGTTTATCCTTTTGGGTATTGTAAATAAATTATATAAGCTCAACACTTGCTATGTAATTGATTGATTTTATCAAATACTAGTTAGAAACTCATTGTTTTCTTTACCAAAATTATAAGAAAAATCATTTTAACTAATTTATTACATTTAAATTAAGCATAAGAGTAATCTTGTACATAGCAATTAAGTGTTTGCATATATACTTGAATTTAATTGAAAGATTAAGACACGTTTTTAAAGATAACACGATTAATACTAACTCCTGATATAAACAAGTAATCAAGACAAAGATTTGTATTAAACCGTGTTATGGAATTATCTTCGATATGAACAAAAGGTGATAATTTTTATGATAAAAAATGATAATCAACTGATGAAAAGTGATAATAGTATTCTGAACTTTTCATGAACAATTTGTAGTATAAATGAAAAGTTATAATATTTTAAAAAGAGTGATAACAACTTTAATATAAAATGATAACTAATTAGGAAAGTATAAAATAGTTTCACCGTAAGACGGTCTCACACATGCCCCTAATAAAATATGAGAAAAAGATATATAAACATAAATAAAATAAAACTTTAAAATTAACATTAAATTATACTCCCTTCGTCCTACAATAACTTGCACTGTTAATGTTGATATGAAGTTTAAGAAAAATTATTTTTTGACCAACTTTGTTGACTTTTGGAGGATAATGTAGACTTTTTATGTAATAAATAAATTATAAAGTATGTTATATGTGTTACGTATGAGTGATAAATTTATAATAAGATGAACTTTTGAGGTTATGTATTAATGTAATGTTTTCTTTTTTAAGTTTGCAATTTAATATGGGACGAACGAAAATAAAAAGTGTGAAATTTATTGTGTGAGAGAGAGTTAAATACGAAAATTACAAAGACAAAAGAGTAAACGTAACACCTTGTTGTGTGTATACTTGGGCCCACAGGGTTTATCCCCTTTAATTTAAATCTCCATCAATAAATAGGATATGTAGAATCGAATACCACATGGTTTAGAGTAAGGAAATATTTGAGTTCAAATGCTAAGCTATGTAAATTGATCAGTTTACAAGAGTGTTTGTAAATAATAATAATAATAATAATAATATAATAATAATAATAATAATAATAATAAGGGTCACTTACTATTAGATACATAAAATAATGCATAATTAAACTACATAACTCAAAGTATTATTACTCATAACTACACAATTATGATTGTGATACAAAATACCCCTATGTATTTGCACAATTTGGTTTTGCACAATTTGCTTTGCACAATTTTATTTTTGCATATTTTAAATTCCTGCAGCAGGCGACGGCAGTCAGCGGCGGTCAACGCCGGTCAAAGGCTGACCGGCCGGCGGCCAACGCCGGTCAACGACTGGTCAATGCCGATCAACGCCGGTGGGTGGGTGAGGGGTAGGGTTGGTGGTTTAAAAGTATATGGGATTATAAGGTTATATTTGGTATTTTACTTTAATATTTTATATGTGAGAGTAATTATTTGAATTCTTTGTATCTCATAGTAATTTAGGTTAAAAGTGTATATCTAATAATGATTTCCCTAATTTTCCCTAATAATAATAATAATTTGTAACAACTGAAATTAATTGTTAATAGAAAATTTACAATGAGCTAATGTTTATTTATTTCAATATAAACATGAGGATAAAATCTAAAACAACTATAAACTATCAGAATATCATAGATAATTATTGGGTAATTCACAGCACCATATATACAACCTGCTAACGAGAAATAATGGGTGCACCCATCTTTAAGGACTCCCACATCCCTGTCTTATGAAAATAACGACAGAGGTAAATCGCAAGACATGCCTAATAAAACGAGCAACTACAGTGGATTTTAGTTGGCGTTTCCGATTGAATGACCGATGCCAGGGCTGTGACCAACAGGTCGTTTATTATCGTCGTTTTGCTCCGCAACGTGGGGGTCGACTTCGGGACTCTGTCCCGAAGTCTTCATAGAGTGATGAAACTCAGCTGCATGGGAATTTTCCTGGTGAGAAATATTCCCTTGTTTTTCAGACATTCTTCTTGCAAGAATTTGATGGTGATGGACTTCCTTCTTCACTTCTTTCAACTTCCTTCCATCAGCAAACTGAATTTTTGGGCAGGCAATAAGTGCTACAATTATTAAGAGAAAGAATAAATGGAGATTAATTTGGAAGTTGGCCATTGATAGAATGAGCTTGATTTGTATATAGGATATTGGTTGAGAGAGAGAGAGTGAATAAATATGATGATGATTAATTTACACTGAAAGCATATGTATTTTAGTGTGGCAAATTCTGTGGTATTTATAATGATGGAATCACAGTTAAGTAGGGATGTAGACCATCAGTTTTGTAATCATACAAAGTTGGAAATAATGTGGTTGTATGGTTGGTTCTTGTTCTTTGCTTTTTCTATTTGCTTTCCATAGAGGAAAGATCAAAATGACTCTTCACAAATAGTACCTAAAATGTTGTAATTTTATTAATTTGGGTTCATATTCTTTGACCAGAATATATGATCTCCAGTACTCATGATAATGTCAAAAAATATGTTTCATTATAAAAGTTAAGAAAAAGTAAAGATCTCTTTTATTTAATTTCGAAAGGTTTAAAAAGAGGTTTATAGTTTAAAATAGTTTGAAAAGTACTATTGTTATTAATTTGTTAAGGTTATTTAATTATTCCATTGAAAATATCTTCACATTTTTACTAATTGTGTAATGGAGTATTTTTTTAATACGAATAAGAAGTGATGATAACACTTTTAATTAAAAGTTGACAAGAATTTATATGAGACCGTCTCAAGAAACGATATCTATGAGACATATAAGAAAAATAACATATATAACAAAAATGATATCAATTTAATGAGAACATTTTATACATTTAAAATTAGTTATTACTTTTCATTAATTAATTATCACTTTATAAAAATGATCACTTCTAATTATACATTTTACAGGAGTAGTTTAATGGCACAGTTTCACACCATTCTTTTAAAAAAAATCAATCGGCCAAAGATTAATTGTACAGATATCAAAATTATGTAACTAGTGCGCTTAAATCTCACTCTCAGATCCCCTAATCATTTAGGAACTGACCACAAATTATTTTATTTATTAATTTCATAATTAATTTCAATTTGTGTTATGTAAATTAATATATTCTTAATTACAAGAGCACTTCTCTTTGAATTTAGACCTTAAATCATTCTTAGCTAGGTTCCTCATTGGTTGATCTCGAGCCCCACTCAGATATGTTTTCTTTACCATTTCTCATTTGAAAGCACATCGTAGGCTCATAGCATGAATAATTGAAGAAAAATAAGCCTATTATGTTTTCAAATATATATAGTTAGCATCCATAATGAATTTAGGGCAATTACTTATAAATTATACGGGTTGTCTTGATTTATTGGTATATGTGGGGAGATCATATTTATATTTTTTTTAATTAAAGATGTTATTTTTAAAAAAAATTATCACTTTTTATTTCAACTATAAATTATTATTGAAATAGTTCATTGCAATTATCACTCCTCATGAATTAAATATTACTCCCTCCGTCTGGTCAGATTCTAAAGTGTCCGTTTGTTTTTTGCATGTAAATTAATGAGTATTATTATTATATGTAAAGTGGGTAGTTGTATTAGAAGGAAGTGGTGGGTCATATTTTGTATTTTTTTACTAAATAGGGAAAATAGATATCTTTGAATCGGACGCCAAAAATAGTAAAATGGACAACTTAAAAGCAGACGGAAGGAGTATTTTTTTATTAAAATATTATCACTTCTTATCTATTTCACAAAAAAAATAATACCTTAAAACGATCTCACACAAATTATTGGCTAATTATATAATTGAAACAATAATTTGCTTCAGATTCGAATCCTACACTTTCGTGTATAAAACTCCTTGAAAAAAAAATTATACATTTTTGGTTTTAATTATACTATGAGGGAACTTATTTCAAAAGATATCTCCTAGTTTTATTTAAATTAATTGCAAAAGGTTGCTTCTAATTTTTGTCCCAAAATCCTAAAAAACGAAAAAAAAAAAAAACGGGACAAAAATTGTTATTCCATAAAAAAATACTTTCTTATATTTTTCACGTTTACTGTTCCACGTTGTTTAAGAAAATGTGCACTTTTTGACCAACTTTATTGACTTTGGAGGTTATTGTGGTATTTTTAGATAATAAAAAAAATAAAGTAATGATATGTGTGTGAAAAAGGAGTGACAAATTTAAAATTAAAGGAAGTTTTGAGGTTGTTAGATAAAGTGATGTTAAAATGTGGGACAAACAAATGAGGAAAATGTGGAAGGTTTTATGGGACGAAAGGAGTAATCGAGTGCATGCGACTAAAAATATACTCCCTTTGTCCCACTAAAGATGTAGCAATATTTTTTTTGGGACGGAGATTAAGAAGTATAATAATTTAATTGATAGTGAGTTGATGATATAATATTTTAATGTGTAGTGGGTAGATATATTAGTAGTGTGTGTAAAGTGTGTGTGGACTCTATGTGAATAGATTAATTGTTTTGAGTGGATCTCATATGCTTAAAAAGAAAAATGTAACAAATTCTGTAGAACAACCCAAAAAATAAAATGTCACAACTTCAAAGGGAACAACTTCTATGGTATGAGTGGAGTATCTTTTAGGATCAATTCATGAAAACCTATATTGAAATGAATCCCTTCGAATAGGGGTATGCGGATCGGGATTCAGTATGGATTTTTAAAAAATTCGTATCGAAGTTCGGATCAGTTTTTTTTTTTTAAAAATAATTCGATATTGAATCCGTAAAGAAAAAATTCGATATTGAATTCCTACCGAAATTTGATTCGATTCGTAACGGATTTTTGAGAAAACGGATTTTGACGGTGCTAAGCGAATCGAAGATAATATTATTATTTTTCAATAAAAGGTAATAATAATTTAAAAATAAGAAAATACTTCTGTAATACTGCTTCACAATTTACATTAAGAGTTTCATGAGACATATAAGAAGAGATAATATTTGAATAAAAAGTTATACTCGAATTGATGAAAAGTGAGAGTGATGCATTGCATTATTTCATAAACAATTCATATTATAAATAAAGAATGATAAACTTTTAATGAAAAGTGATAATATATGTAATAAAAATTGATAATTACTTAAAAAATTAAAATAGTCTCACATAGCACAACCTTATGTGTTGCCATAAAAAATAATAGTACTAAGATAAAAAAAATTAATAATTTTAGATTTTTTTAAACCTTTAACTTTAAATTTAAGGTGTATTTCAATTAAAGTCTATCTAATACTAATATTTTAGACATAAATATGGATTATCATTTAATTTTTGCATTTTATCTTCATTGAATAAATATAAAATATTATAGTTATTTATTAAATTTACGATTGAATTTAGACTTTAGAGATATCATTTACTTTATTCATTATATTCATTGAAATAATACTTTGAATATATTATTTTATTTATTTCTTATTTTTTTTAGAAATTTATTTTACTTTATGAAATATATATTTTCTAATATACAATAATAAATAAATATTTAGAGCATTAGATATATTTTTAAATTATTATTTGGTAGTATATTATAAATAATTTTAATTTATTAATTATGATTACATTATAATTAGTAGAGTAAAATTAATTAATTCATGACATATAAAGTATAAACTATAAATAATAAGATAAATATATTATATATAATTTTAATGCATAATTTAAATTTCGTTTTTCGGTACAGTTCGGCCCGATTATATCCAATATTCGGTACGGGAAAGCGAAAAATATCCAAGTCCGTACAAAATGAAAAATTGGTTCGATTCGGTTTGGAAAAAGTAAAAAGTCAACGATTTTTTTGGGTTCAAAATTAATTCGGTGCGATTTCGATACGATTTTTATTAAATCCAATATCCGTGCACACCCCTACCTTCGAATATGGGATAAAAATGCATTTTTCCGAATGTCATCTCGGTCCGATGAAATGTTTTTTTTTTCTCAAAGTATCATTTTTTTTTTCCTGTTTTTGGATGGGTTGGAGGGGGTGGAGGAAATGAGAATTTCATACTCACAATCTACTCATATGGTAAAATTTAATGCAATATACCTATTACATATCAAATCATTATATTACTCCTTAATATATTTTAAAAAAGAAAATAAATATTGGAGACACTTTAACTCTCCAAAATTAAGTACTCCATTATTTATAGTATTCGGACAAACCATTTTATGAACCAATTGTAAAATTGTATTAATGTATAATATGACTCTCTGATCATACATGGAGAGTATACACAAATATCAACCCAACTCACTATTGAGTTCCTTATAAAAAAAATACATAATAATAATAATAATCTTAAATGCAATAACATTATTGCATTATGCACGTGCCACCGAAAGGTTCTTATTTTGCTATATTAGGTGTCTCACTCAAAGGTGTTTCACATATAACCCATCACTCACTACTAATACAACTACCCACTACACATAAAATAATACTCCCTCTGTCCAATATTAATCAATTCATTTGATTTTTGCACGTAAATTAAGGAGTATTATTATTATTATTTTTTTTTTGATACCGAGGTTCCGGGCTTACGCCCGACTAGTCCTCGAGGAAACAGTCCCGGCCCCTCAGAACTGCCTCCAAGTAAATCGCGGTAACCACACAATGGATCACAGGTTCCTAATATCTTTAACTACTGCGCACAAAGTATTATTATTTTATATATAGCGTGTAGTTGTATTAGTGGGTATGTGGGTCTCATATTTTAATTGTATAGTATGTGGATGGGTCTCATATGTCTAAAAAGATAAATAGATAGATTAAGGATGAACGACCCAAAATGATAAAATAGATAGATTGACAGTGAACAAAGAGAGTAATATTCTTGTTTGCCTATTTTTATAGCACTCACGAGCAAGAATACTCGATCGTTGTAGTAGTATATCCCAAGAAAAATTATCAATCCAATAAGGAGTTATGTTCGGACTAACAAAATACGTGAGCTCATGTTCATTGTTGTTTTTGTAAAGATGATCGGGGGTTTTGAGATTGATTAACAACTAAGCAAGGAGCAAGTAAATAAGATAGCAAATAAGATAAATGACAAGTAAAGATAATGGGTGCTAAAGTTCAAATATGGAAAATCATGGGATTAGAAACATCCAAACACACTCGATTCATATTATCATGCAAACGGAATTCAACTCAATTGATGTAGACTAAGGGTGATCACGATTGTATCCTAAGCTCCCTTTCGGGTTACAAAGGTTGTTGATCCATTTTAGACTCCCAAAAGCACTTAAGATCAAAGCCCAACATTAACCCCTTCCATCTAGGTACTAGTTAGATTAAACTCTCCCTTTTTGTGTACTAAGGCCAACGAATGGATTGGTTCCCCTCATTGAATTCAAATATCCTTTCGGTCAAACCCAAACTCAATGTCTATTCATGCCTTCCTAATACTATAGAGGGTCGTTTCCGTCTCACTCCAAGCAATACATACATGAACATCATGATAGCATTTAATTACCACAAATAATCCATTGATCAACAATCCATTAAACCAATAAACATTCATGAATAACAAACCATGCCATCATAACATCAAGACAATTAAACTCCATGAATAGAAATCAACATCAATTAAATCAAAAACCAATTTAATCCACATGATAATATAAATCTAATATGCTCTTCATATTCCTAATCCCACTAGAGGGATTAGCCTAACATGATAAAAGTAATAAAACAAATAAATGATTCATTACAAATACCCATAGTCTTAGATCTAAAGAAATACAAAATGAATGGATTCTTCCCTATCAATTTCTTGAAGAGAATCTTCTATTCTTCTTGATCTCCACCTCTAGCTCTTGATTTGAAGTCTTTAGCACCAAAAATGGAAGATATGATGGGTAGATGAAGATGGATGAAGATGATGGTGGAAAATGGAAGAAATGGTGTGTGAGGTGTGTGTAGATGATGGAATTTCGGATTCTTCTTGCCAATTGTTGAATAAAGGGGTATTTATACCCCTATGGAGGCTTCTAGAAGGATCTGGAAATTTCTGCAGGAAAATACACAGCACGAGTCGTGCTCTGCAACACGGCCACGAGGTGGCCGTGTTGTGTCTTCTGATGCTGCCGCACGGCCTTGCCTTACAGGGCCGTGTTGGCGACACGGCTCGTGCTGCCAACACGAGTCGTGTGTTGTAACACGGGCACAGGGTGGTCGTGTTGTGTCTTCTGATGTCGCCACACGGCCAATTCTTACAGGGCCGTGTTGGCGACACGGCTCGTGCGCTGGCTCCTGCATTTCTTCACTGTTTTGGCTCGTTCTCCCTCGTTTCAACTCCGAATTGAGATCCGCTTTTTCCTACATCTTCCTTATCATGTTTAGCATCCAATAAAAAGTAAAAATCTTAATTTTAAGCTCATTCACACACATTTCAATAAAAATACAAAATACAACCAAATAACATATAAAATACAGATAAAATAATACGAAAATACATATAAAAGATACTAAAATCTAGGTGAAAATAGCTCTAATCAACCCCCCAAACTTAAGGTGTTGCTCGTCCCCGAGCAACGAAAATGACAAATCAAAAGGAGAAATTTTCACCTAGAAAAAGACTAAACGAATATAAGCAATAACACATCGTTAGCAATAATAACAACAAACTATGCTAAGTCATCCTACAACATTAAAATCATGACATGAGAAATTAACAAGTTCAATCAAAAGAGAATAAAGTGTAATATAGTTCCTTTTAAGTCCAAGCCTCACAATGGATATTAATGTCTCTCAACACTCTTTTGAAATAAGGTAGATCACACTCATTAATCGATTGGCTCGAATCACTATAAGCTTGCTCGCGGACTATATTCACAAACCACCAAAGTTTCAATTAATGATCAAAAAGGTCTTTAATTAGGATGTAACGATAGGCTCTTTGGTAGGGTATGGAAGATATGGATAATAGTGACTCAACAAGTGTAAGTAATCAAAGAGATGGCCAATTTCCTCAACTTCTTCACTTTTCTTTCTTCCTTTCTTATCTTTACAATCTCAAGCACTATTCATTAACTTTCCTTGAATTGAGCTTCTTTTGATGCATGCTTCCTTTCTTTGAATTTTGTTTACTTGAGCATTTTGATGTTGATTTGCTCCTTCTCTTGCTTTGAAGTTGCATGTCCATTCTTGTTTTGCTCTTTTCATCCTTTTTCTTGCTTGTTTACCATGTCCTTTTCTTCTTTTGGTAATCAATCAATCCTTTCTAGCTACCATCTCCTCAATCACCCACACAAAGGTATATATAAGCTTTGAATAGGTTATTAAGGCTTGTAATGTGCTAAATTCACAAGAAATAGGCTTATAGGCTCAAAATGGTTAACTAAGGATGATGTTCATGGTAGGGAACATATATGGCAATGACTATAATAACAAGGATGGCCTTAGATCATTTCACCAATCTCCACTAATCGGGCTCGATCCTATAGTCCTTGAGCAAGTTCTAACTTATTAAACACAACCGATCCACTCATGAAGAAATACCATGTATGCATGGTTGAGGCTCAAATGCTCACAAGCTTGTGCTCGGACCTTAAGGAACTTATTACACCACATTCATCTCAAAATTGAACAAGTTAAGTAAAACATGTCACAATTTGAAAGTGTAGAGATTCTTAATCATAATTTGTCATCACTTATCACCACAACATATCATCACTCACGTTCAAAAATGACTCACGACACCCCTAAACAAACCACCAAACATCCCAAGACAAGAATGAAAATACACACAACATACAAATAAGGACTCAACAAACAAGACACAACAAAAACACAAAACATGTAAAAACACAAAATACCATCATCCATAAGAAAATTAAGCACACATCATCCCAACCTTTATTTAAAAGGGAATCCTAATTTAAGAAAGTAAACCTCCCACAAACATAACACATGAAGTAGCATGCTAGTCACAACAATCCAAATCAAACTTAATTCATTTTAAGTAGTAAAATGATAAGGTGTAGAGTACTCCCTCAATAGGCATTTGGTAAGGAAAGCGTTAGCTCCAAGCTCCATCATGCTTCCAATACCTCTCATTCATGCTCAAACACTCAATAAACACCATTATTTCAACAATTTCATTATAAATATGGACTATCATGCACTTCAACACCACCAATCATGCCAAAATCAAACCAATACTCATGAGAGAAAAATTTTAAAATTTACCCAAATTTTACAAGAATCATACTCAAGTGGTGAGTCACACCACACACTCTCCCCCCAAACTTAAATCGAAACAAGAGTGGAGACTTAAGTTTGCAAAAAGTGGTGAGACTTACCCTTGTAGTTTCCATTGATGATCTTCTTGTTGAGAAGTAACTGCATCCACACGACTCAAGCTATATTCACCATGCACTAGCGCCCCCCAAACTTAACTCGAGACAAGAGTCACGAATTAAGTTTGCAACAAGTGGTGAGACATGTCGACTTGAATCCATGAAGCATTTCTCTTTTCTTCAATGAGCATTTTTCTCCATGAACACAATCAACCTACAAGTCCAAAATACAAAACAACAAAACCACAACATTTATTGAAAGTACTAAAATAAAACAATAAAGATAGTGATGGGGTGCCTCCCATCGAGCGCTAAGTTTAACGTCTTCAAGCTAGACGGAAAATTTCAAACTCATCGGAATGGCCATGGATAACGGTCGTCCTTGCCACCATACTTTAATCTTTGCGCTTCTTCATCTATTAAGTACTTGTGGCAAGCAATGGCCTCGTTGGCACTCTTAAGATTGAGCTTGAAATTGCCAACTATCCTTGCATGACATTCCATTGTCCTCTCCATTCTAGCAAACCACTTATTCCTCCTTTCAATGAATATCCCCAAAGTTTCTTCCAACTCTCTTTTGTCCCTAAGAATTTGTGAGGTATCAAGAGGTAAGACAAAGTCAATAGAAACAATGTCAAGAAAATCATTGCAACTTAAAGAGTTTAAGGATTTAGGAATGCTCATTTCACTCTTCAAGTCCTCTTCATTTGCTTCCATAACTTGCTTGTCTTCCTCTATTTCATTGGCCTCAACTGGCTCTTCAATCTTCTCACTTGATTCATTTACCACCAAGTTCTCTTCTTCCTCCAACAAAAATAAGCATTCATCAATTATCTTCTCTTCTTCCCTTTTATCCTTCATAGAATCTCCCTCTTCAATTTGTTGCGAATTGTTCAAAGAACTTACAAGTTGGCTCATTTGATACTCAAGGGAGTCCATCCAATCATCCATCTTCTTCTCACTTTCATCGATTCTAGCTTCAAACTCGAAATCTTTTCTTTCCATATAAGCCCTTGTATCTTTCATGAATGCTAACAATGTATCCTCAAAGGTCGACTTCTCTTCTTCATTAGATGGCTTGGCACTTGGATCAAAACCTTGATATCCTCCTTGGCGATTCTCTTGACTTGGTGGATAATTCCCTTGAAAACTTCCTTCATAGGTATTTTGAAAATTCCCTTGGAAATTACCCACTCCTATGAAAGGATAATCTTCTTCTTGAGGATTGATAGGACTCGATTGAGAAATTTGGCCTTCACTTCCTTGAGAACATCTTCTAAATAATTCGAGTAAGGCATAATTTTGGAACGGAGAAGAAACTTTGAAATTCGGAGTGGAATAAGTGTATCCTTGTTGTGGTTGGAATGTGTTTCCATTGTAAGCTTGTGGCCATTCATCATATCCACCATGATTGTAGTATTGAGAGTGAACTTGACTCATTTGGCAATCATATCCATAGTAACTCTCATTTATGTAGCCTTTTTGTTGTGGAGGAGGAACTCTTGCATATTGATTTCCATAATAACCACTTGTTACATCCATCCATCTAATGCTTTTCTCCACAAAGTTTACTACAATCTTCCTTCAACTTTCTATTTTTGGGCTTTGTTCTTCCTCCCCTTCTTTCAAGGTAAGAGTACTTATCAAAAAGAATAAGTAAGAACAAAATTTTTCAAAGCAAATATAAGAAATAAAACAAGATAAAAAATATCCTTATCAAGAACAACTAAAACAATAACACAGTACTCGACTAGTCCGTCAAACTCCCCTTTGGCAACGGCGCCATTTTCTTGTTTGCCTATTTTTATAGCACTCACGAGCAAGAATACTCGATCGTTGTAGTAGTATATCCCAAGAAAAATTATCAATCCAATAAGGAGTTATGTTCGGACTAACAAAATACGTGAGCTCATGTTCATTGTTGTTTTTGTAAAGATGATCGGGGGTATTGAGATTGATTAACAACTAAGCAAGGAGCAAGTAAATAAGATAGCAAATAAGATAAATGACAAGTAAAGATAATGGGTGCTAAAGTTCAAATATGGAAAATCATGGGATTAGAAACATCCAAACACACTCGATTCATATTATCATGCAAACGGAATTCAACTCAATTGATGTAGACTAAGGGTGATCACGATTGTATCCTAAGCTCCCTTTCGGGTTACAAAGGTTGTTGATCCATTTTAGACTCCCAAAAGCACTTAAGATCAAAGCCCAACATTAACCCCTTCCATCTAGGTACTAGTTAGATTAAACTCTCCCTTTTTGTGTACTAAGGCCAACGAATGGATTGGTTCCCCTCATTGAATTCAAATATCCTTTCGGTCAAACCCAAACTCAATGTCTATTCATGCCTTCCTAATACTATAGAGGGTCGTTTCCGTCTCACTCCAAGCAATACATACATGAACATCATGATAGCATTTAATTACCACAAATAATCCATTGATCAACAATCCATTAAACCAATAAACATTCATGAATAACAAACCATGCCATCATAACATCAAGACAATTAAACTCCATGAATAGAAATCAACATCAATTAAATCAAAAACCAATTTAATCCACATGATAATATAAATCTAATATGCTCTTCATATTCCTAATCCCACTAGAGGGATTAGCCTAACATGATAAAAGTAATAAAACAAATAAATGATTCATTACAAATACCCATAGTCTTAGATCTAAAGAAATACAAAATGAATGGATTCTTCCCTATCAATTTCTTGAAGAGAATCTTCTATTCTTCTTGATCTCCACCTCTAGCTCTTGATTTGAAGTCTTTAGCACCAAAAATGGAAGATATGATGGGTAGATGAAGATGGATGAAGATGATGGTGGAAAATGGAAGAAATGGTGTGTGAGGTGTGTGTAGATGATGGAATTTCGGATTCTTCTTGCCAATTGTTGAATAAAGGGGTATTTATACCCCTATGGAGGCTTCTAGAAGGATCTGGAAATTTCTGCAGGAAAATACACAGCACGAGTCGTGCTCTGCAACACGGCCACGAGGTGGCCGTGTTGTGTCTTCTGATGCTGCCGCACGGCCTTGCCTTACAGGGCCGTGTTGGCGACACGGCTCGTGCTGCCAACACGAGTCGTGTGTTGTAACACGGGCACAGGGTGGTCGTGTTGTGTCTTCTGATGTCGCCACACGGCCAATTCTTACAGGGCCGTGTTGGCGACACGGCTCGTGCGCTGGCTCCTGCATTTCTTCACTGTTTTGGCTCGTTCTCCCTCGTTTCAACTCCGAATTGAGATCCGCTTTTTCCTACATCTTCCTTATCATGTTTAGCATCCAATAAAAAGTAAAAATCTTAATTTTAAGCTCATTCACACACATTTCAATAAAAATACAAAATACAACCAAATAACATATAAAATACAGATAAAATAATACGAAAATACATATAAAAGATACTAAAATCTAGGTGAAAATAGCTCTAATCAACAAAGAGAGTAATAATCTTTAATCTACGGGCCAAAATGGAATGTAAACTTTTCCCCGGGACTGAGGGAGTACTATGTATTATATATAAACAAATTCTCTTTTGTTTCAATAATAATCATCTAATTTATTATTAAAGTATTATTGTTATTTGGCTAAAAGTATTTTTATTGATAGTAAAAATATACTCTCTCTGTTCCACCGAAAGGTCCCTATTTTTCTATATTGGGCGTACATTCAAATGTCCTCATTTTCCAATTTTAGTAAAAATGCCTCACATGTGGCCTACTACTCACGCCCATTACACATAAAATAATAATAATTCTTAATCTACGCACAAAAAACAAATGATCATGGTCATTGGTGGGATGGAGGGAGTATTTCTTTTAAGTATGATGAATAATAAAATAAAGTATGTTTTTAGTATATATATATATATATATATATATATATATATATATATATATATATATATATATATATATATATATATATATCATGTTTGATAGTATTTATAGGTTTTTATACTTAATTAATGACATACGATCGAGTTTTGGTTACGCCTGAATATCTGATACGGCCATATGAAATTAACTCACTCTTTAATATTTTAACTACATGGAGAATCATGTTATAAATTAATTTACTCTTAAATTAAACCTAATAATTTGATCATATGCAATATTTTACTTAAATATATGTGGCAACTGAAACTAAAGAAAATAGATTTTTTCGTCCGTTAACTTTCATTCATTTTGAAATTAATCCATTAATTTTTTAATTTTGAAATTAGTACGTTAATTTTATAACAATTTTGAAATTAATCCATTAACTTCATAAAATTCAACATTTTGGTCCTTTAACCTGTTATGGCAGATCATTTGAATATTTTTACCCCAATTATCTATATCATATTTTTATTTAATCAATTTTATCTCACTTTTCATTTTTCACTTCGGTATATCAAACAAACAATATTAATCTCATTACTAAAGTGGAGCAAATTTGACTAAATATTGATACTTCCTCCGTCCGCTCGAAAGAGAGTCTTTTTTCCATTTTGATCGTCCGTTCTAAAGAGGGCCACTTCTTTTTTTACACACATGAGATCCACACACACCCACTAATACACTTAAAATATGGGATCCACACTCTCACTAATACAACTACCCACTACACATTAAATAACAATATTTCTTAATCAACGTGCACAATGACTTGTTGAAACGGATTATTTTGTTGAACTTGGTAAACATGATGGACGATTTTCAAAATTTTCAAATATAATGGAAGATTTTCAAAATTCTGCAAATATAATGGACGATTTTCAAAAAGTGAAAAACTTATGGACTAAATTCAAAATTGAGCAAAGTTAGCGGACAAAAAAATCTATTTTCTCTGAAACTAATTCCATGCAGACAGGATTTTGACACAACAAGAGTATGAAAATAATTTCAACAAAGAAACAAATTGCATATATATATATATATATATATATATATATATATATATATATATTTCAATTGATTATTCAGGAACAAGTAATTGAGCTAATACATTCAATAGGTCTAATTTTCAATATATATACACACACTAGAATAAAATATAAAATAATAATAAGTCTAGTTTCTTATAATCATATTTACTGTAGATTATTTTGGTCAATTCACAAGACTTATATACAAGCATCTAATGATAAATAATGACATCCCTCCAACATTAGGATACTCCAACATTCCTGTCTTATGAAAATAATGACAGAGGTAAATCGCGTGACGTGTCTAATGGGAGGGTAGAGCAGTGGATTTTAGTTGGCGTTAATTTCCGATTGAGTGACCGATGCCAGGGCTGTGACCAACTGGTCGTTTGTTATCGTCGTGTTGCTCTGCAACGTGGGGGTCGACTCCCGGAGTCCTGGAGTGGTGAAATTCAGCTGCATGGGAATTTTCCTGATGAGAAATCCCTGGTTTTTCCATGGTTTTTCTTGCAAGAATTTGATGGTGATGGTGTTCTTTCTTGATTGCTTTTATCTGCCTTCCTTCAGTAAACTGAATTTTAGGGAAAGCAATAAATGCAACTATTATTAGGAATACAAATATATGGAGATTAAATTGGAAGTTGGCCATTGATAGAAATGAGCTAATTTGAATGTATATGCAAATGATTTTGAGAGAGAGAGAGAGAGAAAAGTGTAAGATGATGATTTAAACTGAAAGCATATGTGTTGTAGTATGGCAAATTATTATGTGCTATTTATAGTCATGGAATAACAGTTAAGTAGGGATTTACACCATTAGTTTTGTAATCATACAAAATTGGTGGTTAATGTTCTTCAACTGGATTCCTTTTTTCATATTTCATCATTATTTCACAACTTGAAAAACTATACTTTATAAATTACTATAAAATTTTTGGGCTCATATAATTAGTTTAGGATTTTGACCCATATCATTTTATTTAAAAAGCGAAACATCATGTGAAAATAGAGAGTTGGAATAGGTAAATTCATGCCAATATTCTTTGCCTTTTCCTATTTGCTTTCTACCTAGGAAAGATCAGAATATTGAATCTCACAAAGAATACCTAAAATACTCTTATTTTGTTTATTTGGGTTAATGTTCTTTTGACTAGAATACATATTATCTTTCACTGCTATATTAGACTCATGGCCTTCATATATATATATAATTAACGTGATACCTTCTCATAAAATATGATTATCAAGAAAATAAAGTTAACACTGTGTAACATTTATTTTAAATTTAATAAAAAAGTAATAATTATGTTAAAATATTATGTTTTTGAAGTTATGATAAGTATTGACTTCGCATCTGTGCGTCTCCTTCTAAAAAGTATAACTTACGTCGTTTTGAGAAGTGTTATGACCATTGACCATGCATCTTATAAAATTAATATACTACTTATTTCTTGTACAAAACATACTGTTACTAGCTACTCCATCCATTTTTTTTTTCTCAAACTATATAGGAATTTCATTTCATGATCATATCATTGAAGCCAAGTGGTTTCTACAAGATTCTTCTTCAATGGTCCAAGAGAAAAAAAACTCCATTAACAAAGGAAACCAGACTCTATATATATATATATATATATATATATATATATATATATATATATATATATATATATATATATATATATATATATATATATCAATGTAATGCATTTTTTTTCAATCTTTAAGAAAATGAGTTTTTCAACCAAATTTTACTGACATTTTTTTTAATAATTAGGTCATTTTGAATAAATTATAAAATTCATATTATAGTATTTTGTCTTATACTCTATTCATCCCATATTAATATTTTTCATATTTACTCTAAACACGAAGTTTAAGAAATGTTATTATTTGATTCATAACTTCATTGAACTTTTAAGAAGTAATATAATTTTTTTAAATAATAAATAAATTATAAAATATATTAGGTTTGTGTTCAGTGGGGTAATATTTGAAAGTAAAATGTATTTCAAAGTTATATAAACTATGTAAATTTTTCTTTTTAAGTTAGTGAAATTTATTATGGAACAAAAGAAAAGTAGAAAGTATAAAGGTTATTATGGAGCGGAATGAGTATATGTTAATACTTTAAGATCATTAGTAATTTATACCTAAGTGCGGAGGGCACCGGATCACCTATTCAAACATGCATGGTGTTTTATTTGATATTCCATCTTCTATATAAATGACAAGTGTCATGATTCTTTTCCCAAATTATCATCACATGCTTCAAGTGTTTAATAATCATTTGTAAAGTATAGTTTTTTTTTTTATATTATGAAACACCAATAAAACATCAAATGCGGAATAGAAAATTCAATCCGAAGTTCGTACTCGGTCAGATTCAAACATAATTTTATCAAGTTCAGGTCCGTCAGATCCAATTACACAAATATCTCTGTACTTGTAATTAGTGTACATAACACTACAAAAAACTATTTTTTACCAACGGAATATTCCGTTAGTAAAAACCTTAATTCCATTGTTAAATTGGCTTACCAACGGATTAGCAACGGAATTCGTTAGTAAAATCCTATTGGTAAAGTGGTGTTTTGTAAATTTTTTGCATTGAAAAATCAATTCCATTAGTAAATAATTCCGTTGGTAATCCGTTGGTAATTTATATAATAATTCCTTTGGTAATCCGTTGGTAATTATCAATGGATTGAATTACGTTGCTAAAATAGAGAATAAATCCATTGGCATTCTGTTGCTAAAATAGAGAATAAATCCGTTGACATTCTGTTACTAAAACAAAAATGTCATTTCTGTTGTTAATTCATTGGTAATTACCAATAGATTGAATTCCATTAGTAAATTCGGTTGCTAAAAAATATTTTTTTAAGTGTAAATTTTTGCGTATGTTGAGTACTTTTACCATTTTATCTGTGAATTTATATGAATACGGACAAATATAAAACTAAATGGATTGAGAATAAAAAAAAAAGTAAAGATTATTACAATAATAGTAACAAAATATTACTGTCATAATTTGCATGAATATAAATATGCGGATTTAAAATAATAAGACTTTTTTTTTTTTGGGATTCATTAAGGAGGAACTTTTTTCTTTTTGGTTAAATTAGAAATATGAAATTCACAACCTTTCATCTGATCACCTTTCGATAACCATTATACACTAATCTTTTCAGCGCAATTTATAATTAATTAATTTCCTAAAGGCTTTTTTTTTTAAACACTTTACTATCTTTATATTAGCACACCATTTTTGGTGGAAATGGTCTTAAAAGAGTCAATATATCATTAAATATATTGTTCTTTATCAATTTAATATTGAAAAGTATATTGGTACTATAGTTATTCGGTTAAAATAAAAAATCCAATTCTTTATCAATTTAATATTGAAAAGTATATTGGTACTATAGTTATTCGGTGAAAATAAAAAATCCAACGCGTATTCTTTTAATTGTTATCATATTGGTGCACTCAAAATTCTTTAGTTCTAAGCTTTGACTTCTTTCTCTTCCATTTTATTTTAAATTATCTATTATTATATAGTATGTTTTATTAATTTGAAAACCAAAGAATGATTCTTTGGCAATGGCAAAGATTTGGGTGTTAAATACGAGTGGTCTCCATAGCTTGTGGAGATTATTGTACATAAAATATAGGCTACTTGGCAAGACAAATACTGGTGCAGGATCATAATATTGATTTTATCATCACTTTATTTATTAAATATATTTTCCCTCTTTACCTATATATATTATATAATTCTTCATTTTGGTTTTATTTGATATATATATATATATATATATATATATTATTTATTTTTTTGAAAAATTACTTGAATTGTGCACCATTTTGAGTTAAGAGTAATTCTTGTGTGGGGGGAAATATCAAAATTTGTAATTTTTAAATATTAGCTATTTCAATTTTAATCATTCTTTATTTACATATTTCTTAATCTAGATCATTTTTTAATTGATTTTGGTTATTTTTTCAAATTTAATCATTTTATTAAATTTGGTCCAAATTTTTTTTTTCCAAATTTAGTTCTTTATGTAAGAATTTGTCCAAGGCCACGGATATCCAAACCACTATTTTTACTTCATACACACATCTTCTCTTATTTACAAAAATATCAAATGCACACTTCCTTTGTAAATTACAAAGGAAGTGTGCAAAAAATTTTGGGATGGAGGAAGTATTATATATAAACCCTAAAATGCCCTTAATGAATTCAACCCTCCTCACAAACTTGCTTTCAAATTCAACATTTTAAATCATACGCCCACCAAAAAAAAAAATGTATTCAATTCAAACAACATAAGATTATACACCACTTATCCCCTACTCTACATTCACACTTTCTTGTTTTTTTTAATAAGTAAAATAATGAGTGAAGAACTTCTCAATCCATTTCAAACCCAAAAAAATCACCCATAAAGTACAATGTCAGAGGAAGAAACAATTAAGAAACTTAAGTTTAATAATTTTAAACCTTTTCACCGATTTAAAACTTATTTTAAAGCATTTGAGTATACATGTTGTCGCGAAAATCACGTTTGACCAGGGCTGAGAGTTCTTGGATTGTTCGACCTACACCGGCCACCAGAAGCTAGATCCATCATCCACCGTTGGATGCTAGATAGGAATCCTTTCAACCAGTGGTGGATGACAATTTCTTGATTGTTCGACCAACGTTGGTCGAAGCAACCAGCATTGGTCGTTTTTTGCACGATTGTTCGGCAGCCGATGGTCGAACGACACATTTCTGGCATCCGACCAGGGTCGAATGTACATGCCCCATTTCAGAATATGAACATGCAAATCAATTTCACCCAACAACTAAACGATTATATTTCGGTCGAAAATTATGTTGTTTATGAGTTTAGACTACAATTAAACATTATAACATCACAAATGCACACATTAAAGCCTAAATTTCTTAGACATTTCATATAACATTTGAGTGTAAAAACACATAATTACATATTAAATAATTTTTTTGAAAAGGATTTCTATCATTCATTGTGATTCTTGTTCCTAGCAATTTGGGGAGTTCTTCTCTTCTTTATTCCTCTTACCAAGTGAGTGAAAGAGGTAGAAGAAGATGGAGGTTTATGAGTTTGGAAGAAGATGGGGGTGTATAAGTTTGGGAAAAATGATTTGTGGATGAGGAGGATCAAGTGGGTGTATGTGTATAGTGGAGATGACCAAATTATTTTAAATTTTAATGATGTATTACTTAATGATATGTATATCTTTTTAAGGTGGGTGTATTAATCATTTTAATTTTATTATATTGTAATTAGTGTGTGTATTGAGAAAATTGTGTATGAAGTAAAAATAGTGGTGTGGATATTCGCGGCCTTTATCCAATTTTGGTGCAAAGTGACTTAATTTAATAAAATGAATAAATTTGAAAAAAAAAACCCAAAATTCAACAAAAAAAATTGACAAAAAAATAAGAATTGTAAATAAAAAAACTCAAATTAGAATCAATCATATTTAAAAGATGAATTTGATATTTTTCATTTTGCGTGAGAACCAGCTTTCACAATAATTAGATAGTGTTTTTTTTATTCAAGTTGTTTTTTACTTTTTATTTATATTATGTATTGTTTATAAAATAACTCACTTAATTCCTCTCTCTCATAGAGTTTTTTTTTTCACTTTTACTGCATATTCAATGTTATGGAAATTTTACAAATTCTATTAACTTTTGAAAATAATGTGATCTTTTAAGTAATAAATAATACTTCCTCCGTCCCATAGAAGTTGGTATAATTTTTTTTGGGTACGGAGATTAAGGAATATAATAATTTAATGTAAAGTGGAGTAAAGTGAAGTGAGAGAAATAATATTTAATGTGTAGTGGGTAGTTGTATTAGAGGTGATATATGGGGCCCATGAGAATAGATTAATTGTTTTTGTGTGGGTCCCATGTATTAAAAAGGAAATGTGTCAACGTTAGTGGGACAAATCAAAAAGGAAAGTGTGTCAACTTCTATGGGACGGAGGGAATAATAAAGCAAGTTATATACTATGTGTTAAAGTGTAAGTGAATAGGAGGAGTGTATCAATGATTACTTAAAAATAAAACAAGTTATATACTATATGTTAAAGTGTAAGTGAATAGGAGGAGTGTATCACTTTCATTGATTTAAGTATATACTTTTATTAAAAAAAAAAAAATTTTATGTATCTTATGAACTCATTTCAGTAACGATGTTATATAATTTTTTGTAATTCTAAGTTAAACATTTTTCGTTTGATACTTTAATTTTTTAAAAAAATCATAGATTTTTATTATATCCCTCCTATTTATATACTAAAAATACCCAAAATAACAACTTTTTTAATTAATTACGTGGAAGAAAAAAAATTGCAAATAGATTTGGGATAGAGTGTATGTGACATCAGAAAAATGTCATTTTTAATAATTTATTTTGAAAAAATATCATCCACTATAATTTTTTTGAAAATATGTCAACTTTTATAATTTGGATATAATACTAACTCTATTATATATGTGACCCCATTTTTCGACTACGCCTGCAACTATATCTGTACAATTTTCATGCAACATGTCACGCGACTACGTTCGTAACTATGCTTGCAACTACACTTGTGACCCCACACAATTTTTTCATATGACATTGATCATGCCAACAAGTATGTCTGCAACTTCATACACAAATAGCACAATATTTTTCATTCAACATTACATACACTATATGTGCGGTCATACATATACTTTATTTACTAACATATGTATAACACTGTATAGGACAATATACTTATATACTCCCTCCGGCCACTTACAAGATATCCATTTCACTATTTCTGGGGTCCGCTTCAAAGATATAAATTTCCTCTATTTAGTAAAGAAAGTACACAATATGACCCACCACTTTCCTCTAATACAACTACACACTTTACCTATAATAATAATACTCCTTAATCCACGTACAAAAAACAAATAAAGACCTTAAAATTATCCACGTGCAAATAGCAAACGGTTAACTTTCAAGTGGGCGGAGGAAATATTAATTACTAGTAATAAAGAAGGGTAAAAAAGTCAAAAGAAATATTTTTCTAAAAAGTTATGTTGGGTAATAATTTTTAAATTAACTATTACTATTTGAGAAACTTTTTCACAATTTTTCCGTACATGCATATAATTCAGAATTTGGGCCGTTAATATATATACTTTTATATATATATATATATATATATATATATATATATATATATATATATATATATATATATATATTCAGCTATATTTTACGGGCTTTCTTTCAGCTAAGCCTAAATTATGTTGTTGGTTATGTTTAATTAAATTGAATTCCTCGAAGTTTAATGTTTGATGTTGGATGAATATTCAATTTTTATTCTTACCAAAACATTATAATATAATGATGTGCGCTGTTTTACACTATTAAGAACATTTATGGAAAAAGCTGGCCGCAAAATGTATTTTGTGGTTTACATGTGCGTTCAATTATAAAATATGGTAGGTCGATCTCCATTTGCAAATTCAATTAAATAATAATACTCTCTCAGTTCATCCTGAACATTGTAGATGCATATATAATTTTTTTAGTTGATATATTATATATCTAAGTGCATATATGCATTTATATGTGTAAAATTTTTATTTAATAGTGTATATATGTTTATTAATAATTATATTTTTTTACATTTATTTTTCATTGAAAAAACTAAAAGAAAATTCGCTAATAAAATTTATAAATTTTTATTCATTAGTGTATGTATTTTATTTATAAATGTATAAGTTTTAAGTTTTTTAAAGTGGATGTAAGGAATAATTTGCCTAATTTTTTAGAGGTAATGTAGTATGTTTAAATAATAAATAAATAAATAAATTATGTTATTTTGTTATAGATAAGAGTGTTAGTTTCTAAATAAGATGATTTTTTAAACGCGGTGTTCCTTCTTGTGGACAAAATTTGCCTAATTTTTTATTGAAAATTTTAATCACCATCCAGTAGAATATAAACAATTGTTATTATAAATTAAAATACTGCATTTTGGACAAAATTTATTTATTTTTTAGGTAATTTAAGTCTAAAAGAAATTTTTAAAAAAATGTAAAGGATGTCGTGAATATTTGATGTAAATTTAAATATTGAAATTAAAGTGTATTGCACGTGTTTAAATATTTTTACCATTTAAATATTGTTCATATAATATTCAAACGGATGAAAATAAAAATTATTTGCATTGTATTGTGACAGAATTAGGAATATTACATCTTACCTAGTTTTACAAATTTTTTACTATAAAATAATTGATGTAATATGGGTCATTCCTTCTTTAATAAAGTATCAATTCTTAAAAAAATTCCCTTCTATCCCACTTTAACATGCACCTTCGCTTTGAATGGAGATTAAATAAAGTAATAACGAATACGATTGTATTATTTTATAATAAATAAATGATACTCCAGTCTTATAAATAAATTCATACTACTTTTTATTTTTATCCGTTTTATAAACAAGTTCAAAATTCCAAATAAAAAAATACACACAAATCAATAACACCACAATATACTTTAATTTTAAAATTGACACCTCTTTACAACTCACATAACTTACCTTATAATTTATTTATTACCTAAAAGTATCAAACTACCCCTAAAAATAAAGCAAAAAATAACTTTTTCTTAAACTCCGTATCTACAGAACTTTTCTTTGGGACGGAGGTAGTATGTTAGGTAGGGGTATTTTTTTTTAAACAAAGTATATTGGAAATGATAATTGTTTTGATTTTTTATTTTAATAGAAGTGTAAACTCTTGTAACATAACTTAAAATAGAAAGTGTGTAATCTGGAATGAAACGGAGGAAGTACATCAATTTTCATTGAAATCTTAGGGTTACTCGAGTATATATATTCACAAATTGAAGGAGTTTACAGTGCTGTAAGTTCGAGATTTGAACATGAAAACGACCATACTACATGAAAAGATCAAATTTGGCATTTTGCAATTAAAATATAAATTAAATTGGAATGAAATTAATAAATAAGAATATAGAATCGATCTAAAGTGAGGAACGGAATCTTTTCATTATATTATATCAGTCACTCATGTTAGTCACTTTACTTTATATAATGAAGATAGGATCTTTGAGATTTGACAGTAAACAATATAAAAATATTTTTATCTGCAACATATAATAATGGATCCAGATGCGTTTGTTGAATGGATGCACAGCCGCATTCTATATACGAGCACTACATGGAAAAAATTGGAGGAAATATGGAATCGTTCACCCCATATATCGGGAGAATGGTAGAGAGGTAAATTACTTTTGCACTGCCCGAAAGAATGGTAAAGGGATAAATTATGATAACTTAATTGATAGTATGAAAAAATTAAAAAGGATGTTTATAGACTTTCTGAATGTTTTATTTATTTTAAATTGAAAATATAAATCTATTATCTTTATTTCAATTATAATTTAATCCCACATTTTGAGACTTAATAAAAAAATCATACACAACTTTTGCAGTTTATTGCTAATCGCATTCATCGGGCAACTAAGTACTAGTGTTGTCCAATCGCTGACTTGGCCAACTTATGTCACGACAGCTTCCACGTTATTTATTGTTAATTGCACAAAAAACTTCCATTTTTTTTCTTTTAATTGCAATTTAGTCCCAATTTTGTAGATTTTTCCAAAAGAACATCATATTATATATTTTTTCCAACAAAATGGAGATAAATCAAAGATTAATCATGAGTAAAATATCAAATTAATTTATTTATCTATTAAAATAATAATAATAATAATAATAATAATAATAATAATAATAATAATAAGATAAATATTATTCATATGTATAATTCAGAAATCTCCATATAAATAATTTAAGATCGTATTAAATTTAATTTAAAAAATAAATAAAGAAAGAAAAAAGCACACGTATGCATGAATTATTAAAAATGCAAAGAGATCCAGCTAGAGAGAGATTAATTCTCGATTAATACTATTTATAAAAGTCTATATCAACTATCAACTTATAAAAACATGAGTTAATTAATCTTATATATATATACATTAACTGGAGATGATGAAGCTGTTACATTAATATTGGCATATAATAAATGACTTTATTAAAACCTATCTCATACATGTCTTTATTAAAACCTAAGACTCTGATAATGAAATATGAACAACCTGCTTAGCTAGCTAGGTTGGATAAACATGAATTAATTACAATTAAGAAGCTATAATATAAATAAATACAAATCTAAGGTTTTGGTTGGGAGGAATGGCCAACACCAGGGCTGTGGCCCGGTCCTTTAAAGTCGTCGTTTTGCTCGTCTATCGCCCCTGCGCCTTCTTGCATGTCATGTTTCTGCACCGCTAGACGATGGCCGATTCCAGGGCTATTCCCCGGAGTAGTTTCGAACAGACCATCATGATCTATCAATGCTGGTGTCTCCATGCCCAATTTTCTTGCATGAAATTCTGTCCCCATTATTACAGAATTGCCACTCATCAGTGGCCTAATTCCCTCTGTGAAGTCTGCTTTCAGAATAACTGCAACAATAATTAGGAAAAGAGAAGCATGCAGATTAAAGTGGAAGTTAGCCATATAGTTAATTGGTTTAGAGAGAGAAAGGGAGAGAGAGAAGATGGTTTGTTTTGTGTGTAGTGTGAAGCAGTGTGGTTCAAACACTACCTATGACTCTGGTATTTATAATCTTTGGAATTAATTAAGCAATATGGTTAATTGAGTGTTTATGTTAATCTCTAACCATTAAATAGTGTGGATGGTTCATATTGTTTGCTTTTACAACTTGACTTCTTTCACTAAACATCACTTTCACAAACTACATTCTAAAATCAAGAATGGGATCGATCTGCAAAGTGGGTTTAAGCATGCAACAATTACAAATAATATTAATCTTTTTAAAATAACTTTTTTTTAAACTAAGTCCAAAAAAATCTTTAATGTTAACTTAATAGGTGGATTTAGAGATTTTATTAAGGGTAGGTTTTGCGTAAGACCATTTTACACATTTTTTAAATAGTTATCACTTTTGCTATAAAATGTTATAACTTTTTATTTATACTATAAATTGTTTATGAAATAATATTATCATTTTTCATTAATTTAGTATCACTTTTAAATATAAAAGTTATCATTTTATGACCGTTTCACATAAACCCTTATGTGAGACGGTCTCACATAAGTCTTTGTCTTTTATTAATTAGTAAGCTATTTTATTTAAAATTGAAAAAAAGAAAAGTTTAATTTAAAATTATGAGTGGAAAAGATTCTGTACAAATAAATTATTTAAAAACATTTTGTCTCTTCATAAATAATAGTGGGTCAGTCAACTTGACGGAACTACATTAGGATATAATACGATATTATTTTTCTTAATTAATTATTATAGTTTGAAGTTTCAAACTCTTATTAAGAATTAAAAAGAAGTAATAGAAAAGATTCAGTTATCAATTCTCCTTATCATTTGAGTTGGGCACTGCCACATGAACTCTCATGATTGTGCTGGATTACTGACTAATTAATTTTTTAAAGAAACAGCTAAAATACTTAAAAGCAATTACACTGATTCTAATTATTTGCTCATTTTTTATTTTATTATTCATGAATCACCAAAATAAAAATGAACAAAGTATTTCAGCAATTACACTGATTCTAATTATTTGCTCATTTTTTATTTTATTATTCATGAATCACCCAAATAAAAATGAACAAAGTATTTTGGCACCCGTTGCATGTTTAGTAGTTCTCAAAATTAATGATTACTGTTATATTGATAGGTTTTTTCTGCGCACTATAATTTAATCCTCGAGTATAAGAATGTCAATTGTAGCACCAAGTTCCCAAGTTAAATTATCAATCCCAATGAGACAGCTAATTATTTATTTTACTATTAATTACTAATTAATCAGAAGTAAGTAACCAAATTTTCAAGAGTTTTTGAATTAAATATCTAAAGTATTGAAATAATAAATTGCTGAATAATTAAAAGCAATAAAATAAAAGCAAGTTTTAAATCAAGAGATGACTAACAGCTCTAAGATATTAGGTATTGACCAATTAATTTGAATTAATAGACCTTCAATTGTTCATTCATGCAGTTTTACTGAAAATACACCACATAACCCTGTTAACCCACCAGATATGATCCGATTTTAAGCTAACAGTATATTCTACTTTAAATCTTAAGGTGCGCGAATATTATCAAGTCTTATTCCTAGATACTAATCAAAGCAAGCAACAATACCTCCGGATGGTAAGCCTGACTAACAAGATATTTTCTAGAATTACTACAAGGTTCTATTCACGTCCTACTTGATTGTCTAATTGCATTGTTCCACTAAACAAATCAAGTATTTGATTTACCAGTTCATGAAATTAAAGTGTTTATAGCGGAACTACCTTAACCCCTAATAGATAGACAATATCAATCATGAACGCACACAAGCTAATATAATATATCAATCATTATAGCGGATGCCATAAGTTTACTATGAAGACGTTACGAAGCAGATAAGCAAGTCTGAATAAAATAAGTAAAATCAAAAGCTCAACTGCATAAAATATCAATCTTTGGTCTAAATCCCCAAATCCATTAAATCAATCCATCAAACCCTAGAACTGTATAAGGAATTAGCCCATGAGGTCACAAGCAACACTCATGGCTAAGCAATTCATATCAAAAATCAAAGTAAAAGGAAGGGAAAGATAAGAATTATGAAGCCCTAGCGTAAGCGTAGTCTCACGTTCCTTCTCCGTCTCTCCAATTGCTCGATTATCCCTCAATTAGCACTTGGAACCCTCTTGGAAGTGGATGGAAGATGAAATCAGATGTGAATCTGATATGGAGTGTAATTCACGATGAATTGTGATGGGTGTGAGTGGGTTCTCCCTTTAATTGTGTGTTGATCTCCCCTTTTATATCTTGGACTTATTTCTGGGCTTTTTCACGTCGAAACTGATCAAAATCACAATCTGAACACGTAAATACAGAGCTGAATCGAACAGGCCTTGTCTGCGCTCGAAACTGGATCGCTCGGCACCCAGCTCGGCTCGAGCTGGCCTGGACCTAGCCGAGTGGCCTCTTCCTCAATTGGCCAAGTCATCAGGGCCCCACTCGGCTCAAATGGCCACCGCTCGACACCCAGCGAGCGGCGAGCGGCTCGCCGAGCTGCTCCCGAGCTGGTCTGTTCTGGTTTTGTTTTGCTTCTCTTCCGATTCTGCTCTGTTTTTCTCTATTTTCTGCCTTAAAAACTCACAAAAACACCTTAAAAGCCTCAAAATCGTGTAAATACTTAAACGTACACAATTTCATGTATAAACAATGACTTTCCTAAGTAAATCGGTGTAATGTGCACATATAAAATGCGTAAAATTCCACTCTCAACAAACTCCCAAACTTACCTGTTGCTCATCCCGAGGCAACGACATAGAAAAACAGTAGAGTAATTGAGAGAAAATTTCACAGCAGAAAACAACCAAGACAATACAACAATTCGAACATCATACTTTAAATACTAAGATAACCATCCATCTAAAAACATACAATTCAGATCAACTACTTCACCTGGAATGCTCATCCACCCATTCTCACGGGTAGTATTTATGCTCATCACTCAAGTGTGAGATATACACTTTAGGGTAAGGTGTTTACACTCAAAATCAATTCAAACACACGCGTAATCATAAGCTTGTCAATCATCTCAACTCTCGACTAAAGGAATAATTTCGACAATATGATCACAAAGGTCTTGCATCAGGATGTAATGTTGGCTCTTTGGTATAGGTAGGAAATATATGGATCAAGTGACTTAATCACTAGTAGAGAATTAAAGAAGACTTACAGCTTTTCAACAAACATCTTCATTTTCTTCTTTCTCCTTCAATGCTCTTCAATGCTTATTGAAACTTGATTCCTTCTTTACTTTCAAGTACAACTTCCTTACTTGAATTTTTTTCTTTTTTTCAAACAAGGGTACCAGTTTCAGGCACTACCCTTTTTTCACGGGGTACCAGTTTCAGGCACTACCCCTTCATGTAATAATTTAACCACTTTCTCCAACAATCTTCATCACTTCCAAATTTATTCTCCTTATATTTCTTCTTTACAAGACTCCAAATTGATTCCTTCAAATCTCTACTAGGTCGGATTTTTTTTAAGGCTAGCAAAAGAATCAATTGGCTAATCACGTAGGCTTCCAACAAATAAGGCTTTTAGGCTCAAAAGGGTTGACTATGGATAATTTCATTAGGTAGGATAATAATTTGGCTAGTGACTAATAAATAACAAAGATGGCCTAAGATTATTTCCTATTATCTAATCAAACATGTAGCTTCAAGTAAGATATAAAGCCAAGTTCTAGAATACGTGTGTATGAACGACACTCACAAGAATAAACTAAATCATGCAACTTGTCATGATTTATAAAGGCTCAAAATCTCACATGGTTGTACGAATGAATGAGCAATCCTAGTAAAGCTACATATATAACTAATCTTTCTTGCACATAATCAAATTTCAAGCATCTCAATATCAAAGCACAATCTCAAATTGTTTCTCAAGTACAATAATACAGCATGAATCAATAGGGCTGGGGAAAAATACCGAAATTTTGGTATACCGCCCTTATCATAACGAAAAATACCGATTTTACCGAAATTTTAGGTATGCCGAAATTTTTGGTAAGGTATGATACCGTATTGAAAATTTTGGTACGATAAAGGTATATAAATAATCAATACCGCGGTATTTTGGTATATGCCGAAATACCGTAAAATATTCAATTTTTTGAGTTATATGATACGATATTACCATATTAGATGATACATACAATTATAATTATTATTTATGTATTATAATTTTTAATTAAATTATATATATACACTATTTTATTAAAGATTAAATCTAAAATCCTACTGTATATTTCTTCATAATTATAAATTATTGATAAAGATCATTGACTTACATGATATTAGTACTTATTTTTTAATTAAGTAATTATATGTATATGGAAATTTAAAAGTGTTGATTTTAATATAAGTTTCATATATTTTTGTGTAGATCTCTTAGGTACTATTTATTTAATGACAAACACTTTATAAAACGGGTTTAGATATATTAATTATGTAAACTCGGTTACTGTTTAGTACATAAAAAATTACTCTTTAGCACATGAATTGTTACTTTTTAAATTAAAAAATTACTCTTCAAATTCTTGTAAATCCCGATGTATCGATTACTTTAAGTACATGAAAAATTACTTTTTAGAGATACGAATTATTACTCTATTGTGTAAAAATTATTACTCTTCAAAGAATTATTTTTTATATATTAAAGAGTAATATTAAAAAATAAGGCTTACCTGTAAACCCGGTTTTCATGAGACTTACTCTTATTTAATTTGGTCATTTGCAAATTGTCGTATATTTTTTAATTTGTTATTTATTAGAGTATGTTTTATAGCTATCTTTCACTTTTCTAGTACATGGTTTTTATAAGATTTATTGAATTTTAGATGTATAACGGTATAGCAAACTATGTAATAGGATGATATATACCGATATTTTAGGTATGGTATGGCATACCGAAATATTGGTAAGTAGAAGGTATACTATTTTCTTATACCGAAATATTGGTATACCGAACTAAGGTATACCGAAAGTTTAGGTAAGGTAACGGTATGATTTTTTAAATACCGAAAATTTCGGTACGGTATATGGTATGACCAAAAATCTTCGGTATGCCATACCGCCCACCCCTATGAATCAATAACACATAACTCTATGAATATCACCATGAACTCCTAATCAACAATCCAATATCATCCATCCCATAAACAGTAACAGAACACAATATAATACCCTCAAGTGCTAAGAAAAATTAAAAAATCATCACAGAGATCCATAAATCGACTATAGTAACACTAGAACCAACAAACAATAAACACCACAAAACAAGACACGAAACCTGGAAAATCAAAAAAAATTGAACCCTCAACATTCTCAAATAAATC
This sequence comes from Pogostemon cablin, assembly GCA_023678885.1. Classification (NCBI taxonomy): domain Eukaryota; kingdom Viridiplantae; phylum Streptophyta; class Magnoliopsida; order Lamiales; family Lamiaceae; genus Pogostemon; species Pogostemon cablin. The sequence goes on along the minus strand of CM043001.1, from coordinate 23,525,195 downwards.
AAAATATTAAGAATCCACAAAAAATCGACCCTCCAAGCAACAACATCATGCAAAAATTCTATTTCGACATTGCAAGATAAGGTATGTACGGTACCCCCCAAACTTAGATCAAACGAAGTAAGAAGCTAAGTTTGCAAATAAGTATATACCGCAGTCGAGCAACACCTAATAAAATTTCGACACCAGCACAGACATATAAAAGCAATTAAAACGAGAGGGACGGCCCCCAACAAGCACTCACGTTTAACGTCGGAGAGTCACGATGGGATACCTCTTTTTGACTACTGACTTGGAGGACAGTCTTCTTGCATTCTTACTTTCAAGTACCTCCATCCTCTCTTATTTTTCGTACCAACCATCTCATCCTTCTTTGTCAATAAAACATAACTCTTTGAATTCCTTTCCTCCCATGACTGGCTTGATTCCTTCTTGTCAATCCTCCACTCAATTGTAGGCTCAACCTGCGTAGCAAAACAATGATCAAATAAGTTAGAATTTTCAACACCAATATAAGAATAAAAATCCGGAGGTATGTTCGGAGGCTTCAGATATGAATCATCTATCTTTCCTGTAACCAAAAGATTATCAAATATCACATTAGAGTTAGTAGTAGGAAAAGTAAGAGATACGCTTGGTCCTGCGATCTCCTCTACCACTTCAACTCTTTGGCTCTCATACTTCTCTTCCTTAGCAGCAGGCTTCATCTCCTCTTTAACAGTGGACTTCTTATTCTGATTCACCATGTCAGCAGTGGTCTTCCTTATCTGATCATCCCTGGCATCACCTAATGCAAGTAACTTATCAAGATAGTCAATACATGCATCGTTAGATAAACTCTTAAACTCTGCATCAGACAGTGTGAAGTCCTCTACTACTTCCACAGACTTGCAGTGCTGCTGATCTGTAGGCCACTGCATCTCCTTATTCAAAGAAAAGATTATCTCCTTATCATTAACCCTCAGCCTCAACTCTCCTTTGAATGCATCTATGAGAGCCCTTCCAGTTGCAAGGAATGGACACCCAAAGATCAGAGGCGCTCCAACCTTATCATCCTCCATATTTAGAACAAGAAAGTCCACAGGAAAAATCAAATTCGACACCTTAACTGCACATCTTCAATAACTCTTTCAGGATACGTCAACGACAGGTCTGCTAACTGTAAAGCAACAGATGTAGGTTTCAACTCCCCCAAACCAAGCTTCTTGAATACTGAGAAGGACATCAAATTTATACTAGCTCCTAGATAACAAAGTGCTCTTCTAGATGGTCTTTTCCTATCTCACAGGGAATAATGAAGCTCCCTGGATCCTTCAATTTTTCTGGAAGCTTCTTCTGAATAATGGAGCTACAATTCTCCGTCAAATTCATTGTCTCCACACTGTTAAACTTCCTCTTCCTGGAGATGAGTTCCTTGATAATCCTTGCGTAATGTGGCATCTCTTCCAATGCTTTCGAGAAAGGAAGAGTGACTTGGACATCCCTCATAATATCAGCGAACTTCCGAAACTTCTCATCAAGGCTCTTCGACAAGAATCTCTGAGGAAAAGGAATTGGTACCTTTGTTATCGGAAGTCCTAAACTATCTTTCTCGAATACCACTTCCGTTTCTCTCAATTTCTTTATTTTCTGCCATTTTTTATCAGTTATTTCCAGATCAGACTGACTCGGTACATAATTTGGACATGCAGAAAATCCTGGAGGGTGGCTCGCTGGCTCGCTCGGCTCGAGCTGAAGGACAACTGAGCCGAGCTAGGTTCCAGCTGAACCGAAGGGCACGTCTGAATTGGCCAGCACCCCACTTGACTGCGACTCAATACCGACGGGACCTGGCTCGGCCCGAGCTGGTGTCCGAGCAGCGTCTGATTGCATCTGTTCTGTCCCTATTTCGTCCTGCTTCTGTTCTGTATCATTCTGCATCAGTTCTGTGATGTCCTGCATCAATTTCGTACCTTTACACTACTTTCCAGATCTCAAAGTGATCGCATGGCACTCCTTCAGATTGATTTCTATATCTGAAGGAAACTTTCCCTTCTGAATCTGCTGCTGCTGTTGATTTACCATAGTGAAGATCTGACCCATAGAATATGTGAGACTCTGCAACTGCTTATTGACTTCTTCATGCTGCTTTGTCATATTCGAATCCAAGAGAATAATGCAGTTGTTAATCTTGTCAATATCTCCATCAGTATTCTTCATGTACCTGGCCAACACTTCATCAATACTAGCTCTTCCTTCTACAGTCTTGGCACCATGATCAAAATTAGGAGGGTATGGAACTGCATTATTTGGATTTGAATATGCAAAGTTCTCATGTCTTGGTTGGTTCTGCCAATTCCCCCCTTGGTAGTTCCTAGAGTTAGAATTACCTTGAGGGTTTCGACCCATGACCCAGTTTGGATCCTCGACCTCTTGAAGGTTCATCACCACATCATCACTTGCAGGCCCTCGGTTGCCTTCCTCACTTTTGTCTGATATCAAAGTAACCAGGTATTTGTTCATCTGTTCCAATTGAGAGACAACTTTATTATTTTTATCAGTATCAGAAAACTTCTGTTCAACTTGTGCCACTTTTCCAAGTATGTAAGTTCCACGTATTCTCTCCGAAGGTCAATCTCTAGAGTTTATAGATATATCATCAAACAACTTCTCTACGATATTTGATGTCTTGCTAAAGATTGTTCTTCCAGCAGAAGCATCAACCAACACTCTCGATTCGTTGTCAAGGCCATTATAGAAGACACTGATGAGTTGAGACTTTTTAAATCCATACTGTGGGCATCTCCTCAATGCATCAGTAAACCTTTCCCAAGCTTCTCCAAACGATTCATCTCTCCGCTGCTTTAATTGATTGATCTCTTGTTTCAATAAAAGAACCTTACCCGGTGGCATAAATCGATCCAGAAACAACTGCTGCAACTCAGTCCAGTTAGAACAACTGTCTCCCTTCAACTTATCATACCACTCCCTTGCCTTATCAACCAATGAAAACTGAAAAAGCCTCATCTTCCATCTATCATTAGTAATATCCGCAGCTTTTACTGTATCCATGTAGTTGTTGAAACATTTAAGATGGTCGTATGGCTCATCAAAAATGCCTCCGACGAAGGGGTATTTCTCCATCATATTAATCAGGGCTGGCCTTATGTCATTCGCGTCATCTGCTTGAATGGCTCCAACTACGCCTAATCCTCCTACATTGGTGGACTTGAATGTCTCTCGGATGATGATGTCATCCTCATGAGTTCTATCTCCAATTTCTGTTATTTTTTATTCTGATTTTGTTTCTAGGTTAACCTGATTTTCTATCTACTCTTTTTCCTCCTCTACGACTGCTTTAGGATCCGCTGTCTCCATTTTCTTCTTCGGAAGTGGTACCTTAGCAGCTGTGGAAGGTTCTTTGAGATTCTTAACTGCTCTTCTCCTTTTCCTTGCAGACGCTTCACCTTCCGGATCAAATTTGAGATTTTGCGTTCCCTTCTTTGACCTAATGTGCAGGCAATCCTCAAGACAGTTAAACACAATTAAATCTCAACAAAAATATTCTAATTAAATAAGTAAGAAAAAATAAATAAATAATTAAAACTGTCCCCGGCACAACGGCGCCATAAACTTGATAGGCTTTTTCTGCGCACTATAATTTAATCCTCAAGTATAAGGATATCAATTGTAGCAGCAAGTTCCCAAGTTAAATAATCGATCCTACTGAGACAGCTAATTATTTATTTTACTATTAATTACTAATTAATCAGAAGTAAGTAACCAAATTTCCAAGGGTTTTTGAATTAAATATCTAAAGTACTGAAATAATAAATTGCTGAATAATTAAAAGCAATAAAATAAAAGCAAGTTTTAAATCAAGAGATGACTAACAGCTCTAAGGTATCAGGTATTGACCAATTAATTTGAGTTACTAGACCTTCAATTGTTCATTCATGCAGTTTTACTGAAAATACACCACATAACCCTGTTAACCCACCAGATATGATCCGATTTTAAGCTAACAATATATTCTGGTTTAAATCCTAAGGTGCGCGAATATTATCAAGTCTTATTCCTAGATACTAATCAAAGAAAGCAACAATACCTCCGGATGGTAAGCCTGACTAACAAGATATTTTCTGGAATTACTACAATGTTCTATTCACTTCCTACTTGATTGTCTAATTGCATTGTTCCACTAAACAAATCAAGTATTAGATTTATTAGTTCATGAAATTAAAGTGTTTATAGTGGAACTACCTTAACTCCTAACAGATAGATAATACTAATCATGAACGCACACAAGCTAACATAATATATCAATCATTATAGCGGATATCATGAGTTTACTATGAAGACGTTACGAAGCAGATAAGCAAGTTTGAATAAAATAAGTAAAATCAAAAGCTCAACTGCATAAAATACCAATCTTTGGTCTAAATCCCCAAATCAATTAAATCAATCCATCAAACCCTAAAACTGTATAAGGAATTAGCCTATAAGGTCACAAGCAACACTCATGGCTAAGCAATTCATATCAAAAATCAAAGTAAAAGGAAGGGAAAGATAAGTATTATGAAACCCTAGCGTAAGCGTAGTCTCACGTTCCTTCTCCATCTCTCCAATTGCTCGATTCTCCCTCAATTATCACTTGGAACCCTCTTGGAAGTGGATGGAAGATGAAATCAGATGTGAATATGATATGGAGTGTAATTCACGATGGATTGTGATGGGTGTGAGTGGGTTCTCCCTTTAATTGTGTGTTGATCTCCCCTTTTATATCTTGGACTTATTTCTAGGCTTTTTCACGTCGAAACTGATAAAAATCACGATCTGAACACGTAAATACAGAGCTGAATCAAACAGGCCTCGTCTGTGCTCGAAACTGGGCCGCTCGGCACCCAGCTCGGCTTGAGCTGGCTTGGACCTAGCCGAGCGGCCTCTCCCTCAATTGGTCACGTCATCAGGGCCCCACCTGGGCCCCACTCGGCTCAAATGGTCACCGCTCGGCACCCAACAAGCGGCGAGCGGCTCGCCGAACTGCTCCCGAGATGGTCCATTCGGGTTCTGTTTCGCTCCTCTTCCGATCCTGCTATATTTTCCCCTGTTTTCTGCCATAAAAACTCATAAAAACACCTTAGAAGCCTCAAAATCATGTAAATACTTAAATGTACATAATTCCATGCAAAAACGATGACTTTTCTAAGCAAATCGGTGTAATGTGCACACATAAAATGTGTGAAATTTCACTCTCAACAATGATTCAATGTTGTTAGTCTATAATTGTAATCTTATAATTTTTATCATATAAAAAAATATAAAGCACTCCCCTATGGGACAGATTATACTCCATATAATTATTGTATAGATAAAATAAAATTATTGAAATTATTGATAATTTAAGAATATTAATGAATTATATTATAATTTTTTAAAATTATACTTTAAATTATATTTAAAAAAAGAAAAAACTTAAATTAACAAAAAGTATACCTTACCTACAAAACAAGTATACTCTACAACGAATCGATACTCTCACAACATGTATCTCATAGACACCGTAACACGGAATACCTTGTCATATATATATATATATATATATATATATATATATATATATATATATATATATATATATATATATATATATATGGATCCCGTATATTACACGGGTTTTACAGTTACAATTTTAAAAAGTATAATTCAAGTTTAATATAACGATTCAACAATTTTAAAATATAATTCAAGTTCAATATAATAATTTATTTATTTAATTATAATCTAATATAATTTAAATTGAAACTTACTCCTATATCTTTTTAAAAATATTTTCATATTTTGAAAGAATACATTTTTTAATTTAAAATTTTCTTTAAAAATGTAAATAAATTAAAAAAATCAAAATAAAAAATATATAAAAATATTATCTTATTATATGGCATAGGTTACGCCCTAAAAAATTAATAATAATAAATTCGAATTAAAAAAGTAAATAGAAAAAATAATTTTAAGAAAAATCGTTACAAAATTTAATTAAAAAGTAATAAAACTAACCAAGAAAAAAAAAATAATTTAAAAAACAACATAACAAATTCAAAAAAAATAATAATAATAATACGGCAAAATTAAATATGCTAACTATATATATACTATATACTAAAGGAGGGTTTTGGATTTATTATATGGCATCATGTGAGTAATTTAGGTGATGTGTCATTTTTATAGATTTTTGAATTTTTTTTAATAATAAACTTGCTTAGGAATACAGATAATGTAGTTACTTTATTTTAAATAACCAATCAAAATATTTCATTTTTCTTTATCTTATTTAAAAATTTACCTAAAACTTTAAGTGTTTTAAATTTTTTATTTTTAAATAGAATTTATATAAAATTATATCAAATTAATTGTCTTTTGAAATAATTACTGATAGGTACACACTTTGTACCCCTAATTACTACTAGATACATTGATTTAAAATAATTATTATTTAATACAAAATATTAAAGTAAAATACCAAATATACCCCTAAACCCATATACCTTTAAAACACTAACCCCAACCTCCACCCACCACCGGACCACCGCTGCCGCTGCCGGACCGCTGCCGCCGCCGGCGGAGCTCCGGCGGCCGGTCTCCGGAAAATCTGTTCGTCAGGAAAAAAAAAAAAAAAAACTGGTCGCCGGAAAGCTGCCGCGCCGCCGCCGTCGTAGCTCCGGCAGCCGGTCGCCGGAAAAACTGTTCATCCAAAAAAAAAAAAAAAAAAAAAACTGGTCGCCGGAAAAACTGCCGCCGCCGGAAAAGCTGCCGGACCGCCGCCGCCGGACCACCACATTTTTTTGCTGCACACACTTTTTTTTTTCCTGCACACACTTTTTTTGCTGCACACACTTTGCTGCACATGAACTTTTGCTGCACACAATATTTATGTGCAGCACATTAATAGGGGTAATATTGGAATATCACTATATATTTTTGTACCTAGTAGTAATACTTTTGTATGTTTGTATCTCATAGTAATTTAGGGTTTTTTTGTGTACCAAGTAGTAATCCTCCCTTGTCTTTTCATGATCTTTAATTTGACATCCATATTACTAATAATATATGATTGTAGAAATAGATTTTTAAATTTAATAACAATTTTTATATTGTAAAATATTCTTTAATAAAATATATTAATAAATAAAATATTTTTAGAAGAGTAAGAAATTATTTAATAGATTTAATCTATTTATCCTTAGAATTTTAAGTTTAATAAATTTAGTTTATTATAGAATTCTAAATGAGGAATTTCATGAAAAAATAAATCTTAGTTTAATATTAATTAATTTTCATAATTTTTTTATTGTTAATTATTTATTTTATATTTATTTTATTATTTTTAATAATTAATTTTAATTATACAATAATTTATAATTATTATATACATTTATTGATTTTATTTATTAAATGATAATAGTTAGGGATGATAATGAAATGGGCATTTTAAGTATCTATTCTATCCAAATCTTAATAGGGCACGTATGGGTAATTGTAAACGGGTTTGAGACGGATACAAATAGTTGTGAAAATCACATTAGGGTTTGGAACGAGTACGGATAATACCGCAATACCCTCGGGTACTATAAAAAAAGATATTAAACCAATGATTGTGCTATTTTATGAACAACTTATGGTATAAATGACAGTGATAACAATTTATATCGAAATTAATAATATTTTATGGCGAAAGTGATAAGTATTATAAAAAGTGTAAAATGATTTCACGTGAAGCGGTTTCATGCCAGACCTATCATATTACATATTAATGAAAAAAAGAATTTATAAAGTTTGTTAATAATTTTTTTCCAGATTTTTACTTAATTTTTTAATAAATTACTGAATACTCCCTCCGTCCCATTTTCATCTTCATATTTACTGTACGCACGCAAATTAAGAAAAATCACTTTTTGAGTAACTTTTGGGGGTAATTTGGTATTTTTGGGTAATAAATAAATGATAAAGTATGTTATGTGTGTTAAAAAGGTGATGGCAATTTTGAAATTAAAGTATGTTAGGGGGATATTATTTATGTACTTTTTCCTTTTATGGAAATATGAAGTTGAAATTGGGACGGACCAAAACGGAAAGTGTGAAGTTGAAGTTGGGACGGAGGGAGTATAAAAAAATATATACAAATGTATATACCCTAAACTCTAAAACCCTAAACCCTAAATTTAGGGTTTATGGTTTTAGAGTTTAGGGTTTAGGGTTCTTAATAAATATTAAGAAATACATATATACATTAGTATTGAATAAAATTAATATAGATGGGTGTACGCGTGTATTCGAATGCATGAGATAATTCATTATTATTTTAAATATTCGTTTTGTCATTTTGATCTTTCCCATTACAAAGTACTATTAATTTTTTTTATATAAATGAGATATATATACAAAATTATATTAAAGATATGGGTGCACAACATGTCCCGAGAACACACAAATTTTTGCCTTATTATAATCCTTATTCTACCAATAAAGTTAGATATTTTTATTAAGGTTAGGTCTTGCGTGAGACCATCTCAAATGAGGTCATTTTTCACTTTTTAAAATAGTTATCATTCTCGCTATAAAACATTATCACTTTGGCTATAAAATGTTATCACTTTTTATTTATACTATAAACTGTTCATGAAATAGTATTATCACATTTCATTAGTTTACTATCACTTTCCTATATAAAAGTTATCAATTTCTCACCGTTTCACATAAGCCCTTATGTGAGACGGTCTCACGCAAGTCTTTGTCTTTTATTAATATAAATTATAACTTTTAATATTTTTCAATTTCATTAATATGTTTTAAAAATAATAATTTAATAATCCCGCGTAACGTGTTACGCGGGTTTCGTACTAGTATTCTTAATATACTCTACCAATTTAATTTATAATTTCCCTTTTCTTTAAAATAAAGAAATAAATAAATAAAAAAATCGATGTACCCCTCAAGAAAGTAAGACGCACCCTTTAAGTAGCCATAGTAGAAAACTCAAATCTTTTACCAAACATGGAACTTGGATAGTTCATTTTTTCTTTTTCATTTTTCATATCATTGACTTTAACAAACTATTTTAACGTAGCTGTCAGCTCAGTGCATACTCCCTCAAATGATCGTGATTTTTTGTGCTATTTCGAGTAATACTTCCCTTCTCAAGTTAAGTTTCATGTTTTCTATTTTCAATCGTGCCCATATTAAATTTCACTATTAAAAAAAAATATCGCATCAATCTTATATATAGCTTCCCTCTTATCTTATCTTTCGTTCATCTTACAATAATGTAACACAGAAAAAGTAATACCGTCATCCAGTAAATCTCCACCGCAACTAAAATACGCACCAAATTAATTGCTAAATGGCGAATTTTTTTAGTGCTACTTTATTCGCATTATAATTCAAACTTTGCAATAATCATAATAGAAACTATATGGACTATTTTGACCATGCAGAGAGTTGGCAAATTGATGTTACTCTCTAAGATTAGTAAAGGGCATACATAATTAGTCGTCTCCTCCAAATTATGTACAACATTCTATTATCTATTCATCTTATTTAATATCAATTGGTATGTTGTGTTCCCAGACGCACAAGATGTCTAAGGGTATAATATTTAATTTAATTTTAAAGAGTATACACTTTAATTAATAAGAGTAGAACATTTTATTTTAAAAGATATACAATTTCATTAAATATATATTTTTATTTTCAAAAAATAAAGAATACACATCCCTAAAGTGTATACCATTTAAAACTATATGGCATTTGGGCACGGTGTCCGGAGGAAAAAAACACACAAGTTTAGCCATTTAATATTCGCACTTGATATAAAGTTAAATCTCGATTTACTAAAAACCCTACGAACAACAACTCTCAATATTCAAAAAAATCCCTCAAGTTAAAAAAAAAAAAAGCGACAACTTAAACCAAATTTAAAATTTGAAATTGTATTACAAAAATTCCAAAATGAGTACTATAATTGTCACTATTTATAATTGTTATCTAAAATAAATACTATCTAACTGTATATATCTACATACATCTCATCCTAATAGTTACGCTTCCTTTGTAAATTACAAAGGCGTAAATATTATAATGGGACGGAGAGAGTATATTGGTAATGTAATCTTTTAAGACAAAAACTTGTGTGACCCAAGTGCACATCGTGTGCCTTTACAATTTAGTATTAAATGGTACCTTTTAATACTAAATTGTAAAGGTACACGGTGTAATTCCAAGAGCACAAGAGACCAACTCATCTTTTAATATATATATGAGAGATGAAATAAATTTCAATAAATTACTAATATATACTCCATCCATCCCGCACCAAATGTGCATTTTGCTTTTTTACACGTGGATTAATGAGTATTATTATTTATTGTGTAGTGGGTAGTTATATTAGCGGGAGTGTGGGCCCCATATTTTAATTGTATTAGTGAGTGAGTACGCACTACAACATAACTTACTTTATATAACACGTCAAAAGTGTTATTTAATAATAAAAATGTGTTATTATATATAATATGTAACTTTTTTATGATGCAATGTTTGCTCGTGCTGCTTATTGTCTAAGGCAACACTATTTTGATTATTAATAACACTTTTAAAAAAATATTACAATAGATGAAAAACTTTATTTAACATTTTATAAATGTTACATGTGATGTTCTTTTATGTAACACATTTTATAAGGGGAAAAATATAATTTCTAGGTTTGAACCTTGTCCTCTTAATTAGAATAAGTTACTTCTACCACCTTGACTATTTATAACTTTAATAACTTTTTGAATTTTTATTTTACTATACATGATTTTAATACTTTTTATTTAATTTATTAAAATATAATTTTTAAAACCATCTAATACATTAAACTTGAGTTGTTATTATACTAATTAAATTTTAAAAAATATTATATTATACGATATAATTTTATCAAGAAATATAATAATTTAAACAATTAAAAATAATCATATTATATATAATTAAAATATATTTTTATTTTAAATAAATTTATATGTATTAAAATTATTTAAAATTATTTAAGATAAATATAAATATATTTTTCATACATTATTAATATTTTATATATCATAATAAATATTTTACATAATAAACATTTTATTAATATGAGCATATATTTTTTTTCAACTCGTATAATATATTAATTGTTTACTAGTGTGTTAGTTTTTTCTAATTATTTAAACTATATAAAATATTGTATATTTCATTTATATAAAATGTTATGTATTTAAAAATATAATATGATAGTATTAATTAATATTTCATAGTGTTACATAGTGTAATATATGAAAAATGTTACATATAAAAAAGTGTAATCTGAAAAGTGTTATATTTATAAAGTGTTATTTAAAAAGTTTTACTTTTATAAAAATGTTACTTATTGATGTTGCATATAAAACAAGTGTTACATATTATTACAATTTAAATAGTGTTACAATTACGTGTTATATATAATAAAAGTGTTACTGTGAAATGTAACACAATCTCATTTATGTTGTAGTGACGGGATCCATGTGTATAAAAAATAAAAGATGACTCTTTGGGTGGGACGACCAAAATAGAAAAAAGAGACTCTTGATGCGGGACGAAGGGAGTAATTCCTAGTTCCTCCCTTCAGTACAAATATTCATACACTTAATATATAATTATGTCAATAAGAAAATTATATCTTTGCTTTATTAATTTTTAAAAATAAATAAATTATAAAATAAATTAGGAGTTGAAAAGTGATAATAAATTTAGAATTATAAACTATAATATTGAGTTTTTTTTTTGTTAGAGATGAACGAAAAAATAAAAATGTGAACAAATGTATATGTCGGACACAGTATTATACAGTGAATTTAAACAAAATTGTGTACATATACACCAATTAATGTGGGCAAGTGTAAAGTGAAAAATGGACGTGAAGGAAAAGATGTTCTTAGGGTCATTTAAAGGTCCATTGATGTCCTTCCAACGTCCCCAAATGCTGCTGTTGTTGTTTATAAGGCCAATAGTACTGTTTAATAATTAATTTTCTTGTAATTCATTTTCAATAATTAAAAATGAAATACTACTAATAATAATTGATGTGATATTTTAATGACTTAAATTAAAAATTCCAGCAAAGAGGGAAGGCGGCTGTAAAAGGCAAAGATATTATTCTCTGTACTGCCCACTTAACTGTGTCTACTTTTTCTCAATGGTTCTAATTCAATTTCGATTTCTTTTGATCAACAATCACACCTATCATGTTGTTCCACTTTATTTTAATTCATTTGCTATTTATATTAATTTATTGTGTAGTTAAATTGATACCATTATACCTAACCCCAATTCAGCGGTTGAAATGGCCAAAATTTGTAATAATTACAATAATTTCGGGGTGAGGCTATGTGCACCCGGGTGTACGGAGCACATTCCGTACGCCTTTGTAATTTTCATGTCTCTTTGCAATTTAGAACCCTAGCAATACATAGGTTTAAATAGCATTGGAGGGGGAATGATTGTGTTTACATGAGGACACAGAGTATTCTCCGTGTCCCCGGAGGCGAAAGAGCTTTTGCCATAATTTCGTCACATTTTGAGCTATGACAACCGTAATTATTTAGTGGAAATTAAATTAAATGGTATTACAACTTGTAGTGCATCACAATTATTTTTTAAATTCAGTTTGTAGGGAGTACATTAATATATAGTATTAGTTTATGAACATAAGTAAATATTCGGGTGCAGGAATTTGCATTTCTAAAAATTTATACATACCATATTTAGTAAAATTCATGTGAAAAAGAAAATGCTGCTTTGCATATATTCATATCTATATTTTTATTTCTATTTCCGTTTTATTCTTTTAGTTTATGGTAGTTATTAGTGTTTATTATACTAAATTCTTTATAGATTTTTTAGATGTTTTCAATTCATTCAAATTATTATTTTGCATATGGTTTATGACATTCTTTTTGAATAATTATTACTTTTTCATTAGTTGATTTGTGGTATACTCTCTCTATCCGTTAAGATTTATATTTTTCATTTTGGATTGTCCAACGTTAAGGTTTACATTTCTTTTTTTGTCAATTTGGGTTTACATAAAAACAATTAATTTTCTATATAGAGCTCACACACAACACTAATACAACTAACCACTTTACATTAAATATTATTTCTCTTATATCACTCCACATTAATATATTATATCTCTTAATCTTTGTGTAAAATGCAAACGTCAACGTTAACGCGGGACGGAGGGAGTATAACTTACTCTTGTGTAGCTTATATAGGAAGCTCAACTGGTTAAATGAGTGACATATTGTATCAATAACCAAGAATCGAATTTCATTAGCATAGTGTTGGAGCAACCTCTCAAAATGAATGGGACTCCTTATGTGTAGTGGGTAATGGTCTAGCGATCGAAATCATTATTTACCTTCTTCATCACTCTGTCGGGTCGGAATAGTATGGGAGCAACCTCTTAAAGTGAGGGGCTCCTTGTATGCAGTGGGTAGTGATCTAGCTCCACCACAATTTATCTTTTCACCACACTGTCAGGTTGGAGTATAGGGATGTATGGGGTGGGTGATGTAGAGAATGGACTGGGTGGTGGAGAGGGTGTGGCAGTAGGTGTGAAGTGGTATACTGGGGGTGGGATAGGGACAGAGAAGTCGGATGGGGCAGAGGGTGAAGGGGGGGAATTGAGACGGTTAGAGAAAGGAAAGACATGCTCAACAAAGTCCACATGTCGGGACACGAACACCTTGTTGGTGTCATAATCAAGGCAAAGATATGCACTTTGTGTGAGGGAATAGCCAAAAAAGACACAGGGTTTTGAGCGGGGTGCAAGTTTATGCGGTGTGTAAGGGCGAAGCCACGGGTAACAAAGACAGCCGAAGACACGAATTTGGTGATGTGTGGTTTTTGGTGAAACAGTTTTTCAAAGGAGGATAACATGTGAAGGTTATCTTTGGGAAGACAATTGATGAGGAAGGTGGCTGCAGAAACAGCATAGGGCCAAAAGTGAAGAGGAACCGAAGACAATTTTAACAGAGTCAGGGCAGTATCGACAATGTGGCGATGCCGCCTTTCAGCAGCTCCATTGTGTTCCGGAGTATGAGGTGGGCTAGTGAGATGTATAATGCCATGAGAGGTAAGAAAAGAACGGAGTGCGATAAACTCACCACCATTGTCTGTATAGAGGGTGCGGATACGACATTGCAATTGGTTTTCAACTAAAGATTTAAAGGCAATGAAGGTGGATAACACATCGGATTTGCGTTTCAACGGATAAAACCACACATATTTGGTGAAATGATCAACAAAGATAATATAGTACTTGTAGCCATCAGAAGAGATAATAGGAGAACTCCAAACATCAGAGAACAGTAATTCAAGTGGGGAAGTAGCATGTAAAGTAGATTCACCAAAGGGCAGTTTATGAGACTTCATAGTCTTACACGCATCACAACTAAAATCAGAGGTATGTGAAAAGAGTAAATTATTACTGTTTAAAACATGGCGAAGTATTTTGGTGGCGGGGTGACCTAAACGAGAGTGCCACAGACGGACTTGGGCTGTAGATGAAATGAGAGCATGTGACGCTGAAAGAGATGACAGAGCAGGAGATGGCCAATGGTACAATCCACTAACTCTTTGGCCCTCCAGCAGGACGTCCCCACTCGTCCGATCCATCACCTGAAATGAAGTGGAAGAGAAAACAACAGAAACGTTATTGTGCTCACAAAGCTGTGAAACAGAAATTAAATTTTTTGAAATTTTTGGCACAACAAGAGAGTTGGGAAAGGAAAGAGTGTGCAAGTCAGGAAATGAGAGGGAGCCGGTGTGTGTGATAGGCAAAGATGAACCATCACCAACAACGACACTATCCTGACCATCAAAGGGAGAATGAAGAGAGAGGTTGGAGAGGTCCGTTGTAATATGATGCGACGCCCCTGAGTCCAACACCCAGTCACCCGACGAGGGATTGGAGACAACCGAATTCACCGTTGGAAGGACGAACCGTGCATGCCCGGGAGATGGACGAACATCTGGTGGCTGGAAAGAGTGGGGCAGCTCCGGGCAACGCCTCGCGGAGTGCCCCTGAACGCCACAAAGCTGGCATTTTCCCTGGTATCCACGGCCTGGAGACGGCCGGAACTGAGATGCAGCGGCTGGCTGGTGGGGTGCAGTAGGCTGTACGCGGCTGGGCGGCGCTCGCTGACCGCCGGATCGCCAAGAGCTGCGACCACCACCTCGGCGGCTGGTCTGATGTGCAGCAGCAGCGGGAGAGGCCGCCTGAAAGGCACTCGACAGCATGGCAGCAGCGGGAGACTGCTGGGCAAGTTGCGCTTCAGCACTAAGCAGTTTATCGTGGAGTTCTTCAAACGATATCGGAGAGTCACGAGCCTGTATAGCGGAACCCAACTCCTTGTAGGAGTCGTCCAAGCCATTCAAAATTTTTATCACGAGGTCCTTGATGTCGGTGATGACGCCGAGAAGAGCAAGTTCATCCACCGTGCCTTTGATGTCCAGCAAGAAGTCTGTGATCGACCTGTTCCCTTTGATAGGGTTGTGAATCCGATTTTTGAGGGCCAAGATGCGCCCTCTGGAGGCTGACCCATAGATTGAAGATAGGGTTTTCCATGCATCTGCAGAGTTTTTGGTAGCGGCTATGAATGGAATTAGAGTTGGTGTAATGGAACCAACAAGAGCACTGAGGATCAATTGATCCTGACGAACCCAATAGGCATGATCCGGATTGGGCTGAGAAGCGCCGGCGACGGTGAGGTTGGCAGCAAGGCATGGGTACGATCCATCAACGAACTTGAATAGGTCATACCCCATGAGAAGCGTACGGAGTTGAAAACTCCATGCCGCGTAGTTGATGGACGTCAATTTCAAGGGTGCTTGGGAAGCCACATTGAAGGCGATCGGAGAGAAAAGGCTGGTGACGGGATTCGTAGTGGTGGCTTCAGTGGGATCAGCCGCCATGGATGTTGCAGGCGTGAGAGCAGAAAGGAAAAAAAAGGAATGGGAGAGAATAGTGGATCACGACGCGTGACTTGTGGGAGAGAAAGGGAAGTATGATCCGAAAAAAAAGGAAAGGAGGATCGATTGATGAGGCGATAAGCCAAGATGCTCTTATACCATGTAGAGAATGTAGGAAGAATGATTGTATTAATTATGTACGAGAGTAATATACAACAGTACAAGAGTATGAGAAGTTATGTACAATCAATGTGGGATAACATTATACACTATATTACTCTATAATTCCCAATAGGTGATTCTATTTGATTTACCTCTTCGCTAGTACTCTATCATATTGGGGTGTAGGGGGCATGGGATAGGCGATTTTTTTACCAGCTTATGCTTGTATTTAAATCAATCTAAATATACAATATATTCGGATATATAAGACAACAACTCAAAGAATTAGATTTGCAGTTCTATCTTTCCATTTTTAAGTGTTCAAATAGCCTACCCGAAATTAATTTTAAATTCAAAATACACACATACTTAAGTACATAATTTTATTATTCATATGAAGAAATCATATATTTTCTAAAATTTATATAGAAAAAAAAAGGAAAAAAAAATATAAAGAGGCCGGTGTTCAATTTGGTTTGCCGTATGGTGGGTTTAATTAATACATGATGAATTCACGTACGTTTATTTGACGTCATCTATAATTAAGTTTCCTTCTTAAGATGGGGATATTTTATCGGATATTCCCACTATAAATTCTTCATAAACTTGTCATAAATGAAGATTCAACAATCTAGAAGAGAATTTAATCCTTTTTTTTTTCTTCTAAAAACAATAGAATTTAATTGTGAATATTCACATATAGTGTATATATATTTTCCTTGTGTAAACTATTTACGTAATTGAAGTGTGATATTGCCAAATATAAGACTTCGTTGGTAACCGTCAAAAATGGGCAATGATCGAATGCGACTGCACTCTTCTTTCTTAATAATTTGGTCTTCTATTTCTTAAGATTAATTAATATTTAGGGTTTATTTTGTTGATACATTTAATAAAAAGTAAAATATATCGAGAAAAATTATTTAATTTGAATTACTATATTTTATAAAATAGGATAGAATACAGAAAAAATGTTTTTTATTCTACAGTTAGCGATCACAACAAAAATATGGGTTATTCTGTGGTGCACTTACAGATTTATAAGGTAAAAGTAATAAGTAGTGGGTAGTTATTAATTTTCTTTTTAATTTTTTATTTTATTGTGTGGTGAGAATTAAATAAAAAAGTGATCTAAAAGTTGAGATTTTTCAGATGTATCGATGTATCAGGTGCACCTTAGTTAAACTCCAAAAATAAAGTACTCGTATATACGCTTATTTGGTAGAGTATTTTAGCCAAAAATTAATAATTTTTTAAAAGAGACTGCATATGGTCGCAAATTTTGCGAGTGTTACGAGAATTAAAATTAAATCAACTGCATCCATTTGCATCCACGACGTTTATTAATTCTTTTTTGTTTGTCTTCGATTTAATGACTTGTACATGTGGTGTTGTTGAGTTTATGTGATGCATGTATTGATCGAGGCCTTTTCAATTGCATAATTGATTTTATTTTTTTATTTATTTCATTTAAATACATAGTGATGCATGACTTAAAATGATATTGCATGTTATATAATTTTGGGTTGGTCCCTAAGGGTCTCATTTTTCTTTTACATATATGGGATCTATACACACCTATTACTACTACAATTAAAATACGAACCCACACTTCCCCTAATACAATTCACTATACAGTAAATATATAATAATATTCCTTAATTTATTTAAAAAAAAGCAAATGAAACTCATTGTAGTGGACGAAGGAAGTATTTAGTTTTGAGAAATGAGTCAACATTGAGTTGTGATTATATATCTTGAGTGATTAATGATCGCTGCTGAATGAATTTATAAGAATGAACTTGTTACCTAATATGCGAATTATGTTAGGTTGAGGCTTTTTTATCTCTTAATTGAAAAATATAAAATTTCTAACTGTTAATAGTTTTATTATAAGAGTTAATATTTCTATTATTCGAGTTCATAGTGTAAATTCTATAATCCTCTTTTAATTTAAATTTTAATAAAATATAGGGTATAATAAAATTGTAAGATGATAAGGGTTAACTCTGCGAATCCAAATTACTTATTAATTAGTTTTTGTAAAATTAAATAGTAGGATGTTATTTAATGCTCTCTCGTACAGTTTTAATGTATACGAATTTTAAAAAAAATATTCTTATTTTTACTTTTCAGAATTTTTCTTACTTGAAAATTCGAAATATTTTATTATATTTTAAATAAAGTACTCCCAACGTCCCGGGTAAAGATGTGCATTTGCTTTTTGTACGTAGATTAAGGAGTATTATTATTTTATGTAAAGTTGGTAGGTGTATTAGAGAGATGTGATGAGTAGTACTGATGGGCCATTGGTAGGTCCGTTTTACTAAAAAAGAAAAATGGTGCAATTTTGATGGAACGCCCAATATAGTAAAATGGTGCTATTTGGGCGGGACAGATGGAGTATATTATAATAATGTTAAAATAATTTTGTTGGTAATAAATCAATAAATAAAAGAAAATAATATTTAATATAAGCTCATTTGTGTTGCATTCTAAAACTCAATTTTAATTTTTATTGAAAAAAATTCAATTGGGGTAATCTCTTGTGAGAACCGGGTTGATTTACTATTAAAATATAATTGTAATATAAGTAATACACTAAAAAAAATTATTTTTTACTAACGTAATATTCCGTTGATAAAAGTCTTAATTTCATTGTTAAATTGGCTTACCAACGGATTAGCAATGGAATCCGTTGGTAAAGTGGTGATTGGTAAATTTTTAGCAACTAAAAAACAATTCCGTTGCTAAATAATTTCATTGGTAATTCATTGCTAATAATTCCATTGGTAATTTATATAATGATTCCCTTGGTAATCCGTTGGTAATTAGCAAATGATTTAATTCCGTTGTTAAAATAGAGAATAATTATATTGGCATTACATTGCTAAAACAAACATGTCATTTTTATTGCTAATCCATTGATAATTAGCAACGGAATGAATTCCGTTGGTAAATTCGGTGGCTAAAAAATATTTTTTTGTAGTGATAAATCATATTATAATATTCTAAAATCATGTTTTAATGTATCATTCATTATATTTAATTTAAAAAATTATATTTTAATCACTAATAAAGATATTTCGCTTATAGAATAATAATACATCGACTCATTTAGCAACTCGTTTTACATAAACACCATTTCCTCAAGAGCTATACTTTATCTTCGATTGAAGTGAAAGTGAAGTTTGTTTACTAAGTTGACAATTTTAATATCAGCTAGTAAATTCCTTTATCATGCTCATAGAATTAATGTATTGTATATATTAGTTTGAGGGATGTAGGGACCTTAATAGTCATGTGCCTATGTAAAAGTAAAAAAATAAAGAAAGAATGCCATGAAAATAATTTTCTAGTAGTAGATTGGCTGCATCAAATGAGGAAATTGATATCTATGAGAGGCACCAAATCTTATGTGGGCCACACCCACCTTCTTAAAAAATGTCTAATTTGTTACTGTAAGGGTTGCTAATATTTCAAAGAAGTCAAATTAGTGAAATGATGAGCCTTAATGTATCATACCCTCAACCCTCCATTTGCTTTGACTCTTTTGGGATTCCAGAAAGTGTGAAAACCCTAAACTCAATGGGTGGTTGTGTTCCTTAAATTTTGGAACAATCACTCCCCACTCAGCTTTGAAAATGAAACCATCAATATATATTAGTATAATTAATTATAAACTGATAAAAATAATTATACTAAATTAACTTTAAAATTTATATAATAATAATTAAACTCTATCAATAAATAGAAAATGAACCAGTAAAATATTAAAAGTACATATTTATAAGAGTGAAATTAAATTATACCTAAGAAATAATATAAATACTATATAATATTAAATTTTAGAGATAAAATAAGACATGCATGAATCATTATAAATAACTTTATTTATGCTTGTAAACAGGTGCTAGCTAGGATAACAATTGTGATGATAATTAGGGTGAATATTTATACTTCTTTGTAGATACATATTCCAAATATATTTCTCATTTATTTTTTATAATTTAATTAATTACACCTATGCATTATACATGCATGATGCATGAATGGACACATATGGCATATGTACATATGATTAAACGACGTCCAAAGTACGTAATTATTATCAATATTCACATCTTTCATGTATCTAAGATTTATTTCTATTAATTATTTTCAATTTCTTAAGCTTTAAATTTTTAATAATTTAGTAAATCCATATAATGAATCTAACTAGCATAATCATTGTGGAGGAAGATCTCATATGATGTTCCTGTTAGAATATTGTACACTTCTTCCCAATTCTTGATATGATCTGACAGAGATCCTTTGTGTATCTTCACATTCCTACTTGATAACTCCTCCTTCTCAAGCCCTAGAAATTTTTGTACATCTATCAGCTTCTGCAACACAATATGGCCATAATAAATTTCAGTAACGAATTAAAACGTCGGACATGGGATGTTACACTATGTAGATAAATGACACGTACGTAACACTGGATCTTATTCAAACCCTAAAAAAATACCAAGCCTTGGAATTCTAAAAGGGGTTTACCGTACGTGTCATTTATCTAAAAAGCGTACACTATTAATTTGTAATATGACATCCGAATCCTAGAGAGGAAGTGCGTACGGTTCGATTTTTTATGAGATCTTCATAATAGAGAATGATGTGTGTTGTTGTGTTGAAGTAGTCCAATGCCTCGTGCATTGTCTTCTTCATGAGGTTTAGATCCTTCATCAACGATGTCGGATTCATTTCTGGTTTATACCTTGAAAGAATAGCAGCCTGCAATATATCAACGGTGAATGAGACCATTTCATTTTTTATAATTAATATATCATACGAATTAATTATGAAATGGTTCAATTGGATGATTATCACTTCTCATCGATCAGATATCACTTTATATCTAGGTTGTCACACTATGGGCAAGTATTTGCCTATATTAATGTGGAGTATAAAAATGATCAACCATCCATTGAAATAACAGATTATAAGACCCCATGCAAATGAGTAGTATTCGATTGACCAAATTAATAAAACCGAAATCGAGAAATATTCGAAAAGAATTCAACATGAAAAACGAACTAATTATGTGCTCATTTATTTTGAGTAATTTTGATTTCTTCAAATTTTGGTTCCATTTAGGCTTTGTTAGGAATTTGGCTAACCAATTGAGCGATAGAGCGGATCCAGTTAACCCAAAATATTGGCCTATTGGGCAACAAGGCCCAAATTCAAAGCTATAAATAGGGCTACCACGGCCCACAAAAAGATAAAGATAGCCCCATTACTTACGGCCTACTGGGCCCATAGATAGGGTGCCTCCTTGTCCTACTTTTAAAGTTTTTTTTTATATTAAAAAATTCTAAATTATACTCCCTTCATCCCGTCCGAATGTTTTACATTTGTTTTTTATACGGGATTAAGGAGTATTATTTTTCTATGTGTAGTGGGTATTGTATTAGTAGTGGGAGGTGGGCAAATGTGTGACCATTTTACTAAAAATATAAAATAGAGACATTTGAATAAGATACTCAATATATAGTAAAATAGGAATCTTTAGGTGAGACGAAGGGAATAATTAATAAAATAATTATCACCTTTTATCAATTAAAATGTTATTACATTTTATTATTTTCTCAAAATTCATTCCATAATACAGCATTATTTATTTGAGTGTTTGCCAAAAAAAGGTTGGTTACCTCATGGTGAGATTGGACATGAGCCTTGTGAGTCCCATTGAGGAGTCTGGCTTCAGTATCGTACGTATTTGCAAGCAGTGAAATCATCCTCCGTAATAGATTTCTCCGAAAAAGTAAAATTACAGAAACGCCCCTACTCCTCAAATATTCTCCTATTTCCCCATGGTACTCCATCAACCCCTGCACTCTCAATAATATGTACTCTTCTTTACTAAAGTACTGATTAATTAAAATCAATTAATACCTCTATATATATTCATACAATTTGGTTTCTTGTTTCCCACCACATCTCTTCTTGCACTTACTAAATGAGTGAAAGTATGAAAATTATAGATCAAATTGTTGTTGTTCATTTTTGTCACGAAGACTTAAACAAGATCCAACAAGAGATATATAATGAAAGAGAATGAATAAGAGAAGAATGCACTTGATTTGGCTATTAAGCCTTAATATTTTTTATTTACTTTTTGGTAAAGTGAAAAAACCTATATTTTTGTTTGGATCCTTTCTATTTATAACTCTCCTTCCCAATGAATTGGGCTTACATTCATTTTCTTGCTTTTAGATTGTTCCCTCAAATCAGTGATTGTCATTTGTATTATTCTAGATTCATCCATAACAAACTTGATGCCTTTGAGGCTTTCTTGCTTCTTATTGGTTGGTGAAGAATCTGAGAATAACGGATGTTTGGGACCATCACAATCCTCTCTTGGTGGCATTTCCTTCCTACTGCTCTTTTTTTCTTATCCCCAGGATATCTGCGTTATATCTCGGGGTTATCTCTTAACGTTATTCGGGTTTTAACTTTGTCACTTATTCCCAGGGTACTGAAGGATCTTGCCTAGGTTTATTTGACAATTGTAGCCAACGCCTTGGAGGGAATTTCCTGGCCCTTTTTTTCTTGGGCCGGTACAGTTGGGCTTACTTTTTAGATATTTTGGGGCGTGAATTCCTTTCATAACACAAATCTAATTAACTGTTACACTTATTACACCCCATTTTCCTAACAAATTTATCTATGCCTGTTGACTTGTCATTTAAAATAGTTCATGTTGAGCTTCCAGTACTATATAGAAGTACAGAGTACATTAAAAAAGTAATTAGTAGCCTAATTAATTATTACTCCCTTAATAATTAGTCCATCCAATAAAATTTTTCTTATTTAATTATCACTAAAATATCAATAAAACTAATCAAAAATATTCTTTTTCTTAAACAACATATATAACAGTATATTAACGTGAAGCATTTTATGAAACTGATGTAATGTAAATATTTTTTTTCTGAATGATCTCGAATTAGAATTCTGGCTTCTGTCCATTAAATTGAACAGATCTGTAACTAATTAAGTTCTTCCCAGCTAATTAAAATTAAGAAAGAAGAGAAATATATTATAAAAACATGTATTAGAGGCCCCTAGCTATCACATTATTCAAAATTCAAGATTCTTTTCCTCTCACTTTCCTTGTAAAATTATTTAAGTAAAAGTGTGTTGTGTGGTCTCAGCATAAATCAAAGTTATAATAAATCAAACTTTAAAAAGAATAATAAAATAAAATAAAAAGAAAGAAAGAAAGAAAGAAAGAAAGAAAGAGGATGATGAATAACCTGATTAAGCATCCACTTGAAGCCCACAGCAGCACAGCAGTGGTTTTTGGACAACCACTCCAAATTATAGACTCTATCAAGAGTAGACAAGATCACTGAAGCATTCCTTCTTCTGTCTTCACTATAGAATATCTCTCCACTTGAGCTTACATTTGTGTGGCTATTCAACAGACTTTCCAACCATCTGCTCCCAGATCTTTGCATGCTAACGACCACGAACAACCGACCCGGTTTGCACCCGGATCCAGACCTTCCATGGATCATACACAACAACTTCTCATCATTTCTAATTTTTTTTAAAAAAAGATCATGCATGCATTCAGATTACACAAACACTCTTATAAACTCAGTTTACATAGCTTGAACCCGGATCTTTTCTCACCCTAAACTCTGTGGTCCCCTTCCAATCCTATTATATCCTACGTATTGCTAGGGGTTTAAATTAAAGGGAACCACAGGATTTATACCTTAAACTCAATTTACAATAGACTAACTCTTCAGATTAATATATATATACCTGTTGAATGAGTTGGGATTTGGATTGGTATTAAGTTGGACATGATTTATGTGTGGAGTTGGTGAATGAACACGATCAGTTTGGTTCGAATAGAGGAAGCAGATATAAACACCATACATCATTGCAAAGATCAACACCAATATCTTGGAAGAACAACCAGGACATTGCTTTGTAATAATTAGGGTTTCCTGTGTGACAAATATGTGAGTGTGGATTTTATTGTTAAGAATAAGAAATTTGATGAATACGTACCTGAAAGCTCATGATCTGAAGGGAGGATTCAAGTTTTAAATTTCAAATGTATTTTTCGATAGGGGAGTAATATTTAACAAACCTATTACAAAACCTAGAATTGTGTGTAAAAGCTAGTGTGTAATAGAAGGTAGAAAAAGCATTACTTGCACATTT
The DNA here is from genome assembly GCA_023678885.1 of Pogostemon cablin. NCBI lineage: Eukaryota > Viridiplantae > Streptophyta > Magnoliopsida > Lamiales > Lamiaceae > Pogostemon > Pogostemon cablin. The sequence goes on along the minus strand of CM043001.1, from coordinate 23,500,799 downwards.
ATGAGACCAAACTTTATTATCTAGTTGGTCCACATTTCTTGTGTAATTTTGTGTTACTGTATTTTACATTTCTATTTTGTCATTTTGATGTTCGTTTTTCAAACTCTCATTTCCTTTTAATTAGGAAAAAAGCGAGCCACATAAGCAATAAATATAATTATTCACTTTACATTCATATTAAATAATAATACTGTTTGTTAATTTATGTTAAAAAAAAAAAAAACAAATGTCACTCTTTAAAAAAAAATGAAGATAGCTAAGTGTGAAAAATAGAATGATAGTATATCTTAAACCAAAAAAAGAAAGACAAGCCCTAACGGTAGGAGTGAGAATTGATTCTCTTCTTAATTGTGTGGTGATATTCTTCAATTATTTAGAGTTAATGGAATCTAAAATCGAGTTTTGTAGTTGAGCTAGTACTATATTAGTAGTAGTACTTTCCGTTCCTATTTATATGTACATTTATTGGGCTAACTTGACAGTTCACACAATATTAGGATAAAAATACACTCTGGGAATTTTGTTTTTTACACGTAAATTAAGAAATATTATTATTTAATATGTAGTGAGTAGTTGTATTAGTGAGAATGTGGATCCCATATTTTAATTGTATTAAAGGGAATATGTGGATCACATGTGTGTAAAAAAGGAAAATGGACCCTTTATGTGGGATGACCAAAAGGGAAAAAAGATCCTCTTTGAATGGGATGGAGGGAGTATATACTATTAATATGAAAAAGGTACTCCTTTTTTTCTATATGTATATTCAAATTTAATACTCCCTCCGTCCGGTTCTAAGGTATCCATTTGTTTTTTGCACATGTCCGGTTCTATGGTATCCATTTATTTTTTGCACATGGATTAAGAAGTATTATTATTATATGTAAAGTGGGTAGTTGTATTAGAGAGAAGTGGTGGGTCATATTGTATATTTTTTTATTAAATAGGGGAAATAATACCTTTGAAGCGGACGCCAGAAATAGTAAAATGGATATCTTAGAAGCAGACAGAGGGAGTATATTAATATAATTATAATAATTTAATACTTAATATTTATTAGTATTTAATATTAGAGCACTACAAAAAAACTGTTTTTTACCAATGGAATATTCGGTTGGTAAAAACCTTAATTCCATTGTTAAATTGGTTTACCAACGGATTAGCAACGGAATCCATTGGTAGAGTGGTGGTTGGTAAATTTTTAGCAACGAAAAATCAATTCCGTTTAATAATTCCATTGGTAATTCGTTGCTAATAATTCCGTTAGTAATTTATATAATGATTCTTTTGGTAATCCATTGGTAATTACCAACGAATTAAATTCCTTTGTTAAAATAGAAAATAAATTCGTTGGCATTCTGTTGCTAAAATAAAAATGTCATTTTTATTGCTAATTCATTGATAATTACCAACAAATTGAATTTTGTTGGAAAATTAAGTTGAATTTTTTTTAGTGGAGTACATTAGTAAAACTCTGTATATAGCCGAATAGATAAATATAAAAGTTGACAACGTATTTGAGATCATATTTAAATAAAATAAAAAATAAAAAAACACTATGTGCTAGCTATTATAATAGGAGTATTAAATACTGTTATAATAGGAGTATTAAATAATATTGGAGCTAGGGAGTATTTACAATCGTGCATCTCGTTTTCTTAATTAAAAGTTTAAGACACTAATTTCAACTGAATTAGTTATGTGAAGTGGATTTGAATATTGTTTTTATTAATTAGTTTTTAATACATGAAAATTTATTTTTTAAAGATAAATTATTATTTTTCAAATTCTTGCCCACCCTTATTTATCTATTATTCTTTAAAAACATGAACTACTATTATTTTTCTAAATAAAAATCATTACTCCTACTTTTCTAAATAGAGTTGATATTAGGTGCACTTGGGTATAAGGGTGTGCCCATATGTGTATAACTTTTTATTCTATTTTGTATACATGTTATTCTATTTTATATACGTGTTTCTTAATAATTATATACTTTTTTCACACTAAGTTTTTTATTAAAAAAAACTAGCATCCATATGTGTATAACTTTTTATTCAATAGTGTATAAATGTTTTTGAATAATTGTATATCTTTTTACACTCAATTTTTTATTAAAAAAACTAACAATTAAATTGTATACATTTTTGTTCATAATTGTATATTTTTTCTTATATTTGTATACATTTTTTAAAATGTGTGCACCCTATCTTATGATGCACCCGGATGCACAATATAATTAACCTTCTAAATACTTCCTCTATCCCACCCAAATAGCACTATTTTACTATATTGGGCATCCCGTCCAAATTGCACTATTTTTCTCTTTTAGTAAAAAGGACCCACCAATGATCCACTACTACCCATCATATTTCTCTAATACACCTACCCACTTTACATAAAATAATAATACTCTTTAATCTACATGCAAAAAGCAAATGACACACTTTAATTGACCGGGATGGAGGAAGTATATATTTTTACATATTATAGAATAATTTTAAAAAAACGATTCACATGTAAATTCGATCCACACCAGACTCACTCATTGTTAGTGGACATTACATACTGCATATTGACACTAAATTAAATATACAAGTTGGTGTATTAACAAAAATAGAGAATATTATATGTGTAAATGATCTTGAGTAAATTAAAGAAATACTATAAAATAACTATCTGAAAATGTGAGTTTACGATGAGAGCATGTTTTAATTTTTAATTTTTTTAGATTGGTAGATATTTACGGTGTGGGTGATCATTGTTTGAATGCAAAAATTTATGTGTTGTATACTATAATTTAGTATTAAAAAGTATGGGCACATGTTATATCCGGAACACAAGAGACCAATCTTACTTAAATAATAATATTAATACATATAATTGGCAAGTGGTTGCCTTATTTAAATTTTCGAAAATCATACGTGTCGTAATATTGAAAAACTTCACTATCAAAATTATATATGAAAGTATTCTATTGGTTAAACATTTATTATTTATATTAATTATTTTCTTTATTTTACATTAATTAGTTTCATTATTAACATTTTATTACTTTAGCATTTTAATCTTTAATTTTAGCTCCTATTATTTATAATAGTCTTTAATATTATTTAAAAAATTTAAAATCATATTATTTCTTTTTTTATTAATTGTTATTCTGTTTTGATATTTTTAATTAATTTAGATTTTTTTATCACCCTTAAATTGAAAAAAAAATTACAATGAAATAATAATTAATGTAGGATTTCGATTATTTTTATTTTTTTTAATTATTTTAAATTTGATCAATTTTATAATTTATATACTAATTAAAAACTTTTTACAAGAGACTTTTAATGATTATTTTAGCTTTATATATTAATTCGATAAATTTTATAATATTATATAACTGATAAAAAAAATTATTGTATGTTATTCAATTAAAAAGGTGTATTACATATTATGAATGATATTATTTTTAGGAAAAATAGATTTTTTCGTCCGCTAACTTTCATTCATTTTGAAATTAGTCCATTAACTTTTTTAATTTTGAAATTAGTCCGTTAATTTTATAATAATTTTGAAATTAGTCCATTAACTTCATAAAATTCAACATTTTGTCTTTTGATCTGCTATGGGAGGTCATTTGAATATTTTCACCCCAATTAATCTATATCATATTTTTATTTAACTAATTTTATCTCACTTTTCATTTTCACTTCCGTATACCAAACAAACAATATTAATCTCATTACTAAAGTGGAGCAAATTTGACTAAATATTGATACTTCCTCCGTCCGCTCGAAAGAGGGTCTTTTTTTCATTTTGGCCTTCCGTTCCAAAGAGGGTCACTTCATTTTTTACACACATGAGATCCACACACACCCACTAATACAATTAAAATATGGGATCCACACTCCCACTAATACAACTACCCACTACACATTAAATAATAATACTTCTTAATCAACGTGCACAAAAGCAAAATGCCCTCTTTTGGGCGGACGGGGAGAGTATAATATAAATTCTTAGTAGAGGCTATTTTTTTTAAAATAGTATATATATATATTACATTTTTTTTTTAGAATAACCTGCTAATGACCTGTTGAAACGGACGATTTTGTTGAACTTGGTAAACATGATGGACGATTTTCAAAATTTTCAAATATAATGGATGATTTTTAAAATTCTGCAAATATAATGGACGATTTTCAAAAAGTGAAAAACTTATGGACTAAATTCAAAATTGGGCAAAGTTAGTGGACAAAAAATCTATTTTCCCTTATTTTTATTGTGATTTTTCGAAAAATTTTGACATTATTTTAAAAAGTGTTCAATAGTACTTTAATTTAATTAAAATTGTATTGTAAGGTAAATATATAATATAAACCATCTCACGTGAGACTATTTTACAATTTTTAAAATAGTATCATTTCCGCTATAAAACATTATCACTTTGCTATAAAATGTTGTAACTTTTCATTTACACTATAAATTATTTATTAGCTAGTATCATCAATTTTTATTAATTGAGTATCACTTTTCATTATAGTAAAAGTTATCATTTTCTCTTTGTTTTACATAAGGATGCACAAATCTTTACCCCAACATAATAGTAATATAATAAAATTATTATTTCAATTATATCAATACATTAATATCCTTATAATTCATATGCTTGAATCACATTATTGATTCAAGAATAAAAGAAGACATAATAATAATTTTAATTATTCTTTAAAAAGACATAAAATATTAATTATGGATTTTAATTTTGTATTTTTCATTCAATATATATAATATACGGGGTTTATATTAAGATAAATATATATTTTATATTATTAAATAAAATATTAAAATAAAATTTTGTAAACCGCATAACACGGGGCTATGTGATTATTAAAACAATTAATTAAAAAAAATTAAAAAAATTGGATCCGACTATTTTGAGAATAAAATTCTCCAAATAATAAATGACCTAGAAAATGTGAACTAACTGCTTAACCTTAACCTTAGATTATGTCATGTCATTAATTTCCAAAACAATATATATATATATATATATATATATATATATATATATATATATATATATATATATATATATATATATATATATATATATATATATATATATATATATATATATATATATATATATCTTTAATATACTAAAGGAGAGTTTATTTTTAATGACGTGTCATCTCCACAATTTTTCTCAATTATTTTATTTTTTATTTATTGTTCTTAATTTTTAATAATTATTTTATGATCATATCTTTATTAATATTTATTTATTTATTATAATTTGTAGAAGATATATCTATTTATATATTATTTACTTAATATTATTTATATTAGGAGATAAAGAGATATCTTTAATATACTAAAATCATTCTTCCTATAAATAAAACTTTCTATTCATTCATTATTTTCCACATAAATTGAATAAAAGTTTTCATCAAGTTCTAAAGAAGGTGTCGTTGCTTGAATAAAAGTTTTCTCTAAGTTCTAAAGGAAGGTACCGGTTACTTTTTTTCTTTTTAATCTTACTTTTTATATTTCTATTGATTAATATCATATTGTCACTTTTATGTTTTAAATTTTCTCTTGAGTATTTTTTGTTTTTTTATTTTGTTTTAATTCTGATTTTTTTTCATTAGTACGTAGTAAAAATTAGATTTATCTTCTGTAATAGTTTTTTACTATTTTTTTTCATGGTCAAGTTTTTAATTTTTTCAATTAATTTTGTTATGATTTCTTTTACTTTTCATATTTCTTCAAAGAGTGAGGCTTGCGTGCGCCGGGCGCACGGGAATACATTTCATGCGCCTTTAAAAATTTAGTATTATGGGTAAGGGTGCATAGGAGTTTTTGCCTTCTATTATTTTCATAATTATTTTATAAGCATATCTTAATTGATATATTTATTCATTATAATTAGTTGGAGATATCTATTTATATATACACATATCCTACATATTTGCTTAATATTAATTATATTAATTATTATTTGATTAAGAGATAAAAAAATATTTTTAATATACTCAATATCTCTCTATACTTTTTATTCATTAATCATTCTCCCATGTAAATTATCATACTCTCTTTTATATTTTTTAAATTTTTTTTGATTATTTTATTGTTCTTATTTTATTATTATTTTTTATTTTTTTTATTTTTTTATTAGTACGTGGAATTAAAGTTATCTTTTGTTATAATTTTTTATAAATTTTTTTCATGGTCAAATTTTTAATTTTTTAATTAATTTTGTTTTAATTTCTTTTATTTTTCTTATTTCTCCAAATTGATTTATATTAATTTAAATATTATGTTTCTTTTTAATAATTTTTTGTTATATTTCTTAATGTTTTTTTAATTTTAATGTTTTGTAGTCTGTAAGTTAAGTTTATTATTTTCCTATCTTTAAATTAAAATATACCGCTTTAATATTTATAATTCTCCTTTGCTATCTCTTTTATTTTTCTTTTTTGAATTTCTCTTAATTTGTTTCATTATTTTTTAATAAAGATATATGTTAGTTTTAAAATAAAATTTTCTTCCACATATTAAATGAGAATTTTATTTTGATAGAATATCGATTTTAATTTTTTTATAATATTTTATTTTTTCGATTAATACACACATATTAATTTCATTATAAAAATTTTTCGTTAATAAATTTTTCTTTTAATATTATAATTTCATGTCCGCGTAATACGCGGGATTTATATATATATATATATATATATATATATATATATATATATATATATATATATAATTATTAGTCTAAACTATATGTTAATATTACTACCAAATACAAAATATATAGTTTATTACTACCAGGTACAAAAATAGGTAATGAAAAGTCTCAACTACCCTTTATGAATATCGCTAAATACAATTGTATTGAACACACTATTTTACTGAATAATAAATTATTTTAATATATGAATTCTCAATGTTTAGAATATGAATTCAAATTTATGAATTCTCAATGTTTAGAACATCTAAATAGTAGTGAAATGAAATCAATACGTTTGAAATGACGACATCCAAATTTATGAATTTTAAATACTTATTTAAATACGAATACATCATGCAGATTTGTTATTGTAATATAACTTGGATATCAAAATATATGTAAATATTATAAATACTTATCTAAATATTCTGAATATATCATGTAGATTTCTTATCGTATATTTAAATATTCTTAATACTTATCTAATTATTTCTTAATACTTTAGCATAATCTAGTGTGGATACCAAATGTCTATGGTAATATATTTCTTATCGTCACATAATTTGAATATTATGATTTTTTTATCGTAATATAATTTGAATATCAAAATATATCTAAATATTTCTGAATACATTATATATTAAATATTTCTGAATACATGAATATTTCTTATCGCGTACTATAATCTAATATCTTTAATTAATTAATTAATATTGAATACAATACAATAAAACCTATTTTTTTTAATGTTTTACCCTTTTTTTACGTAATCCCAAACCCATTTCCTATTTTCATGGAAAGATTATTGGTTAATTAATTACTTAATATAATTAAACTTAAAATAGGGTTAAAAGTGATATTTGATTTGTTCAATTTGAATATTGTATCCGGTAGTAATATAGTTTATAGCTATGGAATTCGGATAATCTTGGATTTGTGATTGTTGACATTTTTCGGGACAAATGTCGATCATTTGGATTTATTCATGAATGTGACAGTTATGATATGTGCTGATGACATTAATTTTCTATTAATTAAGAGTTAGTAGTTAATTAGAAGAGATCAATCATAAATTAAATCAGGAACCTACACTTGGTTGAGTTCGTCTCATGAAACTCTTTTTATGTTTTCTTAATTAATCAAACCTTTTTTAAAAAATATAATTTTTTTTATTTATATTACTCTCTTTGTCCGGTTCTAAGGTATCCATTTGCTTTTTGCACGTGTCCGGTTCTATGGTATTCATTTGCTTTTTGCACGTGTATTAAGGGATATTATTATTATATTTAAAGTGTGTAGTTGTATTAGAGGGAAGTGGTGGACCATATTGTGTATTTTTTACTAAATAGAGGAAATAAATACATTTGAAGCGGATGCCAGAAATAGTAAAATGGATACCTTAGAAGCGGACAGATGGAGTACAAATTATTTATAAAATAATTTACTGCACATTATATTTTTTTATTAATTTGAGTAAATATTATATTTTTTTTATCAGTGTAAATCTTTGAAATATTTGCCTAATTCTATGGTTTAATGCACATGGAACTGTGTCACACAGCAAAAGAATTTTTTTTTTCTATCTAACTAACTCTAGTGAGTTTTCTATGTTTCATATGAATCTTCTTATAATCTATTTTAAAATTGTAAAGATAATTATTACATTAAATAATTCAAATTTTAAAAATAATCATTAAGTCCTATAATAGAATATAAAGTTTCTATAATTAATTAATTATGTGAACCACCACACATTTCAAATACTTTTGACTTATATTCAACCACTGTTATTTTCTCCAAAAATAATACTTCATCCGTCCCGAAATTTTTTTCACACTTCCTTTGTAATTTATTGTGCAAAAAATTTCGGGACGGAGGAAGTAATTCAGAGAACGTGTCTGTTTCTTTTCAGAAGACCCAAATCTTCAGGAGGCCAACATGCTAACTATGTGATTATGTGTTTTTAAATAGCAAAAGCAAAGAATTCATTTATCAAATTAGAAAAAATAAAGAAAAATATTATTCCCTCCGTCCCGGGTATTTTTACCCGTTTGTACGGGCACGAAAATTAAGAAGTGTTTTTTTTTTTAATATACTATAATGTAAGAAAAAGTATGGATAAATTGCTAATTTTGAAAGAAAAAGTAAATAAAGTTATTGGAAATGATGGATAAGGTGTAAAAAGTAGATAAGATGTAAGTTGTATTTTTACCATTTATGGAATGGATAAAAATACATAAAACACGTCAAAATACAAAGTGGGTAAAAATACGTGGGACGGAGGGAATATTTAATATTTAACTAGATCACTCTAGCACATAGAATTTTATATGAATGACGGTGATATTTTTAACCACGAACCTTTGCTAAATCTTTACTCTAATACAATGCTAAGTAACAATCTAAAAACTAAAACTTATAGAGATCAATAGGATCATTTAATATTTAATCGTGTCATTCTAACAACATTAATGCTTATCCATGTCATGAGAGTAGACTCTCACAACAAGTGACAAGACTAGCTCATAATTCACATTTTCCATTCACAATAACTTTGCAATACGTCCTTACATAAGTTAAAGATCTATACATCCTTCATACATTGGGGAAAAAAAATCCATTTTTTTCATTTTTTCTATTTTCTTTTTGAAGAGAAATAACAAAAAAAAGGCCATTTCTGAAGATCATCATTTCACTTATCACCTGAGGTCCTGAACTTCTGAACAGAATCTTGCATCAGAGTATTTTCTTTCAAAAAGGGGCAGTTTGTGTAAGAGTTAGTCGCTTGATGAGAAAAAAGGGCTCTAATTAGTGTAGTCCGTGTGAAGGAAGCTCCCATACTGTGTTCCTCTAAGAATCTTGTCAACGTCGTGCCAGTTCTTGACATGCTCGGATAATGATCCTCTGTGTATCTTGATCTGTCGACTAGTTAACTCCATTTCTGGCAATCCCAGAAATCTTTGTACGTCCGTCAGTTTCTGTAGCACATGGAAATACAACGAATGTTATGTTACTTGTGTGGAGGAACCACCTCTTAGAGAGAAGGAAAGGAGCTTACAGTTCGATTTTTTATGAGATCTTCATAATATAGCACAATGTGTCTTGTGCTGCTGAAATAATCCAACGCCTCCAAGACCGTCTTCTCCATGAGCTTTAAATCCATCACTAATGATGTTGCATTGATTACTGGTTTGTATTTGGAAAGAGTATCAGCCTACAATAAAAGGTCGAATGATCAGGTCCCATGAATTCATGAATGGCTGGTCTGGTGGGAGATAAACAGAGCAAGAGCTACCTCTTCGTGCGAGTGAACATGGGACTTGTGAGTCCCATTGAGGAGCTTAGCATAGCGGTCGTAAGAATTAGCAAGCACTGAAACCATCCGCCTCAGCAGATTTCTCCGAAAAAGAAATATTACAGAAACACCTCTTTCATTAAAATATTCTGCGATTTCCTTGTGGTACTCCATCAACCCCTGCATTTGCAATCATGTACAAGGTCAGCATTTTACTCGAGATACCACACGAAGCACCAAGAAAGGATTATATAAATGGAATAAGAACAATGAGTCTCGAGATATAATGGCTTACTGCCAACCCATAGTTTTTCCATTTTCAACAATCATTGCAGGTAAATTTTCACTGCAGAAACACAATTTCAGACACTCTTGCATTCATAATGACTGCTAATTTGATCGAAAGTAGAATATTTGACAAATTCTAATTGTCAGTGAGCTATGCTATGCGGAGAAAAGGTCGGAAAGACATGAGAAATTCTTTATTAGTTAACTAATAGTTATAACTTGTTGCCACAAAACTACCATAGAAAATCAAGTTTCTATTTATGCAATAACTTTGTTGAGATTATGATTAAATTGAAGGACTTGAATGATTGTTTTAAATCCATAAGAACAAGTCATTAAAGATGTTTGGAAGGTTTCATTCATCAATGGTGATACTAATCACTCCCATTTTGCAGTATTTGGGGTTGATTTATGTGGACCTGAAAGCCATCGGTCCCAAATCATCTGGAATCATCCCAAAACGAACAAAGTCTCAGTTCATTGGTGATGAATTCAGAAGCTTCGATATACATGAATCCTTACATTTAAGCAGTTCATAACTGATCCCATAAAATTGAAAAGCTATTTATATACCAATTTAATAAGAAATCTTATTCCTTTATTATCAGACAGCTTATCCTACGAATCCTACCTCACTGTCCGTCACTCTGTTCACAAATCACTTAGTGTTAGTTATGCCTAGAATGATTTCGCAACTTTTTATCTGAAAAAAGTCATGCCCTTTTCATCAAGAGACAATGTTTGAATCTCCAAGTGCAATTCAAACGATAAATATTTTCTTGTGGAAACAGAAGAAATTGAGTTCAACAAAATCTAGGATCCACCTATAATTATTTTCCCCACTTTACAGATAATCCAAAGGAATGACTACACAGAAGGAGGTTGTTGGCATGGCCAACCAATCATTGATCATATAAAGTAACAAACCAGATCTTATACTCTTTTATTTAGTAGGAAACGAAAAGGAATGCATCACATGCATATAGTTTCCTTAATGGACTACTACACCGCACAAGGATCCAACGAAACTCTAAAAATGTATAACAAAAGCAATAAAAAGAATGCAAGAAAATATGCTGCGCGAAATGTATCTGAAATCTTACTTGGTTTAGCATCCACTTGAAGCCTACTGCAGCAGAGCATTGATTCTTAGAAGCACTAGTAAAAATGTCCAAATTGTAAACTCTGTCCAGGGTCGACAAGATTGAAGAGACGTTGCTCCTTCTCTCTTTAACAGAAAATATCTCCCCATTAGAGCTTACATTTATGTGACTATTCAACAGAGTTTCGAACCATCCACTTCCAGATCTTTGCATTGACAGAATAGCGAAAAGCCGCACCGGATTACAAGCACATTCAGCCCTGTCATTCATAAAAGCACATTCATATCTTACCATTTCTTTAAGCACTCACGAGCGTGATTTAAATGAAGTAGGTGTAAGTAAATACTTGCCTGCTAAATGAAGTGGGCTTTGGATAGTGCAAGAAAGGAGTTTGAGATCTAATGATGTCATTATCAAGACAAAGCCTCCGACTAACCTCAACATCTAGGAATTTTGAACTTGTATGAACGTTAGTTTGATTTAAACAGATCGAGCAGATATAAACACCACAGGCCATTGCAAATACTAAGACTAGCATCCTCAATGAAGCTAGAGATTTCTTGGGAGCTTTAATAATTAGTGTATCCTGTCATCCACAGGGAAGAAATATGTAAAACTTATGCAGACAACAGAAGCAGAGACGAAGTGGAAATTATCGAACCAATTAGCAATAAATTAGTACGACAGGATTCTATCATGTCCAAATCCTAATAGCATTATACTATCAAACAGTCTGTAAGTTCAAATAACTAAATGCATCAGAGTTACAGATGAATGGGAAAAAAATATTATGAAAAACTAAAACTTTTGAGATAAATAATCTATAAATTTACAAATCTAATACAACAGAAGCATATCAAGCAATGTCTGCAAACCCTTTCAATTTCCTCTTACTTTTCTCATTCTCAGGAACTATCAGTAATTATAGACATGCCATTTTAGAAGTTGTAGGAAATGAAAATCCACAATAAACAAGTAAAAAACAGAAACCAAAATCAACTCAACTCATGATTAAGGAAACCAAATTAAATGAAGAAAAAAAAAATCAATTACCCAGCCATCAAATAAATTTAATTTGCAACAAGATTTCCAACAGCAAAGAATATGACAGAGCAAAACCTAGACCCAAACCTTAAAAAACATTAATTTGGGTTCAAAAGAACCCATAAATTAAGTATCAAGATAAGCTTGGATTTGCCAATAGATTCAGAAAAGTAAAACATATATATTTCTATATCAATTACAGTACTCAAATAAAATAGGCCGGCAAACAAAGAAACACAGAAACCAAAGACTCACCTTAGTAAAAAGACAGATTTCTTCGGCCATTGTCACTCCCAAGAATGTAAGAAAAAAAACCAAAAGGGTTCTCCCAAAGGCTTCAACTACTCATCTCCAAGTATATGTCTGCATATACAATATATACAATGCACATATATATATACAGAATTAAGTGCACTTGACTAGAGTAAGCGGTGGAGTTTGGAGTACGCTGGAGTTCCTCGTTAAGAACGAAGGTAATAAAGACAAACCCCCCGCTGCTCTTATGCTCCTTCTTCTCCGATTTCTTAGATTTTTCAGAAATAGAACAATTCTTTATGTGCGTATAATATACTATCCACTTGGGCAGAATCTTTGTCCAAAATAGAAAAAAATAAAAATAATATATATATATATAAGATGAAATTTACTCAGATTTTTGCAGAGTTGGGTGAAAATGGGTTTGAATTAAAAGAGGAGAATTTAAAATTGTTGTAATAATGGGTGTCACTAGAGAATGAGCGGATTTAAGGCGTGCAAAAGTTAAAGCTGACGCTCTAATGTTTTTTCAATCTTTCTTCCGACTTTTGTCCACAACGCGTTTGGTAAGAAACTATATTATACTATAGATTTTGTTTCTTTTTTTAAATCATCAATTATGTTATATTGATTTGTACCCAAAATCTTTTAACCTAGGGTTGAAACCAGAATTGTACTTTAAAAATTACTAATATTATTATTATTATCATAAATTTTAGTTTTATTAGTATAAAGGGTACATTTATGTAAAACTATTTTTGCATTTTCTTAAACCAAAGAGTATGTATGAATTATTGTCCACGAGCCTAAGAAATTGCATCACCATAAAACACTATTACTTAGTCATCTTTCATAATTCCTCTTAATAAAATGTGATATCAAATCTAGATTTTATTTAAATTTTTGCGAATATTTGAATGCTCCATATGTATTATAAAAGGTATCATGTTTTATATATAATTGATTATTACCCTTAAATTAATGAAAGTAATTGATATCAAATCTAGATTTTATTTAAATTTTGGGAGAATTGCAAAATTATCCCAAAGTCAAACATCACATATCTTTACCGACCAACCCTTATCTTTTATATATTTTCTACACAATAGCCCCCTTTTGGACCCTTATGCCCTTACTGTTTGAAACCTTCTGCCCAATATATCCCATGTGGGTGTGGGTGTAGGTACCAACATGGGTGACCCACACTTCCCAAATTTTTATTTTTCAACATTCTTTTTCCTCAAAATAGACATAGTCCATTACGATCATATCAGGCCCAGCATGCTTCCGTACATTAATCAAACAACATTATTTTTCATAACTAACCACCTTGAAATAGTAACCGTACATTTTTCGACCATTAATCCACCGGGTATCCGGGAGAGGTTTTATGACTGCTCCTCACAGCCAACCACGCGCCCTGCAGTGTGATGGTTCAGTCCCATTCCTTCAGCGGACCTCAGCACAACCCTGGTTCATTTCTTACACCGGGTGTACAGGATGCTGCTACTGTTTTTCGTCGAAAAGTATGAATATTAAGGTTGCAGAAAGAAATGGAAGGTTACATGCTTCGAGCAGTAGCCCAAGATTATTTATTTATTGAATGGAGAAATTTATTACACACTCATCCTCGCAGAACAAGAGGAGATAACTCCTTTAGCTACCTATTGTAGCTGTACTCAGAACACTCATACAGAAAGAAAGATTCAATTTTTATTTAGAAAGAGAAAACAGAGGGGAATGGTTTCTTCCTTCTGCTTCCTCATACTCTCTATTTATAGAGGCCTTCGGACTTGAAATCCGGATTCAAAGCCTCTTTATCCTTTGTGACGTCACTGCTTACGTCATCATGTTAGCGTCAGCACTTACGTCATCTTGCTTTGGATGCCATCTTTAGCAGCTGGCTGGTCCTCTTTTCTGCATCGGATGCCTTCTTGGGGCCACCCTTGTTTGATCACATGTCTCTTACCATTTCAGAAAGGTCATCTGGCTCTTGCTTTTTTGAGGAGTCATTTGTCTTCTTTGGTGCCTGATGGTTCTCCCATCTCTTGGGCATTCCGAAGAGATTTCACCCTCTTCTTTTCACATGTCTCCTTAGTTGGGGGGATCAGCAGTTCTGATCATCCCTATGCCTAATCTTATCCCTTTCCCAAACTCTGGTTCTGTTTGGATGGAACAGCTTGTGCATACCTTGTTCGTCCATTGCCCAAAATGGGCCATGTTACAATATCTCCAATGAGTTTGTTTACTCACTGGAATCTTGTTTCTCCAGAGATGTTCTTATTTTTCCTGGAAAGCCTTCTCAGCGAACACTATCTTCTTTCCTGTTAAAGTATTCAACAAGAAAGACTCATTCAAAGATTTATACTCAAACTTGAATGGGAACTTCACCTCCACCATAGCTTTGATGTAGGCATACAAACCCCTCGCTCTTCGCATAGAGATCTGTTCTTCAGAAAATGTAGAAACCAAGACTGGTTCCTTTCCAGAAGACTCCTTGATCTTATTTGATGCTGACACATCGGGTCTTCTTAGCTTAATGAAATGAAAAGCCTCGTGGTTGCCTTTCCCAACTGGTTCTGGAGCTGCACTGGTGAAGTACAGTTCCAATACATCGCCTCTGGATAGAGTCGAGTTATTTTCCCATGCCTTGAAAACCTTTTCTCTCAGCCAATCTGGAAGTTTTGCAAGTTCTAGGAAGCCTGGTGCAACAGTATATATTGAAGCTAGTGCTCCAAAATCATACCATTGTTTCACATCACTTGGATTTGAGCCTTC
Source organism: Pogostemon cablin (assembly GCA_023678885.1). Taxonomy (NCBI): domain Eukaryota; kingdom Viridiplantae; phylum Streptophyta; class Magnoliopsida; order Lamiales; family Lamiaceae; genus Pogostemon; species Pogostemon cablin. The sequence goes on along the minus strand of CM043001.1, from coordinate 23,485,306 downwards.
TCACATCCAAACTCGGAGATATTCCCCAGATATATCCACCCGGTATTTCTCCGATCGGATTCCTTATCTGGTGTTTAATTTCTCCCAGCTGGCCTGGTATTCCTGCCAATAAGAGAAATCAACTAAGTGAATACCAACCTTAGCAGTGCCTGTCATTGGCCTAAGATTGATCTCTCCCTCTTGAACCCCAGAGGTACTGGGTTGACTCGTCGACTCTAGATGTGACTCCAGGTCTTTGATTTTTTCTTGGACTGGTTCCTCTTTTAGAGGTTCCAATCTAGGACTTGTGCTAAGGGTACTTGAATCCCTTGCTTCGGGTTTAGAGCTCTGTTCTCGACTACTCTCCTTTTGTCGATTGCAATTGCTATCAACAGCTCGGAGGAGTGGCTCTCGTGTTGCTTCGAACAGACTTGCGCCGTTTTGAATGCAGTCTCGTATACAATTGGACACTTTGGTCTGATCACTATCTTGTATTCTTCCGGCACGCCTTGCATTGAGTGCCAGATTCTTGAATTCCCTTTGGAGCAACTCAAGGTTGTCCATCAGGTGCCTTGAAATAGTTAGGATGGAGTCTATCTCAGCTCCTTCCATCTCTCGTCAGGAAATCTGCCAAAACATTATCAACAGATTTAATAATGACAATATTAAAATCATAATATTGGCATTCTGTTTGCCATCTTAATAGTCTAGTCTTTTCAGATTTAGATTCAATTTTGTTTTTCAAAAAGGGTTTGACGCTTGTGTTATCAATTTTAAGGATGAATTTCTTTGCGAAAAGAAACAGCGGCTATTTTTTGAATGCCTTCCGAACTGCAAAGAACTCCTTTTCATTGATGTGCCACCTCTTTGCTTTATTTTTCGCAAAGAGCCCGCTACAGTATCTGCATGGCACTTCTCCTTCTGGTGTGGACTTTGTAAGAACTGCAGCCCACCAATGGTCACTGACATCTATATAGAGTACCAATTCGTCCTCGTCATTTGGTATAGCTAACTTGGGAAGCCTTTTGCAAATCTCCTTTAGTTGTTTAACCATTGCTCGATGTGATTCTTCCCATTTGAATTCAGCATCTTTTTTCAATAGAGGGCTGAACACCTTCCTGTATTGCGCTAGATTGTTGATGAACATTCCAGCAAAGTTGACAACTCCTAAGAAGCTTTGGAGTTGTTTCTTGTCCTTGAAATCTTCAGGAAATCCTTGAACCTTTTCTACAATGTGTGGTTGTAGAATAATTCCAGACTCATCGATCTCAACTCCAAGAAACTCGATCTGCCTTGTTGCAATTACTGTCTTCTTTTCAGAAAGTACTAATCCCTCTTTGTGACATGCTTCTGAAAATATTTCCAGATGCGCTAAATGCTCCTTCATGTTCTTTGAGGCTATGAGGATATCATCCACATAAACAAACATGAATGAGAAATAATCTTTAAAAAGATTATCCATATTTCTTTGGTATATCTGGGGCGCGTTTGCCAAGCTCATGGGCATGACATTCGAGATATAATGACCTTGTGGTGTGGAGAAGGCTGTGAACTTCTTGCTCCCTTCCTCCATCATAATCTGGTAGAACCCAGATTTGCAATCGAACTTTGAGAATACCTTGGCATTCTTGATACAGTTGACCAAGTGTTCTCTACTTAATATGTAGTATCCATCGAACTCCAAGATGTTGTTGATCCCTTTGTAGTTGATCACAAGTCTAGGCTTCCCCGCTTGACTTCTCCATGATTTTGAACTAGAATTCCTGGACTGCTGTATGGGGATACTTCTGGTGATATCAACTTAAGGTCCATATGTTCCTTAAGTATTAGCTGCATATCCTTTCGATCCTCTTGGTTCATCAGGATAGGCTTGTATCTCACGAACTCATGTTCCTTTCCTTCTTTTACTTTGAGTGAGGCTTTGAGCTTGTTCTTGTCCCACCAGGCTAGAGGATCTTCATTGAAGTTCCTCTGTATCTTCTTTTTGACGTCCTCTAAAGATGTTTGCTCTTCGATTGTGACCTCTTTTTGTAGACTTTCTCCCAAGCTTGCTTTGAGAAGGTGGATTGTATCTTCTTTTAGTTTCTCTATCTTCCATCCTCCTCTTGTCTCGGTTCTCATCTAAAGGACTACTTCGCCATACTTTCTACGATCATTCATCTTTGGATGGCTAAGTTTTCCTTCATCGCCATGCTTGCTGCGAAATTTAATTAGCATTTTTCGTTGAAATGCATTACGCAGTCTTGGTGCGATGATCTTATGTTCACAAAGGGTTGTGAAAATAAGACTTCTTGTTGCGTTTTCTTGGGTAAAATACTTGAATGTCTGTAGGAAATTATTTTCTAACAGAATATCTGCTCTAGTGTCATGGAAATATATCGGTGGAGTTTTCACCTTGTACCACAGGGTACGATCTGCTCCTCCGATCATGATTTCTGCCTGCTTGATTTCTCTGTTAAGGATTAGCACCCTTTGAGATAAATCTTTTCCTAAAACTGTTGGTAATTCTTCACATGAGTCTTTCGGAAAGACTCCTTCTTTTGTTGTACAGATCTCGGCTCCTGAATCTATGTATGCCGCAAATGCTCCGCACGATGTTCCTTCTATATCATCTCTACGGTGATATATATCGAAAATGAACTTGTGGCCATGAGTGGATCAGAGCTTAAAACCCGAGTCTCTCTTAGTAGACTTTGTATCTTTTTCCCTTGACCGTAAACTCCATTCCATCTTGTAGTCTTTCCCAAGGTTTATGATCCTCGAGAAACTCCAATCCCAGTACTAGTTGTTCTGAGAATCGTCCTGCAACTCCTTCGATTATCAGCTCTAGCTCGCCGAGTTTGAGCTATCCTTGGTATCTCCCAGTTGTTGGTTGTTGGAGATAATACAAGACATCACAAGGAATAAAGTTTTTCTTTTTAGTGATATCGAATATTACTTCGACTCCTCTCCATCCTTCTGGGCATTTTAGTTCACCTTTAGTTGTGAACTTTTCCGGTTCCTGGATCACCTCCACGATTGGTTTTTTTCTCCATTTCTTGCTAATCATTCTGTCTTCTTGGAAAGAAATTCTTCTTTGCTTGAATCTGAGGCTGTTTTGTCTGCTCCAGATCGGCTTGTCTTTGATCCGCAAATCCATATCATGAATTGGCATATCATGTTTTGAGGAAGGACATTCTCCTTGCTATTGAATCTAGCTCACATGGTTCATATTCTTTTATTAGCATTTCTCTCCATGGGCTTGGAATCTTGGCAAAGAACAGATGGTATACTTCTTCCTCTTTGACCTTTGATTTCCATCTATACTCTGTGAAGAGTTTGATGTATTCATCTACGTGACAGATGTAAAGTAGTTCCAAGTTGTATAGAGCATTCCTATACTTCTTCTTCTTTTCTTCTTCCATTCCTTCGAAGTAACCTACTCCGATGAAGTGGATCTTGAAGATCTTGGCCATTCGATCAACAATATTGCCTAGATCTTTACCTTCCATGACTTCCTTCTTGACTTCGTCTGAGAGCTCCTCCCATGCGCATTTTACTGATCCTTCCAGGCCCATAGTTAGGAATCGTATGAACTCTTCCTTGTCCAGTTCCAATGCACCACCTGCGATCTTCATGGCATTTGTCCATTCATCGATCAAGGCTTCTCTATTCTTGAAGTCTAGAGTGTCGAGGTTTAGGATCAACACATATGAATTTATCGGTTCTAGGTGAGACCAACCATAGGAGGTGTTGTGTATGCATTCCAATTGCCTTCATCTTGAAGTTCCCCGGTTGTTGGAATGTCTCTTCTTGTCTATGGATTTCGTGTGATCCAGAGATTCCTTCATCTTGGCTCCGATCATATTATATCTGATGAGCCTGGGACTGTTGTTGAGAGCTTGATGCCTCTCCAGCATTCATTTTTAGATCTACAATTGATAGCCAATGGAAGGACTTATATAGATCTCATAGATCTTCAAGATTTGCTCTTTCCATCAGGGGATGTGGATTCTCCTCCAAGGATGGCAATCATCTTCTTGCTTTCCGACTTTGGTCTTATGACCTCCGTCGTCTTTCCCTTTTAGTATAAAAGGGGTTCTATCCCGAAGGTTGGTGGCAACCTTCCTCCTGATCTTCTTTCGGTTACTTTGGTTTCCAGGTATTATACTTGATTTATCAGCTTCTGGATGAGGTCGAGTTGTCTGTTCTGCAACGTTTCCACCTTATCCATCTTAAGGCTGATCTCAAATATCGTCCTGGACATATTTTGGCAATATTCTCCAAAGAATATCACCGTCTTCTGTAACTCTCTATGATCTTGATTCATCTTAGAGTTATCTACCTCGATTGCCTTCAACTCTATCATTATGTCCAATGTGAAAAGTGATATGGCTTGCAGATCTCTCTTGGACCTTAATTTGGTCGTCTCCTCCATTGTTCTTGTTTTGGGACACGTCCATGAATCTCGGTGAAATTTTGGATTTCCACTATGTTCCTCGGTACATCCTTGGAATAATTTATCTCTGTCTGGCGAATTTCTTCCAGTCGTCCCTCTTTGGTGAGGTCCTCAAGGTTCGCCAGCTTCCATTTTCGATCAAGGTTCTCCAAAAATCGATCGGCGTCCTCGTATTCTTTCTCTATGTATTGTCTATAAAACACATTATAGTATTGTTGTATAGAGCTGCTTGTCTCGTCATATCCAACGGGCCATAAATCCCTGTTGCTCCAACTTTGAACAGGGCTGATAGTCCTGTCACTCTCGGATGTCGAACTTTCGTTCGGATCCATATCTCTTTGAAACTCTCCTCTCGTTAAGTGATACAAGTATACAATAATTTTTCCATTCATAATTAAAATTTTGCCAATATTTGAATGCTTCATATCATATCTTATTTTTTTAATTATTTTTCAATATAATTGATTATTACCCTTAAATTAATGAAAGTAATTGATATCAAATTTAGATTTTAATTAAAATTTTGCCAATATTTGAATGCTCCATATTATAAAAGCTGTCATGTTTTATTTTCTTAATTATTTTTCAATATGATTGATTATTACCTTTAAATTTATAATAAAAGATTAATAGTACTACGCTTCTCTAAGACCGACTATTACTCCATAGAGGAGTAACGCTAGATCAACATTTTGTAGAGTAATATTTTCTTAAAAGTGAGAACACCTCAAACAACCCTAATTACATGGAACTATATATACATATGTCTCTCAAAATTTTGCTAATTAAATATGATTGAATTATTAATTCTCTTTCAAGAAGGCCATGTTCATCGGGACCGGATAATAATGATTAATTTATACAAAGAAATATAACTTGTTTATTGACAATATTTAGAAAAAAAAAAGGAAGATGCTTGCGATGATCAATTAATAAATGTATCTTTAATAATTAGGTTATAATCCAATAATTAATCACTTTCCACGGAAAAATGACTTTTAATTTAAGTAGAATAAAATATACTCCTTCATTCTTGATGATGCATGGAGAAAACTAAAATTTTAAAAATGTATTTAATAGTCTGTAATCTATTAATAATACAAATGGAACAGGTGACACTTTATAGAAATTTCACTATAATTTAAGACTAGTTATATCGTGCATTCAGGTGCACCTTAAAATAGGTTCACCCATTTTAAAAAACGTATACAAATATAAATAAAACATATATAATTATGAACAAAAATATATATAATTTAATTGTTAGTTTTTTAATGAAAAATTAAGCGTAAAAAAATATACAATTATTAAAAAATATGCATACACTATTGAATAAAAAGTTATCCACGTAATGATGCTAGTTTTTTTAATAAAAAACTTAATTTGAAAAAAATATACAATTATTAAAAAATGCGTATACAAAATAGAATAACATGTATACAAAATAGAATAAAAAAAATATACACATATAGATGCACTGGGTGCACAGTGACGGAGCCAGAAAAATAGTCTAGGGGGCCAAATTAATATATGTAAATTTTATAATTGGTATTCGATGTGGATCGACTATAGTGCACATTAATAAAGTAAAAGCCAATAGTTAGAATTAATTATAATTATATATATATATATATATATATATATATATATATATATATATATATATATATATATATATATATATATATATATATATATATATATATATATATATATACGAAACAATACACACATAATTTTGAAGTAAAGTTCAAGGAATAAATAATTTGACTACATATTAATAAAGAAAATAATAACAAATAAAAATAAAAAAGGCGGCATTTATAAACTAAATAATAGACAACGCAAAGTTCAAAAATAAATAATATGACCTCATATAAAAATAATAATAAAGAAAATAATAACAAATAAAAATAATAAATGATAACAAATAAAATAATAATAATAAAAATAATAATAAAGAAAATAATAACAAATAAAAATAAGGCATTTATAAAGTAAATAATAGACAACGCAAAGTTCAAAAATAAATAATTTGACCTCATATAAAAATAATAATAAAGAAAATAATAATAAATAAAAATAATAAATGATAACAAATAAAAAAATAAAAATAAAAATAAAGAAAATAATAACAAAAGCTCCCGCAGTATTTGAACCTATGTCAAATTGGTTTAATTGGGAGGACTTAACCACTATATCAACCTTCAATAATAAATTAATTTTACATAATATATACTAACTATAAGTTTTCCAGGGGCCCAATGCCCCCTCAACCACTACAGTTGCACCTAATATCAACTCATAATTTAAAGAGTTGCCGTGCTCCATGGAAACACAAGAATTTAAAATTTCTTGTGTGTCCCAGGAGCACACAAGTTTTTCCCTAATTTAAATTAATGTATTATAAAAATATGAATTGGGTTCTCACGTGCAAAAATTTACTATTTAGACTTATATAAATAATTTGAACAAAATAAATTATATAATTTTAAATTTGACATAAAAATACCAAAAAGTTATACTTATATTGTGAATTCTATAATCGGGAGTATATTTTATTATTAATTATAAAAGATCTAAAAATAAATAAAAGTTGTTACAGTGTATCGGTTCAAATAAAATCAAATAGAAATTTAATAAAGTGCCACTTGGTGAGAAAAGGCAAAATCCTATAATTAGAAAATGTGCAGAGAGCATTTATTATTTATTAGGGACACTGGGAAGTTGGTACTTTAATTATTTAACTCTTTGCTTTGAATTTACGACACTCATTATAATTATGTAGCAATATTATAATTATATAGCAATATAAAATCTAACATTTGTAACTTCGTGATGATTTGTAATGATTATTTAATTTCCTTAATTGAATGGTCATTAAAACCCTTACACATAACATACACACTTTATGGCCCATGGGATGCAACATGAAATTCATTACTAATCGATATATAATTTGAAAGTGAGATTTATTGTTTCGAAAACAAGAAAAGAGAGAAAAAAATCAAACATCGATGACTCTTGTGTTTGAAGTTTTAGCCATATCGGAAGACTAGATTATTTTGCCGTAACTGCAACGGCAATGCAAGATTACTCTAAATTAAATCCTATAAATTATGTCATTTTCTCCATTCATATGACTCCCTATAATAATACCATCCTCATTTTTAAATAAATAAATAAAAGATGAATTCGAAAACATTTTGCAAGAAATGGTCCCAAGTCAACTACTTATAATTTTTGTTTAAACTATCGTAATTAATATTTCATCATAAATTGTTAAAGATATTACATTAAGAAACAGTTTAGACTGAATAATGGAAAAAAATTAAAACATTTATCCCGTATCTTCATTAAAGAAAGTGTTCATTAGGTGTGTTGCTTTAGGAAGGTCAAAATTTTATTAGGGTTCCAACTTCCAGGTTTTCACAGTTATTATTAAATCTAATATGATTATTTCTATTTAAGACAAACTAGGTTTTTATGAAAATTAAATAATAAATAATAAAATAAAATAAGATATGATGACGAGAAAACAATCAAGTATTCCAAGATAAGAGGATGATAATGTTAAGGACATTCCAGTTTAACCATGTGACAGATTATATTCTAAACCCAAATTAATTACCTGCAGATATTTATAAGAGGATCGCTAAGCCTAGTTGACCATCTTGATCGGTTAAGATCTAACACTTATAATGAGCTGTAAATCCTAGAATCAATTAGGAATTAACTCACACCCCCTCTATAGATACTTTATGCTAAATTTCATTAAAGATTAGAGTACTAGACTTCCTTTTCTAGGTACTAAATTATTAAACCCTTTGTCTCCTTACCAATTACCTAAATAATGGCGTTTTACCAAGTAATTAATATTCCAAATTGATTGTCTAGCTGTCTTAGGAATTATAGGCCAATGCCACAGGAAACAACAATTATCATGCAAAAAAAGAGAATCATATTAACTATCCAATTCGTGATACCGTCATGAATAATCAAATGAATCAAAACTTAAAACTCAAAACACAATAATATGAAGTTTCAAAATATCTTCTTCAATAAGGAAATAAATAATCTGCAGTATAAGAAATCCAAGTCGTTTAGGGCAATCAAATCACATAGTCAAAACTGTCTAAAACCCTGACATTATCAAAAAGATACTTAGTTCATGGTGTTACAAGCAACAATCATGTTTATGGAAGAAAACTTACCCATAAGTCTAAAAACTAGAAAGAATAAAGTAAAGAAAAGAAAACTTATTCCGTCTTCAACTCCATCCTCTCCAGAATTCCCGTCTCCGATTAAGTAGACGAATACTCTCTTGAATTCGTCACCGATTAAGTAGACGAATACTCTCTTGAATCCTCTATAAATGGTGGATGGTGGGTGGATGATGGGTAGAAGATGAAAGGTGGATATGATGGATTAGGGTTTAAAACCCTAGGTGATGTAGGGGTGGTAGATTGGGTGATTTCTCCACGATTTTGTATGGTGATGAGAATGAAGTATATATAGGTGTGAGAATGGAATAGGATAAGGAGTAAAAGGATATTATATCTTAAAAAATAAGAAAATATATAACTATAGAAGATATGGGGATGTGAAATTAGGAAATAACTTGACCACCAAGAAAATAAGAAAAAGAGGGTAATTTACGTGAATTTTTGGATTCTAACCGGCAGCTGCGCGACCTCATGGTTTTTAGCATAACTTCTTCATCTGAACTCCAATTTAAGCGATTATTGCACCCACGTGACCCTCTCTTCCGTATCTTTCCTACCGTATATGACAACACCAGTTTGAACTTCTAAAAAAATACAGAAAAATTATACAAAGTGATCATCTATTTTCTTGCATGTTGCACAAGTTCACCCTCCATTCAAACTTTATATTTTTTATCCTTTTTCTATCAAAAATTTAAAACACAACAAAATACCTCTCAAGCACATTTTAGTCAATAATCACTCAAAGTATTAAGATTTGTGCAAATAATAGCAATTAAAACACTCAAAGAGGTATCAAATCGAATAAAAAGATACATGAATTTCCACTCTTATCAGGGACCTTTGAATGAGACTCCCAATATAGTAAAATGGAGACCTTTCAGTGGGACAGAAGGAGTATTATTTTCTATTTGTATATTTATTTTATTTAATACCCCCTCCATCCCGCGTTAAGATTTACGTTTTTCATTTTGGGTTGTCCCAAGTTAAGATTTATATTTTTCATTTTGGGTTGTCCCAAGTTAAAGTTTACGTTTTCTTTTTTTTTATCAAGTTTGATCTACACAAAACAATTAATTGTTTCATGTAGGGTTCATACACAACACTGATACAACTACTCACTTTATATTAAATATTATTTCTCTCACCTCACTACATATTAAAATATTATATCTTTTATGTTAACGCGGGATGGAGCTAGAGGGAGTATATATTTTTCTGAATAATCAGTTTAATAATTTTCAAACTCTTGAAAAGGTTATGTAGTCTTAATTATTAGTGGTGCAAATTATTTATTTGGTAATCTATTTAATTTTAATCTCATGTGTTCGATAATTTAATTTGGTCACACGTCGTGCTATAATTGATCCATTAATATTTGAGGATAAAAACTCTTTTGAGTGAAGAAAAGAGTGAATATATACAAACTCGAAAAATCCTAAAATTGATTTTAGAGTGATATTATTTGCACACCCCTTTTTAATAAATACATCCATTTTATTAAATACACACCCTTTTAATTTAAAAAATAATAATTTATTAAATACACACCCCTAAAATTACAAAACCAACCTTATAAAATTAAGAAATAGAATTAAATTTATACGCATCTCTTCTTCCCCAAATGAATAATTCTTATATTTACACAACAACAACCGCCAACGCCGACAAACCTATGTCATAAAAAATTCTCCTCCCAAATCCCATCGCCATTTTGATAGTGCTTGACAAACCAGAAAATTATGTCCATGACAATCCTTGAGAAAAATGAATAGTAGAACCCTTAATGGCCGAACACTCAGAATAGATAATCAATAGAACTTGATAAAATTAAGCATTCCAAAGAGGCACGGTATAAAGTGTTAGAGTGACTTGATTAAGTATTAAACGATTCAACTCTCTATTAGCTTAAACTTTTAGATGGGCTCTTCACTTAAGTGAGAGACCAGGTTCGATTTCCATTGGGAACGAATTAGGAGAGGTGATATAAGGAGGTTTGGAGAAGGGAAAGTAAGGGTGCTTGGTGTATGCTAACTACTAACTGGACTAACAACTAACATTTACCGATAAAAAAAAAACTTAAGCTTTTAGATGAAGTGGTCATTTGACATGGTATAAGAGCCCATGGTTAACAAATGTCCAGGGTTCGAACCTTACCGCCACTCATTTATGAGAAAATTCCACATGTAAGGCTGTCCAGGGTTCGAACCTTACCGCCACTCATTTATGAGAAAATTCCAAGCAAAAATTAACCCTACATACATGTGAGGGGGCGTGTTAGAGATTCAACTCTCTATCAACTTAAGCTTTTAGATGAGGTGGTCATTTGGCATAAAGCATCAAATCAAAATGCTACTTACTAACTAGTTTGAGAAAATCTTGATGCAAGTGGGACATAATCATTGTTATTCTATTTCCCTACCTTAAGATTTCATTCCTCCTAAAGAATCATCTAATTATCAAAAAAGGGTAATTAACAACTTCAAAAGGAGTTGTTTTTCATAGACAAAACATGTATCATCATCGCGCAAAGATGTATCGCTCACTTTAATGGGTCCGACTCCAACTAGGCACCTCTATACGAATGTATCTCCTACAAAGTTACAATCCCATCACCAAACAACCTCATCTACAGTTCTCAAAACAAAAATAGTGGGTCAAATTTGATGACCGAGAAGGAGAGGATTGTTGATATTGTTGTTGCAAACCCCAAAGTATTGCCTGGAATTGAATATGAGATGATCTCTCCAACTATTCATCTACAGATTTACAAAAAAAAAATAAAAATAAAATGCGTATAAAAATAATGATAGTGATAATGAGTGTGTATAAGGCGTACACAAATTTTGGATGGGATTGTTGTTCTTAATGAATTGATTGATAAAGCAACAAAGAAGAAGCTTAAGAGGATCATATTTAAGGTAGATTTTGCTAAGGCGTATGACTCTGTTGAATGGGATTTCTTGGATGAAATGATGGAAGGTCTCAATTTTGATCTGAAATGGAGAAAATGGGTGATGGAGTGTGTTACCACGGCTTCTTCTTTAGTCTTGGTAAATGAAAGTCCTTCGGGAAACTTTAATTTAGAGAGAGGTTTAAGACAAGGTGACCATTATCTCCTTTTCTCTTCTTGATAGTGGCAGAAGGATTGAGCTTACTAATAAAAAGGGTTGTGGAAAATGGAATCCTTGAAGCAGTCAGTCCGGGAAAAGATAAGATTAAAGTGTCTCACCTCTAATATCCTGATGATTCCATTTTTTCATGCCCAGGAAAGATGGAAAATGTCATTGCAATCAAACATATCCTCTGTAACTTCGAATTAGTTTCGGGCTTGAAGGTAAATTTTCACAAATGTGAAATTTTGGGATTGAATATGGATGTTGATATTGTTTAGTCAATGGCTAATTATTTGAGGTGTGAAGTAAGTAAAAATCCTTTTTCTTACTTGGGAATCAATGTTCGTATTAATCATAGAAAGGCTGCATTTTGGGGAAATATTGTTGATAGAATACGCAGTAGCTTGAAAAAATGGTCAGGGAAGAGTATTTCTTTTGGAGGACGAATTACTTTGATTCAGGCTGTTCTCTTCGCGATGCCGACTTATTGCCAATCCTTCTACTGCATACCAAAGAAAACAATGAGAGATATTATAAGTGTCCAACGTAAGTTTTTGTTTGTGAGGATAAAGAAAAAATTCCATGGGTTAGGTAGGGTGAGGTCTGTTATACAAAAGAAAAAGGGGGGTTGGGAATTAGAAATCTGGGTAGTTTTAACAAAGCACTTCTAGGGAAATGGGTTTGGAGAATGTTAAATAATCAAGAGAGTTTGTGGGTCAAAGTCATTAAATCAAAATATGGAGAAAATCCTTTTTTGGTGAGAAAAAATCGGAGATCGGGTAGAAATGAAGGGCGAAAAGAAGCATGGGCTTCCAATTGGTGAAAATATATTTGTGAAATTTTTGGGAAAAAGAGAGAAGATGTATGATAGGGGATTTATAGAAATAGTGAGTAGAGGAGATAAAGAATTATTTTGGACAGATTGGTAGGTTGGAGAGGGTCCGTTAATAGAGAGATTTCCTAGACTATTTAGACTGAGTGAACAACCAGAAACCCGAGTAATTGATGTTGTAACAATAAATTTTGTATTTATAATAAAATAAATACAAATTGAGTACAAAGATAATTTTAGATGTATTTAATTTAAATGATATGTAAGCGGGTTATAATCTCAATCAATCCTCTGATTCTTCTCTCGAACCAATTTGGCTTGACTTGACTTTGACTTGGCTTGTGTGTGTTGATTTTGACTTTGTTGACTGGAGTGTAGGCTGACTGTGTTGACAGCGTATGTGTTGAGCTGGATCTTCAAACGAAGCTTGTTCAAACTCGAGTGTGTAGTCTTGAACGTTGATCCGGAGGCGTTGAACCTTTGTTCGGATTGAATATTGAATGGGAAACTTTTCACGAAGAAAGCTGAAAAACTTGATGTGAAGAACGCTTGATCTGGGGGGCTTGACACCTTAATCCCGGAATGGAGGCCGCTCTTGACTTAAAGTTACTTTGAAGATGATCTTGAGCTTTCCTTGACTTGAAGCTTGAAGAACTGTTCTTGACTTGAAACTTGAAGATGCTTGAATCTTGTTCTTCGTTTGGAGCTTAAAGATCTTGGGACTTGTTTGAAGATCTTGACTTAAAGCTTGAAGATGCTTGAACTTGTTCTTCACTTGGAGCTTGAAGATCTTGAGACTTGTTTAAAGTTCTTGACTTGAAGATTGAAGATGCTTGAACTTGTTCTTCGCTTCTTGGAGCTTGAAGATCTTGAAACTTGTTTGAAGATCTTGGCTTGAAGGTTGAAGATGCTTGAACTTGTTCTTCGCTTGGAGCTTGAAGATCTTGAGACTTGTTTGAAGATTTTGGCTTGAAGCTTGAAGTCTTAAAGATCATTCTTCACTTGTTCTTCACTTGAATCTTGAAGATTTGAAGATCGTTCTTCACTTGTTCTTCGCTTGAAGATCTTGATGGAGCTTTACTCGTGTTCTCGATCTCTTCAAAAGCGTCGTCTTCGAGTGCTTGAATGTGTGTCTTGAATAAATGGAGGAGGTGAGGTCCAAGCCTGATTTGACCTAATCCTAAGGGCTTGGGCCTTCCTCTTGCTTAGGCCTCAAGTCAGACTTATTTATCTTGAGCCTGATTTAATTTATCTTGGCTTATTTGACTTGGGTTGAGCCAGCTTTGATTTGGGCTTATTTGACTCCGGGTCAGACCTTATTTAATTTATGTTCATTTAACTTGATGGGCTTAAATTAATTATCAATTATTTATTAATTTATTTTAGGAATTAATTTATTTAAATTCTAAAATAAATTAAAATTGATATTTAATCAACAAAATCCATGTGTCGCCATTTGATTGAATCATGAATTTTAATTGCTTACAAATGCCCCCTTGCGATTTGTTCACGGACGTCGTGTATTGATGTGAAATAATCGCAAAAGTTCCCCCTTTTATAATTTGGGCTTTTAAACATCATGTAATATTAATTACACAATTGAATTACTTTGGCCCAAGTCTTTTAGTTTTCAAGTGGCCCAATTTATTTTCTTAGCCCAAATCAACCTCTTTCCTTTCATGCTTCCATCAATACAGAAATATGGCTAAGATTTTTTTCTTGCTCTTCAAGTTTTGCAAATCTTGTCCAAAATCACTGAATTTTATTTGTAGTAATGAATCTCTTAAAATTTTGTGAAGATTGCAATCATACAAATAATTTCCATAAGGCTCTTCACTATATATCAAGGATCCATGTGTTTGATTTCTTCATCAACAATAGACTGTATGATACTTTCAACTCTTGGTTCCTTCTTTTTTTCTTAGTACTACTCCTAATGCATTCATATATTCTCTATGTTCCTGCAGATTTTCTTGGGAGATCACTTTGTAGAACACAAGATACAAAGCGGGAGATCACTTTGCAGCGCTCAATCCATATCATCACTGTAAATCCTCAATTTTCTTTCTTCTTCTTCTTCTATTTTTTTTCAGAAATTACAACATGCGTATACTTTTCTTGCTATATCTCGAACAACCTTGTTTTTGTGCGTTATATTGTGCTCATAAATTTAACCACATGTCTTAAAGTATCTTGCGCTGTCACAAAACCTATTTGTTCAAAGAGTATGTGTATAGCAATTGTTCCATTCGTGTGTAATTTCCATATTTCGGCTGATGGCGCAAAACAACGGCCGTGTGGTGGCAGATGCGTCAATAGGCGACTTCGGTTAAGGTAGCGACCGGGGCATTGGCGATTGATAAGAATCGATCGGCTGGGCTCACGCTTCCGGCGCCAAGAGGGTGTCCTGTGATGGAGCGGCCGCTTGGTATGCTCTTCTCAGCGGGAGGAAACAACGCAGCGGCGGCTGGGCGATGGAGAAAGCAACAAACCCGGGTGAGGGTTCGAAACCGGAAGAAGAAATAAAATCGGGTGATGGGTTTTGACCGCTTGGTAACGCTTGACAAAGGAAGCAAAGAACCTAGGTAATGGGTGATGACCTCTTGGCAACACTTGACGATGGAAGCAAAGAACTGCGGACCTGGGTGATGGGTTCGAAGAGAGCAGCAAAGTGGTGATGGTGGATGCAACGGTAGAGCTCGTGATGTCGATGACTTTCTTGACCTCCGGCGAAGAATCCAATCAGCACTGGGTGGCTGACGGCGAAATCCGACGGTGGGTGCTGTTGCGGTATGGAAATTCAACAATAGATCTGGGCAACTTCGGCGAACGTTGGTGGTGAGTAGATGGCGATGCTTCAAGTTTGCGTCATGGCCAGAAGTGAGAACTGTTTGCCTATTTTTAGCACTCACGAGCAAGAATACTCGATCGTTGTAGTAGTATATCCCAAGAAAAATTATCAATCCAATAAGGAGTTATGTTCGGACTAGCAATGTACGTGAGCTCATGTTCATTGTTGTTTTTGTAAAGATGATCGGGGGTTTTGAGATTGGATAACAACTAAAACAAGAAGCAAGTAAATAAGATAGCAAATAAGATAAATGACAAGTAAAGAAAATGGGTGCTTAAGTTCAAGTATGGAAAAACATGGGATTAGAAACATCCAAGCACACTCGATTCATATTATCATGCAAACGGAATTCAACTCAATTGATGTAGACTAAGGGTGATCACGATTGTATCCTAAGCTCCCTTTCGGGTTACAAAGGTTGTTGATCTATTTTGGACTCCCAAAAGCACTTAAGATCAAAGCCCAACATTAACCCCTTCCATCTAGGTACTAGTTAGATTAAACTCTCCCTTTTTGTGTACTAAGGCCAACGAATGGATTGGTTCCCCTCATTGAATTCAAATATCCTTTCGGTCAAACCCAAACTCAATGTCTAATCATGCCTTCCTAATACTATAGAGGGTCGTTTCCGTCTCACTCCAAGCAATACATACATGAAGATCATGATAGCATTTAATTACCACAAATAATCCATTGATCAACAATCCATTAAACCAATAAACATTCATGAATAACAAACCATGCCATCACAACATCAAGATAATTAAACTCCATGAATAGAAATCAACATCAATTAAATCAAAAACTAATTTAATCCACATGATAATATAAATCTAATATGCTCTTCATATTCCTAATCCCACTAGAGGGATTAGCCTAACATGATAAAAGTAACAAAACAATTAAATGATTCATTACAATTATCCATAGTCTAAGATCTAAAGAAATACAAAATGAATGGATTCTTCCCTATCAATTTCTTGAAGAGAATCTTCTATTCTTCTTGATCTCCACCTCTAGCTCTTGATTCCTTAAGATCTCTCACACCCAATGGAAGGGATGAAGTTTTGATGGAGAATTAATGGAGATGATGAAGATGGATCAAAATGGATGAAGGTGGATGAAGATGATGGTGGAAAAAGGAAGAAATGGTGTGTGAGGTGTGTGTAGATGATAGGATTTTCGGATTCTCTGCCAATTGTTGAATAAAGGGGTATTTATACCCCTATGGAGGCTTCTAGAAGGATCTGGAAATTTCTGCAGGAAAATACCCGGCACGAGTCGTGCTCTGCAACACGGCCACGAGGTGGCCGTGTTGTGTCTTCTGATGCTCCCGCACGGCCTCGCCTTACAGGGCCGTGTTACGCAACACGGCTCGTGTGCTGCAACACGAGTCGTGTGTTGTAACACGGGCACATGTATGGTCGTGTTGGCTCTTCTGATGTCGCCACACGGCCACCTTCTTACAGGGCCGTGTTGGCGACACGGCTCGTGCTCCCGACTCGACTCGTGCAACTGGACACGACCTGAAGTTGCCCGTGTTGAGTGACTAGATGTCGCCACACGGCCAACTCTTACAGGGCCGTGTTGGCTACTATTTTTTCTTACATTTCTTCACTATTTTGGCTCGTTCTCCCTCGTTTCAACTCCGAATTGAGATCCGCTTTTTCCTACACCTTCCTTATCATGTTTAGCATCCAATAAAAAGTGAAAATCTTACGTTTAAGTTCATTCACACACATTTCAATAAAAATACAAAACACAACCAAATAACATATAAAATACGGATAAAATAATACGAAAATACATATAAAAAGACACTAAAATATAGGTGAAAATAGCTCTAATCAACCCCCCAAACTTAAGGTGTTGCTCGTCCCCGAGCAACGAAAATGACAAATCAAAAGGAGAAATTTTCACCTAGAAAAGACTAAACGAATATAAGCAATAACACATCGTTAGCACTAATAACAACAAACTATGCTAAGTCATCCTACAACATTAAAATCATGACATGAGAAATTAACAAGTTCAATCAAAAGAGAATAAAGTGTAATATAGTTCCTTTTAAGTCCAAGCCTCGCAATGGATATTAATGTCTCTCAACACTCTTTTGAAATAGGGTAAATCATACTCATTAATCGATTGGCTCGACTCGCTATAAGCTTGCTCGCGGACTATATTCTCAAACCACCAAAGTTTCAATTAATGATCAAAAAGGTCTTTAATTAGGATGTAATGATAGGCTCTTTGGTATGGTAGGGAAGATATGGATAAGAGTGACTCAACAAGTGTAAGTAATCAAAGAGATGGCCAATTTCCTCAACTTCTCCACTTTTCTTTCTTCCTTTCTTATCTTTACAATCTCAAGCACTATTTATTAATTTTCCTTTGGTTGAGCTTCTTTTGATGCATGCTTCCTTTCTTTGAATTTTGTTTACTTGAGCATTTTGATGTTGATTTGCTCCTTTTCTAACGTTGAGGTTGCATGTCCATTTCTTACTTTTGCTCTTCTCATCCTTTTTCTTGCTTGTTTATCATTCATTTTTCTTCTTTTGCTAATCAATCAATCCTTTCTATCTACCATCTCCTCAATCACCCACACAAATGTATATATAAGCTTGAATGGGTAATTAAGGCTTGTAATGTGCTAAATTCACAAGAACTAGGCTTATAGGCTCAAAATGGTTAACTAAGGATGATGTTCATGGTAGGGAACATATATGGCAATGACTATAATAACAAGGATGGCCTTAGATCATTTCACCAATCTCCACTAATCGGGCTCATTCCTATAGTCCTTGAGCAAGTTCTAACTTATCAAACACAACCGATCCACTCATGAAGAAATACCATGTATGCATGGTTGAGGCTCAAATGCTCACAAGCTTGTGCTCGGATCTTAAGGAACTTATTACACCACATTCATCTCAAAATTGAACAAGTTAAATAAAACATGTCACAATTTGAAAGTGTAGAGATTCTTAATCATAATTTGTCATCACTTATCACCACGACATATCATCACTTACGTTCAAAAATGACTCACGATATCCCTAAACAAACCACCAAACATCCCAAGACAAGAATGAAAATACACACAACATACAAATAAGGACTCAACAAACAAGACACAACAAAAATACAAAACATGCAAAAACACAAAATACCATCATCCATAAGAAACTTAAGCACACATTCATCCCAACCTTTATTGAAAAGAAAATCCTAATTTACGAAAGTAAACCTCCCACAAACATAACAAATGAAGTATCATGCTAGTCACAACAATCAAAATCAATTCATTTCAAGTAATAAAATGATAAGGTGTAGAGTACTCCCTCAATAGGCATTTGGTAAGGAAAGCGTTAGCTCCAAGCTCCATCTTGCTTCCAATACCTCTCATTCATGCTCAAGCACTCAACAAACACCATTATTTCAACAATTTCATTATAAATATGGACTATCATGCACTTCAACACCACCAATCATGCCAAAATCAACCCAAACTCATGAGAAATTTTTTTTTAAAATTTACCCAAATTTTACAAGAATCATACATCATACTCAAGTGGTGAGTCACACCACACACTCTCCCCCCAAACTTAAATCGAAACAAGAGTTGAGACTTAAGTTTGCAAAAAATGGTGAGACTTACCCTTGTAGTTTCCATTGATGATCTTCTTGTTGAGAAGTAACCGCATCCATACGACTCAAGCTAAATCCACCACGCACTAGCACCCCCCAAACTTAACTCGAGACAAGAGTCACGAATTAAGTTTGCAACAACTGGTGGAACATGTCAACTTGAATCCATGAAGCACTTCTCTTTTCTTCAATGTGCATTTTTCTCCATGAGTACAATCAACCTACAAGGCCAAAACAAACAAACAACAAAAACAAAGCAATAAAGATAGTGATGGGGTGCCTCCCATCGAGCGCTAAGTTTAACGTCTTCAAGCTAGAAGAATGTTTAGCTCATCTTTCACATAAAGTATCCACAAAGAGGGTCTCCCTTTGTGATGGATCCACATAGTGCTTCACACGATGACCATTGACCAAGAACTCTCCCCCGTTCTCATCTATAACCTTTAGAGCTCCCCCATCAAGTACTTCCGTTACCACATAAGGTCCTCTCCATTTGGACTTCAACTTGCCCGGGAAAAGTCTTAGTCGAGAATTGAATACCAACACCTTCTCACCCTTTTCAAAGCTCTTCTTCCTCAAACGAGCATCATGCCACCTCTTGGTTTTCTCCTTAAAAATTCTTGAATTTTCATAAGCATTTTCTCTAAATTCCTCAAGCTCATTCAATTGTAAGAATCTTACCTTCTTCGAAGCTTTCATGTCAAAATTCAACTTCTTAATGGCCCAATAAGCTTTATGCTCTAATTCCACCGGAAGATGGCAAGACTTACCATAGACAATTTGAAAAGGAGACATACCAAGAGTGGTCTTGAATGCGGTTCGAAAGGCCCACAATGCATCATCAAGTTTATTTGACCAATCCTTTCTACTCACACTCACTGTTTTCTCCAAGACTTGTTTGATTTGTCGATTAGAAATTTCAGCTTGACCATTCGTTTGAGGGTGATACGGAGTAGACACTCGATGCTTTACTCCATAAGTCTTGAGAATGTTCTCCATTAGCTTATTTATGAAGTGACTACCCCCATCACTTACCAACACTCTAGGTACTCCAAATCTTGTGAAGATATGCTTCTTTAGAAACCCCATGACCACTCTAGCATCACTTGTTCTTGAAGGTATGGCCTCAACCCATTTCGATACATAGTCGACCGCCAATAGGATGTATAGGAATCCATTAGATTGAGGAAACGGTCCCATGAAATCGATGCCCCACACATCAAATATCTCCACTTCTTGAAAGCTCTTAAGGGGCATCTCATCCCACTTGGAGATTCCTCCCATCCTTTGACATCGATCACAACCCTCTACAAATTTCTTACAGCTCTTGAACAAAAATGGCCAATACAACCCCGATTGTAAGACTTTTGCAGCGGTCTTTTGAGCTCCAAAATGGCCTCCACTAGGTGAAGAGTGGCAAAACTCCAACATACTATTCCATTCTTCCTCGGGCACACATCTTCGCACAAGAGAATCATTACACATCTTGTATAAGAATGGATCATCCCACAAGTAACTTTTAACATCATGAAAGAACTTCTTGGATTGATACTTATTAAGCTCATAAGGTCTCCTTCCCCGGCAACGGCGCCATTTTCTTGTTTGCCTATTTTTAGCACTCACGAGCAAGAATACTCGATCGTTGTAGTAGTATATCCCAAGAAAAATTATCAATCCAATAAGGAGTTATGTTCGGACTAGCAATGTACGTGAGCTCATGTTCATTGTTGTTTTTGTAAAGATGATCGGGGGTTTTGAGATTGGATAACAACTAAAACAAGAAGCAAGTAAATAAGATAGCAAATAAGATAAATGACAAGTAAAGAAAATGGGTGCTTAAGTTCAAGTATGGAAAAACATGGGATTAGAAACATCCAAGCACACTCGATTCATATTATCATGCAAACGGAATTCAACTCAATTAATGTAGACTAAGGGTGATCACGATTGTATCCTAAGCTCCCTTTCGGGTTACAAAGGCTGTTGATCTATTTTGGACTCCCAAAAGCACTTAAGATCAAAGCCCAACATTAACCCCTTCCATCTAGGTACTAGTTAGATTAAACTCTCCCTTTTTGTGTACTAAGGCCAACGAATGGATTGGTTCCCCTCATTGAATTCAAATATCCTTTCGGTCAAACCCAAACTCAATGTCTAATCATACCTTCCTAATACTATAGAGGGTCATTTCCGTCTCACTCCAAGCAATACATACATGAAGATCATGATAGCATTTAATTACCACAAATAATCCATTGATCAACAATCCATTAAACCAATAAACATTCATGAATAACAAACCATGCCATCACAACATCAAGATAATTAAACTCCATGAATAGAAATCAACATCAATTAAATCAAAAACCAATTTAATCCACATGATAATATAAATCTAATATGCTCTTCATATTCCTAATCCCACTAGAGGGATTAGCCTAACATGATAAAAGTAACAAAACAATTAAATGATTCATTACAATTATCCATAGTCTAAGATCTAAAGAAATACAAAATGAATGGATTCTTCCCTATCAATTTCTTGAAGAGAATCTTCTATTCTTCTTGATCTCCACCTCTAGCTCTTGATTCCTTAAGATCTCTCACACCCAATGGAAGGGATGAAGTTTTGATGGAGAATTAATGGAGATGATGAAGATGGATCAAAATGGATGAAGGTGGATGAAGATGATGGTGGGAAAAGGAAGAAATGGTGTGTGAGGTGTGTGTAGATGATAGGATTTTCGGATTCTCTGCCAATTGTTGAATAAAGGGGTATTTATACCCCTATGGAGGCTTCTAGAAGGATCTGGAAATTTCTGCAGGAAAATACCCGGCACGAGTCGTGCTCTGCAACACGGCCACGAGGTGGCCGTGTTGTGTCTTCTGATGCTCCCGCACGGCCTCGCCTTACAGGGCCGTGTTACGCAACACGGGTCGTGTGCTGCAACACGAGTCGTGTGTTGTAACACGGGCACAGGTATGGTCGTGTTGGCTCTTCTGATGTCGCCACACGGCCACCTTCTTACAGGGCCGTGTTGGCGACACTTCTCGTGCTCCCGACTCGACTCGTGCAACTGGACACGACCTGAAGTTGCCCGTGTTGAGTGACTAGATGTCGCCACACGGCCAACTCTTACAGGGCCGTGTTGGCTACACGGCCCGTGTTGGTGCTGGCTCCTGCATTTCTTCACTATTTTGGCTCGTTCTCCCTCGTTTCAACTCCGAATTGAGATCCGCTTTTTCCTACACCTTCCTTATCATGTTTAGCATCCAATAAAAAGTGAAAATCTTACGTTTAAGTTCATTCACACACATTTCAATAAAAATACAAAACACAACCAAATAACATATAAAATACGGATAAAATAATACGAAAATACATATAAAAAGACACTAAAATATAGGTGAAAATAGCTCTAATCAAGAACGCGGCGGCTGGCATTGCAGCTCGTCGACAGATCTCGACATTAGATCCAAAGTGATGAAACTCAACTACAATGAATCTCGGCAGCTCATGGGTCATGGGGAGTCGTGTGCAGAGGCAGACCCGATCGGCCTTGCGTGATGTCGCCGCAGATATAATGGACGGCGTGGTTGTGATTTGTGGAAAAGAAATGAGCAGATCCTTTTTTCTATTTTTGGAGAATGATGAAAATTCTTTTCCAGATGAGAGAGATCTGACTTTGATTAAATGGCTAGCATTCTCATGATTTCAGTTGGAGCTTTGGACGTCAATTAATCTTCGGGCCTGAGTCTCACTTTGGGCCAACTTCAATATTTAAGGCTCCTTTCCTCGTAATTTAATTTATAATTTTTAATTTAATAATTAATTGACCCCATGAATTTATTCTGGGTATTTTAATTAATTAAATCCATAAATTTTAAATTAATTTGCACCCTTGCTTTTTTTCTGCAGAATTGTCTAACAATATTTCTCATTAGAAGAAAACAATCTGCACAGAGACCACACCATCATACTTTGCTTTTGCGGAATGGATGAGCAGCTATCCATGGAAATAATATTGGCCTGCCATTCTTCCTTGATATGGAATCGGCAGAGCAGCATCAACATCGCCACTCTTCCTTGAAATGGAATCGATAGAGCAACATCAACATCCCCACTCTTTCTTTAGATGAAATTGACAGAGCAACATCAACATCGCCACTCTTTCTTAAGATGACACTTCTGCTTCTTTTTTGTTCTGGCGACTGCTTGATGAGACACGACAGCTGTTAACATGATTTCGACAAGGGGAGTAATGTGAAGCATTTGTGAAATTTGGTGGCTCATCGTTGGAAGGTAACTTCATTACTTCACCACTATAAGATTTGGGACTATTTCAATAATTTTGAATTTCTTCATACGAATTTGACATCATACTTGTAATTCACTAACTTCTTCAACTGCCATACGAACTTGCACAAGATAAATTAGGTAATGACTGAACTTAGTGGGTATCTAAGCTGCCTACGTATCTATTTAAATAAAATCAAGTCATAACGTAATTTAAAGGGACATGATGTGATTTGGATGGGGGGTGATGTGCATAATTTATACTCATGCGGGCCAGGAGTTTGTCGTACACATTTTATACTCATGCAGGCCAGAAGTTTATCGTACACAGTTTATACTCATGCAGACCAACCATGCAGTTTAGGCTCATGCGTCATGGAACATTGTGTCTTGTATTTGTTTTACGCGTAGTAGCCTTTCAAGAATTTTCCATTTATGGGACCAATGTTTATACCATCTTCTGAGATCAACTTGTAGGCGCCATTTGTGTATACTTCTTTCAAAACATGAGGGCCATCCCATTTGGGTAGAAACTTATTTCCAACACGATGAGTGACTACTATAGGCCTTCTCACAGCAAGCACCAAGTCACTAACTTGGAAAGAACGTATTTTCACTTTCTTGTTGTATGTTCTGGAAAGGCGAGATTGATAACACTCAAATCTTTGTAGTGCTTCCAACCTCTTCTCATCTAACGCATCCAACTCTTGAAGATGCAATTTTGCATTTTCTTCTTCGATGAGGCCTTCTTGTATGGTCATCCTCAAAGACGAGATTTGCTTCTCAAGTGGCACAACAGCCTCAACACCATACACAAAGGAATATGGAGTAGCTTGAGTAGGTGTTCTATAAGTGGTGCGGTACACCCATAAAGCTTCATTGATCCTTTCATGCCAATCTCTTCGACTTGGAAACAACATTCTTCAACAGACTGCACAAGGTTTTATTGAAGGCTTCGACAAGATCATTGGCAGCTGTGTTGTACATTGATGACTTTCTTTCCTTGAAGTCGAACTTCTCACACAACTTATCAATTCAACTGTTGCTGAACGACTTTCCATTATTAGTGATGATGTAGCAAGGAATACCATATCTATAAATGATGTTGATCCGAATGAAATCAGCAATATTTGCTTTTTTTACTTTCCTCAAAGGCACAACTTCGGCCCACTTGGAAAAGTAATCGGTGGCAGCAAGAATGTAGAGATGTCCACCAGAAAACTTCGTGAGAGGCCCTACACATCTAACCCCCAAGCATCAAAAGGCCATGAAGCGACTGTTGGGTGCAAAGACTCCGGTGGTTGATGAATCAAATTCCCATGAAACTGGCAAGCTTGACATCTTTATGCATATTCCATGCAGTCTTTCACCATTGTAGTCCAATAGTAACTCATTCTCTTGATTCTGAAATGTAGTTTTGGCCCAGACTGATGAGCACCGCAAATTTCAGAATGAGCTTTCTCCATTGCATGAGCAGCTTCTTCTTTACTCAAGCATTTTAAAAAAATTCCATCAAATGATCTTCTATACAGTGTGCCTTTGAAGTAAATAAATCGAGGTGCCAGACGCCGAATATCAACCCTTTAACATGGATCATTTGGCAATTTATTATACTTCAGATAATCCACGAGTGGTTGGCGCCAATCTTCTTCCTTAATTTCGAAGACTTCCACCACATGATTTTCAACTTCTTCAAAATAATCATCTTCGAAGATTGGTGGTACAACCCAACTTTTACATACCGGAATTTGAATTTGCACCTCTTGCATAGATATAGTTGATGCTAGCTTAGTAAAGGCGTCAGCTTGTTTATTCTCTCTTCTAGACAGATGTTCGATATCAACATCACCAAGCCAACCCATTAGTTTTTGAGCATACTTATGGTATGGGAGCAACTCAGGCTTCTTCACTTCATACACTCCACGTATTTGGTATATCACAAGTAGTGAATCACCATACACCCTAAGGTATAGTTGCTTTATATCGACGGCCATTTCTAAACCAAGTATGAGTGCTTGATACTCAGCCACATTGTTAGAGCAATTTTCCATTAAGGAAAATGAAAATGGTGGACTTCACCACTGGATGTTACAAACACACAACTCCATCACCAGCTCCTTCTCTATGAGATGCTTCATCAAAGTACATCTTCCAAGGAGAAGCTATCTCCACAGCGAAAGCATCTTCATCAGGGAGTTCATCAGACAGTTTCCATTCAGTAGGCATTGGATGATCAGCTAAAAAATCTGCCAACACTTGTCCTTTTACGGCCTTCTGAGGGACGTATACAATCTCAAACTGTTGGAGTTGGAGATACCACCTTGCAAGCCGATCAGAGAGTACTGGCTTTGACATGACAAACGTTATTGGGTTGGCTTTCGAGACTAGCCGAACAGTATGAGTTTGGAAGTAATGTTTTAACTTCTGAATCACAAAGATAAGAGCTAAGAAGATATTCTCAGTAGGTGAATATTTCAACTCGTTTGGAGTCATGGTTCTACTCAGATATTAGAGAGCAGTTTCTTTGACATCATCATTCTCTTGTGCAAGTAAGCTCCAACAGAACGCTCTTGAGCGGCTAAGTAGAGAATTAATGGACGTCCGGGTATTGGTGCACTCAACACTGGTGCCTTTATCAAGTATTCTTTAATTCTATTGAAAGCATTATTGCAAGATTCATCCCATTCGAATACATTGCCTTTCTTCATGAGATGACTAAACAATTGGCATCGACCAACCAAGTTTGATATGAATCTTCTTAAGTATGCCAACTTTCCTTGCAAACTTCTGAGTTCATGTATATTCCGAGGCACATGCATCTTCATGATTGCATCAATCTTTGCTTTTTCAATCTCGATTCCTCGACGGCGAACAATAAATCCAAGAAACTTTCTGGATGTAACTCCAAATGCACACTTGAGTGGGTTCATCTTGAGTTGATGTTCTCTTAACCGCTCAAACACCCATTTTAGATCATGGGGATAATCTTTCTTTTGCTTTGATTTCACCACAATATCATTGACATAATGTTTGCCTATTTTTGTGCACTCTCGATCGTTGTAGTAGTATATCCCAAGAAAAATTATCAATCCACAAAGGAGTTATGTTCGGACTAGCAAAATACGTGAGCTCATGTTCATGTTGTTTTTGTAAAGATGATCGGGGTTTTGAGATGATTAACAATTAAAACAAGTAACAAGTAAATAAGAATAGCAAATAAGAGAAATGACAAGTAAAGAAAATGGGTGCTAAAGTTCAAGTGTGAAAAATATGGGATTAGAAACATCCAATCATACTCAATTCATATTATCATGCAAAAGGAATCCAACTTAATTGATGTAAACTAAGGGTGATCAAGATTGTATCCTAAGCTCCCTTTCGGGTTACAAAGTTGTTGATCCATTTTAGACTCCCAAAAGCACTTAAGATCAAAGCCCAACGTTAACCCCTTCCATCTAGGTACTAGTTAGATTAAACTCTCCCTTTTTGTGTACTAAGGCCAACGAATGGATTGGTTCCCCTCATTGAATTCAAATATCATTTCGGTCAAACCCAAACTCAATGTCTATTCATGCCTTCCTAATACTATAGAGGGTCGTTTCCATCTCACTCCAAGCAATATATACATGAACATCATGATAGCATTTAATTACCACAAATACTCCATTGATCAACAATCCATTAAACCAATAAACATTCATGAATAACAAACCATGCCATCACAACATCAAGACAATTAAACTCCATGAATAGAAATCAACATCAATTAAACCAAAAACCAATTTAATCCACATGATAATATAAATCTAATATGCTCTTCATGCTCCTAATCCCACTAGAGGGATTAGCCTATCATGATAAAAGTAACAAAACAAATAAATGATTCATTACAAATACCCATAGTCTTAGATCTAAAGAAATACAAAATGAATGGATTCTTCCCTATCAATTTCTTGAAGAGAATCTTCTATTCTTCTTGATTTCCACCTCTAGCTCTTGATTTTGAAGTCTTTAGCACCAAAAATGGAAGATTTGATGGGTGGATGAAGATGGATGAAGATGGATAAAGATGGATGAAGATGAAGGTGGAAAATGGAAGAAATGGTGTGTGATGTGTGTGTAGATGATAGGATTTTGGATCTGATCCACAAAATGTTGAAATGGGGTCTATTTATACCCCATGTGGGCCTTCTAGAAGATTTCAGCACTTTCTGCATTTTTGCACCAACACGGCTCGAGCTCCGTCGCACGACCCGTGTTCTAACACAACGCACGACTCGTGCGCAGCACACGGCCACAGGGGTGGCCGTGTTGTGTTTTCTGACGTTCGCGCACGGCTTTCTCGATAGGCCCGTGCGCGGTGCACGGGCCGTGTTTCTGTACTCAGCACGGGGCGTGTTCTGTACTCGGCCACAGGGATGGCCGAGTTGGTGTTTCGAGTGTCAGCGCACGGCCACTTCTTACAGGGCCGTGCGTTGTACACGGCCCGTGTTCTTGCTGCCCTGCTTCATCTTTCACTGTTTTGGCTCGTTCTCCTTCGTTTCAACTCCAAATTGAGATTCGCTTTTTCCTACATCTTCCTTATCATGTTTAGCATCAAATAAAAAGTGAAAATCTTAAGTTTAAGCTCATTCACACACATTTCAATAAAAACACAAAACACAACCAAATAACATATAAAATACGGATAAAATAATACGAAAACACATATAAAAAGACACTAAAATATAGGTGAAAATAGCTCTAATCAACCCCCCAAACTTAAGGTGTTGCTCGTCCCCGAGCAACGAAAATGACAAATCAAAAGGAGAAATTTTCACCTAGAAAATACTAAACGAATATAAGCAATAATACATCGTTAGCAATAATAACAACAAACTATGCTAAGTCATCCTACAACATTAAAATCATGACATGAGAAATTAACAAGTTCAATCAAAAGAGAATAAAGTGTAATATAGTTCCTTTTAAATCCAAGTCTTACAATGGATATTGATGTCTCTCAACACTCTTTTGACTCGGATAAAACACACTCATTAATCGATTGGCTCGACTCGCTATAAGCTTGCTTGCGGACTATATTCACAAACCACCAAAGTTTCAATTAATGATCAAAAAGGTCTTTAATTAGGATCTAATGATAGGCTCTTTGGTAGGGTAGGAAAGATATGGATAAGAGTGACTAATCATGTGTAAGTAATCAAAGAGATGGCCAATTTCCTCAACTTCTTCACTTTCTTTTCTTCCTTGCTTATCTTTACAAATCTCAAGCACTATTCATTAACTTCCCTCGGATTGAGTTTCTTTTGTTGCATGCTTCCTTTCTTTGAATTTTGTTTACTTGAGCATTTTGATGTTGATTTGCTCCTTTCTTACTTTGAGGTTGCATGTGCCTTCTTACTTTTGCTCTTTTCATCCTTTTTCTTGCTTGTTTACCATTCCCTTTTCTTCTTTTGCTAATCAATCAATCCTTTCTAGCTACCATCTCCTCAATCACCCACACAAAGGTATATATAAGCTTGAATGGGTAATTAAGGCTTGTAATGTGCTAAATTCACAAGAAATAGGCTTATAGGCTCAAAATGGTTAACTAAGGATGATGTTCATGGTAGGGAACATATATGGCAATGACTATAATAACAAGGATGGCCTTAGATCATTTCACTAATCTCCACTAATCGGGCTCGTTCCTATAATCCTTGAGCAAGTTCTAACTTATCAAACACAATCGATCCACTCATGAAGAAATACCATGTGTGCATGGTTGAGGCTCAAATGCTCACAAGCTTGTGCTCGGACTTTAAGGAACTTATTACACCACATTCATCTCAAAATTGAACAAGTTAAGTAAAACATGTCACAATTTGAAAGTGTAGAGATTCTTAATCATAGTTTGTCATCACTTATCACCACAATCTATCATCACTCACGTTCAAAAATGACTCACGACATCCCTAAACAAACCACCAAACATCCCAAGACAAGAATGAAAATACACAAAACATAAAAATAAGGACTCAACAAACAAGACACAACAAAAACACAAAACATGCAAAAACACAAAATACTATCATCCATAAGAAAATTAAGCATACATTCATCCCAACCTTTATTGAAAAGGAAATCCTAAATTACGAAAGTAAACCTCCCACAAACATAACAAATGAAGTATCATGCTAGTCACAACAATCCAAATCAAACTCAATTCATTTCAAGTAGTAAAACGATAAGGTGTAGAGTACTCCCTCGATAGGCATTTGGTAAGGAAAGCGTTAACTCCAAGCTTCATCATGCTTCCAATACCTCTCATTCATGCTCAAACACTCAACAAACACCATTATTTCAACAATTTCATTATAAATATGGACTATCATGCACTTCAACACCACCAATCATGCCAAAATCAACCCAAACTCATGAGAAAATTTTAAAATTTGTCCAATTTTACAAGAATCATACTCAAGTGGTGAGTCACACCACACACTCTCCCCCCAAACTTAAATCGAAACAAGAGTTGAGACTTAAGTTTGCAAAAAGTGGTGAGACTTACCCTTGTAGTTTCCATTGATGATCTTCTTGTAGAGAAGTAACTGCATCCACACGACTCAAGCTATGTCCACCACGCACTAGCAACCCCCCAAACTTAACTCGAGACAAGAGTCACGAATTAAGTTTGCAACAAGTTGTGGAACATGTCAACTTGAATCCATGAAGCATTTCTCTTTTCTCAATGAGCATTTTTCTCCATGAGCACAATCAACCTACAAGTCTAAAACAAACAAGCAACAAAAAATAAAAAGAATG
Source organism: Pogostemon cablin (assembly GCA_023678885.1). Lineage (NCBI taxonomy): Eukaryota > Viridiplantae > Streptophyta > Magnoliopsida > Lamiales > Lamiaceae > Pogostemon > Pogostemon cablin. Next base: position 23,455,115 of record CM043001.1, on the reverse strand, counting down.
GGTTGCCTCCCATTTAGCGCTAAGTTTAACGTCTTCAAGCCGGACGAATGTAAGCTCTTAACAGTCGGAGAAATCTAAAACCCCATCTGTTCTCATCTTCACTTTGAGAAACTTCTTGGCTCTTTTCTTTTCCATCAACATGATTTCTCCATTCTTGCTTATAATTATCAAATCATCACGAAGAATTTTGGATAGCAATGTTTCGTCTCCATAAGGCAATTGAAGTTCTCCCTTATCAACCTTCCATTCGATGTCCGAGTCCTCGTTCCTATATATATCAAGCAAAGACAAGTTAAGATTAAAATCGTCAATATAATCATGGAAAAGAGAATTAGAAGATTCAAAAGAGTAAGAATTTTCAAATCCATAAGGATCATCCGGAGGTAGGATTGGAGGCTTGAGGTAAGAATCTTCCTTCTTTCTTGCCTTGTTACATAAAAATGTAACACTCTCCGTATTTGAACTCAAAGAAAGTTCTCCTCTTTCCACATCAATATGAGATTTTCCCGTAGCTAAGAATGGTCTTCCCAAGATCATAGGCATTTGAAGATCAACCTTCATCTCCAAGACAACAAAATCCACGGAAAAGTCAACTTCTTCACTTCAACCACTACATCCTCCACCACCCCTAAGGGCTTAATAATTGATCCATCCGCCACTTGAAGACATGTAGTGGAAGGCTTGAGCTCTCCAATATCCAATTCTTCAAAAAGAGAATGAGGCATAACATTCACACTAGCTCCCAAGTCACACAATGCATTAACAACCTTCTTTCCTTCAACTTCACAAGGGATAACGAACTTTCCCGGATCACCAACTTTTATAGAAGGCTCCTCATGCAATGGTTCATTTGTTTCAACTAGCTTCGCTTTCTTTCTCTCTTCAAATTTCTTCTTCAAAGTTTCAACAAATTTTTGAAATTCCTCCATCTTTTCTTTTTTAACAAATCTTTGAGGATAAGGGAGTGGATAAGGAGTAATCGGAATTCCCCAATAATCACGTTCATATTCCACTTCTTTTTCCCTTTTCTCTTTAGCCTTTCTCCACTTAGGTACGTGCTCTTCTTTCCATTTCTTCCTCTTTTCTTCTAACTCAATTTCTATTCTCTTTGCTTCTTCTTCTTCTTCATCCACCGTGCAATCCACCAACCCTTCTTCAACCAAACTATCCTCTTTCACCTTTATGCACATGTAATGCTCTTTTGGATTTATTTCCGTGGTAGATGGGAATTTTCCTTGTTGGTGTTGTGATCCCATGGAAGAAGCAATTTTCCCCATTTGATGCTCAAACGCTCTCATCCTATTTTCGGATTTCCGTTCATTCTCCTCCATTCTAGCCTCAAGCTTTTTCATGAATGCTAGCAATGTCTCTTCCACCGATGACTTCCCTTCTCCATTGGGTGACTTAGCACTCGAATCAAATCCCGGAGGAAATGACATGGCGGCTTGAGGATTAGAATAAGAAATATTTTCATGCTTTCTCGGCGCTTGATAATTTCCTCCATGAAAATTTCCTTGATTAGAGGGAAAATTACCTTGGAAATTCCCTTGATGTTGAAAATTCCCTTGGTAATTTCTCCTATCCAAATAGGCAACATCCTCTACACTTTGCATCACATTACTCTTCTCGTTCAAGGTAGTACTCGTACTTTCCCCTTGACTCACTCCTTGAGTGATCAAATTCAATTGCTTAGTTAAAGCATTGATGCTCTCATTAAATTCTTTCATGCCTTGGCTTTGAAACACATCGCTCTTCACTTTATGCACACTTTCCATTTGAGCTACCGTTCCAAATGCAAAACTTCCCATGACTCGCTCGGAAGGCCATTGATAAGCATTCATTGCAATATCTTCAAAAATTTCCATTGCTTTCATAGCATCCACTCCAAATATAGACCCTCCGGATGAGGCATCTACATGTATCCGATGTTGTTGGCTCAACCCTTGATAGAAGAACGTCACTTGTTGATTCTCATGAAAATCATGTTGAGGAAACTTTCGGAGCATCTCATTGTAGCGTTCCCATGCTTCATAAAAATTTTCATCTGGAAGTTGCCTAAATTGAGTTATAAGGCTTTTCAATTGGAGCGTCTTTGAAGGAGGAAAGTACTTGTTTAGGAACCTTTGCTCAAGATCTTCCCATGTATTACAACTTCCCAAAGGAATTGCATTATACCATGCCTTAGCTTTGTCTCTTAAAGAAAAAGAGAACAACCTCATCCGAATAGCATCTTCCGATACTCCATTCATCTTAATGGTATTTGTAACCTCCAAGAAGCTAGCTAGATGCATGTTTGGATCCTCAAGAGGACCTCCCCCAAACTGATTTTCTTTGACCATTTTGATCAATCCGGTCTTGATTTCTAAATTGCTGGCTTGAACCGGAGGAACCATATTGTGTACGGCTCTCGGTTGGAAGTAATCCCGGATTGCTCTAGGCCTTGGCCTCTCTTGAGGTATTTGCACATTTCCTTGCATAGCTTGGTTATTGAACATATTAACCATCTCTTGGACATTTCTACGAACATGTGGTTGTGCCTCTTGTTGTTGGAGTATCCTTTGAGCTTCTTGATTGGCAAGCAATTGTATATATTCTTGATTTTGAGCAAAGAAATTCCTCATTATCTCCGCTTGATTATCTTGCACTCCTTCTTGTACCCCCATTTGATCTTGTAAAGGATCTTGGGGTGGGTTATAATTAACATTATCTCCACGTTGATTCTCCATTTTTGTTCCTTTTTTAGCCCTCCGTCTCTCTCGCTTCCTTTGTCGTGCGGTCTTTTCAATCTCCAAATTCAAATGAATGATCGATTGATTTTCCTTTGATCTTGTGATCATAAAACACCTACGACAAGTCAAAGAGTGAGACCACAAACATAAATAGAAAACAAAGTAAAAATAAAATAAAAAGTATCCTTATCAAGAACAACTAAAACAATAACACAGTACTCGACTAGTCCATCAAACTCCTCGGCAACGGCGCCATTTTCTTGTTTGCCTATTTTTGTGCACTCACGAGCAAGAATACTCGATCGTTGTAGTAGTATATCCCAAGAAAAATTATCAATCCACAAAGGAGTTATGTTCGGACTAGCAAAATACGTGAGCTCATGTTCATGTTGTTTTTGTAAAGATGATCGGGGGTTTTGAGATGATTAACAACTAAAACAAGTAACAAGTAAATAAGAATAGCAAATAAGAGAAATGACAAGTAAAGAAAATGGGTGCTAAAGTTCAAGTGTGAAAAACATGGGATTAGAAACATCCAAGCATACTCAATTCATATTATCATGCAAAAGGAATCCAACTTAATTGATGTAAACTAAGGGTGATCACGATTGTATCCTAAGCTCCCTTTCGGGTTACAAAGGTTGTTGATCCATTTTAGACTCCCAAAAGCACTTAAGATCAAAGCCCAACATTAACCCCTTCCATCTAGGTACTAGTTAGATTAAACTCTCCCTTTTTGTGTACTAAGGCCAACGAATGGATTGGTTCCCCTCATTGAATTCAAATATCCTTTCGGTCAAATCCAAACTCAATGTCTATTCATGCCTTCCTAATACTATAGAGGGTCGTTTCCGTCTCACTCCAAGCAATACATACATGAACATCATGATAGCATTTAATTACCACAAATACTCCATTGATCAACAATCCATTAAACCAATAAACATTCATGAATAACAAACCATGCCATCACAACATCAAGACAATTAAACTCCATGAATAGAAATCAACATCAATTAAACTAAAAACCAATTTAATCCACATGATAATATAAATCTAATATGCTCTTCATGCTCCTAATCCCACTAGAGGGATTAGCCTATCATGATAAAAGTAACAAAACAAATAAATGATTCATTACAAATACCCATAGTCTTAGATCTAAAGAAATACAAAATGAATGGATTCTTCCCTATCAATTTCTTGAAGAGAATCTTCTATTCTTCTTGATCTCCACCTCTAGCTCTTGATTTTGAAGTCTTTAGCACCAAAAATGGAAGATTTGATGGGTGGATGAAGATGGATGAAGATGGATGAAGATGAAGGTGGAAAATGGAAGAAATGGTGTGTGATGTGTGTGTAGATGATAGGATTTCGGATCTGATCCACAAAATATTGAAATGGGGTCTATTTATACCCCATGTGGGCCTTCTAGAAGATTCCAGCACTTTCTGCGTTTTTGCACCAACACGGCTCGAGCTCCGCCGCACGACCCGTGTTCTAACACAACGCACGACTCATGCGCAGCACACGGCCACAGGGGTGGCCGTGTTGTGTTTTCTGACGTTCGCGCACGGCTTTCTCGACAGGCCCGTGCGCGGTGCACGGGCCGTGTTTCTGTACTCAGCACGGGGCGTGTTCTGTACTCGGCCACAGGCGTGGCCGAGTTAGTATTTCGAGTGTCAGCGCACGGCCACTTCTTACAGGGTCGTGCGCTGTACACAGCCCGTGTTCTTGCTGCCCTGCTTCCTCTTTCACTGTTTTGGCTCATTCTCCTTCGTTTCAACTCCAAATTGAGATTCGCTTTTTCCTACATCTTCCTTATCATGTTTAGCATCAAATAAAAAGTGAAAATCTTAAGTTTAAGCTCATTCACACACATTTCAATAAAAACACAAAACACAACCAAATAACATATAAAATACGGATAAAATAATACGAAAACGCATATAAAAAGACACTAAAATGTAGGTGAAAATAGCTCTAATCACATAACACTCGACAATTTTGTGGAGCATATCATCAAATATCTTTTGCATAGCTCGTTGATAAGTGGCACCAGCATTCTTCAAGCCAAATGGCATGACATTGTAGCAATATATTCATTTCGGAGTATGAAAGGCTGTCTTCTCTTGATCCTCAGGAGCCAGACCATTTTGATTGTAGCAAGATGACCCATCCATAAATGAAAGGACCTCCTGCCCCATTGTTGCATCAATCATGAGTTCAGCAATTGGTAGTGGAAAGTCTCTTTCGGACATGTCATGTTCAAATCTCGGAAATCAACACATACTCTGAGTTGCCCTTTTTTTTTCACCGGCACGATGTTAGAAATACATGTAGGATACTTGACTTCTCTGATCTTGCCTGCTTCAAGAAACTTATTAACTTCATTCTCAATTAACGGAATCAACTCTGGTCGAAATCGACGCTGCATTTGTTTAATTGGTCGAGTTCCCTTTTTAATTGACAAGTGATGCACTGCAATTTTTGGATCCAAGCCTAGCATTTCTTTGTGCGACCATGCAAAGACGTCTCTGAATTCTTACAAAAGACTGATGTACTTTTCTTCTTCCTCAACATTTAGCAAAGCACTTATGTAGGTAGGACGTGGGTCATCTTCATTGCCTAAGTTGATTTCTTTCAACTCATCAACAATGGCCTTCACACCTTCTTCAAATTGTGGAGTGGGGTCTTCAGCATCTACCTCATCCATTTAGGAATCTTCAAGAGCAGTGATATGGTTGTTGAAAGCTACACTTTCTCTATCATCATCATTATTATCTTTAGTAAAGACAATTGTTTGCATCTTAGCTTTCAACACTCTTCCACATGACACAGTCAAAATTTTTCGTCTCTTCATGCGAGAGGGAATTCGACTCCTGAGTTTTTGGAAGCTAGGAGATTTGAATTAGTTTTTCTTCCCACACTTGTTCCTCTCACAAGGTCCGAGTCTTTCAAAGACACTTCCAAGCCCTTCGAAGACAGAGACTCTCTTGATTTTCCTTCTGCCTTCATCAAACATATTTTCCGTGGATGAAGCTTCTCCCTTTGTGATATAGTTTGTACTTGCTCTTCTAATTGCAATGCGGACTGACTTTTGAGGGACATATCCCAAACCTGGCTTAACATTCTTGACAGTGTGGCCACTATTTTTCAATATTTTCTGAGTGGCATTGAGCCCAAGTTCTGATGGGTTGATAGTCTCTTGATGTAACTTTCTTGTCATCGATTTTTCTTTCTGTTCGTAATCGGCCTTCTTGAGGAGTCTGAAAGCTTGTGGACCATATGACTTCGCTATTTCTATTACGAACACCTCACCGTGTTCAGTCTTTACTCCTTCAACAGGACGTGTGAATCCTTTGAGTGGTGGAGAAGACGGTTTACTTGCATCAATTTTGGTTAAAGGCAACATCAGCTCTTCCAAGGTCTCAAATTCTTTGCCTTTGTTCTTCTTGAGAGTGGCAGATGATGTGCTACCCTCCTCCTTTATTTGTTTACTGCCCCCATTATCTTGTGTTGAGGCTTCTTCACGCTTCACTTCCTTTGCATTCTTGAAGAAGCTTCAGCTTCAGTAAACTACTTATCATCACCGAATACCCTTTTCACGCTGTTGCTTTCACTGTACTTGAAGCACTGGTGTAATATAGAAGGGATCACACCATTCTCATGCAGCCATGGGCACCCAAAAGCATGTTGTATGAAGTTTTTGCATCAATGACGTGGAAGAGCACTATTGATTTCATCTCATCAATCAGCAAATCAAGAACAATCGTGCCGAGAGTTCTTTGCCCTTCATGGTTGAACCCCTGAATCATCAATAGGCTATGATTGAGTTTATCCACTGGTATTTCTAATTTCTTCAACATCTTTAAAGACAAGATGTTCACCACTGAGCCTCCGTCAACAAGTATACGCTTTACTCGCAGTCTTGTGTATAACCAACTACAAATAGAGGTCGGTTATGAGATTGTGAATCCAACTGTTGGATTGTATACTAAAAGTCTAGCTTTTTATATGAACAATGTCATAACAATTTTTTTTAAATGAGAATCATATGATCAAATAATTGTGTCTTATAATTTATTTATATATCGATGCAATAGTCCGCATACTTTACACTGTAGATAATATGTTGTGCGACAACACGCGGAAGATCATATTATCGGTTTCCTTATAAAGTATAAACAGATGCTCACAACCGAGATAGACGGGGGCTCTCTATCGGGATGATTGTAGTATGATTTGGTATTAGTTTGTCTTGACTATAGAATCACATTAGTGCACTTTGTGTGTATTGAGCAGGACCGCTTGAGATCGTTCGGCTTATACTGACTTATAGAAGAACTTGATCTCAGTTATTATGGATGTAAGTGCTCTTAATCCCTATACAATAACCTTGACACGTAAGGCAGTATGTATTTCTTTGATTCATCAATGGGTGAGATTTACATGTAATTAAATCAACAAACTCGGTGAGTTGGGAAATAGTGCTGTCTCTATGGTGTGTTGTTGATTGTAGAAGGAATCTGTGTCCTATTTAGGTTGATGATGTCCCCTTGAGGAGCTCATAAAGATTATCACGTAAACCCTGCAGGTGGATTTATTCTGGCATGATAATGAGGTTGAGTGGTACTACTCTCGGATGAAATATTAATTAATGGAGTTGTCAGTAACTTAATTAATTAATGGGCATTGTATATCTTAAACATGTGGAGACTGTCGAGCTCATAATAAGAAGGAGCCTATAACGTAATTATGGGATTAAAACGGTAGTGCAGTAATAATATTTTAGTGGTATATATTATTATTATTGGATTTAAGTATAAGCTTTGGGCTAAGCTTGGATACTTAAACCCAATGGAAGACCAACTCTAATTCACTACACCAAAAATGCTGATAGACATCACCGAATGGACATCGGTTAGACATCGGTTACTATTAAAATATAATGTCTTTTCATTAAAAACTGATGTCTTTTCCTAAACCGATGTCTATGAGCGAAATAATACGCTAATAGACATCGATTTTCTATGAAAATGCGCTGATAAACATCGATTTTTATTAACCGATGTCTTTCAAACAATGTCTATTTACAAACCACAAAAAGAATGCGCTGATAGACATCGGTTTTTACTGATCGATGTCTTTCAAGCGATGTCTATTCACTAGTCCATAAAAAGACGCCGATAGACATCAGTTCATCAAATCGAAACCGACCGATGTCTTTGTATATGATTTAATACTAGGTTAGACATCGATTTCTTGTAACTGATGTCTATTGTATGATGTCTATTAAAATTCCTATTTTTAAAAAAATAATTTGAAAAAAATAAAATGGAAAAATGTATGTACACATTAAAAATCGTGTTTTTGATTAAGTACAACCAATACCCTCCAATTCTGGCTATGCAAAATTCATCCCAATCCATAGAACCCTAATTCGAATAGGAACATAACCAGAATTTGAATTCGAAGAGGAAGAGGATTGTGATGGAGTTGGATACCGATAAGCAGCGGTCGTCTGCTAGGAGTCGTTCGCTGCTGGTTCCCACTTCACTCCGGCGAGTTCATTGCCTGCAAATTGACGACGGGCGTTCTCTAGCCAAGGCGGTGTGTGTTCGCCGCCGCCCGCTCCCGCTATCTGCGCCGCCAGCACTGCGACCCACTAGCTCCGCCCATAGCCGCCGCCCGCTCCCGCTTCACGTTGAACCGCCTGCTCCCGCTACCAGCTTGCGCCGACAGATTAAAACCCTAATTTGGGGAATTCCCAATTTGACAGCTTAATCGAAGGCCGATTAGAAACGCCGGATGAGATCTGAGCCGCCTTCCTCAAGCCCAATCCGAAGCGCCCTGTTGTTTCCCAGCATCTGAGCCGACCCAAATCCCCAATTCGAAGGCCTATCCTGACCGATTGGACGCGTTCTAGTAATCCTTCCTCGAAGGTTGACGGCGGGTTTCCCATCACGTTCAAGTTGTTGGCAGTGCAAGGGTTTCGCTCAAAATCGTGACGGTGAGTTTCTTTCCTCTCATATTCGGGCTCTTATTCCTCAAATGTAAATAATCACCCCTAAGAGGATATATTGATGCGCTGGTGAGTTCGTTCCCCTTTTCTTTGCTGTCCTTCATTCCTCTTCATATTTTCTCTTGTTTTGTGTTCTGTTTACTGTATCTGTTGCTTCTTGTGTGGTCTTTCGTGTGCTCTTTTATGTGTTGCGTTTTGGGATGATTAATTTATCGTATCTGTTGTATTTTGTGTTCCTTCCCTTAGGATGGGAAGGATCCTAAGGACTTGCAGCTGGAGATCAGTGATGGAGATGCAGAAATTCCACAAGATTAAGCTTAAAATTAAGGTTGGAATTTATTTATGATTTTCTCAAAATTTTTGTTATGTGTTTTAGTTACAACTGGTTTTGACGAGAAGATTTATGAGAGCCTATTTTTCTATTACTTATTTAGAATTGAGATAAATAGTTTTATGAAATGTGCTATTATTCTTATTACTACTCTTGCTGGTCATTATAATATAGTCTTTTGCCATGTGAGACGGTTGATTCTTGATATGGCTTTTTATTTTTAAATCGTGTGCTTATGGAAGATTGCTCTTTTGTCATAAAAGGTTCTTACGGAATTCCTTAAAAAGGTTGAATATTGTTGGACACATTCATCCTTGCTCATTATATAGATGAGAGGATTTCTTTGCATAGGGTTTTTTTGTGTTCACAATTACTCGTTAAGTTGAGGGATTCCGTAAAGCATTCGCTCTGGTACCTCAAATCCTGTACATCTCCTCATAATCATCACATTCTTAGCTCCACATCTCCTCGCAATGCCGCTCAACCTCGTTTCTTCAACGCTGCAAGTCTGTAAACTCTCCAATCATATCCCAATGTTGTTTTCCTTGTTCAAATGTCGTCGTTTGAACTTGTTCTTTTATTATTATTTACTTCGTTTCACTCTTATTGATAGTGTCTGCGTGTTTTTTAACAGGGCTTTTCATTTGGACTGAAGTCATTTTTTGTCGACGTTTATTAATTTGTGGTGATTTTCAATGGATCTATTACACGTTTTGGTCTTTTATCGCTATCACATACTGATAAGAAAAGTTCAATTATTATGGTGTTTGCGTGTTTTGTGTTAAATGTCATTTTCCGCTCTATTTCACTTGTAATTATATTAAAATTTTCACTTTGATTTTAAATAGATGTTCAAATTATGTATTCTCTTCACCATTATTCAGCTCTGGAAGCACCTCTGAAACTGGGAGAGAGATTTTAGTGCAGCACTTGTCAAAGAAGATGACTAGAAGCTTTTGCTTGAGCTACAGAAAAGAGTTGCTGATGGTTAGTTTCTCTATCTTTCATTATTCCCATATTATCTTCTTGCATACACTACCTGGTGTACTTCGAAAAACAAGTTCACACATTATTGCAAAACATTTTGTGGGATTTCCATGGATCTGTTGCAATTTTAGATAAAGCAAATATATTGGGGATGTAAATATGAGTGTGACATTTGTAGAATTAGGTGCAAATTCAGGAAGCAAGCATATCACTTAGTGTCATCATGTTTGCCTTTTCTTTTTATCCACGATGTATCACTTTGGGTGATATGATTGATTGTTACATTCAGGAGAGGAGTTGAGTGAGATGGATGTGGAATACTTGATTTGCACATCTAAAGAGGAAGGGTGAGTCTCCGTTTCTTGAATTTTTTGGTGCAATTTATCTTTTTTGTTTTATTGATCAATTATCATTTCATTGAGGTTTGGTTGTATTAAAGGAAATGGTGCTGTGTCATAATTTACTTGGTTATTAGGATGTGCTTGAGAAAATGTGTTAGTTTGTGGGTTAACATGATATTCTGATGTGATATCATGGTTGGCCTTTCAAATCTTCAAAATACTCATCTATTGGAGTAGCACTTAGGCGCTAAACATAGCCATACCCTTCTGGTTGATATTTTTTTGTTTTTAGGCTGCACAAATTTTGTCCAAAACTTGTCTTAGCATGTTTTTATGATGCAAATTGAGTTTTAGATTGACGTCCATATCATTTCGTTTAGGATTAAAAGATAGATGCAATTGTTTATGTGGACACGACTTCTTTTTCAAAATGAAATTGAGAATTGGGAATAAAACTTTCACCTCGTCTGTCATTGTTATAATTGCATCATTTCTACAATATTAATTTAATATTATACTTAATAATAAAATTTTTAGAATTTATTTTATAATTAGGCATTTATTTATATTAAATTCAAATTCTGATTATGCATCATGTCAAAATTGTTTAATTATATACCATACAAACTTAATTAAATTTAAAACCTAATATCTAATATATATATATATATATATATTAATAATTATTTTCTATAGTTACTTTTATAAGAATTATTTAATTTTAAATTCACATGTGTATAATTATATACCAGTACTTATAAAAGTTTTTATAATTAATCATTAATAGTTTGTATTAAACAATATTCTTAAATTCTATTAATTTTTTAGTAACTTCTTAAATTTTGAATTGATGTAAGGTTATGATTTCTGGAATGTTTTATATATGCACAGAAACAATGAACTGGTCATTGTGATTTCTTCATAATAAAATGCTCATTTTCAGTTGTGAATCTCATTAATTTATATATTTTTAAAAAATATCTATTTTTCACTATCATTGTCTTTTGCATATTGTAACTAAAATAAAATATTGTTGAAAGGCTCAAGGAATTTATATTTCTAGCATTATGGCTGTCATGACTTTGGGAATGTTGGTTTTTATTTTTTTAATTCCATAGAAGTAGAACTAACAAATACTAATATCATAAACTGCTGCCCTGAAGTAAGATGCATGGACAGGTTCTACTCTATTGTGGCTCAGAATGCAATTAACGCTGAAAGTAACAAAGTTTATACCATTTTTGGTATGCTCTTTGTCAAAGTAGCAAATTCCGATGATGTTCCCTCTTTTTTTACTTTTGTTTTAGTTGTATTTTGTTTAGAATTTTGAATTTCTGTCAGGGTTGGCTTTGGTTCCTCAAGATTGCTTGTTTTGTTGTGAATTGCAGTTTTAAGAACTTGATGATCAAGATCGTTATGATGTTGTTACTGCAGTAAGCTGTAGGCTATGGAAAATTATTTTAATTTTGGAATATTTTCATTGGGTTTTTAGTTCTTCAATTTTAGGTAATTCGTGAGTGATTCTTTATTTGTATGTATTTTTTTTTTGGTAAAGCTGTTAAAATTATATGATTATCTAACTTGTGAGGAATTACCTCGTATTTAGTGTTTCTTTCTTTATTTACCTGTTGAGAGATGCTTGTGAATAACAGTAGATTTCTATGCTTTATTGGTTGCCACTCATGATTATTTATGTCTCTCTCAACTCCTAGTATTTGTTTATGTGAAGATAATTAAAGCAGCAATACTGATATCTTGAGTTGTATTCTGAACTATGCTTGATTAAATTACACAACTTATATTTTTCGAGATGACTTTTTTTTATAAATTAGTCCACAGTTTTACATTTGCTTGTTGCTTCGTAATTGCAAAGTTGTTTTAAGTTTTTTTATTGATTTTTTTTTTATTCGTCTAGGTATATCTTGGAGATGTTGGAGCCGGAAAATTTAGTTTGCCCTTACATTTTATGAAAGGGCAATTTATAGAGGAGCTGTTGCGGCCATTATTATCCATGGTTTCACAAATCAAGTGAACAGATAAAGTGGATTCGAAACAATAGGTTGGGCATTTCTTGATCAATCATGGGATTTTAGCTTATAAATTTAGGTTTTATTTATGAAAATTTGAAGTTTGGATTTAATTAGTTAGGATATTTTTGTACCTTTAAAATTTGAGGGATGGTTTTCTATGTATTTTAAATTAAATATTTGTGATTCTTGTAAGATATTCGTAATTTTAAAGTTATTTAATACAATTGCATTTAATCTTATTTTAATAATAATATAAATTTATGTATTAAATTATAATAATATAAATTTATATAATAAATTAAATAAAAATAATAACATGAAGGACATCATGTAATAATCGATATCTATCGGTGTGAAATTGATGTCTATTCTATGAAAGACATCGATGAAAAAATGATATGTTTTGGCGCGAAATCAATGTCTTTTCTTAAATAGACATCAGTGAAAAATTGATGTCTTTTGGTCCCAGTTGATGTCTTATCTTCCACAGACATCAGTTTATAAATGATGTGTTTTGTTAAAATCGATGTCTTTTCTTGGAAAGACATGTGTGGATAAACAATGTCTTTTGGTTGAAATCGATGTCTTTTCCTGGAAAGACATCGGTTAATTAACGATGTCTTATGGGTGCCAACGATGTCTTTCCATTCAAAGACATCGGTGGATAACCGATGTTAAATAGTGCAACCGATGTCTATACAAGAGAAAAGACATTGGTTAAAAATCGATGTCTATCAGCGCCTGCTTTCAACATCGGGGGCTTCAACATCGGCTGACTGGTAAAATAGACATCGATTTTTAACCGATGTCTATCAGCATTTTTGGTGTAGTGATTTCTCCTCCTGGTCCCTGCTGTATATAAGTCATCTCAGCTGTTCGGAAACCTAATTAATTGATTATTCACGCCTAACACTGTGAGGAGGGTGAGGAAACAACAGGATTGAGAAGATCTCGAAGATCTCGAAGATCGTCGCCCACACGACGTCGAGATTGGACTTGGAAATACAGCAGAAGACCGGAAGGTTGTTTGCTGCTGCTGTTCGTCAAATTTCACAATTTTTCTAAAATCGTGTGGAACTCTAAATTGGACGTGTGATATATCGTTGGAAAGCCACTGAAGAGAGAATCATTTTGGCGCATAGATCACTCGAATCGGAGATCAGATGAGAGAGTTATGCCCAAAATGGTGATGATGTCAGGCTGCCGGCGAGAATATATTCATCTTCTTCAACATACCCTGGTGAAAGGTAATACGTTTCTTTGTTTTCTTACTTCTGCTGGATTAGAAACGTATGGAACCCTAATGGTTTTGTTAACCAAATGATCGAACGCCAACATCTTTAAAGACAAGATGTTCACCGCTGAGCCTCCGTCAACAAGTATACGCTTTACTCGCAGCCCTTGTGTATAACCAGCTATAAATAAAGGTCGGTTATGAGATTGTGAACCAAACAACATGTCTTCATCTGTGAAGGTCACCTTCATAGAGTAGCTTCTTCCTTAGCCTCAAATTGTTCAATTTCGCTTCCCTCCTCACTCACTACATTACATGAGCTTTCATCACGACTTTCGTTTACAGAAGTGAAGTTTGCAGCCGCTTCACAATTTTTCCTTCCTTTGCCAGCTGCATGATTTTTTCCTTGAAGATGAAACAATCATGAATGGGATGACTCACCAATCTATGGTACTTGCAATATTTTGGGTCATTAGTTCGACTAGCTTTTTCTGGGCGCTTCATCTCAGGAAGTTTGATGAGTTTGCCTCTAATCAAATCATCGAATATTCCGAAAACATCAGAGTTTAAAAATTGATATTCTTTTTCTTGCATCTCCTTCAGGGTTAATCTTCTTTGCGCCCACTCTTGAGCAACTTGTTTCCCTTTATCCTTCTTATCATCTCCATTCTTTCAAACCTTGATAGTAGCGGCGTTTGTGATCATTGATTCATTATTGGAGTTTCTGGCCTAAGGCTTGCCCCATTTCTTGGTTTCTTGCCTATCTTTGGACTTGTAAGAATCCGACACTGGTGAGTGTTTGATTCCACTAGCAGCCATGCTCAATTCCATGTCATGAGCTCTCGTAGCTCTCTCTTCAAAAGTCTTTGGTTGAATTCCTTGGAGTATGAGAGTAGACTCCATTCCATCCCTTGGATGCACATTTCAATGTCGGACTCTTCAGATAGTCAGTCCTTGCAATTTAAACTCAAGTTCCTCCATCGATTGATATAATCAATCACAGGTTCTTCTTTCAATTGACGAGTGTTAGTTAGCTCAATCATGCTAACGGTTCTCCTCGTGCTATAGAAACGATTGAGAAATTCATGCTTCATTTGCGCCCAACTGTCAATGGATTCAGCTTGCAAGTCGATATACCAATCAAAGGCATTTTCTTTGAGAGATCGAACGAACTGTCTCACTATACGGTCTCCATGAGTACCAACGTCATTGCATGTCTCAATGAAGTGTGCTATGTGCTGCCTCGAGTTCCCCTTGCCATCAAATTGTTTGAACTTGGGAGACTAGTAGCCAGCTGGCAACTTCAAGCTATCAACTCTTTTTGTGTAGGGCCTGACATAAGTGACGGTAGGCTTGGAAGTCTCCCCAAACCTTTCTTTTATTGTTCCAAGTATAATATCCTTCAATTGATCAACTTCGAGCATCTCATCAGCTGAAAGTTGCAATCCCCTTTCAGTTTGCTCTTTTTCAGTAGTCTGGCGTCATGTGAACTCTTCCACCTCACTATCGTCCACCACTCATTTTCCGTTTGCACGGCTAGTCTCCGCGATGTCCCTTTTTTCCATCAGTTGGGAGATTTTTGTGTCTTGAGCTTCTATGTGTTTGTGAGCCCTTCGATAGCTTTCATCATGTTTGCTAATTGTTCCTCAATAGTTGTAGTGTCTGCCATCATTACTGGAGCTGCACTTGAGTCAGATGAAAAGCTTAAAGATGAATGAGGGTGTAAGCATGCAGAGTCTTCATCATTATCCTCCTTCATGGGTGGTTGTTTTCTCGAAGCCACTTCGACCGAAGAGTTAGGTCCAGGGGAGGCCTTCGACTGAGTTTTCTTTGACACACTCCTTGTGACAACAGCAACATATTCATTCAATGAATCGGAGAGCTTGGAAGCAACAGTCCTTCCTACTGTGATCTTAATAGGAGTCATGTTGTATCTTCAAACTTATAGAGAGAAGAGAAGAGAGGTAGAGATTGTCCCACTGGGCGTGCCAAAATTTGTAACAACAAATTTTTTATTTATAATAAAATAAATACAAATTGAGTATAAAGATAATTTTAGATGAATTTAATTTGAATGATATGTAAGCAGGTTACAATCTCAATCAATCCTCTGATTCTTCTCTCGAACCAATTTGGCTTGACTTGACTTTGACTTGGCTTGTGTGTGTTGATTTTGACTTTGTTGACTGGAGTGTAGGCTGACTATGTTCACAACATATGTGTTGAGCTGGATCTTCAAACGAAGCTTGTCCGAACTCGAGTGTGTAGTCTTGAACGTTGATCCGGAGGCGTTGAACCTTTGTTCGAATTAAACATTGACTAGAGAGCTTTCCACGAAGAAAGCCGAAGAACTTGATGTGAAGAACGCTTGATCTGAGGGGCTTGGCACCTTAATCCTAGATTGGAGGCCGCTCTTGACTTAAAGTTACTTTGAAAATGATCTTGAGCTTTCCTTGACTTGAAGCTTCTTGACTTGAAGCTTGAAGATGCTTGAATCTTGTTCTTCGTTTGGAGCTTGAAGATCTTGAGACTTGTTTGAAGATCTTGACTTGAAGATTGAAGATGCTTGAACTTGTTCTTCGCTTGGAGCTTTAAGATCTTGAGACTTGTTTGAAGTTCTTGGCTTGAAGCTTGAAGACTTAAAGATCGTTCTTCACTTGTTCTTCGCTTGAAGCTTTGAAGACTTGAAGATCATTCTTCACTTGAATCTTGAAGACTTGAAGATCGTTCTTCACTTGAATCTTGAAGACTTGAAGATCGTTCTTCACTTGAAGATCTTGAGGGAGCTTTACTCGTGTTCTCAATCTCTTCAAGAGCGTCGTCTTCGAGTGCTTGAATGTGTATCTTGAATTAATGGAGGAGACCCCTTTATATAGGTGAGAGGTGAGGTCCAGGCCTGATTTGATCTAATCTTATGGGCTTGGGCCTTCCTCTTGCTTAGGCCTCAAGTCAGGCTTATTTGTCTTGGGCCTGATTTAATTTATCTTGGCTTATTTGACTTGGGTGGGGCTAGCTTTGATTTGAGCTTATTTGATTCGGGTCAGACCTTATTTAATTTAAGTCCATTTAACTTGATGAGCTTAAATTAATTATCATTTATTTATTAATTTATTTTAGGAATTAATTTATATAAATTTCAAAATAAATTAAAATTGATATTTAATCAACAAAATTCACGTGTCCCCATTTGATTGGATCGTGAATTTTAATTGCTTACCGATGTTGGAGAGTGGGGGGAGATGGGTGGAGATGGAATCTTATTTAGAAGAGGGAATTAAGGGAGAAAAATAAGTTTGCACTTAATAATCTTATGTCTTGTTTAAACAGGTATCATTTGGTTAAAGAAGAAGAAGATTATTGGAGATGGACACGAGCTAAAAATGGGTTATACTCGACAAATTTAGCCTACAAGTATGATGCGGAAAAAGAAACTGAAGAAGAGGTGTCACTTGAAGCGGAGGCTTGCAAGAAAGTGTGGAAGAGTTTTGCTCCTACAAGAGTATAGACTATCATTTGGAAGGTCATTAAGCAAAAACTACCAACAAAAATAAGTCTTCAAAAGCGTGGATTACTACGGGTAAACACTAATACTCTTTGTGCATTGTGTAAAGAGGAAGAAGAAATTGTTTCACATATTTTCTTTACTTGCAAAGTAGCATATAGTATTTGGTCAAACTGCTACAATTGGACAAAGATGAGAATGATGCCCCATATTAATCCTGCGCGACATCTTCTTCAACATGACAATCTGCTAGAAAATTCAAGAAGCTCCAAAATCTTTATTTCGATTTGGTCTGCAATTATTTGGTCAATATGGAATGGGAGAAACGATATTGTTTTCAAAGAAAAAGAAATTGATGCTTCTAAGATATTCTCTGAAATCAAAGCAAAGGTATGATCTTGGCTAGTTGTCAAAGAAAAATTCGTTGATAATCTTTCTTTTAAGGAGTGGAGTTTTGACCCTACGGTATGTTGTAATTGAGTAAAGTTCTCATTGAATATCTATTATTGTAAGGGTTGAAGTACCCATTGTACTTCAATTTTTATAATGAAATTAATTTCCTGATAAAAAAAAGATAATGAGTGTATATAAAATAAAAATAAGGTTAATTTTAATATTTCAAACATATATATTTAAGTAATATTATAAGTAGAATGTGTATTTATTAAGAGTGGGTGTGCATATAGTCTAACCCTTGATTTTATTGCCGAGGTTCAAATAGATCAAACCTTAACTTTCATGTTAAAAAAATTTATCCCACAAAATCTCAAGATAAATCAAAGTATTCCGCTTGACTTTCCATTTCACACTCAAGTAAAATACTCAGTTAATACCTAAGAGTTGGCCTAGTGGTGAGGTCTTGATGTGTTTTACTATGAAATTTTTTAAGGTATCAAGTTCGAAATGCACAAGTGCGATCAACAACTGTGAAGCTAGTCCATGCAAAATGTAAAACTCTAATTTGAAATGGATCCCCCCATTAATGAACGGTGGAATTTGACCTCCCTTGAATTAGTCATCTGCGGATCGAATACTAGTGTATTAAAAAAAGAGTAAAATACTTGGTTCAAGAGTAACTAAGTAACAACGAGCTGTAATAAAAGTTGTTGCATAATTGCATTATGATCACAAGAATGTAAAAAGAAAAAAATAAATGTTGGGCTGTTAGCCCATTACTAAAATCAGTATTGTTGGAACCGGACCGGATCGGCTGGTTCGACCGATTCAACTGGAAATTGGTGCCGGTACGAGTCCAAAAACCTACCAAAAATCGTTATTGCAGTCAAACCGGAAGAAACCGGTATGAACCTGTAAAAATCGGCATAACCAATTTGGACCGGCCAATCGAAAACCACCGATCTTGGTATTTTTCCAGTGACGGCGAGCTTTTGAACACCTAAAAGATAGGTTTTGAACGGCAGATTTATATAGTGGACAGCAACGGCGAACAGATCTAAATTGACAACGACGAAGGGCAGATTTAAAGATGGCGATGGACGGCGCGACGGAGGGCAGATCTAAACGGACGAGGGCAGAGGGAAGATTTAAATATGACGATAGAGTTCAGATCTTGATTTCTGGTTTGCAATTTTCAAGAAGTAATGAGTAGGATTTTCTGACAGGATGAGTGGCACACTACACTGAGTGGCCGAACTTGGTGGAGGCGCCAGTGGACTGCATTTGGAATCGATTGGGTGTTTGGACAGATCTAGGGTTCTTTTCTTGAGAGAAACGAAGATGCATAACCTTATTTTTAGTTTTATACAGGATGTTTATAAAGTAAAATATAATTTTTGTCTTTTGGTAGCCCAAATTTAGCCAACATCTTCACAGCCCACATTTATAAATATAGTTCAAGCCCAACTTTTATTATCTAATAATATAATATTATTAAAAAGTAGATATTACCCATCCGTGCGTTGCATGGAAAGAATTAAGTATATTATAATTATATTTTTTATTTTTAATTATATATATATATAACTATTTATTTATTTATTTATTTAAATTTTTGTATTTTATAAAAATTACTAATTATTTATGTATAATATATAAATGTATTTTTTTAACATAACGTAATTTTATATTTATCGATTAAATCACATTGTTTATACGCTTATTTTTTATAACATTAAATTTGATTCGGTATTTAAAATAAATAGAGAATATATTAACTTTCTATTATTAATTATATTAAAATTATTTTATTTTAATTGATATCTATTTATTTTTTAAAAAATAAATATAATTTTTCTGTAAAACTCAATTACTGTTTTTTTAATAAAGATATAATATACTATAATTTATATTTTATTATTAATTGAATAACATATGGATAAATAAAATATAAAATATTATTTAATATAATAAATTATAAATATTAAAATAATATTTATGGAGACGATCCTAATGAAAATAAAATTGAAAGAAAAATTAAAATAAATTAAAAAACTTTGAAAATAAATTTCATACATTAATCATAAAGATTCAATTAAAAGAATATTTATAGAGACGGTTCTAATGGAAATATAATTGAATGAAAAATTAAAATAAAATAAAAAATTTCGAAAATAAATTTCATATATTAATCCAAAAGATTAATTAGAAAATATATTTGACCCTTTAACACTAAATTGTAAAGGCGCACGGTGTGCTCCGGGGGCACAAGAGACCAACACTTTTTTTTAATGATTGAAGCAACAAATAAGATCGATAAAAATAAGAACAATAAGGTTTAAAAAGTTTTATAAAAATAAATTTTATAAAATATAAAGAAAATAATAAAAACGAAGGAAAAACAATAAATCATAAGATAAACAAAAAAAAAAGAATGATACCTCAAAGGAAAATGATTGAATCTAAATATAAGATCAAATAAAAATATAAAAGATAAAATAAATTAGTATAAAAATTGAGTTTATTAAATTATAAGGAAAACATTCTAAAATTAATTATGGATTGTCCAAATTCATCACTCCGAATATTTATAACTTTTTTTTAATAATTGAAGCTGTAAATAAGGTCAAATAAGAATAAAATCAATAAGATTAAAAAATTATAAAAACAACATTTATAGAATATGAAGAATATACAAAAAAAGAAGAAAAAACATAAATCATAAGATAAATGAAAAATAAAAAAGAAGTATGATACCTCAAATGGAATGATTGAACCTGAAAATAAGATAAAATAAAAATATATAAGATAAAATAAATTAAAGTATATAATTAAGGTTTATAGAATTATAAAGAAAATACAAAAATCGAAGAGAAACAAAATAAGATTACAAAAAAAAATAATACTTCAAATGAGAATGCTTGAACTTACCCATAAGATCAAATATGAGAATGATTGAATATAAAAATAAGATCAAATAAAGGGTAAAAATAAAATAAATTAAAGTATAGAAATAGGGTTTATAGAATTATTATAAATAAAATAACAAAATATAAGAGAAAAAATATATCAAAAAACGAAAAAGAAGAATGATACCTCATAGAATGTACCTGCATGATCAAATAAAAGTAAATATAAAAGATAAAACAAATTAAAGTAGATTAGAAATAGTATGAAAGTGAAATAGAAAAAAAAAAGAAGGAGCACCAAAAAAAAGTAAGTAAGGATTTGATTAGGTAATGAAAATGTTTATATAGAATGATTTGAAAGAATGAAGGATCGTGATTGAAAGCAATCAACGACATAGAAAAAAAAGATGGAAAATTACCAAATATTGCGTTGAAAGATTTGATATTATATATAGATTAAATTAAAATATATTATATGGTATATTGATTTAAAATTAGTATATTAATTGACAATTAGTAAAATACATGTCAATAATATTTTTCATATTTACCAAATTTATATTGTTAATTTAAAAATAAATAAATAAATTATGAAATCGACAGTCAAGATTTAAATTGAATGATTGCTAAATTTACTAAAATTGAAAAGATAGAAGAAAAATTGAAGATAAAAATACAAATTCAAGTTTGTTTTTATATATGTATTATATATAGGTTAAACATATATTGGTTAAAAAATAGTCAAATATGCTAAAAATATTTTTCATGTTTACCAAATTTATATGGTAAAATAAAAAAGCAAAATTTAAAAAATAATATTCATTATTATTAGTATAATTAAATTTTATGATTGAAATCAAAAGCATTAATTGGACGTTCAAGATTAAATTTGAATTATTTCTGAATAAAGTAACATTGAAAAAAAATTGAAAATAAAAGTAAAAGTTTAGGTTTGCTTTTATATATTGTAACAACAAATTTTGTATTTATAAGATAAAATAAATACAAATTGGTTACAAAGATAATCCAGACGGATTTAATTATTATAAATACAAAATTGGGTAAAGATAATGTAAACGGGTTACAATCTCAATTAATCCTCTTATTCTTTTCTCGAACTAATTTGACTTAACTTTATCTTGTTGACTTGACTTTGACTGGAGTGTGTTGACTACGCTGACTGCGTATGTTGAGTTGAGTCGGATCTTCAATTGAAGCTTGTCCGGGCTCGGAGCCTTTGTTCGAATTAAACGTTATTCTTGAAGTGTATATCATTAGTGTATAACGTTAATCCGGAAGGATCAAGCCTTTATTCGAATTAAACATTATTCTTGAAGTGTATAATATTAATCCGGAGGGGTCTACCCTTTGTTCGGATTAAACGTTATTCTTGAAGTGTATAACGTTAATCCGGAGGGGTCGAGCCTTTGTTCGGATTAAACGTTATTCTTGAAGTGATAACGTTAATCCGGAGGGGTCGAGTCTTTGTTCGGATTAAAAGTTATTCTTGAAGCTTTCTATGAAGAACGCCGAAGATCTTGATTTGAAGAACGCCGGATCAGAGTGGTTTAGAACCTTGATCTTGGATCGCAAGCCGTTCTTGGCTTGAAGATGCTTGAAGATCTCAAGGGAGCACTGCTCGTATTCTTGATCTCTTCAAAAGCATCTGCGCTTTTAGATGTTTTAGTGTGTTTGGAATGAATGGAGGAGGACTCCTTATATAGGTGATGGGTGAGGATGCCCCATAAATAACTCGCAATATGATTGATCCATGGCTGTTTTGACCTAATTTTGCGGGGCATAGGCCTTTCCAACCTTGCATTTTGATTGGTCAATATAGATTTGACATGATTATGCAGGCTTTGAACTTTTCAGGCTTTATTTGACTTAAGCTTGTTTGACTTGGGTCAGACCTCATTTAATTTGTTAAGTTTAAATTTATTATCAATTATTTATTAATTTATTTTAGGAATTAATTTATTTAAATTTCAAAATAAATAATAATTAATATTTAATAAAGAAAATTCGCGTGTCTCAATTTGATTGGACCGTGAATTTTAATTGCTTACATATATGTGTAGATAAATATATAAATTAAGCATATATTGATTAAAAATTAGTCAAATATGCCAAAAATATTTCCCTTTATTTATCAAATTTATATTGTAAAATAAAAAAGTTAAATTTAAATAATAAAATCCATTATTAGCATAATTAAGTTTTATGATTGAAATCAAAATATTAATTGGACGGTCAAGATTAAAATTGAATTATTTATAAATAGAGTAAAATTGAAAAAAAATTGAAAACAAAATTAGAAGTTCAGGTTTGCTTTTATATGTATGTGTATGTGTATGTGTATGTATAGAAGTATTATTATTATTTTTCCGGTTGAACCGCCCGTGAACCTCAAACCGTTGAGGTCATCGATTCGATCTCCGGTTCGGACCTCAAACCGTTGAGGTCATCGATTCGATCTCCGGTTCGGTTATGACAACACTGACTAAAATACATATTGATAATGGGCTCAAAATAATAAAATAAAATATAGGCCCAGTTATAGTTCTGTCCGGCCCAATTAAGGAGATTTCACAGTTCATTTCTTTGGGATTTCCGACAGTAACAAAAGTCTTCCCATACTTCTTCCTTCTGGAACCTCTCTCTTCTTCTCCCTCCTTCGCGCGAAACCCTCGTCTCTTACAACCCGTTTTTTCTGTTAATCCGTCGATCCACGAGCAAGGAAGTTGCATCGCAGGCTTTTCACAGAGGTGCGCGCGACTGGCAAGCAAGGATTTTTTTTTTTATAATTTTTAATTTTTTAGTTTTAGGTTCCTTTGCAGAGGGCAGTGGGAAGGCGGCCTGGCTAAAAGGGTTAGGGTTTATCTGTCCCTTTTATTTAATTTTGTGTTTTTTCTTAAATTAATATCAGAATCAAGAAACAGAATTTATGAACGGGAAGAGGCATTAGTAGTAATGCACCGTGTTGGCAGTTCAGGAAACACGTCCAATTCAGTTCGTAATCGCAAGGAGAAGAGGTTAACTTATGTATTAAATGATTGTGATGATACCAAGGTGAGTTTCGTTTTACGTTTTTTTGATTGATTAGAGTAGTAGCCGGTCTGTGTTTATGTAGTGCTTCACCATGCCTTTACTATCACTAGTTGCATCCTCGTCAACGGAGCTGTTCTGGATTGTACACTAATGATAAATAATAATTGTAAAGTTGTATCGATTAGGTTTTAGAATAGCTGTTTGGGCTGCACGATTTATTTTCTGATTTGACCAAAATATATTGAATGATATTGAACTTCTGCATTGGATACTCTATGTATCCTGAAGATGAACTTTAGGTTCATTTGACTGCATGTAATGCTCTGGACTACAGAATGATTGCTCGTGTGAAATTCTTTTATCTTGACTTCAAAGAGATCTAGATTCGAAGTTGTATTATTTGTATATGCCTCCTCTCAAGGAGATTTATGATGTCAGTCTCTTTGCTATCATGTCCTATTCGATTTTTTGGTTCTGATAAACGTGTTACCTTTTGTTACTAGAATTTGACATAGTACATGTGAAATAGATACACACCAGATATCTTTTTTGCTTCATTATCAATGGGGCATATTATTGCCAAATGACATGAAGCACTAACATGTCTTAAAGAACAGTCTGCATTGCTGAAGTATATTGATCATATAAGTAAGCTATATCAAATTTGTATTTTTTTTTTTGTAGCATTGTGCCGGTGTAAATTGCCTGGCTGTGCTGAAATCACCTGAACAAGATGGGCGTGATTACCTCTTCACGGGTAGCCGTGATGGGACGCTGAAGAGATGGGCATTATCTGAAGATAGTGCTACTTTCTCTGCAACATTTGAGTCTCATGTTGATTGGGTATGAATTGCTGTCATCTTTGCTTTAGTCTGTTGCTTTATATTTTCCTATTTTGCAATAGTAATGATTCCTAATTATGTGTCCTAACAATGGAACTTTAATCATTTACCGCAAGCAGATGTAGGATTATAGGTTACATCAATATTTTGAAGATGCAGGATTATAGGTTAAATCAATGTTGTGAAGGCCGCCTTGCAAACTGATTAATGACTAAAGCAAAGGCCTCTGAGGGGCTGAAATTTTGAAGTGTATAATATCATATAAATGCATAACTTTTTATATGTGGTACAGTAAACATGGTCTAAGTTGATATAATTGATTAATATATAAAGATATATCTTTACATGATGTTCTTACAGATTTGTTGCCCTTTTATATCCTTGCTGTTCTAGATTAATTCTACATTTATTGGCCTATGGAATGAGCTTCTTAGATATATATTTTGGGAAATGTTGGCTGGGCAGGTTAATGATGCTGTTCTGACAGGTGGTAATACATTGGTTTCATGCTCCTCAGATGCCACTGTTAAGGTAAGTGCACTTCTCATTCATGGCTTGATTAGCTGATTATATGAATGAATTGATATATTCTTGTGTCTGTCGATAACATTAGGTATGGAATGGCTTGTCTGATGGAACATGTGTTAGGGCTTTTCATCAGCACTCAGATTATGTCACTTGCCTTGCAGCTGCAGACAAAAATGTAATCTTTCATTCAAGCATGTTAGAGATATCCTGTTATATTAGTGTTGGTTTATTTGAGATATTTGGGCATTTACATTGCCACTTGCCAGACATCCTAGTCAATGACTTTTCTGTATTATGCCCTGTAGAGCAACATCATTGCCTCTGCAGGCCTTGGAGGGGAGGTGTTCATATGGGATATTGAAGCTGCACTTGCTCCTGTTTCCAAATCAAATGATGCAACTGCAGATGATTGTTCAACTAGTTCTAATGGTTTGGGATCTTTGTCAAATACAAGCATTCGTCCCATCAACTCGAGCAGTAACATTTCTCTTCATGCTTCTCAATCTCAAGGCTATGTTCCTATTTCTGCAAAAGGCCATAAAGAATCTGTTTATGCATTGGCAACAAATGACCGGGGAACACTTCTTGTTTCTGGTGGAACAGAGAAGGTAAATTCTT
The DNA here is from genome assembly GCA_023678885.1 of Pogostemon cablin. Lineage (NCBI taxonomy): Eukaryota > Viridiplantae > Streptophyta > Magnoliopsida > Lamiales > Lamiaceae > Pogostemon > Pogostemon cablin. The sequence continues at coordinate 23,429,592 of CM043001.1, read as the reverse complement.
GTTGTTTGGTTGGTTTCAAATAGATTACTTCCTTTTAGTTTATCTGCTTTTGAGAACTTTATCCTCAGATGCTTTTCAATTCTTCTGTTCAATTCAGATTCACATAATTTTATTTTTTTTTAATAACTCAACATTTTGTGGTGCTTTCTGATGACATGGTTATCTTCTCATAGGTTGTGCGTGTTTGGGATCCACGAACTGGTTCCAAGACCATGAAGCTTCGAGGACACACAGATAATATCAGGTCCCTTTTGTTGGATCCTACAGGCAGGTTCGTAGGAAGGGTTTCCATTAAGCTTTTCTTTTTACTAGGGTCTTCATTGAGATTCAAGGCTACATTTTATGGCAGATATTTTTCTGGAAGATATATAAGATAGTAAATCTTCATGGTCAGTCAAGATGCATGTGGATGTATAGTTTGTATCTGCTTTAGTTTTGGAATTTATGTTTGTTCTTATCAATGATGTGATGATAATTGTGCCAATGGATGCGAGAATAAATGGGTATAATAAATGGGTATTGCCTTGATGACACCAGCCTTGATCTTAAAATTTAGTTTCATTCACAACAAATATCCGTCTTTTGTTGGTAATTGCATCAGTTATTACAATGTTTGCTTTTCATTTACATGCAAATCTTGCATGAAGAGTCCCTACCAATGTGTGTCTATGTGAGAGGGCTAAGTGCAATACATATTCTATTAGCTTGGTGGTCTGTCTCAAGTAACCAAGTCAAGTTGTTGCATCCCCTTTGTGCGTTTTCTTATTCATTCTGCTTCCAAATTATTACACATGGAGGACACCTTGTCCTCCAACCTCCATTGACTACTATCTCTGACTTCAGGTCAGAATCTTGGAATTGATAACTAATGTCTCCATCTTATAAATACAGATATTGCATATCTGGCTCCTCTGACTCTATGATCAGGTATATCACTCTCTTTTGCTTATTCCAATTACCTCTGGAAGCATTAGTGATGGCACAAATGTTCCTATAAATCATAATGTCTTTATACTTGTAGATGTCCTCTCTTTGATGAATATTTTGATACGGAAAATTTGTAGATATTGGGATCTTGCTCAACAGAGATGCCTTCATACCTATGCTGTGCACACAGATTCTGTCTGGGCACTAGCCAGCACTCCAACGTTTAGTCATGTTTATAGTGGGGGAAGAGATCTTTCTGTGAGTGTGGCTCACTTTAGTGAGGCGATTTTTTTGGAGCTCCTCATGCTGCTTTGGTTTATCTTTGACCCAATCCTTATTTGTTTGTTCATGTAGTTGTATTTAACAGATATTTCAACAAGAGAGAGTGTATTGCTGTGCACAAAAGAACATCCTATATTGCAATTAGCATTGCATGATGATGGTATTTGGGCAGCCACGACAGATTCTTCTGTACATAGATGGCCAGCTGAAGCACATAATCCCCTGAAAGTATTTCAAAGAGGTGGTTCATTTTTAGCTGGCAACTTGTCATTTTCAAGGGCAAGGGTTTCACTGGAAGGTTCTACACCTGTGAGTCGCATATTCCTTTTCTTGTACAGTTGTGCTTCAAATGCACATATTTCAGCATGTAGTCCAATCTAATTGAATGTTATTACCTGCATAAATACCATTCCTGATTGAATGAAGCTGAGCAAAATCAACATGTTCCTTTGATTATTAAATTTGGAAATTTTTGGGGAAGTATTTTTTTAAGGGAAGATGGTGTTAAATTGTTTGTATATCTTTGGAGTTGAATGGAGGCTTCAAGATGCAACAAAACCATGGCCTTTGTTTTCCTTCTATATTTCCTTTATAGAAGCGACTGTGGACTAGTACTGGCTTAGATTTATTAATGATTAAAGTCTATGAATAAAGGTTTTCTTTTGAATATATCTAGTCCAATGTATTGGTTCTACATTTCCGGTTTACAGAGCCTTTGTTTCTTTTCTCTTTCCTGTTTTGATCTGTTTTACTTCCAATCTTGAATTCTACGGAGTTTAATATGTTGTCCTGGTCTCTGGCATATTTTGTTGTAGTATAATTTAGCAAAAGAAGTTGCTGACTATTTAAACTCCTATAGGTTCCTGTTTATAGAGAACCATCTTTAAGCATTGAGGGAACGTCAGCTATAGTACAGCACGAAATTTTAAATAATAGAAGACACGTCCTGACAAAGGTAATTTGTTCTGATTCCGTTTTAGCTTCATAATTCGTCTTTTACAAATCCCCTGCAGTTACTCATTTTGTCAATTTTTAGTTTTCTAAAAACTGATAGAACAAATTTTGCATTCTAAGGACACTGCTGGAATTGTGAAGTTATGGGAAATTACAAGAGGTTTGGTCACCGAGAACTATGGGGAGGTCAGTGATACTCTTCGATATATCATATACTCATTTATACATTGGTAGTTTTTTGGTGTGCTCTACCGAGAATACGGAATTGTTCTGTATATTAAATTCAAATCTGTAATTTTTTTTGTAATGTCCTATTATTTGAGTCTGTTAATTCTGTCAATACAGGTTTCATTTGAGAAGAAGAAAGAAGAGTTGTTTGAGATGGTATGCATGATACATCTGTTTGCCTTTCCTATATCTCCATCTGCATCCTTTGACTTATTTAAGGTTTTAGGTGAGTGTTCCGGCATGGTTCACGGTAGATACGAGGCTTGGGAGTTTGTCAGTGCATCTTGATACACCACAATGTTTTTCTGCGGAGATGTACTCTGCTGACCTTGGCATTGTAGGGAAACCTGAGGATGACAAGGTTAATATTGTTATATTTATCTTCTATTGGTCCTCTGTGAAAGATCTGCTTTCCATTTTGTTTATGCTCATCCTGGTATGAAATGCGAATCAACTTCATTAATTAGCTTTTTTAGTTGGACCTATTTTGAAAATTTCTTCTGATGTTCTCTTCTATTAATATTCATTTTACTTAAATCTGTTTTTGTACTCTCAACTTATGTCAACTTCGGTTGACTGCACTATTTATTTCCTTGGATGGGTCACTTTTGCTTACTAATTTGAACATTTTGTAGCTTTTTATTTTCCCACTGATGATTACCTTGTTCTATTTATCTTTGAACATTAGAAATGCAGTTGACCTTAGTAAATATGTAGGTTAATTTGGCGAGGGAAACCCTTAAAGGGCTATTGGCACATTGGTTAACCAAAAGAAGGCAGAGATTTGGATCTCAAAGTTCAGGAAATGGAGAAATTCCATCTGGAAAAGACATGCCAATGAGATCTTTAACCTTATCTCGAGTTGAAGGAGATGGTAATTCTGAAAATGATTCTGCAATATATCCACCATTTGAATTTTCGGTGGCTTCCCCTCCATCTATTGTTACTGAAGGCTCTCAAGGAGGCCCGTGGAGGAAGAAAATTACTGACCTTGATGGAAATGAAGATGAGAAAGATTTTCCTTGGTGGGTTATTGATTGTGTGCTGAATAATCGCCTGCCTCCAAGGGAAAATAACAAGTAATTTCCTAGTGAAATTCTCTTCCTTGCTTGAATTGGTTTTTCTCCTGCACTTCTGGAGTTCTGCTGCTGGAAGTTTGTTTCGTTTAAAGTGCAAACTTTGAATGTAAAATACGTTGAAGAACTCTGAAGTTGCATTTTTTAAGCGGTCATAAACTGATTGTGCAGAGCCCACTAAATTTTGTCATGACTGAGAGAAGTGACCTTTCTGATACATTGCTTCTGTTTTTGCTCTGTGAATCTGGTTTTGCTTTGTCAAATCCACATAGGTTGGAGTTTTTCTGAACCGAAATTATTATCTGATGTTTCCATTTGTAAGCTTTCCAAGTAATTCATACAGAATTTTTTTCTACTTGTTCTCACACACAATATTTGATCACTTTCCTCATGTTTCTCTCCCTCTATTTATTTTGTTTTGCATGATGTGATTGGAACTTTTCTTTGACCGAGCAGGAAAACATGAAACAACTATATCTGATGTTTCTATTGCAGATGTAGCTTCTATTTGCATCCATGTGAAGGTTCTAATGTCCAAATCCTTACACAAGGGAAACTCAGTGCTCCTCGTATTTTGAGAATACACAAAGTAAGAATTTCCTGTGGATAGGTTTATATTGGTTTCTAAAGTAGCATAAACTCGTAAACATTTTGTGTGGAGATGTTGAGTAGGCTTATTTCCGTACAAAGATGAAACCAATCTTATTGCTGATATTTTACCTTTATTAATTTGGATACTAATTGTTTTATGCTGGTCTTCCAAATTTACACTTTCTTGTTTCAAGTGAGTAGCACCCCCTATGTTAAGTTTCTAGATTTAACCTTTCTTACATTCTTGCAACTCCAAGCTTATTAAGATTTTTAAAACTAGACTCTTGAGCATGAGAAATGCATGAAGACAATATACTGTGTTTTAGTATTCTACCGTCAAATAATGCATGAAGAAGACAATTTACTGTTTTAAGTATGTTTATGATTTGAACTTCCCACACTGGCACCTCCCAAAAAAAAATTCTAATTCCTAGTGGATAAAGTTTAAACCGACTGGTATTCACTCATTTGATATTGTACTGTATTCCCTTTCTCTGTATAAGTCTATATCAACTAGAAAATTTCAGTTGGCTCATCAATTTTATGTTGTTCCCCCTTTTTCTTTATAGGTTGTTAACTATGTAATAGAAAAGATGGTTCTTGATAAGCCAATAGATAATTTGAATGCTGATGGAACTCTTTCGTCGAATCTTCCTGGAGGTCAGATTCCTCCCATTGTTGGGGATGGTTCTCTTCGTTCTGCAGTGAAACCTTGGCAGAAACTTAGGCCTTCTATTGAGATCCTTTGCAATAACCAGGTAAATTCACTTAATTTATTTGTTATTTATTTTATTATTCTTATTATTATTAGAGCTTTTTGATGGAGCGGCTCGTATCTTAAAAATGAATGGTTTTTCACCAACTCTGCACTAGTGGGGGTAAATGTTTCTAACTATAAATCATAACTAAATAATTACCCAAGTAAAATCCGTACTTTTTTCATTTACAAAAGCCAATATAGTATTGTTCAACTCAGAGCATTCTTTATGTATTTCATAATGTCTAAATGAACTCTTAAACATAACAGGTGTTAAATACGATGCTTCTAGTGTTTCTATGTTCTTTGTCTATTAAATGTGTCAATAGAAGATATAACGGTGCTGCTCAAATTAGATTTTGGAAGCTTGACCACAGTTTTTCTGTTTTCATTTAATTTTTTCTTTAGATGCTCTTCCAATTCATATTTATTATTGAATACCTAAGAGACTTTATCTCTCTCTCTCAAAGGATGAATTGTTGGATTGTGTCTCTCTTTGGTTCATATGTAGACGAAGTGTGTATTGAATTTTGTTTATACATCATCCTTCTTCCTTTGTTAAACCTGTCTAATAAAATTTTCTAGGTATTAGCTCCGGACATGAGCTTGGCCACTGTCCGGGCTTACATTTGGAAGAAACCTGAAGACCTTATCCTCAACTACAGAATTGTGCAGGGCAGGTGATGGGAGATATTTTGGAAGGTTATGCTTCAACCTTGGTTTGTACACATTTTTGTAGTTGAATTTTTCAATAACAATAATGAGCGAGTCTTATGTACACTCGAATGTTCATGCACCCTGCTCAACTTAAAATCAATTTGAAAGAAAGACATGAAAAGACAATAAAACCCTAAGGGCAAATCTTTAAAACCTTGGATTTAACCGCCTCACAGTTACTGATCTTGCTGCACGGTCTTATCAATCCTAAGCTAGCTTACAATCATGATTTTCGTAGTTTTAAGTAACATGTCTTTCTTTCTTCTTTCGAGTTACTTCTGTTAAATGTCTGTTTGGTTTGCAGAGTTGTTAGTTGTGCTGTAAATACACAGGAGTTGTGCACCTTCACTAGCTGATCTGGTTGTGAAAAATTGGCATCTCTTGTTTCTGGGGAAACAAAACCGTTCGAAAAAGCATTATCCATTATTTGTATAGTGCTGGTGAAAGCTTCCCTGTTTATGTGACTATTTTGTAAGATTTGAAATTTGTAGAGTGCTCGTTAAAGTTTCCCAACACGGATGGGTTACGCCTTCTGGAGCACGGCAACGTGGGGACATGCCCATGATGAAGAGATGATGTTTTTGAGGAGAACTTGTTTGAGGGTGGATACCTAGGCTTTGTATTTAGAACATTACACTCTTGGGTAGGTCGATTGTTCTTTACGAGAAATAAAAACTTTGCGATTTCGGTTATAAATCAGCGTTCGTTTTATTGTTGTGAGTTCTCTCTTATGTGGCTGTGTGTTGGCTTCAGCTTGGCAACTTTTGTGACACTAGACCTAACTGCATGTTTAAAGACTTGGGTGAATCTCAAAATCTGATGGCAATGGCAGTTTATTGTTTGTGTGGGTGCAGTGAGATCTAAATTTAATGTATTTGATTCATTCATTCATTGATCTTGCATATTTATTTAAGTGTAATCTGTTTGGATTACTTTTGTAACTCCATTCGTGTTATATTTATGAGTTAGAAATAGGGAGGGGGTTGTTAATTTCAAAATTAAAAATAAAATAACGTACTAATTAATCCTCACTTTTTGAGAAAATACTTAATTTTATAAAAATTACCTTGACTTGATTGAATATATTTATGACTTGAATTTACATATTTTGACTCAATTGTATATATTAATTACTTTATTAAAGCTTTTAAATCGAATATAAATTGAGTCAAGAATATTTTTGTTATTTTGAGTATGTTAACATTTACTTCTAAAGATGGGTCATTAAAAAAATTATTACATGTATTAGGGTAGATAAAAATTTTACCGTGTTATATTTTATAATTCATGATTTATTTTTTTGTTTGCAGTGTAAATTCTTAAAACAAGTAAAATGTTTCCATTCCACTTAATTCATAACAAAAAATTCTAGGTAAAGATTTTTTTTTAGACGGATAAGAAATGATAATATGTTAATAAAAAATGATAATTGATGAAAAGTGAGAAAGTGATAATATTTTAATGAAAAGTGATATTCAATTGATGGAAAGTAAAAATGATGTAGTGAATTATTTATAAACAATTTATAGTTTAAATAAAAAGTCACAATATTTTAAAAAAATGATAATATCTTTAATAAGAAGTAATAAATAATTATAAAAAAAAAGTATAAAATTGTCTTATTATAAGATCGTCTTATACTTGAGATCACATATTCCAATTGGTATTCGAAGGTCGTCTCACCCATTGCTCCAAATTTATCTGACATGGATTGTGTTGAACCGTCTGCAAAGACCAATTCTACACAGAATTCCAACTCTCTAGTGACTTGTTCTACGAAAATAAGGAACATTTGAAATTTATATTAGAGATTATTTCTTGCATCTAATATATTGTAACATGTCATTTTCTAATACATTGAAACTTTTGGCGATATTTGGTCACCCTCTTTACATATATTTTGCCTCCTCATTTAATATTTTTTCATTCTCTATCTCTTTCCTCTCCCATTATAAATTAATACCTTATTACACATAAATTTTACATAAACTTAAAATCTATCCTATCAAAAAACTCAAAACAAACATATACGAATATTACTTTTCATTAAGTTTTCAAAATCAAAATATAGTTTCCATTTTCCAAAATCTTAACCAAACATCACTTAAAAGAGTACCACCTACAATATCATACTCCCTCCATCTCTCTTTAATATTCACATTTCCATTTAAGGTAACCCACAAAAGTTTTCACTTCTTAAAAAGGGAAAAATTCAAAAATATTTACAAAAAAAAAAACTATTCATACATAACACACTCGGCAAACACTTGTGTAAATTGGATTCACGGTGTAAATCATATGATCCCCTTTCCAATCCTATTATACCCTATATATTGCTAGGGTTTAAATTATAAGAGAACATAGGATTTACACCGTTTACAGGAGATGAACTCAACACACCCCACATAGTTCATCTATTATTTATTACAAAAAATTAGAGCTGTCAATTTGGGTTATTGGGCTGGTTCAGCCCATAACCCATCACAACCCGTCCTTTGGTTGATCCAAATGGGTTGGGTCACCACGGGTTGGGCCCATCGTGGGTCGAGCCACCTATGGGTCGGGTTATTGCGGATTGACCTTTTTTTTTTAATTTTAGATTTTAATATTTAAATAATAAAAATATTATCACCCAACCCTATGTAGGGTTGAGTGATAATATTTTTATTATTTAAATATTAAAATTTTAAAAAAATTAAAAAAAAAATTTTGGGGGGTGGGGTGGGGTGGGGGTGGGTCTGGGATAGGGTTGGATGATAATATTTTATTATTTAAATACTCCGTATTAAAATCTAAAAGTTGTATGTTACTTTTTTAAATTTTAATTTATAAAAGTAGGTTGATGTTGGATTGATGGGGCGGTGCGGGTTAGCCCACACTCTAATGGGTTTGAAGTAGGGCGGGTTTTATGGGGCGGGTTAACTTTGGATTGAGAAATTGGTGGGTTAAGACGGGTTGGGGCGGGTTGGAGCGGGTTGGCCCAACCCATTTTGACAGTGCTACAAAAAATATCATAATACCCCTAAAAATTATTGTATTTCATTATTTTCATAAACAAAATCACACTTGTTATTTTTGTCTTTTTTATAAATAAGTTCACATACTTAAATAAGGAAATAACATAACAATATTATTATAATCGGATCGGATATCGAACCGGAAGCCCCAAAAGTTCGAGGCTAAACCGTTCGGATCAACAGTTCAACAAAAAAATTATATATTTTTAATAATATTTTATTATTTATATATAATTGGGTTAATTACTTAAAAAACCCTGAACTTTCAAAATATTACAAATTAATCCCGACTTTTATGAAATTGCAAATAAAATCATGACCTTTTATGTTGGTGCAATTCGCACCCGTCGGGTAGTTGAAGCCTGCCCGACTGCTGACCTGGCATTTTAAATAAATTTAAGCTTCCCGGTGGCTTATAAAGCTACGTCGTTTGGATCATTAACAAATTCAAACCCTAAATCCACCTAAGCCTAAACCACCTGCCCTCCCCAAAATCCTCCAAACTAAAACCTGTTCCATACCATCACCCTTGCATTCATAGCCGTCTACGCTGTCTCTGCCGCCGCCCTCGTCGTTAGGCGCTTGAAACTAGTTAGATAAATTTTACAAATCTGTGTCATCCAGTCTCTTATAGGGCTTCCAGAACTGGATTCGAAGCTCATCGATCCAACTTAAATAAATTGGACAACCAAATTCGAGTTAATTCACATTTATAAATTAGTATCCAACTAAGCCAATCGCAATTGAACTCAATTTTGCACACCCACACATTCAATCAGCAAACGCAAGACCATTGGAACAAATATATGCATTCAATTATAAGTGGAGATAGAGAGATGAAATTACCGTGGAATGATGCAAAGTTGACCCTGAGAAACGCCTCTCTTGACAAATTTGATGCGCCGCCACTCTTCTACCAACAATGACATACAAAAAATTCACTCACTTCTCCCAGAACAACCTCCGCCGCCGGAGGAAGCCAGGTGCGAGTTGGATTTCAATCTCTCCGTCGTAATCTCTTCTGCTATGAACGCTACTGTCGCCGCATCGGACGCCATCGGGGTCCTCTGATTCGAACACACCAACGCGCCACAGGCGGCATCGCGGAGGGATAGAAGGGGGCAGGCTATTAATTTGGGAATGAGCTAAACAACATCGTTTCATAAACAACTTGGAAGCTTACGTGTATTTAAAATGCCACATCATCAGTCGGGCAGGCTTCAGCTGCCCGACGGGTGCGAATTGCACCAATATAAAAGGTCATGGTTTTATTTGTAATTTTACAAAAATTGGGATACTTCAAAAGTTCAGGATTTTTTAGACAATTAACCCTATATAATTTTACAATAATATACTTATTGTACATGTGAATAAATATATATTTAAAAAAAATGAAACAAAAAGGGTCAATTACTAGTAGGTATAATTTATATATCTAAATTACTATTAGATACAAAAAGTAAATTATATTACTTATCAATACAAATTGAATGCATAAAATACCATTTTATCCCTATTTTAATTGTATTCAAATATTAATTTATGTGATACAAAAAGAAAATGTGTCCCACTAATTTCTCTACAAAAATAGATGGGAGATAATGCATATTATATTAATGTGTCGATCTGTATCAACGTCTGAATACATTGCATATAAATATTTCTGAATACATGATACATTGCCTACAACTATTTTTGAATACATTGCATACAACTATTTCTGAATACATTTAGCTATTTTGGATTGTGATTATTAATGGTTAATTAGCCACTGTATTAAAAAAATACTCTAAGAACACGTAGCCTCGATAGCTCAGATTTGCCCTCTGATCACATTCACATTGTTTATCTATTTAGAAATGTTTATATTCAAATATATTTTTGTATATTTGTATTCAAATTTTATGTATTCAGAAATTTTATGTTCAAATTTTATGTATTAATATATATTCCCTCCGTCCGGTTCTAAGGTATCCATTTATTTTTTACACATGGATTAAGGAGTATTATTATTATATGTAAAGTGGGTAGTTGTATTAGAGGGAAGTGGTGGGCCATATTGTGTACTTTTTTTACTAAATAGGGGAAATGGATACCTTTGAAGCGGACGCCAAAAATAGTAAAATGGATATCTTAGAAGCGGACGGAGGGAGTATTTTTTAATATATTTGTGTTCAGAAATTATATATATTGTGTTCAGAAGTTTAATTAATTTGTTGATGTTCATAATTTATGCATTTAAAAATATTTATTTTTAACATATTTGTGTTCAGAAATTATATATTTTGTATTCACAAATTAATTTACACATAATCTGAAACACATAATCTGCGGATGTATGGGGTAACGTAAATATATACCTATTTTATCTATACGTGATGTATTCAGGGGTAATTGAGGCTTTTTATAGAATAATTTTGTAGCAGTTAGTAATAAAATATATACTATGTACTCTCTCCGTCTCATAGTTATATTCACCATTACTGTAGATGCGTAGTTTAAGAAAAATTGCTTTTTGAACAACTTTATTGACTTTTTAGGGGTATTATGGTATTTTTAGGTAATAAATATTAAATTATAAAGTATGTCATGTGTGTTAAATGGGAGTGATATTTTTGAAATTAAGATAACTCTTGAGGTTGTTGATTAATGTGAAATTTCCTTTTTTGGGTGGTGAAGTTAAGTGTGGGACGGACGAAAATGGATAGTGTGAACATAAGTGTGAGACGGAGAGAATATCTAATAATAATATTATAGTATATCTTATACTAGATAGTAATAAATCCAAAGAAAAAAGGTTAAATGTAAATGCGAAATAATTTTTTATTTTAGTTTCTAATAGCTAATCTGATTACATAAAGAAAATTTGTAAGAAATTGGAAACAGATTAAAGAAATAATGAGATTGTAATAATAAAATAAAAAAGAAAATTCCTAACAGGTAATCAAATAGCTAATCTACTTTTCTCTGTTTTGAGTCTAACGATTTTATTAAGGATATCTTCAACGACAGTGCAAACTAGGATGGGCTCATTACACGCCATTTTGTGAGATGGGAACATTCCACACCATTTTAGGGTGGCTTTATCGTGGGAATTTTTTTTTCTTAAATTCTTTTTTGGTTATTTTAAAGGTAATGATATTATGGATTTTTTTTTTTCAACACTCTCATTTAAGATTGTACATTTCTTTAGTATTTTACAAGGAAAATGTACAATCTTAAATAGAACGGAGTGAGTATTTTTTTCTTTTAAAAAACATAGAATTAAAATAAATATGAGATTTAAACATAAATAATATAAAATTAAAATTACATTACACATCACATTGTTAAAATTACACTACATTATGTGATTTTCAAATGTTTTATTAATTAATAATATTTTTTAAGTATTTTAGCTATATTAATTTCGTCTTAAATTAAAGATAAATATCAAAATTAAAAGATACATGGAAAAAAATTAAATAAGGATTAAATGAATAAGTGTAAAAAATAGTGCAAACTGTTAGAGATAAATTATTGTTCCTGCATCATTTTTGTGCTGAATGTGCTGCAAAATGATGCAAACTACAGGAGATGGCCTAAAATAAGTGAATCTCAACATTTAAGGGAAAAAAAATTCGGCGGTTTTTGGTTTGAACCGGTTCAAATAGTTTTTCTCCAGTTTGATTGCATAAACGGTTTGTAAGAACCCGAATAGGTTCTAGTACCTATCCCTATGGGTTGAATCGGCTGGTCCAGCTTAGTTTTGAAATCACGTTAACTCACAACTCAATAATCCCAAAATACACTTTAATTTCAAAATTATCAACCTTTTAAAATAATGATTGAATTGAAAGCACAAATGTGGAACAGGACTTTGTCAAGAAAGGAAAACTTAACAGTGAATCAAGCTATGACATGTGAAATCGGAACAATTTTTTTGTCTATCGCAATAAAAACTCTTTTATGTATAGAGTATATAGAATAAGAGGCTAGAACTATGACATCTTGATAAATTACATAGTGAGGAATGTTTGTAGTATTAGGCTTTGTGCTGGGTGAGCTCTTTATGTTCGCATCAATTGTATTTGTGGGTATTTCTCAGTGATACTTTAATAAAAGTTCTTTTTTCGATAAAAAAAATAAAATAAAATTATCACTCTTTTACAACTCATAATCTTACTTTATAATTTATTTATTATTTAAAATGCTAAAATATCCCTTAAAACAAACAAAAATACAACTTTTGTAATTTGTAGAATTAAGTTTTTATAGTAATTGTGAACTTTATTATGAGACAAATGGAGTATCATTTTTTTAATCTACAAAGTGAGGAGTGGAAATATTGAGAATCGGATGAGAGAGTATTACTTAATAAATATTATTTCCTCCATTGAGATAAAAAAAAAAGAAAAAAGAAAAAAAAGAAAGAAAGAAGGTATTATATGCATAACTTTACAGGAACAAGCGATAGAATTGTTTCTACCTTAAATTTTATAATCAAGCAAAAAACAACACTCACACACAAATATATACTAGTATAATTAACCATGTCACCATTTTTGTATCCCCCTCCCATTAATGATTTAATAATAAATAAAAAATAAAATGTGAAGAAGATTTTCTGACTGAAAGGAGGTTTAAATTATCAAGGTGGCAAGGAGATTTTAACAAAAGAATATTAGATCAGATGAAGCTAACCTAGGATGCACAGATGAGGCCTTCAGTTTGATCATGTACAAAGCCCATGGGCCAGGCCTGCAACTATGGCCCAACATCAAATGACAAGTCGTTGTCCATTGGACCATTTCCTTTACTACCTGACAAATTTTGGAATCCAAAACGCCACACTAACTCTTCCACCTTAGGCCCACAATTAATCCCCCACCCTTTTTGATCTTTTCTCTTACTTATCTCCCTCCGTCCCTCGTTAAGGTTTACATTTCTCATTTTGGGTTGTCCCAAATTAAGGTTTATACTTATTTCCTTTTTATCATGTTGGGCCCACACAAAATATTAATTATTCCATGTAGGGCCCACACACAACACTAATACAACTACTAACTTTACATTAAATATTATTTATCTTACCTCACTCCACATTAAATTATTATATCTCTTAATTTCCGTATAAAAAGCAAACGTCAATATTAACACGGAACGGAGGGAGTATTTATTTTATCAATTATTACTGTATAAAATTATAAATGTACAATTTCATGATTACTTTGAGTTGGATTAGCGTAGATAATTAATAGCGTACCAATCACTTTTCAAAAAATATTGACTGATATTTATGTCAATACTTTATATGATAATAATACTTATACAATACTCCCCCAGCAAAGGTGTCAGCTTACTTTTTTTATGTGAATTAAAAAATATTATTATTTTATATGTATTGAGTAGTTGTATTAAAGAGATATGATGAATAGTGGTGGACCATTTTTACTAAAAAAAAAAAATGAGAAACTATAAAACGCCCAATATAATAAAATTGAGACATTTCGGCGGGACAGAGAGGAGCGTTTGCTAAGATGATGTTTGTTTTGGGATTTTGGAGAGTTTGAAAATCATGAATAGTGATGTTGTGTTTGTTTTGAGTTTTTGATATGGTAGGTTTTAACTTTATGCCAAATTAATGTGTAAGAATATATTAATTTTTTATGTAAGAAAGTAGATGAGAGAGGAGAGATAAAAAGAGAAAGTGTATTAATTGAGGAGAGAGAATGTATATAGGTATATAGGGATGATTTTTAAAATTTGGGTGTGGAATTTCAATTTCAATTCCAGAGTTTTAAAACCCGAAACTAAGATCCCCCAAGAGATACTATACTCCATAAAATTCTTCTTTTTTAAGTGATAGCATAATACTTTATTTTATATATTTTAATACTTTATTATATACATTACAACAAAACTCTTTTTTAGCAATTGAATTTATCAACGAAATTCACTTTGTTGATAATAACCAATAAATTGCCAACAAAAATTACATTTTATTTTCAGCAATGAAATGACAGAAGATTTTTTGTATTTTTATCTACAAAATAAAATCTATTGCTATTTATCAACGGATTACCAACGGAATCATATCATTATATAAATTGTCAACGAAACTACTAGCAACGAATTACCAATAAAATTATTTACCAATAAAATTGGATTTTCGTCTCTATAAATTTACCAACCACAATTTTACCAATAAAAAAATTACTAACCAATTTAACAATAAAATTAAAGTTTTTTTTACAAACAAAATATTAACCGGTAAAACACAGTTTTTTTTAGTCATGATATACTCCATCCATTCCAATTATAAACATCTATAGGTGATTTGTCATTTTAGTAGGTCATAATCATATAGATTGAATTCTCTATATAGAAATAATTTTCTTAACAATTAACATTACATTGTTATAATCCACATAATATGGCACTGAAAATGTAATAATATTATAGTAGTAGTAAAATGATGGGAGTAAAAAGTGGGAAGATGGAACATTGCATTAGATTAGATTAGATTAGTTTAGCCCCCCCATCCCATAATGATTAAGACATAACCCCACGTTGTTTTGTCTATTTTATATGATTGCCAACTTTGATTCCCTCTCTCCACGGCACTCTCACTTTCTGACACCCCACATATAATATTCTTCCCAACTCTTTCTTCTACTTCTTCTCTTCTCTATACTTCCATTTATATCTCATTTTCTAGCTCACAATTGGGGACAACCTATGTATTCATTTTTAACCTATCAATTACAATTGTACTCACACACATAGTATCCTCCACTGTGATGTTTAATTGCTACAACAGTTAATGGATGATATGAAGTTGGGTAAAACGCGATTGACCAGTTAATATCCTCGCTCAGACAGTGATGGATTCAAAAATTCACATGTATACATATGAATTTTAAATTTTTTTATAAATTTTGTGACAGCCTTTTCTATCACAAAGGGAAACGGTGACAAACTCACAAAACGGTCAACTGTACACCATCAAGAAAACTATCACAATAGTAACGACTTCTTGGCCGTCACAAAAAACAATCACTATTTAACAACATTTATATAGAATCATTAAGTCACCCACATCTAAGACATGAATTATATATCCAAGCAGATTATGGATTGTTACCATAAATTTTTATGGTTAACATGTATTATTATTATATTTTAGGCTTCAAAACTTATATTTAGAGTTTAGCATTAATTTTTAAATATAATTGGTTTTTTTTTTTGGTCCTTGTAATATTTTAGTGTTAGAATTTATCGTCTATTTTACTCTTAATTCATAAGACCTTAAGGTTCATATATTATATTTTCTTAGGGGTTAATCTTTATCCTTAACACTTACTGATAATTTAGGCATAATTGTATTTTCGTCTTTGAAGTTCATCATAATTTATTTTACACTAGGTTTAAAACTAAAAAACCAAATTAATTATGTAAATTTGATGGAAAAAAAATTAAAAAATTGGTTTCTTGTTCATCATGACCTAGTCCTTTGTACTTAGTTTTGAATGTGGTTCCCTCTAGCTATATGTCATAGGGTATTGTCAAGCTTTATGTACTAAATAACAAGCCCCATTGCCCTCTTTCACTTGGGACCTTCATAAAAGACCACATGAATCATCATGGATGCTCAACTATGTTATTACAGGGTTGTCACAATTAATTAATAACAATAATAAATTACATAGTTGAGAGCACATGTGATGGTCCTCAAAGAGTAGAATAACACCATCCTTTTTTCACACTCTTGTATATTAGAGATAAAGGCTGGTTTATCTTTTTTATTTCAATATAGGGACCACCTAATAAAATGTCAAACCTTTTTTTTTATGTGTTCCCTATGCTTCACTATGGCCAATGTTAGTATGTTGTTACACCCCTCTCAATGATTTAAATAAATAAAAAAAGAAAAACAAATATTCAAATATTTGTTTTCTTTTGATTTGGATTACTCGATTAAATGGGCCTGTACTTGTGGAAAGTCAAATTGAGATAATTGTTTGTCGAGTTCAATTTATTTTGGCATGCATGTAATTGAGTGCTGAATTAGCCGGACAATTATTTGTAAATTGGATTATATCGTCCTACAAATAACTTTAAATTAGACAAGACAATCTTAAAATTAAAAAAAAAATAAAAAAAAAATAAACAACTTAACTTCTATATATAGAATGTCCCATATATATATATATATATATATATATATATAAAAGAGTTGGTCTTCTGTGCATTGGGGACACACTGTGTTTCTATAGAAACTCTTGAGTTTTTGCCTAGATAAAATATACTTATTAATAATTAAAGTTTTTTTTTAAGTATGATGAATGATAAATTAATAATAGATTAACGTGTCTCACAATACACATATCCTACAAATTAGAATTTATGAAATTATTTAATAAGATGTTTATCAATTTTTATAGATTGTTTATTATTTTTTGACCTCGTTTATATTTATATTATTTTCAAATATATATATATATATATATATATATATTTTCAAATATATATATATATATATATATATATAAACAAAATATTTGTTGTAAAATAGGTCAAAATATTTTTTGACCTGTGCTATGTCCTATGAAAATATGTTTTTGCAATTATCCTCAATTATTCAAACTTAAGCACTCTGGCAGTTAATTTGCTTCAAATGAATTATTTCATGACAAATGATTTTTATCCTCTATATTATGCATTTTTTTTATTATTATTATTTTTGTAATAGTTAAAAAGTGAAAAAGATTAGATTTAGGGAAAGTAAAAGAAAGTGATTTTCACAGCACAAAATTGGTCCATCCATGAACTGGTGAAACATGTCAAGAAAACAGATCCATGCATGCTTCCAAATTAATTTCTTTTTCTGCAATTTTTTTTTTTTTTAAAAAAAAAAGGCACCTAGGATATACTTTGGTTTCAGTTTTCTTTATTCATGTATGTAATCAATTCTCAATCACTCATCTCAAAGAAATAAGCTTCTCCTGGACAAATTTTGATGCGCTGAAAAGACAGCAAATTAAAAGATCATCCTTTTCTCTTATTACATTTCTTGTTGGATCACCACTACTTTTTAACTTTCTCACTCCCTCTCTCTTATCTTCACGTAGGGACCCCTCAATAAAAGAAAACGGGGAATAAACGATGAAATTTTAGCGGCAAATCATTCTTTAATAGTAGTATCGCTGTATATCGTGATTAAGAGATCTATTTATTTCATGCACTTTACTTCAAACGTAGTATTCCCTATGTCCTGAGAAAAGCTGCTGTAACAACAAAATTTGTATTTATTAAAATAATAAACACAAAAGATATTACAATGATAATCCGAGATGGATTAAACTTGAGAATTTAAGTAAACAGTTTCTAGTTATCCTCTGATTCCTCTCTTGAGTTGACTTCTTTGACTTTATCAACTTTTTGAGCCGGATCTTCGGATGAAGCTTGTCCGTGCTCGGGGTTGACTTGAAGCTTTAAAATATTTATCCGGAGGCGTCGAGCCTTTGTTCGGATAAAACATTGACTTGAAGATTTGTTGTGAAGAATGTTGTTCAATTTGGTAGAACGTTGACTTCACGGAGACTGCTGGATGAATTTGATATGAAGAACGCCGGATCGGAGGGGCTTAGAATCTTAATCTCTGATCGGAGGCGGTTGGATGGAAAAACGCCGGATCGGAGGGCTTAGAACCTTGATCTCTGATCGGAGGCAGTTGGATGGAAGAACGCCGGATCGGAGGGGCTTAGAATCTTGATCTCTGATCGGAGGCGGTTGGATGGAAGAATGCCGGATCGGAGGGGCTTAGAACCTTGATCTCTGATTGGAGGCGGTTGGATGGAAGAACGCCGGATCGGAGGGGCTTAGAACCTTGATCTCTGATGGCAGACCGTTCTTGACTTGAAGATGCTTGAAGATCTTAAGTCTTGACTTGAAGATGCTTGAAGATCTTAAGTCTTGACTTGAAGATGCTTGAAGATCTCAAGGGAGCACTGCTCGTATTCTTGATCTCTTCAGAAGCGCGTCTCCAGATTTTTTGGTGTGTCTGAAATGAGGACTGAAGACCCTTATTTATATGTAGAGAAAATAACCACTTGAGAGATATTTTCTCCTTTAAAAGATATGTTGGGCTTTTTTCCTTTAATTAAGCCTGCTGGACTGGATAAGGCTTAATTATCAATTATTTACTCATTTATTTTAGGAATTAGTTTATTTAAATTCCTTAATAAATAAATAATTAATTGATAATTATTGCATTAATTTGCCACATATTTTATTTAATAGGCAATAAAATTCAGGTGCCTACAGCTGCATTGTTACTATTGATACGGAGTTTAAAAAATATTATCTTTGATTAAATTTATTGACGTTACTTCAAAAGTAGTACTTCCCTGTCCCGAGAAAAACTGCATTGTTACTGTAGATACGAAGTTTTAAAAAAATTATTTTTTGACCAAATTTATTGACTTTTAGAGGTTTGGAGGTTAGTATAGTATTTTAAAGTGAGAATGATAAATCAATGGGTCAATAAATATCAGGTACAAAACGTATTTATATATTACTCCCTCCATCCCAGAGAAGTTGGTATATATATATTTTTTTTGCACGGAGATTAAGTAGTATAATAATTTAATGTAAAGTGAAGTAAAGTGAAGTGAGAGAAATAATATTTAATGTGTAGTGGGTAGTTATATTAAAGGTGATATGTGGGGCCCATGAGAATAGATTAATTATTTTTGTGTAGGTCCCATGTATTAAAAAGAAAATTTATCAACTTTAGTGGAACAAATCAAAAAGGAAAGTGTGTCAACTTTTATGGGATGGAAGGAGTACTAATTTATACATTCGCTACAGAAAATTACGCGCAGATACAAAATTTAATTTTGTTTTTCCCATATTACTCATACTTACTGAACATCAGTGTGCATTGTGTGAAACAAATTAAAAAAATACGATTAAGTATTTATATGTATATACATTACTGTGCACTTATGTAAGATAAATAATTTTCAGGGAGAAAACAATGAATAAACTATTTATATGAATATACATCAGTGTACATTTTGGTGAGATAAATAATTCGAAGATAGAGTCATTGAATAAAACGTTAATATATATATTGGCGTGCATTTAGAGAGAAGTAATAGAAAGTGAACGCAGAGAGATGAATAAATGAAAGTGACCGCATAGAAAATTAGAAAAACGATTTTTCCTAAATTACTTCTTACAAAATTTGTACAGTGGCGTGCATTTAGAGAGATGAATAAATGAAAGTGACCGCAGAGAGAATTAGAAAACGATTTTTTCCTAAATTCCCTTTCCCGAAATCTTGAGTGATAAGTATAATATTAATAGTGTACATCGGTGTACATTGATTTTATCGTGAAAATAAATTTTTTTAAAATAAATAATGATCGCTAGAGGTGCTAGAGGTTTAACACAGAGAGAGAGAGAGAGCAGTTGTTGCCGTTGAGAAATTTGCGTTTGTTATTTTTATTTGAATTATTTTAAAAAAAAAATTACTCGCTGGAGGTTTAAGAGAGAGGTATTAGTTATTGTTGTTAGAGAAATACGAGTTTGCTACTTTTATTTGATATAGTGTACATTAGTGTTCAGAAAAATTATTGTTCTGTATAAATGTTGAATACTAAACATTATGAACAAGGGTAATGTTGGAAAAAAGAGATTGTTAT
Organism: Pogostemon cablin; assembly: GCA_023678885.1. Lineage (NCBI taxonomy): Eukaryota > Viridiplantae > Streptophyta > Magnoliopsida > Lamiales > Lamiaceae > Pogostemon > Pogostemon cablin. The sequence continues at coordinate 23,409,350 of CM043001.1, read as the reverse complement.
GTATCCCATAATAATTATATTAAAGTAATGTATTTATTAATAATTAGATTGTAAATACACATACCTATAATTAATAAACCCTAAATTAATACTCCATATTATATGGGTTAGGTGAGAATGATAAATTTAATACTCCATATATCATTCTATACTAACTTTTTCATTCATCTTAAATTTTCAATAATTTTAAATGTCATGTGGGTGAGTCTTATAACGTGATTATGTTTATGCAAAACTTCTTTTAAAGAGATGAATTATTATTCTTTTGAAAAATAAAAAAAATTATTCCTCAAATTTTGCTAAAAAATTATAAAAACTCACAGTTTATCAAAATTTAAAGAGTAATATTTTTCATTTGAAAGGGTAAGTAATTTTTCATATATAAAAGAGTAATCGCTAAATAAGGTACGTGCAAGAATTTAAAGAATAATATTTTTCATTCAAAAGAGTAATACTTCATCTTTCTTAAAAAATAAATTTTTATGTACTAAAGAGTAATCACATGAATCCTGAATCCAATTCCTCACAAGTGTTAGTATCATTTTACTAATTTAGATTTTAGATATATCCTCTCTATCATGACACCCGTTCAATAGAAAATATAGCAATAATAATTAAAAAGTACTCCCTCCGTCCCATAATACTTTTCTCACTATCCTCATTTGTTTGTCCCACAAAAGCTTTCACCCCCAAAAAAGGAAACATCACTTTATCCAACAACCTCAAAAGTTACTTTAATTTCAAATTTGTCATCAATTTTTCACACACATATAATTACTTTATATTTTTTATTACCTAAAAATACTACAATACCTTCCAAAGTCAATAAAGTTGGTCAAAAAGTAAAACTTTTCTTAAACAACATGGAATAGTAAAGGTGAAAAGTTTTCCGGGACGGAGGAAGTAATTAACAAGCACATCAGATTTTCTGCGTTATTTTTGTGCATCATCTTTTATATGACACACGTTAAGTGATTGACACATAAGAGGGGAAAATAAATCCAACCATTACCCCTAGGGTTTAAGGTTTATGTTACAATTTATCTGTCGTCCATCTAATGGTGTGGCACAGGAGATGATGTACCAAATTACACAGATTAAGGAGATGATGTACCAAATGACACAGAGAATCCGAGCCGATTAACAAGGGATTCAAATGAGATTAAGCCAAGCTACTCCATTATATGTCGGACTTTATGTGTATATAATTTGAATATTAATTTTAACAATGCAAAGAGTTCTTTAGAAGTTGAGAAAAAAAAATTAATAGATAAAATATTTACCTATTTCCACGATTTTGTTTTACTACCCCCAAACCCCACCCCCACCCCCACCCCCGAGAAGTCAAAATTCATGATTTTGAAATTAATTCCAACTCAAAAAGGGTGATAAATAATTAAAAGAAGAGCTTATTGGTATCAGGATTTTCCCCTTTATTTTGAAGTCATGAGAACCTAAAGATAAATCTTTTCACATTAATTTGTACCGTAGGTTCCCTCCAATTAGTACCTACAAAACTTATTCCCTCGGATGTTATTTTCATCTTCTCTTTACACACACAAAAATTAAGAAAAGTCACTTTTTAATTAAATTTGAGAATATTTTAAAATTTTTGAGTAATAAATAATTCATATGTTATATAATTATATTAAAAAGATGATAACAATTTTGAAATTAAAATGTGTTAGATTGATATTAGTTATGTTTTTTTCTTTACGAAGGTGTGATTGAAATTGGGAAATTACAAAATAGAAAATGCAAAGTTAAAGTTAGAGACGAATTACGTGCAAATTATATATGATCATGCACACAATTGTTATATGTATTTTGAGTTGTGCATGCAATTGTTGGGCAAGATATATATTATCACTTATTTCGTCATATAAAAGATGTTAATTACAGTGCCACAAGATTTATCGTTTATCAACAAATTTGAGTTTTTAATCACAATTTGCCAGTAGAAATTTCATCTTCAACTGCCAACTTTTTTTTTAGTGGTACAACACAAGTGCTGAGAAAATTTAAAAATACTCAAATTTTAAAGTTCAAAATCATTGTCACTTATCAATTAAATTTATATTAATTCTATTCATTTGACTTTTTTTTTTTTAATCAAAATACCTCTAAGATTATTTTTTTTAATGGTTTAATTGTTCAGTCTCAGGTATCAGATACCCAACATTATGTCCGACACCATTATCATAACATCGTATATCGAATACGGTGTCGGTTTTGGTGTTGGAGCCCTGATATAGAATACCGACATTATGTCTAAACCATTGTCATATTACCGGATTTCGGATATTTCTGTGTTGATCAAACTATCGCAGTCCCGACATAATTTTCCAAATTATTTCTGACATCATCGTCATAGTATCAAATGTTTGATTTAGTACCAATCGTGTATCGGAGTTCCAACACACGATATCGACATTTGAGACATTATGAATATTTTTTTTTCAAAAATTAAGAGACATTTTGATAATATATATATATATATATATAAAAGATCAAAATCTAAATTTTAAATGACAACTATTTTTCAAAAATTTAAGTCAAAATTAAGAGAATATTAACAGGGATATTTCAAGAATGCTTCATGAAATTGTAATGCGAATTATTAGAGTTACAAATTATGCACTAAAAATAGCAAATGTGGTTATCTATTCTATAATTATTAATACTATTAATTTACAAGTGCTTGTCAAAAATATTTTTTTATAAATTGTGAGGTGGCGGCACCACGTTGCTCCTTGAAAAATTTTGTGTATGTGGCGCTTCCACGTTGACCCCGCAATTAATATTTATTAGATTTAATTTAATTTAAAATAATTAATATTTTGTAATCCTACCATTAATACATCTTAATTTAAATATTTAATAATCTTACCATTAATACATAATAATATTATTTTAAGTTTATATAAGTAATTTAATTTAATACTTTAAATATTTTTTTATTTAATCCATAAATTTTGTGTGAATTTTAAATTATTTTCATTAGATTTTAAATTATTTATTTTCATAATTAGCATATACATTTTAATTAAGGTATGGTACAATCGATTAGTTATAAAATTTTGGTAAATTATTTATTTTCATTGGATTTTAAATTATTTATTTTCATATTTAGCATATACAATTTAATTAAGTTATGGTACAATCATTATAAAGTTTTGGTAAATTTATAGTATTATATAATAATATTATTTTAAGTAATTTTCTTAATATTATTTTAAGTAATTTTCTTATAAAAGTTTATGTAAGTAATTAAATTTAATACTTTAAATATTTTTGATTTAATCTGTAAATTTGGTGTGTATTTTAAATTATTTATTTTCATATTTAGCATATAAATTTTAGTTAGGTCATAGTACAATCGAATCAATTAGTTATAAAGTTTTGGTAAATTTATAGTATTATGTAATAATATTATTTTAAGTAATTTTTTTATAAAAGTTTATGTAATTAATTAAATTTAATACTTTAAATATTTTTGATTTAATCTGTAAATTTTGTGTGTATTTTAAATTACTTTATTTCCATTGGATTTTAAATTATTTATTTTCATATTTAGCATATAAATTTCAATTAAGGTATAGTACAATCGATTAGTTATAATTTTTTGGTAAATTTATAAAGAAACAAATAACTTTTGTTGTTGTTTGATTATTTAAATTAAATTTTAATAATTTTAGAAAAGATGGACTATATATTAAAATTTAATATTTTTAAAGTAATTTTGGTGTTGATTTTAAATTATTTATTACCATATTTATTATAAATTCATTATATCATCATTAATTAATACTATTAATTTACAAGTGTTAGCTAAAATTAAAATATTGGATTTGTGTATGTGGCGACGCCATGCTCCTTCTTGAAAAAAATTGTGTATGTGGCGTCGCCATGTTCGTTCTTAGAAAAATTGTGTACGTGGCGCTCCCACGTTAATCCTGCAATTAATATTTTATTTTAAATAATATATTTTAATAATTTTATTAAATTTAAAATAATTAATATTTTTTAATATTACCGTTAATACTTTATTTTAAGTAATTCTTTTAATGAAGATCTAATATTCTAATCTTAATAATATTAATATTACGGAATAATATTATTTTAAATAATTTTTGTGTATGTAGCATCGCCATATTAATTCTTGAAAAAATTGTGTATGTGGCGCTCTCACGTTAATCTTTAAATTAATATTTTATTTTAAGTAATTTAATATTTTAAATATTATTTTGTTTAATCTCTCTCATCAATAATCTTCATAATGTAATTAATATTTTATTTAAGTAATTAAGATTTTATAATCTTGCAATTAATATTATATATTTTAAGTAATTTTTTTATAATGATTTAATTTAATCTAATAAGAATATTTTATGTATTTTTTAATGAAAATTTATTATTTTAATTATAATAAAAATATTTTCATAAATATGTTTAAAAATTTTAATCTTGCAATTAATATTTTATATTAAGTCATTTAACATTTTAACTAATATTTTATTAGGTCACTCTCATTAATAACTTACAATTAATATTTAAAATAATAAAAAATGATAATAATTTTTAATATATTTTTACATTTAAATGGGTTATTCAATTTAAAAAAAAATAAAAGTAAGAGATAAAAAAAAGAGTGAGGCTCGATTATTAATTAATTTAGTTTTGTCATTCAATAAAAAAATAATTAAAAGATAAAAAGAGAGATACTTGATTATTAATTAAATTTACAACTAATCATAAGTTTAATATTTTTGTTATATACATAATATGATAAAAAAAATACTCCTATTATGACACATTGCTTCCCATTTTTTATTGTTTTATACTCCCTTCGGCCAATGCAAAGGTATCTATTTTACCATTTTGGGCGTCCAATTCAAAGGTATCCATTACATTTTTTAGTAAAAAAGTACATCATGTGGCCCACCACTTTTCTCTAATACAACTACACATATATAATAATAATACTCCTTAATCTACGCGTAAAAAACAAATTGTTACCTTTGTATTGGCTAGAGGGAGTAGTATATTTTAAGGTTTCTAACTGATAGAAAAAATAATTAGGCTCCAAATTGATAGTTTATCCATTTTTCAGATTTTGGATTGAAAATATTTTACTATGATCACTTTATTTTATATTAATTGAATGTTCATCTTTTTAACACGAAGGTAAAAAATATATTTAATAGTAAAGTGTAAAAAATAAACAAACATATATATATATATATATATATATATATATATATATATATATATATATATATATACACACACATTTAATAATAAAATATAAAAATATATTTTTAAAATAAAGACATCAAACATAATAGAAGCCGCGTATATATATATATATATATATATATATATTCAATAATAAAATATATATATATTCAATAATAAAATATAAAAATATATTTTTAAAATAAAGACATCAAACATAATAGAAGCCGCGTAGTTCGCGGGAGACAAAACTAGTGGTGTTTAATTTTATATTTCACAAATTAAATGCTTGCCATATGTCATAATCAATGCTTAAAATTCAAAACATGTCTCAAGAATTTAATGGTCATTTGTAAGGTATAATTTTTTTTTATATTGTAAAACAAATGTGGAAAAAGAAATTCAAAAACAGCGTGTAAATTAAGTGTGCTAGAGTAAAGTAAATTATTGGACATGACCTTAGATTTATCAATCATCTAACTATATAACACAATAAATGCAATATCAATCAATTTAATTATAATACTTCATCAGTCTGAAAATTATTTGCACCATTATTATATTATAGATTAGAAATTTAAGAAAAAATAAGTTTTTTCTTCTTCTAATTTTATTGATCTTTTTGGATAATATATATATAACAAGTAAAATGTACTATGTTATGATAAGATTATATTTAAAATATATATATATATATATATATATATATATATATATATATATATATATATATATATATATATATATATATATATATATATATTTAATTGATGTAATATTTATTTTTAAATGGTGCGCAAGTTATTTTACACGAACTAAAAATAAATAATGTGAATTAATCGATTTGATTTATTGAAGCCATATGTTCAATACGACTATTAATTAACATTATCTTGATTATTGCATTCATCACATAATAAACATATGGGAATTTGTTAATACAATCATTAACAACTACAATAGTGTCTCACTTATTAAATGACGAGTCGGTGTGATTTGACGATTATAAAATCTAAATTTTATATAGTTCGGGCTCTTATATACTCCATACAGAAAGGTCCATTTTACCATGTACAAACAGTAAAATCCTAATTATATAATACACTTTTGATATATATATATATATATATATATATATATATATATATATATATATATAAAATGTGTGGTAAAGTTTAAGAAATAATATTATATTAATAAACAAAATTAATCAAAACTCAATTGGCAAAAATAAAAATGCCAACATTTTTTATATTTTATTTTATTTTTAAACAAATGGTACTCATAAAGATCAAATTACCCTTAAAGGATAAAAATTGGATATAAGGAGCAAATCACCACCGCCTTGTCGGTCGGAACCAACACAGGATCTGTACCGATATCAGAATCGACATTCGTACCTATATCGAAACCGATACAGAATCCGTATATACAATAGAACTGACATTCGAACCAATATTAGAACCTACATCCGTGCCGACATCGAATTCGACACACGCCTACGCACTCACCCAAACAGAACACATTGAATATTATCAAATTGAATAGTTAAGGTATTAAAGTCCAAAAAGTGGCATTTGATTAATATTGATATAAAAATTATTTTTTGTTGGTAAAAATATTGAAGTGTAAAATTTGGGTATTTTTTCATTTCTTCTAATAATATTTTAATGTAGAGTGGATAGATGTATTATGTGATGTGTGAGTCCTTATCAAGTGTTTTTTTTTAGCGTAATGTAATTTATCAACACAAAATTAATAGTATTAGTTCTTTATTAGGAAGAGTTACAATTTAGTATATAAAAAATAACACTCTGTTTCACATAAGAGCATAAAGAGGAGCCATAATTTACCATGAACCAAGACATAAAAAATTATGCGTTTTAAAAATTGTATTTCCTCCTCCATCAGCAATAGTCTTATTTTGTCATTTTGAGCGTCTGCTCCAACGGATCTCATTTATTTTTTTAAGTATATGAGACCACACATATCACTAATACAACTAAAATATGTAATTCATACACTCTACTAATATAACTACGTATTATTATACATAAAATAATATTACTCTTTATCAACGTGTATAAATTAAGATCTCTTCCATAGATAAAAAAAATTATCAATTGAATATGACTTATGATATTACAATTTAAAAGTTTATGCTTTTTGTCAAAATGTATAAGCTAGGATCTCTTCTATGGATTACTCTATCCGTTCCACCGAAAGATCACCATTTTACTATATTTTCCATTCAAATGTTCTCATTTCTCACTTTTAGGAAAAAAGTATCACATGTGGCCCACCATTCACTACTAATACAACTACCCACTACAAATACAATAATAATACTCCTTAATTTAAGCACAAAAAGCAACCGGTGACGTTCGGGCGGGACGGAGGGAGTAGTTGAGAAAATTATGAAATTAATGAGTTGTTATATTTAATGATACTACCTAACCTTAATTACAATTCCCAATGCTGAAAATGATAAGATTCTTGTACGATAAAGAGAAAAGCAACTAAGATTTGCAAGTTGCAAACTTTAATCATTGCTTAGATACTAAATGGAAACATATATTTGGCAAATTAAAGTTAATCACAGTGATTTATTATGATTGTTGTAGTGCTGATTGCAACATCTTTTGGATTACATGATCAACTTCCTTTTTTCGAATGAACACAAATGAGTTTGAAATATAATACTCCTAAAAAATATTAATCTCTTAATTAAAGTGATTTAGGAAAATAGTTATCTAAGGTTACTGAATAACGATGCGCTTCTATTTTTTTGGGTGAAGATCATTATAAAACGGACAAATAAAGAAAGTGCAGGACCTATTATGGGAAGGAAAGAATAAGTAATAGTATTACCATTATGTGAATAATAATGTGAGATAAATTAAATACTCCATGGTATTAAAATAAAATAAAAAGTTATTTCTGATTAAATAATTATGAATTTATCATCTGATGAAATTATTCCGTAAGACAATTTATCATATAAGTTTTCCCACTCATTCCGTCTAAAATATTTTTGTATAATTTTAAATTTCATTTATCCCACCATTTATACAATTTTTTGAAAATACTAATACCATACAATATTAATTTTCTCACAGTATCATAATATTAAAAAATGACCAACTCTTTACACTTTATTAATCAAATTCAATAATTCAATAATTTTTTTCTCAATGTAAATATTAAAGTATTCATACTTCATTTAACAATATATACTAGTAACTTTTTTTCACTTAATTTAATTTACATTATACAGTAGTAACTTTTTTTTTTCATTAATGTGTCCACCCATGCAATTGATGGAGGGAGTATAATAGAACTTAAATATATAAAAACAGTAAAATAAAAATAAAAAAGGGTGCAATTAATTGGATATAAGTGGCACTTAAACTAGTAGGGGTCCAGGCGTTATGGCGCAATATCATGTCTCCCGTCTAAACGTCATATGATCGAATCTCATGTATGCATGCTTTTTACCAATTTTAAAACCAAACTCTCAATCATGAGTTACTAAAATATACCATACCTACCATGAAAACATACCTACCATGAAAAGAAGTTACATTTACTATTTAAAAATTAAGAAATATAGTCATGATTTTTACCACTTTTAAAACCAAACTCTCAATCATGAGTCACTAAAATATATCATACGTATCATGAAAAAAGTTACATTTACTATTTGCATGAAAATTAAGAAATATACTCCCTCCGTCCACTTGAAAGACATTCATTAACTTTTTGTACGTAGATTAAGGAGTATAATAATTTAATGTATAGTAAGGTGAAAGAAATAATATTTTAATGTATAGTGGGTAGTTGTATTAGTGTTGAGTGTAGGGTGATGTGTAGTGGTTATAGGTCACATCAATCTAAAAAGTGAAATTGATACTTTGTAATGGGACGGACCAAAATAGAAAAATTGATACGTATCAAGGGGTTGATTTTTTGTGTGGTCCATTCTGCTGTGGGGATAGGTAGTACCCCTAATACCACACTTTAAGGTGTAAAGAATTATGACATAATAACACACTTATATCTATTAATACACTTTGAAGTGTGAAGAAAAGTGACTTATTAAGACACTTTTAAATGTTACAATATAGTAATATTAAATAAAATAAAATTAAAAAGGGATTTCTCTTAGATTCGAACCTGTATCACCGTATCGCCTGATGAGATCTCTATATTAAGTCAGAAACCATTAAACCATAAATAATTTTTGTGATTTTTTTATAAAAATAGTATATATACATAGAATACATAATTAATTTTTAATATTTAAATTTTATAATATTAATTTTATATTATCAATTTAATAGGTATAATAAATTAAATTTAGAATTATTTATTAATTATAATTCAAATTTAATATTTTTAAAATAAATTAATAGTAATATAAAAAAATATATATAAATAATTATTTTAAAATATTTAGCATTTTTATATATTTATTATTATCTTAAATTTTAACGTCAAATATTTTTTTTAAATAAAAATAAATTTTATTTTTTAATCATTAGATTAATTAAAATAATTATTATTTTAAATATAACCTTAAATTAAATTAACAATAAAAAATTATCAATTAAAGTAAATAAAATGTAAAAAATTATTAATTTAATTTTCTTAATTTTAAAATTTTAATTTAACTTTATAATGAAATAATTTATATTTCATATATTAATGAGGAAACAAAAATTTTAAAAAAAAATTATTTTAATGATTAGTAATCTTTATAATACGTTTGTGATAACAAAATACTATTTATACATATACTTTTAAGTGTTTCTAGAGAGTACATATAATGACACTTTTTTGTGTGTTAAAAAATGTGTAACAAAAGTGTAGTAATAGATAAGTGTTGTTTCTGAAGTGTGGTGATAGGACAAATATCAATACATCGATTTATTAAGTGTCTTTATAGATCATATATTAACACCCTTAAAAACATAATGTATCAATACAATACCTATTATTACATCGACTTTAAAATGACATTAAAATATGTGTGGTAATAAGCATTTTTTCTTGTAGTGTGTTGAGTGTGGGGTCATGTGTACTAGTTGTAGGTCACATTAATCCAAAAAGAAAAATGGATAATTTGTAATAGGACGGACCAAAATAGAAAAATTGATACGTATCAAGGGGACGGAGGGAGTACTTACTAGTATTTTAATGTGTAATGGGTTGAGAGATATAATAATTTAAGGCAATTTATAGTGTGCACTTGAGCGCACTTAAAGATAGGGTGCACCCATATACAAATATAAACAAAAACATATACAATTAAGAGTAAAAATATATACAATTTAGTTGTTAATTTTTTTAATGAAAATTTGTATATAATATTCAATAAAAAGTTATACACATATGAATGTTAGTTTTTTTAATGAAAATTTAATATGAAAAAGTATACAATTATTACAAAACACGTATACAAAATAGAATAATATGTATACAAAATAGAATAAAAAGACATACACATATGGGTGCACCCTTGCACCCGGGTGCACCTAATACACACTCATAATTTAATGTACAGTGGGTAGTTGAATTAGTATTGTATGAAGATTAAGTGATTGATTTATGTGGGTCCTATCTACTAAAGAAGGAAATGTAACTTATGTAGCGAGACGCCCTAATTAGTAAAATGTAACTTTTATTACGGGATGGAGGGAGTATATATGAATAATATATTTATTTTGTCATTTTGGTCCTTCCAATACAAAATATTTATTTTTCTTTTAAGTTGATGTGACCAACAAAATAAAAAAATATTATACTCAACCCACTACACATGAGGGTCTCACTCAATAATAATACCACCATTCACTACCCATTAAAATATTATATCTCTTATTCCACCACACATTAAATTATTATATACCTTAATCCACGTGTGAAAAACAAATGATTACATTTCAAGGGAACGGAGAGACCATATTATTATTTAATGTGCAATGGGTAGTTGTATTAGTAGGTTGCCGGTGGATGGAGGGAGTAATACTCCTTCGCTTCATATTTACTATTCCACGTTATTTAAGAATTTTTTTTATACCAGTTGCGTTAATTTTGAAGAATATTGTAGCATTTTTAGGTATAAAAAAGCATAATATAATTATATGTTTATTATGTGAGAGTGACAAATTTAAAATTTAAATAACTTTTCCCGTTATGAATAAAGGAAACGTTTAATTAATTGTAAAAGCATTATAAAACGAATAAAGGTAGGAAATATAAAGATTCACGGGAATAGAGGGGTACGTGATTTTGAGTTAATTACTTGTTTATTTAAACATACTCCATGTAGAATTCATCGTAACTATCTACACTGTGGTTAATATTTTATTTTGTAATTAGAATTTAATACTCCCTCATTCTCAAGAAAAACTATACCATAATTCTAGATATGAAGTTTATCAAAAATTATTTTTGATCAATTTTATTAATTTTGAAGGTATTATAATATATTTAAGTAAAAAATAAATTATAAAGTATGTTATGTGTATTAGGTTGGAAATGATAAATTTATAATTAAGACGTACTTTTAAATTGGTGATTGTTTTAAGTGTAATTATAAATAAAAAATATGGTGTACCCCACCATTAGGGTTACAACGGAGTCTAAAGAAATAATAAAAATAAAAAAAATAAAAATTCAAATCTATGAGCTACAGATCTCAGCATCCTTGTTAGCTCGGAGTTTGGCATCCTTGTGAGTTCATTAGCTCAATAGGTTTTGAGCTCGACTTTAGTGTAAGCTTAACATGTTTTGAATTCGGCATATCGTCATGAGCTCAACTTCCTTATGAGCTCAAAGGCCAGATGAGCTCATGGGCTCTTATGTTTAGGCGAGCTCCCGAGCTCGTATTGTCCTCATAAACTTATGAAAGTAACAACCCTATCACTTTCGGGAGTGATTTTTTGTTCCAAATATGTAGATGAACTCAATACCTAAGTTATAAGGATCGTATGAGCTCTTAATACCAACAAATTTCAAATTTGATACTTCTACTAATATACTCTCTCCGTCCCGTGTTAACGTTTACATTTAATTTTTGCACGTAGATTAAAAGATATACTCATTTTGTTCCGTGTTAATGTTTACGTTTGCTTTTAGCATGTAGATTAAGAGATATAATATTTAACTGTGTCGTGAGGTTAGAGAAATAATATTTAATGTAAAGTGGGTAATTTTTTCACTATTAGTATTGTGTGTGGGTCCTATGTGGAATAATTAATTATTTTGTGTAGGCCCAACTTGATTAAAAAGGAAATGTAAACCTTAACGTGAAACAAATCAAAATGGAAAATATAAATCTTAACGTGAGACGGAGGGAGTAATATTTAAATGTGTAGTGAGGTGAGAGAAATAATATTTAATGTGAAATGGGTAGTTGTATTAATATTGTGTCTGAGCCCTATATGGAATAATTAATTGATTTGTGTGGCCTAACTTGACAAAAAAAATATGTAATCCTTAACTTGAGACTAACCAAAATAGAAAGTGTAAACCTTAACGCGAGACGAAGGGAGTACATAACATTATTAAAAAAATATTATTACCTCCGTTCATCGAAAACGTATTCATTTGATTTTTGCTCGTGGATTAATGATTATTATTTATATAGGGTGGGTAATTGAATAAGTGGTGAGTTGAAGCCATGCATATATGGATCATTTTACTAAAAGAGGAAAATGGATACTTAAGAATAAACGATTAAATTGATAAAATGAATATTTTAGCGATGGACGGAGGGATAATAAAATATCCCAAAAGTCAATAAATTTAATAATAAAATGTAACTTTTCTTATATAGTACTCCCTCCCTCCTACGTTAACATTGACGTTTGTTTTTTGCACACAGATTAAGAGATATACACTATTAGAAAAAAGGCATATCACTACACTAATTTTAATGCATTTTATTTGAAATGTCTTAATAGCAATTTTTCAATACATTAATTCTATAACCACACTTTATAATATCTATTAATACACTACTCAATAAATATATTATTACAACTCTTTTAACTACACTATTATACTATCTATTAATACAATATTCAATAAATGTATTAATATAACCTCCCACAACAAGGAGTGCATTTTACCATTTTCGTCTGTCCCAATACAAGAGGTGCATTTTCCTTTTTAGTAAAAGGGACCCACACAAATTAACTTTTTCTCTCTCCATAACCCCACACTTCACACTAATACACCTACTTAAAATATTATTTCTCTCACCTCAACTACCCCCAACTATCCATTAAATATTATATCCATTAATTTACGTGCAAAAAAGTTCCGTCACATTTGTTGTGGGACGAAGGGAGTATAATTTAATAATGAATTTGATTTAATATTATATAATATAATTATAAGTTAATGAAATAAAATGAATAATAAAAATTATAATTTTTTTAAATTAAGTATATATCATTATAATTACAATTTTTTATTAAAATTATTATTACGTAACCAAATGAGTGATAGGTTATGTAAATTCATAATTAATTTATATTAAATTTTAATAATTATTATAGGTCGATATAAAAAATAGTATTAATTAAAAATAATTTAATTAGTAAAGATAAAAAACGAACAATTTTTTAATAATTAAAGAAATCATTATGTGTAATCGTAATCTTAATTTTAATAATAATTATTTAATTTTAACCATAATTATAATATTTTTAAATTTATTTGACCATTAAAGTTAAACTAAAAGTAAAATTAAAATAAAAAAACTAAAATGAAAATAAAAAAACTAAAGTAAAAATAAAAAAAAATAATGTAAAAATATAAAAATTAAATAAAACTATTGTAAAAATAAAAGTAAAAAAAAAACTAACGTAAAAATATAAAAATAAAAACTAATGTAAAAATTAAAACAAAACAAAGCTATTTGTGTATATATAAAATTTGATAAAAAGAAATTAGTAAGTATACATTTAGTTCAATTGGCTACAAGTCTACAAAAGTGATTTCAGGATCCCAGTTAGGATATTGTGGAATCGAATCAATTTATAATTTTTTTATTAAATTAGTTAATTATTTTTTTAAATTATTATAATTATTAAATTTATCTTTAATTAAGTATAGTTTAAACTAATATATAATGACAATAAAAAGTGTATTGATAGGTTGTGTTCTAATAATACATTAGAATAGAAGACATTTTGTAGAAATGTCATTATATATGTATTATTAGCAATTCTACAAAAGTGATTTCAGGATCCCAGGTTCGAATATTGTGGAATCGAATCAATTTATATATATTTTTAATTAAATCAGTTAATTATTTTTTTAAATTATTATAATTATTAAATTTATCTTTAATTAAGTATAGTTTAAATTAATATATAATGATAATAAAAAGTGTATTGATAGGTTGTGTTCTAATAATACATTAGAATAGAAGACATTTTGTAAAAATGTCATTATATATGTATTATTATCAATTCTTACACTACATTTATCAATGTCATAATAACTAATTTTCTAGTAGTGTATAATATTTTAATGTGTAGTGAGGTGAGAGAAATACTCCATCCGTCCCTCAATAGGAGAGTATTTTGATTTTTGACATGTAGATTAAGGAATATTATTATTTAATGCGTAGTTGATAGTTGTATTAGAGAGAGTCTGAATCTCATATTTTTAATTGTATTAGTGGGTGTGTGTGGATCCATGTGTTTAAAAAAGAAAATGGGACTCTTTGGGTAGGACACCCAAAATAGAAAAAAGACACTTTATATTTAATATAAAGTGTGTAGTTGTATTAGTGTTGTCTCAAAAATTAATCAAGAAACTATTTAACATGTATAAGTCCTACATGAAATAATTAATTGTTTTGAGTGAGCTAACTTAACAAAAAATAGGAAACGTAAACCTTAATTTAGAACAACCTAAAATGAAAAATATAAACTTGGGACGTGAAATATATAATAATGTGAAACAATATTAAATGTAAACTCAATCGGTTAAAAATACATAATTTTGAAAAGGACAAATTGGGTACAGCAGCAGTGAATTCGTAATTGTCAACGAGATTTTTAAATTATTTTCTTAATTTTGTTTGCAGTTTCCTTTTTCTTGGTTTCTTTTGTTATATCTTTTGCCATGCAAAAGAAAAAGTAAAAAGAATCATGCATAGAAATTAAACGTGAAAAAGGAAACATTTACTACGGCATGTATTTAGCAGAAAAAAACTTTTTATAGGAATAAAATGCAAAAGATATTTTGTTTATTTTATTTTTGTATGTAAATGCAATCATATGACTATGAGTGAAATTGGAAATACGTGACATCAGTATCTCTTCTGACGTAAATATATTGCAACTGTAATTACGTAATATTCATTCTTTACTACTCGGTATTTATTCGATTTTTTATTAGAAAATATTATTATTTTATACTCCCTCCGTCCGCTTCTAAAGTATTCATTTTGTTATTTTTTACGTCCGCTTTAATGATATTTATTTCCCCTATTTAGTAAAAAAGTACATAATATTGCCCACCACTTCCCTCTAATACAACTATCCACTTTACAAATAATAATATTTCTTAATCCACGTGCAAAAAGCAAATGGATACCTTAAAATCGGGAGTATTAATTTGGCAGTTGTATGAGTGATATGCAATGAATTATGGATGGGGTCTCTTTTTAAAGAAAGAAAATAGTGATCTTTAAAATTATAGCGAAAAATAATAAAATTGATACTTAATCAATAAACGAAGGAAATATAAATTTTCACTTAAAAAACTGATATTGTTGGCGGATTTTGTGACGAAATAAGTTTATCGCAATTATATGTGTGCCACGACCCACCTTTGCTAGTGGTGATATAGTTGAGTCTTTTTTATTTTCCCTTCAAGCTACCATTGGGTGGTAATTTAACCTTTTAAACTTTATGGAATATTAGAATAATTCCAAATTTTCTTAGTTAAGATATTTGCAGGTTTTGCAACTTTTTTTTTATCACAAGTGGAAGAGGAAAAGCCTTATGTATTATGTAATGACCATTTTGTTAATGAGAAAATCTCTTGTAAGATGATAATTATGTAAGACGGATAAATTTGTTTCAAACTAGGATCATTTTATAGGTAAAGTATATTACTACTTCCGGCCACTTACAAGGTACTCATTTTACTATTCATGGCGTCCGCTTTAAAGGTATCAATTTCTTCTATTTAGTAAAGAAAGTACACAATATGACCCACCACTTCCCTCTAATACAACTACCCACTTTACCTATAATAATAATACTTTTTAATCCACATGCAAAAAGCAAATAAAGACCTTAGAATTGTCCACGTGCAAACAACAAACGGTTACATTGTAAGTGGCCGGGGGAGTAATTCGTAATTAAAGTATGTGTTTTAAAGTATAATGAATAATGAATTAAAGTATATTTTTTAAATATGAAGTGTTATAGTACGATCTACTGCAAACATACTTTAAGTACGTGTCTTACAAGAGAGTATCCCTTTGTTAATTGATTATTTATGTTAATTCTTGACACATATTTTCTTATTTATACGGTACTCATTATTATATTAAATTATACTATTAAAATTTCATATTATTATAATTATTACATTTTCATTTGATTTTATTATTATGATAATTATTTTGCGATAAAATTTGTGACTAAAAAAAATCCGTAACAAATACAGGCCATCACAAAATCCGTAAAAAAATTAAAAAAATAAATAAACATATAAACACCTCCGACAATTGCAAATTAGTATATCCAACTACAAACGTTTATAATATCAAGAACAATACCGGCTGAGAATAAGTAACTAACTTTTAACTACAAACTCATGCATTAATAATCTATAAATAAATTAAATTAAAGCAGGGCGGAACAAACTTGGGAAGATTGAAAATTTACTTTTTTATTAGCTGACAAAATTTAACATTTTGTATGATATTGAGTAATAATGAAATAAATGTAAAAATATAAAGTTTTAAAATTACTCCCTCCGTCCCATAGAAGTTGACACACTTTCCTTCTTGTTTTGTCCACTAAAGTTGACACATTACCTTTTTAATACATGGACCCACACAAAAACAATTAATCTATTCTCATGGCCCCACATATCACCTCTAATACAACTACTCACCACACATTAAATATTATTTCTCTCACTTCACTTTACTTCACTTTACATTAAATTATTATACTCCTTAATCTCCGTGCCCAAAAGAAATTATATCAGCTTCTCTTGGACGGAGGCAGTAGAAAGTACAAAATTAGAAAACGTCATACATAGCGAGTAACACCCCTCGGGTCACGCAGGAAATACCGGGTAAAATGGGTAATACTACACGTGTCTCGCGTTGAGTGGGCAGCTTCGAACGGTAAACGGCATCCGTTTGCATGTTAGATCTGTGTAACGGCAGAGTCCAATAATTCCGTCCCTCGCCGTTAACGGAGTGTGAAAATAACATGTACTCCTACTCAAACCCAATCTCCACCCTCTGAACTATGCCCATAAGCATCTCCATCATCATCACCTCCACCCCCCTCTTTCTCTCTCTCCCTTCTCTCTCTTCCTTCAATTTTCTCTCTAAAAAACTTTTGTAACAGAAAAGCGCAGCAAAAAAGCAGATAATTCTGCTCCAGAACACGATACTCGTACGTGGAGAGAGAGAGGGGGGGGAATATAAGGAATATCTGAAATTCAGTGAGCACTCAGAGGTCTCTCTCTTAGCAGAGGGAGGATCATCAACCAGATTGATAGAATTTGCTGAAATTCTGGCATGGAAAGGAGCTCAGGAATAAGGAATTAGGATAGAGAGAGATAGGTGATGGAACTGGCGGCGGAGATGGAAGCGGCGGCGGCGGCAGCGGGGAGTAAGAGAAAGGGTTGCGTTGGAGAATCTGAGGCATCGGCTTCCTCAGCTCAGCTCAAAAGTCGGCGTTTAATTCCGGAGAATTCAGTTTCGTCGCAGAGTACTGGAAATTTGTCGTGTGAGACTGTGGGTCCAGATAATGCTTCGGCGTCTTGTTGCTCAAGCAACGGATCGAGTGAGGTGACGAAGGATGCTTCGAAGTTCGTAGATCTGGAGGTATATAATGAGTCTGCGAAGAATTTAATTCCGTGTTCATAAATAATGTGGTGCTATTTAATTTTGATCCAAATTGCAGATGGAGGAATGAATATCTTGTCTGGTGATTAATTTAATTTGAATTTTGAATTCGTGTTCAGGACAATGAGGAAACTGTGGAATTTCTCGCAACATCCGCACAAGGCGATTCGTTTTACTGTAGAGAGAGGTGAAACTTTTTAGAACTTAATTAGGATAATTAAATGTGATTATTCTTCTCGGATACGTACGTTTCTTCAAATCAAATTAAATTTTGAATCTCCATCAAGTGGAACAGTAATTTTTAACGGTTGAATTATTTGATCCACTACGCTTCCGCTCCCCCTTCAGGCCTCTACAAATTCTCTCTCTCTCTCCTCTCTCACACACTCACATACACACTTGCAGGCGATGAATGCTGGTACTGCTTTTCCTTCACAAAAACTGACATCAATTTTTTTTCAGAAGAGAAAAAACGGAGATGAGTGAGGTACAAGCTGAGTCCGGCGAGCTGGAGTCTACGGCGGGCCACCGTGCGTTGGGTACACGCAGTCTTTCTCCGGCTGAGAAAATGATCTCCGATGCTGAACTCGAGGAATTCTTCGCCGTCGCTGAGAAGAACCTTCAGAAAAAATTCATGGACAAGTAACGCCCACTACCCCTCTCTCCCCCTCTCCCTCTCCCTCTCCCTCTCCCTCTCATCAAATGTGTATACCATAATTCAGTACTATAAAACTGAATTCTGCATGATGATCAATTGCAGGTACAACTTTGACATAGTGAAGGATGAACCACTGGAAGGGCGGTATGAGTGGGTTAAAGTCCAAAGTAAGCCATAGAGAAGAACATGTTAATAACCTTAGAATTCTACCTGATTGTTTCAAGCAATTCAACAAGTGAGCAGTACTGATGGAACACATGGTGATACTCTCTTCCACTAATTCAATGCTTAATTAAGCTTTAGGGGTTCTTGATTTTCTTCTCTAGGTTTATCTCTGAGCTTTAGATGTCATGTACAGCTAGTTGTTGTCACTATCACTGTTTCTGTCTTCCACCTTCTGCAATTGTTGCTGACTGTAGAGAAGGAGAATGGTAGATAGTGATTCTCAAAATAGATCGAGTACGGTAAATTATTCTTCTCTCTCTCTCTAAAACCCAATGGAGAATTCAATCCCTTTAGAGGAAAAAGATTGAAGAACCAACTAGTTCAATAAAAGCTCTTTGTTTTAGTTTTTGTAGTCTTATTTGGTTTACCTCAATTTCCTTTTCCATATCTGCAGTTATTGATGCTTGTGACACTGCCATACATAGATTTACCCCATAACTGTATAGACAGTTATGTACATTCCTTTCCATTTTTTACCATCCTGCAATTTCCTTCACTCCATTCCCTTCTATGCAATATAGTTTTCATGAGTAGCAATTTGAATTTGAATTGGGAAATATATTATAAACGTGTGATGGAGGATCTTTATATAGTGTCACTGGAATATGCTCTGGTGGTGTGGAAGTTTGGAGTGAGTGGGTGAGAGGAGAAGAGAAAGAAAGAGGAGAGAGAATTCAAGAATGACTGTGGTACAATTTAACACATGGAAGAACAGAGCTTGCCGTGTAAGCTACGGGCACGTGCTCAAAATTCACCAAATTGCTCATCATCATCAGATCATCTCACTCTCAAGTCTGACCCCATTTGCCCATAGCCATAGTGAGATTACATAATACCTTCCAACTGAGTTCCATATGAGCTTGATTGCTACAAAGTGGGGGTTCGAATTCTACTTTTGGCATGAATTTGGCCCTTTGCAAGCACAAATTAAACTATGAGCCCTCTCTACAAGTCACTTGAGGCACATTATGCGATTTACCTTTTCCACCAATCCTCAGGACAGGAGCGGTGAGACCCCTAACGGTGGGTACACCATAGTGAGTGTATATATTGTGATTTTATTTTATTTTTCCTTCTTTTTAATGCATTTAGAATACAAGTACAAGACATAGATTGATGTTTTCATTGCATTCTTGTAGTTTTATCACAGGCTAGTGTTACTGAATAAGAGAGAGAGGGAGATAGAATTGGGAGAGATGCTAGTAATTTTTTCACAAAGTGAAGGGAACAAGAGAGGGTGGTGTGGAGTAGTGGTCCATAATTTGGTGATAGTAAATTGGTGCATGTAGTTAGAGAGAGAAGATGACAAGGGTGGTATGCCAACCCCTTTATGGTTATGGAGTAATAGGCCCTATTTCAACTATTTTGATTCCCTATGTTTTAACTTTTGAGTGGGCATTATTATTAGGAGCTTTTCAATTGCTTCAATTACATAAATTGCACATTACTCTTAGCTATATCCCTTTCAACAAAAGCCAACTACAAAGGGTTATTTATTAGGGGAGAAGAATTATTATAGTAGGTGTAATCAAATTATGAGTATAATTACTATTTATTTTTTTGGATGGATGTAATGCGCAAATGAATTTCCATCATAGGTTGGTCTTCCGTAAAAAGAGTATGAATATAGACTAGAATTAATTTAAAATTATTTTTTAAAAATTAAACGTGAAAAGTTAATGAAATAATAAAGACTAACATTATAAGACAAATAAAATAATGAAAAACTACATAAAATAAATTATTTAAGAGTAACTCTCTTGTGAGACGGGTCATATAGAGAGACGGATTTGAGACGGATTAATCTATCATATTATCTACAATTTAATTTAATATTATAATATAGGATAATTATGAGTAGTCAACCCATTAACTTTAATAGTTCCGAAATTTAAGGGATAATTAAAATCATTCAATTCCTTAGCATTAATTATTGTTATGAACGGTATTAACCGTTCAATCTGATGACTCGTTGTTTCTTGTCATTATTTTTTCACTCCGGTAAATCGTCGATATGTGGCAGGAGTATAGTCCGATAATGTTATTGTATGTAATGACTTTATTATAGTATGTTAGTTAAAAGTGTTGTCCATTCATCTTACTGTATGTCGTTTCATTGATATAATATGTTAAACATTATTTCGAAGTGACATGAGTACGATGAAATGATAAAGGTAACCTATTGTACTGAGTGTTATAGTATATCGAGGTTCTATTATAGTATGTTACTTATGTGTTATTATATGTTAGTTGACAACTTGACAATATATTTTGTTGATCTTATAGTACATCGCGTTTATATTATAGTATGTAATATATGTATTGTAATATGTTAGCTAAAAGTGTATTTTGTTTATCTTATTGTATGTCGTTTTCGTGATATAGTACGTAAAATAGAATTGTAAAGTGTAGTGACTACGATGAAATGAATAAAATAGAGTAGAGTGAGTAGAGTACATTACAAGTGTTATAGTATGTTGTTGATGGGTTATAGCATGTAATTTCTATCTTATTGTGTCTTAGCTGAAAGAATATTTCGAGATGTTATATTATGTCATTTCTGTGTTATTGTGTGTAAAGTACGTGTTATAGTATGTTAACTAAAAGTATATTATGTTTCTTTTACAGTATGTCAAATTAGTATTATAGTATGTAATTTATATATTACTATATGTTAGCTGAAACTATATTTCATTGATGTTATAGTACGTCGTTACTGTGTTATAGTATTTTATGTTTGTTTTATAGTATCTTATGTAAAGTGTATTGTCGTATTATAGTATATCATTTTCGTGTTATAGTATATCACTAATCAGTTATACTCCCTCCGTCCGCCCGAAAGAGGGGTGTTTATTTTTGTGCACGTTGATTAAGAAGTATTATTATTAAATGTGTAGTGGGTAGTTGTATTAGTGGAAGTGTGGACCCCATATTTTAGTTGTATTAGTGGGTGGGTGTAGGTCCTATGTGTGTAAAAAAGGAAATGACCCTCTTTGAAGCGGACGACCAAAATGAAAAAAAGACCCTCTTTTGAACGGACGGAGGGAGTAGTATATAATTTCTGCAGTATTATATGTTGAGATTCGGTAAACACTCAAAATTTTCACATTATTATTTCTCCTTAGTTTTGATATGTTATGTTCAAAATTCAATAGGAGAAATAAGAGAAAAATTTAAATAGAGAAGAAGATTAGGAGAAATATGAATCGAAATTAACATGAACTAAAAATTTAAATACAAAAAAAGTGATAAATATGAGAGAAAACTAAATCCTTATGGCTACGTTCTATCTTCATCATCTCCAGAATCATACATGTAGTATAAATATAATTGATAAATACTATACACATATTATATACACAATGAATAATTGAATGCAAGATTCACTTACTCTGGTTCCACATCAATCCAAAATTTACTTTTCCACAAAATTGATGCTAAACATTAGCAAAATTATCAAACTTGATGTGAATTTGAGGTGGCGGAGAAGAGACGACACTTTCCAACGGCAGAACAGGAGCGCCGAAAACTTGAACGTGCCCTTTGCCCTTCCAAACAGATAGATCGAATGATAAAGAGATCGAAATCAAACATGGACGCAAGCTGTTCTTCCGCATTCTTCTGGGTTATTGAGATCTCAGAGTCCTTCCCATCTCTCTTTCGATGGTTGATTTTTTAGGAAGAAATCATGGTATTTTTTATTTTCTCCCTAGAATCATCCCCTTAAAATTGATCTCTCCCCTCTGGATTTCCTCTTTCTCATGTCTCTACGTGTGTTTTGTGTTGAAAATAAGGGAAGATTGTTTCTCTCTCTTGAATTAATATTTGATAGGAGATTTTTATGGGATATAAAAAACAAATCAATTCAAAAGTCAAATTTTGAAGATTTCGTTGGATTCTACATTAAATTTCACATTTTCTATTTTAGTTCAACCTATATTAATTTTCACTATAAAAAAAACATCAATTTTTAGCTTTCAAAGTATATCTCTTAATTATAAATTTACTTCTCACACCTAATACACATGATATACTTTACTATTTATATTTAATACAAATAACATACTTTACAATTTATTTATTACATAACAATACTATATTATTTTCTCAAACTCAATATAAATTGTATAGAAAAAAATATAATTTCTTAAATTTCTTTTTTTCATTTGGTACTGAGGAGTAAGGGTAAATATATTGATGAAGCACCCGATGAAACATAGAAAACTTTTACTTATTTTAATTAATTAAATAAAATTGAAATCGTATGCTTTTTTCATCATACTCCTATGGAGTATGTTTTTTAGTCATTACAAATCCAGTCTAAAAATAATCTTTTTTATTCTCATTTAAATTTATTAAAATTAGAAATAGCACTAAAAGAAAATTGTCGAATTTCAACAAAATAAATCCATCGAAAAAAAATTCAGTTGAAAATTTTAGAGTTTCAATGAAACCGTAGAAAAATTCAAGTGAAAATTTTCATGAAAATTTAAGTCCTTGGAAATTTCCAATGCTAATTCCAATAGCCTGGAAAATTCCAATAAAACCTAAAGCTGTTAGAAAATTACAATGAAAATTTTTATATAAATTTAAACTGTTGAATTTCAATACTAATTCCAATAACTTGATAAATCATTGGAAATTTTCAATAGAATTCTAATTATATAAACTTAAGTCGTTGAAAAATACCTATAAAAATATCATCGAAAATTGAAAACTTTTGAAAAATTTCAACTTGAATTCCAATGACACAATAAATCATAGAAAATTTTGTTGAAAAAATAATTTTTAAAAAAATGAAATAAATTGATTTCAAATAATAAATTTACTAGATAATTTAAGTAGAAAATTCTAATTTAAAAAAGAAAAAAGAAAAACAAATATAATAGGAGAGTTTAATAAATTAAAATTTCAATTTATAATACAAATTATACAATAATTAAGTTGGTGAAGGATATGTTAATATATTCAAAGAAGTTCAAATCCAAATAAATGCACATTTTGAAAATTCTAACCTGAGTATCGATTGAAAAAAATCTTTGAATTGCTTTTTGAAAAAAGAAAAAACCAACACGAAGATCCGTGGAATACTGTAGATGTTTGAATCAGTTTGATAAAAAAAAAATCCCACAAAAATACCGTTGAATTTTAGAAAGGAAAAATGTTTAAATCACTTTGATTAAAAATAAAAAATAAATGTTTGAATCACTTTGATAAAATAAAATCCAACACAAAAATACCATTGGATTTTAGAAAGGAAAAATGTTTGAATCACTTTGATTAAAAAAAAATCCAACACAAAAATACTGTTGGATTTTAGAATGAAAATTTCTAACGTAGTTGAAAAATCCGTTGAAAAATGTTTGAATCACTTTTGATAAATATAATTCCAACACAAAAGTACCGCTTTCCTAACGGAAATAATTTATTGGAATATATAAGTTAAAATCATAAATTTTAACGGTATTTTTATATATTTTAACGATTTTTCGCCATTTATTAGAATATAAGTTAAAATCATAAATTTCAATGGTATTTTTATATATTTCAATTATTTTTTGCCATTGTACTTCGTTAGTTTTCTTATAGTGCTGTGAAAGACACTTTTTTTTATATGTAAAGAGAAGTCTTTTATTGAATAAGTCAAGTGAGGTGAAAGGATTACCCACGCCTTAAAAAGTACAATTAAAGTTGATATGCTATTCTAATATAATCACAAAATATCTAAAACACGTTTATTAATGTTTAATACAACTCCTAGGGTTATTTAACCAATCATGTATGCTACATTTTTTATTCAAAAGATCTTCTTGAAGCCAGCTCCATAGTCTCAATTTTAACTCTTCTATAACCTTCTCCTCCTTGAATTGTTTGCCTTGAAATATATAGGTGTTCCGAGTTTTTCAAATGAGCCAAATAATATACTCCCATGCGAAAATAGAGAAGTTCATTTCATTCTTCTCTCTAAGAAGACTACTAAATTGAAGTAGGCTCATAGAAGGGTTAGAAGAAAGGGCTGTTGCAACTCCCATCCACTTAAGGCAATTCATCCAAATACTATGTGCAAAGGGGCATTCAAAGAGAACATGACGAATAGTTTCAGGGCATAAGTTACAAAATACACAATTGACATTCACACCTGGAGGGAGGTATTGTCTTCTTAAAAGCTCTGTTGCTGCTGGTATTCGTTCCCATAGAACTCGCCATGCATGAACTTGTACCTTTGGAGTGACTAGCTTATTCCACACCAAAACACTCTTTTTTTTGTATTGAGATCCTCCTCTGTTTTTGTTTCAAAAGTATATTATAAGCAGACTTTGTTGTGTAAATGCCATTCTTCCCTTCCTTCCATCGCCAAGAATCCATCACACCCTGTTTAGGACAAAACATATGAAGAATAGCTAAAAGATTATTGAGTAAACTCTCCTCCCTAAGCTGGTGAAAGACACTTGTTTAACATATTACGTTATATATACCATGATAAGGAGCTCAATGATTTTTTACAGAGTACAATATGTACCTAGCTAGACGATATTAATTCAATTCAAACCAATAGTATTAATTTATTCGTCAACTACTCCTTGTACGTAATATATGCATAAATTTGTTTAAAAATTAAAATAATACCAAAATATTCTCTCTATTCCTCAAAATGGACCACATTTTTATTCTCTCTCCTTTTTTTTTTAAAAGTATTTAAATATTATATTTAGTTGAACAAAATATTATTATTTAATACACTTTGACTTAAGTACATGAGAAATAACTACATCCAAAATATTTGCTAGTTAAAGGTAAATTTCTATGTTCACTAGACAAAAGTAGTATAGGAGGGTGTGGAATAGAATAAAAAAGGAGATGCATTAGTGGTAAAATTAGAAAGAAGTAGATTGAAGAATGATAAATATTTATTGGGATTTGTAAGAGGGAAGTATGTTGTGTTGAATCCGAATCACATGCATAGTGAGAGTGAGTGATAATGATTAGAAGTGTAAGAGAGATACAACGCAAAGAGGGGGCACATGCCGGAGATTTGGGGCATCTTCTTACTTGATACGGGTGGGAGGATGTAATTATGTCAACTAATTATGCTCCGCTTTTATAAATAATGTTTGTTTCTAATTAGATGAATGACACGTAGAAAGAAGAGAGGAGTAGTGAATATACTGATATATTTTGGCTTTACATATCTTCTTACTTGCGTTCGATAGGGATGTAATCGAACCGAGCCGAGTCGAACACTACTAGGTTTGAGGATCGTTTGTTAAGAAATTATCGAACTCGAGCCCGAACTCGAACTCGTTAAGAAAAAAAATATCGAACTCGAGCTCGAACTCAAACTATTTGTTAAGACTCGCGAACATGTTCACGAACACATGAAGTAACTTGTTTACGAATATATTTTCATGAACATTTAAATAATTTTGTGCCTGGATATTAAAAGAATGTTTCGTTTATAAACATTTAATATTACTCATAATATTAAATAAACAAACTAACAAAATATAATAATAAATGATAAAATGTATTTAAATAATTAAATAATCACTTAAGTTATTATCATATTTGTGTGGTTTAATATAAAATATTTAATTATTGAATATTAATTAATAAATAATAATATATAATTCTAAAGAATAACTATAAAATTTACGAACGCGTTTACGAGCCATTAGCGAGCCTATAAACGAATATGTTCGCGAGCTTTCGAGCCGAACATCCTTAGGCTTGAGTTTGGTTTGATAAACTATTCGAACCCAAAATTCAAGTTTGGTTTGGCTCGTTAAAGTTAACGAACGAGTTCAAACGAACATTTAATCAAACCGAGACTCGAATAGTTCGCGAACGGTTTGGTTTGGTTACATCCCTAGCGTTCGATAAGGGACACGTGTGTTGTTCAAAATTTCACATACGTTGATATTTTCCTTTTTGAATATAAATTTTATTTCTCAACTATATATCATTGGTGTGCTGAGGAGTAGTTTACGAATAAATTTCTAGACTAATCCACTAGAATAGAATGTAGTAAGAAAGGTATGAGTCGAATTAAGGGAATAATTGAATTTAATGTGTTTTTAAAAAAGTAACAAGGGGATTAAATGGAATGTAACAAATAAACATGCAAAAATTAAAAATTGAAAAAAATTATAAAATTTAGGTAACAAATAAAACCAACCTAGTTCAAGGATTTAATTCTCCGTAGAATAGTTTACATGTTTGATTAGGATTAAAATTTTCAACTTGTTTAACAAATTTATTTGCCGCATGCGAATTCGAAATATCTATTAAAATATTAATCACATATAACTACGAAAAAGTTGTTCGACAGTGACAGACTTTTGTGATGAAAAATTTGTCATCACAATTGTGACGGACTTTATGACGGCATTTTGAAAATAGTGACGGCTAATAGTTGACCGTTTAAAATTTCGTCATTCCCAATATTTGTGACGGCATTTGCGACGAAAAAATTTGTGACGGACTTTTTTTCGTCACAAAAATATTTTTTAATTAGTGACGAAAAATGTGGTCATAATGTAAAGGGTCT
The DNA here is from genome assembly GCA_023678885.1 of Pogostemon cablin. NCBI lineage: Eukaryota > Viridiplantae > Streptophyta > Magnoliopsida > Lamiales > Lamiaceae > Pogostemon > Pogostemon cablin. Next base: position 23,381,552 of record CM043001.1, on the reverse strand, counting down.
CATTTGTGACAGACTTTGTCCGTCACAAATTACAGTTTAAAAAAAATTATTAAAATTGTACTAGCTCGTTACACATGTACATTATTATGCTATTTAATTTAAATAAAACAAAAGGTTAAACTTACATGTTTTTTTTAAGAAATTATTATTTTTTTAATATGTATTGTGAATTTATTTAAACTTAAATAATTGAATATATTATATTGTTGTGTATAATAATATTAATTTTAAAATCAAAATAATTATAAGAACAGAGTTACTTCTTTTTTTTAAAAGAAATTATTATTATTTTAATATTTATAGTGAATTGATTTAAACTTAAATAATTGAATATACTGTGTTGTACATAGCAAAATTAATTTTAAAATCTTTGCCAAATAATTAAAAAATATGATTAAAAATATGATTGACTTAATTATCTATTTCCAATAAAAAATAATTAAAGGTTGTATTGAATTTGAAGATTTACATGAATAATAATATTAATAAATTGGATATTTTTTTATTGATTATCTATTCCTTAATCAATAAAAAAAATATGATTAAAGATAATTTTAATTTATTGTATTGTATGATTTAATATATACATGATAATGATAATAATAATAATAATAATAAAATAAATAAATAAAATTAGAAAGATTATATATGTAATATTTTAGATATTATTTATAGATTGAGAATTTAAAATTTATAAGGATTTTTTAATTTAATTATGAAAATTTTAATATTTCTCTAAAATAAATAATAAAATAAATAAATTAATGTTTTAATAATTATTAGTCATATTAATATATATTACATTAATCAATATTACCACCATATTTATTTTGAAAGTTGATTGATGTTATTTTAATACAAATTAATTGAATATATACAATATTTATTAAAGATTAACACAAAACAAATCTAGCCAAATTGGCTCAATACTTACTCACAAGTACTCTTGCTTGGCATCCACCCAGGTTCTAACTCGGTTGGGAGCCAATCTACACAATTAAATTCTAAAGGAGGTATAAGAGGTAGAAATGAAATATAAATGGGCTAGCCGTCAAGCACTCACATGAGCAACAAGGTTCGATTCTTGCCTAATTAATATTTTTTATAATTTTAAATTTGTGATGGAATTTTTCGTCACAAATGAAATCCGTCACAAAAGTCCACACTTTGTGACGCATGTTCGAGTGACGGGCGCTTTTCCATCACAAAGTCCGTCAATCCGTCACAAAGTTCATCACTGTCGGCCAATTTTTTTGTAGTGTATTAAGATGACCAGTTTAAAACTATAAATAAACAATTGAAATATCAAAATTAACATCAAAATTAATCACAAAATAAATATATAAAATAAGTTAGAAATTTCAATCATAATCAAAAGAAAAAAGATTCGATAATAAGGTTGTGAAAAACTAGGTGATGCCCTTAGTTATAACTTTGTCAAAGAGAAATCTTTTTTAAAACTATATAATTGTACTATTTGGTTTACAAGAAATGAATGTGTTTTTCAGAATCAAGGTATATGGAGATGGAGGGTTATTAATTTGGTACTCTCATGCATTAATGATTATAATATAGCAAATACTAAACTAATTATATTTGGAATAAAGTCAAGAGACAATGCTCACATCTGTTCCAAAACAAAGCTAAGAACAAATTGGCTTGCCACGTATGATTATGTACGAACTGGACCATATCATATGGAGTATGGTTATATACGACCTGGACCATATAGAGCATACATAACAAAATTCTGTTTCAAGACAAATCCTAGGACAACGACAAGAATTTAAATGAAATAAAATCATAAATATAGAGCTGGTGGACTTAAATAAAAAATGATATTGAATTCTCATATCGAACTAACAACCATTGTTATTGTATCCTTTAGTTATGTTTCTTTCTTGCCGGGAGATGTGAGACTTCTAGTAAGTTTCACCAATATGTATTCTGTAATTTTTTTAGGTAAAACTCTTACTCTCGGCAATATATTTTTTCTTTTTTAATAAAAGAGACAATGCTCATATGTGTTTCTGCCTAGACTTGGAATAATAATGCCTAATATGGATGCAACATGTAGGTGAGATGTTGAAGTTGGATTTGTCAGGTTGGGTTTTCAAATATGTGGAAGAGCCCAATAGCCAACAAGGTAATAAAGCCCAAGTGGGCTCGATACTTGGTGTTATCTTGTCCCAGAAATCAGTGAGGGAAGAGAGAAGAAAAAAGAGGGCAAAAATAAAATTCACGTTTTTTAGAGAGAATTCAGCGCAGTAATATTGAAGAGGCAATAACTGGAGCTTCAACCGTCGGATTGAGCTGAAGTTTGGTCAACACGTTCGAAACTTGAGGAAGAACATTCTGAATGGTGGAGATCTTGTTTAGATCTTTCTGTTGACAAGAATAGGCCGAAAACAGAAGCAGGTTTTCGGGCGATTCAGTTCTGCGCAGTCGAGGGAAAAGAGCCGTTATTACAAAACTAACCGTTGGATCGAGCTGTAATTTGGACAGCATGTTCAAGACTCACAGGGATAGATTTTAGACGGTGAAGATCTGGTTCTAAGGAGCAAACACTGAATGACAGTTGGTGTTGTTGGGTGAGGTCTTTCTAATCTCGTTGTTTGTTATCAAGTATTGAGTGTCTTGATAAATTTGTGATAGAGTGTCTGTGGTGGAAGATTGTAACTTTTGGATTTTTGTCTCATAGTGATGTTTTTGGTGGGCTTCGATCCCATGATTTTTACTCCTCACATTGAGGAGGTTTTCCACGTTAAATTACTTGTGTTATTTTGGTGATTGCTTGCTTTATCGTGTATCATATTATTAGGATTGTTTCCTGCTAGATTCACACAAGAGAGTGATAATTGATCATTCCGCTGTGTAGACGAATAGTTTATTATTTGATTATTCATGTATTTATCCGAACAAAGTGGTATCAGAACGGGTTGCTGCTCTGTGTCTTGTGGTGAATATGGAAACCAATACTAATAGAATGGTGAATCTCAAAGGTTTTAATTATCATGTGTAGAAAGGCAAGATAGAAGATCTTCTCAATGTGAAAGATTATTATGTGCCTGTATTTGAAACTAAAAAGCCTGATGATAAAACAGATGATCAATAGAAAATATTGCATTGTCAAGTATGTGGTTACATTAGGTAGTGGGTGGATGATAATATATTGAACCATGTTAGTGGAGAAACACATGCACGGACATTGTGAAAAAAGTTGGAGGAACTGTATGCTAGAAAAACTGGGAACAACAAGTTTTTTCTAATCAAGCAGTTGATGAATCTGAAATTCAAAGATAGCACTCCTATGACTGATCACTTGAATTCATTTCAGGGCATTATTAATCAATTGTCGGAAATGAATATAAAGTTTGAGGATGAAATACAGGGCTTATGGCTTCTTGGTACATTGCCGGATTTATGGGAGATATTCAGTACATCTTTGTCTAATTCAACCCCCAATGGTACCATTATAATAGATTTGGTTAAGGGCAGTGTTTTGAATGAGGAAACGAGGAGAAAATCGCAGGGCCTTTTACAACAATCAGAGGTTTTGGTTATAGAGAAGAGGGGGGGAAGTAATATTAGAGGTTCAATAGTCAAGCAAAAAGGCAGGAGGAGTAAATCAAACAGATACAGCAAGGATGAGTGTTGGAATTGTAAAACTCCAGGACACATAGTAAGGAATTGCAGAAAACCCAAGCAAGATGACAAGAAAGAAAATGAGAAAGAAAGGAAGAATGAAGAAACGAAAGATAATGATTGAGTGTCTGCTGCAACAGATGATTTTCTTATCTTTCGTGATTATGAAGTTGTCAATCTTGCATGTTGTGAAAGTAGTTGGGTGGTTGATAGTGGGGCATCCATACATGCCATATCTCATAGAGAGATGCTCACATCCTACATGTCAAGTGATTATGGAAATATTAAGATGGGTGATGATGGCTTAGCTAAAGCCATTGGGGTTGGAGATGTATGTTTGCAGACTAGTAATGGTGTTATACTAGTTTTGAGAAATGTGAAGCATATGCCTAATCTTCGGTTGAACTTGATATCTGTTGGGAGACTTGATGATGAACATTTCTGCAGTGTGTTCTTCGATGGTCAGTGGAAGCTTACAAGAGGTTCTTTAGTTATTGCTAGAGGTCAAAAACATTCTTCGTTTACTTGATAAAAGCAAAACTACTTGATGGCTCTATTAATACAGTTAAGAATGAGAGGATAGTTGAGTTGTGGCACATCAGACTCAGTCATATCAGTGAAAAGGGATTAAAAATTTTAGAGAAGAGAAATCTTATTCCAGACTTGAAGAATGCATCTTTAAAGAAGTGCTCTCACTGTTTGGCGAGAAAGCAAACTCGAGTTGCTTTCAAGACCTCAACTCCTTCCAGAGCATCAGATATACTCGGTTTAATTTGTTCTGATGTTTGTGGTCCTATGAAAACTAGAACTCTTGGTGGTGCTTTATATTTTGTTACTTTTATAGATGATCACTCAAGAAAGACCTGGATCTACACGTTGAAGATAAAAGATCAGGTGCTCGATGCATTCAAGCAGTTTCATGCCTTAGTTGAGAGACAGACTGGGAAGAAGTTGAAATGCATCAGATCGGATAATGGAGGGGAATACATTGGTCTTTTTGATGAGTATTGCAGGAGCAAGGTATCCGACATAAAAAGACTCCTCCAAAGACTCATCAGTTGAATGGACTTGCAGAAAGGATGAACAGAACATTGGTCGAGAGAGTAAGATGTCTGCTATCAGAAGCAGGATTGTCTTCATCATTCTGGGGTGAGGCTCTGAATACTGTTGTACATGTCTTAAATCGTACTCCATGTGTTCCTTTATACTTTGATATTCCAGATAGAGTTTGGTTGGGAAAGAATGTTTCATATAATCATTTGCAGGTCTTTGGATGTAAGGCATTTGTGCATATTCCCAAAGATGAGAGGTCTAAGTTGGATATGAAGACTCGACAGTGTGTGTTTCTTGGTTATGGCTAAGATGAGTTTGGTTACAGACTTTATGATCTCGTGGAGAAGAAGCTTGTCAGAAGTCGGGATGTTGTATTTGTTGAGGATCAAACCATAAGAGATATTGAGAAATTCAATATGAGTAAAGCTAAAGTGGTTAGTTCTCCTCTTGCCACTCATTTTAAGCTTGGTACTCATCATAGTCCTTCAACCGATGAAGAGAATGAAGCAATGAGAAGAGTCCCATATGCTTCAGCCGTGGGAAGTTTGATGTATGCAATGATGTGTACGAGGCCAGACATAGCTCTTGCAGTTGGTGTTGTTAGCCGTTATTTGTCTAATCCGGGAAAGGAGCATTGGAATGCTGTGAAGTGGATAATGAGATATCTACGAGGTACGTCTAGTTTGAGACTCACCTTTGGAGGTGGGAAGCCCGAGTTAGTTGGCTATATCGATTCAGATATGGGATCTGATGTGGACACCAGAAAGTCGATTTCTGCTTACCTAGTGACATTCGCAGGTGGCGCTGTGTCATGGCAATCACGATTGCAGAAGTGTGTTGCACTCTCCACAACAGAATCAGAGTACATCGCTGCAATGGAAGCATGTAAAGAGGTGTTATGGTTTAAAAGATTTATGGAGTAGATTGGACTGAAGCAAGAGAGATATGTAGTATTTTGTGATAGTCAGAGTGCTATCCATCTCAGTAAGAATGCTGCATTTCATTCAAGATCAATGCATATTCACGTGAGATATCATTGGATGAGGGATGTCATCAATGATAAGTTGATTGAACTTGAAAAGATTCATACGGATGATAATGGTGCTGACATGATGACGAAGGCATTGCCTAGAGAGAAGCTCGAGGTATGTCGTGTGATAGCCGGAATGGCTAGTCTTTCCACATAATCGAAAAGGAGGATAAATCCGACAAGTGGTATCAGAGCCAGGCCCCAGGGCGGATGGTGGGATGTTCGGACCTCAAACTAGATGGTCTAGCTGCGGGACTTTGTTTGAAGGGGAAATGTTGGTTGGGTATCAACCAAAGTCCTATATCGGTTAGAAGTGAAGATAGCGGTGAGTTTATAAATGAGGAATGAACTCTCCCTAGCATGAGGCCTTTTGGGAGTGATGCACAGATTGGTAAAACCGTGCGAGCCAGTGGGCAGCCCAAAGCGGACAATATCATGCTAATGGATTGAGTGAGCCTGACTATTTTAGGGGCTCACATGGGCCTGACTATACTAGGGGCCGGATAAACCCAACAGGATTCAGTCTTAATAATATTACACAAATACTCTTATAAATTTGGTTTAAATATTTTAAGTATGTGAACAACTGGATTTACATCATAAACCCTTGTAAATCCTGTAATCCTCCTTAATTTAAATACCGTAGCAATACATAGGGTATATAGGATTGAAAGGGGGCATAAGGTTTACACCGTAAACCCAATTTACACAAGTGTTTGTATAATTTAAAAGAGGACTACGAGGTTTATAGCGTAAATCCAGTTCACAGGAGATTAACTCATAATATTAATGATGCTTATATGAAATAGTTGTTCGATGAGTTGGTTAATTTGTTGTTATATGTGGAGCGAGCAAAGACCCTAGCGGTTTTGGTAGGAAATTAGATAACATTAACATAATCATTATTGAAACACTCACACATTGTCTACTTCACTCTACAACATCCTAAATTTAATTTTTCATATTTTGGTGGTGTGATAGAAGAGATTTTTTTATTCTGCAAGTATTTTTATGAGATTTCTTGCTTTTCTTTAGTTGAGTGAGACCGTTTAGAAATTCAATTGCTCATTTTCTTGCTCAATTTTTTTTTCTTCTATTCCTAGAGTGATTGCTAGTGTTGTTGAGACTAATATTTCAACTCTTTAATTAATATATTTGTAAAAATAAAAAATGACAATGATGATCATGAGCATCTTCTCCACATGGAGGGTGTCCTTTTTCCTAAGTAAAAGTAGTTTTATTTGAATTAAAATAGAAGATCTGTTCACAGAGGGTGGAATTTGAATTTGGATCATTTAATTAAGATCCCAATGAGAGTGTATGAAGTTAATTAATAGTAATTCCCAAGTAAACTCTTTATTTAATTAATAAATTGGCATCTGCTAGTGGAAGGGTTGGAGTGTGTTAATGGCAAACTCTAATTTCTTAATTTATTTATTAATCTCTCTTTACGCAAGCATTCCTTTTGGATCTACCAATTACTTATTTAATATAATTAGTACTAATTATATTATTATTATATTAATGCCTGTACTACTAATAATTACTCCCACTGAATCTCGTGAAACGATCTCGAATTAATTAATTCACTCTTAATTATTATATTGAAAGTTTTGCATATTCACTTTCCAATTTGATCAACCACTTCGTGATCTCTGATTTCAGGACTTTCATCCTTAATTTGGAATTAAACACCTGCATGAATTCTTTGCAATCAAATACTATTTGGTGGCAAAGAAATAAGAGGATACATGGTCTCACCTTCACGTAATGAAATACAAAGAATTGTACAAGAACCTATCACAGGAAACTTTTGTAATATAAACAATAAATGATAACATTATATGTATTTAGATTATTGAAAAATAATTGTTGTTATAATGAATTATATCATGAATAATTCATAGTATAAATAAAAAATGATAATACTATTAATGAAAAATGAACATAAATATTTTTATATTTCAACCGGTAATTTTAATTAAAAATAATACTTTTATTAATTAATTATATATATATATATATATCCAACTTTAAATTCTCGACAATAATTTAATAATATCCATTTTATTACAATTTCAATAAACAATATTACTATTGCAAGTGGAAAGTAGGAAAACCATTATTTTTAAGAACGAATTGATCACGGTAGAAAAGGTGATAGAAGAACTTAAAGCCCGTATTTGGAGGTGTATTTTTTAAAAATTTTCATTAAATTTGATTGTGTTTTATGAGAAAATTGGAAATAATGTTCTAATTTCATTTTGTATTAATGATGCTTTGAACTTGAAAGAGAATTCTTAGATTCTTGCGTGTGGAAATGTAACTTTGTATTATATTGTAATTGGTAAACCTCATGCCTATTTTATTTAATAATATTTGCACTTTTCCTTAAAAAAAATAATAAATAAAAAAATTACTATTGCTAATAGCTATCCGTTTCTGACTCCCACTAAAGAGGCCTGTCTTTATTGGACCAAATTTGATTCAGGCTTTCTGTTGGATTTTAAGTTGCTACCCATTTCTGATTCCCTCTATAAAGTGGCCTGTCTTTATTGGACCATATTAGATTTGGGCTTCATTTGGACCTTAAACCATTTAATTTGGGCCCGTTATATCTTTTAAATGGTAGTATATGGTTTGGGTTATTTTGTTTCACTAGTAATGTCACGTATGATGTACGGTTATTTAAGAAAATATAAATTTCTCATTCTAATAAGTGATATTTAATTGAGAAATAAAATTGAAATACTTGGATTTAAAAATATAATAAATAATGATATATATTTATTTTGAATTTTTGATATGGTAGATTTTAAATTTATATCAAATCAATGTATTAGAATATATATTAATATTAATTTATAGTATAAAAAAAAGAGGAGAGATTATTTATGTAAAAATTATATAGTAAATAATAGGAATGATTATCATATTAATTAATTTTATAAATTTTTAAAATCACTTATATCTCTTCCGTCTTCTGTACCATCCGTATATTATTGCATATATTTTATTTTTCATTTCACATTGAAAATCAACATATTTTGTTTATTTATTTATTTAAAAAAATCAATTTTTATTTTTTTCCATTATACTATTATTTTTGATTTATTAATAAAAATTGAAATAAGAATGATAACTATAGTAGTATAGTAGTAAGAAATAATAATAAATATTATTTATGTAAAAATTATTTGGTAAAGAATAGGAATGATTATCATATTAATTAATTTAACATATTTTTATAATTACTTATATCTCTTCCATCTTCCGAACCATCTGTATATTACTGCATATATTTTATTTTTTATTTCACTTTGAAAATCAACAAATTTTGTTTATTTATTTATTTTTAAAAAAATTCATCATTACATTTTGTTTATTTATTTATTTTTAAAGAAATTAAATTTTTATTTTTTTTCTTCTTGAATATTATACTATTATTTTAGAATTTATTTAGGGCAAATGGTCGGATAAGCCCTCGATCTCGATCTTATTCACCAAGATCAAATGGGACCTCCACCTTTCTTTATGGTGATTCAAACCCTTAAATTTCTTAAAATAAAACATTGGTGCCCTTCTGTTAGTAATCAAATCTCACGCTGTTAAAGGAGAGAATGAGAACCATTTGATTGTTGAGAATTGAGGTAATAAACACACTCAATTTCCCAGGTCTCCAAATTTGATTACTTCTGTTTCATGGAGAATGATAGGGAAGGTGTCTCATCTTCGCCACCGGCGTCTCTCAGCAACGACGCCGCCATCAACCTCTTCCCAACGAAAATATACAGGAGAAAGTTAAACTATCTTTGTAATGAGTGGTTGTTGTCACTCTCGCCGTCGTCGTCAACCGCTCCGAACTGGAAATCGGATACCCAACAACTGCCCCCTCTTTCTTTCCCCTCTCGATCTCCCCTTAAATTTCGCGGTGGAAGACGGATACCAGCACCGCCGCCTGGAATCTCAACGGTCACCTCCGAACCTTCTTCAGTACTCCTCATGTGGAGTCCACTGGCTCGTTGAATTTAAGGAGAAAAAGAAGAGTCATGGAGGTTTTCTTTGTTGTTTTTGGATCTGTTCAAGATCAAAACCAGATCAAATAGTTTGTACTCCATTTCGATTTCAGATCTTGGGGTTTTGGTTGATTCCTGATCCGCCTCGCCGTGGTAGATCTGTGAAGCTTCTCCTGTATATTTCCGTAGGGAGAGAATGCCTGCGACGAATGGCCGCCGGTGATGTGAGACGCTGGAGAATGGGTGAGGCTGATCTTGACGGGGATCCGTGTTAGATTAGATTGTATCCATTAATTATTCTTGCTAATTAATCATTATTGTGTAATTAATAATTATGTTAACACCACCGTTAGTTTGATTTTTAAAAGAAAGAGTATAAATGTTTTATTTTAATAAAATGAAGGGTTCAATTGATCATATTAAAAAGATAAAGGGTTTGGATGACCAAAACTAAAGATGAAGGGCTAATTTGATCTTCAGAAATAAGATAAGGGGCTTAGATGACCTTTTGCCCATTTATTTAAATCAAGTAAGTGATTTTTTTCCTTCTTTCAATAATATCTATTTTGTCTTTTCTTCTATATATATTTAAAAGATAATAATTTTATATGTTTTTTTTAAATAAATCGAATTATCAATTATACAATGTTCATATTACCACGAAATATTCATGAGATAAAAGTTCAAATTTCCATATTACCACGAAATATTCATGAGATAAAAGTTTAAATTTTTTTATTACTCTAAATATATAACATTGTAAATAATATACTTGTGAAATGCAAATTTTGCATTATATATACTTGTGGATACTTTGTTAATAAAGTATATAAACTTAAAAACTCCTTCCACATAATTTTATTTTTCATATATTAATAAATTAATAATATAATGTACAATATAAATCTATAAACTATATAATTCAAAATTCTATATAAAGTTCAATAATACAATATCTTTAAATATATCTATAAAATGTATAAAAATAATAGAAAATGAGTAAAAGTCATATCATTCATTTCTCATTTATTTCGGTGTTATATATCACAAATTAAATTATTTTTTGCCATATCTCCAATATTTTCTCATCTATTTTGGTATCATATATTACAAATTAAATTATTTTTTGGCATATCTCCAAATTTTTTCTCATTTTTTTATTTGTAAAAGCCGCTTCTAATCCAATTTTTTTAAACTGTAATATAGAAATGGAGAAAAAATCCGCTTTTAATTTCTTTGCTCCTCCCATCATATATATATATATAAAGCAAATCTTAATCTTCTCGCAGAAATTCACGAATATCTAGATATATTAAGTGACATAATCAAATCATTATATTTCAATTACCATATTTCAATTATTTTCTTTATCTAAGAACATTAATAAATTTGGATATATTGTTTAAGAATCATATTTTTTCTACTCCCTCCGTCCCAACTTCAACTTCACACTTTCCGTTTTGGTCCGTCCCAAATTCAACTTCACACTTCCATAAAAGGAAAAAGCAACAAACTAATATCCCTCTAACATACTTTAATTTCAAATTTGCCATCACCTTTTTAACACACATAATATACTTTATCATTTATTTATTACCCAAAAATACCATACTACCCTCAAAAGTAAGTCAAAAAGTGACTTTTCTTAAACTCCGTATCTACAGTAAACGTGAAATTGAATTTGAGACGGAGGGAGTACATTTCAAATAAATGAAATCTTACCATGTGTAATTTATTAATGTAATTATTGTAAGAACCAATCATATACTTTTCTCTTCCATATCTATAATATATAGGCTAAATATAGTGTGCACCCGGGTGCACACGAAGCTTCGTGTGCACCCACATACAAATATAAACAAAAACATATACAATTATGAGTAAAAATGTATACAATTTAACACTTAATTTTTTTAATGAAAAATTGAGTGTAAAAAATATACAATTATTAAAATACATGTATACACTATTGAATAAAAAGTTATACACATATGAATGTTAGTTTTTTTAATGAAAAACTTATTGTGAAAAAAGTATACAATTATTACAAAACATGTATACAAAAGAGAATAACATGTATACAAAATAGAATAAAAGGTTGGGTGCAAAGGTTGCACCCGGGTGCACCTAATATACACTCTAATATATATATATATTTTTTCAAAATTATACTCCATCCGTCCCAAGATTATAGGCACATTTACTGTACCACGTTTTTTAAGAAAAATATTCTTTTTGACCAAATTTGTTGACTTTAGAGGGTAAATTAGTATTTTTAGGTAATAAAAAAAGTATAAAGTAATGATATATGTGTGAAAAAGGAATGGTAAATTTGAAATTAAAGTAACTTTTGAGGTTGTTGGATAAAGTGATATTTGTTATTTTTAGGTTGTGAACAAAATTGTGGGACGTACAAATGTAGAAATGTGAAGGAAATTGTGGGATGGAGGAAGTATTAATTTAAAAATTCACAATATTCACATCTAAAATTAATTTTAAAATATTATAATTGCATACATCATCTCAATCTTCAATAAATATATGTCCTTATCATCTATAAAAAGGTAAAAACTTCTGTGCACTCGGGCGCACGGACCACATTCCGTGCGCCTTTAGAATTTTGTGTTAAATTGTATACCCTTTAGTATGTGTACCCTTTATTTTCTAAAGAAAATTATTGTGTGTATCTGGGCGCATGGACAACACTTCGTTCGCCTTTAGAATTTTGTGTTAAATTGTATACCCTTTAGTATAAAAATGTGTACCCTTTATTTTCTAAAGAAAAAATATATTAATTAAAAATGCATACCCTTTAGAACAAAATGGCGTACCTTTTATTAATTAAAGTGTATACTCTTTAGACAAAAGCAATGTACCCTTACTCATAATATTAAATTTCTGAAGGCGCACGGAATGTGTTCCCGTGCGCCCGGGCGCACGCAAGCCTCGTTCCTATAAAAATGCAACTATCTGCAAAATCATTTCATCTTCTACTGTAACAAAGGATAAATGCTCATGAGCATTTATCCTTCTATATCAGTAAAATAAGATTACTCCATACTTTTGCTTGCTTTCATACTAACAAATTAATAAGGCGTAGATTTTGTTGTATCACTGAAGTTTTCATACTAAAACAGAACACCATAAACAAATCTATACATATAGAAAGAAATAACATAAACAAATCTATATACATATAGAAAGAAAAAAAAACACATATAGCGTGAGCTCTCTAATTAATTCACTCAATCTACTAATTCACTCAATCTATCTACTACTTCATCGTACCTTTATCTTCTCGATCCTTCCTATCTTTCCCTTACCTATCCATCGTTTTCTTTCTCCCCATTTCAGTCATTCTCTTGCCACAGATAAGTATCTATCTATCTTTATTAGTAGCCGTAGTTGTAATATCAAACTACCTCATACTGATAGCAATTTTTTTAGTAAAAACAATAACAAATCCATAAAAACTATCCACTGTTCATCGTTTACCGAAAAGCAAAACAAAGAAAGAAAGGAGATCATAACTGTGGATGAACAACAAAACTGTTGTAGTGTAAAAATGGCACAATTTCTCTAGGAAAATCGCTTAACCCATGCAAACTTGCAAACCAACACGAATCAACTCATATAATTACAGAAGTCTTGCTATTGAAAAATTTTTATTTTAAAAAACAAAAACCTTAGACAAATAATGTTATGAATTTACAGTTTTAAATTATTAATATTTAAACCATTTAAATCATTAGATTCAAGAAGAAATTAAGAAAATGCAAGCTTAACACTTTGTATAATGTTATAAACTAATTACAAATAACAAACTCTGGCATAGTAGAAGAAATCATGTCACCACGGCTAAGGATATCGACAATCATACTTGGGAAATTCATGAAAATCAGAAAATAAATTCAAGTAACTATCATGCATTATCTTCATAGGCGTGCATAATTTTATGTTCGCATGACTCTGCTCTTTGGAAAAAGTTGCTTGGTGATATAAACATAAACAGAAATGGTTCCACTCTTGGAATTTCCTGCGACTCTAACAAAGTGTAACTCTAAAAAAGGAGCAAATTTGAATGATATTGAATAGCCTAAAAATAACCTAGAACACAACAACCGCCAATAAATTGCAGATTGTTTTTAGAATCTTAACTGCAAACCCATTCTAGTTCAAAATTAGTTCAAAATCTATAAGGATATTTCCGGCGGCTATGAAGGCCACGAAGTCACCCAGCTCTACTCACAATTAGGCAACCAAACCGCCTGGAAATCAGATTGGGGAAGTAATGTATATTAGGGCAAATGTTGAAATTAGGGATAATCAATACCTTATAGCCGTAATTCCCATTCCACAAGATCTTTCTAACACATTTCATTAACTATTTGGTTAGATAAATAGAAAAAACAGGAAAATGAAATACTATATGATCCTATTTCCAATACCTGCAAAAGGTATTTTGAGGGCGAACTCGGTGTAGCAGAACACAGAGAGCGTAAGATGGGACAAAGGCGGGATCGGCGTCATTGCGCGCCTGATGAGAATGAATATTCCAGCGCTGATGGCAAAAGGTCAACCACGCCCCTCACTTTATTCACAAGGATCAAATACACCCTTAATCTACTTTTTTTACATTCATACCCTCTTTAACTTTTTTAACTAAACAAACTTACCCTTTATCTTTTATTAGTAGAGCAATTTTGTATTTTGTTAATTAAAAGTATCAACACCACTTAATAGGTGGACCCATAGTTAAAAATAAAAAATAAAAAAATAAGGCAGGATAAATTAACACCACTCAAATGCCTATTAGAAGATGGCAAAAGCTCCCGTGCGCCCGGGGACACGAAAAGATGCTCCGTGTCCCCATGTGAACACAACCCTCCCCTCCAATCCTATTTAAACCTATGTATTGCTAGGGGTTTAAATTGTAAAGGGGCATGAAAATTGTAAAGGCGCACGGAATGTGTTCCGTGCGCCCGGGTGCACAAGAGCCTCACTCTTAAAAGATATATCCATTACAATGCCCGATCATCAAGTTCATCACCGCCATGGAGACGCCGAGACAGGGATGGTTTCGAGGACGAGCGGTTCGAGAAAATGACAGAAGCTTCGAGGTACGAGGTGATGAAGGCCATGGCGGAGATCAAGCGGACCAAGAATTGCATCAGGATGGCGGAGATGAGGCTGAACACCGCCAAGAAGATGGAGGAGGCGGCCAAGGCCGTCGAACCCATCGCCGTCGCCACCAAATCAGTTAACATGCACCCTTCACCGTCATCGTATAAGGACAATATGAGATGGGCAGCAGTGAGTTTAAGTACCCTTCGCAGCCCGGAGCCGCCGCCCATGTCTCCCGCCGTTGCCGCCGGATATCACAGCCGCTGCTACATTGACCAAAGTTAAGCGCACCAGCGGCGTTCTGCTTGAAAGTCTCGGTGCCCGTTTTCAAAACATTTAGGAATTTTATAGTTATTTGTTGCTTTAATGGTGTTAGAGATTTAATAAAGAACACCCACCCAAGAAGCGAAATCAGAGCAGTTGGAGAAGATGACAAATATTTGGCTGAAATTTTTTATTTTTATTTGTGGGCCCACTATTGAATGGTGTTAATTTATTTAATTGAAGAAAAATCAGTTTGCTCTGCAAATGAAAGATAGAGGGTAATTTTGATCTATTAAAAATGTTCTCGGGTTTGGATATTTAAAAAATTAGATTGAGGACATACTTGATCTTCATGAATAAGATGAGGGTATAGATGACCTTTTGCTCATTACGGGCTCCTATCTTATTAACACAATTGCCTGCCACAATGCCTCCGATAATGGCTCTACCGCCCACAACCATTTCTCAGATGATGGCTCCAACGCCTGCAGTATCCATGCCTCCAACAATGGCACCAGATCTAGATGTCGTAATCTCGTCCAGCACCACCAATGATGCCTCCCATGGTATCTCAAGCCATCTTGACCTTCTCCGGCCAGCACCCCACCATCATCACCGCCAATGGCACCTTCCATGGGGTGGCGGTGATGCAATCACCGATGGAGAGAAGGACTTTGGTTGCGGCAGAAACCCATCTTGATAAATGTATTGAAACTTACTATATAAGAGTTGCGCATATTTCAAAACACGTAAGAAATAGTTCTAAATAACTCTAATTTCATTAAAATACATTAAATTAGAACAGGGTAACTATTCTTTCTTCCCCTGCACGATTCCACAATTTTTATACTGCTGTAAACAACAACTTTAATATTTTTACTAGGGCAAAGGATCACATGAATCCTTTAACTTATTTAAAGGGTTCAAATAAGCCCTCTAACTATTTTTTTTCTCAATCAAACCCTTTATTAATGTTAAATGGATCAACAATGCCCCTTACCTTTAGAAGTGAGGCACGACAACATTTCCAGTTGACAAAAGAGATAACGACGTTATTTCTAATAATTATGGGTCGGTGATTCAATGGATTCCGGTGGCGAAAGTGAAGCAAAACAATAATACTTCCAATTGAGAAGAAAGATTACAATGTTATCACTCAAAATTATGGATTGGTTATTCAATGGATTCTGTTGGTGGTTGAATCAGCTCCTGGCATCTTCTTTCTTTCTTCTTCTTTTTATTTTTTTTTTCCCCAATTTAGAATATTTCAAATCAATGCGATGACAATCAAGAATGAGTAATTGAATTTTCATTGCAAGTAGCTTAAGATTTGGTGTCTGTTGAAATTGAGATTGAAATGAATAAGAGAAGATTTCATTGATCTTGTATTGTTGTTGTTACAAAGTATAAACTACAAACCTATTTATAGACAAAGTAAAAACTAGCCAGTACTCACAAAAGAAAATAGCTATTGTAATCTAGGAACTAACAGTACAATTAATGATGGTGGATGGAGAGTAAGAACTAAATATTTCAACACTCCACCTCAAGTGTAGGGGTAAATGAGTTGATCACCCCTAACTTGTCAAGAATATACTTATGCCTTGATTTGTTTAAGGCTTTAGTGAATATGTCCGCGAGTTGATTTTTGCTCCCAATGTAAGGTGTTTGAATCATTCCACTTTGAACCTTGTCTCGAATGAAGTGACAATCCACCTCTATATATTTCGTACGCTCATGAAAAACTGGGTTTGAGGCTATGTGACGAGCAACGTTGTTATCACAAAATATTTGTATAGCTCCTTTGGTTTGAATGTTCATATCCTCGAGTAGTTGCTTTATCCAGGTAAGTTCACTAGCCGTAGATGCCAATGTCCTGTATTCAGCTTCCGCACTAGATCGTGCTATCACATTTTGCTTTTTGCTTTTCCAAGTTACTAGATTTTCTCCAACCATGGTGCAAAAGCTGGTAGTAGAACGTCGATCAAAGCTTCCGGCTCAATCCGCGTCTGTATAACCTTGAATACTTAAATCTTGGATGTTTTTTTATCCAAATTCCTTGTCCTGGAATTAATTTTAGATATTGGAGGATCCGATCAATAGCAGTTAGGTGAGTGGTTCGAGGTGCCTGCATAAATTGACTAACCACACTAACAGAAAAAGCAATGTCAGGACGAGTAACAGTTAAGTAAATAAGTTTTCCTACAAGTCTTTGATACATGCCCACATCTTGAAGGGAGATCTATCTTCTGAGTTAAGTTTAGCATTGGTTTCCATAGGAGTGCTAGCGGGCTTAACACCGAGTTTACCTGTTTCTTGAAGAAGATCGAGGGTGTATTTCCTTTGAGAAATGAATAATCCTTTTTTGGAGTGAGCTATTTCAATTCCAATAAAATATTTAAGAAGACCAAGATCTTTGATATCAAATGTTTGTTTGAGAAAGTTTTTAACATCTTGAATTTCTATTTTTTTATCACCGATATTAATAATATCATCGACATAAACTAAAACAATAATTGAAGAATTTGAAGAGGTGCGAGTAAATAACGATGAATCAGCTAAACTTTTTTGAAAGTTCTTGGAGAGTAATGCATGACTAAGTTTAGAATACCAAGCTCTGGGAGATTGTTTTAGGCCGTAAATGGATTTGTGAAGTTTGCAAACAAGGGTAGAATCTGAATTCTTAAGTCCTTGAGGAAGAGTCATGTACACTTCTTCTTCTAAATCCCCTTGTAAAAAAGCATTTTTAACATCCATTTGATGAAAAGACCAATTTTTATTAGTGCCTATAGAAAGAAGGATTCTTACCGTGCTCATTTTAGCGACATGTGCGAATATTTCTTCGTAGTCAGTTCCATAAGTTTGGGTGAAGCCTTTAGCAACGAGACGAGCTTTATATCTTTTGATTTTTCCCAGACTATCGAATTTTACTTTGTAGACCCATTTACACCCGACTGCCTTTTTCCCTTTAGGGAGATGAACAAGAGACCAAGTATTATTTTTTTCAAGAGCATTTATTTCTTCTTCCATTGCTTTACGCCAAGTAGGATAACAATTAGCCTCTTCGAAGTTTTTAGGTTCAAATTGATTTATGCAATTTAAAAAAGCATGATGCGATTTAGAGATGTGGGAATAAGACAGAAAATTTTGGATAAGATATGATACCGAATAGGTGACGTAGTCTTTTAGTTTGGTGGACGGCCGAGTCTGTCGAAGAGATCTCCGAGGCGAATTAGCTCGAGTTGGGTTTTGGTTTTGATCTCCCCCTATCGGAGCATTTTCTTCGACTGGGACGTGATCTTCCCCTGTTGGAGTATCTTCTTTGACTATGTTTTCATCATCCTCGAGAGGAATCGTATTGATAAAATCATTATGATGATCTTGAGAAGAAATAAGATCAGTAGGAGCTGAAATTGGAAAAACAAAGTCGTTAGTATCAATGGAGGAGTTATCAACAGAGTAATAAGGATCATTTTATTGAAGGTAATATCTCTTGAAATGTAGAGCTTTCTAGTAATAGGATCATAACACTTGTAACCTTTTTGAAGTACGGAGTAGCCAAGAAAAATAGCTTTGACTAAAGAAGGACTAAGTTTATCGGTACGCTTAATGTGAACAAAACACGTTCATCCAAAAGTGAGTAAGTGGTCAAGACTTACTTCCTTTTTAAAAAGAATTTGCGGGGACTAAGGTTATTGAGATTAGGGGAAGGTCGAAGATTAATAAGGTAATTGGCGGTTATAAGAGCATCTGACCAAAAATATTTTGGAACATTGTTTTGAAAAAGAAGAGAACGAGTGACTTCTAAAAGATGACTATTTTTCCGCTCCGCGACCCCATTTTGAGCGAGTGTGTAGGGACACGAGGTTTGATGAATAATTCCATTACTTTTTGTAAAATTTTGAAAATTTGAGTTTATAAATTCAGTTCCATTATCCGTTCGAAAAATTTGGATGGACTTATTGAAATGATTTTTGACGTAGGCGAAAAAATCTTAAAATTTTGAGAAAACTTCGCTTTTATTTTTAAGTAAAAATATCCAAGTATGCTTTGAAAAATCATCTATAAAGCTAACATAATATTTAAAATTATTATAAGATGTAATTGGACCGGGACCCCAAACATCCGAGTAAATCAAATCAAAAATAGATTTTGAATTAGAAGAGAAATTTGTGTAGGGAAGACGTGTGTGTTTAGATAAAGAACAAATATCACACTTATCATGAAATGACGAATTAGGAAATATTTTATTGAAAACTGAATTGGACGGATGTCCAAGACGTTTATGCCAAAGGGACATATCAAAAACATTTAAAGCAATACTAGGGAAGTTAATTAGGTATAAAGTATTGATACGAACTCCTTTACTAATCGTTCGCCTCGTCAATCTTTCCTGAAATACAACATCAATGTCAGAAAATATAACTTGACAATTTAATTCCGTGGTGATCTTAGAAACGGATAACAAATTTAAAATAAAAGATGGTAAATAAAGAATATTGTCGATCTTTTTAGAAGAAAGATAACTCGATCCTTTCCCACAAATTGAAACGGTAGTGTTATTAGCTACTTTAATATTTTGAGAGTTGTCTAAAATTAGGGAGTTTTCTAGAAAAATAGAACGATTTTCGGTCATATGATCGGTTGTTCCGGAGTCAACCACCCAATTTTTAGAGAAATCAATTACATTATTATTTGATGAAAACATGCTAGAGTAATTAAAGGATTTTGTGTTAAAAAATTTTGGGTTTTGAAAAATGGAAAAATGAGTGGGCCTTTTTTCAAAATTTGATTTTAAATTAATTTGGCCCAATGAAATATTATTAGGTAGAGAAAGAAATGAACCAGCATCCACTGTATTAGTAGATTGGATTTGAGTTTTGGCCTGCAGGGCTTGAGCAACTTGGGCCACAAGAGAAGAAAATTGGTTTGGGCCCAATATATTGACATGGGCTGCATTGAGATGAGGCCCAGCTTCATTTTCTTTTAAGTATCGATCCGTGACCTGATTGGGAACACTACCTTCGCTGTACGATGGCAGGAAGACAGTGGGCTGGCGGGACCTTAGCATCGTGACTTTGGTGGGTTCCTGCGGATCGGCATCGGCGTTCGGCGACGTGGGACGTGCGGCGGCAGGAAGCGGCTTGCTGCAGCTTTGACTAAAAACTAGTGGCAGTTGGTTAGGCAGCGACGGTCAGCGGCGGTGCACACATGGACGACGGCTGAACTGACCGGAACAGCAGGCTGACGATCGCGCTTTTTCCCTCCTGGATCGCGCTTCCGGCTGACGTACAGCGGACGTATAGTGTACAGTGGCAGCGCGTGTCAGAGGAGGCTCCTCCCTCTGGTAGCGGCGGAACAGCAGCGTCGCTGAGCGTTGGGCTGGCGGATCCGACGCGCTTCTGCGAGGCGTAGCGAACGGATCGAGATTCCACAGGCGGCGAGCAGCGGCAGTGGTTCTCCTCTCCAGCGGCTGCGTAGTAGATCGACGACGAGCACCAGCAATTGTGGACGGCAGAGGCAGCGCTTTGCATTTCCGGCGATCTGCTGGTGACGTGAAGCAGGTAGTTTTTCTCAAATTGGTCTCAGCCAGAAATAGTATGAGGAGTAGAGCTTACCACTCTCTCCTATTCAGAGAAGGATTCAACCTTCTTAAGAACAGTACACCTTATGAGGGTTTAATTGAAGTCTATGAACAGACTTTGATTGAATAATGAAGAGGTTGTACCTCTTTTGAATTGAGACACCTTTAATGGTATTTTGCAGTATGCAATGAAGAAGATGTTGAACCTCTTTTGAATTGAGACACCTTAAATGGTGTTTTGCAGAATGTTTGAATAGATTGAAGGAAGAGTTAAGAGTCAGGATTAATCCTGCTCTGATACCATGTTGAAATTGAGATTGAAATGAATAAGAAAAGATTTTATTGATCTTGTATTGTTGTTGTTACAATGTAAAAACTACAAACGTATTTGTAGACAAAGTAAAAATTAGTCAGTACTCACAAAAAATAGCTGTCCTAACATAGGAACTAACAATACATGTATTAGACGACTAAGATGGGTTTGGAGTGAAACTCATCAGGATTGACCTGTTGAGTACTTGGAACTTGGATAATGATTCTGCTGCAATTGACTGGATGACATTGTCCATTGTTGTAGGTAGAAATCTAAACCTCATAGACCCATTCCAAATCACGCACACAACTATACGATGGTGATCACCAAACCCAACCGATGAGCAAACATTCGTCACATAGATAAATATTGTCGCGGTAGATGGGAAAGGCGCGCCACTGCATTTTGGGGATATTGTACGACACATCCTATACTTGGAAATTCTTCCTCATCGACAATTGATAAGAAAATATCTGTAGAGGGTGTTTCAACCCACAAAGTTTTATATTTTTATTTATTTTGTGTTCTCAGTAGAGTTAACAGAGAGAATGCAGATATTTCATGAAACATGACGACGTTATCTATTCTTTCAACATAAATTTTTACTTTTTAAAGATGAGGGTATATTTGATCCCATTAAAATAGCTTAAGGGTTGGAATGATGAAAAAATTAATGAGGGGCCTATCTGATCTAGTGATATAAGATAGAGTCCGATTTTTTAATGGCCACTTTTGATAAAGTACAATTTAAAATAGCCACATCTCTTAAAACCAATTTTTACTAGCCACTTTCAAGTGGATTCCCCAAATTACCCCCATAACTGTCACCCAAAGGACGAAAATAATTGGGCCATCATCATGTCAGTTTTGACTGCAATAAATGGGGGGTGGGTGGACCACATTTTTTAAAGTTTTTAAATTTTGAATTTAAGATTTTGGATGTGGGTTGGTGGGGTACATCAATACCATCACTTTCACCTTTTTCTCTCCCTTCATTCTTTGCTTCTTTCTTTCTTTCTCTCTCATATTTCGTCCAACACCCTCTCTCTTCTTCTCTCCATTCGTCCAATATCCTGTCTCTTCCACTCTTCGTTCGTCCCAGTGAAGAACAGTGCATTTCTGGGTGGAGAATTCTCCATTTGCGGTCTTCAGAATTCTCCATTTGCGGTCTCCAGAGTGCATCAACTTGAAATGGCAAATTTTCAGGTATGTATATAAGCATTGTTATTGGCATATATAAATACGTATAATGTACTGTGTGTAATGTAATGTAATGTGTTGAATTGGCCTTTACTGTAGTAGGAATGCAGTGGTGTTCATTTATTTTTGGTTTTTTTTAAATATTGTCTTGACTGAGTAGATGTTTTCAGTAGGCCGAATAGAACAATACTTTAGGCCGAATAGAACAATACTTCAGGACGAATAGAACAAAACTTCAGGCTGAATAGAACAAGTGTAGGCCGAATAGAACAATACTTCAGGCCGAATAGAACAATACTTCAGGCCGAATAGAACAAGTGTAGGCCGAATAGAGCAAAATGTATGAGCAATGACTTTTAATTTTGGTTGGCCGAGTAGAGGTTTTCAGTAGGCCGAATAGAACAATACTTCAGGCCGAATAGAACAAGTGTAGGCCGAATAGAGCAAAGTGTATGAGCAATGACTTAGTTTTGGTTGGCCGAATAGAGATTTTCAGTAGGCCGAATAGAACAATACTTCAGGCCGAATAGAACAAGTGTGTAGGCTGAATAGAGCAAAGTGTAGTAATGACATTTTTAATTTTGGTAGGCCGAATAGAGGTTTTCTTTAGGCCGAATAGAACAAATCTTTAGGCCGAAAAGAACAAGTGTTGGCCGAATAGAGCAAACTGGAAGACTTGTATTTTTAAAATTTAATAAAATTTTTGTTGGCCGAATAGAGATTTAGGGATGGCCGAATAGAACAACTCTATAGGCCGAATAGAGGAATTGTAGGCCGAATAGAGAAAATATGAGATGTTAGAATGTTTTGGGAAATGTTGCTTGGTCGAACAGGGCAAACTTGGTAGGCCGAATAGAAGGAACTGTGGGCCGAATAGAGTAAATGTTTATGTGTTCAAATATTTCGTTTTAGGGTTTTCATGAACTTATTGTTATTTTGCCCATAATTATGAATTTATGTCTTATTTAGCAAAAAAAATATATATGTGCAGGGTGAATGGAAGCGTCCTTCCATGCAGGGTCAACAATGCAGTATACATAATTACTGCAAACATGGGGTCGTTATGGATATCATTCGTAGGCAGTTAACTAGGGTTGGGGGTAATGCGGAGGAGATATTTAAGAGATCCTGTTTTGGTCATTACTGGAATCTCAGCGATGAGTGGAATGCAAATGCTCATCTGCACAGTCTCATGACCCGTGAGATCGTACATAGGGGGGATGATTTAACGGCTAGGTATTTTCAGGTTGGAGACGTGTGCCTTAGATTTAGCCGGGTAGAGTTCATGAGGATTATGGGACTCTATTTTCGGGATAGACTCAGCTTTGATCCGAACGAGACGTATGGTATCCCGCCTGGTGGGTTATATGATAGGTTTTATGGTCAGGGTGAGAGACCATTAGTAAGTCAGATTGCTAGTGACTTTGAAGGAAGAAGATTTATAGGTGTTAGCCCTGAGGACGCAGTTAAGGTTGCCAAAGTTCTGTTGTTATACTACTTTCTCCTTGGGTCGGATGTCACCAAGGTGGGTGTAGACAACTGGGTCTGGTGCCTAGTAGAGGACGAATAGAGATGGGATTTATTCCCTTGGGGACAGCTCAGCTATATGACGCTTTTGCACTTTATGGACCACATTGTGACCAAAGTCCCAGCTAAAGCAAATCCCAATCGGTACAGATACCACTTTTACGGGTGCACATTCGCATTACTGGTACGTGTTTTAGTAGATATATTAAAGTTATAGTGTATTTTCAATTTTAGTTGTATTAATTATCTGACATGTGTGGTTTACGTGTGACAGGTTTGGGCGTACGAGCGTCTACCTGCCGTTGCTGCACCGTATGGCCATGTCCCCCACGGTAGGTTGAATTTAAGGCCACTCTGCTTGCGATAGATTTTTCGCACATGGAAGAGGGTTGATAGGACTCTGTTTGATCAGGTATGACTTATTAATCCATTTAGTGAAGACAGATATGTTTTATATTGTTTCTTATGTAATTGTTTATTTTGAATCAGGCTCTTGATGTGGTTGATTTTCCGATAATCCTTCCTGATGAGCTTAGACAAGGGTATTGGATTGGCATAGAGGATGACCCTTTGGAGGGGTTGATCATGGGGATGTACACCAAGTCATTCTCTAAAACCAGCACAAAGGCTGTCCGAGCATACGATCCTACCAGTAATCCATGGGATCAGCGGTACTATACGGGTGTGGCTGTTGATGATGCGTGGAGGGGCCAGCGGGCGGATGATGCTGCGGCTTGGATGACAAATCGGGATCCCCATTCCTACCAACCTCGCTGTACTCCCTGTCCTGACCACAGCGGATATGCTTCAGGGGAGAGGACGTATGTTGAGCCCGATTCCTATGATCCGAGTGCTGGCTGGCATGCTCGATTTATGAAAGAGCATGACGAACAACATCGTTACGGCGCAGACGCGCAGCAGTATCTTGATAATAGGATGAATGATTCCCCAGGTTTTCATGGGAGTGGGTTTAGGGACGCATACCGAGGTGATCAGCACAACCAGGGATATGATCAGGATTTTCAAGAAAGGGTCTTTCGTAGGCTGGATCAACTGGATGAGTTTTTACACAACCTTGCTTGTCAGGTTGTGTCTGAGCATCAAACAGCTTATTATTTTCGACAGGCACTTACGGCTGAGATTAGGCGCCTTCGATCAGATCTTGTGCAGACCAGAATGTTTGAAGCTGGGCCAACCAGCGCGAGGTCGGGGATTAGACATTCCCCTACTAGACTGGTGGAGGCGCTCAGCCCGATGGCCCCCACACCCAGGGGTGATGAAGAGGGTATCATGCTGTCTAAGAGGCAACGAAATCCAGCTGCAGCGTTACAGTCTCCATTTACCACGACAGACCGAGAGCGCCGATGGGAACTGTACCGCAGATTTATTTCAAGCAGAGAACTGTAAGTACTACGCCAGTAGTGTAGACGTTATCATATATTACTTTAAACAATGTGCATTGATTTTAATGAATTATTGAATGCAGGATCGACGTTGGTCTTAGTTTTAGAGTAGGGCCTTCCTTTTTCACTGAGATGGAGAACCCCAGTGTTTGGTTTGGAAGTGAGGTCAGAAATATTTAGTTCGTGTTTATATAAAATGTTATAAATATTTTCATTATGTCATCAATTGTTAATTTTATTCGATGGATTTTCAGCACCTGGATGCATACATCCACTTATTATCGGAGCGACCCTCTGACATAGGTGTACACGTGCATCCGGAGGTTGGCCCCTACTGCATTATGGACATGGAGTTCTCTGTAAGTAAATTAATTCATTACAATTGACTGTGATCATTTTGGTATTTAATTTTTTGAGACTAATATTATGAAATGATTCTCGTGTAAGGTCCGAGTACAAGCAGTATGGAATGAGCACACGGGTCAGTTTAGGGATGATAGATCAATATATGCCAACATAACTGATGAATTATTGACAGATCTCCGTCAGTACGCCCGAGGTTTATTGCCAGTGTGGAGGGGGTCGAGATCCTGGATTGATTGTGATGTGGTATTATATCCTAACCATTGGTTCACTTACATGATAATATCCCCTAGAATGACTCTAGTGTTTTTACATCTAATGTTCATTGTGGCAGTTATTGTTCATTGTCCACACCTCAGGGCACTACTACCCATGTGCGGTCCTTACAAAGCCAATGAAATTCATTTGTTTTGACTCGTTTCGGCATAGATGGGATGACGAGCCCGACATGAAGGAGCGCCGGATATTGGAGACTCTACCATACAGACGTGTCATCCCAGCTCTGATGCGCGAGCTTGACTCCTCCGGGGTCCCGCACACATTCCCGCTGTCACCAGCTCCCAGAGAGT
Organism: Pogostemon cablin; assembly: GCA_023678885.1. Taxonomy (NCBI): domain Eukaryota; kingdom Viridiplantae; phylum Streptophyta; class Magnoliopsida; order Lamiales; family Lamiaceae; genus Pogostemon; species Pogostemon cablin. The sequence goes on along the minus strand of CM043001.1, from coordinate 23,355,461 downwards.
ATTGTTTCAAGCAAGAGGACAGTTCGAGTTGCGGACCAGCCTGTTTGAGAACCATAGAGGGACTGTTAGTAAGGAACTTTAACTGGGACACCCCTGATCACATCCTGCGCTTCCGTAAGCAAGTTGCCTTCACGATCTTTCAGTGTGCTAGAACAGGATGAACTTAGTAAATTTTAATTTTTATTTTCTTTTTAAAGGTAGATTATGTTGTATTATATGAACTCATATATTTAAATTATTAATTAAAATTTATTGTCAAAAAGTAATATTAAATTTTGTTTAAAATATAATTAATTCAATATTAAAAGAGAATTTGTATAATATTTGATTAATAATAAAATATTAATTTAAATAATTAAATAAATAAATATGGATAAATGGGTATGAGACGGGTAAAACAGGATGAACTTAGTTAATTTTAATTTTGTTTAAGAAGGACAACGTAGACGTGTATGACCAATTTCACCACATTTTCCATATTTTTTTGTCTACGTATACGGTGGTTAGGATTATCTATGATAGGAGGAGGTGGATTATCTTGTGAGCACGCCACTCCAGTACAATTTTTACGATTGTGACCTGGCTGTCGACATCTTGAGCACACATGTTCTTTGTGACGTCTCCTGGACGACTCGATCCCTGACCTTATATGAGACATTCGTGGTCGCCCGGCCTGTCTGTGTGGCAGCGGGGGGTTCACCCTCTGTGACAGGACTCCTTCGGGTGTGTCCCACTGAGTGTAGTGGGGAACAGGCAATACTGGACCACGCCACATATTCACGACACTCGTATTATGATAAGCTGGAGACACAAAACCGCTGGCTGGCAAACCGCAAGCACTGTACAACGTTTAGTGTAAGAGACACATAAAAATGATAACAATGCAAGTAAGTAAGGTAATGACTACGTACTCGATTTCCTTCATCGCATGAATGCATGGAACAAGTTCTTTCTGGAACTTCTGACATGTGCAGTTGTAGTAGTTCAGATCAACAGTGAATATATTACTAGCATCCTTGATCGCAAACTTATTTTCAATGAGCATGGAAAATTCTAGCTTTTGGGCTGATTGAGAAAGTTCCACTAGTTCGTCATGGAGACGCTGGCATAGGATGGTACTCCGTTGTTCAGCTGCTGTTCGACGTTCGTAAAACCACCTCTCAGTGGTAGTCCGACAAACCTCTAGCATTGTGCAGATAGGTAGCTTCCGCGCCCAAAGGATGGCATTGTTATACGACTCAGCTGCATTTGAGGTCATAAACTCGTATCTATTGACAGGACAATGCACCCTTGACCATCTCTCATATCCCCACGACCCAATCAACTCCATTAACTCCTGCGATCATGTCCTATATCTCAGTAAGTCCATCATCCTGCAAATAACAATGTAGGAGTGATAAAATTAGGTTAAAGAAGACATTGTACCAGCTCGTTCTTGTATAAAAAATTACAAAAGTGTAATATATTGGCTGACTCACTTATCAAAATCTCTCGGTAGGTATACATCCATCGCACGATGGAATGTATATAAAACGTTCTTTCCAAAGCCAGCCAATCTGCGCTTTAAATGGTAGCCACATAGACCGTGATGGGCATCAGGATATACAGTAGAAATAGCATGTGCAATACTGGCATGACCGTCAGAAACTATCAACAGGTCTCGTGGACATCTGTAGGCCTCGCGTAACCTTTCTAGAAACCACGTCCACGACATGTTGCTCTCAACATCGCCAGTGCCTAAGGCGAGTGGAAATATCCGATGGTTTGGATCATGCGTGACTGCGACAAACACGGTTCCTCTTTGACTACCCTTCGTATGAGTGCCATCAATGACAATGACCGGACGACCAGACTCTAAAAACCCCCGCCTCGATGCTCCAAGTGCATAAAATGTAAACTTTAAACAGTCATCTTCATCGACAGATATTCGGGTGTACGTACCGGGATTTGTGGATTCCAACTGATACATGTAAGCAGGGAGCAATTCGTATGAGCTATCGTGATCCCCGTACGTGTGTCCAACAGCGTAGTGTTTCGCCTTTAACGCTATATTGTAGCTAATGTTGAATCCAAAATCAGTCCTGATCTCATCTCTCATGGCACTGGGTTGGAGGCCATGAACCTTATCAAACTGCCTAGCAACAAAATATTGACCAATTACTTTGGACGACACCTGTGTAGAAGCAGATCTGTCTAGATCATTTAAACAACCAAGATGTTCGACGAATTTAACCACTCTCCACAACCCAGAGCTCATTCTTGCGTGCAACTGAAATGGACAGCCTGTTTGACCCTTCATGTTACATACAACATTGTACCTTGTCGTGCTAGATCTTTCATCATAGGTCTCCACTCCGTGCCGCAAGTTATACATGCCTACTGCTGTCTGGATCTTCTCTTTTGTCTCAAATATACTGTTCTTTTCAATAACACCAGACGCATCAATCTCAAGGTCAGTCAGCTGATCTACTCTCTCTGCTTCAATCGGCATGCCTATGAACGTGGCATGTGCATTAGTTTCATCTAAAAATATACTTTACTTTTATTTCTATTATAACTAAACATTGTTTCCATACCTGGAATCAACCAAGGACGGGTGTTGGGCCGTGCACTACGCAACTCTTCTGACTGCATTTCAGGACGGCGCAACTCACGATTAATCGGTTCAAGAAAGCTAGGCCCTCCTCTCTTACGTATGTAATCACATATTTCTTCATACAATTGATGTCTTCTCTCCTCAGCACCATCATCGCTTTCGCTAGAAGACTGATTAGTATCCTGCTGTATGCGATCCCCTTCTTCCACCGTTCTATTCCCGGGGTCATCATCATCATCGTTACAACCGTCTACGTCCTCCGCACCCTCACCAGAGACATCACCAAATTCTGCATCTACAGATTCTCTAAAACCAGCACACTGCATCTCTGAGGCCGGACAACACTCCACATTCAAATCAAAATCATGCCTCCCAGAAGAATTTGCCCTCGTACATGGGTCATTGCTCGTACCAGCACCTCCGTCATCATAACCCATCCCTAAAACCATACTACTCCCTGCACCCGTGATAGGACGGAGTGTGACGTACATCATTCCGACATCATCAACACACTTGAACACTTCTGCCACACGTGCATCATTCTTTATCTTATATTTGAACAAACGGCCATTGTAATCAACTAGAGAATGAACTACATAACCCCAATGCCCCAAATCAGCTTGCACTATGTCATGAATTTCTTTTAGCAAGCTACTATAACACAAACTGGCCTCTGGCAAGAACAACCAGTTCACCACTCCACCTATGTATTGCAATCCTTCCCATGCTCCACCCCAACATATCCCAACTTTTCCATAACTCATCTGCACATTTTTTCAAAAATAACTTTAATGACATCAACATTAAAAGATTAGATAATTAGTTGCATCATTAAATCATTAGAAAATTTATACTAAATTTGTATTCTATCTAGTCAACAAATTAATGTATGCAAACCTACACTGTTTCAACAAAACCCTAAACCCTTGACACACCTTAAAATGTGTCAGTATTTTTTTCTTCTATTCGGCCAATTATTCCTCTATTCGGCCCAAAAGAGTCTCCTATTCGGCCTAGTAACTTGCTCTATTCGGCCCACATTGATTTTCTATTCGGCCTACCAATGGTTTCTCTATTCAGCCAATGCTTTCTCTATTCGGCCCACCAAGCTATTCTATTCGGCCCACTAACTTCTTCTATTCGGCCTACTAAATTTCAGAAAATAAAAGATTATTTTTTGGGCATTTTGGCCAACGGGTGTTTTATTCGGCCCACAAAGTTGTTTTATTCGGCCTACCAACGTTGTTCTATTCGGCCTACTAACTTTCTGAAATTTAAAGAATTTTTTGGGCTATTCGGCCAACGGTTTCTCTATTCGGCCCACCAAGCTATTCTATTCGGCCCATTAACTTCTTCTATTCGGCCTACTAAGTTTCACAAAATAAAAGATCATTTTTTTGGGAATTTTCAAATAAAAGATTAATTAAAAAAACCAAGATGTAACATGAGTGGTGAAGATTTAAGAGAGAAAAACTTTTGAATGTTACAAAATTATTCTACAAGTCATACAATTTTTTCTATTCTATTATAAAAACGTTGAATAATTAGAATACACTCATGAGCCATGTCAACAATTATAAAATTAGGGCATCATAACTATAAAACTTGTTTTAACATACCTTGTACACCTGCTACCCAATATCTTAATTCTCTCCAAAATTACTGGAAATTTGCTCCCAAATGCTCAACCTCTAGTACAAAAAATTTTAATATGTGTTGGACGACCACCCCCATTTTCCAATTTCCACTATATATTATCCTCATTATTTTGTATGGATATGGGGGAGCTGCGGGAGCACATGCCTACATAGTAGTACTAGGTATTAGGTATTGTACTTCCACACTTTATTCAGAAATAAAGAAGAATCCGATTCCTTTACTGTACTTTGGGTCAAAAAATTGTGGAATCTCATCTGCAACCAGCTGAAAAGTGGGTCCCCCACAAGGGCATTTTGGCCAATTCATTTCAAAGTGGCTAGAAAAAATTATGTATAACAAATGTGGTCACTTAAAATTACAGTTATCCAAAAGTGGTCACTTTTTACCATTTCCACTATAAGATAAGGGTCTTGACCCTTTGCCTTTTTACTACTTACCATTTTTAGAAAGCAACTTTTGGCAGGAACTTATTATATATAGCACTATTCTACTTTTATATACTATATATTTTCTTCGCTAAGTTCGCATAGTCGGCGAGTGTTACTTGAGTACAGTTAAGTTTGTTATAGCATTTTTAAATGGGTTTTGAATTATATATATATATATATATATATATAACCATTAAATTTTTAAGAAAAAGTTCTGAAAAAATGCTCTCGTTAATTATTGATGTTGAAAAAATTGTCATCCAATACAAGGTTTTTTTTTAATGCTGCTTTTATTATTATTATTATTATTATTTTCTTTCTTTCTTCTCTGTATAATTAATATATAATTGCATGTAGGGTTCCACACTTGGTTAAAAAATCTATATATAGTTAAACATAAAGTAATAAAGTGTAGTATCACATAAAAAAATTGTATGAAATCGCATACATAATCACATAAGGCGTCGTCGGTAGGCTACTGATAATGATGTTTAATATTAAAAAAGGTATTATTATTATTATTTTTAATTATAATGGGTGACAGTTTGGTGATTATAGTACAACCGGCTACATATGCTCTTAGATTGATTCAGAATTACTCCATCTATGAGTTTGGTTCCTTGATGATTGTAACCTAATTCATCTTTATCGCCCACAGCTGGTCTCTTATGAATTAGTTGTCAGTTTTATGAATTAGTTGCTCTAGGAAAACTTCATTCATAGTATAAATTTAAGGATTTATAAGATAGGGTGTGTATAAACTGTATAGTATAAGTTTAAATATATAGATGTGTATTTAATAAATTAAAGGTAATACCGACTTTTAAAAATATAATTTTTAAATTATATAATATTGATGTGTGTATATAATAATAATGGGGTGTACAAATATTACTCCCTCCGTCTCGTAGAAACGTTTATGCATTTTCATTTTGCTCGTCCCATACATTTCCCCTTATAATAAATGAGACCCACACAAAACATTTAAATTTTAAATATTTCGATGAACCCCACAATATGACTATACTAATACAACTACCTGATGAAGAAATCAAAGATATGCGGAAGTGTGTGTATTCAATCATCTTTACAGAATATATACAATTTGCTTTTATGATTACAACGGTAATGTAATCAATCTAAATCATCTAAATTAATTAGGAAATATTCACGGAACTACAATCTCCTCTGTCAAGGCTATAATGACGTGAAGAGATCTCTCAAATAAGGAATAAATAATATATATGATTAAGGATCTCCCATACCTAAAACATATTAAAATATTATTTCCCTCATCTCAATACATATTAAAATATTATATTTCTTAATCTCGTGAAAAAATAAACGTAAACGTTTTTACGGGACGGAGGAGTAATACCCATTTGAAAATTCATTAACCGTGCACGATCATAAACCTTATTCTTAATTTTCCTTTTTGGTTTTAAATTATGGCTTTTTTTTTACAAGTTACTACTCATTTTCGTGAAATCTTATGGTTAATGCGTTATTTTACCCTATAATTTAATATTCCATCCGTTCATTCTTAATCTATCTATTTTACTGTTTTGGGCGTTCACTCTTAATATATCCATTTCCATTTTTAGGTTATGGGATCCACACCCCCCACTAATACAAATAAAATATGAGACTTACATCCTCCACTAATACAATTACCTACCACATAAAAAATAATAATACTCCTTAATCCACTTGCAAAAAGCAAATGGATACATTAATAATCGCCGGAGGGAGTATGATATATCATTTTCTTTTAAAGTGTATATACTTTAATTAATAAAAGTATAATTTTTTCATTGAAAAGATCAGTGAAAATATGATAATGCAAATGTTTGATTTAAAAAAAAATAGTTAATTTTTCAAAAATAATCAAGAATACACATTTTTATACTAAAGAGTACAATATTTAACACTAGTGTACAATTTTCAAAAAACATTAGATTGGGTACACGTTGTTCCCGATGACACACAAGACTTTGCCATTTAGTATTGTGACTCTATCTTATGAGGCATTATACTTATGACCAGATCTAATGCACAATTATTTTTAAGGTGCACCAGATCCATATTTATAAAATGAGTCAAGTATAAATAAAAAAAATTAAACCCAAATGATGACGTCATTTCTTCTCATCATCATATTTCTCCTCACGCTTCTTTCCATTGTATAATAATATAATCAGCTATTAATAAATATACATTTATTAATAAAATCTTATACACTTGTTTAATAAAACTAATTATACAATTTAAAGTATGGAGTAAATACTACCCCCTCCCACCCAAAGAGTCCATTTTTTTTTTTATTTTGGGAGTCCCACCAAAATAGTTCCCTTTCATTTTTTACACATATAGGACCCACACACACTCACTAATACAATTAAAATATGGAGTCCACACTCCTACTAATATAACTATCCACTACACATTAAATAATAATATTCCTTAATCTACGTGCAAAAAGCAAAAACTATCATTTGGGTGGGATAGAGGGAGCAGTTAAAATTAATAATTTCTCTAACACAATTCTCATTATGAATATGGTGAAACTATTCATCAAGTAGCCAAATCAATTTTTAAACACCCAAACTGTTTATTTATAAAATATTATACACTTGTTCAATAAAACGTATACTCCTTCCGTCCCATTTCAGATGTCACACTTTCTATTTTGGGTTGTTCCACAAAAGTTTGCACATCCCTGAAAAAGCAAAAAGTCAAACACAATCACCCATCCCCATACACTTTATTTATAAAAAAACACCCCTATCTAATACACCAAACATACTTTATCATTTATTTATTACCAAAAAATACCATAATACCCCTAAAAATTATCACTTTCTAAATATCCTTGCCGGAAAGAGGGGTGCAGACTTTTGTGGGACGGAGGGACTACATTTTATTTTTAAAAAGTATGCAATAATGAAATTGACAACTCAAACAGAAAAAACGTGAAAGGGCTCCAAGAGACGAGCTGTACGTGGAGAAATGCTGGATTAATAACCAGCAGACATATTGCAGAGAGGAGATAAGAGCATCGAAAGGGGAGAAGGTGTTGAGTAGGACCTACTCTGCGAATCTTGAGAGACCGGAGCGGTGGCTCTGCCACTTAAAGCGGAGTATGAGTGAGTAGTGTTGTCGGAAAGTAGTGGACGGATGCGGAAGGAAGACGTACGAGGAGGAGGAGATGAACGACAAGGAGTTTCAGTGGACAGTGGAGGCGTTCATCGTGACAGCAGATCTAACTTGTAGCGAAACATGAGCGAGCAGTGCTGCCGGAAAGTGGTGGACATATACGAAAGAAAGGCATATATGGAGGAGAAGATGAGCTGCGGGAGTTCCGACGAACGCTGTAAGCGTTCATTGCGATAACAGATCTGATCTGGTAGGGAATGGTGAATTGGTGAGAGAGAAGAGAATGAGCAATGGGTTGAGGGACAGAATGTGAGGGGAGAATAGGGTTTCAATTTCTTAATATATGTTGGGTCATTTGGGTAGGGTTGACCCGATTATTAAGTTGCAACACACACTAGTATTTGCTTATACTTATTTGTAATTAAATTATATCTGCATTAATAAATCATATTATAATACTTTAAAATCATACCTTAATATAAAAACATACTTAATTAAATAATCAATAAACATATTTTACCTATATAACAATCATACTTTAACACTCATTTGAGTGGGATTGACCCGGTTATTAAGTTGCAACACACACTAGTATTTGCTGGGATAAAATATTTTTTTGTCCCGTAAGTTTGGCCATGTATAATTTTTGCCCCAAAAAAGATAAGATTTGGGCATTTGTCCCATTAACTTTATAATTGCACCAATGTTGTCCTGTTATCGTCGGAATCTAATATTTTTGCCGAAATTGATCACGTGCATGTCACGTGATCATCGGATTTGGCATTTTCTCGGGGCATAAAATATTTTTTTGCCTCGTAAGTTTTGCTATGCACAATTTTTGCCCCAAAAAAGATAAGATTTGGGCATTTATCCCAATATCTTTATAATTGAGTCAATTTTGTCCTATTTTTTAGGAATTTAATATTTTCACCAGAATTGATCACGTACATGTCACGTTATCATCGGATTTGGCATTATCCGGTGAATTTGCTAATCTGTCGACACAGTGGTATTCCCATCAATAATAATAATAATATTTTATTAATAATTTAATTAAAAAATACCCTCAATCGATGAACTCAGTTCTCACGTGCCCTCCACGTGCTTCCACCATCTTCGTAAACTCCCTCTTCTATCAATCAGAGGCCGTGTACCTTATTGTTGAGAGTGAAAATAAGCATATTTTAGTGTCCAATCTAACACCTTTTTGATGAGTATTGTTGTTATATATTAGCACAAATATTTTATATTCGATATATGTGAGAAAAAGGTGCATTAGAGGTGTTTTATTGTATTTTAGGTGGAAAAAGGAATCAAAAGTGCCAAGTTGGAGAAAAGGTGCAATTTGTGCAAGGATGCTCTGAAACGCATGTCCAACTTGTGTAATTTTTCTGTATTCATGTGGAGCTCTGAATTGGAAGTGTGATATATGATTGGAAAGCCACAGAAGAGAGGGTCGTTTTGGCTTAAAGAACTCCCCAATCGAATTTCAAATGAGAAAGTTATGATCAAAGTGGTGACGTCGTGCAAGCTGAGCCGAACATAACGGCTGTGCCACTTTGCATGACTTGTTACATATTCAAATATTGGATTCTCTTTAGTTCTTTAAAAGGATCTAAGGAAGATAGGATCATGTGAGCGCAAGAATTACTCAAATCGGAGGTCAGATGTCGAAGTTATGTGCGAAACAGTGAGACGACGCAAGCTTGCTCGACCACGGGAGTCCGCTCGACCAGAATCATCTTGATCGAGTGGATGCAATTTGGTCGAGTAAAATGTCCAAATTCTTAAAGAAGGTTCGCTCGATCATGGCTCAACCAGGAGGCTTTGCTCGACCAGTGGAGGTTTGGTCGAGCAGAATCTCGCTGGTGATATTTTTGGTAGTTTCGGGTTATTTTTACCAAATGTTACGTATGTCTCAAGTAAAAGCTCATCCAAGGTCTATAAGGAGAGCTTACAAGTATAAAAGGGGGGTAGATCACATCAATATTCATCAGATTGGATTGGAGAGAGCCACATCCATCCTACACCAACCCACAAGGGGGGATCACCCCCCAACCATCATCCACATCCTTTCCTCCATCCATCCATCACTTTGAAAATTTGTCTGCTGAATCAAGAGGAGAACCAAGAGGAGGATTTAAGATGGAGAAGGACGCGAAGACGCCCAAATTTAGAGTTTTTATCGTTTCCTAATTTATCTTGTATTTTCCAGACATCCGGGTAAGATTTATCCAACACCCATGATTATTCTTCGCAACATCATGGGCTAGAACCGTTTTGGTAGATCTAGGGTTTTGAAGATTTTTATGAATTAATTGAACTTTCGTGTGTATACTCCGTACAACACTACTTGTGGATTTATTTTATATAAGACAATGCTTTATTAATTCATATTCAGAGTTGTTTGGTGCATCTTTAACTGTTATGTAGAGTCTGAATACATATATTGGTTATTGATTGAGTGCGTTCACTGCTGAGCAGGATTATATGTTATGATTCTAAGTGAGGAGACTCCGAAACTTCATTAGAACTATTGTTCTTAGTCGCATTTTAGTAAAAATGTGTAAGAGTAAGAGACTCTATCGTCGAGTAAACGCGTGACCAAGCACAAAATTTATAGTAATGTCGTCCCAAGGGAAAATAAACTCATGCTTGTATCCAGATTTTCCATTGATTTATGCTTTGTAAGGATGATAGTTTGAAGGTTTTGTATATAAAACTACTACTTAATTCTCTACTTAATCAACTAGAATTTAAACTAACAAAGTAATGGATCAAACAACAAACAAGTTATGAATGGAATGGAGATAGAATTCACTTGAGAAGAGATCAAGGCTAATCATAATCATGGTTAAGACTTGAGCTAGATATGCAAAACTCTTGATGGTGAATTTCATTAACTTGTGGACTAAAAGCAATCACGATTTTACTCCTAATCTCTATGGCCAAGGCAATTAGGTTCTCGACTCTTTTACAAGTCCAAGTCTCCTAGGATTGGTCTTAATCTCAATTACCTTAAGGTACTATGATCATAAGTTGGTTCTTTTCACTCAATTTCTTAAGTGTCCCTCTATAAATGTTCTAAGTCTAAGGAGGGTATGACTTACCTCCCCTTATACTAACATGCATGCACATTTCAATATATGATTCAATTAAACATCCACTCACAACATTGGAATGACCATCCTAACACTATGAATAGAGAATTTAATCACACAAGTATTGAATTGAAACATGATTGATATATCATAACAGGAAATCCACAATTTAATTCAAATAACTACTCAAGTTCTACACATCTAACTCTTCATCTCAACCTTTCATATGATTAGCCCTACTATAGGACTAGTCACTAAACATTGTGTTTATACCATTACAAATCAAGCTTTGCTCCATTTGAGCCAAAATAAGAAGAAAATCAACAATTGAAAAGTAGATTAGCTTCCCTTTCATGGAGAAACCTTCCTTCTTTTCAATATGCTAACTCCTTCAATCCTTGATGTTTTCCTCTTCTCAAATGGTGGATGGATGGATTGGATGATGAATTTATGGATTAATTGTGGAGATCAAATGGAAATTGGATGGATCTAATAGATAGAGATGGATTATGGATCTAGTGTGTGAGAAAATATGGTGTAGAGTTTGTGTAACTGCTATGGAAATGATCTCTTCCTTTAAATTTCGCACAAGTCACCCTTTTATATCACTAATGGATCTTCTAAAAGCTTCCGGAATATTCTGAAAACTGCACAGGTTTTTACACCTACACGGCCCGTGTAGGGCACACCTACTTCGGCGTGTTGTGCGTGTTTCCGGACACAGCTCAAGCTGCGCTACACGGCCTTAGTCATGGGCGTGTAACATTTTCTGACGATAATACATGGCTTCTTCTTATAGGGTCGTGTTCCGCACACGGGGCGTGCAGCAACGCACGACCCGTGCACCAGCACACTGCCTTCTTTCTGAGCGAGCAGCGATCTCTGATGACAATACACGACCACTTATTACAGGGCCGTGTTCCGCACATGGCCCGTGAACAAGTATGCATTGTTCTTCCATCTCTGTTTCGCTCCCGACTCTGTTTTTATCTATTTCTTGACCCGTTTTACACATATTTAAGCTCATTTACACAATTCTATCAATTCATACCACATTTCTCAAAATAACAATAACTCCACCAAAAATCACACAAATACGGATAAAAGCATCCAAAAATTCACAAATAAAGACACTAAAATTTAGGTAAAAATGACTACGATCAACTATCTTATATGAATACTTATTAATTAAATTGGATTTAAGTTAATAAGTAGGATAAAGAGGATAATTTTATAGTACCTATAAAGGAAGATCATATCGGGTTAGAGTATCAATTCTAGGGGGAAATAATTGATACTGATAGTACCTAGAAATGGGGTGAAGTTATGTTTCTTGCTCCAAAGTTATTCACACGTTTTACACGCATATTTTCTTGTGTCTATAGAGTAAATATGCATGGCTTAGTGATGCGTCCATATTCCACAAGGCACAGTCGGACATTGATACACGAAAGGAAAATTAATGAGTGAAACTGGATTATCCTAGAGCTACCTATTCTCCTACTTGATCCACTTTCGTATTCTTCTAGTGTTTATTTTATTTTAATTATTATTTTATATTTTTATTAGTAGATTAATAATTCAGTCCTTAACATTATTGCATTTCGTCTTAATTAATTTAGTAAATAACTAAATTGATAATACGCCGTCCTTTGAGTTCGATATTTAACTTGGTCGCTTGCTTAAGCTGCAACTGATATCTTTAATTCTTGGGAATTAAATTTGCTTGCAAAGAAAACGTGCATCACATCTCCACATCATGGGCGGCAGCTGTTGGATCTTTCTCTCCGGGGGCCTACCCCCAACAAACAGATCATAGTATACATTGCCTCGATCTGCACCCTCCGGCAATGCAAGCAACCACAGGATATCAGAGCCATACAGAGGGAGCATAGATCATCGACGTTTTTAGCTCCAATTCAATCCTTTGCACCCCATCAAAGAACGACTAGTTCATTATCAGTCTCGCGATTCTAATTGGCTGGAGATGATATCTAGTGTGCGCATCCCCATGTGGAAGACCATGATGCTACCGGTGCTGCTTTCCATTATGAAAATCTTAGGGAAGCTGGTAAATTCTTTCGATCCAAGGGTTGGCATCGTGGCCGACAAGTGCTTAAGAACACAAATCCTTCATCGTGGATGTAGATGATGAGGGGGAGCTTGGCGGTGGGAGCGAAAGATTCGACAGCTGCCGCTCAAGGTTGTGAGAGGGTACACGGGGATCCCCTAATTGGCAAGAAGATGAAGTTTGCGAAGATGGTGAAACACGTTGAGGGAACATGAGAACTGAGTTCATTAATCGAGGGTATTTTTTTAATAAAATTATTATTAAAATATTATTATTCTTGTTGATGTGGATGCCACTGTGTCGCCATGTCAGTAAATTCTCCGAAAAATACCAAATTCGATAATCATGTGACATGCACATGATCGATTTCGGTGAAAATATCAAATTCTAGGAAAATAGGGCAACATTGGCGCAATAATAAAGATATTGGGACAAATGCTCAAATCTTATCTTTTTTGGGTAAAAATTGTACATGACAAAATTTACGGGGCAAAAATATATTTTATCACGCCGAAAATGCCAAATTCGATGATCACGTGACATGCACGTGATCAATTCCGGTGCAAATGTCAAATTTTGGTGAAAATGGGGCAACATTTGTGCAATTATAAAGTTAATAGGACAAATGTCCAAATTTTATCTTTTTTGGGGCAAAAATTGTACACTGTCAAATTTACAGGGCAAAATAATATTGTATCCCAGTATTTGCTTATACTTATTTGTAATTAAACTATATCTGTATTCAAGGATGAAAATATCGATATCGGTTAAAATATCGGTACCTCAAATTTACGGATATATCGATGGATATATCAAATATCGATATCGATATCGGTAAAAATTTTAAAAATCACGAAAATTTGAAAAAAAAAAAGAAAAAAATTAAGTTATTAACTTTTCAATATATTATAACTAATTTTAATAGATAAATACATTTTAAAATCTCAATAAAACTCATAACACATTATAAGCAAATCAATGACATATCTAAATAGTTTGGAATCATACAATAATTACTACTTGTTATTTAATAATAATACATAATAATTAATACAAAAATGATGATCTATGAGGCTTAAATGTAAAACATGTCATGTCGTCTGAATCTAAACAATATTGGTACTAGCTTATCAAATTATAGAAATTCTGAACATAGTTCTGAATGTGCCAGTAGTACGTCGTTCTATCTTGTCCAATTGTTTGACTATGGATTGGATAGTGTGGGCTAATCCAACCACCGTGTTCTTGAGGCATGCTTGAACAATGATTGTACCCTCTTAATTTACTTAGTCATAATAATGTTAATGAAAAGTGATAACAATTTTAATAAAAAATGATAATTAATTAATCAAAAGTAAAACAATAACACCATGAGATAGTTTCACGTAGGTGTTGCTTTATTTTAAATTTTATTTTTTTAAATTAAACATATTAATAACAAAAAAGTATTTGGTTAGTGAAACAAAAAAATATTTAATTTTTTTAAAATTATAGATAATTTTTCGATATTTTCGATATGTCCTCGATATTTTGTCGATATTGTATCGATATTTCCTCGATATATCTCGATATCTGGAAAAATTTGAACTGTGACAATTCGATATCGATATTGATATTGTTATCGATATTTCCCGATATATCCTTGATATCAGAAAAGATATATCATTTTCCCCCATATCGATGTCGGTACTCTCAAAAATGGATATATCGTGGATATATTGAGATATTTTCGTCCTTGTCTGTATTAATGAATCATATTAGTATAATATACCTTAAGTTGCAACACACACTAGTATTTGCTTATACTTATTTGTAATTAAACTATATTTGTATTAATGAATCGTATTGTAATACCTTAAAATCATACCTTAATATAAAAACATATTTAATTAAATAATCAATAAACATATTTTACCTATATGACAATCATACTCTAACACGTCTCAATATTGTCTTACAAGAAACTTTGTTTTTTATATTCCATTTATCGATTTTGCTAATTTTAAAAATATAATTATATAATATTGTATGTCTATTTTACTATTAAAATTTAGATCTTCTTTTACTATAATAATAATATTAATTTTTAAAATATAATTATTTTCTCATTAAAAAAAAGTATTACCGTTGGATGTAGTTTCATACGCTCCCTGACGTTGAATCTACGTTGAGTGGAGTGCAAAAAATAGTCCACTTTTGGAAAATTTGTTAATGGAGGCTATTAGATTTCACATACAGTTGAACTCAGTGAGTAAGAAACGAGTCGCCTAGTTTCTTCCTCCACGTGTTCACCAGCTCAGGTCGACAAATCTCTTACCAATATTTCCAACTCAACGAATCGCACTCTACCTAACCTACTGTTCTTCAATTCGATACTCTGCTCCATACCATCTTTCTCCTGCAACCAATTATAATCTCGTTTTCTTGGTTCCTCCTCCTGAATCTTGCGTAGCTGCTAAACCCAGAAAGATTCAATTTTTCTAAGAGAATGAAACTAAGGATAGTACACCAAAATCAGGAAAATCGCGACGGCGATGAACAGGTGATGAAGGAGGAAAAAGTGGAGATGGAAGATGAGCTGCCATTGGACCCTCCTCCCATTTCTGCCTTTGATCCCGTGGTCTTTTTTTACCCCTTTCTGTGAATAATTGATGGTTGAATACTGAATTCATGACAGATCTGGATTCGTGGTTTTAGGGTAAGAGGAAGCGGAAGCCCAAAGAGATGGTTGATGAGCTTTCCCCTGTTTTCACAAGAAAGAGGAAGTCTTCCAGGAATAAAAATGTGAGATTTTGTTTCTTCTATGGAAGATGGTAGTTGTTAGGACAACTTATGATGCTTTGTCTTGTTCTATTATGTTGTTGCATCATTATATGTTCGATCTGGTATACTGGGGTGAATCTTTTCCACTAGATTGTTTCATAGAGAGCTAGTAATTTTTTTTTTCATAACAAGTTGATATTGTTTCTCAAGAAAATTAGACCAATGTGATTTGCCTTGATTTGTTACACTTTGGTAAAATGCTTATCAGAATTTTCTTATAAGTTAGGCTTAGTGACTGTTTCTAAATTCTCATAGCATGATCCATTTGAGTTTTTCTTATTTGGTTGGAGAATGTTGAAACCTTCATGGGCATTGGCTTTCACTTACGTCAGACACTTAACCATTGATGTTTAAATTATAACGGTGAGGCAGGCGACAGCCGAGTCTCTGAATTGGTTTTTCAAGCCATGACGAGGACTGCATCTCCGAATTTACTCTACTTAGTCAGAGTTATCAACTCAAACCCTACAATTCCATCATGTTCTTAAGGTTTGCTTGCTAGATTTACCTAAATTAAGATCCTGTTTTTAGATTTTTTTTTTTAAATCTAGTTGGCTTAATATCTTGACCGAATTTTGGTAATAATCAACTGGTCCAAATGTAGTTCCAAAACTCTTTCTAAATTTTTAGATAAGTTAGAAGTTAATATGTTAACTTAATACTACAGTATTTCATTTTCTAAATTGCATAATGGATTTATTTTTTATTTTTATATTATTATTCTTTTTCCTTATTTTTAAGAATATAATATAATTATATGATATGATATCTGAATATAAAAATTTGAAAACTATATGGTTTATAAAAAAACACAAGTAGCATTATTTTATTTTGGGAACAAGAAAAAAAAATTATACCATGAACACATACTTCCTGTAAATATATCATGGTTTGATTTAGTTTCATGAATAAACCTTTCGCAGTTCATCTTTTTATTGATGTGCACTGAAACATAATATTGTTATGCACTCTGTAATTTATGTATATACAAATATCAGGTCTCCTCTTCCAAAAAAAAAAACAAAATCCTTATAAATAAATAAAAATATAACATAAAAAGATTATGTCATCTAGTATAAAACACCCTCAACATTGACAATTTGTATGAAGATTAAATAACTAGTATTAGGATGATTAAATTACTGGTCTTAAGAGTCTGCTTTTAAACGGTAATTTTATATAGTTGTTTTGGTGCTAGCATTATACAATGTGGAATGCTTCTTTTTCTCATGCATTGGCTTAGTATTATATGGATGGATTCATCTCTAATTATATGGACTTAAGCACGTAGTCTTGCTACTATTTAATGACGTTTATCGTGTAACAAATGGATGCAATTTCTTTGAATAGGAGACGCGAGGAACATTAACAAGGTCAGTTTAAATCTTAAATCTTATTGAACATCTTTCTAAAACGTAATCATGCAAATATTTATTTGAATATTGGGCTCGCTTGCAATTGTAAAAGAGATGCTACTGTTGGTTGGCCAAGCAGTTGTGTCCAATCGAAGTCTCCTACCATGATACGAGCAGAGGAAGTGCAGGCCAGTTTGTGCCACGACCAGCCTAGCTTTTTGAAATTATTAGTCAGATCACATGTAGCAAGTTGTTTCTGGATGGTATTTTTCTTCTCCAAAGGAATGTATTATGTTCACCAGTGCTGTATTCATCTGTTCACCTCCCATATGATGGTCGTTTGCGTGCAGGGTCTTCCGGTGCCTTTCTGCAAGCTACATTTACCAATGAAGGACACTGCAGTTGTACTGGAAGACAAATCCGGTGAAGAGTATCCTATTAAATACATTGCACATAAGACGGGACTTAGTGCAGGATGGCGAAGGTTTGTTGCTGGAAACAAATTGCTTGAAGGAGATGTTCTTATCTTCCTATTGACAGGGCCTTGCAGATTTAAGGTGATGCTACATTGCCCGTTTTATTGATATTTTCATCTAACATCCTGTAACAGTAGCTGTTTAATTTGTCTGGGATGTTGTTTCCAAAAATATTTTGAACTGCAAACCGTAAAGCATGCACTCTAGGAACACTATCACATCTGAGTTAGTATGCATAATGGAAAGTATTAGGTTGAACTTATGCGAGACATAAACCTTGTGTGAATCAAAGTATATGAAAATGCCTGTTTGAAAGGCCTGTCGAGGTGCTAATCATTGATTGGAGTCTGTTGCTAGTTTGCATTTCTTTTTTCTTGCAGGAAAATGGTACCATTTTCTTTCACGTCATAGGCTTAGCTAGTTTTATGTGCTTGTTTGTAGGTATACATAGTACGAGCAAATGATTTAAACGAGGTAGATGGCGCTCTTAGTCTACTTATTTTGGATTCTCAGACGAAGTTGAGTGATGCAGGTTGGATTTGAATCAGTTTTTTATTCGACTGAAGTACGCCACCTTTTCGTTTCTTTGTTTTTTTCCTCGTTAAATTTGTTGAGTTATCATGTAACTATCTCGCAGAAGGAACAAAGGATCCATTAACTGTTGCGCAGAAGGAGACACACAAGGATGACGTCCCACTATGGACCCAGCTGCCAGAGGAATCGTGTGGAAATGACAGCGACGAGGTTGCTTCTGAGGTTCTGGAAGGTTCCAAGTCTTCTGCATCTGCTTCTCATTTTAAAGAAGTCAAAAGCTTTGAGGAGTTCCACATTTCGATTAATGGAGTGTGCGTGGACTCTGAGATCCCAGAAGACATACGTCGGAAATACTATGAGCTATGTTGCAGCAAGAATTCATTTTTGCACGACTCCCTTCTCCCCGGTCTCTACTGCAAGCTTGCTGCTGGTATGATAGTCGAAGCAGTGAGCATTGCTGACAGCATACGAAGTTGTAAGCTCACAACTCCAAAGGAGGAATTCCAAGTATGGGAGAAGTCTCTGAGGTCGTTCGAGCTTCTAGGGTTAAATGTGGGTTTTCTACGCGCTCATTTACGACAGCTAGTTAGCATGGCGTATGAGTCGGAGGACGCAGTCGTTGCAAGACGGTACTGGGACGCCGGGACGGGGCGCTGTTGCACCCAGGAGGAGATAGAGAGCGTTGAAGCTAAGCTGGTGGAATTGAAAGAACTATCAAGAAAATGTGGTGATGAGATAGAGAAGTTGAAAACCCAATCAGAGAGGTATGTTGTGATGTTCCAAGAAGAGGCCAATGCTTCATGGTAATGTATAATAATCTAAACTTTGCTTTAAGGGAAAAATAAAATTTCTTTTATACCCTATATATTTTATGATAAGTTTTTTAATTTCTAAATTTACATAAATATTCTTTCACTCATTTGTAATTCAATTTAAAAGTTTTAATTGACTCGTATTTTTATGTATGATCGAAACTAAATAGTTAGGTATAACTGAGACATTTATTTTAAACGAGTAATATATAGAGTCAATGATATTTTTTTAAATTTGGACATTAAATTTTATTAGGGTATAAAATAAGTTTGATTAATAATAATAATATTAATAATAATAAAAAAAAGTACTTGTCTACCATTTTCCCCTTTTTAATGGCCACACTTCCTCTCCCCTCTTGATGCAATATTATCGTGATCAGCAAATTGTGGGATCTTGAGAGAGACTTTAAATTTGTATTACATTTGGTAGTGGCAATTTGAATTTTCAATCATATTAGCGCTTTGTTTAATTACACGTGTTTAATAAGAAAGCAGAAAAGTTGGCTTAAATTTAAAGCGAGGGTTTATATTGTCCAAATATCTTTCTAAAATATGAATCAAATAAGAGCTTTTTTGGTTCTTTAATAGTGATCATAGTTTATTAAATGAGCGTTTTTAGATTTTCTTATCATTTCAGTGTAATATCTCTTATATCATATGGTTAGATGGATAACACGTAGGAAAGATAAAAAATTATATTCTAAAAAAAATGTGTCAACCTTAGGAGCAATGATTGAATTTCCTTCGATAATTTTATATCAATTATACAATTAGTGACACAAAAAATGATACATGCCCGTGTGATTAATAATAACTCAAACAAGATCAAGTCTTATCTCTTATCAAGATAAATAATTAAAGGGAAATAATGAGGATCACAACAAATTATTAGTTTCACCAAAAATAAAGTAACATTTAGGATGTAAAGCGAATCAAACCGTTCGCGAATTATTCAAGTCTCGTTTTGATAAAGTAATTGTTCGAACTCGTTCGTTAATTTTAACAAATCAAACCAAGCTTGAATTTTGAGTTCAAATAGTCTATCAAACCAAATTCAAGCCTAAGAGTGTTCAACTCAAAAACTCACGAATATATTTGTTAATGGGTTCATTAATGGCTCGAAAACGCGTCCGTAAATTTTATAATTATTTTTAATATTATATATTATTATTTATTTATTAGTTAATATTCAACAATTAAATATTTTATATTAAACCACACAAATATGATAATAATTTAAGTAAATATTTAAATATTTTTCAACGTTTATTATTATATTTTGTTAGTTTGTTTCTTTAATATTTTGAATAACATTAGATGTTTATACACGAAACATTCTTTTAATATATACGAATAAAAATATTTAAATATTCAAAAAAAATATTCATGAATAAGTTACTTTATGTGTTCGTGAACACGTTCGCGAGTTTTAACAAACATTTTGAGTTCGAGCTCGAGTTCGATATTTTTTTCTTGACGAGTTCGAGCTCAAGTTTGATAATTTCTTAATAAACAATACTCAAGCCTAGTAATGTTCAGCTCGACTGGGTTCGATTACATCCTCTAACACTACACTCTTATGAAAGGAGATCAAACACTCCAAAGAGCGGAATTAATACACCCATTTTGCACTATTTTTAACTAGCGCAACACTTGGGTAATAGTGTCTCACTTGATACAATTTTCACTGTATGTGTAATATTTTATTACAGTAGGTCATGATTTATTTTATCTCTTAATTTATAGAAATTTATGGTTTATGGTTTATTTTGTTCATAAGATTTAATATAATCCTTCCAATATTCCCTTCAAATGATCTATTTTTTTTCATTTTGAATGTCCCATTTAAAGAATCTCCTTTCATTTTTTATAGACATACGCACACCCACTAATACAATTAAATATGAGACCCACATACTACTAATACAACTACCCACTACACATTAAATAATAATACTCCATAATACACGTACAAAAAGAAAAAGTGATACTTTGTATGAGACAGAGGGAGAGTATGTCTTTAAGGTTTAGGGTTGATTATTTATCCTTTAGGTGATGTTTGTTTTAGGTTTAATTTGATTTAATAAACCAGTTAATAGTGTTATTCTATATTTGTTATGTTTTTTTGGGTTTAAGTATGGTAGGTTTAAACTTTATGCCAAATTAAGTATTAATTGAGGTGAGAGAAAGAAAGAAAAATGTATTAATTGAGGTGAGAGAATATATTGTAGAAGGTGGGTAAGTGTTCATAGGGTATGTAGGTATATACAGAGGAGATTTAAGGAGATTTATTAAACCTAAACCTGGAATAATAAACCCAAAGTGAACATAGCCTTAAGGTTTATGTTTATTATAAGGATATGATTGCAATTTTCCCTTTGTAATTCATTTAGTATTACTAGGGTGACAATTCACGATAAGACATGATAGCACAAGACGATAATTGTAAGTTAGTGTTTGGTCTTATTAGATTCGTGTCGTTAGTGTCAAAGAACGGAAATTTCGTGTCGTGTTTGTGTCAACTCGTTAAATACTATTAATATGAATAGATGATACATTAACCCATTAACAATCCATTAACCTATTAACAACCCAATATAAATATAAAATTAGGCAAATATATAATAAAAATATTTAATAATAATTTTAAAATATATTTACTTAAAAAATTATCTTCTTCTAAAATTTTTGAAGTATATATATATATATATATATATATATATATATATATATATATAGTCAATGAATCCAATAAAAGCCTTTTTATTTCCATTGAAAATAATAATAGTAGATTTACGGTTAATGAGACTGGAGGTACAATAGAAGTTTTGGATAAGATGAAAATTTTTAATTTATAACTTAATATAAGAGTATTTATGTATTTTTTTTATCGGTAAGAGTATTTATTTATGTATTAACATAGAGATATTTTAATCTTATATAATTACAAGTACGTTTAGTGAAATTAAGGTACAAATAGGGGTGGGAAAAATATCAAAAATTCGGTATACCGTGCTCGCCGTATCGAAAAATATCGAAGTTTCAATATACCGAAATTTTCGGTACGGTATGATTGCCGTACCGATAATTTCGGTATGATATCGGTATTGGATATTAAAATTTTTGGTATTTTGGTATACCGAAATTATTTTCGATATTTCGATATCGGTATACCGATACCGATAAACCAAAAATTTTATATTTATTTTTTTAAAATTTAATTATACATAAATAACATAATACTATATTTAAGTATATTTTATATTATTAATATATTTAAATTATTTTTATTTTATTATGTATCACATTTATTCATATAGTATCTATTTTAAAATTTAAAATAAGCTCTAATAAAAATAAATAAAAATATAATAATAAAAAATTATTATTTAAAAAATATATATATATATATATATATATATATAATCATGAATAAATCAAAAGGAACATAAGTGTCATTAAAGTAGAATGTTTGAGATTAGAAAATTTAATTATTTTGATTAAAATTAAATATTATTTTTCTGTATGGTTTCGATAAATCGGTATTTTTCGGTATGTTGAATTTTCGGTATGAAACGGTATGTCAATATTTCGATATTAATTGATATTTATCGAAAAATTGGTATGATGTAAATTTTGGTACGATATCGATATCCGATTTAATTTATCGTAATTTTGGTATACTGATTTTTCAGTATATCGAAATTTTGGTATCGGTATCGGTATGGATTTTTCCATACCGAAATTTTTGATACGGTATCAGTATTTTCGGTATGCCGATATTACCCACCTCTAGGTATAAATAGTCGTGATCTTTTTTAAAACTCTATATAGAGCAAGGTAAGTGTGATGTCTATTTTGAAATGGAGGAAGTATATTTTTTTAATCTATGTGAAAAATGAACGGGGTTTTGATTTGATATACGCATGGACAGTGTTGAAATGGAAATGGAAATGGAAGAGGATGAGACTATGAACGACAATGGGGTAGGGTACCCGCTTATTTTGGAGTATTTGTATCCGTATCCAATTAAAAAATAACTACTTGTATCTGTATTCAATTAAAAAATAACTACTCGTACTCGTACTCATACTCGTCCCGTTAAAAAATGTTATTGTGGTACCCGTACTCGTCTCATACCCTTGGGTATCCATACCCATTTAATATTCATTTATTTTATATTTTTTTATTATTTAAATAAATATAATAATAATAAGGGTAGGTTTTGGGTGAGACTGTCTCACGAATCCCCTTTTATGACAGATCATATCCTATTCATTAGTATAAAAATAAAAAAAAATTAAGAAAAGTAAAGGCCTTGTTTGCTAATTAAGATTAATTAAACTAATGAAATCGTGTGTCAAATCGGCGGCCACGCAGTCATCTATGCACGTTATTTCAAATCTGAGTATTTTTCAATTTTAATAAATATTATTATATATTTTATTATTATTATTATTATTATTAATTATTTAAAATATTATTATATATTTTATTATTATTAATATTATTATTATTAATTATTTAATTATAATAATATTATTTATAATAATCAATTAGTTGAACATTTTGGTATTACTTTATCTTGATCGAATATCACTTTATATTAAAAACGTTATAACTTTTTATTCATTTTACAAATTGTTCATAAGATAATTTAATTAAATGATTATCACTTTTTCTTTATTATGTATCACTTTTTATTAAAAATATTATCACTTTTATTGTTCCGACAAATTGTTCATGAAATAATAATAATTCAATTAGACGGATATCACTTTTCTTTGATTATGAACTTTTTATTAAAAATATTATCACATTTTATTCAATATATTAAAAAGTGATTCTTAATCAAAGAAAAGTGATATACATCTAATTAAATTATTTTACGAATAATTCATTGGAATAAAAAGTGATAACATGCTTAATAAAAAGTTATACATAATAAATAAATAGTGATAATCAATTAATTTAATTATTTTATGAAGAATTCATAAGATGAATAAAAAGTGATAATATTTTTAACATAAAATGATACCTAATTATAATAAAGTGATATAGAAAACGTTGAACTATAATGAACAAATAATAATAATAATAATAAAGAAAAGACTTGTGTGAGACCGTCTCACGTAAATCCTTACGTGAGACGATCAGGAAATGATAATTTTCATGAAGGAAAGTGATGGTAAATTAATGAAAAGTGATAATGTTCTTTCATGAACAATTTATAATATAAATAAAAAGTGATAATATTTTATAGCGAAAGTAATAACGATTTATATCGAAAGTGATAACTATTTTAAAAAGTAAAAAATAGTTTCACGTGAGCCGATCTTACACAAGACCTACCCTAATAATAATAATAATAATAATTTTTTTATTAAAAATGAAAATTTTTAATTTAGAAGTACAACGTTAATGCTTGGCAGGTAGATTGGCGAAAAATTTAAATGTGGCATGAAGATGCCGAAAAATTTAAATAGTGAGAGAAAATAATATTTTAATTAGTGAAGCCAAATCCCTTTCTTTTCTTTAATTCTCTTTTTATTTAATATAAAATATATTTATTTGGATTAATGAATGATCCGTCTCATATAAGAGGATTCGTTAGACGGTCTCACCCAAGTCTTTTCCTAATAATAATTACTCCCTCCGTCTCTAAAAAGCTTGCACCCCTCTTTTCGGCACGGAGATTAAGAAAGTGATAACTTTTAGGGGTATAATGATATTTTTATGTAATATATAAATGATAAAGTGTGGTAGGTAAATATGGTTTTTTTTAATTAAAGTGTATGGGGAAGGGTGATTGTTTTTACTTTTTGCTTTTTTTAGAATGTGCAAACTTTTGTGGGACAACCCAAAATGAAAAGTGTGCTATCTGAAGTGAGACGGAAGGAGTACATTATTATTAATTAAATATATAAAGAGAATGACTACAGTACAACTGATCCTACCAAATATTTGGTACAACCGAATCTGTATTTCAATCTCGCGAATCCTCTCCCCCTCCCCACCCAGCTTTGATGTCTTTTTCCTTCCTCTCTCTTCCTTCTTTTGGCTTAGACCTCCGTCGGCGGCATATGAAATCTCGTGGGTTAGCAGTTTCTGACAGATCCTAAATCACCATTCCTGGGTTTCTACAAGTTAATGGGTAGATTATACAACTCCAACAAGCAACATCGCGCATTCCATCTACAAATCAGCGCCACGAATTCACTTTACGATTCAACAAAATTTCAACATCCAACATTGGTCTTCGTCAGTTTGATAATCAAAAGCAATTTACTCGGCCCTAAAAAATCTGTTGATTCCTCGGTTACTAACCCGTTGACCGGATCGATGTCTTCGGTGGTGACAGTGGCGGAACAACTGCCTCCGGCTTAGCTACCTACAAACAAGTGCTCGACGTGCAGGAAGAAGGTGAGATTATATCTATTGATTGTAAAAGAGTGGATTTTAGATTAATTTAGAGTGAATGATGCTAAAAGTGTGGATCTCCATTGAATTGTGTGAATGATTAAATTAGTACTTTCTACCTTGCTTTTGTTATGATGTTATTTTCCTGTGTTTTTCCCTGTATTTTGAGATTACAGTGCAACTTATTTCGGCTACTTAGGTGGAGAGTCCGAAGTCTGGAAGGGCTTCTTGGCTTCCAATTATCAAAGGACTGGAACACCTTAACATTTGTATTTTGATGTGACCCAATTGCAATCTTAATTCTTTGTGCATCTTTTTGTTAATTACCTTGTGTGGTAGAGTAAGAAATAATGTGTACTTCTTACTTTTGTTAGCATAGTTTCTCTATTTTTTTAAAAATTAAATGTGAAACCCTGCATGCTTTGTCTACTTCCCAGTTACTTTGCATTACTTACTGATATATGATGTGAAGAGAATGAACTCATCCCATGAATCATGTAGAACAATTTTCAGTGCGTTTTTTTCTTCAACTTGATGAGTTTAGTTGATTATGATACCTAAAAATAACTCCTGGGAAAAGTTGCTTAGATTACCCCTCTATGCTTGTTTGTGTTTGAAGTTTAATCATATTCATTTCTTTTGTTTCAATTCAAACAGGACACCTACTTGGAATCATCTTACAACCCGTTTATGGCAGCATCACCACTGTCGGGACATAGTTGCTCGGATGAGGCGAGGTTGTATATATATGGTAAAATTTATTTTCTGTCTACAATATTTAATTATGTATGTTGTAACATTTGGATAGAACAAGTATTTTCCAACACATGCTTGCTTACCAAAATCCCTCCTCCGTGTGAAGACCATCTTGATTCATGACAGCATTTTGATTAAAATTTGGTTTGAGACAGGTGTTTTTGCACGCAGTGATGGCTAAGAAAAGGAAGATGCAACTGAGGTGCGGGGATATGGAGTGGTGGATGAAATGGAGACAGTTGCCTTCGCAGCTACGACAGAGGGTTCGTCACTACGAAAGACAGAGATGGGCTGCTGTGGGTGGTGATGATGAGATGGAAATCATTAGAAGATAAGTTAGAAGATTCCATTATAGATTTTAATAATTTCAATTAACAAAAGCGCATTTATTCCTAATTTCACCCCATTTCCCTGACTCAGGACACTGGCTATTTTAACCATGGAATCTGCGAAGACTTGCAAGAATGTGGAGCCCTTAATTGTCTTTTGACACATGACGTAAGCCCTCGTCTCTAGATCTGCAAAAATAGCATAATCAGATCCAAACAATCCTCTTCTTTTGGCTACAAAACTGTAATAATATTGGTCGAATGTTTTGACACTTCCCGGATCCATAGCTACGGAGGTCGACTGATCGTTTGGCCTGCACTTCCTTCTCAACCGGGCCCTGTAGTTTGAGTCCAACGACGGGTCAGTGTTGCCTTGTCCAGTGAAGTTGTACAGACGTTTGGAGAAGGTGAGTGCAGGTGCCTTTGTTTTAGAGCTTGGACGATCTCAATTGTTGTATTAACATTTTTAAGAGTTTTAACTTATTTTCTTATTTTGCATTTCATATTTAAGAGTTTTAACTCATTTTTAGAATCAGCAAAAACAACAAAAAATCCCAGGGCTTTTCTTTTATTCAATTAATTACATTGTTGTTATTTAATCAGGTTCTGTTATATAAACATTGCTATCTTGATGCTTCCCTCTCAAGAGTTGAAGCTTAAGCTGAAAATCAAATAATGTGTTGAAGCTATTGTATTTTAACAAGAAAAAATCTTCCTATACTTGTTCAAAGGTTCGGAAAAATGTGGAGGGAACTTGAACTTCGTCTCTGAAAATCAATCCACATATATAAAAGTTGACATTACAAATATTGGTGAAAAAAGGGTCCAAAGATCACTTCAGCACTGTGCATTGTTTATTTAGAGAGTGATCCAAATAATTTCAAAGAGTAACCTAATTAATTACAAAGAGTAATCTATATAATTTCAAAGAGTAACCTCTGCATATTAAGAGTCTCAAATCAAAAAGTGGTCCAATAAATTTAAGAGTGACTAAATTAATTCCAAAGAGTGACCTAATTAATTTCAAAGAGTAATCTATTTAATTTCAAAGAGCAAATCAAATAGTGGTCCAATAAATTTAAGAGTGACCTAATTAATTCCAAAGAGTAACCTATGTATATTAAGAGTCTCAAATCAAAGAGTGGTCCAATAAATTAAGAGTGACCTAATTAATTTTAAAGAGTTACCTAATTAATTACAAAGAGTAACCTATGTATATTAAGAGTCTCGAAGCAAAGAGTAATCCAATAAATTTAAGAGTGACCTAATTATTCACGATACATTACTTCATTTTAAAAATAAGAGTTTCAAATTAAAAGTACCCTAAATTATTATACAGAGTAACCTAAATTATTATAAAGAGTAATCTTAATAATTTTTAAAAATATTAAAGTCTCAAATCAAAGAGTATCCTAAATTATTATAAGGAATAATCCTAATAATTTTCATGGTGAAAGCTTCCAATAATAAATTTTCATAAATTCAAGCTAATTATCATAAATATTGGAAACTTAACTCTGTACACATGCAAGTCAAAAGGAACTTGTTCTCGTTCACATTACATAACATAGCCCAAGTTCTAAAAAAATCATGGTAACAACATATCCACATAACAAAAAAAAAATACCAATGATATGTTGGCCCAGTGGTTGAGGGGTCAACATTAAGGTGCCCCTGATTGAAAGGTCAGGGGTTCAAGCCCCCCGGAGCGCAATGGTGGGACAATTAATATTGAGGGCTACAAGCGGCAGTGTGGGAGGCTGAAACTCAGTGGGAACCTGCGGCTCGGTGGGAACCTGCCTGCGGCTCGGTGGGAACCTGCCCTGAGCTGCGGCTCGGTGGGAACCTGCCCTGAGCTAGGGAGAGGGTCAGCATGGAGCAATCACCAGCATGGAGCAATCACTTGGGGATCGACTCCTTGTGCGCAGTAGTTAAAGATATTAGGAACATGTGATCCATTGAGGATCGACTCCTTGTGCGGCTCGGTGGGAACCTGCCTGCGGCTCGGTGGGAACCTGCCCTGAGCTGCGGCTCGGTGGGAACCTGCCCTGAGCTAGGGAGAGGGTCAGCATGGAGCAATCACCAGCATGGAGCAATCACTTGGGGATCGACTCCTTGTGCGCAGTAGTTAAAGATATTAGGAACATGTGATCCATTGAGGATCGACTCCTTGTGCGCAGTAGTTAAAGATATTAGGAACATGTGATCCATTGAGGGTCAGCATGGAGCAATCACTTGGGGATCGACTCCTTGTGCGCAGTAGTTAAAGATATTAGGAACCTGTGATCCATTGAGGGTAGTTAAAGATATTAGGAACATGTGATCCATTGAGGGTCAGCATGGAGCAATCACCAGCATGAGATATTAGGAACCTGTGATCCATTGAGGGTAGTTAAAGATATTAGGAACATGTGATCCATTGAGGGTCAGCATGGAGCAATCACCAGCATGGAGCAATCACGCCCTGAGCTAGGGAGAGGCTCAGCATGGAGCAATCACCAGTATGGAGCAATCACTTGGGGATCGACTCATGTGATCCATTGAGGGTCAGCATGGAGCAATCACCAGCATGGAGCAATCACTTGGGGATCGACTCCTTGTGCGCAGTAGTTAAAGATATTAGGAAGCATGGAGCAATCACCAGCATGGAGCAATCACTTGGGGATCGACTCCTTGTGCGCAGTAGTTAAAGATATTAGGAACATGTGATCCATTGAGGGTCAGCATGGAGCAATCACTTGGGGATCGACTCCTTGTGCGCAGTAGTTAAAGATATTAGGAAGCATGGAGCAATCACCAGCATGGAGCAATCACTTGGGGATCGACTCCTTGTGCGCAGTAGTTAAAGATATTAGGAACCTGTGATCCATTGAGGGTAGTTAAAGATATTAGGAACATGTGATCCATTGAGGGTCAGCATGGAGCAATCACCAGCAGGGTAGTTAAAGATATTAGGAACATGTGATCCATTGAGGGTCAGCATGGAGCAATCACCAGCATGGAGCAATCACGGAGCAATCACTTGGGGATCGACTCCTTGTGCGCAGTAGTTAAAGATATTAGGAACCTGTGATCCATTGAGGGTCAGCATGGAGCAATGAGGGTCAGCATGGAGCAATCACCAGCATGCAATCACCAGCATGGAGCAATCACTTGGTGATTGCTCCTTGTGCGCAGTAGTTAAAGATATTAGGAACCTGTGATCCAGGGACTGTTTCCTCGAGGACTAGTCGGGCGTAAGCCCGGAACCTCGGTATCAAAAATAAAAAAATAAAAAAATAATAAAAATTGATCTTCTCCATTAAGCCAAATTCAACTAATAAGCAGGTTATATAAATGATTCTTTTCTAGAAAGCTAGTCCACCGATGACAACATAACAACGCACCCCCTCACGTATTCAACGGCATAGAAAAAGGGAACTAATAACAGGTCAAGTTCCAAAAATCACTAAAAAAAGGCTGTCAAAATTCTTCAAAACTTTCATTAGCACACAAATTCCCAATAAACACGAAGAGTATGCAAGATCCATTTCCAATTCCTCCCACAAGCACGCATTGACGCATGCAAAGGAAATCACTTCAGCAATCTCGCAAATCGGCAAAAATTTTCCACTCTCACCGTCTCCATCCCTCTCTTCCACTTGCCGCTGCATCGGAATCGCCGTCGACCTCAGCGACGAGAGTGCTTACGCCCTCAAATGGGCGGTCGATATTTACCTCCGACTAAGAGTAAAATTCCTCAATGAGAGAGAAACGTGGTAAGATAGAGATGGAAAAGAGAGAGGGAGAAAGAGAAATACCAGAATAATTTCTGCAGGCGACACCGGAAACAATAAAAACTTGGAAATTGGGTTGGAAGTGTGCGAGGGATCCGTCGATTTTATGCAGAAAATTATGATAAATACGAACGGAAAGAAGATGAGCTCGTCAGTGGCGGCGGATCAGAACGGCGTTGCCGTTGCCAGGTCCGAATTTGGGGAACTCTTCGTTTCCACAAGAAGTGTATTTTGAAATTATGATTCTGTACTGCAAAGAAGAATGTGATCAGGAGAAGAAGGGGAAATCAAAAAGTGGAGATAAGATAAAATTGATCAGTGAGAATTTTAACTCGAAGAACAATCCAGATTCATAGTCGAATGTGATAATCAGCCGTAGGAAAGGAGGAAAATTTGAAGGAACAACCTGGAGGTGAAAAGCAAAGGGACGAAGAAAAAGCCCCAATTCACGCCTGATCCAAATTTTTCAGTGTTTAACCCATTTTTATGAAAAGATCCGGTTCCACCAATTTGAAAAAAAAGCCTGATCTATTCAAGTCTTTGCCATATATAAAATACCCGTCCTCAGTTTAGATTGCATGCTGCAACTCGTCTGCACCCGCCGGAATCAGCAGATCAGCCGAAGAGAATAGATCAGTGATCAAAGCATGGATAGAGCCATGACACAGACTCGTGATTCTAGTTTTGGTCTTTTCGAAAGGTAGGATTTCATAATATATAAATTATAATATACATTAAATTTTATAAAAAAATATTCGTGGGTATGGAGACATTAACCATATCCTTCCCAAACCCATTTACAACTACTTGTACCCTTCTATTAAGATTTCGATAATTCGGGAACCCAAAAATACCCGTTCCATTGCCATCTCTAACTGAGACGGTTTCGATGGTAATACGGGAAGAGAGAAAACTTTTTTCTTTGCAATGTTCTACCTTTATTTATCTAGTATTGTTAAATTCCTTTTTAGATTTGGTTTTTACTTAGATTGCTCTACAACAGTTTGAATTAATAAAATTCTTTAGCAATTCTTGTTGTTCTTTATCTTTTTCTCTGGTTTCCTTTGAAGTTGGTCTATTTTCATTGGAGTGTGTTAGAGCATCTCTAAAAGGCTCTTTAATACAAAATATTTAAATTTTGAAGAGAATGTTAACAAAAATGAGCTCAAACACACTCTCTATTTTAACATTTAAATTTACATAATCATTTTCACTCTTAAAATTTGAAGAGCCAAATCCACTCTTTAAAGAGAATTTTGCACTTTTGGTCCCGCAGGACACATAACCTCTCCAAAATAGTCCTAATACTTTCACTTTTAGTCCCAAACGATTATTTATTTGCAGACTTGGTCTAATAAAACTTCACCTTTGACATATTTAGTCACATACAACTCCATTATTGATCCTAAAAATTTAAATTCATATTTTATTTTATTTATTTATTTACTTATTTATTTATTTATTTATTTATTTTATTTTTAATGATACCAAATTATTATTAAATTAAAAAAAGACATGCTAAAATAATAATAATAATAAATAGAATAAAATGAAATATGAATATATAGTTACACTAATTTATTTATTTACTTTTTTTATTTGACAATTAAACCTTTGCAAACTTGGTTCGATAAAATTTCAATCTTGCATATTTAGTCTTATACAGATGTATTATTGATTCAAAAAATTTAAATTTAAATTTTATTTTATTTATGTACTTACTTTTTTATTATTTTTTTAATGTTACCAAATTTTTATTGTTTTCACAAAAGACATGTTCATAATAATAATAATAATAATAATAATAATAATAATAATAATAATAATAATAATAATAATAATAATAATAATAATAATAATAATAATAATTAATAATAATAATAATAAATTAATAAATTAATTAACAAATAAATAAATAAATATGATATAAAGTTATTATAAGAATTTAGATTCATATTTTATTTTATTTATTTATTTACTCATTTATTATTTTATTTAATGTTAGATTTTTATACTTTTTAAAACATGTTCATAATAATAATAATAATAATAAGGGTCACTTACTATTGGATACATAAAATAATGTATAATTATTGTAAACTACATGACTCAAAGTACTATTACTCATAACTACACAATTATGATTGTGATACCATAAATACCCCTATGTATTTGCACAATTTATTTTTGTACATTTTATTTGCACATTTTAAATTCCGGCAGCAGGCGGTCAACGCCGGTCCGGCGGGTGGGTGGGTGAGGGGTAGGGTTGGTGGTTTAAAAGTGTATGGGATTATAAGATTATATTTGGTATTTTACTTTAATATTTTGTATGTGAGAGTAATTATTTGAATTCCTTGTATCTCATAGTAATTTAGGTTAAAAGTGTGTATCTATTAGTGATTTTTCCTAATAATAATAATAATAAGTATTAAATAAATAAATAAACATAAATTAAAATAAAATAAATATGAATTTAATTTCTTGGGACGAATAGTGTAACTGAATGGGACTAAATATGCTAGGTTGAAGTCTTATGAGACCAAGTCTGTAAAAAAAATAATCGTTTGGGACTAAAAGTGAAAGTATTTGGACTATTTTGAAGAGGTTATGTGTCATGCGCGACCAAAAGTGAAAAATTCTCACTCTTTAAACTTAAATTGAATTAAATATTATTTACTTTATTGTGTATTTGTGTTCAAATAAAATAGTTTTTAATAAATTAAAAGAGAAAATATGTAATAAATGTACATTAAAAATGAAAATATAAAGAGTTTGTTGGAGTATAACAAAAATATGATTCTTTAAAATCAAAAATCATCTTTATATTGTGAAAATACTCTTCAAATTTTAAAGAGTCTATTGGAAATGCTCTTAGTCTTCATTTGTGAAGTGTATTAACTTCTTTATTGAGGTGCGTGTCTGCGCGTGTTATGTTCTTATCTCATTTTCGAGGAGTTTTGTGTTTCCTCAATCTCAGTTGATTTTTTTTTTTACGGTGGCAAGAAAATTGAAAAGAAAGGAAGAAAAAAAAAAGGTGTGTTGTGTGTAATGAGAAGAAATAGAGCTTCACACCTCTATCCGATGATATTCAAATCCATATCGTAAAAGTAGGTGTGTGGTGGGGGTGTTCGGTACAAAAAATAGTAGATTATTTCAAAAATTCATATCGAAAATTCGATACGAATTTTTATAAATAAAAAATTCAATACCATACTGAATTTTGATATTAACTTCCTGTATTAGTTCGGATTTTGGTACGATTCGATACAATTTATCAGATAATATTCAATTTCATACCATAAAAATATTTCGATTTAACTAGATTCAAGAAAATCAAATAATTAACAGATTTCATTCAATTTTAAACTTTTTCAATTTACTTTCGGCACGCACCGCATGTGTGAAAGTGTGAAGTAGTAGCGGTAAGCGATAAATTCAGGTGCACGTGGTGTTCTGTCATCACCACCTGACCCTCACCTGTCATGCCGACCCTTGACTATCCTTAGGGGTGTCAATTTTACCCGCGAATGCGGGTATACGCTGGATAATACCCTATCGGGTGAGGGTAGGGTATTTTCGAGTTTTGGGTAGGGTAGTACCCGCACCCGCATGAAAACTTTAAGGGTAAGGGTAGGGTATGAATTTTATAAAATACCCGATTATCCGTTTATTTATTACATATTATATAATTATATATTAACCATATTACATATATTATAATATATATTATATATTTATATAATAACATATTTATTATATACATAAACTTGATTCCATGCATTTGTACTTAATTTGTTAAGCATTATTGCATTAGTTTGTATTTTTATTTATTTTAGATTTTAATTGTGTTACAATATTGTGTAAGGTGAAAGTTAATCGATTATATTTAAAAATTATTGAATCTCATAATATGTTGTATTGATAATGATTTATTTTTATTTTTTTCTTTAAATGTCAAATTCGAATCATATATGTGGTATAGGATAAATCGAGCTTTTACAAGTAGAGTAGGATAAAATAGACTACTAGAATTATTTTTTTTAAATTGCGGATAACCGTGTACCCGCGGATTATCCGCGTACCCGATGGACAATATCCGCACCCTACTCGATGATATATTTTAGGGTAATAGGGTAGGGTAAGGGTATGAAAATATAATTGTGGTTAGTATGTGGAGTAGGCGTACCCATACCCTATCCTACCCGTTTACACCCCTAACTATCCTCACTTCTATTTCTTTTTTTTTTCTTTAATTAATTGTCCTTGTTGTTAAATTACAAAAACATCCCTCGTCTTTATTGTTTAAAGACAAAATCTCTTGTGAGACGATAATTTCATGAGACGGGTCAATTTGTTGTTAAAGTATGCTTGCTATATAGGTAAAATATGTTAATTTATTATTAAGTAGTATGTTTTTTAAAGTATGATGAATAATAAATTAAAGTATGTTTTTAAAGTGTAATAGTATGAATTACAATATAACATACTTTATTTATATAGTAACATACTTTAACAGCACATTGACCCATTTTACATAAACCAATCTCATAAGAAAGCCCTCTTATTTAAAATAACTTACTAATAATTTTTTACATGATTTAAAAAGTTTTAGTTTTGGGGATAATTAATTTGAAAAGTATGTATATTCCCTCGGTCCTTTTTCGACGTTCTCACATAAACCAATATCATAAGAGATCCCCTCTTATTTAAAATAACTTACTAATAATTTTTTACATGATTTAATAAGCTTTAGTTTTGGGGATAATTAATCTGAAAAGTATGTATATTCCCTCGGTCCTTTTTTTATGTTTATATTTGCTTTTTATTTTTTTAATTAAGAGATAAAATATTTTAATAGATAGTGGATTGAGAAATATCATACTCCCTCCTGCTTCTAAAGTATTCATTTTATAATTTTTTTGCGTCCGCTTTAAAAGTATCAATTTTCCCTATTTAGTAAAAAAGTACACAATATGACCCACCACTTCCCTCTAATACAACTACCCACTTTACATACTCACTCTGTCTCACTCAAAGGGTTCCTTTTTGCCATTTTGATCGTCTCATCCAAAGGGTCCCCTTTCATTTTTTATACATATGAGGCCTACACATACCCTCTAATATAATTAAAATATGGGACCCACACTCCCACTAATACAACTATCCACTACACATTAAATAATAATATTCCTTAATCCACATGCCTAAAGACAAAATTAAACCTTTGGGCGGGACGGAGGGAGTATAATAATAATACTCCTTAATCCACGTGCAAAAAGCAAATGGATACCTTAGAACCGGACTGAAGGAGTAATATTTAACGTGTAGTGTGTAGTTGTATTAGTATTATATATAAACCCTATGTGTAATAATTAATTGTTTTATGTGAGTCCCACTTAATAAAAAAATAAATGTATATTATAACTTTGGATAACTCAAAATGAAAACCGTAAATTTTAATGGTGTACGAAGGAAATATATGTGTGATATATATCAATCCATTTCCAACTTTATTAATTTATTTTATAATTTTTCTCTGAAAATATTAAATTATATAAATAAATTAATTATTAAATAAGTCAAAATAAGTAAAATTTCTTAATATTCTTGAAAATGCAAGTGTAAATATTTGTATGAGATTGAGGAAATATTTTATTTTTTAAATTACTTTAATTTTTTATTATAATTTAAATTAATATTGTGGGTTTAAATTAATTTTTTGATTAAAAAAATAAAATGTATGACATAACACTAGTAATAGAGTATGAATTACACATTGGTATGGATCAAGAATCCAAATAATTAGATTGGAAAGTCTATTGTGAGATTGTGATTATGAGAGATGTTTTAAAGTATAATTATTATATAAATAAAAATATGCTTATTAGTAATTAAAGTTATATTTTTTTTAAAGTATGATGAATGATGTATTAAAATATGATTTTAAAGTATTATAATATGATTCATTATAAACTTACTTTAACTATTAATAAACATATTTTACCTATATAACAAATATACTTTAATAATGGATTTACTAATTTCACATATGCCCATCTCACAAGAAATGATACCTAAGTAGATTAATCCCCCCTAAAATTAACTTAGTGGAAAAAGTCATATTCCCCCAATTCTGTAATTATAAGAGTTATGTTTACTGTTTCCATGGAGATTAAGAAATATTTAATATATGATGAGTTGAGAAATATAATATTTTAATACATAATAAGTAGTTGTATAAGTATTGTGTGTAGATTCTATTTATAAAAAAAAGGAATAAAACTCTTATGGTATGAGGCACAAATTAAAAAATGTAATTTTTATAACGAGAATGATTACACAATATACGTATAGTAATGTGCTAAATCTCATGAAGTATTGCATATATGGTATATGATAGATTCCATTTTGTTTGACAAAATTTTTAAGTTAAGTAAAAATATTATTCAATACACTTAAATGTAAAGTCCAACTAGTATTGATTTTAATGATCTTAGATTAGAATTAAGTTTTATTTTAATCTCTACTATTAAATAAAATAAAATAATTAAAATTTATAAAAAAAAAAAAAACTACCTACCACCCTCTACTTTAAACTATCAACATGCATTATGCTTATTTCAAAATGACCCTGCAATATGTAGAGGTATAAACGTATTATTTTATAAGTAAAAGTGTTATATTTATGCTTATTTCAAAATGACCCTGCAATATATAGAGGTATAAACGTATTATTTTATAAGTAAAAGTGTTATATTTAAGTATTAAAATTATAAATAAAATATCACACTCTACTTTAAACTTATCAACATGCATTATGCTTATTTCAAAATGACCCTACAATATATAGATGTATAAATGTATTATCTTATAAGTAAAAGAGATATATTATATAAATAAAAGTATTAAATTATATAAATAAAATATCATACGTTATATTTAAGAGTATCATGGCTTATCTGAGACCGTCTCAGGTAAATCTTTACCTGACATGAATAAAAGTGTTAAAATTATTAGTGAAAAGTAATACTCAATCGATAAAAAATGAAAAAGCCATCGGTTCAAATCTGTTAAGGGTTTTTTTTTATTTGGAATGCAGAAGGAACTAACCAGATAATATGTTATCATTATACTGAGTTAGAGTATCGTAGTTTTAGTTAAAAAATGGAACATTTGTTCGGACAATTTAGATTTTATGAATAATCCTAAGTCGCTTCTTGAAACGCCTAAGATCCCTGTTTTCTATTATACCAAGCAAATTCATGGGAAAAATTCGAAATCAATAAAATGATGCAGTGAACTATTTAATTAATAATTTATATTATAAATAAAAAGTGATGATATTTTATAGTAAAAGTGATAATATTTTATTACAAAATCACGAAAGCATAAAATAGTGTCATGGCGGTTTCACACAATAATGCCCAATGATTTTTTTATTAATTAAAATTCAAATATATGTGACATTATTGTACGATATAAAATCGATGCTAATGTTGATAAATTTTTTGATAAAATGAGACATTTAGTTATATAGATGTGTTTGAAAATCTTTTTATTAAAATTGATATCCTAAATTTTGATGACAATTTTTATTCAATATTTATATAGAAAATAAAAGGTCGCCAACAACACGTTGAAAATTTTTGAATAACAATCTAATTTATTTTAATCCTTTATTTATTTATTTATTTATTTATTTTATCAATTTAATATATTACTTATATTTATAGTTTTCAAATTTATTTAAATAATTCATAATATATTTAAATTTAAAAAATGCAGGGAAACATTATTTATACTCCTATATTTTAAAAAATTAAGAAAAAAATGTAAAAAAAATTATTATAAATTTGACAACATTATGTTGTATGTATTTTACAAAAATAATTTATTAATTCTTTCACAATTCACAAAAGTATATCTCTTTATAACTAATTAAGAAAACTCTTAAAAATCATAATAAAATAAAATAAAAAACAAACAAACAACTTCAACTAATATGCTGTTGAAAAGGAAGGACAACTATAAATTGGAGGAAACGAGAACGTTTACTCTTATAATCATCACCATTGTCTTGCAACTACACAAACAACCTCCACATTTGCCCTTACGCCAACGGGAGAGCGATGAATTCCTTTCTTAATAGATTTGAGTGTTCGCCAACATCCAAGCCCAGCAATTTGCAGCTACACGAACAACCTACACGTTTGCCCTTATGCCAACGGGAGAGCGATGGATTCCTTTCTTAATAGATTGAGTGTTCGCCAACATCCAAGCCGAGCCATTTATCCCAATTCTAATGTTGACTATACTGGCGTTTCAAAACAACTCTGATCTTAATATTTATCGTACTATGATTTGTCATATTATGAGCGGATATATCCACACGTGGAGTTCCTGTAATATTTGTTATATTATGAGCGGATATATTCTCACGTCACGTGGAGTTCCTGTAATATTTGTTATATTATGAGCGGATATATTCTCACGTGATTTATCTAATTACCTCACTCTTGTTTGATCATTTTGTAAAAATATTATGTTGATAAAATATTTAATTTCATTGTTAAATTGGTTTACCAACGGATTGATAAGGTGGTAGTTGGTAAATTTTTAGTAAATAATTCCGTTGGTAACCCTTTGCTAATAATTCCGACGTGATTTATCTAATTACCTCACTCTTGTTTGATCATTTTGTAAAAATATTATGTTGATAAAAGATTTAATTTCATTGTTAAATTGGTTTACCAACGGATTGATAAGATGGTAGTTGGTAAATTTTTAGTAAATAATTCCGTTAGTAACCCTTTGCTAATAATTCCATTGATAATTTATATAATGATTCATTGGTAATTCGTTGGTAATTACCAACGGATTGTATTACATCTCTAAAATAGAGATTAAATCCGTTGACATTCCGTTACTAAAACAAAAATATCATTTTTGTTTGCTTATCCATTGGTAATTACCAACTGATTGAATTTCGTTGATAAATTCGGTTGCTAAAAAATATTTTTTTTTGTGTATATCAACATATACATATATTTTTATAAATTAAATATCAACAAAAAATAGTGTTATTATTTCAAAATTTATTATTTCAAAATTCTAAATAAATTTTTAAATTTTCTACGTAACCAATTTTTTTTAAAATTTTTTTTTCAAAATTTGAAAAAAATTATCTCAATTTTCTAAAAAAGAATTAATATCAAAGATTCTATAATACTCTACCCATTTAAAAAATATGTATAGTATAGTATATATATTCAAATTATCATTGAATTTTTAAAATAAATATCTTTTGGCTAATTATCTTGTACACTCAGATGCACCGACTTTCAAAAACACGTACATTTATGAAAAAATATATATAGACTGATGAAAAAAATGTATACAATTTGTTAGTGAAATTTCAATTAGTTTTTTTAATGAAAAATTAATTGTAAAGAAACTATGATTATTAAGAAATATATAGACAAAATTAAATAAAAATTTAATACATATATAAATGCACGTGTTTCAATTAATATTTATTAGAGTAATATTTAATTATTCTTTTTTTTTTAATTTTAAAATGGTTTAAATAAGTATTTTTAGCAAATTTTAAATAAAAGTTAAATAGAAAACGATAAAATTTGATAAATTCAAAGTTAAATTACTAAATTTGATAAAGATGAAAGATGAAAAGTCGAAAATGGATTATGAACAGTTACTCCAAATTCTCTGCAATTTTTCCTTTTTTTTTTCGTACCAAAGAGTATCCAAAATTAAATAAAAATGACTGAATATATGAATTAAAAAAACAAGGGCAAATGATCATAAAAGACCCTTAACTTACTATCAAGGATCAAATAGGTCCTCGATCTTTTATTTTGATCATCTAAGCCCTTAATCTTTTATAATCACTACAAGAAAAAATGCATTTAAACACATTTAAAAGTGTTGTTATAGGTAATATATTAACACATTTTACCTATAACTACGTTGATTTTTTGTGTGGTCCATTCTGCTGTGGGGATAGGTAGTACCCCTAATACCACACTTTAAGGTGTAAAGAATTATGACATAATAACACACTTATATCTATTAATACACTTTGAAGTGTGAAGAAAAGTGACTTATTAAGACACTTTTAAATGTTACAATATAGTAATATTAAATAAAATAAAATTAAAAAGAGATTTCTCTTAGATTCGAACCTGTGTCACCGTATCACCTGATGGGATCTCTATATTAAGTCAAAAACCATGAAACCATAAATAATTTTTGTGATTTTTTTATAAAAATAGTATATATACATAGAATACATAATTAATTTTTAATATTTAAATTTTATAATATTAATTTTATATTATCAATTTAATAGGTATAATAAATTAAATTTAGAATTATTTATTAATTATAATTCAAATTTAATATTTTTAAAATAAATTAATAGTAATATAAAAATATATATATAAATAATTATTTTAAAATATTTAGCATTTTTATATATTTATTATTATCTTAAATTTTAACGTCAAATATTTTTTTAAAATAAAATTAAATTTTATTTTTTAATCATTAGATTAATTAAAATAATTATTATTTTAAAATAAATATAACCTTAATTTAAATTAACAATAAAAAATTATCAATTTAAGTAAATAAAATATAAAAAATTATTAATTTAATTTTCTTAATTTTAAAATTTTAATTTAACTTTATAATGAAATAATTTATATTTCATATTTTAATGAGGAAATAAAAATTTTTAAAAAAAAATTATTTTAATGATTAGTAATCTTTATAATACGTTTGTGATAACAAAATACTATTTATACATATATTTTTAAGTGTTTCTAGAGAGTACATATAATGACACTTTTTTGTGTGTTAAAAAATGTGTAACAAAAGTGTAGTAATAGATAAGTGTTGTTTCTGAAGTGTGGTGATAGGGCAAATATCAATACATCGATTTATTAAGTGTCTTTATAGATCATATATTAACACCCTTAAAAACATAATGTATTAATATAATACCTATTATTACATCGACTTTAAAATGACATTAAAATATGTGTGGTAATAAGCATTTTTTCTTGTAGTGAATGGGATCAAATGCACCCTTTATCTTTTATAAATTAAACAAAAAAACATTTGGCTATTATTTAAAAAAAATTAGACTATTTCCAAATCAACCTTAACAACATATCGTTTACAATACACATTTTAAAATACGGTGTATATACTTTATTTCATTTCTACTGTGCATATGTTTAAAATAATACTTTTTTAATAATTAATTTTTTTAAGTGGTAATTATGTCCCAAATTAAAACATTTTGTGAGATCAAACAAAATTTTGCCGTGATAAACTTGAGAATCGATATATATTAAAAACTAATTCAAGAAATGCTGATTTAGTTAGTAGGTGAACGGATAAAACACGATTATTAGAGCTTGTCCAATGTTATTATTTAGGTGTATATTTTTTTTACTACGATTTTTTTAAATGATATCTTAAAAAATTAATAAATTACCTAAACAATTGTCTAATTTAAAATTGAATTTAAGAATGTGGAGTCGGACATGACTTATTTTCTTTGAATTTTAATCATTTGAAATTTTCAAAATATGTGACATTAATTTGCTCAAAGTATATAGTGATGTATTGTTAAATGTATACAAATTGCTAACGTCGAAAGGTAAGTAGCCAACTAAAAAGGTGTACAAAAGAACCGCACATGACCATGCATCCACCCTTTCGCCGTCATACCCTTTCCGACAGACCACTTCCGGCGCAGTGTACGCCGGCGTGCCACAGGCGGTGTAAATCAGTCCATCTCGATTCTATTCAGATAGAGCAGAAAGCCCAAACTCAGTGATTTTTATCCTCGACCATCTTCTTGTTTTCCAGCGTCGGAATCCAAGTGAGTTTCAGGTTCTAAGTGCATGATCAGCGCCGATCAATTTATCACTCTTGAAACATCTCAAAACAAAAGAGATCATCGACTTAGCAATTCCATTCTTGACGGGCACTTTTGATTAATCTTGTCTTTCTCTTCGGCAAGCTGTTCCAATTTCTTCAGCGAATCGAGATTACTCCGATTATTGACGTCGCGGAGGAGCTTGATGACGAGAGATCTCTTCAGCGGCGATTTGGGCGTGGGAATTCGGTCGATGGCATTGACGACGCACCAAGCCTGAATCAGCCTCCGGAGCATGTTGTTGGGAGTGAGGTCGGAGGAGCGGGATAGCGGCTGCTTGGTTATCGGACACAAGATGGCGGTGGCACCTGGCGGAGCAGCGTCAAGCCACTGACGTCGTCGGGGTTCCCAATTTTTCAGTGAAAACGACGAAGGAGGTGTGTTAGAAGTGATTTTTTTTATTTTTTTTAATACACGTGGCATGTGACTTAATAAGAAAAATGACACGTCAGCACCGGGCAGGCCACCAGCTGTCCGGTGGCTTGATTTGCAAAACGAATTTAAGGTCGAAAACTTATTTGTAAATATTGAAAAGTTTGAACTAATTTGAAATTCGCGAAAAGATTAGGCCTTTTGGCGTAATTAACCCTATAAAAAATAAAGGTCCTAGATGACCAAAATAAAAGTTCAAGAGCCTATCTGATCCTTAGGAATAAGTTTAG
This sequence comes from Pogostemon cablin, assembly GCA_023678885.1. Lineage (NCBI taxonomy): Eukaryota > Viridiplantae > Streptophyta > Magnoliopsida > Lamiales > Lamiaceae > Pogostemon > Pogostemon cablin. The sequence goes on along the minus strand of CM043001.1, from coordinate 23,312,530 downwards.
AGTCCTACATGATCCTTTGCCCAAAAAACAATAATAAAATCAAAATTGAAATGGGCAAAGGGTCAATTTGCTCCTTCATCTTATTGTCCAAGATCAAACAAGCCCTAATTTTTTTATTTATATTATATTGGATCAATTTAGCCCTTTGATAAATGATAAAGATTATCAAAACCCTCCATCATACTATAATTGATCAAATAAGCCCTTTTTTATTTATTTATTTATTATTTTCTTAAACAGTCACCTTTATTTATTTTTTATTTTCTTAAACAATCACCTTTTCGATCAAACTTCAGGTAATTCCTAACAATAAAAATTATGGTAGTTTTGACCCTTCTATATTATTATTATTATTATTATTATTATTATTATTAAATACAAACAACTTTGTTTTATGCCATTTATATTACATTAATTAATTACGTATTACAGTCACTTTTTTCAAAAGAAATTATTTAAATTCATCATTCATTACTTAAAACATATACATATTAAAATTAATTTTGAAAATAATAACAAAAATGTGAGGTGGAATTTATTATTTAATTTTTTAAATAAAAATGTATGATAAACATAATATAATAATTAAAATAATTCAAATTAAATATATTTTTCTAATGAAATAGTGCAATAAAAAGGATGTTAATTTTTTTTTTCATCAAGTTTTATAGTATATATATATATAAGGCTAAATATAGTATGCACCCGGGTGCACACGAAGCTTCGTGTGCACCCACGTACAAATATAAGCAAAAACATATACAATTATGAGTAAAAATGTATACAATTTAATTGTTAATTTTTTTAATAAAAAATTGAATGTAAAAAAATGTACAATTATTAAAATACATGTATACACTATTGAATAAAAAGTTATACACATATGAATGCTTGTTTTTTTAATGAAAAACTTAGTGTGAAAAAAGTATATAATTATTACAAAACACGTATACAAAAGAGAATAACATGTATACAAAATAGAATAAAAAATTATACAAATATGGGTGCAAGAGTGCACCCGGATGCACCTAATATACACTCTATATATAATATTTCAATTACTAATATTTCAACGGTATATCAGTTGTAGTTTACGTAAAAAAAATGATTAATATAATTTATGTGAGGTAAAAGATAAGCTAGAGGAAGGAGAAATAATATTAATTTTAGTATCTTAATATATATAAAAGCAGAATAAATTTAATCATAACCATCTATTTCTAAAACAAATCTCAGCAACACATTAAAATAATTAAATAATTATAATTATGACATTTTCAAATTAGGAAATAATTTAGTAAAAATTTTAACTATTTATTTTTAAAAAAATCTCAGCCACCCATTAAAATAATTAAATAATTATAATTATGACATTTTCAAATTAGAAAATAATTAAGTAGAATAAATCCAATCCTAACAATCTATTTCTAAAACAAATCTCAACCACCCATTAAAATAATTAAATAATTATAATTATGACATTTTCAAATTAGAAAATAATGAAAATGTCCAAGCCCGCAGAATTAGATCAAATCATCCATTGACTAATCAAATTGCGAGTTATATATGGGGTTTCCTCACCCTTCACCGAGAGCGATTCTCTACGAAGATCAAATCTTCAACGAGAATCAACTCAAGAAAGGAATATATCTGGGATGTTCTAAACCGCCTGGATTAAGCGTTCTACAGTCAAGTTTTTCAGTGAACGGCTTATAATTTGGGATTCAGGTACTAAACTGCCCGGTTTTAAGCCTGCTTAAGTCAAAGTTCATTTAGATTGTTAAGGTAATTATTATAAATACAACAATAGATAATTATGAAAAAGAATAAAAGAACGGTAAAAATAGGAAAACTTGTAGATGTTTCTGTGAAAAATCAGAGCATTCATGCGTCTGCTTGTTTCAACATCTTCATCAAAAGCTTAAAATACTTCAACACACTTTGTATTCAATCATTGATGCCACAAAAATAAGGCTACAACATGACTTCATTGGGGAAAAAATTCGATAATAAGTATCTTCAAAAATAAAAAGGATAATATATAGGACAGTGTGACGACTCAGAAAATGGTCCACTACTTGACAGCATGTGACATAAAGTGCTCACCTAATCAGACGTGAATGCTTGGTTTTGTGAAGCGATCAATTAATGATGTATACAATAATAATATTAAGAGAGACTCTCTTGTGAGATGAGTTTTTTGTGAGACGGTTGTGAGATGTGTTGACCCATTATAATTTATCTTTGAGTTGCTATGTTGTTTTGGTTTTGATTCAGAATGTAGGAGTGTTTAGGGTTTAGGGTTTATTATTTACTGTATAGGGAATTTTATGCTTTTCGTATTTATGGTTTAGGTATATAGAATTATGGATGATGATCTACTTATATTATCAAAGTTTTTCCAAAAACTGCTTATAATCTGGGATTCAGGTGCTAAACAGCCCGAATTCAAATATTTTTAAGTCGAGCACCCATTAAAATAATTAAATAATTATAATTATGACTTACTCCCTCCGTCCCACTAAAGTCGTGATATTTTTTTTGGGCACGTAGATTAAGGAGTATAATATTTTAATGTAAAGTGAAATGAGAGAAATAATATTTAATGTGTAGTGGATATGTGTATTAGTAGTGTGTGTAGAGTGTGTGTAGGCCAATGTGAATATGCTAATATTTTTATGTTGGTCTCATATGCTTTAAAAGGAATGTAACAACTTCTATGGGGCAACCCAAAAAGGAAAATATCACAACTTCTATGAGACGGAGGGAGTATTATTTATTAAAAAATAATAATATTAAATATAAATCAAATCATAACCATCTATTTTCCAAACAAATCTCAACCATAAATAAATCCAATCCTTGCCATCTATTTCTCAAACAAATATCAGTCACCTATTGAAATAATTAAATTAAAAAATTGTAATTATGATTTTTTTCAAATTAGGAAATAATTAAATAATTAAAATAAATTCAATCCTAGCCCTGACCATCTATTTCTCAAACAAATTTCAGTCACCCATTAAAATAATTAAATTAAATAATTGTAATTATAATTTTTTCAAATTAGAAAATAATTAAATAATTATAATAAATGTCATCTATTTCTCAAACAAATTTCAGTCACCCATTAAAATAATTAAATAATTATAATTATGACTTTTCAAATTAGGAAATAAGATATTATTTATTAAAAAATTAATAATATTAAATATAAAATAAATCAAATCCTAACCATCTATTTTTCAAACAAATCTCAATCACCCATTAAAATAATTAAATAATTGTAATTATATTTTTTTCAAATAAGAAAATAATTTAATATTTGCAAAGGGTTTAGGTTTTAGGGTTTTAGGATTTTGAGTTTTAGGGTTTAGGATTTAGGGTTTAGAGCTTTAAGGTTTTAGTGTTTTTCTCAAACAAATCTCAGACACCCATTAAAATAATTAAAATAAATAATTGTAATTATAACCTTTTCAAATTAGGAAATAATTTAGTCCAATCTAAAATAAATCCAATCTTGACCATCTATTTCTTAAACAAATCTCAGCCACCTCTCAGCCACCTATTAAAATCCTGGTCATCTATTTCTCAAACAAATCTCAGTTTAATGTTTCCAAAGGGCTCCAATCCTGGTCTTGACCATCTATTTCTCAAACAAATCTCAGTCACCCATTAAAATAATTAAATTAAATAATTATAATTATAATTTTTTAAAATTAGGAAATAATTAAATAATTATAATAAATGCAATCATTGTCATCTATTTCTCAAATAAATCTCAGTCACCCATTAAAATAATTAAATAATTATAATTATGACTTTTTTAAATTAGGAAATAAGATATTATTTATTAAAAAATTAATAATATTAAATATAAATCAAATCTTAACCATCTATTTTTCAAACAAATCTCAATCACCCATTAAAATAATTAAATAATTGTAATTATAACTTCTTCAAATTAGGAAATAATTTAATATTTGCAAAGGGTTTAGGTTTTAGGGTTTTAGGGTTTAGGGTTTATCTAAAACAAATCTCAGACTCCCTTTAAAATAATTAAATTAAATAATTATAATTATAAATTTTCCAAATTAGGAAATAATTTAGTCCAATCTAGAATAAATCCAATCTTGACTATCTATTTCTTAAACAAATCTCAGCCACCTCTCAACCACCTATTAAAATAATTAAATAATTATAATAAATCCAGTCCTGACCATCAATTTCTCAAATAAATCTCAGTTTAATATTTCCAAAGGGTTTAGGATTTTTTCAAATTATGAAATAATTAAATAATTATAATAAATGCAATCCTTGTCATTTATTTCTCAAACAAATCTCAGTCACCCATTAAAATAATTAAATAATTATAATTATGAATTTTTCAAATTAGAAAATAAGATATTATTTATTAAAAATTTAATAATATTAAATATAAATCAAATCCTAACCATCTATTTTTCAAAAAAATCTCAATCACCCATTAAAATAATTAAATAACTGTAATTATAACTTTTTCAAATTAGGAAATAATTTAATGTTTGCAAAGGGTTTAGGTTTTAGGGTTTTAGGGTTTTAGAATTTAGGATTTAAGGTTTAGGGTTTAAGGTTGAGGGTTTTAAGGTTTAGAGCTTTAAGGTTTTATGGTTTATCTCAAACAAATCTCAGACACCATTAAAATAATCAAATTAAATAATTGTAATTATAACTTTTTCAAATTAGAAAATAATTTAGTCCAATCTAAAATAAATTTAATCTTGATCATCTATTTGTTAAAAAAATCTCAGTCACCTCTCAGCCACTTATTAAAATAATTAAATAATTATAATAAATCCAATCCTGGTCATCTATTTCTCAAACAAATCTCAGTTTAATGTTTCCAAAGGGTTTAGGGTTTTAGGGTTTAGGGATTAGGGTTTATGGCATAATGTTTCCAGAGGGCAAATCTTGACCATGTATTTCTAAAACAACTCTCAGCAACCCATTAAAATAATTAAATAACTGTAATTATGAATTTTTACAAATCAGGAAATAATTTAGTACAATTACTGACCATCCATTTCTTTAATAAATCTCATCCACCCATTAAAATATTTAAATAATTATAGTTATGATTTTTTAAATCAGAAAATAAGATTTTATTTATTAAAATTTAAATAATATTATATACTCATATTATTTGAATATATTCAAATTTTTCAATAGCCACCAATTAAAATAATTAAATAATTATAATTATGATTTTTTTAAATCAGGAAATAAGATAATGTTTAATAAAAATTGAATAATATTAAATATATTATTTGAATATATTAAAATTTTCAAACAACTATAATGATTGTTTACACGAAACTTTAGATGAGTCTTTTAAATTATTTGTAATGAAAGTTTGGTTGAGTTAATTAACAGTAAAATATTTCATTAATTGATTGATGCTTATAAATTAGCAATATAGAATCTGATCTTATAATTAAAAAAAAATTATTGTTGCATTTTACATTACTAAAATTCTGCATTTTAATCTCATTGCAAAAAATATTACTAAATTTATACTAATTGATCAACTTAATAGACTCACAAGGTTTTATAAGTGTTTTTCCCATAACAACATTATACTATAATATTAAAACATTAGGTTATTTAAAATTCAAATAAATGTTATTCGGTTCAAACATCATAAAATTAAGTGAAATTGTTACCTTAAAAATAACACATTCCGTGCGACGCACGAGTCAATTACTAATATATATAGAATATATAGAATGCATGAAATATGCGCGTTCATGAGGATTAATATGGTGTAGGTTTACATGTGATGATTTATAAAAGGCAAAAACGTGTGTGTCTCCGGGACACACCGTGCTTTCATGGGAACACAATCCTCCTCTTTCATATTCTATATAAATCTATGTATTATTAGGGGTTTAAATTGCAAAGGGGCACAATATCCCCGGGTACAAGAGTCTCACTCTTTATAAAATATATGAGTGGAATTTCAAAATTAAGCCCCAAAACATATACTCTCTCTGTCCCAAAATAGTAGTTACGTATTTTTATTTTGGACGTCTCATTTCAATAGTTATGTTTTCCTTTTTAGTAAAAGAGACTCATACAAATTAATTATTCATGTCTCTATGATCCACACATCACATTAATACATCTATTCGCTTTACATTTAAATATTATTTCTCTCACATTACTATACATTAATATATTAAACTCATTAATCTCCACATTAATATATTATATTCATTAATCTCCGTGCAAAAAACAAATGTAACTATTACTCCAGTACGGTGGAAGTTTATACTTATAATATAGGCAAAAACTTGTGTGCACCCGGATACACGGGGCACACTCCGTGCGCCTTTAAAATTTTGTATTAAATTGTATACCTTTTAGTATAAAGATGTGTATCTTTTATTTTCTAAAGAAAAATAAAAAAATATTAATGAAAACTGTATACCCTTTAGAATAAAATAGTATACCCTTATTAATTAAAGTGTATACCCTTTAGAACAAAATAATGTACCTTATTCATAATACTAAATTTTAAAGGTGTACGATGTGCACCCAGGCACATGCAAGTCTCACCCTATAATATATTCTATAATATATTTATAACATTACTATAAAATTTATATATTCACCTTACTACACATTAATATATTATATTCATTAATTTTCGTGTAAAAAAGGAAACATAACCATTACTAGTATATACTTATAATATATTTATAACTTTATTATTGTGGTTCGTGTAATACTTACGGAAAAATATTTTTTGCAACCTGCTGCATGTACAGTACTCTTATGGTTTATTTCCACGAGTTAATGCTTTAGAGTTTAATAGTATTAAATTAATTTATAGAATACATAAATGTAATTTTAATATTATGGTTCAAGAAATTATGTAATTTTAATATATAAATGGAATATATATATATATATATATATATATATATATATATATATATATATATTATGTTCTTACTTCAGTACTTAACTTCTAGACATATTTTACTCTTATAGTATCAAATTCTTAGCATAGTTATCTTTTTAACTCATAAATAAAGAGGTTGTACGTAAATACCCTATTTCATATTAGACAAAAATAATACTTTGATATTGTACTTCGTAATCTATTTTATCATTGTAGTTCATGATATATTATATTCTTGTAGTTTATGCCCTAATTAAGGGTACAATTACCTTCATAATACATAAAAGAGAATGTATTTAAACCTATTTCTTAGGAGACAAACACTATAATGTAATTGATGAAAATTTGACTTAAAAGTAGCAGTGTCATTAACTAGTTTGTGTGTAAGAATTTGATATGATAGGGACCATACATGTACATTTTTGTGGGGACATTCATATTCATGTAAAGGCAAAGTAATTCCTACAAAATATATTTCCTCAAAGCTGTGAGGTGGTTACACATAAAAAAAAGTTACTTATTAGACAGTAGTAATTTGTACAATACCAAAATTAAGGATGAAAACTCCAACCAAAGTACATTAATATTAAATTTTACACATATCCTCCTTGAAAACATGAGGCCTCCCAATAATTAGTAATCAATTTACCCCTGGATATTAAATCCAAAGCAATCAACACTAATGCTCTAATATAAATTCTTGGTAAGATGTCATTCATCATAATCCTGCAAATTAATAACAATTATATGAGTCACCATTATGCAAAAATTAATATTCTATTGAAGATATCACTCTTTGATCATCATCAACAAGGTTTCATGCAAATGGAAAAATTAACCCTAGCTAATTCAAGCAAATATATGCTTATGTGTCCTTTAAAATACTTTTCTCATTTATGGTCTCACGACACCATTCACACTACTAAAAGGAAATAACACCTCTTATCCAATAACTACGTAACACACTTATTTCAAATTGGCCACTCTAGTTACCTAACATATTTCATATTTTCTTTTTATCCAACAATATTAAAATACACCAAGAAATCAATAAAATTGACCAGTAAAATAATTTTTCTTAAACAACATGACAGTAAATACGAAACTCTTTTGTGGAACAGGGGACTATATATGTATGATCTCAAGCTAGCTAAGTACCTGTGAATTCTTGGTATGATGATGATGATGAAAAGAAGGTTGTCTGTTTTCAAGATTGGAGGGTTGGTTTGAGCCCTCATGAGGTGTTGTTAGGCCAAGAAAGGCCCTCAACCTAGTGGGGTTCTTGGGAGGTTTCTTGGGAATGTTTTCATGGTGATCACTAATTAGAAGCTCTACCCTGAGGGTTTTTGATCCCTTAGAGCTGGGAAGGATCCTCCCCTTGGAGAACAGCTGATCAGCACTCTTCATGGAGTGATTGTTCACACAGAACTCGAAATCGGTGGACACGGGAGCATCCCTGTATGCTCCCGTGCCCACCTGCTGAGTCGACGACTCAGCAAACTCGTTCGAGAAGCTGATTCTTGGACTCATCATGGGATTGGGAGGCCCTTTCTCATGATCTGATGATTTCTTGCTGTACATTTCTAAATATACCATGTACAACTCACTCACCTCACCACACCACTATCGTATATATATATATATATATATATAGAGAGGGTGGGATTAATTCTATTTGAAACCAACCCCACCCCCCACCCCACCCTCTTGAATGAGCTAGCTAGGTCAGGGACCCTCTTCAATAGTGAATCAGTGAGCGTTTATATCGCATTAATTTGGTCTATAGCTTGACAAACATGAATTTGATGAGTTTAACTGTTTTACCTAATGCATGCTCATCTACCTCCCTTACCTACCCTAATTATACACTCGTATTTATTATGTAACCAACACTCTGCATGTTATGTGAAACCATCAAATTTCATGAACCAAATCTCAATCATAGATATTCATGTAGTATAATATCTTGTATGGATAGAGATATCTTATGTAGGACCGTTTTACAGAATCATGAGTTCAGTGAGACGGGCAAGAAGAGCTAACATTTTAGTAGAAAGTACTCCCTCCGTTCCAGATTAAATTCCACACTTTCCGTTTTCATCTGTCCTACGCTAAACTTCACTACAAAAAAAAACATCACATCGATCAATCATCATCCTTAAAAATACATCTTAATTACAAATTTTGCAACTCTCACCTAACACAAATCATTACCCTTCAAAAGTCAATAAAGTTGATAAAAAACCAACTTTTCTTAAACTCCGTGTCTACCAGTAATTATGTAGAAATTTTTAGATCGGATGGAGTAATATTTAATTGATGAAAAGTTATAACTGTTCAAATGAAAAATTAAATAAAGATATAAATGAAATGTGATAATATTTTTATAGGATAGTGATAACTAATTAAACAAATCTATCTCATGCTAGTGTTATACTCCCTCCATCTCACCGAAATATCCCCATTTTATCATATTGGGCGTCTCATTTAAAGGTCCTCATTTTCTACTTTTAATAAAAGGGACCCACATATGGCCACCACTTATTATTAATACAACTGCTCACTACACGTAAAATAATGATACTCCTTAATTTACGTAAAAAAACAAATGACAAATGGGGACCATGTCAGGACGGATGAGTACAACTAAAGGAAATTTAATTTAAAGTTGATTCAAAGCAGTCAAATTAATATAAAAAGGAAAAATAAGAAGTGATAGCTATTAGTTTGGAATGTAGTGAAGTGATGAAGATGAGGAAATGTTGGAAATAAAGAATCTAGTGCATGGTTGCAGATTGGCACGTGGGAAAGAGTGAAAGCCAAATTGTGAGTTGTACATGATTTTGCTACCCTTGAAAACATTCTTTCAACATGATATCAGTACTCTTTTGGCCATTCTCATCTTTTCAACTTCATCTTCTTATCTTTGACCCAACTGCTTTCCCTGTACACTTTGTAATTATCTCATTAGGGTTATTACATACATCCAAATTAAAGTCAGTTTACACATGGATAGGTGTATTAGTGTGATGTGTGGGTCTCAAGGAATATATTAATTGTTTTGTGTGAGTCTTATTTACTAAAAAGGGATGCACCTCTTATGTTAGGACGGACGAAAATGACAAAATGCACTCCTTTTTGTAGGGCGGAGGGAGTATATACCATCTTACTTCATTGATAATGTATCCATTTTGACATTTTAATAGTTCACTTTAAAGTTTTTTGCTTGTTCACAATTTTGTGTGTCCCCAAGTGTAGGGAATCAGTTGCAGATAAGCATGTGACCAAGTCTATTATCGAACCCAAAGGATAATTTTAGACTTACTATTTAACCTATCTATGACTATTCTAATATAAGACAAATCTGGGTATTTTAAGAGAATTACCTAAATTAAAGATGCAGAAAATAATTACTAAAAATATTAAAATAGCAAATAAAAATAAATATGGAAGTTTTCAAAAGAGAAGATAGATAGCACTAGGAAATCCAGTTAAATTGGTCAAATCAACTCACTAGACAATCAGTTAGAATCCCTGCAGTTCTTATGAAAGCAATCACTTAACTATGTTAAATCTCTTTTCTAAAGTAAACTTAACACATAAATCTGGTCCAAACCCTCAGATGCAGAAGAATATTCCTTACTCCCTTTCTAGGTACTTCATGCAAAATTTCATTAAAGGCTAGAGCACTAGACTTCTCTTTATAGGTACTTAAGAATTAATCTCCGGTTCCCACCTAACAATCTAAGAAACCAAATCCTCTAAAATGGTAATTAATAAATATATTAGGTATCCAATATTAATTATTCTAATGAATAAAGATTATATGGTTATATCCCTTTACCCATAACAGGTTGACAAATATAATCACTTCTATGACACAAGCAATAATCATGAACATGCATAGGACAATGACATACTCATTCAAAGCATTAATAAAGGAATAAGTATACTACATGTATCCAACTTTAAATCTAGATCATCAATTCAAAACAACTTAACCTTCAAACCTAGCGCTATCCAAGAAGTACTAGCACATGGTGTCACAAGCAACACCCATGGTTAGGTATGAAAGCATGTACAAAATTAAGAAAGAAAGAATAAGAATAACCCTAAGAATGGTGCGATCCTCCGTTCTTTCCTCCGTGATTCTGAACCTTCTTGTTCTCCTTCTCAAGTAAGCAACATTGATGAACTCCCCGGGATGGGTGGATGGGATCGTAAATTATGAAAGGGTGTGTAGAGTTATGGAGAGTTAGGGTTTGGAACACCCCAATGGCTCCTTTTATAGTTGAGGACTGATAATTCCCGAATTATGACTCAAAAGTGGGCTTTTTCACGTCAAAAACATGAACGGGCCGAAAAATATGAAACGGGCTCGCTGGGCATCGGCACGAGTCGTGCCGGACACGGACGTGCAGTATCTCTCGGCGCATCGGCCGCACGGGCTGGCTGGAAACCCGGCACGGGTCGTGCCACCCGTTGGCTGCCTGCACGACCTCACGGTTTTGCTCATAACTTTTTCATCCGATTTCCGATTAAGGTGATTTTTTCGCTCACACGATTCTCTCTTCCTTAACTTTCCAACCATATAAAGAACTCCTGAAGATTCATCCATTTGAATGTAGCACGAGTCGTGCAAAGTAGTGGCACGAGTCATGCACTTCCGGGGCGTGCAGGGCAGCGATGGCATCTCATGCCGCATGTGGACGGCACGAATGGGCGGCACGACTGGCCTCCTTGCCGGCACGAGTCGTACCATGCTGTAACAAATTCTACTTTTTCCCGATTTTGACCCCGACTTTTGATTTTGCTCTTTTTACCCCCATTTTCCACCTAAAAACATGAAATAACACATCACAAGCATCTATAACACAAATATATGCAATTCAATCAAAAGATGCTCAAATACGGATATAAATTCTACACAACGGTGCTAAATTGGACTCTAAAGCACGCAAATTTTCACACTAAATATTTTTTTCTTTTTTTAAATAAAAGGACCCATACATAACCCATCATTCACCTCTCGAAGCCACTTTCAACACTATTGACATAATGCTCTTGTCCAATGAATACTTAGATTGACCACTTTTTAAATCTCGTTTATTCATTGTTAGAGTGATTTGATTAATTATTAAAAGTCTCTCCACTCTACCAACTTAAACTTTTAAATGAGGCGGTCATTTAACATGGTATCAGAGTCAATGCCTACCAAAGGTTCAAGGTTTGAACCACACCGACACCTATTTATGAGAAAATTCCACATGCAAGGCTTGATGCAAAATTTTCCCCGCTTGCATGTGAGGAGGCGTGTTAGAATGATTTGATTAAGTATTAAACGGCTCTCCTCTCTATCAACTTAAGCTTTTAGATGAGGTGGTCATTTAACATTCATTTCTCCAAACACATAGATATAGTGTGAAAACATTTTCGAAAATTGTAGATCCAGCCCGATTAATCCTAAAAATTAGGGTTAGGACCGAGAATTTGGGCTCATTTAACAATCAAGCTTTTTGGCCCGAATCGATTAGCCCATGAACTAATGGGGTTGACCCACGAGCTAATCGGGCTGGGAGTTATATACTCTCTTCGTCTCGCGTTAACGTTTACGCTTACTTTTTGCACGTAAATTAATATATATAATAATTTAATGTGTCGTGAGGTGAGAAAATTATATTTAATGTGAAGTGGGTAATTGTATTAGTATTGTGTGTGGGCCCTACATGAATAATTAATTATTTTGTGTGGACCCAACTTGACAAAAAATTAAACGTAAACCTTAACTTGGGACAACCCAAAATAGAAAACGTAAACATTAATGCGGGATAGAGGGAGTATTATTATTAGGTAAAAACTTGTGTGCTTCCGGGCGTACGGGGCACACGCCGTGCAACTTTAGAATTTTGTATTAAATTGTATACTCTTTAGTATAAAGATGTGTACCCTTTATTTTCTGAAAAAAATAAAAAAATTTAATGAAAAGTATATACCCTTTAGAACAAAATGGTGTACCCTTACTAATTAAAGTGCATTCCTTTAAAATAAAAAAATGTACATTTACCCATAATACTAAATTCTAAAGGCGCACTGTTTGCCCCGAGCGCACGCAAGACTCACTCTTATTATTATGTTTAATTTACTTTAACAATCATAACCTATAAATCAACCACCCATTTCCACCCTCCCAATCCATCGTGGGGCAAAATCTCATTATCCTTTGATTTTCATCTCTTTCTAATCTACATTTTCTCTAATAAATAAAGGGATTCTCTTTTGTGAGACCGATCGACCTATTATTAAAGTATGCTTATTTGTTGTTAAAGTATGTTAATAATTAATTATATTTTAGCACCTTAAAATTATACTTTAATTCATAACATACTTTAATATTTATTAAATATATTTTGCCTATATAATAGGCATAATTTTGGTCATCTCAAACAATACACTATTTTGTGTAAAAAGTGGATTATGGTGTAATTTTTTGCTCCACCAGTCCACACCAAACACACGGCAATTTAGGGGATGGATAATTTTACCCCAAAATGCGGTGTCTTTAGCAGTTGCACCATCTTATTTTTTTTATATTATATTAATATCTATTTGTTTGATATAAAATTATACATATTACTATGTTTTAATTGGATAATTTTTTAATAATAATTACAAATTTCCTTAAATAAATCATAAAATTTACAATAAAATATTTTAAATATTAAATTGTTGTATTTTTTTTAAATGTTGTTTTAATTTTAAGCATGCTCATATAATTTTATGTTGTATTAAAATTAAGAATCTTACTGTAGTACACCGGGTACACAGGTGCACCCGAATAATATCATCCGTTAGATCAAGTTTTTATTTAATCCTTACCACTTAATAAAATAAAATAATTAAAAATAAAATTTAAAACTACCCACTATACCCTCACTTTTACTCTATTAACTACTAGGTGCACTGTCCACCGGGTGCACCACAGAATCACCCTAAAATTAAAGATAATATAAAAATTAAAAGGTATAATAATTTTAATTAATTGAAAAAAAATGAAATAAGAATAAAATGAATTTTATTTTATTTTATAAATAAAATCTAGTGCAAACTGCTGGAGATAAATTACTGTTCCTGCACCATTTTTATGTTGAATTTGCTGCAAAATGATGCAGACTAAGACTATTGGAGATGCCCTTAATATGTCTCACAAATCGTCTCATATAACTTACGTCTCATAAGAGACTTTGTCATAAATAAAATATTAAATAAATATATTAAAATTAATTTACTTATAAAAAATTCTATTAAATTAATGTTTAAGAATATTTTTCATGTAATTCTCTCAAATTCTAGATAATATATGAATTAATTTTGAATTTTTTGTAATATTTATAACAAATTTAAATTTATAATTTTTTAAATATTTTTTATGGTAAAATCGAAAGCTCGATCTGTTTTGCACGAAGCCCGCTAAAACTATATTCACCTTTTAGTGGTCCGTTTAAATATTTCCGATTAATTCGAAATCCAATTTTGCCGGAAGTCTGTTAGGGAAACCCAATTTTACCGGAAGTCTGTTAGGGCTGTCTCTAATGGATCAGGACTTACTCGTTTAAAATTCATTCTATTAAAAGAGTATATACATATATATACTTTTTTATGTAGTTTTGGATTTCTCGAGAAATCCTTACCCTTAGACAATTTTGGAGAATTCGTTTATATCTGTTTATATATGTTTCCAAGCATTATTATACTGCGAAAACATATTAACCATTATATTTTTATGTGTCATCATTGTTTTAGCCATTAAAATTAAAAAAAAAAAGACAGTTTTTGAATTCATCAAGAAATCCTTAGACCACCCCATTCTCACTATCCTATCGTACACTTTCACCCTATACCTGGGCATCATCATTGGTGTACCTCATGTCCGCTACAAATTTTTGCCACATTAAAGGTAAAAAATTCTTTAAATTTGTACATATATATTCCCAATAATTTCAGGTACAATTAATACTATTTGAGGGTCCCACCATCAAATATAATTTATATATATTATTAATTTATTAACTTTTAATCTAATTTTCATTTCATAAAAAAGTTAATTACCATTTATTATTTACATTTAATTAATTTAAACCAATTTTTTAATTTTTTTTGTAATAAATTAAAATAATTTTAAATCAAAATCAAACTTTAAAATTTTTTATTATAACTATTTGAAATTAATATCTAAATTTAAAATTTTACTGTAAATTAAATTCATATTGAAATATTTAATAAAAAAAAAGAAAAATTAGAAGTGTTATAGTAATTACTATATTTATTTTTGTAATAATATAAAATAGTAGTCACAGTGCAACTGTTTTTATATTTATTTTGAAATTAAATAAAAAAAATTAGCAATAGAACACATGTAACATATATTTACACATTTGTCAGGGAGTTAAATTATTAATGGCCTCAACTTTTAACTTTTGTGCTGCCTTTCCCCAATTTCACTAGGTACAAAACTTTGTACCTACCGTGTATAAAAAATGTAAATTGTACCTTCAATTCATAATGGGAATTATACATGTACAAATATGTTGCCATGTGGGAATTGTATCGCCCATTGAAGATGCTCGGTCTTGTAGATATTCGTACAACATTTCCTATTCATCGATCTGCGCTCGCCTTTATATAGTTAGATACAAAATTGTCTATTTTTAAAACGGGAATTAAATTAGTGGATCTTTTAGCACCTTATCGCCGTGGGGGAAAAATCGGACTATTTGGGGGAGCTGGGGTTGGTAAAACGATACTCATTATGGAATTGATTAACAATATTGCCAAAGCCCATGGGGGCATATCCGTATTTGGTGGAGTGGGTGAACGTATTGGTGAAGGAAATGATCTTTATAGAAATGAAAGAATTTTGAGTGATTAATGAAGTAAGAAGGAGATAAAAGCAGTCAAACCCGATTCAATACGACCTAATTAAGTGCTATAAGAAATGCAGATGAATGACTCAATTATTCATATAATTGGAATCCTCCCCACCTGAACAGCAATAACAATAGGCTGATTTGCAGCCGCTTTCTTCAGGACTCCTTCCTCGACGAATATTACACATTTCATTGATATGGTTTACTAAATTATTAACCTCAAAATTACCATTTTAACATCATCCACTTAAAGGATATTACATCGATAACATCAATGGAACATAATATATACAATGATTCCCATACACGAAATTAAACAATTAAACACTAATATTTTGTAACTGTAACTGTCTTCGCCAATTTCTATAAAACTATCAATAACAATTAAACACTAATATTTTGTAACTGTAACTGTCTTCGCCAATTTCTATAAAACTATCAATAACAATTAAACACTAATATTTTGTTAAAAATATATATCTTTTAAAAAAATTGTGACGCATTTGTCAATTTTGTTATGAAATGGAGATGAATAAAGTTACAAATAATGATAACGTACAAAAAATTGTATCTTAATATTTTAGTGATGAAAGTAAAATTCGTTACTTTTGAGTAATTAAATATAATGAAATTCTTGCATCGCTAATATTTTTGTCACAAAATATATGATTTCCTACAGTAAATACAACTACATACTTTATACAAAATAATAATTTTCCTTAATTTACATGTAAAAAACAATTGATTATCTTATTGATGGACGAAGGGAGCATATAAGAGATGTTGCACCAAAGTAATCCAACCATGAATTGGTGAACATTTTTTAGTTCATTTTTTATACTGTTTCCCTTAATTTAGACAAAGATTCCAGCAGGGAGATAAAAGAATGGATTAAAGAAGCGTGTCAATGGAAGTGAAGATGGAGATGAAAACTATTTGACTAAGAATTTGAAAATTGAAAATTATTTCAAATAGTTAAAAAAATAATATGTTAATTAACTTCAAATTATGATTTGAAATCTAAATTTATAGATTTATAATTTCATTCTTTCAAGGTTGCATCCAAACAATAAGTCAGGGAAATCCCCAACACAAATCATTCACTTCAAAGGGAGCCAAAAAGAAAAGGTTCAAAGTTTAATTATTATTTTTTTGGCAGGATTACTAGATAAAAAAAATTCTTAATTACTATAAAATACAAACATACAAAAATATTACTATTAATTACAAAAATATATAGTGATATTACAAAATTACCCCAACAACGTGCTGCACATAAAAATTCGTGTACAGCAAAAGTGTGTTAGTAAAAAAAGTGTGTGCAGTAAAAAAAAGTGTGTGCAGCAAAAAAGTGGAGTGGTCCGGCGAGGGCGGCGGTGGTCCCGCAGAATTCCGGCGGCCAGCCGGCGGTCCGGCGAAGCTCTGGCGACCGGCCGGCGGCGGTGATCCGGTAGTGGGTGAGGGTTTAGGGTTTGTGGTTTAAAAGTATATGGGTTTAGGGTTATATTTGGTATTTTATTTTAATATTTTGTATGTGAGAGTAATTATTTTAAATCAATGTATCTAATAATAATTAGAGATACAAAATGTGTACTTAATAGTAATTATTCCTTATTTTTTCATTGTGTCATTCATTCAATTCAAGAGATTTAGATGGATTACTTTGCCCAAAGGCACGTGAACTTCTGCTGCTCCGCACATGACATTAGCCATAAATGTTAAAAGCTCTATATGGAAAATAATAATTTAATAATAATATTAATAATAATAATTAATTACTCTCTTCATTTTATGATAAGTGTCTTATTGTAGACATGAAATTTAAGAAAAATAGTTTTTTTACCAATTTTATATACTTTTAGTGGGTAGTATAGTCTTTTTACGTAATAAATAAATTTAAAATATTTTATCTTTTTAAGTGAGAGTGATAAATTTAAAATTAACATGTATTTTGAAATTATATATAAATATGAAATTTCTATTTTTGAAATGAGATTTTTATTATGGGGTGGACGAAAAGTAAGACAAGAATTGATGGAGTATTAGTCACTTATAGACCTTATTAATAGCTCGATCCAACTTTGTGGACGGATGAGATCTCACGTACACAATTACACAAGATCAGTACATTAACAACTATAATCGCTAAACCTAATTAAGACAACATACTATTTCATAGTCCAAATTAAGCTGCAACAATCCATAATATCCCTACTAATTAACATTGATCACACTAATATATTAATATATCCACTACATCACCTTTTCTGATCATCATTATTCGTTTATGTTGTCTTTTAGAGTCTAGTATATTTCTCACAACTGTGTCACATATACATCGATATAGTCGAATGTTATATTATTATAGCACGGGAAATTCTAACATATAATTAACACACTGAAATAAACCAACCACGCACAAAATAAAAACTTAAACAAAACACACGACCAACAAATTAAAATTTGCAAAAAAAAAAAAACATTGGATCAATAAAAGGTAATTCCCATAGTTTTTTCTGCAAAGTCCATGAGAGAGGCAATCTCATGTTCATCAATAAAACCATCGCCATCCGCATCCGCCTCCTTCATCCCGCGTCCGCTCTTGCGGGTGGTGAACCACGCCCCGCAGCTGCGCATGGCCGTGCGCAGCTCCCCTCGGCTGATCCGACCGTCCTTGTCCGAGTCGAAACTCATCAGCCATTTCTTGAACTCCTCCAGGCTCATCTGCTGCTTCCCGTCGCTCGAAACACTGCGAGACTTGTCTCCACAACGCAACGCCATTGATGCTCGGTTGGTTTGGTTTGGACGACTGGTTGGATTTCGAACCGTTTATAAACACCTCTAAAAGGAATCAACTTTATGCACGTGCTTTGTGAGGCTGGTTTTTTAGTGTATATTATAACCTGTAGGTGGAAAGGGAACCTTTAAAACGAAGTTGATATTGTTTTAATCTGGAAGAATAAATTCGTTAAAACGACAGTCACCACCCCTTTTTTTGTTGCCTTTGATACAATTATTTTATTCTTTTTTTTTTATTATTTTCATTTCAACAATTTTTGCATCATTCACGCATATCAATATATTGAGCTTGTTTATTGTGTACACTAAAGCAATACTTGCATCCATTACGTTTTTTTTTTTAAATAGTTACAGGGGCGATCTAGAAATATTGGCTAAGTTTATTTTTAAAAAAAATTATATATATATACTCCTTTTATTTCAAAGATATTGACACACTTTCCTGTTTGGGTTATTCAACCGAAATTGACATATTTTCTTTTTAAGAATATGGGACCCACACAAAAATAATTTATTTATTTACATGGTCCCACACACACATCACATTCACCACTAATACAATTACCCACTACATATTAAATATTATTTCTTTCACTTCACTTTACATTAAATTATTATACTTCTTAATCTTCGTGCCCAAAAAAAATGTGTCAATTGTTATGGGATGGAGGGAGTATATATTTATACACACACAATCACCTTCTCAATTAAAGGTTGCTGGAGAATGGCTAAATTTTAATATTTATTGTAATGGGTGGGCTTAAAAATATTTTTGAGCTCCTTTAGGGTGGACTTAAAATATTTTTGGGTTAAATTTCAAAAATACAAATTATTTACATATATTATAATGGGCTCTTGGTGGGCAGACCTGAGCTTGAGCCCGGGGCTGCCCCCATGTAGATCCGCCTCAGAATAGTTAAATGTGTCATTTTTACGTATCATCTATATCACACATAGTATGATTGACACATATGGGAACAGAAATTCTTCAACTTATGCTTTCCTTTTAGGTTTAGTTTCTCTCTCTAACTTATATGTCATTCATCCAACACAAAGATGATGTACTAAAAATGATATAGAGAATTCAAACAGTGACTTTCTTGTCATACTTTTGAATGAATAATACATAGAAAATATGAGAAAAAAGTTATACCCTAATAATAAAATATAAATTCTTAAAATAATAGTTGGATTCATTTCTCCACCTCCGTATTATTTATGTAATTAGTAACATATGAATACAAGTGAATACGGTGTCATTTAATTGTACATCTCAGAACATGCATAGAAAGCGTGGTGGAATTTTCTTTTATTAGATTTTCTGTTTGAAGAATATTTCCATTTAAAGTTTAAACAACTGTCATTCGAATAACAAAAAGTGTTTGAAATATTATTTTGAAAAAAAAAATCCATTAGTAAGAGCCCTCCACACACGCAATAAAAGATTGTTATAAAGAAAAGAATCTTCATAAAATTGCATACCTTTTCGAAAGAAGAGTTCTTTACGAAAGAATTGATGAGGAAGATAAACATCTCACAAAGAGCAATCCAAAAAAAAAAAATTTTTTTATCCACGGAATATTTTGTTGGTAAAAGTCTTAATTTTATTATTAAATTGATTTATCAGACGATTAGCAACGAAATCCGTTGAGATTTGGTGGTTGATAAATTTTTAGCAACGAAAAATCAATTTCGTTGGTAAATAATTATGTTGTTATTTCGTTGTTAATAATTCCGTTGGTAATTTATAAAATGATTCCTAATCCGTTGATAAAATAGAGAATAAATCCGTTGCTAAAAGAAAAATGTAAAGTATTTTTATTGTCAATCCATTGATAATTACCTGGGATTGAATTCTATTAGTAAATTCTATTACTAAAAAAACTGGACTGACATTTTTCAATTGTATTTTTTTTCCTTAATTGTTAAATAGTATTAGTAGGGTTAATGGCGGCACTGACAGTCTAAGGTACGTGGCAAAATGAAAAAAATGAAACCTCAATTTTTTTTAATTAACAAATTTCATAAAAATAAAATAATGTGTGAATTATTAAGAGAAAGAATGGACTATATATGCCCACAAATAAATCAGTTCGGATCTTCTGTTACATTTGATGTTACATCTCCTGTTATAAATCGTTGGATAATTGATACGTAGGATAGACTAATCTATACCCTAACAATCAACCTTAAAGGGAAAAGTTGAGATTTTTCTCTCCGCACACGTGTCATTCATCAAACACGTGTAACAGGAGATATAACATCAAAATATAACATGACTTCAAATCAAGATAGCAATAGGATAGATATTCTTTTGGTACCAGAGCTTAACCATGTTAAGGGAGTGGACAGCGCTGTTTTATACTGGATCAGAAACCAACATAACTAAGAGTATGAAATGGGGCTTGTAAGGAAAAAAATAATGGGCCAACAACTTTTAGCCCAAAATACCAACCTTAGCCCAAAAAAAATTCACTGTTTCCCAAAGGGAATTACAAGAATCATGGTTGCATACTTCCATTACAACACTGGAGATCCTGAAATTTTTACAATGTATAGCTCATATATTCATTCATATTTTAAGTTGTACTGCGATTTGTATTCGACACCCTTGATCGGCTTCTTTCGCACGTATGTTCTTTCACTTAATTAAAGTTTAAATTTCTTCGTATCGTTCTTGTTAAACCTTCATTCTCAACGATCTTCCTTCCCAATACCTTCTCTAGAATGAGAGCTAGCTATATTGTTATTATATGCGTTTGACAAAGTAATAAAATATCAAACCCGAAATTACTAGTACTTTGTTATTTTTGTCTTACATGATGGATCACAATGATTTGCTTTGCAAACAAAAAAATAATACTAATAATTATAAGCATGAACAATAATAAAATAGGGATCCATCCATATATTAGGGAAATTCATTTCTCTATGATATTAACTTATTAAAGGGTGATTACACTTTTAACATACTCTCACCTTACAATTTTAGGGTGTGTATGTGGTTTTTTTTTTAATTAAATCAATAGTATAGTACTCCCTCCGTCCCAGAAATATTGACACATTTTTTTTTGGCACGGAGATTAAGGAGTATAATAATTTAATGTAAAGTGAAGTGAGAGAAATAATATTTAATGTGTAGTGGGTAGTTGTATTAGTGGTGAGTGTGATATGTGTGTGGGCCCATGTAAATAAATAAATAATTTGTGTGTGGGTCTCATGTTCTTAAAAAGGAAATATGTCAATTTCTGTGGGATAACCCGAAAAGGAAAGTGTGTCAATATCTTTGGGACGGAGGGAATATTATTCTTAGCAGTGAAACCAATTACCATTTTATTAATAAAAGTCCAAATACGGTTAAATTTTTTTTTTAACAAATTTAAACTTACGTGAATTAATACTATTACGCACACTACAAAAACATAAAATAAAAAATTTAGCAATTGAATTTACTAATGGAATTCCATTCGTAGGTAATTATCAATGGATTAGCAATCAAAATGATATTTTTCTACTAATAATAGAATGCCAACGGATTTATTCTCTATTTTATCAACAGGAATTACCAACGGATTATCAAGGGAATCTTTGTATAAATTACCAATGGAATTTTTAGCAACGTATTATCAACGGAATTATTTATCAACGGAATTGATTTTTCGTTGCTAAACATTTACCAACAACCACTTTAGCAACGAAAATTTATCAACAGATTACATTGCTAATCCGTTGGTAAATCAATTTAATAATGAAATTAAAGTTTTTACTATCAAAAATATTTCATTGGTAAAAAATATTTTTTTTGTGATGCATGCGTATATGCGTGTGTTTTGGGGAAGCGATTAAAGGAGAGCTTTTTCATGAAAAGATTTGAATAAAAATAATTGACAAAGTCTCTTGTGAGGCGCTAATTATGTGAGACCGTTTGTGAGACGTGTTAAAGTATGTCTATTATTTAGAAAAAAGTATGTTTAATGATTGTTAAAGTATGTATTTTAAAGTATGCTGGATTATGCATTAAAGTATAATTTTAGCGTGTTATGATTCGATTTATTATTGACATACTTTAACTACAAATAAGCATATTTTATCTATTAAATAAGCATACTTTAGTGATGGATCGACCCGTCTCACAAATAACCCGTCTCATGAGAGTAACTCAAAAAAAATTATGCAATCAAAATCACAAAAAAATATATATATTAGAGATTCCAAATTTATGTATATTAATTTTTCAAGAAATACTCCCGAAATAAGGTATGTGTTTTCTCTTTTTACGTATATTAAAAAAATATAATATTTTAATATATAAAGAAGTGAGATAAATAATATTTTAATATATAGTGTGTAGTTGTATTAGTATAGTATATGTGCCCATAATATAATAATTAGACAATGACAAGGTGGAATTATTTCGCCAAATTTAAATTTTACAATTGTGGTCCCCACCTTTTAACTCACCTCCTCCCATTCGCCGGTCCTGCTATTTGTTTTATTTTTTTCGCTGGTCATGCTCTTTGTTTTTTTTTTTTTTTTTTTTTTTTTTGATACCGAGGTTCCGGGCTTACGCCCGACTAGTCCTCGAGGAAACAGTCCCGGCCCCTCAGAACTGCCTCCAAGTAAATCGCGGTAACCACACAATGGATCACAGGTTCCTAATATCTTTAGTATATGTTTTTCGTTTTTTTTTCTTTTTTTTTTTAATTTAATTTTAGTGGTATAATTGTAATTTTACCCTTATGATTTAGAGTATATTTCATCACTAGGGTTTAGGGTATAATTGTAATTTTATCATTGTGGTTTATGGTATATTCACCCTATGGCTTTAGGGTTTAAGGTGTATTGTAATTTCACCCTCATGGTTTAGGATATATTTCACCACTAGGGTTTAGGATTTAGGCTATAATTGTAATTTCAACCTTTAATTTAAGGTATATTTTACTCTCAGGATTTAAAGTATAATAGTCATTTATTTAAGTATAATAAATTAAAAAATAAAAAATAAAAACAATTTCAAGAGAAATTAATTAAAAACTATGGTCTCCACAAATTCCACCAAATCAATTAGTGGGATTGATTTCACCCAAATTGCCCTCTAATAATTATTAGAGTATTGTTAAATACACACCCCATTTTATTAAATACACACCTTTCATTAAATGCACACCCTTATTTGATGTTTTATTTCTTAATTTTATTGTCTACACACCCTCCAAAGTTTCATAATTACCCTTTAAAATAAAAATTTATACACACCCCCATTGGTGATGGAAGTGGAACGCCTACCGAATAAGTCTCTCCTTCTTCGTGTCCTTGGTTCATATATTTGAGATGCATAAATTGAGTTTATTTAGAATTTAATAGTGTGATTATTAACGCTTTAAATATGTTGTTGTTGATGATAATGAGTGTCATTACACTATTATTGGAATCCCCCAAATACCCACCACCACCATCCCTTGCCCACGGTGGAAGAACAAATCCGCCGCCACCCGCAGTCCTTAGATTGTAATAATATCTGCTTCTCCAGCAATTCCGTAGCATCGGCGGATGGGAAAATGGAAATTGAACGTTCTGATAACATACCCGTGGTTTTGTATACCGACATCTCACTCGCTTCTTCTTCTTCGATTCCGACTAATCTACTAGGATTTGTGACGCTGCTGCTCTTGCTTCGAATCCATTCGAAAAACTGAAGATACAGCTTGATGATAATCTTGGGACATAGAAATCGACAGATTTTGCTTCTCCCATAATTAAACAGAATTGTAGGCTTTGGAGTGAGAAAACCAGAAGGAGTGTTGAAGTTGCTATTTCTATTTTAGTCTCTTTATTTTCATCATCTATGAATGGAAGAATATGGTGTTTCATAATTTAATTCTTGATTTCTTTTAATGAAAAGAATCGAAGCTGAGCAAAAGTGATAGAATCAAACTAGTGTTTCTTCTTTTTGTAAAAAATAAGAAATAAATATATATAATTGATTGTCGTTCACATATGCAAAGATTCACAACTCGTAATGGTCGATTTCTTATATTTCTCCATCTCAACATCTTTCTCAATCTACATATTCATTTGCTCCATTTTCGAACTCATTTGATCATGCATGGAGTATATTTGATTCTCGGTCTGTGCATAAACAATGAAGAAATTAGGGATTATAAAATGTGTGTAAAATATAATTTAATCTAGGGGTGTGTATTTAATGAATATAAAGAATGATTTAGA
The DNA here is from genome assembly GCA_023678885.1 of Pogostemon cablin. Lineage (NCBI taxonomy): Eukaryota > Viridiplantae > Streptophyta > Magnoliopsida > Lamiales > Lamiaceae > Pogostemon > Pogostemon cablin. The sequence continues at coordinate 23,287,633 of CM043001.1, read as the reverse complement.
CTTTTTAAAAATATATATTTTAACTATATAATAATAGAGGTGTGTATTTAATAAAAGGAGGTGTGTATTTAGCGGAACCCTAATTATTATGTGTGAGTCCTCTATATATATATATATATATATACTTTGTTTTGTAACATAACAAAATAAAAAATATATGACGATACTAGTAAACACATTGACATCAATGCCTCACATAATTGATGATCCCACGAAATGGAAAAAATTTGTGTGTGACAGGGCGCACGGAGCATTTTCCGTATGCCTTTAGAATTTTGTGTTAAATTGTATATCTTTTAATATAAAGATATGTACCTTTTATTTTCTGAAGAAAAATAAAAAAAATATTAATGTAAAGTGTATACCCTTTAAAACAAAATGATATACCCTTATTAATTAAAATGTATGTCCTTTAAAATAAAATAATGTATTTTTATCTATAATACTAAATTCTAAAAGCGTATTGGTGTAGCGCACGCAACCTCACTCTAATAATACCTTTTATAACATGACACAAAGTCACAAAGTACTACAAAGTGAAAATCACTTATTTTTTTTAAGAGTAAACTTCATTTTCTTTTTCAAATAAATTAAAATAAGTTATTATTGATTTTGCATCATCATAGTGATGAACTCATCCATATCAATGAGGCCATCTCCATCTCTGTCAACCCCTTTGATCATCTTCTTACAACCATCCAAACTGCACTTCTCTCCCATCCTCCTCAGAACCTCCATCAACTCCTCCGCACTGATCTTCCCGTCTCCATCTCCTTCGAAAACTCGAAATGCCGCCTCTATCTCGCTCCTCTTCACCCCACCATCGCCACCGTAAGCCCTACTGAACTCGTCAAAGTCAATGAACCCGTCCCCGTCTGCATCCGCCGCCCCGCTCGTGCTGCCGAGGACTTTGAGGGCTTGCTTGTACTCGTCCAGGGAGATCTTTCCATCTTCATTGTTGTCTAATTCTTGAAGATCTTTCTGGTTTCTTCTGAGTTTGGTTGGAAGGTTTTGTTATGCATGGTTGATGGTTTTTGGATTTGTTTTGAGTAGGTTTGATGTAGGGTTGGTTTTGGGGAGGAGGGTTTGTTTGAAATGCTGCCATGGAAACTGAGAAAGCTAATTTTGGACATGGTTTTTTTTTTTGTTGCTTGTTCAAGTTTTGAGTGTGGTGAGAAGTATGAGATGGTCTCTATATTATATATAGGCTTTAAGTGGACTATAGTACTCAACTATGCATGAAAATTATTTTTATAATTAAGTGTATCATCTCATTTAACAAAGACATGTGAGTAGTAAGAGACAAATAATTCTAATTCATACTTTCTGACATTTTTATATATCATTTTATGTGCCACTGATTATATGATCGAAATGTAATTAAAGAAGAATATCAAATCATTGCCCTTCAATGGTTTATACTTTCCTTTTTAAAGTATAGTTTCCCTCTCTATTGCGTATCATACATCCAACAGTATAATACCGGAAATGTAATACCAAAATAACATAGGGATCGAACAATGGATGCACAATTAAGATGAACTTAAGTGAAAAATGCAACTCTAACGTTCCGACAAAGGAAATTCAAATCAGCTTTCAACATATGCACAATTGAGATGAATTTGATCGAAATCGCCTTTCTATACCTAAATTAATGAAAAAAAAAAACTATGATGTAATTGGTTCTATAAGATATTTATTGTTGTGTGGAGTATCATTAACGTATTAATATTTTTAAGTTGGGTTTTAGATTGAGTTATCTAAAATTGAATAGATATTTAATATCCAATGGATTTGAGTACGAAGGAATTTTAAACTTCATAAATTTTAAATTAAATAATATGAATTACATTGTTTAGATATAGCGTGGATTTATAAAGATTTTTAAATACATTTTTAATTTAAAAATATTAGCAATTTTTTATTTATAATTAATAAATAAACACTACAAAAAAATTATTTTTTAGCAACGGAATTTACCAAACGGAAATCAATCCGTTAGTAATTATTAATGAATTGATAACAAAAATGACATTTTTTAGTCACGAAATGTCAATGGATTTATTCTCTATTTTACCAACAAAATTCAATCAATTGGTAATTACCAACGAATTATCAAGGGAATTATTATATAAATTATCAGCGGATTTATTAGCATAGATTACCAATTGAATTATTTATCAACGTAATTGAATTTTTGTTGCTAAAGTTTTATCAACCACCACTTTACCAACGAAAATTTATCAATAGATTTCGTTGTTAATCAATTAGTAAACCAATTTAACAATGAAAATAAGGTTTTCCATTGATAAAAAAAGTAGTGAAATATAATTTTTTATCATATTAAATACTAAAATTTATAATTTTATAAAAAATAATTTTTAAAAGTACTCACAAGGATTGGTTGGAGTAACTGGGGATGCTGCATGAGTGGTGGGAAATAGGAATCCTACACTCAGTCAGTTGACATATAATACTATCTCATTAATCTTATACTCTCGTATATTTTTTAAATATTTTATCCCTTAAAATGTATAAATTTTCTTTTTAATAAATAAATTGGATCCCGCACCCAATAATAAATATCCAAAAAAAGTTCTAAATGTTACACAAATTATCATTTATTTTTAATTTAAAAAAAATAAACAAAACAAAAAAGTAAATACACTTATTATTCACCACCATTTAATATTGTACTCCTTGAAAAAAAAAAGTATACCTACTTATGGAGCATTAGGTATGGTAAAAATTTAATGGCAAACATCCATATGAATCGAGTTGATGGTAAATTGAGTTTACTGTGTAAATTTTGTGATTCTCATTATATTCTATGTTTAATTAGGGTATTCAAATTAAAAGAGATTATAAAATTTATAAGGAAGATCCGTGAACCGATTCTTCATGAGAGATTAAATCAAATTTAATGTGAAAAAAGTGGGAATATGGGTAGTTTCGCGTTAAGTGGTCACTTGGAATCTGTAAACGCGTAATAGAAAGTAGAGTTGTGATTACTTTGTATGATTCCATGAATCGAATTTCACTTTATTTCGGTGGGGTTTATTTTCCATCTTTATTTTCTTTCGGTTCCATTTTTCTTCTTTATAATATATGATAACACTGATTTTTTTTAATTTAATGAAAATAGTTATAAAACAATAATCTATCTATTTAATATTTATATACATATATAAAAATAAATATGGAATTCTATTTTTGTATTCAATTTTTCTTACTCTTTTAATTTTACTCTATTTAGAAATTATTCAATTTTAATCTTAACTGTCTATTTAATACATTTGATCTTGGACCTTATTTATGTCAATAATAGATTTTACTATTTTTTTTAAATAATCAGAAATTTTTTTTCTTAAGATTAATAATTGTTTTTTTCTCTTAGTTAGACTTTTATTGGATTTTTTTTAATTTAAGGTTTTTAATGTTACAATATAATGCAACATATATTAATAGTAAGAGGTGTGCTATCTTTTAATGTTTTTATATCCCACAAGATTTTCTAATGAGATTTCTAGTTAGGCATAGAATTGTGACATCGTATTCACCTTGTGAAGAGAAAATATCACAATTAGTTTTTTTAAGTATAATTAATTCTAATTTTAATCCTCTCTTTTTTTATAATTCTCAATTTTTTTATTTTTCAAATATAGTCCCTTTTTTCTAAAATTTGTCCTTTTTGTGTAAAATTTGTCGAAAATTAGTCAACAATGTGTAAAATTTAGATTAAAATTGGAAAAAAAAACACCAAATTTTGAAAAATGATCAAAGTTGAAAAAAAATATTAAAATTGAACAACAAAATAACCAAAATTGAGAATTAAAAAAAAACTCACCCTTCCAAAGTTATTTTTATCGTATTTACTATTATACCCTCTCCTCTCATGTGAAATAGAGAACTCTTCTCCTTTTTCTTTATTGTACTTTTATTTATTGCTATTCACTACGATTCACAAATATGATATCACAACCCTAATTTTATAATTAAATTGCTTTACTTTCATTGAAATTATAAATTGATCAATTACCAACTTAAAATTGGTCAACCCCAGCTAAGTAATATTCTCTATTCAAGATCTAAAAAATGTTAAAGCTATCAATATGGGGTCTAAATTATTTTTTCTATTGATTAGAATTCTGAATTATGTAAAACTATCAATTTAATATTGAATTTATCATATATTATCTCATATTTTATCAATTCAAGATCCTAAATTTATAGTTTTGTATAATTCAAACCCCTAACTGATAGAAAAAATAATTCAGCTACCAAATAGATAGTTTATTAAATTTTCAGTTTTGAAATAAAACTCCTTCAACATTAATATTAAAATATTAATCTAAATAACTTTTCTTTAATAAAAAAAAAAAAGAAAACTAATCCGAAGATTGGACTAAAATAGTTTTAGGCCTTTCTCATATTCTCCTTTCTCGTTTTATTGCTCACTGGATCAACATATTGCTTGTATAACGGGCCAGCCCAAATAACTGATCTTAAGGCAATCAAACTTACATTTAAGCTGGCCCATTTCCTATATCTCAAATCTAAATGTTTCTTTGAAGAGACTTGTAAATTTTTTAATCATTTTTTTATATTATTATTGTTGTTGTTGTTATATACAATCACTTGTAGAGATATGTGTTCTTTTATAGAATTATTAAAGTAATTAACATTAAGAGTGCATGATGATGAGTAAACCAACAATTCAAATTTATTGTTATAATATGGTATACAACTTTTAATGGGAAATAGTAGTTCAAATAACTTGAGCAATAGAAATTAAAACTACAAAGTCTTGTATTATAAGGAAGGAATTTAGGAAGTGGTTTAATGATTTTCTTAGGTAGGATGAAAATTAGTTTCTTATGGTTTAAGTTTCGCATCTAGAATGCAACAAACCGTGTGCCACAGGTTATCCATTCTCCACTTTATTAAAAGAAATATTATAGTTTTAAAATTTAAAAAAAAATCCATAAATTTAATACTTCATTCAATCTACATCACACGCATGCACCAACACATTCCATGACCCACCAATGAAGTTGTCAATCTTACCACCCCTATGATTTAAGATAAGATATAGATACATTTATATATATATATATATATTTGTAAAAGTAGGAAGAATTATTATTGCACGAGTTGAGGAGCGCACGAGGGGTTATTTTAATTTACCTTAAAAATATTAACCTTTGTCCCATACTAGAACCCTAGCACCATCATAATTCATATTCACAAAAATCAGGTGGCTAGCCCTGGTCACTTGGCTCTCCACTAAGGTGGAAGACCCAGGTTCGATTCCCATTAAAAATAAATATGGGGAAATTAAATAAATGTGTATGGAGACTTGTTGTACTAACTACTAACAAACTAACTTTGTTCTTGTAAGATCCTTTAATAAAAAGTCAAACTAACTTTGTTCTTGTAGGATTCTTTAATAAAAAGTGATAATATATTTAGGCTTCTCATTTAAATCTTTATATTTTTTTATTTTTGGTAGATGGGTTTCGATCTTTATATTTTTTATTTTTGGTAGATGGGTCCACATCAAACAATTAATATACTCAAACACATCACTAATACAATTATCACTTTAGTATATTTTGTTCTTGTAGGATTCTTTAATAAAAAGTGATAATATATTTAGGCTTCCCATTTCAATCTTTATATTTTTTATTTTTGGTAGATGGGTTTCGATCTTTATATTTTTTATTTTTGGTAGATGGGTCCATATAAAACAATTTATATACTCAAACACAACACTAATACAATTATCACTTTAGTATATTTTCAACTCACTACAATTTAAAATACTATATAAATTAATTTTTCCATCTTTATATTTTTTATTTTTGGTAGATGGGTCCACATAAAATAATTAATATATATCTTCAAGTGACTAAAACACAATATTAATACAATTATCACTTTAGTATATTTTCAACTCACTAAATTTAAAATACTATATAAATTAATCGTCGTGCAAAAAGTAAACGTAAAGATTATAATATAGGAGGGAGGGAATACTTGATTGATGAAATTTAATAACCGTTCAATGAACTATTCGTATTACAAATAAAAAGTAATAATATTTTTAATGAAAAATAATATTTTAATTAAAAAATATAACTAATTAAAAATAAATGATATGGTCTATACAAGTGTTTTAATTCATATTTACACTAAATCTTTTCACCGAATTCACTTACACCACGAGTGATCAAATTTAGCTAGATTTAACTTGGTGTGTGAAGTAACGAATTTCAAAGTATTTATTATTTCTAATTTGCTTCCAATTAATTATACTTCATTATTTAACTCATATAAATTCTATCATTTCAACTCATGCATATTTCAAATGACTTTGTTGCTATTGTTGATATTTTTAGTAAAATAAATTGAAGAATGAAATGTTAACCATACATTTATGATTTATATACTTAAGATTATGACTCAACATAATTAAAACAAATGACGCTTTAAGCAAGCCAATGAAATAATTAACGTACGTCGAAATATATAATTTTTGTTAACACATAATTGATTCTAAGGGTACTGTCTTGTCTTGTGAGACGAATATATACAAGATCGATGGTGAAACGGATCGACTTATTATTAAAATATGTTTATTATATAGGTAAAATATATTTATCAGTAGTTAAAGTATATATATAGTGAATCATATTGTAACACTTTATAATCATATTTTATCCTAAAACCTAAAACCTTAAACCCTAAACCCATCATTCATTATATCATATTTTTTTAAAAAAATACTTTAATAACCAAGAAGTATATTTTACTTATAAAAGATCCAAAGTCTCACAATGGACTTAATTTGCCTTGATTGAAATGTTATTATCACCATTCATTAATTATTCAACTATGCGCAATATCAATTTTACTATACTTAGTAGCTTACTTGGAAAGTTGAGTAAACGTTACATGATAAATTTTGGTCCATTAATATTGCCACTAATAATTAATTTGTGGGACCTATTTAATGTATGGTAAAATATCAATTATTTGAAATTGGTTGTATCTTGTGATTATCTCAAAATGAAAAGCGTGTTTTGTAATATATATTATTTAATTTATTTATTGGTAAATGGTAGGAGACTCACTTTTTTAAGCACCTACTCTTCCCTACCCATCTAACTCCCATTTTTATGATGCATGACTTTTTCTCTTTTTAGGACCTAGATTTAATCTAACTATAATTTATTACTCTTTTTACACCTTTACTTAAATTAAAATAATTAATTATTCTCAAATCTTCATCAACCAAGTAATAACAATTGTAATGGAACAGAACTTTTTAAAGCTAGATTAGGCTTTAACGGTCCATTAATAATCCTACTAACCTATGGGTTGTTAATTATTTTATTAATTGATATTATTATTTTATTATTAGAAGATTGATGGAGCACGTAAGATTGAGAACCCTTCATTTTGGGCCATTATTCACCATCATTGTGATATCCAAGAATAAAATCTTGGGCCATAATATTCTCCTTTCTTTTTTTTCTTTTTTTATGTCGTGGTTATGAGCTTACGCCCGATTAGTCCTCGAGGAAACAGTCCCGACACCCTCAGAACTGCCTCCAGGTAAACCGCGGTAACCACACAATGGATCCCTAGTAATATCTTTAACTACTGCGCACAAGGAGTCGATCCTCCACCGTGGTAACCACACAATGGATCCCTAGTAATATCTTTAATTACTGTGCACAAGTAGTCGATCCCTAGTAATATCTTTAACTAATGTGCACAATGAGTCGATCCCCCACCGAGTTTCGGCCTCCCACACTGCCACTTGTAGCCCTCAATATTAATTGTTCTACTATTGCGCTCGGGGGGTTAAACCCCTGACCACTGGGCCAACACATCATTGGTAATATTCTCCTTTCTTATTTAGATCAAATGATGATCATAAATTCTTTTTTTTATATCGAGGTTCCGAGCTTACGCCCGACTAGTCCTCGAGAAAATAGTCCCGACCCCTCAGAACTGCCTCAAGGTAAATCGCGGTAACCACACAATGGATCCCTAGTAATATCTTTAACTACTGCGCACAATGAGTCGATCCTCCACCGCGGTAATCACACAATGGATCCCTAGTAATATCTTTAACTACTGTGCACAAGTAGTTGATCCCTAGTAATATCTTTAACTACTGTGCACAAGGAGTCGATCCCCCACCGAGTTTCGGCCTCCCACACTACCACTTGTAGCCCTCAATATTAATTGTTCTACCATTGCGCTCCGGGGGGTTGAACCCCTGACTATTGGGCCACCACATCATTGGTAATATTCTCCTTTCTTATTTAGATCAAATGATGATCATAAATTCTTTTTTTTATATCGAGGTTCCGAGCTTACGCCCGACTAGTTCTCGAGGAAACAGTCCCGTCCCCTTAGAATTGCCTCCAGGTTCCTAATATCCTGAACTACTGCGCACAAGGAGTCGATCCCCAAGTGATTGCTCCATGCTGACCCCCCTGACCCCCCCAAGTGATTGCTCCATGCTGACCCTCCCCCCAGGGCTTACGCCCGACTAGTCCTCGAGGAAACAATCCCGACCCCTCAAAACTGTCTTTATGTTCCTAATATCCTCAACTACTGCGCACAAGGAGTCGATCCCCAAGTGATTGCTCCATGCTGACCCCCCTGACCCCCCCAAGTGATTGCTCCATGCTGACTCTCCCCCCAGGGCTACGCCCGACTAGTTCTCGAGGAAATAGTCCCGACCCCTCAAAACTGCCTTCAGGTTCCTAATATCCTCAACTACTGCGCACAAGGAGTCGATCCCCAAGTAATTGCTCCATGCTGACTCCCCTGATCCCCCCAAGTGATTGCTCCATGCTGACCCTCCCCCCAGGGCTACGCCCGACTGGTCCTCGAGAAAACAGTCCCGACCCCTCAGAACTGCCTCCAGGTTCCTAATATCCTCAACTACTGCGCATAAGGAGTTGATCCCCCTCCATGCTAACCCTCCTCCAGCTCAGCTGCAGGTTCCCACGTAGTTTCAGCCTCTCACACTGCCCGCTTGTAGCCCTCAATATTAATTGTTTCACCATTGCACTTCTGGGGGCTTAAACCCCTAACCTTTCAATCAGGGGCACTTCAATGTTGACCCCTCAACCACTGGGCCAACACATCATTGGTATCTTAAATTCTTATTTGAGATGATGTATTGTTGGGCATATTACATGAATGGATGTAAATATATTTACACTAAAAATTAGTTATTAATTAAGTTGAATATTGATGGTATATCTTATTAAGAGGGTTTTCCTTATAAAATATGCACTCCAAGAAAAAAGAATTTCGGGACAATAAAATATCCTCATTAATGTATTTATTGTTAAATTAAAGCAATTATAAATATTCTATATACCTTAAAATATGTGGTTGCAAATATCCTTGTAAGGGTTTGAATGCTGTAAGACTTTTGTGTAACATTTACAATTTCATTTCATAGACGAATTAATGATAAGTATGTGTAGGGGTGTGCATCGGTCGGTTCGGTTAACCGAACCGACCGAATTTCCAAAACCGAAAACCGAACCGAAATATTTTAGAAAACCAAAACCAAACCGAAATATTTCAAAACCGATGCAAACCGAACCGATTATTTCGGTCGGTTATTTCGGTTAACCGAAAACCGAATTTTTATTTTTTTATTTTTTTATAATTAATTTCTTTATATCATTTTATTACATTTTCATTACTTAAAAAAAATATCTTTAATATATGTACACTATAATAATAATAATAATAATAATAATAATATTATATATATATATATATATATATATATATATATATATATATATATATATATATATATATATATATATATATATATAAGAAATGTATATTTAATTTTATTTTTTTTATAATAAAAGTGTATAAGATCTAAAGAAAACATGTAGAATAAATAAAATTATTTAAGTTTGAAGTAAATTTTGATATTAAAAATTAAATAATACTTTATTTAAGATAAAAGAAAAAAAAATTAATTGTTGGTAATTAATATATATATATATATATATACATACATATATATATATATACATATACATATATATATATATATATATATATATAATTAATAAAAAGTTCAGTTCGGTTTTCGGTTAACCGAACTTTCAAATTTCAAAATCGAAAACCGAACCGAACACCAAAATTTTTTATTTTAAAAACCGTAAACCGAACCGTAAACCAAAAATCGAACCAAATTGTTTAATTCGGTTCGGTTTGGCCGGTTTATTCGGTTTTGTCCAAAGTTTGCACACCCCTAAGTATGTGGTTGCAAATATCCTTGTAAGGGAGTATATGAATAATGAGTACAAAAATATACGTTGAATCATTGAATGAATGGTATCAAATACAAATTTGTTTAAAAAAACTACGCTAGAGATGGAAAGTATAAATTTGAGTAACAACGATTATATTTTCTCATTTTATTTGAATGAATGGTATCAAATACAAAATTGTTTAAAAAAACTACGCTAGAGATGGAAAGTATAAATTTGAGTAACAACGATTATATTTTCTCATTTTATTTGGGATTGGATTCTATATTCCATAATTTGTGGTTCATTGTGGTCTCATTATATATAAAAAAATATTATACTCTACAAATGATTATGGCAAAAGCTTGTGTGTGCTTGGGCATACAGAGCATATTTCGCGTGTTTTTAAAAATTTGTGCTAAATTGTATATCATCTAGTATAAAAATGTGTACCCTTTATTTTACAAGGCAAAAATTTGTATACTCATACCTTTAAAATTTTGTGTTAAATTGTATACCCTTTTATATAAAGATGCTACCCTTTATTTCTGAAGAAAATAAAAAATATAATGGAAATTGTATACTCTTTAGAACAAAATGGTGTACCTTATTAATTAAAGTGTATACAATTTAGAACAAAATAATGTACCCTTATCCATAATACTAAATTCTAAAAGTGCACGATTTGCGCCCGGGTGCGCTCAAGCCTCACTCAATGATTATTAAACTTTAGATCATCATGGCGTTAATTTAGTTTGTAATAATGACAAATGTCACTCATTTAAAAAGTATTAGAATCTATATCTATATCTATATAAATAGCAGGAAATCAAGCATTTTTTTCCCACCCAAATAACCTCATTTCGACATCTCTCCAATTTCTCATATTTTTTTCAATTTATCATATATCTCTCCAATTTTCATCTTTTTTTAATTTATCATATGTTATCATTTATCATATATCTCCCCAATTTCTTATATTTTCTTCAATTTATCACATGTTATCATTTATCGCGTTACATTCTGATATCTCCCTAATTTCTCATATTTTCTTCAATTTATCACATGTTATCACATATTTTCATGTTATCACATATTTTCGCACAATTCTCATCTAACATATTTAATTTAATGTAATTATAATTTAAGATTATAACCTCTCATTTCAAATAATATCAAATATATTTATTTTCATTACTGAATCTTAATTAAATACTCCCTCTGTTCGCCTTTGAGGGTGCCATTTGTTTTTGTACGTAGATTAAGGAGTGTTATTATTTAATGTATAGTGAGTAGTTGTATTAGTGGATGTATGAGTTCATTTTTTAGTTGTATTAGTGGGTGTGTGGGTCCCATATATATAAAAAAGGAAATGAGACCCTTGGAGAGAAACGCCCAAAATGAAAAAATGATACCTTGAAAACATACGATGGGAGTATTGTCAAACATACTCTAATATGATTATGGAATTATTTCATTAATATTCTATATATTTATGTTTCAGTGTAGAGAGTTTAATTAAAAAAATATTTGACTCTAAATTACTAATATATTTGGATAAATATTTTTCTCTTGAAATTTTTTTTATCATTTAAGTTGTTACAATTCATTAGGATAAATATGATTTTATGATGGTGAGATTAAAATCTTTTAAACAAAATTATTCATTTGTAGCTGCAATATATTAATTATTTATTATACGAAACTTTTAATTAACCATTTTTTTTGTCATGTAAACTATTCCAAAAAAAAATTTAAATTGACTGAAACATTAACAATGGTTGATAATTAGAATTGCTCACAGAATGTTTCTACAATTTCGAAAATCATTAACTCTATTTCACTGAAAGATGATCTAAATTTGAAAAAGATTTCATTTATTTATTTATGATATTTAATAGTCCATGAAAATCAAATAAAAATATAAAACATATTTATATAATATATTTGACCATTTCATAAAATAATATTTATATGAAGTATATATAAAAGATGTTTATAATAAATTTGATCATTTCACGAAATAATATTTATATATTTTAATTTTTTAGAATTCATCCACGTGCAACGCACAGGTAAGTTTTCCTAGTACATAATAAATTAGAAGTTGAAATAGATGATCCTCGCCTTTTTTTATGTGTTATTCACAAAACTAATAATACACTCATTATTAAATAACATACTAATGTGACACAAAAAGTCTCATACACCCATGTATTCATTTTATCATTTTAATGGTTTATTTTAAAGATTTTTTTTTAAAATAAAAGGGAAGCAAGATATGATTCTACATTCACTACTAATATAATATTCCATTTTATATACAATAATACTTCCTTCGTTCTCTCTGATAGGGGTGCATTTTGTCATTTTAATATATCCCAATACAAGAAGTGTATTTTTCTTTTAGTAAATGAGACTCATATAAAGTACTAATATATCTCCAAAAAACTTACACATATCACTAATATAATTACTCACTATACATTAAAATATTATTTATTTATCGTCACCTATGCATTAAATATATATTTCTTAATTTACGTGAAATAAAAAAAAATGCATCCCCCATTGTGTGTTGCGAGCTTGACTCATCAATACACCGAACTCATTTAATTATGAAAACTTTGATTCAAGACTGAATAATCACCATCGTTACACTCATGAGTCGATAATTTGATAAAGATTCATCCATGAAGGGATGCATTCGATGAAGACAAGAAAACGATGGCTGCAGCCCCACCGTGGCTGGTGGCTCCGTCGACAGCAAAACAGGCTGTGCCTCCATGCTTGCTCTTCTCCGACAACACATAAACCTTCCTCTTCATTCTTCTCAATCATAACCTTGATTTTCTTGATCTACTTTTCGTAAACACTAAACATGTTTACATTTGGTCAATCAATCCTTTTTTATATCCATCTTAATAAATTACTCTAATTTGGTATGCGTACATAAATACGTGGATTAATTAAAAAAAAGTGTATAATATAAAATAAAGTATGAGTACATCGCATAATTTTATGAGGTGTGAATTGCTTAAAAAAAAATCGGTTTATATAAGGATTAACAAGTGATAGTTGGTAAAATTTTAGCTAGCAACGAAAATTTAATTCTATTGATTATCTGTTGGTAATTTATATAAGGATTTTGTTGATAATCTGTTGTTGATAATCCGTTGGTAAAGTGATAACATTTTATTTTGTTGGTAAAATATCAAAAAAAATCATTGGTATTCCGTTGCTAAAACTATATCTAATAAGAAATATAAAAAAAAATCATTGGTATTCCGTTGCTAAAACTATATCTAATAAAGTGTGGTCTTGCGTGAGACTGTCTCACATAAGACCATTTTACATTTTTTAAATTAGTTACTCCCTCCGTCCACTGTCAATATATCTATTTTACCATTTTGGGTCGTCCACTCTTAATCTATCTATTTTTCTTTTTAGACAAATGAGACTCACCCACACACTAATACAATTAAAATAAGGGACCCACACCCCCCACTAATACACCTACGCATCCATAATCTACGCGCAAAAAGCAAACTGATAGATTAATGTTAGATGGAGGGAGTATCACTTTCACTATAAAATGTTATCACTTTTCATTTGTACTATAAACTGTTCATGAATAGCATTATCACTTTACTATTAATTGAATATCACTTTTTATTACTCCATCCGGCCACTTACAAAGTACTCGTTTCACTATTCCTGACGTGCTTCAAAGGTATTAATTTTCTCTATTTAGTAAAGAAAGTATACAATATGACCCACCACTTCCATCTAATACAACTGCCCACTTTACCTATAATAATAATACTCCTTAATCCACGTGCAAAAAGAAAATAAAGATCTTAGAATTGTCCACGTGCAAACAATAAGCGGTTATCTTTCAAGTGATCGGAGGTAGTATAAAAGTTATCACTTTTTATTTGTCTCACGTATTACATGAGACGATCCCACACAAGTCTTTGCCATAACTAAAAATAATAGTATGAAATTAGGAGAAATGATTAAATTTTCTTTAGGGGACGGGAATTCACACTCCCGGAATTACTAAACTTACCCCAATAATATTTAACAAGACATAACTACCCTTATAAAATTTATATCTATTCGATTGCAACAACCGAACAGAACAAAGAATGTTTTGTTGCAACAATGAAACAGTCATTTATCTTATATGTTCAGTTGAAACAACCGAACAAAGAATTCATATATGTTATTTGTTCGGTTGCTGAAATCGAACAGAGTAAGATTTGTATTTTTTTAAAATTATTACAAAGAATTCATATATGACTGTTCGATTGTTGCAACCTATCATTCTTTGTTCTGTTCGATTGTTACAATCGAACAGATATAAGTTTTATAAGGACAAATATATCTTATTAAATATTTTTGGGTACGTTAAGTAATTTTAAGAGTGCTGACCCATTTTCTTTATCCCCTCTTATTGTGTTAAGTAATAGGCGGGGAGATCACGACATACAAAAATAGCAGAAAACATTCCGGGGCCACGCCATGTCTGAACCGAGGTGATAATGTGATATCAAATTTGGAGTTTGAATCAACCCTACAAGTACAACATGCTCATTAATTCTGTATTTTGAACTACATTTTAACACTTATCACCAATCAGCATCAAAGATTAGATACGTGCTAAACCTGTAATATATAAATATATACCTCCTAAGGGTTTATTTATTTATTTATTTATTTATTTATTTATTTATTTATTTTCATTTTGGATGTCTTGCTCAAAGAGTGTCATTTCCTTTTTAATACATATAGGACCCACATGCACCCACTAACATAATTAAAATATGGGGCACACACTCGCACTAATACAACTACCAACTACACATTAAATAATAATATTTCTTAATTCACGTGCAAAAAGTAAAAGCCCATATTTGGATGAGACAGAGAGAGTATAAGACTATTCTTAGCTTCGCATGGTCATGTTGGTCCCATTTTTTAGTAAATTGTACTACATGCGTCCCATTGAAACGTACGCGCTTCCTTTGAAAATTATAAAGGAAACGCGTACGTTTCAATGGGACGAAGGGAGTAGCAGGTAATAAGGGATTATTTATGTATGTACTCTTTTCGTTCCAAATTAAGTTCACTATTTCCTTATTTGTTTGTCTGACAATAAGTTTACCTCCTTTCCCTTAACAAAAAAAAAAAGTTAACATCTCAATTCAAAATATCAAAATTATACTAGAATTTCAAGATTATCATCACTTTTTAATACATACAAAAGTCATAAAGTTAGTCAATAAGTAATTCTTAAACGCCAAATATTTGTGTGAGACCGTTTCACGTAAATCCTTACGTGCGTGACATGAATTAAAAAGAATAACATTTTTTTAAAAAAAAAAGAGCTATGAAGTTTGCTTGGTATATGTTGCATTTCCATGTCAATCTACTTTTTGGACCTCTCCTTAGGTGTCTTTTTGGATAATAATTATTCCAGTTAAATATGGATTATTCGGTTAATATATTTTCCACCCTTGAAAACAATTTTGTAGATACTCTATGCCGGTACTGATTAAAGATTTTACAAGTTATATATATATATATATATATATATATATATATATATATATATATATATATATATATATATATATATATATATATATATATAAATTCATCAAAACCCTAATTGTAGATAGATTGTAATTGTTTGGTTTTGCACTTCAAATTTTTCTTTGATCATTTGTTCGTCTTTAAGTTGTACATACTTAAAAAAAAAAACTTAATACATATAATTGTTTATGGGACACTCAAATACCCTTTAATATTAAATGATATATTTTTTAGTATAAGGATGCGCGCCCTTTATTTCTTGAAAAAAAAATACTCCCTCCGTCCCTTCAAAGAGTCATTTTTTTCCATTTTGGGCGTCCCACCCAAAGAGTCTCCTTTCTTTTTTTACACAGATGAGACCCACATGTGCAAAAAATAAAAAAACTCTCTTTGAATGGGGGCGGAGGGAGTATATATTTAATGAAAGTGCACCTTTTAGAACAAATTAATGTTATACCCTTATTAATTAAAGTGTATACCCTTTAAAATAAAATATTTTACCCTTTTATATATATATATATATATATATATATATATATATATATATATATATATATATATATATTCTGCACAAAAGAGGCCTATTCATAATTTTTCTTAAACTAAGTGAAAAGAAACTACAAGAGCGTAACGCAGAGCTTTTGTCTAATTTTTTTCAAAAATACTACAAGTAGGAACACCGCAACTCCAATTATCTATTAAATTTTACATATTTTTTTTTTTTAATTATGCGAAAAAAAAAAAACACACGTATACCGAATAGGCCAGGTAACTCAACAGATTATAGTTGTATTTTTCTTTTTTATTTTTTGTTGGTTAAAAGTGTATTCTTTCTTGTGAGTACCGGTGCTATTATTAGCACTTCACTAACATGTGAAAACTACCTTTTATGTGAATCCATCCATGAAAAGCCCATCCCAATTTAATATAACTAAATTGCCGCCTTTAAAAATATATATAATAATAAATAAATAAATAAAAATTAAAAATTACAGGTCATGCTCTATTGTAAATTGGCCATGATATAGTAGTATATAATTAGACTTCTTAAACCAGTATTCCTAGGTAGGTTAATTTGTAAGTTGTAACCATTTACGCAATAACTAAACCTTTTTTTTAAGTGAAATATAATATATATATATATATATATATATATAATTTTTTTAGAATATAATACTAGAATATATATAAGTTTTAGGTTTGTGATCAATTATCCATGCACGTCATGAGCAAAAGTAAAGTGAAATATAAGATTATTTACAGATGCTTATTTTATGTAATAATCAATAAAATTATCTATTAATAAAAAAAAAAGGTCTATTTGTCTGATTAAAAGTATTGGATAACTTGGTAAGAGAAACAATCTTTTTTTTTAATTTATTTATTTTGCTAATCTTCCATGCAGTAGAATGGACCACATATTTAATTGCTAAATAATTCGTCGAACAAATTTCAAAGTAGGTTCCAATAATTGATCCAATACATGGTTCAGATTCACAATAATACACATCTTAATACATATATTTAACAAGTAGTTTCTTAATATAATTTTTTTTAAAAACATACGACGTATAATTATTTTGTGCATTGTTGACTTTTGTTTTTGTATGTGTTTATTAATTATTGGTTCATGTGTATTTATTGCAATAATTAAATACTTTATTAATAAGTTATATTTTAAAAAAATTATAATTTGATTTCTATGTAAAATTTATTCTATTTAAAGAAAATGTATTTAATGTATTTCTCAAAATATAAAAATTAAAAAAAATTAGAATGGTATTCGAGTGATATATTTATTAAGAAATATGTATACATAGATAATTAAATTAACATTAATATAATATCTCATTAAAAAAAAGAGTGCATAGATTCTTAATTCATATTACAGAGTACATAGAATATCTATTCATTTAAATTAGAAGAAAAAAAAAATAAATATTATTTTTTATTAAAAAAAGGTCCAATATTAATTATAAAGTTTAAAGATGTAATATATGAATATATTTAACTGCTAATATATGAGTTGATATATGTGTATTTGGATCCACACATACACCTATATATGTATTAATTTTTATTCAATATTGTATATGATTTTCTTAATTATAAATTTATAACTTTTATTATACTCCCTCCGTCCCATGTAAAGGGTAACTTTTACTTTTTGAAACGTAGATTAAGAAGTATTATTATTTAATGTATATCAACTCTTTTGTGGAACAGGGGACTATACGAAAAATGTGTATCAACTCTTTTGTGGAACAGAGCTATTCATTTATTATTGAGTATCATATTTTTACCGTAGAAAAATGTAGTAGATTTTCTTTTTGATATAAATTTAAATAACTTCTTGTTGATTAACTTACATATATGTATAATATAATAATTAGAAATGTATTTAAAATTCTTCTTTAAAATCAATATATTTTTAAATTTTAAATAAAAGAAAATCTACTACATTTTTCTATTTAAAATATGAATGAATTAGTGATTATAGTTATTTAAATTTATATCAAAATTAAAATTTTATTTGTTTAGCAAATCTAAAACTTCAATGACTAACAATACAAATTTTTTAATTAAATTTTATATTTATAAAATTAAATTAAAATACATGTTTTCTTCATATATAGTTTTTTAGAACAATACATTTTAATTAAAAATCATATTTAAAGAAATATTTAACTTACCTCATTAACTAATATTTAATGGTATTAAATAGAGATAAATCAATAATAGATTGACCCATATAAAAAAAAGTCAACACTTAATATGTATTAATATTTTAGTAACTCATGCGGATCAGAATTCGGAAGATTAATAAATAAATTAATTACTTATTAATTAAAAATAATTAAAGTGAGTGAAATTAATTTAAAAAAAATTAAATATAATAAATTGAATATTTTGGACTTAATTTTCTTCAACAAATACAACATGTGGTACATTATATTTGGACACTGTCAAAGATTGTGTGAACAAAATCAATGACAATTTTATGTTTCTTTGTAATAGTAAATTAACGAACATAATTAATACAAGGGGTTAATTTCAAGTTTTAACGAAATAGCAAAAAACAAGTAGTTGCTTTATATCGTTACCAAAACACATCTCATCAAATTGAATATCACGTACAGGAAACTGTATGTAATGTACTAATATAAAGTTGGCCTGCACTGCTGTGTTACCGTTGAACCCATCTTCAAAAACTTTCATACGTCTCCAATTTTTTATTTCATGTTCACAGTATTGTATGCTACACTCCCATAGATCTCCAATTTGAACTTTTTTTAAAATATTTATCTTTCACGCCATTAATTCCTCTGACGCTATTAATTCAATACTACTCCACTAAATAAATACTTCCCCACTCTCCTTTTAGCAAACTTTCCATTTTGAACTATTCCACAAAAGTTTGCACATTAAAAAAAAAAACAAAAAATAAAAAAACAACCACCCTCCCCATATATTTTATTTATAAAAAAAATCATCTTTACCTAACATATTTTATCATTTATTTATTACATAAAAATATCATTATACCCCTAAAAGTTATCACTTTATTTATTACATAAAAATACCATTATACCCCTAAAAATTATCACTTTTTTAATCTACATGCCGGTATGGGGGGCGCAATCTTTTGTGGGACGGAGGGAGTATACGAGGGAATAAACATATTAAATTCTGATTTTACTTACTTCACCATTAAAATCTCAACTAGGCTGTAGGCCCCACCCCCCATTACCCGGCTCGAATTCTCTGTGTCATTTGGTATATCATCTCCTATGTCATACTGTTAAATTGACGACACGTAAGAAAGAGAAACTATATCTAATTCTTAAACCCTAAGGGCAATGGTTGATTTATTTCATCATCTTACGTGTCAATCACATGACATGTTGCACAGAAAATGATGCACCAAAATGATACAGAAAATTTCGTGTGCCCATTACGCACTACTATAAATTTTCTCCCTCTTTCTCTCTCCTCACTCCTAACTCTTTCTCTCTCTCTCACTCAAATCGTGCACTCTCGAAAAGAGAGCCTATTCACACCATATTTCTGGGTAAAGAACAACTTTGGGAAGATCAACAATTACCGAAAGCTATATTCTTTTGGAATTTCTTGTAATTAAATCGTGACACCTTCCATAAGAATGGTTGACGTGGACCGGAGAATGGCCGGTCTCAATCCGGCTCATGTAGCCGGCCTCCGCCGCCTATCTGCCCGCGCCGCCGCCACCGCCCCCTCCACGCCGCTTCCGCCGCGCAACAGCCTCATTTCCTTCACTACACTTGCTGATAAGATTGTTTCCCACTTGAAGAACTCGGGTATAACCGTCCAATCCGGATTATCCGAGCCCGAATTCGCGTTGGCTGAGGCGGAGTTCGGCTTCGTCTTCCCGCCGGACCTCAAAGCCGTTCTCTCGGCTGGCTTGCCTGTCGGAGCCGGCTTCCCCGATTGGCGATCGTCCGGCTCGACTCGGCTTCAGCTCCGCGCCGCTATTGATCTCCCCATTGCTTCGATTTCTTTCCACATCGCCAGGAATGCTCTCTGGTCGAAGAGTTGGGGCCAACGCCCGCCCGACCCGGAGAAGGCCCTGAAGATAGCCCGGAATTCCCTGAAACGGGCCCCGTTGCTAATACCCGTTTTCAACCATTGTTATATTCCTTGCAACCCCTGTCTAGCTGGAAACCCGATTTTCTACGTGGATGAGAACAAGATTTTCTGTTGCGGGTTCGATTTATCCGACTTTTTCGATCGTGAATCCACCCTTTTCCGACAAGGCTCCGATCCGAAGGTTATATCCGAGCAACGGTCCATCAGCGAGAGATCAGCCGGGTCGTCAACCCGGAGGAGTTTAGATACGATATGCGGCGAGAAAACGCCGCGGTGGGTGGAGTTCTGGAGCGACGCCGCCGTGGATCGCCGCCGGAGGACTTCGAACACGTCGTCTTCTTCTTCGTCTTCGCCGGATAGGTATTCCGACATGCCGAGATCCGAAAGGCCTAAATGGGTAGATGACTACGTCGGCCAAATCGGGTCGGTTTTGAGAGAAAGCGGGTGGGCTGAATCCGACGTGTCGGAGATCGTCGACGTTTCAGCGGCGGGATTCTTCGACGGCGAAATGGTGATGCTGGATAACCAATCAGTGCTGGACGCGTTGCTGCTGAAAGCGGATCGGTTTTCGGATTCATTAAGAAAAGGTGGGTGGAGCTCCGAAGAGGTGTCGGAAGCGTTGGGATTTGATTTCCGGCGGGAGGAGGATAAGAAACCGGCGAAGAAGCTTTCGCCGGAGATGGTGGAGAGATTAGGGAAACTGGCGGAGTCGGTGAACCGGTCGTCATCGTCGTCGGCGGCGTCATTATGAACATGGTTTGGGAACCTGCAACCGGCAAATTTAGAGATTCTTTATTGGACCTGTTTTTTCATTGTTCGAAGTCTCGTGTTTGCTTTTTGCTTCATTTGGGTACAAAACTTTGATTTAGGAATTCGAAAAAGTCATCAGATGTAATAAAGAAAAAAAAGAGGTAAAACAATACAGTAAAAGTTAATCTTCCTGATCATATACAACATTTTTCTTCTTGTTAAAAAATTATTGCATTTATATAAATATAGTGAGAAAGTGAAAAATTTGTTGTGTTTTATCGATTTGTAAAATATTATTAAAGAGTTATATACTGTTGGAGTATTTTTTTTTTTGTAAGAAATGTATTGAAAAGAAACAAAATTATATGGTCTAGTCTAAATTTATACTCCCTCCGCTCAAAAGAGGTGAGAGGATTGTTTATTTTAGTCCACTTTAATTAAGAAATATTATTATTTAATGTGTAGTGGATAGTTGTATTAACAAGAGTGTGAATCTTATATTTTAATTGTATTAATGGGTGTGTGTGAGCCCATGTGTGTAAAAAAGGAATGACACTCTTTGAGGCGGACAATCAAAATGAAAAAAAAAAAAATCTCTTTCGAGTTGACGGAGGGAGTAATATATAAAAAGTGGATAGATTAAAATTAATAGAATTTGTAAATGTCAATTCATTTCTTAATGGTATAATTGAATTTTGGTACTCCACATTTTTATTACATGAATGATGTATGAGCGGTAAGAAAATTAGAACCTTCCTTATTACATTTATATTTTTTTAAGATATCTCTCAACTGGTTAAGGTTTATATTTTTTATTTTAATTTATTTCGAGTTAAGATTTTCTTTAAGTCAAACCAACACATAATAATTAAATTTATATTTATTTAGAGTTAAGATTTTTTTAAGTCGGACCCACACATAATAATTAGTAATTGTTTTATATGGGGTTCATACATAACACTGATATAATAAAGTAGCATTATATTTTTCAACCTACTACCCATTAAAATCTTAATTTGAGACAAATTAAAATAAAAAATGTAAACTTCAATGTGAGACTAAAGAAGTATATTGGACGTCTCACTCAAAGGTCATCATTTTATAATTTTAGTAAAAGGGTCTCATATACGGCCCACCACATACTACTAATACAAGTATACAATTACCCCTACACATAAGAATAATAATATTTTTTAATCTAAGCACAAAAAATAAACGACCATCTTTCGATGAGACGAAGAGTATCTCTTAATCTACATACAAACGTTAATACAGAACAAAATAGCATAGATTTTTAAATCAATCTATTTGTAATTCGTCTATCAATAATAGGCAATATGAAATATAACCCGAAGATCTAATAAGATATTGATGATGCCTGGCTACTATGGAAAGAAATCTAGCGATTTTCTACTGGTATACATCTAATCTAATTTATTTAATTTTACTCATTAAAAAATAAATAATAAATAAATAAATAAATAAATAAATAAGGGATATGACTATATGAGGAAGTGTAGTGGCACGGATATTGATTCAGGGAGCGCACGCGTGCATCTCTAACCTATGAAAACGACGTCGATCCACTACTAATCTCACCATTCTCACAAGTCATACGTACTTGAAAATTGAAACATAGGATAATTAACATTTTTCTTAGATTATAATTTTGATCCCATATAATTTATAATGATACAAACTTAAATGATAAATTAATAGATAAGTTTAAAAACTCCCTTCATATATACTGATTTGATCACATATAATTTACATCCACTTGTGAGTTTCTGATTTGTACTATTGGTTATTTAGTGGTAAACGAATTGATATAAAGTAAAGAAATAAGTAGAATACACTCACTATTGACTCTAAATCGATTTCAGACTTCAGTTAGTAATCTGTCATAAAAATGACATTGGATCACATGCATGATTAAATATCGGATTCATAATTGTCAACATGAGTACTAACACAACTCACAACAAAAAATAATGCATAAAAAAAGTCAATGCCCCAAAAGAGGAGTATATAATTTTTTATAAAATTATAAAGTTAAGAGTTTGATTAGGGTGCCCGGTACATGGTGTACCTGAACAATTATAGTTGTTACATTAATTTACTATTCAATCTCCACCATTAATTAAAATAAAATAATTAATTTTATTTAAAAAAAAACTACCAACTCCCCCATTTTAACCTATAAAATTAGGTGTGCATCAGGTGCACCCAAAATTACCCTAAAATTTATGCAAAAAATAATTTTCAAATGAGTCAGTCGGTTTTATATGAGAGTTAGATAAAATATTTATTGCCAAAATTAATTTTATGGTGAAAGTAGGTTACCCTTTAATGTAATTGGATGATTTTAAAACAATGAAGAATTAATCTTTAATATAAAGAGTTTAATATGATTGAGGATTACTATTTAGAATAATGAAGGGTTACTCTTTAATACAATAATTCTTCTATCCGGGCAAAGGTCTCCATTTACTTTTTGCACGTGGATTAATTAAGGAGTATTATTATTTTATGTCTAGTAATCGTTGTATTAGTAGTGAGTGGTGGGCTATATGTGGGGTCACTTTACTAAAAGAAAAAAATGAGAATATTTGAATGAGACGCCAAATGTAGTAAAATTGAAATATTGGGATGGAGGAAGTATTAATTTTGTCAATAAACTCTTTCTCCAAATAAGGTAGCATTCGATATTTAAAGAGTAACTATTTTCGCAATGGTGCACACTAAAATCTCTAATAAAATTATTAATCTTCGAAACTCAAAACATAATACTCCTATCCCATAGTAACTTTTTGTATAACATGTCATACAATTATTTGCCTTTTTGAAATATGAAAATTTTACATGGCTCAAAACTGAGTGACAAATTCTTGTATGGATGCGTTGTGAGATGTATTTCAATTTCAATATATTTGTATCGTAGTTTATGAATGATGAGAAATTATAATGGAGAAAGGAGTTGTCTCGAATCAGTTTGACATGGGTTGGACTATTAGGGCCCACATTATTGGGCCCAACTGTACCCTTTTTATCCCACCAGTTGGGCTTTTCGTTTAATTACTTGATCCACTAAATTGGTTAATCTCTTCTCTAGCCCATCTAATTTATGGAAATTAGTATCATCCTTTACTTATCCACGAAGATTTTCTTCTTACATAAAAAGGTGTTACATATATCTGTCTATGCTCACTACAAAAGGTTAGCGCATGTTGATCAGAACAATTTTAAGACATCAAGTTTAAGAAAGAGTCAATATTTTTTTTAAAGAAATAAGCAAAGTCATCATTTGTAATGGTGACTTCATTGTCACATTGACAATAAATAGTGAAGTCACCATTACAATGGTAACTTTACGGTACATACTTTTATTTTTTATTTTTTAAAATTAATTTTATGTTTTCTTCCCCATCCAATAATTTGTGCACAATATTAAGAAAATACAAGAGCTTACGTGATTTTAGGACACCGTGTCCCTAAATCCTACATTTTTAAAAAGTTGTAGATTTTAATATTAAGTGTTATAATCTTTCGTATAAAAAAAAATATACCCTTAGTTTTTTCTAATTTTTTTAATTAAATATTTCATTTCATATTTCGATCTACCTTTTCAATTAAAAAATTATTTTGTTATTAGTTAAAGCGTATACCTTTCAAAATAAAATGTTATACTCATTACGCTTAGGGATACAAGAAATCAACCCTTAAAAATATTATACTCTTTGTCCTTAGAAGTATTTTATTTATTTTTTAAAAAAAGTATTTCACACTTTAGTTTTTATTAAAATTTACAAAAAATATTCTATATATCTACACATATATATCTAATATATCCCAACATAATACCTACTTTTTCATACATTTCAATAATTTTACACACATTTTTCATTAAAATAACTAAAATATTTATTTTATTTCTTACTTTATGTATAAAAAAAATTAAAACTCCACACACAAAAAACATGAAACATATTCGAGATGGAGAGAGTATTATTTATCAGTTAAATTTTATTAATAATGTACAATTTAAAAAATTAAAAGAGAAAGAAGATTTATATGTATTTTGTATTCAATTCTTAGAACAAGTTTGGATACATTTCAAAATAATGAATTAAATTATAAATTTAGAATTTTAAAAAAAATTAAAATTTGTAAATTAGAATTTCTTATTTTTAAAGAATATATTTTTCGGAATATTTTAAACATGTTCATAAAACCTTCGAATCCTTTCCTCATTATATCACATACTCTATATAACTTAGAAAAATTCTTCTTTAAAGGATAAATTATTACTTATTTAGATGGAAAAATTACATTTCAAATTCTTCGCACTCTCATTTATGGATTACTTTTAAGTAGATAAACTATTAATTTTTTGAATTAAAATAAATATTATTTCAAGAATAAAATTTTTTTATGTAATATAGAGTAATTTAAAAAAAAAAAAGATTCCTGTGAATCGATTCACAGGCCCACTTCTTTAAAAATAACCAATTCTAATTTACAAATTTTTTAATTTTTTAAAATTCTAAATTTAGAATTTAATTCATTATTTTAAAATGTATCCAAACTTGTTCTAAGAATTGAATACAAAATACATATAAATCTTCTCAATATATATATATATATAAAAGCAAATCGTATGATTAAGAAAATAATTATATATATATATATAATCAAAATTTTTTAATTTTTAAATTATACATTATTAATAAAATTTAACTGATAAATAATACTCTCTCCATCTCGGATATGTTTCATGTATTTTTGTGTGTGGAGTTTTAATTTTTTTTTATACATAAAGTAAGAAAGAAAATAAATATTTTAGTTATTTTAATGAAAAATGTGTGTAAAGTTATTGAAATGTGTGAAAAAGTAAGTATTATATTGGGTATACTATATGTGTAGATATATATGTGTAGATATATAGAATATTTTTTGTAAATTTTAATAAAAAGTAAAGTATGAAATACTTTATGAAACAAATAAAAAAATAAATAAAATACTTCTAAGGAGAGTATAATATTTTTAAGGGTTGGTTTCTTGTATCCCTAAGCGCAATGAGTATAACATTTTATTTTGAAAGGTATACGCTTTAATTAATAACAAAATAATTTTTTCATTCAAATGGTAGATTGAAATATGAAATGAAATATTTAATTTAAAAAAATTAGAAAAAACTAAGGGTATAATTTTTTTTATACGAAAAAGTATAACACTTAATATTAAAATCTACAACTTTTTTAAAAATATAGTAGGATTTAAGGACACGGTGTCCTAAAATAACGTAAGCTCTTGCATTTTTTTAATATTGTGCACAAATTATTGGGTGGAGGAAGAAAATATAAAATTAATTTTAAAAATTAAAAAATAAAAGTATGTAAGTAAAGTCACCATTTATAATGGTGACTTCACTATTCATTTACAAATGGTGACCTTGCTTATTTCTTTAAAAAATATTGACTCTACTATAGTTTAATAAAAAGTTTTGGAATAATGAATATTTAATTAAATTTGCCGGCTTTTACCTTTCTTTTCCATTTCTAAACAAAATTGGAGGATGGTAAATAAAGAAGAGAAACTGCGTTTCTTTTGTTTGTTAGTTGCACATCACATCCCAATAATCACAATAATTAAAAAAAAAAAAAAACAGTTTTTATTTTATTTAGTATTATTTAAAATATTGAAATTATTTTCACACCTAAATATATTTTTTATTTTATCTCTCAATATCATCAATAACTATTCATCCCTGATTTAATTTTAAAGATTTTTCCCCCCAAAACACCAAAAAAATAAATAAATAATAATAATAATAAAATTCATTTAAATTCCTTATTTGTCCATCCTCCTATAAAACCATATCTGAATTTACCTAAATAGTAATAAATTAGGTAAACAACATTTTTAACCCCAAACTTCCTTTAGAAAAAAAATTTAAAAAAAATAACCTTATCAATCAATATTCATAAAAGTTAAATTTTTATTGCCAAAACAAATTATACAATCATAACCCAATATGCTAATAGATAAAATGAATAATCGAATAAATATTCATAATTTTCAATAGGGTAATATCTTACGGAGTGATCATTTTTACATATTTTTAATTAATTATTTATTTTTATTTAAGATGTTATCATTTTCTTTAAAGAAGTTGTGACTTTTTTATTCATATTATAAATTGTTTATAAAATAATCTATTAATTATTATTATCACTTTTTATCGATTAAATATCATTTTTTATTAAAATATTATTATCTATGAATCTTTTTCTTTTCACTAAGGGATCAATCTTGTAATCTTTCTAAATTGCACTCAATAATCTATCTATCAAAAAAATTGTGGGCTAATTTTAAGATGTAATGGATATACTTATTTAAAAAAAAAATACTCCACTTATTACCTTTTTTTATTTAGTACTATTAATATCACTTTACATCTATCAACACATACAAATATTTTTCAATTAAACAACAACATTTACTAATTTTAAAATTTATTAATACTTTCTATTAATCTTACAAAACTTATTTCTATAATTTGACCAACACTTGTGTGGAACAGTTCTACAAAACTTACTCTGAGACGGATTAGAAGTAATGACATTTTAATAAAATGATATTTGAGTGATGAAAATTGATAACTTTTTTATAAACTAATTATTTTAATCATTTGTAAAGTAAAATAAAACTAATACTCCCTCCATCCCAATAATTTATGCACACTTCCTTTATACTTACAAAGGAAGTGTACACAAATTATTGGAATGAATGAAGTAATATTTTTAATAAAAATAATACTCCCACCATACAAAAATAAAATTTACATTTTGTTATTTTGGTTTCTTTTTAAAATAAAATTTACCTTTCTTATTTTTATAATTAAAATCCACACAAAATAATTAATATTTTATATAAATCTCCATATAACATAAAATAATTATCCATTACATATTAAAATATTATAATTTTATTATATAGTAATAAATATTATTTACTTAAAAAAATAAAATAAATAAATATCCAAACGAGAGAAAAAAATCCAAACTTTTGAATCGGGGAATGGCGGGCCCCTTCCATAATTTTCGGTGTGTCATCACATGTATCGAATTTTTACATTCAGACAACATCGCCAACTCGACCTCCCCCACTGTGTTCCTCCCTTTTCCTTCGCGGTGCAATGCACCCAGTTACTGTACACCCGTCGTATTCTAACACCAGCATTTCCAGCTCACACGTGTCTCGAATATAACGGTACTAGATTGACAGGATCACTGCACCGGATCCACTCGAACATTCCCACCTTCCATTCCGCCATTAATAACCTCATTAAAGTGCGAAAAATTAAAATAAAAAAATCCATCGAATCTAATCGATTTCGAGCGGCGGCAGAGGTCAGTGCAGTATTTCATCAAACGAACTGTTTCATTTCAACCCTGTGTCTGTGGTTTCACAATGAGCAACTTTTTTTTTTTTTGAATTTAAATATTCATGTGATTATGCTTTTCTGTATTTTATTATTACAGCACAAAAAGTGTGATTAGGAAATCATCGAAAGGTTTAAGGAGAAAGACAAAGCCTACAACTGAATAACTTTCTATAATCTTGTCGCTCTATTCCTCTGTATTCGCTTTGGACCAAATCAAAAGTAAGTCCATTTCTATCTTTCCTCTGTTTTCTTGTCCCTCTTTCTCTGTTTTAGTGGATTTTAGAACATGGGTTATTGTCCGAACATTCGAAAACGAAAAGGGTTTTTCAATTTATAGCCTTTTATTTATTTTTTAATGTGTTTTAAATAATCAAGAAAGTAATTTGTGTAGAAGTGTGAGAACTATAAGTGGTTAGATTGATTTGGATTCTTGTATGTGATCATTTGGTTTTGGATATGTGTATTTTTAGGTGGTAATAAAATGAAGTAGAAATGGTAGGGTTGAAAAATGGAGGAAATTGGGATGAATTGAATATGATGATGAAGAATTCAAAGTCAATAAGACATAGTGGTGCATATACTAGCCCTGGAACACCTGAACATGGTGATGACATACCTAAATCATGGAGCTCTGAGAGAGTTGCTTTGCCAACTAGCTCTAGTAGTGGTAGAAGGCATGTTAGTTCAGCTGCTTTGATGCCATTTAACAATGGGAGAGCATTGCCATCTAAATGGGATGATGCTGAGAGATGGATTACTAGCCCTATTTCGAGCTATGGCTCCGTGAGGACCTCGATTCCTCAACCGCAGAGACGGGCCAAGTCGAAGAGTGGCCCTCTTGGCCCTTCAGGCCTCGTCTACTATTCGCCTAATGTGCCTTCGCTTGAAGTTGGGAAATCTAGGAACTTCATGCCTAGTTCACCCCTTACTACTGGTGTTTTAGTACCTGATGGTTTGTCGATTCATTACGCCTCGAAATCTGCTTGTCTGAATGTTGAGAGCAGTATACCTTGGAGTACTAGTGCTCCTGGCTTGTCGGATCTGATCAGCGAAACGTCTGTGCCAAGTTCAAATGGTATAATGTCTTTTCTTCTTCTCTTTTGTAGTTGATATTTGATGCATTTGCTTAAATGAATACGATTGTTACGAGCTTTTGACGAGTGATACATAAGAGAGAGGAGAAAATTTAATCCCAAAGACAATGCATAAGCCCTATGGGCAAGAGTTTAATTTTTCACTCCCAATTGTCAGTTGTCCCTCATCTAACGAGTGGCCAAGACATCCTATGTGTAGAAATCCTAGTTAGAATTTTCTGAAATGATGTGATTTGTGGTATGAATTCACTAGTACAATCTCCTTCTTAGATGATCTATTGCCGAATTAGTTAAGTGTGATTGTTTGTCTGATTGTTGGATTTCATGATCAGATGATAATAAACTCAATGGTGGTTGGAAGGAGGAAGAAGTGCTGGACTCTCGAGATCATAATAACCACCGGGATATGGCGACTCAAATGAGCCCTGAGGGGAGCACTCATTCATCTTCAAAAGGGAGGTTATCATTCTCTAATTTACCTTCCTCGATTCAAAATTCATTTCGTCAGAACAGCCTACGAGCAGCTAAAGATCAAGTGAGAGATGTCCAGGTAGACAAAGGCAGTACTGCATCCAGACAGTCCAAGAAACAAGGATCTAAAAAGACTAAGGAGACGAATAGCATTGACGATGTGCCTTTACCTTGGAATGATGAATCAGAAAACACATCAAAGTATGTCACTGGTCATTATTAATCATCATCACTTATATTTGAAGATGACATTGTTCCTAAAAGTAGGTTTCGTCAGCTTACATCTTATAGTGGCTCCATAATAGCCCATTTTTTGAATTTTTGACGAGCATTGGATATGAGTAATCATTTGATAAGTGATGCCAAATAATGCAAGATTTCATATTTACATGCTTGCGTGCTTCTGTAGGTTGCAAGGAGAGGAAGCCAAAATCATCGCGTGGGAGAATTTGCAAAGGGCAAAAGCAGAGGCAGCAATTCGAAAACTTGAGGTTCGTTTAGTCGAATCTCTAGAGTTGAGAAAAAACCTTTTTCTAATGGAGTTTGATCTTAAATTAATAAGCAACAACTTTGTTCAGATGAAACTAGAAAAGAAGAGGTCAGCATCAATGGAAAAAATAGCTAACAAGCTCAAAGCTTCGCAGACGAAAGCTCAAGCAATGAGAAACATGCTGTCGGAAAACAACCACGCACCACCCCCAGTCCGTACTTCTTCTTCACGCATGGGATTATCCGGCTGTATATATGGCAAAACGTACCTCCAGAGTAACTGCCTTCTCTGCCGTAAGAAATAAGAAATTTTGTGCAATGCTCAATCCTCCTTATATAGTTATTGGCTGGTGAAATTGTTCATATGCTGCATTGGTTTCATATTATAGCTCAATTTAGTTAGCAAAAGACGAGCCATTTCATTGTAATGGCCGGAGGGCCTCCGTAGCAACACCTCAATTTGAGGGAACTACTCTCTGCTATCGTATCATATGATCAAATAGCTAATAAGAAAAGAGTGAGGCTCCTGTGCAACCGGGCGCACGGAGCAAATTCCGTGCGCCTTTACAATTTGCATGCCCTTTTACAATTTAAACCCCTAGCAATACATAGGTTTAAATATGATTGGAGGAGAGGCTGTGTTCACACGGGCATCTTTTCGTGTCCCCGGGCGCACAGGAGCTTTTGCCATAAGAAAAACTTTCAAACCAAATTCTGCAAGTAGATGGCCTCCTAGTTAAGCATGCTCAACAAGGTTGTCTTTTTTGGTCGTTCTATCTTTTCCGACTGTTGTTTCTCTTCTTATTAGTTGCTCTCAACCGTAGCTAAGAGCTATGGACGATAACTGGATGGGTTCGACGTGATATCGACTCGTCGAACCCATCCACACTTTAGCTGAATTGAACTCGTCCGAACCAGCCAACTCATCTTCGTAGTAACATTCTTTATAAAGATCCGGCTATGATTTGGAACCACCCTAGTATCAGCCACGGGTTCATTCATTAAGAATATTAATTTGTCATTTTAGGGTTTATAAATCAATTATATAAAGATGCTAATTTTTATTTTTATTTTTTAAGTTAAATATTCAATAATGCAGTATTAATTAATTAGTATTATTTACTGAACATAGATTAAGAAATATTTTTATTTTTCTTTTCTAGAAATAAAAAATAAATACTTTAAACTGAATCCTTAAAATAGTAAAATTGAAATTATTTGGGTGCACTCCATATTAAGTTGATAGATTCAAGATTTTTTTTAAGTATTAGTATTACTTTTATATTTAATTTAATTAATTATTAAAAACAAAAATCATTTGGTGGAGCCGGGTCTCTAATAATATTAGTTGGCTTAAATAAGTCATGAACCACAATCTGGCTTAGGGTTTTATAGTCTTCTAATATAATACGTGATTTAATTATATAAATTCTAAAGCTTTAATGGGTTAAATATGACTTAGTATACTGTGCCTCCAACAACTACACTGGGCTTACTCTAAAATTATTGGGCCTCAGCCTACACTATTGGGCTTATAGTACCATGTATCTAAAAGGCGATGAGGGAATCTATTAACTGGTTTGTCAAAAATATTACGGAGGATGACGATATTTGCACAATCACTCGCTACTCCATACACTTTGTTCTCTTGTGAGATGAGTATATATAAGAAGAATTAAATTATTATTAAGATATGTTTATTATATAAATAAAATATAGAGTATTTATTAGTGGTTAAAATATATTAGTAGTGAATTATATTATAATTATAATATAATTGAATCATACTTCAATGATCATTCATTATATTTTACAAAAATACTATACTTCAACTATCAATAAGCATACTTTACATATATAACAATTCTACTTTAACAAATTCTCACAAACCATCTCACATAAGCACCGTCTCACATATACTTTGAGTGTTATTTTCTTTTATAAAAGTGTGTCGAGAGTTTTGAAATAAATAAATGAGAAAAATATGAATTTATTTATAAAACAGACATTGTATATACCAATAAAGTATATAAATTATTTGGGACATTCTTTAGTGAGAGGATTGAACCATTCTTAAAGTATGTTTATTATATACTCCCTCCGTCTCAAGCAAAGTTTTTTATTTTGTCATTTTTGTTTGTCATAAGAAAATGTCCCCCCTTTGTCGAGGGAGACCCACAAAAATAATTAACATATCTTCATTAGACTCACACACAATACTAATATTAATACAATTACTCACTACTCAATAAAATATTATTTTATTAATCCAATACACATTAAAATATTATTTCTCTTAATCTATATGCAAAAAAACAAATATAAATGTTTGATCGAGAGGGACAGAGTAGATAAAGTTAGCTTATTGACCAATAAAGTATGTTTATAATAAATTATTTTATAACACACTAGAATCATACTTTTAAAAAATATACATTTATTATTAATAAGTCTATTTTACCCATAATTATAATAATAATAATAATATATTTTAATTAAAAAATAAGTTGACCCATCATAAAAATCGTCTCATATAAATATCCTCTCACAAAAAATATTTTCCCCGGTACTTAATTTTTGGTGAGAATCAAACCTTCGCAATAAATGTTAAAGAGCAGTTTTCCTGTACACTTTTTAACATACCTCGGGTCGGTAATTTTAAAATGGATCATGTATATAAGAAATTTTACGTCATTCTGTTTCAATTCTCACTTCTTTTTTCTCTCTCTAGGTCTCTCCCACCCCATCCCAAATCATCTTCCTCAAATCCTCACGATATAATCGAAGGTGTTGAGCTTGTTCAAAAGAGTCTATGTGATAATTTTGATATGAAAGATCTTGGAGATGCTAAAAGGATTCTTGGAATGAACATTGATAGAGATAGGAAGAACCATGTTCTCTTGCTTAATCAGATTTCATATGTTGAAAAGATTTTGAGTAAATTCTCTATGATGCATGCTAAAACTGTGAATGTGCCTCTTGCTGCTCACTTTGTGTTAAGTAAGGATCAGTCTCCAAAGACTGATTCTGAAATTGCTGAAATGGAAAAGGTTCCTTATTCCAATGCCATTGGGTCTGTTATGTATCTTATGGTTAGCACTAGACCAGATATTGCATATTCTGTTAGTTGCTTGAGTAGGTATATGGCTAATCCAGGTGCGCCTCATTGGGAGGCTTTGAAATGGCTCTTGAGATACCTCAAGGGCTCCATGGAGGTAAGTTTACGCTTTTCCAAATCTGCAAATGGTGTGAGCCTTGTTGGCTATGTTGATTCCAATTATGCAAATGATAAGGATAATAGGAAGTCTACAACTTCTTATGTGTTTACTTTATGTGGCTCTTGCATAAGTTGGAAGTCTCAGTTACAGCATGTGGTTGCTTTATCTACAACTGAATCTGAATACGTGGCTATTACTGATGCTTTAAAGGAAGCTATTTGGCTACAAGGCCTTCTGAATGAAATAGGTTTTCTTGACAAATGTGCCACTGTGTTTTCTGATAGTATGTCTGCGATTCAGTTGTGTAAAAATCCTGTTTTCCATGATAGAACCAAGCATATAGATGTTAGGTATCATTTTATTCGTGATATTGTGGAAAAAGGTATTGTTAACCTGGAAAAGATTGCATCTGAGTTTAATCCTGCTGATATGGGTACTAAATGCTTATCTGTTGAAAAATTTAGGTCTTGCATGAGGACTTTAAATTTCGACTCTCTTGATTGAAGCATGTTGTATGCAGTTCTTTTCCGTGGATGTTGTGTCCACTCTTGAGCTTGTGTGCTCCGTTTATTTTGTCCTTGGGATATTTTAAACATTTTGTGACTATGTGTCCGTGATCTTTGCGTCGGCTTAGATTTGTGTATCTTTTGTGATACCTTGACTTTTGTGTCATATTTCTGGATCTTGCATTTGACTTTGTGTCTTTCGTTTTGCAGGTGTCCGGGAAAAGTGCAATGATGAATTCCCATTTAGTTATACACAAGGGTAGATGATTTGGGCCAAGGTGGAGATTTGTTGGGCCCGTTGGGCTTTTGGCCCAAATGCCGGTCTTCTTTCTCAAAGTATTGGGCCAAGTTTGTCTTGGCCCATAGCCTTACACTTGTGGCCTATTTGATCTCCCATTTGTGACCCTCTCGGGTAGAACGTGGATTTGAATTCTTTTGTGAGTTCAACGGGAATCTGAGCACTGTGGAGTTCTTCCCTCGACCACCTTCTCCGGCGTAGACGACGTACACGGACGACGATGACGACCCTATCCGCCTAACAGAAGGCAAAGACGTACAGAGAATTAACTTCATCGCACCAGATCCACACTTCATCGTCTACAACGCTCAAGATTTGCTTTCTATCCATCGCACCAGATCTGTTCTGTTCGGATTAGATTCAAACATATGCTCGCATTAGATCTCTATTTCCTCTGCTCCCCTGAAGATGCGACGGAGATATTTGGTTTCCGTGACGGCGAATTGATGGTGCGTTGACACTAGTGATTGCCGCTGGAATTTTCGTCGTTCTATTTTAGGTGCAACAGCGTTCATGAGAACAGTTGAAGCCATGGCACTGCAAACTCGTTTCAAAACCGCAACGTCAATAAATGCAGTATTTGGACATGTTTGGATGGAATTGAAAGTAGAATGAAGCTTGAATGAAAATGATTTTTGAGTGTTTCTTATATTTATCTTGTATTGCCAATTTTAAGTTAAAATGGAGTATATGTTTTCATTAATATATTTTTAACAAAGTAAATATCTTTTTTATAAGAAAACGTATACGTTTTTAATAAGAAAGTGTATAAGTTTAGTTAATTGCGTAATACTTTTTTTTGTAAATTTAAGGAACAGAATATTGCAATCTATTATAAAGTGTTCCTTTTGGTTAAAAATTACACAAATCTTTATATAAGTGAAAAAGAATGAAAATTAGTCTGGAAATTAAAATTAACATAGCTTATGCGATGACAAATACATTTATTAAATAAAATATACATGAATTAATAAAATCTTATACATTTAGTAGTCAAAATGTATAAATTGGTAAATAAATCTGGAATTTGATGACAAATACACTTATTAATCAAAATATACATGTATTAATACAAACTTATACATTTATTTGTCAAAATATATACAATTGGTAAATAAATTTGGAATTCAATGACAAATATATTTATTAATCAAAATATACATGTATCAATTAAAACTTATACATTTAATAGTCAAAATGTATACAATTGGGAAATAAATCTGGAATCCGATCATATTCACGCTGAAAACAACTGGAAGCAGCCTCAAACGTACTTCTGGACAAAGATTTCAACCTCCTGTAAAACCCTTTCACACAATATTGACCTCTAAAATTAAGAACACTCAATCACAATCTAATCTCCATAATTAAATTAAAAAAAAAAACATAATCACAGTTTGAAGGATTAGAGTGTAGACAGTATAGATTGGGGAAAATCAAAAAGAAAAATTAGGGCAAAGATTGGGGAAAAAATCTAAAAATTCGAAATATGAATTCAATCGTAGACTGTATGAGGATACAAATCCACCCTGATCAGAACTTTTTTTAAAAAAAGTGTATTTAATTGAAAATAAAAATGATACTCCTATATTTATTTAATAAAATGTCAAAACGCTTTCATTTTAGCGTTTTTTTTTCCAACTGCCAAAAAATGATTACTAAACACTTGTTATTACAACTACTTGAAAAGGCAACTATTTGTAGACGCAATTAAATTACGTATTTAAGACAGAGATATTTGTGAGAACTCAATGGTTAATCAACAAAGAGAACATATGCATCTCACATTCAACACACGTTAATTTATTGCTCAATTTTTATTTTTCTTTTTACACTTTAAATAAAAACTGCATGACATGTAAAAAATAAAAAATAAAAAATTACTTATTATAGTGATCATCATTAATCCAAGATCCTTGATCATTCCATCTTGGAGAATTTGTGACCATTTGATGTAAAATTGACTGAGAGATCATCAAAAACATGGGATGATCCCAACCTAGTAGCATTCACATAATCTTGAGGGCAGTGAGCTGGCACCCCTGCAACAAACACCCCAATTACCCTAAATACTCTAAGAAGAAACCCTTCTCTGTAATCTGCTCCCCTTCTCAAACCAATCAAGAAACTCCTAATCAACTCCCAACATGCATTCACAAACTTTGGGATTATCCATATGATTGAGAAATAATTCTTGTTTGGCTCTTCATCCACAACCTGCATCAATAATATTGCAATTAAACAACTTGTATATTGTTGTAAAATATTTAATAATAGTCATTACTCATTAGAATAGATAGTACCCTTTATCTTCTCTATATAAAGAGAAATGTTGTGTAAGAAAAGTGTGAGTTTGATGTAGTTAATAAAAGTTTCTATTTCCCTCTTATATTTGTGTTATTCTATTTATTTTATATTCATCTTACCATTCACTCCAAATTCTTCTCAACATATATAAATTAATACCATTAAGATTACTGAATTTGGTCTCATAAGTATGTCTGAATTCACATTTAGTCATTTTATTTTTCCCAATTCTCAGTTTTAGTTATTTTTTTTCTATTTTGATTCAAATTAATTTCAAATTTTAAATTGATGCTATAAACTCGAACGTGACATTGAAATGGAGAATTTCTGAAATAACCACGTGCGACTTTCTAACATTGATTTAAAATTTGGATTAAATTGAATCACAATTGAACAAAATAACTTAAATTGGAGAAAAAAAATAAAAAATGAAATAATAAAAGGACGAAAAGTGAATTTGAACTTTGGGACCAATAATTTATCTTAATACTCCTTCGTCTCTCTTTAGTTTGCACCTAAGATTAAGAAAAATGATAATTTTAAGGAATATTAATTTTAATACTATGTTAATACAATTAATACAACTATCCACTTTATATAAAATAATAATACTCCTTAATTTACGTGTAAATATCAAACGAATACCTTTGAGATGGACGAGGAAATAATAAATAAATGATAAAGTATGTCAGGTGCTTTATGTAAGGGTGATTTTTTTTAATGAAGTGCATAAAAGAGAGTGATTGTTTTGATTTGCTTTTTTTTTTTTAAGGGATGTAATATCTTTGAGATAAACCAAAATGGCACACTGGAACTTCTGTGTCATTTTGGTGCATCATTTTTTATGCTACACATTAAGTAATTGACACGTAAGAGGGGGAAATAAGTCCCACCATTATCCCTAGGGTTTAAGGTTTAGGGTATAGTTTCTGTTTCTTACGTGCCGTTCATCTAAGGTGTAACACAAGAGATGATGTAGCAAATGTCACGAATACCTGCCAAAATGGAAAATAATAGATAAGCTAATTAAACTTACTCTTCCTTGATATAAGCTGTTGTAAAAGATGCATGTCCCAAAATGCTTGAACAGCTGAGTATTGTCGTCGTACGGCAACCTCGGAACGATGTCGTAGCTGTAAACCGATCGGATGCACTTAAATTCATACTTCTCCATCACTTTCCTCATGTAATCCCCGAACTGCTGGTCCCCTACTCGCGGCTGGCCGAACGTGTACACGCCGGCCAGCCGATCGAGCAGGAACGAGTCTTCGTGCAGGCCGAGCACGGCCGGGAACAGCACGGCCAGGGCCCCACCTAAGCTGTGGCCCGTGATTATGAACTTGGCATCATCTCGCTTCTTGAGGTGGCTATGCAGGATAGCCCGGATGGCGTAGTAGGCGGTTTCGGGCCGGCCCTCGGGCTGTTGTTCGGGCCAGCCTTGGCATTTCTGAAGCCCGAGGGCTTTCATGAATCCGCCGTGGACTTTTCCGACACCGGGGAGTTGGTACCAGGAGAGATCGACGTCGGAAGACCAGGCGTCGTTGTCGAAGGGTTCTGTTCCTCTGAATGCCACCACAACCGTGCCTTTGGTGTCGTCCATTATGAATGCTTGTGTTGTAGCTTTCTCTTGATAATCTGCAAATGTTTCATTTTTTTTAAATCACTATTTGAAACTACTTTTATTTATTTATTGTAGGAGTGAGTTGGTGTTAATTATTTTTATAAAATTACATTTTAGTATATAAAATTACTCTTTTAACCGTAATATATATTTAAAAGAGTAATAATTTATCTCTTTAATTAAAGAATATTTTTCATGTACTAATCGATAAATTAAAAACAGAATTTTCGTGTGAACCCGTCTAAATTTTTTTGAGTTTAACGTATGATTCCAAAAGCACATAACTAAATCAGAAAAAGAAAATTCTTATGCCATTTTTAAATTACTGTTAATTGAAGGGAAAAAAAATGCTTTTATAACAAATTATTCTCCAGTCTTAAAAAATTATAAAAAAAATCTCACTTTAAAACATTGTATAAAATACACTTAATTTCTCAGAAAGAACTCTATCTCGCTTTTCAAAAATATATCACATTGGGTGTGTTTTGGAGTAACGCTTAAAGATTATTATTAGTTTTTTTTTCTTTAATTTTTTCAATTTCTTAAAGTTAAAGAATTAATTTATAATAAACGTAAAATTAATGATTTTTTTTGGAATTAACTTTTTTTTAACATATAATTACCAATGTCACTCTTTATGATTTTCAATATCCGTGAAAATTTAAGTTGTTTTTGGATAAAAAGCATCATGTTTAAGCATTAAATGAAGAACAAAATTAGGAAAAGGATTACACACTCTCATATCTAACAAATTTGTACACCTTATTTAGAATTATCAAAGAAACCTCGCCATAAAGCAATTATCTTATATATACTAATTATAAATACGTTACTATAAATAACTTTTAAAAATATGATGTGTAGCGACGTGGTTAATTGTTGTATTTTTTATATTTTTATTTTACTATTATATATTAAAATTTATTATTATATCACTATTTTATATCTCCAAAATATTTATTCTTATCTACAAAATATCTGATAAGTATTTAATCAATTAATTATTTCAAGATAATAATTATTTAAATATTATAATATATTGAATAAAAAATAGATCCACCATTTTAAAAAAAATAAATTATACTCTTTTATTTTATTATAAGATAATATTTAAAAATTAATTACTCTTAAAAATTTTATTTAATTACCATAAAGCTTCAACTAAAAAAATAATATTTATAAAAATATTTATTTAACATAAATATTTGGTTTATAAATATATCTAAAATAAAAAAATAATAAATATACACTAGCAAAAAAAAAAAATTATATAAATTATTAATTTAATTAAAGTACTTAATTAACATAAACATTTTTTATAATATTAATAAAATATATTAAACTAATTTATTTATTAATTTGTATACTAATTAATCCGTGTACACGGGAGAAAAAAACTAGTATATATATATATATATATATATATATATATATATATATATATATATATATATATATATATATATATATATATATATACTAATTACTGTTACAAATAACTTTTTTAAAGTATGAGGTGTCGCGACGTGGTTAAATTTCGTATATTTTTTATTTTTTGTTTTAATATTACATATATAATCTTTCTACTTTTATTTATTTATTTATTTATTATTATTCATGTATATATCTTTAAATCATGTATATCTATAAATCAAAATCACCTTTAATCATATTTTTTTATTGG
Organism: Pogostemon cablin; assembly: GCA_023678885.1. Lineage (NCBI taxonomy): Eukaryota > Viridiplantae > Streptophyta > Magnoliopsida > Lamiales > Lamiaceae > Pogostemon > Pogostemon cablin. The sequence goes on along the minus strand of CM043001.1, from coordinate 23,247,208 downwards.
TTAAGGAATAGATAATAATCAATGAAATATCTTCAAATTAAATACCACCTTTAATCATATTTTTTTATTAAAAATAAATAATTAAGTCAATCAATAAAAATATATCCAACTAATAATTTATTTTTTATTTTTATTCTTTCTTGATTACAAATTTATAATTAAACCAATCAATAAAAGCATATATATCTTTTAAAAAAACTATATAAATAGAGCAAATATTAATTAATATACATAAATCACGCATACTAATTCTTTAGGGCTATTCACGTTTATCTTCAAATTAAATATCACCTTTAATCATATTTTTTATTAGTTAGAATACTACTTTTATTTATTTATTTATTTATTATTATTATTCGTGTATATTTTTAAATTATGCATACCTATAAATTAAATCCCACCTTTAATTATATTTTTTGATTGGTTATAATAATTCATCTGCTTATTAGGCGGGAATCTGTACTCGTCTATATATATATAAAGTATTTTTGTTTTTTTTTTTTGGTTTATGTTATTTTTTTTTCCTCCAAAAATTAAGTGATTACTCACCGTTCCAGTAATCGAAGGACCCCAAGAAATCCATCTGCAAGGAAGTACACAAGATACGATTTATTGCTATAATGTCGTCGTGCTATATTAAAAATAAAAATAAAAATAAAAAAGTTATTTGGACAAAATAATTGATAAATGACCGGCCTACATGATACATCAGTCCAATATATAATCCATCGATTAAATTATTTGTGGAAGTACAGGTTGGAATAGGACCTCCACTTTTATTTTCATTATTGCTCGTAAAAACAATGAAACGTCAAAGTCATCAATTTTGATTTAATCAAATGTCAAATTAAAAATTAAAAAGAAAAAAGAAAGAAAAAGGAAAAAGAAAGAGGGTAAAAAACACTCCAAGATAATTAAGAATACGTACTTCCACTCTTCCTCGTTATTTCCAATGTAATAAAGTTGATACATTGCGTGTTGAATGGTCTCAAAAGTGATGTATTATAGTACATGAATGTCACGTTTTAATATTCTCTTTTATGCTATTCCTAGAATCCAAACATTTAGTCATGCTAATTTTAATTTTAAACTTTATAAAAATTGTGTTATTTTGATATATAAATATAACCAAATTAAAGCAATTCACGTGGAACGAAAGCTTCAATTATCGTCATATATAATTATTGTGTTTAATCAAATAATAATTAAATTAAGTTGAAGATAATTAATTAGTAGAGTGAGATCCAAACAATAAATACAATATTCATACCTTCCAATGGTCATTAACGACGGACTCAATGAATCGTTTATTCTCGTAAGAAATCTTTGAAGCCATAATTGACAGTGCAGCATGGTATCTTTTATCTCCGACGGGGATGTTCGAGTCGAGTTCTATCCGTTTATCGATGTTTCCGATGAACGACAAGAAATTTTCCGACGTGCTGTCCGGTTCTAATACTTTCCCTGTACACTCGAATCAATTTAAAATCAATTGAAAACAATATATAAACCCTAAAAGAATTAATGAAACCCTAAGAAAAATTAAAATATAAGTGGGTCTAAGTATATTGAAAAAGAAAACATTGCATTAATGTATAGCTGTATTTTGGATTTAGATAAGATCGTCGATATTAAAATAATCATGGGTTAGTACTATTAATTTGAATGTATTAGGTTGGAAAGGTCATGCAACATGTGAAAACGACTATCAAGGGCAAATTAAGACTATCACGATCCATTAATAGTAATTAAAAACGTAATTAATTTATATTTTAAAGATTAGAATGATCAGCAGATCTAATAAAATAATAGTGCAGCTGGGTAGGACAATCCATATATATTTTTATAATATTCCTCTTATTTATATCATACCATCTTCTCACTTGCCACATATATTAAATAGTTTTAATTATGATTTGTTGTCTGTTTGACATTTATTCCTACTAGCTATTTATCGATCATAAATATCATAGACTAATTAAAAATGGTTGTTTAAAAAATAATTGTAATAAGTATTACTTTTACTCTAATAATGATAATAATAATAGATGTTTAATATCATGGAATTAGTTTCACATGTAACTTTTGTAGTCCATACTTTTTTTTAATTAACTATAATTATACTTTTAAAATTTATACTAGTAAATTTTAAAATCTATACTATTAAATTTTAAAGACAAAGGCTTAAATGAAATCGTCCCATGTAAGCTTTTACGTGAAAGGGATAAAAAGTGATACTCAATTATTGAAGAGTGATAATGCTGTTTCATGAACAAATTATAATATATAATGAAAAGTGATAACATTTTATAGTAAAAGTGATAACGATTTTAAAAAGTGTAAAATAACCTCACATGAGACGATCTCACGCAAGACCTATCTAATTTAAAAAATAAATAATAAATTATAAGGGCAAAATATATCGGTCATAAACTAAAAATAATCATAAGTGGAACGGTTACATAGAATAATTTGTTATAATAATAATAATATACGGATAAAGATTTGTGTGAGAACGTCTCATATAATGACTTTTGTGAGACGGATAAAAAGTTATAATTTTTATAATGAAAACTATACTGATCAATTCATAAAATAATTCAATATTATATTTTATGAATAATTTATAGTAATTGAAAAGTAATAATATTTTAAATTAAAAATAATAACATTTTTATTAAATTACTTACTATTGTGAGGAGAGTTCAAACAATCAGATATATTTTGTGTGGGGACCGCGTCCAACTGTACGAGTCTAGAAATTACGATGCATATCCACCGAATGGGTCCAGTTAATTAAGTAGGTAACATTCAATATTTGATTATTGACTCAAATGCTACCTTTTTGACTTATATTTTTCTAAATTACTCTTTCAAAAATATTTCTTTTGCCTGGTTTGAAAGATAAATGAATATAAAAGTAAAAAAATAATAATAGTAATAACTTCTAAATTTTTTAACCAAGAAAGAACGTGATCAGTTGCCTGGTCCGTATTGAGAATAATTAAGATTAAGAATATTAAATAACTAACCTAATGAAGCAGTGTTCTAAGATAAATATAGTATATAACATCACATTATTCTGATCCATAGTAGTCTAATAAACAATTAAGAAAAATCTTATATATGATTACTAGAGTATTGAATTAAGATAAAGAATTTGAATCATTGTTTTCTCACGTTGAAACTTCCACATGATATGCAATTCAATTACTAATTTAAATAATTTTAGATGATTACTATAATTAATCACCGTTAAAGAAAACGAGCAAATAATGCATTTATTAATTATTCGTCCATAATTTTCTTCCACAACCATGAAATTTTGATGTTAAATGAAAATAATAATAATAATAATAATAATAATAATAATAATAATAATAATAGAAGGAAAAAATTAGGCAATAATGCAATATAAATAAGATGGATATGCATTATATTTTGGTGTCACATCTCGTTTTACACAGATTAAATAAAAAAATCTCAGCCATTTCCGTGTATATTTTCCTTATGTCAAGTATAGATTTTGCTTATACCCTATGTATCAGTTATATTTTGGTGTCACATCGAAAAATCTCAACCATTTTTGTGTATATTTTCCTTATATCGAGTATAGATTTTGCTTATACTATATGTATTATTTATCTAATAACTCGTAAATAAAGATATAATACCAAAATATATCAGGAAATTATGTATAGATAAATCATACAAATACAAAAAAAAAAAATGTACGTACCTTTAAATGAATTAAGTATGAGTTTGAAGAAACCTCCATTAGTAGAGACCAAATTCATCCAATGCTCAAGTCCAGCTCCGACAGCCGCCGTAGGTTTGGCCGTGGCCTGTAAGAACTTCTGCGCCATAACGGAGACAAAAATGAGCCACCTACGGCCTAACGGCTCGGTGGCGCCGTCAGGGCAGTCGACGAACTTCCGTTTGCTGATGTCACTGGAGAATAGAACCTTCCAGACATCCCAGAAAAAAGCTGATTCTGGATTCAGCAGCATGTAGTTGCTGCAGAACGACTTATTACAGCTCGACTCTCCCATTATTTCTCGATCTGCACGTAAGTTTCTTTTATGATATTTTGATTGATAATAATAATAATAATACTAATAATAATAAAAATGGTGAGGAGATGAGATGAGATGAGGGAGAAGTTATCCTATTTGTAAAGGAAGAGGATGAGAGAAAAAGTGAAGATTTAGTGCGTTTTTTGACTGGGGAATTAAACACGCGCCTTTGGCTTGCGGGAAATAGGAAAGTAGATTGGAAGCAGCCATACTACGTGTATTTCCGCATTATAAAAACGCTATTCTAAACTACTCCATCCATGAACGGTACATGGGTTGGGCCCACTCACTTATTTGCACCATTTTGCTCTTTGGCTCACATTCAAAAGTTCTGCTAGGGAGAGTTCATCCCCTCATTTATAAACTCATTGTCATCCTCACTTCTAATCAATGTGGGATTTTGATTGACACTCATCCAACACACATTTCAATTGTCACACTTTCCATTTTGAGTTGTCCCACAAAATTTGCACATTCCTAAAAAAAAAAGTAAAAAAGTCAAATACAATCACATTTCCCAATACATTTTATTTATAAAAAAATCACTCATAGTTAATACATCTAACATACTTTATCATTTATTTATTATATTAAAAATACCATAATACGCCAAAAAGTTATTAAAAGTGGGGTGCAAATATTTGTGGGATGGAGAAAGTAGAATATTTTAAAATGTAATAAGGTAAGATAAATAATAATCCCTCCATCCAGGGCAAAGGTCCCCAAGTATTATTATTTTATGTGTAGTGGGTAGTTATATTAGTAGTGAATGATGGGCCGTATGTGGGGTTATTTTATCAAAAGGGGATGTTGGTAACCTTAGAGTAGGACGCCCAATATAGTAAAATGGAAACCTTTCGATGGGACAAAGAGAGTATTTTAATGTATAGTGGGTAATTGTATTAGTATTGAGTGTGGACTCCATGTGTAATGGGTTGAGTATAATAATATTATTGTGTGTGTCACATCAGCTACTCAAAAAGAAAATGAATACTTTGTATTGTCCCGTCCTAGTAATTATGTTTGTTTTTTACACATGAATTAAATAATATAATATTTTAATGTGTAGTACTGAGTATTAGTATTGTAAGTGGATCCTATAAAGATATTTTAATTTTCTTTTGTGTGGGTGTCATATATCAAATTGAAATGTAATCATTAGGATGAGATGTTAATCTAATCATTAGAATGAGATGAAAGGAATATGAAATATTCTGTAATATGTGGGGTTGACATTTTTTATGTTATTTTTGGTATAGATCAGAAGAAATTCAATACCTTATTTTTAGGTTTATACATTGATTTTGGATATAGATTTTCTTCTCAATTCATTTTATAATTCACGCGTGGGGGACAGGACACATAACCTCTTCAAAATGGTCTCAATATTTCACTTTTAGTCCCAAATAATTATTTCTTTGCAGACTTGGTCCCATAAAACTTCACCTTTGCATATTTAGTCTCATACAACTCTATTATTAGTTCCAAAAAATTAGATTCATATTTTATTTTATTTATTTACTTATTTATTTATTTTTATCTTTTCTTTTTAATGTTACCAAATTATTAGTAAATTCAAAAAAGACATGCTGAAAAATAAATAAATAAAATAAAATAAAACATGAATATATACTTACAATTCTTATATTTTATTTATTTATTTACTTTTTTATTATAATTTTATTTTTTATTTGACAATTAAATCTTTGCAAACTTGGTCCGATAAATTTTCAACCTTACATATTTAGCCTTATACAGATGTATTATTGATCCAAAAAATTTAGATTCATATTTTATTTTATTTATTTACTTACTTTTTTATTTTTTTTATTTTTAATATAACCAAATTTTTATTGTTTTCAAAAAAAATGTTCAAAATAATAATAATAATAATAAATATATATATATATAAATATGATATAAAGTAACACTATTGATTATAAGAATTTAGATTCATATTTTATTTTATTTATTTATTTACTCATTTATTATTTTATTTAATGTTACATTATTATTACTTTTTAAAACATGTTCAAAATAATAATAATAATAATAATAATAGTTATAATTATAATTATAATTATAATAATAAGTACTCCCGTGTAGTCGTAGTCGATTACGCGGATTGATTACAAGGTATTCATTTCACTATTCCTGGCGTCCGCTTCAATGATATTAATTTCCTCTATTTAGTAAAGAAAGTACACAATATGACCCACCACTTCCCTCTAATACAACTACCCACATTACCTATAATAATAATACTCCTTAATCCACGTGCAAAAAGCAAATAAAGACCTTAGAATTGTCCACGTGCAAACAACAAACAGTTACCTTTCAAGTGGCCGGAGCTAACACCTCCTCCCTCCACTGCCTTTCTTTTTCCTCTAATTCTCTCTCCCGTTGCCTTTGCTTCTCAGCGATTTCATCCAGCTGTTCAGCTTCCTGTTTCTTTCGCCTCTCCATCTCTGCAAAACACAATTCTAAGAACCCATGTGGAAAAAAATAACAAATCTAGAGATGTATTATATCTGGCTGAAGCTCAAATCAAATTCACTTACAACTTACAATGCTCTTTACATGTTTTAAGGGCATATGAATAAAGATCAGGGTAAAGAAAGACGATAACAGAACAAAAATAAAAATTGAACTCTCTTCAATCATTTTAGATGAAATGATTATCATCAATGTTGAGCTTTACATCAAATAACCATCATCACAATCAAACATTTAGACCGATGTGAAGGTTTGGAAACAATGCAATTACATATTACTAAAGGATAAGATTGAAATCATTTTCAAAGAAATTAAGGGGAAAAAAAAATGGTTAAAGGGTACCTTCAAGCTTTCGTGCATCCTCCTCTTTGCGCAATCTTTTCAGCCTCTCCTCTTCAGTTCTCAGAAAATATATCATTCTCCTCTTAGCCACCCTTTCTTCCTTCCTTGCCAAGATAATATTTTTGATGGCTTGTTCTCTCTCTTGCCTAAGGCTGTCATATTCATCTCTCCTGCGATTCAGCACCTTCTCCTGAAAACTTAACTGCAAGATACAGTGACATCAATTATAAACTAGAAATATTCATTTCTATCTATTAATAAAAAGTAATGGATGGCAAGTTGCATGCAGAATCTCCAAATTAAAAGCAGAAAGGTAAAAGTATCACTAAAAAGAGATGCATTACAGAGTTTATGAATAATAGCTACATCCAGCAGTTTGTTTCATATTCAACCTTTTAATGAAGTTTACCCAACAAACAAGTGCAGTGCTAGTTGTGCATTGAACTTTAAAAAAGGCTAAAAGTTTAAAATGATCTGTAAACCTTAAACGCAATGAGTTTTTAAAGTATTGAGTCGATAAATTTGGGCTAAAGAACAGAAATACTATTTCCTTAAATAACAAGAAAGTCTTCATTGAAATCCAACTAATAAAATGGGGCTCAGGCTACCCTGGAATCTGGAAAGAAGGATGAAAGTATCAAATTCTTAAATATAAATAAAAACCTTATGTTCCAACATCCTGCCAAGCCACTTTTTTTCCTCTAGGTCTCCAGCATGTCGTTACCTGCTTACATCAACCTCTCGCTGCATCAAGATAAAAAAGTAAAATGGCATGATCAATTTATAATCAAGCACAAATCTCACAGCCAAAATTTTATTTCAAAGCAATGAAGAAAATCTCAAGCATGACGAAGGGGAGTAATGAATGACATTTTCATCCTAATAATAAGATCACACATCAAACCTGCTCTTCAATTTTGTGCAGTGCCTCCTCTTCTGCTAAACGCTGCTGAAATCCAGCCTCAATAAGTGGAGCTGCCTCTTCTCTTTTTGGTCTCTCTAAGTAGTCCATAGTCTTGGCAAGCTTTTGTAATTTCTTCTCCATTTCTTGCTTCTCCCTGCGCTGCTCACTAACAGCAAGATCCATCAAGGTCTGCTTGGTTATTTTTTCCTGGTGCATATTAAAATTATCGGTTCAGATAAAAGGTTTGACAAAAAGCAATACTCGAATGGAAGCATCAGCCAACTTACTCCCTCTAATACTGGTTTCTTCCCTTTCTTCTTACTACATTTTTCAGTTTCTTGAAGCAATGCTTGGGTTTCCTCAAGCTCTCGCTCCTCAATTTCCCGGAGAATTCTTTGATTCTTCATAAGCTGAAACTCAGAAGCAAGCCTTTTCTGCTCGGCCTCTTCAGTTATATCTGTATCTTTAGTCTCTTAGCCTCCTCCTCTCGTTCCTTGAAAATATCCAAGGCAAATTAATGAACTAAAATCTTAACTTGTACCAAGAAATAATAAAACTAAAGAGTGCATCAGAGGCGATACTCTTTCAAAAGAAAAATGTTTACCATTTCTAAAAGTTGCCGTTCTTGTTCTTCTTTACGCTTTTCAATAATTGACTTGCGTGCAAGAAGACGCTTGTGCTCCTTCTCAACTACTTCCACTAGATCTGCAAGTGTTTCACCTAATTTTGAAGTTCTCTTCATAGGAGCATAGACCATGGCCCTTGATTTGCAAAGGGATTCAGCAAATAGAGAGAGGTGATCTCGTAGGCCTTCTGATTCAAGACTCTGAATGTGAAAATAATTCAATATACAACTTCTTTTACTCAAGACTTGAAAGTATATCCGAAACTCAAAATATAAAACCAGCACACAGTGAATATAGATAACGCAGTGGCATCAACACTTGAAAAGTTTAAGGGAGCCTGTTCTTTTTTTCTTATTTCAACCATTTTAAGAAATATGTTACAAGAAACAAGATGGATACCTTATTAGTAAAGAAAATCGCACCCTGCCGATAATCCAATTTCATTGTTAAGAAATTATTCTTGACGGCATCCACAGAGATCTTCTCAACAATCGGAAAATCAAAGAAGGGAATAATCCTTGACAGGTTATCAATACTCATAGTTTGATAGACCTGAGAGACCTGAATATACGTGACATGTACATTAAGCATGATTCCAAACGAAACAATTAATGTATCCGAAGATGCATGATAATAGAATTGTAATACATACCCGCTGCAACAACCTATGTGTAGCAAACTTCTCCAAGGAATAAACATACTGTGAAAGTTGCACTTCTGGAACAGAAGAAGCAGAAGCAAGTTTACTCCCTAGCTTTGAAATTTTAGCCAACAATGACTGTACTTGCTGTGCAAGGTCCAGTGGGAGAAATTCATGTTCCAGAATATATGGTAGAGATCCTTCACTTCCTGAGTTACACAGTTCATTACACCTTTGGCCGCCTGAACAAAGACCCAATGAACTTTTTACTAAACCAATACACTAGTAAAGAAACGAGGAAAATACTCGATCCAGAAAATTATTCAATAAAGTTCGAGCATTGTAGTCTGGCGATACATTTAGCTGAGCAAGATTATATAAGTTAAATATAAAATCATAGTACTAGTTGATGTAAGGGCTTGGAGCTTACCGAATCCAAGAGAAGAGATGACCTGGAAAGCTGAAAAAAATTAAACATAGGCAAGTGTAAAAAAAAAAAAGGAAAAATATAATAAAGAGAGAAAAGGATAAGAGGAAGAGAGGTATTACCATTTCCCTGTTTTCTAGTTTGGATTCAACGTCAAAAGCAATAAAGCCTGCCACTTTGAAACTACGTTCTTTCTCATTTTCAAGCTCCATAGCATATGAACGATCATAAGGGGTACTGACAGCGCAGCTAAGACAACTGATGATGCAATCAACTGCAAACCCTTCTGAGTAAGGTTTTTGTTAAATCTTTTCTGAGGTGAGAATAGCTTAAGCCATGCATAAGCATGATAAAGATTGCTGTTTGACATCCAGAATATCACAGAAAGCTTGGAATAAATTTAATAAACCACCATCAATGAAGGCTTTGTTGTTTTTTTAACCATGCCCATCAGGGAATGTATATCCTCAATTGAACGAAAGGCTTCCTACAGAATAAAACAAAACAAGGCACTTATTGAAAATCAGTGGGACACATGAAGTTAATGGTAATAATTGTATGCAACTGTGTGCCCGAAAAAAAAGAAAAAAAAGTCATCAAACCTGCCAAAGCCCAAGTTCAGTAGCGACTTTCAGTTGCTCAAATCTGGTGTCAAGGTATAATTACAAGCTCTCTGGAGCACTAAGATCGGGTCTATCTCACTGGTCTTTGTATTTGTTAAGGTTTGTGAGATGATTCCTTATTATTTCACACAATCTCCGGAATTCAGTAGTTCATTTGTACTGCTTACAAAATTGGAAGGCTCGGTGTGCGCGGTCACACATTGCATGAAATACACCCCCAACAACTTGCATGAAATAATTCGTGATTTTGGTGAACTTTATTCTTTTTCTATTTCTCAGATTGAAAATGAAATCACCTAAATTTACCTAACACTCACTTCCAAAAAGTGTTGCATGTTCATAGGTGAAATGAAGCTAAATCATTTACATCTTCCTCACATCCACTAACTCATTTTTCTTCTATCCTTTTAGAGAGTGCCAAAAACAGAAAAATAAATAAATAAATATTACTCAATAAAATTTTCTTGAAGATGACAAATTTGGTAACCCCTAAAACCGGTGAACCAAAAGCATTGATAACAAACACCACCTTCTTTGGGCCTAAAAGCTTCTTCTTATTGGTTAATGCAAAGAGGTAAATGCCCAACTGCATCACGAGACCCATGAGAGACCCCATTTCAATAGGTCACCATTTTTTACTTTCCTTTATCTACCCACATAATTAAACTAATTCCATTTCAGGGATAATTATGATAATGCTTATGGATTCAGTGGCGTGTAAACACTAACATATACTTACATGTGTGTGTATATATATACTACACATAAATAACTTGAAAGAGACATCTATATGATATTAAGTGATTTCTTGAAATGGGTTTCCAAGTAGAAACTGCCTTCTGCGTGTTGCGGGGAGTTCAATGAAGAAACAGCCAAGATCCCACTTTCAGGCCATTCAAAACTATGCAAAGTGTTGAAATCAGACCCCCACACTCATCAGAAATCAAGGTCTCTCTCTCTCTCTCTCTCTCTCTCTCTCTCTCTCTCTCTCTCTCTCTCTCTCACACACACACACACACACACACACACACACAAACAAAGCACTCAAGCATCACATTGTAGCTTCTTGACCTGTATAGAGGCATAGAACAGCTGATCTTCACTGTTTCTTGATTTTCTTGTTTCTCTACATTACAATGAATCAAGAATTGGCTTTGATTCTAATGGCATGAAACTCATGTAGGCTTTGCTGCATACATTGACTACTAACAGATGACATTTAATGCAGATACATGAATCCCATGGTACAGAGTTAGGAATGAGGAGGGAGGGAAACTTCCTCAACAAGCTCTTCCATCTCCTTTTCTACACACACTTAGCCCTAATTATAGTCCTAGTAGTTTTCCTCACAGTGCGCGGTGTGTTTTCAGCTTCTCACACAGATCAATTTCACCCAAAGAAATGGTACCTACTGGTTCTCTTCCACAGCTTGTTCAGGGATCATAGGATTCTCATGGCAAGCTTTCACAAACTTCATTCAAGAACTCTCTAGGCTACATTCTGGCTTAGTCCTCTGCTTACATGCGCATTCGGGGTTTTACTCGTCTCTATCGGCACACGAGGCAGTCTAGCAGCATCAGTTATAGCACTAGTGTTTTCTATACTACAGTCATTGTATGCATGTTGGGTTGCTCCTAGATTCGAGAACGCCATCAAGATACTAACAGTTTCTACAGCATATCATCCTCTGAAAGTCAAAACTAATGTTGTTCTGTTCATCATTATCACCACTCTCTATTCATCCTTCTTGATGGCCGGTGTAGGAGGAGCTACTGCCACCGGAACGAAATTTGACACTCTATTCGTCTTCCTGATCCTAGGGAGTTTGAATTGGACCACACAGATCATAAAGAATACAATAGCAGTCACAGTATCACACATCAAATATATGCGATTTACATGTGGAATAGAAGTCGATTTTAAGGCAGTGGTAAATGGTGCAGCTAAATATTCGATGGGGAGCATTTGTGTTGGCTCGATTATAATACCAGTTCTAGGTGTTATTCGGGGTTCAGCCCGAGCAGTAAGTTTGATCTCAGGGGATGTAGATGAGTTTATGTTCTCATGCGCAAACTGCTGTTCGGGAGTTGCTTCTAGGATTGTAGCATACGGAAACAGATGGGGTTTTGTTCATGTAGGGGTCTATAACAAAGGGATTGTTCAGGCTTCTATGGATACATGGGATATGTTTCAAAGAGTTGGGATAGAGAAGTTGATCAATTTAGACCTCACTAGTTCACTCTGCTTCCTATGTGGGGTGGGAGGTACTTGGGCACTTGTTATTGACAAGAAATATGCAACGGAGGTGTGCTTATTGGCCTTCTTAAATGGATATTTAATAAGTCCTCAATTTTAGCTTTACCTTTCTTTTCCCCTTCAATATCATGAATATAAATAATTTATATATACTATGTAAATTGCAGGCTAGGGTGGCCATGGCATGGGTACAAGCAAGTGTAATGGCATATTATGTGGCTTATGCAGAAAATCCTCAAAGTCAACATTTAGACAACATCATCCCAGCTTATATGCAGGAGCTAGATAGATCACAAGCATAAAAGTCACAAGAGAATTACTCCTTACAGCTCAAATACAATTGTTGTTATGAAGAGAGGCATTCTTAATTTCTTATTTCTATACAATGTGCATAAGTAGTTAGAGAACCATACAAACTATTCTTACACTAGTTTTTCATTCATTTGACCTTAGAGCAGATGATTTAGTAGCTGATAACATTTTCAGTGATAATGTCGTAATAGAAAAGTTTTTCCTTAGTTTTCAAGTAGTTGCAACATTATGAATGAGAAGTTTTTCTTCAAAAATAAGTTCTCTGTCACATCACGTGCTCTCTTTTCTAATATTTCTGTGTACAATGACCATAATATGTAGTGCTAGAATTTCCAGAAATCGATAAATCAGAGTCCATTGAATGAGTACAATGCACATTATAAGCACCCCAACAAGCAAAAGAGCTTTACACCTAACCATTTCCTCAATTCTGCCTTAGGTAGCTGAAACTGGAGTTTCCAATAATTATTTAACTCTATTCTACTTTTCTTAATTCAGTTGAAAATTTGACGAAAGGCAATCATGGGCGTATAAATTACTGCAGATGAATATTAATAACAAAAGACAATGTCACCATATTCAACAAATTTTGTCTAACTCATCAAATGATACAACAAAATTCAAAACCAATAGCCTACATATACTTAAAAAACTGTAACTGAGATTTTTGCATTTTATGCTAGCTGCTCATTCCGAGGACAAAATCAATTTTAAACTGAAGCAAACCTTGTGCATAAGCCAAGTCAATTATGCCCCCTACCTCCACATTCTGAACACATTATGTTCCCGGATCCCCCACAACCTGCATTATAAACAAGGAGACATCAAGATTCTCACCACAGGTCGAAGCATCAACTTATCCAGCTATATTAGTCTTATTAAATATCTGCCTAAGACAACATCTTTTAGGATAAGTAGGTGTTTAATCACCTATGGTTCAATTATTTTGTCTCTTAAGAAAATCATTATTATGTATAAGGCAATGATTTTTGTTTTCACTCATCACATGTCAACTTGTAATACAAAAGAATAATATTAGCATGAATGATCAGTAACTGAATCAGAAATAGAAAAAGTTAAACAAAAACTCTATTAAATTACCTAAACATCGAACTTTAATGATGATTCCTTGACTCTCCAGGATAGAATCCACATATAAGCCTGATCCAGCACAAGTGGTGTAAAGAGTCGCTCCTTTAGCCTTACAACTCGAACATGGAGGATTTTCTCCAATATCTTTAGCAGCCAAAGATAACCCAACAGGCTTCTCAATTATTTCCTCAGGAATAGGTTTATCATAACAAAAAAGAGACTCAAGACTACTTCTTTGCTTATATGCACATCCCCCACAGCACACTGCACAATCTGCAAAGTCATTCTATTTCCTCTTAGTAAAATTATTCATGAAAACTCATCAAAAGGAAATGCAAGTATAAAGAACGATACTCAGATTAGTTCTGTCATTCTCAAATGCGATATCAAAACACAAAACGATCCATCATCTCGGAGAAATTGAAAATTACCAGAACATCCCAATTGACTGATCAAAAATACACACTCAAATTTAACATAAGAGAACAACATTACATCCTCAACTCCACCCATTACCACCTAGTGTATTCAGACATACGAAAAGCAGCTAATTCGACAAACTTAAATATGAATACACAAGCATTTGCGAGTTAGTTCCCAAATAATCAAGTTTACTTAAATGAGTATGATCACCGCTTTCAAATCCACTTGATTGAGAAATGACAGGTGTTGTTAATTCAAATAAATTGGCATTAAACTATTTGAAAAATTGAACATCAATCCAGAATTAGGTAACAGATATCGCAAATTAGAAAAACTTACCTAGGATTCGCAGAAGAGCGCAAGACAGCGTCGTTGCCGTGATTTATATAACCAATTTTGGGGGGAAAATATAACCAATTTTGGGGGGAAAATCTCGAATTCTTCTGCAAATGATGATGAGAAGAGGAAAAATTGAACAGTGAAGATGGCGAAATTCTCTGAGCACATCCCATTATGGAGACCTAAATTTCAAAAACTTTATTATTATCGTTTTCAAATTTGAGTATTTTCAACTCAATTCGGGCTTCTCTTACATGACTTTGGTTGTCACTTCTTTGACCTCTCCTGGATGTTAATGAACATCGACCCCATCAACCAACCAACCGTGTTGCCGATTAATTTTCTCGTTTTTATCGTTAAATTTTTAAATTTAAATTATCGCATTATACCTTAGAAGGAAGAATTTAAATTTAATTTGTGGCATATTTACCTTAGATGTAAGACTTTAGGGTTATTATGTGGTTTACAGGATTTATAAGATAAATTTAATGATACGGCCCAAGTAAATTGCAGCCCAACTTTACGGCCCATGATGCTTATGTGAAGCCCATCTCTATGGTGGCATATAAATTAGGAAACAGGTACTCTGTTAGGGCAGAAAAGAATTAAGGTCGTATCATTTTATTATTTATTATGTGATTCACAAAACTAAATAAAAATCTAATCTAAGTTTTGAGATTATTCAATATACTGGTAAACTCAAAACTTTAATTCAAATCAATTGTTTCATTATATATCATTCACATCACAATTTTAGTACTAAGAAGTATAATATACTAATTTTTATTGAAATTTGTTTTTACAATTCTTTCATTGTAATAAAAATTTTAATAACACTATTTAAAAAAAAAAAAAAGAAAGATAAAAAGGTTATATCAAATGCATTTGCTACAGATTCAACTTTATAAACAGAAAAATGTATTAATTTTAATTTAATCTATACATATATAAAAGCAAACCTAACCTGAATTTCCACTTTTGTTTTCAATTTTTTTTCAATTTTACTTTATTTAAAAATAATTCAATTTTAATCTTAACTATCCAATTTAATTTTAATCTTAACCTTTCAATTAATACTTTGGTAGATTATTATATTAATAATGGATTTCATTATTTAAATTTTAAATTTATTATTATTGCATACTATAAATTTGATAAATATGGAAAATATTTTTTCAAATTTTATTAATCTTAAATCAATATATGCTTAATTTCAATTAATATATCAATTTTATTTTCATTATAATCGTTTCTATAAATATTTTCTTTCAATCACCACGATCGTTCATTCTTTAAAATCATGCTATATAAATCTTTTCATTACCTAATCAAATTCTTGCTCTATCCCTCTTTTTTTTTCTTATTATTCTTCTCTTTTATCGATTTACTTTCATATTATTCATAATCTACACTAATTTGTTTTATCTTTTATACTTTTATTTGATCATATATGCAAGTTCAATCGTTCTCCGTAAAGATATCATTATACTTTTTAATTTTTTTCTTTTGTTGTTCTTTTTTTTTCTCTAATGCTTCTTCTTTTCTTCTCTTTTACAAATTATACTTTGATATTATTTATAATCTTCTCTAATTTGTTTTATCTTTTATACTTTTATTTGATCTTATACGCAGGTTCAATCATTCTTCTTAAAAGATATCATTATACTTTTTTAATTTTTTGTTATCTTATTTTTTTTCTCTTCGACTTTTGTTAATAATTCTATAAATTTAATTTTTATAATTTAATTTATTTTATCTTCTTTTATTTGATATTATTTTTAGGTTTAATCATTCTCATAATTAATCTTATTTGTAGGTTCCATCATTCTGTTTTGAGGTATCATTCTTTTTTTTTTGTTTATCTTTTTTTCTTCAATTTTTGTGTTTTCTTTATAATAATTATATGAACCCTATTTTTATATTTTTAATATTCTATCTTTTTAATTATTTTTTAATTATTTTTTTCTCTAATGCTTCTTCTTTTGCTTCTCTTTTATAGATTCTACTTTCATATTATTTATATTCTACTCTAATTTATTTTGTCTTTTATACTTTTATATGATCTTATCTATAGGTTCAATCATTCTCCTTAAAGGTATCATTATATTTTGGATTAATTACTACTAGGTACACACTTTATACCCCTAATTACTACTAGGTACATTGATTTAAAATAATTATTATTATATATAAAATATTAAAGTAAAATACCAAATATACCCCTAAACCCATACACTTTTAAACCACCAACCCCACCCCTTACCCACCACCGTTGACCGGCGTTGGCCGGCATTGACCAGCGTTGATCGGCAGTTGACTGCCGTCGCCGGAGCTCCGCCGGATCACCACTTTTTTTGCTGCACACACTTTTTTCTACTGCACATACCTTGCTGCACACGAACAATTGTTGCACACAATATTTATGTGCAGCACATTTATAGGGGTAATATTGGAATATCACTATATATTTTTGTAGTTAGTAGTAATACTTTTGTATGTTTGTATCTCATAGTAATTAAGGATTTTTTTGTGTACCTAGTAGTAATCCTCCCTTATATTTTTAAATTTTTTGTTGTCTTATTTTTTTCTCTTCAATTTTTGTGTTTTTTTAATAATAATTTTATAAACTCTATTTTATAATTTAATTTATTTTATCTTCTTTTATACTTTTATTTGATTGATATAATTTTTAGGTTTAATTATTATCATATTTGATCTTATTTGTAGGTCTAATCATTCTTATTTGAGGTATATTATCTTTTTTGTCTATCTTTTTTCTCTTTAATTTTTGTGTTTGTTTTATAAAAATTCTATGAACCCTATTTTAATATTCTTTCTTTTGTTCTTCTTTTTAATCATCTATTTATTATTTTTTTCTCTAATACTTCTTTTTTTCCCCTCTTTTATTGTTTTATAAAAAGGATATAGATACTTTATATTGGGATGAACTAATATGACAAAATAGATACTACTTATCAAGGGGATTGAGGAAGTGTAAGGTAATCCTTCTTTTTCGTGGATTAAGTAATATAATATTTTAATGTGTAACTAAGTAATTGAATTAATATTGTAAGTAGATCCTATGAAGATATTTTGATTGTTTTGTGTGGGTGTCGTATATCAAATTGAAATGTAATCATTAGGATGAGATGTCAAATTAAAAATATGTACTCCCTCCGTCTCATTTGAGATATCATACTTTCCATTTTGGGTTGTCCCACAAAAGTTTGCACATTCCCAAAAAAACAAAAAGTCAAACACAATCACTCTTCCCTATAAACTTTATTTATAAAAAAAAATCATCCTTACTTAACACACCTAACATACTTATCATTTATTTATTACTAAAAATTACCATAATACCCCTAAAAGTTATCACTTTTATTAATCTCCGTGCCGAAAGAGGCATGCAATTTTTTGTGGGATAAAGGAAGTAATCATTATGCTGAGATGGAAGGAATACTAAATATTTTGTGATATTTTGGTGTGATATTTTTTATGTTATTTTTTAATTATTCACTCGTGGTATTGATCAGAAGAAATTCAATACCTTATTTTTAGGGTTTATACATTGATTTTGAATATAGGTTTTCTTTTCACTCCATTTTATAATGAGTTGATATTAGGTGCACCCTTGTAAAAGGGTGCACCCATATGTGTATAACTTTTTATTCTATTTTGTATACATGTTATTCTATTTTTTATATGTATTTCTTAATAATTGTATATTTTTTTCACACTAAATTTTTCATTAAAAAACTAGCATCCATATGTTTATAATTTTTTATTCGATAGTGTATACATATTTTTTAATAATTGTATATTTTTTTACACTCAATTTTTCATTAAAAAAAAACTAACAATTAAATTGTATATATTTTTGTTCATAATTATATATGTTTTTATTTATATTTATATACGTTTTTTAAAGTGGGTATCCTATCTTAAGGTGCACAATTAGCCTTTTATAATTATGACGTAGCTACGCAATACTTCCTCCATACACAACTCATGTTCACATGTTACGTATATTAAAATAGTTTTTTTTTTTTACACTTTTAAGAATAATTTATTATGTTTTGATTAGGATTTATTACTATCTACTACAATATATAAGATAGTATTACTAGTAGATACAATAGAGTAAAAATATTATTAATATATATATATATATATATATATATATATATATATAAATATATTAAGGTAAAAATTATCAATATAACCTTTATCACTATCTTTCACGTAATATATTCATCTTCCACCTAAAAATACGTTGAATACCACGTAAACAATTCTCATTCTATTCTTTTTCTCTCGAAACATGTATCTTAATTTCGAAGAATAATGTCACAGTCAACGGTGAAAATCCCCCGCCATTAATGCCTACTTTCTTCACTTAGAAATTGAAATCCAGCAAACTATTTTCAATGACTCGTATTCATTTTTGCTGAATTTTTTATTTTATTTAATTCGGAATTCAATGAGGGTTAAATTGCTTTGTATTCAATTCTTTATATATTTTTGAATTTTCGTATGCAATTGCTATAAATTAGAAATTTTTTTCGTACACGTGGGTTCAATTTACTAAAGTTTTCATCAACAATTTCGGCATTTAATTTGAGTTCAATTACTTCGATTTATGTTTTTCGCATATTCAGATTTTCATGTATTCTGATGTATTCAAAAATATGATGTGTATTTATAAATGCAAATTTATGAGTTTTGTATTTTTCGTATATTTAGATTTTCTTGTATTGTGATATGTATTCAGAAATATGCTGTGTATTCAAATATAAATATATGAATTTTGTGTTTTACGTAATAGTAGGTATTCAAAAATATGATGTGTATTAAAAAAATATAAATATACGAGTTTTTTATTTTATGTATATTCAGATTTTTTTATGTATTTGTGATATTAAGCCTATTTAATTCCTAGATAATATATGTATATTCAAATTTTTTTTGTTTATTAATTCCTATATAATATATGTATATTCAGATTTTTTTATTAATTCCTAGATAATATACGAATATTCAGTTTTTTTTGTTTATTGTGATATGTATTCAGCCTATTTAATTTTTAAATAATAGATTTTAGTAGATTGAATACGAATATATTAAACATAAATAATATACAGATTAATTTGACTTATCTCAACTTATCTTCTATTTTCATGTAGAGATTAATGTTTAATTAATTTTTTAATACAATTAAATTTATAATAGGGTTAAAAGGGGTATTTGATGGGTTAAATTTATAGTGGATATTATTTTAATTTGGATATTGTACCTGCTAGTAATATAGGTAGATAAATTGTACCTATAAGTAATGGACCCTTTTGATTATATATAAATTGTAAAGTATTTATTTATCTGTAAGCAGTTGATGATCGATAAATTTAAAGTTAAAAATACATTATCAAGTAAATTAAGAAATATAATATTTAATGTGTAAATGAAAAAAAATTAATATTTTAATATATAGTAAATAGTTGTATTAGTATTGTTTGTAGATCCTATAAAGATATATTAATTGTTTTATGTAGGTTTCATTTACTAAAAGGGAAAATGAACTTCTTGTATTAAGACCTATTAAAATGACAAAATGCATTTTTTTTTTTTAGAGAAATGGAGGGAGTAAGATTATCAAATTTGGTGTTATTTATTTTTACTAAGTGTGAAGATGAGTTATGGACAAAGGAATATAATTTTATTGATTCTAATTAAAGGATAATATAGCATTAAAAAAATATAAATATAAATAATAAAATAATTTATGTGTATTAGATATGGTTGTATTTTTTAATTGTTGAAATATTATTTATTTAAAACTTTTACTTTTAGAGTGTGGAAAGTGTAAAGAAACAAATGTATAATGGAAGAGTTGGACATTATCAACCACGGGGCTGCGATCCTTAAATGATGACCCTTGCAAGAAATAATGTTGAGAAGAACGAGGGCTGATTAGTACAACCCTCACTACAACAAAAATGGGCTAATAGGACCTATTTATTATGACACTTTCATTAAAAATGTCCTATTATACATTTAATGAGACATTTATATATAAAACGTCTTATTCAAAGTTTATTAATTAATGAGCCATATATATACTCTATTTTTCTTTTTCATTTTTCTTTTATCTATTTTTAAACAATATATCTCACATTATAATTTCACCGTCGTGGATAGAAAAGAACAGAAGGAAATTAGGGTTCTTCGAGGAATCAGTACCATAGATTGATGGGGAAAATCCTTCACCTCCATTTTGATTGAGATTCTTAAAAAAATGTGTATATGAAGCTTCTCTCTATCCACGGATTTCGACCTCCAGCGTTGACCCACTGGCGCTTCTTGCTTCAGCCTCGTCGCAATACCGCTACTCGCAACATAGCAGTCACAATGACAGCATAGCGGCGGCGCTACAGCTATTCAAGAGGGAAACGCATAATCTTTGAGTCCACGATAACCCTGAAACAAACAATTGGCAACCACTCTTCATCTCCTCTCAGGTAAGTACAAAGAAGGGCTTCATTTCTCATTTTGTGGATTGTTTCCGAAAAATTTGTAGAATTAGATAGTGAATTTGGTGCCTAAGGGTTAGGAATGTGTAAAACTAGATAGCGACGGACTCTCAGTCCTCCGATCTGTTCAATGAGGTCGGTCAGGTTGTGTCGGTTAGGAATTGCCGAGATTTCAGCACTTACAGCCTTCGCTGTAGCTAAGTGGATATTGTCGATTTCATATGCCTTTTCCATATCAAATTGGACACCTTTCTTCCTTCGATGTTGCTCTCAAAATTTGCTCTAATTTGGTGTAGTCAGTGTCGGCCTTGCACACAGCTTGTTTTATAGCTAAATATATCCTTTTTCATTTGGAATTTTGACATTTTTAGTTTCAAATTAACAGACAGGAATATTATGGAGAGAAGACTTGATCGAAGTGCTCTTTTTTCATACTAATTTGAGGTTCTCATCGAACCTTGAAGTATATTATGTAAAGCAACAACAATGTTCTCTCTAATAACTTAATTCAAATCTTATTCATCCAATTATATGTTACTCTGTTTTATTTTTTAGTGGACTTGTAATATCAAGTAATGAGTCATACAAGACTAATACTCGAGGCTGTTATTATTGGACTTTGTCTGTCTTACATGTACTTTGCTAAGTCTGCTTACTAATTTTGTTTTTTTTACATGTATTTTCTTATGTATACTCAATTGGAGTTCCCTGACCATATTGCTTCTGATGTTAAGTAACACTTATAAATCAATTTATAGTATGACTGATCTTCCTTGTTGGCAGATAAGTGGGTATTGAATGCTTCTTTAACCCGTTGACAAATTCTCCAGAAAGCACCTGTGCCAGTTGCACTTGGGATTAATGATAAATGTAAAGCTTAAGAAAGCTGAAGAGCTTGGTAAGATTTATATTGAGAATTATAAAAGCATGTAAAGGGCAAAAGATTTATATAACAGTGTGAATGGTTAATCAATTGTTGATTAATCAACGAGAAATGTTATTTCTCCTATTAAGATACTTTGCTTTAGTATCTGTTTTTACTGATGGAATCTGTCATGTATATGTAGACCTGCTAGTATAGATATGGCTAAGCAAATTTTTTATGATGCATAGACATATGTGCGTGCAATGCAATATTATGGTTAGTGTTACATTATCTAGTGCAATTCAAATGTTGTTAGGATTTAGAGCAGAGCAGATTTGGTTAATTGAGAGGATTTATGTTAGCCTACTTTTACTTCTTCACATGCTCAAATCCAGGTTTGTTAATAACCAACTCTGACTTGAATTTAACTTATTAATTTTTGTTCATTTTGTGAGTGTGAGTATCTTTCCATGAGATGTTTATGCTGTGTATTTGGTTTCTGATTTTTTGCAAAATATTGAATGATGTGGTAATAACATTCAAAGACATTTAACTACTTTGTGACATTATGAGGCATTTTTATCACTGTTATTAAGAACGCATTTAACTATTTAAGTTATATTGGGCTGAGAACACTGAATATCTAACTTAATAATTGCTTATTAAATTCATGTTCTCTTGAGAAAAACATGTGGAGATATGACTCTATTCAAATTTTTTTTGTTTGTTTACTGCTGTCAGAAATTATTGTATGGAGTCAAAGTTGAACATGGTTAACAAGAGTGTTCAAGGGATTGTAAGAAGTACGGAAAGTAACCGGGTTGACCTCAATGAAGGGATTTTATCTAAGACTAGAAAGCTAGTAGTACAAGATGAAGATGAAATAGAAGAGAATGTCCAGGGGCAAAATGAACTGGAACATGGTAGCTTAGCTTTCATATTTATTGTGCTATGTGATTCGAATGAACTGGAACTCGATATCATACAAGGAATGAGCCTCAATTGAAAGATCTGCCGCTGCAGCAATATGAGTCTCTGGTTACCGCTGTAAACGCAGTTCCAGGGATTTTTCCACTGGTAAACATGGGATATATTCCAGGGATAAATTTGCCTAATGTCTCTGCAGTGGCTGGTGCTTCTCTTGCAATCCCTTTATCTGCTTCAAGTCCAACCCTGCCGCGAGTGCTTCAGGTGCCATTAAAGCAGCATGCTGCCGCCATTGTCCAAAAGCTAGTCCAAGTAAGGACATCTCTCATTTTCGCTCTTTTTTTCTTTCTATGATAGATGATTGTGTTCTCATATTTTTTTCCCCATGCATGCATGATGATATCCTACTATTCACTTTCAGTGCTTAATTATTGCTTTAAATGAAGTGAAACTCTCATCATTTTGCTGTGAATTGCTCGAGGGTACAATTAAATGCAATGGTGAATTTTTCTTCATGTTGTTACTCATTTTGTGATATGGCTCACAGTTCCATCATAGGCCTACATCTGTATTTTTTTGTTGACATAAGAAGTAGTTATCACTGTGCTTTTTCTTTGGCATTCTCCTCCAACCAAATCTAATCCTTTGGTAGCAGGTTTGTGAATTGGAGCTTGGTTTTTTCCGTGAATGTGATGCTGCTGATCTGATTTTATGTTTACCAACTTTCAGATATAAAGTTGGGCTGTTCTCAAAGAAAAGGAAAAAAAAAAGAAGAGTACGATTCCTAAAACCCAAATCTGACTGAACAGATATACATTACCAATTAACACTTGCAACTTCTCATATTCATATGCATTTTCTTAGAATTTTAAACATTATTTGATTAAATTGGCATGTTGTTGGTGGACTTAATGGGATTGGAATATAATATGTATTATGCTTATCCTATTTTAGATACGTAATCTGTAATATGGAGTATGAGATTAGTGATCATCAATCAAATCGAAACTGAAAAATTTGAAAGAAAAATGAATATACTTTAAATGGCATCGTGATAGTATTTTCACTGGAGCTAATTAATTAAAATGGAGTCGTCCCTTTAGTAGGTTGATCATTGCTGAAACACGCTTTCCCGCTCTTTGCAGAAAGAGTGAACTCCAGAAGCTTGTGGTCAAAACGGAGAAAGCATTGCTCCTTCCACCTCCATTGACATGTTATCAAAAAGGGTATTTAATGAGTGGTATGAATAGAATTGTAGCATTTCAAGTGTTGGTCTCATGTAGTACTTATCAGAGTAATCAATTATTGATTTCAATATTACTTGATACTAGTTACAAATTCATGTCCTTATAATCTATTTCAGTATCTTCCTGTTCTCTTAATCTCTGTTTTATACTTTTAATATAATGCTGATCTCAGCTTATGCAGAATCTTTATAGTTGCCACTTTCCATGTTATGCGTTTTGTTCGTTAAAAATTGACTTGCTAATTAATAGGTACACTTATGAAGTGTCCTATAAAATTATAGGATATTAGGACACTTTAAAGTGTTTTAATTAACATGTAATGAGACATTTTTACCTATTGTGACTTGATAAAAAAAGACAGTTTAAAGTGTTTTAATTAACATGTAATAAGACACTTTTACCTATGTGACTCAATTAAAAAGGACACTTTAAAGTGTTTTAATTAACATGTAATGAGACACTTTTACCTATTGTGACTCAAGTAAAAATGACACTTTAAAATGTTTTAATTATCATGTATTGAGACACTTTTACCTATTGTGACTCGACGAAAAAGGACACTTAAGATAAGTATCTTATTCATTTAAAACCTTGAAAATGTCTCATTATACCCCTTAATAAGACACTTACAAGTGTCCTATTAAGGGGTTTTTGTTGTAGTGCCTCCAATTGACCATTTCAATGTCATAGTCTTTGGTGGTGGTGTTTTTATATATGTTAAATATATACTCAATTTTCTATCTTGATATTAATTACTACTAATTAGAGCATCCTTAAAAAAAAAAATCAAAAAGCACATAAGATCTTTTGTCCCATTTTTATATAATAACATTTTGGGAGGATTACTACTAGGTACAAAAAAAATCCTTAATTACTATGAGATACAAACATACAAAAATATTACTACTAACTAAAAAAATATATAGTGATATTTTAATATTACCCCTACAATGTGTTGCACATAAATATTGTGTGCAGCAAAATGTGTGCAGTAAAAAAAAGTGTGTGCAGCAAAAAAGTGGGGTGGTCCGGCGGCGGCAGCAAGTTTCCTGCGGGCTGCCGACGGTCCGGCAGTGGTCCGGTGGTAGTCCGGCGGTGGGTGGGGTTTTGGTTTGTGGTTTAAAAGTGTATGAGTTTAGGGTTATATTTGGTATTTTACTCTAATATTTTGTATGTGATAGTAATTATTTTATATCAATGTATCTAATAGTAATTATTTTATATCAATGTATCTAATAGTAATTATTTTATATCAATGTATCTAATAGTAATTAGGGGTACAAAGTGTGTACTTAGTAGTAATTTTTCCTAACATTTTCTATGTCACATAAAAAGGGAAAGAAATACAACCGTCCCTAAGATTTATGCTTTTCTTTTGGGAAAAATACAAATTTACCCCTTTTTTTTTAATGTTCAATATCTTTGTCAGCCACAAAATAAATTGTAATCATTTTTACCTAAATTAATGTAAAGAGACCATATTATCCCTTAACTTTAGTGAAAATTAAAAGAAAAGGAAAAGAAGATAAAATATTATCACCATCACCCATCCACTCCATATCGTTCGGGTGTCGATTTCAATCAGTTCCCCACCAACATTCATTGGTGTGGATATCGATTATTGTCGGTTTCTCATCGATAACCCGACCAATATCCGTCGATCCCCCACCGATATTTGTCGTCACGGTGTCGGTGGATGTCGATCTCCCACCGACAACCCGATTAACATCCATCAGTCCATCGGACAGGGTGTGGGTTCCAATATGTCCCGCACCAACAATCAGACCAACATCCTTTGGTCCCCCACCGAATTCTGGTGTCGATTGTTGTTGGTCCCCTATCGATATTCGTGGGTCCGGGATGTCGATGGATGTCAGTGATCAATTTTTAAATTTTAAATTTTAAGATAGGAACATTTTTGTTTATAAATTGAAATTTAATTAAATTGAACACAAATTAATTAATTAATTATTGGCAAAGATTTTTCTCCTCTCAATAATGGCAAATTTATCTATTGGCTCTTTTCTTTTTAAAGGATAATTTCATTTTCTCTCTTATATTACTTCTGGCCACTTACAAGGTACTCGTTTCACTATTCCTGGCGTTCGCTTCAAAAGTATTAATTTCATTTATTTAGTAAAGAAAGTACACAATATGACCCACCACTTCCCTCTAATACAACTACACACTTTACCTATAATAATAATACTCCTTAATCCATGTGCAAAAAGCGAATAAAGACCTTAGAATTGTCCACGTGCAAACAGTAAATGGTTACCTTTCAAGTGGCCGGAGGGAGTATATCATACACTCAATGACGTAGTATCGAAAATAATATATCAAAATAGCACTGAGAATCCAAACTTCTCAAAAAGTAAGATTACTACCTCCGTCCCAAAGAAAAGTTCCCGGTTACAGTAGATGCGGAGTTTAAGAAAAAATTACTTTTTACTTTACTTTTAAGGGTAGTTTGATATTTTTAGATAATAATAAATAAATTATAAAGTAAGTTATGTGAGTTGTAAATGGGTGGTAATTTTAAAATTAAACTGTGTTGTGTGTTTATTGATTTGTATGTATTTCCTTATTTTGGATGTGAACTTTTTTATGGAACAGACAAAAATAAAAAGCGTGAATTTGTTTATAGGAAGGAAGTATTAAATTGTTGATATATAAACATTACATCAATTATTAAATATGAGAATAAAGAGCATTTAATGCTTGATGTTAATCTCTCACATCCACAACAACTCAATTAATTTCCTTTTCATGCTATTTTCGATCTTATTTTGGTATTACATTTTAGGATAATTCTTAGGTTACCCGTGGTCACTGATCCCCTCACCAGAGAGTATGGGTATGCACAATGTGTGTGATGCACAACTCATGTGAGGGGGTCATCGGTGACCACGGGTCAGCCAAGTAACCCCCAACATTTTATGTGATACATTATGACACGTATAAAATATGAAAAGATGTGTCTTGGGAAAACTCAAGAATGGGCCTCCTGTGTTTTAAAGCCCAGACCCATTTATCTAGCCCAGCAAGTACAAAATTGCAGCCCAACAACCATTGACAATTAGATATAAGAAAACTCTCTCTCTCTTTTTTTTTTTTTTTCCATTTTTATTGTTTTCATATTTTGGAAGAATAAATATTTTAACATATTTGTTTTTCATATTATTTCACCGTCTGAAATAATTTCAACATTTAAATCCCATTTTTTCATTGATTATAAAACTTAATTAATAAATAATAATTTTTAAATATATGAATTAACAAGTATGTATGAAAATTATGCATGCAAGGTAAGCTAAGCTTTCTTGTATATGCATTCTTGCTGGGAACAAGTCTACACAGTAAGAAAAAGTGAAATGGAGGGAGAATATATAAATGCATGTGTATTAATGTATGTTGCTTAACCAATTTAAGTAATACTATCACTCTTTGTTACTAAGTGTAACAATCTCTTATAGTTAATTGTTAGAAGAATAGCTTCAACTATTTGCCTAAAATTAATCTAAGTTTAAATTTTGTGATTTTATCCTTTGTTTATTATACTTTTCACTTACTTTTATCCTCTTATTAAATTTAGGATCTCTTGTCATTAAAATCAATAAATATTCTTTGATTATATTGTTAATATATAAAACGTCCTATTTTATTTATTTCACATAATTCATTAGGAAACAATCATACCAGAACTAATGAGATAATGTATCAAATTTTCAAATGTTGTTTTGATATCTTTCAATTGATTTGTTTTCCATAATAAATATATTAAATTCAAAGTCAAAAATAACCAATAAGAGGCGCCCATGGCCTAATGGATAAGGCGCTTGACTTCTAATCAAGCGATTGTGGGTTCGAGTCCCACTGGGCGTGAATTTGTATTTTTTTTTTAAATCAATTAATTCTACTTTGCAATAAATATATATTTTTCCAATTAATTCTACTTGCAGTATGTATTTGTTCTACTTTGCAATAAATATAAATTTTTTCAATTAATTCTACTTGCAGTATGTATTTGCTGTGTTGGGTGAATTTATTTTTTATATATGTTCTGTTTTGTGAGATTCATGGGATATGGCAAATTCTCATGCAAATATTTGTGTTATTAAATAAAAATTAATGCACAGAATATCAATTATATATATTTTATTACTATTATTTTTCGATATATATTTTCTGTTTTGATTTGAGTACCAATATTTTTTTACCTTTCTTCATTGCATTCTCTTTTAATGAAAATATATATTTTCTGTTTCGAGTTATGGGCCATTACTTTTTAAAATTCTTTTTTCTTTTTTTATTTTTATTTTATATTGTAGTCTATTTTCCATGTTTTGATTTAGGGCTTAAAGAACCTAAGCCCCATTAAAATTCTTTTTTTTTTTTTAAATTTTATATTGTAGTCTATTTTCCATGTTTTGATTTAGGGCTTAAAGAACCAAAGGCCCATTGGATAAATTTCAATAATTTAACAGGCCCCAATGGATAAATTTCAATAATTTAACATTGGGCCTTAATTTGCAACATATCATTCATATTTTAAGATTTGGGCTATTAGACTATGTCGTAATGTACGCAGCTACGCTTATTTGCACTCTTATTAAAAATACACCCTCAAGAGTCAAGACTATAATTATTACTCCATAAAAATTTAAAAAAATAAGCATAGCTTCTCATAAAGTAAATTTACGAGGTTATATTAGAGAGATGCGGTGGATCATGTATAAGGCTTTATTAGAAGCAAATTTATATGGTTATATTAGAGAGATGCAGTGGATCATGTATAGGGCTTTATTAATGAGAAAGAAGAAATATACTCCCTCCGTCCCATTTATATTGCTACTTGTACTGTAGCTTCTGTGAGAGCTTTTTGCAGTCAAAAGTAGCAATATAAATGGGACGGAGGGAGTATTATTTTAGAGTGATCGATCAAAATGTTAAAATGGATACATTGTGGTTAGATGAAGGAAATATTTAATTGATAAGATGCAATAATTGTTAAACAGAACTTTTTAACGAACAATTATTGTATAAATTAAAAATGATAACATATTTAATAAAGTTATAATTAATTATGAAAATATAATTAATCCACGTTGAGACGGAATTAATAAGTATTGCTCTTTTATCATATACTCCCTCTTTAAAAGTATTTATTTTTGCATTTTGGTAAAAAAATTCACACAATCCAATACTTATTAATAATACAACTAATCACTTTGTGTAAAATTATACTCCTATTGCTCTTAAATTCAAGGAAAGAAAAAAAAAAAAGGAAAAGGAAAAGGGAATTTAGAATGGAATTGGCGGAGTTGGAGTGTTGAAGTGATTGAATGCCAAAATTCCCACCACAATTAATCCTGAAAAAGTTGCTACTTTTTATGTAAGAATAGGAAGCACGTGCAAATCACCGTGTCATCATAGGTTTACACCAATCTATTTATCCCAACTCAATTATTCAAACTATTATTCTCATGTAAATATCAAATTTAACCTCGTAACTTTGTACAAATTCAATTTCAATTTTATATTTTTTACTTTTTAATATTTGTCATTTAGTATTCATTATAATTTTTTTTTTCTAATGATAGAATTTACCAACGAAATTAAATTCTTTGATAATTATCAATAGATTCGTCAACAAACATTAATTTGTTTTTTAGCAATAGAATATCAACGAATTTATAATGTTTTTATTAGTAATAGATTACCAACGAAAATATTTTTCATCAGAATTGAATTTTCATTGGTAAAAATTTACCAACTACCATTTTATTTACAGAAAAATAACAACAAATTTTGTTGTTAATCATTTGATTAACCAATTTAATAATAAAATTAAGATTTTCGCCAATAGAATATTCTGTTGGTAAAAAAAATATTTTTCTTTATTAATATTAATCATGTAACTTTTTACTTTTAATTTTGTTACTTAAAAAAAAAATACACAAAACTTATTGGACTTAAAAAAATCATAGGACTATGTAAGTCTTGTAAGTTTTATTTATTTATTTTCCAAAATGAGCAAAACTAAAATAGGTGAAAAGTTATTATTATAAGACTAAAATTGATACAAATAATTAAAATAAAAAAAAAGTTTAAAGACTAAAATTGAATTTTAACGGATAAAGATGTAGTATCTCCAGAATGAACGCTGTGTTAAAGGTAATCTTCTTCTATTAAATACTCTTTTCGTCCCGGAGTTAAGTTCACCGACACTGTAGATACGAAGTTTAAGAAAAATTACTTTTTGACCAACTTTATTGACTTTTGAGGGGTATTGTGATATTTTTAGGTAATAAATAAATTATAAAGTATGTTATGTGTGTTAGGTGAGAATGATATTTTTGAAATTAAGATAACTTTTGAGGTTGTTGGTTAATGTGAAATTTTCTTTTTTAGGTGGTGAACATAAGTGTGGGACAGACGGAAAGTGTGAAGATAAATATGGGACAGAGGGAGTACTCCATATCATTAATATAACTATTCACTCTAAACTAAATATTAAAAAATACATGAAAAAAAATTGATCCGCCCAAATAGCATCATTTTACTATATTGGACGTCCCGTCCAAATTGCACAATTTTTCTCTTTTAGTAAAAAGGGCTCACCAATTCTTTGCCACTACCCATCGCATCTCTCTAATATACCTATCCACTTTACATAAAATAATAATACTCCTTAATTTACGTGCAAAAAGTAAATGGTGTTTTTGACCGGGACGGAGGGAGTATTTAAAATTTTAAAATAGGAGTAATTAAGGTAGATCCTTTAAATTAATTTTTTACTCCATGCATCTAAATTCTATTTTTTCTTTAAAAAACATACTTCCTGTGCCTCATTTATGTTTATGCCCCCCTCTCGACATTGTGAATAAGAAAAGTAATAACTTTTAGGAATATAATATTAAAATTTTTTGTAATAAATAAATAATAAAGTGAAAAAATGTTAGGTATGAGTGATTTTTTTTTAAATAAATAAAGGAAAAAATTACTCATAGGTCACATACAAAATATTAAAGTATAATACCAAATATAACCCTAAACCCATACACTTTTAAAACACAAACTCTAAACTCTTCACCCACCCACTGCCGCCGGCCAGTCACTGGACCACCGCTGGATATATACTTTTTTTGCTGCATGCACATTTTTTACTGCACACACTTTTGCTGTACACGAATTTTCATGCTGCACACAAATATTTATGTGCAGCACATTGTAAGGGTAATATTTGAATATCACTATATATTTTTGTAGTTAGTAGTAATATTTTTATATGTTTATATCTCATAGTAATAAAGGAATTTTTAATGTACCTAATAGTAAGTACCCTAAATAAAGTGTGTGATAAATAATACTAATTGTATTTGACTTTTTGCTATTTTAAGTATGTGAAAATTTTTGTGGACAATTTAAATTAAATGAAAAGTATGTCAATGTAAGCATAGTTAAGTGATGTAGTACATATTAATATCCTTTGAATTACAAAATTACTCATTTAAGTGAAAATGTAAAACAAAAAAAATCATAGCATAACAAAACATAAAAATAATACATTCTCCTCCGTCACATGTTAAATTTCATATTTTCCGTTTTTATCTATCCCATATTAAAACTCATCATCCAAAAAAAATATATCACATTATTCTCTATCCCTAAGAGTAAATTTTAATTAACAAATTTACAAATTTATAAATCTTACCTAACATACATAACATACATTATAATTTATTTTTATATAAAAATACTACACCCTCCAAAAATCAATAAAATTAATCAAAAAGTAATTTTTCTTTAACTCATATTCATATTAACGGTGAAAATTAAGTTGAGATGAGGGATTAAGATTTATTATAATTTTGAATAGTAATATTTCATCACATAAAGTAATAACTTGTCTTAAATGAGTTATAATGCTAGTGTAACTCATTTATGATAAAGAATCATTACTTTCTTTTAAAATCATGATTATTTCCCATCCACTTTTAGTTAGTAACATAAGCACTCAAGTTCCAACACCCAACTTGATTAGTGGAATCATTAGATCTTTCCATTAAACTTTGTTGTGTTGAAATCAAATTCAAAGGATTGACTCATGACTAAAACTTTTATGTAAAAGTTGTATATATTGAGCAATAGATCCTCATTATTTGGATGATATTCCATGAATAAGGATGTTCCAAGGCATATATAAAGTTGCTTAAACATTTACTTAGATGTCATTTTCCTAATTGTAATGGATAACTCTGAATTTCCACCACTTTAACTACGGTCCAATACACCGCTCTTATCGCATAATTATCTAAATCCTACATGGCTTATTACCCTTTCATGTAAATTTAAGGATGTTTAAAATATTAATAAAAAATATTAGTTGTGAATATATTTGATGAGCCGCGACGACTCTTCAGCTACAAATTCAGACTTAGTTTGACGAGGTAAGATTAGGGATTAGATTACTATAATACTATTATATCCTCGACATTAATCCTATTCTATATGGATTAATTAACTCAATAAAATGGGTTATTTACGGAAGAGCCAAATCTAATCTAATCTAATGAGCCACAATTTCTTTAATAAAAATGTGAACTCCACGTCAAGTCGCAGTTTTATTCGATTTGCAATTTTTTTTTTCCTTTTTTCATTTTTTCCAAGTAAAGAAACTAGAATTATCAAATAGTATAAATGCTTTGTCATAAAATTTAGCAACAAACACAACATCAAGAATCTTAATAATCAAAAACTTGATCGGTATTTTTGTTATGAATAGAACAAGTATACTCTAGTCGCTGTGAATGTGTGGTGACCAAGTAATAAAATATATTAAACCTTATGGAAAAAGTAGTGTATCTGTATTCGAGAAATGCTTACTCTAGAAGGACGAATAAATGATAGAGGTTGGAGTTATGCTACAATTAACCACTAAGAAAGCGAAAAGGATAGAATAGCAAACAAATAAGCAAGATACAAATGAGATGGAAGATGGATGAAGGTAGAATAATCTAAAAAGTATGCAAGACTAGCAACATTATGGAAAAGGCATATATAGACACACACACATGCATATATGAACATCATGTTATGATATTAAGGGCACTCACCAGTTCCACCCAAGCTCCTTCACAAGATACTTAGGATGTAGAATACATAGAGGGGTCATTCACACCTAATATAATCCCTAAAAAGATATTAAGAGTGACTCAAATTCTCACAATTCCTATAGGTACTTATGACTATTAATATATCGGTTTAGAGATATTATTACGAAAAATTTTCTCTAGTAGGCTCGACGTTTGCCTATATTTCCTTTCTAAGGTCAAGTGAGCATTTGGCTTGATTCATCTCATTAGGTCAAACACTTTCACAAGTAATTCTTACTAATGTTCTATCATAAAGCTAAGGCATATTGTGGTCTTCACAAACTCACTCCACACCTATAATATAAACAACTCATGCAACAAATTGATTAAATTAACTACTCATCACATACACACATGTTCACACTTCGTATGCATGTAACTAATAATTAACCACACAAATAATAGCATTCATTGAGAAATAGGCATTTATGATAGATTATATCCACAACAATCAATTAATCAAACATGTGGTGTACAAAGCTACATTATCCTTCACCAATCATATTGCTAACCTCACAAAAGAGACTAGCCTTGCAACTTCATCTCAAATTCAATAAAAATTCAATAACAAACCATTGTTGCTACAAAATTAGAAAATGAACAATTCAAAAGTTTGATGGCCTCCCTTGTCACTTGAGAAGAATCTCTCTCTCTCTCTCTCTCTCTCTCTCTCTCTCTCTCTCTCTCTCTCTCTCTCTCTCTCTCTCTCTCTCTCTCTCTTTTTTCTTTAAGTTGATTGCTCTTCCTTAGATTGGTAGTAGTGATTGAGGAATTTGGTGGATTTGATGGAGGTTTATGGAAGGAATTGATGGAATAGATGGATGAATGGAATAGAGGAGGAAGTGTATGAAAATATAGGTGAAAAGTGTGTGTTTTCGATCTGGAAGGAAAAAATGATTTTCTAAATAGTTGGATGGAGTTAAATAGCCAAATTGGGAAGATTCTAGAATTTCTGCTTATTTCACAATTTTTGGCCGAACTCGAGTTGAGTTTGAAACTCTAGTCGAGCTTGGTAACCAGGCTCATGTTGAGTTCAAAACTAGACTTCCCGTCGGGGTTGAGTCGGTGTTGCAGGTGTTCGAACTCGACCACCCTCTGATGGTCAAGCTCTGAGCTAGAGTCGAGTTGGTGCAGTTTTCAGCAATTTTGTTTTGGCTCGTTCTCCCTCATTTCAACTCTGAATTGAGCTCTTTCTTTTCCTATAACTTCCTTTTCAAGTGTAGAATCCATTTTTACCTGAAAATTATACATATTCCACCAAAATACCAAGTCTCCAAATATTTACAAATGTCTCGCAATTTATGGCACTTAATCATAAAATTCAAGTATAATTACATACTGTGAAAGGGCCCTAAAAACACAAGATTTCCACTCCGACCAACTCACATGCAAAGTTACCAAACTAAATGGGATTGAAGAAGAAGGAAAACAAATCGCAAGATGATTTACGTTGTTCGAATATAAAACTTCTACATCCACGAGTGAGAGAGATCTTTATTGATGGTGAATGTTTACAAGGTGAATGATACAAGTAATTAGCTTAATGAACCCTAAGATTTGTAATTTGATGCAAAATATTGGACCCATTGAGTAACTAGACTGATAACCCTTTAATAGTGTGACAACTAGCTCCAAAATATTCAGTAACTAACTAATCTCAAAGCTTGCACATCACACTTAAACCTTCAGCTGATACTTAGTTATTGTTATTATTGTTGACCCGTATAATCATCCACTGCCTCCAAAGTCAGTTGCTCACCTGATGCTTCAAACTTTCTCCAACAGTTTTTGTTGCATCTGCTTTGCATTTTCAGCCACATGTTCATGCTAATTCCTTAATGTTCTTCGGCCACTTAAAAGCTGACAAGTCATCTTACATGATCCACGAATCACATGCAGAAATGTAATGTCTACAACTCC
Organism: Pogostemon cablin; assembly: GCA_023678885.1. Classification (NCBI taxonomy): domain Eukaryota; kingdom Viridiplantae; phylum Streptophyta; class Magnoliopsida; order Lamiales; family Lamiaceae; genus Pogostemon; species Pogostemon cablin. The sequence continues at coordinate 23,212,005 of CM043001.1, read as the reverse complement.
ACAATTCTCTACCAAACCTTGCAACACTTCACCTTAGTCCATCACCTCATCTCTTCAGTTTTGAGGAGCACAAACTTTAAACACTGCTCTACCTTGAGTAATTACCACCATCATACTTACATTGATGTTGTTGAGTTCTTTTTTCGAGCTACAACAGACAGTTCAAATCCTTTTTCCTATTAAAAATGTATTCACCGAAAGTCGATTCTTACCTTCTAGAAAATCACGATGCATTTTTCCACCTGCCAGTTGAATCCACGCCACTCTTTACTGATCTAGCGTCACCGAGACCAAGTACACACTGCTGGCTTCATTCCCTGGTGAATCGCTGCTTCCACATGCCACCATTTACTACCGAAAAGAACCATTCCACCACAAATCTTGTTAAGCTGACTTCTTCGTGGAAAACATATGTCTCTTTTAAGATAACTCTACCATAAGGGAGTACTAGGCTGCTATAGTCCATTGCTCACTCGCTGTCCCGCGCTGCCTGCAGTCGAAATTATCACAGCCCGAGTCAAATTTCTCTAGCAACATTGCCACGAAGACCTGTCACTATCTATCACCATTCAATCGTCGAATCCACCAGAATTTCCATTGCTATCCAGATCTGCTGCTGCTCATTTCTGCTAGAAGTAATGTTAATTCTCCTTACTAGAAGAAATTATGAATCATGACAGGGGTTGATCTATTTTCCTCAATGGAAGATCATTGATGCCTTCTAGTTTCAACGCCGCCTAGTTCCATTGAATTGTCGTAGTGTACTTCAGTCGTGCTCATGTTGGTTTATAAGTGCACCAACCAATCACGTTACAATATTTTTGGATATGGGAGAACATACTAAAGATAGTACTATAAAAAATACAAAAGAAGGAAAAAAAGTAAATTGATTACAAAGAAAAATTAAGGAGAAGAAGTAGATGATCTTTGTACACTTCTGTACAGAATCTTCAAGAAAGAGCGTGTATAAGTCGATTCAAGATTGGACCTCTTCCCGCAAGAAGTAAAACACCCCAATAGTAGTGCTCCGATTTAGGCGGATCTTCCATAAAGGTAAAACGATTTTTTTTCTTTCAGGTGAGGCAGCACCGCGATCGTAGGAACTCCGACGAACTAAGAATGATGGAGAACTGAATCGTTACTAAGATGTAAATACTTTGTGTATGCAGATTCTCATACATTTTTTGTGAGTTAGAATGCATGTTGAATGACCCTACCATTAAACTCGACCATAATGCGACAGACGTTGATTACGATGGATTAATGGTTTATGGGCGTAAATTCAATTATGGAGGGTTTGACCCGTCCTGGTTCAACGAATCTTTATGCAGAGAGGGATTCAGGCTTCACGGGCTAGTCCAACTTTTGAGGATATTCCTTCTACATTCAACATGGGATATTAATTTCATATTAACCCCAATTAAGCCACATTACGCTCCATATAACATCTCCAGTATGTGAATCAAAATACACTCACCCACTACCCTAATTTAATTGGTGATTAATTTAATAATTAATTCTTACTAACCAATTTAATCAGATTAATTTAATTAAATTAATTCCTCAACAACTAGTACATTCTTCTTCAACTTATCTTTTATAACCACCTTCAATTTCTTGACAACCACTATATTCTTGCTCTAATAGCGTCGAGCCCAGGCACCAAGGTACTCATCTTCTTCGCCAAGTGTAGGTGCCTCACTTGCAAAATCATCTGATTGTCAATACTCCCACCTCCAAACTATCGCTCGAAGGATTTTTTTTTCCTTTTCCCTCTCGCTGATCTGTAAGAGACACCCATTTGCTTTCTTCATCTTCATCTACCCCTATGGAACTCATCCTGATCTCCTTCAATTTCCCGCTTCCTTATTAAAGACGACATCATTTGTCATGAAATTTAGCAGCAAACTCAAGATAAAAAATCTTGCTAACACACTCACATGCAAAGTTAATGGACTAATTGTGATTGAAGAAGAAAGAAAGTAAAACACAAAATAATTTGTGGTTTAAAGATAAAACTCCTACATCCACATGTGAGAGAAATCTTTATTGATGGTAAGTATTCACATGGTGAATGATACAAGTATTTAGCTTAATGAATCCTAATTGGCCAGAGGGAGTTTTACATAAGGGGAGAATATTAATTTATTAAACACGTATTACGATCTCGTTGGAGAAATTTTTGGAGACATATAAAAAGTGATAATATTTCAATATAAAGTATTACGCAATTGATGAAGAATGATATCAATTTTATGAAATATTTCATACATAATTAATAATATACTCCCTCCGTCCCAGGCTAAGAGGGTCAGAGATCTTATATTTTAATATTAAGGTCTCTGACCCTCTTAGCCTGGGACGGATGGAGTAAATAAAAAATAATATCTCTAATTTAAAATAATAATATTTTATTAAAAATAACTAATTAAAAAAATGGTCTTACATTTCACGTTTGTGTTGCTTTTAATTTATTACTAAAGAATTTAAAATTTTAGCTAGGGGACAACGGGCCAGTTGACACTCTTCATCATCTGTATTCTAGCTGGAGATCTGTCTCATAAAAATTCAATAAATAAATCATAATTGCATAGCTACATCAATAAAAATCATGCATTAAATTAAAATCTTATTAAAAAATGGCCATTCTGCCGTGTATATAACAGTTAACACCGACGTAAAATACTTTATACCTTTATTTATTATAAAAAAAATTAAATTAATTTATTATTAAAAAAATTAAATTAAATTATCCTGAAAAACAAAAAATTAATTAGTACTCCCTTCGTCCCACAAAACCCTTCACACTCTACTCATTTTTTTGTCCCACAATACTCTTCACACCCCAAAAAAGGAAAAATCACTTTATTCAACAACCTCAAAAGTTACTTTAATTTCAAATTTGTCACTCATTTTTCTCACACATACCATTATTTTATATTTTTTTATTACCTAAAAATACTACAATACCCTCTAATGTCAATAAAGTTAGTCAAAAAGTACAACTTTCTTAAATAACGTGGAATAGTAAACGTGAAGCGTATTGTGGGACGAAGGGAGTATAATTTTTTAAATAGCCTGAAATTGAAAATTTAAGAGAACTCCATGTCTCTCCAACTCTGTTTGGTAAAAGAGTAGTAAATATGTCAAGAAGTCAGAGATTAAAAATCAATTATTTAGAAGACATTTAAAAATGATAGCACTTGCTCGAGTTTAAAAGGCGTGGTTAATTAATTTAGTGTAGCATTACCGCTTTCTAAAAAGTCATGCCAAACGACCCACAATTTAATTTAATTAATAGAAGTTGTGAAATTAATTTCATGATTTTAAAACACGTTTTTCCCACACCCCAAAGGGTACACTTCCTACCAACTTTCACTTCCACGTGATTTTTTTTTTTTTTTTTATAAACCAACAAATCAATCCCTTAAGAAACACTTAATAAATAAATAAATAAATAAATAAGAAAAAGAAAATATTTATTACATTATATATATAAATAAACTCCGTTCTCACATAATCACATATTTCGTACTTTTTGGAGCTCTGTTTTTCAGTTTCCCTCCAAATTTTCCTTTCTTCCCCTCCAAAAACCTAAAAGTAGATCACGAAATTAAAAAATTGATTAATTCTGAGATATGGATTGGATTCGCGGCGAGAAATTAGGGCAAGGGAGTTTCGCGACGGTGAGTTTGGCGGCGCCGGTGAGGCCGAGTTCTGGGCTGCCGCCATTGATGGCGGTGAAGTCGTGTGGGTTTTCTCTCTCTTCATCTCTGATGAGAGAGAAGCTGATTCTGGAGGATCTAAAGGGTTGTCCAGAGATCATTCAGTGTTTCGGCGGAACGTCGTCGTTTGAGAACGGCGAGAAATTGTATAATGTGTTGCTGGAGTATGTTCCCGGCGGGTCTTTGGCCGATAAATTCAAGAATTCCGGCGAACAGGGGCTTCCTGAATCTGAAGTCCGACGATACACCAAGGCTTTGCTGAAGGGGCTTCATTATATTCACAAATTCGGGTACGTTCACTGTGATATTAAGCTTCAGAACATTCTGTTAGGCCCGAATGGAGCCGTGAAGATTGCGGATTTCGGGCTTGCGAAGCGGGCTACTGCAAGTATGAATTCGGGCTATCCAGGGCCCGAATTGAGGGGCACACCTTTGTATATGTCGCCGGAGATGGTTGCCGGAGGCGATCAGGGCCCTCCGGCGGACATTTGGGCCCTCGGGTGTGTGGTGGCGGAATTGATATCGGGAACTCCGGCGTGGCAGTGCTCCGACGTGGCAGCGTTGCTAATGAGAATCGGCGAGGAGCTGCCGGAGATTCCCAACAAGTTGTCGGAGGAAGGAAAAGATTTCCTCGGGAAAATATTTGTGAAGGATCCGACAACAAGATGGACGGCTGAGATGCTTCTAAATCATCCATTTATTTGTGATAAAGATTTTGAAGAGAGAGAAGAAAACAAAGCCACAATTTCTCCCAGATGCCCTTTTGATTTCTCGGATTGGATGTCGCCGCCAACATGTTCAATTACATCTTTGTCCCTGTCGGAATATTCAACGGATTCCGGCTCGTGGTTGCGGTCCAGCTTTCCGGTGGAACGACTGCAGGCGCTGGTTTGTGACCAAACACCTAATTGGTCTGTTTTAGATGATTGGGTCACCGTCAGGTGACGGAGAGAATATTCATCAATTTGGAGATTTTTCTCAACATTTTTTGGTTGAATTATATTTTTGTCGTGTAAATTGTAAAGATAAATTTCTGATGTTCATAAATGAGAGCAGATTGCTTTTAACATATAGACCTACAACTTTTCAATAAATAAATTTAAGAGTTGTGAAGTTTTGGATTAATTTTTCTTAGGAGTAAGGTAGTAACAAGTTCTATGTATAAGACCAAGGTCTTTGGGGGAAGCTAATGATAAGTTCTATGAACAAAGAGGAGAATGTAGAAGGATGCAAGAGATTTTTAACATTGATTTTCAATTTAATTCAGATTTAAACCTTTCTAATACTTGATTCACTAGAACAATTGCACAAGAGTGGTCAAGGTTTCATACAACATTCAATCAACAAAGAAGTGGATTAGTATAGTGGTCAAAAGTCTCATTACCTTGGGTTAACTTACCTCCGACTGGATTAGTATAGTGATGAAAGTTCGAGTGATTGTTTTACAGGTTTTATCAATAACATTTAAAATTAATCAACCTTAAAAAAATTATCTTAATTTCAAAAATGGCAAAAGCTTCTGCGCCTCCGGGGACACGGAGTGTCACTCCGTGTCCCCATGTGAACACAATCATCCCTCTCTATATTCTATTTAAATATATGTATTGCTAGGGGTTTAAATTGCAAAGGCGCACGAAATGTGCTCCGTGCGCCCGGGTGCACAGGAGCCTCACTCTTCAAAAATATCATTATTATCCAACACACATAACATACTTTATATTTTATTCATTACCCAAAAATATCATAATACCTTTAAAAAATTAATAAAATTTATCTACTAATATTGATGAACATATAGGACGTATGAAATAGTACTTTCATGAGTCATGAAATTAGACATTAAAATTTTAAAAATATCAAATCATCTTTCATACTCTCTCCATCCCTTTAAAGAGGGTCTTTTTTTTCATTTTGGACGTCCACCCAAATAGTCTCATTTCCTTTTTTACACACATGAGATCCACACACACTCACTAATGCAATTAAAATATGGGACCACATTCCCACTAATACAATTACTCACTATACATTAAATAATAATAATACTCCTTAATCTACGTGTCAAAAATCAAAAGACCCACCTAATAAGGGACGAAGGAATTATTTCATAATCAACCCAAATATTGTAACATAAAGTAATTTATATTAAAATTATATTAATACTCTTCAATAAAATATACTCTATATAATTTAAACAGTGTGGTATTGTAATTTTAAATGAAAATTAAAATTGCACTGTTCATGTGGTGGGATTTAAAAAAATAATAATTGTATGCTCACCCTAATCAAAGCCGCATTACCTTGGGTTAACTAATTACATTTGGATTATTGCATTTATTTACTCCTTTATTTTGATTTTCCTTTTGAAGTATATATTCTTCTGATTTACTTACTACTTTTTAATTCTTGTGTAATTATGCTCTTACTTACTTGCATTTATTTATATTTGTTGTCCCCTGTATTTTTTAGGGGAAGGTGCAAATTCTAAATAAAAAGACGTGAAAAAAATATTCATTCATTAATTTTTTATTTGTATAATTTTTTTTTTATTTTTTAAAATAAAAAATCTACCTTAATCCAGTTATCTGAAAATACACTCTAATATTAGAATTGTTATGTTACATTTATCTAGTTAATTCACATCACATAATTTATAATTTATTTAATACATTTTTAAATAATTTTGGATTGAATATCATTGAAATATAGGGAAATTATATAATACATGTATAAAATATAATGGAAGTGGAGTATAAAATATCAAAAACTTGTAAATAAAAATGAGAGAATTTAAAAAATAACTAAATTTACCGTTCGAAATCTTTACCAACAAAATCAAGGCAAAAAATTGTGTAAGACCGTCCCATGTAAGTGAGACAGATAAAAAGTGATAACTTATATAATGAAAAAATGATATTTAAGTAATGAAAAGTAATAATACTATTTCATGAACAATATATAATATAAATAAAAAGTAATAACATTTTATAACAGAAATGATAATATTTTATAATAAAAGTAATAATTAATTTAAAAAGTGCATGTAAGAATTATCCACAAACCAATAACTTTTCTATCAATTTTACATAATATACGTACTCTTTGGACTTAATGCCTCCTTCCTTATATATACACTAGTTTTCAAGTTAGTAATTTTGTCGGTTGATATGTGTTGGGTTCGTCATAGCGATCCGGGTGAACGCAGCGGAATTTAAAATTTTTCATAATTAATAAATCATATTTATTAAATATATGAAAAGGTTTCACCCCGGGTGCTCTAAAACGATTATAAGATCCGGTATTAAAATATATTGAAAGAAATCTACGTAAAGATAATTTTTACCCTCGTAGACTTTCTTCCAATTGATGCAAGGAGTGAGGGAATCGATTCCCGGATTGTGGCTAAAACTCCGTACTTCTCAATAAGGGATCCAAGTGTATCCCCTCTAAAGTAATCCAGAGATTGAATGAACAACACAAATATTACACTTCGCTAGTAGTGTAAAACTATTGATATCAATGAACGTTTCCCGTATCAACTTGTGATAAGAAAAACAAATTGAAGAATAATTATCAATATAATTATTCTCCAAAGATTGTTTATCAAAATGAATAACATAGAAGACGAAAGAAAATTTCTAAAAGGAACTTGCTTCCAATTTTTGTGAATACGTGAAGTCTATATCTTATCAAAAAGAAGTAGGAGTTTATATATATATATATATATATATATATATATATATATATATATATATATATATATATATACCTAACACACTCACCACTATCTTTAAAATAATTTTATAGGTCATGGACCACACTACATCCAACTTTCGGCTACTTACTACAATTAATGATTTTAACATAAAAAAAATCCATTAGTGTTGGACTTATAATTGAATCTTATTAATATATAAATCCCAACCACATAAATCAATCAAATTGATTTATTTTCATTTTGACAATCAAATTAAATAATCAAATTATTTAATTATAATAAATAGTTAACAATTTAACTATTGTTCCAATTGATAAAAGTCGTTCATTCAAATTAATGTGTGATCCTTTAGGTTCACTACTAACTCTAGCAGTAGGCTTACAACACTTGTAAAAAAAAATTATTATATTAATTAATCCAATTAATTAATTCACTTGAAATTAACTAATTAATTTCAAGAACCTACTAATCACGGTAACATCTAGCAAGTAGCGTGATCTTCTAGTGTTAGGTGAATAGCGAGTAAACCTTCAAATTAACGAGTGACATACACGTACGGTCTTTCTAACAATTAATCTCCCGATTGAGTTTAGAGTAGGAATATTAGTCGAAACTCTATTAACTCAATAACTGTGTTTCTATTTCATGTTACAATGATTCATTGTGAATCTTTATTCTTATTGCCTTGGCCAAGGTCTTTGAATCATTAACAATGAAATACACAGGAGATTCTCTTGTCCTAGACAAGTGTTAGATTCTATCTTAGCCACACATAAGTCTCCATGTACATCAATATAATACCCAACATATCCCCTTTATGATTGCTAAACAATCAGAAGATAAATCCAAGTATTAGATGAAGTACACAAGACTACCATGGTGCTTCAAGTCTAAAGACTAATCGTGTACTATCGTAATTAGAAAATTCTAATTTCGACACATATCCAATAAGAATTTTCTACGGATCATGTTCGATAAACTTATTCTCTAATAAGTATCTACATATATGAATTTGTGTCACAACACTAATATTGATGGAATACAATATTCTCGTCCAACGAGCATTCATCATATGTACGAGTCTTTACTGAATTATTCTTTGTCCCATTTAGAAAAATTCTTGACTCGGAACCATGTTTAAGACCAAAGTTCTATGTATAAATTCCATGATTACCATCATATGCGTAACCATACATTTTAGCTTAAATTGGTCTAGGGACTTTATCTAATAAGCATATGTTATAATGCATAAAATAGATAAATTAAAACAGCCTTTAATAATAATATTTCCAATTAGATTATAAAGAGTACAAATATCCAATCTAATTGGTGCGCTTGGCATACTACTCTAACAATATGTTGGTATACACACTATTAAATATTTTAATCCTTTTAATTACTAGTATTTAAGTAATTTTAATAAAAATTTAAGTGTGGTGGTAGTAATAATTTTTACATGTTTATTTTGGCCATTTTTGTATATCACAAAATACTAAAGTTATGGTTGGAGAGTTATATCTGTGAACTAACGTTAACAAGCAAAAACATTAATAAATCCTTATTATTATTATTTTATTAAAGTGAGACTTAATTCTTGAAGGGTTCCTTCTTCCATCTTATATTGGACACGTTATGTAATAACTTAATAACTAACGATTTATAATATTTTTATGAGATCATGTTACTATGTTATATATAATATCACTTTTTTATTAAATTAAATATTTATTTACTAATTACTTATAAAATAATTTAGGTTATAAATACAACTTTTACGAAAAATCGTAATACGTCTCTCATCTCAAACATTGATAAAAGGTCACTTTCTCTTCCTAATATAATTTTGCCACGTGACAATTGTGTGATCTAAAACTGTTAACATGTTCTTTTCTCTATATTTTTGTTGCTTAAATTATACTAATGGACATGAATTTGTCATGTAATAACAAACTTACAAAATTTGATATTTTCCTTAGTATATATATACTCTGAGGCCACTATCCCACACTTTTTTTTTCAGTCTTCCGTTACATTAACGTTCATACTAATAAAATAAAATATTTTTATCTAATAACCTAAAAAATATACTCCATCCGTCCCAATTTCAACTTCACACTTTCTGTTTTGGTCCGTCCCAAATTCAACTTCACACTTCCATAAAAGGAAAAAACAACAAACTAATATCCCTCTAACATACTTTAATTTCAAATTTGTCATCACCTTTTTAACACACATAACATACTTTATCATTTATTTATTATCCAAAAATACCAGACTACCCTCAAAAGTAAGTCAAAAAGTGACTTTTCTTAAACTCCGTATCTACAGTAAACGTGAACTTGAATTTGGGACGGAGGGAGTATTAATTTCAAATTTGTCCCTCATATCTAACTGATATTAAATTACTTTACACTTTTATTATTACTTAAAAATATTAAAATATAAATAAAAAAATCAATAAAAATGGTTTTAAAAAAAACAACTTATCTTTAACAATTTAAAATAGAACATGTATTCAATCTTGATATATTGGAGGGAGTAGTATTTTTTTTTTCACTTTGCCTTAAACTGCTATTAAAGGCTAAGTCTTACATGCTCCAGGGACACCGTGCCTCAAATCCCACATTTTTTTTGGAAGGTATACATTTTTGTATTAACTGGTATACACTTTCTATAAGAACATGTATCCTTTATTTCCTGAAAAAAAAATTTAATAAAAAAAATTATACTATTCATATTTCAGCTAATTTTTTTATTGGAAAAATTATTTCCTTATTAATTAAAGTGTATACCTTTTAGAACAAAATATTGTACTTTTACCTACTTTGTGCACCCGAGATACGAGAGGCAAAAATGAAATTTACGATGAAATTTGGAACATTGAATTTTATTATATATATATAATAACGTTACATTCTTCTTTCATGTGCCAAATAAATTAAGGACACGCAAAAGAAAAAAAAATAATCTACTATTTTTTTTTAGATTTATACTTTCTTAAGATATAGTCCATGTACCTCTTTAAAAACATAATAAATGATCTAAACGTGAATGTTAGAGATGCGATATATAATGAAGCTATATTTAATTTAAGATGTACTTAGAAAAGGACACATCTTCTAAATTTATTTTTTAAATATTCATTGGCTGACCATGTTTTTAATTTGAGTCGTCTCAAATGGAGTACTATATAATTAGACACCTAAATTTATTATTAAATACACATCTTATTATTATTTGATTTAAATATATGTTTTAAAAATTCTAGACTATATCTATTTTATTGAATACACACTTTATATATTTTTAATTTAATTATATTTTCTAAATTTCACACATGCTATAACATAAACTTTAAATCACAAATAAATTTCATAGTTTTTAGAAACACCCCTTCATAGTAGAAAAAGAATACGAAATGAAGAAATTGAAAATATGAATATGAGTTAAGAGTGATTTTATGGTACGTTGCTAGTGGAACTAGGATTTATAATCACGTGTAACGATATCAAATTAGCATTTGTTGCTGGTTAATAAGAGGTGACAACTAGTACAAAGATGAGAGATCGAATTTCAATGTCGCTGTATATTAGTAATATGTCAAAATGAGAGAGATTTCTTGGAGTTAAATTCATTTTATGTTATTTAATTAAGAAAAATTTCGATTTTTGCCCCAAAAAATAAATGATTCAATTTTGTCTCATAACTAACGAATTTTTTAATTTTTGATCAATTTTCGTCTGAAAATGTGAATTTCGCCTGAAACCACACGTGCGGGCATGTGAAGTTTCAATTTGGGTCTTTTCGACAAAATTGGTCAAAAATTGAACAAATCCGTGAGTTATGAGACAAAATTGAACCATTTATCTTTTTTGAGATAGAAATCGAATTTTATCTTAGTTACGGAGCAAAAGGTGAATTTAACTCAATTTTTGTAGATTATTGTATTTTCATGTTTCGAAGCATTTATATAATGTGAAAACATGCTACCCATATATATTTCAATTTTGAAAACATGCTACCCATATATATTTCAATTTTTCATTGCTATTTTAACCATTATAATGACATAAAAATAATATTCTTTTGGAGCTTAAGCATAGATGCCCAATGTTAATTTTCATTCATAAAAAATGCCCACTTCATTTTCAATAAAGCAAATCTGCCAAGTTTAATATAATTTGACATTAATACCTTTTGACCTACAATTTTGGAAAAATATAAATACTTAATTTTGGAAAAAATCATTATTGATTCTGTCAATTAAATAGTTTGATCGAATAGAACAAATAGGCATTGACCGAATAGAATAAAATAAAATTGACAGAATAGAACAAAAATAATTGACCGAATAGAACAAATAGACATTGACCGAATAGAACAAAATAAAGATTGACATAATAGAACAAAAATAAAAGACCGAATAGAACAAATAGACAATGACCGAATAGAACAAAATAAATATTAACAGAATAGAACAAAACATTAACAACACACATTGATCTAATAGAACAAAAAATTGACCGAATAGAACAAAAAAGACTAGACCGAATAGAATTAACTTACATTGACAGAAAATAAAAAAATTTAATATTAAAATATTCAATTATTGAGTGATTTGACTGGTGTCTGACACATGTGAATGATATTTTGGTAAATTTAAAAGAAAAGTAGACAGATTTGTAAAATTTTAGTCAAACCTAGAATTTTTGCTTATTGAATTTTTATTTTGGGCACAAAGGGGCAATTTCTCTATTCTTTTTAGATTGTTAATTTTTGGAATTAGTAGAAAAATCCTTAAACCTTTACGATTATATAGATTTTCGTATTTACATATTTCTAAGCATTAATTTATGAGTGAGGCTGCTGTGCATCTGGGCGCACGGAGTACATTCCGTGCGCCTTTGCAATTTTCATGCAACTTTGCAATTTAAACCCCTAGCAATACATAAGTTTAAATAGAATTAGAGGGGAGGATTGTGTTCAAATGGGGACACGGAGTATCCCTCGGTGTCTCCGGGGGCGCAGGAGCTTTCGCCTAAATTTATATAATGTGGAAACATTCTACCCACCTATATTTCATGTTTTATTACTATTTTGGCCATTATAGTAGCATAAAAATTCTTTTTTAGGCAGTTTTTTGATTTCATAGAAAAATCATAACACCTTTACAATTTTGTAGATTATTGTATTTTCATGATTACAAGTATTTATATAACTAGCACTTACCAACCCGTACGTTGCACGGGTAGAAATTTTCGCAATATTACGTACATAAATTAACACTATGATTATTTTATTTCTTATTGTATACATTTAAAATTATAAATAAAAAACCAGATTCTTTATCCATAGTTATTTAATTATTATAACATAATACAATTTTTCCAACAAAGCAATTTAAAAAGATGTATTGTTTAATGTAATATCAATAATTAACAATACATTAAAAGCTTTTAAATACTTTCTAAAAACATAATTTCCGCAAATTTTCTCAAATGTACGTCATCTTTTTTCAAATATTTTACTTCAATATACCTTGAAAAAAGATAACGTACATTTAAGAAAAATATGAGAATCTACAAAATTGTAAAGGTGAAAGGATTTTTCTATGAAATCCAAAAACTGCATAAAAAGTATTTTTATGTCATTATAATGGCCAAAATAGTAATAAAACAAGGATATGTAGGTGGGTATAAATGCTTAGAAATATGTGTAACAACAAATTTGTATTTATTAAAATAATAAACACAAAAAGAAATTACAAAGATAATCCGACGTGGATTGAAGTTGAGAATTTAAGTAGACAGTCTCTAACTATCCTCTGATTCCTCTCTTGAGTTGACTTCTTGACTTTCTCAACTTTCGGAGCCGGATCTTCGGATGAAGCTTGTCTGAGCTCGGGGTTGACTTGCTGCTTTAAAATGTTTATCCGGAGGCGTCGAGCCTTTGTTCGGATCAAACGTTGACTTGAAGATTTGTTGTGAAGTACGACACTCAATTTGGTAGAATGTTGACTTCACGGAGACAGATGAATGAATTTGATATGAAGAACGCCGGATCAAAGAGGTTTAGCACCTTGGTCTTTGATCGGAGGCTGTTTTTGACTTGAAGATGACTTGAACTTGATTTGAAGATCTTGAGTGTTCTTCGACTTGATCTTGATCTTGAACTTGAACTTGGTCTTGATCTTGACTTGAATTTCACTTGACCGGATCTTGATCGAACTTGATTTTCACTTGAATCTTCAGAGTTCTTCAGGTCTTCAGGATTTTCAGAGTGAATGGAATGAGGACTGAAGGTCCTTATTTATAGGTAGAGAAAATAACCACTTGAGAGATATTTTCTCCTTCAAAAGATATGTTGGGCTTTTCTCCTTTAATTAAGCCTACTGGACTGGATATAGGCCTATTTAATTTAATTAGACCTGCTGGATTTGATTTGCTGGACTTGTTTGACTTGAATCAAGCCCACATGATTTATTTCCTGGGCTTATTGATTCGGGTCAGGCCCTCTTGACTTGAATTGAGCCCACTTGACTTGAATTGAGCCCACTTGACTTGAATTTGGGCTCAAATAATTATATTAATTATCAATTATTTATTTATTTATTTCAAGAATTAATTTATTTAAATTTCTTAATAAATTAATATTTAATCAATATTTAATATATTTTCCTTTGCATTTATTTTATTAGGCAATAAAATTTCATTGCCTACAAATGCCCCCTTGCATTTTGTTCACGGAAATTTGTCATTGAGGTGGACAAATTGCAACATTATTTTTTATACAACTTTGATTTGGGCTTTCTTTTTCCTTCTCCTCTTATTTACCAATTATTTTCCTTGACTACTCACTCTTTTGGTAATTGGCACCCATCAAAATTGCTACGGCCCAATTGATTTATTGGATCATATTTTTCAATTTGAATTTCCTTTTCAATAATCCCTATCAATTTCCTTTTATTGATATACCCTTTTTCTATTGGGTTTTGAATTTTTTTTAATCCCTCCTTGTATTTATCAAAATATCTTGTTGTACCTTTGCTACGTCAGTAGATAACTTCAATTTTCCCATGGATATTGATAAACTTATATCTGCAAATAATCTCGAATCTACATACCACAGATCTCTACATACCCCTGGCACTAATAGAATTCATAATATATTACACGAATCCTCAAGATTGGCTCAAATATTCACAATCCTTCACCAAGAGTTATCCACTTAGTATTTCAAAACCTATATAAGAAGAGTTCATGCCTTCGATTTCCCTTCACAACATTGCACTATACTACCGCCTCTAATTCACAGTTTACTTTCTTTCTGCAGATTTCCTTCAAGGCAATACCCCGACTGCAACATCAACACTTCACGCCAGTGTAACTATTCTTCTCTTTTCTAGTTCCCTTTCCCTGCATATAACTTCTCTTCTTGTTCCCTTTCTCTTTTCTTTTTTTTTGAACTGCTTATTTATCTTCAAATAATCATCAAGGTAAGCTTGTATCTCGCCCATTTTGTTCCTTGTTTCCCTTTCTTTTTCCTACGAAGAGAAGAGAAGAGAAGACCTTAACATACACAGAGAGTCAAGACCAGTGACGTCGAGGTGGAGAGCGATCGACGGCAGACCACCCATGGTGGTTGCTTGTCGGGCTCACACCGTGAGGTATAGAGCGGTCAACAACGGGCTATCCATGGTAGCTGCTTGTTGGGCTCGCGCCTCCGACGGAAGTAGGTGGAGAGCGATCGACGGCGGACCACCCATGGTGGTTGCTTGGCGGGTTCTCACCTCCGACGGTGTTGATATGAAGAGCAAGAGAAGCTTCCGTTGGAAAAAGAATCATGAGGCCGAGGAAGTTGGTAATGCCGCTGTCGACGATAAGCATCAACAAAGCGGCTGGGGTGAGTTCCGACTCATCGGCGAGCACATTGGACTTCTATGGCGAAGACATGCTCATATTCGAGGCAGCGACACACTCCGGCTCGAACTGCGACAAAGAGCACTTAGCGACGGCAAAACGAAAGGTGGCTAATGGCAGGGGCAGCACTTCGCAATTCCGGCCACGCACGGTGGTGGGTAGTGGGAGTAGAGCTTTCTCGCAGACTGTTACTAGGCGAGGGCAGCTACGGGAGAAAGCAATTCTCCATGAAAGGATGCAATTAACCAGTGGTGGCAGCGGCGGATTTAGGTGGACGCTCGCCTGGAACAGCAGGCGGAAGTTTGAGTGGATTGACGGGCAAACTTTTCCGGTGAAGAAATGGCATAGGAACTTGACTCTGGTGGCGACGAGCAGAGGCCGATTGAGACTGGGCTCGGCAGTGTTCTTGACGACAAGGAGCGGATCCGGCGGCTGAGAGAAGGAATTATTGGTGACGACATGCTTTGAAGCGGCAATCTGCGGTGGACCCAGTGGCGGTCGGTGGCCTTACGTGGCGATTCTGGTAGTGGAAATTCTGGTGGCGAGGAGTGCGACTTCGCGATCCCGTCGGCAAGCTTTGGGGACGGCTGAGCGGTGGTCATTGCATCGCGCTTCCGGCAGCGGAAATTCTGGTGGCGAGGAGTGCGACTTCACGGTCCCATCGGCAAGCTTTGGGGGCAGCTGAGCGGTTAAAGATGAAGAGTGATTCCGACAGGTGGATGGGAGATGGCGAGAGCTTCCGACAGGCGGATGGGAGATGGCGAGAGCTTCCGACAGGCGGATAGGAGATGGCGAGAGCTTCCGACAGCAAGATGACGACAACTCGGTGAGGTCGTGTGGCTGCAGTAAGGAAAATGTGGAGGAAATTCTGGGAAGAAGACAGCAGATTTCTTGAAAAAAGAGATCAATTTTGACCTTTTCAACTTTGATTCTCATCACGTGTTTGGCTTGGACTTCAATTCACATGATGGGCTCCAGCAATTTTTAATTTTCAAAATACACAAAGTGGGCTTAATCAAATTCCCAATATCAATTTGGACCCAGTACTTTGAGTATCCAATCTTAATTAAAACATGCTTCGGGCCTTGCCCATCATAAATATTTGTTGGGCCATTTACTTACACCAGCAACATATCTTCTACTTCTATGACCCAAATTAATTTTAAGTTTAAATTAATTAAACTCACATATGAATTAATTTAATCATCCACCATCTTCATCTTGACCTCCTTTGTCATGTGCGTTTTAATTTATAATTTCGAATTTAATAATTAATTGACCCCATAATTTTTTTTTGGGTCCTTTAATTAATTAAATCCATAAATTAAAATTAATCTCAACTCCTTATTTTTCCTTGTAGAACTTTTATCAACGAGAAACAATACCAGCATTGCCACTCTGTGATTTTTTAGATGGAATTGATGGTGCAACATTGGCCTCACCATGGAACAACATCAACATCACCATTCTTCCTTGAGATGGATTTGACATAGCAATATCAACATCGCCACTCCTCCTTGAGATGGATTCGACAAAGCAATATCAACATAGTCACTCTTCCATGAGATGGAATCGATAGAGCAACATGAGCATCGCGACTCTTCCTTGAGATGGCACGTCTGTTTCTTTTCCTCGCACTTTATTTATGGCATGTATATTTCAACTCTTTATTTTCCCCCACAAGCTTGATAGGAATCACTTTAATCATGACTGAACTTAGTGAGCTACTAAGCTGCCTACATACCCCTTTGCAGAGGATCAAGTCATTACGTAGTTCAAAGGGACATGGTCTTGATTTGGGGGGGTGCCGTGCACAGTTTATACTCATGCGGGCCAGAAGTGACTATTTTTTAACCACTTTAGACAAAGTAGGATATTTAATGCTTTAACCACTTAAAATATCTGAGTGGGGTGAATTAATAGTTTAACCACATATAATTACCTTTGGTGGGTGTCGTGCACAGTTTATACTCATGCGGACCAGGAGTTTGTCGTACACAGTTTATACTCATGCGGACCAGGAGTAACATGCAGTTTAGGCTCGTGTGTCAAGGAGCGTTCCTTGGATTTGATTACGCATAGTAGCGTTTCAGGAATTTGCCATTTATGGGGCCGATTCCTACACCATCTTCAGATATCAACTTGTATGCACCATTTGTATACACTTCTTTCACAACATGTGGGCCATCCCACTTGGGCAAGAATTTATTTCCAACTCGGTGAGTGATGACAATAGGCCTTCTTACAGCCAGGACTAAGTCTCCGACTTGAAAAGAACGTATCTTCACTTTCTTGTTAAACGTTCTGGAGAGGCGAGCTTGATAGCACTCAAGTCTTTGTTGTGCTTCTAACCTCTTCTCATCAAGTGCCTCTAATTCTTCGAGACGCAGTCGTGCGTTCTCTTCTTCAGTTAAACCTTCTTGTATGGCTATTCTCAAAGATGATATTTGCTTTTCAAGGGGCACCACAGCTTCAACCCCATATACAAGAGAGTACGGAGTAGCTTGAGTAGGCATTCTATAAGTAGTTCGATACGCCCATAAAGCTTCATGAATCCTTCCATGCCAGTCTCGCTTTGACTTGGAGACCACCTTCTTCAACAGATTACACAGTGTTTTGTTGAAGGCTTCGGCAAGCCCATTAGCTGCTGCATTATACATAGAAGATTTTCTTTGCCTGAAGTCAAACTTCTCACAAAGCTTATCAATCAAAGAGTTACTGAATGGCCTCCCATTGTATGTGATAATGTATCGAGGCACTCCATATCTGTATATGATGTTGATGCGGATGAAATCAGCCACATTTTCTTTCTTCACTTCTCTTAAGGGCACAACTTCCGCCCACTTGGAAAAGTAATCAGTGGCAGCCAGAATATAAAGATGACCTCCGGAAGACTTCGTTAATGGTCCCACCACATCTAAGCCCCATGCATCAAATGGCCACGAAGAAACTGTTGGATGTAATGGCTCGGGAGGCTGATGAATGAGATTTGCATGAAACTGGCATGGCTGACATTTTTGTGCATAATCTATGCAATCCTTCACCATAGAAGTCCAGTAATATCCCATCCTCTTGATTCTGAAATGTAACTTAGGTCCGGACTGATGGGCGCCACATATTCCAGAATGAGCTTCCTCCATAGCTTGAAGAGCTTCTTCATTACTTAAGCATCTTAAGAGAATACCATCAAACGATCTTCTATAGAGTGTATCTTTGTAATAGAAGAACCGTGGTGCTCTACGTCGGACATCAACCTTTAGATGTGGATCATTAGGAAGCTTATCATTCTTCAAGTAATCCACAAACGGTTGACGCCAGTCTTCTTTCTCAATATCAAAAACCTCTATGGCGCAATACTCAACCTCTTCACCATCTTCATCTTCGAAGAAGGGAGGTACCACCCAACTTTTATAGATCGGTACTTGAACAAGTGCTTCGGATATTGCAATGGTTGATGCTAGCTTTGCCAAAGCATCGGCTTGCTTGTTCTTGCTCCTTGGTAAATGTTCAATTTCTACGTCTCCAAGCCAATTCATAAGCCTCTGAGCATAGTTATAATACGGAAGTAATTCAGCTTTCTTAACCTCATATAAGCCAAGCAGCTGGTTGATTATCAACAACGAATCTCCATATACCTTAAGGTGTCGCTGCTTTACATCCACTGCCATCTCCAAACCAAGTATAAGAGCTTGATATTCAGCTACATTGTTAGAGCAATTTTCAGTTAGACTGAATGAATATGGCAGAACTCCTCCATCTGAGGTTACAAATACTACTCCTGCGCCGACTCATTCTCTGTGAGCAGCTCCATCGAAATACATCTTCCAAGGAGGAGTGATTTCAATAGCCAATATATCTTCATCGGAAAAATCATCAGACAATTCCCATTCGGCAGGCATGGGATGATCAGCCAAGAAATCTGCTAGCACTTGCCCTTTCACCGCTTTTTGAGGGACGTAGATAATTTCAAATTGCTGCAATTGGAGATACCACCTTGCGAGCCTATCAGAGAGCACTGGCTTTGACATTACGAACTTTAATGGGTTGGCCTTCGAGACCAAGTAAACAGTATGAGCTTGAAAGTAATGCCTTAACTTCTGAATCGCAAATATGAGAGCAAGACAGAGCTTCTCAATTGGTGAATACTTTAACTCATTTGGAGTCATCGTTCTACTCAAATAGTACAACGCACACTCCTTTCCTTCATCATTATTTTGTGCAAGCAAGGCTCCAACTGATTTTTCTTGAGCAGATATGTAGAGAATTAATGGACGTCCGACTATTGGAGCAACCAACACTGGCGGCTTCATCAAATATGCTTTAATGATGTTAAATGCATTAGTGCAAGCTTCATCCCATTCAAATGGGTTGCTTTTTTTCATAAGATGGCTAAATGGTTGGCATCGGCCGGCCAAATTTGCTATGAATCTTCTAAAGTACGCCAGCTTACCTTGCAAACTCTTGAGCTCATGTATGTTTCGGGGCACCTGCATCTTCATTATCGCATCAATCTTTGCTTTGTCAATCTCAATGCCACGATGTCGGACAATGAATCCAAGGAATTTACCAGAAGAGACTCCGAATGCGCACTTAAGCGGGTTCATCTTGAGTTGGAATTTTCTGAGACGCTCAAATATTTGCCTTAGATCCTTAAGATGGTCATTTTTCTTCTTTGATTTTACTACAATGTCATCCACATAACATTCGACATTCTTATGAAGCATGTCGTCGAATATCCTTTGCATAGCTCGTTGATACGTAGCGCCAGCATTCCTCAAGCCAAACGGCATAACATTATAGCAGTATATTCCTTTAGGAGTGCGGAAGGCTGTTTTCTCTTGATCTTCCAGAGCTAGGCTAATTTGATTGTAACTAGATGATCCATCCATAAATGAAAGCACTTCATGCCCGGTCGTTGCATCAATCATAAGTTCTGTGATTGGTAGTGGAAAATCATCTTTTGGGCATGCCAAGTTTAAGTCACGGAAGTCAACACACACTCTAAACTGCCCATTTGTCTTCCTTACTGGCACAATGTTAGAGAGCCAAGTGGGATACTTGACTTCTCGTATCTTTCCCGTTTCAAGGAGCTTATTAACCTCAGCTTCAATCAATAGAACCAGCTCTGGTCGAAATCGACTCTGCATCTGCTTAACTGGCTTGACTCCTTCCTTCACTGCTAGATGATGAACTGCCACTTTTGGATCTAATCCGGGCATCTCCTTGAATGACCATGCAAACATGTCTCTAAACTCTTGAAGAAGCTCAATGTAAGCTTTTTCTTCATCAGATGTCAACAAAGCACTTATATAGGTTGGACGTGGATCATTAGCATCACCTAAATTAATCTCCTTCAATTGATCAACAGTAGATTTAATACCCTCCTCAAATTCTGGGGGAGCATCATCGGCATCTTCCTCTTCAGTTGAGGTTTCTTCTTGTATAGTGACATGATTTACTGCAGCAACGTCCTCCAGAAATTCTTGCCTTTGAAAATGTGGATTAGACCTAACTTGTTCATTTTCTCCCACTTTAACAATGCTCTCCACTACATAACCATCTCTCCTCATTTCGACAATCTTGCCTCGTAGATCTCTTTCTGCATTGTGTAGATTTGTTTGCATGATAACGGAATGAACAATATCTGATGAGCCTACACTTTCCCGATCATCTTCTTCACTTTGGGTGAAGATTATTGTTCGCTTCTTAGCTTTCAACATTGTGTCACATGATATAGTCAGGAAATGTTGTCTTTTCATGCGAGATGGGATCCGACTACGTATCCTTAGGAACCTTGGGAACTTGGAAGTCCCTTTAGCTCCAACTGGTTTGAGTCTTTTGAATACTGAGATTCTTTCTGCCTTTCTATCCTCTTCATGAGACTCTTCTTCTTTAGAAAGAATTTCATCTTCAGTGATGTAGTTCGTGTTTGCCCTTTTGATCGCAATGCGAACAGGTTTCTGTGGAACATATCCCAACCTTGTCCTAGTATACTTGGAAGTGCGACCATTACTCTTCAATATCTCTTGAGTGGTATTAAATTCACTAGGAGTCTTATGAGACTGTTCATTTATCATAGCTTTTTCTTGAGGGTTATAACCAGCCTTCACAAGAAGTTTGTAAGCTTGTGGGCTATATGATTTGGAAACTGCCGCCTCGAATGCATCTCCATGCTCAATTTTAGCTCCTTGAATTGGGCGAGTGAACCCTTTGAGTGGAAGAAGAGAGGGCTTCTTAGTGTCAACCTTAGTTAGAGGTAGTGTCAACCCTTCTACAGTCTTGATCAACTGTTTACTTTCAATAGACTTTGTGGATGAAACATCATCTGCATTCTCTCTTTCTTGTTTATCATCACCTTTCTCTTGCGATGAACTTCCTTCTGGCTTGACAGCCTTGCTACTCTTCAGAAAATATCTAGCATCTGCAAAATATGACTCAGCTTCTGTGAATGGCCTTTCATCGCCAAGCACCTTTTTATGTTGCCTCCATCGCAGTATTTGAAGCATTGATGTAGCGTAGAAGGAATTACTCCATTTTCGTGCAACCATGGGCGCCCCAAGAGCATGTTATATGAAGTTTTAGCATCAATGACATGGAACAGAACTGTTGAGACCATCTCATCTATCATTAAGTCCAAGACCGTTGTACCAAGTGTTCTCTGGCCTTCTTGATTGAACCCATGAATTGTCAATCGACTACTGCCGAGCTCGTTGGTGGGAATTCCTAACTTCTTAAGCGTGGATAAGGGCAAGATATTGACAGCTGAACCTCCATCAATCAATATTCGATTAACCCTTTGCTCTTGAGTATAACCAGTTACGAATAAAGGTCGATTATGAGATTGTGAACCGAGCAGTAAGTCTTCCTCGGTGAAGGTTATTTTTATAACATGGGTCTCACTTTCATTCCCAGATTCACCCTTAAATAGCTGAGCTTCGCTTGCCATATGACATGAAGAATCACCGCCTGCAGAAATTAAGTTTGCAGTTGCATCTTCATCTAGAAAGATCTTCCCTTGCTCAACCAATCGCATAACTTTGTCTTTAATGACAAAGCAATCTTTAATAGAATGACCCACCAGTCTATGATACTTGCAATATTTCGGATTGTCAGTTTGTCCCGCCTCTTCTGGTCGCTTCATTTTAGGAAGCTCGATAAGTTTATCTTTGAACAGATCATCAAATATGCCTGGGACATCTGAATCAAGGAATGGGTACTTCCTTTCTTGTATCTCTTTCAAGGTCAATCTTCTTTGCCCCCTTTCTGGGGGATCACTCCTCACTTTATCTTCCTTTTCGCTCTAATTCCTTCGAAACTTGACAGTTGGTGCATTTATCGCCATGGACTCCTTTTCAGAAGATTTATTGTAGGGTTTGCCCCATTTCTTGACCTCTTGCTTTTCTTTATACTTGTAGGATCCAGGAATTGGTGGTTCAACCACTCCACTTATCCCCATGCTTAGCTCCATGTCATGAGCTCTTGTGGCTAAATCTTCAAAGGTTTTAGGCTTAATCCCTTAAAGTATGTAACGAAGGCTCCATTGCATTCCTGCTATGCACATCTCAATGCCAGAAACTTCAGACAATCGATCTTTATAATTTAGGCTCAAATTTCTCCATCGATTAATGTACTCAATTACTGGCTCTTCTTTTAACTGACGAGTGTTAGTCAACTCTATCATGCTAACCGTTCTCCTAGTGCTATAGAAGCGATTAAGGAATTGATATTCCATCTGATCCCAACTGTCTATAGAATCAGCCTCCAGGTCGGTGTACCATTCAAAAGCATTTCCCTTTAGAGAATGAACAAATTGTCTCACTATATGATCTCCGTCAGTTCCAGCATCATTGCATGTTTCAATGAAATGTGCTATATGTTGCCTTGGGTTACCTTTTCCATCAAACTGTTGGAACTTGGGGGGTTGATAGTTCGGTGGCATCTTCAAGTTGTCAATCCTTCTAGTAAAAGGCTTAGCATACATGAATGACGGCTTGGAGCTCTCTTCAAATTGGTCCTTCATTGTCCCGAGTATAATACTTTTTAGTTGGCTGATAGGAACCATTCCATCATGGGAAATGTTCAATTCTTCTTCAATCACCCTCTTCCCCGTCGACTGGCGTTTCGCGGAGTTATTTACTTCATTTTCAGTATCTTCATCTTGCTTTTCGTTTGCATGGCTAGTTTTAGCACCAGCCATTTTCTCCATCAGTTTAAAAATCAAAGTACTTTGTTCTTGGTTCTGTTTGGCAAGTGCAGCAACTGATTCAGTTAAGCTTGCCAACTGTTCTTCGACAGACGAAGTGTTTATTGCCATTGTCGAGGCTATGGATGAATCTGATGATGGACTTTCTTCAGATAAATGAGTTGAGCCAACAAGGTTGTCCTCCTCGTCTTTAGCATCATAAGATATTCCTTTGGGGATAACTCCCACTGAAGAATTTGTCTCCGAAGAGGCTTCAGATCGCGCTTTCCTTGACATACTTCTAGTTGTCACATTAACGTCTTCAACTTGTAATTCTGAAGACTTGAAGACAGAAGCTGATCTGTTGACTTTGACTCTTAGCGGAACCATCTTATTTTGTTCGAGGAGGAGATGAGAGGTAGAAACTGTCCCACCGGGCGTGCCAAAATTTGTAACAACAAATTTGTATTTATTAAAATAATAAACACAAAAAGAAATTACAAAGATAATCCGACGTAGATTGAAGTTGAGAATTTAAGTAGACAGTCTCTAACTATTCTCTGATTCCTCTCTTGAGTTGACTTCTTGACTTTCTCAACTTTCGGAGCCGGATCTTCGGATGAAGCTTGTCCGAGCTCGGGGTTGACTTGCTACTTTAAAACGTTTATCCGGAGGCGTCGAGCCTTTGTTCGGATCAAACGTTGACTTGAAGATTTGTTGTGAAGTACGACACTCAATTTGGTAGAACGTTGACTTCACGGAGACAGATGGATGAATTTGATATGAAGAACGCCGGATCAAAGAGGCTTAGCACCTTGGTCTTTGATCGGAGGCTGTTCTTGACTTGAAGATGACTTGAACTTGATTTGAAGATCTTGAGTGTTCTTCGACTTGATCTTGATCTTGAACTTGAACTTGGTCTTGATCTTGACTTGAATTTCACTTGACCGGATCTTGATCGAACTTGATTTTCACTTGAATCTTCAGAGTTCTTCAGGTCTTCAGGATTTTCAGAGTGAATGGAATGAGGACTGAAGGTCCTTATTTATATGTAGAGAAAATAACCACTTGAGAGATATTTTCTCCTTCAAAAGATATGTTGGGCTTTTCTCCTTTAATTAAGCCTACTGGACTGGATATAGGCCTATTTAATTTAATTAGACCTGCTGAATTTGATTTGCTGGGCTTGTTTGACTTGAATCAAGCCCACATGATTTATTTCCTGGGCTTATTGATTCGGGCCAAACCCTCTTGACTTGAATTGAGCCCACTTGACTTGAATTTGGGCTCAAATAATTATATTAATTATCAATTATTTATTTATTTATTTATTTCAAGAATTAATTTATTTAAATTCCTTAATAAATAAATATTTAATCAATATTTAATATATTTTCCTTTGCATTTATTTTATTAGGCAATAAAATTTCATTGCCTACAATATGAAATACAAAAATCTATATAATTGTAAAGGTTTAAAGATTTTCTACGAAATTCACAAAAAAACCTAAAAGAGTAGTATTTTTATGTCATTATAATGGTCAAAATAGCAATGAAAAATGAAAATATATATGGGTACCATGTTTTCACATTATATAAATGCTTAGAAACATGAAAATACAAGGATCTACAAAAATTGAGTTAAATTAACTTTTTGTCCCGTAACTAAGATAGAATTCGATTTCTATCTCAAAAAAGATAAATAGTTTAATTTTGTCCCATAACTAACGAATTTGTTTAATTTTTGATGAATTTTGCCGGAAAGCCCCAAATTGAAGCCCCACGTGCGCCACACATGGGGCTTTCCAGTGAAATTCGCGTTTTTCGGCGAAAATTGAGAAATTTTGAAAAAATTCGTTTGTTATGGGACAAAATTGAACAATTTACTTTTTTTTTTTGCAAAAATCGAAATTTCTCTTAATTACAGGACATAAAATGAATTTAACTCGATTTTTTTTATGCAGTAGGTATGATCTAATCTAAATAATCAATTGATTCACAGTAATTTACATCTTGTATGCAGTAGGTATGATCTAATCTAAATAATCAATTGATTCACAGTAATTTACATCTCTACCATTCTATTATTCCAAAGTGTAGAGGCGCATGGGTATACTATTCCAAACTTTCTTTTTACAAAGATTTTGCTTATCAGACAAGTTAGAGACATCAATCTTTTTAGGTAGGCAAGATCTCCTCAATGGGAATCTACAATTTTCATCCTCCACAAATTAAAGAAAGACGACAATACTTTAAAATAATACACTTAATCGAATAAAAGTGATTATGTTAGATGGTTATGTGTGAAATGGACTGTGAAATAAATTGACTCATTATTAAAGTATATTTATTATATAGGTTAGATATGCTCATTAATAGTTATACTATATTAAAAGTGAATTATAATATAACATTTTAAAATCATACTTTAATAATCATTCATAATACTTTAGAAAAATATATTTTAACAATCAACAAACATATTTTACCTATATAACAATCATACTTTAAAACGTTTCACAATCCATCTCCTATAAGTACCGCCTCACAAGAAACTTTGTTTAATAATAATATTAATAAATAAATAATCAACAAAAAATAAAAATTCTCACATAAACCTACTTTATGTTGATTGATGAATTGAAGAAAATAAAATAAATACCATGAAACATACAAGTTCAATTACACCTTGGATACAACATTCTAATAAGTGGTAACAAAATTAAATTACAATAAGTTAAATTTCAGAATATACCCTTGAAAAACCCATTATTTCCTCCTAATTATTCTACTGATGCTGCAGAAAGAGTCAACCAAAATACTCATGAATATAACAAATTAAATAGTAATATTAATTCTTTGAAGCATCTCCCAATTACCCTTCACCAGATCTTATCTTCTTCCCAATGGCTTGTTCTCCCTTTTACTTAAAAAATTAAATTTGAAGACCAATTATTTGGTTTATTTGTATTATCATAAAATAATTGATTAATATTTCAAGTGTAGGTGCAGTTGTTGAGAGGAATGGCCACATTCATTTTCTTGGGGTCCATAATCACTGAACACTGGACTCTTTTGTAGAATTTGGGCTTCACCAATTGGCCCAATATGTAGGCCCTGGCCCGAACTGTGAAATCCAAACTCCACGGAACCGGCTGCACCGGTTTCCCAAGCTGGCTGTTCAAATCTGCTACTCCTCCGTACGCTGGAATTCTGTTGCCCATCAAAATCACTGTTACCGTTCTATGACTGTTTCTGGGTTGGTAAAATCTTTTTATCTGCAAAATTTCAAAGCCAAAATAATAAATTAATTTAGCTAATATTATACGACAGATAAAAATTTAATATTTTAAATTAATAATGATACTACTCTTAATTAATGAAAAATGATAATACTAATTGTCTTACGGTGAGAAAGTATGAATCAAGACTACCCATGATAAAAATATTATTGTCCCTTCCACCTATTTTTTAGGGCTAAATACAATTATACTCTTGAAATTAAAACTAAATTATTAAATAATTAAATGTAAGGATAAAACTAATACTCCCTTCGTCCCATCCATAAATCCCCATTTATTTTTTACACGTACTCCGTATTATTTTATGTATAATGAGTAGTTGCATTAGTAGTTATGTATAGTGAATAGTTGTATTAATAAGAAGTGGTGGACAATATATGAGGTCTTTTATTAAAAGAAGAAAATGTGAACTTTTAAATGAAACATTCAATATATAATAAAATGAGAACTTATGAATGAGAGAATAATAAATAAAAAAAACAGATAAAAGAAACTCCATGAACGGTTGATTAGAATAAAAAATTAAAAAAAAAACTATGAATTGGGGTACTTACTGATCCGGTGGCCAGTGGCAGGTCAGTGTAAGAAAGATCCAACGGTGTTGATGTTACATGGATTCCAAAGAATGTACCTCGGTTGCGGATGATGATCTTGACCGTTGAATTCATGGTCACCATTTCCGTAGCTACACCCGATGCATCCGATCCAGCTTGGATCATGAATTCGTTGAACGATATACTCTGTATCATGTTAATTCATTTTAACAATAGAGTAATATTTATCCTTCTTATTTTTATAACTTTTTGTGGTTATAATACTGATTGCAGATAATGTATCACAATGCAAATGTATAAGTTGTGTAATCATAAAGTATCAATTAAATATGATAATTTATAAGCTATGAAAATAGATTAAAATCCCTTCTCCCCTTCCGAAACCTGCATAACTTCTATTTTCGTTTGTGCAATAAAAATGTGCACTAAAAAAAAAAGAATACACCCTCAATACAAAAAATAAAAAAGAAAAAGAATACACCCTCAATCAAATAACCGAAAATGTATTTTAATTTAAAAAATATCATTCACTCCAGTAAATAATGTACATTAAATTTATTTATTATATAAAAGGTCTGCCCAATTATAGAGAGAATTAGTTAATTTTTTTTTATTTTTCATAAAAACTCTGTGTACAGTAGCACATAGTATGTTGTTAACTTATACTACTATGTACAAAAAAATTCATGTACAAATTACATGTAATTCAAATTTGTAATTTTGATGTTAATTTCACGTTTTCTTTCCTCAATCAACGGAAACCGACAAGCCTAAATTTCACCAATATTATTTTGTAACCGACATGCCTAAATTGCACCAATTTTTTTTTTTAAGTGATCTTAACCATATATACTATTTCTGAGCTTGAATATATATCTAAGTAGCAACAACAACTGATGTCAGTGTTAATAGTTTTAATTGAATACCACACAATTGGTTCACTATTTCTTAATAATGAACTTAGTTTAGTAGTATTGTGCAAGTTGAATAAGCCCACCCAGCGACCCATACCCCACCTTGTTGACAGAGCGGTGGAGGGATAAACTATGATGATTCAACTAATTAACAGAATAACTTAATTAATTATGATGACTCAACTAATTAACCGTGCTAAAACACTACTCCTAAACATAAGGAGGATCTCCTCGTTTTGAGAGATTGTTCCATTGGTGGATTCCTCAATTCAATATTATGTTCCACGGAAAATAAGAGAACATCCATGTGCCTTGTGATTGATCTTGTGTTGACTATATTGATATACCTAAACAAAGATCTATAAAACAAACTCTCTACTCGTGCATTTTCATCCACATTCGGAAAATTAGGTATAGAAACACGCTTTTAACAGAACCGTGACATCACTTTCATTTGAAATTCGATTAGATGCCAAATTATATCGTAATTATCATTAATTAATAATAATTAATAATTCGCACCCCCAAAATCAACCAAAGAGTAAATGAATCCCAAGTCCACAAAAGGAAAAACTGAAAAGAAGATCATATATATATATATATAGTGTGTGTGTGAAAGAGTGTGTGTGAGAGAGAGTACCTTCATGGTGACGACAGGTTTCTGATTCCGGCTAGCACCCCACAAGATCAAGGCAAAGAAAGAGAACAGCACTAAGAATCCGACAACAAACGCCAAAAAGTAGCACCGCCGCGGCACTCCCCGGCGGCCGCCGTCCTCATCCAGGAGCCCCTCCTCCTCTATAGCATCAAACTCCTTCCACTGCTTCTCCGCCTTCCCGTGGTGCCGGTGGAGCCGCCTCGATCCGTTCCTCGACTTCTGCGAACCCGGTTTAAGCGAACCGGAATACCGGGTCGACGACGAACCGCGCGAGTGGTGACCCGGCGACCCCATCGGGCTGAGAACCGGCGTCGAGTGAAACGAATTAGTCGTCTTCTCCCCGTCGTGCGAGTCCCTCGACGGACTCTGCACGTAGTAAACGGCCCGATTCGGAGATGACGGGGCCAGGCTCGTCACCTCCGAATCGGTCTTTGCATGCATAGACATGGCTAATTGATTGATCAATTTTTTTTGAAGGAGAATGTGATTGAACAAAATTAAGTAACGTAGAATGATTATAATGTAGTGAGAGATTGTAGATCTCAGCAATGGAGGATTTGATTCTTGGATGAGTGTAGAAGAAAGTCCAAGGAAACAGAGCACGTTAATGTATTAGATTGTTTAATGTTTTAATGTTTATTTTTTTCCGACTATTGAAAATTAATTAGGGGGTTAGGAGAAGTATGCCAGTTGGAATTATGGGTTGTTAATTAAGTTTGTCTCCCCAATTTTGATAGTACTATTTTACTTTATTATTGTTGTGTGTGTTTTTGGGGGATACTTTTGGAATTTGTGTTGTCTTTTGTTGAGCCTAAATATTATTGTGAATTTCATGACAACCCATTTAATTATTCAACAATTGTCTGATGTTTTTATCATCTAATTAATTGTTAGTTACAACTTACACATACGAAACTGTAACAACTTTTTGTTCACAGCTGAATATCGATCTAATTCACTATGTTGACCAAGAATTTACATTTTTAATAGGCAAAAACTTGTGTGCGCACCCCTAGGAGGCGTACCCAACCAAGAGCAAGAATGGCAATGAACGGAAAAAGGCAATAGAATTGGCGAGAAGGACTTATCTTGAAACTGCTCGGAAAGAGCTAAAGCTCTCTCACACGCATTCACACCCTCTGGAAGTCCGGGAGCATTTTTCGTGTGCTTTTAGAATTTTGTGTTAAATTGTATACTCTTTAATATAAAGATGTGTACCCTTTATTTTTTAAGAAAAATAAAAAAATATTAATGAAAAGTGTATACCCTTTAGAATAAAATAAAATGGTGTACCCTTATTAATTAAAGTGTATTATACTCTTTAAAACAAAATAATATACCCTTATTCATAATATTAAATTCTAAAGGCGCATGACGTGCACCCGGGCGCACGCAAGGCTCACTCTTTTTAATATATTGATTGAATAAAGAAAATCAACAAGTTATGGAAAAAAAAGGAGTATTTGAGAAGTAAAAGGCCCTATTTTAAATTTCAATTAGAAAATTTAAAAAAATATAATTTTTATAAAAATATTTTTAAATATATATGAAGAGTATCCTGGAAATGGATCGTGAAAGAGTAAATTGATGGGGCACCTGTGAGTAGACATGCACAGCGGTTCGGAACCGCCGGTTTCGGTTTTAGGAAATATGAAACCGAAACCGAACAGAGGGTAGGCCGGTTTGGAATCGCCGGTTCTTGTTTTCTCTCTTTTTTTTTTAATTTTAGCCTTTAACCGTAAAAAAAAAAGAAAAATTTGGAAAAACCGCCGGTTTGGAACCGGAACCGGCTTTCACAAAATGAGTAACCGGAACCGAACTGAAATATATCCGGTTTCGGTTCTGTTTTGGCCGATTTCGGAACTGTCGGTTCCGGTTCCGGTTAAAATGTGCATGTCTACCTGTGAGTTATACAGAAAGCCATATGTCAATTAATTTAACATAAATAGGTATTTTGACTTCATATATATTTGAAGTCGAGGGGGGGGAGGGGGTTGAAGAAAATATTTTTTATGAAGATATAGTTATAATTATATGATTTTTATTTATTTCATCAAATTGACCTTGAAATAGACACTTGAACTTCTTCTGTCTTAGCCTTTTAGGCAGAACGCATGTGTTTCTGTTGTAGTGTTGATTCAAAATGCTAGATGAATAAATACTTTATGATAAATATTTGCGTGAAATCATTTCGAAAAAATACATTTCATAAGATTGATAAGGAATAATAATATTTTAATAAAAATGATACTTTATCGGTTTAAACACACTTCGCACTTTCTATATTTGTTTGTTTCACAACACCTTTTGTACTCATAAAATAATAAAATAAATTACCAATATATCCTCCACCTGCTTAATCTTAATCTTAATATATTAAAAGTAGGAAGGATTTGAAAAACTTTTTTTCCCATTTTATCCCTACATAATCCTCTTTAATACATCTTTAACCTCCCAAATATTAATGATATATTATATTTAATACTTTAATCAATTTTATAATATTATTATTATTACTATTAATTATTATAACCTTTTCACATTATTATCACATTAATTAATCCATAAAGTCAAGTAATATGAAAAGCCAAATTAATCATTATAAATTGTGGAAGTGGCCTTCGATGGTAATGGGGTTGTCGGAGTCGCAGTTCTAAAATGAATTCTCGACAATAATGGAGTGCTTCAAAGCTACTCGGTTAGATAAGAGGGGAACAAAGATGAAATCGGATGCGGCATCAGAAGAAAAGACGACAACGTCTACCAGCGTATTCAATAAAAAGGAGAATTTCACAAATTTAATGAAAATAAGCAGTGCAGACAAATTTGAAGTGAAGAGGAAGCGTGACATTTCCAAATCAGTTTACAAATGGAAAGAGTTGTGTAATTTTTGTTTTTTTATTATATATATTTCTATACATATTTATCTAATGTGCCTATTTTCTAATTACATCCATAAAAAGATTTGTTTTCTGCCGTTGTTGATGAACCATGTGCAATTTTATTAGTTAGATTTTTTTTGTCTTTTTTTTTTTCAAATTATTTAATATAGTATATTATAAATAAAAAAAAATACAAAACTAAATAATTAGCATTGTGATATAATAATCGAAAAGTTTAAGAGATTTGTGAATCTCAAAGTTCATGATTAATAAAAATAAAAATATTAAATTAATAATAATTTGTTGAAATAAGACATTTAAAAAACATATAAATGTAAATGTCTCTAAAAAAATATACAAATAATAATAATATTATTATTATAAAATTTATATTATAATTTTGTTTATATTGTTAATTAAATTAAGAATGTAATAAGGAGGAACATCCGAATATATATGTACATAAGAATAAAATAAAAAGATAAAGAATAGCTTTTACATTCACTTTAATTGAAATTTAACATTAACATTATTACAATTAAACAAAATATGTGTGTACATAACATCTTATCATAATAAATAGTAGAACACAAAAAGTCAATTATAATTATTACTCGAGATATAAGAGAGTATGAATACATTGGAATGAATCATAGTATATTAAAGTCACAAGCATTTTTTAATTTTTATTTATTTTTAATTCTAATACTACTTATTTTTCGTTATCACATTTTTACCTTCTATCCATTAATGGCATATTATGATATTTATTTAAGTTATATATATATACATAGTGAATAAAATACTATTAATATTAAGTTAAATATATTAATGACGACTCTTCAAATTCATAATAATTATTTCTCTATTATCTATAATAATTAGATATTAAATATTGAACTTTATAATTCTTATAATATTTAGTTATAAAAATTATTTTATTTTCTTAATATAAATTTTTATGAATAATTAATTATCTTTGTGTTTTTCATAATTAATTAAAATTAATTGATACAAGGTACTTATTAGATTGAATGTTTAACCAATCATTTATTAATCATCATAATAAAAAATAATATATGAACGTACACAAAGTTTTATTTTTTAATAATTATATATTTTATTATTTATAATTTCACTCATAGTAAGTATTAATTAATTTATGTTAGTGCGTAAATCAAAGAAATTAATTATACTTATAATTTATTAGTTATATTTAATTATAATACAATACACAAGACCTTTTAACTTCAAAACAATGAATTTGCAAAAACCTTTTAATGAGTAATATGAATAGGTTAATTAAATATTACTACAAATATGGAGTGGGTTTTGTAAATGAATTAAATCATCTTAAAACCTATAGACGTCTTATTGCATTACTTGAAATTTTTTGATGATGTATCCTTTAAACTTTAAAACTATGAATTCGCAAAATCTTTTAATGAGTAATATGAATGGGTAAATTAAATATTACTAGACGTCGCATTACTTGAAATTTTTTGATGATGTATCCTTTAAACTTTAAAACTATGAATTCACAAAATCTTTTAACGAGTAATATGAATGAGTAAATTAAATATTACTACAAAATATGGAGTGGGTTTTGTGAATGTTTTAAATCATCTTAAAACCTAAATGTCTTATTGCGTTACTTTAAGTATTGTAACTAATAAGTTGAAAGTTTTGTTTTTTTTTTTTATTTATTAAATGCACGAACCTTTTAATCCTTATAGCAATTAATTATGAAAATTATTATATTTTATTAATATAAAATTTTATATATAATTCATTATTTTGCATCTTCGATCTAGAAAAACTTGCAAAATATTTTCGAACCACTGTATATCTTTCATATATTTCATTATTTACAAATTTTCCTAAAACAATAATTAATTAATTAATTAATATTAATTAGTAAGATATGAAAATTTTAATAAAATAGACATGATTTCTAAAATATTCATTGAAAGCTAAAAATCTTTACAAAATAAACAAAGTCACTATTTATAATGGTGAGTTTGTACAACACATAATAAAGTCATCAATTGTAATAGTAACATAGTAGAGTGATTTGTGGAGATTTGTAAGTTCTAGGTTTTTTTGACTAGTTCTTTTAACTTTGTGCTTTGTGAGTAACTTATTTTGTAGTACTTGGTATAACATTGTTTCCTTGGTAAGTTGTCTTTGTAATTTGTTACTTGTTACGGCGACTATCCTGCAACTCGTCTTTATGACTTGTGTCTTACTTTATGTTGTGTTTGCAGTAGTGTTTCCACATTCGACGATGAAATTCTTGTGAATTCATTGTGGTTGATAGTGTGTTGGGGTTGGGCCAAATAGGTGGAGATTTGTTGGCCTTTCAGAAGCCCATATTGATTTGGCCCATGAATAAGTGGAGGTCAGCCCACATGTTAGCCCAAACATATTAGCATTGTTGATACTCTCTTTTTCTCAATTACTGCTCTTAATTTCTTTTGCATTAGGTAGACTTCTTCCTTTGGGAAGATGTTAACCGCCGTAATTCTTCATCCTCCTGTCTCCTTTATTCTCATCACATACACTTGTATAAATCGGATTCAAAATGTAAACCCTGTGGCTCCCCTTTCAATTTTATATACTTTATGTATAGTTAAGGTTGTTAAATTAAGAGGGACCACATGATTTACAAGGATTTATGTAAACCCAATTTAAAAGGGATAACTCTATTCTCATACTAAATTCTTCTTCGGTGAAGATAAGTGAGTATTGTAAAGAAAATGGGTGCAATTTCATGTAATTAGATTTTTTTATTTTTTTTTCAAATTCGGACCTCTTAGTGCAATAAAATCAAGGGCAGTTTGTTCAGTTCTTAGGCAATTACTCCATAATATTATAACCAAACAAAATATTTATATATCATCATAAACATGTAAACCTTAATTCCTATATCCAATCATAATTGTAATTTAAATTATTCAACCATTAGCAACCAATCTCAAATGATCTATCAAAAATCTAAAAAATCTAGTGCTTATTATCAAATGAGTATATAATTCTCTTCTTCTCACTCTATCCATGGTGTGGGGATCAGCATTATACCTATTAAAGCAATTAAACTATCAATTGCCTTTAGATGAAATTGGCAACACAAATGTAGATCATAGTATTATTATTTTTTTAAATAGTACTCCAGTAATTAGTTTGCTGTTATCGAATGAGAGATTTCTGAAAATTTTGATTCCAAATGTATTATTATTAGATTTTTGATGTAGATTATAATTAATTTCTTTACTTCAGTAGTTAGTTGAATATGATATTGTTTGATGCATCATACATTTTTATCTGATTCTGCGTTTTGGTTATAAACTTGATAATTGGTTAGTCTCTCTAACTAATTCAGTATATAATCCAGTTTCATATAAGATTGTGAAGCCTCAAAATGAATGGCTGCTACAGATACTAGTCTAGATTTAATGCTGACATAGTAAATATCTGATGTACATTATTTAAGATCAAGAATCTGTGTGCAGAGAAAACAAAATATTGGATTTAACAAATGAATTATGGAACTACAACAGCAGCAGGAGAGCTGTTAAGATGAATATTAGGAGGAACCAATGAAGTATGAAGGGTCTGTTTTGTGGAGATAGATTACTAGGCCCTTGTGCTGTTCCTGTTGGAGATAATTGAGCTGGAGGTGGTGGTGAAAGCACCGGGACATCACATGTACCAAACGTGGCGTTCGCCTGTCATATTTTTTAGTAATAACATTAGTCGGGATGCACCAAGTGTCATCTGACATGTGCAATTTTTTGTATTCATGTTAATGAATATATTTGATCAAGACAAGGGTATGTACCTTGCAATAGGCAATGCTATCACAGCCACATGTTAAATGGCCGTTTGCTTCATCTACGGCTTCTGGTGCTCCCCCACCATCGCTCCTCTGCGACCAGTCAAGACAGATAGTTCAGACAGAGTACTGATCAAAGATGGTATATACTACTTGAATTGATACTTTGTCAATTAAATGAACTTTTTGATTTGTTCTAGGACCTTGTAAAAATCGACTGCAATGAAATTCGGCCAGCGGTTGCCACTAGCTGCGTAACAGGTCCTCATCATGCTAATCAAGTCAGCAGAGTTGTCAACACAAGCTTCTGTTGCATTTGGATTTGTTGGGAAGTAGTTCATAAGCACCAGTGATTTCGAACGTGTGTTCATCGAAGATGATTCTGATCGTTTCGGACAGGTACCCGCTTGCATCCCACCATTCTCATTTCCATCTGAAAATTGGAAATATGATCACCCACCACCATTTTCAAGATTTGATCCGAATATATATATATATGCTCATTACTAAAAGAAGAGGACTGACATTGATTTTCGACCACGTAGTTCCATTCGTAGGCTATGCCTTCTGAAGCCTCCTTGGATGATTTAGACGTGAAGACAACCAAACGCTGGTTGTCCCGCGCCATTTCATCCACGGTAGGCCAATCTTGGCCATTTTTAGGCATTCGAGAGAGAGGAAATAAGTATTGAGTGAGGGCAGATGCATTGAACACTTTAGTGAGGCCTTGAGGAGATGTGACATAATCCTCAATGAAAATGGTGATTATCTCACTTGGGTTATCTTGGAGAAATACTTGAATCTCTCTCAACACATTGATGGCAGGTTGCTGTTTACAGATAGCTTTCATAATCACCACACTCTAATACTACTACATATAGATATATATGAATGTTACTTACAAATGATGTTATGTTGAAACACATGCCATTGAAAGAATGGCACAACCAAATGTCGTTGTTGAAATCGTACATATCAAGCATTAACCCTCGAACACCATTCTACAAAAACGTACTTCACTTAGCTTCACTCTTGCATAAAATTTACCGTAAAACTCAAAACAAAATCAAGAAAACAAAATACCATTAACATAAAAAGACATAGTGTCTTGTGAGATGACAATCATGTAAGATAGGTTGTGAGACGACTTGACCGTTGTTAAAGTAAGATTGCTGTATAAGTAAATTATGTTAATTTATAGTTAATTTTTTAATATGATGAATAATGAATTAAAGTATTAGTGTATGATTTATTATAAACATACTTAAACAACTATTGAGTATGCTTAACCTATATAACAACTATATGTTTTAATAATGGATCTCGTATCACATATACGGTACATGTGTCACATGATAGTATCTCTAAAATAAAATACAAGGCGATACATGATACAAAATTGCCCACGTTCAAATGTTTAATCCATGTGCCACATGTCAATACATCAATAATGACTATTAATAATGCAAATCAGAAATGTTATGTACTCTATCTAATCATTAAAGAACTTTACGACTTATGAGAGCAATCATATTTTTAAACTGCTACCATTAGGGGGCGGTTGACAATTTTACCCGCCCCACCATCAAAGAGAAGCAGGGCAAAACAGTAATTCCAGTTTCTGCAACTTAGATGCAACATGCTCTGTCCTAAGTTATCTTAATTAATTGCGAGCATTAGATAATCAGATATAATACCAAATAATTAATTACGTACTTTGAGCTGATCAGTGATGGAGTCCTCCTGATTGGTCGGAGCGAGAATAGCAGACCCGGTAGCGGAAGTTGACCCGGCCCGAGCAAACGAATTGTGAGTAGTCAGCCATGAATACTTGTTAAACGGCAGCCCTTTTACCTGTTCAACCAAAAAAGGTAACTAAAGTCGTCTTTCATACGTAAACATTGACTCAGGGAATCAAACGAGCTTAGCACGACGTCGTACCGTAGAGGTGGGAATGATGGGCTGTGTTCGAGTGCACCGTGGTCTGGTGTTACCGTTGGCAGGACACGTGGCGCATGTTAAACCAGCGTCGCAGTTGTCGCTATTGTTGGAACACGTTTCGCCAAACTGCAGTTTGATTAGCATGAAAATTAATTAACTCAATTAATTAGGATTAATTAATTATGTTTGTATAATTGTATGTATGATGATCATGTAAACTCACCTTGAGAGAGGAGGAGTAGCCCACAAGAAAAGCAGTGATGAAGAAGAGCTTGATAATGGGATGCATTGGATTCCAACCCTGTACAACATACATAGCCAGATTAATTCATTGGTCTACAAAATGCTACAAAACTTGCTTTTTTTTTCCCTGCAAATTAACCTGCATCTGGAGTTGTTTCACAGTTTGTGTACACCACCTAAGATGAGTGAGAGAGAGAGAGAGAGAGAGAGAGAGAGAGAGAGAGAGAAAGGTTGGGGGGTTGTATTGGTCTTGTACTTTGTTGGTTTTTGAAGGAGGGTTTTAGATTTGAAGACAAATCTCGATAGTTTTAGTTGTTCAACGTTTGACTTGTTGTTTTTGGAATATTTGTTGGGCAGGTAATGAAGATTTTTTTTTTTTTGGTGAGTCTGTTCCAACTGAATTAAATCAACTATTATGGTAAAATAAATAAGTAAATTAAACGAAAGTAAACTAAAATAAAGATTCAAATACAATTTAATTCTAAATAGAGTAGTGTTGGATGGTAACAGTGCACCTTTTCATACTCTTTAGATTATGGAGTGTTATTTAAAATACTTAGGTTATTCTATTCAAAAGAGATCATACATAATTATACTATTATCTTTGTATAGAAAAGTAACTCTCCATTGTACTAAAGCATATGTTAGGGATCTTCCATCTCCATCGTCGTCAGAACAGTTGCAGGAAACTGCAACGGGCTTAGATACTTGTGTGGTTTAAATTTAAGGCAGTGTTGGAGCAGATTCACACATTATCTCTCTCACTATCAATGATATGTGTAACACTCTCTCATGTCAATTTCACTTCTCACCCTCTATATAACATACAAATTTACCATGTATATAAAGTCAAGTCAATCAATAAGGAAAACATGAATTAACAGATCACTAAAGAGAACTTACTACCAACAGAGCATCAAAAGATAAATAGAAATCATCTGACATATACTCACATGGATTCATTAGAGAAGATAATTCTGGAGAAGCTTCTCCGGTTTCCATCCTGGATTTGCAGGAAGGCGTGGAAGCTTGTGCAGTTACTTATTCTTCGTTCCGAACTGCAAGGATGGGAGCATCAGTTTCTTGAGCTCTCGGCATGTGATAAGCTCACAGATATGGTGGTTATATAATGAATAAGAGATTATTACATCGGATTCTGAATGAGGTAAATATACTAATTGAGATACTTTTGCTTACCTGATTTCTACTCCCTTACTTGGCAATCAATAGCAAATACCAATGCTCCGTTGACAATTTGCTTCAACTGTTGTAAACTCGTATGTTTCTTAACAAATACTAGTAAAAAACAGAGTAATTTTTATTCCAATCAATGCAGGAATGTACATTTATTTATTTATTTATTAGGAGTTTGTACTCAATAGAAATACAGGCTATGAACTGGACAGAACGATGTGATAAGCTAACAAAACTAAATTAAGATACATTATATGCTTACAGAAGGAAATATATAGTACATTGACCAAGCTGTTAGCACGGTCATATAAAAAAATGCAAGTCCTGTTCTAATTAGGGTGTACCATTTCTCAAGTTGAATTTATTGCCCATTCTTATACCATCGCAAATATCTCTCACTGCAATTCTCCCACCGGTGCTTCGTTGAGCCACAAGAAATGAATGAAGTCGTATAACTTTGCACTAACACTAACCTGCCAAGAACATAATGTTACAATGAGCACAATTGATGTAATCTTAACTTCTGCCAGAAGGTAGATTAATTAATCCATTTTTTAGTAAATGTACCTTGTAGGGTGTCGGGTTCAACCTTCGCATGTGATCAGGTCGCATCTGCTCCAAATGTTTAATACACCGATCTCTAATCGATTTAAGAGGTGGTAGCTCTTCTCTATATTTTCCTTTAAACAAACATTACACGGAAATGTCAATAGTAGGAGTTATTTCTATAAACTTCATAAGGTGTACGAGTAAACAATATCTAAAGTCTCAAGATTTAGGAGTATTGTCTAAAGAAAAGTCTAATCCAAGTAGAGACCAAAAACAGAACTTAAACAGACAAAAATTGTTGTGAGTCTGTACTTGTAGACTTTTACTACATTTAAGTATTGTTACAGTTGCATAATATCCCAATAAAAAGAACTTCCACAAGAACATGATAAGATAGTAGCAGATTTTAATTATTAACGACTCAGTTGTAAACGTAATGTGCAGGTTAGATATGCATCTAAGTAATTTAAGATTATCTGACAGACCTTTAAAATAGACTAGTTGGGATGCTCAAAGATGACTAATTGTGATTTTATTATCATTTTCAAAGGATGATAGCAAATTGCTATGTTTCCAATGAATCACCTATATAAGCCCGTCAAATAATAATATATGGAAATTTCATATATATATATATATATATATATATATCCGAAAGATTTACATTGACATTATCTAATAATTATGAGAAAAATGTACAGGAAAAGTTATTTCATTTCAATGTTCCAAGCTGGTGGTATCAATTTCTTAATATTGGAACAAACAAAAAAGAATTTGAAGTCACTTTACATATGGAACCTAATAAAAAAAAACACACACACACACACAATCTGTACCTGATCTGCCTGGCCAAAAACACATCATCAGCTCCTCAACATACTGTGGTACAACATATGCCCTCTTGGATTCATTAAACGGATGGCGACACAAAATGCGTTCACCTGCCTGCAATATAAAGGAGTACGAAAGGTCAAGGCACTTACAATCATCCAAGTGTTACAATGAACTGTGTTCTGTACCTAAAGCAGTATAAATTATGCAGTAGGCATGCATAGAAGCAATTTCCTAGGTTCTTAATCGTATTGATCACTTGTACAACTGACTCATCTGATGCAAAATATGTAAATACTCTTGCAATATGTCAATATCACTTTTAGATAAATAATAAATCCCCAGAAAGATATGTCTCAGATTTTTATTGGCCCATGGTTCGACTTTGGGTAGATGTTCCAGGAACCTGTTCTAGTTATGTATTCAAACTCACTAATAGATACTCATATCATATTCAGCTGAAACTGGTTAAGATTACAGAAGAAGTCAATAAAACCGCATAATAGTGTTGGATTATTTACTGCAAAGAAACAGAGTAGAAGGGGATACAGAATACAGTACTATAGTACAAATAATGGAGGTGCAGACAAGTTAAATAGTACCTTAGGAGGAGGTTCACTCTCTCCAGTCATGAGGTCTACAAGAGGATAACCTTCCTTCCCATATAGTCTATAACATCTTTTTTTGCAAGGTATGGAGACCTGAATAAAAGTTTAATAAATTCCCAGAATGAATATGTAAGGTAACACCAGAAGGATTAATCAAACCTTTGAAACATCTTCAGAAAGCTTGATGCGAGGCTGATTATTTATTTCGACCAACTTGAAAACAACACCAAGGGCAGGTTGTGCATAGCATGTAACCAAATGTGTTCCAATTCCAAATGCATCAACTTCATGACCCTGTTCAAAGGAAGAGAATAAAAATACAGATTTATATGCATGGCATCAACATGCTTCCCATCAACAAAAAAATTCCCAACATAGCAACTAACTCTTAACCATTTATCACATATATACTGTACTTAGAAAGATGCATGATTTCAGAATTAATTTAATCTCTTGTTTATTAACATTGTACAAAAGAAATGAGCTTACATTTAAAATTTCTACACCAACTTTTGTTATAAAACAAAACATAAGTTCAATTAATGTGGTTTGGTTACTTGTGCTAAAATAGAAATGATCTCTGTCTCTAAACTCTTTAACTAATCCTACAAATTGATCATAAGTCTGTTCATGATGGCAATTAATTATGCTGCAAACTTGCAAGCAGCAAAGACATAAAAGATTACTGAATCA
Organism: Pogostemon cablin; assembly: GCA_023678885.1. Taxonomy (NCBI): domain Eukaryota; kingdom Viridiplantae; phylum Streptophyta; class Magnoliopsida; order Lamiales; family Lamiaceae; genus Pogostemon; species Pogostemon cablin. Next base: position 23,170,257 of record CM043001.1, on the reverse strand, counting down.
GGTTTTACTTTCAGACTGGTCATCAGAAACACAGCTTGTGACTCATGGTCACATGAGGAATATTTTGAATATGCCAGGTGAGTGGTAGTAACTGAGTGTAAAAAGAGTAGGTGTTTCCATTTTCGCAAAGGTATAATTAATCAGATCTTTATTCTATTCTTCCAATAAGCATTTTCCTTTTGCTAAAGAATTAAATCCAAATTCTGAGACTGAATGAATATATGCTGTCAAGAAAAAATGAATAAGAGCTGAATGCATTTTCGAGTAAATGCAGTGAAAAAGAAGCCGCATATGAACTACAAGGGAAACTAACAGAGAATATTTTAGGGACTATTAACAAATAGAGGAAAGGTAAGTATAAAAATCATCTAAATCCAAACTTCATATAGATCCACATTTTTAGTGCCACAATAACGTATAAGATGCCTGACGAGAAGCATGTATCTTTCAAATCTTGTTATTTACTAGATATATATACCTGTTTATTCAAAGCATCCAAAGTTTCTTCATTGAGGTCATTACTGGCTGTAATGTTTGTCTTTCCAAAATCTGGTATTCCAAATTCTTTCTCAATAGCTTGGAAAAATTTTCGAGCCTCACATGACAAGTAGGCAAGATCACCGGAGTCCAGTCTAATACCTACTGCTTTATACCTGCAAAACATTAAAACTAAAATTAAAAAGTAGTTATCAAGTGGAGGTCTAAAGGATATTGAGTATGCGTTCAATTAATGTAATTGTTTGACAATAAACTGAAGTACTGACAAAAAGCTAGGTATATACAATTCAGCAGGTATGCAAAACAATGGGATTTTATTTCTATATACTCTTATATACACATAAAGATATTGGTGCATGATTATCTGTATAATGATCAAAGCATACATTTGTGAACTGAGACAATTCAGTCCTTTCCTAAGCCTCCAAATCAGGAAAATACTCAAAAGGATGAGATGAAAAGTTTTGGGCAATAAAACACCCAAGAGCTAGCATTCATATGTTGAAACAATATAAAGCAAGCCTTTTGTACGCACCCCAAATCATTTAAAGCCAGAGCAACAGCACAATAATTTGGAATCCCACTTCTCGCTACCTGTTCAAATGGATTATAAATGCCTCAATAATGGAGAAAAAAAGGGAGTAGAAACTATAAAGATCAGAGATGGAAGTTGCATCCCTGAAGAAAAATAAGTGAATTTACTTGAAATATAGAAATGCCAGAAAATTTCATTTGGATGATAATACATTAGATTCGATATAATTCCCATTATGTGTATTCTGAAAAAAACCAAGTCAGCAGACACTTCACCAAGATTTATTAGGGTGTACGACTTGACACTAAAGATTTAAGTAAATAAAATATTGAAAAGATCAATAGAAAATATTTTGATGATCAAAGAAATAGAAATAGATAATCATGATAAATTATATTGAAGAGTCCAGAAATAACTGACATTAGACTTATCATCTGCATTACCTAAGAGCCCCTCAGTTATTCTTAAGAGATCCAAAGCAGAAGGTGAATTAGTATACACTGCGGAATTTTATGTTAATTGCGATATACAATGTCATACTTACAAAGAATAAATTTTTTAAAGTTTATTTAAAAAACGAACTGAGATTTGACAAATGTTATAGCCTTACTCCCAAAAACAGGGTGGGAGGACTAGTCATACGAATGAAACCATAACTAAGCAGCATTTATGTAGTTCAGGAAAAATAATCTGTCCCACTAAACACGAATGCTATATGCAATGACAAAAGTCAATGAACAAGTAGAAAATCCACTTACATCATATGTGTCAACAAGGGCCAAAAAATTCGTTGGAAAGGCAAGAGCATATGAGGCAAAAGCAGCTAACTCACTTTGGTTTGTTTCACCAAAGACCCCTCCTAATAAATTTGACCACTGAACAGGGGCATAATTTGATCAGCATGCTAACAGTATATCTCAATGCTTTAGAACAAATGAAAAATAGACCGTGAAGCAGTGAAGAAATCCCTATACCTTTAATTTTCTCAACCATGCCTGCACTGAACTAACAAAATCCTCACATACTTTTGAGCCATCATAACTCTTGAGTGACTTCTCAATAATCTCATCAGGAGTCTGCAAAAACATTTGACTGAGTGAATCATCAATGACGTTATAGTAACATGGCTGATGGTGTATCTGGATAATGAGAAACGGAAAATCAAGAAGTATTGACCTGAAGAATCGTACAATAGCCCATAAAAGCCAAGAAAATTGCCACTTGACTTTGAGCATTAATATGATGATGATTGCTAGATGTATATTTAATATCGAAATTTGAGGTGCGAGTATGAAATAGTCAGATAACACCAGAAGTAAACTCTTATAAAAGCAGCATAAATAAAATAACTTTAAACAAAACCTTCTCTCAGAAGCAAATATTTTTCTTGTACCTAGCCAAAAGAAATAAACTGATATAATAAAAAGGCACATCATTAGGAAGTGAAAATCGGTAAGTGACACAATTTTGCTAAACCACTTTAAAGGAACAATCTAGTTTTTATATGCCTGCCTTCTAAAACAAGCAGCCAACTTAAGACAAAAACAAGGAAAATAAACAGAATAACCGGAAAATAAGCTAAGATCTGAGGGGAAATGTTTGCTTCTACCAAAAATATTTTGGCATACACAATTAGTCTACTACCTACCATAAATGAGCTGACAAAGGCATGCGAATGTGTTCCACGAAGTGGTATTCCAAATAGATTCCCAGCAGCAACATTACTGTTTACGACCAAAGCAAATGTTGATGAATATTAACCCCGAGTCATTATTATTAACAGGTATTTAAAGATTAAGTAGAAGAAGGAAACTGTATGACTGCTATTGTATCTGAGTTTCATGTCATTTCCAAGAGATAAAACCTGCTACATTGATTGTTGTTTTACACTTTGTTGCGCAATTTGGGCCTTAATTGTTAGTTTTGGGGGGAAAATAGAAACAATCAGATGCTCATACTGCTGAAATTATTACAATGATCAACCATGATAATAAATGGTACAATCAATAAAATTTGAAGATAGAAGGCAAAAGGTATTTGAAGTAATGAACTGCTGAACTGGTCCTCGAGCCCTGCATGGCTGTTGTTTCTTTAGACTACACACACTATGTGGAAAGCAGGCATGAGTTCAGTTTTATATGAATACAGATTTATTTATTGTATCTTATAAACAATAACATAATATCTCAGGAATTCCCTTTGGAACATAAAAACACATGCGCAAAATATGACTATAAGATATTAGATTTTAGCTTGTGAACAAAAAAATTATCAAAACATAACACAACCAATCTTAGACAATGCCTAAAATATTAACACCTTATACATGATGAAATAGTGCATCTATAATAATTTGTTATGATGATATTGTGAAAGAATCTAGCTATTATTAAAAATACTATATTTTTCATAAAATAGTATTCCTACATATATGTGTTTGTGTGTGTGTGTGTGCATGCCTGTATATATATGTATATATATATATATATAAGTTCACTATTTCCAGACATAGCTCAATCCCTGATGAACTGGAGGCTATGTCATCCCATAGCCACATTGCTATATACCAGTTTAACTAAAAAAACAAAAAAAGAAAAGGAAGTGATGAATCACCTGAATATAAATAAGCTGCAAATGAACCGAAAAAGAGATTGTTTGTGAATGAACATGTTTGCCATACAGTTCACATAAATTCTCTTGATTGTTAATGGTCTTTTAAATTTAACAAAATAAAAACTAAAATATAAGATGTTTTAAGCAAATTAATAACCTTGTTGCATCAAATCCGCCCATGTAGCAATACTTTGATGCCCCTATACCTCCATCAGGGCCCTACATGAACACAAGACAAAACCTTATGACACAATAGAACAGAGGTAGAACTTCAACAAAGGAATAGAATTGGAAAATCATATTACATGTGCCCGTCGAAGACCAAATTCCAGGAGCAGCTTGGATTTTCCAGCAACAAAACGATGCCTTGCAGCATTTGTGGCAACTAACGACGCAAAATTTATGAGATTAACAAGTGCAGTTTCAAGTAGTTGAACCACCTTTAAAAAAAAAAATGTTAATGTGCAATAAGAAGGACGAATTTGAATAATATGATGATAATTATTGCGACATAATCAAGCTTGCATAAAAGTATTATTTAAGAGGTACTTACAGCTACCGGCCCTTCGACTCTCATCAATGGTATATTGGGAAACACAACAAATCCTTCAGGAATAGCATGGATTTCCACATCAGAACAATCTATCCCTCGGAGATAGGCATAAAAGCCATCCTAGAATAAATATTAATTAGTCCAACAATTCTGAAACATGATGTAATTTATGGCTAACAATTATTTTCCATTAAAAATTCTGGCTAAAATAGGATAATCAATGCTGCCACAATACGAAGAATTGGCATCGCCAAATATAAAGCTTATGAACTTAAATCAATTATCAGGCTCTGACAACACTAAAACATAGTTTGAACATTGTGTTCCTGACAAGAAAAGGATAATAAAACTAAACCAGATAAGGCCACATGGTCAGTATATATTTACATTATTGAACTTTCTCTGAGCCCAATACTTATGATTATATAAGGGGTTTTGATTCAGAAAATCATAAGCAATATTAAGGAAACCATAAAAATGATTTTTAACTTCTTGAGAAACTGCATTTCACATTTCATAGAGAAGCCTCAGAATAACCTCAGATTTTACACCAAGGTCTCTCCGCACTTCCATCATGTTTGTAATTAATCCATTGCAAATAAGAAATTAAAAAAAAAGTAATTTAAAATTAACCTTCGTGCAGTCATTCTAGATTATTGTTTAAATAGATTGGCTAAAAGATAACTTTATTACAGAGGGCTGGCAACAGGCATCTTTATCTCTCGCAAATATAAGACCAGTTTGCCGTGGAATATATTACTGTACAAGTGAACTAAAAAGATTGCTACTATACCCACAGCATGTCAAGAGAACCAATATACCTCGCACGACGCGGGTAAGGACGATTTGATAAAAGAAATATCATCCTCTGTAAATCTAAAGTTAGCAATTAACTTTATGCACTCTTCCAGACCAGCAAAAACTGTATATTCCCCGCCAAAAGGATTTTTTCGATAATACAAATCAAACCTGAAAGAGGACATAACATTCCAATTGGAAAGAGTATCACTAAAAAAAGAAAAAAAAATTAAAAAATTACATAATCTGCTTGAGAAACACAGCGTAAAAAAAGAAAAAAAAATGAAATATTTTTGAGAATCTCCCTTTAGGCATTATGTTCTACTATACAAGGCTAAGTCAACATAATTATCACAATTGGCTTAAGAACGCCTGCATTAGGAGTGTTGTATATACTGATGTTTAATGGGAAAAAAAGGAAAGTTATGGAAGCCATGGTAACTGAGGGGATAGAGAAGGCTTTTATTTCATAATTCAACTAAAATGTGATCATCTAGGTGGTGATCTTATCAACTTAGGAATCGCTGACGACTTAAATGAAGTGGCGTCCAATATTAAAACACAGTAATGAGTTAGGACCACAAATTACTTCCTACTGGTTCCCTCACATATAACGATGATAAGCAGTTAAAGCAAAAGTAAAACTATTATCTCTCTCATTACTGATCCTCAGAAAACAGCCTTCAATAAAGCCCCAAAATTCAAAAAAATGATCAGTTACAACTCTACAACACTGAAATAACATGCTTAATATGTCCACCAGAATTAAGCAATCTATGATGCATTTTCGACAAAGCAATCTCTCATGCCGAATTCCATAAAAACTGAAGCAACAAAAGGAGGTTACAGAAAATCAATCAAAACACAGGAATAAAACATGCAGGCAGGCTGTCAACACATGATCAAAAATTCAATCGAGGAGAAAAGGAATTACACTGCGCGGTCGTTGTGTTTGCGTGCTTTCCAGTAAGCATAGGCCATGGTGAACTGGTAGAGATCGGTCAAGAGAGGCGTGACCATAGGATTGGTAGGGCCGTCGATGGGGCCAGGGCGTTTATCGCGCATCTTGGCCGGCGCCGCCGCCATTTGGAACGACTACACACACAAGAGTGTATCTGCGTATCGGAAACAGCGCGGAGAGGGTTGTTGAAACCGTTATAATTTATAAAACGAAAGGGCAAATTGTATCTGTTGGCGACGAGATGACAAATAACACACTATGACACTAATATAATCTGTGTATATTATGCTGCCTCGGACGGAGATTTATATAGAGGATTTTTTAAACTAATAAATTAAATTAAATTAAATTAAATGAATAAATAAACCTAACGTATATTTAAGGATGTAAGCAAACCAAACCGTTTGCGAATTATTTGGGTCTTGGTTCGATAAAGTGTTCGTTCGAGCTCGTTCGTTAATAAACTATTTATTTTTAAAGATATTTAAATAGATTTAAGTGATAAATAATAATTAGTGTTAGTGAAAGTACTAACATTTGTAATTAAAAATTAAAATAACTTTTGAGATTAATTATTAGATAAAGATATTTTTTTTGTGTGAAGAGTTTTGTGAGATAAACAAATGAAGAAAGAGGGAGTGTTTAAGAATACTACATTATAATTTTTTTAAAAAATTCTGAAAAATTGACTTAAAATCATGAAAATACTCAAATATATATATATATATATATATATATATATATATATATATATATATATATATATATATATATTGTCACCATTGTAAAATTTGTTGAAAGTCATTCATAGTTTTTTTTAATGTGTAGCAATATTAAAAAGTTATTACTGTTTTAAATTTTCTTAAAAATATTAAAAAATTAATTTTGTAAAATTATAAATAAATATTTTAATTATAAAATATTAGGGAAAAATAAAGAGAAAATAAATGTGTATTTGAGTGTACGAAAATATTTTGTATCTTGTATTATTGTATTAAAATAAATGTTAAATTAGAAAATTTTTAGACATAAATAAGTTCTCAATACTATTCATTAAGACATTTTTTTATTTAGTACTAATATTTATATTTTTAAAGTGCTCTAAGCCCCCTTTTTTTTTTCCAATAAATGTTTGCTAAGCTCGGGGCGGATTCATGTGGAGGCTGCTCGGGCTCAAGGCTGCTCACCAAGAGCCCATTATATTATACGTAAATAATTTGTATTTTTAAATTTAACTCTATCCAAAAATATTTTAAGTCCACCCAAATAAAGTTAAAAATTAAATATATCTTCTCAAATTATATATATTTTTTGAGTCCATATAATAAATATTAAAATTTAGCTCATTCTATATCCACTTGTGAGAAGGTAATTCGTATATATATATATATATAATTTTTTAATTATTATTATTATTTTTTATTTTCTTTAATAAACTTAGCCCACCCAATTTTCTAAATCCGCCACTGGCTAAGATGATGGTGCCAAATAAATGTCACCATATTTCTTGTTGAAAAAATTACAAAATTTTACCAGGAATTTTCAAGCCTCACAAATAAATGTCCTCATACTGTCTTCAAAAGACAAATGTCTTTTATGAGGATTTATTCATTACATATAAATGTCTCAATGTACTTTTTGAGACACATCAAATATATAGTTTCAAACTTTTAAATAAGACCTATGTATATTGTGCCTTCATATTGTGATGTAGGCAGAAGCTATATTGATGAGAAAATAAAAGCTTTGAGAAAGAAATGTATAGTTTTGTAACTTTTTATTCACTTATTCAACACCATTAACAAAAACAATAATCTACAATATTAAAATGGCTTAACCCTAAAGCCACACTAAAGAAAAAAGTTCTTTTAGCGTTTATTTTTGGGACTTTATAAGAAAAATGGTCATTAAAAAACTTATATTGATTTGGGACTATATGTATTAGTTTTGAAAAAATTTAATTGTTATTAAAATATTCCTGTAAATAATATGTATTGACATTTATTTGTGGTCGCAAAAATTTTAACATATGTAGCGACAACCATTTATAAAATTAGTAAATTAAATAAATTATTTAAGACAAAATATCTACGAGTATACTTTTTTTTTTTTCTAAATACTTTAACACGACTACAAATTATATTAGCAAATACCATCTTTCTTGTTGTCTAGTAACAAATTATGTAACAATCAAAGGCAGAAGGTTAAAGGAACAAAGAAAACATACCTAATAAACAAAAATAACAAATCTCAATTATTTTTTTAGGTTATTATCACATACATCAATTCTTGAATTAGACTTCTCTAATCCATACAGTCATGATCCATTGATAAATGCAATATTAAAGCAATTTCATCGCCATCATATTGTCTTCGATCTTGACACTTAAAATTAATAAATTAAATGAAATATTAAGATTTAAAAATATGAATATTTTAATTTTAAATATTCTCTATTTTATCTCTATTAATATAATAGCAAAGTGAAAAAGTCAAAATTGAACCAATTTTTAATTTACACCTTTGATTTTAATTAATAATTCTTTTTTAATCTCATCCGTTCATCACATTACTGAATCTCATCCATTCATCACACTTATAAGATTAGATCTTGAACATTCATTTTTTTGTCATAATAATGATACCTTATTTAAAATGATACATTAATAATGATACCTTATTTAAAATTCTTATTTAATTTTTGAAATAATAATATCATATTTCACTAATTTTTATATTTTAACAAAATCCATAATATAGTTTTAACAATTAATTCATTATTAAATTATTTAATAATTACGACTACATGTATTTCAAATATGTTATGTTATATAATTAATTAATTAATAATTATAACTTATAATGTAGTTTTAACAATTAATTTATTATTAAATTATTTTATTCATTATTAATAATTTTAAATTAATATTATTGGTCCTAACATCTTAATAATTTTAAATGGAGTAATTTATATTTAAATGGATTCATGATTAAATTATTTTCTTCATTATTAATAATTTTGAATTAATATTATTGATCCTAACATCTTAATAATTTTAAATGGGTATGTGTAATCAACGGGTAATGATAAACGGATTAGAGACAGGGAGAATCATAATATATATTTTTAATGAAACGAGTACTTAAATGTGTAGTTTATATTTAAATGGATGCGAGTACGTAACAATTAATTCATTATTAAATTATTTTCTTCATTAATAATAATTTTGAATTAATATTATTCGTCCTAACATCTTAATAATTTTAAATTGGTATGTATAATCAACGGGTAATGATAAACGAGTTTTGTATGAGTATGAGTATCATAATTTTTTTTAACAAAGTGGGTACGAGTATGACTAAATAAACATTAGGGTGATCACATGACAGATATTTTCAAATATCTGATTTACCAAAACCTTAAAAAAAACGAGTACGGGTAGTTATACATAGGATTTATGAGTTTAGGGTTATAGGGTTTAAGGTTTAGGGTTTTAGGGTTTAAGGGTTTAGTGAAATTGGTAAATGTTATTTCACTGGAAACGGTTGCATCGAGTACTTACGTACGATGCGAATACAAAGACAAACCCTCCTATCCAACCTACTCAAGCAAGGTGCTTGAGGTGAATAAAAAATACATCAAGAATTCATATACAAGGATGCTATCTGAACTTTGATTCTGTCTGCAACGTGAATTGGGGACAACATCCTTGTGCCAAAATGAAGAGCGTTTCTTTCCATCCAAATAGAATAGATCATGGTAGCAAAGGTGATGTAGAGAAGTCTTCGTGCATTTTTGTTGTTTCTAGTATCCTGCATAATCTTCCGGAAGGCGTCCGTGACTGATGATAGTCTTCTTCTTCTCCATCCAATCCATCCTCCCACCTCATGCCAAATACAAGTGGTGTAAGGGCAATTAAAGAAGAGATGCGATGTAGTCTCACGTTCAAAGCAAAAACTACATCGTTTGTCTTCTTCTGTGCACCATACCCTGTCTTTCGTGGCTACTCTCTCCTTATGCACCAACCATAATCTGAAGCTGTACTTCCTTACGATCCATTTGTGCCATACCTGTTTGTAGACAAAGCTCGATTCCCATGTGTATCTATTTCTCAGATGAGCATACATACGGCTGGCCTTGAACACCCCATTCTCACAACACTTTTCTATAGTTCCTATCACTCCTTCCTCCCCTTCTGATTCATTCTCTATAGTATTCCTAATGGCAATGAGAACTCTCCATAAATATGTAGCATTGTTACCAGGAGAGGTCAATTCGAGAGATAGACAGAGTGGATCCATTTAACCCAGAGGGATGAAGCCTCCCTGTGTACATCCCACAATGCCCCTGCTAATAGAGCCTTGTTCCAAATGGTGATGTCCTTCAACCCTAGCCCTCCTGCATTCTTAGGTTGAAGGATGTCATTCCAGCTCACTGGGCTCACCTTCGTACCCCACAAGAATCTACGGATAATGCTCTCCACTTATTAAAATAATTAAGTATATAATCTTTTTAATATAATATGATATATAATTTAAGTTATTAAAATAATTAAGTATATAATCTTTTTAATATAATGTTTTTTTATATTATAGATTATACATAGGGTTTATGAGTTTAGGGTTTTAGGGTTTAGGGTTTAGGGTTTTAGGGTTTAAGGGTTTAGGGTTTATGGGTTTAGGGTTTAGGGTTTTAGGGTTTAGGGTTTAGGGTTTAGTGAACCAATTTTTTAATTTACACCTTTGATTTTGATTACTAATCCATTTTTAATCTCATCCATTTATCACATTATTGAATCTTATCAATTCATCACAATTATGAGATTAGATTTTCTTCATTATTAATAATTTTGAATTAATATTATTGATCCTAACATCTTAATAATTTTAAATGGTTATGTGTAATCAACGGGTAATGATAAACAGATTAGAGACATGGAGAATCATAATATATATTTTTAATGAAACGGGTACTTAAATGTGTAGTTTATATTTAAATGGATACGAGTACGTAACAATTAATTCATTATTAAATTATTTTCTTCATTAATAATAATTTTAAATTAGTATGTATAATCAACGGGTAATGATAAACGAGTTTTGTATGAGTATGAGTATCATAATTTTTTTAACAAAGTGGGTACGAATTTGACTAAATAAACATTAGGGTGATCACATGACAGATATTTTCGAATATCTGATTTACCAAAACCTTAAAAAGAACGAGTACGGGTAGTTATACATAGGATTTATGAGTTTAGGATTTTAGGGTTTAGGGTTTATGGTTTTAGGGTTTAAGGGTTTAGTGTTTAGGGTTTTAGGGTTTAGGGTTTTAAGGTTTTAGGGTTTAGGGTTTTAGGATTTAAGGTTATGAGATTAGATTAATTTGACATCTTATTTACAATTATAATTAAACAATTATCAACATCACAATTATCAACGTCACTACTTAATATAATCCATATGCATAAATTAATTTTAAATAAAAATTTAGTAGTTTTTTTTATTTATGATATATAAGTTAAGTTATTAAAATAATTAAGTATATAATCTTTTTAATAAAATATGATATATAATTTAAGTTATTAAAATAATTAAGTATATAATCTTTTTAATATAATGTTTTTTTATATTATAGATTATACATAGGGTTTATGAGTTTAGGGTTTTAGGGTTTAGGGTTTAGGGTTTATGGGTTTAGGGTTTTAGGGTTTTAGGGTTTAGGGTTTAGTGAACCAATTTTTAATTTATACCTTTGATTTTGATTACTAATCCATTTTTAATCTCATCCATTCATCACATTATTGAATCTTATCAATTCATCACAATTATGAGATTAGATTAATTTGACACCTTATATACAATTATAATTAAACAATTATCAACATCACAATTATCAACGTCACTACTTAATATAATCCATATGCATAAACTAATTTTAAATAAAAATTTAGTAGTTTTTTTTTATTTATGATATAATTTAAGTTATTAAAATAATTAAGTATATAATCTTTTTAATATAATGTTTTTTTATATTATAGATTATACATAGGGTTTATGAGTTTAGAGTTTTAGGGTTTAAAGTTTTAGGGTTTAGGGTTTAGGGTTTTAGGGTTTAAGGGTTTAGGGTTTATGGGTTTATGGTTTTAGGGTTTAAGGGTTTAGGGTTTAGGGTTTATGGGTTTAGGGTTTTAGGGTTTAAGGGTTTAGGGTTTTAGGGTTTAAGGGTTTAGGGTTTAGTGAACCAATTTTTAATTTACACCTTTGATTTTGATTACTAATCCATTTTTAATCTCATCCATTCATCACATTATTGAATCTTATCCATTCATCATAATTATGAGATTACATTAAATTGACACCTTATTTACAATTATAATTAAACAATTATCAACATCACAATTATCAACGTCACTACTTAATATAATCCATATGCATAAACTAATTTTAAATCAAAATTTTGTAGTTTTTACCTTTATCCCGTGCATCGCACGGGTTCAAAAGCTAGTTATAGTATAAAAATAACCTTGAAATCATAATGACTAATGATACTCCCGAAGTGCTCTCACTTAAAAAAAAAATCTGTTTTTAAGCAACAGAATATTCCGTTGATAAAAGCCTTAATTCCATTGTTAAATTGGCTTACTAACGGATTAGCAACGGAATCCGTTAGAAAAGTGGTGGTTAGTAAATTTTTAGCAATGAAAAATCAATTCCGTTGGTAAATAATTCCGTTAGTAATTTATATAATGATTCCTTTGCTAATCCGTTGGTAATTACCAACAAATTGAATTCCATTGTTAAAATAGAGAATAAATCCGTTGGCATTCCGTTGTTAAAACAAAAATATCATTTTTGTTACTAATCCATTGGTAATTACCAACGGATTGAATTCCGTTGGTAAATTCAATTGTTAAAATATACTCTCTTTTTTTTTTTTTGGTAAGGACTGAAATTGTAGACTTGTAGTGCAAGAATGGCAAGCACTAGTGTGAAAGCTATATATAGCTAGTTATATTAATTTAAGTCTTTATATATTATATATATTTCTATGTTTAATATTTATTTTTAGGGTTTAAAATATTTAATGGTATAATTAGTTTTACAATTTTTAATTTTAAATAGGAGGATTTATATGTAAATTCGATTCACACTGGACACATTCAAATGTACTTCTATTTACTGATTACTTTTTAATATACTGTATAAAGAATTATTATTTAGATAAATAAATTAAAACTCTTCTAAATGAAAAAAATATACTCTTTAAATTCTTGCATACCTTAATTTATTGATTATTCTTTAATATATTGAAAAATTACTTTTTAGATATATGAAAAATGACTACTCTTTAAAGAGTACTCCCTCCGTCCCGGACTTATGCTCATCGGCACTGTAAATACGGAGTTTAAAAAAGTTACTTTTTGACCAACTTTATTGACTTTTAAGGGGTATTGTGGTATTTTTAGGTAATAAATAAATTATAAAGTATGTTATGTGTGTTAGGCAAGAGTTGTATTTTTGAAATTAAGACAACTTTTGTGGTTGTTGGTTAATGTGAAGTTTTCTTTTTTGGGTGGTAAATATAAGTGTGGGACGGACGAAAACGGAAAGTGTGAACATAAGTGTGAGACGAAGGGATTAATATTTTATATACTAAAAAGAAAATTTTAAATATAGATTCACATATGTACCAGTTCACACCAAACCCACACTATAAAAATTTACTCTTCACAATAATGAATAACCTTTCTAACTCAAAAAATCTTAATCTTAGTTAAATTAAAATCTACTGTGATATTTTTCATATTCTTATAAAATGAGTAATATTTTTCATTCGAGAGGTTAATAAGTTTATTATTTTAAAGAGTAGTTTTAAAATGCGATGAAATTTGAATATAACGTCAATGTGTTCATACAAGACAAATTTCTTCCATCTTATAATAAACTTTACATTTTCCCAACCCGTGAAAGTACATTTTAATTTGTAAATTATTATTCTCACATTATAATACATAACGTATTTTATAATTTATTTATTATTTAAAATATATTGCGCCACAAGAATCCATATAGTTAGTAAAAAAGAATAATTTATATGGTTAATCACGTTGTGTAATGTAATTTAATGGGGAAGAGTACATCAATCAAATTTCCGAGACATTGTTGTAAGACACTTGCCAAATGTCAGAGTAGCTTGAGAGAGAAATGAACCAAAAATGCCTAAATTTAAGAGGATAAGTAACAAAAGAATAGCTCGACATGCACTGATTAATCTTCCCCACCATTTTTTGTATTATTTGATGTTTCATATTTACACGTAAACGGACAAAAAAAATTCAATCGTTACCTTTAAAGTTTATACATTTTTTTTAGATATAGTTTTCATTTCTTTCATACCTATTATTCATCCAATGATATGAAAATAGATGATAACAAAAATAACGGAGAGAAACCAAACCGGTATACTCCCTCCATCTCCTTTCAGATGACACACTTTTCATTTTGGGCTGTCCCACAAAAGTTTGCACATTCCAAAAAAAGCAAAAAGTAAAAAACAATTACCCTTCCCCATACACTTTATTTAAAAAAAAATCATATCTACCTAACATAGTTTATCATGTATTTATTATAAAAAAATACCATTATACCCCTAAAAGTCATCACTTTCTTAATCTCCGTGCCGAAAAGAGGGACGCAACTTTTCCAGGACGGAGGGAGTACATCATATCCAAATGTGCATAAATTTCATGACATAAATTAATTTCTTGAATTATGTTGTCACAAAATTCAAACATATTGCAAACTTCATTTTGAATTTGTCCATTTGGATCACGTTACTCACATTCCAATAAAAATAACAATAACCAATACATCTCTCTTAAACCTCCACCGAGATTTTTTTTAAAAAAATAATTCAAATAAAAATAACAAACGTAAATTTCTCAACGGCAATAACTGCTCTCTCTCTCTCTCTGTTAAACCTCTAGCAATCATTATTTGTTTAAAAAAATTTTATTTTCACGATAAAATCAAAGAGATTGAAGATCAAAAGATGTTTATAAATGAAAAATATACTCAACTTTGTAACCAGGACATGAGTAAACTAAAGAGTAAGTTTCTTTTTATACTTCTAGTTATTGTTGAATTTTATTTCATTTTTAATTGATTTGTAATATTCGAAATTGTTTGCTTTATAAAATTGATTGGATTTGAAATCTAGATGAGTTCGTATGAAAGAAGAAATTTGTATGCTTATCATTGTCCAACTATTCCGGCTTATTTGATATTAGTCATAATAATTTTACGTTGATATTGCTTCTGTTCAATAATTATGAAGCAGATACAGACGATGACAGCTCATTTATACCAATCTTCAACATAACGTTATGTACATTAGTGTACATAGTTTACCGCAATTAAATATCGTATGTTCTACTCTTCTCGAAAGATTTTGTTTTTTCAGTTATTAGTGCACATTGATGTATATTATTCTTTTAACCTAAAATTTTCATTAGTGTCCATATTTAGCCACCGTACATTAGTGTACATATTTAACCGCAAATAATTATCATATATTTTTTCTTCTGTAAAGATTATGTTTCTTAGTTAAGTATCCACCCTGATGTATATTATTTTTTATGCTCTTTTAAGATTTTATTTATGTGTGTAGAATGCACATTGATGTATATTTAGCAATACATATACATCAATGTATATTGGTATAAATATTAAATCACGCGTTTTTTGTTTAATTTCTTTAGTTAGAATTTGAGTCCGTTGCTATTTTTTGTAATTTCGTCGTTGACATTTATAAAGTTTGATATACATTATAAATATTTCTTATCGTTTATTAATTATCACATGTACATAATTAAATGGAATGTCCAATCATCCTTAATGTGAGACATAACAACCAATGCAAACTGATTTCCCTGGTAACAAGCACAACTTGGTTCGATGTACATTCACAAATCTATGACAAATGGTCTGAATAACAGAAAGTTAGCTTTGAATGTTTTGTTGTGTTGGACCAGAACCTGATATTTCAGTGGTGTCTGATTTGGATTTGAGTAATATGATCAGAATGTGTCAAAATATGTCCTTAAATTTGGCATCGTCAATGTATCGATTTGATGTTCAGAGAAAGATTTTGGGAGAGTGAATTTCGAAAAAAAACCAACAATCCTTTGAAGATTTGCACGCCAGTGTACCGATTTTCTAAGAAAGATTTTAGGGGAGGGAATTTCCTAAAAAAAATCAACAATCGCTTGAAGATTCGCATGCTAATGTACAAATTGGGAGAGAGATTTTGAGGAAGAGAATTTAGGAAAAAATCTTGGATCACTTTTATTTATTCTGAAAGCAAGTTAATGTATATATTAGTATCTACAAAATTCTCCTAAAAACCACGGTAATGTACAAATTCTATTCTAAAGAATTTGGAAAATAATCATTTTAATGATTCTCACTACTGACTTTCTAATTTAGGAAAAAATCTTGGGCTCACTTTTATTTATTCTAAATGCATGCTAATGAACATATTAATATCTACAAATTTTTCTGACCAACATATTAGTATCTACAAAATTCCCTTAAAAAACCACGGTAATATACTGATTTTATTCTAAAGAATTTGAAAAATAATCATTTTAATGATTCTCAGTGCTGACTTTCTATTATTTCTGTCTAAATGCATGTTAAATATACACTGATGTACATTTAAATAGTTAATTGAATTGTTTTCTACCCAAAAAATATTTATCTTAAATGAGTGTACAGTGATGTACATTTAAATAGTTTATTGAATTGTATTCTCTCTTTTTTAATTTGATTTACACGATGTACACCGATGTGCAATACGTATGAGTAATATGGAAAAAATAAAATTAAATTTTGTATCTATACGTAATTTTCTTTACTGAATGTATGAATTAGTAATACCTAAATACTGCTTTGTAACTAATATTTATTGACTCTTATATTATTATTACTGTGAATAGTTGCTTTTGATTTGCTTTTCTTATCCACTCTCTAGCTCTGCCTCTATTACGATATTATTCATTTATCATTGATAAGCTCAATTCGTAAAATGGATTAGGCACAACCATATCCGATACTTAAAAATTCAGTTTAAATCATGTCATGTTATTAGTAATATATAATTAAGCATTCATATAAATTTTATTTTCATTTAGGAGTAATACATGTTCACTATTTACCCAAATTTTAAAAATATAATAATAATTGACCTAATAAAGTACTGGTGCTTCCTACAAAAATAAATACATTTTTTTTCTATTCCATAAAATTCAACACACTTTTAAAAATAAAGACATCACATTACAACTGATTTCTATTCACTTTATTTTTAAAAATATTATTCTTACATAACACATACAAAATATTTTATATTTATTTATCGTTAAAAAATACCTTAAAATTTTGCATTTTCTTTATGGATATATGATCAAAAAGAATACGCCAACTCTTCAGGACAGAAGAAATGTATAGTATTAATTACTAAATTACATCGAGATACCTGTACTAGATGGGGGGTATGCATAGATAGATAAGAAATATTCTCAAACTCAAGAATTGAAAAATAAATAAATTATTAATTCGAATCTTAATTTTTTTTCATCAATTTAGGATCTAATATTTTTTGTTTTCCCATCAATTAATTCAACTCCTTAATCCCTAATTGATAGATTCATATAATTCATGCTTCAAATTAATAATTTATTCATCTTTCAAGCCTATAAAATTCTAAAAGAAATGCAAAACCCACATAATCATATGTCATATTTCATTCTCTTACATATCAGACGTTGTATAGTCGGTAAAAAATAAAACAACAATTGAATTTCCTCTAATTTACATCTATTCGTTTCGAAAGTTAGACTTCATTTTTCTACTTTCTTATAAGTTATATCAGATCTATTCACTGGTCGATCAAATATTTAAAGTGGAATAAAAAATTAAATAAAATTAAAAATCACCTTTTAAAAATTTCAACATTATTTCCCTACGTGTTACTACTATACGTACAACTCGCACACGATTCTACTGTACGTAAAATTAATATTTCTCCGTCCCACAAAAAATTGCACCCCCAATTCCGCCACGAAAATTAAGAAAGTAATAATTTTTAGGGGTATAATGATATTCTTTTGTAATAAATAAATGATAAGAAAGTGATAATTTTTAGGGGTATAATGATATTCTTTTGTAATAAATAAATGATAAAGTATGTTAGGTAGAAATAATTTTTTTATAAATAAAGTGTATGGGGAAATGTAGCTTTTTTTTACTTTTTACTTTTTTTTTTGAAAATGTACAAATTTTTGTACGACAACCCAAAATAGAAAATGTGTCATCTAAAATGGGACGGATGGAGTATTTTTAAATTAAACTTTAGTGTTTTATACTTTGATTTTTTTCATTGAAAAAAACCATATTAATTAAAGTGTAAATCATATTTTTCAAAATAAAATGTTAACTCCAGCTGTAAATCAGCTTATATCCGTAAATTGCAGACGAAAACTCCCTCCAGCAAAGCCACAAATCAACATGCAAAATAGAGAATATCATTGTAGCGCTAGAAAAATCCCGACGCTACAGTGAAATCTGCATCTTCTTTTTTAATTTTTTTTACTTATTTTCTATTATTATATTTAAATAACATTATATATTCTAATGGTTAATGACATTATAATAGTTAATGATATTTTCATAGTTAATGATAAATGAATAAATATGATGTATCACATTAACATCCACTTTTATTTTTCTTTAATTTTTTTACTTAATTATAATAAGTAATTTAAATAAGTGAAAAAATATTATGATTGTTATTTTAATAGTAAATATATATATATATATATATATATATATATATATATATATATATATATATATATATATGAAAAAAATTCTACATTTTTAAATAAGTTTTAAAAAATATTTACTTAAATAATAAAATATATTAAAAATTAAAATTACATTACATATTAAAATCCTAAACACAAACTTACATTGCATTAATATATTATACTCTCTCTGTCCACGGTCAATATATCCATTTTACCATTTTGGGCTGTTCACTCCTAATATATCTATTTTTACTTTTAGACACATGGGATCCCCCACCCACTAATACAATTAAAATATGGGACCTATACACCCCACTAATATAACTACCTACTATACATTAAATAATAATACTCTTTAATCCACGCGCAAAAAACAAACGGATAGATTAGAGATGGATGGAGGGATTAAAACATACCCTTAATTGAAATAAATTAATAAAACAACATTACTAGCACAAGAAAAAATAAAGTACATAAAAATAGAGATGAAAAATAAATTATAACGTAATTTTAATGATTATGTTATTTTAATTTTAGATATATTAATATTTTTATTTATTTTATTATTTTTTTGTATTCAAAAATAAAAATGAGATAAAAAATAAATTAAATGTAAAAATAAATAAAAAATAGTATTAATAAAATGAATATGCTGCAAAATAGAGCCAACTGCTATAGATGATTTATTGAGTTGACTACATTTTAGGGGTGAATGTACTACAAAATGGTATTAACTGAAAAATAAAAATAGTTTAATATCTTTTGCTCTTATCTTAATGCACAAGAAACCACTCTTCAATGGGATATTTTTAGACCAACTCTTTATTGGTATGTTTATACGTATGCAAATATTTACTCCATTCGTCCGAATATAGATGGTCGTTTACTTTTTGCATCTAGAATAAAGAGTATTATTATTTTATGTGTATTGAGTAGTTGTATTAGAGAGATGTGATGGTGGTGGTGCACCCTTTTTACTAAAAGAGGAAAATGAAAACATTTGAATGAATTGCATAATATAGTAAATGAGGACCTCTCGGTGATGGGATGGGAGAAGTATACGGGATCGTCATACGGGAAAATTTGTTGAAATAAAAAAAAAATAGTGAACAGTGATAACAATTAAAAATAATAATTAGGTGTGCTAGCTCACTTGGACACTTGCAGGTTTGATTCATTGGGAACAAATATGGGGGAGTTATAAGGTGGTTGGGAGAAAAGGGAAATAAGAGTGATTTGTGAACTAACTATACTAACAATTATATTTACTTATCATTAAAAAAATTAATAAAAAATAATATACATGAATTAATAAAAAACGATAGTAGTACACTAATTATTTCATGAATAATTAATACTAATTATTTCATGAATAATTAATTAAATAAGTAAAGTGTGTGATACTAACATTAATATTAGCTTAAAAATGGAGTAATATCTTTAATAATAATAATAATAATAATAATAATAATAATAATAATAAATTATTTAAAAAAAAAAAAGCTAATTTGAGATGGTATCTAGGCATTTTACGAGTTATTGTGGAATTAGTGTGTTTGAAAACAAAAACCGCCTCATAAATTGTTGAAACATACAGAAAGTAAAAACGACATTATTCTCATCTCCATTTCAGTAATTTCTTTCCCTATTCCTATTCTAGAATTGGTATCACCTACAGCATGAATGGAGAAGATGAACCCGAAATTGATCGCCTGCCAGTTGACTTATTGTCCCTGATATTCTCCCTCTTGAATTGCTTCAAAGATTTGGCTCAGTCAGTTCATTCATTCCCTTCTCTACCCCCATCTGTTCCCATCGTTTTTGTTTTACCTAATTCTGTTGCATATATACGATTTTTAGGGTTAGCAGGGTGTGCAAGAAATGGAAGCAGGGAGTGGAAGAATCTCTGGCTCGTAGAGAGAAGCTCAGTTTCTCCGGGTGGAGAATGGATGATGACTCCACTACTCGCTTGGTTCTGCTAGCTTATGGCCTCAAAGAGCTCGATATGTATGCTTTTTTTTCATGGTTGATTTCTCCTATGTCAATTTTTATTGATTTCAATTCTACCATGGTAGTTGCTTCATGGTGTTCAATTTTCAGTTGACTTCTTCATATTCTTATGTGATCAGTTTAATTATGCTCTTCAAATTTTTTAGGAAAAATTAATGATATGCTTAGTTTATGAGCGTTTTAGTAACTCAAAACGCCAAACTTAACTTTTCTCTGGATTGTGAAACTGAGTTTGTATTTTATTCTTGGAAGATTACTATCTGTGTAATGTGATGGGATGTTTAATGGAGTTCTATCCATTGCTTCTTATTTGCAAGGTTTGCTATTCTTTTGATTTTGATATGAAGATAATTGTGCATCTCATTCTTGTTGAATACATATAAAGTTGAAGAGAGAGGACTTCTTTCATTCGTTGGAAGAGTGTGTTAATAATATGCATAACAAGAAAGCAATACTCTTAAATAATATCTGTGGTGGATGCATTAGACAGACTCTTAGTTTATGCTGTTGATTTCGATGTGAATTCTAGATCAAGGAGCCGGTGGGGCTGCAGGATAACTGATTATGGACTGCACCAACTGTCCATGGCAAAATGTATAGGCAATCTGTGTTCTATTTCTCTGTGGGGATCAACGGCAGTAACGGACAAAGGAGTTATTCAATTGGTATTAGTCAATTTTTTCTCACAGTTCATTACTTGCACTGAAAATAATGTCAGAGCGACAGTAAATATACTTGCCATCTTGTAACAGCCTAGAAGCATTTTTATTTCTGTTGTATTGCCATTTATGATGACAGCATCCTGTTCATATATGCACACCATTTATGTCTAACCAAAATTTGTGAATCTGTTTACTAGGGTATGAAGAGCTTTCACTGATAATTGATCTCAATTCAGTTTTCTTCTAATGAAGTGCTGTTGATTATTTAATTTGTTTTCTAACCTGGTCTGCAGTGGTGAAAGAGATGATCTCATGTTCAAATGTGATGGAATTTTGGTTATCGGCGTATAGTTTATTTGTATCATTGCTCATATATTGGCAAATTTAAAACTAGTGATTCCAAAACAGGCTTAGAATGTTTTTTTCAACAACTTTTACAGGAATTTTTCAGTGTTTCCGGTAGTGTAATGTGCAAACTATGTCGTTTATGGTAATCAACATCCTTTGAAACTGACGCTTACAAATGTTTGTATTGACCTCAGTTTTGATTGTTGGTTTCAGTTCTAATATATTAATTTCTGCTGCAGATTAACAGAGCTACTTCTCTACAGCACCTCAACATTGGCGGTACTTTTATCACAGATGAATCCCTTTTCGCAATTGCAGATAGCTGCCCTCATCTAAAGGTATGATATTGTAAGTGATCAAGGTTCTTGCACACTCTTTTAAGTTTTACCATTGTAATTCAATTATTAAAATGATTGATTCATGGTGTTTCACTTCTATCTTATGAAAGAATCTTGAGTCTTGTCATTTTTCCAGACAATTGTTTTGTGGGGTTGTCGTCAAGTGACTGAGAATGGACTCGTTAATATTGTTAATAAATGCCAAAAACTTGAGTCCATCAATGTATGGGGTACGAGGGTACCTCTGCACTGCTTTGTTGCTCTGCTTGCAATTAGTCCAGCTCTTCAAATACAGCCCAGAGGTGTGCTGTTGAGCGATGATGACTCTCATACACGGCCTATTTATTGAAGGGTAATTTTCACACAAAACTACAGAATATTAATTTATTATTTGTTGGTGACTGCTGCTGTGACATGTACATAATCCTCTGTAATTATCAAATTCCAAAAAGAGGAGAAATAATTGAAGGCTTCCTTTATTCACCCTGTATATCACGATTGTAATGTCATTGTTACATGATGAACTCTATCTGAATCCTTGTCTCATATTACACATTAAGTGAGATATAGGTGAGTAAAATAAGACATTTCAATGTCAATGTTCAAGACCTCTCATCCCTACTTTCGTGGTTATATTTACAGCAAGATACACAAGAAATTTACTAGCATCTCTCTCTCTGCAAGAAACAAAAAAATTGCCACTCTATCTTTCTCTAGAAAGATCAGGAGGCAAAAGTCAAATTCACAGACAGCAACAAGGATATGCAGAAATCGATCTTTATGATAAACTTTATGCATAACCTTAGATGCAGGTCATGAGATTGGTATTTTGTCGCAGTTGCCTTTCTTCTGTGGCCAAAATAATCTCTTGAAGAAACCTCTGCTCCCATTTTTCTTACGAGGAACAATATCCATTACAGCAATTGAGGTTCTAATTTTGTCTTCTTGATTGAATCCCTCTGTATTACTAGATTTGACTGAATTCTCCATACCTGTATTGGTGCTGACAGAACTGCACATTCCATTTTGATTCTCATTTCCGGTAATTGGAGAAGAGCCATGATGATCACTGTCCTCTGCTAGCATTTTATTTAGTAGGGATGATCTTCGACTAATACTTTTCATAGATGTCGACAATGGAGTGCTGACAGAGTCGGTAATTTTAGATATGACCTTGTCAAAAAGAGCTGCATTATTAGGTGAAGCCAGTGCTTTTAATTGCTTCCCTAGATTTAGGATAGTTTCTTGGCATTGAGCCAGTTTTTCCGATGCTTCAGTTATCTCCCAATCCTACATGATATATCAGTAGAACATAATAGATATAGATTTTTGGTGATGTCAAGTAAAGGGATGTAAGCTTTAGCTTGATATGTACAGCATTGAATGTCACAAACTTACACTTTGGAGTTGCTTCTCTTTGCGCTTTCCATTATCTGAAACATCCTTGCCTGTCATGCTGAAATCACAAAAACTTGAAGAAATTAGCACTTGAAAACCATTGTTAGTCAATGTGTAAAAACATGGTGAAATGTACCTTTGTATCTGTGTCTTTAGGTCATGGCAGGTTTCTTCCAGTCTTGTACAAGAGTTGCTTTTAATTTCCAGCTCATTTTCTAACAGTGAAATCCTCTCACAAGCTTTTCTCCATTCATGATTGGTTTCTGTAAGCTGCATCTCGAGGTCCTCCTTTATCATCTTTTGCTTTTCGATCTGATTTTCGAATATTTCCCTAGATTGCCCCATGGATTTAATCTCTGAATCAGGATTCTCAGCTATGTCTTTAGACTCTTGAAGATGAATCTTGACAGTTCCTGAATCTTGAATTGATGGTTCTTTATCTTCCCACTCAACATTCCATGCTTTATATGACATATCTTCTCCTTGGGTACACAGTTTACTACATTCTGCAGGATTATCATCCGACTCGCTCTCACTCCTCGATTCATCCCAGTATAAGTTGTTCCTGATAGCATCTTTCATGCTAGACACATCTTGAAGAGAGAAGCAATGATTCATGATCCATTCCAGGTTTGAAGCGACTTGCTGCACAAACTGTTCGAGATCAGCTTTTCCAATCAACAAATCACTGCAAGTCCTCACAAATTGTTGCAAAGTGGCTGATAGCTGGTCCGCTTTCCATTGAAACACTCGAACAATATAGCATGTCGGGTTCTCCGGATTTCTGTATGGCGAAACTTTGTCAGCAACATTGTCCTGGTATTGTATGTTTATCCCTTCAAGGAGCTCAAGAACTTTGTGAATCGGTACGCTGACACTGGACTCGAACTTCTTTTCACTCTTGTCTGATTTTGAGAGTATCTCAGATGATGTCTGAGTAATTGCATTACATTCCTCAGAGGATTGATCAGGTGGATAATCAACAGAAACCACTGCTAACTTTTCCATCTCAGCAAAGTCATCCATGAGATTCATATCAGAAGCACCCATATTTCTGTGTCCAACTGTTCTCAACTGTTCATCATTTTTCAAGTTCTCAAGCTCTGATATCAAAGCAGAAGCCCAGGACTCAGCACAGCTGGCTTTGTCATCACTGCCCACGTCCGAGTAAGGTAGTTCTTCGACCTGTACTTCAGCTCGAGACGTTTTGGAAGATGCGCGAGCGTTCATGTTTCTGAAAAACTGGAGTTCACTCGATTGCTTGTGAAGGGAATTCTTCAGAGCCCTGTTTTCTTCTGCCATTGCACACAACTGCTCATTCAAGAGACTGATCCTCTCACATGGTGCACCATGGACAAATTCAACTCGTCCCTTGTTGAGTGTTTTGACTTCGTTCCTCATTTTCATGAACATGGCAGGGCCGGGCAACCTTTTCTGAACAAGGAGACGCAGCTTTTGACACTCCGTCTCCAAGTCTGCAATCCTCTTCGCGCTCTCCAGCTGTTTGTTTTGAGCAACGTCAGCTGATCTCCGACTGAATTCCCTCTCCTCGTTGCGAATGTCAAGCTCCTTCTCAAGAACTCGAACCTCATACTTGAGAGAAGCATTCTCCTTCTCCGTTGATTCAGCTCTCAGCAGAAGCGCCTTCAACTCGGCCTCTAAATTTTCGATCACCCTGTCCTTCTCCGACAATGATACAGCAAGCTTCGTGTTCTCACCATCCATCGCGACTCTAGTCTTCTCAAACTCTTCCCACGCCTTCCTCACCGCGCCATGAATCCTCTTCTCCTGATCGTCTCTGACTCGTAATTGCTGCATACATTCCTTCAATGCTGCATCCAGATGGTCGATTCTTTCCTCAGAAGCCACTTTCTGCTGTGCAACCTTATCAAGCTGTTGTTTCAGACATACAGCTTCACACTCTGCCTTCTCCCAACCTATAACAACACATCAAAATTGAAATAACAGAGAGAATACAACACCCAATAATAACATATGCTAGAAAACAATTGACCTGCAATGGCTTCCTCTGCTATCTTCACCTGCTTCTTCGCGATATCATCCTTGGCATTACATTCAGACAGAGCGGATGAAAGCTTTTCATTCGACGTTCGAAGATCTCGTTCGAGATCTGATTTCTCGCTCACCAGTTTCTCAACCTGCATATAGATATAGATATAGATATAGATATAGATATAGATATAGTATATCATCTGTAAGTATTCTAGTACCAGCCAGTTACGACATCGTATTTAAGGTTCATGGGTGCAAATGGAATGCCTTAATAAGAATCTGAAAACCATACCTCAGTTGCTTGTTCATTTTTGCTCAAAGAATTGACAGCTTTATCAGCTACTAATGT
This sequence comes from Pogostemon cablin, assembly GCA_023678885.1. Classification (NCBI taxonomy): domain Eukaryota; kingdom Viridiplantae; phylum Streptophyta; class Magnoliopsida; order Lamiales; family Lamiaceae; genus Pogostemon; species Pogostemon cablin. The sequence continues at coordinate 23,144,306 of CM043001.1, read as the reverse complement.
CTTCTCTGTAGATCTTTTCTTCCACAGCCATGACTTCTGATCCATCCTCTTCTTCCTCAAATATCTTCACAAATCAACAATATCTGGATTCCAAATTCCACCCTAAACATAAACAAATGAAGTACAGTATATACTACCGAATAAAAATAAGTAAATTAAATAAAAAAGGAAAAGAAAAACCCTACCCAAGTGATTCCTCCATAAAAAGTAAAGCTCACATTGCAGAAAAAGAGTTAAGCTGGAATCTGGATATTCTAAAGCATCCCACATTCTGTGTTCAACCACCAATGGATTGCATATATAATAGAAAAAGGAAAAACGATGAAAAAAGAAATGAGAGAAAAACAGAGTTTTAACTTTTATGGGTTTAATTAATCTTAGCAAAGGACAAAAATGTAATTTATAATTACCTAGTTGAGGATTCCAGAGAGAGATGCAGATGGAGCAAATGCTTTGAATACACGAGACCACTGTGAATGTGCTGCTGCTCTCTCTCCCTCGATGAAAGAGAAAGGTGAGGTTTGGACAGCGGGTGTATGAGTATGTAAATGTTGACCGGGTCGGGTTACCTGATAAGTCGGGTTGCTTTGGTCCGACGGGGAAGAGCGGCTGTCTCTGTCACTAGCAATCTTTTATTTTAATCATAATTCATGATTCATGTGTGTCGTTTAGATGTCCATCTCTTAAAACCAACTGTACATGGAAAAAGCACTGTTGTGTAATAACCAAGTCAATTACCTTAAAGTTTTCAATTTCTATATGGAGTGTGATGTTTTGTTGGAGTACTTGTACGATTGTATCTTATTTCTGGAGTATGTTTTTTTAATTTCACTTTAAATTGTTAGTTCTTGAATGGTAATCGTCCCGGATATATTTCAAATATTTTCGTGCAATTCCAATGTTATCATTTCGTTGTATTTTATCATTAATAAAAATATTTTAATTATTAGATAGTATAATATCAATTCTCAAATTTATAGGATTACAAAATAATATTTGCATTTCGAAATATTTTGCAGATTTGATTTTTCTATGAATTATGAATCTAGGTATGTTTCGTGCATTAAATCGTAGTGATATAGTCTGCATAACAATTAAATGATTTGCATAATTTGGTATATTTATTTACAATCAGTATATAAATCTTCACAACATAAAATATGTACATGGAGAATTTATTTCTTATAAATTTGTTTAATGAGATTGCCGCACGATATAGTTTTATTGTTGTATAATACATTAAATCATAGTGATATATTCTGCAAAGTAGAGAAAATTTAAATCTCAATTACATAGTTTTACTTTCTCTCTTCTCTTCATCATGTAGCACTTTCTCTCATCTAAAAGCTTTTTTTTAACATGTAGAAGTACAATGTCCCCACTTCGTCTTCGTCGAGGATGATGTGGCAGCTCTTGATGAACAGTTTGTATTCGTGCGGCTTGTCGAAACGGTAGACGACGAATCACACGGTGTCGACGAGCGTGTCGATCGTTCGGATCGCGCCGTAGCAGCATTGTTTGTGCGCCAACACGTGGGTGTGGTGGTGCTGGTTCACTATGATGGTGGTGAGAAGATGAAACACAAGAATCTTATTCACGGTGGAGATCATAATAATCAATTGGATAATATATTTATTATTTTTAAAAATCTTTAATTGAGATTATATTAAGTAATTATTTCAAAATTTTGTATCCAGTGAATAGTAAGTAATATATTTGAATGCACATATTTTACATAGTAACATCTAATATTATGTATTTAATACTAATTAAGAAAAGTTTGTTGTTTATATATATAAAATAAGAAAGAGAAAAATATTTTAGTTAATTTAATGGAAATATATATAAAGTTGTTAGGATGTGTGAAAAAAATATTATATTGGGATGTATATAAAAACTTTGTATTTTTATAATTTTTTAACCATTTTTAGTAAATTAAAAAAACGTATGTGAAATGAATAAACAAAGAAAATGTGAAATATCGAGCATAAAGTATTATGTGAAAACTATTTCAAGGTATGATATTTAGGTAATTATTACAATGATCAACCATGATAATAAATGGTACAATCAATAAAATTTGAAGATAGAAGGCAAAAGGTATTTGAAGTAATGAACTGCTGAACTGGTCCTCGAGCCCTGCATGGCTGTTGTTTCTTTAGACTACACACACTATGTGGAAAGCAGGCATGAGTTCAGTTTTATATGAATACAGATTTATTTATTGTATCTTATAAACAATAACATAATATCTCAGGAATTCCCTTTGGAACATAAAAACACATGCGCAAAATATGACTATAAGATATTAGATTTTAGCTTGTGAACAAAAAAATTATCAAAACATAACACAACCAATCTTAGACAATGCCTAAAATATTAACACCTTATACATGATGAAATAGTGCATCTATAATAATTTGTTATGATGATATTGTGAAAGAATCTAGCTATTATTAAAAATACTATATTTTTCATAAAATAGTATTCCTACATATATGTGTTTGTGTGTGTGTGTGTGCATGCCTGTATATATATGTATATATATATATATATAAGTTCACTATTTCCAGACATAGCTCAATCCCTGATGAACTGGAGGCTATGTCATCCCATAGCCACATTGCTATATACCAGTTTAACTAAAAACACAAAAAAAGAAAAGGAAGTGATGAATCACCTGAATATAAATAAGCTGCAAATGAACCGAAAAAGAGATTGTTTGTGAATGAACATGTTTGCCATACAGTTCACATAAATTCTCTTGATTGTTAATGGTCTTTTAAATTTAACAAAATAAAAACTAAAATATAAGATGTTTTAAGCAAATTAATAACCTTGTTGCATCAAATCCGCCCATGTAGCAATACTTTGATGCCCCTATACCTCCATCAGGGCCCTACATGAACACAAGACAAAACCTTATGACACAATAGAACAGAGGTAGAACTTCAACAAAGGAATAGAATTGGAAAATCATATTACATGTGCCCGTCGAAGACCAAATTCCAGGAGCAGCTTGGATTTTCCAGCAACAAAACGATGCCTTGCAGCATTTGTGGCAACTAACGACGCAAAATTTATGAGATTAACAAGTGCAGTTTCAAGTAGTTGAACCACCTTTAAAAAAAAAAAATGTTAATGAGCAATAAGAAGGACGAATTTGAATAATATGATGATAATTATTGCGACATAATCAAGCTTGCATAAAAGTATTATTTAAGAGGTACTTACAGCTACCGGCCCTTCGACTCTCATCAATGGTATATTGGGAAACACAACAAATCCTTCAGGAATAGCATGGATTTCCACATCAGAACAATCTATCCCTCGGAGATAGGCATAAAAGCCATCCTAGAATCAAAATTAATTAGTCCAACAATTCTGAAACATGATGTAATTTATGGCTAACAATTATTTTCCATTAAAATAGGATAATCAATGCTGCCACAATACGAAGAATTGGCATCGCCAAATATAAAGCTTATGAACTTAAATCAATTATCAGGCTCTGACATCACTAAATCATAGTTTGAACATTGTGTTCCTGACAAGAAAAGGATAATAAAACTAAACCAGATAAGGCCACATGGTCAGTATATATTTACATTATTGAACTTTCTCTGAGCCCAATACTTATGATTATATAAGGGGTTTTGATTCAGAAAATCATAAGCAATATTAAGGAAACCATAAAAATGATTTTTAACTTCTTGAGAAACTGCATTTCACATTTCATAGAGAAGCCTCAGAATAACCTCAGATTTTACACCAAGGTCTCTCCGCACTTCCATCATGTTTGTAATTAATCCATTGCAAATAAGAAATTAAAAAAAAAAAAGTAATTTAAAATTAACCTTCGTGCAGTCATTCTAGATTATTGTTTAAATAGATTGGCTAAAAGATAACTTTATTACAGAGGGCTGGCAACAGGCATCTTTATCTCTCGCAAATATAAGACCAGTTTGCCGTGGAATATATTACTGTACAAGTGAACTAAAAAGATTGCTACTATACCCACAGCATGTCAAGAGAACCAATATACCTCGCACGACGCGGGTAAGGACGATTTGATAAAAGAAATATCATCCTCTGTAAATCTAAAGTTAGCAATTAACTTTATGCACTCTTCCAGACCAGCAAAAACTGTATATTCCCCGCCAAAAGGATTTTTTCGATAATACAAATCAAACCTGAAAGAGGACATAACATTCCAATTGGAAAGAGTATCACTAAAAAAAGAAAAAAAAATAAAAAAATTACATAATCTGCTTGAGAAACACAGTGTAAAAAAAGAAAAAAAATGAAATATTTTTGAGAATCTCCCTTTAGGCATTATGTTCTACTATACAAGGCTAAGTTAACATAATTATCACAATTGGCTTAAGAATGCCTGCATTAGGAGTGTTGTATATACAGATGTTTAATGGGAAAAAAAGGAAAGTTATGGAAGCCATGGTAAATGAGGGGATAGAGAAGGCTTTTATTTCATAATTCAACTAAAATGTGATCATCTAGGTGGTGATCTTATCAACTTAGGAATCGCTGACGACTTAAATGAAGTGGCGTCCAATATTAAAACACAGTAATGAGTTAGGACCACAAATTACTTCCTACTGGTTCCCTCACATATAACGATGATAAGCAGTTAAAGCAAAAGGTCCATCAGAGAATGGGGATCGTAGCTCGTCACGAACGCAGAGTTTGGAGATGGATGTGCTTCTTGGTCATGCTGAGCTGCCCACTCCAAAATCAAATCCTACCCTGGGTGATTGTTGTAAAGCAGATCCTACCTCAAGATGGGTCAAGCGTCTCAAGCTGGGTTCTTCAGACTCTTCTGGTCGTGGCACAAGGAGCTCTAACTTGGCTGAGAACTCATCTCTTGATAAGAAGAGAATATTATTAAAAGAATTTGTCAAAAATAGCTTCCCTAGCTCAGTGCCAAAGGAAACAATGTCGTTGGATAGGGGGAAAACCCTGTCCGAGGAAGAACGTAATGAGTTATTGAGTTCACAGGCTTGGATAAAAAGATGGATGCGTAAAACTGTGGCGGTAAGCGAGCCACAAAGTTCGAAGGATGAGTTGGTAAAGCAGCAGTTGCCCAGCCTTATTTTTAATATATATATATTTTGTTATAATAATAATTATTATTGTTTCATGTTAATTTGTTTTCCTATGAAGTTTAATGTCACGAAATTGTTTGGTATATAAACTAAACAAAATATATATATATATATTAAAAATAAATTGTTTGAATGTTTGCTTTACATACACTTGTGGTGTACTAAACAAGATATATATTGAATGAAAAATAAATTGTTTGAATGTTTGTACCACATACACTTGTAGTGTCTTGGAAGGGTGAGGAGCGCCTTTAGAAGGGTTTGTGAGTCCTCAAAATTTTTGACCACAAATACTTAAAAAGAGAGTGTGATAAAGTATTTAAATAAGAGAAGTATATTTACCACAAATATATATTTTATAGAAAAAGAAGTGGATGTGTGTACTAAAGAGGTGGCTCAAGCTCGACGTGTGTTGCATTGAGAACAACCTCCATCCACCAAACTATTCAACACTGCCTATTTTTTTCCTTGGAAAGCAAGAAGATCCCTCTTCAAGATATCTGGATATACAAAATTGCTTGGGAATACGTAGCGTTTAAGATTATTAAAAACCAAAGTTTGAGAAAAAAAAAATAGTATAATATATATGGAGAAAAGAGTTTTTAGTATAGTTTTTTGAAAAAAATGTATATAGGCATATAAAAAAAATCATTATTTCTTTTCATAAGGATATTCGCACACTATACCAAAAATACATTAAGACAACATATATAATGTGTTGTCTATTAGCTTCTTTTTAGAAAAAATCTCTGTTGTCGAAGCCCCTGTTGTCGTAGGGCATTTGAAAAGACGCACAACGACAACACATATTATGTGTTGTCGTTGTGCGCCTTTTTTATAAAAAAAAAAAGACGCACAACAACAACATATATTTATGTGTTGTCGTTGTTCTTCTTTTTAAATTTTTTTTAAGACAATAGGTTATATGTTGTCTTATTTGGTTAAGACAACAGATATATGTATTTTCTATTAATGTAGTATTATTAAATTATTCATAGCATCTACATTTTATATGTATTGTCGAACCAATTAATTATTATACAAAATATTTTATAATTAATTTATAAACAATATAATAAAATTCAAAATGTATTAAAACATTCTAAATAATCCAAAACATGCTAAATATCAAATATTCTTTTCAAATCTAAATGTTGGCAGAAAGATCCTCATGTTTTTGTGGGCGCATGTTCTAACGTAGTCAACCCTTACCCACATATATACCGTTATAGCTTCATGCTTTTCCTCCACACCTCACAACAACTGCGTCCGCCATAGGATCATCTGAATCATCATCTTGCTCACAGAGTTTTTTAGCCATGACAATTTCATCCCGTGACAGAGATATCTTGCCTCTTAATTCAGTATAATACCCCTTGAAATACTCCCAGTGACACGTAAGTTCGTTGCCCTGCAAGAGGGGAACATAGCAACAACAAAAACAGTCAGATTAATACGTTTAAGAATCGGTATGAGACCACATGTTAGATATAAAAACATAGTAATATCCAAATGATGATATTGTTCTAGTGAAAACACATTAGTGTATCATAACAATTGAGAAGAGGAGAGGACATAATAAAACAATATACTCCTGAACAATTCCTTGTACAACATATGAGATTGCTTGAAGCCTAAATGTTCTCAAACTCAATAGAAATGAAAAAAATAAAGATGCCTATGAATAAATACAATAAGAATCAAGTGATTAATTGTCTGTGTGTATGGGAGGATGGTGAATAACACTAAAAAATATTAAACAAGTAAGAAGATGGCATCAAATTAAAAGCACTGATTTGTATAACTTGGGTACCATTGAGTAGGATGCAAACATTACACCAGGTGCTTCGCTCTACAGACATGCTACATGGAGTTTTTTTTTTCTTTCTGATTTTTAATCAGAACACTTTACATACATGAAAAGGTTCAAAGATGGAAGTATTCAAACAGTAGCACACATGTTGTAGAATAATCAAAGTGGCTCATCAAAGAGGATGTGCATGAATAAAAAAACTATAATGATGAATCATCATTAACAGCATGGGGGGTCGTAGGGTAGGAGCAATCCAAGAAAGACATACCAAGTAGTTTTCCAGTTCATAGTTCTCTATTCGGGCGACCATTGGGAAGCAGAATCTACAGAACCCCTTACTGAGAAAGGGCACATATAGCACAAGAACTGAGAATTCTTCCTACACATTGCACGCTTATGCCATGCTGAAAAGTGAAAGAAAAAAAAAAGACAGAGGAAGGGAGGGTTATAGAGTCAGTAGAGAAGGCTTTAAATAATCAAGGAAAACATGGATAAAGGCACATGTTAAAAAGTGTAAAGATGGAAACATAAAGAAAAACAATGTTGGCTCATCTGTGTATACACAATATACCACAAGACAGTTAGGTATAATAATAAGTCAATGAATAATAAGTATGGTAGTGCAGTTTTATACAGATAAATAGGAGGTTGAGGGATAAGAAATGCATTCATTCATCATATAGACATTATTTATCACATACAATTGCAGATATAAACCTTGATTTCAGAAAAAATCACCTTCTGTCTTAAGAGTAGAATGTCGCCATCAGCACTGTCTTTCATCTGTGGAACTGGAACTATGCCCCTTTTCAATTGTTCCAATTCTTCCTTTAAACAGCAAGCGCTTTTTAGGCGCACAACAGATATATGTGTGATTTTTAGGTGTCCTACACACATATGACATACTTTGGCATACGGAAGCTCTCGCTCACTGCATTCAATGCCTGGAAATTATAAACTTCATCATGGTCAGCAGCCTACCTTTCAAGCAAATGTGTTCTGAAAAATGCTTTAAAATAAATGAGGTTCAGGTAAAATAACTATTAGATCATTGATATTACGTCAGGTAAAATGGCATCCACATCCATGTCAGCAGAATTCAAATTTTAATAACTTAAGAATTTTACGATAAAAAATTATCATCATGCATATTGTGGACATTGCATACATTGTTAGGTCACCAATTATGTTGAATTTGTCTCATGCATAGTTATGGAGGCTGCACCAATTATTCATTTAGGTGACACATTCACATACACTCATTAGGGTGATGTTTGTGTAATCTGTAAATTGATTATTCACTAACTACTTTGAATATTAAATGAGTGTTTGTTTTGTATTTTTAACATCTAATATTTGTTTTTTTTTTTGTTTTGTACTTAGTTAATGTACTTGAGTTTTATGCTTTGTTGCCTTATTTATGTATGTGAATAAATATGTGATTTTTTTATTTATTTTTTTGTTCTTAGACTTCTAGTGTCATGAAATTTGACACTAACTAAAAGAAATTCAACACTGAATCTTGACTTTTAAGAAAATATTTAAAGTTTGATGATGACTAAACCTTCTAAAAAAAGTCTTCAATCAACTTATGTATTACAGTAAAAATATATCTTAAAACGTTTCTCAAAATCTCATACACTTCATGATTAGTGTTGGATAATTTAGTTTTTATGTAAATTGATTTTAATTTTGAATGAGTTTTGTGTTATTTCTATCATTGATTGTTAATTGCTTGATGTATATGTATGATTTGTGTAATTAATTGTCATGGACATATGATTAGATTGAGAAAGCAATTATGTGTTTAGGATAGTTCATTGAATCATTCATCATACACTTCATGTGCATTAATTTAGAATGAGATAGAGATATCCTTCTAGATCTAGAACCCATTGATAGAACATTTGATTAGGTTAATCGAGAGATTGGTTGATTAGGTGAGGAGAACCAAGCCATTAGTGAATTCATAGTACCTTAAAAGGGAATATTTCCTATGGTTTAGTACATCGTTAAGGAACTCGTAGAGTAATTAGTACCTAGTGGGAGGTGTTCACTTTGGTCTCGATCCTATGTGCTTTTGGAAGCCTTATTGAGAGCCTACATCTTATCCATCTCGAGAGAGAGTTTAGGTAGAATTAATGATCGCTCTTATGCCCTAATTTTTAGAGTTTTGGGTGCGATTAAAAATATTTCAAATAGCTATAGCACCACCTTAGTAAATATAGATAAGTCCCTTATATTAATCTACCTACCAAACTCTAATATTATTTGTCCCACAACCCATTTCATACAAAAACCATCCCACAACAAATTTTATCTTACAAAACACTTTCTTGATTAAAAAAAAAAAAAAAAAAGAAAAAAAGTTGTTCTCAAACTCAAAGTGACAGTTATAATACATTATAGTATTTTGTTTGTTTGGGAAAAAAACACATAGATACTGTCAACTTATAATTAAAGAAAATGATGTGTGAAAAAATAAAACAAAAACTTCTAAACGGACTGAATGAAGAGTTAAGATGTCTTATTTACAATAATTAGCGATAATAATAATTGTATGATAGAAAAGCGGAGAATAACGTAGGATAATATTTTATTATATAATCCGGAACTCTATTTCTTTTCTTACATAATCGTGATGCAAACACGCTTTTGGAAAATGACGATTTACATGTGGATTCGACCCCTATTGCCAACACCATTTTTATGAGATCTTCTTCTTACTTTGGAGACTAATTATATGTAAATCTTTTATAATAATTTATTATTATAATATTATTATTAATATTTTCTTTACTTGAGCCTATTACTAATTACTTAATATTACACCAATTTTTTTTTGTGCCACTTGTACGTGTAGTTAGAATTATGAATGACGTAACTAAAACATGCACTAACAAATGAGTTGCGATACACGAAGACATTATAATTTATTCTATATCATTGAATTAAATAAAATTATTAAGAATTAAATAAAATAATTATCCAGGTTTACCATTTGTTTTGAGTTTAATCTATATTTGTTTTTCTGTTGATCTTTTATTTTATTTATCATTTATTCATGGACCAACTATTTCCACCTTAAAATTACTTAACTTACCCTAAAAATATTTAATAAGACATAATTACTCTTATAAAATTTATATATGTTTGGTTACAACAAGCGAATAGTTATCTATGTATCTTATCTGTTCTGTTGCAACAACCGAGCAAAACAAAGAATTCATCTATATTATCTTCTCGTTGTTGCAGCCAAACATAATAAAGAGTTTATATACTCCCTCCGTCCGCCCCAAAGAGGAGTTTTTACTTTTTGCAATTGATTAAGGAGTATTATTATTTAATGTGTAGTGAGTAGTTATATTAGTGGGAGTGTGGACCCCATATTTTAGTTGTATTAGTGGGTGTGTGTGGGTCCTATGTGTGCAAAAAGGAAATGATTCTCTTTTGAACGGACGACCAAAATGAAAAAAGACCCTCTTTCGGGCGGACGGAGGGAGTATGTTTTATGTGTTCGATTGCAACAACCGAACAGAACAAAGAATTCAAATATGTTATCTGTTCGGTTGCAACCGAACAAAACGAGATTTGTAATTTTTTTTAATTCACATCAACATTAACAGATAGATAAAAAAAACAGATAAGTTTCATGAACATCAATTACGGAAAGTAAACAAGTTTCTGTTGATTCTATCAACGAAAGTGCTAGTAGTAGTAGTAAATTTCACTACCACTGTCATTGATAAAATCAGCAGAATTACTTTCACTGAAAGATGAACCACAATCTTTGTTTAAAGATTAATAATGTCATGAAACTTGTTTATTTTATCTATGTTGATATGAATTTAAAAAATACAAATCTAATTATGTTCGGCCCGCCCCATTATCTTAGGGAAGAATTGAGCTTATTGCTGAACTGGTTATTCAGAGCCAGTAATTGGCTGTTGGATTTCGTCCCGCATCTAGAAGAAGATGGCTTCGGGGGTCATTGTGGTGTGGCTGAATAGCAATCCGCCCTTTTCACTACAGTACAAGGTTTTTTTTGGGGTCTTATCTTCGGACGTGCACTATTCCCGATCAAGTGAGTCATGACTCGAAAGAGTTCTCGTCAGTGACACAGAGACTTTTTTGTACAACCCAAACTGTGGAGAATAAGAAGTCAGTTCGATGTTTCAGCAACCAAACAGGTAACATATATAAATTCTTTATTCGGTTGTTTCAACCGAACATATAATATAGATGACTGTTTGGTTGTTACAACCAAACATTCTTTATTCTGTTCGGTTGTTGCAACCAAACATATATAAAATTTATAAAGGTAATTATGTTTTGTTAAATATTATTTTGGTACGTTTAATAATTTTGAGGTGCGAATAGTCGTCCTCTTTATTTATTAATGATGGCTATAATATAATACTCTCTCCGTGCCATAAAATTTTAATTTTTTATTTTTGTCTACTTCAAAATTTTCACCATTCTAAAAGGATAAAAAAAATTAATAATTAATCCTCTTTGTACAACTTTATTTACAAGAAAAAAACAACTCTATGTAATGCATTTTATATATTTTATTATTCATTTATTATCAAATAGTATCATAATATTTTTAAAAATTACAATTTTCTTAATATTCATAGAAAGGTGAAAACATTTATGGAAAGAATCCTTAGTACAAAAAACTTGAACTGTAAACGGTTAACCAAGTGATTATTATTTTGAGTATTTGACCCAATTAATCATGTCACATATGTAATTTGTTTATTTGCTTAAAAATAAATTAATAAAAGAAAATAATAGACGACTTGATTCCAAACATCATTAATTAACTAAATTCCTAAAGGGAATCATCATTTAATATCGCAATTTTCAGAGCTTGAAAATGGGTAAACTATCAATTTGGGGCTTGAATTATGTTTTCTATCGATTAGAGACTTGAATTATATAAAACTATCAATTCAGAGTCTGAACTTAGACCCTAAATTGATAAGATATGAGATAATATTTGAATAATTCAGGCCTTGGATTAATAATTTTATATATTTCAGGTTTTGGATTGATAGAAAAAATAATTCAGACCCTGAATTGATAGTTTATCCATAATTCCGACCTTGAATGGATAAAACTAAAGGATTCTAGTGTTAATTGTCTGCACTAATTACATAAATAGAATGCCTGTTGCATAAGGAACTGTGAAATTGATAAAATGGGGTGATAATTTTAGCGAAAAATTATAAGATTGTTAAAAAAGTAGTACTCATATCTTTAGTATACTAAATGAAGGTTATGATTTGATGAGTTGTCAACTTGAGAGTAATTTAGGGATGACTTGGCATTTTCTTAGAATTTTGAATTTATTTTACTAAACTTGCTAAGAAAGAGTTGAGTATTAACCAATAAATGAGAATATGTTAATATAATAGTGTTATAATATATATATATATATATATATATATATATATATATATATATATATATATATAGTAAACATTTAATAAACTATTTAAAATAATAAGATTTATATACTTTTATATATATATATATAATATTATTATTAATATATTTTATTATTATATATAAGAATACAAGGCCAAGAAACTATTTAGTAAACCACCAAAATAATTTAATTTTTTTTATTGTGAATTTTAATTTATTAATATAGGTGCAAGACTTCCAAAAGAAGACAATTGCAAAACTTCCAAAAGAAGATTGTGCAAGACTTCCACAAGAAGACATGTACAAAACTTCTACAAGAAGATTGATACTTGACTATATATAAGTGGTCATGGGCAAAGTATTATTGAGTCTCAAGGTAGGTTTGTGAATATGGTTGCCCATGTCGATTGCGGACTAAATATGGGGGCCGACGGCAATGTGGAGGAGCCGGCACTACTTAATGATCTCTCGAAGTCGTCGATTTATATTGGGGTCGGCGGCAATAGTGGAGGAGCCGACACTACTTAATGATCATCATCGATTTATTTCGTAGATTTGGTGGTCGCTTCGTCAATTGATCATTGGGAGATCTCTTATTATAAGACTAGGAGTTTCTTCATCATCAACCCCTCTTCATCAATTTATAGTTATTTGAAATTCTCATATAGCATTAGAAAAGTAGTTATTTGAAATTCTCATATAAAATTAGAAAATGTAAACAAAATATTGCAATGATAATTAAGAAAAAATTGCATATTTTAAAGATCGATAGATATCATGGTGAAATTAATAAAATAAAAGATAAATTTTTTTTTATCAATCATATATGATAAAGAAAAAGATACATATTTTAAAGATTGATAGTATGATAGAGAAAAAGATATATATTTTAAAAATCGATAAAGATACATATTTTAAAGATTGATAGTTAAAAAAAATAGCAATACGATACGTGATATATAGAAAAAGATACATATAAAAAAATTAGAGAAAAATATACATATAAAAAAATAGCAATAGAGTAGAATGAAAAAATGGATGATTGTAAATTTAAAATTTGATAGTAAAAAAAAAATAGCAAGAGATGAAAAAAAAAAGACATATAAAAAAAATAGAGAAATATATATATATATATATATATATATATATATATATATATATATATATATATATATATATATATATATATATATATATATATATATATATATATATATACTATATACTAAAGGAGGGTTTTGGATTTATTATATGGCATCATGTGAGTAATTTAGGTGATATGTCATTTTTATAGATTTTTGAATTTTTTTTAATAATAAACTTGCTTAGGAAGGAAGATAATGTAGTTACTTTATTTTAAATAACCAATCAAAATATTTTATTTTTCTTTATCTTATTTAAAAATTTACCTAAAACTTTAAGTGTTTTAAATTTTTTATTTTTAAATAGAATTTATATAAAATTATATCAAATTAATTGTCTTTTCATGATCTTTAATTTGACATCCATATTACTAATAATATATGATTGGAGAAATAGATTTTTAAATTTAATAACAATTTTTATATTGTAAAATATTCTTTAATAAAATATATTAATAAATAAAATATTTTTAGAAGAGTAAGAAATTATTTAATAGATTTAATCTATTTATCCTTAGAATTTTAAGTTTAATAAATTTAGTTTATTATAGAATTCTAAATGAGGAATTTCATGAAAAAATAAATCTTAGTTTAATATTAATTAATTTTCATAATTGTTTTATTGTTAATTATTTATTTTATATTTATTTTATTATTTTTAATAATTAATTTTAATTATACAATAATTTATAATTATTATATACATTTATTGATGATATTTATTAAATGATAATAGTTAGAAATGGGCATTTTAAGTATCTATTCTATCCAAATCTTAATAGGGCACGTATGGGTAATTGTAAACGGGTTTGAGACGGATACAAATAGTTGTGAAAATCACATTAGGGTTTGGAACGAGTACGGATAATACCGCAATACCCTCGGGTACTATAAAAAAAGATATTAAACCAATGATTGTGCTATTTTATGAACAACTTATGGTATAAATGACAGTGATAACAATTTATATCGAAATTAATAATATTTTATGGCGAAAGTGATAAGTATTATAAAAAGTGTAAAATGATTTCATGTGAAGCGGTTTCATGCCAGACCTATCATATTACATATTAATGAATAAAAGAATTTATAAAGTTTGTTAATAATTTTTTTCCAGATTTTTACTTAATTTTTTAATAAATTACTGAATATAAAAAAATATATACAAATGTATATACCCTAAACTCTAAAACCCTAAACCCTAAATTTAGGGTTTATGGTTTTAGAGTTTAGGGTTTAGGGTTCTTAATAAATATTAAGAAATACATATATACATTAGTATTGAATAAAATTAATATAGATGGGTGTACGCGTGTATTCGAATGCATGAGATAATTCATTATTATTTTAAATATTCGTTTTGTCATTTTGATCTTTCCCATTACAAAGTACTATTAATTTCTTTTTATATAAATGAGATATATATACAAAATTATATTAAAGATATGGGTGCACAACATGTCCCGAGGACACACAAATTTTTGCCTTATTATAATCCTTATTCTACCAATAAAGTTAGATATTTTTATTAAGGTTAGGTCTTGCGTGAGACCATCTCAAATGAGGTCATTTTTCACTTTTTAAAATAGTTATCATTCTCGCTATAAAACATTATCACTTTGGCTATAAAATGTTATCACTTTTTATTTATACTATAAACTGTTCATGAAATAGTATTATCACGTTTCATTAGTTTACTATCACTTTCCTATATAAAAGTTATCACTTTCTCACCGTTTCACATAAGCCCTTATGTTAGACGGTCTCACGCAAGTCTTTGTCTTTTATTAATATAAATTATAACTTTTAATAATTTTCAATTTCATTAATATGTTTTTAAAATAATATTTTAATAATCCCGCGTAACGTGTTACGCGGGTTTCGTACTAGTTCAAAATAAAGTAGCATCTGATAGACAAAATTGTTTGTGTTTTTAATAAAAATTTAATATATCTAATTAACAACGAAACAAAACGATTTCAAACCATATTTGTTTAAATGAGCACACTTGTATTGAATTTTTTATATTCTATATATAACTCTCTTCTATTAAACAGAGCTTGATTAATCGATTTAATTTGACCCTCAACTATGATTATTAGTCATTTTAATTTATAATCAAAATAAAACTTAAAAAATATTGTTTATATAGTTGAGAGCTTAAGTTTAAGATAATCAACATGAACAAGCTTTATATGATTTGGTTTTATTTTTTATTAATTAATCATCACTTGTTAATAAAAATCGATATTATTTTTCATTTTTATTTCTACTATAAATTCTTCACAATATACTTCATTAAAGGATCATATTTTTTTTATCATTAGTTATTACTTTTTTTTTTAAATATTATTACGCATTTGTTTGTTCATCTCAAATACTCTTTACTTATGTAGGTAATTATCCGTTACCAAAATTATACAACATTAATGAATGAAATAAGATAAAAAAAATTTGTGAGATGGAGTTTTATTGAAGTAAAGACAATTTATGAGTCATACTAAAATATAATTGTAAGTAATTATACAATTATATAATAAATATATTTTAATAATGAATTCACTTATTTTAAGTAGTAACGCTCTATAAAATATGAATAGGTCGTATTCGGCAAGATGAGCTGTAAACACGAAGACCCATAATCGTCCGATCCCATCATCCATTAAAACCTCTTTCTCATTTCACGCGTTTTTCTATTTTCTCGATTGTGTTTTCCTTAACTCAATTATTTTCCCATCTTTCCCAAAATTATTTTTACCCTGCTCTCTCTCTCTCTCTCTCTCTCTCTCTCTCTCTCTCTCTCTCTCTCTCTCTATATATATATATATATATATATATATATATATATATATATATATATATATATATATATATTTTCATTAAATTAATTTCGTCAAAAAAAATCACATTAATTTCATTATTATCTTAATATAAAAGTATTGCTTTCACATGATAATATGCATTATCCCTCAATAGTTCTATCCTACGAGGTTTAGGTGATCTCGACTATCATATACGACATATAGGAAATGTAAGCATTCTACTTTTAGCTAGAGAGGGATTTTCGGAGGAGATCCCGAACGGAGTATGCTTAGTAGTTCCTACTGTAGCTTTGGTAGCTTCTGTTGCTGTCTTTGTTTTCTTATTGGAGTTTCAGGTCCCACACCCTGAAAAGGGAGGGACCTGTAGCTGTTGCTAGTTGTTATCTTATTAACTCTACTTGAAGCATAAGGATGTACCTCTTTAGTGAGTGAAGGGATTACCTAGTCGGTAAGCCAACTCTACTTGAAGCATAAGGATGTACTTCTTTAGTGAGTGAAGGGATTACCTAGTTGGTAAGCCCAAACGGTATTCCTTTAGTCTCTCTTTCGAATCCACCCATTCCCACCAATATCAAATTATAACCCTTAATTTGTATACAAATTTACACATATGCCATTCTTCAATTTAATTCAGAAATTAAATTAAATTTCATTACTGGGCATAAATTAAACTTAATGGGCATAAATTAAACTTAATTAAAAACACTAATCATCTACTCCATCCGTCTCATTTCAGATGACACACTTTCCATTTTGGGTTGTCCCACAAAAGGTTGCACCTTCCAAAAAAGGCAAAAAGTCAAACACAATCACCCTTCCACATTCACTTTATTTACAAAAAAAATCACCCCTACCTAACTCATCCAACATACTTTATCATTTATTTATTACCCAAAAAATACCAAAATACCCCTAAAAGTTATCGCTTTCTTAATCTCCGTGCTGGAAAGAGGTGTGCAGTCTTTTCCGGGACGGAGGGAGTATCTCACACAACATGTCGTGATTTCACCACTCCATTCCAAAGACCCAAAATCTGACATTCTCTTTGGAAACCCTAAATCCCCAAATGCCGATGTTCTTCGAATCCGACCACCACCACACTCTCACCTGAAATCTTGTCTTTCTCCTAATCATCTTCAGCACTCATAATCGTTTCGATTATGAACCTTAGGCCAGTGCAGGAATCTGTAAACACGGTGTCGATGGAGGTCGATTCACTATTGGAAGTGCCGGACTCCGAAGATGAGGCGGTCAATGGCCCCATATACGAAGCGCTGGTAGTGTCGGACTCCGAAGATGAGGCGGTCGATGGCTCCATCTACGAAGGACTGGTAGTGCAGGACTCTGAAGATGAGGCGGTCGATGGCTCCATCTACGAAGGACTGGTAGTGCCGGACTCTGAAGATGAGGCGGTCAATGGTGTTGGATTGTATACTAAAAGTCTAGCTTTAGTATGAACAATGTCATAACATTATTTGAAATGAGAATCATTGATCAAATGATTGCATCTTATAATTTATTTTATATGCATGATGCAATAGTCCATTTACTTTATACTGTAGATAATATGTTGTGCGACAACACGCGGAAGATCATATTATCGGTTTCCTTATAAAGTATAAACAGATGCTCACAACTGAGATAGACGGGGTCTCTCTATCGGTATGGTTGTAGTGTGTTTTGGTATTAGCTTGTCTTGGCTATAGAATCACATTAGTGCACTTGTGTGTATTGAGTAGGACCGCCTGAGATCGTTCGACTTATACTGACTTATAGAAGAACTTGATCTCTGTTATTATGGAAGTTCGTGCTCTTAATCCCTATACAATAACCTCGACACGTAGGGCAGTATGTATTTCTTTGATTCATCAATGGGTGAGATTTATAAGTATTAAATCAACAAACTCGGTGAGTTGGGAAGTAGTGCTGTATCTATGGTGTGCTGTTGATTGTAGAAGGAATCCATGTCCGTCATAGGTTGATGATGTCCCCTTGAGGAGCTCATAAGGTTTATCATGTAAATCTTGCAAGTGGATTAATTTCCGGCATGATAAAAAGGTTGAGTGGTACTACTCTCGGATGAGATATTAATTAATTTGAGTTGTCAGTAACTTAATTAATTAATGGACATTGAATATCTTAAACATGGGGAGACTATCGGACTTATAATAAGAAGGAGCCCAGAACATAATTTGGGATTGGACGGGTAGTGCAATAATAATATTTTAGTGGACTATATTATTATTATTGGATTTAATTAAAAGCTTTGGGCTAAGCTTGGTTAATTAAATTCAATTGAGGCCCAGCCCAATTTCTCCTTCTGGTCCCTGCTGTAGCCCAATATATATAGTCATCTCAGCTTCTGGAAAAAAAAAACTTCCTGAGTCTCTTTTGACGTGAGTTAGAGAGAAGCAGATTGAGAGAACTCTGTGGATTGTTGACCACCCAACACCAGAGTTGACTTGGGACATATAGCAGAAGATCAAGAGGTGTTCTTCTGCAGTGATTCAGACTCTACATCAACCCTGAAGTACGGTAAACACATTATTGCTTCCACTGATTTTGTTTGCCTGTTAATCCTAACGGATCACGTTGAAATGCACGATCCAATTGCCCAACAATTGGTATCAGAGCGTTGGTTTCGTGGTGAAACATGATCCGTAAGATTGGGGTTCATGTGATTATATGATTATATGCTTTGATCTGGATGTAATCTCATGATTTTATAAGTATTCTCATGACTATTATCGCACGTCAATTATGTGATTATGTGTGAAAATGAGATAGCCCTAATTGTGGAGTTAGATAGTATTCACGCTGCTTTATCTTTCACGCCGTATCACAAACACACACCACCGTCACTTCGCTGCGCGACGATGGAGAAAGAAAGGAATCACGGCGGTTCTGGATGGGCTGGACAAGTCAAACCCGGTGAGAGTCGATGGTGGGTTCCAGGCGAGTCAACTCCATGGCCAGCGATGGGTAGCTTTGGTGATGACTGGCGTTTGTCGAGGGCTGCAGTGTGAAAACGGCAACTGCGACAGAATCTGAGTCTGTAGCTGCCGCTTGCTGGTTCGACGGCGTAGTCTGGTGATTGATCGTGGACATGGCGTCGCATCACGACAGCAGTAGACACTGCGGACTAGCAATCTGGTTGTGATCGGACGATCAGGAAGTTCCGGGCCGCACAATGTCAGTTCCGGCCGGGTCTGTTTCCATTGCCGCTGATCGGTGCCGGGCGGAGATGGCGCTGGTGGTGGATCAGTTTCTGCGATGAGATGACAAAGGGAGGCATGACGGATCAAGCGATCGGCAAGGAGAAATCATGCCAGATTGGCGGTGCTGCGAGGGCAGGGCTGTCATCGGCAGCTGCACGATTCTGATCTTTTGCAGGACGGAGGTACTGGACAGCAGCTTCACGGCGCGGCAGAGGCTGGCGGCCGGTGGACGGGCATGATCGGAAGCAAGGGGCTGGCGTGTGCAGGCGCGGCCGCTAGGATCAGCAGGGACGTCCGAGAATTGCACGGCGGCGTGCTGATGGCTCATTTCTGGCGGAGGTTGCTTGCAGCTGTGCTTTTTGCGTCCGTTGCGGCTGGAAAATTGATAGGGCAGCGGTTGTGATTTTCTGCTGGGCCTTGTCATTTTTTGATCAATGGGCTTAAGGCATGTTGGGCCCTAATTTTTTAATTGTGTTGGGCTGCAGGGCCTATGTCATTTAGGTGTATATTGGGCTGGCAGGTTTATTTAAAGGGCCCAATACAGTAATATATTAGGGGCTGCTCATTTTTTTTAATTTGGTTTTTGGGCTGTTGGGCCCAAAATTTAATTAAATGGCAATGGGCTGCTGGGCCAATATGGATTGCTGAATTTAATTAATTGTGGGTAATGGGCCAAGCATGATAAATTATTTTAATAAGCTAATTTTGTGCTTGTGGGCTTGATGGATTTAATTTGGTTTTGGGCTAAGATTATGGGCCATGGATAATGGGCTTGATTAATTATTTAATCTTCTGCCCATTTTTGTGCTTATTTGTTGCTCTAGGGCCCAATTAATTAATCCTATATTTATGCAATTAATTATGTTATATAACTGATTTAATTGTTTTATCTTAACAATTAATTGTTATATATGAAAGGCATGTTCTATGTGATTTATTTATTTAAATTGCTGTTAAATAGAAGCATGCTAAGATGTATATTTTATTTATGAAATATTATATGCATGTTTAAAACCCTCGGTGTTAAATAACTAAGTGGGAGAGGGAATTGGTAATAAATTCCCGCGGCCTCCATTATTGGTTTGTAAGTGATGTGAGTAAACTTGCGTGTTGGCATAGGCCTTCCTCCCTAACGGATGAGTTTATTCACGGATCACTGGTACAGACTTCATAAATAATTATTGTTTGTAATGTGGCACATAAACTTGCGTGTTGGCATAGGCCTTCCTCCCTAACGGATGAGTTTGTGTGCGGTACACTGGTACAAACTTATAATTGATGATTGTAGGAAGCTACCCGAGCGCGTGTGTACTTCTCCAACTGTAAGGCACACAAGCTCGTGCAGTGGACTTGGGATCAAATAATGGTGTACACTTAGGTGTAAATAAATAGTATCCTCCCCAACGGAGTCACTGCTATTATTTGCATGGCTAAAAAGGAACCGACTATTAATTATTTTGTCATAATGTTAGGTTGACAAATGAAATTAATGGGTAAAACCTTCTCTTGTAAATGTTCGGGTTTGTAAACGTCCACACTAACGTGGCTTGCAGACTCACGGTGCTTGAGATGTCGGTGAATTTTATTTTATATTGTTTTGAGGGAAATAATATAAAAGGATAAAATTCGAAGTTTTGATCAGTAAATTTAATCGTGATTCTCTGTATTTCGAATAGTTTTAGTCTCACTAATTGTTAACTAAAAGAAATTATATTTACTTGTCCAAATTAACTGATTAGAAAAGAATCGTGGTTTTGAAAATTACTGCTTAAGAAAATACAAGTGTGTTCTCTCAAAGGACGGCTCATGATGCCTATTAAAGTCTTTAGTGAAGAGATGAGATGATCATAGAAATATGATGAACTCATGTAACTCTTCAGATACTTGAGTAATTTAAAAGACGCAAGATCATGATAGAATTTGATGAATGAATTGGAAAAGCTTGGAGTATAAATTGAAAGGGAAACCTAGATCAATTTTATTCTCCATGTTTAGCCTTGATGTTTTGAGAAAGTTCTACCTGAAATACTAGAAGATGTATATGGTGGGAGACTTCTGACAAAACATGTGGCAAAGGAAAGCCATTTTCATCATAAAATGAACAAGTTTAATATCTTATTTACTAATGGCTTAAACATGATTAGTGATGGCATCTACTGACACAAAGTGTGTAGATACTGGAATCACTAAATGTTTATTACTAAGTGAAGATAAGATAGTTATGACATGGGTAAAACTACGAAGGTAGTGGCTATTGCAGTGGGAGTTATTTATCTATCTTATGATAGGAATAAATGATTGATTATGAGAAATTATCTTTACGTACGTTTTCATGGAAAGAATTTAATTTCGGTTTCTATGCATTAACGGATGGATACTTCATTTCATTTATATGACATGGTCATAATGATGAGGAATGGGGGTATAATCCGTTATAGTACGTTGGTGGATAATAAGTATACTCTTGAATCATGTACATCCCACAGATGCAATAAATAATAATTAAATAATGCATCTTCTAATATTAGTAAGAGACAGGAACCTTCGGAGATGAACTAAACATATATTTGGCGTCTAAGACTAATTCATTTTACTTAAGTAGGATTCAAAAGTTGATAGCCGATAGACCGTAAGGTTTATCTGAAATGGAAACTATCGGACTTGCGAGTCTTGCTTGGAAGTAAAAATGATTAACTGCCTTTTCAAGGCTATGGGGTGTAGAGCCAAAGATATATATGTTGGAATTAGTTCATTCTGATTCAAGCAAACCTAATATTATCCAGGCGAGAGGTGGTTATGAATATTCGAAAATTATTCTGGAAACCAAGATATTTATATGATGCACTGCATGTCTAAGTTCTTTGATTAATTCAAGAATTGTAAGGCTGGTACAGTGAAGCGTCATGAAAAATATATTAAGTCATTACGATTCAATCATGATGGCGAATACCTCTTGGGATAGTTAGGAGCTATTGATCAGAAGTTGAGATTAAATCTCAAGTTAACTACACCGGGTATTCCCCAGCTGAATGGTGTGGTGGGTAGAAGGTATTAGCTCTTATGGTTATGATTAGATAGATGATGAATTATTTGGAATAATTAAATTCATTTTATGGATATGCCCTAGATACAGTAATTCGTGAAACGTTTGTCTGGATATGGGATATCCTAGAAAAATGGAGAGTGATTTATTTAGTCCAAAAGATCGAAGGATAATTGTTAACTCAATAACTAGATTTTTTGGAAAAGGACTATGTAATAAATCACAAGCCCATGTATAAGTTGTTCTAAAGGAAGTGAGAGGAAAACACCAAGTATAAGTACCAAGTGTACAAGAGGATATGCCACAAGGTAAACTGCAACGCGTGTCACATCTGATACACAATTACATGTAGTACCTTGTCGTAGTGGGAGGGTTGTTCGACAACTCGTAAAAGATATATTTTGGGAGAGTCGTGAGACTTGGTCCCTAGTAAATATGGTATTATCCCACGGATACGACTTAGCACTACAAGATTAAAATGCGGAATCTTAGTAAGTTGTAATGAATGATGAAATAAAAGAGGATCATACGGTAAGGTGAAAACCTTGGAAGCAAAGCTTGTTGCGAAAAGGTGTACTCAGAAAGAAATGGTTCGATTATGAGAAAACCTGTTCGCTTGTAGCTATGCTTAGTTGATCCGGATTCTTTTAAATTTTGCTGCTCATATTGAATTATGAGGAACAGCAAATAGATGTCAAGACAGCTTTCCTGATTGGAAGTCTTGAGGAAAACATCTATGTGGAGCAATCAAAATAATTCATTGCAAAGGGCTAAGTGCATTTTAATAGTAAGCTTATAGGTGTCCATCAATGGACTAAACCAAGTTTTGAGATTGTGAAACATCTGTTTTGAAAAGGAAATCCATAGATATGGATTTATTCAATGAGCGGATGCATCTTGTGTATTGTAAAGAGTGACGGAAACGTGGTGGTAATTCTTGTACTATACGTAGATAGTATCTTGCTCATTGGAGACAATGAAAGAGTATTATCGGGCGTATGGGTATGATTAAGAAAGTAGTATGATATGAAGGACTTAAGAAAAGTAAAATATATCCTTTTGATCACGGTAATACGGATCATAAGAAAGGATGTTATTCTTATCTCAAGTTTCATAAAATGATACAGTCCATACTCGTTTAGCATGTAAATTTATCTAAGTGCATGTGTCTTAGAGACACAAGAAGAAGATATAGTAGATGAAAGCGGTTCCTTATGCTTCGGCGAATAAGGAAGCTTAATCTAAAGAATGCTATGAACGAAGTTGGATATCTGTGTTGCTGAACGCATGAACAGAAGGTATCAACGTAACCCGGAACAAGAATGATGAACTGTAGTAAGACATATATAAAGTGCCTGAGAAGGACTGGAAATTATATGTGGATTTACTAAACAGATTCACTGCTTCTTGTGGATTACGTAGATTCAGTTTTTTTAGTCAGATTGGACGGCAGTAAATTCTCCTCAAAGGTTATGTGTTTAATCTTAGGAAGTAGAGTCATAATGTGGAGGAGTGTTATATAGAAATATATTTCAGACTCCGGACTCCATCATGGAAAGATGATGAATTGGAGCCTATGAGGCAGCCAAAGTATCTATATGACTCTAGAGACTTCATGATGGACTTTGAAGTGTTTCTAAGTTTGCCCAAGGTAATCACAATTTACATTGATGATATTGGTGCAGTTGCAAACTTGAAGAAATCACAAGTCCATAAGGCAATTAAACACATGGAGCGCGAGTACCACCTGTTACGAGAAATCGTATGATGAGGGGAAGGTTGTTGTCGCCTAGATTGCATCGGATGATAACCTAGTAAACCATTTACAAGGACCTTAAGGCGAGAGCTTTTGATGGTCGTGTAAGTAGGAGTAGGAATCAGATGTATGGCAGAAGACATGACAGCATAGTCTTTTAGTATAAGTGGGAGATTGTTGGATTGTATACTAAAAGTCTAGCTTTAGTATGAACAATGTCATAACATTATTTGAAATGAGAATCATTGATCAAATGATTGCATCTTATAATTTATTTTATATGCATGATGCAATAGTCCATTTACTTTATACTGTAAATAATATGTTGTGCGACAACACGCGGAAGATCATATTATCGGTTTCCTTATAAAGTATAAACAGATGCTCACAACTGAGATAGACGGGGACTCTCTATCGGTATGGTTGTAGTGTGTTTTGGTATTAGCTTGTCTTGGCTATAGAATCACATTAGTGCACTTGTGTGTATTGAGTAGGACCGCCTGAGATCGTTCGACTTATACTGACTTATAGAAGAACTTGATCTCTGTTATTATGGAAGTTCGTGCTCTTAATCCCTATACAATAACCTCGACACGTAGGGCAGTATGTATTTCTTTGATTCATCAATGGGTGAGATTTATAAGTATTAAATCAACAAACTCGGTGAGTTGGGAAGTAGTGCTGTATCTATGGTGTGCTGTTGATTGTAGAAGGAATCCATGTCCGTCATAGGTTGATGATGTCCCCTTGAGGAGCTCATAAGGTTTATCATGTAAATCTTGCAAGTGGATTAATTTCCGGCATGATAAAAAGGTTGAGTGGTACTACTCTCGGATGAGATATTAATTAATTTGAGTTGTCAGTAACTTAATTAATTAATGGACATTGAATATCTTAAACATGGGGAGACTATCGGACTTATAATAAGAAGGAGCCCAGAACATAATTTGGGATTGGACGGGTAGTGCAATAATAATATTTTAGTGGACTATATTATTATTATTGGATTTAATTAAAAGCTTTGGGCTAAGCTTGGTTAATTAAATTCAATTGAGGCCCAGCCCAATTTCTCCTCCTGGTCCCTGCTGTAGCCCAATATATATAGTCATCTCAGCTTCTGGAAAAAAAAAAACTTCCTGAGTCTCTTTTGACGTGAGTTAGAGAGAAGCAGATTGAGAGAACTCTGGGGATTGTTGACCACCCAACACCAGAGTTGACTTGGGACATATAGCAGAAGATCAAGAGGTGTTCTTCTGCAGTGATTCAGACTCTACATCAACCTTGAAGTACGGTAAACACATTATTGCTTCCGCTGATTTTGTTTGCCTGTTAATCCTAACGGATCACGTTGAACTGCACGATCCAATTGCCCAACAAATGGCTCCATATATGAAGGGCTGGTAGTGCCGGACTCCGAAGATGAGGCGGTCGGTGGCTCCATCTCTTCTTCGACCTGTGAAATGCCTTCGGTCCCTGTCAATGCGTTCGCGTTCCAATTTTTAAAGATCTTCTGCCCTGCATTGGCAAAATTACCCGAATATGATGATGAGGTACAATAGATGTTCCTTCACTCTTCAATGTGCATTTAGGTTTAGGGTTTTTACATACAAATATTTAGGAGACACTGATTGTGGAGACTGTTAATTTTATTTCATGTTATTGATAGTGCATTTCTGATCACACAATGTTTTGGTTTGAGGGTGAAAACTGCATATGTTCAATGAATAGGGAGTAGTACTTTACTTTTTCTCTTTCCTGGAGAGTAGTTTGCTTTAGTAAAATTAATGACAGTCAATTATATAGAGGGGTATAAAGGTAAAATTCATACAATACCTACCCACTACACATAAAATATTAATACTCCTTAATATACGCGTAAAAAGCAAATGTGGACGTTAGAGGCGGACGGAGGGAGTACTATCTTAGTTTATTTCCACTCATATCAATATTTTCTATTCCACTCTATATATAAATAATTAAATTATCCTTGGAAATTAATTTAATATAAAAATAATTAGATTATTTTTTGAAATTAAAAAAAGATACCGGGCTTCATCTCTTGATACTTTTTAAAACAATTAAATTACTTTTTGAAATTAGTAGTATAAAAATAATTATATTACTTTATGAAATTAAAATAAAGAAATAAATAGATAAAAAGAGGGGTCTGGATCCTCTCCATTTGAGATTATGATCAATTTCATAAATTTCCCTAAATCTAAACCACTCATAAAAATCTACGGTTTCTACAAAGCCACCTCACCCTCTAACTAACTTTATTATAATTATAATCTTCTTTAAATTATCTAAATTTCTTTTTTAAAAAATATTATCGCTAATAATCTGCCATCTTTATTTTTTATTAATTAATTAATTAATGCTAATAAAAAAATAAACCGTGAAAATAAATATTAAACCCTAATTACAAAATATATCATAAACCACAAGTGTGAATTAAATTTATACATTTATAATTAATATTAAACCCTAAAAACAAAATTCTCCATAACATAAATCACAATAATAAAAAACAATTATACTATTTAAATTAACACTAAATTATGAGAATAAATAATAAATTCTATGGTAAAAAAATATTAAATCTTATAATAAAATATTACATATAATTATTAAAATTGTAATAAATAATTATTAATGGAAAAAGAAAAAAAAAACAACGGAGTAGACGGAAAAAAACTAGAACTAAAAGGAAAAAACTGATTTTTATATTAATAATTAATATAGAAAAGATGATGTGGCAAGAAATGGATGAAATGCACCAACTATCAAAATGGAGAGGACCCAAAACCTAAAAAGAGCGTTAACCGATTGTATAAGTATTCTTTCTATTTAAATTATTACAACCAGTTTATTGTGGTTAATTGTTCTGAAAGATATAAGTTTCATAAGATAGGAATTAGAATGGTTCCATTTCCCAAAGTTATTAACTTTGAGTCATGTCGAATCGGATTATGTGTACAACATTGGCTAATTGATCAATTTATTTAAAACTAAAATGGAGTAATATTCATTACAACTCATCTATACTGTACAAATAAAAATTCACATTCAAATAAGATACGGCGAATAGATTAATCTTGAAATTTGTATGATGCACACTTAATATTTTCTTATACCTTCGATTCCTAATTTTTAAATTACTCATATAACATTTCTTTTATTAGAATGTATATTTAATAAATTGAAAAATAGAGCATAAAATGATTGGATCTTAAATTAAAGGAATTAATATTAAGGCAAAGTAAATGTACATTTAGATGTTTGGATTTAGTTCGGTGTACGTAAATTGGGGGTGTCAACAGGGGTCTGGCCTAACTATCCGGACACGACCCGAACCCAGGTCTTATTTTAAAGACCCAAACCCAAACTCAAATTGGGTGGATTTGACCCATCCCGTCTCGCTTTCCTTTTTTTTTTTTAATAAAAATTTCTTTAGCTTTTTTTAATTTTACGTATATCCATTTATCACTAACTTTCTCACTTTATTATTCTCCATAACTTAAAATAATAATTATGTTAAAAAAATAAAAATAAAATATAAATACTAATAATAATCATAAAATTAGTAGTAAATTATTAAAATTTTAAATGATTATTAAAATAAAAATATAATATTTAATTTTTGTACAGGTCGGGCCGGAACGGGTACCCCGCGGGTCTGAAATAAGACTTGGACCTGGCCCGTTTCAAAACGGATTCGAAGCGAGTCCACCCGTTTCCAGTTCGGGTCGGGTCTGGGCCGTCCCATATCGTGTGGGTCGGGTGGGTACCCACTGATCAGGCCCAAATTAACACCCATATACCTGAATCTGATCAGATAAAAATAGCACTTTTTTTCGTAAGGCTTAAACTAAAGGAAAAGACTTGTGTTAGACCGTCTTACATAAGGACTTACGAAGGAGTGACGTGAGACGGCCAGAAAATGATAATTTTTATGAAGAAAAATGATAATAAATTAATGAAAAGTGAAAATGCTCTTTCATGAACAATTTATAGTGTAAATAAAAAGTGATAACATTTTATAGCGAAAGTGATGACGATTTATAGCGAAAGTGATAACTATTTTAAAAAGTGAAAAATTGCCTCACATGAGACGGTCTCATACAAGACCTACCCTAAACTAAATACTTTTTAGTATAAAAAAATACACTTCGTTTTAAAATTAAAATTTAATTATTTTCTTAGCCAATACTTACATATCAATCAAATACACTTTTCAATAAAAATAACATTCATATTTTTAATTATAAAAAAATATACTATCTCCGTCCATCTTTTAATTATTTTTACAGATACTTTAGATACATACATAATTTAGGAAAGATTAGTATTGTATTATTTAGGTAATAATAAGTAAAATAAAAAGTTATATTATTTGTTTTAGGTAAGATTTGCGAGTGATATTTTTTAAGTTAAAGATCATTTTTAAGATTATTTATTGCTATAATATTTTATTTTTTAGGTGGTAAAAATAATCATGTTAAGGACGAAAACAAAATTATTAAAGTCATAACCTACTAAAAGTCAATGTTTAAATTTTACTGTTATCTAGTATTTAAAATTCCACATATAAAGTTCGACCATGTAATCAAGGGACGTGTTAAAGTGATTGAATATTAGATGTCACACGTCTCTACCTGTAAACAGTAGATATGTTGATCACCGATAAATTTGAGATTTCATAAACTTGTATAAATACACGTGTATACTACTCTCTTCCCATGATTTTAGGAAGATAAATAAAATAAAAGAATCACTAATTATATGCTAATTGATAAGAAACGTGTTAATTTTAACTATTTCCCTTATCACTACCGTTTTAATTTTTAAGTTTGAGTCAATTTGACCCCTTTATATACATGTGATGAGGCGTGTTAGAGTGTTTAAATATTACTAATAATACGCTTGTTTGCACATGAAGGGGTGTATTGGGGTACTTAGATATTAAATTATTTACATCTATTTATTATTTAAATTTTTAGATGGAATTATATCATTTAAAAATAAATAAATACTCTAATAAGAGAAAACAGAAAAATAAAAAACAAACAAATTCAACAGATTGGGCCGGTCTCACTAATCATTTAATTTGCCTTTTTAAAGTGCCCAAAATTATCGACTCAAAAGAAAATAAAGATACACTTGTGGGTCTCTTAACATTTTTCTCCCTTTATTTCTGGATATATATTTCCTCTCTTTTATTCTGCATTATATTTTAATATATTTTTATTTATTTATTTATGTATAGTATATGAATTATATATACGTACATATAAAAACAATGGACCAAATTAAGAAGCACTTAAGATTAAAGAGAAAAAAAGATTGAAAAATACGCAAGTCATCGTTGACTCTTATCCTAGGTAGCGCTGTTGGGTTGGGCCAACCCGGCCCAATCCGTCTTAACCCATCAATTTCTCAACCCAAAATTAACCCGTCCCATAAAAACCTGCCCCACTTCAAGCCCATTAGAGTGTGGGCTAACCCGCACCGGTCCACCAACCCAACATCAACCCACTTTTATTAATTAAAATTTAAAAAAGTGGCATACAACTTTAAATTTTAATACGGAGTATTTAAATAATAAAAATAATATCATCCAATCCTACCCCTACCCACCCCCATCCCCACCCCACCCACCCACCCCAAAATTTTTTTTTTAATTTTTTTAAAATTTTAATATTTAACTAATAAAAATATTATCACCCAACCCTACCCCCTACCCACCCCACCCCACCCCACCCCACCCCCATATTTTTTTTATTTTTTAAAATTTTAATATTTAAATTATAAACATATTATTACCCAACCCCCCTACCCCCTACCCACCCCAACCCCACTCCCCCACCCCCAAATATTTTTTTATTTTCTTTTAGATTTTAATATTTAAATAATAAAAATATTATCACCCAACCCTATCCCCTACCCACCCCCACCCCCCACCCACCCCCCTCCAATTTTTTTTAATTTTTTTTTAGAATTAATATTTAAATAATAAAAATATTATCACCCAATTCTACCCCATACCCACCCACCCACCACCCCCGAATTTTTTTTTTATTTTAGATTTTAATATCCCCTAATTTTTTTTAATTTTATATTTTAATATTTAAATAATAAAATAAAATTTGGGGTGGGTAGGGGTTGGGGGTAGGGTAGGGTTAGATTTTAATATTTAAATAATAAAATAAAATTTGGGGTGGGTAGGGGTTGGGGGGTAGAGTAGGGTAGGGGTGGGTAGGTGGGTAGGATTGGATGATAATATTTTTATTATTTAAATATTAAAATTTAAAAGAAAATAAAAAAAAATTCGGGTGGTGGGGGGGAGTGGGTGGGGGTGGGTAGGGGGGTACGGGTAGGGTTGGGTAATAATATTTTATAATTTAAATATTAAAATTTTAAAAAAAAAAATTTGGAGGTGGGGTGGGGTGGGGATAGGGTTGGGTTGAGTGATAATATTTTTATTATTTAAGTATTAAAATTAAAAAAAATTAAAAAATTTTTTTTTGGAGGTGGGTGAGTGGGTGGGTGGGGTGGGGTGGGGTGGGTAGGGGGTAGGGTTGGATGATAATATTTTCATTATTTAAATATTTAAATCTAAAATTTTAAAAAAATTTGGGTGGGGGGTTGGGTAGGGATAGAGTTGGGTGATAATATTTTTAGGGATAAGTACTAATAGGTACACACTTTTAGCCTAAATTACTATTAGATACATGGAATTTAAATAATTACTCTCAAATACAAAATATTAAAATAAAATACCAAATATAACCTTATACTCAATACACTTTTAAACCAACAACCCTACCCCACACCCACCCACAGGAGTTGACCGGCCATTGACCGGCGTTGTGCGCCCCTCCACTAAAATGGGTTGGAATGCCTGTATGCCCAATTTATGCAGAGTGGGTGCTCTATTAAGCATTACAGGATGCCCCTGCATAACTTCCTACAGTATTTCCCATACAATCAGTTCTTTTTCCCAGATTTTACTCTTAGCAACTCCTATGTTCGAAGCAAGATGTTGTCTAATTAGACCACGAATTACAAATGTCTAGAAAAGATCTATTGCTCGCGGTAATCCACATCGATGTAATGAAAGTGAAGGACCTACGGCAATGACGGAACGGGCAGCTCATCTTCACGAGAGAGATGCACTAAGGAGGGCCGTAAGGAGGTTTAGCTCCTGGAGGAAAGGGTAGAGACCGAAGGATCCCTACCCGTGCTCCCTGTGCACACCTTTTCTAGTGAAAGACATGAAAGGAAGGTAAAGAACAACCTATGTAATAAAGAGAGCGTACTGTCCCCGCAAAGGTAATCGTTCAAAATGATGGCAGTTGGACTGCTTAGCTGCCGGGTGGTTAGGCACTCGGAACAGACGTAGTCCCAGCTCCCCAACGGCGTTGACCGGCGAAATTGTGCAAAATAATTATGCAAAATCAAATTGTGCAAAACAATTGTGCAAATATATAGGGGATCGGCCGTTGACCGGCGTTGACCGATCGTTGACCCTGCGTTGACCGGCGTTGACCGGCGAAATTGTGTAAAACAATTATGCAGAATCAATTTGTGCAAAATAATTGTGCAAATATATAGGGGTATTTATGGTACTACAGTCATAATTGTGTAGTTATGAGTAATAGTGCTTTAAGTCATGTAGTTAATAGCAATTATGTATTTTTTTTGTAGTTAGTAGTAAGTGACCCATATTTTTATTATTTAATATTAAAATCTAAAATAATAAAAAAAAAACGGGCCGACTCGCAATAACCCGACCCACAATGGGCAAACCCGTGGTGACCCAACCCATTTGGGTCAATCAAAAGACGGGTTGTGATGGATTTTGGGCTGAACCAGCCCAATAACCCAAATTCACAGCTCTAATTCTAGGACGGCCATAAACATATTGGGTTTTGAAATTATGTGTACTAAATTTAAGAATATACTCCTAAGATAATCTTCTAGAACTCTAATTACTTATACTGCATTTATTCAGATGATTTTATAAACACATATACACACTAGAATCTGATTTAATTTGAAAATGTAAATGTAAAAGATAATAAAGTTTTAAGGATTAATATCATATTTTATAAGCAAAGTTCAATTTTAAAATTAAAGCAGTCGAAAAATATCTAAATATGAAAATAAATAAATAAATATATTTTTTAAATTATCGATAATTAAATTGTAAGAATGCAATAATCTACATATCATGAAAACGTCTCGGTAGAAAACTTTTTATATGTGGAATATTCACCAACTCTCCTTTGTACATAATTGGATTTGAATCCAATCAAAGATCAGGTCAAATTTTGTACCATTTCTTCTAATCTTGATATATATTGTCTCTTTTCCCCTCGCTAAGAAACAAAATACAGTTGCTCTTTTTCATCCCAATTGGCCCCATGTGTTTTTTCTTATTTTCATTTATTCCTTTTGACTCCTTTTGTCCTTTTTTTTTTTAAGAAAAAAAAAAATTTATTGCAAAGATAAGAGATTTACCCAAATAAGTTTGGAGACAACAAATTATGAGACCACATAGAAGTCTCACACCATACACAAGTTAAAAAACACAATAACAAGGATTATTAGATTAATCTGAAAAGTCAATCTTACTCTTTATACGTTTATTCTTCCAAGCCCACCAACTCCAAGTTTGTGATTTTATCTCGTTCAGCATCTTCTCACTGTCCCAAGAATCACCTTGAAACAAAATTTTGTTTCGAATGCTCCATATGATCCATATAGTTCATAACCAAACATCGCAAACTAATTTATTCTTGGCTATTGAAGTTCACGATGATATGTACTATCAAATTGAATGATAGTTATCATAGTTTTGCATCAAACTTTATAAATGATCTTGCTAAATTATTCTATTAAACCGTTTCATCTACAGTTGTTTTTTTTTTCTTCTTCTTCTTATTTTGTCTGTTTTATTGTAATCAACTTTAATAAGAGGTGAGGATGATATGAAACTTGTTCCATTTGATAATGGATAAAAAAAAAATTCCTTATATTCAATAAAAATCCAATAAAGTTTTTTCAGCAAGTTCATAACGTACGTACTATAAAAAGAACACTAAATTAGCATAAATTAATAGTGTATCGAGCAAAGTATTGACTCCTATTATTTATAAAATAGCTTAATAGAAGAATTATCATATTTTTATCAATTAAATTTCGTTATTATTTCTTTTAAAATTTCTTATAAATTCGTATCGTCTCATTGAAACATTATCATACACATTTTTAACTACTTAAACACATATGGCAAGAGATATAATAGGTTAGAATATGGTTAACATATGTGGTGCTTGCGTGTACTTTCTTGCATCGAACAAGATATAGTGGTTTGATGATAAATATATTCTTTAAACAGATGATAACGTTTCATTAATTCTTTTCTATATTTAATATATATGCCATTGACTTAACTAGATGACATTTTAGCACTGTCATGCCTGTAGGACGTTAGGAAGCACCAAAAATCATTAATTTCGTTGTGATTAATATAATTTATTGGAAACTATTTGCATATATTAACTAAACAAAGGTGAATTAATTTATTGCTTATTTTATTGAATGTGGCATTTTTTAATTATTACTCCATAAAAATAATACTCCACTAAATTGCGTGTATATATATTTTAGAAATATATTATTGTCTATTGATCGCTGAAAACATTGAAATTGTGAAGGGTTCTCTGGGATGGAAGGACTAATTTTTACTCCCTCCGTCCCCTTGATATGTTTTAATTTTATTATTTTGGTCTGTTCCATTATAAAATATTCATTCTCTTTTTTAAATTGATGTGACCCTCACACTCACTACTAATACAACTACCCATTATACTTTAAAATATTATTTCTCCCACCTCAAAATATATTAAATTATTATAATCCTTAATCCAAGTATAAAAGGCAAACGGTTAGGTTTCAACGAAAAAAGTATAAAATTAGAGTGCATAGGAAACTTCACAAAAGACTCTCCCTAGAAAGTTTGAAAAATAAATAAAGATTTTATGAATGGGGGCAACAATCGACTAAACTACAGCTAAGTGTTCTAAAATAATTATCACATTTTACAAATGTATAAAAAGTAACACCTAAAGTTGAGAATTTTATATTCGAAGGGAGTATGTGTCACAACTTCCCTAACACAATTTAAAAAATTATATTAATAAAAAAGTAATATTTGAATTATAATTGTAAGCAGTTAAAATTTTACGGTCCAATAATTGGCGACACGTGGATTTTATTAATTAAATGTTAATTTATTTTGGAATTTAAATAAATTAATTCCTAAAGTAAATTAATAAATAATTTGAGCCCAACAAATTAAATGAGTCTTAAATTAAATGAGGTTTGACCCAAGTCCAAGATTGGTCTGACCCAAGTCAAATAAGGCCCAAAAAAATTAAAGCAGGCCCAAGACTAATGAGCTTGACTTGAAGCCTAAGTTAGTAGAAGGCACAAGCCCGCAAAATCAGGTCAAATCAGCCTGGACCAATTAAAATGCAAGGCATTAATGAGGGGGTCTTCACATCTCACCTATAGAAAGGGGTCTCTTCTCTCATTTGAAAACACACACAAATATCTGAAGACAAAAGCTCTGAATACGAGCAGTGCTCCCTTGAATACTTCAAGCATCTTCAAGCGAAGAACAGCCGCCAAATCGAAGTGAAAGGTTCTAAACCCCTTCGATCCAGTATTTTTCAAAAGAACAGCCGCCAAATCGAAGAGTTAGGTTCTAAATCCCTCCGATCCGGCGTTCTTCAAAAGATAGCCGCCAAATCGAAAAGTTAGGTTCTAAACCCCTTCGATCCGGCGTTCTACAAAAGTAATAGCCACCAATTGGAGATCAAGGTGCTAAACCCCTCCGATCCGGCGTTCTTCAAGTCAAGCAAAGATCAGAGATCAAGATCAAGCGAAGGTCAAGATCAAGAACAAGCGAAGGTCAAGATCCAAGTTCAAGATCTTCAAGTCAAGAACACTCAAGACCTTCAAGTCAAGTTCAAGATATATTCAAGTCAAGAACAACAGCCGATCAAAGATCAAGGTGCTAAGCCTCTTCGATCCGGCGTTCTTCAAATCAAATTCATTATCCGTGAAGTCAACGTTCTACCAAATTGAGCGGCATACTTCACAATAAATTCAAGTCAACGTTCAATCCGAACAAAGGTTCAACGCCTCTGGGTCAACGTTCAAGACTACACACTCGAGCTCGGACAAGCTTCGTTTGAAGATCCGACTCAACACACAAGTCAAGTCAACACAGTCATCATACACTTTGTCAAAGAAGTCAAAGTTAACAAATACAAGTCAAGTCAAAGTCAAGTCAAGCCACGTTGGTTCAAAAGAAGAATCAGAGAATTGATTGAGATTGTAACCCGCTTACATATTCTCCAAATTAAATCCATCTCAAATCATCTTTGTACCCAATATTGTATTTATTTTATTATAAATATAAAATTTGTTTTACAAATTTTGGCACGCCCGGTGGGACAGTCTCTACCTCTCATCTCTTCTCTCTACAAGCCGGAAGATACAAAGCATGACTCCTCTCAGGATTGCAATAAGAAGACCTTCTACCTTGAAGCATTCAGAGCTGCAAACTGAAGAGATTCAAAGGATAACTCCACTCAAGATTGCGATACGAAGGCCTGCTGCATCAAAGCCTCCAAAGTTGCAAACTGAAAAGGTTGGAGTCGTTACAAGAAGTATTCCCAAAGGCTCCGTAGAGGCAAATCATATGGTGGGGATTACTCTCAACAAGCCATTGCACGGAGACAAGAGTGGTGAAAATATTTTTACTTGCTCAACTCCTCACTCCACGCCAAACTCATCATCTACCTCAATTGAAGTTGCAGTGATAACGACAAGTGCTATGACCATTGAGGATCAACTCGCAAGTATAATGAGAGCCATTGAAGGACTCAACAAGCACATGGAAGCTCAAGACGTAAAAATCTCCATACTTATGAAGAAAATGGAGAATGTGGAGACAAGTCATGCAAATGAGAAACAAGTTAGGTGTTGGGCAATTGGATCGTGCGGTTCAACGTGATCCGTTAGGATTAACAGGCAAACAAAATCAGCAGAAGCAATAATGTGTTTACCGTACTTCAGGGTTGATGTAGAGTCTGAATCGCTGCAGAAGAACACCTCTTGATCTTCTGCTGTATGTCCCAAGTCAACTCTGGTGTTGGGTGGTCAACAATCCCCAGAGTTCTCTCAATCTGCTTCTCTCTAACTCACGTCAAAAGAGGCGCAGGAAGTTAGGTTTCCAGAAGCTGAGATGACTATATATATTGGGCTACAGCAGGGACCAGGAGGAGAAATTGGGCTGGGCCTCAATTGAACTTAATTAACCAAGCTTAGCCCAAAGCTTTTAATTAAATCCAATAATAATAATATAGTCCACTAAAATATTATTATTGCACTACCCGTCCAATCCCAAAATTATGTTCTGGGCTCCTTCTTATTATGAGCCCGATAGTCTCCCCATGTTTAAGATATTCAATGTCCATTAATTAATTAAGTTACTGACAACTCTAATTAATTAATATCTCATCCGAGAGTAGTACCACTCAACCTTTTTATCATGCCAGAAATTAATCCACTTGCAAGATTTACATGATAAACCTTATGAGCTCCTCAAGGGGACATCATCAACCTATGACGGACATGGATTCCTTCTACAATCAACAGCACACCATAGATACAGCACTACTTCCCAACTCACCGAGTTTGTTGATTTAATACTTATAAATCTCACTCATTGATGAATCAAAGAAATACATACTGTCCTACGTGTCGAGGTTATTGTATAGGGATTAAGAGCACGAACTTCCATAATAACAGAGATCAAGTTCTACTATATAGTCAGTATAAGAAGAACGACCTCAGGCGGTCCTGCTCAATACACACAAGTGCACTAATGTGATTCTATAGCCAAGACAAGCTAATACCAAACCACACTACAACCATACCGATAGAGAGTCCCCGTCTATCTCAGTTGTGAGCATCTGTTTATACTTTATAAGGAAACCGAAAATATGATCTTCCGCGTGTTGTCGCACAACATATTATCTACAGTATAAAGTAATTGGACTATTGCATCATGCATATAAAATAAAATATAAGATGCAATCATTTGATCAATGATTCTCATTTCAAATATTGTTATGACATTGTTCATACTAAAGCTAGACTTTTAGTATACAATCCAACAATCTCTCACTTATACTAAAAGACTATGCTGTCATGTCTTCTGCCATACATCTGATTCCTACTCCCACTACACGACCATTAAAAGCTCTCGCCTTAAGGTCCTTGTAAATGGATTTACTAGGTCATCATCCGATGCAATCTAGGCGACAACAACCTTCCCCTCATCATACGATTTCTCGTAACAGGTGGTACTCGCGCTCCATGTATTTAATTGCCTTATGGACTTGTG
Organism: Pogostemon cablin; assembly: GCA_023678885.1. Lineage (NCBI taxonomy): Eukaryota > Viridiplantae > Streptophyta > Magnoliopsida > Lamiales > Lamiaceae > Pogostemon > Pogostemon cablin. The sequence continues at coordinate 23,106,464 of CM043001.1, read as the reverse complement.
ATTTCTTCAAGTTTGCAACTGCACCAATATCATCAATATAAATTGTGATTTCCTTGGGCAAACTTAGAAACACTTCGAAGTCCATCTTGAAGTTTCTAGAGTCATATAGATACTTTGGCAGCCTCATATGCTCCAATTTATCATCTTTCTATGATGGAGTCCGGAGTCTGAAATATATTTCTATATAACACTCCTCCACATTATGACTCTACTTCCTAAAATTAAACACATAACCTTTGAGGAGAATTTACTACCGTCCAATCTGACTAAAAATCCGAATCTACGTAATCCACAAGAAGCAGTGAATCTGTCCAGTAAGTTCATATATAATTTCCAGTCCTTCTCAGGCACTTTATATATGTCTTACTACAGTTCATCATTCTTGATTCGGGTTACGTTGATACCCACTGTTCATGTGTTAACCAAAACAGATATCCAACTTCGTTCATAGCATTCCATGAATAAACTCATCCGATGGGGAGGAAGGCTCTAAAGCCGACGCGCAAGTCTATTCACATGCTAAATGAGTATGGACTGTATCATTTTATGAAACTTGAGATAAGCATAATATCCTTTCTTGTGATCCGTATTACCGTGATCAAAAGGATATATTTTGCCTTTCTTAAGTCCTTCATTTCTACCGCTTTCCGTACCCATATGCCCGATAATACTCTTTCATTGTCTCCAATGAGCAAGATACTATCTACGTATAGTACAAGAAACACCACCACGTTTCCGTCACTCTTTAGAACACACAAGACTCATCCGCTCATTGATTTAAATCCATGCCACTGGATTATCTAATCAAAACAGATGCTTCACGATCTTAAAACTTGCTTTAGTCCATCGCTGGACACTTTTAAGCTTACTATCAAAATGCTATTAGTACTTTGCAATGAATTACTCTGGTTGCTTCACATAGATGTTTTCCTCAAGACTTCCAATCAGGAAAGCTGTCTTGACATCTATTTGCTGTCCCTCATAATTTAATATGAGCAGCTATAAATAAAAGAATCTGAATCAATTTAAGCATAGCTACCAGCGAATATGTTCCCTCATAATCGAACCATTTCTTTCTGAGTACATCTTTTCGCAACAAGCTTTGCTTCCAAGATTTTCACCTTTCCGTATGATCCTCTTTTATTTCCTATGACCACTTGTAATGGCTTTTACACCATTTAGTGGTCTTACAAGCTCCCAGACTAAATTTATAATCCGTAGATTCTATTTCAACATACATTGCAACTTACTAAGATTCCGCATTTTAAACTTGTAGTGCTTTGTCATATCCGTGGGTCTATTCCATGTTTACTAGGGACCAAGTCTCGCGACTTTCCCAAAACATAAATCTCATGGGTTGTCGAACAACTTCTTCCACTACGACAAGGCACTACACGTAATTGTGTATCAGACGTGACACGCGTTGCAGTTTACCTTATGGCATATCCTCTTGTACACTTGGTACTTATACTTAGTGTTTTCCTCTCACTTCCTTTAGAACAACTTATACATGGGTTCGTAATTTATTACATAGTCCTTTTCCAAAAATCTAGTTATTGTGTTAACAATTACCCTTCGATCTTTGGACTAAATAAATCACTTTTCATTTTTATAGGATGTCCCATAAACAGACAAAACGTTTTACGAATTACTGTATCTAGGGCATATCCATAAAATGAATTTAATTATTCCAAATAATTCATCATCTATCTAATCATAACCATAAGAGTCTTATTCCTTCTACTCACCACACCATTCAGCTGGGGCATGCCCGGTGTAGTCTACTTGAGATTTAATCTCTATTTCTGATTAATAGCTCCTAACTATCCCTTGAGGTATTCGCCATCATGATTAAATCGTAATGACGTAATATATTTTCCATGACGCTTCACTGTACCAGCCTTTCAATTCTTGAATTAATCCAAGAACTTAGACATGCAGTGCATCAAATAAATATATTGGTATCCAGAATAATCTTCGAATATTCTTAACCACCTCTTGCCTGGATAATATTAGGTCCGCTTGAATCAGAATGAACTAATTCCAACATATATATCTTTGACTCTACACCCCACAGCCTTGAAAAGGCAGTTAATCATTTTTACTTCCAAGCAAGACTCGCAAGTCCGATAGTTTCCACTTCAGATAAACCTTACGGTCTATCGGTTATCAACTTTTGAATCCTACTCAAGTAAAATGAATTAGTCATAGACGCCAAATGTATGTTTAGTTCATTTCCGAAGGTTCCTTTCTCTTACTAATATTAGAAGATGCATTATTTAATTACTATTTATTGCATCTGTGGGATGTGCATGATTCAAGAGTATCCAAATTATCCACCAATGTACTTTAACGGATTATAGCCTCATTCCTCATTTCTATGACCATGTCATTTAAATGAAATGAAGTATCCATCCGTTAATGCATAGAAACCGAAATTAAATTCTTTCTATGATACGTACGTAAAGGCAATTTCTCATAATCAATCGTTTATTCTTATCATGAGATAAATAAACAACTCCCACTGCAATAGCCACTACCCTTGTAGTTTTACCCATGTTTTAACAATCTTATCCTTACTAAGTGATAAACATTTAGTGATTCCAGTATCTACTCACTTCGAGTCAGTAGATGCCATCACTAATCATGTTTAAACCATTAGTAAATAAGATATTAAACTTGTTCACATAATGATGAAAATGGCTTTCCTTTGCCACATGTTTTGTCAGAAGTTTCCCACCATTTACATCCTCTCGTAATTCAGGTGGAACTTACTCAAAACATCTAGGCAATTATGGAGAATAAAATTGACTTAGGTTTCCCCTTCAATTTCTATTCCATAATTTTCCAATTCATTCATCAAATCAACCATGATCTTCTGCCTTTTAATTTACTCAAGTATCCGAAGAGTTACATGAGACCATCATATTTCTATGAACCTCTCATCTCTTCACTAGAGACTTTAATAGGCATCATGAGACGTCCTTTGTAAGAATACACATGTATTTTCTTAAGCAGTAATTATCAAAAACAAGATTCTTTCTAATCATCTAATTTGGACAAGTAAATATAATGTCTTTTAGTTAACAATTAGTGAAATAAAACCATTCGAAATTCAGAGAATCACAAATTAATTTACCGATCAAATCTTTGAATTTTATCCTTTTATATTGTTTCCCTCAAAACAATATAAAATTAAAATTCACCGACATCTCAAGCACCGTGAATCTGCAAGCCACGATAGTGTGGACGTTTACAAACCCGAACATTTACAAGAGAAGGTTTTACCCATTAATTTCATTTGTCAACCTCACTTTATGACAAAATAATTAATAGTCGGTTCCTCTTTAGCCATGCAAATAAAAGCAGTGACTCCGATGGGGAGGATACTTATTATTTACATCTAAGTGTACACCATTATTTGACCCCAAGTCCGCGGCCCAAGCTTGTGTGCCTTACAGATAGAGAAGTACACACGCGCTCGGATAACTTCCTACAGTCATCAATTACAAGTTTGTACCAGTGAACCGCATATAAACTCATCCGATAGGGAGGAAGGTCTAAGCCAACGCGCAAGTTCATATGCATCACATTACAAACGTAATTATTTAATGAAGTCTGTTCCAGCAATCCATGAATAAACTCATCCGATGGGGAGGAAGGCTCTAATGCCGACGCGCAAGTCTATTCACATTGCTAACAAACCAATAATGGAGGCCGCGGGAATTTATTACCAATCCCCTCTCCCACTTAGTTATTTAACACCGAGGGTTTTAAACATGCATATAATATTTCATAAATAAAATATACATCTTAGCATGCTTCTATTAACAGCAATTTAAATAAATAAATCACATAGAACATGCCTTTCACATATACAACAATAATTGATAATTAAATCAATTAATCAGTTATATAACATTAATTAATTGTATAATAAGTGGATCAATTAATTTGGGCCTCAAGAGCAACAAATAAGCACAAAATGAGCAGCAGATTAAATAATTAATCAAGCCCATTATCCATGGCCCATAAACTTAGCCCAAAATCAAATTAAATCCACCAAGCCCATTAGCACAATTAGTCCATTAATATAATTAATTAATTATGCTTGGTCCATTACCCACAATTAATAAAATTAATTAGTCCAACAGCACATTTCCATTTTAATTAAATTTGGGCCAACAGCCCAAAACCAAATTAAAATTGAGCAGCCTATTGGCCCAGCAGCCCAACACATATTTTAATTAAATTGGACCCCTAAGCCCAACAACCAAATTAAAATAAATTGAGCAAAGACCCAACAACTAATTAAATCCTTTAGAAGCCCAGCAGCCCAATACCATTAACTAAAATTGGGTCCATATCCATAGCCCAAAACATTTTAATTAAAATGGGCCCATTGGAACAAAACAGGCCCAAAAACCACACAATTAAAATTGGGCCCATCATGGCATCAATGAACTAGGCCCAGCAGCCCATTAATCCAACTGTTGCCCTACTCCTTCCTGCCAGCCGCTGCAGCCTCCATACGCAGTAGACACCGGCGCATCTGGGGGCCGCTGCAGTAGGCGGACCTGCCCACAGCCCGCCGGAATTGAGCCGCCATCCAGCGAGCATCGCCGGCAATAAAATCAGACCCCGCCGCGACCATCCAATGTTGCCTACTCGCCGCTGTAACCCTCATCGAAGACGATCGCCATCAGCAGCTATACGAACCCCACTGTCGCATCGGACAGCGACAGTCGTTGCACATCTGCCTGGGAGTGAAGATGCAGCGCCGATCAATGAAAAAACCACGCTCAGCAGACTCCCGCTCACCCACCGGAGTGGTGCCACCTGCCATCTGCCGGGTGTCTGCAGCGCATCCACATCACGCCAGGCCGCAGCCACCAGGGAGACCCGCCATGGACTCGCCGGAACCTACATCAGACGTGCCCATATCGTCCAGTCGACGACGTCCCTGGAGTACCCTCCTGCCTGCACGTCATCCAGCCCATGTCTCATCACCTCGCCTTCAACGCCAAACACCGACTGCAGCACAACAGGCTCGACTGGAAAGACCAGTTCAGGTCTGACGCCGCCCACTCCATTGACTCACGCCAGGCCGGCAGCCATCAGGTGAGCCCCAAATCGCGCACCTTCGATCTTGCAACATCAGCCGTCATGAATTGGCAGGCAGCCCTCAGTCTGTTTTCGTCAGCCGCCAAACTTCTGTCCGGCCAGTTCCATGGAAGGCCATCGCTTGCCGCACGATCATCCCATTCTATAGTGGCTGCACACGCCAGGTCTGTCCAGCGTTCCCTTTCGTGCAGCCAGCCCATCACCCAATTGTCCAGCCTTTCACTCTTTCACCGTCGTCGTCGCACAGCGAAGTGACAAGTGTATGTGTGTGATTCGCTTACTCGAACAGTAATGATAATAAAAAGCAGTTGATAGGGTTTCAAGGATAGACAGAATTATACAAACCCTTCATATCATGCTTACTTTGAATCACGAGAAGCACAAAAACATGTGAATTTATCCAGATCATATCAAATAATCATATAATCACAAAAACCTTAACCTTACGGTTCATGTTTAACCACGAAACCAACGCTCTGATACCAATTGTTGGGCAATTGGATCGTGCGGTTCAACGTGATCCATTAGGATTAACAGGCAAACAAAATCAGCGGAAGCAATAATGTGTTTACCGTACTTCAGGGTTGATGTAGAGTCTGAATCGCTACAGAAGAACACCTCTTGATCTTCTGCTGTATGTCCCAAGTCAACTCTGGTGTTGGGTGGTCAACAATCCCCAGAGTTCTCTCAATCTGCTTCTCTCTAACTCACGTCAAAAGAGGCGCAGGAAGTTAGGTTTCCAGAAGCTGAGATGACTATATATATTGGGCTACAGCAGGGACCAGGAGGAGAAATTGGGCTGGGCCTCAATTGAACTTAATTAACCAAGCTTAGCCCAAAGCTTTTAATTAAATCCAATAATAATAATATAGTCCACTAAAATATTATTATTGCACTACCCGTCCAATCCCAAAATTATGTTCTGGGCTCTTTCTTATTATGAGCCCGATAGTCTCCCCATGTTTAAGATATTCAATGTCCATTAATTAATTAAGTTACTGACAACTCTAATTAATTAATATCTCATCCGAGAGTAGTACCACTCAACCTTTTTATCATGCCGGAAATTAATCCACTTGCAAGATTTACATGATAAACCTTATGAGCTCCTCAAGGGGACAATATCAACCTATGACGGACATGGATTCCTTCTACAATCAACAGCACACCATAGATACAGCACTACTTCCCAACTCACCGAGTTTGTTGATTTAATACTTATAAATCTCACCCATTGATGAATCAAAGAAATACATACTGTCCTACGTGTCAAGGTTATTGTATAGGGATTAAGAGCACGAACTTCCATAATAACAGAGATCAAGTTCTACTATATAGTCAGTATAAGAAGAACGACCTCAGGCGGTCCTGCTCAATACACACAAGTGCACTAATGTGATTCTATAGCCAAGACAAGCTAATACCAAACCACACTACAACCATACCGATAGAGAGTCCCCGTCTATCTCAGTTGTGAGCATCTGTTTATACTTTATAAGGAAACCGATAATATGATCTTCCGCGTGTTGTCGCACAACATATTATCTACAGTATAAAGTAATTGGACTATTGCATCATGCATATAAAATAAAATATAAGATGCAATCATTTGATCAATGATTCTCATTTCAAATATTGTTATGACATTGTTCATACTAAAGCTAGACTTTTAGTATACAATCCAACATTAGGGATGAGCACGAGAAAGAAGACTCAGCGAAACACCATCCTCTTGAAAAGAAGCCAGTTGAAGAAGAAATACAAATTTCAACTGACAAAATGCTTCCTGTGAACCAACTGAAGAACATCGTTTTAGAAACGATAAAAGACAAGTTTGAAGGAAGCTCAAAATCCCTTGTTGCCTACAAGAAGCCATATACAAAGAGAATTGACAACTTGAGGATACCAACTGACTACCAACCTCCCAAATTCCAACAATTCGATGGCAAAGGCAACCCTAGACAGCATGTGGCGCATTTCGTCGAGACATGCAATGATGCTGGGACCTACGAAGATCATATGGTGAGACAGTTTGTCCGCTCTCTTAAAAGAAATGCATTCGATTGGTATATCAACTTGGAAGCCAACTCCATCGACAGTTGGGGGCAAATGGAAGAAGTGTTCCTCAACCGCTTCTACAGCACACGAAGAACTGTTAGCATGATGGAGCTAACAAATACTCGTCAAAGTGATGAAGAATATGTCATCGACTACATCAATAGATGGAGGAGTCTTAGCCTCAATTGCAAAGAGAAGTTGTCAGGAACTTCAGCTATTGAAATATGCATTCAAGGGATGCCATGGAATCTCTGCTACATACTCCAAGGAATTCAACCCCATAACGTTTGAAGAGTTGGCTACAAGAGCTCACGACATGGAGTTGAGCTTGACATCAAATGATATTGAATGGCCATCTATTCAAGACTCTTACGAGTTTGAAGACATGCCTTCAGATGAGCTCGTGGAAGAGGAACTACAAACAAAGACTGCAGTTTCCATAAAAATTCATAGAAATAAAATAGAAACAAGAGAAAACAGCGCATCCTAAGATTGGGGGCAATAAACTGTTGATAAATCAAGACAAACCTCCTTGATACGAGCCAAAATTGTCTGCATGATGCTCCTTGATATGAGCTAAAACTATCTACACATGATGCTCCTTGATATGAGCTTAAACTATCTGAAATCTCCCAAGTCTACACAAGCAACACTCCTTGATATGAGTTTAAACTATCTAAAAAAATCCACAAGCAAAGCTCATCGACACGAGCATAAACTGTCTACATTACGCTCCTTGATATGAGCTAAAACTATCCAAAATTCCACACAAGGCTCCTTGATACGAGTTAAAACTATCTACACACGACGCTCCTTGATATGAGTTAAAACTGTCTACACAATACTCCTTGATATGAGTTTAAACTATCTAACACAATAATGCAAGGCTACTCGACACGAGAGAAAACTGTCCACATAATACTCATCGACATGAGTAAAAAATATCCACACAAGACTCCCTGACACGAGTATAAACTGTCTACAAGTTCGAGAAGACTCATTGGCATGAGTATAAATTGTCAACAAATTCAAATTCCACGCTCCTTGACGTACGAGCCTAAATTGCATGTTACTCCGGCCCGCATGAGTATAAACTGTGTACGACATCCCCCCTCGTCCAAATCAAATAATGTCTCTTTGAATGACTTGATCCTCTTCAAAGAGGTACGTAGGCAGCTTAGCACTTCACTAAGTTCAGTCATAATTCAGGCTATTCATATCAAGTTGATGAGGCAAGTAATAAAATTCAATCATGTTGATCAAGAATGGATTATCGCAATTTGTTCACTACAACACAAAGGCGTCCGTGAACAAAATGCGAGGGGGCATTTGTAAGCAGTTAAAATTTTACGGTCCAATTAAATGGCGACACGTGGATTTTATTAATTAAATGTTAATTTATTTTGGAATTTAAATAAATTAATTCCTAAAGTAAATTAATAAATAATTTGAGCCCAACAAATTAAATAAGGCTTAAATTAAATGAGGTTTGACCCAAGTCCAAGATTGGTCTGACCCAAGTCAAATAAGGCCCAAAAAAATTAAAGCAGGCCCAAGACCAATGAGCTTGACTTGAAGCCTAAGTTAGTAGAAGGCCCAAGCCCGCAGAATCAGGTCAAATCAGCTTGGACCAATTAAAATGCAAGGCATTAATGAGGGGTCTTCACATCTCACCTATAGAAAGGGGTCTCTTCTCTCATTTGAAAACACACACAAATATCTGAAGACAAAAGCTCTGAAGAGATCAAGAATACGAGCAGTGCTCCCTTGAATACTTCAAGCATCTTCAAGCGAAGAACAGCCGCCAAATCGAAGTGAAAGGTTCTAAACCCCTTCGATCCGGCATTTTTCAAAAGAACAGCCGCCAAATCGAAGAGTTAGGTTCTAAATCCCTCCGATCCGGCGTTCTTCAAAAGATAGCCGCCAAATCGAAGAGTTAGGTTCTAAACCCATTCGATCCGGCGTTCTACAAAAGTAATAGCCACCAATTAGAGATCAAGGTGCTAAAACCCTCCGATCCGGCGTTCTTCAAGTCAAGCAAAGATCAGAGATCAAGATCAAGCGAAGGTCAAGATCAAGATCAAGCAAAGATCAAGATCAAAGTTAAGCGGAGATCAAGATCAAGCGAAGGTCAAGATCCAAGTTCAAGATCTTCAAGCCAAGAACACTCAAGACCTTCAAGTCAAGTTCAAGATATATTCAAGTCAAGAACAACAACCGATCAAAGATCAAGGTGCTACGCCTCTTCGATCCGGTGTTCTTCAAATCAAATTAATTATCCGTGAAGTCAACGTTCTACCAAATTGAACGGCATACTTCACAACAAATTCAAGTCAACGTTCAATCCGAACAAAGGTTCAACGCCTCTGGGTCAACATTCAAGACTACACACTCAAGCTCGGACAAGCTTCGTTTGAAGATCCGACTCAACACACAAGTTAAGTCAACACACGCTGTCAACACAGTCAGCATACACTTTGTCAAAGAAGTCAAAGTTAACAAATACAAGTCAAGTCAAAGTCAAGTCAAGCCACGTTGGTTCAAGAGAAGAATCAGAGAATTGATTGAGATTGTAACCCGCTTACATATTCTCCAAATTAAATCCATCTCAAATCATCTTTGTACCCAATATTGTATTTATTTTATTATAAATACAAAATTTGTTGTTACAAATTTTGGCACGCCCGGTGGGACAGTCTCTACCTCTCATCTCTTCTCTCTACAAGCCCGAAGATACAAAGCATGACTCCTCTCAGGATTGCAGTAAGAAGATCTTCTACCTTGAAGCATTCAGAGCTGCAAACTGAAGAGATTCAAAAGATAACTCCACTCAAGATTGCGATACGAAGGCATGTTGCATCAAAGCCTCCAAAGTTGCAAACTGAAAAGGTTGGAGTCGTTACAAGAAGTATTACCGAAGGCTCCGTAGAGGCAAACCATATGGTGGGGATTACTCTCAACAAGCCATTGCACGGAGACAAGAGTGGTGAAAATATTTTTACTTGCTCAACTCCTCACTCCACGCCAAACTCATCATCTACCTCAACTGAAGTTGCAATGATAACGACAAGTGCTATGACCATTGAGGATCAACTCGCAAGTATAATGAGAGCCATTGAAGGACTCAACAAGCACATGGAAGCTCAAGACGTAAAAATCTCCATACTTATGAAGAAAATGGAGAATGTGGAGACAAGTCATGCAAATAAGAAACAAGTTAGGGATGAGCACGAGAAAGAAGACTCAGCGAAACACCATCCTCTTGAAAAGAAGCCAGTTGAAGAAGAAATACAAATTTCAACTGACAAAATGCTTCCTGTGAACCAACTGAAGAACATCGTTTTAGAAACGATAAAAGACAAGTTTGAAGGAAGCTCAAAATCCCTTGTTGCCTACAAGAAGCCATATACAAAGAGAATTGACAACTTGAGGATGCCAACTGACTACCAACCTCCCAAATTCCAACAATTCGATGGCAAAGGCAACCCTAGACAGCATGTGGCGCATTTCGTCGAGACATGCAATGATGCTGGGACCTACGAAGATCATATGGTGAGACAGTTTGTCCGCTCTCTTAAAGGAAATGCATTCGATTGGTATATCAACTTTGAAGCCAACTCCATCGACAGTTGGGGGTAAATGGAAGAAGTGTTCCTCAACCGCTTCTACAGCACACGAAGAACTGTTAGCATGATGGAGCTAACAAATACTCGTCAAAGTGATGAAGAATATGTCATCGACTACATCAATAGATGGAGGAGCCTTAGCCTCAATTGCAAAGAGAAGTTGTCAGCAACTTCAGCTATTGAAATATGCATTCAAGGGATGCCATGGAATCTCTGCTACATACTCCAAGGAATTCAACCCCATAACGTTTGAAGAGTTGGCTACAAGAGCTCACGACATGGAGTTGAGCTTGACATCAAATGATATTGAATGGCCATCTATTCAAGACTCTTACGAGTTTGAAGACATGCCTTCAGATGAGCTCGTGGAAGAGGAACTACAAACAAAGACTGCAGTTTCCATAAAAATTCATAGAAATAAAGTAGAAGCAAGAGAAAACAGCGCATCCTAAGATTGGGGGCAATAAACTATTGATAAATCAAGACAAACCTCCTTGATACGAGCCAAAATTGTCTGCATGATGCTCCTTGATATGAGCTAAAACTATCTACACATGATGCTCCTTGATATGAGCTTAAACTATCTGAAATCTCCCAAGTCTACACAAGCAACACTCGTTGATATGAGTTTAAACTATCTAAAAAAAATCTACAAGCAAAGCTCCTCGACATGAGCATAAACTGTCTACATTACGCTCCTTGATATGAGCTAAAACTATCCAAAATTCCACACAAGGCTCCTTGATACGAATTAAAACTATCTACACACGACGCTCCTTGATATGAGCTAAAACTGTCTACACAATACTCCTTGATATGAGTTTAAACTATCTAACACAATAATGCAAGGCTACTCGACACGAGAGAAAACTGTCCACATAATACTCATCGACATGAGTAAAAAATGTCCACACAAGACTCCCTGACACGAGTATAAACTGTCTACAAGTTCAAGAAGACTCATTGGCATGAGTATAAATTGTCAACAAATTCAAATTCAACGCTCCTTGACGTACGAGCCTAAATTGCATGTTACTCCGCCCCGCATGAGTATAAAATGTGTACGACATCCTCCCTCGTCCAAATCAAATAATGTCTCTTTGAATGACTTGATCCTCTTCAAAGAGGTACGTAGGCAGCTTAGCACTTCACTAAGTTCAGTCATAATTCATGCTATCCATATCAAGTTGATGAGGCAAGTAATAAAATTCAATCATGTTGATCAAGAATGGATTATTGCAATTTGTTCACTACAACACAAAGGCGTCCGTGAACAAAATGCGAGGGGGCATTTGTAAGCAGTTAAAATTTTACGGTCCAATTAAATGGCGACACATGGATTTTATTAATTAAATGTTAATTTATTATGGAATTTAAATAAATTAATTCCTAAAGTAAATTAATAAATAATTTGAGCCCAACAAATTAAATGGGTCTTAAATTAAATGAGGTTTGACCCAAGTCCAAGATTGGTCTGACCCAAGTCAAATAAGGGCCAAAAAAATTAAAGCAGGCCCAAGACCAATGAGCTTGACTTGAAGCCTAAGTTAGTAGAAGGCCCAAGCCCGCAGAATCAGGTCAAATCAGCCTGGACCAATTAAAATGCAAGGCATTAATGAGGGGGTCTTCACATCTCACCTATATAAAGGGGTCTCTTCTCTCATTTGAAAACACACACAAATATATGAAGACAAAAGCTCTGAAGAGATCAAGAATACGAGCAGTGCTCCCTTGAATACTTCAAGCATCTTCAAGCGAAGAACAACCGCCAAATCAAAGTGAAAGGTTCTAAACCTCTTCGATCCGGCATTTTTCAAAAGAACAACCGTCAAATCGAAGAGTTAGATTCTAAATCCCTCCGATCCGGCGTTCTTCAAAAGATAGCCGCCAAATCGAAGAGTTAGGTTCTAAACCCCTTCGATCCGGCGTTCTACAAAAGTAATAGCCACCAATTGGAGATCAAGGTGCTAAACCCCTCCGATCCGGCTTTCTTCAAGTCAAGCAAAGATCAGAGATCAAGATCAAACGAAGGTCAAGATCAAGATCAAGCAAAGATCAAGATCAAAGTTAAGCGGAGATCAAGATCAAGCGAAGGTCAAGATCTAAGTTCAAGATCTTCAAGTCAAGAACACTCAAGACCTTCAAGTCAAGTTCAAGATATATTCAAGTCAAGAACAATAGCCGATCAAAGATCAAGGTGCTAAGCCTCTTCGATCCGGCGTTCTTCAAATCAAATTCATTATCCGTGAAGTCAACGTTCTACCAAATTGAGCGGCATACTTCACAACAAATTCAAGTCAACGTTCAATCCGAATAAAGGTTCAACGCCTCTGGGTCAACGTTCAAGACTACACACTCGAGCTCGGACAAGCTTCGTTTGAAGATCCGACTCAACACACAAGTCAAGTCAACACACGCTGTCAACACAGTCAGCATACACTTTGTCAAAGAAGTCAAAGTTAACAAATACAAGTCAAGTCAAGTCACGTTGGTTCAAGAGAAGAATCAGAGAATTGATTGAGATTGTAACCCGCTTACATATTCTCCAAATTAAATTCATCTCAAATCATCTTTGTACCCAATATTGTATTTATTTTATTATAAATACAAAATTTGTTGTTACAATAATGAAAACTGATATAGTGATGTTTAAATTATTTAATGAAAACAATTTGTATTAAAAAGTGAGATGACAATATTTTTTTAATGATATGTAATTATCGTCGTAACTTCGGGCCTGAGCCAGAGTTTCGATACTTTTTTCCTTTAATTCTAAGTGATGATTCTCATCATTGGTGCTTTCGTTGAGAGATGCTCATTGAGAGGTCATCGTTGAGAGTTGAGAATATTCAATTTTCATTATTGGTACTCTCGTTGAGAGCTGAGAGATTGTGAGTAATTATGGTAAGAACTCATAAAAGGATTCGATTATTGTTAGTAAAATTTGATCAATTGAAGGCAAATTTCACAGACTTGAATCAATCCGTGAGTAAGATGGAGCGCATACCTGAAAAGAAGAAGAAATTGGAAGAAGATGATTCCATTGAAGAAGAAGCCAAATCCAATGGAGATGAAGTTTTTTATGGAAGCTATGAAGGGCCACCCATATTTGATGAGGAAATTGATGGATTTCCTTATGGTGATAATCATCGATCATTTTTGGGAAAGATGATGAAGTTTACAGTGGTCCACCCATTTCGATGATGAAGGTGACGAGGAATCTCATAAAATTTATGATGGCATTGATGAAGAAGTTGAGGAAGATGATGCTGCCGTCTATACTAATACTGACCCATTAATTGTCCACGAGGAGACAATTGTTATTAAGAAGTTGAAAGGTGTGACAATTGATATTAAGAAGTTGAAAGGTGCGAATAATTGAATAGTAGTGTTGAGGCGACTGGTATGGGATCTTATGCAAAAGAAGAGAGAAAAAGGGTTTTGCCTCAACTACATTGAAAAGTTTGTGATCAGACATAAATGTAAATCCAAGGATGCATGGTTTGAAGAGGCGATGAACCAGAGGTATGGTTGATTAAAATTATCCTTGAGGACAAGGATATCCTTAAAGGGGATGGGAATGATGAGTATTTTAATATTATTATTATTATTTAGATATTAGAATATTTACTTTCTGCATATATTATTTCTTTTATGTAGGATTTATCTTTTAAGGATTAGGTATCAAGATTAGGATATTCGCTGATCTTTAGGATTTTCAGCCTTATAAGTATGATTGTAATCGTGAGAATGAATATCAATCAAGAAGAAAAGTAAAGTTAACTTCGCAACAATGTTTGCAAACTCGATGACTTGCTGACTTGAGTCAGAGTCTTGGTTTTTTTATTGTCGTAAATTCGGGCCTGAGCCAGAATTTTGATACTTTTTTCCTTTAATTCTAAGTGGTGATCTCATCATTGGTGCTTTCGTTGAGAGGTCCTCGTTCGGAGGCCATCGTTGAGAGTTGAGAATATTCAATTCTCATTTGGAAGCTGTGACACATACTCCCTTTGCATATAAATTAAATCCATTTTATGGAGAATCTATGTAAAAATTGTAAGCCAAATTTACATAGGCGGAAATGGTGCATTGAGCTGAAATGACGATAATACCCCAGTTTGTCTATAAATACATCCTTTTCGGCTTCCTTCTCTCCAAGCTTCTTCTCACTGTTCTCGCCAACAATCCCCTCCTAAGGGGGCTTTCTTCCCCCTCCCCCCCCCCCCTCTCTCTTTCTCGAATTTTTCTTCCTCTCCGATCATTCTTCTGCAAATCACTACTGAATTAATGAAAAGATCTCCGCCGAGAAAGGTGCGATACTCCGATCTTCCGCAGCGGAGAGGCCGCGTTAAAGCTCAGATTTTTACGAGCCTCGCCGAGAACCTCTCCAAAATCCTTGTCTAACTTGAAAATGGGCTCCTCCTCCGCCGCCAGCGACGCCTCCACCTCCAGCCCGCCGGCGAGCGCCTACACCTCCGATGGGTACACCGATCACGCCTGAAGTTCTGAGTAGGGCGGGATCTACTGAATTGGGCATGTTTTTTGCTGTCTTTTTCATGGAATTAAGATTATTAGTGTGTAATTCTGTTTGATGCTACATATATTATTAAGATGATCAGACGAGCTTAGAGCACCTCCAGCGGATACACCACACACTATTGTGGTGTCATGGGAAGGCTCCAGCGGTGCACCAAATCCTACACTAAAATAGATTTCATGAACAGTTCACACCACATCTGGTGTGATAATGTTCATTCACGCCACTTTTTTTTTTTTTTAATCTTCATCCCCTTTTTTCTATTAATTTCTTCCCTTAATTATTTTTTTTATTTTCAAATATCTTATCTCAAACATCTTTATTATTTAATTAACATATTTATTAACTTAATTATATTACTTTAATTATTAAAATTCAAATAATTTTATTATTATTTAATTAATAAAATATTTTATGTTATGTAATATTTTATCAATAAAAAATAATTAATAAAGAAACATTTACATAAATAAAACATTAAAATCATAAATTACAAAAATACATTAAATTAAATTAGATAAAAGCATATTAATTAAAAATTAGACAAACAATACTTTTAATAATTACCAAGATTACTTCCGGAACCTTCAAGATCTTGAAAAAACCCACCAAACATATTAAAGGTGCTTGCTTGATGTTGAAAAAATCCATTATTATAATAATTTATTAAATTAAAATATGATATAAAATAAAGTTAAAATTAAAAGAATAAATAAAGGAATATTCTAAGAATATTCCTTGTGGTGTAAAATTTGGTGTAAAACCATTGGAGTAGTTACGTATATTTTACACTAAATTAGTGTGTGGTGTGCACTAGAATAGTGCGACTGCTAGAGATGGCCTTATGTTTTTGGGTGTTTGCTCTGATCTGATGAATAAATTGTGTGATTGATGTATATCTGGGTTTGTCTTCTTCCTACCAATATTTACTCTCGAGTTTTGGATTAATGGGAGATGTTAATGGTAGGTTTGCAAGAAGAGAATCCATATCCTTGTATAATACTCCCTTCCCAACTTAAGAATCTCATTTGCTTTTGGGCACATGATAAAGGAGTATTATTATTTAATGTGTAGTGGGTAGTTGTATTAGTGGGTGTGGGGCCCATGTTTTAATTGTAATAGTGGGTGTGGGTGGATTCTATGTGTCCAAAAAAGGAAATGAGACTCTTTGGGTGGGACGATCAAAATGGTAAAATGACCCTCTTAATCTGGGCGGAGGGAGTATTATTATTAATATACTAATAATCTCCTGTGTGCTTGCTTAATTCAATATTTCTCCTTTTTAATTTCTCTTTCTTCATTCGTTTTTTATAGGGTGTTATTAAATACACCCCTTTTTATTAAATACACACCTTCTATTTAATACGCATTTTTTTTTAATTTTTTATTTGTACACTCTTAAAATTTTCAAATTATCCTTTTAAAATCAAACACACCTTTTTAATAAGTCAAGAAGACGCATTTGTCAGCCTTTCCTTGTTGATCCACCATGTCGATCCTGACCACTATCTTTTCCATGAACTAGATTAGAGAATGTCCCAAAAAGAGCAATCATTCCATGGAGGAATTGAATTAATTACCACTATCTTTTCTTGACTGGTGAGTATTGACAATGGATCGGAAGAAAGTCAACTTTTATCAAAGCATGAGGTTTGTGTATGCTGGTTAAATTGATTTTGATTAAATTGGGAATTAATTACAATTTTCTTCTTTAATTATGTTGTTTATCATTAACATTATAACACGATCTCTTCCTTTATGGTGATTTCCCATCCCTCTATTATAATTTATTGTATCCTATAATCTAAATCAGATTAAAACCTTAATTAATGATAAATATGAGTTGTACGATTATGCCAGTGAATTTCGTTAACAATGTTAAATGGGGAAGATGGAGTTGGAAAATGGAAGCAGTCAAAATACATATTTAATGAGGGTCTGTATTTAATAAATAAGGGTAATTTAAATTTTTTAAAAATATATATTTTAAATATATAATAATAGGGTGTATATTGTATATTTAATAAAGAGGAGTGTGCATTTAGACCAACTCTTTTTTATATTATGATGATTAAATCTAAATGTGGTTATTTACTGGTTTTAGGTGAACCGGCTGCTCCATTCCGATCTAATATAAGACCACTCCTCTTGGATGTACTCTAATCATCACTAATTCTCACAATAAGCTAAGGTTCATCAATTTACTCTTGTATAGGCACATAACACTATTTTAATATGGTGTGTAAAATTTATTTCTTAGATTAACCTAGTAATTTTAAAGTGTTTAATGGTTATTTGTAAGATTTAAATTTTGTATGTTAGGAAATACTAATAAAAGTAATAGAGAATTACAACATATTACAATTGAGAATTATGAATAATAAATTAATAATAAAAGCTTAATTTTATTTAAATATTTTGTACCTTGCTTAATGAATTTTGGTGTATATCCATGTTAATAATTGCACTTCCTAATTTGTTGTAATGCAGTATGCGTCATTTGGTGCGTGCCAATACAATATCCCTTATCAAATCTCGTGGATGAATTTGAAAATGGGACATTGTCTCTCATTCCAACTCATAAAACTTCAGATGGAATAGGAGTAGGGAATAGAGAATTCGAGCTCAAATAATTTTGGTTGAGTTTAAAATAAATTTCCAAAATAAATTTAACGAATAAAAGATACTCCTCTATCCAACTTAAAGGTTCCTTTCTGCTAATTTAGTCGTCCCACCAAACGGTCCCTTTTCTTTTTTTACGTATATGGAATTCATACGTCCTTCTTATACAATTAAAATATGAGACTCATACATCTATTAATATAATTACTTATTACACATTAAATAATAATACTTTTTAATTTACGTGTCAAAAAACAAAAACAATCCTTTAAACGAGACGGAAGGGACATAGTATAAGACTTAGATCGCCAAAATAAAATAATATGATTGCACATACTTTGAAATTTCTTTCTTAAAAGAAAGTAATAAATGTAGGAATTTTTAGATGATGGAAGGTTCGAAAAATTAATGAATGGCCAATTAAGTATTCCACTGTCTTCGAGGAAATTAATACTTCAGTATTCCCCTCTCCTAATTTAAAGATGGCAAAAGCTATTACGCCACAGTGATACTTCTATTTCTTTATATGTATATAATTCTCCTATATTTATTTTAATCTACATATTATTAAAGATTTAAATTACAAAGGACACAAAAATGATAAAGAAACACTATACTCCGAAACTCAAGAGCTCACTATTTAAAGATTAATGGAAGCATGATTTGTGGGGGCAATGTTTTGATGTTGGGAAACAATGCTACCGCCGTCCCACACCACAAAATATTCATTATTAAATCATTCAATATTTATTATATGCATATCAATCTCAATTTTTCATTTCACTATATCCAACTTAAATTTATTTTCATATGTAGTATGTGATTTATAAGTTGTCCATTCCTTATTTATTTCGTTAGTTCAGATAAAATCAAACTCAAAAGTTGGATTAAAAGGTCAAATATTGCTGCCAATATTGGCATTAGAAAAAGGATAAATATAAACGGATCAAATTGATCCGGATCAATTGGGTTGTTATGGTAAATTTTGAATAAATAAAAGTAATCAAAGACTAAATTACCCTTTTAACATATAAGGTAGTATATTAATAAAAATTTAAATGAGAATCTATCATATTAATTGAACTAATGAGATGCATTAATTATTTTACTTTTCTTATAAAATAATATTAATTATAATAGAAATATTAATCTATATCTAATTTATTATTATTAATTAAAAAATTTATATATATATATATATATATATATATATATATATATATATATATATATATATATATATATATATATATATATATATATATATATATATATATATATATATATATATATATATATATATATATATATATATATATATATATATATATATATATATATAACATATATGGGTTTATAATTATTAGTAAATAATTATATTTATAATTTTAATAATTAAATTCTTCATTAGTTATA
This sequence comes from Pogostemon cablin, assembly GCA_023678885.1. NCBI lineage: Eukaryota > Viridiplantae > Streptophyta > Magnoliopsida > Lamiales > Lamiaceae > Pogostemon > Pogostemon cablin. Next base: position 23,087,081 of record CM043001.1, on the reverse strand, counting down.
TTTATATACTAATAATTATATACACATATATTTTAAATATATAATAAATATATATCTTTATCTACATTAAATTTTAATTAATATACTAATAGACAGTAATTATGGAGATTCAACATGAAATATATTTAATATAAAAAAATACTCTTTTTTTCATATTTATAAAATGTGTAAATAACATAAAAATAAAAAACTCTCACACCTAAAAAATAAAATAATAATAATAATAATAATAATAATAACAACATAAAAACTTAACATGTTAAAAATTTACAATTCTACATAAAAACAATAAAATTATCATATGTAACATAATAAATAAAAATTAAAAAAAAAAGCTCACGACAATAATAAGAGAAAAAAAATAAAGTTCTCATGAAAAATAAAATTAATTAGTTAATTAAATAAATTACATACAGTAAATTCTTTAAAATAGAAAGAAATTTGAGAAAAAAATTTGTGCCGGGAGTCAAATAGATGTAGGAGAAAAATATTTGTGACCTTATTTATACATGGTGAAAATTAAATATTTTTTATTAATATTTTATATTAGATTTAGAATAATTATTCGTACTTATCTTAAAATAATTATGTATTTATCTACCTTAAATATTAATTAAGAACTAAATTTAATTATTTGATAATATTTATAAATCCTAAAATAAAAATACGTACTCCCATTATTAAATTATACTAATTAATAATTAATAATTAATCAATATAATTACCTAATTAATAGCCATATAAATATAATCATCCATAATTTAATTTATTTTTTTCTATTGTACGTGTGTGTATATATATATATAAAGAATTATAAAATGATGTTTTATAATATTGTAAGTTCATTTATGGTGATTTAATTTATCATGATGTCATTGATGGAACTCAAAATGATATAGAAGAAATCTTATAAACCAACTATTTGGTTCAATACATGAAGATAGCATGATGGAAGAAGAGGTGGGAAATCTTATGAATTTAATATCTTTTAATATTATATTCATATTTAAAATTTAAAATTATATTCATTTCAAACTAGCTTTAAATTTAATAACACTACAAAAATAATGAAGTATTTTTTACCAAAAGAATATTCCGTTGGTAAAATCCTTAATTACATTGTTAAATTGGTACCAACAGAATCCGTTGGTAAAGTGGAGGTTGGTATATTTTTAGCAACAAAATTCAATTCTGTTGGTAAATAATACCGTTGGTAATTTATATAAAAATTCCCTTGGTAATCTGTTGGTAATTACCAACAGATTGAATTTCGTTGGAATCCGTTGGTAATTACCAACAAATTGAATTCCGTTAGTAAAATAGGGAATAAATCCATTGACATTTCGTTGCTAAAAGAAAATTATTATTTTTGTTGCTAATCTGTCGATAATTACCAACGGATTGAATTCCATTTGGTAAATTCCATTATTAAAATTTTATTTTTTTATAGTGTAAATCGTCCATGTCTTTTTTTATAAATAATTATTAATTAAAATTAATTTTAAATATAATATATATATAATTTAATAAATCGTTCATGCTTTTTTTTTCATGAATAAATAATTATTAGTTAAAATTAATTTTAGGCAAAGACTGCGATAGGCCAGGCTTTTTTTTTCAAGCGGTAAGACCGGATCTTTTTATTAGAAATGGGTAAAGAAAAGTTAAATGGGTCGACACGTTTTCTCTCCACGTGATATGTCGTATACTTTCTCCTCTTTTTCCTCTCTCTCTTTCCCTCTCCACGCCCTTTCTCCCCCACGTATTCCTTCTTTCTGTTTTCTCTGTTCTCTCTCTCTCTCCTTCTTTATACAATCTTTCCACAGTCCTTTAAGAATTGGATTCGGCGATGCGGCGGTCATCAACGGCGAACTCCCAAGAAAGTTCAGAGCTTCATTCAGCCATCGCTCGTCAATCTCGCCAAGGAACGAGGAATTGATCTTTTCCCAATCCAATTCACCAAACCCTTGATTGATCAATTCCCATTCGATTGTCTCATCCACAAGATATCGGACCCCGAATGGACCAATCAGCTCGCCCAATTCCTGTTATAGAATCCAAACATCATCGTAATCGACTCCCCCGATGCAATTGAGCGCCTCCACAATCGGGTCACCATGCTTCAAGTTGTGAATCAATTGGACATCACCTGCGAATCTTCAATCTGGACTCCGAGGCAGGTGTTCGTCGAAAGTCCTGAATCGTTAATCGACTTTGTTGCTTCGAATGTCATTAGTTTTCCAATTATTGCCAAGTCGTTGGTTGCGGATGGAAGCGCGAGTTCGCATCAGATGTCGCTGGTATTTAACGAGAAGGGCTTGCGAGGGTTGAAGTTGAACCCACTGTTTGTGTTGCAGGAGTTGTGAACCATGGAGGGGCGATATTCAAAGTGTATGTGGTGGGTAAGCACATTCAGTGTGTGAAGAGGAGGTCACTGCCCGATATTAACGAGGAGATATTGGGTGTGTTTGAGAATTCGATGTCGTTTTCGCAGATATCGAATGTGACTGCTCAAGATCAGAGTGATCAGAGCGTTGAATTTGTGCTTAAATTTATTGGGTTGGTGTAAAAAAATTGATTGAATCAAATCAACTTAAATATAAGAAAAAGAAACAATGAAGTCTTATCTTGTTTGGTTAAACTTTGATTGGGAACAGAGAAGCTTAAGTTGAGTTTAGTTTAGTTGAGATAAAAGGGAATCCTCCTTTTAGATTTTTTAGTTAAAACTACTTAATAGTTTGAAGATTAATAACACTTAGAAGAAACAAGAAAATTATATTAACAGCTCCCCTTAAGCTTTTTCTCATTTATGTGGCTTTAATAAATATTGTTATATTTAGTTAACGTCTTTTAATTTACTCTCTTTTATTAATTGGGTTACTCTTTTTAATTATTTGGGTTACTTTTTAATTTTATATTTGGATTTTAAAAAATAAAATAGTGTTCTATTTGGTTAACACATTTTAGGATACTATTTTCTATAAATTGTGTCACTCTTTTTAATAATTTGGATTACTCTTTAATTTCATATTTGGATTTCTGAAAATAAAATATTATTATATTTGGTTAACATATTTTAGAGTACTCTTTTTAATAATTTGAGTTACTCTTTAATTTCATATTCGAATTATAGAAAATAAAATATTATTTTATTTTGTTAACATCTTTTAAGTTACTTTTTTATATTAATTGGGTTATTATTTATAATGATTTGGATTACTCTTTAATTTGAAACTTTGATTTTCTGAAAATTAAGGTTCTTTTTCTATCCTGAGAGTTGTTTATATGTGCGTTATTAACAACTCTAACCTAAGTTGCATATATTTGCTAGGTATATCTTTTGACGGTTTCGAAAAGTCTCAAATATCGCTTGGCTGGTGGTATTTATATTTCTGTGTTGATCATGTCTGTCTTTTCATTTTTAAAAATAGTTAGGTTACTCTTTGAAATTAATTAGATTACTCTAAATAATAAATTGGGTTACTCTAAATATAAAGTAATTTATGTCAATATTGTTTAAGTTACTCTTTAAAATTAACTAGGTTACTCTTTATAATAAGTTGAGTTACTTTAAAAATAATTTATAAAATTAATTATATCATTCTTTCTATTAGATTATTATAAAGAGCAGAATATTCACAGATAATCAACTTGAATGCCAGAAGACAACCTCATTATTTGAAGTAAACTAATTTATTATAAAAAAATAACTCAATTTATTATCAACTTGTTGCCACGTTTTCGATACCACGATCGGGTAAAGTGTGCCGGAGACGCCGAAAAACAGAACGGATCCAAGGAAGAAAAACTTGAATTTATTGATGGAGCAATTCGAGTTTGCAAAGAGAAGGGCCTTCTTTAGATTTTAGGGCGATTATTGTCATTGGAAATTTGTTACTGTCAATTCATGAACTTCTTTAATGTTTGTTGTGTTTTGTTTTGTTTCAATAAACGTTGCAAAACTATGTATTGATTATTTCATGATAGTTAGATTTAATTTGCAATGGAAGCGTAGAAATCGATTTAGTCTCACTGCGATTATTTTATTTTTTTTTTAATAATTGGGTTACTCTTTAAAATAATTTAGGTTATTATTAATAAATTAGACTACTCTATAAAAATAATTAGGTTATTATTAGGTTACTCTTTATAATGAATTGGATTACTCTATAAAAATAATTAGGTTACTCTTTGAAATTTATTAGATTACTCTCTATAATGATTGAAATACATTTAAAACTCCTATTTTCTAACAATAAAGTCTTTTTTATAATGAATTAGCTGGACTACTCTATAAAAATAATTAGGTTACTATTTGAAATTTATTAGGTTACTCTTTATAATGAATTGAATTACTTTTTTTATAATGAATGAATTGGATTACTCTTTCATTTAAGACTCCGATTTTCTAACAATAAATTCTTTTTATAATGAATTAACTAGATTACTCTATAAAAATAATTAGGTTACTCTTTGAAATTTATTAAGTTACTCTTTATAATGAATTTTATTACTATTTGATTTGAGACTCTGATTTTTCTAACAATAAAGTCTTTTTTGTAATGACTTAATTGAATTACCCTATAAAAATAATTAGGTTATTCTTTATAATGAATTAAATTACTCTTATATTTGAGACTCCGATTTTCTAACAATAAAGTCTTTTTTATAATGACTTAATTGAATTACTCTATAAAAATAATTAGGTTACTCTTTGAAATTTATTAGGTTACCATTTTATAAAGAATTGAATTACTCTTGAGACTTTTATTTTCTAATTATAAAGTCTTTTAAAATTAATTTTGGGACGGGGGAGTACTTCAGATTTTACCACTCAACGACGCGAGTCACATGCTTTCAAAGAAGCAATAGATAGTTTGATCAATGAATAAGAGCCACCAGGTGATTAATTTCTAAAAGAAGCTAATTATTAGATTGCAGTAGTACTGTTAAAGTACCTGAAGATGAATCCTAATGCTAACTTCATCTCTAAGTTTACAGTTATGGTTCAATCTAACTTCACCGTCCATTATTAGAGGATGATGGTTGGGAGGTGCAAGAACTTACACTCTTAGAACTTTTGATATGCAATTGAAAATCTAAAGCAGACAGAATAAGCTAGTAAAGAGCCAAAAAGCTTCACTAATTTAATATCCATTGAATAAATGATTAAAACTGCCACATAAAACAACATAGTCATTCATCTTATAACAAGAATCCACTTCAAATCCAAACTAAAGCATTTAAGAGTTGCATTCATTAAATCAAGCCATCAAAAATCCCAGAGCAAGCAAAATAATTTTTAAGTACCAATGGAAACATAACCAACTCATACCATAGTAATGGTTACCAAAAGAAGGGATGATCCTCAATTCTAAATGATGATAGTTTGGGTGTGTAATCCTCAACTACTCTTCATAAAAAAATCTCACAAATGCAGTGTCTAATTTTCCTGCAACTGTTTCTTCTCACAGCATCTCTTCTTTCAGCTAGAATCATCTACCAGTTCAGAGCTCTTCCTCTTCGTTCTAACCAAGCTAGATACATCAACACCCTTTTGATTTAGATCATTTCTTCCGGGCAGCAATGCGCTCTGATGCTCGTAAATAGGCAGTGCCAGAGAATCAAAAAACTTCAAGTGGAAGCATTGTATTCCACCCCATTTCTTGGGAACAATCTGAAGCGCACTATCAATAGCTTCTAATACATTCGCCATGATTGCTTCACCCTCTGTGACACCTCACCTCCCCACTCTCACCACACTGCAAGTCCCACTACCCAAACACAACAAGCTCGATTTGCAGGCCCTTTCCCAATTACTACCATCCACACTCAAATCCACAGGCACTGGAATTTTTCTCCTCTTCTTGAAGAAAACCCTACCCAAAACCTCAGGGAGCAAAGGGAATACCCTCTCGGCGGCGAAGAACACGTCGAAGGAATCGTATAGATTCCTCTTCGAATCAAAAGACTTGTAATCGGACTTGAGTTTCGACAGCTTCAAAACTTGTTTGACGAAGGGAATGCCTTGTGCATTGAGTATCTTGTGGGCTGTTTCGGAGGTGACTCTCTTTCCGTCGACGATTAGACAGGAATTTAAGGTGGAATAATCTTGGGAGAGGAGAAAGTGGCGGAGGGGGATTCGATGGGGAGCAAGAGTTCGGTCTCGCGGCGGGACTTTTTTTAGGGTTATGGAAAGGTATACGAAATCATCGCCTTCTGCTTCTGCTTCTTGTTGATGAAGTAATTGCTTCTTCTTCCATTTGAGGAGGGCATTCACTGCTTTTCGAAGCCTATCCTCGTTGATTCTATCTCTGCAAACTGCTTCCATGGAATTACGCCCAAAATCTGATTGCTCTGAAGCAGATGATGGATGACCTTGGCGGGGTTTGGGAGAAAATAGACTAGAATGGAACAGACTAGAATTGGAAGAATATTTGCTCTGCCAGATTGAAGTGTGAAATCAAAAAGAGAAGAAGGCGAGTGATGAGAGGGAAAGAGAATGGTGGAATCGAGCGATAAGAGAGGAAGAGAAAGGTAAGATCCAAATAACCAGAGAATCCGCGAGATTTCTTATTGGATGTGAATTGGGATCCGGTTCTACCACATAATTGGTAGGACCGGTTGTAGGGTAATCACTCTCTTAATTTTAAATATAATATATATATAATATAAAAGAAACAAAAAGAATAAAAATAGTAATAATAATATAAGATATTCAAATAATCTAAATTAGTTATAATTCATTTATGAAAGAAAATTAATGAACTCTAATAACCTAAATTGTTAATAAGGATATAATAGTAATTAGAGTTTGATAAAATGCTATTAATTCGGATAAATTGATCAAAATAGCAAGGTCTTAGAAAAAATAATACTCCCTCCGTCCCAAGAATACATTCGCGTATTCTTGGGCACGGAGTTTAAGAAAAGTAACTTTTTGGTGGTGTGATGTAAGAAAGAGAAGGGGTATTTTGGGTAATTGAGTAGAATAAAGTGTATGATATAGTTGACTTTGACTAAATTGTGTGTAAAAAGAAGGTGGCATTTTTGTAATATTGTAGTACTGTAAGGTTATTGATATTGTATATTATTTCCATTTTTAGGGGGCGAATGTATTCTTGGGACGGACCAAAATAGAAAGGGCGAATGTATTCTTGGGAGGGAGTAAATGAAAAGAAACCACATACGTACTTTACTAGTGGGTCATGTCCACTTGTAATATATGGAGTACATTCTTTACAAATTGGATAACAGGATAAGTTTTTCTATATATAAGAGAAGTGTTTAATTCATTGTTAAAAATTTGGAATGATAGTTGAAGATTATTAGACAAATAAGAAGGATTAAATTAGGCTTAAAAATAAACCCAAATTACAAGTAATAAAATATAGAAAAAGAAATAAAAAGAAAAGGAAAAGGCGGTCAACTTTGACTCATAGCGTGCTATCATATCTCTAGATTAATCATTATTAACAGTTAATTACTTAATATTATCATCACTCAACTAATATGGACATCTTATTAATTAAATATTTAATCAATGCTGCACGCTAAAGGACCTACGTGTTTTATGTTCGGAATTCACTCCATGAATTTTTTTTTTTAAATTTTATTAATGGATACTCTTCAAATCATAATTACAAAAAACAAGTGTACTCCTATATAAATAGTAAATCGAATATTATTGTGAAGGATTTTTATTATTTTTTTAAATAAGTAATTCAACAACAATGCATAGCACACTTTTGCAAATAGAATGTTTTATGTAATGATCTTAATTCTTAATCACTGTGAAACATGCCCTAAATAAGAAAATTCCACTCACATGCACTTACCTAGTATTGCTTTAATTAATAATGATTACACTTGATAATTATTGAACTAGATGAATGAACCACCCTCACTGTCATGTACTACTAGTATACATATATATTGGAATTAATTATGTGATTATTAGAATTGATTGAAATTATAGGTAGTCTCTTTTCCTACCTAAAGTAGAATATAAAAATATACAAAATCTTCCTTTTGCAATTTGCACTATTTAATCAATTTAAGTGGTTTTACCAAATGATTGGCTTCTTTTTGGGCCGGCTTTGATTTCGTTTTTGGTCATATGTAGCTGGAAATTTACAGTCATTAAATTAAAATATGACAAGTTGGTTGACTTACAATACCCTTTTGCGCTTGTTAATTTCCATTAATTAATCATATTCGGAGTACTTAATTGAGATTAACCCAATTGCACTTTCCAATATATAGGTTAATGGCATTGGAATCAAAATAGTAATTAAAATACACTTTTTTTTTTCAATTTAGTGATGAACAATTTTTTTATAAAAAAGAAATTACACAAACTTTTTTTTTTAATTTAATCAATAACTTTCTTTTAATCGATTTAATACACTATTCTGTATTATTTTTTTTCAATTTTATCATAAGCTTTTTTTCTTTTTTCAGTTAAGGAGTACATTTTATTTTTGTTTTATATTTAATTCAAATTCTTAAATTAATAAAATTTATGACTAACTTAATTAATAATAATAAATACACATTTTATATAATACATAAATTAATTTCACTATTAAAACATTCATAAAACAATAAATATAGAAATAATTACTGATAGGTACACACTTTGTACCCCTAATTACTACTAGATACATTGATTTAAAATAATTATTATTTAATACAAAATATTAAAGTAAAATACCAAATATACCCCTAAACCCATATACCTTTAAAACACTAACCCCAACCTCCACCCACCACCGGACCACCGCTGCAGCCGCCGCCGCCGGAGCTCCGGCGGCCGGTCGCCGGAAAATCTGTTCGTCAGAGAGAAAAAAAAAAAAAAAAAAAAAAAAAAAAAAAAAAAACTGGTCGCCGGAAAGCTGCCGCGCCGCCGCCGCCGGAGCTCCGGCGGCCGGTCGCCGGAAAAACTGTTCGTCAGAAAAAAAAAAAAAAAAAAACTGGTCGCCGGAAAAACTGCCGCCGCCGGAAAAGCTGCCGGACCGCCGCCGCCGGACCACCACATTTTTTTGTTGCACACACTTTTTTTTTCCTGCACACACTTTTTTTGCTGCACACACTTTGCTGCACATGAACTTTTGCTGCACACAATATTTATGTGCAGCACATTAATAGGGGTAATATTGGAATATCACTATATATTTTTGTACCTAGTAGTAATACTTTTGTATGTTTGTATCTCATAGTAATTTAGGGTTTTTTTGTGTACCTAGTAGTAATCCTCCCATAAATATATATATATATATAGTGGCGGACTCAGGAATTTCGATGAGGGGGCCACAATCATTTAATACTTCTTCCTCCATAACAAGATTAACAATACCAATATTGTAGATACAAAAATATGAAAATATAATATGTGATCACATTTGAGTTTTAAGGAACAACGTCGTCTTTTAAGATAATAAATAAATAAATTATAGAATAGTTATGTATGTTTAGTGAGGTGATAATTAATTTATAAATAATTTACATAAATAAAGAAATAATATTATTAAAAAAATAGAAATAAAATGTACATTAAAAGAAATAAGAGGAAGTATTGAAATAAAATAAGTAAAAAATAAGATAATAAATAAATAAATTATAGAATAGTTATGTATGTTTAGTGAGGTGACAATTAATTTATAAATAACTTACATAAATAAAGAAATAATATTATAAAAAAATCTAAATAAAATGTACATTAAATGAAATAAGAGGAAGTATTGAAATAAAATAAGTAAAAAATAATATTATAAAAAGAAGAAGTATATAGAAATAAAATAGGAGTATTGAAATAAGATAAATAAAAATAATATAACATAAAAAAGATGAGTAAATAAAAATAGTATGCTTTGAAATAATATTAAAATTAAATAATAAATTATAGAATAGTTATGTATGTTTAGTGAGGTGACAATTAATTTATAAATAACTTCCATAAATAAAGAAATAATATTATTAAAAAAATCGAAATAAAATGTACATTAAATGAAATAAGAGGAAGTATTGAAATAAAATAAGTAAAAATAAGATAATAAATAAATAAATCATAGAATAGTTATGTATGTTTAGTGAGGTGACAATTAATTTATAAATAAAAAAAATAATATTATTAAAAAAATTGAAATAAAATGTACATTAAATGAAATAAGAGGAATAAAAAATAATATATATATATATATTATATATATATATATATATATATATATATATATATATATAAATAAATAAAAGCAGAATAAATCCAATTTTGACCATCTATTTTTAAAACAAATCTCAGTTACACATTAAAATAATTAAATAATTATAATTATGACATTTTCAAATTAGGAAATAAGATTTTATTTATTAAAAAATTAATAATATTAAATACACCAATCAAATCAAATTATATAAAAGCAGAATAAATCCAATTCTAGCAATCTATTTTTAAAACAAATCTCATCCACCTATTAAAATAATTAAATAATTATAATTATGATATTTTTAAATTAGGAAATAAGATTTTATTTATTAAAAAATTAATAATATTAAATAGACCAATCAAATTTGCAGGGATGGAAAGACCCAAGCACCAATCAAATCAAATTATATAAAAGCAGAATAAATCAAATCCTGACCATATATTTTAAAATAAATCTCAACCACCTATTAAAATAATTAAATAATTATAATTATGACCTATTCAAATTAGGAAATAAGATTTTATTTATTAAAAAATTAATAATATAAAATAGATCAATCAAATTGCAGGGATGGAAAGGCCCAAGCCCACATAATTAGGTCAAATAATCCATTGATCAATCAGTCCAAGCCCACAGAATTAGGTCAAATAATCCATTGATCAATCAAATTGTGAGTTATATATGGGGCTTCCTCACCCTTCACCTATATAAGGAGCCCTCCTTCATTCATTTTAAACACACCGAGAACGATTCTCTAAAAAGATCAAAGATTTCAGAATTGTCTGAATAGTTCTTCGAATTCTTCGACGAGAATCAACTCAAGAACGGAATACATCTGGAATTCAGGTTCTACAGTAAAAAATTTGAACAGCCTATAATCTGGTCTTAAACCGTCCGGATTAAGCGTTCTATAGTAAAAAAATTTAAACGACCTATAATCTGGGATATTAAAATAATTAAATAATTATAATTATGACTTTTTCAAATTAGGAAATAAGATATTATTTATTAAAAATTTAATAATATTAAATATAAATCCAATCATAGCTATCTATTTTTCAAAACAAATCTCAACAAAATAAAAATCAAATCCTGGCCATCTATTTCTCAAATAAATCTCAGCCACCCATTGAAATAATTAAATTGAATAATTTTAATTATAACTTTTTCAAATTAGAAAATAATTAAATAATTATAATAAATCCAATCCTGACCCTGACCATCTATTTCTCAAACAAATTTCAGCCACTCAATAAAATAATTAAATTAAATAATTATAATTATGATTTTTTCAAATTAGGAAATTATTTAGTTCAATCTAGAATAAATCCAATTTTGGCAATTTATTTATTGAACAAATCTGCCCCATTAAAATAACTATAATAAATCCAATTCTGGCCATTTATTTCTCACACAAATCTCAGTCACCAAATAAATAATGCAAAAGCTCCTGAGCACCCGGGCGCACGGAATGAGTTCCGTGCGCCTTTAGAATTTTTTGTTAAATTGTATACCCTTTAGTATACAGATGTGTACCCTTTATTTCCTAAAGAAATTTATTGTGTGTATCTGGGCGCATGAACAACACTCCGTGCGCCTTTAGAATTTTGTGTTAAATTGTGTACCCTTTAGTATAAAAATGTGTACCCTTTATTTTCTAAAGAAAAAAAAATATTAATGAAATGTGTAACCCTTTAGAACAAAATGGTGTACTTTATTAATTAAAGTGTATACCCTTTAGACCAAAGCAATGTACTCTTACCCATAATCCTAAATTTCTAAAGGCGCACGGAATGTGTTCCGTGCGCTCGGGCGCACACAAGCCTCACTCAATAAATAATTAAATAATTATAATTGTGACCTTTTCAAATTAGAAAATAATATATTATTTATTAAAAAATTAATAATACTCCCTCCATCCTACGTATTTTACCTACTTTTCATTTTGGGTTATCCCATGTATTTTTACTCATTCCATTAATAGAAAAATGCATAATATTTTATTACATACTTTTTACAATCTCAACAACTTTAATAACTTTTTTACACTTTATTTATCATTCCCAACAACTTTATTTACCTTTTCTTTTTAAATCACAAATTTATTCCTACTTTTTCTTACATAATATATTAAAAAAAAAAACGCGTCTTAATCTCCGTACCCGTAAAAATGGGTAAAAATACTCGAGACGGAGGGAGTATTAAATATAAATCAAATCCTAACCATCTATTTTTCAAACAAATCTCAACCATCTATTAAAATAATTAAATAATCGTATTTATAACTTTTTCAAATTAGAAAATAATTTATTATTTTCAAAGGGTTTCAGGGTTTAAGGGTTTATCTTAAACAAATCTAAGCCACCTATTAAAATAGACAAAGACTTCCCTAGGCCTGTTTTTTATTTTAAAATGATACAACCGGATCCACTAAGCCCATTTTCATATTTCGCGGATTCTGTCCAGCCCACTATCACATATTACCATTTTTTTATTTTAAAACAGAAAGAAAAAACGTGAGTGGTACATTTCTGCTGATTGTTCTCAGTGTGCGCGCTTCTCCCAACGTCGGTTCCGGAATCCCTTTTCGTCTTCTCCATTTCTGCTCATCGTCGTTTCGGTGAGAGCAGTTCATGTTCCAACGTCGGTTCTCGTGTTTCTGCTGATCGTCGTTTCGGTGAGAGCAGTTTCTGCTTTCTTTTTTTAATCGTTGAAGGAGTTCTCATCTTTGTTAATGTATTTTCTTTTTGTTTTTTGTTTCTATTTTAAAGTTATTCTACATTTTCCCATTCTTAATTTTTAGAATCGGTGCTTCAAATTGTTAATTTCAGTCTGGAATTGTGACAGTAATTGTATTTTTTTGTTAGTATTTTCTATGTTGTTGTGTTTATATGTACTGGAATTTTGTTTTTATTGTGTTCATATTTTTTTGTTCAAATAATATCAGTTATCATTGTTTTTAGCATTTGGAAAATAGTCAGCAATTTGCACTAGGTTAAGAAGATTGAACTCTTGTATGAAATTGTCTTTTATTAATTGCATGCACAATTTTTTGTATATTAATTATTTTGGGTTTTCGTTGTAGGTTTTGTTGAGTTAATTTTATAATGGGTAGGAAACAGTGTGTTCTTCCTGGGCAAGGTCCTATGTTTCGTAGAAAACATAGACGTATAATTCAAACTCGTTCTAAAACTTCTAAAATTTTACAAGAGAAGTTGGTGGAGAATAATGAAAACAGAGTGGGTGATAAAAGGAAACAACAAGGAACAGATCATGGCTGTAATTCTATTGTATTGTATGATGATAAACTTGCACAGAAATCAATGTATTCTGGTGCTAAAACAACACCAAAATTTTATGAAAAAAGAATGAAGAGACAAAGAAGTCCTGTTAGAGTAAATGAGGACAGGTACATATGTGTTCATTAAATTAGATACATTGTTATTATTTTATTTGTTTAATTTCTTTCTTTTCTGTTGTATTCTTGTATTGTAGTGGAATTGGTCAGACTGAGACGGTCGTTCCTGATAGTAATGAGAGCGGTTTGAAGTTAAGGAACGATATGAATCAAAGGTACATGAAGAGACAAAGAAGTCCTATTAGAGTAAATGAGGACAGGTACATATGTGCTTATTAAATTAGATACATTGTTATTATTTTGTTTATTTTAATTTGTTTCTTTTTTGTTGTATTCTTATATTGTAGTGAAATTGGTCAGACTGAGACGGTCGTTCCTGATAGTGATGAGAGGGGTTCGAAGTTAAGGAACGATATGAATCAAAGGTTTGATTGGTTAGAATCTGTTACATTGTTATACTCTTATATTTACTTTTTGTTCTTTTTTGGCATTGTAGTGAAATTGGACCCACTGAAGCTGTAATCCCTAATACTGAAACTGTAATACCTATTATTCATGAGAGGAGGTCAAAATTAAGGAATGATAGACAAAGGTTTGATTCATTGGACTATTTTTCTTTAGATGTATTTTTGTTACTGTGCTCTTATTTGTTCTTTTTGAAATTGTAGCAATATATCAAAAAACAATCCTTCTGGAATGGCAGAGAATAGAAAAAAAACAAAAACTCCTAATCTTAGAGATGTGAGGTATTATTTTTGTGTTTCTAGTTTCGAATGTTACTCTTTTCTATATATGGGGTTACTCTGTTAAATATTTTAGGTTTCTCTGTCTATTTGATTCATTTTTATGATATCTAATTTGCTTGCAGTGTTGATGATGATGAGATCCCTATAAGGTATGTAAATTTTGAATACATTGTAGGATTTTTTATATATAGCCAATTTGTTTGATATCTTATTATGTTTAGTTATCAAAACCATCCAAGCCTGTTATTAGGGGATCTAAAATATCCAAACCTGATGGGAGGCCTGAGAAAAATAAAAAATCAACTCATAATATCAAAAATATGAGGTAATATTTCTAAGGTCCTGGTTTTGAAGGTCACTCTTTCCTATATATGAGGCTGCTCTATTCAATTATTTAGATTACTAAGTATGTTTTTCATTCATTTTCTAGTGTGAAATTCCTTTGTTTAAATTATTATGTATTATTTATTGCAATCTTGTTGATGATGATGACGATTTTGTTTCAGATGAGGTGCCCTTGAGGTATTTAAATTTCAATACATTGTATTCAATTTTCATTTTCTGTAATATTCTTTTTTTATGTTTAGTTATATTTATATTGTAGTGAAATTCCTATTAGAAGAGCATCAGAGCCTGTTATTAGGGGATCTAAAATATCCAAGCCTGATGGGAGGCCTGAGAAAAGCAAAAAATCAACTCATAATATCAGAAATAAGAGGTAATATTGCTAAGGTCTTGGTTTCGAAGGTCACTATTTCCTATATATGAGGCTGCTCTATTCAATGATTTAGGTTACTAAGTATGTTATTCATTCATTTTCTGATGTGAAAGTCCTTTGTTTAAATTATTTTGTATTATTTATTGCAGTCTTGTTGATGATGATGATATTGTTTCAGATGAGGTGCCCTTGAGGTATTTAAATTTCAATACGTTGTATTCTTTTTTCTTTTTCAGTAATATTCTTTTTTGTTTGGTTTTTTATTTTTATTTCTATTTTTATTGTAGAGAAATTCTTATAAGAAAATCTAAACCAACAAAGCCTGATACTAAGAGATCTAAAAAGGGAGTATCGACTTCTACAGTCAACAATAATAGGTATAATATTTATGTGTATATTTGACTATTTATATTAGTTACAATGATTACTTTTAATCATTATTGTTATATTTATTGCAGTGATAAGAAGAAATCAAAGCGAGTTGACTACAGACTTAGGGAAAAGTAATTATACTTTTTTTTATTTTGTTTTCTTTACTTCTGTGTGTTGTCAATTGATATATTATGCTTATAATTTTTTATTCTTTTGTCCAGTGGGTTATTTAGCCATTGCAGGCCTAATGGCCTTAACACTGTTGTGCGGAAATTCAATGATAAGCAAAGGTCTGATGTCAAGGAAATTGGGTTTGGTACATTATTGGAGTTAAAAGTTGATAAATGTGTTAATGTAGATCTCATGTCATGGTTGGTTGCTAACTTCAATAGTGGTAGTAGAATGTTAATTGTGGATAATTAATCAGAGCTTTTGTGTTACTCCTGATGATGTCTATGATGTTTTTATGCTGCCGAGGTGACACGACCCATCTTACATAACTTATAATTCAAATACTAATTAACATACGTGACTGGTTTCTGACATTACCTCAATCCACACAAACTTGTGACAATACTTATTATATCATATAACAAAATCTCAGCGGGAACAAAATAAACCCACGGCCTAGCCCAACAGGTCGTCATCTATGTACATCCGCTCACACCCGATAGGAGCTCCACAGCTTGCACAGTCACGTCACAAAACTCAATCATCAACAGGCTCACCTACAATGCATAAACTAGTGAGACAAAAATCTCAGTAAGTAGAAATCATGCATGTCTGTGCATGAAAAATGCATTTATTCTCTATCACCTATTTCCCAATTCTTCTAGTTGGTCTCTTTTATTTTGAAAACTGTTCACGTTGTGGGATCCCCACGACACACTTATGATATGCACCCAAATGAGCTCAATAGACACACTAAGTGTCGGATCGATTCCGATCCCTGAATAAAATACCGAGAATGATTTTTCCGAACCCTGGCAGAGTGTTGGGGATGATTTTTCCGAACCCCGAATAAAGTATCGGAAACGATTTTTCCGAACCCTGACAGAGATGCATATATAGTGGCCGCACACACCATTAGTATCTTATTAATTTTAGGAAAACATTTTTCATGTTTATGTATGGTATGCAACCAGGGCAATTAAATATGTATCATAAACCATTTATGACATCATAATCAACATTTAATCACAATAAAGCAATAACTTAACTTTAATTCACATAGATCTGAAATAACAATTTCACCCCAGTCACATAGATCCATTTATAAAATAATTATTTCACCTTGGATCACACGGATCCCTTTTAGAATAACAACCTCATCTCGAATCACACAGATCTTATAACCAATATCTTCTCAGATCATACAAATCTATATTCAACAGTTTCCAATCACACAGATCTATATAGGACAATGATATTATCTCAAATCACGTAGATCCACAACTTGTATCACAAATTAATCCCAAATAATTCATAACGTAATTAAACTAATCACAAATAATCAATAACATAATATTATCACATATTAAAAATAAATAATTCACAAACAGCATGTTTATGCATTGTAGTTGGACTTCTATTTACCTGGATTCCGATAGTAATATAAACCCCGTAAAGAACTGTAACTAATCCCTTCCGTTCCGGCACGAACCTTTTCTTCTCTCATTTTCTCTCTCTCTCTCTCTCTCCTTTCTTTTCTCTCTCTCTCTCTCTTTTTTTATTCTCGCAATCACTCTGATGGGGTTATCAACCCCCACCATCAGCCACTATATTTATATATGAAGGGGTGGGGTGGAAGTCGTACGCGACTATCCCACCGCCCCAACTTTATCTTTTTTATTATTATTATTATTATTATCCATTCTTGATTTACGTGCAATACTTAATAGCTAAGATATAATACATTCACAAATTAATACACATACGTGTATATTTTCTCTACCACTATTATTATTACGAGAACACGTGTGATACTTAATAATTAAGAAATAGTATATTTATACACATAAGACAATTTAATTATATATCCAAATTAATGCACGTAATTATTTATGCACACATATATTCACATATGGTCCCCATTTTTATCACGGATGTCTCAAATAAAATATAAAAATAAATAAAATGTAGAAACAATTGTCGCATAATTGCCACATTATAATCACATAATTACCATATAATTGTCAAATAATTGCCACATAATTATAAAATAATTATAAAATGCACATAACACAAATTAAATTATATTAGCAAATGAGTAGTGAGAAGCTCGGGTATCACATCCTCCCCACCTTATAAAAATTTCGTCCTCGAAATTTACTTACCTGAATAGTTCTGGATACTTAGCCATCATCTCATCCTCTCTTTCCCAAGTAGCCTCCTCAACTAGTTGGTTCCTCCATAACACCTTCACCAATGGTATCTCTTTATTTCTGAGCTTCTTCACTTCTCGCCGCAAGATCTCAACTGGTACTTCCTCATAACTCAAATCTTCTTTCAACTCAACTGGTTCTTGCCTGAGAACATGAGATGAATTTAGAACATACTTCCTCAACACAAACACATAAAACACGTCATGTACTCTAGACATCGATGCTGGTAACTCCAACTTATAGGCAACGCTGCCAACTCTCTCAATGATAGTGAACGGACCAACATATCTTGGACTGAGTTTCCCTTTCCTTCCAAATCGCATTATCCCCTTCATTGGAGATACTTTCAAGAATACCTGATCACCCACTTCAAATTCCAATTCTCTCCTCCGTTTGTTTGCATAACTTTTCTGTCGATCCTGAGCAACTTTCATCTTCTTTCGAATACAGGTAACAGCTTCTGACATTTCACGAATCAAGTCTGGACCCAAAAGTTTCCTCTCTCCAACTTCATCCCAATGAACTGGAGATCTACACTTCCTCCCGTACAATGCTTCATATGGAGCCATCCCGATAGTAGACTGATAACTATTGTTGTACGAGAACTCTACTAAAGGCAAAAATTTACTCCACTGACCTTGAAAATCCAACACACACGCTCTGAGCATATCCTCTAAGATTTGTATTGTACGCTCTGATTGACCATCTGTCTGTGGATGGAATGCTGTGCTGAAAGATAATTGTGTCCCCAATGCCTTATGCAAACTCTTCCAGAAAGCAGATAAGAATCTCGTATCTCTGTCTGACACAATGGTAAGTGGTACTCCATGGAGTCTGACGATCTCTTGTATGTATAGCTGGGCATATCGATCCATGGAATACGTAGAACATATAGGAAGGAAATGAGCTGAATTAGTCAAACTATCCACAATAACCCAAATGGCATCGTGACCTTTACTGTCTTTGGTAGCCCGATAATAAAGTCAATGGTGATGTTCTCCCACTTCCACTCTGGAATAAATAAAGGCTGTAAAGTTCCTGCTGGTCTCTGATGCTCGGCTTTGACCTGCTGACAAGTCAAACATTGCTCCATATACTGAGCGACATCTCTCTTCATCCCTGACCACCAATAATGTGACTTTAAATCTCTATACATCTTAGTAGCTCCTAGATGTACAGAGTACGGTGTCGAATGAGCTTCTGCCATCACTTCTTTCCGAATGTCATCCACTTCAGGTAGACATAATCGACCTCTATGACAAATCACACCATCTTCTCTTAATTGGAAGTCAGAAGACTTTCCAGAGCTGATATCATTTTTTATCTTGTCAAACAACTTATCCTCCTGTTGGCCCTGTCGAATCTTATCCATCAAGGTTGGTCGAATTGTCAAAGCTGCCATCTTTGCTTCCAACGATCCTTCCTGAATGATCTCCACACCCATTCTTTGCAAGTCAAACAACTCTTGTTTCTGATTTAGGCTCATAGCAGTTATACTCTGTATTGCCTTTCGGCTCAATGCATCAGCAACCACATTGGCTTTTCCCGGATGATAATTGATAACACAGTTGTAATCCTTCACCAATTCCAACCATCTTCTTTGCCTCATATTCAACTCTTTCTGAGTGAAAAAGTACTTCAAACTCTTATGATCAGTATAGATTTCACAACGTTCCCCATACAGATAATGCCTCCAAATCTTGAGTGCAAACACCACCGCGGCTAACTCCAAATCATGAGTAGGGTAGTTTTTCTCATACTCCCTTAACTGTTTGGATGCATATGCTATCACTTTCCTATTCTGCATCAGTACACACCTAAGACCATTCTTTGAAGCATCACTTTAAACTTTAAAATTTCTTGTCTCAGTAGGAATAGTTAAGATAGGTGCTGATGTCAACCATCTCTTCAATTCCTTAAAACTCTGTTCACATGCCTCCGTCCATGTGAACTTCACATTTTTCCTGGTCAACTAGGTTAATGGTGAAGCGATTTTAGAAAATCCTTCAACAAACCTTCGATAATATCCTGCCAATCCAAGAAAGCTACGAACCTCAGTGGGATTTGAGGGTTGTGGCCAATCATGGATTGCTTTAACTTTGCTTGGATCCACTGAAATTCCTTCTCCCGATACCATGTGGCCCAAGAAAACCACTTGGTCTAACCAGAATTCACACTTCTTAAACTTCGCATACAACTGTTTCTCCTTCAGAATCTCTAGCACCTTCCTCAAGTGCAGCGCATGATCTTCCTTATTCTTAGAGTAAATCAGAATGTCATCAATAAACACAATCACAAACTTATCGAGGAATTCCTGAAACACTCTATTCATCAAATCCATAAATACTGCTGGAGCATTTGTCAACCCGAATGGCATTAGTAAGAACTCATAGTGCCCGTACCTTGTACTGAATGCAGTCTTCGGAATATTCTCCTTCTTTATTTTTTAACTGATGATACCCCGACCCCAAATCAATCTTTGAAAAGATAGAGGCACCCTGTAGCTGATCAAACAGATCATCAATACGAGGCAATGGATACTTATTCTTTATCGTAACTTTGTTGAGATCCCGGTAATCGATGCATATCCTCAATGTACCATCCTTCTTACGAACAAAAAGAACTGGTGCTCCCCAAGGTGAGAAACTAGGTTTGATGAATCCTTTGTCTAACAACTCTTGCAACTGTATCTTCAATTCCTTCAGTTCAGTTGGTGCCATTCTGTATGGTGCTTTAGATATAGGAGCAGTTCCCAGTTGTAGCTCAATAACAAACTCGATTTCCCGGTCTGGTGGCAAACCTGGAAGATCATCTGGAAACACCTCTGGGTATTCCCGAACTACTGGTACATCACTGAGAATTGGACACTGCTGTCCCTCAATATTCATTACGCTCACCAGATACCCCTCACAACCACTTTCCAACAATCGACGTGCTTTTGTCGCTGATATAATAGGAAATCTAAAATTCTTCTTGATCCCAACAAAAGTGAATGGTTCTCCACCCAATGGCTGAAAAGTGATACTCTTCTTCTGACAATCTATTGTAGCACCGTACTTTGACAGGCAATCCATGCCCAATATAATGTCATAATCATTCATACTTAACACAATCAAATCAGCGAGGAGTTGTCTTCCTTCAATAGGAATAACACAACCTCGAAGAAGTTGATTGGTTTGCTTTAATTCACCAGAAGGTATCATCACCTCATAATTAACTTCTATCAAGTTAGATGTTCCACCCAACTTCCTCACGTACTTGGTGGATACAAATGAATGTGTTGCTCCAGAATCAAATAGCATATATGTAGAAGTGCCAAAAATAGAAAACTTACCCGTGACAACTGAGGGATTCGCATCAGCCTCCTCCCGCGTCAAAGTGTACACCCTTGCTGGAGCTCTTCCCTGTTGTCCTTGCCTCCCTTGCTTAGGACAAGTAGTAGTCACATGTCATTTCTCCCCGCATGTGTAACACGTTCTCGGAGGAATACGACACTCCCCACCATGTGGCTTAGCATAATTAGGACATATAGGTAGTGGCGGCGCTGGTGGCACTTTACCCTGATCGAACTTGGGACGCTTGTTTGGTTCTCCTTGTCTCTATCCTTGCTCCACTTGGAAATTTGGTTTCGGCCTCTGAAATGGCATCGGCCTCCTATCAACTCTCCCAAACTGCTGCACTGGTTTTTGCTAAAATTGACGTCTGATAGCCTGGGCTTGACTGATC
The DNA here is from genome assembly GCA_023678885.1 of Pogostemon cablin. Lineage (NCBI taxonomy): Eukaryota > Viridiplantae > Streptophyta > Magnoliopsida > Lamiales > Lamiaceae > Pogostemon > Pogostemon cablin. The sequence continues at coordinate 23,065,572 of CM043001.1, read as the reverse complement.
CTCATCTCCGCTTGCTCAGCAATTTGGACTCTTTCTGCAACTTGTGAGTATGTTGCTCCATGCAGTCCCGCCATACTCACATCTCTGTAAAGTTCAGGCCTTAAGCCTTCCACAAATTTCTCCACTTTCAGTGCCTCCGTACTCACCATGTGTTCAGCAAACCTCGACAACTGCTCAAATTTCCGAAGGTAGTCTGTAACGGACATACCTCCCTGCTTTAACTGTATGAACTCGCTCATCTTCATTGCTCTTACTGGTGCCGTAAAGTACTTGTTTCTGAAAAGCTCTTTAAACCTTTCCCATGTCATGGTCGTGGCATCCTCAATACTTTTGATTGTATCCCACCAATGACCAGCACTTCCTAGTAACATGAATTATGCGCACAACACTCTGTCCCCATCTGGAATTCTACTGTATTGAAACATATTTTCCACCGTACGTAACCAATCCTCTGCATCTGTGGGGTCTGGTGCATCCTCAAATATTGGAGGGATCAGCTTCCGAAACCTCTCAGAAACCATTTCCACACGTTCCACCTGACGTCGATCTTGATCAACATTAGCATCTGGCTGTCCACCCGTGTCTCTCTGCTGAATCAGTTGTTGTATCTGTTGGGACTGGTGCTCTACCAGTTCCATCAGTCGAGTAATCACTGTATCACGATTATTTCCTTCGACATGTACTACTTGCTCAGCAGTTCTATTCCCTTCCGAACTTTCACCTGTAGCTCTTACCATTTTGTCTACTAACTACGAGTCCTACACCACATGGCCAATATAATTTATAAAACACATAACAGCACAGAATGAAAGTAACACTTACATGCAAAGCTGCGCTCCCAAGGAATGAGTTAATGTACATAGACAGTCTGCAGGACCTAAACCGTGCTCTGATACCACTCTAACACGACCCATCTTACATAACTTATAATTCAAATACTAATTAACATATGTGACTGGTTTCTGACATTACCTCAATCCACACAAATTTGTGACAATACTTATTATATCATATAACAAAATCTCAGCGGGAACAAAATAAACCCACGGCCTAGCCCAACAGGTCGTCATCTATGTACATCCGCTCACACCTGATAGGAGCTCCATAGCTTGCACGGTCACGTCACAAAACTCAATCATCAACAGGCTCACCTACAATGCATAAACTAGTGAGACAAAAATCTCAGTAAGTAGAAATCATGCATGTCTGTGCATGAAAAATGCATTTATTCTCTATCACCTATTTCCTAATTCTTCTAGTTGATCTCTTTTATTTTGAAAACTGTTCACGTTGTGGGATCCCCACGACACACTTATGATATGCACCCCAAATGAGCTCAATAGACACACTAAGTGTCGGATCGATTTCGATCCCTGAATAAAATACCGAGAACGATTTTTCCGAACTCTGGCAGAGTGTTGGGGACGATTTTTCCGAACCCCGAATAAAGTTTCGAGAATGATTTTTCCGAACCCTGACAGAGATGCATATATAGTGGCCGCACACACCATTAGTATCTTATTAATTTTAGGAAAACATTTTTCATGTTTATGTATGGTATGCAACCAGGGCAATTAAATATGTATCATAAACCATTTACGACATCATAATTAACATTTAATCACAATAAAGCAATAACTTAACTTTAATTCACATAGATCTGAAATAACTATTTTACCCCAGTCACATAGATCCATTTATAAAATAATTATTTCACCTTGGATCACACGAATCCCTTTTAGAATAATAACCTCATCTCGAATCACACAGATCTTATAACCAATATCTTCTCAGATCATACAGATCTATATTCAACAGTTTCCAATCACACAGATCTATATAGGACAATGATATTATCTCAAATCACATAGATCCACAACTTGTATCACAAATTAATCCCAAATAATTCATAACGTAATTAAACTAATCACAAATAATCAATAACAAAATATTATCACATATTAATCACAAATAATTCACAAACAGCATGTTTATGCATTGTAGTTGGACTTCTACTTACCTGGATTCCGACAGTAATATAAACCCCGTAAAGAACTGTAACTAATCCTTTCCGTTCCGGCACGAACCTTTCCCTCTCTCCTTTTCTCTCTCTCTCTCTCTTTCTCTCTCTCTCTCATTTCTTTACTCTCTCTCTCTCTTTTTTTTTATTCTCGCAATCACTCTGATGGGGTTATCAACCCCCACCATCAGCCACTATATTTATATATGAAGGGGTGGGGTGGAAGTCGTACGCGACTATCCCACCGCCCCAACTTTATCTTTTTTATTATTATTATTATTATTATTATTATTATCCATTCTTGATTTACGTGCAATACTTAATAGCTAAGATATAATACATTCACAAATTAATACACATACGTGTATATTTTCTCTACCACTATTATTATTACGAGAACACGTGTGATACTTAATAATTAAGAAATAGTATATTTATACACATAAGATAATTTAATTATATATCCAAATTAATGCACGTAATTATTTATGCACACATATATTCACATATTGTCCCCATTTTTATCACGGATGTCTCAAATAAAATATAAAATAAATAAAATGTAGAAACAATTGTCGCATAATTGCCACATTATAATCACATAATTACCACATAATTGTCAAATAATTGCCACATAATTATAAAATAATTATAAAATGCATATAACACAAATTAAATTATATTAGCAAATGAGTAGTGAGAAGCTCGGGTATCACACGAGAAATGATGGTATGGATGTCACAATGTTTACAAATCTTGAAGGGTCAGAATTTCTTGATTTCATTAAAGAAGAATATGATATAAAGGTTAAAAGCATTGTGGTTGTTTGGCTGATGTTCTTTCGAAGAAATTTAAGGATGGAGGTGTGGATTTTAAAAGAATATTTGTGTTATATGCTGTAAGTTCTTTTCTTGCACCTGCTGTCAATGGGTCTGTTAAGAGTCGGCTTGCTAAATCATTGGAAGATGTTAGTATGATCCCCAAACTTGATTGGTGCAAGTTTGTTTTGGATGAGTTGTGCTCTTCTATTTATAATTTTAAGCTAAGATCTAGTACGCGCATTGGGGGATGTATTCTTTTGTTGCAAATCATCTATTTTCATCGTATGATTTGGAGGGGAATACCAGAACCTGTGTCCGTTCCTCTTATACTGCATTGGACTGATGTTAAACTGAGTTCAAGGAAGAAGGAAGAAATGGAAGCTGGCAAATTTAGTCTGGGAAAATTGAGAGATAGATATCCTCTATCTGCAAATGGAGTTGGTAAAACTGTTGACCTTACCAGTTCAGATCCTGTTATAGATGATGCACAGAGCAAGGTATTATATAATACATTTCTTTAAATTTAAAATTAACTTTATGGGAATATAGAATTAATCTGTTGGTTTTGGTTTTCTATTCAGGAAATAGGTAGTTTGTTGAATAGCCTTAAGCGTGATGCAGATAGTTTCTTGAAAAAATATCAAACAAAGCTTGCTAAAGTTTCTGAACTTGCTCAAAAGTTTAAGGATAATAAGAGTTCCAGTCCTGAGGAATCTGATTCTCAGAAATTCTTTTGTGATAAAAAAGTGTTGAAATATATTGATGATATTATAAAGCACTTCAAAGCAACCAAAAAGCTAGCTGCAGAAATGTCTAGTTATAAGTTTACCCTTCTCCACCCATCCCTTCTGATCAAGAGGAAGATTATTTTGAGGCTTGACAGCAGTATTTTAATTCTGAAGATGTTGAATTGGATGAAGATGATGATATTGAGGATGTGTCTCCTCAAGAATTAAGTGAAGCAAGAGATTCTGTTCAGAGAACAAGACCTCAGAGATCTTCCATTGATAATCTGGACAACATGGTTGGAGATGTTGGGTATGTTTCAAAATTCATTACCCAACACAAAAATGTTTTTGAAGGCATGAAGAAGGAGTTTAAGGAGGTTTTGGACTATATTTTCTATGACGCTGAAGTTTCAAAGGATCAGTAAGTGCATTTTTTCTTTATAAATATTTTTTTCTAAATATAATTTTGTCTATTTGTAAACATTTTTTTATGTTTTATAATTCAATCAGGAAGCGTTATTATCGAAGGGGGTTGTTCTATTTTATCCAACAAGATGACATTCTTTCCATGAAACGCAATTGCCAAATATATGATACGATCTTTTCTGCTTGGATTATCGAGGTGAACGCTGATTCAGGGCATGATGAGCACAGAAAGAGATTTTTTTTTAACATTGATCATAGTGTAAGTATTTCTTTCTTTCTTTTATTTAATTGTTTAGGCTTTTTAAATAAAACTAATTCATTTTATTTATATCTTCTTAATTTTTTTTCAGTATTTGCTTCAAGAAACAATTGAATCGGATGTTCCTACATCCAATTATGAGAATTTTAAAATATGCTGGGATTTATGGCTGGAGTCCTTTAAAGATATGTTGTTAAGTGCTGAATTGGTATGTTATATTCTTAATTTTAAATATCTGATATTCTTTTTTGCTGTTATGGTTACTCTTTAAGTACTTATGTGGTTACTCTTCAGAGTTAATTGTGGTCACTCCAATAGAAATTTTAGTTTGTTATTATTAATGGGATTATTCTGAGTATTTGTTCAACTTTTACAATCTTTATTTAATGAAATTGGTTAAGATTTTTCAATGTTACTTTTTGTATAGATTTTTTTGCCAATGTGTTTGGAGCAACACTTCAATGTTGTAGTCATAAATCTGGTGGACTCCAAGATCCAATACTTGGACAATAAGAAGTGGCGTGATCCTGAAAAACAATACTATTATCAGGCAGCACGTTTTCTGGTAACATAAAATTGATATGTTTTTATTTTTCTAAATTTACATTTTTAAAGTTTTTAATCTAATGTAGTTTATTTTTTTAGGTCCAAATGATGATTCAGTACTTGACTGATATAAATCATCCAAAAGCTGCTGAAATGGTTAATTACGTGGATGTGCCAATCAATTTTAAATGGACTACATCAAGGGTTGATAATGATTGTGGTATTTATGTCATGCATCATATCAAGCACTTTGACGGATATCCTTATACAGACACGAATTTGAACAAGGTATATTTATTCAGTATATAGTTTCCTTCATTATTTATATCATTTGTTAATCAGAAAATGCTCATCCACATAGTTTAGGTTACTCTTTCTACGTTTAATTGGATTACTCCTTCTGACAATCTAGGTCACTCTTTAATAATATGCCACTTTATGGTTTTCATGACATTGTCCTATTTTCTTTAGACAAAGATGTGGACATTTTTGTGACTTATACATCATGGGCCTTGATAATTATATATTCCATTTTTTATTATTGCATTTTTTATAATTACATGTTAAGTGTATCATTTGTACTTTGATAATTGCATCTCAGGTGATTGGTCGTTTTGATTATTCCATACTCTATTTTGTAGGCTGCTATAAGGTTGAGGTTGCGTGGTGAAATTTGTGTAAGTATAGTATTATCAACCTTTAATGAATTGAGGGATTTTTTCATTATTGAAACAAAGAAACTCTACAAGAGAAAGCCAGATTTGATCAAGAACATCTCTGAACGCAAGAAGGAAAATGTAATGCAAAAGAAATTGGAAAAAAAGATGTTGGCTGGCGAAAAGTTGAAGAGTTTAAATGAGCATGCATTAGGAAAGAGAAAAAGGATTCCTAGAAAACTTTCTATATAATAGTTAATTGGATTTTATTCAGATTATGAAAGTCATATTTGTGTTATATAGACTGTTTGAACAGCACTAAAAGTAATCTCATTTTGTATTCACTGATTTGTGAATTGTAGGAATATTGTTTGATATTTGAATTTATAAAATTAGACTGTGTATTTTGAAGTTCTTTGTTGATTTCTCTGAAATTAAATTGTTTAGTCAATTGGATTATTATAATTGTTGTAGATATTGATAACTTGTTTGATAACAGGTGTTGTTATGAGATATGACACAATTAATTTTAATTTATTAAACTACCAGATTTACATTTATATTGTAATCTGGGTTACTCCTTTGAATTAATTCGATTACTCTTATAAATATATTAGGATACTCCGTTCCCAATGACAGAGAATATGATTGTTAATTTCAATTTATTAAATCACCAGAATTAGATTTATATTGTAATCTGGATTACTCCTTTGAGTTAATTCGATTACTCTTTTAAATTAACTAGGATACTCCGTTCCCAATGACAGAGAACATGATTGTTAATTACAATTTATTAAATCACCTGATTTACATTTATATTGTAATTTGGGTTACTCATCTGAATTAATTCGATTACTTTTTTAAATTAACTAGGATACTCCGTTCCCAATGACATAGAAAATGATTGTTAATATGGGTAACAAGTACATAAGGTTATCCCTGCTACAAACATCACATAAATTATATAAAACTTCAATACCCAAGTCAAATTCTTATAATCAAATATGTGAAATATAGATCAAGTATTTATTTTTATTTTGAACATTACAAAAGAATACTAAATCAAATGTTTATTTCCTGGTTTCATTCCACTTGTGCTACTCTTCTTTTGTGCTTTTGAACTTTGTAGACCACTCTTTATTCTCTTGATTCTTCCCTTTGTCTTTGCACGTGCAGGATCTAAAACAACTGTGGATGATTTGTATTGTGTTGTATCTGCACATTCTTCATCAATCCTTACTATTGTTTTCATTTTCTTCAAATCTCTTGTGTAAGATTCTTCAAGTGCCTCCCTTGCTTGTTGATTATCTTCACATAATAATACCAAAGTATAGTACTTCCGGGTCATTTGATGCCTCCATGGGATAGCTTTATCTTTGTCCATTGTTGGAATTCCCTTTTTAATTCTATCCCACACATCTGATTTTGCAAGTTTTGTCCATCTTTTCAGTATATAAGACTCAGGAATCTGCTTCACTGAATTTATTAGTATAACATTTAAACTATGGTGGCACAAGAGGCCCATTTCTTCATACTTCTTGCATGTGCACTGTATTAAATTCACATGAGTATCAAAGACAACTCTCATGAGCTTACCATCCTCAGGCTCACCAACATCGTATGCTATAGTGCAGTCTTCAAATGCACACACTTTACTCATAACATTTATACATTTTAAGAACTTCTTTTCAAACTCTCTGAAAACTGACTGTGTGTAAATTTCTGCAGCATGTTTTATCAAGCCTTTTTTCTCCAAGAAAGTATAAGGTTCTGTTCTTGTTCCATTAAATTCATCCAACACTTTATTATTCCTCCAATTCTTGACTACGTCGTTGAAGATTCTGTAAAATTCTGTCAAGTTTGTGCCTTTTCTTGTATTGAACCCTATTGCATTATTTGTACTCTCACTTCGTTGTGATGACAACATACCAGCAGAGAAGTAGTTTTTATTTAATGTTGTGCACCACTTTTCCTTCACACCATACATTTTCATTAACCATGTGTGAGTTTGTAAATTATATTTTTTGATCATGCTATCCCAACATAAGTCAAAGTCTTCCTCATCAACACATCCTGACAAACATCTATTGAAATGTTTCAGAAAATCATGGTTACCTTTTATTTTTCCAAATTTACTCGAAGCCTTTTCATATATGTGCCACAAGCATAATCTGTGTCTGGTATCTGGGAATATCTGCAAACATAGAAATAGTAGGGTTACTCTTTTGCAGCAGCATAGATTACTCTATCATGTACTCTAGACTACTCAATAAATTTTAATGTTAAGAAATGAGTTTTCAATCATGTTACCTTTGGTATTGCATAAGCAATTGCATGGTCCTGATCAGTGATGATTGTTACTAGATATTTGTCTTCTATTGATTTTCTGAATTCTGTAAACAACCACTCAAAGGTAACTGTTCTCTCATCTGATATAAAGGCACACCCAAACATGACATTTTTCCTATGATTGTTCACTCCCACAAAAGGTGCATATATGAGATCATATTTATTAGTTCTGTAGGTTGTATCAAAAACAACCATATCTCCATATAAAAAGTAATCTTCCTTCATTATTGGGTCTCTCCAAAAAATGCAAGCGAATCTCGATTGTTCATCTAGCACGAAATTATAATAGAAATCTTGATTTTGAGAATTTTCCTCTTTCAATTTGTTGAGCAATGTTTGTGCATCTCCTCCTTCAATATTCTTTCTCTTCAGACCATCAATAAAACTTTTGTGGTCTTTCATAGTGTGACCTATTTTTTCTTGACCACCTGCTTCATTGACCATGTATCGATAAGATCTTGCTACTCTCATTCCTGAATCTAAAATATGCTCAATCACTTCTGCAGTTTCAGTAGTTATTTTTCTTTCTGAATGGTGTAGGTGACCCCATTCTTTTCTTGTTAGCTCATGATTGTGCTCTGTGTTATGTTTAGTAACTACACAACCTCCAAATTCATTTATTTTCACTGTCATTAATGTCTTGCAATCTGTTCTTGTAACACTAACTTTATTTTTTTTTTGCAGTTTCCTTTTGTCGTCTTATTCCCTCACATGAACACATATAGTTCTTTGCTATTGGATGTCCTTTGGTTGAACGTCTTGTTGTCCCTTTACGTGCACTAAATCCAACTAATCTAGCATGCTGACAATACAAATCATATATCTCATCCATTGTATCTCTAGTCATACCTAGTAGACTTCCACTTATTTCATCATGTTCTGCATTTAATGTTTAACAAAGAGTAAGAATTCATTAATTTTTTCATACTCAGTGAATGCTAGTTGAATAAGTAATTTCAGAGATAAAGAAGAATTAATATAGATAGGCTTACAACTTATATGTACCAACTGTTTATCAAATAATAGCAGTGTTTAATTGTATGCAATCTGTAAGTAAAATTTGGTTACTCTTTACAAGTAACTGGATCACTCTAGTCTTTTAACTAGGTTACTCCTATATTTTAAATTATTAAAATGTTGTTCTGTATTTATATAATATGTGCAATAAGAAATCTGAAAACTTTAAAGCAGGATACCATCATAACAGATTATCATCATATTAACATACGAATAAGAAATTTCTAAATCGGATCACAACCATGCTTAGTAACATAACAAATTCAACATAATAATCATTAAATGGAATTCTATATAATCGCATAGTACATGATACCATGTTTTTAAGAATTTTCTGACGTCCACGACCTGTTGTTGACTACAATTGTTTATTCTTCAATTATTCCAATGAATTTAAGAAGTTGATGAAGAAATTGACTAAATTTCACATTTAATCTCATCGAAATTGAAGCTAAAAATATACAAACCTGAATTGAATTCATTGAAATCTCTGAAATTTTCTTCGTAACTTCTGTCCTCAACACCTGATCTCTGTTCGTCGTCTAGCTATTGCACGTTATGAATGTCCTCAACTTCGTCGTCTAGGTGCTCCACGTTATTGATGCTCGGCATTAGTGAATTTTTCTCCTGTCTGACATCTTCCTGTAGGTTCTCCATGTCTCTAATTTAAGGATCGAAATATATATGTAGAGATTCAGAGAAGGAGAAGTATATAACTCTTGTTTCTGAAGATCGAATCCGCGCGAATATAAACAGCGAAATTTAGCAAAATTTATTTCTGTTTGCACCCGAAGAAGAAGGCTGAGGATCCGCGAAATTCAATCTCTATTGCTGCAGGATCCGGTTGTACCAGAAATGGTAGGACCGGTTGTAGGCTAGTCTTTCTCATTAAAATAATTAAATAATTATAATTATGACTTTTTCAAATTAGAAAATAAGATTATTTATTAAAAAATTAATAATATTAATATAAATCCAATCCTAACAATCTATTTTTCAATCAAATCTCAACCACCCATTACAATAGTTAAATAATTGTAATTATAACATTTTCAAATTAGAAAATAATTTAATGTTTCCAAAGGGCCTAGGGTTTAGACTTTTTCAAATCAGGAAATAATTTCACCAATTAAAATAATTAAATAATTATAATTATAACTTTTTTAAATTAAAAAATAAGATATTAATTATTATAAAATTAATAATATTAATCCAATCCTGACCATCTATTTTTTAAACAAATTTCAACCACCTATTAAAATAATTAAATAATTATAATTATGGTTTTTTCAAATTAGGAAATAAGATATTGTTTATTAAAAAAATTAATAATATTAATCCAATCCTGACCAAGCCATCCATTAAAATAATTATTTAATTTAATGTTTTCAAAGGGTTTAAGGTATAGTTCTTAAACAAAATAATTATAATTACAACTTTTTTAAAATTAGGAAATAAGATATTATGTATTAAAAAAACTAATAATATTAATCTTGATCAAACCATCCATTAAAATAATTATTTAATTTAATATTTTCAAAGGGTTTAGGGTTTAAGGTTTAGGGTTTTAGTTGATTTTAGAGGTTTAGGGTTTAGGCTTTTAGCGTTTTAGGATTTGTAGCATAATATTTCTATATGATCAAATCCTGACCATCTATTTATTTAACAAATCTCAGCCACCCAGAATAAATCCAATGATGGTCATCTATTTTTTAAACAAATCTTAGTCACCCATTAAAATAATAAAATAATTATAATTATGACTTTTTCAAATTAGGAAATAAGATATTATTTATTAAAAATTAATAATAAATTAGAAAATAAGATATTATTTATTAAAAAAGTAATAATAAATTAGAAAATAAGATATTATTTATTAAAAAATTAATAATATTAATCCAATCATGACCGTCTATTTCTTAAACAAATCTCAGTCACCCACAATGTTTATCCACAAAAAAAAAGGGTATGCATTTTTTAAGTTGAACTCAATTATATACTCCCTCCGTCCCACACTAAGGGTAGTTTTTATTTTTTGGCACGTAGATTAAGTAGTATTATTATTTAATGTGTAGTGGGTAGTTGTATTAGTGGGAGTGTGGTCCCATATTTTAATTGTATTAGTGGGTGTGTGTGGGCCCCATGTGTGTAAAAAAGGAAAGTGAACTCTTTGGGTGGGACGACCAAAATGAAAAAAATAGATTCTTTGGATGAGACGGAGGGAGTATTAATTTTTCAAAACAACTTATTCTGCAATAAACATCGAATATCTACATGTTCAGATGAAACATTCTTTTATTTAGATTGTAACCAATGTTGCGTTCGAAATGGTTCGTCAATTCACTAAGATGTGTAAACAATAAATAGTTTTGAATTGCGTAAATTAGTAATATAAAATCTGTTCCTATAATTTAGAAAAATAAAAATTTTATTTTTTCATTTTTAATTTGTAATATTATGAGATAATTAAAAAAATAAATAAAGAAATAATACGACAACAAGATTCAAATCACACCAAAACCGGATGAGAGAAACTCAAACAAATCACAACCACTCATTAAAATAATTAAATAATTATAATTATAGCCTTTTCAAATTAGGAAATAAGATAATTAAATAATTATAATTATGACTTTTTCAAATTAAGAATCAAAATATTATTTATTAAAAAATTAATAATATTAAATATAAATCCAATCCTAATCATCAAAGGGTTTAGGATTTAGGGTTTAGGATTTAGGGGTTTAGGGTTTTAGGGTTTAGGGTTTAGGTTTTAGGGTTTATGGTTTAGGGTTTATGGCATAATGTTTCCAGAGGATAAAATTCTGATCATATATTTCTAAAACAAATCTCAGCAACTCATTAAAATTATTAAATAATTGTAATTATGAATAATCTCACTTCATATTCAAATAAATATTATTCGGTTCAAACATCATAAATTAAGTGAAATTATTGTTGCCCTAAAAATAACACATCTCGTGTAACGCACGGGTGCCCATAATGCCCATAATCCCTAATGTATTATAATTAATCATCTCCACATGTAAGACTAATTTCACTCACTTTAATTATAATTTAATTGATGATTAATTGTATATACAACTCCAAGTGTTTTGTTCTTGAGTTATTAATTGTGTGAGGATGGTAGGAAGCCATACGACGAATCTATACAATTTCGAAAGTACTACTATATCTGATGTTCGAAAAGACAAAGGGAAGGGTGTAGATGGATCATGGCTCTGGTGCACCACCGATGATACAGTGTATGATGTTGTAAAGTCGATGACTCAGCACAATGTTGGAGCTCTGGTTGTTGTTAAATCGGGGGAGCAGAGCTCAATTGCAGGAATTAATAATTATAATTTTTTCAAATTAGGAAATAATTTAGTCCAGTCTAGAATAAATTCAATCTTGACTATATATTTCTTAAACAAATCTCAACCACCTCTCAGCTACCCATTAAAATAATTAAATAATTATAATAATTCAATCCTGGCCATCTATTTCTCAAACAAATCATATAATTCAAATAAATATTATTCGGTCAAAAATCATAAAATTAAGTGAAGTTGTTGCCCTAAAACTAACACATATTAGCTATTGGTATTATAAAAAGAAGAAGTAAATAGAAATAAAATAGGAGTATTGAAATAAGATAAATAAAAATAATATAACATCAAAAAGATGAGTAAATAAAAATAGTATGCTTTGAAATAATATTATTATTGAAATTAAAATAAGTAAAAATAGGACGCCACACTCTGGAATCGATCCTGCGACACTAGGGTGATGTTTGTTTTGGGGTTTTGGGGAGTTTGAAAATCATAAATAGTGATGTTGTGTTTGTTTTGAGTATCTGATAGGGTAGGTTTTAACTTTATGTCAAATCAATATTTAAGAAAAGTAGATGAAAGGGGAAAGATAAAGAGATAAAGTATATTAATTGAGAAGAGAGAATATATATAGGTATATATAGGGATGGTTTTTAAAATTTGAATGTGGAATTTCAATTCCAATTCCAGGGTTTCAAAACCCGGAACAAACATCCCCGAGAGGAAGCATAGCTGAAGAAATCAACTGGGCTAGTGCCCCATATTTTAAGTAAATGCTTACATATATACTTAAAAATTATAAATTTTGAGGGGCGGCCACGTCCCCATATATATATAATTATAATTATAATTATACTCTAAATTTACTTATAATCCCTATAATACTTTGCACTACGTGCATTCGAAAATCTCTCCATCTCATTAAAAGTTCTCATTTATTATATTGGATATTCCCTTTAAAGTATTTTACTTTTTCTTTTTTAATAAAAAAATGGTGTCACATATAACCCATCACTCAATATTTTGGTCTTGCGTGTCCCCAAGGCATACCGTATGCTTGTATAATTTAGTATTATAAGTAAGATACATTATTTTGTTTTAAAGGATAAACATTTTTCATTAATATTTTTTTTTAAAAAAATAAAGAGTACACATCTTTATACTAAAGAGTAAGTATATAATTTACAAAATTCTAAAAGCACACGACGTATGTCCATACACTATACATAAAATAATACTCCCTCCGTCCCCAAAAGTATTTCACACTTTCCTTTTTCATCCGTCCCTCAAAGTATTTCACACTTTACTTTTACTAAATTTGGTAAAAATACATTACAATAATACACATTTTTTACACATATCCCAATATAATACTTACTTTTTCACATCTCCCAACAACTTTACACACCTTTTTCATAACTTTTCACACATTTTTCATTAAATCAACTAAAATATATATTTTCTTTCTTACTTTATACATAAAAATACAAAATTTTCTTAAACTCCGCGCACACCAATACGTGAAATACTTATTGGGAAGGAGGGAGTAATATTTTTTAATCCACGTTAAAAAATATTGAGATAGATTGAACGGGAAGGGAGTACTATGAAAAAGTTTCACGGATAGAGAAAAATGATATGTATAGTCGAAGATCGTGCAGTTGAGTTTGAAAATTCTAGGACACTTGTTTGCTAAGATATACTCCCTTCGTCTCACCAAACCGTTCACCTTTTCTTTGCAAATGAAAGGTGAACAGTTTGGTGAGACGGAGGGAGTATAACCTACTTGGGCCATTGCCTAAAAGCCCAAACCCAATTCAATTCAATGAATTCAGCACAATCATTGAAATTAAACAATTCCGAACATTGGCATTGTTCAAATTCTTTTTAACTTTTACAAGATTTTATAAATTATAAAATTCTAATCCTTAAAAATTAAGTATTTAATTATTTTCAAAGCTTTATAAATATTATTTATTGATTCATAGATCCCATTAGAACTGTTCAAAGTTTTGTAATTATTATTTATGAATAATTAATTTTTCTTATTTAATAAAAATTAATTATTAAGACAATTTGTTTTTATGTATCAATTTATAATAATATTTTAAAAAATTAAATTAATTTAATATAAATATTAATTAGAACTTTATTATATATATATGGGTGTAATTTGACTATATATATATATATATATATATATATATATAGTATGAAACCCGCATACTACGCGGGATCATTTAATTATTACTTTCATTTTATATTTTATAATTAATTTTAGAGTCGTACTTGGGTGCACCAGTGACACCGGTGCACCTAAGTAATTCAAACCATTAGATTAAAACATAAGTAATCTTAACCATTGAATTTACAATATCTATTTCTATTTTCTAAAATTGAAACTTACTACCCCTCCAACCCGTAAAAAATAGAATCCCTTATTTTTCTCAATAAACAACCGTCCAACTTAATATTCAATATATTTAGATTTGCCTTTTATTTTACTTTTACTTTCAACTAATAAATACGTATTCAACAAATTAGATCTATATTTAAATCTCACATGATTTTTTTTCTTTCTTTTTCCTTCTATAATAATAATTAAAATCCGTAAAATAATCTACCGTATAATATATTTTCATAATAACTATAATTATTATCTATATAAAAAACAGTACTGTTTGTAATTATCTATATAAAAAAGTATTGTTTAAATATTTTAGTATTAATTAAAATTTTTAAAATAATTTACAATACAATATATTTTTATAATTATAATTATCTATATAAAAAATAGAACTACTGTTTAAATAATTTAATATATAATATTAATTATATTAAGGGTATGTTTTGGATGATACCGTCTCATGTGAGACCGTTTTACACTTTTTAAAATAGTTATCACTTTTTTCTATAAATATTATCAATTTTTTTTTAAAAAAAGTAATCATTTTTCATTTACACTATATAAGAAAAGAAATAGTACTGTTTAAATAACTTAATATATAATATTAATTAAATTAAGAGTAGGTTTTGCATGAGACCGTTTCACGATGAGACCATTTTACACTTTTTAAAATAGTTATCATTTTTGCTATAAATGTTATTAATTTTGTTAAAAAAAGTAATCACTTTTCATTTACACTATGAATTGTTAATGAAATTGCATTATCACTTTTCAATAATTCAATATCACTTTTCGTTATGAAAATTATCACTTTTCATCTGCCCCTTACATGAGACGGTCACACAAGTCTTTGCCTTATATTAATTTAGTTCTAGTATTTAATTAAGGCAAATGATAGGTGAGACTGTATCGCATGAGACCATTTTACTCTTTTTAAAATAAAATATCACTTTTTATTATAAAAGTTATCACTTTTTATTCGTCTCCCATAAGCTCTTAGTGAGACGAGGCTTATGTGAAATGAGACGATCTCACACAAGTCTTTGCCTAAAGGCAAAAACTTAAGTATTTGCCTAAGTCAAAAACTTGTGTGAGAATGTTTGAGGAATATTTTAATAAAGAAAATATATTCAATTGATGAAAAATGATAATAGCGTAATGAATTATTTTAAAATAATTAATAGTCTTAATAAAAATTTTAATAAAAATAATAATATCTTTAATAAAAGGTGAAAACTAATTAAAAAAAAGTATAAAATAGTTTCACAAAACTACCCCTCAATTTATTATATTTAAAATTATTTAACGTTATTATTTAAATTTATTTGATTATTTTTAAATAAAAATAAATAGGAATAAATCTTATTCTTTTAAAGATATAAGTTCTTAGTTTAATAAAAAAACATTCTTTCCATTCATTTGCATTCATTGTTTCATATCATTTTAAAAAGATTACTTTCATATACCAATTGTATTTACTTTTTAAGCTAATTTATTTTTTTTGGTGTTATATATAAATTGAAAAATATGTTATATAGGTCTTGTGGAAATAAAAAAAATATATCAAAATATATTTTGAGATTATTAGATTTATTGGACATTTATTTCGTAGAATGTGAAGGATATTATGGACAAACAAATAAGAAAAATATAAAATATATTATAGCAGTGGAGGGAATAAGTTACAGTATGTATAATTCATAAGTATCTACGCAAAAATTTATGTGAAAACGTCTCACGTAATTAATTTGATAAATAATACTCTATTTGTTATGTCTAGCTCTTCACTGTCACTATAAATGCGTAGTTTAATAATTTACAAAGTTTAGACTTATTAGGGTAAAATAATATTTTTAATTATTAAATGAATAATAAAGTAAGTTTTAGTTTAATAATCTACAACATTTAGACTTGTTAGGGTAAAATAATGTTTTTAATTATTAAATAAATGATAAAGTAAGTTGGGTGTTAAGTGAGAATGATATTTTTGAAAATACGACGTATTAAAAAGTTATCTATTTTGAAATTTTTATTATTTTTAAAAGGTAAAAATTTTAGTGCCAAATTAGAAATAGTAAAGAGCTTGTTGGATAAAAAAAATACTATTTTATTAATAAAAAGTGATATCATTTTAATAAAATTTAATTAATGATATCTAGTAATAAAAATAAAATGTCCCACACAAATGACCTACTCATTATTTATTTGAATAATAAATAAAATTCAAATAGGTAAACTACAAGACAATGTCTCTTGTGTTGCGTTGCTTATGTGAGACGGATTATGAGACATATTAAAGTATGATTGTTATATAGATAAAATATATTTATCAGTAATTAAATATATTTTTTAAAGTATAATGAATGTTGCATTAAATTATGATTTTTTAATGTTCTAACATGATTCACAGCAAAAATACTTTATCTACCCATAAGCATAGTTTACTTACATAATTATAAGCATACTTTGGATCAACCCATCTCATAGCCCGTCTTATATATATCCATCTTATCTTACAGAAGAGTGTCCTAATAAAAATAAAAAATTTTAAATAATTAGTTATAAGTAAAATATTCTGTATAAATTATTAAATTAAAGGCAAGTCTTGTGTGAGATTATCTCACGGTGAGACAATTTTAGGCTTTCGTAGTTAGTTATCACTTCACTATAAAATGTTATCACATTTTTATTTATATTATAAATTGTTCATGAAATATTTTGTAACAACATTATCACAGATCATCAATTGAGTATTGTCTTTCTTTAATGATATTATAACTTTTTATTTATATTATAAAGACTTACGTGAGATAGTCTCACACAAATCTTTATATTAAATTAATTAATAAACAATTTTTAAAATTAAATTTCAAATTATATAAAAAAAAAAGAGTGAGGCTTGCGTGCATCCGTCCGTGCGCCTTTAGAATTTAGTATTATGGATAAAGGTATATAATTTTGTTCTAAAAGGTATACACTTTAATTAATAAAGGTACACAATTTTGTTCTAAAGAGTATACGCTTTTCATTAATATTTTTTTATTTTTCCTCAAAAAATAAAAGGTACACATCTTTATACTAAAAGATTTACAATTTAACATAAAATCCTAAAAGCACATGAAGTGTGCACCGTGCGCCCTCCGTGTGCCCGGGCGCATCTAAGTTTTTGCCTAAAAAAAAACTAAACTAAGCTAATAATTACTCCTACGAAAAAGATTGAATAGTATAAATTATGATTAAAAGTATATTTTAAAGTTGAAGATGATGAATATATATTTTTTAATTTTAAAATTAATCAAAAAAAATCTGAACTAATTATTTAAATCAGATAAATAAAATTTTTTATTCAAACTTCAAAAGATTAAATATATAAATAAACAATGAAATTTTAAAAATAAATTTCGAATTAAAAAAATACTAAACTAAGCTAATAATTACTCCTATGAAACAAAATTGAAAAGTATAAATTATGATTAAAAGTATATTTTAAAGTTGAAGATGATGAATATATGGGTTCATTACCCTTAGCTACAAAATATAAATATATATTACTAATAGGTACATTATCCTATTTAAAATACTATTAGATACAAATTAAACCCAATAAATACCTATTTTAACCTTACATAAAATTAAATGTATTCAGGGATTAAAATAGCATTAATTTAGGATAATTGTTTAGAATTAGGCGCACGGTATTCACATATGATGCTGTGTTCAATTCCAAACAAGAATCTCGAAACGGGCAGCGTTTTTGGGGGAATCCTACGAGGGCGATATTAGGGGAATCCGACTAGGGGTTTATAATTTCAGACGCATGAGGGGTGGCCTCCACTGTTCTCCCACCATTGAATACCCTTTTAACGGCTGAAGGTTTTGCATTCTTGTGATTGAAACCCAAACCTGGTAAGTATTCAGTATGCATTCTATATTTGAATATCCAAAAGCTAGTAATGAGCAAGTAATTGGCCCTGGTTTTGGATCTGAATACACTGTATTCAAGTAATTGACACCGATACGTTGCATTTATTTGTAATCCCTCACTGTTTTGAAAATAAGGTCAAATATATTATAATAAATTAAAATAAAATTATTAAAATACTTTACATAGTTAATATATATATATATATATATATATATATATATATATATATATATATATATATATATATATTATAAAATATACGTAATATTATAAATAATATTTAATGTAGTATTACTTTTTAATAATTATGATTTAATATTTCTTAATTAAATATATAATAATAATTCTATTTCCATTAATTGTTATTTTTAAAAAACTAACGTAATATTAATATATATATATATATATATATATATATATATATATATATATATATATATATATATATATATATATATATATATATATATATATATATATATATATATATATATATTCTTTTAAATATTCATAATTTTATAATGTATTTTTAATTTTTTTAATTTAATTTTGTTAGGTTCAAATTATATAAACAACTAAAGAAAATAAAATTTATATTTCATATGTCATAATTGAATAATTAAGACATATGTATATAAATATTATTAATATACTAAATTTAAAAAATTAATAAATATTTACAAACTCAATTTTAATGTTATTTGAAAATAATGATTTAACTTAAAATACTTAAACTTTCGATTTTATGCATGAATAAATTAATTTTCAACCTCTAATTCGTTAGAGGTAAACCGATTCAAGAGTTTTTGAATCATCGATCCTCCCATCACTTGAAGAATACTTGAATCAATACTTTAGATGTAGATCTTAAAGAAGAGGTAATACTTGAATCGATTCTTAAGATATATAAATCGATTTAAGTATTCTTGAATCAATCCTCTTACTCTTGAAAAATTAATTTTTAAGATGTAAATCTATTCAAGAGGAAGATAATTGATTCATTCAAGAAAACTTAAATCGATTCTCTTTCTCTTGATCGATTCTCCATACTTTAAGCGATTCTCTTTCTCTTGATCGATTCTCCATACTTTAAGTGATTCCATTCCTCTTGAAGAATCGATTCTCAAAAGGTAAATCGAGTAGTTCTCTTTTTTTTAAGAGTACTTTCGCTCTATCGAAATAAATTTTTATACTTTTATAAATCAATTCTCTAAAGGAACTTGAAGAAAACTCATATTCCTCTTTGGAGAATCGAATATGTGTATTTAGAATGAATAACCAAAAGGTCTTATTTATAGGTGGGTAAGAGGGAATATTATATAGAATATTCTTTTTTCCCTTTATATATATATATATATATATATATATATATATTACTAATTTTTTTTCTCCCGTGTATTACACGGATTAATTAGTATACTTTATCTTAAATTAATAAATAAATTAATTTAATATATTTTATTATTATAAGCAAAATATTTATGTTAATTAAGTACTTTAATTAAATTAATAATTTATATAATTATTTTTTTTTGACCGTGTATATTCATTATTTTTTATTTTAGATATATTTATAAACCAAATATTTATGTTAAATAAATATTTTTATAAATATTATTTTTTTAGTTGAAGCTTTATGGTAATTAAATAAAATTTTTTAGAATGATTAATTTTTAAATATTGTCTTATAATAAAATAAAAGGAGTGTAATTTAATTTTTTTTAAATGGTGGATCTATTTTTTATTCAATATATTATAATATTTAGATAATTATTATCTTGAAATAATTAATTGAATAAAGATTTATCAGATATTTTGTAGATAAGAATAATTATTTTGGAGATATAAAATAATGATATAATAATAAATTTTAATATATAATAATAAAATATAAAAATAGAAAGATTATGTATATAATATTAAAATATAAAAATATAAAAAATACGACGATTAACCACGTCGCGACACCTCATACTTTTAAAAAGTTATTTATAGCAGCGTATTCACAATTAGCATATATAAGATATATATAATTTGATATTAATTAATTTATTGCATTAAAAGATTTAGTAATTAATGATATCCAAATAAAAAATAAAATATTAAAAATTTAATGATTATTAAAAATAAGAAACATATTATTTAAAAAAGAAAATATTAAATAAGGAAGTTAATTAAATGTAAATAAGGAAAATATTAAAAAAATATTAAAAATTAAAAAAATTGAGAAAATTACACGTCATATTAGAGCGCTCTGCTATAATATATATATATATATATATATATATATATATATATATATATATATATATATAGCATATATTTATGTAAATAGACGTAAATACCCTTATATAAATAATAAAATAAGAATTTAATGAATTTCTAAATGAACCCACCCCAATAAGATTTTTAAATGCCGTGAAATTTTTTGATTTTCAGTTTCTGCATCTATTCGAAGTTTGATCAGCCTTTCTTTCTCATATAAGATCTCAACTTTATCGGTCATAAGAGTCTGCAACGGTTCCTCAACCTCTTTGCCTTAATTTCGAAAGAACCTCCATTTCTAAATAAAAAGTGAGAGAAAAGCAACGAGGTAAAAAAAAAAGTAATTGACAGTGTAACCCGTAAGTTTATCAACCGCAACGCGGCTGACGTGGCTGGTGGCGCAAACCACAAGCACGTTGGTGTTCTGAGCATCGGGAATGGTGAATTCGCACATGGACCTACCCTCTTTCAGGAGAAGCGTCGCTGTAGAAAAGCTATATTATTCATATAAACATAATAAGGGAGAAAGGTAAATAATGATTTTTATTAATCCATAATCATCTGACTACAGAGTACATCTCAATATATATATACAGAGTATCACAGATGTAAAACTGCAGTAATAATATCCATAAATTTAGGATTGTGATTTAGGATGTAAATAAAGGAAATAAATCCCTTGATTATTGCAAACTTATTTTACTCCACGTAATTCACGTAATACTCCAACATCCCCCCCTCAAGTTGGAGAATGTGATAAATCTTTCATTCCCAACTTGAAAACAAAACTGCGGAACTGCTCTCCTCCAAGAACCTTAGTAAAACCATCAGCAAGTTGAAACCTAGAAGAGACAAATGTAGGTAGAATAAAACCCTCCTTGTAGTTATCCCTCACCAAGTGACAATCAATGTCCAAGTGTTTCGTTCTCTCATGGAAAATTGGATTAGCAGTGATATGGATAGCTGCCTGGTTATCACAATGTAAAGGAATGGGCAAGTCAACAGAAATACAAAAATCTTGTAGAATGTAGTGTATCCACTTGAGCTCGCAAACCGTAGAGCCAAGCGCCCTATACTCAGCTTCTGCAGAAGAACGAGAGACAGTGACTTGTTTCTTACTTTTATAAGAGATGAGTGATCCCCCAAGGAAGATGGAATAGCCTGTTATAGATCGTCGGGTATCCTTGCAAGAAGCCCAATCTGCATCACAATATGCTTCCAAGGAAAAATGGGCTTTTGCCGGATAGAATAGACCAAAGGATATAGAATTCTTGAGATACCTTAGAACATGTACAGCTGCATGCCAATGTGTAGTAGTAGGAGAATTAACAAATTGGCTCAATTGTTGCACACAATATGCAATATCAGGCCGTGTCAGTGTAAGATAGAGAAGTCTTCCAATAAGTCTTCTATACTGATCAGGCTTATCCATAGGCTCTCCATCAGAGGATGATAGATGCAATCCTGCAGGTAAAGGAACTGATGCTGGTTTACAGTTAGCCAAACCAGTGTCAGAAAGAATATCACGAATATATTTCTTCTGAGAAAGAGATAATCCAGCAACATTTTTAACTATTTCAACACCAAGAAAGTATTTAGCAAAACCAAGATCTTTTATTGTGTAGGCTGAATTTAAGTAGGATTTCAGCTGATCGACCAAATTATTGTCTGATCCTGAGATTAAGACATCGTCTACATACACTAACATGGCAAGAAATTTATCCTCCCGTTGTAGTGTAAAAAGACAATGATCATGCTTAGACTGTTTCAAACCAAATTCTGCAAGCTTGCGGCATAATTCTGAGTTCCATTCTCTAGATGCTTGTTTTAGCCCATAAAGGCTTTTAACAAGCCTACAAACCTCCCCATGTTTTGCCTTTGAGTATCCTTGAGGAGGAAGCATATACACTTCTTCAGTGAGAGAGCCATGTAGAAAAGCATTGTTTACATCTAATTGATGCAAACTCCACCCCTTTATTGCTGCAATGGAAAGAAACATTCGAACTGTAACTAATTTTGCCACGGGTGAAAATACTTCAAAATAATCGATTCCTTCTTATTGATTGTAGCCTTTAGCTACTAATCTTGCCTTGTACCTCTCAACACTTCCATCAGCTTTCCTTTTTATCTTAAATACCCACTTGCATCCAATAGCTTGTTTGTTTTGTGGCAATTTAGAGAGCTGCCATGTCTTATTATTTTCCAATGCATCTAGTTCCTCTTGCATGGCCTTAATCCAAACAGGTTTACTGGCTGCATCAGTGTAGTTCTTAGGTTCTTGTTCCTCAGAAATATTTGTAAAGAAGGCCTGAAGCACAGAAGGATCCTCATGAATGCTGCAAACATAATCCTTTTGCCATTTTGGAGGTTGCCTCACCCTACTACTCTTCCTTGCAGTTTTAGCAGGAGTATCAATCTGTGAATCCAATGACTCTGTATCTTCTTCTGAATCTCCATGAAAATTATCACATTCCGAGGCTCTTACTCTGTCATTCTCAATGTTGTGCAATTCCGATATTGGTTGTGGCAAAAATGATTGATATGGGAAAATGTTTTCAAAAAAAACGACATCCCTGCTAACCATAAATTCTGAGGTCTCTAAATTGTACAATTTGTACCCTTTCTGGCCCTCCACATATCCCACAAAGATACATTTAATAGTTCTTGGACAAAACTTTCCTTTATGAGGCAAAATGTTGGCTGCATAAGCTAAGCATCCAAAAGGCTTAAGCCTGTTATAATCTGCCATCTTCCCATGCAAAACTTCAAAAGGTGTCTTCCAATTCAAAATGTTTGTAGGCAGCCTATTGATAATAAAAGCGGCCATCAATACAGCATAAGACCAAAAATCAGTAGGTAGTCCAGCTTGAAATAAGAAGGCCCTTGCAACCTCAAGTATATGTCTATGCTTTCTTTCTACCACACCATTTTGTTGTGGAGTATATACACATGTTTTCTCATGAATCACCCCATGCTCTTTGAGGAAGTACTGAGTATCTAAGCTCAAAAATTCTGTTCCATTATCTGTCCTCAACCTTTTAACTGATTTAGCATACTGATTCTCTATCATAAGGATAAAGTGTTTTAGCAGCCTGCAAACATCTGTTTTGGTTCTCATAAGATATACCCATGTGCCTCTACTATAATCATCAACAATGGTTAAAAAATAAGGAGTATTGGTAAAGCAAGAAGCCTTACAAGGACCACAAACATCAATATGTATCAATTCAAAACAAGAACTAGTTTGTATAGAACTGCGAGGAAAAGACAACCTGTGTTGCTTAGCTTTAAAACAAATATCACAACTTCTGATAGAGTCAACAATCTCATTATTACAAGCATTTTGTAAGAAATTCAAATGCTTCAAAGCTCCAACAGAAGCATGTCCCATTCTTTTGTGCCAAATATCAAATGTAGCCATGTTGGCACAAACTCTCGGCTTTTCTTTACACTTTAGGATGTAAAGATTCCCTACCAACTCCCCCTCAGCTACTGTTTTATCATTCTTCGGGCCCTGTATTTGACATGAAGAACCATAAAAGATACATTTCATCCCAAATTCCATGCAAAGCTGGTGAACAGATAGCAAATTGTACTTAAAACTTGGTATGTATAACACATGCTTAAGTGTTATGTCAGCATTAAGTTGTACTTCCCCTTCATATTCCACCAGTTTGGTACTTCCATCAGGTAAGCAGACTGTAATTTTATCTTTAATGGCAGTAATATTATTTAGAAAATCAGATTTGTAGCACATATGTCTACTTGCCCCAGTGTCAATGATCCAACCAGAAGAATGAACATTAGAAAACAAAGATAGAGCGGATTTAAATGATGACATATTTGCTTTACCTGCAAAATCAATGAGTTGTGCATGATCAACTCCCCTATCTTCTTTACCCTTTTCTTTCATGTATTGAGTAAGTTTCTGTAACTGGTACCACATTGTGTCTAAATCTGGAACCTGTTGCCCTTTCTTAGGATAATCCACCTCTTTGCTAGAAGATTTTTGATCATATCCCACTGAGTGTGCATAAGATTTACCCTTTTTATGCTTTAGTTGCTTGTACCAATCGGGAAAACCATGCACTTTGAAGCATGTGCTGATATCATGACCTGGTTGACCACAATGCTCACAAAGAAGTTTAGCCTTATCCTCCTTTGATGCAGCTTCACTCGATCCTGGAGTTGTTGCAGCGGTTAGCAGCGGCCAAGCATTAGAAGATCTGTTCAACATGTCTCCTTAAAAAAAATAGGCTCTGATACCATGTAGAAAAGCTATATTATTCATATAAACATAATAAGGGAGAAAGGTAAATAATGATTTTTATTAATCCATAATCATCTGACTACAGAGTACATCTCAATATATATATACAGAGTATCACAGATGTAAAACTGCAGTAATAATATCCATAAATTTAGGATTGTGATTTAGGATGTAAATAAAGGAAATAAATCCCTTGATTATTGCAAACTTATTTTACTCCACGTAATTCACGTAATACTCCAACAGTCGCCTTGTTCTTCTGGAACTTCTTTCCCTTGTTCTTCCTCTTCTTCTTCTACTATCATTTTAGAAATCTTATTGTGGGGTGGGATGTAAATTTAGTTGGGGTCTTATTTTATTATTTATATATAAAAGTATTTACGTTTTTTTCACATAAATATTGATTATATATATATATAATGGGGTTTGTTTAATAAATTTGGGGTGCAAACAGCCGCCTAAAAATATTAATGTAATGAGCCAAATAGAGTAGTAAAATAGTAAGGCTGCGATTGTTTCTAGATTAAAAATAGATTTTCAAAATTCACACATAATAATTTACTACTAATATACATATATCTACAAACTTTATTAATCATTAATTCACCTACTTATATAAAATTTTAATTAATATAAAAAATTGTGAGATTGTCTAACATAAAATAAATAAAAAATAATAATTTTTATAAAAAAAAAGTTATACTCTATTAATAAAATTGATAATATCATTGCTGTGAACTATTTCATAAATAATTTTTAATATAAATAAAAAATAATAATATTTTTAAAGAAAAATTATAATATTTTAAATAAAAAATAATAACTAATTAATAATATGTAAAATAATCTCACATAAATTCGCTCCATAACTAAATTATTTTTTCCATGTCTATATATCTATTATTTCATTTTTTTCTCACATAAATTAATACTCATTTATATATATCACTCCCACTTTATATATATATATATATATATATATATATATATATATATATATATATATATATATATATATATATATATATATATATATATATATATATAAAGTAAAAACTCACTGCACCAACGACTAAAAATAATTAAAGCGTCACTTATTATTGGGTACATAAAATAATGCATAATTACTGTAAACTACATGACTCAAAATAGTATTACTCATAACTACACAATTATGATTGTGATACCATTAATACCCCTATGTAGTTGCACAATTAGTTTGCACAAATTTATTTTGCATAATTTGGTTTTGCATAATTTTGATTTTGCACATTTTAAATTCTAGCAGTAGGCGGCGACGGTCAACGACTGTCCGGCCGACAGTCAACGGCTAGTCAATGCCGGTCTGGTGGAGGTCCGACGGGTGGGTAGGTGAGGGATAGGGTTGGTGATTTAAAAGTGTATGAGATTATAAGGTCATATATGGTATTTTACTTTAATATTTTATATTTTATATGTGAGAGTAATTATTTGAATTTCTTATATCTCATGAAATAGTAATTTAAGTTAAAAGTGTGTATCTATTAGAAATTTTTCCATAAATAAATTATCTTCGTGATTTCTTATCCAAATAAACCTTAGGCTTAAACAAACATTTTACAGATTAATTAGCATCAGAGGCTTGGAATGAAGGGATTCCTAATATTTAAAGTCAAAATTCGACGTCGTATGTGACGCAATTATGTATTACATCACTTATTAGTATTGGGACCCAAACTATATTTATCCCTTAACTAAGAAGAAATAAAGTACTAGTAAAAATATTTGTTTTATTTAAATTAGTAGTCAGATTTGATTTTATTTTTCTTATAATATTACTAGCTAAATCGTAGTCATATATTATAGGGCCCAAGTAATAAGGTAGACATGCAACGAACCGCTGGTTCCGGTTCCGATTCCAAACCGACAGTTCCGGTTCCAAGGTAGGGGGAACCGGAACCGAACCGGTGTATGAAGGTTTCGGTTTCGGAACCGACGGTTCCGGTTTCGGAACCGACGATTCCGGTTTCGGAACCGACGGTTCCGGTTTCGGTTCGGAACCCCGATTCCGGTTTTTTTTTAAACGTAAAAAGTAAAAAAAAAAAATTTGAAAAACCGGCGGTTCGAACCGGAACCGCCGGTTTTTTTCCAAATATGAGAAAACGGAACCAAACCTTCCTTAGCCGGTTCCGGTTTTTTTTTGCCGATTCCGGAACCGGCGATTCCGGTTCCGGTTAAAACCGGCGGTTCCCCGGTTCGAACCGCTGGTTCCGATTTTTTTGTGCATGTCTATAATAAGGTAGAGTGTATACTAGGTGCACCCGGGTGTGATGGCGCACTCATATATGTATATTTTTTTTTTTATTTTGTATTCTATACTTTTTATTCTATTTTGTATACATGTTATTCTATTTTGTATACGTGTTTTGTAATAATTGTATACCTTTTTCACATTAAATTATTCAATAATGTATGCATGTTTTTTAATAATTATATATATTTTTACACTTAATTTTTCATTAAAAACTAACAACTAAATTGTATCTCCCTCCCTCCCGTTTCAATGTTGACGTTTATTTTTTGCACGTTGATTAAGGAGTATAATATTTTAATAGATAGTGGGTGGAAAGATATACTTATATTTAGTGTTAGATGTGGGTTCATTATGATATATTAATTGTTTTTGGTAGGTTCCATATTCCAAAATGTAAAACGTAAACATTAAAATTAGACGTCCAAAATAGAAATATGTAAACATTAAAATGGGACGAAGGGAGTACATTTTTGCTAATTGTATATGTTTTATTTATATTTGTTTATAGGTGCATCCTATCTTTGGGTGCACCGAATGCACCCTATTACCCAATAAAATAATGCTCCAAGCGTGACACATGAAATATTATCCATGATACAAAATAAGATAATGCTCCAAGCGTGACACATGAAATATTATCCATGATACACTATCTTATAAAAATAATATCGAAATGTACATGTCATTGTATTTTTATTTTATATTTTTGTTTATATACTATTTCCATCTAAAGCAAACATATTCGATCTTCTTTAAAAAGAAAAAAAAATACTGAGTATTATAATTTTGTTATATGTGTGATGAATAAGTTATGTTGAGTTTTATCATTCAAACCTTTCTCTTTTTAATTATTTTTTTACTTTTTTTTTATTAGTATTTAGCTACAAATGTGGGATTTCATTTTTAAACCAAAAATTTACACATTTGAAATTAACATATAAAATGCATACATTTAAAGTGGGTGGATTGATAATAATATTTTTACCCATATATAACGCGAGACAAAAAGTTTAGAGACACCCTCCTATTATGAGACTGATTATTTGTGGGACGTGGGACGAGACGGATTGATTCATTACTAAAATATGCCAATAAAATATGTTTATTTATACTTAAAGTATATCAATAATAAATTATGTTATAACATGATAAAATCATACTTTAATACATAATTCAGTATACCTTAGAAAATATATTTTAACAAATACTAAACATACTTTATCTTAAATAATAGACATATTTTAACATATCTCACAATCCGTCTCATGTAAATAACATCTCACAAGAAATTTTGTCAAAAATTTATGTAAAAACAAAGCATTTAGGTCCTTTCATATTTTTATTTTGATGTGATATTTTTTATTAAAATATTATTATTATTATCTATCTAATCATACATACACGAGATGTTTATAAAATTGGACTAATACAATTTTTCCTTGATCAAGTTTAACTCTATATACTAAAAATATATTCACCTTATATTTGTTTCACAAACTCATAACTTAGTGACAATTTCATACAAAACTCGCTTATAACATGAATTAAAATTATTATCGATATAAACCATTATACATTTAATTATATCGTAACATACTTTTTAAGGTTGTGATATATAACATCAAACAGGATCATGATAGTTTTATAATCATTTGTTTACAATTCTAGTTCACATTTTGAATTTCACAGATATTAAGAAAAATTACTCTCTCTCAGAAATAATTTAGTATTTTTGAATTATTATAAATAATTTGTAAAGTATATTGTTGTGTGTAAAATTTTGATAAATATTTAGAATTAATTTAATTGTAATGTTATTAAGTTTAGTGTTATTTTTTTATGGGATAATGAATTAATAAAATGAATGTAAACCGATCAAAATAAAAAATGTGAAATGAATTGTGTCAAAGAGAATAATACATTTGTTAAACTAGGAAGTGTTTAGTAATTTGTGAAAGTAAAATAACACGTACTCACCCAATCCCAAAGAAATTGACAAGTTTTCATTTTTAGGTTGTACACAAAAATTGCCCCATTTCAACCCATACAAAAACAATAAAAAAAAAATGCATGTTGCCCACAAACATCATATACATCACTAATATAACTATTCATTACACATTAAAATATTATATTTTTAATTTACTATACATTAAAATATTATAATTCAGAATCTTTGTGGTAAAAAAAATGTGCCAATAATTTTGAGACTTAGGGGGTAAAATTTAAGTATTACGATTTAAACGAGTAGCTTGGCTTTATTTTGTTAAAATTTAAACTTGAGTCGGTCTCTTGTAAATCGGGGTTTACATCATAAATTTTTGAAAATCCTATGATCCTCTTTAATTTAAATACTCTCAATACATATGATATTTCCTCCGTTTCATAAACAAATTCACACTTTCTATTTTTGTTCGTCCCATAAACAAATTCACATCCTCAAATAAGAAAATATACACAAATCAATAACCCCACAACACACTTTCATTTCAAAATTGTCATCCATTTAAAACTCATACAACTTACTTTATAATTTATTTATTATCTAAAAATACCAAACTACCTCTAAAAGTAAAGTAAAAAGCAAATTTTTCTTAAATTCCGTATCTACAATAACTTGGGAACTTCTCTTTGAGGTGGAAGAAGTATATAAGATTGAATTACAATGTGAACTCAGTTTAAACAAGTGTTATGTGTATAAACTTGGCACATTAGATAGTGGGTGAGCTATTTGCAGTGATTTACCTTTCTCTACTATGGATTGGGAATCAGAACTTTTTATTATGAAACTAACGTTGACCCCAAGATAAATTAGTATATATTACGTGGTAATTGGAAGAGAGAGATGAGAGGCGTGAGAATAGATAATAGGATCCAGAAACCCTATTTCGAGCGACCACCGGCGAGGCAGATACACACCTTGAACTGTAACCAGAAGATAGGTAGTAACCAGGCAAATCAAGAGAGAAACTGCAGCACGTTGGGTGAAGTTTCATTATGAAAATATGGATAATGTTATGGCATTCTTCTTCAACAACTTCCCTGAAGACTGCATAGTGGAATATCTCAGGTCTATGTTCAGTGAGATTGGAGAGGTGGAAGACATAAAGAAGAAAGACATATTCAGGAAATCATTCGACTTTGTTAGATATTCTATGAGGTACAGTGGTGAAAAAATCTTGGAAAAGCTTAATAACGTGTGGATTGGGAGCTACAAGATCCGAGATTTGATCGAAGAAGGATAACAACTCAGATTCATCAGGAAAGATCGAAGACATTCTTGGCCAATAGAGGAATTAGAGTTCTGGAGAAATCTTGTTTTGGGAAACAGCAGAAGTGACCATGAGAAAGACAACTCTAATTCCGCACCGACTATAACATCGGAGGAGATAGAATGGCTAAAGGAATGTTATATAGTTGTCTTGAAAAGTGATTTTTCATGGGAAGGCCACGGTGAAAAAATACAAGGCGAATGTGGAGATCTTATTATGGCGAGATTTATGGGCGACAACTTGATACTCCTTGAAAATAAATCAGGTAAACCATTTAACAAGATTTTAATGAATGGTTTAAGAACTGGTTTGAATGCTACCGACCTTGGAGAGAAACCAATGTCAGCCAAAAAAAGAATTATATGCACGCTTGGAGCTCCAGGTTTTTTGCTTCTGTGAGCCCAAAACTTGGATCTTTTATCTAAATTGATGAAGCCACGGAGAAGAAAAGTAGGCTGGATGTGGCAAGAGTTTTATTATATGTAAACTCCATATCCAATGTCAACCAAGTTATCCAAGTCAGTGTAGATGGTACATTTTTTTCCAATTAATATTGTTGAAGAGATTGTCACGGGACTAGATGAGAATCAAGATAGAAACGATGAGGCTGGAGACGAGGTAGAATCTCATTGGTCAAACGAACTCCAGGGGTTAATATCGGCGGAGGCTTTTCATGGTGAATATTTCGACCGGCAAGAAGACTTCGAAAAACCAATCAATGCCTAACTTGATTGGAGATAATTTTCTTGGAGATGGAGCAAAAGGCGACTATGTGCATGGAAGGAGGTTTTCCCAACAAGGCAGCGTATCAGAATCAGTGACTCTATTGAAGAAGGCGGCGACGTAATCTTAAG
Organism: Pogostemon cablin; assembly: GCA_023678885.1. Taxonomy (NCBI): domain Eukaryota; kingdom Viridiplantae; phylum Streptophyta; class Magnoliopsida; order Lamiales; family Lamiaceae; genus Pogostemon; species Pogostemon cablin. The sequence continues at coordinate 23,034,129 of CM043001.1, read as the reverse complement.
GAACAGAAAAGTTTGCAACGGGATGTTGATTTAAATTTAGAAAGGCCAGTCAATGATAAAGGACAGTGGGCTTATTCACATGCAAAATATAATTGCTATGGGCCATTATTACCACCAGTAAAGTCCTATAATATTGTTCAAATTGATGGGCCTAATATTCTTATTTAAATGGTGATAAAAGTGGGCACTCTTGATAACTTCCACCATGACTTGCTACTCTCTATTTATCTTCTTCAAGTGATCCTTGAGTAGATAGTGTTTCTTTCATTTTGAGTAGAAAGAAGTTGTTCCTTACTCTGATTAAGAACATCCAGGTTGTATTCCTTCTGCTGATGTTCTAACTTGTCAATGAATGGCTTTTTGGCAAGATCAATTTTAGCTTTAAACAATCTTTCTTCAGCAGCCTTGAGAGAATCCTTTAATCTTGTGTTCTCAAGGTTTGATTTATTCAAAATGTTCTTAAGATAGGCAACATGTTCCTTCAGATTTTTTTTCAAGCGCACAGCTTGAGGACAATTTGAATGTTTCCTGAAACATAGACTCCATGTCTTCAATAGTTGGGGAAAATTCCCCGTTAGATTCATCTTGTTCTTCCTTTCTTGCAGCAACATTATCTGTTAAACAAGCAACATTCTTACTCATAGCCTGAAAAGCAAGATAATGTTCTTCTTCTGTTTCAGAGTCACTCCAAGATGCTTTCAAGGATCTGTTCTTTCGCAAAAAGGTAGGACATTCATACTGATAATGGTTGATCGCTATTTTCTTTAGAAAAAATATGAATCTCACTCTCTGTTGGCGTTAAATCATGTGGTTAACGTGAACCATTAGGATTCAATACGTTTCTATCAGTCAGTGGAAGTAAGAAAACAAGAAACTTATTATCTTTCACTAGGTATGTTGAAGAAGATGGATGCGCAAGCAGCCTACGCAGCATTACGATTTTGGCCATAACTCCCTCATCCGATCTCTGATTGGGATGATCTACGCACCATAACGATCCTATCTTCTGTGGTTTTTCATCTTTATACCACACGTCCATTTTTTAGGTATGTACGATATTATAAAAATTATACAACTTGTCAGAGAGCAGCAACAAACAACCACTTGATCTTCTGCTGTATTCCCAAGTCCAATCTCGACGTCGTGTAGGCGACGATCTTTGAGATCTTCTCAATGTACTGTTTCATCTTATTATGAGCCCGACAGTCTCTCCGTGTTTAAGATATATAATGCCCATTAATTTATTAAGCTACTGACAACTCCATTAATTAATATCTCATCCGAGAGTAGTACCACTCAACCTCATTATCATGCCGAAATAAATCCACCTGCAAGTATACATGATAATCCTTATGAGCTCTTCAAGGGGACGTCATCAACCTATGCTGGACACAAATTTTTTCTACAATCAACAACACACTATAGAGACAGCACTACTTCCCAACTCACCGAGTTTATTGATTTAATAACATGTATATCTCACCCATTGATGAATCAAAGAAGCACATACTGCCTTATGTGTCGAGGTTATTATATAGGGATTGAGAGCATGAACTTCCATAATAACTGAGATCAAGTTCTCCTATATAGTCAGTATAAGTCGAACGATCTCAAGCGGTCTTGCTCAATACACACGAAGTGCACTAATGTGATTCTATAGTAAAGAAAAACTAATACCAAATCACACTACAACCATCCCGATAGAAAGTCCCCGTCTATCTCAGTTGTGAGCATCTGTTTATACTTTATAAGGAAACCGATAATATGATCTTTCGCGTGTTATCGCACAACATGTTATCTATAGTATAAAGTAAGTGGACTATTGTATTGACATATAAATAAATTATAAGACGCAATCATTTGATCATATAATTCTCATTTCAAATTAATTGTTATAAGATTGTTCATACAAAAAGCTAGAATTTTATTATACAATCCAACACCCTCAAGTATAAGGGATTAATTGTAGTGCGCGTGACCAAGTAAATATCATTCCCACGAGATAGTTATAAACTTAACAAGTAATTCTATTAATGACAATTTATTTGCAAGACAAACTCTAGGGATTTTTGGAAATATTTTAATAACCTATAAAAAGTAAATTAAATAATTAAACTAAATAAAGAAAATAAATCATGCAGAGTAAACGGTTTAAATGTTCAAGGATGAAGAGATGGTAATGCTCGGGTAAACAGTTTAACTATGTGACTAATTTATCTAGACCCAAATTAATTACCTGCGGACGTTTATAAAAGGATCGCTAAGCCTAGTTAGACCACCTTGGATCGGGTAGGATCTAACACTTATGATGAGTTGCAAATCCTAGGATCGATAAGAAATTAACTCTCTCATCCTCTATAGGTACTTCATGCTAAATTCCATTAAAGGCTAGAGCACTAGACTTCCCTTTCTAGGTACGCGATTATTTACCCATTTTATCTTCTTAACAATTACCTAATAATGATGTTTTACCAAGTTACTAATATTCCAAATTGATACTCTAACATTCTTAGGTATTATAGACAATCCCCTAAGACTGTCACAGAAATAACAATTATTATGCATAAATAAATAATCTTATTAACTATTAATCAGTGATACTGTCAAGAATAATTAAGGTGATGTTTGGTTTGGGATTATGTGGGGTTTGAAAACCATGAATAGTGTGTTCTATGTTTGTTTTGGATTTTGAGTATGGTAGGTTTTAACTTTATGTCAAATCAATGTATTAATTTATTTAAAAAGTTAAATGAGAGATGAGAGATGAAGAGAGAAAGTGTATTAATTGAGGAGAGAGATTGTAATAGGTATATATAGAGATGGTTTTTAAAATCTGAATGTGGGTTTGAAAACCGTAAACGAACATAACCTAAAGGAATCAGAACCCAAAAAACACAATAATATGAAGTCTCAAAATATCTCATTCAATAAGGAAATAAACAATTTGCAGAATAATCAATCCAAGTCTAGGACAATCAAATCACATAGTCAAAATTGTCTTTAACGCTCAAACATTACCAACAAATAAACTTAACCCATGGATTTAAGAGGGCAGATCACAAAGATGTAATAAACCCTAACTATTATTCTAAAATAATAGAGATAAATAACTGAAAAATTAAGAACCCTTTTTTAGGTCTTTAATTATGATCTCCGTCGGAATCTCCGTCTCCAATGAGTAGATGAAGGAATATGGGTGAAGGGTGAAAGAGGTGGTGCGGCGTCGTCCTATCTTGGGCGAAAGGGATAGTGAAATTGTGTTCTGGTGCCAAAAAGAACATTTGCGTAAATTAGGTGTTAAACTCAATTTATATCTGTTGATACATTAATCTGAGCTACACCAGATGGGCTAGAAATAATTAAATAAATCAAGTGTGGCCCATCATCAACGTTGGATTGCAATCCGCTAGAGGAATAGAGTTAGTTGTTTCACTGGAATTAGGCTTCTCACTCCTGCCAAATACATTTCCTCTTGAGCCCACATAAATATTGACTTTGGACCTACTCTATTTTAATGTATCTATGCTTGAGAAAATTCGACCAACAAAACAGGTGAATTCGAAGCAATGGTACCATTTTCAAATAAATCAACTTTCTTCACAATGCCGTTATCTATATACTACAAAAATCTAAAATAAAACATTCTTGAGTTAGATCATCTGCCATAGCATTTTTATTGCCTACTAATGCAGGTAGACCAACAAAACAAAATAAAATCAAAGCAAAGTGTGAGAATTTATTTATTTTTCCTTGAGTCCTTCTATTAATGGTCATGGTAGTCGGAACAACAAACTTTGTGCTTACCACTTTGAATCAAATGAATCAATTCATGAAGCAAGTTTAGTTATGCTTACCAGCTTCAAAAGCTTATACAACACCACCATTTTCATCGTTTATTTTTTGCTAAAAGGCAGTGGTCAACTATTCTAATTTGATAAATTGAACTGTAACGTTAATACTACTCCATAATTAATTGCATTATTAATATGAAGCCTATGACAATTGAAATTCTCTTTTATGTTTTAAGAGAATATATATAGGGATGTAAGATGCATTAATAATATAAGTTAATTGTTATGTATTAGTTTAGTAGTTAATTAATACTAATAATTATCAAAAATATTAATGGATGATAAATTGGTAAATAATAAAATTGAGTAAGGATGGATGATACGTTAGTAAATTATAAAGTTATTTTAGTCTAAAAATGTTTCTTATTTTCTTGTCACTTTTGATATTTTATAATATGATTTTGATACATCGTGGGGCACCTGTGAATTTATTGTTTATTCAAAATTGCACTACTTCATCACTTTGGAGTCGGGGTGTTCGTGTATGATATACAACACGGATTTCTATAAATATATGGGTGGTCTTCTTATTTTCTTATAATTCAATATTGTTCAATCTGAATTTTCGAATTTATTTGAAGTGGTACGGTTCGAATTGGTGCTATTCAGCATAACGGAGTTATTCATATTCTTTAGAAAAATATTCTCCGTCCTGTTATAAGGTATCCAGTTGCTTTATGCATAGATTAAGTATTATTATTATTATTATTAAATGTAAAATACTCCCTTCGTCCTACAGCAAGAGTAGTTTTTACTTTTTGGCACGTAGATTAAAGAGTATTATTATTTAATATGTAGTGGGTAGTTGTATTAGTGGGAGTATGAGCCCCATGTTTTTATTGTATTAGAGGGGATGAGTGGGTCCCATGTGTGTAAAAAAATAAATAAAACTCTTTGGGTGGGAGGACCAAAATGGAAAAAATAGACCCTTACTGTGGGACGGATGGAGTAAATAATTGTATTAAAAGGAAATAGTGGTCGAAATAGTAAAATTGATACCCCAAAAGCGCACAGAGAGAGTACTTAAATTATTAATTTTTTAATGATTTTTAAAATAATATGTAAATGTGGATTTAATGTTGGGTCCATTATTGTACAATTTATATATCATTATTACTACTAGTTACATACATTATCTCAAAAAAATTACAAATTACTACATTAGTGGATTAATAAAATGTCATTTTTTAACCTTATTTTAATTGTATTAAAAAATAATTTAAAAGGCAGAATAATTAATACAATATTAGAAAGAGTTAAATTTCTTGATTTACTCCCATAAATGGTAGCCAAAATTAAATTTCTTGATTTACTCCCATAATGGTAGCCAATCCAATGCCAATCCTTAAAATATATTACGTTATAATGTTATGTATTATTCAAAATATATGTATTCAAAAATATTAATATTTAATATACTTGTATTTAGAAAGAATTATATTTTAAGGTTATTCTGTGGTGCACCGGTGCACCTAAGGATTAATGGGTTAAAATAGGGGGTTAGTGGGTAGTTATTTTTTTAAAAAATTAATTATTATTTTTTATTTGATGGTGGAGATCGAATAGGAATATAATCTAACGGTTAAGATTGTCCAGGTGCACTGGTACACCCGGTTCATAGCAGTTGGACTCTATATTTTAATATATTATTTAAAACTTATGTATTAAAAAATATTAATATTTAATATATTTGCATTCAGAAATAATTATAATACGTGATTTAGTCCCCTGAAAATCGCAACAAATTTCAGCCGTTCTTATCCAAAAAAAATTTACATTTATTACTCAAAATTATTAAAACCGGTGACATTTATTGTTATTCGAAATATATGTATTCAGAAATATTTATTTTCAATATATTTACATTTCTTGTGTTATAATGTTATATATTAATCAAAATTTGTGTTAACAAATACTAATGTTTAATATATTTGTATTTAGAAATATTGACGTTCAAGATATTTGTATATATAGAAATAAGTATCTTACATAATTTATTCCCTTAAACAACATAGCAACAAACCTCATCTATTCACTATTAAATCCTCATCACCGTTAACCTTCACTAAAAAACAAACCCGCTCAAATGGGCAACTTCCTTGTTCGCCTTTAACTCACTTGTATTCTCACTCTCATTTGTGTTCAAAACATGTGTTCAAAATATAAAGTTTAATATATTAATATTCCGATATATTATTCAAAACTTATGTTTTCAAAATATAAATATTTAATATATTTGCATTTCGAAATATATTTGTATTGAGATCTCTAATTTTCTATCGGCTGGCTAATTCAATTCCTTTTTAGGTACAGCGTGGCTCTGAAATTAATGATTCTAGCTATTTTGAGGCACATTGTCATGGTAAGGAATCCCAAGGATACTACTTCAAATATAAAGCTCTTACCATTCCTCTTGCCAATTTGTTAATGCATATTATGATGAAAACACAGGTGTGGGAAATAAAGAAATGAGACCATTTACTTTACTGCAAATTCCAGTGTTAAGCCTTGTACCTCTTTGGACAAGGATCGAACAGAAAAAATAGAAAGACCACATCAGTGAATGGAATAGTAAGTGAGTACATATTTTCTGAAAAGGTCCATGGAGGATAACGACTAAGGAAATTAAGAAAGATGTGTACATGGGACGCTATAACAAATTGGAGAACGTTGTTAACAACGATGCATGTAAAATTGGAGAACGTTGTTAACAACGACGCATGTAAGCCCGTCTCTGCTTTGCTTAGGGGCACATATCCAAAGAACGAAAAGACAGTTTAAGGACAGAGTTCTTATTTCCAGCAAAAAATCAGGCAAAATAAGGAAAATGTCATAGAAAAAAATTCGTTTCAGAGTCGCAGGCTTGTCTAAGAGAAAGGTGACCACAAAACAATCTAAAACCACAAAAACAGGGTGAGAAGCTCTTACTTCGAAGAATGCAGATCAAAGGAAAGAAAGACTGCTAAAATTGATCCTCCAATTGTATGTGCTTCCACTTGGTATTTTATCTAATTATTCACTATAGCTACCTGGTGTTGATGTGTTTTGGGTTTTCTGTTTTACATTGCCACTAACGTACATTATTTCCTTCATAAAATTCAGGAAGATGCAAACCATAACAGTTGGACACCAGAAGATTAAAACCAAGTAAGGGTTCAAAGGCTCAATCTGATCTAGGACTTACCTTTCCCATCACCTTTCAAGTGATTTTTTATATCACTAACTTGCAATTGAATACTCTGCACGCCCGATCCCAACCTACTAATTCCATCTCTAATTTCTATCAAAATAGAAACAACATCTGGCTTCTTTTGTTCAGGTTCCTTCGATTTAGAATTCGTTGGTGCCTCGGAAGTCTTAGGTGTAGAAGTGGAATCTGATTTCAGACAGTTAACCATAGGCTGCTCCTGAGAGAAGTCATAATACTTGACAACGAGAACCTAAGAAGAGAGCATGTTTTTAGAGAGCGTGTGGATGGGTAAAGACAAGTCAAAGTACACAAAGTACACATTTAAATGAGTATGCATAAAATATACATTTACCTCAAATGTAGTGGGATGAGTAGTGGGATGCATGAGGAAAAGAACTTCATCGCCAAAAAGAAGGCTGTGATCAGATACGAAGTCCTTCCAGCTTCCGCCGGAGATGGAGTAGCCAGAAAGCGAGTATATCACTGGATATTCTTTTCCCGGAAAACATGGTGAATTAAGAGATAGATTCCCATGGCCCATCATCAAAATTTGCTCATTCGCTTTGCAGAACTCAGGTGACAATATCTGCAGAATTTTTCAACATTATTAAAAAACGAAGTAAGAAATGTTAAAGAAAAATACGAGAAACTTACCAATATCCCCTTGGAAACACTGGCTTGATCTAGCTCAACCCTAAAATACATGGGATTACCAGGTGCTGCTGCAATGATATTCCAGGCTTCTACAGTTGCGTTCTCCATACAGCTCCAACCCTCATTACCAGCTTTTTTTTTCCTTTCTCCTTCAGAAAGATCAAACAAAAATGAGCAAAGTGGAATCGGGAATTATAAAAGAAATCAAAAGGAGGTTTACGCACTTCGTAGAAGGAGGCAGCGAGCCATACGAAATAAGCAATAAAAACAAAAGGCAGCAATACGAAATATAGGAAATTTGAGATCAGTAGAAACCACCTTAGCAGTGTCCGCTGGAGGAGAATTGAGATAGACAGAAAGCACCTCAGCAGGAGGTAGAGGTAGATGAGGCATCGAGATCTGAAACATAACATACGAAACAACATACGAAATAAAAAGGAGGCGAGATCTGAAACATAACATGGGAAATAAGTAGGCAGCGAGATCAGAAACAAACTGAGCATCAAAGGGAAAGTCAGCAAGTGTCAGATTGACTTGTCATCTGACCAGTCCCTGATATCTTAGATTGTCCAATCCAAAAGACTCACTCTAACTCTTAACTATAACTGCTAGTTCCTGATATCTTAGATATGGTCCAATCCAAAAAGACTCACTCCAAGAGTCTCATTCTATTAGTTTAGTGCAGTAGGGATCTTAATAAATGGACCAGTCCCTGATATCTTAGATTGTCCAGTCCCTGATATCTTAGATTGTCCAATCCAAAGGGACTCACTCTAACTCTAACTGACTAGTTCCTGATATCTTAGATATGGTCCAATACAAAAGGACTCACTCTAGAAGATGGCATTATTCCAAGAGTCTCATTCTATTAGTTTAGTATAGTAGGGATCTTACTAAATCCAACGGGAACAAGGATTAGGGCAAAAGAAGTCAGCGATACAAAATATAGAAATCTTGAGATCAGTAGAAATCACCTTAGCAGTATCCTCTGGAGGAGGAAGAGAATTGAGATCGAGAGTTAGAACCTTAGCAGGAGGAGGTGGAAGAGGCATCGAGATCTGAAACATAACATAACATAACATATGAAATAAAAATAAAAGGGGGCGAGATCTGAAACATAACATGAGAAATAAAAAGGCAGCGAGATCTGAAACATACTGAGCATCAAAAGGAAGAAGCGACTCGCGAATTAGAAAAAATAAGTGTAGCGAAAACAAACATAAAAAAGACATGCGAGATCTGAAAAATACAAAATAATCAATAAAATCATACGAAATAAGCAATAAAATCAAAAAAAGAAGACAGCGGCTGGAGGAGAAGAATTGAGAAACATTAGATACGAAATAAAAAAGAGGCGAGATCGGAAACAACATAACACGAGAAAGAAGGCAGCTAGATCTGAAGCACACTAAGCATCAAAAGGAGGAAAAAAAAAGTGTGCAGAGAAAACAAACATAAAATAAAATAGATATACGTACCTCTGCTCCAGATTTGAGATCTGAAGGAAGCACACTTGCGCTATTGTCCGCTGGCAGCGAGATCTGAAACATACGAAATACGAAAAGGCATCAAAATATAAACAAAGGCATCAAAATATTAACAAAGCAGCGAGATCTGAAACATACGAAATCAAAATATAAACAAAGCAACGAGATCTGAAACATACGAAAAAACATTGAGAAATAAGAAGGCAGCTAGATCTGAAACATACGAAAAAACATCTATACGATTTTAAATTGAGAAATAAGAAGGCAGCTAGATCTGAAACATACTTAGCGTCAAAAGGAGGAAGAGATTCGCGAATCAAAAAAAAAAGTGAGCAGTACGTACCTCTCCTGCTGTAGATCTCGATCCTAAGGTTTTCGCTAAGAGAGCCTTTGAGGAACCTGACCTTGGTTGGGTCTTCCATGAAACTCCAGTTACCGAGGTAGCAGCTGCTTTCGCTTTATCGGCTTTCGCTTTCTCTTTTGCTCGTGTTATCCTTTGGGTTGGAGGAGAATTTTCATCTCCCAAGGTTGCTTTCACTGCTTTCGCTTTCTTCTCTTTTGCTCGTGTTGTTCTTTGGGTTGGAGGAGAATTTTCATCTGATCTGGCCATGATACAGATAAGAGAAGATTGGGTTATGGTGGGGGAGGAGGCCAGGTAAATTTATAATAAATGTGGCTGGATTTAGACTGAATTATAATGGGATTTAGAGGGTATGTTGGGCCATGAATAATCATTCGACCATTTGGGCTGGAAGGGCAAAATAAGTCCGGTGCTCCCTGGCCCACATTTATCGGATTTACACCACACCCAACCGGATCCGCTGGCCCTGCTTTCATCTACACCCACCCGGATCTGCTGGCCCTGCTTTCACCTACACCCACCCGGATCCGCTGGCCCTGCTATCATATGGCCACATGCCTTCCCACTCTGGTGCTCCAGAGGATCAAATCTGCATATATGTATTATTTGTATAAAAAAAAATAAAAAGCCAAAACAGTATTCTTTTTTTTATATGACCACTGGCCATCCGGCTTGAATCTCTGTTGCTTCGGCGGATCTGCATCAGGACGGCGGATCCGCATCTGATGCACCATCTGATGCTCCACAGATCTGCAAAAATATATGTATTATTATACATCAAAAAGCAAAATTGAAAAAAGAAATTAAAAACTAAAAACGTAATCTTTTTTATGCTTGCGAGATCTGACCAAAGATCTCTAGATCAATCTTAAAAACACAAGTGAAGAAAAAAGACTACCTTTTTTTCCCAGGTGTAAGATCTGTAGATTAATCAACAAAAAAAGAAAAGTAGGAAAATATGGGAGATGGTTGAAAGAATGACGAAAATTGAAGGCAGGAGAGATGGTTGGTTGAAAGGGAGAAGCCTTTGTCAAGAGAAAATGGATGGTTGAAGGCAGAGAGATTTGAAAGGGAGAAGCCTTTGTCAAGGAGATAGAAGCCATTGTTGAGGCTCTGCAGATGCGGCCTTATCTTTCAATTTGAGAGGATGCTATTGAGATTAGGTTTTGGTCGGGGGAGTATGATAAAATGGGGTGGGCTATATATGCTAATAGCCGCGCTTCTTTTCAGAACTAATGGGCTGGCTGTCAAAATCACTTGGGCTGGGCTATTATTCTTGTTTCTAACATTTACTTATAATATAATTATGGGCTGCCTTGTAATTAAATCATTTGGGTTTTCTAAGAATGAGGAAGGTAGTATTGGATTTAGTAAATCAAACAAAGAGTGTTACTCCATAAAACTGTTTCAGGAATGAGTTTAATGACACGGATAAAAAATTATAGCATTTTATTAATAATAAGTGATATTTAATTAATAAAAAATTATAGTGGTATAGTTAATTATTTTATTATCAATTTGATTTATAAATAAATTAAAATATGATAATGCTATGAGAAAAATAATAATCCCTCAATTAATATATTTGTATGGCCCACAAACACTCCACATTCACCACTAATTCAAGTGTCAATATCGGGAGTAACATTTTATGAGAGTTATAATTAATATTAAAAATAATACTAATGTAAAACGATTTTACGATGGGGTGATTTAGCACCAAATATTCAAATTAAGCTTCTTTTTAAAACAATGTAAAAATTATTTATTTGGTATTTTTTTATTCTCGGATTACCACAATGATTGTGTTAATTTATTTTTTTCATAAAATAATATGAATGGATTATAAGTCTATCATTAAAAATAAATCTGTGAAAAATGAATAGGTAGTGGGTAGTATACTAAAATAAGAAAATTAATTATACCATTTGAATTGGTACAACATTGGTACAACATTGAGTAGTATAGAAATGTTGGAAATGGAATCAAGAATCAAGAATGAAGTAGAATTGTAGAAGAAGAAGAAGTAGAGTGTAGAGATTAGAGATGTATGGTTGTGTGCTCAAATGAACCCCAACAAGGGGGTATTTATAGAGGATGCAAAATGATCCCAACCATCCATTTCAAATTAAATTAATCCAAGCCATTGAAAAAAAAAAATTGGTTCGGCGAACCGCCGGTTCAACCCGGAACTGCCAGTTCCGCGGTTCCGAACCGGAGCGGGGAGGGCGGGGTGACGATCTGGGCCGTTCATCTCCAACGGGCAGCAAATCGGGGGCGTCCGTTCAAATTTTTTAAATTTGAATTTTGGAGCCAAAACCGCCGGTTCGGGCGTGAACCGGAACCGTCAGTTCGGCGGTGTAAACCGCTGGTTCAGCCCCAATGGTTACTTTTGATCCATCCGTTCATTTCAAACGCCCATTTAATCTCGCCCGTTTATTTCGAAATTAAAAAAAAAAAAAAAAAAAAAAAAAAAAACCAGAAAAAATCGACGGTTTTTACCCGAACCGGCGGTTTAGTGGAACCGCCGGTTTTAACCAGCAATTTCGATTTTCTTAAATGGAGAACCGAAACCAAATCGTATACTTCACGGTTTCGGTTCCTTTTGGCCAGTTCACAAACTGTCGGTTTCGGTTCCGATTAAAACCGACGGTTTTTCGATTGGAACCGACAGTTTCAGTTAAATCGTGCATGTCTAATTACCACAATGATTGTGTTAATTTATTTTTTTCATAAATTTTTTTTATCAGACAATAAAATATATATTATTAAAAAAAGCAAGTACCAAATTTACATACAGGGACAAAGTATAGAAATTTAAAATCCACTCAACCTTCCACAACTAATCTAGGATCTTTCATCCAATCAGTAAAAGAAAAAAAATTTATCAGTGAATCCTTAGCTGAAATCCAACTCTAATATCTCCCTTAATCTCATCTACTATTCTCCTCTTGCTCCATTCACCATTCTCAAATACAATTTTATTTCTCCATTTCCATAGCACCCACACAATACAAACCCACAAGCCAATAGCAATACTCTTCCCTCTTTTTCCATAGAAAATTTCAGAATGATGAAGGAAATGTTCTTTGATTCCATTGTGACTAACCCAAAATAACTTCAGCCACGAGTAACAATCAACCCACACTTCATGAACCAAATCACAATTTATAAATATGTGAGAAGATGATTCTTCGAACTTACCACAAACTGGATATTTCACATCATCCAAAGAGACAATTATTCTCCTACGGAACTGATGAGTGATATTTTCACCTAGATTTTAGTGTCTTTTTATATATGTTTTCGTATTATTTTATCCGTATTTTATGTGCTATTTGATTGTGTTTTGTGTTTTTATTGAATTGTGTGTGAATGAGCTTAAACCTATAATTTTCACTTTTTATTTGATGCTAGATATGATAAGGAAGACATAGGAAAAAGTGGATCTCAATTTGGAGTTGAAACGAGGAAGAACGAGCCAAAACAGTGAAGAAGACAGCACAACACGGCCAGCCGAGCCCTGCAACACGCACCGTGCCCAGTACAAGAACACGGGCCGTGTACCGCGCACGGGCCTATCCTGAAAGCCGTGTGCGGATGCCAGTTTGCACAACACGGCCACCCCTGTGGCCGTGTGCAGAACACGAGCCGTGCAGCATCAACTCGGGCCGTGTAGCAGCACACGAGCCGTGTAGGTGTAAATTCTGTCAAAAATCAAAATTCTTCTAGAAGCTTCCCAAGGGGTATAAATACCCCATTATTCAATATTTTATGAGTAGATCCGAAATTCCACCCTTCCACACACCCATCACACACAATTCTCTCCATTTTACACCATCATCTTCATCCATTCTTCATCCTTTGGATCTACCATCATCCAACCATCAAAATCATCATCCAATTGAAGAAAAGAAGCAAGGAAGAGAGGAAGATAACAAGAGAAGGAAGGAAATCACCATTGAAGTGACATCAAGGGAGTTTCCATTCATTTCTTGTATTAAACCTCATAGTTTCATCATGTTTTGTAAGGATATTAATGTCTATGTTAATTTTCTTGTTAATATGGTAGGCTAATCTCCCTTGTGAGATTAATAATTTTGGGAATTTGTGTATTTGAATTCATATGTTGATTGGATCTATGATTTTCTACCATTGATTATTAATTGCTTGAATTGTATTGATGATTTGTGTGTTTAGTTGTTCTAGATATGTGATTAGATTGAGAAATCAATTATATGCTTAGGATGATTAAGTGAATCATTTCATCAAACACTTCATGTGCATTATAGATTGTGAAGAGATTGAGAAGTCCTTCATAGTTTAGAACCCTTTGGTAGGACATGTAATTGGTTTGATCGAGAGATTGATTAATTGTGTGAAGGGACTCTCATTTAAGCTTAGTACCTAGTTGGAATTGTTTAAGTGAGAACCAATTCATTGAGCTATTTGATATTCATATCCTATCCATCTCGAGAGGGAGTTTAGGTGATCTTAGTGTTGGCCCTTAGTCTTCAATCCATGATACATATGAATTTGATATATAATTCCTAGAATTACTACTTCTTGATTGTTGTTAATCTCACTTTTACTCAATTTGGAAACCACTCATTTCATCACTCTATTTTATTGCTAATCATTGCTTGATTGCTTTGATTGTTTTAATTTCTTGTTTGATCAACCTCCCCTTGATGATTAGTTTCTATAAAATTATAAGAAACGTGAGATCACTCAAGCACTAGTGCCTACCTCTCTTGGGTTCGATAATTTCTTGAATTGGTCATTATCCACTAAACTATGGCTAATCAGGAACAAATTTGATTTTATTGGCAAACGATCCCAAAAGAACCTCCAAGCTTTGTTTGGTGCAATATAGTTCCACACATCGCACAACTCTTTCTTCAATGGCATATCATTGTGAGTAGTATCATTTAGGGACACCAAAGCATCATAAGCATTTCTTGTTTTGTAACAGCCTTTCTTATCCATTTTCCACCACCAAGTATCTTGTTTACCTTCTTTGAGAGGAAACCTGTTAATACAAGAAAGAAAATCGTCAAAAATATTTTTTTCTCTCTCAAACATCTCCCTCCTCCATCTCCACTTCCAAATCCACACCCCCTCAATCCATTCTCCTAAAGAGTTCACGAAGCATTCTTTATCAAGACTCAGATGGTAAAGCCTTGGGAATTGAGATTTAAAAGAGGAACGACCTACCCACATCTCACTCCAAAACTTAGTATTGCTTCCATTTCCAACCCTAAGCTCCATGTTATCCCAAAACAACTTCCCTTTTTGGCCCTCCCCCTTTGCAACCACATCCTTCCACCAATTTGACCAAATCTGTTGTCTCACACCCTTAATTGTTCCCCCCTCTCCGATCACCAAACCTCCATATAGAGAAGAAATAACTGTAACCCAAAGAACATCCTTTTGAGTTAAGATCATCCACAACCACTTCCCCATGAGTGCCATATTAAAAAATTGTAGATTTTTTACACCAAGCCCTCCTTCAGATTTGGGCTTACATATTGAATCCCAGCTTATCCATGCAATTTTTCGAGAATTTTCAGATCCACCCCATAGAAAATTGCACATTATAGATTTCAAAGTTCTATGGATAGTGCCAGGAATGAGGTAGAAGGAAAAGTGATATATATGTAGTGATGATAGAACCGATTTTAAGAGAGTAATTCTTCCTCCAATGGATAATTTTTTCCCTTCCCATGAACTTAGCTTTCTCTTGAATTTTTGAACCAGATGCAGCCAACTTTCTTTCTTCTTATAATTTATTCCCACCTTGATGCCAAGATAAGAGAACGACATTGACCCAATAGCACAACCAAGAATAAATGTCATTTCCTCTACCCTTTGTCTCTCCACATTTGTAGCCATAAGACATCATTTGTCATAATTCACCTTGAGCCCAGATAGCATTTCAAAATTTTTTAGGATTCGTTTAATCACCAGAGCATTGTTCGAGCTTGCTGTACCAATAAAGATAGTGTCATCGGCATACTGGAGTAATGGAACTTTCACATCATCATTGCCTAATTTACCAGCCTCAAACAGACCCACATCCATTGATTTTGTAACCAAGGAGTTCAAACCTTCAGCCACAATCAGAAATAAGAAAGGGGATAAAGGGTCACCTTGTCTCAATCCGCGCTCCAACTTGAATTCTAAAGTTCCACTCCCATTTACAATAACAGTAGCACAGGCAGAAGAGACGCACTCCCTTATCCACTGTCTCAATTTCCTACAAAAATTCATCCTATCTAACATAAGGTCAAGAAAATCCCAATCAACTGAATCGTAAGCCTTTGCAAAATCTATCTTGAAGAAGATTGTTTCCCTTTTCCTTTTTTTTGCCTCTTCAATGGCTTCATTTAGGATGACCACGCCATCAAGAATAAACCTGTTACCAAAGAAAGCACTTTGATGTTCTGAAATGATGTTATCAATCATCTTGTTAAGCCTCTTATCTAACAGTTTAGAAAGAACTTTGTATACACAGCCTATCAAGGAAATAGGCATGTAATCATTCAGTGAGATTGCATCTTCCTTCTTAGGAATCAAGATGATGAAAGAAGGATTAATCCCCCGGATGAGTCTGCCATATTGATGAAAATCAGCAAACATTTTCAGAAAGTCATGCTTCAACAAATCCCAAAACTCCTTTAAGAATTTGAAATTAAATCCATCTGGACCTGGACTTTTTTCACTATCACAGCTCCACACTGAATTTTTTATCTCCTCTTCTGTAAATGAAGCAACTAACAAAGAATTATCCATGTCAGACAGTTTTTTTTTTTTGCAAAATCAGAATTCACACTTGGGCGAGCGCCAAACTTACAACTGAAATGATTTTTAAAGAAACAACTAACTCCTGCTTTAACTCTATCCACCCCTTCGACCCATTGATTATCCATCTGAAAACCCACTATTTCGTTTGTTTTCCTCCGATAATTAATAATACGATGAAAAAAGCTAGAATTGATGTCACCTTCTTTGATCCACCGCACTCTTGCCTTTTGAACAACTAGTGAATTTCGCAAAATAAGATTCTTAAACAGTTCCGCCTGAGTGAATTTTCTTTTGATGAGTTCACAATCCTCAAGCCCAAAAGTATCATCCACTACATCAGCCACATGAATGTCCTCTCTAAGCTTTTCAATCTTACATTCAATAGAGCCAAAAACCAAACGATTCCAGTCCTTCAAATCAGCTTTCAGTTTCTTTAGTTTTTCCTTAAGAATATAAGCTCCTCATCCCTCCACTTTATATTCTAACCCCTTCGAATAGACAAAACTCTTAAAATCTGGGTGCGATAGCCAAGCATTTACAAAACGGAACGGTTTTGGCCCCCAATCTGCAACTTTCGTATCTACGAACAGAGGACAGTGATCAGAAACAGACCTGCCCAATCCGTTAACAATAGCTCCAGGCCAATTCGATAGCCATTCTGCATTAACAATCATTCGATCTAATTTGCTTTTGCACGTTTCATCAGCTTTGTACCAGGTATATTTCCTTCCGTGAAGAGGTAATTCAAATAAATTTGCATTTACAATAAATTAATCAAAAGACCTCAAATCACTCAGGTTTTGATTTTCATTTCTCCCAATTCTTTCACTGACATCTCTAGTCGAATTAAAATCCCCCAAGATACACATACATATGTTCTTATTTTGATCAATCACTGACTGAAGCCTATCCCACAACTCCATTCTATCTTTTAACGGGTGTTTGATTATTTTGTAGTAGTACTCACGAGCAAGAATACTCGATCGTTGTAGTAGTATATCCCAAGAAAAATTATCAATCTACAAAGGAGTTATGTTCGGACTAGCAAAGTACGTGAGCTCATGTTCATGTTATTTTTGTAAGGATGATAGAGGTTTTGAGAGTGATTAACAACTAAAGCAAGAAGCAAATAAATAAAATAGCGATTAAGAAAAATGACAAGTAAAGATGAATAACAAGAAAAGAGAATGGGTGCTAAAGTTCAAGTATGGAAAAACATGGGATTAGAAACATCCAAGCACACTCAATTCATATTATCATGCAAAAGGAATTCAACTCAATTGATGTAGATTAAGGGTGATCACGATGGTATCCTAAGCTCCCTTTCGGGTTACAAAGGTTGTTGATCCATTTTAGACTCCCAAAAGCACTTAAGATCAAATCCCAACATTAACCCCTTCCATCTAGGTACTAGTTAGATTAAACTTTCCCTTTTTGTGTACTAAGGCCAACGAATGGATTGGTTCCCCTCATCGAATTTAGATATCCTTTCGGTCAAACCCAAACTCAATGTCTATTCATGCTTTTCTAATACTATAGAGGGTCGTTTCCGTCTCACTCCAAGCAATATACATATGAACATCATAATAGCACTTAATTACCACAAATAATCAATTGATCAACAATCCATTAAACCAATAATCATTCATGAATAACAAATCATGCCATCACAACATCAAATCAATTAAAGCCCATAAATAGAAACCAACATCAATTAAATCAAAAACCAATTTAATCCACATGATAATATAAATCTAATGTGCTCTTCATGTCCCTAATCCCACTAGAGGGATTAGCCTAACATGATTATGGTAACAAAACACATAAATGATTCATTACACATATCCATAGTTTTAGATCCAAAAGAAAATCAAAAGAGATATAAATCTTCCCTAGCAATTTCTTGTAGAGAATCTTCAATACTCATTGTTCTCCCACTCTAGCTCTTGAATTCTTGAGATCTCTCACACTCAATGGAAGAGATGAAGATTTGGTGGAGAATTGATGGAGATGATGAAGATGGATCAAGATGGATGAAGGTGGATGGAGATGGTGGTGTGAAATTGAAGGAAAGGTGTGTGATGTGTGTGTAGAGGATGGAGAATCAGATCTGATCTCTCAAAATGTTGAAATGGGGTCTATTTATAGCCCATGTGGGACTTCTAGAAGATTTCAGCAATTTTCTGCGTTTTTGCACCAACACGGCTCGAGCTCCGCAGCACGGCCCGAGTTCTGAAACAGTGCACGGGGCGTGTTCTGCACTCAGCCACAGGGGTGGCCGTGTTGTGTAATCTAGCGTCCGCACACGGCTTTTAGGACAGGGCCGTGCACAGTACACGGCCCGAGTCGTGTCTGCGATTCTGGGCAACGACGAGCTTCGAACAGCGCACGTCTCGTGCGCCGCACTCGGCCACAGGGGTGGCCGTGTTGTGTAAATTGGTGTCCGCGCACGACCAAAAGCACAGGCCCGTGCGCGGTACACGGCTCGTGTGCTGTACTGGACACGGGGCGTGCACTGAACTCGGCTGGCCGTGTTTGTGCTGTTCGCTTCACTGTTTTGGCTCGTTCTTCCTCGTTTCAACTCCAAATTGAGATCCGCTTTTTCCTATGACTTCCTTATCATATCTAGCATTAAATAAAAAGTGAAAATATTAAGATTATACTCATTCACACACATTTCAATATAAACACAGAACACCACCAAATAGTACATAAAATACGGATAAACAGATACGAAAATGGACATAAAAAGACACTAAAATTTAGGTGAAAATAACGATAATCAACGGGCAAGGTGCATATATGTTAATAATGCAACACTGAATGTTATTTGCCCTCCAGACTCCATTAATCACCACACCACCCACCATATGCCAAAAAATAATATGAATGGATTATAAGTCTATCATTAAAAATAAATAAAATGGTTATGTATGGTGTGATTCTGTGAAAAAGTAATAGGTAGTGGGTAGTATATTAAAATAAGAAAATTAATTATACCATTTGAATTGGTACAACCTTGGTCTCCACCCTTTTTAATCAATTTCTGCTCCTCCTTTTATGTTGTTTTTTATTTTATTTTTAAATTTATTTTATTTAAATGACTATTATACCCTAAACCCTAAACCCTAAACCCTAAGGAATAAATTATACCCTAAACCACAAGGGTAAAATTGTAATTATACCCTAAACCACAAGAGTAAAATTATAATTATACCCTAAACCATAAACCCTAGGGATAAATTATACCCTAAACCACAAGGGTAAAATTGTAATTTTCCTAAAATTAAATAAATAAATAACAAAAAAAAATTTTTTTTAAAAAAAGGAAAACACACACTGAAAGTGAAGGAAGGATGTTGTACAGGAGGTTGTACCAAATGGAGATTGTATACAAATCTTTGTCAAAATTAAAATAGAACAAATAATTAAAAAAATTGAAAAAATATGGTGGGACATGAATAACACTAGTTATGATAATTATTATCAGGGTTAATTGCGTAAAAAACCACGAACTTTCAACCGATTGCAAATTAATCTTGACTTTTATAAAATTGTAAAAAAACCACGACCTTTCATATTTGTGCAATTCGCACCCATCGGGCAACTGACCGCTGACGTGACGTTGACCTTGCCACGTCAGCTTTTAGTTGATTGCCAAAAAAACCCCAAACTTTACTTAAATTGCAATTTAATCCCAACTTTTGAAATTTTGGCAAAAAAGACCATAAATTTTTAATTTCATTTTTAAATTGCATCATCTAATAAAAAATTATACAGAATTTTATTTTTAAATTTAAACTCTAAAATATTATTAAATAAAATAATAAAATTATTATATGAATAAATGTTTATTACTTAAATTATGTGAATAAAATTAATTATATGTATTAAGTAGTAAAAAAATTATACAATCTCTAAATATTTAAATTCTTTTAATTTTTAAAATATTTTTATACATTATAAAATTATTATAATTTATAAAATTAAAATATTCGACATGTCTCAATATCTTTTCGTAATTTCACATTATTTATAAAAGAATGACAAGTATACCTATGAAATGTTTAAGGAATTTTATAATTTATTAAAAAAATGATTTAAAATTAATTTATAAACTCAAATTTTATAGTGAGAAAAAATATTTGTTAAGATTTAATTTATACAAACCAATCACATACTTAAATAATAAAAAGACTTTGTATTAAATAAAAGACTTACACATTTGAACTTTATGGAGTAGTAAAAAATTAATAAATAAAAAATTTAAAAGTTTTTGTAAAAAAATAAATATTTAATAGAACATTTAATATGAAAATACAAATAAAAATAAATATTTAATATAATCTTTAGTTATGAATTTAAATTTAAAAATAAATTTCTGTATAATTTTTTATTAGATGATGCAATTTAAAAATAAAAATAAAAATTTATGGTTTTTTTACTAAAATTTCAAAGGTTGGGATTAAATTGCAATTTAAGTAAATGTTGGTTTTTTTTTCAATCAACTAAAAGCTGACGTGGCAAGGTCAACGCCACATCGGCGGTCGGGCAGCCTTCAGCTGCCCGATGGGTACGAATTGCACAAATATGAAAGGTCGTGGTTTTTTTGCAATTTTATAAAAGTCATGATCAATCCGTTGAAAGTTCATGATTTTTTACGCAATTAACCCTTATTAATATTATTAGGCATTAAAATGGCACTCTGTTGTCATTATGTTGTTAAATGAAGTGCCTCTTTGGCAGAATAATTTGTCTGTCACAACCTAAAAGGTGTTCAATAATTTCAAAACATGTGATCATATATATTGTGTAATTCTCCATATTATGCGTATCTTACCCTGATCCACGGTATATAATTATTCAACTACACTCAATTAACCGATTCCATTTTACAAGAAAATTGTGATAGTTAATTATATGCGTCATTACTGTAATTTTAAGTAAGAGGGGTATTATAGTTTGAAAGATTAAATAATCAAGTTAACATGTAGGGCAAAAATTGTGCACCCCACAAATTAAGAGTAATTTTGAATAATGCTATTGTTTGGATTGAGAGTATTCATTCGTTGATAAATTACAAATAGTCCTACTTTCATTCCACCCAATTAATACATTGTGAATAATTAAAAAAAAAAGCCGTTATTATATTTCTAAATTTACTAAATAAACTCCATAACTAAAATATATCTAATTAAAAAACATAAATAATTTTATAAAAATTATATAATGAGGATGACTAGGGTAGGACCGATCCTACCAAATATTGGTGGAACCGGATCTCTCCTTCCAATAGACTATTCAAATGGGTTAAACCGAAGAAGTCATACTCAAATATTTCCTCAAACTCCCTCGCACCGACTCGAATTCAAAGTCATCTTCTTCGTCGGAACCCACGATTGCTGTCCCCACGGGCCCCACCTTATCTTCGCCTTTGTCGCCAATCGCTCCGCTGCCACCCTTGCTGAAGCTGGTTGGGTTGTCGAAGACGATGGTACCACTCGCAAGGTCAAACCTTTTTTCAACCTCATTTTTTCATGCTTTCTGTCTATTCGATGTGTTTTCATTTTGGGGCTTTTTTAGTTTTGTACTCTCTGTAGCTTGATTTGTGGTTTTGGATCTCATCTTGATATTACTTTAATGAATTACTTGATTTCTTAGAAAGAGTTATAAATTCTTGCAATGAATTGCTGGTTCTTGAATCGCTCAACTTATATGTGAATGATCCACTAGCTGCATTGAATATGTTGAAGATTTATATCCTTATTGTAAGACAATGGAGAGTTCTAACTATATATGGACCTATATGTGTTTGTGTGTATTTTCTGGGGTTAATTTGGTTGATTCTACTTCATTTGATTACTAATCCTCTGTTTTTTAAGAAGAATGGCTACAATCAATGTCACTTGTTGATTATTGATTATTTCCTTTTGTGCTTTTTTATTTGTTGAGTAGATTCCTGATACGCAAGGCTAGACGTGCATTGGGTGAGATCCGAGTGATGAAGTTTGTGCGCGTGTTTGGTTTGATCAGGAGGCACACGTCCTCGTCGTAGGCACGAGCAACTTCCTCAGTCATTTTAAAAGTTCCAAGCTACATCCTAATTTTCTGAGTTGTGTCTTTGATCTCAGCTACCCATTTCCCGAAAGCCCTTTGTCTCACTCCAATATTACAGTTGGAGTGACCATCTGATATAGTTGAGAGAGCTCTTAAAGAAGCCCAATATTAGGCTTGATATTAGAATAACTGAGAAATTCCTCCCATAATCTAATCATACGTGCTGCTTGTTTTGCAGAGCTGTGGAAATTTAGCTTAAAGGTGGAATCTGAGAAGCAAGATACCTCCTTCACCACCTCATTATGGTTTCTTTATTTTATTCATGCTTAAATGAATCAGTATTGCTAATAATCATAATTAATTTTCTGGTCAATCACTTTGTCTAAGAACTGTTTTTCATGCCCAAACTTGAATGAAATTCAGGAGGCGGAGAAATCATTGTAAGAAAAATTGAGGTCACGAAGATGAGTGAGAGGGAAGAGGGTGGAATTGGAGTCTATGTTTCCCAAAAGCAGCGGTCGCGGTTTTGGCTCCAAGACATGGGCTTAGGTGGAATATTAGAATACATACCAGTTGGTAGGAACACATGTTTAGTGAAACAAGTTTTATGAGCGGAAACTGAAACTGAGAAAATTTATACAATTTATTTATTTAAGTTTTATTTTTAAAAAATAAGAATCTCAAATTAAATAATAGTTAACTCATTATAAATAGTAGTCCAATAAATAAAAATTAAATTAATAAATCACTCTATAAAAATAACTAGATTACTCTTTTGAATTAATTAGATTACTCTATCGAAATAATTAGATTACTCTTTTCAATTAACTAGTATTTACCCGGATCCGTGCGTTGCACGATCATGGATTTTTATAATAGAACTATATATGTAATGGGTTGTTTAATTTTAGGGGAAATATGAAGCATTACAATCCAATTATGCGATTGTAAAGTTTTAATAACTGGATAATCAAAAAATATTTAGTCAGATTGTATAAAAAAAATACATACATAAATGAAAATTGGATTTCTTCATCTTTTGGTACAGGCATCCCTTCAAAGTCCTCAAGGGTTTATTTGAAAACTTTCAATGCATGATCTATCTCACGAAGACAACCATTCTTAATTTCATCTTCAATCATGACCAATTCTGAAAAAGAAGTATTAAAATTTATTGAATAAAAATATATAAATAAATTAGAAAATGAGGTACTTAAAATTTGTTGAATAAAAATGTCAAGAGATGGTTAATGGTGAAGATAAATTCTTAAATAATAAAAGATTAGGATTAAATTAAAATATTTCCAAAATAGGTAAAATTAGAAAAGTGGGAAAAAATTGAGTCCAATTTAGCAAAATCATTTTGCTTATATTTATTTATTAATTTTTTTCGGGTGTTTATGATTTGTTTAAGAAAAAAGAGGTACTTAAAATTTGTTGAATAAAAATGTCAAGGGATGGTTAATGGTGAAAATGAATTCTTAAGGTCATCTCCAACCCATTACCCTTTTACCCAAATTTTTAGGTAAAAGGGTTTTGTGACCCTCCAATGGTTACCCCTTTTACCCAAAAAAATTGGGTAAAAGGGTTTTGTGACCCAAATTTGGGTAAATTTGGGTAACACCCAAATTTGTTACCCAAATATTTTTTTTCTTTTACAATTATTTTTAATGTTCAATTTAAATATAATTATATTTATATATATATTTAACCACTCTTAATAATTATTTTTAATTATTAAATATATATTTATGTTTTTATATTTTATATAATTAATATATAATAAATTATGTGTCATTAAAATAATTTAAAAAATTACTTCTTGCACAATTAAAATTACATATTACATTAAAAAAATTACATTGAACATTAAAAAAGATAGACATATAAATACATTAGATACTAGACATATAAATAAATATCCTAAAACTTAAACACTACGAAAAATAAAAATACAAATACAAACACAAATACTTAAAAAATAAAACAACATAATTTTTGTTCACAACCCACCAACCAGTCTCAACGGCTAGGATTGAAAGCCACCAACCAATCTCAACGGCTAGGATTGAAAGCCACCAACCAGTCTTAACGGCTGAGATTGAAAGCCACCAACCAATCTCAACGGCTAGGATTGCAAATCACCAACCAAAATTGGATGGTTGAGATCGAAAGCCATCAACCACAATTAAGGGTTGAGATCAATATGCAGGTCGCAGTGGACACCCAACTGTTATTCTTGAAGCTGTTGCTGACTATGATCTTTGGATATGACATGCTTATTTTGGTATGCCAGGATCCAACAATGATATCAACGTACTAGATTCCTCTTCTATTTTCTCTAATCTTGCTAAAGGTGTTGCTCCTCCCGCGCGTTATGTCATTAAAGAAAAAGAATATGATATGGGGTACTATTTAGCTGATAGTATATACCCCAAATGGGCAACTATTGTGCAAACCATTCATGAACCACGTGGCCGTAAAAAAAAACTTTTTGCACAAAGACAAGAAGCATGTAGAAAAGATGTGGAACGCGCATTTGGGGTTCTCCAAAGTCGATTTACTATCGTCACAAATCCAGCACGATTCTGGAGTAAAGAAGTTTTAGGAGATATAATGACAGCATGCATAATTATGCACAATATGATAATTGAAGATGAACGTGATCTTGATGCACCTATTATTGACTACGTAGAATCACCGGCTATAAATATTGAAATGGAGGATGATGACGATTCTCAATTTCAGGAATTTGTAGCTCGATTTAGAAAAATAAAAAATCGAGATGCTCACTATGAACTTCGAGATGCATTAATTGATCATATTTGGGAACTGTATTCATCTGAGGATTAAAATTTATGCATTTCATTTGTATGTGTTGTATTATGCAATTATCAATAAAATGTGTTGTTTATATATTTCTTTAATTTCATTTTGATATTTATTTTGATGTAAAATTTATACAACATTAAAATTTAGAAATTAAAATTAAAATATAAATTAATTAATACAAAATAGAAATATATTATTTAATTAATAATTTAAAATTAGAGGGATAAATAATCAATTTAGAATATTATAATTATTTAAATTTAATAAAATAATATTTTTAATAAGATTCTATAG
Source organism: Pogostemon cablin (assembly GCA_023678885.1). Lineage (NCBI taxonomy): Eukaryota > Viridiplantae > Streptophyta > Magnoliopsida > Lamiales > Lamiaceae > Pogostemon > Pogostemon cablin. The sequence goes on along the minus strand of CM043001.1, from coordinate 23,008,596 downwards.
AATATTCCCTTTTGCACTAAATTTTGGGTAAAAACCATTGGAGGAGATATGACCCAATCACCAAAAATTTGGGTATTTGGTGATTTGGGTCATGTTGCCCCATTGGGGTTGCCCTAAAACCCTAAACCCTAAAATCCTAAACACTAAACCCTAAACCAGACTGAGATTTGGTTTTAAACCCTAAAGGAGATACTTAAATTTTTAAATGACAATTAAAAATATAAATAAATTTAAATGACAATTAAAAAATATAAATAAATTAGAAAATGAGCTACTTAAAATATGTTGAATAAAAATATATAAATAAATTAGAAAAGGAGGTACTTAAAATTTATTGAATAAAAATGTCAAGGGATGGTTAATGGTGAAGATGAATTCTTAAATAATAAAAGATTAGGATTTTTAAATGACAATTAAAAATATAAATAAATTTAAATGAAAATTAAAAAATATACATAAATTAGAAAAGGAGCTACTTAAAATTTGTTGAATAAAAATATATAAATAAATTAGAAAATGAGGTACTTAAAATTTGTTGAATAAAAATGTCAAGGGATGGTTAATGGTGAAGATGAAAAATTTGTTGAATAAAAATATATAAATAAATTAGAAAATGAGGTACTTAAAATTTGTTGAATAAAAATGCAAGGGATGGTTAATGGTGAAGATGAATTCTTAAATAATAAAGGATTAGGATTTTTAAATGACAATTAAAAATATAAATAAATTTAAATGACAATAAAAAAATATAAATAAATTAGAAAATGAGCTACTTAAAATTTATTGAATAAAAATATATAAATAAATTAGAAAAGGAGGTATTTAAAATTTATTGAATAAAAATGTCAAGGGATGGTTAATGGTGAATATGAATTCTTAAATAATAATAAAGGATTAGGATTAAATTAAAATGTTTCCAAAATAGGTAAAATTAGAATATGAGGGAAAAATTGAGTCCAATTTTAGCAAAATCATTTTACTTTTATATATGTATATATGTATATGTATAGATTAGATTACTATGTAGAAATAATTAGATTATTCTTTGAATTTAAAATATAATTAATTTAACTAATTTCAAAGAGTAGTTCAATTAATTCCAAAGATTGATCTAATTAATTTCAAAGAGTATCTAATTTTTTTCTCTATCTACCTATTAATTTATAAAAAAATTAGAATCACAAATTAAAAGGTAACACAATTTATTATAAATAGTAACCTAATACATTATGAAGAGTAACCTAATTAATTGAAAAAAGTTACCTGATATATAAGATAGAACATAGACAAATCAACATAAAGGGCAAAAGTGTGTTTATAGTAACCTAATTTAATATAAAGAGTAACCCTAATTTAATACAAAGAGTAACCCAATTTAAAGAAAATAACCTAATTTAATATAAAGAGTAACTCTAATTTAATACAAAGAGTAACCCAATTAAAAGAAAAGAGTAACCTAATAACTTGTTGACAATCAATTAAAATAAAGAGTAATCTAAAAACTTATTTATAGTAACCCAAATTATTTTATAGAGTAACCTAATTAATAAAAATAAGTAAGCTAAAAGATGGTTGACCAAATAAATATAAACAACAAATTAATTTAAAGAGTAATCTAAAAACTTGTTTGTAGTAATTCAATTTATTTAGAGTAACCTAATTAACGTGAAAGAGTAACATGTGAATTAACAACAAAATATTCGAATGAAAGCTAAACCAATACAATAGAGTAATCACCTTCCATAGATTTTGGTATGCTCTGCTCCAACTAAACTAAATATGGAAGGGCTATAATCAAATCAAAACAAAGTGTACAATCAATAATTAATCAAATGAACCACCAACTTGCAACTGCCATTCCATGCAATCTTCAAAATTAATACTGCTGAAACAGTCCAGGAGTTCATTCTGCTGCTGCTCGTATTGACAGATGTAGTTCAAGCCGACGGGCACCTCATAGACGACCGCCTCCATCTTCTCACGATCAGCAAAGTATAGTGTCTGAAGTAAAAGGATATTTTCTTCGTGACGATTTGATGTTGTTCAAAGTTTCGTTTGCTTTGCCACCGCATCATGTTATGTGCTAACGGGGCGAGCCACTTGAGCATTGCCCCTAGCCTTTCCCTCCAACAGCTCAACAATCTTATCATACGTTTGGTTCCATAGAGAGGCGTCCTTCAAATGCCTCACGTTTTACTTTTGCCACGTTAGCTTCTGCTCGAAAGCTTTTCGACTCTCCTCGTGCTAATTATGCTGAAACTTCTTGGTAGCTAATTCAAGCTCATTCATAACCTCCATTTCAATGTACAAACTAGCAGTGGAATTCACATATCTCTCCATTCTCCTAATCATATTCTCCATATCCTTCACCAAAAAACTCAGCTCCTTAAAGTCTATAACCCCAAAAACAATATTCCCATAAACATGTTCAAAACCCTGCAATACTGGGATTGTACATTTCTTTCCTAATCTAGAAACAACACTAGCAACCCAAAATCAAAGGGCTATACACCCTGCAACACTAGGATTGCACACTTTGTTTTAATATACTCTGCTCCAACTGTAACAACAAATTTTGTATTTATAATAAAATAAATACAAATTGAATTACAATAATAATCCGATGTGGATTGAACTTGATAATTAAGGAAACGATCTCTATCAATCCTCTGATTCTTCTCTCTCGAACCAACGTGGCTTGATTTGACTTTGACTTTGTCTTGTCTGTGACTTGACTTGTGTGTGCGCTGACTTTGTTGACTGCGCTGACTGTGTGTTGAGCCGGATCTTCAGTTGAAGTTTGTCCGAGCTCGAAATTGGGACTTTATAAGGTTTTATCCAGAGGCGTCGAGCCTTTATTTGGATTAAACGTGTTTGTGTGAAAAACACTTGATCTGGGGGGTTTAGCACCTTTATCCCGGGTCGTATGCTATTCTTGACTCGAAGAACACTGAAGAACTTAGTGCATGGAAAACACTCGATCTGGGGGGCTTAGCACCTTAATCCCGGGTCGCATATCGTTCTTCGCCTTGAAGATCTTGAGGAGCGTTGCTCGTGTTCTCGATCTCTTCAAGAGTTTCTGTGTCTTCAGAAGCTTCAGTGTCTGTCCTTTGAATGAAGGGAGGAGACCCCTTTATATAGGTGAGAGGTGAAGACCCCCTCATAAATGCTCTGCATTCTGATTGGTCCACTCTATTTGGGCCACAACTTGCGGGCTTGGGCCTTCACTTGTTTGGGCTGCAATCAGACCTATTTTATTTGGGCCAGATTTAATTTATATGGGCTTGTTTGACTTAAGTCAGGCCTCATTTGACTTGGGCTTGCTTGACTTGGGTCAGACCTCATTTAATTTAAGCCCCATTTAATTTTTTGGGCTTAAATTAATTATCAATTATTTATTAATCTATTTTTAGGAATTAATTTATTTAAATTCCAAAATAAATTAATAATTGATATTTAATCCAGAAATTCCACGTGTCGCCATTTAACTGGACCGTAAATTTTATTTGCTTACAAATGCCCCCTTGCGATTTGTTTCACGGACGCCATGTCTTGTTGTGAAGGAATCGCAAAAGTCCCTTTTATTTTCAGCATTTATAATTTGGGCTTTTACAATTGAAAAAAATTACTTTATCCAAGTAATAGTTTTCTTCTTGGCCCAACCTTTTATTTTTCAAGTGGCCCAATTCATCCTCTTAGGCCCAAATATACTTCCTTCCCTGCTTAATTACAAGCAGATACGGGAAACATGAAATAGGGACAGATTTAATTCTTGCTCATCAAGATGCCATATTTTTTGCTCAAAATAAAAGAGATCTTGAGAGATTTCAATCATGCAAACTATGGAAAGTTCTCTTGAGATCCTGAGAGATCACAACTATGGAAAGATCTCTTGAGATCCTGAGAGATCACAATCATGCAAATTATTTCCATAATTTGCTGCAGTCCCTCCACTATATAAGAAGAACACAATGCATTTGTCTTCTTCATCAACAGAACGTAATACAATTACAGCTCTGATTTTTTTTCTTTTCCTCATTTTTTATTTTTCGAAGAGTAATTCTCCTTCAAGCATTGCCTACTATCGTTGTAAGCCTTTAATCCATTTTTTTTCTGCCTTTTTATATTACTGTATTCTTTTTTTTTTGTTTTTTTTAAACTGTATATCTGTATTCGTGATTTTCTGTCAACCTTGTCGTTCTTCCTTTTCGAAAGAATGTCCGACAAGCCTCGTCCCTTTTAAGCTTGTCCCTCGATCGTCCCTTTGAATGGAATGGATTAATGTCCCTCGGTTGTCCCTTAACGATTGTCCCTTGGTAACTACTAATGAGCATGATCAATAGTAGTCTGATGATGAAACTGAGGCTGAGCATCAGTGCAATGAGTAGTAATCTGATGATGAAATTGAGGCTGAGCCCGGTTGCCCCTTAGATTGTCCCTCGGTTACCCGTTGTGTGTAAATGTGACTGCTTCTTGCAGCGGGGCGGCATTTGTGATGGTGAATTCGGTATGAGGAACTCCAACGGGAATACGCAACTTTCGGAAGCAACATGTTGGTGATGATAGGTTCTGATGGTGCGATGTGAGGGAATCGCGTTCGGAGGTGGATTCGATCAGCGGATGCAAGTGTGGATATGAACAATGTTTACTTGTAGTTCCGGCTTGTGGTAGTGATCGTCGGTGGCTGGCGCTTCGCCGTCGATGAGGCTGATAGGTGGCAGGAGAACAACGTCGAAGTGTGATGGTGACAGCGAGCATGGCCTCGTGTTTGTGCCTCCACGGCGGAGAGATCTTGTGGCATGGCTGGACTCTGTTTCCGACGGCTGCAGCACATGCAATGGCGCGGTGATCGAGAATCGACGGCTTATGGGTGCTAGTGGGGAGTGACTGCTGGCAATTGTGAGTGACGAGCAGCCGACGGCGGTTCTGGTTGGCTCGAAACCGATGGGAACGGATGCTATGACTTCAACGCTGTCATTGGTATTGCGATGAACTTTCAATGGGATTCTCGGTGGTGCCGCATTGATGGGTGGTGCCGCGGCGATGATCCGTTGAGGGACCGGTGGCTGGCGGCAGTTTTGGTAGTGGTAGCGACGGCTGCGTGCCGTGGTGCGGTGAGCAGTGGCGTGCGGCTGGCGGCTGGTTCGGCGTGAGGGGTTGCGACATATCGAGTGGACAGTGGCGGTGAATCCAAGTAGTCGTCCATTCCCATCGGTCAGCAGCGCTGGAAACGGCGGATGGCGTCGACGACAAGCGACGAGCAGTGAGAGGCAAATCTGGTGCGGCGTGTGTGACCTCCACTCGATTTGGCTGGGGAAAAATCTGTTAATTTGGGATAAGAGTCAACCAATCTTCCCAATTTTGACCATCAATTTCATGCCAATTTGGATCCCCCAGGCCCAATTAATTTAATAACTTGGGCTTCCTTGTTTCAATACTAATTTGGGCTTTAAGTGAGATTCAGAACTTGGGCTCACTAATTTAATTTTCTTGGGCCCTCAAAGTTTAATTTATTCAACTTGTTGAACTTTGGGCTTGTAACAATATTTATGAATTTGGGCCATCACAACTCTGCATAAAGTGTTATAATTTGGGTCCAACACTTAATGACTTAGTTTAAATCTAATCCATGTACCTGCACTTGGTTTATCAAACTTTGAACATTAATTAATTTAATTGCTCCCTTCAATCTCAAGCCTTTCCCATCTTATGTTTAATTTATAATTTCAAATTTAATAATTAATTGACCCATGAATTCATTTTTGGGCCTTTCAATTAATTAAATCCAAAAACATAAATTAATTTAAACCTCTTTTGCTGATATATTCTCTCATATATTTCCTTGCAGTTAATTCAACTTCAAGATGGTTTACTTCGCTGGTATGGTCATAGACTCCAATAAGCACCAATTGATGATTCTTGACAGTAAGAACTCACCATCAGATGGAGCAACTTATCTTCCGATTGAGAGACCCTGATGGGTGCACCCATAGATAAAATACCTCGCGAGAATAATGAATATGATCTAAAGACTTGGACTGAAGACCTGAACTTGGGTGAAACCAGAGTTGTGACTTTGAAGGCGATTAACCATACCGCAGATGAAAACCTTGACCCTTTGCCCACATTAGGGCGCCGAATAATTGATGATAATGCAGCGTGGGGCAATTCGGTGAATTTTCCAGGAGAATTCCGTTATACTCCTGGCTATTGGGAATGAACTGAAGTTGTCCTAAGCAGATATCATGATGATCTTGCAAAAATAAAGATTTATGACCCAATTTTTGCATCTTTATTCACATACGACTGCAACCAAGAGATCATCAAAGCTTTTTGTGAGGCGTGATGCCCTGCTACCAACACTTTGTTCACTTCCTTTGGAGAAATGTCAATTTCTTTATGGGATTTGTACAACTGGATGGGCTTGCCACTAGCCGGTCATTTATATGAAGAGGTTGTGCCCGATAAACCCGAACTCTTCAATGATCGTGATCTCAATGGCTTACGTATTCCATCTAGTTGTCGGCACTTGCTGCACACCTACCATAGACTTCACAGTCATGATGGTACTGACTCTGTTTCAATCACTCGATGGGTAAAATTTTGGTTTTGTCGGCCTATGACATACAAGAAACCTCCTGTACGTGTAGAAAAGAGTAGGAAGAGCCGCCGAAAGAAAACACACAACCCAAATGGGGTTATTGGTGATCATAAAAAATGGACCTCTGCAGAAACAGGACCCTTCAAAATGCTCGGTATTGATGTTATGCACCAAGATGAGACATATCTGGCTGCTTATCTGGCTTGCTGGCTTTGTTCTTTCGTACTCCCTACTGATGAAGTAGATCTAATACGTCCTGGAACCTTTAAGGTAGCGAGCTTGATGGCTACAGGAAGGTCAGTTGGACTTGTCGTCCCAGTGTTGACGAGTATCTATAGAGGCCTGAACAAAATTTCAAATGATCCTAGACCCTCTGAATTGAAGTCGACATTTCCCGTACACTTTGTGTATACCTGGTTGGCTCATTATTTCAATACTCATTATCCAAATCCACATGAACTAAAGATCCCTTTAATGGTAACATATTCAGGTGAGAATGGAGCCAAGTTCTTTACTCCAACTAATGCTCGCAAAAGACTTCAAAATGGAAGTAATGTTTCCTTGCTTTGTAATGTTCGCCGAATAAATAATCCAAGGGAGTATATTGATATTGACCAAACATCTTGGCGTGATTGGGGCTTCTTCATTGCTATTCGTATGAGTTATCTCACTCTACGACAGAATGAGAGATTTTTTATTGAACCCTACAGCCCACATCGATTCAGCCGTCAATTTGGCTTTTATCAAGAAGATATTCCAGGGAAACTGAAAACAAACCTCCGAGAGTCTACTTTAGAGCAAGGGCTTCAGCTTTGGAGACGATGTATCTTACGCAATTCTCGCTCTAAAGCGACTTTTCCATGTGCCCCTACAGAGTTCAGAAACTTCTGCTCACCAAAGTATGTTGAATGGTACTCTCAAATTCATGGGACTTATTTTGTAGATCATGTGGCGGATCTAATCAGAATTGTTCCGAGCCATGCCGTAGAAGAAGAAGTTGACATTATTGGCAATTCAGATAATGCCAAGATTGATGAAGCGGTTGTACCGTTAGAGGCCCCGCCTCCTCAGAAGGCGATGGCTGGGACGTCAGGTGTAGCAGAAAAGAGAAAGAGCGGTCTCTCTTATTCAAATGAGAGTAACACAGACCGAAACTTGAAAAAGACCAAAAGAGGAAAATCTCCTGTGCATATCCTGACAACTCAAGCCGAGGTTTTCAATCTCTTTATAAATTACATACTTCCCTACATGTAACTATTTTCTAATATCCCCTTTTTTGTAGCATCTGGATGCTGTATTTGGCTCTGATTATGATGAACTTGAGGAAGAAGGATCAGATCCCGCTGCAGCCCCTAAAGGCTTAGCAGATGATGGCCTCCCAGATCATGTTTCTCCCATCGTACATGAATCCCCTCTAGTTACTACAATGGGAGCTCCAGAGATTACAACATTTAACTTTGATGCCGAGATCACATATGCTAGGAAACTAGTTAATATGAAAGTGTGGAAAAGCTTTCAAGATAAGTTGAAGAGGACTCCTGTCAGCTCCTTATCTTCTATGCGGAATGAGAGACTCAAAATGGTGAATAATTTCAAGAGCGCTCCAGAGATTGATGGATCTGCTTTAGAAGCATCATTTGACTTCTTATTTACTAAAGCTGATGCGTATGATGCCGTGAAAATAAAACTTGCTGATGGGATGTCCAGGAGAGAAGATAATAAGCGTCTGACCGATGCAAGGAAGCGTGCTGATGACCACAAAGGCAAAGAAGCTGTAGATATCAAGCAATTGCAAGAATCTGAGACTAGGTTGAAGCAGATTGCGGAAACAATTGAGACTCTGTTGAAGAAGAAGGAAACAGTATCTCGAAAGGTTGAACGTCTTCGTGAATCCATTCAAAATGCAAAGCGTGGAGCTCAAACTGCTGCCATGGACATTGGTGTACTAAAGAAAACACCCATCCTAGAAGATTCCATTGCTGATGAATTAAGGACTGTTACACAAGCTTTGGAGGCCGCTCGAGATGAGTTATCCAGTATGAATATTTTTTATTAGTTTGTATTGAAACCATTTCATTTCAATGTCTCTTTTTTTTTAACTGTAACGATATTATCAATAAAATCCATATTCTCTCTTATCTCTTTTTCCTCTTCTTATTCATCACTGCATCTTTGGAGCTTTACTGCTTTTAGGATGTTTACCCGCTGCCTTTATATCTTAATTTGTTTCTTACTTCACAAACTTGATGCGAACAAACGAAAACATGACTGAACTTAACAAATATTAAGCTGCCTGCGTATCTCTTTAAAGAGAATCAAGTCATAACGTAGTTCAAAGGGACATGACTTTGATTGGGGGTGTCGTGCACAGTTTATACTCATGCGGGCCAGGAGTTTGTCGTACACATTTTATACTCGTGCGGACCAAGAGTTTGTCATACACAGTTTATACTCGTGCGGACCAGGAGTTTGTCGTTCATAGTTTATACTCGTACGGAATAGGAGTGTGTCGTACACAGTTTATACTCATGCGGACCAGGAGTAACATGCAGTTTAGGCTCATACGTCAAGGAGCATTGAACTTGAATTTGCTGACAGTTTATACTCGTGTCAATGAGTCTTGAATTTGAACTTGTAGACAGTTTATACTCGTGTCAAGGAGCCTTGTGTGGACATTTTCACTCATGTCGAGGAGCTTTGTGTGTAGAGAGTTTATTCTCTTTCCAAGGAGATTTGACTTGATGTGTAGATAGTTTATTCTCGTATCAAGGAGTATTGCATTATTTGTGTTAGATAGTTTAAACTCATATCAAGGAGTATTGTGTAGACAATTTTAGCTCATATCAAGGAGCGTAATGTGTAGAGAGTTTAGTCTCTTCCCAAGGAGATTTGATTTGATGTGTAGATAGTTTATTCTCGTATCAAGGAGTATTGTGTGGACAGTTTTAGCTCATATCAAGGAGCGTAATGTGGACAGTTTTCGCTCGTGTCAAGGAGCTTTATGTGGATAGTTTTTTGCTCGTATCAAGGAGCCTTGGCTTGAGGGATTTTAGATAGTTTAAGCTCATATCAAGGAGCGTAATGTGGACAGTTTTCGCTCGTGTCAAGGAGTTTTGAATTTGTGAGGATTTTAGATAGTTTTAGCTCATATCAAGGAGCGTAATGCAAACTGTTTTAGCTCATGTCAAGGAGCTTTGCTTTGGGAGATTTTAGATAGTTTAAGCTCGTATCAAGGAGCATCATGTGGACAATTTTCGCTCATGTCAAGGAGCTTTGTATTTGATTTGTCAACAGTTCATTGCCCCCAATCCTGGGATGCACTGTTTTCTCTTACTTCCACTTCATTTCTATGAATTTTTATGGAAACTGCAGTCTTTGTTTGTAGTTCGTCTTCCATGAGCTCATCAGAAGGCATGTCCTCAAACTCGTAGGAGTCTTGAATAGATGGTCATTCAATATCATTTGATGTCAAGCTCAACTCCATGTCGTGAGCTCTTGTAGCCAACTCTTCAAAAGTCTTTGGATGAATTCCTTGGAGTATGTAACGAAGATTCCATGGCATCCCTTGAATGCACATATCAATAGCTGAAGTTATTGACAGCTTCTCTTTGCAATTGAGGCTGAGGCTCCTCCATCTGTTGATGTAGTCGATGACATATTCTTCATCACTTTGACGAGTATTTGTTAGCTCCATCATGTTAACAGTTCTTCGTGTGCTGTAGAAGCGGTTGAGGAACACTTCTTCCATTTGCCCCCAACTGTCGATGGTGTTGGCTTCCAAGTTGATATACCAATCGAACGCATTTCCTTTAAGAGAGTGGACAAACTGTCTCACCATGTGATCTTCGTAGGTTCCAGCATCATTGCATGTCTCGACGAAATGCGCCACATGTTGTCTTGGGTTGCCTTTGCCGTCAAATTGTTGAAACTTGGGAGGTTGATAGTCAGTTGGCATCCTCAAGTTGTCAATTCTCTTTGTATATGGCTTCTTGTAGGCAATAAGGGATTTTGAGCTCCCTTCAAACTTATCTTTTATCGTTTCTAAAATGATATTTTTCAGTTGGTTCACATAAAGCATTTTGTCAGTTGAAACTTGTATTTTTTCTTCAACTGGCTTCCTTTCAAAAGGATGGTGTTTCGCTGAGTCTCCTTCCTCGCGCTCATCCTCAACTTGTTTCTCATTTGTATGACTTGTCTCCACATTCTCCATTTTCTTCATAAGTATGGAGATTTTTACGTCTTGAGCTTCCATGTGCTTGTTGAGTCCTTCAATGGCTCTCATCATATTTGCGAGTTGATCCTCAATGGTCATAGCACTTGTCGTCATCACTGCAACTTCAGTTGAGGTAGATGATGAGCTTGGCGTTGAGCGAGGAGTTGAGCAAGTAGAAACATTTTCACCACTCTTGTCCCCGTACAATGGCTTGTTGAGATTAATCCCCACCATATGATTTGCCTCTATGGAGCCTTTGGGAATACTTCTTGTAACGACTCCAACATTTTCAGTTTGCAATTCTGGAGGCTTTGATGAAGCAGGTTTTGAATCTCTTCAGTTTGCAACTCTGAATGCTTCAAGATAGAAGGTCTTCTAACTGCAATTCTGAGAGGAGTCATGCTTTATATCTTTGAACTTATAGAGAGAAGAGATGAGAGGTAGAGACTGTCCCACTGGGCGTGCCAAAATTTGTAACAACAAATTTTGTATTTATAATAAAATAAATACAAATTGAATTACAATAATAATCCGATGTGGATTGAACTTGATAATTAAGGAAACGATCTCTATCAATCCTCTGATTCTTCTCTCTCGAACCAACGTGGCTTGATTTGACTTTGACTTTGTCTTGTCTGTGACTTGACTTGTGTGTGCGCTGACTTTGTTGACTGCACTGATTGTGTGTTGAGCCGGATCTTCAGTTGAAGCTTGTCCGAGCTCGAAATTTGGACTTTATAACGTTTTATCCAGAGGCGCTTTGGATTAAACGTGTTTGTGTGAAAAACACTTGATCTGGGGGGCTTAGCACCTTTATCCCGGGTCGTATGCTATTCTTGACTCGAAGAACACTGAAGAACTTAGTGCATGGAAAACACTCGATCTGGGGGGCTTAGCACCTTAATCCCGGGTCGTATATCGTTCTTCTCCTTGAAGATCTTGAGGAGCGTTGCTCGTGTTCTCGATCTCTTCAAGAGTGTCTGTGTCTTCAGAAGCTTCAGTGTCTGTCCTTTGAATGAAGGGAGGAGACCCCTTTATATAGGTGAGAGGTGAAGACCCCCTCATAAATGCTCTGCATTCTGATTGGTCCACTCTATTTGGGCCACAACTTGCGGGCTTGGGCCTCCACTTGTTTGGGCTGCAATCAGGCCTATTTTATTTGGGCCAGATTTAATTTATATGGGCTTGTTTGACTTAAGTCAGGCCTCATTTGACTTGGGATTGCTTGACTTGGGTCAGACCTCATTTAATTTAAGCCCCATTTAATTTGTTGGGCTTAAATTAATTATCAATTATTTATTAATCTATTTTTAGGAATTAATTTATTTAAATTCCAAAATAAATTAATAATTGATATTTAATCCAGAAATTCCACGTGTCGCCATTTAACTGAACCGTAAATTTTATTTGCTTACACCAACTCAAAACAAACGAACCCAAATCCCAGTGGTTCCAAATTTGATGGAGGCGCATTGGTGGCTTCGGTGGGGGTCTGGACTTGGAGGAGGTGGGGTTTTCGGAGGTGACGGTGGAGACGGAGGTGGTTTGGGTGGTGGCCCCGGGGTGGATTTGGCGGAGTAGTTGAATTGGAGGTGGGTTTCTGAAGAATTAATAGACACCAGTGAGGTGGGTCCTCCGAGAATTCCTAAAATTGATCCACTTCATCCACTTAAGTATCAGGCGGATGAGGGAACATAGCAACGACGGCGCGCGGTCTTAACTGGGATGAAACCGGTGGACGACTTGGGTGAGAGAATAGATCTACAACAACAGGGCGAGAGAATAGATCTACAACAACAGGGCGAGAGAATAGATCTACAACAGCGGCGAATCGACGGTAGCATTCGATTTTTGATGGTGGGTGGCAGGGACCTCGGGCCAGCCTCGGCTCTCTGGATCTCATAAGAGGAGAGAGCTCCCAGATTCAAGGATGAAATTATACGTACTCACTAATGGGTTTGACCCATATTAAAATTTGATGACGTGTAAATCCGGTTGTACCAATTTTAAGAAAAAGACTTGCCCATAGAAGTCTTTGTCATAAATAAAATGTTAGCAACTACTAATATATATGACATACCGACAATTCTGTCGTCCGGTATTGATAGTGCATCGAACACTAAGAGAACGATCTAAGAAGCTGCAATAACAATGAAATCACATACATATATAATATGCGTGTATTGATAAAATTTCATGTAGTGAATTAGTACATGGAAAGGGCGCAATCATCATGATGTTGGAAATTTATAAATTTTCATTATAATATAATTGTGGGCAATATATTATTATGCAATTATATTAGCTATTCAATTATTTTATGGACATAATTAAGTGATCCAATTAAAATTAAAAGTTCATGGGCTATAATAATGATTAATATGGGCCAAATGAGTAGATACCCAATACTACGTGACTAGGTGATTATGGGTGGTCTAGTCAAGTAGTATATAAAGGTGTTGGGTATATGGGGTAGTATTTAAAACGGCTTATGGATTACTTTTGGTAAAGTCGAGTCAAGAGTTACACTCTTTCTCCTTAAGACGAAATTGCTCCGTACTTCAGGTGCTTACGGACTATAGCAATCGCCTCCAAGATACAACGACTTTGAATTTCGGACTTGTAGCACAACGAGTCCAAAATTATCGGCGAACGAACTAATATTTAGAACTTTCGGACTTGGGTAGGATAATTCTAGAACTAATGGACTAGAATATAATATGCTGATTTTGTATGCAGGATTGGAATGAATTTCTGCAGAATGTGTTGAGGTCTATTTATAATAATTGAAGAGTTGTGATGTCTTTTTGAAATGGACACCTTGATTCATTATGGGCCATTAGATCATGCCTCTTGATCAAGATCATGATCCAATGGCTGAGATTGCACCCCTTCATTTGAATTTTAAATTCAAATCTTGGAGCCATATTTTCCCTCCAAAGCATCTTTGGGTTAAGCCCAGCCCGGCCCGTGAGTCAGGACCGGCCCGACCCGACAGGTGACCCGGCCCACTGATCCAACCCGACGGGATTGGACCGACCCATCAGCAACCCGACCCAATCCGGCGACCCAACCCGGCTTGACCGGTCCTCTCATGCGACGGCTTGACTCACCTATCGAACCCGATTCGAGTCCAAAAAGTCATGTGCAAGCGCGGCTAAACTTGGTTGGATGCACCATGTGGTCCACACATTTTATTTAATTCAATAATATGTGTGGGTAATAATAAGGAGTTCAATTCTTCCATCTTTTTCCAATGTGGGACAACTTCCCACTTCAACCTTTACTCTTCACTTTCCTTCTATTTCTTGTAATTAAATTGCAAACTTTATGTATTAATTACTCATTCACCCGGAATTAGATTTGAGCAAACTTATACACTAAATTCATCTACTCGAAACGTAGTTTCCGAATATGCAATTTGTTTTCATTTTCGACAAACGAAAATTTACAAGAACATTGGTCAAAAGTGAGCTTGACCCACTTTTATACTTAACCAATTCCAACAATCCCCCACATGAATGTAATTAATGCATGTAGACTCTATCGAAAGTTCCGACGAACCGCTATTGCATCAGGATAAGTAGCTTCTGGCTTTGAACCTTTCTTAGTAGAATGCCATCGGATTTACTTGCTGCTTAGTGAACATGATGTCTTGAACTAGTCAGCATTTTGTGTAAACCAAGACAACGACACCCACACAATAACAATTCTAATATTCTTCGTTCTCACGTTGTGTCCAATTCGGCCCTGGACCATCTTGGATTCATAAGTGTTTTTCTCATTTGAAGCGGCCAAACTTCACACTTATATAGGTGATCTCCTATATAGAGTATCCTGCTATACTTCACCTTTAAGGTATAGGAATCATTAAAAACTTTTAAGGCTTACCCTTTACCACACTTCTGCAGGCTTACACTTGATTTGAGAATGAGTTAAAATTATATTTCAAGTGTTATTTTGGAACATTTATAACTTAGTTGTTTTATTGAACCATGTTCTCGGGATCTCCAATCATCATGGTTAAGTTACCGCTATAAACGTTCTTTAGTGCGTTGATTTTAAACCCATTCCCATTACTGCACTTGTCATTAGATCTCTATTTATGCCTTTTGTCAGCGGATCCGCGATATTTTTCTTAGACTTTACATAGTCGATGGAAATTATCCCACTAGAGATCAATTGTCTAACGGTATTATGTCTCCTTCTTATGTGTCGAGACTTACCGTTGTACATGTTGCTTTGTGCTCTCCCAATAGTTGCCGTGCTATCGCAATGTATCATTATAGGAGGCACTGGTTTGCTCCAGCAAGGAATATCCTCTAAGAAGTTTCTAAGCCATTCGGCTTCTTCACCAGCTTTGTCTAATGCAATGAACTCCGACTCCATTGTGGAACGAGCTATGCATGTTTGTTTAGAGGATTTCCATGATACTGCTCCACCACCTATGGTAAATACGTACCCACTTGTGGATTTGGAGTCTTTTGAATCAGTTATCCAATTAGCATCCGTGAATCCTTCAACCACGGCTGGATATTTTGTATATAGTATCCCATAACTTAGAGTATGTTTCAAATATCTAAGTACTCTTGTCAATGCTGTCCAATGTTCTTCATTTGGATTGCTTGTGAACCTACTAAGTTTATGAATAGAGTATGCTATATCCGGACGTGTACAGTTTGTTAAGTACATCAAGCTTCCGATAATTCTTGCATATTTCTGTTGTGATATGGGTTCGCCTTTATTTTTGGCTAGATGTAAATTCACATCCACAGGAGTTTTAGCCGGGGGTAAATCAAAGGCATCGAATTTCTTAAGTATATTCTCTACGTAGTGAGATTGTGTTAAGACAATTCCATCAGGTGATCTAGATATTCTTATCCCTAGTATGACATCAGCCTCACCCATATCCTTCATGTCAAAATTCCTTTTCAACATGTTCTTAGTATTCACAATCACTTTATGATTACTTCCTATTATGAGCATGTCGTCTACGTATAGACATACAATTACTTACTCATTAGGCGTGTCTTTTATATAGACACATTTATCACATTCGTTGATTTTGAATCCATTTGATAACATAGTTTGATCAAACTTTTGATGCCATTGTTTAGGTGCTTGTTTTAATCAATATAAGGATTTTATTAACTTGCACACTTTCTTTTCTTGGCCATGGGTAACAAACCCTTCAGGTTGTTCCATATATATCTCCTCTTATAATTCACCATTTAAGAATGATGTTTTGACATCCATTTGGTGTATCTCAAGGTTATGCAAAGCTGCAATTGCGATGAGAAATCTAATGGATGAAATTCTTGTCACAGGTGAATATGTATCGAATAAATCATATCCTTCCTTTTGTTTGAACCCTTTAGCTACCAAGCGAGCCTTGTATTTGTCAATTGAACCATCAGCCTTGTATTTCTTCTTTAGGATTTATTTGCATCCTAAAGGTTTGTTGCCCGGTGGGAGATCGACCACCTCCCAAGTATGGTTTTGCATAATGGATTCAATTTCGCTGTTGATAGCCTCTTTCCAGAGAGGAGCATCTGGACTAGACAATGCTTCTAGTATTGTCCTTGGTTCATTTTCTAGCATGTAGCTTATAAAATCAGGACCAAAGGACTTTTCCTTTTTGGTTCTTTTACTACGCCTTGGTTATTCCTCCCTTTGAGGTAAACCTTTTTCTATAGCGTCATGAGTTCTTTTATGCGAACTCACTTCTTGTTTTTCCTTTTTAGGAAATATGTTCTCAAAGAACACATCATTTCTAGATTCAATAGTCATTCCCTCATTCATTTCGGTAACTTCTGACTTGTGAACCAAGAAACGATATGCACTATTCTTGTATGCATAGCCAATAAAGATGCAATCAACTGTTTTGGGTCCTAGCTTTACTTGTTTTGGTTTAGGTACCTCAACTTTTGCTAAGCACCCCCACACTTTGAGGTAACCGTATGATGGTTTCCTTTCTTTCCATGATTCATATGGAGTTTTATCTCTTTTCTTATGTGGTAGTTTATTAAGAATGTGGTTTGCCGAAAGCACAGCTTCCCCCCACATGTTCTGGGGTAGGCCCGAGCTAATCAACATAGCATTCATCATCTCTTTGAGAGTTCTATTCTTGCGTTCGGCAACGCCATTAGATTGTGGTGAGTACGGTGCTGTGGTTTGATGAATAATGCCATTTTGCAGATAAAATTCTTCAAATGGAGCCACATATTCTCCACCTCTATCACTTCGAATCATTTTGATTCTTTTGCTAAGTTGATTTTTGACTTCATTCTTAAAGTTTATGAATGCATCTATTGCTTCATCTTTCCCTCTTAGAAGATATACATAGCAATACCTTGTGCAATCATCAATAAATGTAATGAAGTAATTTTTACCCCCTCTTGTTGGTGCGAACTTTAAATCACATATATCAGTATGGATTAGTTCTAGAGGTGTAGTATTTCTTTCCACTGAGTGAAATGGTGCTTTTGTCATTTTTTGCTTCAACACAAATTTCACATTTCTTTTGTGGATCTAGTTCCATTATTGGCAACAAATTTAAGTTGACTAACTTTCTTAGCGAATTTAAACTTGCATTCCTAATCTATCATGCCATATATTAGAACTCTCGGCCAAGTAAGAAATAACTTTTTCTTTATTTTTAATATTACGGTGTACAGTCATTACATTTAGTTTGAAAAGTCCCTTTTCAAGGTAACCTTTTCCTACAAATATTCCATTTTTGGATAGTACATATTTGTCAGACTCATACACTTGTCTAAATCCGGCTTTACTAAGCAATGATCCAGATACTAAGTTCTTGCGGATGTCAGGGACATGCAGCACATCCACAAGTTGGAGCTCTTTTCCCGATGTCATCTTTAGCACAATTCTGCCTAGTCCAACAACTTTGGATGTTGCAGAATTTCCCATAAATAATTTTCTACCACTTATCGGGATGTAGGTAGAGAACATTTCCTTGTCCGAGCAGATGTGTCTTGTAGCTCCACTATCCACAAACCATTCTTGTGGATTATCCACAAGGTTTGCTTCAAAGACCACATCGGCTAGGTTTAGTTCGGACAAGTTGGCGGATACCGACTTCTCTTCCGCTAGGTTAGCTCGGCTGTTGTTTTTCTTCTTTGGTTGACGATAGTTTTTCGCCATATGTCCGGGCTTGTCACAGTTGTAGCAGTTGCCTTTAATCTTCTTTGCAGGCTTTTGCTTTTTGTCATTCCGTTTTCTCTTTTTGTTTGCCCCGGATTCAGCCAAGTTAACTCTTGCCTCTTTGCTAGACTTGATTTCAGACTTTCGATTGTCTTCTTCGATCCTTAGTCTCACGATCAAGTCCTCAAGTCCCATTTCTTTTCTTTTGTGCTTGAGATAGTTCTTAAAATCTTTCCACAGAGGCGGTAACTTTTCAATTAAAGCAGCTACTTGAAAAGATTCACTCAATTCCATACCCTCGGCATGGATTCCATGTAGGATCAGTTGTAGTTCTCTAACTTGATCCAATACAGTCTTGGAGTCCACCATTTTGTACTCAAGGAATCGTCCGACTATGAATTTCTTCATTCCGGCGTCATCCGCTTTGTACTTCTTTTCAAGTGACTCCCATAGTTCTTTAGAAGTTTTAAAATCTGTATAAACATTATAAAGTGAGTCATCTAACCCGTTTAGAATGGAGTTACGACACATGAAGTCACTATGTTTCCAGATTTGAACGACAACTTTCTTTTGATCATCAGTTTCATCTTCTTCAACCGTTGGAGCAACTTTCGTCAGAAAATGGGCGAGGTTGAGTGTTGTTAAATAGAACAACATTTTCTGTTGCCAACGCTTAAATTCTGTTCCATCGAACTTAGGCGGTCTCTCGGCGTGAACATGTGCCGTAGTAATAGTAGCAGGTACATGTGCAGTAGTAACAGTCTCAGTTACATCAGTAGCCATCTTTAAATACTAAAAAAAATTTCATCTTAAGATTGTTGGGTATATGGGGTAGTATTTAAAACGGCTTATGGATTACTTTTGGTAAAGTCGAGTCAAGAGTTACACTCTTTCTCCTTAAGACGAAATTGCTCCGTACTTCAGGTGCTTACGGACTATAGCAATCGCCTCCAAGATAAAACGACTTTGAATTTCGGACTTGTAGCACAACGAGTCCAAAATTATCGGCGAACGAACTAATATTTAGAACTTTCGAACTTGGGTAGGATAATTCTAGAACTAATGGACTAGAATATAATATGCTGATTTTGTATGCAGAATTGGAATGAATTTCTGCAGAATGTGTTGGGGTCTATTTATAATAATTGAAGAGTTGTGATGTCTTTTTGAAATGGACACCTTGATTCATTATGGGCCATTAGATCATGCTTCTTGATCAAGATCATGATCCAATGACTGAGATTGCACCTCTTCATTTGAATTTTAAATTCAAATCTTGGAGCCATATTTTCCCTCCAAAGCATCTTTGGGTTAAGCCCAGCCCGGCCCGGACCCGACCCGTGAGTCAGGCCCGGACCGAACCGACAGGTGGCCCGGACCACTGATTCGACCCGGCAGCAACCCGACCCGATCCGACGACCCAACCCGATTTGACCGGTCCTCTCATGCGACGACTTGACTCACCTATCGAACCCGATTCGAGTCCAAAAAGTCATGTGCAAGCACGGCTAAACTTGGTTGGATGCACCATGTGGTCCACACATTTTATTTAATTCAATAATATGTGTGGGTAATAATAAGGAGTTCAATTCTTCCATCTTTTTCCAATGTGGGACAACTTCCCTCTTCAACCTTTACTCTTCACTTTCCTTCTATTTCTTGTAATTAAATTGCAAACTTTATGTATTAATTACTCATTCACCTGGAATTGGATTTGAGCAAACTTATACACTAAATTCATCTACTCGAAACGTAGTTTCCGAATATGCAATTTGTTTTTATTTTCGACAAACGAAAATCAACAAGAACATTGGTCAAAGGTGAGCTTGACCCACTTTTATACTTAACCAATTCCAACAAAAGGCTCCCAAGTTATGGTCCCCAATATACTAAGCCGCACGCAATTCTCTCTTTCCTCATCTGAAGAGATTACGAAGGTCCTGAGGGAATCCAGAGGCTTAGTTGAGGAAGGCTATAAAACCACTGATTTCGAGTTCGTCGCCTAGAAGGCTTAGTTGAGGAAGGCCATAAAACCACTGATCCCGAGTTCATGTTCCGCCTAGAGGAATCCAGAGGCTTAGTTGAGAAAGGCCATAAAACCACTGATTCCGAGTTCGTGTTCCGCCCAGAAGGCTTAGTTGAAGAAGGCCATAAAACCACTGATCCCGAGTTCGTGTTCCGCCTAGAGGACTCATTGGATCAGGTACGCTTCCGCATTATAGTTTTGATCTCATTAATCGTAATAGGGTTTAAGGTTTATGGATTTATTTCCAATAAGTGGTATCAGAGCTACCCTATTCATGATTATCTGAGATTTTATGAATTACTGTGAATTTTATCGGATAATTAATTTAACACTGTAGCAATTGATCTGGATAATTTTGGTTAATCACGTTTGGTTATGGATTTAGTTGACTCACAATTGGTAAATTTAGATCCGTATTTGGCTATTTGGATTTCGACATGCTTGGAATTCTTATTAATTATGGGATTGTTATATGAAATTATCTTGAAGTCTGTGCACATATTGAGTGGTTTTCAGTATTAATTAGTAATTCTTTTAACATTGGTATTAAGAATTGCTTTTTGTGGTAATTGAAAATTAAGATAGTGGATTAATTTTCGTAACTTTTTATTACGGATTCAGATTTAAACAATCATCTATTTTCGAGGCTGATAAGTTGGAATATTTGATTACATCTAATCAATTTGTTTATTCACTGGATTAATTAATTGATCTGAAATGCAGTTTATTGAATTAATTTTAATGATAATCAACTCCAACATCAAATTAAGTATTTTTTTGTTATGAGAATTTTAAATTCTTAATTAGCCTTTATTTTTGTGAACTCATAATGTTGGTTCCTGGACAGTATCATGGTGTCGTAATTAGTATTTCATTAGTATGGCAATTTGCTGCGACATTTTATATTAATACATATACATGTGTTTAAATATGTATTATGCCAATTTGGTAATTACACATTCTAGTCACAAGAGAAATTATGGCAGCATATATGATAATGGTAATTGGGGTTCATATATGATGAACTATGTTGGATATTTGTCTTGGGCTATTAAATAGTATTTGCATATATATGTGTACACATTGGTGTTCTTTTATAATAATTTTGCAAATCAAATATTGATTTCAATATATCTGCCTACTGTGGCTTATGAAATATTTGGATTAATTCCATTTGATTGGTGTGTGAAAAGGCATAATTATGTTCCACTCTTTCAGAATAATATTTGAAGCATTTAATTAATGATTATCTATAATCATGCAAATTAGTTGATGTATAGATTGATAACTAGTATAGATGCCGTGTATTACACGGGTTGTAAAGTTATAATTTTGAAAAGTATAATTCAAGTTTAATATAATTATTTATTCAAAAATTTTAAAAATATAATTCAAGTTTAATATAACTATTTATTCAATTAAAATCTAATATAAGTTTATATTGATGATTAAAATTCAATTTATATACACTCAAATATTAATTTGCTTTCATTGGTAAAAGCTTAGTTGCATTGTATAATAAATAAAAGAAAATGGATACATTTCTTCGAACCTTGAATAGAACTTGAAAAAAAACCTTTGTTCATTATGTGTGTATAATAAATGAATAAAGAGTTTTATTTATAGGTGGAGAGTAGGTTATTTGCACAAAAATTCACATGAAAAACTAAAAAAAATAAATAAATAAAAACAAAAAATCAATCAAAAGAAAATTTAAAAAATACAAAATAAACAACAAAAACTAATCAATAAATAAAAAAAGCTGAAAACTTTCTTTAGAAAGTGAAGATAATTTTTGTTAAACAAATAAATAAAGAGTCTTGTTATATATGTTATGAGGGATCAATTTTTTTTATATATTTTTTAATATTTCTAAATAAGATTTGATTTAATTTTTATTTGATATAATCATACAAATATTTGACTCTTAAAAAAAATTTATAATAAAATTAATTTATATATTTATCACTAAATTTCAATTAGTAATTATTAAAATTAAAATTAATTCAAGTGACGAAACATATTTAAATTTTAAAATATTACATCCATATTTGATCTTAAAAAAAACTTATGCATCATAAAATTTTATTGTTGGTAAAAATATATTTAAAAAAATTAAAACAAATAAAATTAAAAGAAAAATAATGAAAAATAATTAAAAACTTTTAAAAAAATATAAAATAAAAATTAATATATATTATTAAAAAAATTATTATAAACAAATACGAAGAAATAAGAAAAGAAAAAGAAATCATAACAAAATTAATTAAATAAAATTTTAAAACCATGAAAAAAATAATAACGTAAAAAATTACATACTAATAATTAAAAAAACTGAATTACAATAAATAAATAAATAAAAAGCGAAACCATAACAAAATTAATAAAAAAATTGTGAAATTAACCATGAAAAAAACGGTATTTACATAAAAAAATCAAAAGATTAAAAAATTACGTGCTAACAATTAAAAAAAAGAACTAAAACAAAATAAAAAACTAAATAAAAACAAAAATAATCAAAATATAATATAAAAAATATAAATGAAATAATAAATAAAATATAATCAAAATTGAATTCATAAAAAAATTGTAAAAATTAACCTAAAGAAAGTTAATTATGTAAAAAAAATTAAAAGATTATAAAATTACATACTAAAATTAAAAAAAAAAATAAAGAGCTTTAAAAAATATAAAAGAACCAAAAAAAATTAATAAATAACAATAATAATAAAAATCGGATACCTTTATTTAGAATTTGAAGAAAATTTTTGTTCGTCATGATAAATAAATTAGGTGTAGAACGAATGAATAAAGAGTCAAATTTATAGGTGGAGATGGGATAAATTTTCTAATTCATAAAGTAAATATATGTATTTATCTATATTAATTTTTAATTAATAGTAATTACTTTTGATTTGATAATATCATATTATCTTAAAGTAAATATATGTATTTCTCTATATTAGTTTTTAATTAATAGTAATTAATTTTGATTTGATAATATCATATTCAAATCTTATAATATATATATATATATATATATATATATATATATTAAATTTTACTTAATAATTAAAATAATTGAGATTTTTAATTTTAATTAAAAATTAAAATAATTGAGATTAATTCTGGTGGCGACACCTCATCAAAATTAAACTCTCATTTCGTATATTAAAGAGTCTTATTTATAGGTGGAGAGGGGATAAATTTTCTAATTCATAAAGTAAATATATGTATTTATCTATATTAATTTTTAATTAATAGTAATTACTTTTGATTTGATAATATCATATTATCTTAAAGTAAATATATGTATTTATCTATAGGGTAGTTTTTAATTAATAGTAATTAATTTTGATTTGATAATATCATATTCAAATCTTAATATATATATATATATATATATATATATATATATATATATATATATATATATATATATTATTTATATTGAATTTTACTTAATAATTAAAATAATTGAGATTTTTAATTTTAATAAAAAATTAAAATAATTGAGATTAATTTTGGTGTCGACACCTCATCAAAATTAAACTCTCATTTAGTATATTAAAGATTAGCTTGGCTAAACAATTTATTAGTTTCTTTATAAATTGTTAATGCGACTACTAAGGAAAAGGACCAAGAAATCTGGTAAACTTTTTGTCAGGGGTTGGTTTACTGACATAAAAGGTATGGCGCGGAATATGGCGGAATGAGTGGATGGGAATAGATCACCAGTCTTTCGGACTATGGGTGATAGGAATTATCAGAGTTTATGAGACTTTGATAACTGCACACGATACACCTCGTGCTCGGATGTTGGATAATATCAAGGGTATTGTCAGTCTTTCGGGACTATGGACAATATGCCGAGATATATCTGGTTTTCCTAACTCTGCCTAAGACGAATCGAAGACAAGTTAGGCTCAGGAATTCCAAGACGAATCGAGGAATTATCTGAGGCTTCTGATTCTTAATTAAGACGCATCGAAATTAAGAAGAAGAAAAGGTTTTCTGCGAACAGAAAGGTTTTGGCGAACCAAAGGGGTTTTGATTTATATTTTTGATTGATGATTACAAATGGCAAACTACTCGTCCTTATATAGGCGAGATTTCAGCTTCTCCTATAAGTTGTTTGATTGCTTTCACACAACAGGAATAAAGTTAAGTAAAGTAAACTTAGTGGTTAAGAAAAGGTAGTGGTGGTTGTTTTTGCTTTGGCATCTTGACTGTGGGCCACCGAGACTTACTTAGTGGTTAAGTAAAGATAGTGGTGGTTGTTTTTGTTTTGGCATCTTTGACTGTAGGCCACCGGGGCTTGCTTAGTGGTTAAGCTAGTCTGTATCGTGTTGTATACTCAGAGTGGAGTACATGTAGTTCCGGTCCCACCTGCCAGTGGTATCCGATGCTGAGCTTCTAGATCCTTCCAGAGAATGGGCCTCTCCTGGGTCGTCTTCACTTGGGCTTGCTGATGGGCTTGAATTCAAGTTGGGCCGTCTGGCCCATTTTCTCTTATCCCTGTAGTTGATGGGCTGTTTTGTACTTCGGGATGGTTGGGCTCGTGGGTTTGGGCTTGTCTTTTGGGTTTTTTGATTGGGCCATTTTCTGCTCTCTGACAATCCCCTCTCCTTGAGACTGAACTCGTCCTCGAGTTCTGGGTAGAGTGAAAAGAGGTTGTCTTCAGGTTCCCACGTGCTTTCTTCGTCTGGTGAGTCATTCCATTGGATCAGGTGTTCTCGTTCCCCATCGTTGTTGAACCTTGTTCCTATAATCCTCTGCGGATAGTACCGTTGTTGGTTCACCAGTGGTAATGGGTGCTTCCTGATTTTTCCTGGTCCGGTTGACTTCTTGAGCAGTGATACATGAAATACATCATGTATGTTGGCTCCTTCTGGTAGTAGCAGTCGATATGCTACCTTTCCGATCCTCTCAGTTATCTGGAATGGACCGTAGTATTTAGGATTGAGTTTTTTGAATCTACCTTCTTGAAGTGTATACTGCCTTCCTGGTTGTATTTTGAGGTATACCCAGTCGAATACCTCGTATTCTACATCTCTTCTTCCTTGGTCAGCGTATTTCTTCATTGTGTCTTGGGCCTTCCTGAGATGGTTCTGCAGTTCTTTGTCTAGTTGTTGCCTCTCTCCCTGCATATCTATGACGTGCTGGTTGGTGACTTCCATATCTACCACCTGCGATAGCCTCCGTGGAGTGTACCCGTATAAGGCTTCGAATGGTGTGCGGTTGATTCCGGTATGGAAGCTGGTATTATACCACCACTCTGCATGGTGTATAATCTGGTACCATTTCTTTCGACGTTCCAAGGTTGCGCACCTTAGGTAGTTTTCCAGGCATTGGTTGACTCTTTCCGTCTGACCATCAGTCTGCGGGTGGTATGCTGTTGAGAACTTGAGACTGGTACCATTCGTCTTGAAGAATTGTTTCCACAAGGAACTGGTAAACACTGGGTCTCGGTCTGAAATGATGTGTCTGGGCAGGCCGTGTAGTTTATACACGTGTTGTAGGAACTGCTTCGCTACTGTCTTGGCCGTGTATGGATGCTTCAATGGTATGAAGTGAGAGTATTTGGTGAGTTTATCCACCACTACTAGTATCACATCATAACCATAGGATTTCGGTAATCCTTCGATGAAGTCCATGCTGACTGTGTCCCAAGCTTGCTCTGGTATAGGCAGTGGCTGTAATAACCCAGAGTAAGGTGTGTTGGTGCTCTTACACCTCTTGCATACCTCACAGTCGTTGATGTATTTCCTGGTTATAGCCTCTATGGTTGCCCGCGTTCCAGAATGTCCTCCCTCTAGTGAGGAATGATGTTCCTGAATTAGCTTGTTGCGGAGATTACCTTTGGAGCCTACATAGACTCTGCCTTTATACTTGAGCAATTTTCCAGGCTGCTCTTCTTGTAGTTTGGTGGCAAGATCATCACCATGGTAGCTTTCGATCAGATCTTGATTCCAGGTGGGAATCATGGAGGTTGTTGCTACCGCTGTGCTACTTTCAGCTGACTGACTAGATTATTCGGATCCCTCTATCCATCCAGTATGAGTCGTTGGCCATTCTTTCTCTGGGGGTGGAGTGTACTTGACCCAATAGTCGTATTTACCACTCGGTTGGCTCAGTAGATCTATGACCTCCTTTTGGTTTCTTCTGGACAAGGCGTCAGCTGCAGTGTTGTTTACTCCTTTGCTGTATTGGATTTCAAATTCCAATCCCAGCAGCTGCGAAATGCCTTTCCTCTGCATCGGGGTAGTAGCTCTTTGCTCAGTTAGGAATTTTAGACTCTGGTGGTCTGTCTTGATAATGAATGGGGAGGATTCAAGATAGTGCCTCCATTTCTTGACTGCCATCAAGACCGCCATGAGTTCCTTGTCGTAGGTCGAAAGACCTTGATTCCTGGGGCTTAGAGCTTGGCTGTAGTAAGCTATGGGCCTCTTGTTCTGCATTAGGATGGCTCCGATTCCATCGTTGCTTGCGTCGGTTTGCAGAACGAATTGAGCATTCCAGTCTGGCATGGCTAGAACTGGTGCTGTTGTCAGGGCTTGCTTGAGCTTCCTTATGGCTTCCATTGCTTGTTCAGTCCAGTTGAAGTTATCCTTTTTGAGCAGTTGGGTGAGAGGTTTGGCTAGGGTATCGTAGTTCTGGATGAATCTACGATAATAGCCCGTCAATCCAAGGAATCCTCTTAACTCCTTGACGTTGGTGGGGGTTGGCCACTCATGTACTGCTCGTATCTTCTCCATGTTGGTTGCAACACCATCTTGGGATATCACGTGTCCCAAGTACTGGATCTCTTTTACTCCAAATGAGCATTTAGATCTCTTCGCCACCAGTTGGTGCTGTTGTATTCTTTCCATCACAAGTGCCATATGCCTCTTGTGATCTTCCACATTCTTGGAGTATATCAGGATATCGTCGAAAAATACAAGAACGAATTTTCAGATATAATCCTGGAATATACTGTCCATGCAGTTTTGGAACGTAGCAGGAGCATTAGTGAGTCCAAAGGGCATTACCCGGAATTCGTAGAGTCCGAGGTGTGTGGTGAATGCCGTCTTGGGAATATCCTCCTCCTTCATCCGGATCTGGTGGTATCCCGATCTGAGATCTATCTTGGAGAAGATAGTGGCTCCTTGCAGTTCGTCCAATAGATCCTCAATTACTGGCACAGGATATTTGTTCTTCTGTGTCGATTTATTGAGTTCTCTGTAGTCCACGCACATGCGCCAGCTACTGTCCTTTTTCTTTACCAACAGGATTGGTGAAGAAAACTCACTTTGGGAGGGTTGGATAGATCCATCTTCGAGTAGCTTCTGGATTTGTGCCTCGACTTCAACCTTCTGGTTGTGGGGTAGGCGGTATGCCTTCTGTTGGGGGATTCTGCTTCCTTCCTTGAGCTTAATAGCGTGGTCGAAACTTCGCTTGTGGGGTAGTCCTTCTGGATCTTTAAAGATATCTGGATAATTATCCAGCACTTCCATCACGATCTCGAAGTTTTCGGGCTTCTTGGACTCATTTTTCTCCTCAAGGATGATGTAGACTTCATCCGAACTGCTCTCCTCTGAATAGAGCACTTCTTTGCAAGTCATCATTTTGCAGTAACTTCTGTTCTTTTTCCCGAACAGTGTGATCAGTTTTCCGTCATTCTGGCAGGATATCCGTTGATCGGTGTACTGGAAGGATATTGGCTCATGCTTCTCCTGCCAATCAGTTCCCAGTATCAGATCATGGTCACCCAGTTTTACCACGTATGTATCGTGACTAAACTGGTGAGCGCCTATCTGCCATTGGAAGTTTGGGATAACTTCACGTGTTGTCATGAAGTCTCCGTTGGCTATCTCAACTTGCAGTGGGATGGCCTTTGTTGTTTTGAGTTGGAGTTCCTCCATCTTTGCTTTGTTGAGGAAGGTATGAGAGCTTCCGCTGTCGATCAAGATTCTAAGGATCTTGCCTTGGCTTTTCCCTTGGATCTTGATGGTACCTTTCCTTCTTTGGACACCTGAGAGCTGGGCGAGTTCCAAGGGTATTGGTTCATCCTCGGTTTCCTCAGTTTGCTCCTCTTCGATTTCTTCCTCCACGATCTCTTCTTCCTCTTGTTGTTCTCCGTCAATTGCTAGGCTCCTGGAGTTGGTACATTTGTGGCCAGGTCTCCAGTCCTCTCCACACCTAAAACATTTGTTACTTTTGGGTGGTGGCAATGCTCGTAGCGGCGTCGGAGCTGCTATTGGAAGAGGTCGTCTGTAGGGAATGGTTGGTGGCTTTGGTTTTACTCCGGCTCGTTTCCATAGCCCAAGGGCTATGTCTTGCAGTCGCGCCGTGTTGTACGCCTGTTGTAATGATCTTGGCTCGAACGTTTTTACGGCTGCCCGTAATTCCTCTTGAAGTCCACTGAGGTATAGTGATACTTCATACGATTCGGCCATGGGATGGTTCCGCCTTACTGATGCTTTGAGTTCCTCGAACTTCTCTGTGTAGGTTATAACAGATCCCGTCTGTTTTAACTTGGTAAGTTCCTCGATGACATCGTGCATTTGCTTGTCACCGAACCTTACACAGAAGTCCTCTACGAACTTCGTCCAGTTCAACTCTGGGTTAGATTCAACCCATTGATTGAACCATAGTTCGCTCCGGTCGTCGAGATAATTTGACAGTATCTCGAAATAACCGTTCTCAGGGATGTTGTAGTACTTACAGAATTTCTCGCACCGTCGGATCCACGATCTTGGGTTTTGGCCATCGAAGACCAAGAGATCTATCCTTGGCACTGGTACGTTTGTTCTCCATCTCTGTAGTACTTCTGCTGGAGGATGGTCATCCGCTCTTTCTGCTTCTATTTGTTGTTGTGGTTGTGCTGCTGCTGTCACCGTTCTATTTTGAGCTGCAACGAGTGCTTCCAGGGTTTGTGTCAGAGTTGCCAATTGCTGCTGTATGGCCTCCATTTGGGTTTGGATTGCGTCTGTCATACTTGTACTTGCTGCTCCAGATCTTGTAGTAACCATACGTTGGGCAGAGCTAGTCGGAAGATCGACTGCTCTGATACCAAGTTGTCAGGGGTTGGTTTACTGACATAAAAGGTATGGCGCGGAATATGGCGGAATGAGTGGATGAGAATAGATCACCAGTCTTTCGGACTATGGGTGATAGGAATTATCAGAGTTTATGAGACTTTGATAACTGCACACGATACACCTCGTGCTCGGATGTTGGATAATATCAAGGGTATTGTCAGTCTTTCGGGACTATGGACAATATGCCGAGATATATCTGGTTTTCCTAACTCTGCCTAAGACGAATCGAAGATAAGTTAGGCTCAGGAATTCCAAGACGAATCGAGGAATTATCTGAGGCTTCTAATTCTTAATTAAGACGCATCGAAATTAAGAAGAAGAAAAAATTTTCTACGAACAGAAAGGTTTTGGCGAACCAAAGGGGTTTTGATTTATATTTTTGATTGATGATTACAAATGGCAAACTACTCGTCCTTATATAGGCGAGATTTCAGCTTCTCCTATAAGCTGTTTGATTGCTTTCACACAACAGGAATAAAGTTAAGTAAAGTAAACTTAGTGGTTAAGAAAAGGTAGTGGTGGTTGTTTTTGCTTTGGCATCTTGACTGTGGGCCACCGGGACTTACTTAGTGGTTAAGTAAAGATAGTGGTGGTTGTTTTTGTTTTGGCATCTTTGACTGTAGGCCACCGGGGCTTGCTTAGTGGTTAAGCTAGTCTGTATCGTGTTGTATACTCAGAGTGGAGTACATGTAGTTCCGGTCCCACCTGCCAGTGGTATCCGATGCTGAGCTTCTAGATCCTTCCAGAGAATGGGCCTCTCCTGGGTCGTCTTCACTTGGGCTTGCTGATGGGCTTGAATTCAAGTTGGGCCGTCTGGCCCATTTTCTCTTATCCCTGTAGTTGATGGACTGTTTTGTACTTCGGGATGATTGGGCTCGTGGGTTTGGGCTTGTCTTTTGGGTTTTTTGATTGGGCCATTTTCTGCTCTCTGACACTTTCGAGAATTCAAATATCGACTCGACACAATAATAGTATGCTATAATATGTGAACTGTATTTATATATGATATATTAATTAAGTTTCAGGTTTGAAATTGATTTTATTTGGCAGTTTTGTAATAATGTGTATGCCAATTAGGAAAATCATATAATGACAATATTTGCATACTAAATAAATTGGAGCATTAAATAATTGGAGTATTAATACAGCTAACGTGTAAGATTTTTTTTAATAACGTTTTGTTATTAATTCAAGATTTGGAGGATCTTATTTATAATTGTGCCATGATTTATATAGAGATCCTCTTGTGAAGTGTGCATGGCAGCATGGGTTATTATGCCTTTTTTTAATTTTTTGAAAATTGGCAATTTATCACCATAATATTCTCATATTCATTAATGATGATTATTGTACTAATGTAATTTTGGTGAAATAACTATATCTATTATGGTGTCATTGTTATTGTTCATTAAAAACTCACGGCTGATTAAGGATTTCGATTACCTTCGGTGATTATTTATTTATTTATTTTATGGAAATAGGGAAAATTTTCCATAATTAGTTTAGAATTCTTAATAAATAAATGAATAAAAATCTTTCATTGTTTTCTAAAGATGGGAATCATCTCACATTCCTATTTGGTTTGTGGAATTTAATTAAATAATTGGGGAGACATTTTTTTTTAATGTCGTTCAATTAAACGTAATATTTTTAAATATTTGTTTAATTGGTCTAGTAATTTTTCAATCTAGTCAATCAAATCATCATGTTGCCATAGCAGCCTCTGTGTGGAGTGAGACTTTATTAATATTACATAGATGGGTGTGGAATTATTCATGTGTTCTGTGTTCGGCCCAAAGGTAGGCACAGTTTGACAGAATAATAACACACATGTGGTAATAAGTATGTGATAATTATTTGGATTGTTCATGTAAACATTAGTCGGTCCAAAGATAGACTCTTATTTGACATAACTTATTGTCAGTACTTGATTATTACACCAAGATTACCCCTGCAGTTAATTTTTGTCCAAAGATGAGGTTAATGTTGCACAAGGTGTCTTGTGATGGGTCCCCAATTAATAATGTTGCGCAAGTGTATCTTCATGCGGGTATTGATCGGCCCAAAGGTAGATTAATATTTGGTTCGAAATACATAAGCACCTGTGGTGGTGAATATGTGATAATTATTTGTTTAACATGTGAGTAATAAGTCGGCCCAAAGGAAGACTATTGCTTGACAGTTTTATTGTCAGTATTTGACTACTACGTAGAGGGTGTCACTTACAAGTTGATATTGTTGGCATTGAACTTAATACTAATGACTTGCTTGATTCCTCGAGATGATTCTAAATTATTTAAATTTTGAAAGATTATAAAGTTTAATGCGAGCATGATAAATTATTTTACAATAATTCTCTGTACAATTAAGAAGTCTGCTTATTGAGTTTTGCTTATATCAACAACTCTTATACATGATGGTTGAACTCCAATAATAAATATGAGGCTAGTAATTCAAGAAAAAATTGGTCTCAATAAAGTATAAGGGCAATACAAGAAAACCCATTAAGAAAGCTGCTAAAGACAACTAAAGTACAACCTTTTGTTTATTCTTAAAGGCTTGTGGAATTTTTTTATAATACACCACATTAAGATTACTTAGTATGAATGGTGTTGTGGTGTAGTTAAAAGACAAAAATAGTACTCCACAACATATGGTTAATAATTGGGAGAAATACTAAAGACTGCAGCTTATGGTCTCAATGAAATTTCAATCAAAGTAGTTGTGAAAACTCTTTGAGTTTCACATATGGTGATGTCCAACTAAGGCTAGATCATTGGGATCTACGAAAGAAAATTGAATTCAAATAGATATAAGCTACTTTATTGATATTAAATAAAGATAATAAGTTTATGATCCAATTAATTAGATCATATTTGAGACGGGTAATATGGAATCCTTGAGGATGTTGATTTGGGGGGAAGAATAATATTAGAGACATTGTCCTTAAGGGGGAGTCGATTCGATCTCCACTTATGCTTTAAAGAATTGATGCAAATTCAGAATAACAATATGACAATGTCAATAATATTTAAGGAATAACAAATTCAACAACCTCAAGAATTAATATCACTAAAGAAACCACTAGATTTTGAAGAAAAATAATTCGGATAATTATGTAGTTTTCTCCTAAATAATGAGGACACTATGGAATTAATGGTAGAACATTCAAACAATGTTAATCAAGCCGTGTAAGGTCCAAATAGTTTAAAGTGGGATAATGCTATAAGTTATGAGTTTAAATCAATACAAGGTGATTAGGTCCGCATCTTGGTAAAGGATTATACTCAAAAGGAAAAGAAGGCATTGCTTTAAAAGACTTTCTATCCGATTACTGAAAAAGGTTATTTTAAGATAATCATGACATTGGCAGCACATTTTAGTCTTGATTCACATTTGATGGATGTAAAAATAAAGTTTCATGATGATAACATTGATGAAATGATTTCAATGATTTAAGAACTAAAATGAAATCCATCTATGATTCAAGAAAAATTTTCCGTAAAGGAATCACAATCATCATCATGCAGTTTTTTTATCTCATTTGGTTTTGATACAAATGTAGATGATTATGTGATTCAGTGGGAGAATGTTTAAATTAAACTAAGGGAGACAAGTGAAGTCTCAATAAGGTGCCCTAAAGTTAAACTAAAGATTTAAGAAATGTAGAAATATTCTATATGTTTTGGCTATTAGAAGTTGTTGTATGATGAGGTCTCTACAAGACCTAATTTGGCTTATTAAGTAGACATTTAAGTAACTCTAGTATGGATCTTTATAAAGTATGTATAGAGAACTAAGGATAACATGCCTTGTACATCAGGGATCAGATTTGTTAGAGATAATGAGGAATTCTGATTCTGAGTTTGTTGGATCCCAATATAGTATGAGATCCACTTCAGGCTACATCTTCTGTTGGTCTGGAGAGCTATACAAGTAAAAGTATTAAGCAAACGATTTAGCTTATTAACCATGACAACAGAATCAGTAACACACTAAGGGGCATTCAAACATGAAATAAAGGTTGAGAAGTTTTGTCACTTAAAGTATATTGTGACAGTTAGTTCGCAGTAAAGTATTAACGACAAGAGTACAATGAGTCAAGCATATTGACATAGAATTCTTGGTTGTTAAAGAAAGTATTTTGTGTAGATAAAATTTTAGTAGAGCATATTATGATAGATTCTAAATATGGATCCACCAATTATGTATTCAACGCCCTGCAATTTTATGAGCTAGCTACTCATGTGGGTGTTATATGGTTTTAGAATACATTGGTTCAGTGTGAGTCTATATTTATTGTTCTTTAAAGTTTTCAAGACACTTTGATTTGGATAATTTGGTTTTCTGCAGAATTAAGTTGATGGTTTTGAATTCATTGTGAATTTACTCAAGTTAATTTTACATTTTGTAATATTTTACATTATGGATTGATCTCACTAAGGATTAAAGTAGGACCAGTTGAAAATAGACATGATGTTGATCACATTGCATGTAATTTCCATGCTACTCACCATATTTGATCTATGTCATTGAGTATATTGATATTGGTGATTGTCGGGGTTTAACCACGATTTATAATGTGGTGAATGCCGCGGTAGTTCCATATTAGTATATGAGATGGACCAGATTGTTAAGTATAGTCTGAAGAGGAATAACATAAAGTTGCGCAACTAAGGCTCTTGATATAATTGCTTTCGGAAAATATATATAGCCCAAGTGGGAGATTGTTGGAAATTTATTAATTTCCATTATAATCTAATTGTAGGCAATATATTATGCAATTATATTAGCTATTCAATTATTTTATGGACTTAATTAAGTGATCCAATTAAAATTAAAAGTCCATGGGCTATAATAATGATTAATATGGGCCAAATGAGTAGATACACAATACTACGTGACTAGGTGATTATGGGTGGTCTAGTCAAGTAGTATATAAAGGCTCCCAGATTATGGTCCCCAACATACTAAGCCACACGCAGTTCTCTCTTTCCCCATCTGAAAAGATTACAAAGGTCCTGAGGGAATCCAGAGGCTTAGTTGAGGAAGACCATAAAATCACTGATCCCGAGTTCGTGTTCCGCCCAGAGGACTCATTGGATCAGGTATGCTTCCGCATTATAGTTTTGATCTCGTTAATCGTAATAGGGTTTAAGATTTATGGATTTATTCCCAACACATGAACGTAGGATCACTTAACAATGTTGATATATCTCATTGCTTGTAGAACTGAACCATTTGAGGCAGGAAAATTACGGAACAATATTCTTGCTTATGCAAGCTCTTAAATAATACACACTGGTGATAAAGTAGAAACCCAAGAGTTATATAAAATTAGGAATTCAAAAGTTACAAAAAGTAATTCAAGATTATATTAAATGAGAAACTTAAGAGTTGAACATGTTCAAGTGAAAGATAAGATAAGATAATATAATATAAAGAATGTTTAGTGATGTTATGTAATCATCCAAACTTTATATACATTCGACACTTGGGAGAAATAATTATAGGGGTATGTCTTGCATGAGACCGTCTCACATGAGATCATTTTTTATATTTTTAAATAGTTATCACTTTCGCTATAAATCGTTATCACTTTCGCTATAAAATGTTATCACTTTTTATTTACACTATAAATTGTTTATGAAAGAGCATTTTCACTTTTCATTAATTTATTATCACTTTCCTTCATAAAAGTTATCACTTTCTGGCCGTCTCACGTCATTCCCACGTAAGCCCTTACGTGAGACGGTCTCACACAAGTTTTTGCCTAATTATAGAGACGACGGAACTCCCTAATATATTTAAGATTTATTGAAATTCAAATATATATATATATATATATATATATATATATATATATATATATATATATATATATATATATATATATATATATATATATATATATATATATATATATATATCTTTAATATACTAAAGGAGAGTTTAATTTTGATGAGGTGTCGTCACCAGAATTAATCTCAATTATTTTAATTTTTAATTAAAATTAAAAAATTTAATTATTAATTAAAATTTAATGCTGATAAATACATATATTATTTTAAGATTTGATATGATATCATCAAATCCTTATTAATTAAAAAATAATATAGATAAATACATATATTTACTACTCCTATAAGATTTTGAAAATTTATATCCTCTCCACCTATAAATAAGACTCTTTATTCATTCGTTCTACACATAATTTATTCGTTACGAAAAATTAAAGCATTCTTCAAATTTGAAAGTAAGGTATCCATTTATTATTATTATTTATTATTTTTGATGTTTCTTTTATAATTTTTAATTAATTAATTAATTTATTTATTTTTTTTTTTTAATCATTAGCATGTAATTTTATAATCTTTTGATTTTTGTACTTAATTAACTTATTTTTTCATGGCTATTTTTATAATTTTTTAATTATTTTTTTATAATTTCACTTTTGATTATATTTTACTTATTGTTTCTTTTATGTTTTTTATTTTCTCCTTTGATTAAGTTTTTATTTATTTATTTTTGTTTTACTTCTATTTTTTAATGGTTAATATGTAATACTTTTGATTATATTTTTTTATTTAATTAATTTTTTTGGTTTTAATTCTTTTTTTATTATTAGTATGAAACTTTTTAAAGGTTTTTACGTTATTAATTTCATTTTTTCAAATTTAAGTAGTTAATTTTGTTATGATTTCCTTTTATTTTCTTATTTCTTCGAATTTATTTATAATAAGTTTATTTTAAATTTTTTATTTTTTAAAAATATATATTAATTTTATTATAATTTTTCTTTTATATTTTTCTATTTTTTTTAATTATCGTATGTCTTCTTTTAAATTTTATTTGTTTAAATTTTTTGGTTTTTTTAAATATATTTTTACTTAACATTAAAATTTAATATATATATATATATATTTAATTTTTTCTTTTTTTATATATTTTTAAAATTATCTTTTGATTAACTTTTGTTTTTATTATTATTTCTTTCAATTCTTTTATGTTGTTTTAAATTTTTAATTAGTATGTAATTTTTTAATCTTTTATTTTTTTTACGTTAATAATTTTTTTCTTGGTTAGTTTTATTGTTTTTTTTAACTAAAGTTTTTTATGATTTCTTCTTAGATTATTTTTTCTATTTACTTAATTTTTTTTGGTTTTAATTCGCATTTTTATTATCATTAGTAATTTTTAATCTTTGATTTTTTAACGTTATTAAAAATTTTTCAAAATTAAATTACAATAAATTTTAAATTCTAATGATGTATCGTCACCTGAATTAATTTTAATTTTAATAATTACTAATTAATATTCAGTGATAAATACATAAATTTTTTTAAGATTCAAATATTTATATGATTAGATCAAATAAAAATAAAATCAAATTTTATTTATAAATATAAAAAAAATTAAAAGAAAAATTCATCCATCTCCACCTAATTAGTTCACATAAATTTTTTATATAGACAAACAAAAATTACCTTCACTTTTTAAAGTAAGTTTTTCATTTCTTTTGTTTTTTTTATTTTTTATTGATTATTTTTCTGTTCCTTATATATTTTAAATCCTCTTTAATTATTTTTTGTTTTTATTTAAACTTTTTTATTGATTTTTATTTTTTTATTTTTTTCCTTTGGAGTTTTTCATGTGAATTTTTGTGCAAATAATATACTCTTACCGACGAATTTACCGACGGAATGAATCCGTCGGTAATTACCGACGGTTTACCGACGAATTACTGACGTTTTATTGATTTAATATAATTTATTTTTAAAAAATTATCAAAAGAAATTCCCGACGGTTTTTGCGACGGATTACTGACGGAATTAGCGAGGGAATTATTTCCGTCACTATTTCCGTCGTTATTTTAGAGGGATCACGTCCTGGTAAATTACCGACGATGAGTTTTCGTCGCTAAATGAAAAAAATATTTAAAAATGAAATAATTTGAAATTTTAATTTACCGACGGATTTACTCCTTCGGTAAATATATAAAATATTATTTAAAAATAAAATAATTTATGTCTTTAATTTACCGACGGATTTTATCCGTCAGTAAATATATAAAATTTTATTTAAAAATAAAATAATTTATGTCTTTAATTTACTGACGGATTAAATTCGTCGGTAAATATATAAAATTTTATTTTAAAATAAAATAATTTATATTTTTAATTTACCGACGAATTTTATCCGTCGATAAATATATAAATTTTATTTTAAAAAAATAATTTCCATCTTTAATTTACTGACGGATTAATTCGTCGGTAAATTTGTAAAAATTTTATTAGAAAATTCTCAATTAATGGTAAACAGATATATGGGCATACTCTAAAATCCCCAAAATCAGTCCTCTCTCTCCCGATAACACAACACTAGCCAAAAATTTCACTCCTCCTCTCCCATGCCGCCGTGCCCTATCCCCCTTAGCGACCGCCACACCATCTCCAATGGCAATTTCGGCACCGCCTCTGTGCCGCCCATGGTGAATGTCGCCTCTTCCGCCGTGTCGCACGTCCCCAGTCACACCCTAATGCATTTTCTCATCGACTTGTGTATCTCCACGCGTATTTTTCCCACAATCGTATCTGCAAAATCGTAGCCGCCGCTCGGAGAATGGATCGGCTACAGTCGCTCTGCCACGAGATTAACACGGGAGAGAAACAACTAGCCGTGGCCGTTGAGCTGGACATCACCGCATCTGCCGCCGTTATTCAGGCTTCTGTCGACCTCGCCTGGGCTGTATTTGGAACAATTCATGCTTTAATCAATAATGCAGGCTTTAGAGGTAACTCTTTTACAAATCAAGTTACATAATTTATTTTCATTTAAGAATTCGAATTCATTATTCATTGTTTGTGGTGGCTGATGATGTGTGGTTTTGTTAGTTGGTCAAAAGGTAATACAAGAAAAAAATGGTGTTAACTTGTTAGTTAATTTCCACAATTAGTAGACTTAAGCATATACTAGTATATATTTTCATTAATTTTTAGATGGGATGAGCCTGCAAGTACTTTTGATTATTAATTTATTATAGCTAGCTCACATTTTTTTTTTTTGTTTTATTTTGGGAGATTGAATTGAGAAAATGGGATACAAAATGAAGCAAATATGACCATAGGACTATACCAATGTGCATGTGATTGAATCAATGTTGTATTCCTCGGTAGATTCAACAATCAGGTTCTATATTCATTTATTTAATTTAATGCACTACCTATGACTCTGAATTCAAGTTAGAAATGGTTAATAAGTTTCTTTATCATCAAATAAAATGTTTGGCAGCTGAATTCCAGATTCTAGTTTCTTATTTTAAATCTCAACATTGTGTGTGCATAACTAAAATTGAAGTGCTTATGGCATGATAATGTTTTTATTACATTGTTCTTTTGCCCTCTTTCTTTGTAGATGATGAATGTACCAAAATATCATACTGAGATTTAGAAGGCACCATATTGATAATGCTTGGCGTTTGGATCATCTTACTGTCCATGTTCTCTTTCGCTGCATTCTGTTATCCATTTGTTATTATGTCACAGTAAAACAAGGGTTAGAAAACATTGTTTGATGGGATTCAATTTCCCTATCTTTATATGTCAATAATAACGATTTCTGATCTGAAATAATTTTTCATTTGATTCAATTCTTCTTTGGGTCTTGGAAATACTTGGGCGAACCTGGTGGAAGGTGGCTGCCCTTTTTTAGAACCATGAACATCCTGTTATTTATTGTCCTACTCCCACTCATTATTTATAGTGACCATGTGCCTTCACTTTCAAAAACGATACAGGAGTAGGGGGAAATTGTAATAAAGGGACATTGTATACATATTATTTTTATTATTTGACCATAATGATCAAGCCAATTTTTAAGTCTATCAGCGCACAAACTGATTTCAAGTGTAAATTAACACTTTCTTTTATGAGATCCTCTTCCAGCAATTTAGACTTGTTTGCTTTCTTATTGATATTAATATCCTAATCTTTGATTACTTTTAGATGATGAAGAAAGAGAAAAGCTCGCAAAGGAGATATCAAAAGATTGGAATTCTGGTACCTGATTTTCCAAATTAATGTTCTCATTGGATTTTAAGCTTACTCAATATTCTATCTTATCCTTTGATTCTTTCAACTCTATTTATAGTTTTTGAGCGTAGCATAAACACTTTATTCCTTACTGAAATGGTTCGAGGTTTGATGCTTACTCTCAAGTACTTCTTTGACCCAAAAGTGGTTGTACGTGATTTTCTTCTCATTCTTCTCTCTCATGTTGTCTGGGAGAGGCTGAGGGTGTTATTGGATCTCATGTGTATTACTTAATGAGGAGAACTGGAGAATTTAGCCAACCTTTGGTTTCTCTCTAACTTCTCGGTGAATAAATTATTAAGATTTAATTGTTATGCAGATTAACTATCCTTTTGAGAAAGGTCCTCTAAGTCCACCATTTCGTGGAGAGCATGCTCTGCGATGTTATCCAACTGGAGAGGAATGTTGCATTGCTTGTAAACTATGTAAAGCTGTAAGATTTGGATTTTACTCGTCCTTTTTTCTTTCCTTCTGAAGTTCCTGTAACTTGCAAGTTGCTGCAGCAATACGGTTCATGCAAAAGTTTAGTCTAACATACATTTTACGTTATTCATAGCCTCTGGGTGACTGCATTCTCTCAGCTTCTTGATTTACCTGGCTCTGCTTTGATGGACTTCTCTCTAAATCTTTTTTTCTCGCATGATATTTTGTCATAACCTATCTATACCACTTCATTCAGGCAAAATTTAGTGCTAATGCATCTTATATATTCAGATATCAAAATTTAGCAGCTAGTCCAGAACTAATTTTATTCATAATAATTTGTTACAAACTACCATTATTTGGGTTTGACTATCATTCACTACTAGCTTTAGGTCATTCATTTTGGATTCATGGAAATGCTCCTTTTAGTCTTAGTTTCTGCTTTCTTGCGTTAAATTAATGAGAAATGCATAAAGCAGCTTCGAGCCTTCTTCATACTTTATATTAGTTTGATGAAAAGAAATTGTGAAGTTGTTGGCGATTGACATTACTTTCTTTATATTGCAGTCTGGGAAATCTGCTGCAATATATGCTTGTGCCAGAGATCAAGGATTTCAGATTATTGAGGTATGGTTTATTGGACATAGTTTTAGCTTATGTAAAAACAATTCCTTAGCTTTTAACATTTTTCCTTTAAGGAGCTAATATGCCTTTAAACCATCTTAGGATATAACATGCATATGAATCTTTTGATTAGAATGTGAAGAAATACCCTGGTGCCCATTTATGGATCTCTTCCTGACTCCACTACAAGAACCCGAGTATTAGCTAACTATAGTGTTATGCTTGACTTTTATATATGATCACAAACCTGATGCTCCCAGCTCCACTGACTACAATGTTTATTATATTGCAAATGATTATGACAAAGATCTTCGACATTGGAAATTTGGGCGAAGGAAGTACAAGCAGCCAATCTAGTTTTACTTAATGTTTAATGTAATCAGATATTTTGTAGGATTGAGTAGGATTTGATATTTTGTAGATTGAGTAGGATTTGATATTTGTGACGAATTTGGGTTTTTATTTGAAATTTTGGAGATTTTATATTAGGTTGTGTTTTTTTAAGGTTATTTAATTACAATTTTGTTTATTTATCAGGTATTAATATTCATTTAAAAATATATATTAAAAATATAAAAATACTTTAGCGACGGAAAATTCATCGTTAAATCCCACTTTTAGCATTTTATCAACGGATTTTTCCGTCGGTAACTTTTTCTGTCAGCAAATCTATCGCTAATAAGTCTTATATAACACTATATTTTGTATTTGCCGATGGATATTTCCGTCGGTAATTTATTCCGTCGGTGATTCCGTCGCTAATATAAGTTATATATAAGTTATAACACCATATTTTGTATTTACCGACGGAATTTTCCGTCGGTAATTAGCGACGGAATAATTCCGTCGGCAATTCCGTCATTATTTTTTGGCTGCCGACGAATTTTATTTGCATAATTGCCGACGAATTATTTTATTTACCGACGGAAATTTCCATCGGTAATTACCGACGGATTTAAAAATCCATCGATAAATAATTACTGACCATCGATATAGCGACCAATCAATTTTCATCGATAATCCGTCGGTAAACTGTTTAGCGATGAATTTTTCAAGCAAATTTCCGTCGCTAATCTGTCAATTTCTTGTAGTGGCACCTATAAATAAAATTCTTCATTCATTCATTATACACACGTAATGAACAAAAGTTTTCTACAAATACTATTAAAATTATGAATAAAGGCATCCATTATTATTATTATTAATTTAATTTTCTATTAATTAATTTTATGGATATTATTTTATATTTTTCAAACTTTTTTTAATTATTATTTTTAAAATATTATTTTAATTATTTTTTCTTTTAATTTTTTATTATATTTTAATCTTTTTATTTCTTTATGTTATTAATTTTTTTTCAAGGTTAATATTATAATTCTTTTAAACTAATTTTGTTAATTTTTTTATTTCATCGAATTGATTATATTGAATTTATTTTTTTTATTTTTCATTAATTTACTTTATTATGAATTTTTTCTTCAATGATTAAATTAACATATTAAAATTTTTTTTGATAAATTAAATTCTATAACAACATAACAAATTTTGAAAAATCAATTTAATATTTTTTTTAAAAAAATTAGTAAATCAATTTAACAACGAAATTAAGTTTGTACCAACATAAGTAAATTCACATTTGAGTGTATATAAATTGAATTTTACATTTCAATTTAAATTATTATTAGATTATAATTGAATAGATAGTTATATTAAATTTGAATGATATTTTTTAAAATTGTAACTTTAAACCCGTGTAATACACGGGATCCATACTAGTAAATAGTAATATACTAAAGGAGAATTTAATTTTGATGAGGTGTCGCCACCAGAATTAATCTCAATTATTTTAATTTTTAATTTAACAATTAAAATTCTTCATTATTTAAATTATTAATTAAAATTTAATGTAGATAAATACATATATTATTTTAAGATTTGAATATGATATTATCAAATCAAAATTAATTACTGTTAATTTAAAATTAATATAGATAAATACATATATTATTTTAAGATTTGAATATGATATTATAAATTTATTATTATTATTATTATTATTAATTAATTAATTTTTGTTGTTTCTTTTATTTTTGTAATTACTATTTTTTAATTTATTTTTTTGTTTTAGTTCTGTTCGTTTGTTTTTTTATGGTTAGTATGAAATTTTATAATTTATAATCTTTTTTTATTTGTTATCGTAATTAAAATTTTCTTTTGGTTAATTTTACAAAATTTTTTTATTTCACTTTTGAATATAATTTACTTATGGTTTCTCTTATACTTTTTATATTTTCTTTTGATTAATTATTTTATTTTTTTAATTTTTTAATTTTTTTTAATTGTTAGTATATAATCTTTTAATGTTTTAGTTTTTCTACGCAATTAACTTTTTTTCATAATTAATTATACAATTATTTTTAATTAATTTTGTTAGATTTCACTTTTGATTATATATATTGGTTTTAATAGTTTTGATTATATATATTGGTTTTAATAGTTTTTACGTTATTATTTTATTTTTAATGGTTTTAACGATTTATTTAATTGATTTTGTCATGATTTTTTTTTCTTTTCTTTACTTTTCAAATTTATTTATATTAATAAATTTATTTTTTATTTTTTAATAATATATACTATTATTTTTATTATTATTTTACATTAAAAATTCTTTAAAAAATTAATTATTTTTTATTTTTATTTTATTTTTTAAATATATTTTTACCAATATTAAAATTTAATAATACATAAATAAGTTTTTTTTTGGATGAATATGATATTTTTTTTTACTTTTATAATTTTTTATGTTCCTTTTATATTTTTTAAATTTTCTTTTGATAAAATTTTATTTTGATTATTATTTTTTGTTTAAATTCTGTTTTTTATTTTTAATTTTTACGCTATTCTTTTTTTTTTCATGATTTTACAGATTTATTTAATTGATTTTGTTATGATCTCCTTTTCTTTTCTTTATTTTTCAAATTTATTTATATTAAATTTATTTTTTAATTTTTAATAATACATACTATTATTTTTATTATATATTTTAAAAATATTTTTAATTATTTTTTATTTTTATTTTTATTTTTAATTTATTTTATTTTTAATATGTTTTTACCAACATTAAAATTTAATAATACATAAACAAGTTTATATTAGATTGAATATGATATTATTATTTTTTTTATAATTTTTTATGTTTCTTTTATATTTTTAAAATTTTCTTTTGATTAACTTTTGTTTTTATCCTCTTATTTTTTGTTTTAATTCTGTTATTTTATTTTTTTTATTTTTACGTGT
Source organism: Pogostemon cablin (assembly GCA_023678885.1). Classification (NCBI taxonomy): domain Eukaryota; kingdom Viridiplantae; phylum Streptophyta; class Magnoliopsida; order Lamiales; family Lamiaceae; genus Pogostemon; species Pogostemon cablin. The sequence goes on along the minus strand of CM043001.1, from coordinate 22,965,074 downwards.
TTTTTTTATGGTTAATTTTATTATTTTTTAATTCATTCTTTTTTTAATTTCTCTTTAAATTATTTTTTCTATTTATTTATTAATTTTTATTTTTATTAGTAATTTTTAATCTTTTAATTTTATTATGCTATTAAATTTTTTTCATAATTAAATTTAAAAAAATTTAAATTTTAATGATATGTTGAATTAATTTTAATTTTAATAATTACTATTTAATATTTAGTGATAAATACATAAATTTTCTTTAAGATTCAAATATTTATATGATTAAATTAAATAAAAATCAAATCAAATCTTATCTCGAAACATAAAAAATAAAAAAATAAAAATTATCACTCTCCACCTATATAATAAGAATCTTTATTCATTCGTTCACACAAATTATTCATCATAATGGATGAAAGTTATATTAACTTTCTGAAGAAAATTATCTGTTTTTTTTATTGATTAATTTTTGCTTTTTTTATATATTTTTTAAATTTTCATGGATTAATTACTACTAGGTACACACTTTATACTCCTAATTACTACTAGGTACATTGATTTAAAATAATAATTATTATATATAAAATATTAAAGTAAAATACCAAAAATACTCCTAAACCCATATACCTTTAAACCACAAATCCCAACCCCACCTACCACCGGACCACCTGCGCCGCCGCCGCCGGACCACCACACTTTTTTGCTGCACACACATTTTTTTTTTGCTGCACACACTTTTTTGCTGCACACACTTTGTTGCACATGAACTTTTGCTGCACACAATATTTATGTGCAGCACATTATAGGGGTAATATTGGAATATCACTATATATTTTTGTACCTAGTAGTAATACTTTTGTATGTTTGTATCTCATTGTAATTTAGGATTTTTTTGTGTACCTAGTAGTAATCCTCCCAATTTTCATTTGATTATTTTTTTATTAATTTTTGTTTTGTTTTGTTTTGTTTTTAATTTATTTTATTTATTTATTTATATTTATTTTGAGTTTTTCATGTGAATTTTTTACAAATAATCTACTCTCCACCTACAAATAAAACTTTTTATTCATTAATTATACACACGTAAAATAAAATTTTTCTTCAAGTTCTATTCATGTTTTGGAAAGATATCCATTATTTTTTAATTATTTTTTAAAAATTTTATTAATTAATTTCATGAGATTCTTTTATATTTTTAAAATTTTTGTAATTAAATTTTTTATAAAAAAATATTTTAATTATGTTATTCTTTCATTGTATATTATATTTTAATATTTTGATTTATTTATGTTATTAATTTTTTTCATGATTATATTATAATTTTTTAAATTAATTTTATAAAAAAAATTATTTCATCGAATTTATTTATATTGAATTTATTTTTTATTAATTACTTTATTATAATTTTTTTCTTAACTAATCAATTTATTTTGCAACAATAATCATAACAAATTTTGAAAAACCAATTCAATAATTTTTTTGATAAATCAATTTAATAACGAAATTAAAATTTTCCAAAAAAAAGAAAATTCACATTTGAGTGTATATAAATTGAACTTTACTTTTCAATATAAACTTATATTAGATTATATTGACTATAAATAATTATATTATCAAACTTGAATTGTATATTTTGTGAAATTATAACTTTAAAACCCGTGTATTACACGGGATTTATACTAGTATATAATATATATAAAGATAAAAGATTTTGATTTTGCTGTTGGTCTTATACTTGAATTTTAAAATTATTATAGCTTATTATCTATTTGAAATTTATTTTAATACATGATACATCAAATTAGTTTTCTCTTTAATTATTAGTTTTTAAATGACATTCATCGTTGCTTACATAATCTCTAAAATTTGAAAAAAAAAATTGAAGTTATTTTTTATTTTTAAATGAACTGTTTGAACTTTTATTTTTTATTATCCATTTACATTGTTATAATATAAAATGACAAAGACTAGCTTGGGCCAGTCTTATTTTTCAGATTCATGGAACCGGATCTAATACTGATACCTGGGTCAATGCCACTATCCATAAATTTTACTCCTTTTCGAATACATACCAATTTGTTTGCCACGTCACAATGTCCCCCTCTCTGTCATAATTTAGTGAAAGAGAATTACCAGCGGAATTGGGGAAAATCGTCGGAGTGATAGAAAATGGAGAAGATTGTGGTGGGAAACGCCCTTCGTCTTGGGTCTTCAACATTAACCTAATAAAGGTATGAAAACTTGAAATTTCTCATTTATTTTTCTATATGATTCTCGAATATGAATCAAACTGGCGGAGCAGCGAGAATCAATTCTCAAGCTAACCTTTTTCGGATCAGAGCCTCTATTTTTCATTGCACTCCAGTTTCTGAGCAAAGAAGACGCCCAATGGGATTATGTAGGTCCCTTAATTTGCTTGTTATTAGGTTAATTTCATGATTGTTATTGCAAAAGTTTGAGCGGTCTTCTGGAAATCCAATGGGAATGATCTTAGATAACATAGAAATGCAGCGATGAGAGTCGAATAATGATGTGCTAAGTTATGAAATAGAATTATACTTGGCTGGATTTGATACATAATAGCATTTTCTTTTTTGGTTTGTTTTTTATGCAGACAAATTCTTCTCGAAGTTCTTCAAAGGTGATTCTTTACCCCTTTTTTCTTGTAATTTTGTTTCGAATTCGAATAAATCATGACAATAGGCACAACTAAGATAAATTGTTTAAGATATATGGACCAGACCAACACCTAGTCGAATTTTTGGGGGTTCAGTACACTGTACATAATGTGTTAATGATGCCTAATTGAGTAGTTACACATTATTCCACTAACTTTGTATCAAATGGAAAAAGTATCATATTGGCGTTGGAGTTTTCAATTTTGAAGGTACAGAGGGAAAATAAGAGAAGAAAAAAGATGCAATTTTTATTAATGTTCTCTTTTCATTGCACACAACCATTAAATAGCTAGAGAGTAGTTCATTGACAATACCCATTCCTTGCCGCGGCCGATTTTCGAGGGCAGGACGTTGGGAATGGTGGTGAATGTGAGGTTAGGCGGCGAGGAGAGTGAGCCACTCGTCTGTGAGACGAAGGAGACGATGATTTATGGTCAGGAGTGGAGGATGCGACGGCAGAGGTTGAACATAGGGTTAATATGACCTCTTTGGGCAGATTGGTGTTGGTTTCTACTCGGCTTACTTGGTTGCTGAAAATGTCATTGTCACCAAATGACGATGAATAGTATGTCTTAAATCCTATAATTCCTAACAAAAATGCAGTATGATTGAATAACCAAGCAAGTTAGCTTGGGAAAAGTATTTAATTTGTAATTAATGATGTGATAGTTATGATTGCAGGTACTCGAATTAGCTGAGAAAGAGTCTGAAAATGTTGTTTTTAAAATGGTGGGGAATGATGTTGCCAGATTCCAGATGACAATCCTTATTGGAACTACGTACTGCTCTTCTTGTTGAATTGAGTAGCCGCTCTCTTCTTTTCTAGAATTGTTAGAGCTTGGTTCTAGTGTAGTGTGTGATTTGGATTGTTTGCATTATCGGGGCTAGTGCTAAAACATCTAGTCTTTAGACTTTTAGTTTACTCTATTGTATTAGTTTAGTTTTGAAAATTTTGTTTTAATTCACATGAGTTACTGTGAACAAGTTTTTGGATTACTTTTTATGTTGATTTGTTTATATATTATTCAGTTTGGTCAACATCTTTTAGGTTATTATTTTATATTAATTGGGTTACTCTTTATAATAAATTGAGTTATTATAAATAAGCTTTTGGATTACCTTAATGTTGATTTATTTATGGTTTTTTAGGTTACTATTTTTTATTTAATTAGGTTACTCTTTAGAATAAATTAGGTTATTATGTACTGGTTTTTTGGATTACTCTTTATGTGGCTTTGTTTATATATTGTTCTGTTTGATCAACATTTTTAGGTTACTCTTTTTTATTGATTGAGTTATTCTTTTCTATTAATCAGGTTACTCTTTATAATAAATTGGGTAACTCTTTGATTTGAGACTTTGATTTTCTAAGTTCACTTCTATTTTGTTAACAAGGTTACTTTTTCATATTAATTAGATTATTCTTTATAATAAATTGGGTTACTTTTTGATTTGAGACTTTGATTTTTTAAGTTCACTTATGTTTGGTTAACGAGGTTACTTTTTCATGTTAATTAGGTTACTCTTTATAATAAATTTGATTACTCTTTGATTTGAGACTTTGATTTTTTAAGATCACTTCTATTTGGCTGACAAGATTACTTTTTCATGTTAATTAGGTTACTCTTTATAATAAATTGGGTTACTCTTTGATTTGAAACTTTGATTTTCTGAAATTTTTTTTTTTAAATTAATTGGATTACTCTTTATAATGAATTTGATTACTCTTTATAATAAATTAGGTTACCTTTTGATTTGAAACTTTAATTTTCTTTTTTTGAAAATTAAAGGGTGCAGTAATAAGAGAAAAAAAAAATTCCTTTTGAATAATGTCAATTTGAATTCTACACCATGAGAAAATTCAAGAGTACAATTTTGATCATAAATAATTACAGAAGATGACAAGTTGCTACATTATAAAGGAAATGGGTGATAAAATTAGTGATGCTGCTCACATCCCACATAGTAAGCAACTACTACATGGAGTATGTAATTAGCATCATTTTCATTTCTTAAACCCTGTGGATGCGGGTCTCCCAAGTCAAGAAAAAGACTGCAAACATGAGTAAAATAGTAAGTTCTGAAACACCATTGTGGCACATTGAAGTTGTGTCGCAATAGTGATGATGAACCTTCTGCACATCAAGTTAATAACACGTACATGCATTTTTTTAGTAGTGCTAATACTCCCTTTTGCCATCCTGATTCGTTGGGATTCACTTTTATAACACAAGTCTGCAAGAATTAAGTGAAAACACATTATCAGAAACATATACCTTAAAAAATAGATACATGTGTGTGTTTGAGGGAGATATCACGTCAGCGAATGGAGTTGTTCTTATTCGTTTGGTGGATGGTGTAGGAAACAACATTTTGTTAACACAGGTTTGAACAACACTTTCAATAACTTGGCTGCAGGTTGTATTTTTTCACCCATTGACTCCATTCATTCAAACTTGAAACCTAACCTCTCTACAGATCTCTAGTCTAGTGGTCACATTTGTAGCAGAAACTAATATTGCATCATCACTCAATGTATTATGATTTAACCTTCAGACATCTATTCCAATGCCAAAACACTTCTTGAACTAAAATTCAAGTTCAGTTTCAGACAAGAGAGACTCGTAATAATTCAAAGTTTTCCAAATATTCAAACAGATGATCATGGAGAATTCAACAAGATACATTCACAGTAGCAACAATACAACTTTAAAATATTTGGCATAATGGCAAAAATTAAAAGGAAGAAAAACCATCATAGAACTCAATCAATTGCTGCTTCATTTGGAAATCACTTTCAGAATCTGCGCGCATTTTGCACCGATGGTAGAATTTCTCCCAATACTTTTTCCAATCATCTCTAAAAATCAAGTAATTTTTCCAATCTTTGGACTTGGGTTCTCGTTCAAGAAAATATCGATTACCTTATCCACCAAATTGGGTAATCGTATACCCTTGAGCAAAAGTTTTTTTCAATAAGAAGATATCTGAGATTTTCCAACTTCTAATTGGGGTTTGAATCCAGCCATTGAAACTGCAGGTAAAGCACGCCAGAGATGGCGCCCGAATAGAAATCGGAGTCAGTGAGAAGACGATCCAGCATTACCGTAAGCGTGAAGTTCAAATTTCTGGATTCGCGTGCTCCAGTGGGTAGGGGATCTGTCCGATGTTTTTTCCTCTGTACTGGAGAGCCGCATTTCTTTCAGAGTACTTGAATCTGAGGCGATTGGGATTCCTGAGTGTGACGTTGGCAGATTTGAGGAGGAAGCAAGAGAAAGACGACGAAGATTTGGCTTTGAATCTCTTGAAACCCACTATACCCGCGATAATTCATATGGGTTGTGATTTAGGATCCGGTTTCATGAAAATTTCATGAGACCGGTCCTATTGTAGTTGCTCTCATATAAAATTATAGTACCGTAGTACTCCATATTTTAATTTTAAAATTATCATATCTTATGTCAACACTAACATATAGTAATATAGTACATTTCACAATTTATTTTCTCCCATCCAACAGAAGTTGTGACATTTTCCTTTTTTGGTTGTCCCATAAAAATTGTTACATTCTTTTTAAAGCATATAAAACTCCCACAAAAAATATTAACATATTCACATTGGCCAAACACACTTTACACACACCACTAATACACCTATCCACTACACACTAAATATTATTTCTCTCATTTTACTTTACATTAAAATATTACCTTTTAATCTCCGTGCAAAAAAAATGTTACAACTTTAATGGGACAGATGGAGTATTATTTAAAAATATTACTATTAAAAAATAAATAAATAAGCAATTACTTTTATTTATATTTACGCAAAAAATATAAATTTAAGAATAGAGGTATTACTAGCTTAAATAAAATACAAATAGTAAATAGTGAACAGTGATAAAGTCGCTAGTAGTGTTGGCAACTTATATAAAATTAAAACCCCATAAAAGTTAAAACAGCCAAATTGGTTGAATTTCCTAATTAGAAAAGCCTAACGTACGCTAACCAAATCAAGTCAGTCATTAATTAACCTTTGCTCTCTTGTCGTTTCGTGTCGGTTGAAGGTGAGATTACGACTTTGTTCTGAGATTGTTGATCGTTCATATGCTCCAATCTGTTTTACTTTTTGCTATTAATCCCTGATTTAATCAAAACTCGATGAACTTTAAGTATTTGAAATTGAATTTCTTAGGTGCGTGTGTCTATGAATAGATTTAGTGATGGGATTGCAATTGAAGTTGTCTTCGCTCGTTCTTATATATTCGATCTGAAAACCATTGTTTATTAGTATTTGATTCGTTTGGTTTTGGTTGAATTTGAGCCTCAGTTCCTTTTAATATCGATTTTAGGTTAGGCTTTGGGTTTAGGGATGCTTACTCGTCACTTAATTTCTCATTTTAATAATTAATTGATGGAGCTTTCAATGGAATTATTAGAAGCCAGTGATGTGGATAATATGAAACAAGTGTGTGATGTTGGAAGCTGGACACTAAAAAAAGCATAGATCATGTAAACGTAGTACTAATTGTTGGAAAACTCACGTTCAATAAACGTACAAACATACAAAAAGAGTAATCTCACTTACCTCTCACCGTGTATGTTGCAGCGGAAGAACCTAAAGAACCCGGTTGGTACTCACGTTGTTAAACTGTGATCTCATGGATCAAATCTCACAACACGGGGTTGTGAATTAATTTCCACGATGTTGTATTAACTGTTGAATATGATGAACTGGAATTTGCATTGTGATTCGGGAGATAAACACTGAGAGAGAAAACGCACTCTTGCGTTCTGCGTTATGTCGCGCGCATGAATGTTTCAGCACTCTGCGTTCTGCAACGCATGTCTCAGCGTGTGTATTCTTTTGTGAATACACTTGTCCGTATTCTGTAACCATTGCACGACAACTGCTTAACGCAGTATTAAATATCCAATGAGAAAGGAGTTAATTAACGGTATTATTAACTCCCTCTCTTTCTCTCTTATCCACACTTCTTATGTGGAAAATAAAATAATAATAAATTATTATTTACATCTCCCACTCACATATGAAGTCAAAAGGTCACCTGACTCATTTTCTTCATGAATCATATTCTCGCACAGATTAATACATCGTGTGACCACGAGATATGAGTTTTTAATCGTCATACACTTGTTAGAGATATATAGCAACTCAACCAGTTTATCAAAGAAACTCAACAAGCTCGCTATACCCCAGAACTCTTGAACATTTAACATAAGTTGACATATCTCTTCTCAATCCCTGAATTTGTCAGAGCATATTCAACCCTTTTGCAAATTACTATGTATTCATAATCAAGACCCTGCTTGATTGACTAGTCAATGAATCACAATAGTATATGTTAAATTAATAAGTATCTACAGTCTCCCACTATAGCTGCTTTCCTAGACATGTACCGCATCGCCGTTATTAACCATAGCTCTTTTGGTAGCATGCTAAAGTAGCAACACCAAAGTGAAGACTTAGAATATAGTAGAAAGTCATAAGGGTAACCAATAGATAATGACTCATACATTTGAGAAAATAGGGATATTTTCCTCAATCCTGTTGGGGTCAACTTAGCACATGTCGTTTTCCTAAAACACATGTCACAATGTCTTTAACTTCCTTTCAAGAAAGCGTATGTCGTATTTCATCTAATTTAGACATCGTGTAAATCAAAGTTCAAGTGTGTCCCATACACTTTAACTCGGATATCCTCCCTCCAAGGTATAGGATCTCCATCGATTTAGCTTTACAACAAGTTGGATTAGATTCGTGGCGAAATCTATCCCGATTACATTACTATCGTAATCTCATCTCTGAGCTCCCACTGAGCCAGAAGCGATTGCTCGTATGAGAGAGCCAATCATAACTTGCCGACATACTATTAAAATTAATAAAACATATATAAATAGTTAAGTCATTAACTATTCTATTAACACACATAAACATATACAATACATCGTTTGAAATCCTTCACAGACTCAAACGAGTAGAAATGTAACTAAGAATCACTTTCTTCTTGTCTACAATATCTCTAACAAAGTTGAACTTCATGTCAATGTGTTTGGTCTTTCCATGATATTTGGGTCTTTTGTGTAAGCAATAACTATCTGATTATCACAATTAATTGAAACAGCGCCAATTGGAATGTTTGAGACCTCCAAATGTTTCATGAATCTACTCAACCAAATAGTCTCTTGAACTGCAGATGAAGTCTGTTTCTTGTTACACCATGAGATTGCTCCATCATTGAGCAAGAAGACATAACCGAGAGTTGATTTACGTTTATCTAAATCACCACTCCAGTCAACGTCTGTATACCCATTCAGTGATAACAAAAAAAATAATCTACAGTCAATCACATTGGCATATGGTACTCTGGCCATTTTATTCTTCTTATCTAGAGCCTTGGGACATATTTGCTGACTCAATGATTCGTCTTTCACAATAGGAGTATCTATAGGTTTGCAGGTGTACATCTTGAATCGTTCTAAAAGATTCTTGATGTAAGTCTCTTGAGACAAACCCAATAACTTCTTTGAACGATCCCTATGGATCTTCACATCAAGTATGTACTCTGCATTACCCATATCTTTCATTTCAAAATTCGAAGGCAACCATCCTTTTATGGTTTCAAGATACTCTTTGCTATTTCAAGCTAGAAATATGTCATCCACATACAAGGATAGAATCACAAAACAACTGTTGGATCGTTTAACGTAAACACAGTGGTCTTATGAGATGACCGTAGTGTGAAATCTCAAATACCACTATCTAGAGGATTGTTTGAGTCCGTAGATCGACTTCTTCAATCTACAAACTTTATCCTCTTGACCTCGAAGAATAAATCTTACAGGCTGTTGCATGTAGATCTCTTCTTCTAATTCTCCATTGAGAAATGCGGTCTTAACATCCATGTTGGTGTAATTCTAATTCTATACTAGCCAATATAGCCAATAGTAGATGAATCAAGGCAAACCTCACTACAGGTGAAAAGGTTTCCACGTAATCTATACCCTTGTTGAGTATAACCTTTTACCACCAAGCGAGCTTTCTACCTCTCTATTGAGCCATCAGCATTTCTTTTGATTTTGAAAATCCATTTATTCTCAATTTCCTTTCGTCCCTTTGAAAGATCTACAAGTCCCCAGACTTGATTTGACTTCATAGATTCCATCTCCTCTTTCATCCATTTCTCCTTTGCCGGACAAGTTAGAGCTTCTGTAACGTTTTGGGCTCTTCCTCGTCAACAGGAGAATCATCTCCATTTTCTGGTGAAATTAAGAAGGCTTGTCCTTCAATGTCATAATGCCTTTTGTGCACATGTTTCCTAGAACTTTTCGAGATGAGATAACTTATGATGGTATTCTGTAGACAAAATGCTCTCATTGAGAATCACATGATTCTCAATCGGCAAATATCTATCAAGATCCACACCATCAACTATCAAGATCCACATCATCAGCTTATTACTCCCACTTGGATCTTGTAGGTTTTGATTTTCTACTATCTCTAAAATAGGTCCGGCATCCCTGATGCCCCTTTACTAGAAAATTCAGTTTCCAGAAAATGAACATTATGTTATTCTGTTTAGTTAAGCTTCCATCGTGATCTCCTATGAATACGTAACCCTTAGCATGTATGAAGTATCTTATGAAGATACACTTTTTTCCTCTAGGACCCAACTTTTCATACTGACTCGATGAATCATGTACGTAAGTTGCTGATCCCCAAGTTCTAAGGTTACTCAAGTCAGATTTTCTACCCGTCCAAAGTTCATATAGAGTCGAAGCAACTGACTTAGAAGGCACGCGATAAGCACATAAGCTTCCGTAAATAACACATCTCGTTATAATAGCTTGCGCCATCATGGATCTTACCATCTCCAGCAAAGTCCTATTCCTTTTCCAGCAACACCATTTTGTTGAGGTGTATAAGGAACAGTTAATTGTCGGATTATAACATTTCATTACAAAATTCCTTGAATTGTTCTGATAGCTATTCACGTCCTCTATCAGTTCTTTAGAACTTTGATAGACTTGTCTTTTGATTTTCAATTTCACTCAAGTATCGTCTAAAACAATCCAATGCTTCAGACTTATGAGATATCAAATAGACATCCAAAACGTGAATAATCATCAATTAACGTAATGAAATAGTGAGCTCCATGTCGTGCTCTCACATTTACAGAATTACATATATCAGAATGGATTACTTCTAATGAAGATTCAGACCCAATAGCTTTACCAAAAGGTTTTTAAGTCATTTTGCCAGCAAGATAATGTTCGCATTTGGATAATTCGACTTTAGAAGAAAGACTTAACAATCCTTTTTTCACAAGTTTATTCATCCTATCTTGCCCCATATGACCTAATCTAGCATGCCAAATATCATTCACATTTGCATTACTAGAAGAACGAGCATTTATCGAATATGAATAATCATCATAATAACTAAACGTCATTCTTATACAATTTAAAACCATAAAGCCATCAGTTATATGTCCAGATGCATAACAAGTATCATTAATGCTAATTACCACAGTAAATAATACATCATAACCCAATTAAGTAGAACTGTAACAGAAATTAGATTTCACGTGGTCTCCGGAGCATATAGAACATCATGTAGGATAAAGGTCTGACTATTGTCAAGATCCAATTTGCAAGTCTCAAGTCCTCTGACTTCGACTCGTGCATTGTTTCCTACATATATCCACCTAGTCCCCATCGGAATACGACGGAAATGTACAAAAAACTCCCACTGTCTCTTGTCACATGGTCTGTTGCTCTTGAGTCTATAATCCTCAAAGGATAAGAATCAGGAAGCAAGATAGTACTCGAGACATTAATTTCACACAAAATAGAATAAGATCAATACACATTGTCCCTCCTGGGCTCAGGGCATTCATGAGCATAATAACCAAGCTTACTATTATTGTAATATGGCATCTTGCTTTTATCTCTCTTATTCTTTTTGTCACGCTTGTTTTTCCTTTTTTCCGTTCATCAGTTTTAGTTGTTGGATTATCCCCAGGCTTACTACCATTACCGTTAGATCGTCTTTTCTTCTTTCCCTTCTTCCAATTCCTTTTCCTTTTGAAGCTTGAAGCTCCTTTAGAAGTAGAACTGACATAAAAAGTCCCAGAAGAAAGCTTTGAGGTTCCGAGCCTCTCATCTTCTAACTCAACATGACAAGAAGCATCATTGAAAGTTCAATTCTTTTATAATGCATCAAGTTGACTTTGAGACGTTTCCAACGATCAGGTAAAGAGCGAAACAGGGCTTAGATTTACTGTTCATCAGAGAGTATATGACCGGAAGTCTTAAGTTCGATTATCATATTAGACATCTCCCTGAGATTTTGTCTAATGTTATGATCAGGTTTCTTTTTGAAGTATCGAACATAATAGTCAACTGCCTAAGCCTTGTAATCGATGTACCACCATATCTCACGCAGATATACCCAGATATCATGAGCGGTGGGATGTTGATCAAATTCATGGATCATTGCATCGATTACTGAGCTTACAAGAATACCTCGTGCAATGGAATTTTCCTTTTCCATGCCTGGTACGCTTCTTAGTCACTTCTCCAGTAGTTTCCAAAACCCGTGCTTGGATCATCCATCACTTGGTTTATAGTATCTAATGAATCTTGTTCATACAATACGTACTAAATTTTTATGACGCCTGTGTCATAATTGTCACTATTGAGTTTCTCACCTTTGTTCAACTCAACGACAATAGATTTTGAAGCTCATTTCTTTGATAGAGATTAAAGTGATTCACTATGTTAATAATGTTTTATCTAAATTTTACGTTAAGCCAAACAGAGACATCTCAATAAATAACACATGACTTAATCTCGAAAAATAGCTCGGAGACTACTAATCATCAATCTTATCAAGTGTCATAATACTAGATTCTTATTTCAAAACGTAAAACACATTTAAGGTTCAAGTAATTAACAATAACTATGAACCGCCACTAATAAATTGAACTTAAAACAACCATCCACAATAGCGAAAACACCAAGTCTGACAAGTCATGAACATAAAATTCTAATGAACTCCCTGAGTTTCCAATTAGAAATACAATGGAAATGAATTAAGGAAATCTATGGATTAATCTCCCTAATTTATCATTACTAGATTTCCATCGATGCTCATAATCAAATTTCTTAGTCCCCACACTATAGATAGCTTGCCCCAAAGGATCTATATGAGGATTCTTTATCCGACGCTTCTCTCGACCACTTAGTCTTAAAGAATCAGAACGTCGAATCCTTCCCATCCTTAAGCAGGCCGATCTTAGTGCCTGTGTCCTATCTCTTGCTACAGAAATATCAACCAAATCTTCCATAATTTGTCGACCATTAGGCTTCACTTCATAAGTTTCCCACTGAACCCAAAAATCCTTTTGTAGGTAATGAGGCAAAGTGTTTGCCCAGGTCTCAGGACAGGAAACTTCGAAATACTTATCACGTGGAATCGCATTGCTATAAATCAAAGGCAATAATCGGTTGTAGAGTTCAATCAAATCAATTGCGTGGTCCCTTATGTTATGTGTAAGCTTCATTTTATAATTCAAGAATTCATGGAGGATTTCATGTTTAGTGCTAATGTCTTCCTCTGAAATTGTTCCCGGTCCTGACATGCCTCTGAGAAAACGAGCAACCAAAAAACAAATATTCCAGTGTTAGTCAAACTATATCACATGAATTTCCTATCCATTTAATGCATATGGAAACAACTTTCCAAGATGCAATAGGTATATTCACAAGTGAATCAGTCCAACTCACTTTGGCTCCCACTTTCATAGGCTACAGGAGTTTGAACAATTCAAACATCACCAAAACACCATGAATATAATATTAAATGACATATAAAGGTGCATATTCTTCAAAATTGCAACCAAATAGCCACCCCGTAGGTTCGTATTCAATAAATATGTCATTAAATGAAGCAAAAACACACATACACAATAAAGATGATGTCAAAAACTCTCGGAAACATCGCCATCGGACTCAACGCATCGAAAACAGGTCAGAATACTCCGGACAGACGTCGGAAAACACCGCAACGCGCCTCCACGCGCCGCCACGGACCAGCTGGAAGCTTCACGCGCCGCCCACGCGCCTCCACGCGCCGCCACGCGCGGCTGAAAGCAGGCTGAGCTCCGGCGCGTGCAACACACGCGCCTCCATCGGAGATGGCAGCTTCCGGCGCGTGTACTACATGCGCCACTACCGGTTACCGGCGCATGGTTGTCACGCGCCACCGCCGGTTTGCCGTTCCCGGAGCGTGTATGCCACGCGCCTCCGCCTGCTCCGGTGGCTCCGGTCACGGGTTGACCCACTGGATCGACCCGGTTCCTCTGGGTCTGACCCAGATCCGCTAGTCTGACCCGGTCAAACTTCAGTTTTATGAAATTGCGATCAAGTCCTTCAATTTTATCGAATTTCCATAAATCAACCCCTGAAGTTTCTGTACTTTTGCAGTTTAGCCCCAAGAACGAAAAAACTTCAAAAAATCATATCTTGAGTTTTAGGAGGCTAAAAAATGCACAAAAAATACTGACGGACTCCTCTTGACGAGACCTATCCAATAGTATGAACAAAACATACTTTTGATTGCTTGAAAAAATGACGAAAATTGAACGCATGAAGAGTGTTAAAAAATCGTCATTCACATGTAATTATCACTGAACAATAAAAATCTGCCTTTAACTCATACACATGATCAGTCACATCACATAAAAACAACAATCATACTCTCTATTTTACAAATCATGTATGAGCATAAGCACCGTAAAAAGCAGAAAAACAACGACCATGAAATTTTCATAATTCCAGAAAATCTAACGGAGTACCAACCATTGGCTCTGATACCAATATTGGAAAACTCACGTTCAATAAACGTACAAACATACAAAAAGAGTAATCTCACTTACCTCTCACCGTGTATGTTGCAGCGGAAGAATCTAAAGAACCCGGTTGGTACTCACGTTGTTAAACTGTGATCTCATGGATCAAATCTCACAACACGGGGTTGTGAATTAATTTCCACGATGTTGTATTAACTGTGGAATATGATGAACTGGAATTTGCGTGTGATTCGGGAGATAAACACTGAGAGAGAAAACGCACTCTTGCGTTCTGCGTTATGTCGCGCGCATGAATGTTTCAGCACTCTGCGTTCTGCAACGCGTGTCTCAGCGTGTGTATTCTTTTGTGAATACGCTTGTCCGTATTCTGTAACCATTGCACGACAACTGCTTAACGCAGTATTAAATATCCAATGAGACAGGAGTTAATTAATGGTATTATTAACTCCCTCTCTTTCTCTCTTATCCACACTTCTTATGTGGAAAATAAAATAATAAAAAATTATTATTTACACTAATCCTAGTCTTCATGTTGGAAGGACACTAAAAAGGCCGAGATCATGTAGATGCTGTAGCTTCAGTACACTAGTGATGTGGATAATATGAAACAAGTGTGTGATGTTGGAAGCTTAACAGTAAAAAAGCAGAGATCATGTAGACGTAGTACTAATCCTAGTCTTCCACATGAAGTAATAGAGATCATTTTGTCTGGATTACCCTTAAAGGATTTGCTTAGATTCAAGGTGGTTTGCAAACAGTGGGAGGCCACTATTTCTGATCCAGTATTCGCTGAAATTCATCTCCAACGCCACAAGAAAATTCTACTCGCATCAGGGTACTGGGATGACTTTCACTACATAGGACTGCACGTTTTTGAGCTCCAAGACAATTACTGCATTGAATTTGTGTCGGCAATTGAAGAACCCGACTGTGTGCAGTTGTGAGCAGAACTAATAAAGGGGATGGCAAGCCTGATCAGTTTGTGCTGTGGAATCCATTCTGTAGAACGTACAGGAAGTTGTATGGTCCACAATCGGTTTTGGAATCGATTAGAACAATTCATGGAATGTATTACGATCCATTGATGAAAGATTACAAGATTGTAATTGCTGACATGAAAGAGATGAAAGGTTTCTTGGGGGAGATTTACCCGGAAGCTAGTGTCTCTTTTAATGGATGTATTTATTGGCAGGCAGCGACTTTCTTTGATCCAAAGCGCAATTATCCAAGATTCAGTGAAGTGATTTGTTTTGATTGTAAGAATGGAGATTTCAAGAGGCTGCATTTGCCAAATATTAAGAATCGTGAGGGCAAATGCCTCCAACTGACTTCGTTCGGAGGCCATCTTTGTTTGCTCATCATCAAACCGGACCCTTACAGTTACAATAAGATGGAGATAATGAAAAAAGTGGATAGCAGTGATGAATGGATGGAGTCGAAGGAGGAATTTTTATGCAGTTTCAGACCAAAGAACAGCAGCACCTCATATTTGTGTGTATTGAGCGAAAATAAGATTCTACTTGAAGTTTTGAAGCCGTGTGAGGACGTGGATTATGTGGTGTATGACAAGAGTAAGAATACTCTTGTCAAGACTTCCCATAATCATCCGCCAAGTTGCAATTGGTATCCCTTCACTCATCGACAAAATCTCTTTATGCTTTAGGACAATTACTTGTGTTGTGTTAATTACTTGTTAAGTACTATTTTGTTAACTATTTATGCTATTCGTTTTTTTAAAAAAGCACTGAGGTATGGATTCTTTTGAATTAACTTTTCAATTAATATTGTGGAGCACCTATGAATTGCCCCCTCCGGGAATGTATGCATTTGCTTTTTATACGTAGATTATAGAACATTATTGTTTTATGTATAGTGAATAGTTGTATTAGTGGAGGGTGTGTCCCATATTTTAATTGCGTTATTGATGTGTGATGGATCCATGTGTCGAAAAGGAGAAATGATAGATTAAAAATGGGCATTAAAGATGGATGGAAGGAGTAAAATATTTTTTTATTTAAAAGTGCAGTAGTTCTTCAAGGAGAATTACTCCCTCGGGAAGTCTTTGAAGAACTGGCATATCATCATCTACTTGGCCGCTAGGGGAGGGCATTAGAGCATCTTGACATCTAAGTACATCTCCATCGCCGAATTTTGCATTAGAGTGACATCTAAGTGCTGCAGGTTTAATGAAATCATTTGCAAAACTATTCAACATGAAAGAGGCAATTTATTAAAAATTACTCATACTTACAAATTAGATGCATCTTGCATTGATATGTATTATGTGAATAAATTTTAAATCATGTTGTCATGGTATATAGATCAAGTTGGAAAAATGAACAAAACATGAGAGTCGGTAGACCCAAAATGAAAAGAATTAGGAAGATCTAACAAATGACACCATTTTATCAAATCCTTTCGACGGTTCCTTCCAAGAGACTGGATGAAATTATCTTAAAATTAAGTGAGAAATTTAAACAAAGAAAATGATTGAGTTTTGAGTAGATGAGGATGAATTGTTGCTCAAAAAGTGATTATGATGTGAGCTTAGATGCACCGAGTATGGTGTACAAGGTAAGTTACACATTAAAGTTTTTTTGGAGTCTTATTAGGGTGCATCCAGGATGCACCGTAATATCTAATCCATTAAATTTTAAGAAAATCAATTCTCATCTTTAAATTTTAATCAATAATTAACTTTTAAAATTATGTAATTACAATAGGATGCTCACAGTGCGATTTGACGGTTTTTTAAACTAAATTTAAATTGTATTACTAATTATGGTTCGATTAATAGTATAATTTTAAATTGTGATTTTTTAATAAAATTTCATCAAGCGATTTTGCGATTTTAGAGATTTCAATATAAAAAAAAACAAATTGTAGTCCACAATACTAATAAGATTGATTATAACATTTGTGCAAGAAATATTTAAAAACATCCCATAACATACATGTTCAAAGTAATATATAAGCATCCATTAATAAAGTTTTTAAATGTAACACATATTCTTAAAGAACATCAAAGAACACTAAATTGATTTGCATGGCTTGGCCTTGGTTAATCGAATTAATTAATAATAATATATAAATACATTAGATACATGTTCAAGTAAAAAAGTTCTCATAATTTGGTTCAAATAAAGTCTATGTTATACTCCTCCATCCCCTCTCAATATTTACATTAGCTTTTTCACATTGATTAAAGAACATAGTATTTTAATGGATAGTGGGTGAAAAGATATACTCCCTTCATCCCAAGAATACATTCGCGTATTCTTGGGCACGGAGTTTAAGAAAAATAATTTTTTGGTGGTGTGATGTAAGAAAGAGGAGGGATTTTGGGTAATTGAGTAGAATAAAGTGTATGATAGAGTTGACTTTGACTAAATTGTGTGTAAAAAGAAGATTATGTGGCATTTTTGTAATATTGTAGTATTGTAAGGTTATTGATATTGTGTATTTTTTCCATTTTTAGGGGGTGAATGTATCATTGGGACGGACCAAAATGGAAAGGGCGAATGTATTCTTGGGACGGAGGGAGTAATATTTAATGTAAAGTTGGTAAGTTTATTAGTGTTGGATGTGCACTACAAGAAATTGCTGGAATACCGACGAATTTACCGACGGAAAAAAATCGTCGGTAATTACCGACGGTTTAACGACGAATTACCGACGGTTTATTAATTTAATTGTATTTATTTTAAAAAAATCATCAATAAAAATTTCCGACGGATTTTACGACGGATTACCGACGAAAATAACGACGGATTTAATTTTCCGTCGGTAAACCCATCGGTATTTTGGAGGGAATAAATCCCGGAAGTTTACCGACGGATTATATCTGTCGGTAAATATATAAATTTTTATTTAAAGGAAATTAATTTTAATTTTTAATTTAGCGACGGATTATTCCGTCGGTAATTATATTAAATTTTAATTTTAAAAAAATAATTTTAGTCTTTCATTTGCCGACGGATATTTTCCGTCGGTAAATATATTAAATTTTATCTTTTAAAAAAATAATTTTAGTCTTTCATTTGCCGACGGATATTTTCCGTCGGTAAATATATTAAATTTTATCTTTTAAAAAAATAATTTGTCTTTAATTTACCGACGGAATAATCCGTCGCTAAATATATTATATTTTATTTAAAAAAATTAACTTTATCTTTATTTTACTGACGAATATGGAGCTTCTAAATCAACATCAAATAGTGGGGTCTGCATAAAAGGAACAAATTACCTTACAGATGATAGTGACTATTATGGGATGTTGGATGAGGTAGTTGAATTAGATTATCCTGGTTTACCTGTTAAAAAGGTTGTGTTGTTCAAGTGCGAGTGGTTTGACCCATCACCTTTGGGAACAAGAATTCATCCGGAATATAAACTTGTCGAGATTAACCACAAAAGGAGGTTCAGTCAATATGAGCCATTTGTATTGGCAATTCAAGCGGTCCAAGTGTATTATTGTACATATCCAACTGAGAAGAAAACAAAGAGTGATTGGTGGCCAGTTTGTAAAGTGAAGTCAAAGTTACACATTGCAAAAATGTCCAAAAGTTGTGAAGATTCTATTCCTCCTCCATTTCAAGAGGATTTCATAGATGATCCAAACAATGTGCAATCAGATGATGGTCCGTCAGGTTTAAATGATGACAGTGGTGCATTCATAGAAATCATTGATGAGGAAGATGATATCGATGAAGAGTTGCAATCCGAAAATAGTTTTGAAATTTTGAATAATTCAGATTCAGAAAATAACTCTTGACACCGATTTTTGAGATGTATTTCACAAACTATATATGATATGTATAAAGGCTTTTGTGAGTTTCTTCTTCTTGTTCTTTTTATTTGTACTTCACAATATTTAATATACTTTATAGCTTGAAAATTTGAATATTACAATTTTTTGGGTTTCAGATGACAGGTGGACGTCCTGATGGACATATTGGTGGACGTGGTCGAGGTAGACGGGGTGGACGTAGTGCATCTTCGGCTGTACAATCAACTTCAGCTGCTCCATCAACCTCAGCTCCACCTCCCATACCATCTGCACCATCATCCTCAGCTCCACCTCCCATACCATCTGCACCATCAACCTCAGCTCCACCTTCCATACCATCTGCACCATCAACCTCAGCTCCACCTACTATACCATCTGCACCAGCACAATCAACATCATCTACTGTAGAGAATTCTCAAACTACGACTAAAAAGCAAGAAGTAGAGATCATTAAGGGAAGGTAATTCTTTCCTTATATTTCTTATAGTGGTGTAATTATAAATTATGTTGTGTAACCATGATTTTCTTAATTTGTAGTTTACAGCCTGGTCATAAACTATCCCACATGTTTAGAGAGATAGTTTTAGGTCGGGTTGAAAAAGGAGCAACACGTTGGAAGAAGATATCTGCGGAGACCAAACGTATATATTTTGAGGAGTTTAAGGTATGCATTAAAATGTTTAGAGTTCTATTTTGATATGATATTAATCTTTTATTTAATTTATGTAGAAAAAATGCATGTGGAGCGAAGACATCGATGCACTAGTTCCGGACAAATGGGACTTTTTATGTGCTCGTCGTTATGGTGACATTGTCCACGACTGGAAGAAAATATGGGAAGATAAGGATGAAAAACCAGAATATATGACTGATGAGACTTGGGCTAGCTTTATTGCTCATTGGCAAGATCCAAAAGAGATAGAAAAGGCTGAACAGAATAAGAAAAATCGTCGAAGCGAGCCGGCAGGAGAGGGTACTGGTATTTCTTGCCACAAAGGAGGTTCAGTAGGAGCTTGTGAATTTGCTGAAAAGTTTGTGAGTTTCTATCTCTTATTCACTTATCTTTTTAATGATTTGGCAAAAATTGATGGCAATAAATACCAGTATGAAATATATGTTTAATTTTTTGTAGATTGTGTTGGTATACAAATATATTTAATTTATTTTCTTTGTTAATAAGGCCAAAAAGCATAAAAAGGAAGCAAATGAGTATGACATCTTTTTAAACTTCCACCCTCCGGATGAAAATGGAAAGTACGCCTATGCCGTAGCTGAAAATGTGGCTGTAAGTATAATATTTTATATTTTTAAAATATTTATGATTTTAAGTAAAATGATAAATCTATAATATTTGATTAATAATTTATTATTAACCATTTAAATTCACAGAATGCAATCCAACAAAAGAAAGATGAACTGAGTCAAATGCCTGATGCTCCTGAGATTAATATGGGAGATATTTTCCGTCAAACTGTTGCACCAAGAAAAGGTCGCATCTTCGGCATTGGTAATTTGGGAGAAGGAAGTTCAAGCAGCCAATCCAGTGTTACTCAAGATGTCTGTTCAAAATCAGAGTTCAAGAGACAGTTAGATGAAAAAATATTGGAGGTGCGTACTGAGATGCAAGCAGAAATTCAAGTGCTTCAAGCCCAAGTGCAACAACTTATGGAAATGATGCGAGGTGGAAATACAATGGCTTCTCCTTATGGTGGTGGATCTACATCTGGTGTCGGTCATAATGATGTTCATGCTGATGCTGATGACGATATTGATGTTGATGACGAGGTTGATGCTGATTTGGGAGACTTGTGATCTGTTTATTGTATTAGATGTTTTGTGTGAAAGATTGTGTAGAATTTGATATTTTGTGTCGAATTTGGATAATCTATTTCAAATTGTGGAGATTTTTGAATTTAAATATTGCATTGGGTTGTGTTTTGAAGATTTAATTAATTAGAATTTTATATTATTTAACAGGTATTAATATTAATTTTTAAATATAAAATTCTAATATATACATAAATTTGTGACGGAATTTTCGTCGGTAACTGAAATATGTAATTTGAAAAATTAATATTACCGACGGAAAATTCCGTCGCAAAATTTGTGATCGATTATTTCCGTCGGTAATTACCGACGAAATCGCCGACGGATTACTGTCAGTACACTAACTTCATATGATTTCATTTATTTAAATTTGCGACGGAAATTTCCGTCGGCAAATTGCCGACGGATAAACCCGTCGTAAAATCTGTCGTTAATTTACAACGACGAATTTGATTTGCTTGACTACCGACGAAAATTTCTATTTACCGACGTTCAGAATCCGTCGGTAATTACCGACGAAATATATTTTCCGTCGGTAATAAATTACCGACCATGGTTTTAGCGACGGATAAATTTTCGTCGCTAATCCGTCGGTAACCTCATTATCGACGGATTTTTTAAGTATTACCGACGATAATTTCCGTCGCTAATCCGAGAGTTTTTTGTAGTGGTGGAGCCCATGGTAATATATTAATTATTTTAGGTGAGTTCCATATTCCAAAAAATAAAATGTAAAAATTGAAATGAGACGTGCAAAATAGAAATATGTAAACATTGAAATGAGATGAAGCGAGTATAACTTAACTAGTAAAGAAAATATAACAATGAAATAGCATTAAAAAATATCATTATATATATATATATATATATATAAAAGCAGTCGGTGCAATAAGGGAAAATTCAAATTGCATTGCTAAGGACGGTGCAATTTTATAAAAAATAATTAATCATAAATTATTGTGCAATTCAATACAATGCGATCAGTTTAGGCGGTTATCAGAAAATTTTGCCACCTCTAACTAATACGCCATATTATTAAAACTATCAATCCAGGATGCACCAGGTACATCCCAATATTACTCTAAAGATTATAAATTTTAAGTATTTGATGTATAGGGTTAAAATTGTGGGTAATTATGTGGTGCACCCGGTGCATATGCTAGTTAATAGGATAAAAGACAGAATGTAGAATGTAGTTATTTTATTGAAGTGAACTATAGTAAGACTCGAAAATTATATTATTATAAGATAAGTAGAGCCGTCAAAATGGGTTGGGCCCGTCGGGCCGAACCCTACCCGCCTATATAATTGGTGGGTTGGGCCGAGTATTTCTAGCTCGCAACCCGCCTAGGCCCGCCCGCCTAGGCCTGCCAAATGAGCGGGTTGAGGTGGGTTTGGCCCGCCCCGCCCCGCTTAATCCCGCCACATGTCAAACTCGAGATAAATGCCTAAAGATTATCTTTCGTGTATTTTGTTTTACAAAAGTTTACTGCTTTAAACATGTTCTTTTAATTCTTGATTTAGATTGAAAATTTGAAAAAAAAATGTTGATTATGTTTAGGTAATTATTTTTTTTGGGGTAATTAATATTTGTGTTTGTATTTATATTCTTGCAGATTAGAAGAAAAAAATTATGGAGTTTGTCGATTTGAATTAAAGTAATACTAATACATATAATATTAGAAATACGAACTCAAGTGGTAAATATAAGTAAAGGGAATTTTCAAATGTTTGGAATTTTTTTGGTGAAGAGAGTGGTTGGTAAAAATGCAGATTCTGTAGGTATCATGTTTATGTTGATATTATAGTATTTTGTACCATTATTTTGGTATTTCATTTTAATAATATCATCCCTAATTCAAAAGAAAAAAGAAAAAAAATTCGCGGGTTGGCCCGCTATAGCCCGCGATCCGCCTTTGAATGAGTTGGACCTAACATTTTTAGCCCGCAACCCGCCTAGGACCGCCCGCCTAAGCCCGCCAAATGCGCGGGTTGAGGCGGGTTTTGGCCCGTTCCGCCCTGTTGACCCGTTTTAACAGCTCTAAAGATAAGATATAGTAATATTTAAAATTTTCGATATCCAAATTAGGGATGTCAACGGGCCCAGTTTGGGGCAAGTACCCAACTATCTAGACCCGGCCCATTTTAAAAGTGTCCGTCCCGGACCTACGCGGGTCTTATTTTATAGCCCCAAAACCAGATCCAAACACGGGGGTCCTTCCCGCCCCACTCTCATTTTTTTTAAAAAAAACTTTAAATAATTTTTATTTTATTTTTTAATTTTATGTGTAGTTATAAATCACTAATTCTCTCACTTCATCTTTCTCCATAACTTTAATAATAATTATATAAAAAAAATAAAAATAAAATATAAATAATAATAATAATAATCATAATAAAATTAGTAGTGAATTACTAGAATTTTAAATGATTATTAAAATAAAAAATATAATATTTTATTTTGTACGAGCAAGGTCGGGTATCGTGGGTTTGGGATAATATTTGTAGGTCCAATCATTCTCTTTTTAGGTATCATTCTTTATTATTGTTTTTTTGTCTATCTTTTTTTTCTTCAATTTTTATGTTTTCTTTATAATAATTTTATGAATCCTATTTTTATATTTTATCTTTTTTTAATCATCTTTTTATTATTTACTTTTTCTCTTATGTTTCTTTTTTTCTTCTTTTTATAGATTCTACTTTCATATTATATATAATCTACTCTAATTAATGAGTCACACTGTAGTGCACCAGGTGCACTGATGCACCTGAATAATATAAGCCGTTAGATCATATCATTTTTTAATCCTAACCACTAAGTAAAATAAAATAATTAATAAAAAATACATTAACTACCCACTACTCTTAATATTTACCCTATAAACTTACAGGTGCACCGGTGCACACGGTGCACCACAGAATAACC
Organism: Pogostemon cablin; assembly: GCA_023678885.1. Lineage (NCBI taxonomy): Eukaryota > Viridiplantae > Streptophyta > Magnoliopsida > Lamiales > Lamiaceae > Pogostemon > Pogostemon cablin. Next base: position 22,940,973 of record CM043001.1, on the reverse strand, counting down.
CCTAATTTATTTTGTCTTTTATAATTTTATATGATCTTATATATAGGTTTAATTATTCTCCTTAAAGGTATCATTATATTTTTTTAATTTTTCGTTGTCTTTTTTTTTCTCTTCGATTTTTGTGTTTTTTTAATAATTTTATAAACTCTATTTTTATAATTTAATTTATTTTATCTTCTTTTATACTTTTATTTGATTGATATTATTTTTAGGTGTAATTATTATCATATTTGATCTTATTTGTAGGTCCAATCATTCTTATTGAAGTATATTCTTTTTTTTTGTTCATATTTTTTCTCTTTAATTTTTGTGTTGGCTTTGGTGTCGGATGTCCTGTTACATTTTGGTGTTACATCTCCTGTTACACGTATTAGATGAGTGACACGTGTGCGGGGAGATTAATCTCAACATTTCCCCTTAGGGTTGATTGTTAGGGTATAGATTAGGCTATCCTACGTGTCAATCATCCAACGGTTTGTAACAGGAGATGTAACACCAAATGTAATAGAAGATCCGAACCTGTTTGCTTTATAATAATTTTATGAACCTTATTTTTATATTAGAATATTCTTTCATTTGTTCTTCTTTTTTATTATTATTTTTCTCTAATACTTCTTTTTTTCTTCTCTTTTATTGATTCTACTTTCATATTATTTATAATCTACTCTAATTTGTTTTGTCTTTTATACTTTAATATGATCTTATATGTAGGTTCAATCATTCTCCTTAAAGGTATCATTATAATTTTAATTTTTTTGTTATCTTACTTTTTTCTCTCCGATTTTTGTGTTTTTTTAATAAATCTATAAACTTTATTTTTATAATTTAGTTTATTTTATTTTCTTTTATACTTTTATTTTATTGATATTATTTTTAGGTTTAATTATTATTATCACATTTGATCTTATTTATAGGTCCAATCATTCTCAATTGAGGTAATATTTTTTTTCTATCTTTCTTTTTAAATTTTTGTGGTGGTTTTATAATAAATCTATGAACCCTATTTTTATATTTTAATATTTTATCTTTTGTTCTTCTTTTTAAATATTTTTTATTTTTATTTTCCTTAATACTTCTTGTTTTTCTTCTCTTTTACAAATTCTATTTTCATATTATTTATAATCAACTCTAATTTGTTTATCTTTTATACTTTTATTTGATCTTATATGCGGGTTAAATCGTTCTCTTTAAAGATATCATTATACTTTTTAGTAATTTATTGTTATCTTATTTTTTTCTCTTCGATTTTTGTGTTTTTTTTTTCATAATTCTATAAACTCTATTTTTATAATTTAATTTATTTTATCTTCTTTTATACTTTTATTTGATATTATTTTTATGTTTAATCATTCCCATATTTTATCATATTTGTATGTCCAATCATTCTCCCATTTGAGATATCATTCTTTTTTTTTTCTATCTTTTTTTCTTCAATTTTTGTGTTTGTTTTATAATAATTCTATGAACCCTATTTTTATATTTTTATATTCTTTCTTTTGTTCTTCTTTTTAATCATCTTTTTATTTTTTTTTCTCTAATGCTTCTTCATTTTCTTCTCTTTTATAGATTCTACTTTCATACTTTTTGTAATCTATTCTAATTTGTTTTGTCTTTTATACTTTTATATGACCTTATATGTAGGTTCAACCATTCTCTTTAAAGGTATCAGTTTACCTTTTAATTTTTTGTTAGCTTTTTTTTCTTCGATTTTTGTATTTTTTTTAATAATTCTATAAACTCTATTTTTATAATTTAATCAATTATATTTTCTTTTATACTTTTATTTTATTGATATTATTTTTAGGTTTAATTATTATCATATTTGATCATATTTGCAGGTCCAATTTTGTCTTTTATACTTATATGTAGGTTCAACCATTCTCCTTAAATGTATCATTATAATTTTTATTTTTTTGTTATTTTATTTTTTTCTCCTCGATTTTTGTATTTTTTTAATAATTCTATAAACTCTTGTAATTAATTTATTTTATCTTTTTTTATACTTATATCTTTTTTAAATATCAATTAAAATAAAATAATTTTAATATAATAGAAAGTTAATATATACTCTATTTATCTTAAATAGAGAATTAAATTTAATGTTATAAAAAATAAACATATAAACAATGCGATTTGATTGATAAATATAAAATTACATTATATTAAAAAAATACTACATATATACACATAAATAATTAGTACTTTTTAAAAAATACATAAATTCAAATAAATAAAGAAATAATTATATATAAATATTATATATATATATATAAATAAATATAAAAATACATAATTATAATATACTCAATTCTTTCCATGCAACGCACGGATAGGCAATGTCTAGTTAATATAATAATAATAATAATAATAATAATAATAAGAATAATAATGATAATGAATATATAATTAATAATAATATTATTAATAATAAACAATATTAATAATTTTAAATAAAATTAATAATAAATAATGGAGTATTAATTAAAATTAATAATTAATAAATAATAACTAATAATAATTAATATTATTAATAATAATTAATCATAATATTATTATTATTATTAATTATAATAATAATATAAATATATAATTAATAATATTAATAATTATTATTATTAATTTTAATAATAAATCATAATAATAATAATAAATAATGATAATTACAACTAAATATTAATAATATTAATTTTAATAAATATTAATAATACTAATACTAATAATAATAATAATAATAATAATAATAATAATAATAAGGGGTAAATAATAAATATGTCATGTACTTATTTTCCCATTTGTTAATACTCTCTCCGTCCGGATTCAAGGGTGTCATTTGCTTTTGGGCACGGTGATTAATGAGTATTGCTATTTAATGTGTAGTGGGCAGTTGTATTAGTGGAGATGTGAGTCTCATTTTTTAGTTGTATTAGTGTGTGTATGGTTCCCATATGCTATATAAAAATGGAAATGAGTCCCTTAGAGACGGACACCCAAAATAGAAAAATAATGCCCTTGAAAGTGGACGGAGGGAGTACTCAACAACAACCTACGCTAAGTAATACATAGTTATCAACAATCTCATTTTTCCATAATACCAAACAATAATACAATTAATTACAAGTCAAATTCAAACAAATCTCATTATACACAATCAAAACGACCTCCTATAGTATTGATTCGAATATTAAGTGAATGAAGATCGACAATTCAAGTACTCTTAAATCGATTATCTAATTACTAAATCTTTTAATTCCATAAATAAATAAATTAATATTAAATTAAATTATATATATAAAGATAAAAAAAATATTCCATATACTCCCTCCGTCCCACAACAAGAGTGGCGAAAATTTTTTACAGGTAAATTAAGGGATATACTAATATTTAATGTGTACTTGGGGTAGTTAAGATGAGAGAAATAATATTTTAAGTATACGTATTAGTGTGAAGTGTGGGTCATGAAGAGAGAAAAAGTTAATTTGTGTGGGTTTCTTTTATTAAAAAAGGAAATGCACGTCTTGTGTTGAGACGGACGAAAATAGTAAAATGCACTCCTTGTTATGGGACGGAGGGAGTATTAATTTTAATAACGAGCTCGTGCTTTAGCTATCTTTCGGCACGGCTCGTTTATAGCCCCTATAGAAGAGCTTATAATCGTATATACTGTCAGATTTGATATTCAATCATCTATGAACTATGACCTTTAGTTTGAAATTTATTAAAATTATTATATACTAAATTCCACACTTACACTCGCTTTTTTTTTTTTTTTTTATTGTACAAAATTTGAAGAAAAAAAATTCGAAGAAAATCAATAACAAACAAGAAATACGTTGTCACCACCAAAACAAAAGTGAGGCTCCCGCTTAAAATAATCTGATTTTTGAATTGAAAAAAAAAAACTTTCTAAAACATCATAGATTTGATTTAAAACCATTACGATATGATTTTCAATCAATATTTTTTTTAATATCGATGCTGATAAATACAACTTTTTAGGAGCAATATTTGGTTCCACATACTACAACTTTTTTATAAAGAAAGATAAATAATGAGAATAGGGTATTTTATTTGATAATTTAAAAAAGTAAAATGGTAAAAGAATAAGATATGTTTAGTAAAAATGTTAGTAACATTTCTTATATTTAATAAGTGAGGCTATGTGCATTTAGTAAAAATTGTTAGTAACATTTCTTATATTTAATAGGTGAGGGGAATCCGGACGCCCTTTACAATTTAAATTCTTAATAATACATAGATTTAAATAAGATTGAAGGGGCGGTTGTATTTATGTAGAGACACGAAACATGAGTTCTGCCATATTTAATTGGGTACGTTTAATATATGAAATATATTTAGAAGTTTTGGGAATCTTGAATATCCACGTATAATAAATATGCCAAAAATATTTCATACTCCCTCCATCCCGTTTCAATGTTTACGTTTGCTTTTTCCACGTTGATTGAAAAGTATTATATTTTAATAGATAGTGGGTGGAAAAATATAATATTTGATGTGAAGTAGATAGGTGTATCAGTGTAGGATGATATATTAATTTTTTTAGGTTGGTCCCATATTCCTAAAAAGGAAAACGTAAGCATTGAAATGAGACGCGTAAAATAGAAACGTAAACGTTGAAACGAGACGGAGGGAGTAATAGATATGGTATATGGTAGAGAGTGATATTTTATACCCAAATTGGTGGAATTTCCCAAATATATAAACCTAACGTACGCTAACCAAATCAAGGCAGTCATTAATTAACCTTCGCTCTCTTGTCTTTTCGTCTCGGTTGAAGCCTGAAGGTGAGATTACGACTTTGTTCTGAAATTGTTGATACTTGATCGTTCATATGCTCTAATCTGTTTTACTTTTTCCTATTAATCCCTGATTTAATCAAAACTCGATGAACTTTAAGTATTTGAAATTGAATTTCTGAGGTGCGTGTGTCTATGTATAGATTTAGTGATGGGATTGCAATTGAAGTTGTCTTCGCTCGTTCTTATATATTCGATCCGAAAACCATTGTTTATTAGTATTTGATTAGTTTGGTTTTTGTTGAATTTGAGCCTCAGTTCCTTTTAATATCGATTTTAGGTTAGGCTTTGGGTTTAGGGATGCTTACTCGTCACTTGATTTCTCATTTTATTAATTAATTAATTGCTGTAGCTTTCAATATCATGGAATTAGAAGCCAGTGGTGTGGATAATCTGAAGCAAGTGTATGATGTTGGAAGCAGGACAATAAAAAAGCAGAAATCTTGTAGACGTAGTACTAATCCTAGTCTTCATGTTGGAAGGACACTAAAAAGGCAGAGATCATGTAGATGCTGTAGTTTTCAATACACTAGTGATGTGGATAATGTGAAACAAGTGTGTTATGTTGGAAGGTGGACAGTAAAAAAGCAGAGATCAGGTGGACGTAGTACTAATCCTAGTCTTCCACATGAAGTAATAGAGATCATCTTATCTAGATTACCCGTTAAGGATTTGCTTAGATTCAAGGTGGTTTGCAAACAGTGGAAGGCCACTATTTGTGATCCAGTATTCGCTGAAATTCATCTCCAACGCAACAAGAAAATTCTACTCGCATCGAACTGCTGGGATGGCGGTTACGGAGGACTGCAAGTTTTTGAGCTCCAAGACAATTATTGCATTGAATTTGTGTCGACAATTGAATTACCTCACCGTGTTATTCATGTGGCTATGTGCAGTTGTGATGGATTATATCTCAAGAGGCGCTCACCTGTTAAAGGGGATGGACAGCCTGAGTTTGTGTTGTGGAATCCATCCTGTAGAACATACAGGGAGTTGTATGGTCCACAATTGGTTGATTTGGATTCGATGAGAATAATTCACGGAATGTATTACGATCCATTGATGAAAGATTACAAGATTGTAGTTGCTGATATGGAACATTATGCTGTGTATTCCTGCAGAGACAACAAATGGGGCGACACAAAAGAGATGAAAGGTTTCTTGGGGAAGATTTACCCGCAAGCTAGTGTCTTTTTTAATGGATCTATTTATTGGCTGGCAATGACTTTCTTGGGTCAAGGTCGCAATAATTTAAACTACAGTGAAGTGATTTGTTTTGACTGTAAGAATGAAGATTTCAAGAGGCTACCTTTGCCGAATTATAAGAATCGTGATGACACATGCCTCGAACTGACTACATTCGGCGGCCATCTTTGTTTGCTCATCTCCAAATATAAGCGTTACAGTAAGATAAAAATAAAAATAATGAAAAAGGTTAATAGCAGTGATGAATGGATGGAGTCGAAGGAGGAATGTTTATGCAGTTTCAGACCAATGATCAGCCCCGATGTGTGTGTATTGAGCGAAAATGAGATTCTACTTCGAGTTTTGAATCCGTTGGGTGACAATGATTATGTGGTGTATGACAAGAGTAAGAATACTCTTGTCAAGACTTCCAATAACCATCGGCCAAGTTATCCCTTCACTTATCGAGAAAATCTCTTTATGCTTTAGCACAATTACTTGTGTTGTGTTAATTCTATTGTACACTATTTATGCCTTTCGTCTTTTAAAAATACAATGAGGTAATGGAATCTTTTGAGTTACTTTTCAATTTATATTGTGGTTGTGGAGCACCTATACATTTGTTTTTTCAACATAGTATAATGACTAATACCATTAGTGGTGTGTGTGGAATTATATTTTAATTGAATTAGTAATGTGTCAAAATAAGAAATTGATAGATTAAAAGTAGACTGTTCAAAATAGTAAAAATTGATATATTAATGGATAGATTATGGATTGACGGAAGATAAAATATATGTTTCCTCTGTCCCGTCGAAGGGTGTCCATTTTAATATATATTGGGCATCTCATTCAAAGGTTCCCATTTAGTAAAAAGGGTCTACCATTACCTATCACATCATTTTAATACAACTAATCAATACAAATAAAATGTTCGCATATCTTTATATATATAATAGCACAATGTGGGACATTTTTGTCATTTTATTTTTCCTGGCTAAAATTCGGTTTTTATTTTAAATAAGTTTTAACTTCTAATCTTGGTCATTCATGCAATCTAAATCAATCTTAGTTATTCCTTATTAATTTTATTTGTGTATAATGTAATAAATCATCTTATTTCCTTAATCATCACTCATTAGTAAAATACTACTGTCGGATGCGCAATAACACCCCAAAATTAAATCTTTCTAATATTTTTGCTTCTACTAACTGCGTCTTGAGAACAATTTTCGTTCTCACTCCCATCGCGTATGTTTGGAATTCAATTATGTGTCGATCTAATTAGGGTTCTATGTTTTATTGGTTATGCTTTTTATTTCTGGAATTAAAATTTTACTTTAATTTTTTAATCCTAGAGTGAAATCCGAAAAAGAAATGGAAATTAGGCCGTTTTCCGCCCCGCTGCTACCTGACCAGATTTCTTCTATCTCTGGCATCGCGCTATGGATCATAGATAGGGACAGCTGCTCGATCTCTCTGTTTATCATGTAGCCTGGGATCACTCGCTAAATTATGCTTCTAATCGGTATAATTCACTCTTCACTTTATCTTTTTAATATTAATTTACGCGATTTAATTGGTATAACTTTGCTTTCTTGAACAACTGGTGAAATGTGATTCAACTTTTAAACAAACTACAACTCTCTCACAATACCAACAGCCAAAAATTTTCTCTCCGTTGATACTGTTGCTCGATTTCATTCCACATTGTGAAGTGAGATAAATTAAGGTTTAGATTTGCATATTAAAAGGGTTGGTGTCTTTAATTGAATGACCATGAACTTTTGTCATCAGTCCAAGTAACTACACCAGTAGGTATGTTTCATCATATGTGATTTTTGGTGTAAGAATAGCTTCATAATTTGATTTTCAGGCAGAACGAGAATGATATCAAAGAAATGAGTGGTGTAACCTGTTAAGTTTATGATTTTAGTCCCAAAAATTATATATTTTATTTTTGTTTTTAATTTGATCAGGTTTTGAACTATATTCATTGCTCTCTCTCTCTCTCTCTCTCTCTCTCTCTCTCTCTCTCTCAATGTTTTTCTTTTCAATTGGTTTGAATTGCAACTGGCTAAGTCAAATACTCTCATATTTTGTAGATGTTTTTTTCTCTGAAAGCCCTCCCCCTCCTCAAATAATAAACCAAAGTCCCTTTTATACATAATAGAGTAGATTTTTATCAGAGATGTGATGTTTGTATTTTATTTTTCATATCTATTTCTCTATTTGCATAATCCATCATTGATAGTGATTAAAATCCATAAAGAATACAATGGAAATATAACCTTCATTGAAAAATTCATCAGAAATAATTTTTCTGGCCTGAGAACCAGGTGAAAAATCTATTTTATCAAACAAATCAGTCCAATCCATAATTTAAAATGTAAAATTCATATCCGACATAGTCGGTCCTTCATCACTATTGTGGGTTTTTACAATATTATTTTTATTAATGAATAACTTCTCATTTATAGGAGTAAATACAGAAGTATTTTCTCTTATTTGGGAATTTGAAGCCCTAGCCGATTCGACTATATAATCAATTGGAGAAATATAACTTCTCATTGATTTACTTTTATTAAAAGTATTGTCAAACTGTATATTAACAGTTCCTTCTGTATCTTGAATAATATCAATCATATTAGACTGATCTTGTACTTGTGTATGTACAGGTACAACATTCTCGATAGTCCAATTTTCTGAAAATTTTATTTCTTCCCATTTAATTGGTCTACGAGTCATAATATTAGATTTATTGAAATTTATTATTATTTTTCCTACAAGGTGTGTGTATTTTGGGGATTGGGGTGAGGGAGAGGGGTCGCTCCAGGAGTACGCGGGGTGGGGGAGAGGAAGGGAGTTTTAATTAAGAAAATATTAAAAAGTTTTAATAAATTTACTACTTCTGTCGAGAGTTTTTTTATTTTATTTTTTTATTTTATTTTTTTATTTCGAGAATTCCACCCAAAAAGTCATATTTTCTTTTTAATATACATGGACTCATATATCCACTAATACAATTAAAAATATGAGCTTGATGTGCTGTCGCTGGCATCCAAAGATTATACTTATAAAATTACCGAACAAACTCACTAAAATGTAGTAGGATGAGTACGGGTCAAACCCAAGGGAGTAATTGAATTTTAAATTAAATTTAACTTGTTTTCAAGTGTAACCGGAGGGGGGTTGGATTGAGACTAACAACTAACGAGCATGGAAAATAAAATTAATAATTAAAATAACAAGAAAAATAAAATTGGAAGAACAATAAAATTGAAACCTAGTCCAAGGATTTGATATATTCCCGTATCCTAATTCACATGAATCAAATTCCTAAAATCCCAACAAGTTCATAAACTCAAGTCCCTATGCTAATGGTACGACCTAATTAACATGAAATATCCTTAAGATTAATAACCTAGGGTACGACCTCTAGATTAAATTACCCTCAAGCGACCGAAAGAGGTTCGAACCTAAGAGTACATTAGGATTTAGATGTTAGGACTACTAGGCTATGAAAACGGGGGTAACGAATCATATAATCAAGACCTTATGAATTCTAGAGGTACTCCCTCACTTCGCCACTAGATTTGCTAAATTATGACAATTACGGATCATAATCGAGCAAAATGACATTAGATATCACAACTAACAAGTATAGATGGCCAATCTAAACTAGCAATTGAATATCATAAATCCTATCAAAGCCATTCATAAGATAAATTCATAAAACAAATCGGTAACTCTATTCATAAACATTCATGTAAATTCATCAACGAGAAGTTCACAACCTTTGGACTAGTAAACAAATTACATATTAAAAACTAAATTAAAATGATTAAACCCATGTTCTTGATGTGGAGTGCTCCAAATGGCTGCACTTGCCGCCTCCAATGGCCTCCCCAACGTGTGATGAATTGTCAGTCCAAGATGTCCCATTCTTGAGCCTCTCTTAAAAGGTGTCTAGAGGGGATGCATCTCTCACATTCATGAGCCATCAATTTGATGGCATATAATCCTCAACCCATAATGGTGATTTTGGACCCATTAAAGCCGTATTGTAACTCCTCTTCACCATTAGGTTGGTCAATCCACTTTAATTTGTCAATAATGATGATTTGTAATAGCAAAAAAGAGTTGGGAAGGGCTGGACACGTTATTTTTATACTCCCCAAAAGTCAACTTCACTGGACACTGACCCTTTCAGTGTTGTGACTTCAAAATTTGTCTTGTTTTTGGCTTATTTGAATAAAAATAAAATAATTAAAGGTTAAGCATATAAAATAGAAATAAGTCGTAATTAGCATCAAATAATTCACAAATCACGTGTAAAGAAGTGAATTTTATCCAAAATAATTGTGTAAAATTACGACTTATCAAACTACCCACACCTAAACCTTTGTTTGTTCTCAAGTAAAACAAGACCAAAACAATGTATAGGAAAAATGATAAGCATGTGCAAGTGATAGAAAAACAACGACACTTTCGAAAGAGACTAAACGAAGATACACCAAATACAAATGAGTGGTAGAATATCTCACAAAAATTTTGAAACTTATATAGAATATAAAAATTTAAGAACTCATGGCCTCACATGGTTTCGCTCAATAACGCTCAAGTATATAAGTGGGTAGCAAAACACTTAAAATTAAACAAGACAAGACATTACTATGAGCTTGCTCCCAAATCAAATCTCCACCAAGTTCAATGAGCATTGTGCAAATATCAAAAGGACTTTAAAATGGTTGTAATGGGGCTTGTTATAAGGAATGATTAAAAGGATTAGAAAGGCTATATGTACCAATTTGCAAATTATGTTAATCATGTAAGAATATCAAAATGATGCACCATGCCATTCTCAACCTTTTCCACACTTCTCTTAATTTTTCTTTTGATAAAATTCTGTTTTTTTATCAACAATCCGCCTAACCACACCTATTTCTTTTCATAATTTTGAAAAATAGGGGCACTGAAGGGTTTAGTGTCTGAACTGATCAGAGAAAAAAAAAATCTGCTTCCCAACTTCATACTGTTCTTTTTTTTTCCACTCTAGATTTTTTTCTTTCTCTTCAACCATTTTTTCTCCCATCTTTTCTTTTCTTTTATTTTTTTCTTCTTCCATAATTCCTTTCACTTTTCTTTCTCCATATTTTTTTCTTCTTTCTCCAAATAACTACCTATTTCCTTCAATCTTCAATTCAATCACAAAATTATTTTTTCAATGAATTTCACAATTTGTAAAATAGTAAAAGATTAAATGGAGGAGTTTAGGAAAGAAATGGAATATGGCTAATTTGATATGCTAATTCAACAAAGAAAAGGCTAGACTCAACTTGGCTCTCCTAAAGGATTTATATGATTAGTAGGTAAAAAGAAGGCCAAAGAATTATTTGTCTAGGTGCCTTTATCATTTAATTACACATGCTCAAATGCAAGATCTCAAAATGCATTCAAGGAGCAAGTTCTAGAATGTACATATCATGTTCAATTTACCCTCAATCAAGAAAATAATAGAGCTTACATAGATGACAGCTCTTCAAGGCTCAAAGCTCACAAGAATAGGGTAATTTGCGATGAATTCTACTCATACTCCTACTAATACAACTACCCATCATATATTAAATAATAATATTCCTTAATTCACGTGTAAAAATGAAGAGTCGGAGGTTATACTCCCTCTGTTCCATAATAATCTTCATATTTATTGTAGACACAAAATTTAAGAAAAAAGTTGTGTTCTGACAAATTTTATTGACTTTTGAAAGTTAATGTAGATACTCCATCTATTCCATAATAATCTTCATATTTATTGTAGACAAGATTAAGAAAAAAGTTGTGTTCTAACAAATTTTATTGACTTGTAGATACTTCCTCTGTTCCATAGTAATCTTTCATATTTATTTGGAGGATGAAGTTTAATTTGGGATGGAGGAAATACAATTTTATGAAGATGACTAGGGTAAGACTGGTCCTATCAAAATTTGGTGGAATCGGATCCCAATTCACACCCAATATAAATTTTCGCGGGTTTTCTGGATCTATTCTTGCTTTAAAATCTTTCTTTCTCATCGTTCAGACCAACTTTCTCTTTCTCTCTCATCAGAACAATTCTGTTTCGTCTCTTTCTTCTCCATCTATGTCCGCGCTCAAATCTCGACACTGCCACCACCGAGCTACCATATCTAAGCATTACTGTAAGATAAAAATAATGAAAAAGGTTAATAGCAGTGATGAATGGATGGAGTCGAAGGAGGAATGTTTACGCAGTTTCAAACAGCTGCCGCGCCTCATATTTGTGTGTATTGAGCGAAAATGAGATTCTACTTGAATTCATGAGGCCGCATGTGGAGTATGATTATGTGGTTTATGACAAGAGTAGGAATATTCTTGTCAAGACATCTGGTAACCATTCCCCAACTTGGGAACCCTTCACTCGTAGACAAAATCTGTTTATGCTTTAGCGCAATGTTAATTGTATTGTTAACTATTTATGCTTTTCGTTTTTTAAAAATACAATGAGGTGTTGGATTCTTTTGAGTTGTAACTTTTCAATTAATATTGTGGTTGTGGATCACCTATGAATTATTTTTTTATTTTAATTAAAAAATAGTATAAGATATTTAATTTTATTGTAAATTCCGTTACTAAAAATTAATCCTTTTTAGTTTTTATTTTATTTGTAGTGATATGTGTTTCTTAATAAATACTCCCTCCGTCTCGGTCAAATTACACTATTTGACTGTATAAAGCTCTCACAAAAGTTATAGTAAACGGTGCAATATGAATGGGGCGGAGTTAGTATATAATTGGAGTGAATTTCATTGGTAAATCATGTTTCTAAAAATGAGTTTTTCTTATAATTTTTCAAATTTTCATTAAAGAAAAAATAGAACTAATAAAAAATTAATTAACAAAATATATAAGTCTGAGCTATTATCTCGTGAGACTAATAAAATTAGTTATTGATAGTTAAATTAGTGAATAATTGATAAAGAATGTTTATTGATAGTTAAACTATATTTATAGTAAATTATATTATAATGCTCTAAAAGCATATTTTAATTCATTATTTATCATATTTTAGAAAAGCATACTTTAACGAAGTACTCCATAAGGTAATAGTTGGTTGTTTGCACGTGGACAATTCTAAGGTCTTTATTTGCTTTTTGCATGTGGATTAAGGAGTAATATTATTATATGTAAAGTGGGTAGTTGTATTAGAGGGAAGTTGTGAGTCATATTGTATACTCACTCTGTCTCGGTCAAACTGCATCGTTTGACTGCAAAAAACTCTCACAAAAGTTACAGTAAACGTAGTAATATGGGTGGGACGGAGGGAATACTTTCTTTACTAAATAGAGGAAATTGATACCTTTGAAGCGAGAAAATTAATACATTTGAAACGGACGCCAGAAAGATAATGAAATGGGTACCTTGTAAGTGGCCGGAGGGATAATAATTTAACAACTCATCTCACAACTCGCCTCACAAATAACCATCTCACATTACCATTCAAATTCAGGAGAGAATTTGGTTCTTGAAAATAATACTTCTTGTTAAGATTGAATTTTGCATAATGATGTGTTTTATTCACCCGTATAAGTGTATAACACACACTACAGAAAAAAAAAATTCTTTAAATAATAATAAAAATAACATTTTTCAAATGATAATACTTTAAAGAAACTTGAATAATTGAATCTTGAATAATTGAATGCCTGAAAATATGTATTACTGCCATGAATCATCAAATTAGTTTGGTTATATGGTAGGATGTGGGCTGTGACTTACACACGAAAAATAAGAATTATAGTAATGAATCAATCCTAAAATATGATAAAATGAGTACGGATAGAAGTCAAATTAGTAAAATGAATTCTAAATTAAATTTAATGTGTTATCCTATTTAATCGAAGTAGGAACATCTCCAAAAGTTAATACTCACTCGATCCTGTTTCAAAAAGTCTTGTTTTTTCTATTTTGAGCGTTCGCCCTTAAGGGTATTATTTTCTTTTTTACCCATATGAATCACACACACCCACTAATATAACTAAAAAATACACACCTCACACCTTCACTAATACAACTATTCACTACACATAAAATAATAATACTCCTTAATCCACGTACCAAAAAACAAATATTACCCTTATAGGCAGACGGAGGGAGTATAAAATAAAAATTATTTATAATCTAAAATAAATGCAAGAAAAAATAAGCTCCAGCACAGTTTTCACTTTAACTTTTCAATTTAAAGAGTTATCTCCAATTTTCAAATTTAAAGAGTCAAAACCACTACTTAAATGCTATTAATTATTTGTTTTCAATCCATATAAGAGAAAAATCAAATCAAATCTATCTAATCAAGTAATATAATAGCAAAGAGAAAAACCAATTTATTGATTTTGATTACTATTCATTTTTTAATCTAATCCATTTATCACATTATTAATCTCATCCATTCATTACATTTTTTATTAGATCTTGGCCATTAATTTTTTGGGTAATAATAATGATACCTTATTTTATTAATAATTTTGAATTAATATTATTGGTTCTAATATTTTAATAATTTTAAATTGGTATGTGTAATCAACCGAGTCTTCATAAATGGATTTGAGACGGGTATGAGTATCATAATATATTTTTTGAGTGAGGCTTGCATGCACCCAGGGCGCACGTGACACATTCCGTGCGCCTTTAGAAATTTAGTATTATGGGTAAGTGTACATTACTTTGGTCTAAAGAGTATATACTTTAATTAATAAAAGATACACCATTTTGTTCTAAAAGGTATACACTTTTCATTAATATTTTTTTCTTTAGAAAATAAAGGGTACACATTTTTATACTAAAGGGTACACAATTTAACACAAAATTCTAAAGGCGCATGGAGTGTTGTCCATGCGCCAGATACACACAATAATTTTCTTTAGAGAATAAAGAGTACACATCTTTATACTAAAGGGTATACAATTTAACACAAAATTTTAAAGGCGCACGGAATGTGGTCCATGAGCCGGGTGCACAGAAGTTTTTGCCATATTTTTTTATTGAAACGGGTGTGAATATGAGTAGTTTATATTTAAATGGATACGAGTACTTAACAATAATTCATTATTAAATTATTTTCTTTATTATTAATAATTTTCAATTAATATTATTGGTCCTAACATTTTAATAATTTTAAATGGGTATGCGTAATCAATGAGTATTGATATACGAGATTGGGATATTCATGAGTATCATAATATATTTTTTTATTGAAACGGGTACGAATATGAGTACTAGTTTATATTTAAATGGATACGAGTACGTATGAATACCCTTATAGTGAATATCCTACCCTTTATCATCCATAACAATTATCGATTATTGATGAGTGATATTTTTATCTAAATTTTAGTATCTTTTTGTATGTATTTTCATGCTATTTTACCCGTATTTGTGTACTTTTTGGTTGTGTTATGTGTTTTTATGGAAATGTGTGAGAATGAGCTTAAACGTATGATTTTCAGGTAAAAATATATTCTAAATGCAAAAAGGAAGACGTGGAAAAAAATGGATCTCAATTCCGAGTAGAAACGAGCAAGAAAAGAATAATAGAAAGAAAACACGAGCTGAAGGAGAAACACGGTCAAGTTTGGCCATGTTCAAGTTTCAGATTGCTTACAGGAGAAACATGACCTCTTTTAGGCCGTGTGAGGTGGCATGACCGTGTTCTTGAAGAATTCGAATTTTACACAAAAAAGGCTCATTTCCCACTTAAGCCCATGATCCAAATTTTGCCCGAATTCCTTTTATCCTCCACCATTATAAATACCCTCATTTTCCAAATTTTGAGTAGAGATTCCACTAAGGGTTTGCACCAAAACACATAGATCACACACCATTTCCTCAAATTCACACCATCATCTTCATCCATTCTTCATCTATTTGATCTACCATCATCCCACCATCAAATCCTTCATCCAATTGAAGAAAAGAAGCAAGGAAAATATGAGAATTGCAAGGGAAGGAAGATGATCATCATTGAAGCACTTCAAGGGAGTTTTCATCCACACTTTGTAGTTAAACCTCATAGTTTTGTCATGATTTGTAAGGATTTAATTGTCTATGTTAATTTCCATATGAAGATGATAGACTAATCTCCCTTGTGAGATTAGCAACATGATAGTTGTTGGATAATTTTGGGATCCATGTATTTAAATTCATATGCTGATTGGGTTAATTGATTTTCTATCATTGATGCTTGAGATCTTGATGTTTATGATGATTTGTGTGGTTTGTTGTTTTAAGCATATTATTAGATTGAGAAGTCAATGATATGTTTAGGATAACTAATTGAATCATTTTGCCATACACTTCATGTGCATTATAAATTGTGAAGAGATTGAGAAATTCTTTGTAATTTAGAACCCTTTGATAGGACATATGATTGGTTTGATCGAGAGGTTGATTAATCGCGTGAAGGGACTCTCATTTAAGCATAGTACCTAGATGGAATTTTTTGAATGAGAACCAATCGTTTGAGGCTTTGAGCTACGTTTTGAATTATATCCTATTCATTCCGAGAGGGAGATTGGGTGAACTAGAATTGGCCCTTAGTCTATATCCATAATCATATGAGTTTGATGCATGTATCATTGAATTACCACTTCTTGATTGTTGTTAGTCTCACTTTTGTTCAATTTGGAAAACCACTTTCATTATCTATTCTCTTTGCTTAATCATTGCTTGTTTACTTGTATTGATTACTATTTAATTACTTGTTTGAACAACCAACCTTTGATGATTCGTCTCTATAAAATTATGATAAACGTGATCTCGCTTAAGTACTAGTGTCTTCCTCCCCGTGCTTCGATAAATTATTGAATTGGTCAACCCGACTACAAGTTATGGCTAATCTAATGGCGCCATTGCCGGGAATGCAACAGTTGCTAGTAGCTTAAAGAAGGAACGTTTTGAGTAATCTTACTAGAGACATTTTTATTTTATTTGCTTTTTGTTATTTGTTTTTGAAAGCCTTGTTCTAACTTCTTTCACTTCGAAGGTGTATGCAAACAAGATCTAAGGGGAAACAAGTAGAGCCTATTGATTTGGAGATTGAGCATACTTTAAGAAGAAGAAGAAAGGAGAACAAAGCAAAAAAGAGTGAGCTAATGGAGAATTTTCAAGGAGATAACCGAGTTGAGATAGAGCATGATGAGGAAGAAGGACAACATGTGAATGTGCAAGACAACCCACCTCAAATTCAATGCCAATCCTCCTCAATATGCCTATCAAAATTTTGGAGCTATGAACAATCAAGCTTTGCTTCAACAAATGGTGCAACAAGTTCTAAGGCAACAAGGATTTTCAAAAGCTTATGCTCCTCCGCAACAACCATTTGTGCCACCACCACCACCTCCGGTGCAACATGGAGTTCACAATGATCAAAGGGTGATTCGGGATTTCTTTATGCCGAGGACCGTGCCACACATGATGGCTCCACCAATCAACACCAACAACTTTGAAATTAAAGCGGACTTGATTTCTATGGTAAGAGACTAACAATTTGGTGGAACTCCTTGTAAATTCTATTACTAAAAATTAATCATTTTTAGTTTTTATTTTATTTGCAGTGATATGTGTTTCTTAATAAATATATAATTGGAGTGAATTTCATTGGTAAATCATGTTTCTAAAAATGAGTTTTTCTTATAATAATGTGTTCCTTAATAAATGTATAATTTTCCAAATTTTCATTAAAGAAAAATAGAACTAATAAAAAATTAATTAACAAAATATATAAGTTTGAGCTATTCTCTTGTGAGACTAATAAAATTAGTTTATTGATAGTTAAAGTAGTGAATAATTGATAAAGTATGTTTAGTAATAGTTAAAGTATATTTATAGTGAATAATATTATAATAATGCTCATATTTTAATTCATTATTTATCTTATTTTAAAAAAAACATACTTTAACGAAGTACTCCATAAACATTCTTTATTTATATAACAATAATAATAATTTAACAGCTCATTTCACAACTCGCCCTACATAATAACCGTCTCATAGTACCATTCGAATTCACGAGAGAATTTGGTTATTGAAAATAATGCTTTTTGTTAAGATTGAATTTTCCATAATGTTATTCACTAAGTTGTTGGGTTGGGTTTCCAAATATGTGGAGAGCCCAAATCCATTATGGCCCAACATCACATTCTGGCCCATCATCCATTCTGGCCCATTATCACTTTGGAAGTAGAATAGGCTGTGTGTTCGGGTAGAAATAAGTACTCCAAAAACGAGAGCAAAAGGATGTAAGAGGGGGCAGCAAAAACACAATTTGCGTTTTGAGAGGAAGTCCAAGCATAGTGATATTGCAGAAGCAATAACCGGAGTTTTAACCGTCGGATCGAGCTAAAATTTTGTCAGCACGTTCGGAACTCGTGGAGGTACATTCTGAACGGTGGAGATCGTGTTTGGAGCTTTGGGTTGACGAGAATACGCCGAAGACAGAAGCAGATTTCTGGGCGATTCTGTTCTGCGCAGTCGAAGGGAAAGAGTTGTTTCTCACAAACTAACCGTTGGATCGAGCTGTAATTTGGACAGCACGTTTAGGACTCACAGAGGTTGATTCTGGATGGTGGAGATCGGATTCTAAGGGTTCTACAGTTGCGAACTCAGAACGTCAGTTGGTGTAGTTTGGTGAGGGCTTTCTAATCTCGTTGTTTGTTATCAAGTATTGATTGTCTTGATACGTTTGTGATAGTTCGTCTGTGGCAGATTGTAACTCTTGAACTTTTGTCTCATAGTGAAGTTTTTGGTGGGCTTCGGTCCCGTGGTTTTTTACCTTCTCACATTGAGGAGGTTTTCCACGTTAAATTGCTTGTGTCGTGCGTTGTTGATTGTTTGTTTTATCGTGCATTACATTATTAGGATTGTTTCCTACTAGATTCACACAAGAGAGGGATAATTGATCATTCCGCTGCGTAGACGAATATATTATCATTTGATTATTCGTGTGTCTATCCCAACAAAGTGGTATCAGAGCGGGTTTCTGCTCTGTGCCTTGTGGTGAATATGGAAACCAATACTAATAGAATGGTGAATCTCAATGGTTCCAATTATCATGTGTGGAAAGGCAAGATGGAGGATCTTCTTTATGTGAAAGATTATTATTTGCCTGTATTTGAAACTGAAAAGCCTAATGATAAAACGGATGAGCAATGGGCAATATTGCATCGTCAAGTATGTGGTTACATTAGGCAGTGGGTGGATGATAATGTATTGAACCATGTGAGTGGAGAAACACATGCACGATCATTGTGGAAAAAGTTGGAGGAACTGTATGCTAGAAAAACTGGGAACAACAAGTTATTTCTAATCAAGCAGTTGATGAATCTGAAATTCAAAGATAGCACTCCTATGACGGATCACTTGAATTCATTTCAGGGCATTATCAATCAATTGTCGGAAATGAATATCAAGTTTGAGGATGAAGTACAGGGCTTATGGCTTCTTGGTACATTGCCGGATTCATGGGAGACATTCAGGACATCTTTGTCTAATTCAGCCCCCAATGGTACCATTACAATGGATTTGGTTAAGGGCAGCGTTTTGAATGAGGAAACGAGGAGAAAATCGCAGGGCTCTTCACAGCAATCAGAGGTTTTGGTTACAGAGAAGAGGGGGAGAAGTAATAGTAGAGGTCCAACAGGCAAGCAAAAAGGCAGGAGGAGTAAATCCAACAGATACAGCAAGGTTGAGTGCTGGAATTGTAAAACTCCAGGACACATAGCAAAGTATTGCAGAAAACCCAAGCAAGATGACAAGAAAGAAAATGGGAAAGAAAGGAAGAATGAAGAAACAAAAGATAATGATCGAGTGTCTGCTGCAACAGGTGATTTTCTTATCTTTCGTGATTATGAAGTGGTCAATCTTGCATATGGTGAAAGCAGTTGGGTGATTGATAGTGGGGCATCCATACATGCAACATCTCGTAGAGAGATGTTCACGTCCTACATGTCAGGTGACTATGGTAATGTTAGGATGGGTGATGATGGCTTAGCTAAAGCCATTGGCGTTGGAGATGTATGTTTGCGGACTAGTAATGGTGCTACACTAGTTTTGAGAAATGTGAAGCACGTGCCTGATCTTCGGTTGAACTTGATATCTGTTGGGAGACTTGATGATGAAGGTTTCTGCAGTGTGTTCTTCGATGGTCAGTGGAAGCTTACAAGAGGTTCTTTAGTTGTTGCTAGAGGTCAAAAACATTCTTCGTTGTATTTGATGCAAGCAAAGTTACTTGATGGCTCCATTAATGCAGTTAAGAATGAGGGGATAGTTGAGTTGTGGCATAGCAGACTCAGTCATATCAGTGAAAAGGGATTGAAGATTTTAGAGAAGAGAAATCTCATTCCAGACTTGAAGAATGCATCTTTAAAGAAGTGCTCTCACTGTTTGGCGGGAAAGCAGACTCGAGTTGCTTTCAAGACCTCAACTCCTACTAGAGCATCAGGTATACTCGATTTAATTTATTCTGATGTTTGTGATCCTATGAAAACTAGAACTCTTGGTGGTGCTTTATATTTTGTTACTTTTATAGATGATCACTCAAGAAAGACCTGGATCTACACGTTGAAGACGAAAGATCAGGTGATCGATGCATTCAAGCAGTTTCATGCCTTAGTTGAGAGACAGACTGGGAAGAAGTTGAAATGCATCAGATCGGATAATGGAGGGGAATACATTGGTCCTTTTGATGAGTATTGCAGAGAGCATGGTATCCGACATCAAAAGACTCCTCCAAAGACACCTCAGTTGAATGGTCTTTCAGAAAGGATGAACAGAACATTGGTCGAGAGAGTAAGATGTCTGCTATCAGAAGCAGGATTGTCTTCATCATTTTGGGGTGAGGCTCTGAGTACTGTGGTACATGTTTTAAATCTTACTCCATGTGTTCCTTTAGACTTTGATGTTCCAGATAGAGTCTGGTCAGGAAAAGATGTTTCCTATAATCATTTGCGGGTCTTTGGATGTAAGACATTTGTGCATATTCCCAAAGATGAGAGGTCTAAGTTGGATATGAAGACTCGACAGTGTGTGTTTCTTGGTTATGGCCAAGATGAGTTTGGTTACAGACTTTATGATCCCGTAGAGAAGAAGCTTATCAGAAGTCGGGATGTTGTGTTTGTTGAGGATCAAACTATAAGAGATATTAAGAAGACGGATAGCTCAGTTTCTACATCTGGTGATGACTTGATTGACTTGGAAATTGTTCCTCATGGTCAAGATCAAGTAGAAGTTGAAGAGAAGAATCAAGATCAGCCTGATTTTGGTAATGATGAGCATGTCGATCATCCTTTGCATGATGAAGAGGATATCGATCAGCCGCAACCACCTGATGTTCCAGAACAGGAGGTTCAAGAACCACCTAGAAGAAGCAGTAGAGCTCGTGTACCTTCTATGATGTATCCTCCTGATCAGTATGTGCTCTTGACCGATGGGGGAGAGCCTGAATGCTATGGAGAAGCAGTTCATGGAGAATACAGGAATGAATGGTTGGAAGGAATGCAAGATGAGATGAAATCCTTGCATGAAAATGACACATTTGATCTGGTGAAACTACCAAAGGGAAAGCATGCTTTGAAGAACAAGTGGGTGTACAGGCTAAAACAAGATGAACACACCTCAAAGCCTCGATTCAAAGCTAGATTGGTTGTTAAAGGTTTCAGTCAGAAAGAGGGAGTTGATTTTGAAGAAATTTTCTCTCCTGTTGTCAAAATGTCTTCTATCCGTTTTGTGCTTGGTTTGGCTGCTAGTCTTGACTTGGAGATTGAGCAGATGGATATCAAAACCGCTTTTCTTCATGGTGAGCTAGATAAAGAGATATACATGGTGCAACCTGAAGGTTTCAAGGTGAAGGGAAAAGAAGACCATGTATGCAAATTGAAGAAGAGTCTATACAGTTTGAAACAAGCACCTAGATTGTGGTATCAGAAATTTGAGTCAGTTATGGGGGAGCAAGGCTACCAAAAGACTATTTCTGATCATTGTGTGTTTGTTCAGAAGTTCTCGGATGATGATTTCATTATATTATTACTGTATGTTGATGATATATTGATTGTTGGCAGGAATGTTTCAAGAATTGACAGGTTGAAGAAACAGTTGAGCAAATCCTTTGACATGAAAGATTTGGGGCCAGCAAAGAAAATCCTTGGTATCAACATCACCCGAGATAGAGCAAATAAGAAGCTGCACTTGTCACAGGAGAAGTATATTGAGAAATTGCTTGAGAAGTTTAATATGAGCAAAGCTAAAGTGGTTAGTTCTCCTATTGCCACTCATTTTAAGCTTGGTGCTCATCATAGTCCTTCAACTAATGAAGAGAAGGAAGCAATGAGAAGAGTCCCATATGCTTCAGCTGTAGGAAGCTTGATGTATGCAATGGTGTGTACGAGGCCAGACATAGCTCATGCAGTTGGTGTTGTTAGCCGTTATTTGTCTAATCCGGGAAAGGAGCATTGGAATGCTGTGAAGTGGATAATGAGATATCTACGAGGGACGTCTAGTTTGAGACTCACCTTTGGAGGTGGGAAGCCCGAGTTAGTTGGCTATACTGATTCAGATATGGGATCTGATGTGGACACCAGAAAGTCAATTTCTGCTTACCTAGTGACGTTCGCAGGTGGCGCTGTGTCATGGCAATCAAGATTGCAAAAGTGTGTTGCACTCTCCACAACAGAATCAGAGTACATTGCTGCAACGGAAGCATGTAAAGAGGTGTTATGGTTCAAAAGGTTTATGGAGGAGATTGGATTGAAGCAACAGAGATATGTAGTATTTTGTGATAGTCAGAGTGCTATCCATCTCAGCAAGAATGCTGCATTTCATTCAAGATCGAAGCATATTCATGTGAGATATCATTGGATGAGGGATGTCATCAATGATAAGTTGCTTGAGCTTGAAAAGATTCATACAGATTATAATGGTGCTGACATGATGATGAAGGCATTGCCTAGAGAGAAACTAGAGGTATGTCGTGTGATAGCCGGAATGGCTAGTCTCTCCACATAATCGGAAAGGGGGAGATTTGTTGGGTTGGGTTTCCAAATATGTGGAGAGCCTAAATCCATTATGGCCCAACATCACATTCTGGCCCATTATCCATTCTGGCCCATTATCACTTTGGAAGTAGAATAGGCTGTGTGTTCGGGTAGAAATAAGTACTCCAAAAACGAGAGCAAAAGGATGTAAGAGGGGGCAGCAAAAACATAATTTGCGTTTTGAGAGGAAGTCCAAGCATAGTGATATTGCAGAAGCAATAACCGGAGTTTCAACCGTCGGATCGAGCTGAAATTTTGTCAGCACGTTCGGAACTTGTGGAGGTACATTCTGAACGGTGGAGATCGTGTTTGGAGCTTTGGGTTGACGAGAATACGCCGAAGACAGAAGCAGATTTCTGGGCGATTCTGTTCTGCGCAGTCGAAGGGAAAGAGCTGTTTCTCACAAACTAACCGTTGGATCGAGCTGTAATTTGGACAGCACGTTCAAGACTCACAGGGGTTAATTCTGGACGGTGAAGATCGGATTCTGAGGGTTCTACAGTTACGAACTCAGAACGTCAGTTGGTGTAGTTTGGTGAGGGCTTTCTAATCTCGTTGTTTGTTATCAAGTATTGATTGTCTTGATACGTTTGTGATAGTTCGTCTGTGGCAGATTGTAACTCTTGAACTTTTGTCTCATAGTGAAGTTTTTGGTGGGCTTCGGTCCCGTGGTTTTTTACCTTCTCACATTGAGGAGGTTTTCCACGTTAAATTGCTTGTGTCGTGCGTTGTTGATTGTTTGTTTTATCGTGCATTACATTATTAGGATTGTTTCCTGCTAGATTCACACAAGAGAGGGATAATTGATCATTCCGCTGCGTAGACGAATAGATTATCATTTGATTATTCGTGTGTCTATCCCAACATAAGTGTATAACACACGCTACAGAAAAAAAATTCTTTAAATAATAAAAATAACATTTTTTAAATGATACTCCCTCCATCCCATTTTAATGTTTACGTTTCTATTTTGCGCGTTTCATTTCAATGTTTACGTTTTTTTTTTGGAATACGAGATCCACCTAAAAACTATTAATAGATCATCCAACACTGATACACCTATCCACTTTAAATTAAATATTATATTTTTCTACCACTATTTATTAAAATATTATACTTTTTAATCAACGTACAATAAGCTAACGTAAACATTGAAACGGCACGGAGGGAGTACTACTTTAAAGTAACTTGAATAATTGAATGCATGAAAATATGTATTACTCCCATGAATCATCAAATTAGTTTGGTTATATGGTTGGATATGGGCTGTGGCTTACACACGAAAAATAAGAATTATGGAGTAGTTATGAATCAATCCTATAAAATATGATAAGATGATTACGGATAGAAGTCAAATTAGTAAAATGAATTCTAAATTAAATTTAATGTGTTATTGTATTTAATCGAAGTAGGAGCATTTCCAAAAGTTAATACTCCATTCGTCCGCTTCAAAGAGTCTCATTTTTTCTATTTTGGGCGTCCGCCCTCAAGGGTCTTATTTTTTTTTTTACCCATACAGATCCACACACACCACTAATACAACTTAAAATTAGGACTCATACCTCCACTAATACAACTACCAACTACACTTTAAATAATAATACTCTTTAATCCACATGTCAAAAAACAAATGTTACCCTTATAGCGGATGGAGGGAGTGTAAAATAAAAATTATTTATAATTTAAAAGAAATGCAAGCTCCAACACAGTTTTCACTTTAATTTTTTAATTTAAAGAGTTATCTCCACCCTTCAAATTTAAAGATTCAAAACCACTACTTAAATGCTATTAATTATTAGTGTTTTCAATCTATCTAATCAAGTAATATAATAGCAAAGAGAAAAATCAATTTATTGATTTTTATTACTATTCATTTTTTAATCTCATCAATTTATCACATTATTCAATCTTATCCATTCATCACATTTTTTATTAGATCTTGGCCATTAATTTTTGGGTCATAGTAATGTTAACTTATTTTATTAATAATTTTGAATTAATATTATTGGTCCTAACATCTTAATAATTTTAAATTGATATGTGTAATCAACGAGATCTTCATAAACGGGTTTGAGACGAATATGAGTATCATAATATATTTTTTTTATTGAAACATGTATGAATATGAGTAATTTATATTTAAATGGATACGAGTACTTAACAATTAATTTATTATTAAATTATTTTCTTTATTATTAATAATTTTCAATTAATTATTGATCCTAATATCTTAATAATTTTAAATGGGTATGCGTAATCAACGAGTATTGATATTACGAAATTGAGATATTCGTCAGTATCATAATATATTTTTTTAATGAAACGGGTACGAATATGAGTATAAGTTTATATTTAAATGGATACGAGTACGTACGAATACCCTTATATGGATTTTCCACAAGTTAATATTTTCCTATAAACACCGTCTTAAAAAAGACTATAGTCAAAATAAATAAAAAAATATATATCAAATGAGCATGAATAATTTATGGTTATTGATAAAAGACTTTGGGATGTATACAAATATTGTAATGAATTTTTAAAATACTAATATGGAGTAAATGATATTTATTTATACACGGATACGAGTATTACAAAATAAACAATTATCTAACATAATAATTAAACAAAATTATTTATTATGCTAAAAAAATATAAATATTTTATAAAAATGCTCGGTCGATATGGAGCAACTAATGTTAAAAGTTGGAGCTGATAGACATCGATTTTTAGTTATAAGCATATAACTAATATATAGTCGCATAGCACATATTTTAGTAATAAAGTATGCATATAATCGCACATAAAATCACGAGTTTGCATGGAAAATTTTGTATATGAAATTGCAGGTATAATTTATATATTAAGAAATATTTTGTATATTTATTAAAATTGTAATTTTTTCTATCATCATATTTTTGTAATAAAATTATATTATTTTATTTTATATTTAATTAGTAATACTATAAGTTGATTTAAAATATTAACTTTAATAAAAAAAAGTACTTTAAAAATAGTATTAAATGGGTATAAGTAATTTACGGTATTGATAAAAGACTTTGGTACGGATACAAATATTGTAATGACTTTCTAAAATAATAATTTTAAAGGATATTTATTTATACAAGGATGCAAATATTATTATGAAATACAAGCAAGTATCTAACATAATTAATAAAGACCAGCAAAATAGTAAGATTTAGATCACAGGCTGAGAAAGATGAAATCCTACAGAATGTCGAGAACTTCGGGTAAGCAAGCACGTAGTATTATTATATCACAAATGTGATCTCTATTTTTTTTAATAGGGTTACGTCGTTAAGCTTTACAAGGATGGAGACCTCCCGTCCGTACATACCCCTACCCAGCTCGATGCTGTCAGGGCATTAGTCTCTTACGAAGCCAAGATTTAGATCTAAGTCAGTTGCGAATCTCCAATGTCCCGATATAAACAAGCTACTTTTCCAAGATCTAAGCCTGTTGATGTATTGGATGCAAATGTCCTCCGTGAAATACTAATTGAAATAAAAAAAAATTAAACCGCTCCTTGGGCTAGGGCAATGGCATCAAGCTGGCAGTTGAGGGTGAGGGCAAGGATGCTAAATTGGGGGTTGATGGTGAGGGCGATGAATTGGAAGGTAAGGAGAACAGATCTGGCTAGGAGAGAAACTCAGAAGTTGAGGAGGCACATCTCTTATGAATAGTGATATTTTGTCAATTGGTATTTGTTAATTGCTACAGCTATTTAGTTATTTGGTTATTTGTTATGAGTGAGGCTCCTGAGTGCACGGGAGCATATTCCGTGTGCCTTTGCAATTTTCATGACCCTTTACAATTTAAACCCTTAGCAATACATAGGTTTAAATAAGATTAGAGGGGGAGGATTGTGTTCACATGGAGACACGGAGTATCACTCCATGTCCCCGGTTGAAAGGGGAGAGTTGTGTTCACATGGAGACACGAAGTATCCCTCCATGTTCCCGGGTGCGCTGGATCTTTTGCCATTTGTTGAGTTAATTGCTACAGATTTGGTTATTTGTTAATTGCTACAGCTTTTTGACATTTGGTTATTTGTTAGCATTAAACATTTGGATATATCATTATAAAAAATATATGTAATCTGAATCTTACTATTTTGCTGGTCTTTACATTGAAAGATGCAACTTCACTCGGAAGTATAAACACTTTGCATATGCTTCAATAATTTTCTTTACAAAAACTTGATGAAATACGCAAAAACTTGTGTGCGTCCGGGTGCACGGAGTACTTTCCGTGTACTTTTAAAATTTTGATGTTAAATTGTATATCTTTTAGTATAAAAATATGCACCTTTTATTTTTTGAAGAAAAATAAAAAAATATTATTGAAAAGTGTATATTTTTTAGAATAAAATAATGTATCCTTATTCATACTAAATTTTAAGGCGTACAGCGTGCGCCCAATCGCACACAAGCCTCACTCGATGAAATAAAAGTTAGTAAGTCCTTAAAAAAAATAAAAATTTAAAAAATCCAACCCTAAACAACCTCTTCAATCCATCTTTTGCATTCCCAATTTATAACTAACAAAATATACTACTCCTATGAGTTAACAAATGATTTTATAAATGCACATATAATAATTATTAATTCAAAATAATTATTATTAATTTACAAATGATTTTATAAATGCACAGATTTTTCAATTTCTCAAATTCTGCTGTTTGATAATTTTTTTACTACAATAATTTTTATCATGACGACTTAAATTTTAGGATTATTCTACAGTGCACCGACAGTTAGTAAGTTAAAAATAGAGTAGTGAATATTTTTAAAAAAAAAATTATTTTATTATATTTGATGGTGGATATCGAATTAAAATATAATCTAACAATTAAAATCATCCAAATGCACCTGTGCATAACGGTTGGACTCTAAATTTTATCATGGACTTAATTTTTTTTAGTTCCAAAAAGACCTGCAATACCTCAATAGCTAGTTTGCCTCGGAAACCGACCGTGGCTTGGTAAGATCAAGTCTGTATTAATTTTTATTAGTACTCTCTCCTCCATTTGTATACATTTGCTTTTTGCAACTATATATTTAGGAGTGTTCTTATTGTGTAGTGGGTAGTTATTCATATTTTAAAATTATATTAATAATATAAAAATTATATTAAATCTTAATAATATTATATTGAATCCATGTCAATTTTAAATAAATTATAATTTATACTCCGAATTTTTTTGAGGAGACTGTGTGTAATCTACGCACAAAATTAAACAAATTTAGAGAAAATAGAATTACAAGATTTATTTGACAGTGAAATTGATTGAAATTACAATTACCCAATTATTATATAACCCTAACCCACCCTAACCAAAATAAGTCATTGTTAACATTCACTCGCTCTCTTGTCGTTTCTTCAGGTAATCTTTGATCGCTCATATGCTCTAATCTGTTTTACTTGTGTTTGAGTTAGTGATGGGATTGCAATTGAAGTTATCTTCTGTCGTCGTAGATTTAATTAGTATTTGATTCGTTTGATTTTGTTGAAATTGAGTCTCTGTTCCTTTTGGTATCGATCTTGATCTTGGGTTAGGTTTTGGGTTTTTGGATGCTCACTAGTCACTGCCTTATTTTGGTGTATTAATTGAATCTGAATAATTGTTGTAGCTTTGAATACACTGGTGATTTGTATAATATGAAACGAGTGTGTGATGTTGGAAGGTGGACAGTGAAAAAGCAGAGATCATGTAGATGCAGTACTAATCCTAGTCTTCCACATGAAGTAATAGAGAGCATCTTATCTAGATTACCCGTTAAGGATTTGCTTAGATTCAAGGTGGTTTGCAAACAGTGGAAGGCCACTATTTGTGATCCAGTATTCACTGAAACTCATCTCCAACGCCACAAGAAAATTCTACTGGCATCAGGGAACTGGGATAACCATTGCTACTTAATGCACTTTTTTGAGCTCCAAGACAATTACTGCATTGAATTTGTGTCGACAATTGAAGTACCTCACTGTCTTCGTGGTATGGTTTTGTGCAGTTGTGATGGACTATTTCTCAAGACGAGCTCAACTGATGAAGGGGATGGACAGCCTGAGTTTGTGTTGTGGAATCCATCCTGTAGAACGTACAGGGAGTTGTATGGTCCAGAATTGATTGATTTGGATTTGGATTTGGATTTGAGGAGAATAATTTACGGAATGTATTACGATCCATTAAAGAAAGATTACAAGATTGTAGTTGCTGATATGGAACATTATGCTGTGTATTCCTGCAGAGACAACAAATGGAGCGACACGAAAGAGATGAAAGGTTTCTTGGGGGGAGAGTACTATGATGGTGTCTTTTTTAATGGATTTATATATTGGCAGGAATTGACTTGCTTTGGTTATCCAAGAGTGAGTGAATTGATTTCTTATGATTGTAAGAATGAAGATTTCAAGAGGCTGCCTATACCAAATATTAAGAATTGCGAGGACGAATACTTCACACTGACTTCGTTTGGAGGCCATCTTTGTATGCTCATCTTCAAACCAGACCATTACAGTTACAGTAAGATAGAGATAATGAAAAAAATGAATAGCAGTGATGAATGGATGGAGTCTAAGGAGGAATGTTTATGCAGTTTCAGATTAAAGAACGACAACACCTCATATTTGTGTATATTGAGCGAAAATGAGATTCTATTTGATGTTTGGAAATCGTTTGAGGAGTCAGATTATGTGGTGTATGACAAGAGTAAGAATACCCTTGTCAAGATTTCCGGTAACCATCCGCCAAGTTGGTAGCCCTTCGCTCATCGACAAAATCTCTTTATGCTTTAGCACAAGTTAACTATTTATGCTTCTCGTTTTTTAAAAATACAATGAGGTGATGGATTCTTTTGAGTTGTAACTTTTCTATTAATATTGTGGTTGTGGACTGGAGCATCTATGATTACACAGTCTTATGTTTTTTTTACTGAAAGATGTAAGATATTGAATTTAAATTCGTTGCTAAAAATTAATTCTTTTTATTTTTTATTTTATTTGTAGTGATATGTGTTTATTAATAAATTATGTTGCTAAAAATGAGTTTTCCTTATAATGTGTTCCTTAATAAATGTATAACTTTTCAAATTTTCATTAAAAGAAAATAGGACTAATAAAAAATTAACAAACAAAATATGGAGTATAAGTTTGAGCTATTCTCGTGTGACACGGGTAAAGTATGTTTATTGATAGTTAAAGTAGTGAACAACTAATAAAGTATGTTTATTGATAGTTAAAGTATGTTTGTAGTGAACAATTAATTAATAGTTAAAGTATGTTTGTACTGAATCATACTATAATATCTTTGAATGACAGAATCAAGCTGTAAATAGTATCTTTGTATATGAATCCATGATGTGTTTTATTATTCATCGTTTTATTATTCATCTTAGGCATTTTGCTTAAGTATATTGAATAGATTGGTTAGATTTTGTGATAGCATCTTTGTATATGAATCCATGATTTATTTTATTATTCATCTTAGGCATTTTGCTTAAGTATATTGAATAGATTGGTTAGATTTTCTATTCGTATTGCACGTAAGTACTTGATATAACCATTTTCAGTGAAATAATATTTACCAATTTCACTACTATAACGCTCTAAAAGCATATCTTTATTTATTATTCATCCTACTATAAAAAACATATTTTAAACAACAAAAAATATATATTATTTATATAACAATAATAATTTAACAGCTCATCTCACAACTCACATAATAATCGTCTCACTGGAGCATTCGAATTCACGAGAGAATTTGTTTCTTGGAAATAATGCTTCTTGTTAAGGTTGAATTTTTCATAATGATGTATTTTATTCAGAGAAAACATCAATTTTCATCTTATATCTTTTACAAAATTTAATTTTAGTCTTGTAACTTTTAGTATTTTTAATTTTAGCCTTTTTAGTTTTAATTTTGGTCCTATAACTCTTAAATTTTCAATTTTAGTCCTATAAATTTCAAATTTAGTCTTATATCTTTTTGAATTATCAAAATTAGTCATTTATCTTTTGAAATATGGTACTCCCTCCATCTGATTTCAATGTTTACATATTTCTATTTTAGACATTCAATTTAAATGTTTACGTTTCTTTTTTTGGAATATGAGACCTACCTAAAACAATTAATATATCAACATGGTTCTCTCATCCAACAATAATGCACCAACTCACTTTACATTAAATATTATATCTTTTCAACTACTATCTATTAAAATACTATACTCATTAATCAACGTGCAAAAAGCAAACATAAACATTGAAACGGGACTGAGGGAGTATAATTTATAATAGAACTAATTTTGATAATTAAAAAAAGAACTAAAATTGAAAATTTGAAAAATATAAAACCAAAATTGAAAATACGAAAAATTATAGGACTAAAATTGGATTTTATAAGAAATACAAGATCAAAATTGATATTTTTTCTTTTATTCACAGAATAAGTGTATAACACACGCTACAGAAAAAAATATTAAAAAAAATTAATAAAAATAATATTCTTTAAATGATAATTTTTTTAAAAAATTTGAATAATTGAATGCATGAAAATAATTGTTGATACTTGATCGTTTATATGCTCTAATCTGTTTTACTTGTTGCTTTTAATCTCTTATTTAATCAAAACTCGATGAACTTTAAGTATTTGAAATTGAATTTCTTAGTTGCGTGTGTCTATGAATAGATTTAGGGATGGGATTATTTCAATTGAAGTTGTCTTCGTTTGTCCTTATATATTCGATCTAAGACCCATCAACAACCCACAACAATCAACCTTTCAATAAAATATTCATTTCTCTCACATCCATATATACAATTCATAACCCAATCCAATCTCAAATTTTTAATACTCCATCAACAACCCAACTCAACTAAACTTTTAATAAAATATTCATTTCTGTCTCTTTTACATATACTCTATATACACTATAATTATTAATATAAAATTATACACTATTTTGATAATTTTTAAATTATATATTTAAAACTATAATAATTTCATATTTAAATTTTATTTTAGTTCTACAATTTACAATTATAACAAGAAAATTATTTTGAAATCACACTAAAAATAATATTTGAGCTCTAACATGAAATTAAATATAAAATTTTTTAAAATAATTTAAAATAAGTCAATATTATACTCTATTTATAGAAAATAAAAAAATAAAAATTTTGATTATTTTTTTATGAAATAAAAATAAATTATACATCATATATAAAGATTTTAAGTTATGTGCATAAAATATAATTAAAATTTATTATAGTGTAACAAATGTCACAAATTGATTGGTGTAGATAGGTTGATGGTTTTGTGGCGTGGGTTGTGCTGAAACCCAAGACCCCAACCGGTTACTGTATGATTTGCATTTTTTGATTTTTTTTTCTTACAACAATTTCCACCTCAGCAACCGGCCACTGATGGAGATAGCCTGAAAACCATTGTTCATTAGTATTTGATTCGTTTGGTTTTGTTGAATTTGAGCCTCAGTTCCTTTTAATATGGATTTCAGGTTAGGCTTTGGGTTTAGGGATGCTTACTCGTCACTTAATTTCTCATTTTAATAATTAATTGATGGAGCTTTCAATGGAATTATTAGAAGCCAGTGATGTGGATAATATGAAACAAGTGTGTGATGTTGGAAGCAGGACACTAAAAAAAGCATAGATCATGTAAACGTAGTACTAATCCTAGTCTTCATGTTGGAAGGACACTAAAAAGGCCGAGATCATGTAGATGCTGTAGCTTCAATACACTAGTGATGTGGATAATATGAAACAAGTGTGTGATGTTGGAAGCTTAACAGTAAAAAAGCAGAGATCATGTAGACGTAGTACTAATCCTAGTCTTCCACATGAAGTAATAGAGATCATTTTGTCTGGATTACCCGTTAAGGATTTGGTTAGATTCAAGGTGGTTTGCAAAAAGTGGGAGGCCACTATTTGTGATCCAGCATTCGCTGAGATTCATCTCCAACGCCACAAGAAAATTCTACTCGCATTGGAGTGCAGGGATGACGATTACATAGGACTGCACGTTTTTGAGCTCCAAGACAATTACTGCATTGAATTTGTGTCGGCAATTGAAGAACCTGACTGTGTTCGTGGTACGACTGTGTGCAGTTGTGACGGATTATATCTTCGCAGAACTAATAAAGGGGATGGCAAGCCTGATCAGTTTGTGCTGTGGAATCCATCCTGTAGAACGTACAGGAAGTTGTATGGTCCACAATCGATTTTGGAATCGATTAGAACAATTCATGGAATGTATTACGATCCATTGATGAAAGATTACAAGATTGAAATTGCTGACATGAAACATTTTGCTGTGTATTCCTGCAGAGACAACAAAAGAGATGAAAGGTTTCTTGGGGGAGATTTACCGGGAAGCTAGTGTCTCTTTTAATGGTTGTATTTATTGGTTGGCAGCGACTTTCTTTGATCCAAAGCGCAATTATCCAAGATTGAGTGAAGTGATTTGTTTTGATTGTAAGAATGAAGATTTCAAGAGAATATTAAGAATCGTGAAGGCAAATGCCTCCAACTGACTTCGTTTGGAGGCCATCTTTGTTTGCTCATCATCAAACCGGATCCTTACAGTTACTTTAAGATAGAGATAATGAAAAAAGCCAATAGCAGTGATGAATGGATGGATTCGAAGGAGGAATGTTTATGCAGTTTCAGACCAAAGAACAGCAGCACCTCATATTTGTGTGTATTGAGCGAAAATGAAATTCTACTTGAAGTTTTGAGGCCACATGATGAGGTGGATTATGTGGTGTATGACAAGAGTAAGAATACTCTTGTGAAGACTTCCGGTAACCATCCGCCAAGTTGGGATCCCTTCACTCATCAACAAAATCTCTTTATGCTTTAGCACAATTACTTGTCTTGTGTTCATTACTTTTTTTTTTTACTTGTTAGTATATTTTGTTAACAATTTATGCTATTCGTTTTCAATTAATATTGTGGAGCACCTATGAATCGCTCCCTCCGTGAATGTATGTATTAGCTTTTTTTTACGTAGATTAAAGAGTAGCATTATTGTTTTATTGTAGTGAATAGTTGTAAATGTGGAGTGTGTTTCCCATATTTTAATTGTGTTAGTGATGTGGGTTGGATCCATGTGTCGAAAAAGGAGAAATGATAGATTAAGAATGGAAATTAAAGGTGGATGGAAGGAGTAAAATAATTTTTTATTTGTAGTTGTTCCTTTTAGAGTAGGAGTGTTTGGAATGATTTTATAAATATTAAATCCAATAATCGTTTTGAAGACTTCCGGTAACCATCCACCAAGTTGTAGTTAGTTGATTTCACCTAGTCTCTTAACTCCAGCAAGTACTCGCATATATATCAATGTATCATCATCTACTTTGCCGCTATCTTGACATCTAAGTCATGTAATTTGGAGACTCAGTGCCCTGGCTAATGCAGTGATTGTTTCGGCTGTTTCACGTAAGCACCGCCTCATGTTGGGTTGCTCCAAACCGCGATATCGGAGTCGGAGTAGAAGGATGGTGTATATAACTTGTATTTCCAAATTCTAGGGACTGTCAAATTAGTTGAATTATAACTATTGCCACCCGAAACTCTACTGAAGACCACCCAAAAATTCTAAAAATAGTAGTATATGAAAATATAATTTTAAAATATAAACACCAAACATCTAAATTACTTTGCACAACCAGTCTACCCACAACCACCTCCGTTTGATGCATTAATCTGAAAACTCGACCCCAGGAGATAATTCTCAAATTCAATGAATATCTGTAAGATTAATCTGAAAACTCTGACTCCAGGAGATAATTCTCAAATTCAATGAATGACTGTGAGATTCGAAATCTCGAATTGCTGTCTATTTATTTTGTTAATCAATTTGAAACATCCACATACTTTTGCACAAGTGCTGCAGGTTTAATGAAATCAATTGCAAAAATATTCAACATGAAAGGAGGCAATTTATTAAAAAGTACTCATACATACAAATTAGATGCATCTTGTATTGATACCTATTATCTGAATAAATTTACAATCATGTTGTCATGGTGTATAGAACAAGTTGGAAAAAAGAACAATGGGGTCGGTAGATCTAGGAGATGGTAGTGAAGCCGCCATCGACCCAAAATGAAAAGAATTAGGAAGATCTAACAAGTGACACCATTTTATCAAATTATTTCGTCCCAAAAGACTAGATGAAATTATCTTAAAATTAAGTGAGATTTAAACAAAGAAAATGATTGAGTTTTGAGTTGATGAGCATGAATTGTTGCTCAAAAAGTGATTATGATGTGAGTTTAGATGAACCGGGTATGGTGTACAAGGTAAGTTAGACATTAAAGTTTGGAGTCTTACTACAAGTAAGTGCATCCAGTGATGGTGCGCTGTAAGATCTAATTCGTTAGATTTTAAGAAAATCAATTCTTACCTTTAAATTCTAATCAATAACTAACTTTTAAAATTATGTAATTCTAATATTAGGGTGCTCGCGCTTACGATTTGAGAGTTTTTTTCGACTAAATTTAAATCACATTGATAATTACGGTTCGATTAGTAGTATAATTTTAAACTGTGAAATTTTGATTAAATATGAAATGCCGCTGGACAGGGCTGGAATTCGATTTAAATACTGCTCGCTGCCCGCTCGGCTCGAGCTGCTGCCGAGCGGGCCCAAATCTTGCCGAGCGAGCCTAATTTAGGGCCTGCTATGCTTGCCGCTCCCAACTGCACTCCACTCGGCCGCCTCTGACTGCCGCTCGCCGCGAGC
Source organism: Pogostemon cablin (assembly GCA_023678885.1). Taxonomy (NCBI): domain Eukaryota; kingdom Viridiplantae; phylum Streptophyta; class Magnoliopsida; order Lamiales; family Lamiaceae; genus Pogostemon; species Pogostemon cablin. The sequence goes on along the minus strand of CM043001.1, from coordinate 22,905,083 downwards.
GGGTAGCCGAGCGGCTACCGGGCAGCCCTGCCCTGCTTCTGTCGATCATCCCGTGCTGTTTCTGTACTATACCCTGTTTCAGAACTCAACTCCACGTGAAATCATGCAATAAAATATCATCAAGTGCTAAGAAAAATTGAAAAATTATCATAGAGAACCAAAAATGACTCAACTACACTAATAAGAACCAAAAAAATCAAAAATATTAAGAATCCGCAAAAAATCGACCCTCCAAGCAACAACACAATGCAAAAATTTTATTTCGGCACTGCAAGACAAGGTATGTACGTTACCCCCCAAACTTAGATCAAACAAAGTGAGAAGCTAAGTTTGCAAAGAAGTATATACCACAGTCCAGCAACCCCTAATAAAATTCTTACACCAAACAGACACAAATAAAAGCAATTAAAATGGGAGGGACAACCCCTAACAAGCGCTCATGTTTAACGTCGGGGAGTCACGACGGAATACCTCAAGCTCATTGGAATGGCCACATATATCTTTCATCCTTTTCATCATATTCTAATCGTTGTGCTTCTTTATCAATCCAATACTTATGGCAAGGGATGGCCTCGTTGGCATTCTTAAAATTTATCTTGACCTTGCCAACCATGTTAAGATCAAATTTCATCAACCTCTTCATTCTACTCCACCACTTATTCCTTCTTCCGACGAAAATTTCCAACTTCTCTTCTAACTCCTTTTTATCCTTAAAAATATGTGAGGAATCATTAGGTAAAATAAAGTCAATAGAAACAATATCATCAAATTCAATGCAACTTAAAGAGTTTAAAGGTTTAGAAATGCTCATTTCATTCTTCAAGTCCTCTTCGGTTGCTTCATGAGTTTGCTATTCTTCTTTCTTTTCTTCCTCAACAATTGACTCCAGTTGATAGCTCAATTCAAGTGGAACCACTTGATTTAATCGAGTGGACTCCTCTTTGAGTTCTACTTCCTCAAACGACAGCATTGGACCTTCAAATTGCACATTCCAGGGCACAATGGAACAATAATATCTTCCTCAAACTCCTCTTCATCCATTCTTTCCTCTTGTTGACCTTGAGAATTTAAACTTGAAGTGATGTTCGCAAGAAGATTGTTTATGTCTCTCGTTCTTTCATCAAACTCCTGCGATGCAACTTCCCTCTCCTGCGATTGAACTTTAATTTCATCTTTCTTTCTAGAGCTTCCAACATTCCCATGTTTTCTTTATGCTTCTTGATGGAAGTATCAAACGCGTCCTGTAATCCTTGGGAAACTCCGATCAATCCAGAATAATAAGTGTTCTCTTAATAAGGTTGATATAAATTTTCATTGTAAGCACAAGACCATTTATCTTCATATCTGTCTTGAATGTAGTACTGAGAAGGGCTTTGATTCACTAGAGAACCATAACCATAATTCCTTTCATTCATGTAATATGGAGAAGGAACCATATCATTCTGATTTTCATAGCGTTTCAATATATTGTCTATGCATGGAGAAGGATCCATGACATTCTGATTTCCATATTGTTTCAATATTTCGTCCATCTCAGTACCTCAAAGATAATTTATAGTCAGAATATATCCAAATAAGAAAAATAAAAAAAGCAATAAAAAGTCCTAATTAAACTAGCAATAAAAGAAAAATAAATAATTAAGTCGTCCCCGGCAACGGCGCCAAAAACTTGTTAGGCTTATTATGCGCACTATAATTTAATCCTCAATTGTAAGGATATCAATTGTAGCAGCAAGCACCCAAGTTAAATTATCGATCACACTGAGACAGTTATTTATTTATTCATTCTATGAATTACTAATTAATCAGAATTGGGTAACCGATTTTCAATAATTGTAGTGAATTAATTATCTAAATTACTAAAATATTAAATAACTGAATTATTAAGAGCAATGAATATAAAAGTAAGTTCTAATCAAGAGATGACGAACGGTTCTAAGGTATCAGGTATTGACCAATTAATTTGGGTTGTTAAACTTATGATTGTTCATTCATGCAATTTCACTGAAAATACACCACATATCCCTTTTATCCCACCGAATATGATTCGATTCTAAGCTAACGGTATAATCTGGTTTAAATCTTAAGGTGCGCAAATATTACCAAGTCTTATTCCTATATACTAATCCAGCGAACAACAATACCTCCGGATGGCAAGTTCGACTAACAAGATATTTTCTGGAATTACTACAAGGTTCTATTCACTTCCTACTTGATTGTCTAATTGCATTGTTTCACTAAACTAATCAAGTATTTGATTTACCAGTTCATGAAATTAAAGTGCTTATAGTGGAGCTACTCTAATCCCTAACAAATAGACAATACCAATCATGAACGCACACAAGCTAATACAATAAATCAAGCATTATAGCGGATGTCATGAAATTATTATGAAGACGTTACGAAACAGAAAAGCAAGTCTTAATAAAATAAGTAAAATCAAAATATCAACTGCATAAAATTTCAATTTTTGGTCTAGGTTCTCAAATCAATCCATCAAACCCTAGAACTGTATATAAAATTATCCTATGAGGTTACAAGCAACACTTATGGCTATGCAATTCATACCACAAATCAAGATAAAAGAAAATTAAAGAAAGGAATAGAAAAACCCTAGTGTTGGAGTTGTCTCAGATTCCTCATCCGTCTCTCCGATTGACTGATCTTCCCCTTGAATAGCCCTTGAATCTCCTTCGGTGTGATTAGATGATAGGATGGATGTGGATGGTGGTAGATGAAAGATGCACTACAAGAAACTGCCAGAAAACCGACAGATTTACCGACGGAAAAAAATCATCGGTAATTATCGACGGTTTACCGACGAATTACGGACGGTTTGTTGATTTAATAGGATTTATTTTTAAAAAATCATCAATAAAAATTTTCGACTGTTTTTGCGACGGATTACCGACGGAATTAGCGACGGATTTTTTTTCCGTCGGTAAATCCGTCGGTGTTTTAGAGGGAATAAAATTACAGAAAATTACCGACGAATTAAATTCATCGGTAAATATATTAAACTTTAAAAAAAAATAATTTTAGTCTTTAAGTTACCGACGGATTTAATCCATTGGTAAATATATAAAACTTTCTTTTTTAAAATATAATTTTTTATCTTTAATTTACCGACGGATTTAATCTGTCGGTAAATATATAAAACTTTCTTTTCTAAAATATAATTTTTTATCTTTAATTTACCGACGGATTTAATCCGTCAGAATTATATAAAATTTTATTTTAAAAATATTAATTTTATTATTTAATATACCAACGGAAATCCGTCGATAAATTATAAATTTTTATTATATAAATTAATTTTAGTGTTTAAAATACCGACAGATTACATCCGCCGGTAATGTAAAGCTTTATTTTAGTGAAAATAGCAAGTACCAAAATCACACATCTAATTTCTCCCGAGAAAAAACCCACCAATCTTCTACCCCTCTTCCACTCTGCCGCTGCTATCGCCGCCACTCACTCTCGCCGCCGGTCACTTTCGTCGTTATTACCGTCAGTCACTCTTGCTGCTACTCCGGTCATGGTCGATTTTAACGGTGCTCAAGTCTCGCTGCTGAACCCCTCCGGTGGGAAGAGAAGATTCTATGGTTTCTTCACTCTGGCTTAAACAACCTAAGCGTGTGATCTGAATCTACCATTTGAAACCATGCGGTACCAGGGCAGAATTTCACACGCACTCGACTTCACTAGAAAATCCTCCATCTCACTGTAGTTCGTCAGGTCCGAATTCACACACTCATTTTGTTATGTTCTCCGTAGTTCGTCAGTTCCGAATTCACACACTCGATTTGTTATGTTTGCGTCTGGTTATTGTCCCGTTCGATTTTGATTATGCTTCATTAACCAACTTTGTATTTCTAAGATTTTGTATGTCTTTACGAATTTGTCGCATCCTGTTGTGCTTAATCGAGTTCTCAACCATTATTATGTTGGTGGTGGTCTTCCTTTTACGACCTGGTTTCGTCTGTTTTGATTTTACATCTATTATTAATTTTTATTGAATTTTTGAGCATTATGTGAATCGATTCCTTATCATTTTCTATTTGAGGACGTTAAGGTTACAGATTTGTTCTAACCGTGCCTAATTGTATTTTCATTGAGTATTGTCTTTCTATAACTTCAATTACATTTTGTAACTTTGTTTGGTTGGTTTTCTTTTTGAGTGATAATGGAGAAAGTAATTGAGCACTAGGTCAACAAAAAATCAAAGTTAAATCCGTCCCCTTCTTCACTAATTCACTCACTACCATTTCATTTCATCCATTATTCTCTACTCTTCTCTTCCATTCAACCAAGAAATGCAGGTTTTTCCTTTTTAATTTCTATGTCATTGGACGATTTCTTCATTTCTTTGATCAAAGGTGTGCTGCTTATTTATAATTAATGCATATATGAGAGGCAGCACTGTCTCTTTTTAAGAATTATGTCCACATTTTCAACACTCTGAAGAAAATGTCGATTAATGTCATTGTAATTGTATTTTTATTTCACTTCATGAAGGAGCTCCGGTCAGCTTTTAATACGGGTGAGCAGGAACGACTCCGCTGCTTCTTTATTTCGGTTAGTACTAATTAGAATCAAAATATGTATATAAATACTTTTATTTTCTTTTTTATTCAATCATAATTAATCAGTACTTGTTCATTTATATATTAATAATTATGTGATATTTAACATCATTAATCTGAAGCGGTTTATAATCTGTTGGTTTTTAATTACACTTAATACGAACATCATAAAACCAAAGATAGTAATCTAAAGCAGTTTATGAGTTTTTTTAATTTAAAATTTGATTATTTTGTTGACTAAATTGGTTATAATTTCAGGAAAAGAACGTGAACTTCTCATATGTAACTACAGAAGTGATATTGACTGGCTTGTTGGATGGGTATAAGCTCAGGTTGCTCCTAATTCATTATAAATAAAGTGGATAACTCTTTATTTGACTTGGTAAATCGGAATTGCTATGTCTATTTGCATGGATTTACTCAAAAAAAATTCATTTGCAACAATATTATCACTACACTTATTATCATATATTGATTAGAAAACTTTATTACTCTAATTTTATATGTGCTGGATAGAGTTCTTTTTTTCTCCTTTTTCAATGACTGAATCCTTACATCACTTTTGGCAACGTGCAGATTGCCTTGGCAGCTCTCTAGCCATGGTCCCAAAGTCTTTTTAGCCATTTGGAAACCACATCCTAAAGTGCTAAAGTCATATCATACTTTAATATAGAAAAGTTCCTTTTAGGAACTTTGAAATAAAAATTATACTTTAACTTGTATTAATTTTAATATCATAATAATTAGCTAAATATCTTATGCTAAAAGAAACTGTGACCCCTGATGTCATATATACAGGCTATAGGTTGGTCAATGTGGTTTTCTGGTTTTATATTTATGAAGACAAGATGGGCTAAAGATGAAAACACCTTGAAGATATGTTGTTAAATCATAAGCCACCTCATCACTTTGGATTTTCAAATTATATTATTTCATTAATGTTTTCTTATATCTTATATTGTTGTCTGGATTTGAGGGGCTAAGTGATTTCCCCCTACCTTTTTGGTTGGCTCTTTTTGTTGATTTGGCTTGCTCAATGCAGAATCAAGTGCTCCCTTTTGTTTACAACACTATGATTAGAGATTATACATATGTTTCTTATACTTCATTCTGATCATGTAGGGAAAATTAGTGGTTGTTTTGGTTTAACCTATTGGGTGTTATTTTCTTTTATTGCAAGAATAGTTCTGTTTATCTACTTATAAGATATTAACCCAACATTGCAATTGATGTTATAAGTTATTTTTTAGTTCTTGACTCTCTTGATTGAAATTTCTGATCTGTTGATTCTTTCAATGTGTTTTCAAGTATGAAAAAAATATTTATTTCTTCTTGTAACAGTATTCGGATGAATGGTTGTTACGGTTTGCGGATGGCATTTAACGAAAAAGGATTGAAAGAGTATTGGAAAGGGAACATCCCTCAGGTTTGGTAGTCTGTTTCCTCTCTAGCCACGCACTCTATGGGCTAAATATTATAGAGTGCTCTATTTTTTTCTCAATTATGATAAAATTACAAGAGAAGACTCCTAATTTGCATTCGAATTTTCAATTGAGCTTATTATTTGAACTAATTGTAAATGAAGAAGCTAGCTATTATTCGAACTTAAGTTACATTTGTCGGGTTGGTTTCTCGTGATAGATTAAGACATGGTTCTAGTGGAATGATTACTACATGAATTAGTCATGGTGTGTTGTTATCACTATATGCATATATTCTTGTAAATGGGTTCTAATATAGTCAACCATGGCTAAATAAAGTTCTTATTGGTTTTTTGTTAAAGTGGAGATTTTTTAAGTTTGAATACTTTGACAGATATTGTTTTGTCTTATAATCAGCCACCATTCTAGCTAATTTCTCAACATCTTTTTATTGTAGACAGAGCTACAATCGGGATCTATTTCTTTTCTTGTACATTCTTCTTATCATAGCTTCAACAATGAGTTCCCTTAAGTAATATTAAGACAAATCAACATTTTCTTGAAAATGAATTCTCTATCTTAATCAGTCATCAAACTGAGAAGTGGAAAGGATGGATGCATGCAAGTATTTTGTGATTATACATAATGTGTATTTCTCATAACAAGTTAGGAGAACCACTTAGCTCTAATTCTTATTTTTTATTCACCATTAGTTCAACATGAAAGTATTTTGCCAAAAGAATGTTAGAGGTTGTATATTTGCCTTCTTTTGTATAAATTGAAGGTGTTAATAATGTTTTGGTTCCTTTTATTAAGTATTGGATGCTGTTAGTAATTGCAATTGTGATTTTTTTACTCTTCCTTGTTGTTTTTTCCCTTTTTGATTTTTTGCAGGTGTTAATATCTTAGAATGTTTGGTGCATGGCAACTGTATATATTTGCTGTTAAATTGAGATGTTGGAGCAAAAAGTTTTGAAGAATGTTGAATTTGATGTGAAGTGCTGCAAAAGATAGAACATATATTGAAATAGCAATGAATGTAACTATTTTGCTTAAAACTTCAACATGGCATGTGCATTCTAATTATTACAAGTAATCTTGTTAGTTTTAGTATATTAATATCTTACAGATCTGTCAGGGGTTGGTTTACTGACATAAAAGGTATGGCGCGGAATATGGCGGAATGAGTGGATGGGAATAGATCACCAGTCTTTCGGACTATGGGTGATAGGAATTATCAGAGTTTATGAGACTTTGATAACTGCACACGATACACCTCGTGCTCGGATGTTGGATAATATCAAGGGTATTGTCAGTCTTTCGGGACTATGGACAATATGCCGAGATATATCTGGTTTTCCTAACTCTGCCTAAGACGAATCGAAGACAAGTTAGGCTCAGGAATTCCAAGACGAATCGAGGAATTATCTGAGGCTTCTAATTCTTAATTAAGACGCATCGAAATTAAGAAGAAGAAAAGGTTTTCTGCGAACAGAAAGGTTTTGGCGAACCAAAGGGGTTTTGATTTATATTTTTGATTGATGATTACAAATGGCAAACTACTCGTCCTTATATAGGCGAGATTTCAGCTTCTCCTATAAGCTGTTTGATTGCTTTCACACAACAGGAATAAAGTTAAGTAAAGTAAACTTAGTGGTTAAGAAAAGGTAGTGGTGGTTGTTTTTGCTTTGGCATCTTGACTGTGGGCCACCGGGACTTACTTAGTGGTTAAGTAAAGATATTGGTGGTTGTTTTTGTTTTGGCATCTTTGACTGTAGGCCACCGGGACTTGCTTAGTGGTTAAGCTAGTCTGTATCGTGTTGTATACTCAGAGTGGAGTACATGTAGTTCCGGTCCCACCTGCCAGTGGTATCCGATGCTGAGCTTCTAGATCCTTCCAGAGAATGGGCCTCTCCTGGGTCGTCTTCACTTGGGCTTGCTGATGGGCTTGAATTCAAGTTGGGCCGTCTGGCCCATTTTCTCTTATCCCTGTAGTTGATGGGCTGTTTTGTACTTCGGGATGGTTGGGCTCGTGGGTTTGGGCTTGTCTTTTGGGTTTTTTGATTGGGCCATTTTCTGCTCTCTGACAATCCCCTCTCCTTGAGACTGAACTCGTCCTCGAGTTCTGGGTAGAGTGAAAAGAGGTTGTCTTCGGGTTCCCACATGCTTTCTTCGTCTGGTGAGTCGTTCCATTGGATCAGGTGTTCTCGTTCCCCATTGTTGTTGAACCTGGTTCCTATGATCCTCTGCGGATAGTACCGTTGTTGGTTCACCAGTGGTAATAGGTGCTTCCTAATTTTTCCTGGTCCGGTTGACTTCTTGAGCAGTGATACATGAAATACATCATGTATGTTGGCTCCTTCTGGTAGTAGCAGTCGATATGCTACCTTTCCGATCCTCTCAGTTATCTGGAATGGACCGTAGTATTTAGGATTGAGTTTGTTGAATCTACCTTCTTGAAGTGTATACTGCCTTCCTGGTTGTATTTTGAGGTATACCCAGTCGAATACCTCGTATTCTACATCTCTCCTTCCTTGGTCAGCGTATTTCTTCATTGTGTCTTGGGCCTTCCTGAGATGGTTCTGCAGTTCTTTGTCTAGTTGTTGCCTCTCTCCCTGCATATCTATGACGTGCTGGTTGGTGACTTCCATATCTACCACCTGCGATAGCCTCCGTGGAGTGTACCCGTATAAGGCTTCGAATGGTGTGCGGTTGATTCCGGTATGGAAGCTGGTATTATACCACCACTCTGCATGGTGTATAATCTGGTACCATTGCTTTGGACGTTCCAAGGTTGCGCACCTTAGGTAGTTTTCCAGGCATTGGTTGACTCTTTCCGTCTGACCATCAGTCTGCGGGTGGTATGCTGTTGAGAACTTGAGACTGGTACCATTCGTCTTGAAGAATTGCTTCCACAAGGAACTGGTAAACACTGGGTCTCGGTCTGAAATGATGTGTCTGGGCAGGCCGTGTAGTTTATACACGTGTTGTAGGAACTGCTCCGCTACTGTCTTGGCTGTGTATGGATACTTCAATGGTATGAAGTGAGAGTATTTGGTGAGTTTATCCACCACTACGAGTATCACATCATAACCATAGGATTTCGGTAATCCTTCGATGAAGTCCATGCTGACTGTGTCCCAAGCTTGCTCTGGTATAGGCAGTGGCTGTAATAACCCAGAGTAAGGTGTGTTGGTGCTCTTACACCTCTTGCATACCTCACAGTCGTTGATGTAAGCTTTGACGTCATTGGTGAGCTTTGGCCAGATATATTTCCTGGTTATAGCCTCTATGGTTGCCCGCGTTCCAGAGTGTCCTCCCTCTAGTGAGGAATGATGTTCCTGAATTAGCTTATTGCGGAGATTACCTTTGGAGCCTACATAGACTCTGCCTTTATACTTGAGCAATTTTCCAGGCTGCTCTTCTTGTAGTTTGGTGGCAAGATCATTACCATGGTAGCTTTCGATCAGATCTTGATTCCAGGTGGGAATCATGGAGGTTGTTGCTACCGCTGTGCTGCTTTCAGCTGACTGACTGGATTCTTCGGATCCCTCTATCCATCCAGTATGAGTCGTTGGCCATTCTTTCTCTGGGGTGGAGTGTACTTGACCCAATAGTCATATTTACCACTCGGTTGACTCAGTAGATCTATGACCTCCTTTTGGTTTCTTCTGGACAAGGCGTCAGCTGCAGTGTTGTTTACTCCTTTGCTGTATTGGATTTCAAATTCCAATCCCAGCAGCTGCGAAATGCCTTTCCTCTGCATCGGGGTAGTAACTCTTTGCTCGGTTAGGAATTTTAGACTCTGGTGGTCTGTCTTGATAATGAATGGGGAGGATTCAAGATAGTGCCTCCATTTATTGACTGCCATCAAGACCGCCATGAGTTCCTTGTCGTAGGTCGAAAGACCTTGATTCCTGGGGCTTAGAGCTTGGCTGTAGTAAGCTATGGGCCTCTTGTTCTGCATTAGGATGGCTCCGATTCCATCGTTGCTTGCGTCGGTTTGCAAAATGAATTGAGCATTCCAGTCTGGCATGGCTAGAACTGGTGCTGTTGTCAGGGCTTCTTTGAGTTTCCTTACGGCTTCCGTTGCTTGTTCAGTCCAGTTGAAGTTATCCTTCTTGAGCAGTTGGGTGAGAGGTTTGGCTAGGGTACCGTAGTTCTGGATGAATCTACGATAATAGCCCGTCAATCCAAGGAATCCTCTTAACTCCTTGATGTTGGTGGGGGTTGGCCACTCCTGTACTGCTCGTACCTTCTCCATGTCAGTTGCAACACCATCTTGGGATATCACGTGTCCTAAGTACTGGATCTCATTTACTCCGAATGAGCATTTAGATCTCTTCGCCACCAGTTGGTGTTGTTGCATCCTTTCCATCACAAGTGCCAGATGCCTCTTGTGATCTTCCACATTCTTGGAGTATATCAGGATATCGTCGAAAAATACAAGAACGAATTTTCGGATATAATCCTGGAATATACTGTCCATGCAGTTTTGGAACGTAGCAGGAGCATTAGTGAGTCCAAAGGGCATTACCCGGAATTCGTAGAGTCCGAGGTGTGTGGTGAATGCCGTCTTGGGAATATCCTCCTCCTTCATCCGGATCTGGTGGTATCCCGATCTGAGATCTATCTTGGAGAAGATAGTGGCTCCTTGTAGTTCGTCCAATAGATCCTCAATTACTGGCACAGGATATTTGTTCTTCTGTGTCGATTTATTGAGTTCTCTGTAGTCCACGCACATGCGCCAGCTACTGTCCTTTTTCTTTACCAACAGGATTGGTGAAGAAAACTCACTTTGGGAGGGTTGGATAGATCCATCTTCGAATAGCTTCTGGATTTGTGCCTCGACTTCAACCTTCTGGTTATGGGGTAGGCGGTATGCCTTCTGTTGGGGGATTCTGCTTCCTTCCTTGAGCTTAATAGCGTGGTCGAAACTTCGCTTGGGGGGTAGTCCTTCTGGATCTTTAAAGATATCTGGATAATTATCCAGCACTTCCATCACGATCTCGAAGTTTTCGGGCTTCTTGGACTCCTTTTTCTCCTCAAGGATGATGTAGACTTCATCCGAACTGCTCTCCTCTGAATAGAGCACTTCTTTGCAAGTCATCATTTTGCAGTAACTTCTGTTCTTTTCCCCGAACAGTGTGATCAGTTTCCCGTCATTCTGGCAGGATATCCGTTGATCGGTGTACTGGAAGGATATTGGCTCATGCTTCTCCTGCCAATCAGTTCCCAGTATCAGATCATGGTCACCCAGTTTTACCACGTATGTATCGTGACTAAACTGGTGAGCGTCTATCTGCCATTGGAAGTTTGGGATAACTTCACGTGTTGTCATGGAGTCTCCGTTGGCTATCTCAACTTGCAGTGGGATGGCCTTTGTTGTTTTGAGTTGGAGTTCCTCCATCTTTGCTTTGTTGAGGAAGGTATGAGAGCTTCCGCTATCGATCAAGATTCTAAGGATCTTGCCTTGGCTTTTCCCTTGGATCTTGATGGTACCTTTCCTTCTTTGGACACCTGAGAGCTGGGCGAGTTCCAAGGGTATTGGTTCATCCTCGGTTTCCTCAGTTTGCTCCTCTTTGGTTTCTTCCTCCATGATCTCTTCTTCCTCTTGTTGTTCTCCGTCAATTGCTAGGTTCCTGGAGTTGGTACATTTGTGGCCAGGTCTCCAGTCCTCTCCACACCTAAAGCATTTGTTACTTTTGGGTGGTGGCAATGCTCGTAGCGGCGTCGGAGCTGCTATTGAAAGAGGTCGTCTGTAGGGAATGGTTGGTGGCTTTGGCTTTACTCCGGCTCGTTTCCATAGCCCAAGGGCTATGTCTTGCAGTCGCGCCGTGTTGTACGCCTGTTGTAATGATCTTGGCTCGAACGTTTTTACGGCTGCCCGTAATTCCTCTTGAAGTCCACTGAGGTATAGTGATACTTCATATGATTCGGCCATGGGATGGTTCCGCCTTACTGATGCTCTGAGTTCCTCGAACTTCTCTGTGTAGGTTATAACAGATCCCGTCTGTTTTAACTTGGTAAGTTCCTCGATGACATCGTGCATTTGCTTGTCACCGAACCTTACACAGAAGTCCTCTACGAACTTCGTCCAGTTCAACTCTGGGTTAGATTCAACCCATTGATTGAACCATAGTTCGCTCCGGCCGTCGAGATAATTTGACAGTATCTCGAAATAACCGTTCTCAGGGATGTTGTAGTACTTACAGAATTTCTCACACCGTCGGATCCACGATCTTGGGTTTTGGCCATCGAAGACCAAGAGATCTATCTTTGGCACTGGTACGTTTGTTCTCCATCTTTGTAGTACTTCTGCTGGAGGATGGTCGTCCGCTCTTTCTGCTTCTATTTGTTGTTGTGGTTGTGCTGCTGCTGCCACCGTTCTATTTTGAGCTGCAACGAGTGCTTCCAGGGTTTGTGTCAGAGTTGCCAATTGCTACTGTATGGCCTCCATCTGGGTTTGGGTTGCGTCTGTCATACTTGTACTTGCTGCTCCAGATCTTGTAGTAACCATACGCTGGGCAGAGCTAGTCGGAAGATCGACTGCTCTGATACCAAGTTGTCAGGGGTTGGTTTACTGACATAAAAGGTATGGCGCGGAATATGGCGGAATGAGTGGATGGGAATAGATCACCAGTCTTTCGGACTATGGGTGATAGGAATTATCAGAGTTTATGAGACTTTGATAACTGCACACGATACACCTCGTGCTCGGATGTTGGATAATATCAAGGGTATTGTCAGTCTTTCGGGACTATGGACAATATGCCGAGATATATCTGGTTTTCCTAACTCTGCCTAAGACGAATCGAAGACAAGTTAGGCTCAGGAATTCCAAGACGAATCGAGGAATTATCTAAGGCTTCTAATTCTTAATTAAGACGCATCGAAATTAAGAAGAAGAAAAGGTTTTCTGCGAACAGAAAGGTTTTGGCGAACCAAAGGGGTTTTGATTTATATTTTTGATTGATGATTACAAATGGCAAACTACTCGTCCTTATATAGGCGAGATTTCAGCTTCTCCTATAAGCTGTTTGATTGCTTTCACACAACAGGAATAAAGTTAAGTAAAGTAAACTTAGTGGTTAAGAAAAGGTAGTGGTGGTTGTTTTTGCTTTGGCATCTTGATTGTGGGCCACCGGGACTTACTTAGTGGTTAAGTAAAGATATTGGTGGTTGTTTTTGTTTTGGCATCTTTGACTGTAGGCCACCGGGACTTGCTTTTTATGGTTAAGCTAGTCTGTATCGTGTTGTATACTCAGAGTGGAGTACATGTAGTTCCGGTCCCACCTGCCAGTGGTATCCGATGCTGAGCTTCTAGATCCTTCCAGAGAATGGGCCTCTCCTGGGTCGTCTTCACTTGGGCTTGCTGATGGGCTTGAATTCAAGTTGGGCCGTCTGGCCCATTTTCTCTTATCCCTGTAGTTGATGAGCTGTTTTGTATTTCGGGATGGTTGGGCTCGTGGGTTTGGGCTTGTCTTTTGGGTTTTTTGATTGGGCCATTTTCTGCTCTCTGACAAGATCACTTAACTATGGATAATTTTGGTTCAATTCATCTAGCTGGTTTTTTGAAAATTTATATTAGGTGGTTTTTTGAAGATTTATTAAATTGAAAAAAAATTAATTTTTTTTTTATTTTTTATTTTGCATTTTACCGACGAATTTTTCCGTCGGTAATAAGATTAGGTCAACTCCAGACTTGAAAAGCATTGGTCCTTCTCCAGCGCCTCCGGCCCCAAACACTGGGCGACCCCTTAGTCTTCTTTTACTTGACTCTGAGTCCGCTCCGTTGACCCCCGTCCTAGACTCCGATTCTTAGACCCCACCGGTCAGTGAAAAAAGAGCCTTGGCTATAAGTTATTATTTATTTTAATTTTGCATTTTGAATTTACCGACGGAAAAATCCGTCGGTAAACGTCACTATATTAACACTTTCGACGAATTGACATTGAATAATTACCAACGAAAATCTTTCTTTACTGACGAAAAAATCCATCGGTAATTACCGACGGATTTAAAATTCCATCGCTAAAAAATTACCGACGCAGGTTTTCACGATAGATTCATTTTCGTCGGTAAATTGTTTATCGACGAATTTTTCATATTTTAGCGACGGATTTTTCCGTCTGTAATCTAGCAGTTTTTTGTAGTGATGGTAGGGGGTGATCCCCTTGTGGAGGGTGGTGGATTTTATGAATAATGATGTAAGATATATATAGGTGTGAGAAGTGAATGAGATAAGGAAATAATTGTGCTCCAAGAAAGGGAATGAGATAAGGAAAGAATTATGCTCTAAGAAATAGTTAAATTTGGCAAATTTTCGGAATTTTTTGGAAATTCCCGTCGGCAGCTGAGTAGTCACACCGTTTCGAGCATAACTTCCTCATACGGACTCCAGTTTGAGTGATTTTTGTGCCAAAACGATCCTCTCTCCCGTGCCTTTTCAACCATATAAAGAACTCTCAGAAACTCTAACATTTGCATATGTAAAAAGTTATACAAAGTGGCTGCTTGGTACAGCATGCGCGACGTTATCACTTTGATCATAACTTTCCTGTTTGGAATCCGATTGGGGTGTTCTTTATGTCAAAATGACCCTCTCTTCTGTGGATTTCCAATCATATATCACATGATCAATTTGGACTTCTACAATAATACAGAAAAATTATACAATGTGGACGTATGTTTTTCAACATTCCTTCACACATTACACTCTTTATTCCAACTCTGAACTTTTGATCATATTTTATCCTTCAAAACTAAAAAAAAAACACCTTAGTAGAATCAAAATCATATAAATACTCATATATATACAATTTCATGCAATAATAATAATTTTCCTAAGCAAAACGGTGTAATGTGCACATATAAAATGCATGAAATTCCACTCTCAACAAAGCTTCTACAAGGTTCATTAGTGATATAAAAGGATGACTTGTGCGAAATTTAGGAGGAGAGATCAATTTGAGAACAGTTACACACACACAACACCACATTTCCTCACACACTAGATCCATAATCCATCCCTATTCATTAGATCCATCTGATTTCCATTTGATCTCCACATTCAATCCATAAATCCATCATCCAATCCATCCATCCATTATTTGAGAAGAGAAAAGCTTCAAGGATTGAAGGAGTTAAGATATTGAAGAGAATGAAGGTTTCTCCATGCAAGGGAAGTCAATCTACTTTTCATTTATTGATTTTCTTCTTATTTTGGCACAAATGGAGCAAAGCTTGATTTGTGTTGATGTAAACACCATGTTTAGTGGGTAGTCCTATAGTAGGGCTAATCATATGAATGGGTAAAATTAAGAGTTAGATATGTAGAACTTGAGTAGTGATTTGAAATAGTTTGTGGATTTTCTTTTATGATATATCAATCGTGTTTCATTTCAATGTTTGTGTGGTTAAATTCTCTATTCATAGTATTAAGATGGTCATTCCAATGTCACTACAACATAAGTCTCATTATGTAACACTCAAAAAATGTTACTTAACAATTAAAAAATGTTATTATAGGTCATAAGTAACATTTTTTTCGGTGTCGTTGTTGCACTTGTTACCTAAAGTCTAATATTACACATTTTTTACTTATGATAACACCTCATATCAATTTTAACATTTTACCGTTATACTTTAAAAAATGTTACATATATTCTTAGTGTAATATTTTATTTTTCTAATGTAATATTATTTTGTTAACACTTTTGAATATAAATGTAACATTATATACATTATTTTGTTAACACTTTTAAATATTATGTAACATTAATTACATTGTTTTGCTAACACTTTCAAATATAATGTAACATTAATTACATAATAATTTTATCACTTTTACAAATACATATAACACTTTTGTAAAAAATTATGTAACACATGTGTTAACATTTAATGTATTTATGAAGTATTTATTATTATTATTACTAAGAATTATAATAATATTAAATTATTAAATTATAAATATAAAAAATTTATCAAATTTTAATATTTATATTGAATATTTAATATAATATTATATTATTATTATTTCGAAAATACTAAATTATATTCAAAAAGTAATTTTACACGTTACATCAAAAATACAATAGTGCATTGTAAAAAACTAGCTTGACTAAGACTAACTTCTATCTAAAATAATCAACCAATTAACATGGTTAGATTATCTATTAGCTGCTTGCAAATTAGAAGTATAAACGAAATACAAAACTAAGTTAATTGAAACTTCAATCTTGAATGAGAAAACTAAAGCATCAGCAAGCTGCATCTTTTTTGGAACTGTGTCTATCAGTAGATAACTCACGGGCATCTTCTCGTATCGAATCCCAAAGAGCAAAGATCTCTTTCTGACGAAAAGCATCATTATCATCAAAGTTGAGTTTTGCATCAGCCGCAACTATTTAATTATCAAGAGTCTCAGCAATAGGACTGATCTCTTAAATAAGTATTTGATTATCAAGAGTCTCCGCAATAAGGTTGATCTCCTAAATAAGTTATAGTCCACGATCGATTTCATACAAAAGCCTATGCAAAAAAGGTGTGCAGTGTGTATCACCTCCAATATTTGTATACGAGTCACCTTTGGAGACAATCTGTCAACCACCTAGCTGCATCCTCATCATAATTCCAGTAAAAACATCAATAGGTACCTACATTCAGCAGAGAGAGCACTCACAACTAGAATCAGGTAACAACAAAAGTGTTCAACAGATAAAAGTAGTACACATGGTATAGGGTAACCTTTATAATCAATTTTGGAGGTGTCTCAACAAGATCCTCAAGACCCTCAATTTTGGAGGTAGTAGTAGTACACTTGCTTTCTTTACATTAATCCATTTGGTACGAAGCAATGGGTCATCAACAGTATTTAGAGGCCTAAAAGATAGGTACATAATATTTCAGTATAACTGCAGTAAAAACTAGTAAGATAATCCTTTATTATCAACAACACAGAACATACCATCTAAAATTAGCAATCCAATTTGCTCTTTCTAAGTTCTAACACATCCATTTTTACCATCCATTGATGTAATAAATAGACACTGAAATAGTTCTAAAATTAAAGGACTAGATAAGCCTAAATTCTCAAGAAATACCATAAGTGCGGTAGAAACAAATTGACGAGATTAAGAGGAAAAACAATTACTTTGTAATCTGAGCAATGGCACCGTTGAAGAAGATAACGGGCGTGTTGTAGAGTCCTTCTACTGCGTACTTCCTTGCTAACTTCACATGGTTATGCTAAGTATGTAACTGCTAAAGAATAAGTATGTTCACTGCTTAGCCCCAAGGTTTTGCTAACAAAGAATTTTTTCAACCCCAAACTGAAAAAAATTATCCCATGTCGTAAAGGCTACGATTCTCACCGGTGTACAATTCAAGAAGGTGGAAGTAATAATTACTCATGTGAAGAGAGAATCAACAAAACAAGTAGTATACTATCGACAAAACAAGTAAAATTGCTAATAACCCTCAGCAAATCAATTCAACAATGAATTACCACCAAGAAAGTAAAACAAACCAATTCAATCATCTTCCCAAGGCAGAATTTGTGAAATTAGTAGGCCAGACTTATAGAAAAACCAAATACTAACACAGCAACACTGAAGCGCCAAATCCCATTAGAATAACACTAGATAAGCTATTTAAATAATTTAACAATTAATACCAGCCCAAACAATATAATCTAGTAAAAAGAAGATAAAGTCAATACCAGGATAGACATAAGGCTTCTGTCAAGCATCATACGGACGCTCTAGCCCTAATGCTTACCTAGAAATCCAGACAAATGAAAGAGGGGGGTAATACGGGTTACCCAAAATTGACATACAATTGATTAAATTGAGTGTACATCATTTTCCAAACCTAGGTGCGATCTGTCTCATCCCGTTAAATCTGGGCATACCGCAAACAGATTCTTCAACTGTGTAAAATATTGAAAGTGATTGTGCAGCAGCCATTGGTTAGTATTGATATAGATAGTAGAAGGAGACTTATAATAAATTGAAAAAAAAATACTGTAGTTGAAATCTTCATACCTAATTGGCGCCACAACGTCCACAATTCGTGAATAATCTTCCCTAAATCAACCTAGTTCATCCTTAGGAGCTCTAAATAGGAATTTCCACTAATCTAGGGCTTCTTCGAATGGTGGTGAAATCAAATTGAAGCAATTAAATTCCTCATTATATGGCTTTGGAAATGATGTCTGAATTGTCTACGCCAATCTCACTCTCACAGTCTCACTGTTTTCTTCTTCGAATTTGTCTCACATTTGGCGGAAACTTTTGGAGGAGAGCCCGCTCCTTTTTTTGGTATCGCGTAAAAGACTTTTGAATGTTTGATAACCCGCTTTTTATTCCGCGTAGAAGGAAGGAGATCATGGGAATGTTAAATTTTCATTTAATTAAAAATGTGTAATTAAATATTACTCCCTCCGTCTCATTAAAGTTGGTATAATTTTTTTTTGGCATGTAGATTAAAGAATATAATAATTTAATGTAAAGTGAAGTGAGAGAAATAATATTTAATGTGTAGTGGGTAGTTGTATCAGAGGTGATATGTAGGACTCATGAGAGTAGATTAATTATTTCTATGTGGGTCTCATGTATTAAAAATGAAATGTGTCAACTTTAATTGGACAAACCAAAAAGGAAAGTGTGTCAACTTCTATGTGACGGAGGGAGTATATAAAATAAAATTAATAATTACATTAAAAAATGTCAATAACGTAACAAACAAACAAACAGAAATTAAAGTAATATTCTATTAAAAAATTAATAAATTTGAGGTACATACTCGAAATAATTAATCTTTTGAAAATATCTATGACTATTGTAAATTGAAATATACATTGACCTCGAATTTAGTGATCCTTCATTTATTTTAAGGCAAATGTTTGTAAAAGACGAATTTTTTTAGTAAAAGTGATAATTATCTTTAAAGATGTAAAATGATTTCACACAAAATCTACCCTTATTTTAAAATTACAGTGCGAAATTTATATATATGTAAATATTTATTTAATATTTATAAAATATTAAAATATGCAAAGATTTTCGTGAGACCGTCTCATCTAATGACTTATGTGATACGAAAAAAAAATGATAATTTCTATAATTAAAAATGATACTCAATTAATGAAAAGTTTTATGAACAATTTATAATATAAATAAAAAGTGATAACATTTTATAGTGAAAATGATAATATTTTATAGTGAAAGTAATAATTAATTTTAAAAGTATAAAATGATCCAACGTAAGATGGTCTCACACATGACTTAGCCATTAAAATATCGGCAAAACTTGTAAATTGGTTCACATGTGAATCCTATTTAACCATTACATGAAAAATTATTACTCCCTCCGTCCACTTGAAAGGTATCCGTTGACTTTTTGCACGTGGATTAAGGAGTATAATAATTTAATGTATATTAAGGTGGGAGATATAATATTTTAATGTGTAGTGGATAATTGTATTAGTGTTGAGTGTGGGATCATGCGTAGTGGTTGTAGGTCACATCAATCCAAAAAGAGAAATGGATACTTTGTAATGGGACGGATCTAAATGAAAAAATGAATACGTATCAAGAGAACGGAGGAAGTATTTGAAAAGATAAACTATTATTATCATAAGTGAAAAAATTAATTTTCAAATTCTTGCAAACCTGGTTTATGGATTACATTTTAGTATAAAAAATTTATAAATTATATTTAGATAAAAAGTAAATTTTTATTTATTAAAAAGTAATTTTAAAAAACAAGATTCACGTATGAACCAAATTCACAATAAAATTAGTATGATAATTTTGGGGTGCTTTTGGTAAACTATTGCACTCAACAATTTATAATTTTAAGTAAGGCAGTATTGAGTGAATGATCTCACGTGTGAAAATTATTTTACACTTTTATAAAAATATTAAATTTAATTTGTCAATGCCTATATTATAACCGGTCCCAAATTAAAATAGGAGAAACTATTAATTTTAGACCAAGTCTTTTGTTAGATTATAATATGTGAGGCGAGTCTATTCATTATTAAAATATGATTAGTTATATAAGTAAATTTTGTTTATTATTAATTATATTATGTTGTTCTAAATTATAATAAATAATGAATTAAAATATATAATTATTATATGATTTACTACAAATATACTTTAATTATCAATAAACATATTTTACTTAAAAAATAACTATTTTACTTGTACAATAATTATACTTTAAAAATTAGTGATCTACCCTACAATTTGTTTCACATATATACCATATTAGAGAATAGCTTTTAGTTTTATTGATTTATTAATTTATGAAAAGTTTAGTGTAAGAGAATCACATAAATTTTCCTAAGAATTGTAATTTAGTAGCTATTGAGTTATTAAAAAATAAATTTAAAACAAACCAATAATATCACTCCACCTTAAAAAAAAACACTAAAAATTAAATCTCAAAGCAAAAAGTATATTAAAAAAAAAAAAGAAATCACAAACAGTGGAATCTTAGTTTCAAACAGTGGAATCTTAGTTTTCATTTTTCAGTTCTCTCCGTATTAATTGGTAGTGGGATCTAAGTTTTCATCTTTCAATTCCCTCCATATTAATTTGTCGAAAATATTAAATCAAAAACTCTAAATGGAACGATTCCCTCCACTCCAATATTCCCTGTTTTTACTTTCTTCCTATCAATTCGACAATCGACAATTCCCAATCTCTGCTAAAATTTGATATCTACACCGAACAGAATCCGAGCAACCTGCAATGCACGACACTGGCTGGATATGCATTGAGCCAAGCAATCAATTCTCTCTGCCGAAGTTACACAGAAATCAGCAAGTTCTGCTTCTCGACAGATAATGAATTCTTCTCTACTGATAAAACTGCAAATAGTTGGGTATGCTTCTTGGAAACATTCGTATGTTCTTCTATTAAAATGTTGTCTATTCAAGATGGGTTTACTTTTAGAGCAGCGTAAAATCAGCGTAAAATCAAATGAAAATGCAATTATGTTAACTTCAGTTTGCATTTTGACTGGGATATAGTTCATATAGGGATTATAGTGATTATAGTTTGATCGGAATCAAAGGTTAGTATTTTGAATTCACCAATTTTCGAACAATTGTGGTAGGGTTGTAATTGTGCCTTTCTTCTGCAACAGTCTTTTCTGAACATAATGATGTGGTATCTGGTTAATTCGGGGTCGACTTTGGTCCTCAGCATTCACGGAGGCAAGTAATCTGCATCATGTTCATTCCACAATGGTAATTTTTTTTAATCTGTACATAAGCTGGATATTATAATTTGTGGTAAAATTAAGATGTAGTATGCAGTAAAAATTGTGGATATTCATCTTTCTGTTGGCTTCTCCAGTTTAAAAAGTTTGTTGTTTATTCATCTTTTGATGCTCTTTTCTTTTTCCCTATTGCTGAGGGTTCTCTAAGTATGTATCATGTTTATTCATGGAGGCCAGTAATATGCATCATGTTTATTGCAGGCTAATATACCAGAACATGCATTATGACTTAATTGTGATAGTGAAAAAGCCTATTCTTTCGTTCAAAATTTCCTGAACTGAAACCATATTGTTTGCTTCAAGAAAATATTTAAAAATAAAAAAGAAATAGAAATAGAACTCCAAGTAAACCACAATCAAACAAGTAGGAGGATTACAGAACATGCATTTTAAGTTGTTTTATATGTCATGTTCTTGTCAAAGCTACTTCACTAGCTACTGAAAGTTAATTTTATTAATTCTTAGGACCAACTCTTTCATAGTTTATACACACCAGAATGATGCAGAATACCAGATAATGACCCTTATGTGAAGTTTTAACCAATTTATAGATTCCAGATTATTTTTTAAATCTTGAACTGAAAAATTATCTTGATTAAGTAGCTATTTCTAATGTTTGGGATTACATTGGTTTACGTAGATTAAAGAAATAACATTGTTTAAATTTTACATTCATGTAGTAATCTTTGCTTTACATTCAAATGATTAAAGTATGACAAACTGCTATACATGTGTCAAAAGACTGTCTATTAACCAATAAAACTGTATTCTAAGACAATGAATTAGGCTTCTTGGCATACATCAAACGGAGAGCCACGCAAGTCTAGTTTCTAAATAACTTAGAATTTTTCATTTTGGAAAATTTAGTGTGAAGTTATAGTAAGAATACTAAAGTATGACAGGTACAACTGCAAAATCTGTAATGAAGCTGTCTATTAACATTAAAATCTTTTTGTTAACATAGAATTTGGCTTCATGGCATACATCACTGGAAAGCTACATAAGTCTGGTTCTTAAAAAGTTTAGAATTTTGCTTTTTGGAATTTTGAGTGAGAAGTTATGAAAAGATTATTAAAGTATGACAGGCTGCTGCAAAATCTGTCAAAAGGCTGCCATATAATGTTTATAACAGTTTTTTTCTGAAGCTGATTTAGGCTTCATGGTATACATCATTGAAAACCAAGTGAGTTTAGTTTCTAAGGAAATTCGATTGTTGCATTTTGGAATTTTGAGTGAGAAGATAAGGTTAAATGACTACAATACAACTGATTGTTGAGGAATATGTCAAAGGTTTGTTTCTTATCATATTAAACTATTTTTTGGTGATATGGAATTAGGCTTCATGCAATATTTAATGAGAAAGTCACACAACTGTAGTTTCTAATAATTTTTTTATTTTTTCAATTTGGAATTGTGATTGAGAAGTAATAGTCGAATTACTAAGGTATGACAAGCTTCGAGAGAATAAATCAGAGAACTGTATTTACTCTTTTATTGCTCTTTATCATTTGTTCCAAATAATCATATTGATATCATATTATTTTTAGTGATTATTTCAATAGGACTTGTAGCCGTAGATTCACCATTCTTGAAGAACTCTGGCTGGTAAGCCTTAGAAAAGAGGATACTTCTTCAGGTGGTTTAATCGATTCAATTTTTAAGCTGCTTTCTTGAAAGTGTCTGATTTCTTCAGCAACTGTACCAGTTTCCCAGTGTAATTTTTTTGAATGTCATTATTTTGTGCAGAAAGAGTACATTTACTCTTAGTCGACTACTCATTTTTCTGTTCGATTTTGTTTATCCTAGTCCTGTTCTAGATTATTTTTGCTGCTTAGCTTGCAGAGTCCCTGCAGCAGCGTTGTCGTTCTGTGTTACTGGTTTTTTTGCTGCTGTTTGCTTCCTGGTGTAACTGCTTTCATGTTGCTGTTTTTCATGTTGTTGTGCTTTCCTAGCTGCTGGTTTATTCTGTTTTGCTGGCTTCTAGGTTGCTACCTTTTGGTGCTTTGCTGCTGTATTTTCATTCCGTCAGCTCTGTTTGTTCGATTTTCTTTGTTGTTTGTAGCATTGGGTGTTTGCGGCAGGTAGCTAGCTTCCTACTGATATTTCCATCAATCGATTATGTAGTATGGTAGCTATTGTATTTGTGCTGCTGTCTTTGTCATGCTGTTGAATTTTATTGTGTATACTAAGGTTGTTGGTTTTCTGTTGCTGTTATTTTGGCGACAAGAAGTTGTTTCTCAGGTTTTTGCCACATGCTACATGCTACAACTAGCTGGATTTTTTTGCGTTCATGCTACAACTTGCTGATGTGAAGTATGGTTGCTGTTTGCTATTCTGAAAGTGCTAATGCAGCCTGTTAGAAAAGAAATTTCTGCTATTGCCACTCGCTATGCAGAAGACTTGTTACTTCTGCTACGTGTTTACTTGCAGTTTTTGATACGTTTGTCATACTTTCATTTTGTTTTAGCTAGGTTCATAGCTGTTGTGGAGGCTTGTTCGACAGGAATAAGTATTAGCTCCTTGCTTAGAGGTAATTTTTTTATAAAATTTATTTTTTAATTATTATTTTATTTTTTGTGTATTGCCAGGACTTTTTATATATATGAAATGTTTTCTAGTGATTCACAACTAAATATTTTTTGACGACAATTAGTGACAAGAAAATTGTTATTAAATGATAGGAATTTAACTACCTTATGACAGACTTTTTAATGAGAAAAAATCGCAACATTACATGTAAAATGAAAATAATAACGGAACCATTTTTTTATTTTTTCATTAATTACTTTTAGCTAGGGAGCTCATGATTTTGTGTCATTATAAGTCTTTAAGGAAGGCAATTCAACTTTTAATGTCTTGTTACTATAGGCCAAATTTCTTGTAATATCTTAATAAGTATAATCCTTGATAATTATGTAAATTTATTTTTTACATATTTAGATTAAATTATCATAGCTTAATTGCAAAATTTTATGTGGATCCAAATTTAGAATTCATACATTAATGAATAAAAATTTATACATATTGTTAGCAAATTTTCTTTCAATTTTTTTTAATAAAAAATTGAATACAAAAAATATTCTAAATTTATTAAAAAACACATAAACAATATTGATTAAAACTTAATTTATCATGAAGTTTTTAACATGTGCTTTTGTTTTCGTTTTGCAGATAGGTTTTTTTTTCTACCTTTTTTTATCCACAAAATTATGTGAAGATTTTAATGTTAATTTCAAAAAATATATATATATAGTAGAGATTAGTGATTCTTATTATAATAATAATAATTGTAATTTCTTTTTTCCACCTAAAACAAACTTATATTAACGTTTTTTCCCCTCATAGGAAACTTAATTATTAGATTTATAAATTTTATACATCTTTTAGCAAAATTAGTTTAGAAAAATATTTAAAATTATAATAAAATTTGGATTAGTATCTCATTTAAAGTGTTGCCCTACCTAATATGTGCATATTATAATTCATGTAATTAATTTTTAGATTATAAATAAATATTTTTTAAATAAAGCTTACATTAAATTATTAAAGTGTAACATAATAATATACGAAAAGTGTTATTTAAAAAATGTTACTTAAAAATAAGTGTTATACAACAATGTTTCTCATAAAAAATTGTTTTATAAAAAGTATAACTTATGTAAAAGTGTTAAATGAAAAGTGTAAATTATATAAAAATGTTATATGCGTGTGTTACATATTAGAAAAGTGTTACTCATATATGTTACTTATATAAAAGGTGTTACAAATGTGTAACATATAATAATAATTTGGAAAATGTAACAAATTTGTGTTAAATAAATTATAAGTGTAACCATCAGGTGTTATATAATAACACTTATGTTGTAGTGTGTTGTGAGTGAATGTTTAATTGAATCATATATTGAAATGTGCATGCATGTTAGTATAAGGGGAGGTAAGTCATACCCTCCCTAGGCTTAGTACATTCATAGAGGGACACCTAAGAAATTAAGTGAAAAGAACCAACTTATAATCATAGTACCTTAAGGGAATTGAGATTAAGACCAATCCTAGGAGACTTAGACTCGTAAAAGAGTCGAGAACCTAATTGTCTTGACCATAGGGATTATGGGTAAAATTGTAATTGCTTTTAGTCCACAAATTAATGAGAATTGCTATCAAGAGTTTTGCATATCTAGCTCAAGTCTTAACCATGATTATGATTAGTCTTGCTCTCTTCTCAATTGAATTCTACCTTCATCTCATTCAAGTTTGTTTGTCTTTTAGTACATTTTGTTGCTAGCTTAATTCTTAGTTAATTGGGTAGAATAATCAATAACTTAAAATCAAATCTTCAAATTTGTCACTTTTACAAAACTTAATCAAGAACGAGTCCGGATACAAGCTAGAGTTTACTTTCCCTTGGGACGACATACTTATAAATTTTGTTACTTGGTCACTCGTGTACAACAACGATAGAGTTCTCTTACTCTAAAATCATTTTGATGCTAAATATGAGATTAAGAACAATCTTGCTTATGGTTTGCTTCGTTTCTGGATTGCTAGTTGGTTTGCTTTTGGTACTCTGACTATCCTCTGTTCAAGTTTGCTGCCCTGTTTCCTACTTTTGAAGATTGGGCAGCTAGCCATGCCAATATGCTGCTATTATCGATTCTTTGATATGTTGCTATTCCTCTATTGCTACATTCTGATTGGTACTACTGCAGATGGCTTCCAAATTCTGATTTCTATTGCTATATGGTTACTTCTTGTTGCCTATTTTGCTATGGTTAGGTTTCTTGAAGATCCACTTAGAACCTTTGTTTGCTGCTCCTGATTTGAAAATCTACTCCTACTGCTTATGGTTTTCAGCTCATTGTTGTCCAAGTTGGATGTCCAACTTGAGGAGGGGCTGTAGACATGTGGCTAGCACTTGTTAGTAAATAGATATTTTCAATATTGTTGCCACTTAGTATTTTTCCATAGGTACTTGATTTGTATACATACTTGCAAACTTGTAACCACTCACTAGTTTTTCCATTGATGAAACCAGTATTTGCTGAAATTCATCTCCAACACCACAAGAAAAATCTATTCATATCGTACTTCGAGGATGGCGGTTACAGAGGACTGCAAGTTTTTGAGCTCCAAGACAATTACTGCATTGAATTTGTGTCGACAATTGAATTACCTCACTGTGTTAATCGTGTGGCTACGTGCAGTTGTGATTGATTATCTTCCCGTTTGTAGAAACACATTAAAAATAGTCGTTTATTGAAAGTAATGGGGTAGTTTTGAGTAATAAATCAATTTCAAAGTATGTTATGTATATAAAAAATACTAATAATAATACACCCTCCATCTCAGAAGACCATTCACACTTCCTTTGTAGACGGAGACCCTGCATACTTCCTTCGTAATTTACAAAGGAAGTGTGAAGGGTTTTCTGGAATGGAGAGATTTACAATTTTGAAATTAAAGTTGTTATAGTCTATATAAAGGGGTACTCCCTCAGTCCCGTTTCATTTGTTTTTTACACGTAGATTAAGAAATGTAGTATTTTAATGTAGTATGGTGAGAGAAATAATATTTTAATGCAAAGTGGGTAGGTGTAAAAGTGTGAAGTATGGGGTTATGGAGAGAAAATGTTAATTTGTTTGGGTCTCATCTACTAAAAAGAGGGCTAAAACTTGTGTATCCCGGGGACACCGTACGCCCAAATACCTTTTAGTATTAAATGATATACAAAACAGCCTTCAATAAATCCCCAAAATTCAAAAAAAAGATCATTTACAACTCTACAACACTGAAATAACATGCTTAATATGTCCACCAGAATTAAGCAATCTATGATGCATTTTCGACAAAGCAATCTCTCATGCCGAATTCCATAAAAACTGATCAAATATACAAAATTCTGAAAAATTGACTTAAAATCATGAAAATACTCAAATATATATATATTGTCACCATTGTAAAATTTGTTGAAAGTCATTCATAGTTTTTTTTAATGTGTAGCAATATTAAAAAGTTATTACTGTTTTAAATTTTCTTAAAAATATTAAAAAATTAATTTTGTAAAATTATAAATAAATATTTTAATTATAAAATATTAGGGAAAAATAAAGAGAAAATAAATGTGTATTTGAGTGTACGAAAATATTTTGTATCCTGTATTATTGTATTAAAAAAAATGTTAAATTAGAAAATTTTTAGACATAAATAAATTCTCAATACTATTCATTAAGACATTTTTTTATTTAGTACTAATATTTATATTTTTAAAGTGCTATAAGCCCCCCTTTTTTTTTTCCAATAAATGTTTGCTAAGCTCAGGGGCGGATTCATGTGGAGGCTGCCCGGCTCAAGCCCAGGCTGCTCATCAAGAGCCCATTATATTATACGTAAATAATTTATATTTTTAAGTTTAGCTTAATCCAAAAATATTTTAAGTCCACCCAAATGAAGTTAAAAATTAAATATATCTTCTCAAATTATATATATTCTTTGAGTCCATTATAATAAATATTAAAATTTAGTTCATTCTATATCCACTTGTGAGAAGGTAATTCGTGTATATATATATATATATATATATATATATATATATATATATAATTTTTTAATTATTATTATTATTTTTTATTTTCTTTAATAAACTTAGCCCACCCAATTTTCTGAATCCGCCACTGGCTAAGCTGATGGTGCCAAATAAATGTCACCATATTTCTTGTTGAAAAAATTACAAAATTTTACCAGGAATTTTCAAGCCTCACAAATAAATGTCCTCATACTGTCTTCAAAAGACAAATGTCTTTTATGAGGATTTATTCATTACATATAAATGTCTCAATGTACTTTTTGAGACACATCAAATATATAGTTTCAAACTTTTAAATAAGACCTATGTATATTGTGCCTTCATATTGTGATGTAGGCAGAAGCTATATTGATGAGAAAATAAAAGCTTTGAATATTGTGCCTTCATATTGTGATGTAGGCAGAAGCTATATTGATGAGAAAATAAAAGCTTTGAGAAAGAAATGTATAGTTTTGTAACTTTTTTGAGTGAGGCTCCTGTGCACCCGGGCGCACGGAGCAGATTCTGTGCGCCTTTACAATTTTCATGCCCCTTTACAATTTAAACCCCTAGCAATACATAGGTTTAAATAGGATTGGAGGGGAGGGTTGTGTTCACATGGGGACACGGAGCATCTTTCCGTGTCCCCGGGCGCACGGGAGCTTTTGCCAACTTTTTATTCACTTATTCAACACCATTAACAAAAACAATAATCTACAATATTAAAATGGCTTAACCCTAAAGCCACACTAAAGAAAAAAGTTCTTTTAGCGTTTATTTTTGGGACTTTATAAGAAAAATGGTCACTAAAAAACTTATATTGATTTGGGACTATATGTATTAGTTTCGAAAAAATTTAATTGTTATTAAAATATTCCTGTAAATAATATGTATTGACATTTATTTGTGGTCGCAAAAATTTTAACATATGTAGCGACAACCATTTATAAAATTAGTAAATTAAATAAATTATTTAAGACAAAATATCTACGAGTATACTTTTTTTTTTCTTTCTAAATACTTTAACACGACTACAAATTATATTAGCAAATACCATCTTTCTTGTTGTCTAGTAACAAATTATGTAACAATCAAAAGCAGAAGGTTAAAGGAACAAAGAAAACATATCTAATAAATAAAAATAACAAATCTCAATTATTTTTTTAGGTTATTATCACATACTTCAATTCTTGAATTAGACTTCTCTAATCCATACAGTCATGATCCATTGATAAATGCAATATTAAAGCAATTTCATCGCCATCATATTGTCTTCGATCTTGACACTTAAAATTAATAAATTAAATGAAATATTAAGATTTAAAAATATGAATATTTTAATTTTAAATATTCTCTATTTTATTATAGTATAAAAATAACCTTGAAATCATAATGACTAATGATACTCCCGAAGTGCTCTCACTTAAAAAAAAAAACTGTTTTTAAGCAACAGAATATTCCGTTGATAAAAGCCTTAATTCCATTGTTAAATTGGCTTACCAACGAATTAGCAACGGAATCCGTTAGAAAAGTGGTGGTTAGTAAATTTTTAGCAATGGAAATCAATTCCGTTGGTAAATAATTCCGTTAGTAATTTATATAATGATTCCTTTGCTAATCCGTTGGTAATTACCAACAAATTGAATTTCGTTGTTAAAATAGAGAATAAATCCGTTGGCATTCCGTTGTTAAAACAAAAATATCATTTTTGTTACTAATCCATTGGTAATTACCAACGGATTGGATTCCGTTGGTAAATTCAATTGTTAAAATATACTTTTTTTTTTTTTGGTAAGGACTGAAATTATAGACTTGTAGTGCAAGAATGGCAAGCACTAGTGTGAAAGCTATATATAGCTAGTTATATTAATTTAAGTCTTTATATATTATATATATTTCTATGTTTAATATTTATTTTTAGGGTTTAAAATATTTAATGGTATAATTAGTTTTACAATTTTTAATTTTAAATAGGAGGATTTATATGTAAATTCGATTCACACTGGACACACTCAATTGTATTTCTATTTACTGATTACTTTTTAATATATTGTATAAAGAATTATTATTTAGATAAATAAATTAAAACTCTTCTAAATGAAAAAAAAAATTCTTTAAATTCTTGCATACCTTAATTTATTGATTATTCTTTAATATATTGAAAAATTACTTTTTAGATATATGAAAAATGACTACTCTTTAAAGAGTACTCCCTCCATCCCGGACTTATGTTCACCGGCACTGTAAATATGGAGTTTAAAAAAAGTTACTTTTTGATCAACTTTATTGACTTTTAAGGGGTATTGTGGTATTTTTAAGTAATAAATAAATTATAAAGTATGTTATGTGTGTTAGGTGAGAGTTGTATTTTTGAAATTAAGATAACTTTTGTGGTTGTTGGTTAATGTGAAGTTTTCTTTTTTGGGTGGTGAATATAAGTGTGGGACGGACGAAAACGAAAAGCGTGAACATAAGTGTGAGACGGAGGGAGTAATATTTTATATACTAAAGAGAAAATTTTAAATATAGATTCACACATGTACCAGTTCACACCAAACCCACACTATAAAAATTTACTTTTCACAATAATGAATAACCTTTCTAACTCAAAAAATCTTAATCTTAGTTAAATTAAAATCTACTTTGATATTTTTCATATTCTTATAAAATGAGTAATATTTTTCATTCGAGAGGTTAATAAGTTTATTATTTTAAAAAGTAGTTTTAAAATGCGATGAAATTTGAATATAACGTAAACGTGTTCATACAAGACAAATTTCTTCCATCTTATAATAAACTTTACATTTTCCCAACCCGTGAAAGTACATTTTAATTTGTAAATTATTATTCTCATATTATAATACATAATGTATTTTATAATTTATTTATTATTTAAAATATATTGCGCCACAAGAATCCATATAGTTAGTAAAAAAGAATAATTTATATGGTTAATCACGTTGTGTAATGTAATTTAATGGGGAAGAGTACATCAATCAAATTTCCGAGACATTGTTGTAAGACACTTGCCAAATGTCAGAGTAGCTTGAGAGAGAAATGAACCAAAAATGCCTAAATTTAAGAGGATAAGTAACAAAAGAATAGCTCGACATGCACTGATTAATCTTCCCCACCATTTTTTGTATTATTTGATGTTTCATATTTACACGTAAACGGACAAAAAAAATTCAATAGTTACCTTTAAAGTTTATACATTTTTTTAGATATAGTTTTCATTTCTTTCATAACTATTATTCATCCAATGATATGAAAATAGATGATAACAAAAATAACGGATAGAAACCAAACAGGTATACTCCCTCCGTCTCCTTTCAGATGACACATTTTTCATTTTGGGCTGTCTCACAAAAGTTTGCATATCCCAAAAAAAGTAAAAAGTAAAAAACAATTACCCTTCCTCATACACTTTATTTACAAAAAAAATCATCTCTACCTAATATAGTTTATCATGTATTTATTACAAAAAAATACTATTATACCCCTAAAAGTCATCACTTTCTTAATCTCCGTGCCGAAAAGAGGGACGCAACTTTTCTGGGACGGAGGGTGTACATCATATCCAAATGCGCATAAATTTCATGATATAAATTAATTTCTTGAATTATATTGTCACAAAATTCAAACATATAGCAAACTTCATTTTGAATTTGTCCATTTAGATCACGTTACTCACATTCCATGACTTTTATTAAATTATTTATCTATTATTATATTATGAGTTAATTAATTATAGGTACGTGGATTTACAATCTAATTATTAATAAATATATTAATATAATATAATTACTGTGTGATACATAACGATTTTTTTTCTCCCAACATTACCCTTATTCATAATGTTTAATACTCAACGTTTATACAGAATAATAATTTAATTGAACACTAGTGTACACTACATCAAATTAAAACAATGAACCTCTATTTCTCTAACAACAATAACCAACACATCTCTTTTAAACCTCCACTGAGATTTTTTTTAAATAATTCAAATAAAAATAACAAACGTAAATTTCTCAACATAACGTTATGTACATTAGTGTACATAGTTTACCGCAATTAAATATCATATGTTCTACTCTTCTCGAAAGATTTTGTTTCTCAGTTATTAGTGCACATTGATGTATATTATTCTTTTAACCTAAAATTTTCATTAGTGTCCATATTTAGCCACCGTACATTAGTGTACATATTTAACCGCAAATAATTATCATATATTTTTTTCTTCTGTAAAGATTATGTTTCTTAGTTAAGTATCCACTCTGATGTATATCATTTTTATGCTCTTTTAAGATTTTATTTATGTGTGTAAAATGCACATTGATGTATATTTAGCAATACATATACATCAATGTATATTGGTATAAATATTAAATCACGCGTTTTTTTGTTTAATTTCTTTAGTTAGAATTTGAGTCCGTTGTTATTTTTTGTAATTTCGTC
This sequence comes from Pogostemon cablin, assembly GCA_023678885.1. Lineage (NCBI taxonomy): Eukaryota > Viridiplantae > Streptophyta > Magnoliopsida > Lamiales > Lamiaceae > Pogostemon > Pogostemon cablin. Next base: position 22,872,756 of record CM043001.1, on the reverse strand, counting down.
GTTGACATTTATAAAGTTTGATGCACATTATAAATATTTCTTATCGTTTATTAATTATCACATTACATAATTAAATGGAACGTCCAATCATCCTTACTGTGAGACATAACAACCAATGCAAACTGATTTCCCTGGTAACAAGCACAACTTGGTTCGATATACATTCACAAATCTGTGACAAATGGTCTGAATAACAGAAAGTTAGCTTTGAATGTTTTGTTGTGTTGGACCAGAACCTGATATTTCAGTGGTGTCTGATTTGGATTTGAGTAATATGATCAGAATGTGTCAAAATATGTCTTTAAATTTGGCATCGTCAATGTACCGATTTGATGTTCAGAGAAAGATTTTGGGAGAGTGAATTTCGGAAAAAACCAACAATCCTTTGAAGATTTGCACGCCGGTGTACCGATTTTCCAAGAAAGATTTTAGAGGAGGGAATTTCGGAAAAAAAATCAACAATCGCTTGAAGATTCGCACGCTAGTGTACAAATTGGGAGAGAGATTTTGAGGAAGAGAATTTAGGAAAAAATCTTGGGTCACTTTTATTTATTCTGAAAGCAAGTTAATGTATATATTAGTATCTACAAAATTCTCCTAAAAACTACGGTAATGTACAGATTTTATTCTAAAGAATTTGGAAAATAATCATTTTAATGATTCTCACTGCTGACTTTCTAATTTAAGAAAAAATCTTGGGCTCACTTTTATTTATTCTAAATGCACGTTAATGTACATATTAATATCTACAAATTTTCCTGACTAACATATTAGTATCTACAAAATTCCCTTGAAAAACCACGGGAATGTACAGATTTTATTCTAAAGAATTTGAAAAATAATCATTTTAATGATTTTCAGTGCTGACTTTCTATTATTTCTGTCTAAATGCATGTTAAATATATACTGATGTACATTTAAATAGTTAATTGAATTGTTTTCTACCCAAAAAATATTTATCTTAAATGAGTGTACAGTAATATACATTTAAATAGTTTATTAAATTGTATTCTCTCTTTTTTAATTTAGTTTACACGAGATGTACACCGATGTGCAATACGTATGTGTAATATGGGAAAAATAAAATTAAATTTTGTATCTATGCATAATTTTCTTTACCAAATGTATGAATTAGTAATACATAAATACCTTTGTACCTAATATTTATTAACCCTTATATTATTATTACTATGAATAGTTGCTTTTGATTTGCTTTTCTTATCCACTCTCTAGCTCTGCCTCTATTACGATATTATTCATTTATCATCGATAAGCTCAATTCGTAAAATGGATTAGACCCAACCATATCCGATACTTAAAAATTCAGTTTAAATCATGTCATGTTATTAGTAATATATAATTAAGCATTCATATAAATTTTATTTTCATTTAGGAGTAATACATGTTCACTATTTACCCAAATTTTAAAAATATAATAATAATTGACCTAATAAAGTACTGGTGCTTCCTACAAAAATAAATACATTTTTTTTCTATTCCATAAAATTCAACACACTTTTAAAAGTAAAGACATCACATTACAACGGATTTCTATACACTTTATTTTTAAAAATATTATTCTTACCTAACACATACAAAATATTTTATATTTATTTATCGTTAAAAAATACCTTAAAATTTTGCATTTTCTTTATGGATATATGATCAAAAAGAATACGCCAACTCATCAGGACAGAAGAAATGTATAGTATTAATTACTCCCTCCGTCCCGGGAAGTATTTCGCGTATTGGTGTGCGCGGAGTTTAAGAAAATTTTGTATTTTTATGTATAAAGTAAGAAAGAGAATATATATTTTAGTTGATTTAATGAAAAAGGTGTGTAAAGTTATTGAGAGATGTGGAAAAAGTGTGTAAAGTTTTTGGGAGATGTGAAAAAGTAAGTATTATATTGAGATATGTGTAAAAAGTGAGTATTAGTATAATGTATTTTTTACCAAATTTAGAAAAAGTAAAGTGTGAAATACTTTGAGGGACGGATGAAAAAGGAAAGTGTGAAATACTTTGGGGGACGGAGGGAGTACTAAATTACATCGAGATACCTGTACTAGATGGGGGTATGCATAGATAAGAAATATTCTCAAACTCAAGATTGAAAAATAAATAAATTATTAATTCGAGATCTTAATTTTTTTTCCCATCAATTTAGGATCTAATATTTTTTGTTTTCCCATCAATTAATTCAACTCCTTAATCCCTAATGGATAGATAAATATAATTCATGCTTCAAATTAATAATTTATTCATCTTTCAAGCCTTAAATCAATAAAATTCTAAAAGAAATGCAAAACCCACGTAATCATATGTCATATTTCATTCTCTTCTCTTACATATCAGACATTGTATAGTCGGTAAAAAATAAAACAACAACAATTGAATATCCTCTTTGAAAGTTAGACTTCATTTTTCTACTTTCTTATAAGTTATATCAGATCTATTCACTGGTCGATCAAATATTTAAAGTGGAATAAAAAATTAAATAAAATTAAAAATCACCTTTTAAAAATTTCAACATTATTTCCCTACGTGTTAGTACTATACGTACAACTCGCACACGATTCTACTGTACGTAAAATTAATATTTATCCGTCCCACAAAAAATTACATCCCCAATTCCGCCACGAAAATTAAGAAAGTGATAATTTTTAGGGGTATAATGATATTCTTTTGTAATAAATAAATGATAAAGTATGTTAGGTAGAGATAATTTTTTTATAAATAAAGTGTATGGGGAAAGTTGGCTGTTTTTTACTTTTTACTTTTTTTGAAAATGTGCAAACTTTTGTGCGACAACCCAAAATAGAAAATGTGTCATCTAAAATGGGACGGATGGATGAAGTATTTTTAAGTTAAACTTTAGTGTTTTATACTTTGATTTTTTTCATGGAAAAAAACCATATTAATTAAAGTGTAAATCATATTTTTCAAAATAAAATGTTAACTCCAGCACAGCTGTAAATCAGCTTACATCCGTAAATTGCAGACGAAAACTCCCTCCAGCAAAGCCACAAATCAACCTGCAAAATAGAGAATATCATTGTAGCGCTAGAAAAATCCCGACGCTACAGTGAAATCTGCATTTTTTTTAAATTTTTTTTACTTATTTTCAATTATTATATTTAAATAACATTATATATTCTAATGGTTAATGACATTATAATAGTTAATGATATTTTCATAGTTAATGATAAATGAATAAATATGATGTATCACATTAACATCCACTTTTATTTTTCTTTAATTTTTTTACTTAATTATAATAACTAATTTAAATAAGTGAAAAAATATTATGATTGTTATTTTTAATAGTAAATATATATATATATATATATATATATATATATGAAAAAAATTCTATATTTTTAAATAAGTTTAAAAAAATATTTACTTAAATAATAAAATATATTAAAAATTAAAATTACATTACATATTAAAATCCTAAACACAAACTTACATTACATTAATATATTATACTCTCTCTGTCCATGGTCAATATATCCATTTTATCATTTTGGGTCGTTCACTCTTAATATATCTATTTCAACTTTTAGACACATGGGACCCACCCACCCACTGATACAATTAAAATATGGGACCTACACACCCCACTAATATAACTATCCACTACACATTAAATAATAATACTCTTTAATCCACGCGCAAAAAAACAAACGGATAGATTAGAAATGGATGGAGGGAGTAAAACATACCCTTAATTGAAATAAATTAATAAAACAACATTACTAGCACAAGAAAAAATAAAGTACATAAAAATAGAGATGAAAAATAAATTATAACGTAATTTTAATGATTATGTTATTTTAATTTTAGGCATATTAATATTTTTATTTATTTTATTATTTTTTGTATTCAAAAATAAAAATGAGATAAAAAATAAATTAAATGTAAAATAAATAAAAAATAGTATTAATAAAATGAATATGCTGCAAAATAGAGTCAACTGGAGTTGACTGCATTTTAGGGGTGGATGTGCTACAAAATGGTGTTAACTGAAAAATAAAAATAGTTTAATATCTTTTGCTCTTATCTTAATGCACAAGAAACCACTCTTCAATGGGATATTTTTAGACCAACTCTTTATTGGTATGTTTATACGTATGCAAATATTTACTCAATTCGTCCGGATATAGATGGTCGTTTACTTTTTGCATCTAGAATAATGAGTATTATTATTTTATGTGTATTGGGTAGTTGTATTAGAGAGATGTGATGGTGGTGGTGCACTCTTTTTACTAAAAGAGGAAAATGAGAACATTTGAATGAATTGCATAATATAGTAAATGAGGACCTCTCGGTGATGGGATGGGAGAAGTATACGGGATCGTCATACGGGAAAATTTGTTGAAATAAAAAAAAATTAGTGGACAGTGATAACAATTAAAAAAAATAATTAGGTGTGCTAGCTCACCTGGACACTTGCAGGTTTGATTCATTGGGAACAAATATGGGGGAGTTATAAGGAGGTTGGGAGAGAGGGGAAATAATGGTGCTTTGTGAACTAACTATACTAACAATTAATATTTACTTATCATTAAAAAAATTAATAAAAAATAATATACATGAATTAATAAAAAACGATAGTAGTACACTAATTATTTCATGAATAATTAATACTAATTATTTCATGAATAATTAATTGAATAAGTAAAGTGTGTGATACTAACATTAATATTAGCTTAAAAATGGAGTAATATCTTTAATAATAATAATAATAATAATAATAATAATAATAATAATAATAATAATAAATTATTTTTTAAAAAAAAGCTAATTTGATATGGTATCTAGGCATTTTACGAGTTATTGTGGAATGTGTGTTTGAAAACAAAAACCGCCTCATAAATTGTTGAAACATACAGAAAGTAAAAACGACCTTATTCTCATCTCCATTTCAGTAATTTCTTTCCCTATTCCTATTCTAGAATTGGTATCACCTACAGCATGAATGGAGAAGATGAACCCGAAATTGATCGCCTGCCGGTTGACTTATTGGCCCTGATATTCTCCCTCTTGAATTGCTTCAAAGATTTGGCTCAGTCAGTTCATTCATTCCCTTCTCTACCCCCATCTGTTCCCATCGTTTTTGTTTTACCTAATTCTGTTGCATATATACTATTTTTAGGGTTAGCAGGGTGTGCAAGAAATGGAAGCAGGGAGTGGAAGAATCTCTGGCTCGTAGAGAGAAGCTCAGTTTCTCAGGGTGGAGAATGGATGATGACTCCACTACTCGCTTGGTTCTGCTAGCTTATGGCCTCAAAGAGCTCGATATGTATGCTCTTTTTTCATGGTTGATTTCTCCTATGTCAATTTTTATTGATTTCAATTCTACCATGGTAGTTGCTTCATGGTGTTCAATTTTCAGTTGACTTCTTCATATTCTGATGTGATCAGTTTAATTATGCTCTTCAAATTTTTTAGGAAAAATTAATGATATGAGCTTTTTAGTAACTCAAAACGCCAAACTTAACTTTTCTCTGGAATTGTGAAACTGAGTTTGTATTTTATTCTTGGAAGATTACTATCTGTGTAATGTGATGGGATGTTTAATGGAGTTCTATCCATTGCTTCTTATTTGCAAGGTTTGCTATTCTTTTGATTTTGATATGAAGATAATTGTGCATCTCATTCTTGTTGACTACATATAAAGTTGAAGAGAGAGGACTTCTTTCATTCGTTGGAAGAGTGTGTTAATAATATGCATAACAAGAAAGCAATACTCTTAAATAATATCTGTGGTGGATGCATTGAACAGACTCTTAGTTTATGCTGTTGATTTCGATGTGAATTCTAGATCAAGGAGCCGGTGGGGCTGCAGGATAACTGATTATGGACTGCACCAACTGTCCATGGCAAAATGTATAGGCAATCTGTGTTCTATTTCTCTGTGGGGATCAACGGCAGTAACGGACAAAGGAGTTATTCAATTGGTATTAGTCAATTTTTTCTCACAGTTCATTACTTGCACTGAAAATAATGTCAGAGGGACAGTAAATATACTTGCCATCTTGTAACAGCCTAGAAGCATTTTTATTTCTGTTGTATTGCCATTTATGATGACAGCATCCTGTTCATAATCATATATGCACACCATTTATGTCTAACCAAAATTTGTGAATCTGTTTACTAGGGTATGAAGAGCTTTCACTGATAATTGATCTCAATTCAGTTTTCTTCTAATGAAGTGCTGTTGATTATTTAATTTGTTTTCTAACCTGGTCTGCAGTGGTGAAAGAGATGATCTCATGTTCAAATGTGATGGAATTTTGGTTATCGGCGTATAGTTTATTTGTATCATTGCTCATATATTGGCAAATTTAAAACTAGTGATTCCAAAACAGGCTTAGAATGTTTTTTTCAACAACTTTTACAGGAATTTTTCAGTGTTTCCGGTAGTGTAATGTGCAAACTATGTCGTTTATGGTAATCAACATCCCTTGAAACTGACGCTTACAAATGTTTGTATTGACCTCAGTTTTGATTGTTGGTTTCAGTTCTAATATATTAATTTCTGCTGCAGATTAACAGAGCTACTTCTCTACAGCACCTCAACATTGGCGGTACTTTTATCACAGATGAATCCCTTTTCGCAATTGCAGATAGCTGCCCTCATCTAAAGGTATGATATTGTAAGTGATCAAGGTTCTTGCACACTCTTTTAAGTTTTACCATCGTAATTCAATTATTAAAATGATTGATTCATGGTGTTTCACTTCCATCTTATGAAAGAATCTTGAGTCTTGTCATTTTTCCAGACAATTGTTTTGTGGGGTTGTCGTCAAGTGACTGAGAATGGACTCGTTAATATTGTTAATAAATGCCAAAAACTTGAGTCCATCAATGTATGGGGTACGAAGGTACCTCTGCACTGCTTTGTTGCTCAGCTTGCAATTAATCCAGCTCTTCAAATACAGCCCAGAGGTGTGCTGTTGAGCGATGATGACTCTCATACACGGCCTATTTATTGAAGGGTAATTTTCACACAAAACTACAGAATATATATTAATTTATTATTTGTTGGTGACTGCTGCTGTGACATGTACATAATCCTCTGTAATTATCAAATTCCAAAAAGAGGAGAAATAATTGAAGGCTTCCTTTATTCACCCTGTATATCACGATTGTAATGTCATTGTTACATGATGAACTCTATCTGAATCCTTGTCTCATATTACACATTAAGTGAGATATAGGTGAGTAAAATAAGACATTTCAATGTCGATGTTCAAGACCTCTCATCCCTACTTTCGTGGTTATATTTACAGCAAGATACACAAGAAATTTACTAGCATCTCTCTCTCTGCAAGAAACAAAAAAATTGCCACTCTATCTTTCTCTAGAAAGATCAGGAGGCAAAAGTCAAATTCACAGACAGCAACAAGGATATGCAGAAATCGATCTTTATGATAAACTTTATGCATAACCTTAGATGCAGGTCATGAGATTGGTATTTTGTCGCAGTTGCCTTTCTTCTGTGGCCAAAATAATCTCTTGAAGAAACCTCTGCTCCCATTTTTCTTACGAGGAACAATATCCATTACAGCAATTGAGGTTCTAATTTTGTCTTCTTGATTGAATCCCTCTGTATTACTAGATTTGACTGAATTCTCCATACCTGTATTGGTGCTGACAGAACTGCACATTCCATTTTGATTCTCATTTCCGGTAATTGGAGAAGAGCCATGATGATCACTGTCCTCTGCTAGCATTTTATTTAGTAGGGATGATCTTCGACTAATACTTTTCATAGATGTCGACAATGGAGTGCTGACAGAGTCGGTAGTTTTAGATATGACCTTGTCAAAAAGAGCTGCATTATTAGGTGAAGCCAGTGCTTTTAATTGCTTCCCGAGATTTAGGATAGTTTCTTGGCATTGAGCCAGTTTTTCCGATGCTTCAGTTATCTCCCAATCCTACATGATATATCAGTAGAACATACTAATAGATATAGATTTTTGGTGATGTCAAGTAAAGGGATGTAAGCTTTAGCTTGATATGTACAGCATTGAATGTCACAAACTTACACTTTGGAGTTGCTTCTCTTTGCGCTTTCCATTATCTGAAACATTCTTGCCTGTCATGCTGAAATCACAAAAACTTGAAGAAATTAGCACTTGAAAACCATTGTTAGTCAATGTGTAAAAACATGGTGAAATGTACCTTTGTATCTGTGTCTTTAGGTCATGGCAGGTTTCTTCCAGTCTTGTACAAGAGTTGCTTTTAATTTCCAGCTCATTTTCTAACAGTGAAATCCTCTCACAAGCTTTTCTCCATTCATGATTGGTTTCTGTAAGCTGCATCTCGAGGTCCTCCTTTATCATCTTTTGCTTTTCGATCTGATTTTCGAATATTTCCCTAGATTGCCCCATGGATTTAATCTCTGAATCAGGATTCTCAGCTATGTCTTTAGACTCTTGAAGATGAATCTTGACAGTTCCTGAATCTTGAATTGATGGTTCTTTATCTTCCCACTCAACATTCCATGCTTTATATGACATATCTTCTCCTTGGGTACACAGTTTACTACATTCTGCAGGATTATCATCCGACTCGCTCTCACTCCTCGATTCATCCCAGTATAAGTTGTTCCTGATAGCATCTTTCATGCTAGACACATCTTGAAGAGAGAAGCAATGATTCATGATCCATTCCAGGTTTGAAGCGACTTGCTGCACAAACTGTTCGAGATCAGCTTTTCCAATCAACAAATCACTGCAAGTCCTCACAAATTGTTGCAAAGTGGCTGATAGCTCGTCCGCTTTCCATTGAAACACTCGAACAATATAGCCTGTCGGGTTCTCCGGATTTCTGTATGGCGAAACTTTGTCAGCAACATTGTCCTGGTATTGTATGTTTATCCCTTCAAGGAGCTCAAGAACTTTGTGAATCGGTACGCTGACACTGGACTCGAACTTCTTTTCACTCTTGTCTGATTTTGAGAGTATCTCAGATGATGTCTGAGTAATTGCATTACATTCCTCAGAGGATTGATCAGGTGGATAATCAACAGAAACCACTGCTAACTTTTCCATCTCAGCAAAGTCATCCATGAGATTCATATCAGAAGCACCCATATTTCTGTGTCCAACTGTTCTCAACTGTTCATCATTTTTCAAGTTCTCAAGCTCTGATATCAAAGCAGAAGCCCAGGACTCAGCACAGCTGGCTTTGTCATCACTGCCCACGTCCGAGTAAGGTAGTTCTTCGACCTGTACTTCAGCTCGCGACGTTTTGGAAGATGCGCGAGCGTTCATGTTTCTGAAAAACTGGAGTTCACTCGATTGCTTGTGAAGGGAATTCTTCAGAGCCCTGTTTTCTTCTGCCATTGCACACAACTGCTCATTCAAGAGACTGATCCTCTCACATGGTGCACCATGGACAAATTCAACTCGTCCCTTGTTGAGTGTTTTGACTTCGTTCCTCATTTTCATGAACATGGCAGGGCCGGGCAACCTTTTCTGAACAAGGAGACGCAGCTTTTGACACTCCGTCTCCAAGTCTGCAATCCTCTTCGCGCTCTCCAGCTGTTTGTTTTGAGCAACGTCAGCTGATCTCCGACTGAATTCCCTCTCCTCGTTGCGAATGTCAAGCTCCTTCTCAAGAACTCGAACCTCATACTTGAGAGAAGCATTCTCCTTCTCCGTTGATTCAGCTCTCAGCAGAAGCGCCTTCAACTCGGCCTCTAAATTTTCGATCACCCTGTCCTTCTCCGACAATGATACAGCAAGCTTCGTGTTCTCACCATCCATCGCGACTCTAGTCTTCTCAAACTCTTCCCACGCCTTCCTCACCGCGCCATGAATCCTCTTCTCCTGATCGTCTCTGACTCGTAATTGCTGCATACATTCCTTCAATGCTGCATCCAGATGGTCGATTCTTTCCTCAGAAGCCACTTTCTGCTGTGCAACCTTATCAAGCTGTTGTTTCAGACATACAGCTTCACACTCTGCCTTCTCCCAACCTATAACAACACCATCAAAATTGAAATAACAGAGAGAATACAACACCCAATAATAACATATGCTAGAAAACAATTGACCTGCAATGGCTTCCTCTGCTATCTTCACCTGCTTCTTCGCGATATCATCCTTGGCATTACATTCAGACAGAGCGGATGAAAGCTTTTCATTCGACGTTCGAAGATCTCGTTCGAGATCTGATTTCTCACTCACCAGTTTCTCAACCTGCATATAGATATAGATATAGATATAGATATAGATATAGATACAGTATATCATCTGTAAGTATTCTAGTACCAGCCAGTTACGACATCGTATTTAAGGTTCATGGGTGCAAATGGAATGCCTTAATAAGAAACTGAAAACCATACCTCAGTTGCTTGTTCATTTTTGCTCAAAGAATTGACAGCTTTATCAGCTACTAATGTCTTCTCTGTAGATCTTTTCTTCCACAGCCATGACTTCTGATCCATCCTCTTCTTCCTCAAATATCTTCACAAATCAACAATATCTGGATTCCAAATTCCACCCTAAACATAAACAAATGAAGTACAGTATATACTACCGAATAAAAATAAGTAAATTAAATAAAAAAAGAAAAGAAAAACCCTACCCAAGTGATTCCTCCATAAAAAGTAAAGCTCACATTGCAGAAAAAGAGTTAAGCTGGAATCTGGATATTCTAAAGCATCCCACATTCTGTGTTCAACCACCAATGGATTGCATATATAATAGAAAAAGGAAAAACGATGAAAAAAGAAATGAGAGAAAAACAGAGTTTTAACTTTTATGGGTTTAATTAATCTTAGCAAAGGACAAAAATGTAATTTATAATTACCTAGTTGAGGATTCCAGAGAGAGATGCAGATGGAGCAAATGCTTTGAATACACGAGACCACTGTGAATGTGCTGCTGCTCTCTCTCCCTCGATGAAAGAGAAAGGTGAGGTTTGGACAGCGGGTGTATGAGTATGTAAATGTTGACCGGGTCGGGTTACCTGATAAGTCGGGTTGCTTTGGTCCGACGGGGAAGAGCGGCTGTCTCTGTCACTAGCAATCTTTTATTTTAATCATAATTCATGATTCATGTGTGTCGTTTAGATGTCCATCTCTTAAAACCAACTGTACATGGAAAAAGCACTGTCGTGTAATAACCAAGTCAATTACCATAAAGTTTTCAATTTCTATATGGAGTGTGATGTTTTGTTGGAGTACTTGTATGATTGTATCTTATTTCTGGAGTATGTTTTTTTAATTTCACTTTAAATTGTTAGTTCTTGAATGGTAATCGTCCCGGATATATTTCAAATATTTTCGTGCAATTCCAATGTTATCATTTCGTTGTATTTTATCATTAATAAAAATATTTTAATTATTAGATAGTATAATATCAATTCTCAAATTTATAGGACTACAAAATAATATTTGCATTTCGAAATATTTTGCATATTTGATTTTTCTATGAATTATGAATCTAAGTATGTTTCGTGCATTAAATCGTAGTGATATAGTCTGCATAATCAATTAAATGATTTGCATAATTTGGTATATTTATGTACAATCAGTATATAAATCTTCACAACATAAAATATGTACATGGAGAATTTATTTTTTATAAATCTGTTTATTTCTTATAAATCTGTTTAATGAGATTGCCGCACGATATAGTTTTATTGTTGTATAATACATTAAATCATAGTGATATATTATGCAAGTAGAGAAAATTTAAATTTCAATTACGTAGTTTTACTTTCTCTCTTCTCTTCATCATGTAGCACTTTCTCTCATCTAAGGCTTTTTTTTAACATGTAGAAGTACAATGTCCCCACTTCGTCTTCGTCGAGGATGATGTGGCAGCTCTTGATGAACAGTTTGTATTCGTGCGGCTTGTCAAAACGGTAGACGACGAATCACACGGTGTCGACGAGCGTGTCGATCGTTCGGATCGCGCCGTAGCAGCATTGTTTGTGCGCCAACACATGGTTGTGGTGGTGCTGGTTCACTACGATGATGGTGAGAAGATGAAACACAAGAATCTTATCCACGGTGGAGATTATAATAATCAATTGGATAATATATTTATTATTTTTAAAAATCTTTAATTGAGATTATATTAAGTAATTATTTCAAATTTTTGTATCTAGTAGTAAGTAATATATTTGAATGCACATATTTTACAGTAGTAACATCTAATATTATGTATCTAATACTAATTAAGAAAAGTTTGTTGTTTATATATATAAAATAAAAAAGAGAAAAATATTTTAGTTAATTTAATGAAAAATATATATAAAGGTGTTAGAATGTGTGAAAAAAATATTATATTGGGATATATATAAAAATTTGGTATTTTTATAATTTTTTAACCATTTTTAGTAAATTAAAAAAAGTATGTGAAATGAATAAACAAAGAAAATGTGAAATATCGAGCATAAAGTATTGAGTTAGTCTCTTGTGAGACGGGTTATTGGTGAGACGGATGTGAGACGGGTCAACCCGTCACTAAAGTATGCTTATTTGTGGTTAAAGTGCGCTTATTTGTGGTTAAAGTATGTCGATAATAAATCAAATTATAACACACTAACATCATACTTTAATACATAATCCAACATACTTTAAAAAACATACATTAACAACCATTAAACATACTTTATTTAAATAATCGACATACTTTAACACGTCTCACAAACCGTCTCATGAAAGTAGCGTCTCACAAGAGACTTTGTCTAAAGTATTATGTGAAAACTATTTCAAGGTATGATACTTGGATAATGTTTGTTTTAGATGTAAGTAGAAATAAGAAATACTCCATCCATTCAAGAGTAATGATTACGTTTGTTTTTTACGGGTTAAGAAATATAATATTTTAATGTGTATTAAGGTGAAAGAAATAATATTTTAATGTAAAATGAGTAGTTTTATTAGTATTGTGTTTGACATACATATATATTTTGTGAGTCTCATTACTAAAAAGAAAAACATAACTATTGAACTGCGATGCCCGAAATAAAAGTGTGTAACTATTATTGTGAGATGGAGAGAATATGAATTTAGGATTAGTTGGATTTAGTAAATCTAAATCTATGTATATTTTAGGAGATTTAACTAGAGTATATTTTAATTTTATATTTATATAAGAGTAGGGATAATATGCATGAGATAGTAAGATGTCATGTATCTAAATCTATAGAGTCAATTTTTAGGAATAATTACTACTAGATACACACTTTGTACCCTAATTACTATTAGATACATTTATTTAAAATAAATACTCTCACATATAAAATATTAAAATAAAATACCAAATATAACCCTAAACACATATATTTTTAAACCACACACTCTAAACCCTCACCCACCGCCGGACCACCGTCGAAAACTGTCAGACCGCGCGCCAGCCGATCGCCGAAAAACTGCTGCCACCGCCGGAGCTCCGCCGGCCAATCGCCGGAGCACTGTCGGACCACCACACTTTTTTGCTGCACACACTTTTTTTTATTGCACATACTTTTGCTGCACACGAATTTTTGCCGCACACAACATTTATGTGAAGCACGTTGTAGGATTAATATTGTAATATCACAATATATTTATATAGTTAATAATAATATTTTTGTATGTTTGTGTTTCATAATAAATTAAGGATTTTTTTTGTACTAGTAGTAATCCTTCCCAATTTTTACTAAATTCAAACTAAAATAACAAATAAATTAAATAATCCTAAAAATCTTGATTTAAAAACCGTAAGCAAAAGTACTCAATAAAAATTTTGTTATTTGTGGATGTAAGAGTTTATTATACATATACATGAAATTTAAAATCCAGTTACATATAATACACTTTTTTAAATAACAAATTGTCTTGTGTACTTAGTACATAAATTTAAATTTGTTCATCTACATTCATAACTTATGTATATTAATAAGAGTTGATATCTTATACATATGTATATATACTTAGATTCATATATATTCAATAGTATATACTATTATTTTTAATAATTGTAAAGGTTTTTTATATTCAATTTTTTATTAAAAAAAACTACAAGAACATTTACTAATACAGTGTATATACTTTTATTTATTAGTGTATAAGTTTTGAAGTATGTGCACCTGGGTGCATAGAATAATTTGTCTTTATCTATTAAGAGTTGAGATCCTGTGCACCCATATGTATAAATTTTTTTTCAATAGTGTATATATATATGACAAAGTCTCTTGTGAGACGCTACCTTCATGAGACGGTTTGTGAGACGTGTTAAAGTATGTCGATTATTTAAATAAAGTATGTTAAATGGTTGTTAATGTATGTTTTTTAAAGTATGTTGGATTATGTATTAAAGTATGATGTTAGTGTGTTATAATTTGATTTATTATCGACATACTTTAACCACAAATAAGCACACTTTAACCACAAATAAGCATACTTTAGTGACGGGTTGACCCGTCTCACATCCGTCTCACCAATAACCCGTCTCACAAGAGACTTACTCTATATATATATATTTTAATAATAGGTTTTTTTAATTCAATTTTTCATTAAAAAACTAACAGAAAATTCACTAACAAAGTGTATACATTTTTATTTATTAGTGTATATGTTTTTATTTATAATTGTATAAATTCCTGAAAGTGGGTGCACAAGATAATTTTCTTATGACAAATTATCATGTACACCCACATCAAAAAAATTATACATTAATATTAGTGATTTTTCTTTAATTTTTTAATGTAAAAAAAGTTATACAATTATTAAAAACACATATATACTATTGAATAAAAATTAATACACATATGGGTACATGCTTGCATTCGGATGCTACAAAGATGGAATCGTGCACTCGGATGCACATTATAGGTACAAAAATGGAATCGTCCACTCCAGACGCTCCTACACCCCGGTCCGATAGAATGGTGGAGAGGTTAATTATGGTGACTCAACTGATCAATATGGGATAAACCATGACGACTGCACACAAGGAGCCCCTTATTTTGAGAGGTTGCTCTCACACAGTGATTGTGGAATTCGATCCTTAATGATAAGAATAAATGTCACCTTTATGATCCATTGAGCTGGCACATTGACAAAGCATATGATTGTGAGGTTTTTACCTTAGTGTCAAACATATGATTGTGAGGTTTTTACCATAGTGTCTCCTTATACTCTCGGATGCACATCATATGTAAAGTCATAATGTAATTACTTACTATTTAAGGTATTGTATTGTTGAGATTGGTGCTTGAGTGCACGATCCCCTAATTCTGGCGCAACATAAGCAACAAAATAAAGTTACCTTTTTCTTTTGAATTAACAGAGAAATAGTGTGCCAGATGAAATCATTGCTATACCTTTCAATTTCAACTTTATAATATTTTGTAGGAATACTTTTTTTTTTAGACGGATAAATATGTTTATAATAAATCAAATTATAACACATTAAAAATATACTTTAATTCGTTATTTATTATATTTATAAAAATATTTTTTTTAACAAATTGACATACATATATAATAAGGCAAGTACTGATGTACACCAGTTTTTAAGGTGCACCAAGCTATCTAAATTCAATTGACCCATTATATTTAAACAATTTTAATCCTAAATTTATTTGGTGAATCACACTTTCTCTCTCATTCTTGTCTTTCCTGGTTACCGTTCACCTTCTCATCTCACATCCTATTTCTTTCTTCTCTTCTCACATCTAATTTCTTTCTCTACGAGAGTGGCGGCTGAAAGAATAAGATCTCTTCCAATCTCGAGAGATGCAAACTCGCTGGCGAGAACGAGATTGAAGACCTCGAGTGATTCAAGCAAAGCCGACAAACTTGCCGTCAAGAACGCGACTGGAGAAAGAGGAAGAAAATGAAGATAGAGGAAGACGATGTGATGGAGACCATCACGGAGGCAGGTGGGAAAGGATGTCTTTGAATCTAATCTATTCTTCAATTCTCCAATTTAAGATCTTCATATGTTGGTGAAAATTAAGATAGTAGATCTTCAATATGTCTATGAAATTGAAAAAATTATGATGATGGTGGTTGATGATTTCGTATACAATCTAGATCTGGTGTTGGAATTTTAATTTTTTTGTAAGACTATTATTTCTAGAGCATATCTGGAATAGTGTATTAGTTGTAATTTTTAAATGTATACGCTTTTCTTAATTAATGTATACGATATTTATTTTGCTCATATTCAATTGTATTTCAATTTTTTTGTAAGACTCAGAATGATTTCAGAAGCTTATCTAGATTACTGTATTAGTTGTAATTTTTTAATGTATACGTTTTTCTTAATTAATGTGTACAATTTTCCTTTTGCTCATATTCAATTATATTTAATTATAATTATATAATGTATAAAATTTTTTAATTAATGTATACATTTTTCTTAATAAATGTATTACTTAAAAAAATTAAATATCAATATGTTCATTTATATATCCATTCATTTTTAGTTTCATAATTTATTGTAAAAAATAATACATTTACGTATATAAATGTATACATTAACACAAAACTTATATACAAAAATAATACAGTGATTATATACACTCTAAGTATTAAAGAAAAATAACATACACTATGAGTATAAAACTTATACACTTGATTACTAAAACATATACAGTTGGTCATTTAACGGAGATAATTTTTTACACTTATTCATATTTTCATGCCCAAAAATCATTTAAATCTTCACTTAAAAGATAATAAACTCTCAACTGAATAAATTTCAATTAAAAGTTCTCATATATCAAATTCCAACCAATGCTTTTATTAAGAAAAACCTATACATATTGTACTATATCTAATACATTATAATAATTTGAATAATTGAATAATGTCAAAATTCAACAATAATTAAATTCTTGAAACTTGATCATCATGACAGATCTGAACATAAGAAATGGAAATCTGAATATTTGCCGAGATCTGAACGTCATTGATGTATAGCCCGAACATTGATACCAATGGAAATCTGAAAAAAATGACAGTCATATTCGATGGAGAATTGAAAAAACTAGTAAAATTCTAAGGAATCAATATCACTGTGAAGGTAGATATGAAAGAATTAGAGAAGATTTATGGTGAATCACATAATAAGTGCGTGATGCGGGAAAATTGTGTTCGTCATCTTGATTATCGCATCATTACGATGGTGAAGTGACGGTGAAAAGGTTGAGAAAGGCGATGAAGTGAGAAGCAGAGGGTGGTGGAGTGGCAGTGGAGGAAGTGGAGATGGTGACAAGAGAGAGAGATGCAGCAAAGAGGAATTTTGAGAAATGAGGAGAGAGAAAGAGAAACTCGAGGATAAGAATTGTGATGTCATCATCCGGGTTATTTACCTTTTATATTGAATCCATTTTCTAATTTGGGTTAAACTATTAGTGTGCACCAATTGCACAATAATTCAACTCATATAATAATGATACTTTAACAACAGATTGACACGTATCACATAATTACTATTTTATAAAAGACTTTATCTATTTCCTGTTTTCATTCATAGTAAAATTAATTTTATATTGCGTATATAAAATGATACTTAACTAATACTATCACCATAACATAAACTGTTTTAATTTCAAAATTTACATTTTTTTAATACTCATAACATACTTTAAAATTCATCTATTCAGGAAAAAAAATCAAATTTGCCCCAAAATTAAGTATAAAAAATGACTCTTATTAATATTTGTACAAACAGTAAATGTGCTTAGTATTGCGTACTCTCTTTATCCCATTAAACTCTTCACATTTTACTTGTTTGTCTCACAATATTCTTCAAATTTCAGAGCAGGAAATGCCCAATCAATCAAACAACTTCAAAATACACATTAATTTCCAACTAATACACAATACATCATTTTTAATTTATTTATTAATTAAAAATACTGAATTACCCCAAACAAATCATTAAAATTGGTCTAGAAATTAACTTTTCTTAATCAACTTGTAACAGTAAACATGAGACAATAAAAATTAACTTGCATGTGCTTATTGTGGCTAAAGATGTAGACACCATTAAGCAACAAAGTCCGGTAAACTTAATGCTTTTAGTAATTTATTTCAAGAAAGAGAGAAAAATAGGTTAGCAATTATATATGAATATGCATTGTGTGGGTTATTTGAAAAAACAGAAACAACATTGTATTTAAAGATGTAGGAAGGAACCCAAAAAAGAACATGAATGAAATAAAAGCACACGTATGAAGTTGGTGGATATGGAGGACAAAAAGATTGAATCAGAATATTAGGTACGTTGATTGGTGTAGAGACTCGAGCAAGTGCTTAATGAAAAATGATTAGCAATGGTTTTGCGTCGTTTGTAATGTAATAGATAGTAGTATATATGTGTTCTACTAGTAATTTGTACACTTTTTTTTTTAATCCTCCTACCCTAAATATTCCTTTTAAAAAAAAAAATTAACTTGCATGTATATTCTAGAACTTTTTTTTCTACCTTGAGATTACATTTGTGTTTCAATGATGAGAGATGATTTTAGGACATCTTTGATTTTTATAAGTCACTTAACTAAAGATTTTATTTTTATTTGATTACTTTAACTCTTTAAATTAAATGTATAATTTCTTATTCACCTCACTAGATGATCTATCAACTTCCTTTACTTAAGTTAAATTCTTATCGTTCATGATCTATATGCAAATTAATTCGGCTCATATAGAAAAAATCAATTATAATGAGTTTAACTTTTATATTGAAAAAGGAATATTAGATTAACTGAAAATAGAACTTGGGCCAAATTAAGGACTTTTCCCAATCAGGTTCCAATCAACTGCTCCAAAATGTGGGCCGCAGCCCAAATTTTCAACCATTTGGTAGTTTAAAAGTTCATATTATTAATTATTTCATGTCAATTTCAATTTATCCACCAACATTGTTTTTCTTGTACTAGTACTAGCTTTATTTAATAGAGAAGATGTTGAGTACAAAGCCCACTAATATAAATGCGGGATGAAAATTATTATATTTTTTAAATTAAGTATTAAATTATACGAAAGAACAGAATAAAATAATAAATTAATTAAAAGAGTGGAAATACTAGTAGTATATTATAAAAATTAATATTAAATTCTAAAAATAAAGACTAAAATCAATACTCCATGTAAGGTAGTACATGAACAAAGATTATATCACATGAATCATATAATAAGTAAAATACAATAAAGTTCTAAAAAATAACTCTAAATTCTAATAATAAAGATTAAATTCTAAGAAAGAAATTGAATTTTAACATGTGTTTGTTCACAAATTAAATATATAGATTAATATAGCTTGTACAATGTAAAATCAATACATGCAAATGCATTAATTTATTAATAATTTCCGTATTGTAAATCCAGACATTAATGAGTTGCATTCCATTGGGCTGAGATGCATTCTACTAAGCTCAATAATTTCAACTTAATTTCAAGTAAGAGCTTAAAACAGTAAGCTAACACAAGTGTAATTAATATTTGACACATATTAGTTTATTAGTATACATTTTAAAAAAATAAAGTAGTATATGAACTAATATATATACTCTATATAAAACAAGGCATAAAGTTGAATGATACAATTTTATCGAAAGTTATTGTAAAATCGTTTCACCCTTATGTATAAATATATGATTACACTTCTGTATTATAAGAGTTATCACTATTTCTCTTTTTCATGATGGACAACTATTTTTTAGTAAAGAGTAACACTTAAAACATTTATTTAAAATAACAACGCTTTAACCATGTATGCCATATTAATATATTTTCTTTTCAAAAAGTGAACACCTTTAAAATGAAAATATTAAACAACTTTACTCATATAACAATATTAATCATATGATGTATGCCGCAATTTCATATCATCATTTTCTATTTAATATGAATCTTTTTATTTAAATGATATACTGCATGTAATAAAAAAGACGCAATTATTTACATTAGTCCATCAATCCATCATAAGATATCAAATTATTTTTTACACGTAAATTAAAGAGTATCATTATTTTATATAAAATTAATAGTTGTACTGCGGTGAGTGATGGGTAATGTGTATGACCTATACATTTGTAGCGGATGATTAATAGAAATTTTTGATATTTTATCAGCATACAAATGATATTATCAAATACTATTAATAAATAATAAAAGTGACAAGATATTCTAATATACAAGTAAATCAAACAAACCCTAATTAGCTTTTGTGGGTGGAAGCTACTGTTCTCCAACATTTTAAGTAAGATGTGACACAAATAATATACAAATCCAGCATGCTTCATTTCCTCATTTAGGATCTCCACTCCAATTTGATGTCGGCAAAGACAAGATTGATTTGATTTAATCTAAATAATTAATTAATTATTTAAATACACATAAATACTAGACATGCACCCCGGTTCGGAACCGCCGGTTCCAAGGTAGGGGAAACCGGAACCGAACCGGGGTACGAAGGTTTCGGTTCCGGAACCGACGGTTCCGGTTTTAATTTTTTTTTTGGTTTTAAGCGTAAAAAGTAAAAAAAATTAAAAAACTGGCGATTCGAACCGGAACCGGCGGTTCGGAACCGGAACCGCCGGTTTTTTTCCCAAATATGAGGAACCGAAACCGAACCTTCTTTAGCCGGTTCCGGTTTTTTTTGGCCGGTTCCGAAATCGGCGGTTCCCCGGTTCAAACCGCCAGTTCCGGTTTTTTGGTGCATGTCTAATACATACATGTATATATTCCAGAAATTGAACAATTGAGTAGCTAATTAAGGGACACCTAGTTTCAAGTAATTATTTTTGGAAAAAGGTTGGAATCACAATTTTCAACCCCTTTACTAGTCATGCAAAATTTGCACACAAATACCTAGTCATAGTGGTGGTCTAATCTAAGCTTTCGCCATTTGGGGTTCAAGCATTAGGTTTGAATATTGAGAGTATTATTTTTTTCTAAATTAAGAAAAACAAACTTTAAAACCCATCTAGAAATTAAATAATTAGTACGAATATTTCAACTTCGGCTGCTCGTCATGAAATAATCGATAAAACTAGGTTGAAACCTAACCCTATATAATGTGTTAGCTGTAAATTTGGTTTAGGTAGGGTTGGGGTTTTGATGGATATATTTAAGAGTCTTAATTATATGGAGTAATAATTAAGTATCTATTAAGCCATAATATAATAATAATAATAATAATAATAATAATAATAATAATAATAATAATAATATAAGAGTTGATATTAGGTGCACCCGGGTGCAAGGGTGCATCCATATGTGTATAACATTTTATTCTATTTCATATACATGTTATTCTATTTTGTTTACGTGTTTTTTAATAATTGTATACTTTTTTCACAATAAGTTTTTTATTAAAAAAAACCAGCATTCATATGTATATAACTTTTTATTCAATAGTGTATACATATTTTTTAATAATTGTATAATTTTTCATTAAAAAAAATAACAATTAAATTGTATGCATTTTTGTTCAATATTGTATATGTTTTTGTTTATATTTGTATACGTTTTTGAAAGTGTGTGCACCTTATCTTAGGGTGCACCCGGGTGCACAGTATAATTAGCCATAATATAAATTGGATCAGTCAATTTTCATTAAAAAAATTAACAATTAAATTGTATACATTTTTGTTCATAATTGTATATGTTTTTGTTTATATTTGTATACGTTTTTGAAAATATGTGCACCCTATCTTAGGGTGCACCCGAGTGCATAGTATAATTAGTCATAATATAAATTAGATCAGTCAATTTTTCATTAAAAAAACTAACAATTAAATTATATACATTTTTGTTCATAATTATATATATTTTTGTTTATATTTGTATACGTTTTTAAAAGTTGATGCACCCTATCTTAGGGTGCACCCGGATGCACAGTATAATTAACCATAATATAAATTGGATCAGCTAATTTTTCATATAAATTATGATTTTATATTTATTTGTATTTTAAATTTTTCTTATTTTACTCTTTTTTTTTTAACTTTAAATAAATTTGTGTTAAAAACTAAAAATATAAATATATTAAATGTGATCATTATAGAAAAATATTTCCTCCATCCCGCTCCATTTTACTTATTTGACGTCTCACTCAAAGGTTCGCATTTTTCTCATTTAGTAAAAAGGGTCCACCACTACCCATTAAATCTCTCTACTGCAACTATCCAATACAAATAAAATAATAATACTTCTTAATCCACGTACAAAAAAGTAAACAGTCACTATTAAGAAAATTATTACATATAGAAATTCTGTGTCGTGTGTCTTGAATTTTGTACACCAATCAATCACTATTACATAATTGGAAAATTAAAAGACTAATGTTAAGTACTTAAATTACAATTGAATGAGAATTTTATTGAAGAAAATCTTCAATCCTCTAATTAGCACCACAAGTGTAAGATTAGCTGAGCCTGAATCATTTTAAAAATACGTGCAAACACAACCATGCAAGCACAAGTGATAGTGTTATTTAGGGTTGGTGTATGAGATGCTTGAGCTTATTTATATACACCTCTTCAAAGGAATCTACAAACTAGATTTATATACACCTCTTATTTATTTATATATATATATATATATATATATATATATATATATATATATATATATATAATGTAAAATTAATCGATAACAAGCTATAAGATCCCAAACTAGATTCTGTTAATAACAACACTTTGCCTAAAGGTATCATTCGTTAAGATCTATTCTTAAATGTTCAGTGCTGTTGTTTTGAAAAATTAAAATTCAAGCATACATAGTGATCATACTATCATTGATCACTTAGTCAATCTAGGCAAAATTAAGAATTAAAATATTTAAAGGGGGTGTGTATTCAATAAAAAGGGGTGTGTATTTAACAATACTCTTAGCTCAATTTCTGCCGAAAATTAGAATTCCCACTGAAAAATAGCATGTGCATTATATGTGAAGGTTAATTTGGGGGAATCCGATAGTGTCATCCTACATGGTACGAAAGTAACTAATTACAAAAATATAAAATGATTTTATTGTGAGACGATCTCACCTAAGACTACCCCAATATTTTAGTGTATAGTGAGTAATTTATATTAGTATTGTATGTGGGCTCAATGTAGAGATATGAATTGATTTGTGTGGATCTCATATACCAAAAATGAAAATATACACTTTGTATTTGGACAAATCAAAATAGCAAATGCACACATTGTGGTGGGATGGAGGAAGTATTATTTTAGACATTATTTTTTCTACTTTTATAATCTATTGTATTTTCTTTGAATTAATATTTGATCAATTACAAAATTTTAAATTGTGAGAAAATTAAAATCTTATTAATACTACATGTTTTGTTGACAAAGATCCAAATTTCATCACAGACTAACAACAAATATTTTGATTGGTAAGTACACACTAGTACATGTTTTGTTGACAAAGATCCAAATTTCATCAGACTAAAAACAAATATTTTGATTGACAAGTACACAGTAAGGCAATTGGTACTTTTTAACCAATGAAATTTGAATCCTTTATTAACTTATTTCCATTTATAATTGTCAAATATTATTAATATTATTAATTTACAAGTGTTTGTCAAAAATATAATTTTTTAAATTGTGAGGTGTCGGCGTCATGTTGCTCATTGAAAAATTTTGTGTATGTGGCGTCGCCACGTTCATTCTTGAAAAAATTGTATACGTGGCGTTATCACAATAATTTTGCAATTAATATTTTATTTTAAGTAATTTAATATTTTACATATTGTTATAAGGGTCACCTACTATTGGATACATAAAATAATGCATAATTACTATAAACTACATAACTCAAAGCATTATTACTCATAACTACACAATTATGATTGTGATACCAAAAATACTCCTATGTGTTTGAACAAATTTATTTTGCATAATTTCGTTTTGCACAATTTGTTTTGCACAATTTTATTTTTGCACAATTTTTTTGCACATTTTAAGTTCCGGCAGAGATCCGGCGGAGGAGGTCAGGCAGCGGTCCGGCAAATTTTTTTCCACAATGTATTTTTGCACATTTTGTTTGTACAGTTTAAGTTCCAGAGGAGGTCAGACAGTAGTCCGTCAAATTTATTTTTGCATAATTTATTTTTGCACATTTTAAGTTTCGACGGAGGTCCGGCAGCCGGCGGCGGAGGTCAGGCGGCGGTCCGACGAATTTTTTTTGCACAATTTATTTTTATACATTTTGTTTGCACATTTTAAGTTCCGACGGAGGTCCGGCAACCGACGATGGTCCGATGAATTTTTTTTTACAATTTGTTTTTACTAGTACTAGATCAGACAATTAATGGCAAACCAATGCAATACTCATTCACCCTTGTTAATTCATCACATTACAGAACCCTAATTAGTAATTAGGCCAAAGAAATTAACTCATAAACATATACTAAATCCAACTGAAAAATTATTATTCAAATTGAATTAATTAGTACCAGTAGTAGAACTTTCAGTTAGGAACTGGATATTCTCATGAATCCTCATGCCACGATCAACACAATTTCTCAAGTAACTTCGCACCTGATCATATATACACACAAATAAGTAAGGCTCATGCCACAATTGCCACATCCCTGTTGAGGATCTGTTGCTCTTTGTTTCTCCCACCTTCATGCCCTTTGGCATCTCTGGTGGAACTCTCTTGATTTATTTATATACCATTAGTAATATTGCACTACCTAAACTCAATTTTATTCTACTAATATTATTATGTAACCTGGATTTTGTGGTCCTTCAGAAGAGGATGATCTACATCAGACTGTCTTCTTTTATCAGCACAATCTATAATATCTCCATCTGGGCTCTACAAATTGATTAGAGCTATTTTCACCTAGATTTTAGTGTCTTTTTATATGTATTTTCGTATTATTTTATCCGTATTTTATATGTTATTTGGTTGTGTTTTGTATTTTTATTGAAATGTGTGTGAATGAGCTTAAACGTAAGATTTTCATTTTTTATTGGATGTTAAACATGATAAGGAAGATGTAGGAAAAAGCGGATCTCAATTCGGAGTTGAAACGAGGGAGAACGAGCCAAAACAGTGAAGAAATACAGGAGCCAGCATACGAGCCGTGTAGCCAACACGGCCCTGTAAGAGTTGGCCGTGTGGCGACATCTAGTCACTCAACACGGGCAACTTCAGGTCGTGTCCAGTTGCACGAGTCGAGTCGGGAGCACGAGCCGTGTTGCGTAACACGGCCCTGTAAGGCGAGGCCGTGCGGCAGCATCAGAAGACACAACACGGCCACCCCGTGGCCGTGTTACAGAGCACGACTCGTGTTGGGTATTTTCCTGCAGAAATTTCCAGATCCTTCTAGAAGCCTCCAAAGGGGTATAAATACCCCTTTATTCAACAATTGGCAGGAAATCCGAAAATCCTATCATCTACACACACCTCACACACCATTTCTTCCATTTCCCACCATCATCTTCATCCACCTTCATCCATTTTGATCCATCTTCATCATCTCCATTAATTCTCCATCAAAACTTCATCCCTTCCATTGGGTGTGAGAGATCTCAAGGAATCAAGAGCTAGAGGTGGAGATCAAGAAGAATAGAAGATTCTCTTCAAGAAATTGATAGGGAAGAATCCATTCATTTTGTATTTCTTTAGATCTAAGACTATGGGTATTTGTAATGAATCATTTATTTGTTTTATTACTTTTATCATGTTAGGCTAATCCCTCTAGTGGGATTAGGAATATGAAGAGCATATTAGATTTATATTATCATGTGGATTAAATTGGTTTTTGATTTAATTGATGTTGATTTCTATTCATGGAGTTTAATTGTCTTGATGTTGTGATGGCATGGTTTGTTATTCATGAATGTTTATTGGTTTAATGGATTGTTGATCAATGGATTATTTGTGGTAATTAAATGCTATCATGATGTTCATGTATGTATTGCTTGGAGTGAGACGGAAACGACCCTCTATAGTATTAGGAAGGCATGAATAGACATTGAGTTTGGGTTTGACCGAAAGGATATTTGAATTCAATGAGGGGAACCAATCCATTCGTTGGCCTTAGTACACAAAAAGGGAGAGTTTAATCTAACTAATACCTAGATGGAAGGGGTTAATGTTGAGCTTTGATCTTAAGTGCTTTTGGGAGTCTAAAATGGATCAACAACCTTTGTAACCCGAAAGGGAGCTTAGGATACAATCGTGATCACCCTTAGTCTACATCAATTGAGTTGAATTCCGTTTGCATGATAATATGAATCGAGTGTGCTTGGATGTTTCTAATCCCATGTTTTTCCATACTTGAACTTTAGCACCCATTTTCTTTACTTGTCATTATCTTATTTGCTATCTTATTTACTTGATTCTTGTTTTAGTTGTTATCCAATCTCAAAACCCCCGATCATCTTTACAAAAACAACATGAACATGAGCTCACGTATTTTGCTAGTCCGAACATAACTCCTTATTGGATTGATAATTTTCTTGGGATATACTACTACAACGACCGAGTATTCTTGCTCGTGAGTGCTATAAAAAGAGGCAAACAAGAAAATGGCGCCGTTGCCAAAGGGGAGTTTGACGGACTAGTCGAGTACTGTGTTATTGTTTTAGTTGTTCTTGATAAGGATTCTTTTTATTTTCTTTTATTTATTATTTGTGTTTGTGGTCTCACTCTTGGCCTTTTCGTAGGTGTTTTATGATCACAAGATCAAAGGGAAATCAATCGATCATTCCTTTGAATTTGGAGATTGAAAGGACCGCACGACAAAGGAAGCGAGAGAGGCGTAAAGCTAGAAAAGGAACAAAAATGGAGAATCAACGTGGAGAGAATGTTAATTATGACCCACCCTAAGATCCTTTACAAGATCAAAGGGGGGTACAAGAAGGAGTGCAAGAGAATCAAGCGGAGATAATGAGGAATGTCTTGGCTCAAAATCAAGAGTATATGCAATTGCTTGTCAATCAAGAAGCTCAAAGGATATTTCAACAACAAGAGTTGCCAAGGCCTAGAGCAATTCGGGATTACTTCCAACCGAGAGCCGTACACAATATGGTTCCTCCGGTTCAAGCCAATGATTATGAAATCAAGACCGGATTGATCAACATGGTTAAAGCAAATCAGTTTGGGGGAGGTCCTCTTGAAAACCCGAACACTCATCTATCTACTTTCTTGGAGGTTGCAAATACCGTCAAGATGAAGGGAGTGTCGGAGGATGCTATTCGAATGAGGTTGTTCTCTTTCTCTTTAAGAGACAAGGCTAAAGCATGGTACAATACAATTCCTTTGGAAAGTTGTAATACATGGGAAGATCTTGAGCAAAGGTTCCTAAACAAGTACTTTCCTCCTTCAAAGACGCTCCAATTGAAAAGCCTTATCACTCAATTTAGGCAACTTCCGGATGAAAATTTTTATGAAGCATGGGAACGCTACAAAGAGATGCTCCGAAAGTGTCCTCAACACGATTTTCATGAGAATCAACAAGTGGCTTTCTTTTACCAAGGGTTGAATCAATAAAATTGGATGCATGTAGATGCCTCATCCGGAGGGTCTATATTTGGAGTGGATACTATGAAAGCCATGGATATTTTTGAAGACATTGCGATGAATGCTTATCAATGGCCTTCCGAGCGAGTAATGGGAGGTTATGCCTTTGGAAAAGTAGCTCAAGTGGAGAGTGTGAACAAAGTGAAGAGTGATATGTTCCAAAGTGAGGGAATGAAAGAATTCAATGAGAGCATTCAAGCTTTAACAAAGCAATTGAATTTGATCACTCAAGGAGTAAGCCAAGGGGGAAGCACAAGTTCTATGGTGAATGATGAGAGCAAGGTTATGCAAAGTGTAGAAGATGTTGCCTATTTAGATAGGAGAAATTATCAAGGGAATTTCCATCATCAAGGGAATTTCCAAGGTAATTATCCTTCTAATCAAGGTAATTACCAAGGAGGATATCAAGGACAAGCTCGGGGAAGCAATTTCAATCAATCAAGTGGAAATTATCAAGCTCCGAGGAAGCATGAAAATCTTTCTTACTCTAATCCTCAAGCCGCCGTATCATATCCTCCAGGATTCGATCCGAGTGCTAAACCACCAAATGGAGAGGGGAAAGCATCGGTGGAAGAGACATTGCTAACATTCATGAAAAAGATGGAGGCTAGAATGGAGGAAAATGAGAAGAACTCCGACAATAGGATGAGAGCTTTTGAGTATCAAATGGGTCAAATTGCTTCTTCCGTGGGATCTCAACACCAACAAGGAAAGTTTCCATCTACCACGGTAACTAATCCTAAAGAAGATTGCAAAGCTATCACTCTTAGAAGTGGAAAAGAGTATGAAGAACCTCCTATGCCTAAAGAAGATAGTATTGCCATTGAAAGGGAAGTGGAAAGCAAGGTTGAAGAAGGGTTGGTGCAAGAAGAGATTGAAATGGAGGAAGTAAGCAAGAAAAAAGAAATTGTTGAGCAAAAGAAAGATGAAGAAAAGATAGAGAGAATTCCAAAGTGGAGAAAGGCAAAGGAGTTAAGGGAAAAGGAAGTTGAAGTTGAAAGAGATAGTTGGGGAATACCCAAGACTCAAGTACCGGTTCCTTTTCCTCAAAGGTTTTTGAAGAAGGGTTTGGATGAGAGGTTCAAAAAGTTTCTTGAAATCTTCAAGAAGATTCAAATCAATATCCCTTTTGCCGATGCTTTGGATCAAATGCCTCATTATGCTCGTTTCTTGAAGGACATCATGGGAAAGAAAAGAAGTCTTGTGGACAATGAAACGGTTAATCTAACCGAAGAGTGTAGTGCCATTCTACAACGGAAACTTCCACAAAAATTGAAGGATCCGGGTAGTTTCATTATACCATGTGAAATTGGAAAGAACAAGAAGAACAAGGCTCTTTGTGACCTCGGTGCAAGCATTAATCTAATGCCTCTCTCCATATTCAAGAAGCTTGGATTAGGTGAAGTAAAGCCAACTTCCATCACACTTCAATTGGCGGATAGATCTATGACACATCCAAAAGGAGTAGTTGAAGATGTGTTGGTGAAAGTTGATAAGTTCGTCTTTCCGGTGGATTTTGTTGTTCTAGATATGGAGGAGGATGAAAATGTGTCATTGATTTTTGGGAGACTGTTTCTTGCTACCGGGAGAGCTCTTATTGATGTCTACAAAGGAGAATTGAAGTTGAGGGTTAATGATGAGGAAGTGGTATTCTCTCTACACAAGGCCATGCAATATCCAATGAATGATGAAGAATGTAAAAGTGTGGATGTTGTAAAGGGAAGTGTCGAGGAGAGTTGGCCTTCCATTGTAACCAAGGATCCACTTGAACTTTGCTTGAGCAATTCTCTATCTCTTTCTAATATTTCTACTACTTCTCTTGATTTAAATGAAGAATTGATTAATTGTTTGCTTGATCTAGGTGATTGTAGTGAAGCTCAAGAGGTTGCAGCCGCCATCTCAAGAGGAAATGAAAAGTTCTTACCACTTAGAGATTCACTCGAGCAAGAAGAGAAAAAGGAAAAGAAGGTGGAGTTGAAGCCTCTACCCGATCATCTTACTTATGCCTACCTTGGTGAAAATGAGACTTATCCGGTAATTGTATCATCATCTCTAACTTCTAGTCAACTTGATAAATTGCTTAATGTCCTTAAAGAGCATAAGTCGGCTATTGGTTGGTGTATTGATGATTTGAAGGGAATTAGTCCAACAATTTGCATGCATAAGATAAGACTTGAGGATGAAGGGAAAGCTTGTGTTCAAAACCAAAGAAGACTGAATCCTATCATGCAAGAAGTGGTAAAAAAAGAGGTTCTTAAGTGGTTAGATTCGGATATGATCTTTCCTATTAGTGATAGCCCTTATGTGAGCCCGTTGCATGTAGTATCTAAAAAAGGGGGTATGACTATAGTGAAGACCGATAAAGATGAGACCATAGCCACTAGGACGGTGACGGGATGGCGTGTGTGTGTTGATTATAGGAAGCTTAATGAAAACACACGTAAAGATCACTTCCCCTTACCTTTCTTAGATCAAATGTTGGATAGGTTGGCCGGGTATGAGTTTTATTGCTTTCTTGATGGGTATTCCGGGTATAACCAAATTCTCATAGCACCCGAAGACCAAGAAAAGACCGCTTTCACTTGTCCTTATGAAATATTTGCTTTTCGAAGATTGCCATTTGGACTTTGCAATGCACCGGCCACCTTTCAAAGGTGTATGATGGCAATCTTTGAAGGATTAATTGAGAATATAATGGAAGTGTTCATGGATGACTTTTCGGTGTTTGGTTCTTCTTTTGATAATTGTTTGTCTAACCTTGCTATTGTTTTGAAGCGATGTCAAGACATTAATTTAGTGTTGAATTGGGAGAAGTGCCATTTCATGGTAAATGATGACATTGTACTTGGACATCACATCTCTTCAAAGGGATTGCAAGTTGACCGAGCCAAAGTTGTTGCTATAGAGAAGCTTCCACCACCAACAAATGAGAAGGGAGTACGATCGTTCCTTGGCCATGCCGGGTACTATCGTAGATTCATAAAGGATTTTTCTTCATTTTCTAAACCTCTATCTCATCTCCTTGAAAAAGATGTGCCGTTTAAGTTTGATGATAATTGTTTAAATGCTTTTCAGGTGCTAAAGGAAGCTTTAATTTCATCACCCATCTTGATCACCCCCGATTGGAAGGAGCCATTTATATTGATGTGTGATGCAAGTGATGTAGCTCTTGGAGTAGTTTTGGGGCAACTAAGAGAAAAAAAATTCCGACCTATTTACTATGCAAGCAAGACATTTGATGCGGCTCAAAGGAACTACACCACTACCGAAAAAGAGTTCTTGGCGGTAGTATACGCATTTGATAAGTTTCGTCCTTATTTGGTAGGAACGAAAACTATTGTATGCACCGACCATGCCGCTATCAAGTATCTCATGGCAAAGAAGGATGCAAAGCCAAGGGTGATAAGATGGGTACTACTTCTTCAAGAATTTGATATTGAAGTGAGAGATAAGAAGGGCACGGAGAATGTGATAGCCGACCATCTTTCAAGGTTAGAGTCGAGGGAGCATTGTGAAAGTACTTATGAGTTAATCAATGAGGTTTTTCCCGATGAAGAAATCTTGGAGTGTGATTGCTATCAAATTGAGGCTTTAGTGGAGGAAGAAGGAAGCCCGTGGTATGCGGACTATGTGAATTACTTGGCTAGTGGAAGGAGGCCTTATGAGCTTAATAAGTATCAATCCAAGAAGTTCTTTCATGATGTTAAAAGTTACTTGTGGGATGATCCATTCTTGTACAAGATGTGCAATGATTCTCTTGTGCGAAGATGTGTGCCCGAGGAAGAATGGAATAGTGTGTTGGAGTTTTGCCACTCTTCACCTAGTGGAGGCCATTTTGGAGCTCAAAAGACCGCTGCAAAAGTCTTACAATCGGGGTTGTATTGGCCATTTTTGTTCAAGAGTTGTAAGAAATTTGTAGAGGGTTGTGATCGGTGTCAAAGGATGGGAGGAATCTCCAAGTGGGATGAGATGCCCCTTAAGAGCTTTCAAGAAGTGGAGATATTTGATGTGTGGGGCATCGATTTCATGGGACCATTTCCTCAATCTAATGGATTCCTATACATCCTATTGGCGGTTGACTATGTCTCGAAATGGGTTGAGGCCATACCTTCAAGAACAAGTGATGCTAGAGTGGTCATGGGGTTTCTAAAGAAGCATATCTTCACAAGATTTGGAGTACCTAGAGTGTTGGTAAGTGATGGGGGTAGTCACTTCATAAATAAGCTAATGGAGAACATTCTCAAAACTTATGGAGTAAAGCATCGAGTGTCTACTCCGTATCACCCTCAAACGAATGGTCAAGCTGAAATTTTCAATCGACAAATCAAACAAGTCTTGGAGAAAACAGTGAGTGTGAGTAGAAAGGATTGGTCAAATAAACTTGATGATGCATTGTGGGCCTTTCGAACCGCATTCAAGACCACTCTTGGTATGTCTCCTTTTCAAATTGTCTATGGTAAGTCTTGCCATCTTCCGGTGGAGTTAGAGCATAAAGCTTATTGGGCCATTAAGAAGTTGAATTTTGACATGAAAGCTTCGAAGAAGGTAAGATTCTTACAATTGAATGAGCTTGAGGAATTTAGAGAAAATGCTTATGAAAACTCAAGGATTTTTAAGGAGAAAACCAAGAGGTGGCATGATGCTCGTTTGAGGAAGAAGAGCTTTGAAAAGGGTGAGAAGGTGTTGGTATTCAATTCTCGACTAAGACTTTTCCCGGGCAAGTTGAAGTCCAAATGGAGAGGACCTTATGTGGTAAAGGAAGTACTTGATGGGGGAGCTCTAAAGGTTATAGATGAGAACGGGGGAGAGTTCTTGGTCAATGGTCATCGTGTGAAGCACTATGTGGATCCATCACAAAGGGAGACCCTCTTTGTGGATACTTTATGTGAAAGATGAGCTAAACATTCGTCTAGCTTGAAGACGTTAAACTTAGCGCTCGATGGGAGGCACCCCATCACTATCTTTATTGCTTTGTTTTTGTTGTTTGTTTGTTTTGGCCTTGTAGGTTGATTGTGCTCATGGAGAAAAAATGCACATTGAAGAAAAGAGAAATGCTTCATGGATTCAAGTTGATATGTTTCAAACATTTGTTGCAAACTTAATTCGTGACTCATGTCTCGAGTTAAGTTTGGGGGGTGATAGTGCGTGGTGGACATCGCTTGAGTCGTGTGGATGCGGTTACTTCTCAACAAGAAGATCATCAATGGAAACTACAAGGGTCAAGGGTAAGTCTCACCACTTTTTGCAAACTTAAGTCTCAACTCTTGTTTCGATTTAAGTTTGGGGGGAGAGTGTGTGGTGTGACTCACCACTTGAGTATGATTCTTGTAAAAATTGGACAAATTTTAAAATTTTTCTCATGAGTTTGGGTTGATTTTGGCATGATTGGTGGTGTTGAAGTGCATGATAGTCCATATTTATAATGAAATTGTTGAAATAATGGTGTTTGTTGAGTATTTGAGCATGAATGAGAGGTATTGGAAGCATGATGGAGCTTGGAGCTAACGCTTTCCTTACCAAATGCCTATTGAGGGAGTACTCTACACCTTATCGTTTTATTACTTGAAATGAATTGATTTTGATTTGGATTGTTGTGATTAGCATGCTACTTCATTTGTTATGTTTATGGGAGGTTTACTTTCGTAAACTAGGATTTCCTTTTCAATAAAGGTTGGGATGAATGTGTGCTTAATTTTCTTATGGATGATGATATTTTGTGTTTTTTTGCGTGTTTTGTGTTTTTATTGTGTCTTGTTTGTTGAGTCCTTATTTGTATGTTTTGTGTATTTTCATTCTTGTCTTGGGATGTTTGGTGGTTTGTTTAGGGATGTCGTGAGTCATTTTTGAATGTGAGTGATGATAGGTTGTGGTGATAAGTGATGACAAATTATGATTAAGAAGCTCTACACTTTCAAATTGTGACATGTTTTACTTAACTTGTTCAATTTTGAGATGAATGTGGTGTAATAAGTTCCTTAGGGTCCGAGCACAAGCTTGTGAGCATTTGAGCCTCAACCATGCATACATGGTATTTCTTCATGAGTGGATCGGTTGTGTTTGATAAGTTAGAACTTGCTCAAGGACTATAGGAACGAGCCCGATTAGTGGAGAGTGGTGAAATGATCTAAGGCCATCCTTGTTATTATAGTCATTGCCATATATGTTCCCTACCATGAACATCATCCTTAGTTAACCATTTTGAGCCTATAAGCCTATTTCTTGTGAATTTAGCACATTACAAGCCTTAATGACCTAGTCAAAGCTTATATATACCTTTGTGTGGGTGATTGAGGAGATGGTAGCTAGAAAGGATTGATTGATTACCAAAAGAAGAAAAGGACATGGTAAACAAGCAAGAAAAAGGATGAAAAGAGCAAAACAAGAATGGACATGCAACCTCAAAGTAAGAAAGGAGCAAATCAACATCAAAATGCTCAAGTAAACAAAATTCAAAGATAGGAAGCTTGAATCAAAAGAAGCTCAATCCAAGGAAAGTTAATGAATAGTGCTTGAGATTGTAAAGATAAGAAAGGAAAAAAGAAAAGTGGAGAAGTTGAGGAAATTTGCCATCTCTTTGATTACTTACACTTGTTGAGTCACTCTTATCCATATACTTCCTACCCTACCAAAGAGCTTATCATTACATCCTAATTAAAGACCTTTTTGATCATTAATTGAAACTTTGGTGGTTTGTGAATATAGTCCGCGAGCAAGCTTATAGTGAGTCGAGCCAATCGATTAATGAGTGTGATATACCCTATTTCAAAAGAGTGTTGAGAGACATTAATATCCATTGTGAGGCTTGCACTTAAAAGGAACTATATTACACTTTATTCTCTTTTGATTGAACTTGTTAATTTCTCATGTCATGATTTTAATGTTGTAGGATGACTTAGCATAGTTTGTTGTTATTATTGCTAACGATGTGTTATGGCTTATATTCGTTTAGTCTTTTCTAGGTGAAAATTTCTCCTTTTGATTTGTCATTTTCGTTGCTCGGGGACGAGCAACACCTTAAGTTTGGGGGGTTGATTAGAGCTATTTTCACCTAGATTTTAGTGTCTTTTTATATGTATTTTCGTATTATTTTATCCGTATTTTATATGTTATTTGGTTGTGTTTTGTATTTTTATTGAAATGTGTGTGAATGAGCTTAAACGTAAGATTTTCATTTTTTATTGGATGTTAAACATGATAAGGAAGATGTAGGAAAAAACGGATCTCAATTCGGAGTTGAAACGAGGGAGAACGAGCCAAAACAGTGAAGAAATGCAGGAGCCAGCACACGAGCCGTGTAGCCAACACGGCCCTGTAAGAGTTGGCCGTGTGGCGACATCTAGTCACTCAACACAGGCAACTTCAGGTCGTGTCCAGTTGCACGAGTCGAGTCGGGAGCACGAGCCGTGTTGCGTAACACGGCCCTGTAAGGCGAGGCCGTGCGGCAGCATCAGAAGACACAACACGGCCACCCCGTGGCCGTGTTACAGAGCACGACTCGTGTTGGGTATTTTCCTGCAAAAATTTCCAGATCCTTCTAGAAGCCTCCAAAGGGGTATAAATACCCCTTTATTCAACAATTGGCAGAAAATCCGAAAATCCTATCATCTACACACACCTCACACACCATTTCTTCCATTTCCTACCATCATCTTCATCCACCTTCATCCATTTTGATCCATCTTCATCATCTCCATTAATTCTCCATCAAAACTTCATCCCTTCCATTGGGTGTGAGAGATCTCAAGGAATCAAGAGCTAGAGGTAGAGATCAAGAAGAATAGAAGATTATCTTCAAGAAATTGATAGGGAAGAATCCATTCATTTTGTATTTCTTTAGATCTAAGACTATGGATATTTGTAATGAATCATTTATTTATTTTATTACTTTTATCATGTTAGGCTAATCCCTCTAGTGGGATTAGGAATATGAAGAGCATATTAGATTTATATTATCATGTGGATTAAATTGGTTTTTGATTTAATTGATGTTGATTTCTATTCATGGAGTTTAATTGTCTTGATGTTGTGATGGCATGGTTTGTTATTCATGAATGTTTATTGGTTTAATGGATTGTTGATCAATGGATTATTTGTGGTAATTAAATGCTATCATGATGTTCATGTATGTATTGCTTGGAGTGAGACGGAAACGACCCTCTATAGTATTAGGAATGCATGAATAGACATTGAGTTTGGATTTGACCGAAAGGATATTTGAATTCAATGAGGGGAACCAATCCATTCGTTGGCCTTAGTACACAAAAAGGGAGAGTTTAATCTAACTAGTACCTAGATGGAAGGGGTTAATGTTGGGCTTTGATCTTAAGTGCTTTTGAGAGTCTAAAATGGATCAACAACCTTTGTAACCCGAAAGGGAGCTTAGGATACAATCGTGATCACCCTTAGTCTACATCAATTGAGTTGAATTCCGTTTGCATGATAATATGAATCGAGTGTGCTTGGATGTTTCTAATCCCATGTTTTTCCATACTTGAACTTTAGCACCCATTTTCTTTACTTGTCATTTATCTTATTTGCTATCTTATTTACTTGATTCTTGTTTTAGTTGTTATCCAATCTCAAAACCCCCGATCATCTTTACAAAAACAACATGAATATGAGCTCACGTATTTTGCTAGTCCGAACATAATTCCTTATTGGATTGATAATTTTTCTTGGGATATACTACTACAACGACCGAGTATTCTTGCTCGTGAGTGCTATAAAAAGAGGCAAACACAAATTCACCAAACATTACTACTTTCATTAATTAATATGCACACATTACATTAATTGTTACATACATACCTCAATACTGAACACAACAGGTTTGTTAATCTTCCTCAAATGTTTCTCAATCCTTGCTAATCTCAACTTGCTAACTTGTGTGTAGTTTAAACAACCTTGCCATTACAACCCCTAAATTAACATGCTCCTTCCCACCTTCTACCCCAATCCCCAGACTCAAGGTTTTCTCCAAGATTGATGATGCCTCTGCCGACCAATTTTTGCGCAATAATTCCATTGCTGATTTCATGAGGTTTAGAGGGATGATCATGCCCAATCGCAAACTGCTCTTGTTTCCTACCGCAAGAAGTTCCCCTGGTCCATTCTTCAACCCTTTCTGCAAGTAAGTTTTCATTTCGCTTTTGTTTGCTCTTCTTCTTTTTCTAATTGTTGAGTTTTATTTTAAGAAAATTTACATACATCTTCAACTTTGGGGTTTGTTGGAGCCTTCTTGCGGCGCGGTCGGACCATCTTTGATGAATTCTGCAAAATCTGTAGGCCAATAATATAACAGATTAATTGCAAAATAATTAATCAAATTGTGCACTGCAAATCAAGACGATTCAATTTCTAGTTCGGATTAATTTTCAAATTTAATTTCGACTCTGCAACAAATAGTGAAGGTAGTAATTAATTCATGTATGGTATCAAGATTCACTAGAAACTAACAGCTTCAATAAAAATAAGATTCGTCATCACGCAAGAAAGAAAATTGGAAAACCTAATTGGAGAATGAAATTGCAGGAAGAAGTTGGAGATGGTGAATCTCAAAATTGAAAGAAAACGTAGGGAGTGTAATCCACCTACGCTGCCGCAAGACACTCCGGATGCTCATTAGCCATGGAGGAGACGCCTGGGCCGCCAAGAGAAGGCTGAATTCGGGCTGCGATGATGGATTACCCGATCGGAGGGAAAGAAACGACGAACATCGCTCGCCGAAGAAGGAAAGAGAACTGTCCATCAGGCATAAGTTGAAGGATTTGTTCGTTTAGTCACCATCGTCGTTCGCCGAAAGGGCATCAGAAAATGTGAGGGAAGGGTTGCTGCAATCGGTAGGAGGCGAATTTGATTTATTGGATCTACGAGATTAACGAAATGGGTTCAGCGAGCATTTTCGTGGACACGAAGGACATGTTTGAAGAGCTAAACTTGAATATGCTTCTATGGATGGTGGTCGAAAAGAGATGCACGGTGGCGATTGGGCCGAGGAGAGGCGACGGTTGCGTGAGGTCATGCGAGGGAGGAGACATCACCAGAGCAAAGACGAAATTGAAATCTGATTTGTTAAGGGTAATTTGGTCCCTTTAGCGTTAATTTGTGTAGTAGAGAATAAATTTTCTTTCCCTTTGTATCTGAGAGTATTTTAGCTCTAAAGTGTGTACCTTACAATAATAAACCCTTGTTTTATTTAATTTCTTTCATTAATAATCTTAAAATTACAATTTATATTTTATTCTAAATAATTTATTATTTAAAGTAATTTATATGTTATAATCTTGCAATTAATATTTAATTTTAAATAATTATGAAGATTTAATTTAATTTAATCTAATAAGAATATTTGTATTATGGCACACTGTTTTATTTTTATATATAGTTTTATGGAGTATATTTTAAGGTCCCTGTCGGATAGAAAAATTAATTAGATCCAAATTGATAGTTTATCAATTTATTAAGTTTTGAATTGAAAATATTCCTATTATGGCACATTGAGTTATAATATATTTTTACATTTAAATATTTTGGTTGGGTTATTCAATAAATAAAAAATATATATTATGAAAGTAAAAGATAAAGAGAGAGATGCTTGATTATTAATAAAATTTACAACTAATAATAAGCTTAATATTTTGTTATATCATTTTAATACAATTAATTTACAAGTACTTGAAAAAATAAAATCTTGAATTTGAATATGTGACGACGCCACGTTCCTTCTTGAAAAATTTTGTGTATGTGGCGTCGCCACGTTCGTTCTTAGAAAAATTGTGTACGTGACGCTCCCACGTTAATCCTGCAATTAATATTTTATTTTAAGTAATATATTTTAATAATTTTATTAAATTTAAAATAATTAATATTTTTAATCTTACCCTTAATACTTTATTTTAAGTAATTTTTTTAATGAAGATCAAACTAAGCTATTTTATTAAAAGGTAAATGAAAATAAGAAAAAGGAAGGGGAAAGCCTAGGCTGATTAAGAGATTGTCTAAACGGATGACCATAAGAAAGAGGAATGGCTAACAGATGCCATAATAGAAATTGAAAAAACCAAACAAGAGGCTTAAGATAAGGCCAAACAGGCTACCTCTTAAAAATAAACCAAACTAATCCCAATATTATCCACACAAAGCATGGATAGCATGAACATAAAATTCTAGGACAAAAGCAAATAGAAATTCATTGAGAATGAACCATAACAAGCGAGGACCGGTACTTGTAGCAGAACAGTAGGGGTTGATCTTGGGCAGAAGGTCCTTGTCATGATCGGACAAAGGCTTCGTGTAATTTAATGAAGATCTAATATTCTAATCTTAATAATATTAATATTATTTTTAATAATATTATTTGAA
This sequence comes from Pogostemon cablin, assembly GCA_023678885.1. Lineage (NCBI taxonomy): Eukaryota > Viridiplantae > Streptophyta > Magnoliopsida > Lamiales > Lamiaceae > Pogostemon > Pogostemon cablin. The sequence continues at coordinate 22,833,866 of CM043001.1, read as the reverse complement.
GTAATTTTCTTATAAAAGTTTATAATTTTAGGTAATCTAATGATTTCATATAAAAATTATAAAAGGGGCATACCATATTAAGCATGCAATTAATGTTATTTTGAGGATAGGATAATTTTGCTCTCCGGAATGGTAGAAACTGTCAATGACCACATGCTTAATATGTTTTTTTTTGGAAGCAAGATAATATAAAATTTTGAAATTATGTATGTGGCGGCGTAACGCTTCTCTTAAAAAAATTTGTGTATGTGGCATCGCCATGTTCGTTCTTGAAAAAATTGTGTATGTGACGCTCTCATGTTAATCTTTAAATTAATACTTTATTTTAAGTAATTTATTATTTTAAATATTTTTTATTTAATCTTTCTAATTAATAATCTTCATAATGCAATTAATATTTTATTTAAGTAATTTAATATTAAAGTAATTAAGATTTTATAATCTTGCAATTAATATTATATTTTAAGTAATTTTTTATAATAATTTAATTTAATCTAATATGAATATTTTATGTATTTTTTTAATGAAAAATTATTATTTTAATTCTAATAAAAATATTTTTATAAATATGTTTAAAAATTTGAATTTTGCAATTAATATTTTATATTAAGTAATTTAATATTTTAACTAATATTTTATTAGGTCCTCTAATTAATAACTTACAATTAATATTTAAAATAATAAAAAATAATAAATATTTTTAATATTTTTTTACATTTAAATATTTTAGTTGGGTTATTCAATTTAAAAAAAATAAAAGTAAAAGATAAAAAAAAGATTAAGGGTCGATTATTAATTTATTTACAACTAATAATGTTTTGATTGAGTTATTCAATAAAAAAAAGTTAATTGAGTTTTAACTTTAATAATTTGGTTTAGTTATTGAATAAAAAATAATTTAAAGATAAAAAGAGATACTTGACTATTAATTAAATTTATAACTAATCATAAGTTTAATATTTTTGTTATATAAATATGATAAAAAAAATATTTCTATTATGGCACATTGCTACCTTTTTTATGGTAAAAGCTCTTGTACTCGTAAAAAATACATTTAATAGTAAAGTAAGATGAAAAAACAAACAAACAAATATATATATATATATATATATATATATATTTAATAATAAAATATTAAAATATATTTTTAAAATAAAGACACATAATAGAACCCGTCGAAAACAAAACTAGTTCTGTTAATAAATAATAAAATAGGATGGTGTATTATTTTGTTGGTCTAGACATCACATAGTCATTGACATTGTGTTGTTTCTTTATTATTACTTTGATAAATTTAAAACATGTTGCAAAATATCTACAACCTCTTTCTCTCATTGGATATCAAGATGACCACCATGGGGAAACGAATGGCTACAATATTCTCATCCATTATTTTCCACACCCACTTACAAGAACTCTTTCTCTCTCTCTTCTTTTTCTCTCTCTTAAAGTCCATCCCAAACATGGCAAGTCTTCAAAATAAACGTTTGGAGGTGAAAAAGAATTCGTAGCGTATAAAAGGAAAACTATACGACTTCCTTTATTTATTCCAACTCTATCTTTATTGTCTTCCATTTTCAGAAACTAAAACACCCCCTATCCTCATTATCCATCTAAATTAACCACTTCTTCCTGAAAAAAAATATGTTAGTTTCATAAATCCATTGCCCTATACTATCAACATATAGTATAAAACATTATCAAATCAATTGTCAATTCTTCTATATAATTTTATCTATTTTAATTTTGAGCTTAATTAGGTTTCTTCTCGATTTATATATGAGGTTTCGTATGAAATTCTATTAATACAATTTTTATTTTTTTTAGATCTCAATTCACGGTTTTTGTTGCATGAAATGATATTTTTTTATGCACAAATATTATAGGCTTGTTTTACATAATGAGTTCATGAGACGAATAAAAGGTATTAATATTATTTATAAAAAATGTTATACATGTCATGAAGAACGATAATCATCCTATATATAATTTCATGAATAAAAGTAGCTTGTCCCTTGAATTTCCAATGAACAATTCATGAGTTTTCCACTCCCAGTAGTAGACAGATGAAGACAATAACATTTTAATTTTAAAAAAATAACATCCAATTAAAAAAAAAATAAATCAGTCTAACATAAAGATTCACTCTTTTTCGTTTTATTATATTATTGTTGTACCGAAAATTATCAGTAAATTAATTTATAAATATCAATATTGGACCCATTGGGCTTATGGTCCAAATTAATCGATTGGTCTTCCTTTCTCCTCTCTACTTTTGTCTTCTCCTCAATGTGATGTCTATTTTTTTCTAATATATGTAATAAAAACTTCAAGAAATTGAATTTACCATTATTAATATAACTCTTTTTTTTTCTCAATAATTTTAGGATGATCGAACGTTGAATATTTATTTTTTGTGTTTCCGACATGTAGATAGCAAAAGCATGTGTGAAACTATGTAATTGCAAAATAAAACTATTACAACTAGTATATCGTAAGTATATATATAAGGCAATTAGATATAAATTAATATTGTGTGAGTACTAATTACTCAATATATTTAAAAAAAAATAAAAAAAAATTAAAGATGAGAGAGAGATGGAGTGGAGAGAGAGGTATAAACGCAAGTTGATAAGGGATGCCCAAAAAGCGTAAATAATTAGCCAAATAAGGTTATTTTTGTTTTATTCATTAAAAAAGAGATGGAAATTGTTAGAGGGTTTAGTTTTCAGGTTTTTCGATCCATCTCTTTCTGTTATGTTTTCACTGAAAGGTGGAAAAATAATAGAGGAAAATGATTGGTCAGTTTGTAGGGGTAAGTAAGTAAATTGTTGCATGAATCAATTTATGACCAATAGAAATCATGGATTGGCAGTTGTTAGATTCTGGTTAAAAGTTAAATCCACTTAGTTTTTTATAATTATATAATTAAGGATGAGTACAATCAGTACTCAAAGATAATTACAACAGTTGATCATCTAAGATTATTAGGAATACAAATAGTTGGAAAACTACACCAATCATGCAAAGATGCACAAAAGGTCATAGGATAATTAGCTCTTATCCATTTCCATGAGTGGATCTTAATTCCTTCCACAATATTTTCAAGCTTGAGTTCACTGTTGTTGAAAATAATATCATTTCTTGCCTTCCATAACCTCCAGCAGGTGCATTGCCAAATTAACGTGAACACACTTCTCATCGCTTTGTCATGACCTTTGTACACCAAAATATAAAATTGTTCCTGTAACGTACATTCCATAAAGCTTTGCATTCCCAACCATCTTTGGATTTCCTTCCAAACCAGAGTGGCTTGCGTGCATTGTAACAGGATATGATTAGTACTTTCTGTAGCACTACCACAGAATAGACAATTCACCGCATTGTTATTCATGATAACTCCTCTGTAAGCAAGATTAACTTTAGTAGGAATTCTGTCTTGAACAGCTCTCCAACAGAAAAATGATACCTTCCGGGGTATGTGTTTGCACCATAATTCAGAGAAGATTGAATCCCCCACATCATCTGGATTACCAAGTTTTGCAATGGACTCGTACATCTCTCTTGTAGAGAACCACCCAATTTTGGACCTTCTCCAAAAAATAGAATCAAGTACATTTTCCTTGTCATTATAACTGCATAAAATTTGCCACAAATCCAAAAGTTCACAAAAAGCAAGATAGTTAAAAGGTGTGTTTTATTTTAAAATCCACCTCCAACATCCTCCCTCAAAGATCCCCATATCAGACACCTTATAATTTTTTTTGATTAGAACTAGAAAATAAATTTGGAAATTTCTCTCTCAATGTAACCCTACCCTCCACCCAAGGATCATTCCAAAATAAAACTAAATTCTTTTCCCAACAAAAAAGCAATGTTATCACAAAACACCCTTCCTACAACCCCTTTCAATATTTTACTAATATCTCTCCACCACAAAGAAGACTCCCGAATCCCAATACTCCTTACAACTCCTTCTCTAAATCTACCGTACCTAGATTTGATTATTTTTACCCAAAGTGCATTCTCATCATTCAACCATCTCCAAGCCCATTTACACAAAAGTGCATGATTAAAAATCTTTAAATCCCTAACTCCCAATCCACCATCTCTCTTATGTTTACAAATTTTATCCCACCCTACCCAAGCTATTTTGTGGACATTTTCTTTACCACTCTAAAGAAAATTTCTTTGAAATTTAATCAAGGTATGTATCACAGAGGAAGGAGCTTTGAAAAAAGATAGGAAATAGAGCGGTAGAGCGGAAAGAACCGAATTAAGGATCGTAAGTCTGCCTCCGAAAGAGAGTAACCTATTTTTCCAACCCGCAAGCCTCTTTCGGAATCTATCAATAACTGGCTTCCATACTTCTTTTTTTCTATATTAGCACCAACTGGAAGACCCAAATAATCAAAAGGAAACTGCCCCACCTTGCATCCAATCATATCAGCAAGAAAACTCAACTCATTCCTTTCAACATTAATCCCATGCAACGAACTTTTATAGAAATTGACTTTGAGTTCAGAAGTGATCTCAAACAACCGAAGAATGCCTTTGATAGTTATTGCATTATTGATCGAAGCCTCACCCAAGATTGCAGTATCATTAACATAGTTGGAATTGTTTGAGTGAGAACCAATCCATTGAACTATTTTGGGATTTTTTTTTTGATTCACATTCTATTCATTTCGAGAGAAAGTTTAGAAGAGGTTAGTGTTGGCCCTTAATCATTTATCCATGATGCACATGAATTTGATACACAATTCCTAGAGTTACCACTTCTTAATTGTTGTTAATTTCACTTTTGTTTAACTTGAAAAATCAATCACATTCATTTTAATTTTGTCTACTTAATCATTGCTTGCTCACTTGCATTGATTGATTTTAATTACTTGTTTGACAAACAAAACTTTGATGATTCGTCTCTATAAAATTACAAGAAACGTGAGATCGCTTAAGCACTTGTACCTACCTTCCTGTGGTTCAATAAATTGTTGAATTGGTCATCCCAACTACAAAAATGGCTAATCAGTACTTAGCACCTTTGATTGAGGATTTACAACAATTGTGGGAATGCATAAAATGTCATGATGCTTATAATGATGAAGAGTTTCTTCTGAAAGGTGTCTTGTTGTGTAAAACAAGTTACTCAGTGAAAATAATCTCTACAAGTTCAACTTTGTTGACCCATATGATGTTGGATCATCTCCATAAAAAAGGAACAAAAATCATGATGTTGCGAAAATTCAACGAAGGGTACATGCTCTTTCGGATGGAATGGTGGGCACAACTTCTAGTCAACCATGCTTAGTGCCATGTATTGCATCAGGGTAAGAGTAAAATTTACGAATTACTTATTTAAAATATATTTGCAAATCCTTGTTTTATTTTAATTTTGGAATATGTAGTAATCACTGGATTTTCACACTCATCTTTCCACATGATGAAGAGGTTTGCTTGATGAATCCTTATTATAATGGCATTCATGATTTGGGATGGAAGCAAGTGGTTGAAATGTAAGTTCTTATATCATTCTAATACTCAGAACAGTAACATCTGTAGTATACATGATTGAGTTTATAATTTATACTTGCATTATTTTCTAATGTTTTTAATAGGGCTTTAAAAATGTTTAATGCTCAAACAATGGGAAAGAAAAGAAAGAAACAAACGACGTGGAAAGTCATTAAGGTACAAAAAGCTGTCAAATATTTATAGTGATCGATTGACCAAAAAACTATGTACTTATATTATTTTGAAAATATCTAGGTACATAAGCAACCAGATTCCTTCCAATGTGTTTTTTTGTGATGAGATACATGAAGAAAATCGTTGAATCAAGTGTATGTATAAATATGTCCTTCATCCAATCATTGGTAATATTATAATTATATAAGTGAGTAATACTACATTAGATATTTGATTTACATTTTTTGAATATTGGAGTTCACACAACAGAGTTACACACATGATGAAATCGATGAAGTGCGGACGGAGTGGGCAGAATGTGTTCAAACATATATGTGTCCGTAGAAAGAGGTATTAAAATTTAATGTATTGGATCTACTATATTAAATATTATTTGTGTGTAATATTCATATTTATGTTTCAAATAATATATAGCATCTAAGAATATCTAAAGTTGTATGATCTAAATTAAGGAACAATTCAATATATTATACCATGAATGAAGAATTTAATGTTTTATACTAGCTTTATTACTGATTTTTGAGTTGTGGTTCTCTTATTGTTCAGATATGCATAGCTAGCTACGATGTAGTGGATTTTATCAATCAAAACGGACATTATGATGTTTTGTGGTTGGGATATGAGTACTTCTCCATGTAGCTAGTAGTTATATATGTTTTGTACTTTCTTTCAATACTTATTAAGTAATTTGAATATTTGGAATGTTCGACAATGAAGTCATTGATACTTATTAGTTTATGAATGAAATATTTGTCGAAATGTATGCGGTTATTTGAAATTCAATCTAAATTTAGAACTTATATTGTTTAAATAATTTAGGCAGATCAAAATATTGGTGATTTTATAAATAGATATCGGTCACTAACTGATATTTATACTCTAGAAATATATCATTCTTTGACCGATATCTATTCATTAATATCAGTCTAATTAATATCGATGTTTTCATCGTATATATCGGTTACTAACCGATATCTATACTCCAGAGAGATATCTGTTTTTTACCGATATCTATTTTTCAATACATTTAATATCGGGCTATTTAATATCGATATTTTCTTCATAGATATCTATTACACATAAAGATATCAGTTTTTACGATATCTATTCTTCAATGCATTTAATATCAGGTTTATTGATATCTATTTTTCTTCATAGATATCGGTTAAAACTCGATATCTATAACAGACATAGATATCGGTTTTTCTCTGATATCTATTCTTCAATACATTTAATATAAGGCTTATTAATATTGATTTTTCTTTATAGATATAGATTATTAATCGATATCTATAATAGTTATAGATATCGGCCAAATAACCGATATCTATTTGTCAGACCTATGACATCGCCTCCATTTATAATGGTCAAAAATTCGAATAGATATCGGTTAATAACCATATATATTCACAGTTTTGTAGTAGTGATCCTAATAAGACTCAAAAATTTTATATACAGTAATTGTGATAATTCTACCGAGATGAAATTAACATTATATTATATGTAATATATTACTCTATTATGATTCAATATATTATTGAATAAGTAGAAATAATAAATACTTTTTTATAGTATATAGTATATACATGGATTTTGCTTTATGGTGTTAAAGCCACCTCATCATACCTCCTACGCTCCTCCATATATATATACTAACCTAATTTTTTTTTAAAGTCATAACTATATATTAGAAAACGTCAAAACTGTGTCATATAAAACTGTCTCATACATGTATAATTTTTTTTTACTAATTTTCCACTTAAATAGATACAAAATTAAAAAAGGGAAGAAAATATAGAAAATTTCATGGTAGCATTTATAATCGGTAAGTACCATGTGAATGTGTAAGCTCATATTAAATTCACTGGAAATCAAACTGCCAAAAATGGATAGCTCCATCAAGTTTTGACCCGATTGGAGTGAGTTGTAACAAAGTAATTCAAGGAAAAACCAATAGCGACGTCGTTCTGCAAATTTGTAAGTGTGAATGAATGAATGAATCAAATGATGTAGAAATGAACATTATAAGATAAAGTCCAATTAAATATATTTCAAATTAAAATAAAAAATAGTTAAAAAAATATTTGATGGTCAATTAATTATAATTGCTTGTTAATTAATTAATTAACCCTATTTATTTTAAAGGATAATCTTTTAAAGAAAATTTATCATAATCTTTTAAAGAAAATTTATCATACTTAGAGTTTTTGTTTAGATGCTTAATTTGACAAATTAATAATCTTGATTCAGTTAAAATAAATAACTTAATTGTACATACTTATAATTCGATTGTATGTATTTTTTTTATAATAATTTAATTGTACATCATGATCACTTGGTTGTATATCATTATAACTCGGTTAAGGCTTTTAAATCGAGTTAAGGATCAATACTTTTAACATTTTGGATATTTTAAAATGATTAGTTGTCATGTGCATTCAGATGCATCGTGCACCCACTTTTATAAACTTATACATTAATGAATAAAAATGTATATATTTTATTAGAGAACTTTCTGTAAGTTTTTTTAAAGAAGAACTGAATATAAAAAAATTGTACAATTATTAAGAAATATGTATACACTATTATATAAAATATTATACACATAGAGATAAAAATGTGCACCTGAATGCAGAGAATATCAAACTCTTTTAACATGTACTATCACTTAAAAAAACTGAACCTATATGGTAATTCTTCACGAAAAAATCTAAATTAGGAGAGCCAGAATTAGGGATGTAATCGAACCGAGTCGAGTCGAACATTACTAGGTTTGAGGATCGTTTGTTAAAAAATTATCGAACTCGAGCCCGAGCTCGAACTCGTCAAGAAAAAAAATATCGAACTCGAGCTCGAATTCAAACTATTTGTTAAGACTCGCGAACATGTCCGCGAACACATAAAGTAACTTGTTTATGAATATATTTTCATGAACATTTTAATAATTTTGTGCCTGGATATTAAAAGAATGTTTCGTTTATAAACATTTAATGTTATTCATAATATTAAATAAACAAACTAACAAACTATAATTATAAACGGTAAAAAGTATTTAAATATTTAAATAATCACTTAAGTTATTATCATATTTGTGTGGTTTAATATAAAATATTTAATTATTGAATATTAATAAATAAATAATAATATATAATTCTAAAGAATAATTATAAAATTTACGAACGCGTTTGCGAGCTATTAGCGAGCCTATAAATGAATATGTTCGCGAGCTTTCGAGCCGAACACCCTTAGGCTTGAGTTTGGTTTGATAAACTATTCGAACCCAAAATTCAAGTTTGGTTTGGCTCGTTAAGATTAACGAACGAGTTCGAACGAACATTTAATCAAATCGAGACTCGAATAGTTCGCGAACGGTTTGATTTGATTACATCCCTAGCCAGAATGGCAGAGTTTTGCTTCAAATATTCCATTTCCGGACATTGTAGAATGCTATAGATATCATTGATTGTTTTTCCAACAAATCCATACATAACCCTCCTCCATAGAACCCACCCATGGGAAAGAAATTATTATTATTATTATTATTATTATTATTATTATTATTATTATTATTATTATTATTATTATTATTATTATTATTATTATTATTATTATTATTATTATTATTATTATTGGTCTTTTGTATACCGAATGTATAATATGTTCAAGGATTTAAAATTCTATTCTAAAGAGTATTTTAATTAATAAAAGTATTAATAATGGAATGGATCTTTCATAATATGAAGGGTGATATGATGAAATAGGGAAAATATAAAAAATACACATGTAAGTGTGACTGATTTCTTAATTTTTTTTATTGCAATTTTTAATTTGGGTCAATTTTTGTTCATTTTGATCCTTTTTACAAAATTTAATATTTTTGTCCAAATTTTAAACATTTTTGGACTAATTTTGGACATTTATAAACATAGAATATTAAATTTTGACAAAAAAAGGACTAAATTTTAGAAAATGAATATATTTGGATAAAAAGGACTAAAATTGGACCAAAATGACCAAAACTGAGAATTGCAAATAAAAAATGATAAGTTGAAATCGACCATACTTAAAGGACCAATTGTGATATTTTCTCTGATGAAATAATGATTTCATTGAATGAATAATTACAATTAAAATAGGGTATTTATATATATCTAAGATTATCAAATCAAATATTCTATTTTAATATAATTGGCTAAATCTCAATGATTAAGCAATAGAATAATTGAATATTATCTCTTGCTATCATTCTCTCAAGTAAGACGTGGGTACGACTACACTCGAAGCTTGTTTATGAAGAACTCGAATAGTGGTCAAGGGAGACTCTTTGTAAAAATATCAGCAAATTGGAGCTCGAATGAAAGCAATTGAGTGACAAGTTTCCTAGACGACTCCAATTCATGAATAAAATGGTAGTCAATGTCGATGTACTTAACTCGTTTATGCGGAACTGGATTTTAACTAAGAAAAATAGCATTATTGTTGTCACACAACAAAACAAGAGAAATTTGAAGAGGATACTTGAAGCTTCTTGAATGGTGACTATAAGCAATATAAATTATTTCCAAAGCAGCATTAGCAAGAACTCTATACTCAAGACTCACAATTGGAACGAGAGTCAAAAGATTGCTTTCGAGCACTCCAAGATACAAGATTTTCACCAAAATAGATGTAATAACCATAAGTGGGCCGTCGAGTCTCTAGACACTTAGCCCAATTTGTATCAAAATAACTCACCAAAAAAAGGGTATTTGAATCAAAGGAGGACAAAGTTCATAATTTGGAGTACTCTCAACATATCGAAGAATCCTCTTCACAACTTGAAAATGCTTGTTATTGGTTGCTTCAAAAATTGACTTACCAAAATTACAGCAAAACAAACATCAAGTCGAGTTATAGTAAGATACTGTAGAGCACTAATAGGAGATCTGTATAAAGTGGGATCATCAAATAATGGGCCTATTGAAGCAAGTTGAAAACCAATAGCTAAAGGAGTGGACTAGCTTGCTTCAAAATATCTATAGCATACTTGGACTAATTCAAAAATAGACCTTATGGAGTATAAGTGGCATTGAGACTCAGAAAGTAACCAAGTTTACCTATATCCTTAATATTAAATTCTTGTTTCATACAAGAGATAAAAGAATTGATAAGATCTTGAAAATTTCCTATTAGAACAAAATCATCAACATACATTAGAAGGTAAAGTGAAGAGGATCCCCGAGAAAGATCAAATTTACTACATAGAAAGTCAATACCAAACAGAAAGTTATTGCAGGGTAGGAGTTCAAATCTTAAACGCACGAGTTTCGAAGCTAATATCTTAGGAATTTCATTCATAAATACCTCAAGTTCTTATTGTATAAGTGACATCAAGACCAAAAAAAAAATTGTAATGTTCTATCTTCCTTTCACATATAAATAAAACTCTTTAGTCAATCATTCTACAAATAAAAACCATTCTCCAAGATAAATAGAAATTTTCCGCAAGTTCCTTCAAAGAATTCATTAAAGTTGGCATTCGATCCGTTATCAAAGTGCTAAATCCTTTAAATCTTACATTCTTAAAATCAAGGCTTATGATCGTGTGAGATCAAGGTGGTAACTCCTCCCAGTCCTACAAGATCTTACTAAATCCATCAATATTTATCTGTTCAATTAATTTTAAAAGTTTATTTATTCTATCAATCCTTACAAGTAAATGATAATCCTCATTAAATATCGTCCATCACACTAAATATTGTTAAAACATTAAATTCTAATTTTTTTCTAAAAAATATACTATCATTAAATTTAAAAATGTACTAAGTGAGCAAAAAAATATATTATAAGGAAATGTGGGTAAAAAAACAGTAAAAACATGAAATTGGGTTCACTAATTAAAATGATAAACTTAGCAATTTGTTCTTGTGTTGTCGACAGACAAGAAGAAATTTGATTGTCCACATAGAATGACCCGGCAATAAATTTAAAACATATACTGAGTTTAAACACAAGTTGAGTAATATTTATATTTTTCTATTATAAGAAATGATAATGTATATTCTAAAGTAGTTCAAAAGCATGTGATTTAATTAATAATTTGGAGGTGTATAAATGATTTCTTGTTTTGTTACCAGATATATATATGGGTAAATTTAAATAAAGAAATGTGGATGAGAGAGAGGGATGGATCTGGTCAGTAGGCTTTTGCAGAGTTTCGAGGATCTATGCTGAGGAAAGAATCTAGCAATAAAGGACACATTTTTTTTTAATTTATTTGGGTAAATACGTAATGCTTCTTTTATTACCTTCTCAAAGTATCGAGTGAGTTTTTTCTTTTAAAAAATAAATAAATAAATAAAATCTTTAATTTTTTTTTCAACTAATTTTATAATTTGTTTATAATGAAAAGAATAATTATATACTCCCTATGTCCCATACTTATCTTCACACTTTCCATTTTCGTTCGTTCCACACTTATGTTCACCACTCAAAAAGGAAACTTTACATTAACTAACAACCTCAAAAGTTATCTTAATTTCAAAAATATTATTCTCACTTAACACACATAACATACTTTATAATTTATTTATTACTTAAAAATACCACAATACCCCTCAAAAGTCAATAAAATTGGTCAAAAAATAACTTTTCTTAAACTCCGTATCTACAATGTCGGTGAACTTAACTCCGGGACGGAGGGAGTATATAAAAAGTTGGTCTCTTATGTCCCAGGTACACAAGATGTGTAAGTGACATTTTGTTATAAATAAAGGATATACACTTTAATTAATAAGAGTTTAATATTTTGTTTTATAGGGAATACATTTTCATTAAACACATAAGGTGCACTTTTATTAAAAAAAATTTTAAAAATAAAAAGTACACTTACTTATACTAAAAAATATAGTACCATTTAATATTAAAACTTAAAATATATTTGGATGTACGGTGTCAGGACACGTAAGTTTTAGGCATAATATAAAATGATTAAAGTTGGCATGAACAGCGATTTCTCACTAAACTATTTTTTTATTAATAGAGAATCTTAATTTCATAATTAAATTTGTGAATTAACGAATTAACAACAAAATCTGATAGTAATTGGTGATTAGTAAATTTTTAGAAAAAAAGATTTTAAGTTCGTTAGTAAATAATCTTGTCGATAATTTGTGACCAATAATTTTATTGGTAATTTATTATATATTAATTTCATTAGTATTTCGTTAGTAAATAGTAATGGATTTATTCTATTAGTAAACATATAAATTGCGTGCTCCCGGGAACACTGTGTGCACAAATCCCCTATTTTTTAAAAGTTATAGTATATTTTAGTATTAAATGATATGTTTTTTAATATAAGAACGTGTACCCTTTATTTTAAAAAAAAAAACTAATCAAACATTTATATTATTCATATTTCATTCATATTTCAATTGATTTTCTCAATAAAAAAATTATACTTATATTAATTAAAGTATATATCTTTTAAAATAAAATATTATAAAGTAACGCATTTTGTGCATCAATAAACAAGACAAACCTGTTCATAATAAATTTGTTGGTAAACGGACAACATCTTAATTTGAATAATTTTGCATTCGCGAGAACTTGTGCGCATATGTACGGATTTATGTTCGAGCAATTGGTCAATCTTTTTAAATTTAACTTTAATGAAAACAATTAAAAGTATTGCACCCAATACATTTGAGAGTATATTACGAAATATAACTGCATGAGTATTGCTAAAAATTACTTCCTATGTTCCAATAAAATTTGATAAAATCAAGATAATAATTATATAAAACGATTTTTGTGAGATCATATGTTAAACTATGTTCCTATATAAATAAAATGATTAGTGGTAGTTAAAATATATTTTTTTTAATTATAATAAAGGCAAATATTTGTGTGCGTTCGAGTGTATGGAAGAATACTCCGTGTGTCTTTAAACTTTTGTGTTAAATTGTATACCCTTTAATATAAAGATGTGTACCTTATTTTCAAAAGAAAAATAAAAAATAATGAAAAGTGTATATCCTTTGTGTATACTCTTTAGAACAAAATGGTGTACCCTTATTAATTAAAGTGTATACCCTTTAGAACAAAATAATATACTTTTATCCATAATACAAAATTCTAAAGACACACGGTGTGCGTCCGGGTGCACGCAATCCTCACTCTATAATGAATGATCATCAAAATTTAATTTTAGGATATCATAGCATGATTCATTACTATTATATGTTAATAACTAATTTACTCCCTCCATCCCATTTCAGATGGCACATTTTCTATTTTGGGTTATCTCACAAAAGTTTGTACATTTCCAAAAAAATAAAAAGTAAAAAACAATCACCCTTCCCCATATACTTTATTTACAAAAAAATCATCTCTATCTAATATACTTTATCATTTATTTATTAAAAAAAATACCATTATACCCCTAAAAGTTATCATTTTTTTAATCTCCGTGCCGAAATTGAGAGTGCAATCTTTTGTGGGACGAAGGAAGTAGATATTTTAGTTATATAATATAGTACATATTTTAGTTATATAATAAAATACTTTGATAACGATCAATCAGTATCTGTGCCCCCATAAATTTATAAGTCCGTACACAATTCCTAAACCTTACTCTCGATAAAAGTATTCATATAAATAACATCTCATTTTTACACTAATTCTAATTGAAATACTATTCCACATATCAAACATAATTTATTTTAGGGCAAATGGGCGTATGTGCACACACTTTTAAAAATTATATAATAATAAAAATATATTAATAAATAAAAAATATAACGCTTAGTTAGTAAATTTTTTGTTAATTTTTTTAATGAAAAACTGAATGTAAAAAAATATATGCAATTATTAAAAAAAAATCCCCTTCCTCCGTCCAATTTCAATCTTTATTATATATTTTAAATTTGGGTGTCTCATTACAATCTTTACATTTTCTTTTTGGTAGATGAGACCCACACCAAACAATTAATATATCTTCATGGGACTCACACACAACACTAATACAATTATACAATTACGCACTTTACATTAAAATATTACTCCTATTTCTCTCACTCAACCCCGTATTAAAATAATATATTCCTTAAACTCTGTGCAAAAAATAAACGTAAAGTTTGAAACGGGACATATGGAATATATATATATATATATATATATATATATATATATATATATATATATATATATATATATAATGCCGTTATATAAAAATTTATACACATATATTATGTATACACGTGTGCACCCAAATGCACAAGATATCAATTCTTTACTTTATACTCCCTCCGTCTCATAATATTTTTCGTATTTACTGTTTCGCATTGTTTAAGAAAAGTTGCACTTTTTGACTAATTTTATTGACTTTGGAGGGTATTGTAATATTTTTAGGTAATAAAAATATATAAAGTAATGATATGTGTGTGAAAAAAGAGTAACAAATTTGAAATTAAAGTAAATTTTGAGGTTGTTAGATAAAATGATGTTTTCTTTTTTGGGTGTGAAAAGTTTTGTGGGACATACAAATAAGGAAAATATGAAAAATTTTATGGAACGGAGGGAGTACTTCATTTATTTATTAAATAAAAAAATTTAATTACCCTAAAAAAGTTTTAAAAAAATAAAATAATAAATAGCTGTACAATAACAAAATTTTGTAACATATGTTTATATACTGTAAACAGAGGAAGAGGAAGTATTTATTTATTTTATTTTTTATAATTTTAATGTGTTAGATCTGTTATATAACATGCTAAACTTACATATACAGTATGATGCTTTTTCTTGTGATATGGAACCAATTATCAAGAAAAATATTTATATAATAAATTTGTTGGTATTCCGTTGTTAAAAGAAAATTATAATTTTTATTAGTAATCTATTGATAATAACCGACGAATTAATTTCTGTTGGTAATTATCAATGAATGAAATTCGGTAATTAACAACGGATTGATATCGGTTGATGATTTTCTTTGTTAGAAAAGATTTTTTTTAAAGATTATGTGAATTTAGTAAATTTAACAAATAGTGTGGAGTATTTATTTTGAAGATTTAAGTATGATATATTTTAATTTTATGTTAAATCAATATGTAAAAGTGAGGGATGATGTGTGTAAGAAAGTAAGATGTGATATGTGTAAGAGATATATTTGATTTATGTAATTTGCTTATGTTAAACACCAAATTTCTTTTAACAATAAAGAAAAATATCTATTATAAAAATTGAAGTACAAGGAATGCTTAAACCCTTACAAATTAAACTCCAATTAAAACAATGAATGAATTACATAATTCTAAATTTCAACAAAAAAATCGAAAATCTAGAGTAAAATAGGTCATAAACCACATAGAAATAAAAATAGTAAATGAAAAAAATTATACTTCCCCATCCGTCCGTAAGAATGTCATTTGTTTTTCACGGGGTTAAAAAGTCATTTGATAATTAATATTCCCTCCGTCCCGCTCATATTGCATCGTTTACTGTAGCTTTTGTGAGAACTTTATGTAGTCAAATAGTGCAGTTTGACCGTGACGAAGGGAGTAGATAATTGTATTAGTGGAATGTGTATTCCATATTTTAATTATATTATTAATATATATGAGTTTCTTATTATAAAAATAAGGAAAATGAGACCAGAGCAAATGTTTTAAAAAAATTGCCATTGTGAAGTCGCATAATCAATTTTAACTAATTCAATGCATGCATACCTGAGTATCTCATATCAACCACCAAACCGACGCTAATAGTACAACTACAAAACTAAATCAACAATTAATCCCACATTAATACTTTTCTTCTTAATTTTTCTAGAATCCAATAATTCCAAAAAATAAATAAATAAATATTGGGTGCCTCATTTACACATGATATAAATCGTGGTGCGATGTAATATTCTGAGTCGGACCATCTGAATACGCTCCAAACCCGACACGTATTATTCCTCGAATTATTCAAGAAAAGGAAAAAGATAATTCTCTTTTTTTTGTAATAATAAAAATGTGAAAGCATTGGACCACCTGAGGTGACTTGTAGATAGATCAGTTCAATAAACCCATAATTAATACTCCACTATTATTTTAATTAACCTACTTGTCAACTGTCAAACAAAATAAGGAATATAAGTAAAATAAATTAAAGGGGGGCATGATTCTTCACCCCCTAATTCTCTCTCTTAATCCTCTATTAACCCCCATTATTATAATTAAAATAAAGACAATTAGGGGATTAAATTAATGGACAAAAATGGAAGGTAATCAATAATTAATATAATCGATGATGACGCAACAGGTGACGATTTTGCACAATTATTTTAATAATTATGTACCCAGCTGGTTTAAAAAATTACTGGGATAATCAATGCTGCATATCTGGATGTTACATATTTGATTTAATAATTTTAATTTGGTGCTAGTTGGGATAATCAAAAAAGGGTTCTTGATTTTTTTAAAGATTTAATAATTAAAACCTCGTAAAGAATTTGTTTGTTGTGAATAAAATATAAGTGGGTGTCCTGAAATGGGATTATACCCAGTTGGGGGGGTGGGTGGTGCAGTCCCTTTGAAGCTTTAGTAGAGTTAGGTTAAGTCCCTCTCATAATAATAGCAATTGTCTGTGAATTGCTTTTGCTCATGAGAACTGATTCGAAGGACACCGACGATGGTGACAATACACCACCAATCCGGTGATATTTCCCATATAACCCCACCCCCCACCCCCCACCCCCCACCCTCACCCTCACCCCACCCCCACCCCACTTTTTGTACTTAAGAAAAGAAAATTATTTAAAGTAGGGTGTACAAATTTCCCACTTTTCTTTTGGGCTGATTAATTTGATTTGGGATCATCTTAAGTGATATAGATAATTGGCAAAAATAGATTCTTAAAAAAAAATAAAAAGAAATAAGGATGGTCTCATTTTCTAATTGTCTAATTTAGCATGAATAAAAAGTGGGGAGATTATTCTCTTGTAACAAAAACCCATCCTCTTTGGCAATACCAAATTTTAGTTGACAAAGAAATAATTTTTTTTTAGTATGAAAATAGCTTGTTGAAGCATTAAATAAAGCAAGTTCAAGGTAATTAATAAATTAATACAAGGTAATTTATGATATAATTACCAAATTTATCTATAAAAAAGGGGTTTTTTCAAGGAAATTGCTACAATCAAAATAACTCAATAACAAATTAATTAACATAAAAAGAAGAAACCTAGATTTAAATCAACTAGAAATATTCCTCAATTTCTCTCCATTGAATTTTCTTGATTGTGATTAAAATTAACCACCCTGGCTATGAAACTAATGTTCATCAGAAAATCAGAAAAATATAGCAAAGGGTAGATCATGGATCTTTACATACTGCAGGAAATTAACCCCAGATGTTTGAACTTCTAATTCTTTTCTAAGAAAAAAAAAAGAACTGAAAATAGTAGAATTAGATGATTGAAAAAAAAAATGGAATGGGAGATATAAGAATTGATTAATTCATGAGGGTCTCATGAGAGGGTGGATCCCATTTTTGTGCAACCAATTTTGAGGTGATCTGATGAATGTTTGTGCCTGTGATGGGAATCCTGATGATGCTGCAGCATTAGCATACATTTGAGGATGCCATTGCTGTGTTTCATGGTTTCTCTCTCCTCCCTCCATGCTGCCACCTGGCATCTGATGAATCTGTCTCAACAACATTTCATCTTTAGCCCACATACATTCATCATTTAAGATTAACTAGCTTCAGTGATATGATATATATATACCTGGTAGTTCTGGGGGTGGTATGACCTGTTGTTGTACATTTGAAGCATGTCGTTCGTCCGTCTCGACTGTGAGACGACGCCGTTTGGGGATTTGAGTGATCCGGGAGAATGGAGATGAGCTTGGCTTAGAAGCTGCAGTGTTTCTGTTTCATTGTATCCATCTCTTTGCTGAGATAAGACATTAATTAATCAAAATTAATTCCATTGCCATCATAATATTTTATTGTCACAATTAATCACAAGTACTAAGTGACACACCTCTGGTCTTAATCCCTGTCGTCTCCAATGATCCACCTCAAACTGCCGAGACAAAGAATGCTGCTGATCCCGCTCTCGATTTTGAGACGAGGCGGCCGGATTGCCGAGGCTTAAGTCCAGGTTATGATCAGCTGCATTGTTGGAAGACTCTGGTGTGTGTAACAGTAGTAATTGTTAGTATAATATAGATGCATTATTGGCATAATAATAATAATAATAATAATAATAATGTGTAGGTGGTGGTATGACTATTACCTGCTGATTTAAGTTCATCATCATAAATGGTGGGATCGAAATTGGTAACAGCTTCCTTGCCATTGCATTTGATGGCGGCTTTATCATAAGCTCTAGTAAATAGTACCACCCAAATATTCAATACTCTTTAAATAAACATTTAATTGTCACCAAGATTCAATTAAACTCTACAAACCAACCTGGCAGCTTCAATCTCGGTATCAAACAGACCCAAATAAACATACCTGCCCCCAAATAAATGCAACCAAATTAAATAAAGAAAATTCATGTTATGTTATGTTATGATAAATAATGAAATCAAGATTATTGAGAATATGTATATATATACTTTTTGCCTAAGAACTGGCCCATTCTAGCTTCCCATCTACCACATTTGTGCAAAGTGACACCTCTATACTTAGAACTCCCTCTTGGAAAACCAGTACTTTGTCTTCTAAGTACATGCACAAATTCTTCCTTGGTTAGATTGCTCATCTGCATACAATATACTTATATGGTTAATCCTCCTATTTATCTTACACACAATCACAACCAACCATAAACTAAACTACTTCATGTCATGTGTTGTAAACAACAACTGTTGAAGATAAGGAATCTACTGTACAAGATAAGATAAATCCCTCTCTCTCCCTCTTTCTCTCTCTCATAAAACTGAGACCTACCTGTTTTAAGTCGTCTTCGTAATCCTCTAAGCTAAAGTTTATGTCTGCTTCCACTCCTCTGAACTTAATGGCTGCTCTATCATATGCACTGCAGTATATATGTGAATCCATTTTCAGTATAAAAAACAATCTGTTTATATGGTGGGGTGGGTGAGGTGAGGTGGGGTGGGGGTTTACCGGGCGGCGGCGTGTGCGGTGTCGAACCCACCTATACAATTTTACGACCACTATCAGACCAATTATATTAATCACCAATTCAAAAGTATTAAGGTTTGAGAATTACAAACCTAAGTAGACTTGTTTACCGCAATCCCTGATCCAAAAAAGAAATGAAATGAATGGGCAGAGAAATAATTGATAAATGGTTAATAAAGTTTGTGCGTACCATATGTGGGATTCCCACCGGCCGGTTCGCCGGTAAAAAGTGACGCCGCGGTACTGGGAGCTTCGGGACCTGGGGCCGCGGCGGCTCTTCTTCATCGGCTGCGCCATCTCCGCCGCCGATTTCCCTAACCCGGCGGCGGCGCCGCGCTCCGACTGGCAGAATTTAACCCCGACCCAGTGCGCCCGGGGGAAATTGGGCGGGTCCCCATCGGCCATGTCGTCCACCGGAAAGAACTGGCGCGTGACCGGCGACGAGCAGGGAGCCGTGTCGTCGTCGTCGGCGTCGGCATAGCCGTGGGCGACGGAGAAGCCGAATATTCGACTGCTCCTCTTCCTCCCGCCGTTTGCCCTGTCGGCGTCCTCTTCCTCCGACCCGTCCTCCACGACCACTGCCGACGAGCTCGAATTGGACAAGGATCCGACCCGCTTGCCCTTGTCGTCGGAGCATCCAGATTCGTCATCCCTCCTTTGATCCGGCGAATCGTTGAGATCCCACATTGAAAATTGGGGGAAACAAGAAAATCACACCTTCTGATCACCACACTCTCATCAAAATCCAAATACTAAGATTGTAGAATATATATACTCCTTGAGTGTATGTATATATATATGTGTTCCCTTGTAAGAACATAAAGAAGCTAGGAGAATAGAGTTAGCTCAAAAGAACAAAGGTTGTTGTTGCAAAAAATGCTGTAAATTCCCACACCCAACTGTAGTACTAGATCCCTCTTGTCTACACATCTCCACAACTTCTTCCCTAGCTATCTAATTCTAATCTCCCCCAATACAGCATAGAGGCAAGATTTTCTAAACCTTAGCCCAAAGAACCACCCCCTCTCTCTACCCTATTCATTCATTCATCCATCCATCCACAAATACCCAAGTTGCCTTCCTATTGGGGTTTGAATTATAAGGGAGTATAAAATACAAGGGCTAAGCCTAGAGTGGGGAGAGAGAGAGAGGTTATCTTTTTCTTTCTTTTTTGTTCTGGGGGGTGGGTTTAGGGGTGTAGGGGGTGTGCAATGTTCAATCAAGTCATAAATACTTGAGGGATGGTTTTCTAAAACTCTTTCTATTTATATATGTCTGCTGTGGGCGTTCCATTTAACCATTCTCTTTTCTTTAAGCTCTATATTTGTGTATCTATCTATGTATCTCTATATATTTGTACGCTTTTATTACTCACTCCTATCCTATCCTATCTAGCCCCCCTCTGACCCTCCAAATCTATCTCTCTCTAACTTCTCCTCTGGCATCTGTCTTTACCTTCTTTTCTCATTGGTTCTTGTTAAAGAACATTTACATTGCATTTCAAACATAAATAAAGAAAATTAAAGAACCATCTCTTTCTTACGCTACTTTCCGACGTTAACCAAATCGAAAAGCAAACACACTAGTCTCTCTCTCTCTCTCTCTCTCTATCTTTTCTCTCTCCTCATTTTTTCCCCTCCCCCTACATTGCCCACTAATGGAGATAGACAGCACCAACACTAGATGGATCACTTATTACTCAATTACCTTTATTAGCTACGCTAATTATCATTTCATTTTCATTCATTCAACCCCACGTCACCCTTCTTTCTTTTTTACCCATTTCTTCACCCCCACAATTTACTTCAATTGGCTTTCGTATAATGAAACCACACTTGTCAATATATACAACAATAAAACCTCAACCCATGTAATAAAAACTCTCAACACTTCACCACAAAACGACACGAAACGAAACTCAACTTTCGTCGTGTTGTCGTCTTCGTTGAATCAAGATCATGAACTACACTCAATCTTGAAGATGGGGGAAAAGAGTTGAGAATGCAGAGGGGGAAGGGGGGAGAAAAGAAAGTGAAGAGGGGGGGGGGGGGTTTGGTCTCAGAAAGGGAAATTGGAACAATAGCAATAAATGGAAAAACTTTCCAGAAAAGTCCAATCCAAGAGTACGGGAGGAGGGCCACCATTTCCCACTTTTGTTCTTTCAGCGACCAATGCCTATCTTACCATGTACCTCGTATTTATTAATCCTATGTCCCAACCCCACTCGCGCTCTCCGCACGCGTGCGTTCAACCTCCATTATTTACTTGCGGTGTGAAATTACCTCCCTCTCCCTCCCCCCCTGACTTGGCCGGCAGATGTCAGACCTTGGGTTTGATCCTCTAATCTGTTTTGGTTTGTGGAATTGTGGAGAAAATATCATTTTCGATTATTTGTTTTTTACCAAATTTAATTTTAGTCATGTAATTTTTAGTATTTTTAATTTTAGTTTTTTTTAGTTTCAATTTTGGTCCTGTAACTTTTAAAATTTCAATTTTAGTCTTATAAATTTCAAATTTAGTCCTATAATTTTTTAAATTATCAAAATCAGTCCTTTATAAATTATACCATATTACGAAACATACATGACTAGTTTTGATAATTTTAAAAGATATAGGACTAAATTTGAATTTATAGGATTAAAATTGAAATATTAAAGTTACAGGATCAAAATTGAAATTAAAAGGACTAAAATTGAAAATTCTAAAAGTTACAGGACTAAAATTAGATTTTGTAAAATATATAGGACCAAAATTGATATTTTCTCGGAATTGTGCAACCAACCACCTATATTGAAAAGTGAATCAATCATCTTTGTTTATTTATCAGGCAAACCCTTGACTCTACACACATATATACGTACACATAAATGGTCCTAAGTGTTTTTTCACACTTATGTAGATAACTGGATTAAGAATAATTATTTTCAAGTGTATAATATAGCAATAGGGTAAATTGGGTAATTTAAAAAGAAATATTAAATAAAATTGTTAGAATTGATGTATAAAGTGTAAAGGGGTATCAGCAAAATCGACATTTTTAATACTCCCTCCGTCACGAGTATTTGTTCAAATTTATACAGGCACGGAGATTAAGAAATATTATTTTTTTAATATATAGTGTAAGAAAAAGAAAGGATAAGTTAATAATTTAAAGAGAAAGGGTAAATACAGTTATTGAGAATAATAAATAAAGTGTAAAAAAGTGAAGAAAGTTGTTGAGAATAATGAATAAAATGTAAAAAATAGGTAAGATGTATATTGTATTTTTACCATTAATGAATGTGAATAAATACCTGGGACACCTCAAAATGGAAAGTACGAATAAATACGTGGGACGGAGGGAGTAGTTCATTTTGGAAAAATACCACCCACTATAATTTTTTTAGAAAAATGTCATTTTTTTAAATTTTGGACATAATTAACCCTAGTATGCGACTTTTTCTAGGACTACGCCTACAACCCTACACGCGACTACATGTACGACCATTTACATATTTTATTTATTAACATATGTGCGACCTATGTATTAATTATATAATGAAGAAGGGCAAAAAAGTCAAAAAGTGACATTTTTTCAAAAAATTTATGTTGGGTGACATTTTTCCTAAATCAGCTATTAAAAGTGTCATTTTTTACAATTTCTCAAATGTAAATGTATCATATTGTCATGAGTTCAAATTATTTCATTACAAAGTATCTATTTCATATTTTAGGGATATGAGATCTTTACACACCAATAATAAAACTAAAATATAAGACTACATTCTCTACTATTACAATTACCGAATAATATTCCCTCAATCCCAACTTAAACTGCAATATTACTGTAGACACGGAGGTTTATGAAAAAATAATTTTTGACTAACTTTATTGATCTTTTTAGGGTAATTTAATATTTTAAAAAATTACAAGTATATATACCCAACAATTGAACTCCTCTCACGAGCACCTAGGTCTCACGACTCTCACCCATCGAATCCTGATTCGAGTCCAAAATGGATGCAACTATGCGTAAGCATGAGTGCGGATAGTGACTTGATTGGTTGCACTATTTGGTCCACACATTTAGTTTAATTCAATAATATGTGTAGTTATTCCATGACTTTCCTATGTGGGACAACTTCCCACTTCAATATTTTCTCTTCACTTTTCTTCTTTTTTTCTTGTAATTAAATTGCAAACTTCATATATTAATTACTCATTTACCCGGAATTGAATTTAAGCAAACTTATACATTAAATTCATCAACTCGAAATGTAATTTTCGAATATGCAATTTGTTTTCATTTTTGACAAACAAAAATTACAAGAACATTGGTTAAAGATGGGCTTGACCCACTTCTTTTACTTAACCAATTCCAACAATCCCCACATGAATGTAATTAATGCATGTAGACTCTATCGAAAGTTCCGACGAATTGTTATTGCATCAGGATAGGTAGCTTCCAGCTTTGAATCTTCTTTAGTAGAATGCCATCGGATTTACTTGCTGCTTAGTGAATATGATGTCTTGAACTAGTCAGTATTTTGTGTAAAACCAAGAAAACGACACCTACACAATAACAATTCTAATATTCTTCATTCTAACGTTGTGTCCAATTTGGCCTTGGACCATCTTGGATTCATAAGTGTTTTTCTCATTTGAAGAGGCCAAACTTCACACTTATATATGTTATCTCCTATGAGAAGTATCCTGCTATACTCCACCTTTAATGTATATGAATTATTAAAAGCTTTTAAAGCTTACCCTTTACCACACTTCAGTAGGCTTGCACTTGAGTTGTTTTGAGAATGAGTTGAAATTATATTTCAAGTGCTATTTTAGAACATTCATAACTTAATTGTCTTATTGAACCATGTTCTCGGAATCTCCAATCATCATGGTTAAGTGACCACTATGAACGTTTGTTAGTGCGTGGATTTTAATCTCATTCTCATTATTGCACTTGTCATTAGATCTCTATTTATGCCTTTGGTCATTGGATCCGCGATATTTTCCTTAGACTTTACATAGTCGATGGAAATTATCCTACTAGAGATCAATTGCCTAACGGTATTGTCTCATTCTTATGTGTCAAGAGTTACCATTGTACATGTTGCTTTGTGCTCTCCCAATAATAGCCGAGCTAACCTAGCGGAAGAGAAGTCAATATCCGCCAACCTGTTCGAACTAAACCTAGCCACTGTGGTTTTTGAAGCAAACCTTGTGGATAACCTACAAGAATGGTTTTTGGATAGTGGACCTACAAGACACATATGCTCGGATAAGGAAATATTCTCTACCTACATCCCGATGAGTGGTAAAAAATTATTCATGGAAAATTCTGTAACATCTGAAGTTATTGGAATAGGCAAAATTGTATTGAAGATGAAATCGGGAAAAGAGCTCCAACTTATGGATATGCTGTATGTCCCAGACATTCGCCAGAATATAGTATTTGGATCATTGCTTAGCAAAGCCTGATTTAGACAAGTGTATGAGTTTGATAAATATGTACTATCCAAAGGTGCCTTAAACACAAAAAAATATCTAAATTGAGAAATCGGTGTACGAAATAAGCAGAATATTAATATGGAATATGACCTGTGAGTAAAGTTGGGATAATTGAGGCGTGATGATTTGGAATAGGTGGCCACGCGAAGCTTCCTCATTACCAAGGCCAGGGTATATAGGACATGCTGTGAAAATGGAAGTGCTGCATATATAGGAGCAGCCATTGGTTTTGGCACATCACGTGATAAATGCTTGCGCAACTTGAAAGCCATTTTTTTATTGATCCTGCACATCTTATGCTTCACAGCTTTGCCCCATTTTAGTGATTATGCCTTTACAACCAAATTAATGTGGGTCGCGGTGTTGTGAAAGAAAAATATTGGTATTAGAAATTTAATTATTTTTTCATTTTTCTTTACCAAACAAATTTTGTCTCTTATGTCAGAATTTTTTTTGTTGACTAGAAAAATATGACAAAAAATAATAAGAATGGAATTTGAGTCGAGTCAAGAGTTACACTCTTTCACCTTAAGACAAAATTGCCCTACTCTGGTGCTTATGGTTCGATGACAATCATCTTCAAGATACAACGACTCACATCATATGATATCCATGTTTACGTGATTATGCCCAAAATAAGTTATCTCCACGTTGTGGGCTCCAAATGAGTTTTTCGAACGAAATTCCTATCTGATGGTTCTATTGATCGTTTAAAAGCTAGTTTAGTTGCTGAAGGCTTCACTCAACTCCCTGGTCTTAATTATGATTATACTTTTAGTTCGTTGGTGAAAGCGGCTACTATTCGAGTTGTTCTCTCTTTAGCAGTTCTGCATAGTTGGTCTTTTCATCAGCTAGATGTCAAAAATACTTTTTTGAACGGACATCTTTCTAAACCAAATTATATGAGCAGCCACCTGATTTTGTCGATCCTCAATTTCCAAATCATGTATATTGTCTAAAAAAGGATCTTTACGGTCTTAAGCAAGCCCCTCTCGCTTGGTTTCAACGGTTCAGTTCCTTCCTATTACAGTTGGGTTTTGTAGAAAGTAAGGCAGATCTTTCTCTATTTATCTATCATCGTGGTACGGTTATATTTTATTTCCTATTCTACGTTGATGATATCATTCTTACATGAAATGATTCTTCTGTTATTCAAAAGTTCCTAGCTCGCATCCATACTGAATTTGCCATAGAGGATCTTGGTCGTTTAAACTATTTTCTTGGGCTTGAAGTTCATTACACTGAAAATGGTCTTTTTCTTAATCAGGCTAAATATGCTCGGGGTATTTTAGCTCGGGCACAACTTCTGGATTCTACGTCTGTTGATATGCCACTTGCAACTGATATTCAATTTACGAGCATTGGTGACTCATTTTTCGATCACACGCTCTATCGTTCTTTTGTGGGGGCTTTACAATATTTGACAATTACTCGTCGCGATCTTTCTTACGCTGCTAACTCTATTAGTCAATTTTTGCAGGCACCTACAGTTGATCATTTTCTTGTAGTTAAGAGTATACTTCACTATGTTAAAGGAGCCATGTCTTTTGGTTTGACGTTTTCTCCGGGCACTTCATTTGATATTCTTGGATATTCAGATGCTCATTGGGCAAGATGTATTGAAACTCGTTGATCCACCTATGGTTATTCAATCTTTTTAGGTGGAAATCTCGTTTCTTGGAGTGCCAAAAAGCAACCAACTGTTGCCTGTTCCAGCTGTGAATCGAAGTATAGGGATATGGCAAATGCTGCATCTGAGCTTCTGTGGCTTACTTATTTGTTGTGTGATTTACGCATTTCTTCAACTCCTCCTACGTTATTATGTGATAATAAGAGCCCCCATCTTTTTTTCTCAAAATCCTGTTGCGCACAACAGGGCCAAACACATTGGTATAGACTATCATTTTGTTCGGGAGTTAGTTTCCTCGAAAAAGCTCGTCACTCAGTCTGTCCTTTCCCATTTACAGCTTGCAGACATCTTTACAAAAAAGTTTGCCTCGTCCACTCTATGAGTTCTTTCGTTCCAAAATTCTTATCGGGCCTAATCCCACGCTAAGCTTGGGGGGTGATAGAGAAAATAATATTGATTGAGATCTTTTTTCTTGTATATTTTATTTAATTAATTTTAGAATATCTTTTGTAATTGTAAATATTTTGCAATATAAATACATGTTCACTCCACCATCAATTGTGGTGAGAGATTCTAATTCTCATGACTACAAATCACAATATTCGGTGAACCATGCTAATGTCACTTGAAAATACACATTTTCAAACTCTTATTCATTCAAAGACACATGTGACGTAGATGTTCAATGAAGTTCTTTGCTTCAACACAAATTTCACATTTCTTTTATGGATCTTGTTCCAATATTAGCAACAAATTTAAGTTGACTAATTTTCTTAGTGAATTTAAACTTACATGTCATAATCTGTCATGCCATATATTAGAACTCTCGGCCAAGTAAGAAACAACTTTTTCTTTATTTTTAAGATCACGGTGTACAGTCATTACATTTAGCTTGAAAAGCCCCTTTACAAGGTAGCATTTTCCTACAAACATACCACTTTTGGATAGTACATATTTGTCAGACTCATACGCTTGTCTAAATCCAGCTTTGCTAAGCAATGATCCAGATACTAAGTTCTTGCGAATGTCTGGGACATGCAGCACATACACAAGTTCGAACTCTTTTCCCGATGTCATCTTCAATACAATTCTGCCTAGTCTAACAACTTCGCATGTTGCAGAATTTTTCATATTATACCAAAACCTAAATATACCCAACATTCGATTGTTGGCCTCCATATAATATATTAGTCAACAAAAATAAAGAAGATATGTAAATAAAAAAAAATTATTTTGCCTATTTTCGGATTTTTTGTGATGGAAGGTTAAGGGTTCAAACCCAGAGGACTCCATATAATATATTAGTCAACAAAAATAAATAAAATATGTGAAAAAAAAAGTCTTTTCCTATTTTCAGAAATTTTTGTGACGGC
Source organism: Pogostemon cablin (assembly GCA_023678885.1). NCBI lineage: Eukaryota > Viridiplantae > Streptophyta > Magnoliopsida > Lamiales > Lamiaceae > Pogostemon > Pogostemon cablin. The sequence continues at coordinate 22,805,531 of CM043001.1, read as the reverse complement.
TTTAGTAATGATCAACGCCGTCACAATTGTGACAGCTTTTCAAATTTGTGATAGCCTTCTCATTTCCGCTGAATTTATGAACTTTGTTTTTTTTTTAAAATATTTGTGATGGCCTTTGTGGCGGCAGTTAAGCCATTACATAAGTGTGACGGGCAAAGATTATCACAGATAAACGGTCATTTAAAGACGTCACAAAGTACCATCATCACAAAACTTTCAAAATATTGATGGTCCCATCACAAAATGTTTGTGACCATATTAATTCTGACGGCCTCAAAGTCGTTACAAAGGCAGTCAATAACTCCGTCAAGTCGTCACAAACAAGTAGCATTTTTATAGTGATAGTGTTAAATCCTAAACTTTCTGTGTACATGATATCAAAGAGGAGGTTTTTTTTTTTTTTTGGAGTTTAGAGATATAAGGGTGAATGAGGGGGAAAAAACCAATTTAATAATAACTAATAATAAAAAGGTAAATGTTGTTAAAAGTAATAGTATTACAATTTTACGAAGGTATTAATAATAGTTCATTTTAAATGTTGTAATAAAAGTTTGTACTTTGATTAATTAATTCATTGTAATAATTAATTGAAATAACATAAACTAATTATTTGAATTTCTCAGAACATAATCAAATATTAAGAAGCTCGATAGTGTCGATACAAAACAATGGCATAATTTGCTTTTATATGTCAAAAAAGTGCGCATGAACATTTTAATTGATCATAGGGATAGGGGTGATATTTTGTATTAATTAATCAATAATTAATGGTTATATATAAGGATGACATCTTATATTAAATAACCAATAATCAAATCTCATAGTCTCGGCATGAAGCAACCCTGAGAGAGGCTTTTTGTGTATATCAACTTTAACATAATATTTTGTGTGGGACACCTATACATGTATGGTAAAAAGGAATAGATAAATAAGTAAGAATTGAGAATTTTTTAAAAATAAAATAATTTAATATTTGTTAACATCATATATATTTTAAGGGCCATGAGACAAAAACCAACAGGATAATAAGTGAAATTCTCAAAGCAACTGGCATGTTACTTAGAAAAAAAATATTTTTTTTTCAATGAAAAATATTTAGGTTGGTGTCTAGATAGAGCGGTCAAAATAAGCCTACAAGGCGGGCGGGTCTAAAATTCACTTTAACCCGCCATTTAATAAGTTGAGATGGGTGGCGGGTTAGAAATGCTCATTCAAAGGTGGGTTGCATGCTATGACGGACCAGCCCTCCCTTTTCTTATTTTTTTATTTTTTTATTTTTTTTAAGATGTTATTATTTAAATTATAATTACATAATAATAAAATATCAAAATAATTGAAGTTTTTACAAAATACTATAATGTCTACTAGACAATTAAAATATAAATATAAATACAAATATAAATCCTACAAAATGGCCCCATGAATTAATTAGTGATAACAATTAATAATAAACAAAGATCACAAATCAAATAACATAAAGTTTACTAATTATACTTCTAAAAAATATCAAATAAAACAACATAAGCCAAATAGTTCTCGAATACTATTAATTAAATCACAAAAAGTCTAATAGTTCCAGATAAGAATAAAAGACAATTATAACGTCTTTTCAAAACTTATCCATTATAATATTATCATAATATAATAATCTCCATCTCAATTTTACTATTTCCTCCGTCCAATAAAAAAGTTCACGGTTACTTTAGATATGGAGTTCTAAAAAAATTATTTTTTTACTTGCTTTTTTGGTATTGTTATTTGATAAATATATTATAAAGTAAGTTATGTGTGTTGTAAAAGGATGATAATTTTGAAATTAAAGTATTTTATGGGGTTGTTAGTTTGTGTATTATTTCCTTATTTGGGAACATAAACTTCTTTGTGGGATGGATAAAAATAATAAATGTGAATTTATTTATGGAACGAAGAAAGTATTAAACTATGATGTGAATTCTTAAGATATAATTATCCTTTCAACCATTTATTGTTATACACCCTATATATATAAAACTTAATTATTCTTATTCAATATTGAAAAAGTGTGCAGTTTCATAATGTATATGTAGCTTAATTAGTTTTAATCAATATTGAAAAAATGTGTAGTTTCATTATGTAAATTTTGTTTGGTCAACATCCTAAAATAGGGAAGTACTTGGTACAACATAAGCTCCTCCAAACAATGAAGATGTGTTTAAGTAATGCAACTTAAGTCAATCACTCTCTAAATACAACTGTCCTTTGTTTGGCAGAAATACACCTATCTCTAATTAGGACACAAATTAACTTCTTCCATTATAACAACATTATTAAATTAATAATCAACTCTTCCACCTAACAAATAAATTGTTGTCACCACTCCAATTAATGCAGTATCGTAGTAGACTAATTCATTTATTTGAGTACAGCTCTTTAATTTTGTAACTTTACTGTTATCACGTTAAACACATATATTTCGAATTTATTATCTCATTGAAAAGAAATTGTATTTAGAATAATTGGTATACACTGTAGAATTATCGCTACAAAAAAATTGAATTTAGTTACTAATGGAAATAAATACTTAAAAATTACGTCGGTTTTAACGATGGATTAATTACAAGTATTTTGGTTGGTTAAATGATTGATAGGTGCAACGGGATGCATGGTGTACCTTTTTTAAGATCAATACTCTTTAAAATATCGAGAGTTGTCAATTTAAAAAATTAATTAACAACAACAATCACTGAAAGAAAAACTTTTTCATAAATAATTTCAGTGTACCGTGAACCAATTCTATGTTAGTTTTTGCAAACTTTTTAATGTCTAAAATTTAGGTCCTTGGTATTTATTTTCATGGTAATACATTGCTTATGATTTCGTATGTTAGATTTATACTCTTATATTTTGGTAAATCTATATAAATATGAACATATGATGAAATTTTCTAAGGTCTCATTCATACTTTTTAATTTAAATTAATAGTCTAAAAATTAAACATACCTCAATTACTCAATATACATTTAATATTATATTTTTAAATGACATGTAAAAAATAAACATACAATTATAACCGACTGATGGAATATATAAGGGTCCCGCTAAATACACACCCCTTTTTATTAAATACACACCCCTATTAATATATATTTAAATTATATATTTTTTAAAAGTCTAAATTACCCTATTTTATTTAATACACACCCTAATCTTTTAAATTAATTTGGTCTTCATCTTCAACTATGTCTTAGAACACATCATCGGCATCTTGCACTTCATCTTCAACAATATAATCTCCCCCTGACATTTGCTCATCAACATAGATCGCAGTTCATGACAGAGACAACAATTCAAGATTTTCTTGAGAATCTCACTTCTAGATATTAGATTATATTTGGCGTCAATAAAGAGAGCTTGCCAATAAAAAGCATAGACTTTGATAGTTCGCCAATGTAACCTCCACCTCCAAGTTTTGTTCAACTACTGATCTGAATCCATCAACTTGTTCAATTCAATTTACAGTGTATGTGATAATGTGAACTTTGAATTTTCACCACCTCTTTTCTCTCTTACGAGGAAATAATACATATCCAGCGGACCAACAGTATAACAATCATATCCAAAACCCTTGTACCATAAAATCCATCGATTTGCACACTTTAAAATCTAGAAAAAAAAAATTTCCCATCTAAACTAATAACATCTTTTTAACCCATGTTAATATCCAATTTTCAAATTACCCTCGTTTTATAGTGCACAGCCGCTAAAAAAAATTGTTTTTTACCAACGGAATATTTCGTTCGTAAAAGCCTCAATTTCATGGTTAAATTGGTTTATTAACGAATTAACAATGGAATCTGTTGGTAAAGTGGTGGTTGGTAAATTTTTAGATACGAAAATTCAATTCCGTTGGCAATCCGTTGCTAATAATTCCGTTGGTAATTTATATAATGATTCCGTGGGTAATCCGTTGTAATTACCAACAGATTGAATTCCATTAATAAAATAAAGAATAAATCCGTTGACATTCCATTGCTAAGGGAAATATGTTATTTTTGTTGCTATTCCGTTGGTAAATTTCATTGTTAAACTCCCTTCGTCCCTAAGTAAGAGTCTCATTTTACCATTTTGGTTGTCCCACCCAAAGGATCCCATCTCCTTTTTTAGACACATGGGACCCACCTACACCCACTAATACAATTAAAATATGGAACCCACACACCCACTAATACAACAATCCACTACACATTAAATAATAATACTCCTTAATCCACGTGTCCAAAAGGAAATGAGACTCTGTTTTCAACTCAAAGGTTGTGGAGCTACTGTTTAACTCTATTGACTGTGATAAAATTAAAATTTTGTTTATAAATTAAACCAAACTAAAAATAACTTCACAGTATAATATTTCCACGATTTAAAGTAACAATTACGAGAGCTTCGAGGAAAAATTACTCTCACCAGTATTGCTCTAAAGATTGAATCCACGAGGTGTGTCATATATTTTAAATTGGTGTTGTTAAATACTCCATATCTTAATCTTAATATATATATATATATATATATATATATATATATATATATATATATATATATATATATATATATATAAACAGAATAAATCTAATTTTGACCATCTATTTCTAAAACAAATCTCAGCCACCCATTAAAATAACTAAATAATTATAATTATGACATTTTCAAATTAAGAAATAAGATATTATTTATTAAAATTTTAATAATATTAAATATATTATTTGAAATATATAAAAGCAGAATAAATTCAATCATAGCCATCTATTTCTAAAACAAATCTCAGCCACCCATTAAAATAATTAAATAATTATAATTATGACATTTTTAAATTAGAAAATAAGATATTATTGATTAAAACTTTAATAATATTAAATATATTATTTGAATATATTCAAAATTTTTAAATAAATCTAAGTCACCCATTAAAATAATTAAATAATTATAATTATTACTTTTTCAACATTTCCAAATCAAGAAATAAGATATTATTATTTATTAAAAATTGAATAATTTTAAATATATTTGTAAGCAAATAAAATTCACAGACCAATTAAATGGCAACACGTGAATTTTCATGATTAAAATATTAATTTTAATTTATTATATTTTAATTTTAATTTAAATCAGGCTTACAAGCATGCAGAATAGAGGTCAAATCAAATATTAACCAATCAAATTGCAGGGATGAAAAGGCCCAAGTCCGTAGAATTAGGTCAAATCAGTCATTGACCAATCAAATTGTGAGTTATATATGGAATTTCCTCACCCTTTACCTATATAAGGAGCCCTCCTCCATTCATTATAAACACACCGAGAGTGATTCTCTACGAAGATCAAAGACTTCAGAGTTGTTAGAATAGTTCTTCAAATTCTTCAACGAGAACCAACTCAAGAACGGAATACATTTGGGATTCAGGTTCTAAACCGTCCGGATTAAGCGTTCTACAGTCAAGTTCTTCAGTGAACGGCCTATAATCTGGGATTTAGGTGCTAAACCGTTCGAATTTAAGCGTTCTTAAGTCAAGTTCACTGATAATAAATATATTATTTGAAATATATAAAAGCAGAATAAATCCAATCCTAGCCATCTATTTCTAAAACAAATCTCAGCCACCCATTAAAATAATTAAATAATTATAATTATAACATTTTCAAATTAGAAAATAAGACCAAGCCCGCAGAATTAGGTCAAATCAGCCATTGACCAATCAAATTGCGTGTTATATATGGGGCTTCCTCACCCTTCTCCTATATAAGGAGCTCTCCTCCATCATTCTAGACACACGGAGAGTGATTATCTACGAAGATCAAAGACTTCAGAGTTGTCTGAATAGTTCTTCGAATTCTTCAACGAGAATCAATTCAAGAACGGAATACATCTGGTATTCAGGTTCTAAACTGCCCGGATTAAGCGTTCTACAATCAAGTTCTTCGGTGAACGGCCTATAATTTGGAATTCGGGTGCTAAACCGTCCGGATTTAATCGTTCTTAAGTCAAGTTCTTCAGTGAACGGTCTATAATTTGGGATCAAGTTGCTAAACCGCTCGGATTTAAGCCTGCTTAAGTCAAAGTTCTTCCAAGAACGGCCTATAATCTGGGATTCAGGTGTTAAACCTATCGAATTTAAGCGTTCTTAAGTCAAGTTCTTCAGTGAACAACCTATAATTTGGGATTCAGGTGCTAAAACGCTCGAATTTAAGCATTTTAAGTCAAAGTTATTTCAAGAACGACCTATAATCTGGGATTCAGGTGCTAAACCATTCGGATTTAAGCGTTCTTAAGTTAAGTTTTTCAGTGAACGGCCTATAATCTGGGATTCAGGTATTAAACCCCCTCGAATTTAAGCCTACTTAAGTCAAAGTTCTTCCAAGAACGGCCTATAATTTGGGATTCAGGTGTTAATCTCAGTCACCCATTAAAATAATTAAATAGTTATAATTATAACATTTTCAAATTAGGAAATAATTTAGTCAAATTTCTAACCACCTATTTCTCAAACAAATCTCAGCCAACCATTAAAATAATTAAATAATTATAATTATGACCTTTACAAATTAGGAAATAAGATATTATTTATTAAATTTTAATAATATTAAATATATTATTTGAATATATTCAAAATTTTCAAATAAATCTAAGCCACCCATTAAAATAATTAAATAATTATAATTATGACTTTTTCAAATTAAGAAATAAGATATTATTAAAGCAGAATATATCAAATCCTGACCATCTATTTCTTAAACAAATTTCAGCCACCCATTAAAATAATTAAATAATTATAATTATGAATTTAGGGTTTAGGGTTTTAAGGTTATAGGTTTTAGGGATAACTGTAATTATTTCTGTGAAAAACACATATAAGATAATTGTTTTTGATAAATCACATATGAGATAATTAAAAAATATAAATAAAGAAATAATACGATAACAAAATTCAAACCACACCAAAACCAAATGAGAGAAGCTCAAAAAAATCTCAGCAACCCATTAAAATAATTAAATAATTATAATTACAACTTTTTAAAATTAGGAAATATGATATTATTAAAGCAGAATAACTGTCATATATTTCTTAAACAAATCTCAGCCACCCATTAAAATAATTAAATAATTATAATTATGAATTTAGGGCCACCCATTAAAATAATTAAATAATTATAATTATGACTTTTTCAAATTAGGAAATAAGATATTATTAAAGCAGAATAAATCCAATCATGACCATCTATTTATTAAACAAATCTCAGCCACACATTAAAATAATTATATAATTATAATTATGAATTTAGAGTTTAGGGTTTAGGATTTTAGGATTTATAGTTTAGGGTTTTAGGGATTTCTGTAATTATTTCCATGCAAAACACATATGAGATAATTAAAAAACATAAATAAAGAAATAATACGACAACAAAATTCAAACCACACCAAAACCGGATGAGAGAAGCTCAAACAAATCTCAGCCACCCATTAAAATAATTAAATAATTATAATTATGACCTTTTCAAATTAGGAAATAAGATAGAATAAATCCGACCATCTATTTCTTAAACAAATCTCAGCCACTTATTAAAATAATTAAATAATTATAATTATGAATTTAGGGCGGAATAAATCTGACCATCTATTTTTTAAACAAATCTCAGCCACCCATTAATATAATTAAATAATTATAATTATGAATTTAAGGTTTAGGGTTTTAGGGTTTAAGGTTTTAGGGTTTATGGGATAATATTTGCAGAGGATCAAATCCTGACCATCTATTTTTTAAACAAATCTCAACCACCCATTAAAATAATTAAATAATTATAATTATGACTTTTTCAATAATTAAAAAATTATTAACCCATAAAAGCTGAATAAATCCAATCCTGGCCATCTATTTCTCAAACAAATTTCAACCACCCAGTAAAATAATTAAATAATTATAATTATGACTTTTTCAAATTAGAAAATACTCCCTCCATCCTACCCAAAGGGTGGTGTTTTCTTTTTGCACGTGGATTAAGAAGTATTATTATTTAATGAGTTGTGGGTAGTTGTATTAGTGAGAGTGTATGCCCCATATTTTAATTGTATTAGTGGGTGTGTGTAAGTCTCATATGTGTAAAAAAGAAAAGATGACTCTTTGAATGAGACGCTCAAAATGGAAAAAATTGATCCTTTGAATGGGACGGGGGGACTAAGATATTATTAAAGCAGAATAAATCAAATCCTGACCGTCTTTTTCTTAAACAAATCTTAGCCACCCATTAAAATAATTAAATAATTATAATTATGAATTTAGGTTTTAGGGTATTAGGCAAAATGTTTGCAAATGGCCAAATCCTGACAATCTATTTATTAAACAAATCTCAGCCATCCATTAAAATAATTAAATAATTATAATTATGACTTTTTCAATAATTAAATAATTATCAACCCAACCAAACTTTCATTGCAAATAATTGTTAATAATCTCATAAAAAAAATATATTCCAATTTTTTAATAATTATTAACTATATGGCAACAATATGTACACACTATTTTGTGAAATTAAGAAAGAGCTACTCTCTTATGAGATGAGTTTTTTGTGAGATGGTTGTGAGACGGGTCAACCCATTACTAAAGTATGTTTATTATATAAGTAAAGCATACTTATTTGTAGTTAAAGTATGTCAATAATGAATCATATTATCACATCATAAAATCATATCTAAATTCATCATTTATCATACTTTAAAAAACATACTTTAATAATAATTAAACATACTTTATCTATATAATAGACATACTCTAACACGTCTCACAAACCGTCTCATATATATAATGTCTCACAAGAGAATTTGTCATTAAGAAATCTTATTTAATTTATAACTTTAATAATCTCATTAAATCTTTACCTAATATATAGCAACAATAAACACCAAAAAAATTAAAAAATAAATATATTACAACTTTATGGCCTATAAATAAATAAATATTATTTTTGTGATATTACATTACATTGAGATATTTAATTTAAAACTTTAATAATCTCATTAAATCTTTTACTAATATAGCAACAATAAACAAAAAAAAACAAAAAATAAATATATGCCAATTTTTTAATAATTTTATACAGCAAGAATATATACTCATTATTTTTGTGTTCGTTTGATTAATTCTCTACCAACTAACAAAACAAATATTGCCGTCAAACTTAGATTTTCTAATTATCAAATTCATGGTTCAATCAATTTGGATGGTGTTTATCACGATGTTGAAGTTTGTTAATATTTGTTACTTTGTTGTTATTTATTTTCTAATCATTTTTATGCGTCATGTTGTGATTTGAAACCTGAGTATGTATTGTAGAGGTATTTGTTTATTTTTATTAGAGGGAAGTGATACCCTTGAAAGCGGACGGAGGGAGTATTTTATATGTTTTTTCAAAGAAATATTATTCGCTTCAAACATCATAAAATCAAATGAAGTTGTTGCCCTAAAACTAATACATACCGTGCAACACACGAGTTAGCTACTAGTTATTTTATAAAGATATATATTTACTTTTAATTACTCATATATTTAATAAAAAATTTACTTTCTCCCAATCAAATATTAAGAATTTTAATCCTTCAAAAACATCATAATTTTTGGAGTGAATAGAAATTTGACGCTACAAAAAAAGACCGAATATGCTTAGAGCAAATAGATTGAATAAACATGGGATGAATAAATATAAAAGTGTATTAAATAAATTAAAAAAAAAAGACACAAAGCAAAATAAAAGTGGAACAAATAATTTAGAAAAGACAAAATCTCTTGTGAGACGGGTTATTTGCGAAATGGGTCGACCCATCACCAAAGTATGTTTGTTGTATAGATAAAGTATGTTAAATAATTATTACAGTATGTTTTCTAAGTATGTTAGATTATGCATTAAAGTATGATTTTAATGTGTTATAATATACTAATTTATTATTAACATATTTTAACTACAAATAAGTATACTTTAACTATACAATAAGCATACTTTAGTGATGAATCGACTGATGCGCGTTTTCTTTGCACGCAAAATTAATCCCCAAGTATTAAGGATATCAGTTGCAGCTTAAGCAAGCGACCAAGTTAAATATCGAACCCAAAGGACGGCGTATTAATAATTTAATTATTATCTAAATTAATTAAGACAAAAGGCAATAAAAGTTGTGAAATTAATTAACAACTACTAAATAATTAATTAAAATAACAATAAAATAAGCACTTGAAGAATACGAATATGACTCAAGAATGGAGAATAGGTAGCTCTAGGGTAATCCAGTTTTATTACTTAACTTCCCTCTCAAGTGCAGGCCGACTCTGCCTTATGGACTATGTACGCATCACTAAACCATGCAAATCTACTCTATAGACTCAAGTAAATATGCTGTAATACATGTGAATAACCTCGGAGCAAGAGATGTAATTTCACCCCCTTTCTAGGTACTATCAGTATCAATTATTTCCCACGTCTGGAACCTAAATCGATATGATCTCCCTTTGTAGGTACTATAAAATTACCCTCTTTATCCTGTTTACTAACCCGGATTCAATTCAATTAATAAACATTAATATATGATAGTTCTAATGAAGCTTCAGAGTCTCCTCACTTAGAATCATAACAAGGAATCCTATTCAGCGATGAACGCACTCAATCTACAATCAAAATATATATTCAGACTCTATATACCAATTGAAGATGCACAAAACGACCGTGAATATGGATTAAGAAATCAAAATCATATATAAAATAAATCCACAAGTAGTGTTGTACGGAGGACACACAAGAGAGTTTAATTAATTCATAAAACTTTCAAAACCCTAGATCTACCAAAATAATTCTAGCTCATGATGTTGCGAAGAACAATCATGGGTGTTGGATAGATCTTACCCGGATGTCTGAAAAATACAAGATAAATTAGAAAACGAATAAACCCTAGACGTGAGCGTCGTCGCGTCCTTCTCCATCTTGAATCCTCCTCTTGGTCTCCTCTTGATTCAACAGACGAATCTTCAAAGTGATGGACGGATGGAGGAAAGGATGTGGATGATGGTTGGGGGTGATCCCCCCTTGTGGGGTTGTGTAGGATGGATGTGGCTCTCCCTCACAATGAATAATGATGTAAAATATATATAGGTGTGAGAAGGGACTTAAATAAAGAAATAAAAGATATGGGTAAATCATGCAGAATTATGTGATAAGGAGATTAATTGTGCTCCAAGAAATAGGCTATTTTCGGAAATTTCTGGAAATTCTCGGAAATTCTCGCTGCCATCTGCGCGATTTTACGATTTTGAGCATAACTTCCTCGTCCAAACTCCGATTTTAGTGATTCTTGAGCTCACTGAATTTTCTCTTCCTTGGCTTTCTATCCATATAAAGAACTCTAAAAAATCTAACATTTGAATATGTAACAAGTCATGCAAAGTGGAACATCCGTGATGAACAGGAACAGCTTGCGCGACGTCACCATTTTGATCATAACTTTCTCATTTGGATTCCGATTGAGGTGTTCTTTATGTCAAAACGATCCTCTCTTCTGTGGCTTTCCAAACATGTATCACAATTTCAATTCAGAGCTCCACACAAACACATAAAAATTACACAAGTTGAACGTGCATTTTTCAGCATTCATACACAAGTTGTTTTTTTCCAACTTTGCACTTTTGATCTTTTTTTCACCTAAAACACAATAAAATACCTCAAGTGAACTTTTTTCTCATATATATGGAATATAAGATACTTGTGCTAATATATGACAACAATTTCTATCAAAAATGCGTTAGATTGAATACTAAAACACGCTTATTTTCACTATCGACCCATCTCATACCCGCCTCGCAAATAACTCGTCTCACAGGAGATTCTCTCTTTAGAAAATTGGACCGAATTGTGTTATAAATGATACGAATAGAAAATTAAGGTCTGCTGATCACATGGCACTAGAAGAACCTAATATTGTTAAAGTGGAACGAATAGAAATTTATTTTCATTTCATTCACATCTTTTAATTTTTTTTATTACATTATTTTAAGTTATTTAATTATTAAAAATATTTTTCGAATTTTCTCATTTTAAATTAATATTATAATTAAATATATTTATTAAACTTAAATAATTTAATACCAATAATTTAAATAATAATGAAAAAAATATTGAAGTTTAATTAATGGAGACTAATAATTTAAAATGAATACGAATAGTTATTTCAAATCAAAATAACTCGTTCGTCCCATTCCAAAACTGTATAAGTAAACTAATTATTATTTTAAAATAATTTTATAATTAAATATTTATTAAATTTGAATATTTTAATATTTCATAATTTTTAAATTAATTATTAGTGAAATATTTATTAATTTTAATTTATATATTTTTTGAATTTATGTAAATTTATTATTTAACAGACAGTGTAATTTGTGTGATAAATCATAAAATAATTATTTTGATCACTTATATTTATTTATACTGATTATATAATTATTAATTTCTATAAATGATATATTGGTGTTGGTGTTCGTATAATTGACACTGCACGTATTTGATGTGTCGGAATTATATTAGGAGTAATATTTTTAGAAATTTTTAAACTTAAATGATAATGCATTATATTTAATTTACAACATATACATTAATTAATGACAAGTAATTTAATTTCATAAACTTCATATATCTCATGATATATCTTAAAGATAGTATGATTTAATTTTTAAAAATTAAACATTTAATTAAATGAAAATGAATGTTTAATTATATTTAATGTTTGGACAAGTCTTGTGTGAGACCATCTCACGTAACACGTAAACCTTTACGTGAGATGGATAAAAAATAATAATATCATTAATAAAAAGTGGTACTCAATCGATGAAAAGTGATAATATATGTGTAGTGAACTATTTCATTAACAATTTATAGTATAAATAAAAAAGTGATAATATTTTATAGCGAAAGTGATAATTATATTATCGTTTTTTATTTGTTCACATAAAAACTTATGTGAGACGGTCGCATGTAAATCTTTGCCTTAAGATAAAACAAATATGATAACACATATAAATAATCATATATTACATTATTTAATTATTTAAGAATAGTTGTATTAATAATTATTTTTTAAGTGCTTTTGTTTAAATAATTTTTATTATAACTTGATTGATTAATAAATTGTTTGTCCCACTAAATAAATAAATGAGTTTTAGAAGAATAGAGTTGTCTTGGAAGGTTATTGGGATGACATAGTGACTCCGGCGGAATGTTCCAAACATAGTGTTATGAGATAGTAATGGGCCAGCTATTTGCACTAAACGTACCTATTAATATTTTTTAAATTTTTTTTATTTAACATGACATAAATACCCCTTATTGAATCTAATTATTCATAACTTATATTTTTAAACTTACCCCATATATCAAACTTTAATTTAAGAACCCTAATTTGGATGTTGTCCATTCTTATTCTTATTCTTTCTTTCTCACTCTCACTCTCACTCTCTTTCTCTCTCATTCTCTTCATCCTCTCTTAATCCTTACATGAAAAGGATTAAAGAAGTAGGCAATTCTTTGTGAGCATTTCACAGTAGGCTTCAATGAACTGATCCCACACAGCTCCTCCCCATTCCAGCGGCACCGGAGGCGCACGCCTCCTCCAGTTTAGCCACCATTTTAGGCGGCGCTCCTATTTGTACAATTATATGATTAATTTTATTTGTATTTATTTTCTAAAAAATAAATTACAGGCAGTACAATAAAAATTAAGATGAAAGTAAAATTTAGTGGAAGAATTCTTACAATGGTAAAACAGGATCTTGAAAATTGACAAAATCATTCACAAATTGCAAGCAAATTTCGTTTTCATTTAACCACGTTGGAAATTCCATCACTTCATCAAAGGGGGACTTTACTAAATCCTCATCCTGGTTTCCATGGATTTGAACATTTTGTCGAGTTTTGCTCAGGTGTAACACAAAGTCTGTGATGGCAAATCAAATTATTCATTGATATTGTAAACTGTGTTGTTGTAATTAGATCATACTATTCAATCCGATAAACTTTAGTCAATTTTTTCATTGAACATGTGATGCCGGTATCCTCACAACTCTTAAATACCCAAGGGTATGTTTAGTAATTATAAATGAGATTTATAATTAAAAAGTTAAAATTGTCTTTATTGGGGTATGTTTAGTAATATACATATATTTTATTAAAATGCATTGGGGTGTATTTAGTAAATGGGGTACGTTTAGTGATTTCGGGGGTGCGGATAGCTGGCCCCGATAATAATTTGTTTTACAATTTATTTCGCAAAAAGATTATACTCCCTCCGTCCCTTTGATAAGTATCCGTTTACTTTTTGCACGTGGATTAAAGAGTATAATATTTTAAAGTGTAATGAAGTGAAAGAAATAATATTTTAATGCGTGGGAAGTAGTTGTATTAGTGTTGAGTGTGGGCCCCATGTGTAGTGGGTTGAGTGTAATAATATTATTGAATGTGTCACATCAACCCAAAAAAGAAATTGACACTTTGTATTGGGACAGACCAAAATGGCAAAATTGACGCTTATCAAGGGGGCGGGGGAGTAATTTGTACCACCACTAATACGTCTCTCCAATTGCAAGTATGAGCTCAATTTGATCTGAAAAAATTATAATTCAACAATAAAATTCGATTGGGCTGACTTTCGACGTGCACTAGATGGTAATGCAGAAAAAGAAGTTAATGAAAATGAAGAAGGTGCAAATGAGTTCTCCGTAGATGAAGGAAACGAGTCGGAGTTTGTTACCTTAGCTACCGAGACTAGTGATAGTGAGGAAGATGCAAGAATTGTGACTAAATTGTAATTGAAGCAAAATTTATGATTTTTTGTTTTTGTTTTTGTTTTACAATTAACCCTAAAAATAACACTTATGGGTGTAATGATGAGTAGTTTAAAATTGTGATGGAACCAATTTGGTGAAATACTCTCTCATGAATTTGGTTGGATAAGGGAAAGAAAGTGTGATGGGCAAGTTGGAGCGTAAATGAGAGGAATATTAGTCGAAGCATAAAGGTAGAGAAATCAAACATGGGATACTATTACATATAGATTCGTAGATCCACACTATTCATGGTCGACAACACACCCCCATTGCCAATACTACATTAATTCAATCAACCTTGAAATTATTCCTTAAAAAGGAGAAAGAAAGAAAGAAAGAAGAATCTAGAATGATGGCCCGATTTCAGATGGAAACAACCACATACTATGATTTTAAGCCACATTAAGATTTCTATTTTATTTAATGTAAAAAAATATCCTCAAAATGCAACACAAAAATTCCTAACAGGTAATCCGTTTATTTTGCTCCCTCATGCCCAAAATAGCTTGTAGTAATTTCCAAAGGAATTGTATTTCAGGATGAGGGAGTAATATTTTATACTTTCTTTTGGTCTTAAATTCATCTTCACATCTAGTGTTTGCAAGAGTATTAATAAAAAGTCAATTTTTTTTATCAGGTAATATTAGTTGTTAGTATAGTTAGTAGTTAGTTCACCAAGCACCCATATACCTTTATTTCTCCAAATCTCCTTATAATTCTCTCCTATTCATTTCTAAGGGAATTAAACATAGGTCACTCACCTTGGTGAGGAGCCCAGAGGCCAGGTGAGCTAGCCATCTGGTTAAAAGTTACATTTTAAATTACCATTTGGGGTAGTTTGGTAAATTTGAATAAATAATAAAGTATTTTATGCGTGTTAAAAATGTGATGACAAATTTGAAATTAAATTGTATTGAATGAATATTAGTTAATTGTTTTTTTCTTTTATTAAAGTGTGAAGTTGAAGTTGGGACGGAGTAAAACGAAAAATGTGAAATTGAAATTGAAACGAAAGGAATACTTTTTGAAACAAATTATGGGTTTGTCAACAACAGAGAGAAACATAAGGAAGAGAGAGAAAGTGATTTCTGTATATTTAAAAAAGTGAGTTTTACAACTGATGCAGATAATATATCTCTCTCACATATGAGCTGTATATACACGTGTAAAGATAACCAACTAATATCTTTAACTAATCAATATCTAACTAATTAACCTCTATTATCTTAACATGCTCCCCACAATTGGATCGTGGTTCTGTTTCTGTTAAGGAAAAATTTTTACGCAGATGTAGAAAGCGAGTACAAGAAAGAGGTTTAGTTAATGCATCTGCAAGCTGATCTTCTGAAGAAATGTATCTCACATCCAATTCCTTTGCTTGAACTTTCTCACGAATGAAGTAGATGTCAATTTCTATGTGCTTTGTTCGTTGATGAAAAACTGAATTTGCAGCCAATGAAGCAGCACTGCTATTATCACACCAAATGATGGAAGGAGTCATGAGAGAAATGCCGAGTTCAATAAACAAGGAACGAACCCAAATAAGATCAGTAGCTGTGGCTGCCAAGCTTCGATACTCAGATTATGTGCTGCTCCTGGCAATAACAGGTTTTTCTTTGAACTCCAAACAATAAGGTTTGGACCCAAGAATATACAAAAACCACTTGTAGAGCGACGATCATCAAGGCAGCTAGCCCAATCAGCATCGGAATAACCATGAAGAGCCATCCTAGAAGAGGATCGAAAAATAAGACCAAGAGTAGCAGTGCCCTGTAAATATCGTAAAACACGTTTGCAAGCCTTCCAATGATTAATTATTGGAGCATGCAAAAACTGACTTAACTTGTTCACATCAAAAGAGATGTCTGGTCTGGTCATAGTTAGGTATTGAAGAGTCCCAACTGTACTCCTAAACAATGTAGGATGATCAAAAGGATTGCTATCAAGTAACTTAAACTTGATACCGGAGCAGTAAGGAGTAGGACTTGGTTTGCAAGTAGACATCGAAGCTTTACTAAGAATATCACAAATATACTTAGCTTGATTCAACAAAATACCATCTGCAACATGATGCGCTTCAAGACCCAAGAAATAATGAACTTGACCAAAATCTTTTAGAGAAAACTGATTATATAACCCTAAAATGAGAGAAGTGATCATAGAAGAGTCATCTTCTGTGATTAAAATATCGTCAACATAAACCAGAACCAGTAACAACTTATCATTCTGACGAATATAGAAAAAAGAAGAATCAGAGACTGTACTCACAAACCCCCATGAAAGTAAATAATGTTTGAGCTTGTCATTCCATGCTCGAGGAGCCTGTTTCAATCCATATAAAGCCTTAACCAACTTACAAACATGAGAAGGTCGTGACAGATCAACATAACCCTGTGGTTGAGTCATAAAAATAGGCTGAAGAAGATCACCATTTAAGAAAGCATTATTAATATACACCTGATGTATTTTCTAACCTCTAGTGACAGCAAGAGAAAAAACAAGCCTTATTGTCACAGGCTTCACAACTGGACTGAAAGTCTCAAAATAATCAACCCCTTGAGTTTGTTGAAAATCTCTAGCTACTAAACGAGCTTTAAGCTTATCAAGAGGGCCATCTGAGGCATACTTAACCCTGTAAATCCATTTATGAGTGACAACATTCATCTCGGGAGAATAATGAACTAGTTTCCAAATATTGTTCCGTAGGAGAGCGGCATATTCCTCATTCATTGCCTTTTTCCATTGAGAATTTTGTAAAGTATCACTGACAGATAATGGTTCTGAAATGTTGGAAGATGAAGATGTGGTAACGACATAAGTTTTGGGCTTATATGTACCAACTTTGGATCGTGTGAGCATCGAATGTGTAGAAGTATAAGAAGTAGAACTACTAGGTGGAGGAGATGGAGGCTGAATATGTGGAGAAGATAAAGGCTGAATATTTGATGGACTTGGAAGTGGAGAATTTGTGGGCTGCTCAAAAGAAAGAGGAGTCGAAATAACAGATGAAGTTGTTGGTTGGTCAGAGGAAAGTGATGGAGGAGCAATACCAGGTAGTGCTACTGGTAAAATAGGAAGTAAAGGAGAGATGTTAAACGACCACCTCATCTAAAAGTTTAAACTGATAGAGAGTTGAATCGTTTAATACTTAATCAGGTTATACTCTAACACGCCCTCTCACATGCAGACGGGGAATTTTTGCCTCAAGCCTAGCATGTAGAATTTTCTCATAAATGGGTGGCGGTGAGGTTTGAACCCTGGACCTTTGTTAACCATGAGCTCTGATACCATGTCAACAACAGAGAGAAACATAAAGAAGAGAGAGAAAGTGATTTCTGTATATTTAAAAAAGTGAGTTTTACAACTGTATATATACACGTGTAAAGATAACCAACTAATATCTTTAACTAATCAATATCTAACTAATTAACCTCTATTATCTTAACAGGGTTTGGGTTTGGGTCGGGTAAGGGTTTAGGGTTGGGTTGAGAAAAGGGATTCCAATAATGGAAGTAGACGAGGGTATGGTTCTTTAAGGTGATTTCCCCAATAGGAAATATAGAGATTATGAAGAAGAATAATTGTATTAATGATGTACAAGTGTAATATACAACAATGTATGAGTATGTAAAGCTATCTACAACCGATGTGGGATACAACACTATATACTATTACTCCCAATACGCCCCCTCAAGATGGCGGTGGGGAAACAACGCCAATCTTGGACATAAGAAGATTGAGATGAGGCCGAGCAAGTGGCTTCGTGAGGGCATCAGCAAGCTGCTCAGAAGAGGATACATGAGAAACATGTATCTGTGAAGACTTCACAAGATCTCGAATAAAATGATAATCAATTGCAATGTGTTTCATTCGTGAGTGAAACACAGGATTTGAGCATAAGTATATGGCACTGATGTTATCACAATAAACAACCGGGTGGTTGACAGAGAAGGAAGATAAAGTTCCTGAAGAATGGAGCGAGTCCATTGAACTTCTGCAGCAGCGGAAGCAATGGATCTGTACTCAGCTTCAGTAGAAGAGCGAGCAACCATCCGTTGCTTACGAGACCTCCAGAAAATAGGATTGGACCCAAGAAACACCACATATGCCTCAGTAGAAGAACGGTCATCACAGTCACCTCCCCAATTAGCATCAGCAAAGCAATGAAGAGATAAAGAAGAAGAACTCTGAAGAAATAGAGAGTGATGTCGAGTACCATTTAAGTATCGAAGGAGTCTCTTCACGGCACCCCAGTGTGTAGTGGTGGGTGCATGCATGTATTGGGATAATTTGTTGACAGCGTAGGCGATGTCAGGTCGAGTGTGGAGGAGATACTGGAGACGATCAAGCACTTTGCGATACTGTGTGGCATCAAATGCTTCAGACCCATCAATTTGTGAGAGTTTAGAGCCCACAACCAAAGGAGTGGATACTGGTTTTGAAGTGAGCATGTTGAGGCTAGACAAAAGATCAGTGATGTACTTTTGCTGAGATAAGTGACACCCGTCGTTTGAGCGATATACTTCAATCCCCAAGAAGTAAGACAAATCTCCCAGTTCCTTAACAGAGAAGTGTGAGGCCAAAGCTTTTTCAAAGCGAGAGAGAAATCCTGTGTCGTTCCCTGTGAGAACAAGATCATCAGCATATACCAAGAAGTATGCCAGAACACCTTGTTGGTGAAAGACAAAAAGCGATTCGTCTGACTTCGTACAGGAGAAGCCATATGAGACAAGGAAATTCCGAAGAGCAGTAGACCAAGTCCGCGGTGCTTGCTTTAGACCATAGATAGATTTTTTAAGTTTGCAAACATAACCAGGATGATCCACAGAGATGAATCCCGGCAGTTGCTGCATATAGACGTCAGTAGACAGATTCCCATGAAGGAAGACATTGTTCACATCAAATTGATGAAGAGGCCAGTGTCGAGAGACAGTAATGCTGAGAACAATTCGAATTGTGGCTGACTTCACAACAGGGCTGAAGGTTTCAGTGAAGTCAATGCCTGGACGTTGATGGAACCCCTTCACCACAAGGCGTGCTTTATATTTGTCTACTGAACCATCCGGCAGCCGTTTGATATGGAACACCCATTTGCACCCAACAATATTCTGAGCCAAGGAAGAAGGAACCAGATCCCATGTGCCATTCCTTTGCAAGGCATTAAATTCAGAGGACATCACATCACGCCAACAGGGAGTAGACTGAGCCTGAGAGATAGTAGTGGGTTCAATATCTGTATAACTCGAAGAAGTAAGACAGTACCTGGGATTAGGTTTGAGAATGTTGTTTCTTGACCGAGTCACCATAGAATGGCGAGTGGGAGCAGGCGGTGAAGGCGGGAGCGGAGGTTCCTGCTGACGGGGCAAGAGTGCAGGACTGGCTGGTGGAGAGGGTGTAGGAAGCGGTGTGGGGTGCCGTATAGGTGGAGGTATGGGTATTGAGGAGTCGAGTGGAGCGGAGAGTGATGGAGGTGGATTTGGCGAGGGATTGCCGGATTCGGAGAATGGGAAGATGGTTTCAACAAAGTCAACATGGCATGATATGAAAACCTTGTTAGTAACATAATCAAGACACAGATACGCACTTTGTGTGAGCGAGTAGCCAAGAAAGACACAGGGTTTGGAGCGAGGTGCAAGTTTATGCGATGTATAGAGACGAAGCCAAGGATAACAGAGACAAGCGAAGACACGAAGTTTGGTGATGTGCAGCTGTTTGTGAAACAGTTTTTCATAGGAGGATACCATTTGAAGGTTGTCTTTGGGAAGACGATTAATGAGATATGTGGCAGTGGAAACAACATAAGGCCAAAAGTGAAGGGGCATTGAAGCCAGATGTAACAAGGTGAGGGCAGTATCAACAATGTGGCGATACCGTCTTTCAGCTGCTCCGTTGTGCTCCGGAGTATGTGGTGGACTAGTAAGGTGGGTAATGCCATTTGAGACAAGAAATGAACGTAGGGCAATGGATTCGCCACCATTATCTGTATAGAGAGTTCGAATTTGACACTGAAGTTGGTTTTCAACAAGAGATTTAAAGGCAATAAAGGTAGGTAGTACACCAGATTTACGTTTCAACAGGTATAGCCACACATACTTGGTGAAGTGATCAACAAATATAACATAGTACTTATAGCCATCAGATGAGGTAATAGGAGAACTCCAAACATCAGAAAATAACAATTCAAGTGGTGAAGAAGCATGTAAAGTGGATTCACCAAAAGGTAGTTTATGAGACTTCATAGTCTTACATGCATCACAGATTATTTCAGTGGTGTGTGAAAAGGGTAAATTATGACAGTTCAAAACATGACAAAGTATTTTAGGGGCGGGGTGACCTAATCGAGAATTCCACAAACAAACTTGTTCGTTAGAGGAAATGAGAGCATGTGATGCTGAGGGAGACAAAGAAGGAGTGAATGGCCAAAGGTAAAGTCCGCTAACTCTTGGGCCCTCCAGTAGGACAGCTCCACTCTCCCGATCCTTCACATGAAACGAAGTGGAAGAAAAAATAACAGAGATATTATTTTGCTGACAAAGCTGTGAGACAAAAATAAGATTTTTTGAAATGCTTGGCACAACTAGAGAGTTAGAAAAGGAGAGAGAGTGTAAAGCAGTGAAAGATAGGGAGCCGGTGTGTGTGATAGGTAAGGATGTACCATCACCAACAATGACACTGTCCTGACCATCAAAGGGAGAGTGAAGGGAGAGGTTGGAGAGGTCGGTGATTATGTGATGCGACGCCCCTGAGTCCAATACCCAATCGCTCGATGAGGGGTTGGAGACGGCCGAGTGTGCTGTCGAGAGGGCATACCGCTGCTGGTGTGGGAGCTGACGAGCATCTGGAGGCCGGAAGGATTGGGGCAACTCTGGACAACGCCTCGCCGAGTGCCCCTGGGTGCCACAAAGTTGACATCGGCCTTGGTAACCGCGGCCGGGAGTAGACCGAGACGCGGGCACGGCAGACTGTTGAGCAGCGGAGGGCCCACTGCTGCTGGGTGGCGCCTGATTGCCACTAGATCGCCAGCCTTGACGACTACCACCCCGTCGAGTGTTCTGGTGTCCAGCAGGGGGAAGGCCCGCCTGAAAGGCGCTGGTCGGAATGGCAGTGGAGGTGTTGTGGGCAAGCTAGGCTTCAGTACTGAGCAACTTGTCGTGGAGTTCCTCAAACGATATAGCGGAGTCACGATCCTGTATAGTGAATCCCAACTCCTTGTAGGAGTCGTTCAAGCCATTCAAGATTTTGATGACCAGATCCTCAATGTCGGTGGGGACACCAAGAAGAGCAAGTTCATCAACAATGCTCTTGATGTCAAGCATAAAATCTGTGATTGATCTACTGCCTTTGATCGGGTTGTGCAGCCGATTTTTGAGGGCCAGAATGCGCCCCCTGGAAAGACCCATAGATCGAAGCAAGGGTTTTCCATGCATCAACAGAGGTTTTGGTGGCCGCAATGAAGGGGATGAGCATTGGCGTGATGGAACCAACGAGAGCACTGAGGATCAGTTGATCCTGACGAACCCAATAGGCGTGATCCGAGTTTGGCCGAGAAGCGCCGACAACGGTGTGAGTGGCAGCAGGACACGGGAATGAGCCATCAACAAACTTGAACAGATCATACCCCGTGAGAAGCGTACGAAGTTGAAAGCTCCATACATCGTAGTTCATGGATGTCAGTTTCAAGGGTGCCTGTGAAGCAACATTAAAAGCCACCGGAGAGGCGATGGGATCAGCAGTGGTGGTTTCGGTAGCCATGAAGAGAAGGATCCGGAGAAGGAAAAAAAGGAAGGAACGAAAGAAGGGAATCACGATACGGGATTAGTGAAGCAGATGGAGGAATAAAAGAGAAATGTGACAAAAAAAAAGAAAGAGGATCGAGGACAAGGCGTTAAGCCAAAGGAGCTTTGATACCATATAGAGATTGTGAAGAAGAATAATTGTATTAATGATGTACAAGTGTAATATACAACAATGTATGAGTATGTAAAGCTATCTATAATAGATGTGGAATACAACACTATACACTATTAGAAACACCTCTTTCTCTCACTATTCTCGTGTTGAGGTTTGTATGTCATGTGGACCAACCCACCTTCTACCATAACATTAGCAAATGGATGACTAGAGGACCACCAAACTGGTATTGCTCAACTATAAAATTTATCATTCTAAATGGAGTATATCATTAAAATCAACTTAAAATATTTTATTAATTTACTTATCAATTTACCATGGGGAGAATTTTATTACTTTTTCTAATAATGAAAAGATAGCACAAATCCCATTTCAGGTTCATGTATTTAAGAGTACGTTTGTTTGAGATACATGTGAATTTTGAAAATTTAGTTTTATGAATATCAAACTTTTGAAAATAAATTGAATATTATCTATGTTTATTACGAATGTTTTTAAATATGTTTTAAATTTATATATCAAATTAATGATTCCAACTAGAGAGCACCTATTAAATAAAATTATTAAAATTTAAATAAAATAAATACCAACTACTTCCCTATTTAACTGTATCAAGCTTATAGTGCATCGATGCACCATGTGCATACTAAAATCATCCCAAATTAATGTAAGAAATGGATGATAGTACATGCTAAAGAATAGTAATTCATGTGAGAAAATATTTACGAGAATAGAAAAAAAAATAATATATATATATTAACTGAAAAAAAAAAAAAAAGAAAACGTGGATAAGACAGGTGGATTGTGAATTCGTAGTGTTATGTAGTCAATAATTGTGTTAGTGTGTGTGAAAATCTATACTAATCCTAACTGTGTGCAGCTTGAATTATTATTATTATTTTTAACAGCAAAAGGTAATATATCATTAATAAAAAAAATTGGGTAATGAGATACATTCCAATATAAAAAGCATTCACATCAGTTTGGATGACATGAAATGAAAAAAATATCAAAACTCACCTAGTCCCTATTAGTAATTTCTTCAAAAACTAAGGTGATATTTGTTTTGGGGTTTTGGGAGTTTGAAAATTATGAATAGTGATGTTGTGTTTGTTTTGGGTTTTTGATAAGGTAGTTTTTAATTTTATGTCAAATCAATGTGTAAGAATGTATTAATTTACGTAAGAAAGTAGATGAGAGAGAAGAGATAATGAGAGAAAGTGTATTAATTGAGGAGAGAGAATGTGTAAGAATGTATTAATTTATGTAAGAAAGTAGATGAGAGAGAAGAGATAAAGAGAGAAAGTGTATTAATTGAGAAGAGAGAATGTATATTGGTATAAATAGGGTGATCTTTAAAATTTGGGTGTGGAATTTGAATTTCAATTCCGGGGTTTCAAACCCAAAAACAAACATCTCCTTATAACACACGCATCTTAACAACTCTAATGAGCTGATTTTATTAACTCATCTCCTCGAAGCTACACTCCCCTTGTCCTCTTTACCACCAAGATCGAAAATTAATGTTTATAGAGGAAGTATATATTTTTCCTTCTCCTAATCCAACTCCATATTCTATACTTCATATCACCAACAATTTTCATAACATCTCATTTTCCTCTCCCAAAAACAACGTCATTCCTCACCTAGTCGCTCATTTTCCAATATGTGCAGCTTGAATTAAATATGAATAATTGGTCTCGAAGTAATTTAATCTTGCTGTGAAAACAGCACATTAAAAAAATCTAGCAGGAGTGACCATTGCTTTTTCTATCTGAAGTTCTGAATATAGAAAAATAAGGAATATAAAAAATTGATGAGTGAAATTCAACTAATTATCAATTTTGGGATGATTTAGAATGTAGAAGAAACGGTCTTCTTGTGTATAGTTAAAGTGTTATTTTAGGTTATTTGACAGATCTGTTATTTTCTTTTTGGAAGTAAAGAGTGTTGTACAACAAATAAACGGAAGAAAATGTGAAAAATTGTATATATGAGTATAAAACTCATAAATCAATGAATGAATAATTAAATAGATAAAATGCAAATATTTTCTAGTGTGTGGGCATCTCAAATTGTGTCATGTGCAAATATTAGAAATCTTATTTAGATTTGCCAAAACTTTTTTAAGTAGTAAATTTTTCTTATGAGTTTGTAATATTAGGACTAATTCGCAATTCAATGTGATTTTTCTAGCAATCATTTTGCTTCATTTCACACATCAGCATTCTAACATGTCTCATCGAGGTAATTCCCATTTGCCAATATGAATTAAAGTGATTTTTTTTAATAAAAAAATAAGAAATATCTCAAATATTTGAATTAATCCACAATTAAATAGAGAGTTAGTCTTTTACTAATTGAGTTTACAACATAAATTATTGTAAACTCTGTAGTCCCCTTAATTTAAACACCCTATCAATACATAAGGTATATAAGATTGGAAGGGGATCACAGGATTTACACCGTGAACTCGGTTTAGATAAATATTTGTGATGAATAAATCGTCATTTTAAAAAATTAACGAAATAGAAAAATAATAGCCAAACACCTCATGAGATTTTTTTTTTCTTGACCCAAAAGAAAAAAAAAACCCAAGTGTTAAGCATAAGTGGAATTGAATGTTGAGCTTACTTGAAGGAGTATATAAACACATGAATATAGAATTAAAATGGTGGTCCCTTGACATACTGTAAAATAGTACAATGGTCCCAAAAGTCACATAGAGGGAACAAATTCTCCCCAATTGTGCTGATAACCCACCAAATTGACACATAAAATGCATATGTTTCATCATTTTGAATCAAGAAGATGTACTTTCAGCAATTAATAGGAGTGGTCAGACCCCTTTGCCAAGGAGTTAAAGAAACATTGAGATAAACAACCTCCAATTCACTAAGAAGTAAGTGCCACATATCTAAGCTAAATGTTGCTTCTTTTTTCAATGTACCCATTTCCTTGTAATAAAATCCATGCATGTTTGGTTGAGCTCTATCAAGAGAGAGAGGGGTAGGGGACCATGAATATGCCATCAAATCTAACAGCTGTATTTTGTGGGGGTGCAAATTTACTCCTACTTTGTCTTGTTACCTTCATTTTTATCAGCTTGCACATGGCCACTCCTTTCTATTTCAACTCTTCAATTTCTTCTTTTTTTTTTTTTTTTTTTTTTCCTTTTGCTAGCTAGTTTATTGTACATTACACACATGTTTTGATGTGGGGTTTTATTCTTATAAGAGATAGTATATAACTAGGGAAAAAATTTTATGTACCTAATGGTTCATTCAATTTTTTAATGCCCTATGTTTAGTAAAATAATGTTTAAATAAATGCCTAAAATGACAAAAATACTATTGACTAGATTTAAAAGTTATGATCAAGTCATGAATATATATAATCGAGTCATGAATATTTATAATCAAGTCATAAAAAATGTACAATCGACTCATAAATATATATAATCAAATCATTTACAATTTTAATTAAGTCGCAACTTGAGTTAAGGGTGTTTATGTAAACTTGGCATTTTAAAACATAACTTTAAAATTTGGACAAAATAAAATTTCACTATATGGAATTGGACACTGTTGCACATTTCTTCGTATAACTATAATTATTGTAATGTGTTTACGGAGAGCGCTAATCCAAAACCAATTATTTATATAGTTCATTGTTTGTATTTGTTTATTTATTTTTTATATGTGGATTAAAAATTATTATTATTTTATATATAAAATGAGTAATTGTATTAGTGATGAGCGGTGAATCAATACGCCATGTGTGAGATTTTTTTTTAGAGCCATGTGTGAGATTTTTTTTTCTAAAAAAAGAAAATAAATATTTTAAGAGTTAACGAACAAAATAGTAAAATTGATATCTTAGGAGGAGTATTATTTGATGGATTTAAATAGACTTGATTATAGATCCTCGCGGTTTTATGTTTTGGTACTCAAAATACCTTATCTAAACAACGTGGGACTTGCATGATTGCACAGCCAACCAACAGTGATGAATTAAAGAATGTGTAAAAATGAGTCCTTTTCAAATATGCCAATGGTTAGCTCAATTTGAAAATTATTCATTCTCCTACAACCACTTAAACTATGTCAAAGACATAATAAAATATTAAAATAGCTATTACTATATTACAAGATACTAACGGAAAGAAGTAATACTTTTTGTATTTGTTTTTAGAGTTGATTTTTATATTATCTTTAGTAGTAATTGATCATGCTATTTAGAAGTATTACATTATTTATCTTTAAAAGAATTAAAATTTTCCAAATATCGTACCAACACATTAATATATAAGACACTTATTATTATTATTATTATTATTATTATTATTATTATTATTATTATTATTATTATTATTATTATTATTTTAAATGCTATAATATAATGGTTAATAACGGAAAGACAATTGATAATTTCATAAATAGATAGCATTAGCATTACATCACAAGGAGATTTTCTATATTAATTTTCAATGATTAATTTTTTTTTTCACTATCTTAATCAGTGGCGACGCACTGAGGGGTTAGGGGGCACTGGGCCCCCTGAACTTCTAAAAATTACTAGTATAGATATAGAAATTTTCTTGAAATACTTTTGTGTCTAAGTGGTGAAGTGAGGATGTTTTAGTTTTAAAGGTCCCGTGTTCGATTCATGCAGCACTGTTATTTTTTTTCCCTCTAAATAACATATTTATTTAATAATTTTAATGACTTTAGTTTCAAAATTGTTACTCTTACATAATACAATTAAAAATACTAAAACATCTTTAGAAAAATGTTAATAAAAGTTGGTAAATAAAATAATTCTTCTTAAAATTTGTAGAACAAAAAACACGAACTATTGTATGAGAAAAGTTGGGCCCCCCTCGATGGAAATCCTGCGTCCGCCACTAATCTTAATATATGTATAGAATTTACACTTTATTTTTAGGGTGTATCTTTCTCTTTTCTCCAAATATTCTTTTAATGGTATAATACAGAAATGTTACACTAAAATAATATAAGAAATTCGAATTGAACATTGTGAAAATATTCCGTAAAAGATATATAATGATGTCACGAACTTATTTTATGAAATGAAAACACACCAATTTAATTTAATTTTATAATAAATACTACTTTTTTTTTATTATGGAAATTTGTCAATTACAGAGAATTAAATGATGTCCTATCACAAAAGTTTTAACGCAGTATAAATTAAAATTTTTAATGCACAAAATTATTAATTTATATATTACATACGAGGATAATAGGTATTAGCACAAGGACAATTTCGGAATATTATATATTGAGAGAGCGAGCGAGCTTTTTTTTTTCCTTAAGTGACCCGATTCCACGTGTACCTTAATTTTGCAAAATATTGAATATTTTTAGTAATCGAAAAACTACTCGTTACAATGATGAATTAAATGAAAAAATATGGAGTACTTTATCTAAACAACAACCATATACATATAAAAAATAATCACATATCAAGATTTGATAAATAATATTTTTATTAAGCTCGTCACTCCAAAAAATATTTTTTAATGTACTAAAAAGTAATTTCGGTAAAAATAGGATGAAAGGTAAATTCAATTCACATATAGAGACAAACACTTGTGTGAATTGAGTTTATACAAGTACCTTGATTCACTGACTACCTTTTTAATAAATAAAAATTTACTCTTCACAGAGATTAACTATTATTCTTAGTGAAAAATTTTATTCTTAAAATTTTAATAGTTCGTAATTAATTTTTTATATTCTTGTTGAAATGAGTAATATTTTTTATTTAAAAAAAGTTATTTTTTACATACTAAAAAATAATTTTGCAAAAATATGCATCACTACAAAAAAAGAACTACTATTATTTTTTACCAATAGAATATTCTATTAGTAAAAACTTTAATTTCATTATTCAATTGGATTACCACCAAATTAATAACAAAATCCATTAGTAATTAACCATTGATAAAATGGTGGTTAGTAAATTTTTAATAAAAAAATCAATTATGTTGGGAATTATTTTTGTCGGTAATTCATTGTTAATAATTCTGCTCGTAAATTATATAATGATTACGTTGGTAATTTGTTCGTAAATAGAAATGAATATATATTATTCTATCGGTAAAAAAGTTATAATTCCATTTCATTACAAATATTACTTTTGTTGGATAAGTATGTGGTTATGTGGGGTTTGAAAACATGAATAATGTGTTCTATGTTTGTTTTGGGTTTGAGTAGGGTAAGTTTTAATTTTGTCAAATCAATTTATTAATTTATTTAAAATGTTAAATGAGAGAGGAGAGATAAAGAAAAAAATGTATTAATTGAAGATAGAGAATGTAGTAGGTATATATAGGTGATTTTTAAAATGTGGATGTGGGTTTTGAAAACCGTAAACGAACATTGTCTGAGTGTTAAACCGTTAGTACATTTGACTGCTAAAAAGAAGTTTTTTTTATGTATATTATTTTTTTAAAGTGTGTAATCAGGTTGATACGAGAGTCACTCAAATGTACAGTGTGTATGGGTCCTTTATCTTTAACTAGTATATACCAGTGCGATGCACGAGATTTATACATATTTTCAATAAGATAATTTATTAATATAATTATATATATATATATATATATATAAATTATAACATAAACTTTTCTTGCAGACGTATTGTCTCCAGACGCTCCAATGTGACGTGTAATTTTTTCAATTTTTTAAAAATTTTAATACTTTTTTTAATATTTTTCTTATTTACTTTTAATTAACTTCCTTATTTTCTTTTAATTTACTTCCTTATTTAATATTTTCTTTTTTAAATAATGTGTTTCTTATTTTTAATAATTATTAAATTTTTAATATTTTATTTATTTATTTGGGTATCATTAATTAGTTACTAAATCTTTTAATGCAATAAATAAATTAATTAATATCAAATTAAGTCATATATATATATATATATATATATATATATATATATATATATATTTAATATTCTATATAATATTCTCTCTCACCCCACCTATAAATAAGATTTTTTGGTTATTCATTCTAAATACATACAATCGTTTTCTCCAAGAGGAATAGAACTTTCTTTAAGTTCCTCTAGAGAATTGATTTATGAAAGTATAAAAATTTATTTCGATAGAGCGAATCAAGTAGAGATTCGATCAACCTTTAAAAAATCAATTTAAGTATTCTTCAAGAGGAAGGAAAATTATTCAAGTATCCTTGAATTGTTTTACCTTTTAAGAATCAATTCTTTCAAGAGGATGATAATAGATTCAAAATTTTTCAAGAGATACTTGAATAGATTTACGTCTTAAAAAATGATTTTTCAAGAGTAAGGGGATTGATTAAAGAACTTGAATCGATTTACATCTGAAGAATCGATTCTTCAAGAGAAAAAAAAATTGATTCAAGTATTCTTTAAGATTCATCTCTAAAGTATTAATTCAAGTATTCTTTAAGTGAAAAAGGATCGACAATTCAAGTACTCTTAAATCGATTTACCTCTAGAAAATAAGAGGTTGAAAAATTAATTCATGTATAGAATTGAAAGTTTAAGCTATTAAGTTAAATCATTATTTCATATCAAATAACATTAAAATTGAGTTTGTAAATATTTGTTAATTTTTTAAATTTAGTATATTAGTATTTATTTATTTACATATACCTTGATTATTCAATTATGACATATGAATTATAAAATTTATTTTCTTTAATTGTTTATATAATTTGAAATAATAAAATTGAATAAAAACTAAAATTAGTAAATTCATTACAAATTTATTTAAAAGAAAATTATATATAAATTATATATATATATATATATATATATATATATATATATATATATATTATTTTTTACATTAGTTTCTTAAAAATAATAATTAATGGAAATAGAATTATTATTATTATATAGTTAATTAAGAAATACTAAACCATAATAATGAGTAAAAAGTAATACTCCATTTATTTATAATATTACGTAGTATATTTTAAAAAATATATATAGCAACTATTTAAAATATTTTAATAATTTTATTTTAGTTAATTATAAAATGTTTGACCTTATTTTTCATAAATAATCAATACAATTAACAAATAAATCATTCTTTATAAATAAATTAATTAGTATCAAATCAAATCATGTATAGAAAATAATTGAATAAATTGAGATTTTTTATTTATAATTGATACTCCCTCCGTCACAAGTATTTATTTGCACTTTCATTTTGGGGTGTCCCAGTTATTATTCACCTTCCATTAATAGTAAAAATACATTATAGTACATCTCACTTACTTTTTACACTTTATTCATCAATCCCAATAACTTTATTCACTTTTTTACACTTTATTCATCATTTCTAATAACTTTATTTACTTTTTCTCTTTAAATTATCCATTTACCCCTACTTTTTCTTACATTCTATATTAAAAAATAACACTTTTTAATCTCCGTGCCCATATAAACGTGAACAAATATGTAGGACAGAGGGAGTATTTATTTTAGACAAACGGTAAAATTAAGGATTTATTACTAGGAGTTACATACTCTGATCATAATTATACTTAAATACAATAAAAAAAATAAAATATTAACACTTACTCCCTCCGTCCCGCACCAAGAGTGCATTTTGCTTTTTTGCACGTAGATTACGTAGTATTATTATTTAACATGCATGTAGTGGGCAGTTGTATTAGTGAGAGTGTGGACCCTATGTTTTAATTGTATTAGCGGGTGTGTGTGAGACCCATGTGTATAAAAAAGGAAAGAGAATAGTTTGGGTGAGACGACCAAAATGAAAAAAGGAGACCCTTGGTCTGGGACGGAGGGAGTATATAATATACAGTAAAGAGACAAAATTATCCGTATGTAGTTGCACCATTTTTTAGAAAGACAGTGGGAGTAATAAATAATTAATTAACATTTTAAAAAATACAAGTCAAGATTCTTTCAAATAATTAGAATATATATATACATATATCTTAACTTTTTACATGATTTAGTTATATGTTACATTATCAAAGGTCAAATGTTATAATTTGTTGCAAATTCTTTACATTGATGAAAGAAATTGTCTAGCTATAACAAAAAAAAATTCCCTTAATTAGTGTTGTTACGTTATATATAACACGGATTATTTAATTATAAAAAGTAAGAATAATAATTAAATGATCCCACGTACAATTTCATACTAGTATATATATATATATATTATTAATTTAATTAAATAAAACTTATATTATTTTATAAATATGATGATGAGTATTTAAGATTAAAAATACATATTCATAATGAATTTTCACTTAAATATATTAAAATTGAGCCCTTAAATATGTTATTTTAAAGGCAAATAAGGAGTAGTTATTTTTTTTTAAATAACTATTCAAATTTTAAGATTAATGTTATATTATTTTTCAATTATTATTATAGTTAAAAAAATTGAAATATATAAATAGTTAATTAAAAATTATATGATAATTAAAGAGCTAAAATACATCATATTTGAATTATATAATTTAAATCAATGTAATACAATAATATTATTTGCATGAATATTAATAAGAAATATATAAAGATTTTAGAACCAAAAAATAAAAAAGGATACTAATAACTTAAAATAAATTATGTTTATATTCTTTTGTTTCGACGGTCTCCGCTAATGATAAAAAAAATCCACGGTTTGCAAGCATTAAAATGATCATCAGCAATAGGGGTGTCAATTTTACCCGCGGGTTCGGGTACCCGGCGGATAATACCCGATCGGGTAAGGGTAGGGTAGAGTATAATCGGGTATCGGGTAGGGTATTACCCGTATCCGTTTAAAAAGTTAAGGGTAAGGGTAGGGTATGGTTTTTATAAAATATCCGTCTACCCTACCCGATTACCCTACCCGTTTACCCGTGTATATATATATATATATATATATATATATATATATATATATATATACTTATTTATTTATTTCTTTATACTTATTATTATTATAATGATAGTTATTAAAATATGTCCTTTAATATTTATATATGTATTTTTTTTAGGATGAATCTGTTGACAATTAAATTTGAGATTATGAAACTATGAAAATCTTTGTTACATTTGAAGTTATCAAATCTGTGTAAACTTGAAGCCATGCAACAGTTGAAGATGATTTTATAAACATTGCTTGATTAGTTTGATTAGTTTTTATCGTGCTACTTGGGTTTTTTTAATGCTATTAGTATAACTTGAAGCCTTGTTTTGTATTTTGATTCATGATTCTTGTGTGGTTAAGAGTGATGATTTATTTATATGTTGGACATTTGTATTTATTTGAGGCGAATAAGATAAAGAGAAGTATCGGCATCATAGGGATAAATGAGAATAATAAGATAATTAGGGTGGTCATTTTAAAATAGGTGGATATCCATTTACCCGGTGGATATCCGTTTATCCGATGGATAATACCCGTACCCTACCCGATGATACATTTGAGGGTAATAGGGTAGGGTATGGATGAAGGAAATAGATACAGGGTAGGGTATGGATTTGGCATACCCGTACCATACCCTACCCGTTTACACCCCTAATCAGCAACACTTATTCTTACTATTGGAGCTTTGCCTTTGCCTTAATCTCTTGACATTTGGTGTTCACACGTGTTCATTTAATGATTTTCGCTAAGTTTTCTTCAAGTGATGTAAGTATAAAATAAAATATAAAAAATTAAGACATAAATAATTAATAATTAATAATAATAATAATAAATAAACACTTTAATATATATATATATATATATATATATATATATATATATATATATATATATTACTGAATGTAATGCAATGCTTAGTTATTTATATGCAAATATTGTATCATGATGGTAAAAATAATATTTAATCAAATTGTTTAACTAAAACCATCTAAAATCATCACAAAATAATGCCATAGCAGTATAGTAATATTATGTAAATTCGACTTGTCATCTAAAACCATTTAATTATAAAGTTACATTCTATACTATTAACTTTAAATAGAAAAAAATTCAACTCCAATATTTAAAATGTGTACATAACCTCAACCAATCTAAAGTGATATTAGACCAAAACTTCCACATAAAACATAAATATTTTTTTAAAAAATTTTACTCCACAATCCACATGTTATGAGCCACTTTTATATTGCTAGATCATATAATGATGACTTGGATATAAATTTAAAATTTTTTTGCTCAATCAAACACTTGTTATCGCCAACAAAACATGTGAGTGAGAGTTGCAGTACCAAAAAATGATTGAATTACATACTTTGATAAAAGAATCCATAATTTAGAAAAGTTCCAACAATATATTAACATAAATAATAAATAAATATACATTGAGTAAGAACCATTTGAAAGGAAATGAAAATGTACGCAAAGTAAAATAAAGAAACCCTTAATGTAAATAATATATAAAGCTTCATATAAGTAGAGAAAAAGTAGAAGAAAACAAAGAAAAATAAAAAAGAATCAAGAAAAGAAAAAAAATAAAAAAAATAAAATAAACATATTGTATAAAATATTAGAGATAAACAAATATAAAATAAACAACTCTGATAACTTAAATTTCGTAAAAGAATATAAAATTATACATTTTAAATTAAAAAACTAATTTTTGATAAATAAAAAATTAAGAATTAAATTATTTTAAAAAAATTAATTTAAATTTTCCATATGACAAAGGAAGTCATTGAGAGATGCCACATCATCTTAAAAGAAACTTTCAGATAGATGTATAAAAAATAAGAAAAAATGACAAAAATAAATTAAATAATATTTGGGAAAAGATAAAACGAACATAATAAAGAAAATATACGAAAAAAATTAAAAGGAGTTAGAAGTGATCGACATGAAACATAAATGTGTGTTTATTTATCTGTTTATGTAGACAATGTTGAGTAATTGAGTATAAAATGATATATCATAGTTATTTTCAAAAAATTAGCTTCTGATTGATTAAAATTAGCCATTGATTGACTAATCATTAATAATTTTTTATTTTAAAAAAATTAAAATTATCTTGAAGCTTGTATAAAAAATACTATTTTTTTAATGTAATCTAATTTAAATTGAAATTATTTTAAATATCAATGCATGTTAATGAAGAGAAAATAGAAGGTGTAGCTTTTGATTAATTAAGATTAGCCATTGATTGACTAATCATTAATAATTTTTTTTAATATAAAAGTTAAAATTAAAATTATCTTGAAGCTTGTATAAAGAATATATATTTTTTAAATTTAATTTGATTTAAATTAAAATTATTTTAAATATCACTGCATGTTATGAAGAAAAA
Source organism: Pogostemon cablin (assembly GCA_023678885.1). Lineage (NCBI taxonomy): Eukaryota > Viridiplantae > Streptophyta > Magnoliopsida > Lamiales > Lamiaceae > Pogostemon > Pogostemon cablin. The sequence continues at coordinate 22,770,427 of CM043001.1, read as the reverse complement.
AAAAGGTGCTTGTCATATTTTTTTTAGTAAAATAATAAAATGTATATTAAAATTTAATAAATTAAGAAAATACATATTATAAATTTTATATACATTATATTTAAATTAAAAAGGTAATAAATAACTTAAAAAATTAAAATAATGTAGGTATATATAAATTATATATAATTACTAAAAAGAATTTTGAAGACACTTCATAATCTCAATCACAATTAAAAAAATTATAAAAATTAAAGTCAACATAGTAATGGAATTAACTAAAATAAATAACTAAATAAAATCAAAATAATGTAAAAATTATATATCATCACCAAACAATTCCGAATCTCAATTATATATAATTCCTAAATAGATTTTTGATTAGACCTGATAATCTCAATTACAATTAATGAAAATTGTAAAATAAAATCAACACATCAATGGAATTAATTAAAATAATAAATAAAATTAAAATAATCTAAAAATTTTATAAAACTGTCAATTAGATGTATTAAGATTTTGAATATATTCAAATAATATATTTAATATAATATTATTAAAGTTTTAATATATAATATCTTATTTTCTAATTTGAAAATGTCATAATTAAAATTATTTAATTATTTTAATGGGTGACTGAAATTTTTTTAGAAATAAATGGTCAAAATTTTGACTAAATTAGTTGAAAATGTCATAATTATAATTATTTAATTATTTTAATGGGAGGCTGAGATTTGTTTTAGAAATAGATGGTCAAGATTGGATTTATTCTACTTTTATATATATTAAGATAAAATTAAGATTAAGATTTCTTTTGACTATGGATAAATAAATATTACTCACCAATAAATATATACATCAATATCATTATATATGAAAACTAAATGGCAAAAGCTCCTGTGCACCCGGGCGCACGGAACACTTTCCGTGCGCCTTTAGAAATTTGTGCTAAATTGTATACCTTTTAGTATACAGATGTGTATCATTTATTTTCTAAAGAAAAATCTGGGCGCACGAACAACACTCCGTGCGCCTTTAGAATTTTGTGTTAAATTGTATACCCTTTAGTATAAAAATGTGTACCCTTTATTTTCTAAAGAAAAAAAAATATTAATGAAAAGTGTATACCCTTTAGAACAAAATTGTGTACCTTTTAGTAATTAAAGTGTATACCATTTAGACCAAATTAATGTACCCTTACCCATAATACAAAATTTCTAAAGGCGCACGGAATGTGTTCCGTGCGCCCGGGTGCACGCAAGCCTCACTCATGAATAGAGGTTATGTCGTTGTAAATTGTTATGGTAAAAATCATTTGCACATGTTCATGATAAAAATAAAAATAAAAAGTCTCACAAATCCATCATAATTAATTTTTATGCATTTATAAGGTGGTTGTCCCAATTTTTTTATAAATATTTTGTGTCTAACTACAAGTAGATAAATCATTAATATTTTCAAATGTAATTTAAAAAAAAAAAGGCAACTACATACATGTTGTATGAACACATATTTTAGTTATGAATGGCTTTCCTCTGCATCAATTACACAGATCTTAAACTCATGCAACTAGATTTTCTAAACATACAATTTTCCACATTATTAGTGTGGGGTTAAGGTCTAAAGGTGAATGAATAAATATGCTATAATCAACCTTTTTAAAATTTACTTTTGAAACCATTAGAAACAACATTACACAGGGTGGGGCCTCAACATTAGTAATTAGGTTTCATGGGTGCAGTAGGATTTTGTTTTTCAGAAATAGTGGTGGTGTCAAAGATTCAAAATATACAGTCGTTCACACTTGAAGTGTTTGAACGAGTATATATAGAAGACTTGAAAAACTTTTGAAAAATAATTACGGTAAGTGGTACCTTCATACGTATTAGATGAGTAATACGGACGTCCTTTCTTCGTAGTGTTGATATTTTCCTTTTTAAGGATAAACTTTTATCTCTCTCCAATGTGTCATTCATCAAACGATCCGCAACAAGAGATGTAATACTAAAATGTAACAAGAGATTCAAATCAATGACACATTCAAACATTATAATAGAGAAAATTGCAAAAATCGTCCTATCTGTCACAATCTTATTTGATTTTGGTCCTAAGGTTTCGCCTTTCAATCCCAATATCTTTTTCTCATGAATTTTTGGTCCCATAGTTCTGTCAAATATTGTTGATCTATTAAGCAATTTTAGTCCCACAAAACATTGGAACCATAATTTTTGCATTTTTTGTCCTAAAACACATGTGCTCATGAATTTGGCGGGCAACTTGAGCATTAATTGAGGGAACTTTCACCCACCTTTTTCTTATATGTATGTCTAACCCTAGCATTCATCCACACTACAACCACCCTGAGAGAAAGAAAAAAAAGATTAAGAGATAAAAATGTCGTCATCATCCATACATAAAAAATAAGCAATACCTAACTTGTTATTGTGGAAAAGCCACCACATGTACGTTTCAAAAAAAAACCAATGAGCTTCAGTAAATTATTTCATACCTGTTCCGAGTCGATGAGCGGTGATTGCAATTTTTTTCTTTTAGGCAGATAAATATGAAGTGCTAGTGATGCTCAAATTCCTATTATGTTAACTAGGATCGACAATTTGGTGGCTGAGAACTTAGAGATAAAAACTAAGGAAAAGGGAACGACACAAAGGATTTATGAAAGTGAAGCGGTTGGAGCTAAGATTTAGATGTTTGAGAGCTTCGAAAACTGAAAAAAAAAATATCATTGTCCTATTGGTATCTTGGGCTCCTACCATCTTCTTAGGGCTATTCACAAAGTAGAATATTATCCTCTAATAATTAGGAGTCGTGGCCTTCAAGTATTGTCTTGTGATTAGTTAGGAACGACCAAAATGGTGGTTTTTGAAATAAAAGATAATAAAATGAATTGAAAATGAATCTAATTACAATATTTTTTTATTTTAATGCCATGGTAATTTTAATGATACACTCATATAATCAATCGTCTGACATCTTTAATTGTTTTCTATTTTTAAGCTAATTATGGTAAGGGTGATCACGATTTTCACCCACCCCCAATTGTCATAGTGAATAGGATGTAGATTATTTTCATGACCCCTAATAGGATCGACTTCAATGTTTTCAAATGTACTTATGACTATTAGTATACTCCCAAGGGGTGTTATTCACCAAAAGACATTGACTATTTCCAAATGTTCCCTTTTTAGGTATTATGATTACATTGACTTGGTTCTATTCACTAGTTTAATCATCTGGCATGAATAATCTTTTTAGTATCCATTTATGTTGTTCTAAATATAAGTTGGTATTTGCCAGAATCCTCTTATATTAAACCCTCACATAATAAATGGAAGAAACTCACATATAATAATCATGCAAAGCAACTAATGTGAAAGCTACGACAAAACACGTCGATACAGAATACAACCTAATTACAATTGCACTAATACCAAAAATATAAATCTTATATCACTACAAGGCATACAAATTTCATAAATGAAACCTAATCAAAGTTAAAAATTAAAAACCACCAAAGCATAGAAAATAGAAAGATAATAAGTAGGATTAGATTTCACCTAATGAAGTTTTACATTCATGAAAATCATTATTTCCTTAGTGTCTCCATCTTCTTGGAAATCATTAAAATCATAATCTAAGAAAATATTTGAAGAAATAGATTCCTCCCCAAACTCTAAATCCTCACTCAACTAGTGGAGATTTTTCTTAAGAGCTCCCAAAATTCTAATATAAAAATATAAATATACTTGAATTATGGATTAAAGATTTTATATTATTATATAAGGCTTCAATTGAGAGGGTATTTATAGTAGTAGATCGAGAGGAATTTAGGGATAATTTGACTTAAGGGACACAAATTGAATTTTTAGGAATTTTTATGAGTAAAAACAGGTCAGGTGTGCGGTTCAAAAGATAGATCTGATGAAAAATCGAATGGCTAGGTGTTTAGGTCGAGTTGGTTCAGGCGCTGGAGATAAAAATCAGGCTGAGCCAAACGTCTGAATGTCGAATCTCGATCAGCACCATTTTTCTCAATTTGATTTTACTCCCAGCAGTTTAATATAAGAATATTTCCTTCCAGAATTGGTTACATATGTGCGCGCAACCCAGCCAGTATGCTGACTGTCTCTCAGCATGCGTTGATCGAGAGGTCGGGGGTTCAAATCCCCTCTCTGCATCATTTTTTCTCAGCAGGTGCTGCGCCTACGCACAAAAACAGAGTAACAAGCCCGAAAACAAGGCACTTGCGGCATTCCTTGACAGCCTTCGCACTCAGCTCGGCAGCTCTCGCACCCACGACTCAACAGATGCACACAAAATAGAACTTCATGGGCGAAAAAATAAGGCAACACGCTCATTTCTCGGCCAAGGGTATTCCCAACTCAGCACGAACTCGCCCCGCCATTTGGCATGGCTGAGTTCGTGCCTCTAATGCAAAAGACAACACTCCCAACACTTCTTTACATAGACAACTATTTCTGGGCATAGTGTTGTTATAGCTCCGTTGTCTTTCCTCCTTTACTATTTTTTTTTTCATTTTCGTCCTTTTTTCAATCCCGTTGCATTCTTTGCTATTTTAAGCTTGAAATCATCATTTTTCTACAAAAATAAACAAAATACCAGCTTTCTCCAAGTAATTAATCAATTAATAATGATTTTCATGAAAATCATGCTTAATTATTGAATTAAAACCAAATAAATTTAAATAAATTCGTGCGATTTATTCCAAAATTTTAGGTAAATTTCACGCCGATCAAACCCCCTAAATTTAAAATATTGCTCGTCCCCAAGCAACGAAAGAAAAAAAAAAGAATGAGGAAGGAAATTTACCTAGAATTGAATCAAGATTTCAAATAGAATTAAGTCATCTCAAGACCACTTCAATTCAATCAAACCAAGTAATGAGTCTTTAATTTAAATGCATATAAGTTTAGCTTAGGAAAAATGCAAGCAAGTTTAAACTGTTGGAAATTTTATAATTTCCAATATAATCTAATTGTTGGCAATATATTATTATGCAATTATATTAGCTATTCAATTATTTTATGGACTTAATTAAGTGATCCAATTAAGGTTAAAGGTCCATGAGCTATAATAATAATTAATATGGGCCAAATGAGTAGATACCCAATACTACGTGATTAGGTGATTATGGGTGGTCTAGTCAAGTAGTATATAAAGGTTACCCGGTTATGGTCCCCAATATACTAAGCCGCACATGATCTTCCCTTCTCCCCATCGGGAGGGATTACTACGGTCCCCATAAGGAATAAGGAGGCTTAGTTGAGGAAGGCCATAAAACCACGGATTCCGAGTTCGTCAAGGACTTATTGGATCAGGTACGCTTCCGCTTTACGGTTTAAATCTCGTTAATCATAATAGGGTTAAGGTTTCATGGATTAATTTCCAACTAGTGGTATCAGAGCCACCCTATTAATGATTTTCTGAGATTTGAAAGAATTATGTTTAGATCAAAACATTTGAATTTGATCATTATATGAAATTACATATTCGGATTTGAGAATTGGAATTATTACGTGATATTAATTATCAAATTTAATGATTAATATTTTAATTTCATTATGATGAATACACCGATGCATGTCGGGCATTTGTACTGTAAATGTATGGCTCAGGATTTAGTTCTTACATTCAGTGAGATTAAAATTCGCAATTGCTAATTTAATATTAATTAGCTTTTAAAGGATGCTTACGATTGTGATTCTCATTATTTGGAATTATGATATAAGGATTAATGCTATGCATAAAATCATTCTGGTTATTATGATTTATGGATGCCACTTTCAGTTATATATTTGATAGCAGACTATTTCTTATTGAAGTGATTTTGACAGCTTCTTTCAGTTATATAACTTGAGGTTCGTAATTTAATATTATTATTGAGGAGCATAATATTGATTTCGGTGTGATCTCCAATAAATATTTGTGGAATTTCAACAAATCTTTAGAAATATTGTTAATGGAGATATGTGGAATTATCTAAGGTTACTGGCTCCATTAATAATAGGTTTCAATTATTGTTGATTTAAATTTTAATAGTTTATCATTCTGGACTCATCAAGGGGTTAACTATTCCACTTAAAATTTGTGAGTATTATGTCTTCAGTATATGACATTATTTATGTGGATTGGATGAGTCACTATTTGGATTGATTAATTTTGCAAATTAACATATCCATATATGTTAATTGATGCTACTATCGACATTGTGGTAATAATTTAAGATATGGCAGTAATTGTGTAATTTTATTAAATTTGGAAAGTGTGAATCAGATTGGTTGATTCTGATTAACTTTCATACGGGTGATTATGTAATGATTATCACAAGTGATATTAGTACATATATAGACGGATATATGTCATTTATGTGGAAATAATATGTGCGATATTCACGTGTATTCATTTTCTTATTATGGAATATATGATTTGATATCCAATTAATATTTGGGTAAGTTAATTATCGAATTTTGTTTAGGCAAGTTGATATTATATTCCAATAATTTATAAGAAAATGTTTGCCTAATTTAATTTATATTAAATTGGGATTTTGGAATCCCTAATTAAGTTAAAGAAATCTTTCATTATTTTTAAATATGAGTGATCTTATGTTCCTATTTAGTTTATGGAATATAATAAATTTAAAATTGGGGAGACATTAATTAATGTCGTTCAATTAAATTTAATATTTCTTAATATTTTTTTAATTGGTCTAGTAATTTTTTCAATCTAATCAATCAAAGCCTCATGTTGCCACAGCAGCCTCTGTGTGTGAAGTGCGACTTTATTGAAATTACATAGATGGGTGTGTAATTATTCATGTGTTCTGTGTTCGGCCCACAGGTAGGCACAGTTTGACAGAATAATAACATACATGTGATAATAAGTATGTGATAATTATTTGGATTGTTTATGTGAACATTAGTCGATCCACAGATAGACTCTTGTTTGACAGAACTTATTGTCAATACTTGATTATTACACCAAGATTACCCCTGCAGTTAATTTTTGTCCACAGACGAGGTTAATGTTGCATAATGTGTCTTGTGATGGGTCCCCAATTAATAATGTTGTATGAGTGTATCTTCATGCGGGTATTGATCGGCCCACAGGTAGATTAATATTTGGCAGAAATACACAAGTACCTGTGGTGGTAAATACGTGACAATTATTTGGTTTGACATGTGAGTAATAAGTCGGCCCACAGGAAGGCTATTGCTTGACAGTTTTATTGTTAGTATTTGACTACTGCATGAGAGCATAATTTAAATTAGTATTTTTTGTCCAAAGACTTGATACTAATATTGTGCTCGAATCTTCTAGATGATTCTAATTTAGTTAAATTTTGAAAGACTATAAAGTTTTTTGAAAGATTATAAAGTTTAATGCGAGCATAAAAAAATTATTTTGCATTAATTCTCTGTATAATTAAGAAGTCTGCTAATTAAGTTGTCCATATATCAACAACAAAATCATACTTGATGAGTGAACTTCCACAATAAGGATGAGACTAATAAGTCAAACTTAATCTCAATAAAGTATAAGGGCAATACAAGAAATCCCATTAAGAAAGCTACTAAAGACAACTAAAGTATAACCTTTTGTTTTCTCCTAAAGGCATGTGGAATTGTCTTATAATACACTGCATTAAATTATTCAGTATGCATGGTGCAGTTAAAAGACATAATTGAACTCCACAACATATGGTCACTAATGTGAGAAATACTTAAGATTGCAACTTATGGTCTCAATAAATTTTTTAACCAAAGTAGTTGTGAGAACTCTTTAAGTTTCGCATATGGTGATGTCCAACTAAAGCTAGATCATTGGGATCTACTAAAGAAAATTGGACTCAAATAAATGTAAGCTACTTTATTGGTTATGAATAAAAATAAAAGTTTATGATCCAATTAATCGGATCATATTTGAGACGGATAATACGGTATTCTGTGAGGATGTTGATTTGGGGGAAGAATAATATTAGAGACATTGTCCTTAAGGGAGAGTCGATTCGATCCCCACTTATGCTTTTAAGAATGGTGTAAATCCAGAATAACGATATGACAATGTCAATAATATTTAAGGAATAACAAATTCAACAAACCCAAGAATTAATATCACTAAGAAAATCACTAGAGTTGGGAGAAAGACATTTCGGATAATTTAATAGTTCTTCTTCTAAATAAAGAGGACACTATAGAAGTAATGGTAGAACATTCAAACAATGTTCATCAAACCATGCAAGGTCCAAATACTCGAAAGTGGGTTAATGCCATAAGTTATGAGTATAAATCAATATAAGATTATTAGGTTTGCATCTTGATAAAGGATTATACTCTAAAGGGAATGAAGGCATTGTTTTGAGATAATCGTGATATTATTAGTACATTTTAATCTTGAATCATTTAGATAGATGTAAAGATAAAGTTCCTTGATGGCAACATGATACGATATTATAAGTTTAAGAACCAAAAGGAAATCCATCTATGCATTCAAGAAAGCTTTTCCGTAAAGGAATCACAAGTATCATCATGAATTAATTATCTCATTTGGTTTTGAGACAAATGTAGATAATTATGTGATTCAGTGGGAGAATGTTTAAGTTAAAGTAAGGGAGACAAGTGCAGTCTCAATCAGGTGCCCTAAAGTTAAACTAAAGATTTAAGAAATGTAGAAATATTCTATATGTTTTGGCTATTGGAAGTTGTTATATGATGAGGTCTATACAAGACCTAATTTGGCTTCTATTGTTGGTGTATTAAGTAGACATTTAAGTAACTCTAGTATGGATCTTTACAGAGAACTAAGGATAACATGCTTTAACATTAGAGATAATCAGATTAGTAGGAGATCATAAAGTAGTCTGATTATGAGTTTGTTGGATGCCAATACGATATAAGATCCACTTCAGGCTACATCTTCTGTTGGTCTGGAGAGCTATACAAGTAAAAGTATTAAGCAAACACTTTAGCTCATTAACCATGACAACAGAATCAGTAGCACACTAAGGGGCATTCAAACATGAAATAAAGGCTGCGAAGTTTAGTCACATAAAGTTGATTGTGACAGTTAGTTCGCAGTAAAGTATTAGCAATAAGAGTTCTTATAAGTCAAGCATATTGACATAGAATTCTTGGTTGTTAAAGAAAGTGTTTTGTGTAGATAAAATTTTAGTAGAGCATATTATGATAGACTCTAAATATGGATCCACCAATTATGTATTCAACGCCCTGCAATTCTATGAGCTAGCTACTCATTTGGGTATTATATGATTTTAGAATACATTTGTTTAGTGAGAGTCTATATTTATTGCTCTTTAAAGTTTTTAACACACTTTAATTTGGATAATTCGATTTTCTGCAGAATAAAGTTGATGGTTTTGAATTCATTGTGAATTCACTAAAGTTAATTTTTCTATTTTGTAATATTTTACATTATGGATTGATCTCACTAAAGATTAAAGTTGGACCAGTTGGAAATAGACATGTTTTGATCACATTTGACATGTAATTTCCATGCTACTCACCATATTTGATCTATGTCATTGAGTATATTGATATTGGTGATTATCGGGGTTTAACCACGATTTATAATGTGGTGAATGCCGCGGTAGTTCCATATTAGTATATGAGATGTACCAGATTGTTAAGTATAGCCTGAAGAGGAATAGCATAAAGTTGCGCAACTAAGGACTCTTGATATAATTGTTTGGGAAAATATATAGCCCAAGTGGGAGATTGTTGGAAATTTTATAATTTCCAATATAATCTAATTGTTGGCAATATATTATTATGCAATTATATTAGCTATTCAATTATTTTATGGACTTAATTAAGTGATCCAATTAAGGTTAAAGGTCCATGAGCTATAATAATAATTAATATGGGCCAAATGAGTAGATACTCAATACTACGTGATTAGGTGATTATGGGTGGTCTAGTCAAGTAGTATATAAAGGTTACCCGGTTATGGTCCCCAATATACTAAGCCGCACATGATCTTCCCTTCTCCCCATCGGGAGGGATTACTACGGTCCCCATAAGGAATAAGGAGGCTTAGTTGAGGAAGGCCATAAAACCACGGATTCCGAGTTCGTCAAGGACTTATTGGATCAGGTACGCTTCCGCTTTACGGTTTAAATCTCGTTAATCATAATAGGGTTAAGGTTTCATGGATTAATTTCCAACATAAACATCCACTATTCCTCTCTAGAATTAACAAGAATTAACGAATTCTAAATTTCATGTAAAAGGACACACTCATTTTTCTTTAAGTGAAGCATTGGATAAAGAATTCATATGCATTCAAATTTCTTAGCTTAGTTATGAGAGTTACAAGAAGAAAGTTCAAAATTGGACATATATATAGGAGGAAATATGATCTATGTTTGACTATATTTAGGATCTTAATCGATATTATAATCAGCCTGCAATACAGGAAATTGATTAAAATTTTCAAAGTTTTCATGTTTAATGATTTTAATCTCTTAGTGTATTTTGGTTAAATAGGTTGTTGATTTTTCATGCTCTATTCATTTCATCCATAAAGAGACTTTATTTCAAAATTGGATGTAGATTGATTAAGATTGAACTATTATCTTTATTACTGATTTCATTATCATATGTACTCCCTCCGTCCCACCCAAATAGCAACATTTTACTATATTGGGTGTCTCATTCAAATTGCAACATTTTTCCATTTTAGTAAAAAAAATACATAAATGGCCCACCACTACCCATCACATCTCTCTAATACACCTACCCACTTTATATAAAATAATAATATTCCTTAATCTACGCGCAAAAAACAAATGTAATTCTTTGCCCGGGACGGAGGGAGTATGTTTCTTGATCGGATTTTCTGCAAAAAAATCACAATAATTTATTTTGTGGAGCATCTATTTTAATAAACAAATGGATGACTAATGAGCAAATATAATAAAAAATTGTGATGTTACCCGTACACCTTTTTGATGTAATAAAAATCTAGGAGGCAATGATGGTGTACTACGAGGTGTTTGAATGGAGAAGGTTTGGCCACGTCGATTTAATTGTTTTAATAATGCTACAAAAATTATCCACCATTCAACTTCTTTTTTATTTGGGCTTCCACCATCTTCCAAGAATCAAATTGCAAAATAGAAAATACTGGAGTACTCATTTATTAAATTCGTGACGCCTGTCCCATATTATAAAAATATAATGATAATAATTTATTAATAATGTAATAATGTACTCCCTCCGTCCCGGGTATTTTTACCCGTTTGTACGGGCACGGAGATTTAGACGTTTTATTTTTTTAATATATAATGTAAGAGAAAGTAGGGATAAATTAGTAATTTAAAAAGAAAAGGTGAATAAAGTTATTGGGAATGATGAATAAAGTGTAAAAAAGTAATTAAAGTTATTGGGATTGTAAAAAGTAGGTAATAAAATATTACTCCCTCCGTCCCGGGTATTTTTACCCGTTTGTACGGGCACGGAGATTAAGACGTTTTATTTTTTTAATATATAATGTAAGAGAAAGTAGGGATAAATTAGTAATTTAAAAAGAAGAAGTGAATAAAGTTATTGGGAATGATGAATAAAGTGTAAAAAAGTAATTAAAGTTGTTGGGATTGTAAAAAGTAGGTAATAAAATATTATGTATTTTTGCCAAAAATGGAATGGGTAAAAATACGTGGGACACCCCAAAATGGAAAGTGGGTAAAAATACGTGGGACGGAGGGAGTATGTATTTTTGCCAAAAATGGAATGGGTAAAAATACGTGGGACACCCCAAAATAGAAAGTGGGTAAAAATACGTGGGACGGAGGGAGTATTAAATGCCCCCTAGGTTCACTGACACATGTATCACACAAGGTGTGGTTGTACTATATTGTAGTGAAAAAGTATAGTCTTAATCTAGATGTAATTAAATATTATTGACAATTGGTAGGAATCGGCCGTACGGTCAAATGTTACTGTAATTCTATTCCATTTTATTTGATGTAAAAAATTATCGCAGGATAATATTATGGTAATATACCTTGAGTAAATGTGAATAGATGTAGATGTATCATTTGAAAAACATAAAGGTAACACTTATTGCTAAAAAATTCATACATTCTTTCTCGCCAATTACTTCACACTTTATATTTTATTCGCTTCAATATTTATGTACGTATTTTAAAATTAAAAAAAAAACATTTTAATAATACTTACTTTATACATAAATCCAACAATTTTACACATTTTTTTCAATAAATTATCTTTAAAAAATACTCATTTTTAACTCACATTCTAATAACAAAAATATTTTTCTTAATCTCTGTATACAAGAATACGTGCACTAATTATCTGGACGAGGGAATATTAAATATTCATACCCTCCTACAATTTTTATTACATTTACTGATTACACGAAAATTAAGAAATATAAAATTTTGGGAAAATAGATTTTTTTTTGTCCGCTAACTTTGTCAAATTTTGAATTTAGTCCATAAGTTTTTCACTTTTTGAAAATCGTCCATTATATTTGCAGAATTTTGAAAATCGTCCATTATATTTGAAAATTTTGAAAATCGTCAATCATGTTTACCAAGTTTAACAAAATCGTCCGTTTCAACAGGTCATTAGCAGGTTATTCTAAAAAATAAAAATAAAAAATATGTAAAATATATATATATATATATATATATATATATATATATATATATATATATATATATATATATATATATATATATATATATACTATTTTAAAAAAATAGCCTCCACTAAGAATTTATATTATACTCTCTCCGTCCGCTCGAAAGAGGGCATTTTGCTTTTGTGCACGTTGATTAAGAAGTATTGTTATTTAATGTGTAGTGGGTAGTTGTATTAGTGGGAGTGTGGATCCCATATTTTAATTGTATTAGTGGGTGTGTGTGGATCTCATGTGTGTAAAAAAGGAAGTGACCCTCTTTGGAACGAACGACCAAAATTGAAAAAATACCCTCTTTCGAGCGGACGGAGGAAGTATCAATATTTAGTCAAATTTGCTCCACTTTAATAATGAGATTAATATTATTTGTTTGGTATACGGAAGTGAAAAATAAAAAGTGGAATAAAATTGGTTAAATAAAAATATGATATAAATTAATTAGAGTGAAAATATTCAAATGACCTGCCATAGCAGGTCAAATGACCAAAATGTTGAATTTTATGAAGTTAATGGATTAATTTCAAAATTGTTATAAAATTAACGGACTAATTTCAAAATTAAAAAAGTTAATGGACTAATTTCAAAATGAATGAAAGTTAACGGACGAAAAAATTTATTTTCCCTAAAATTTTAATATGAAGTGGGTTAAGATATATTGTAGTATAGTATTATTTTAATATATAATTGGTAGTTGTATTAGCGTTGTGTGTAGGCTTATGAATATATATTCATTATTTTGTGTGAGTCACATCCACCAAAAGAAAATGTAACATTAATTGTGAAAATCTCTAATTAGTAAAATGTAACAATATTCATTGACGGAGGAAGTATATACTCCCTCCATCCCATCCGAATAGTTATATGTTATCATTTTAGTCGTCTCACTTCAATAATAACATTTTTCTTTTTGGTAGATGAGATCCATACAAAACAATTATATATCTAAATGAGAGGCCACACACTATATTTATACAACTACCCGCTATATATTAAAATGTTATATTTTTTATCTCCATGAAAAAAAAAACAAATGTAACTCTTCGAATGGGACGGAGAGAGTATTTATGATGTTTCAATTTAATTCTAAATTTTTTTAAAAAAAAATCTTCGCTAAGTAATAAAATTTAAAATAAATATTAAAAATAATCATAATCATTAATATATTTTAATAATAAAATTTGCTATAAATGTGTATAGTGCTATGTAACACTAAAGAGTAATGTAATAAAAACACTTATTGTGCGCGATTGAGTACAAGTCTAACAGAGAAGTACAATCCTTTTGGGCCCATTAAATGTGGATGAAAATTGAATATTCTGTTTTATCAAAGCTGATATGGATATAATTGGGCCTAGGGGTCCTTAATAGTTAATACACTTAGTTTTATGCTGTTTCTCTTTTATTAATGGGCTTGACAGTATAAAGCCCAATAGAGCAGTACAGTCTTTTGGAGAAAATCAACTTCTTTTTGTCATTTTACTCAAAGCCCTCATTTATAATTGGGCCTATAGATAACTCATCAGTCTTTCTTCTTCTTTCTAAATACTGATAAAATGCAATAACATTGTTTTATAAATAGTGACGTTTGATCAAGAAAAAATAATATATCTTTTTAATTGAAATATTTCATGAATATATATATATATATATGATTAGGGGAATGAGATAGTTTTACGGTAGAACGGCCTTATACAATTTTTCACTTTTTTCTTTTTTTATCAATTAAATATCTTACTCCCTTCTTCCGTCCGTAAGGTAACAATTTACTTTTTGCACGTTCAATAACAAGTATTACTAGTTGTATTAGGGATAAGTAGTAAGACATGTGTGGATCCCTTTTATAAAATAGTGAAAATAAATATATTAAGAGTGAACTATCAAAATAACAAAATAAATACCTTATCGATAGAAGGAGTATTATAAAAAGAGTTTTTCTTTTGCACCCGGAGCGCAAAGTGTTCAAGGGTAAACACTTTATCTAGAATTTCTCATCAAGATACAACATTGCTTAGGATCTAATTCCAATTCACTAAAGGGAAATTTATTTACGAATTTTTCCCTTTTAGCTAATTTATGACTTACCTTTACATTTATCTCAGAAAATAATTGGAAATCGTCAAATTTATTTTCTTTTTAACTGACTTGTTTATATTTCATATATCACAAACACTCATGTAAATTGGGTTTATATAGATTTATTTGTAAATCCTATTTTCATCTATTACTCTTTAGTACATGAAAAATTACTCTTTAGAGATATAATTACTTTTCTAAATTAAAAAAACTACTCTTTAAATTCTTGTACACTCTAATTTATCGATAGTTTTTAGTACAAGAAAAATTACTCTTTAGATATATGTATTATTACTCTTTTGCATAAAAATTATTACTCTTAAAATAGTAATTTTGTATGTATTCCCTCCATCTCATGCAAAGGGTGCTTTTACTTTTTGTATATGGATTAATGAGTATTACTCCCTCCTTCCCGTTTCAATGTTTATGTTTGTTTTTTGCACGTTGAATAAGAAATATAATATTTTAATAGATAGTGGGTGAAAAATATAATATTTAATGTAAAGTGGGTAGGTGTATTAGTGTTGGATGATATATTAATTGTTTTAGGTGGGTCCCATATTTCAAAAAAGGAAAAAATAAACATTGAAATGGGACGCGCAAAATAAAAAAGTAAACATTAAAACGAGACGGAGGGAGTATTATTTAATATGTAGTTAGTAGTTGCATTAGTAGGTGTTAAATGATCACCTCATCTAAAAGCTTAAGTTGATGGGGAGTTGAATCGTTTAATACTTAATCAAGTTACACTCTAACTCGCCCCCTCATATGCGGGCGGAAAATTTTTGCCTCAAGCCTTGCATGTGGAATTTTCTCATAAATGGGTGGCGGCGAGGTTTGCACCCTTGACCTTTGTTAACCATGAGCTCTGATACCATGTTAAATGACCATCTCATCACCTCATCTAAAAGTTTAAGCTTATAGGGCGTTGAATCGTTTAATACTTAATCGGGTTACACTCTAACAGTAGGTGTGTGTGGGTCACATGTATATAAAAAATAAAAAAGATTCTTTGGATGGGACGACCAAAATAGAAAAAAAATGAATCCTTTAAAAGGGACGGATGGAGTATTAAAGAGTAATTTTTAAAAATAGAGTTTATATATAAACCCAATTTACAGGATACTAACTCTTCATATATATTATATTCCCTCCATCTCACAAAACCTTCACAATTTCCTTATTTATTTATCCCGCAAAATATTTCGCACCTTAAAAAGGAAATATCAATTTATCCAACAATCTCAAATATTATTTTAATTTTAAATTTATCGCTCATTTTTCACACATGTACCATTATTTTATTTATTACATAGAAATACTATAATACCCCTTTAAAATCAACAATATTAATAAAAAGAAAGAATAAATTTTTTAAACAACGTGAGACAATAAATATAAAGCGTTTCGTTGGATCAAGGAGTACATTTAGAGTTCCTTGGATTCCCAAGCAAATTAATTTCCATGTTGTGCTAAGCAAATCAATACGAGACACCATGTTTATCTTTATCCAATAATAAAAATGATCATATTATCTAAACTACTTAATTATATATAATTGAAAAAAAAAACATTTTCATCTTCTTTATAAAACGCACAACTTTTTTTATAAATGACATATAATAGCAGTTTGAATTGTAATTTATGGGTGATTAAAAAATTATTTTTTATAAAACGCACAACTTTTTTATAAATGACATATAATAGCAGTTTGAATTATAATTTATGGGTGATAAAAAATTATTTTTTCCTAAGAATATTTTATGTATAATCTTACTTTCATTGTTAAATTGGATTATCAAAAAATTAATAGCAAAATTTGTTGGTAAAGTGATAATTTGTAAATTTTTATCAACGAAAATCTAAAGCTATTAGTGAGGAGCTTGCTTAATACTTAATCAAGAGGAGAATCGTAGCACGCCCATTCACATGCATGTTCGGTTATTTAAGTTTAATTTTTGCCTCAATCCTTGAATGTGGAATTTTTTTATAAAAGAGGTTAATTTTTGCTTTTTTGTCTCAAGAATTGCATGTGGAATTTTTTTTAAATGTAGTTAATTTTTACCTAAAACCTTGCATGTGAAGATTTTTGCTTCTTTGCCACATGCATGTGGAATTTTTTTATAAATGGGTGGTAGTGAAGTTCGAACCCTAAACCTTTGCTAGACCATGACTTTGATGTCATGTTAAATGATTATATTATCTAAAAGTTTAATATATTACATAAGAGAATAATTTAATATTTAATCAAGTCACTCTAACATAATAATTCTCCCAACAAAAGGATCAAAACCTTCCACACTCCACGACGGATTTACAAGTTGTACTCTTTTCGTTAGTCCATAAAGTTCAGATACCCATATTCTAGGACCGTACATGAAATGCACCAAAACTAAATCAAGCCGCCTTGGAGAGAAATAAATGAATTCCAAAGATTTTAAGCAAATCTAAAGAAGGTTTTCTTATACATTCATCAGAAAATATTACCTAGGAAATAACAACGGTTATTATTATTTTGATAAAAACATTAAAAATTCATTGGCATTCCAAACTACATACTTAATAGACAATAATTGAGATGAATTATTATGTGTATGCATGAACTTTATAGTTTTGGGTACTCTCTTGTGAGACGAGTTGTGAAATAAGTCGACTTATTAATACTTTATTGATATTATCACTTTTTTTGTTAAAAATATAACTCCCTTCATCCCATAATAAGCATTTTTCGTTTTTGTCTATCCTACAATAAATGTCTTACCCCAAAAATGAAAACTTAAATTATGTTAATTTAAAAAATATCATTCTTACCTAAAATACATATATAACATACTTTATAATTTATTTACTATCTAAAAATACTATAATATCCTTAAAAATTCAATAAAGTATGTCAAAAAATAATTTTCTGTCTACAGTAACTAAGACAATTATTGTGGGATGGAGGGTGTATAACTTTTTATTATATTACGAATTATTCATGAAATATTGCAACTATAACTTTTATTTTATTAATTCAAATACCACTATTTTTTAAAAAATATTATCACTTTTTTAAATAAAATCCTCCAGTATAACGGTTCTCAAACAAGTGTTGACCTGAAACAATTTAAGGGTGATATTGTATGAAAAATGAGTAAAGTGAACAAGATAGAGGATGTGTGCGTATATCTGTTGCTACAGAAAATAGGCATGATAATTGATACCATTGGCGAACAAATAAAAATATAGATTAATAATTAGGTTTGTTTTGTAAACATGAGACCCGCCTCCGTTTGTCACGGGCCGGACCCACCAACTTTCCTATGATTGGCGCACACTATACCCTAGATGTCTAAACCCCCCACCCCACACCCCACCCCCAAACCACCCCCTTCTTTGTGGGCGGTGACTCACTGAGCCACAATTCTCATCTCTCCTATATAACTAGACACGGCGAACTGCCAGTTCCGGTTCCAATTTTAGCAAATATAGAACCGGAACTGAATTAAGAGTAGGTCGGTTTTGGTTCCGGTTCGAAACTGTCGGTTTCGATTTTCTCTTTTTTTTTTTTTTAATTTTAGCCTTTAACTGTAAAAAAAAAAATTGGAAAAATCGCCGGTTTGGAATCGGAATCGGCGGTTCCGGTTTCACAAAATGAGGAACCGGAATATATCCAATTTTTATTCCGTTTTGGCCGGTTCCGAAACTGCCGGTTCCGGTTAAAATGTGCATATCTATATATAACACGTAACATAAGAAAAAATAAAATAAAAAATCATACTCCCTCCGTCCCGCACCAAGGGTGCATTTTACTTTTTTGCACGTAAATTAAAGAGTATTATTATTTGTGGGTGAGCATGAGACCCATGTGTATAAAAAAAGGAAAGGAAACCCTTTGGGTGGGACGACCAAAATAGAAAAAAGAGACCCTTGATGCGGGACGGAAGGAGTATTTTTTCTAAATAAAATATGAACCCAAAAATTATAAAAATAAAAAGTGAAATGAAGAGAAAATATATACTCACTCCCTCCGTCCCACACTTATGTTCACCACCCAAAAAAGGAAACTTTACATAAATCAAAAACCTCAAAAGTTATCTTAATTTCAAAAATATCACTCTCTCCTAAAACACATAACATACTTTATAATTTATTTATTACCTAAAAATACCACAATACCCTAAAAAGTCAATAAAGTTGGTCAAAAAGCAACTTTACTTAAACTCCGTATCTACAGTGCCGATGAACTTAAATCCGAACTGGAGGGAGTATAAAATAATAAATTCTCATGCACACTCACATTCACAACAAATACATTTATTAATACAAATATTTCTACCATTAATTGAATAATAATTTATATAGTTTGTTAATAATTTTTTTGCGATTTTCTATTGATTTTAAATAAAAATTTAATATTAAAAAGTAATAACTTTTTAAAACCACGTATTTTGTATTGGTCCACATGCACCTCAACTCAATTAAAATATATAAAATTCAAATTAATTAAGTTATGATAATCAAACACTTGTGCAAATGTGAACCATGTTTTCAATCTTTCTCTTTAATACATAAAAAATTACTCTTTAAAAATATAATTATTAGTTTTTTAAATGAAAAAAATTTCTTTTTAAATTATTGTAAACTCTAATTTATAGATTAATCTAAAAGTACATGAAAATTTACTCTTTAAAAAGATGAACGGTTATTATTTTAATTAAATACTCCTTCTGTCCCGAGCAAAGGTCCTTGTTTACTTTTTGCGCGTAGATGAGTATTATTATTTTATATATAGTGGGTAGTTGTATTAGTAGTGAATGGTTGATCATATGTGGATCCCTTTTACTAAAAGGAAAAAATAGAGACCTATAAATGGGACGCTAATATAATAAAATGAATACTTTTCGATGGGTCGGGGGGAGTAGTATAATATAATACTCCATCTGTCCCATAGAAGTTGACACACTTTTCTTTTTAGTTTGTCCCACTAAAGTTGACACATTTCCTTTTTAATACATAGGATCACACAAAAATAATTAATCTATTCTCATGGGCCCCACATATCACCTCTAATACAACTACCCACTATACATTAAATATTATTTCTCTCACTTCACTTTACATTAAATTATTATACTCCTTAATCTCCATGCCCAAAAAAATATATGAACTTCTCCGGGACGGAGTGAGTACTTTTCAAAGAATAATCTTTTATATGGAGTAAAAAGTAATTTTATAAGAATAAAGTTTACGTATGAACTCGATTCATACGAAATTCATTCTATTTTTTTCATGATAATAAATTAATTTGAATTGATCTATTGTGTTTATAGGTGGACAAGGTGTATAAGATAATAAAAATATAATATTTTGTTCTAAATGGTATATACTTTAATTAATAAGGGTATCAATTGAAATATGAATAGTATACGTGTTTGATTAAAAAATAATTTTTTTCAGGAAAATAAAGAATACATTTTCTTATACTAAAAAGTATATCATTTAATATTAAATGGTATAACTTTAAAAAAATACGAAATTTGGAGACACGATGTACCTGGACACACAAGTTTTAGCCAATTAATTTATGCAACATCACCTAAACTGGTAAAGTAAAATAATACTAATATTTTAATTGATTTTATTTATATACAGGCTAATTTTTATTTGATTTTATAAATATATGCATATATTAAATTTATTTAAAAATAATTAATTACTAATAGGTACACACTTTGTACCCCTAATTACTATTAGATACATTGATTTAAAATAATTATTATTTAATACAAAATATTAAAATAAAATACCAATTATAACTCTAAATTCATACACTTTTAAACCACAAACCCTAACCCCCACCTACCATCGCCACCGCCGGACCGCCGGCGGCCGATCGCCGAAAACTGTCGCCGCCGGAAATTCCGTACGGTCGCCGAAAAATTCCATATGATCGCGGGAAAATTCTGTACTGCCGGTGGCCGGTCGCCGGACCACCACACTTTTTTACTGCACACACTTTTTTTTACTGCACACACTTTTGTTATTGCACACGAACTCTTCCTGCACACAAAATTTATGTGCAATATATAGTAGGGTTAATATTGGAATATCACTATATATTTTTGTAGTTAGTAGTAATAGTTTTATATATTTATATCTCATATTAATTAAAGATTTATTTGTGTACCTAGTAGTAATCCTCCCATTAAAAAATATCACGATATATTTAAACTTTGAACATAAAAAATTTATAATATTTTATTTTAGGGCGTTGCCTCCCATGATTGATTTGTTTGAATAGGATAATAATATGCCGTTATTTTAATTAATTTTTAATAATTTAATTTAATTTAATAGCAGGGCTTAAACTAATGCATAACTTAACTATTAAAATTATTTAGTTGTTCATCGTATCTTAAGTGCACCATAATTTAATTCTTATTTCAATACTTTTGGAACTAATAGAATATATTTCTCTCTATCCTGTAAATAAATTTATAATTATTATTTTTTCGTCCCATAAACAAGTTCACATCACTAAATAAAGAAATAAAACACAAATCAATAACATAACAACACATTTTGATTTTATAATTGTCACTCATTTTCAACTTACACATAACTCATTTAATAATTTATTTATTATTTAAAAATACTAAATAACTTTCAAAAAAATTTTTTTAAATTTTGTATCTGTTGTAATTTGAACTTTCTTATGTGATGAAGAGAATTGTGAATTGTAAGAATATTTTATGTTAAAAATATTCAGGTTTGAAGTCATCTCCGGCCAGCAGAAAAGCAATTCGGGTATAAACTTAAAGAAGAATATAAAGGGAGTGGAGTATTGTATTTCACCCAATCCAAAATCCTATTCTTATCCCTTTGGGAGTATTATTTTATTGTTAATAAATACCAACTTGCACCAAACTACATCTATGGTAGGCCCCTTTCCCTTATTTTATTTATTTATGCATATTCATGTAGATTCAAAGGGTGGTATCGCCCACCCTTATGCGACTCTCACACCGGCCAGACAGCATGTAAAGGATGTAAATCATGGTGACTGAGTCAACCAACAAGGCCCGACAACATATTCATGTACTCCATTCCTTTTTGCATACACACTAAATAAATACTCACTCCGTCCCAAATTCAAGCTCACGTTTACTGTAGATGGAATTTAAGAAAATCACTTTTTGACTTACTTTTGAGGGTAGTATGGTATTTTTGGGTAATAAATAAATAATAAAGTATGTTATGTGTGTTAAAAAGGTGATGACAAATTTGAAATTAAAGTATGTTAGAGAGATATTAGTTTGTTGTTTTTTCCTTTTATGGAAGAGTGAAGTTGAATTTGAGACGGACCAAAACGGAAAGTGTGAAGTTGAAGTTGGGACGGAGGGAGTATATAGAGTGAAAAATAATAAATTGTTTTTTTAAAACTAATTTAGAGTAATATAATGTTTTAGGTAATAAATAAATATACCATATTTATATTATACATATAGAATTAGATAATATAAAATAAATACCATAAAAATAATCTACTCTTATAAAAAAAATTAGAAATTAAATTTTAGGTTTTTTAGCTAGTTAGTATATATTAATAAAATAATTAAATCAAATTATCAATAATCTGAATTATCTTAATCAATAATCTGAATTATCTTACTTAAATTAAAATATTTTTTTCTAAACATAAAATTGATATTTTAATGAATTAAATATAAATTAATTAAAATTTTAACTAAGCTATTCACAATTTTTTTTTTCACAATTCCATAAATTATAGCAACTTCAAACAGATTTAATAATATTTTGGGTGATTTAATTTATGGTACAATTTAGGGCTATAGAGAATAAGTTGAATTCAGGTAAATTGTAATTATGTTTTTTTTTTAATTTTAACCTAAGAATGTTTATTAATTAATCTAGAATCAAATAACATAGATCACATGTGCACCAATAAGGTCCAAGTGCACTAAGTGAGAGTCTTCGATTTTAATCGCTCAGTTATATCATAAGTTATCATTTACTTTTTTACGTGTGTTAAGTAATATATTATTATTTTATGTATAATAAATAGTTGTATTATTAGTAGTGAGTGGTAAGTTGTATATAAGACCATTTTTACTAAAAAAGAAAAATAAAAATCTTTAAATAAGACACACAATATAATAAAATTGAACCTTCAATGGGATGGAGGGAGTGCATATTATAAATTGTTCAGCTTACATACTAATTTTTTTTTTAAAAAAAATTAAGTATTAGTTTTACTTATAAAAAGAAACAAGCTTATAAAATTAAACAACTATCGATATAATAAATTGATTTAAAATAATATATATATATATATATATATATATATATATATATATATATATATATATATATAAATACAAATAAGTTTATCATTTAATATTTTTATTTATTTTAATAAACTATAAAATAAATATGAGACTTAAACATAAAATTAAAATTACATTATACAATACATAGTTAAAATTACATTATATATTATATAAAATTACATATGCAAATTACAAAAATATAAATTTATATAATAAAATAAAACTATATAAATATAATTTTTTCTAATAATCGGAGAGGCCACCTCCAGAACTAATTAAACAACTATCGGTATAATAAATTAATTTAAAATAATATATATAAATACAAATAAGTTTATCATTTAATTTTTTTATTTATTTTAATAAACAATAAAATAAATATGATACTTAAACATAAAATTAAAATTACATTACACAATACATAGTTAAAAGACATTATATATTACATAAAATTACATATGCAAATTACAAAAACATAAATTTATATAATAAAATAGAACTATAAATATAATTTTTTCTAATAATCGGAGAGGCCACCTCCAAAACTCCCTCCAATATCTGAAAAAAAAAATTGTCCAAGTATAAATTTTGTTGTTGCACTTATCTTCTTTTCTACAGAATATTTTGTTGCTCAATTATAAAGTGTTCACATAGTTGGGGATTAGGAATGATGTCCAAATTCTTCATTAAAATGTTATCTTCTCTAATTAATTGTTTGAGTTCATTCTTACGACTTTGTGCCTCAAGTTTTTTTTAATCAATTCAATATCTCGATCTTTTTCTAAACAAATGTATATATAATATTTCACGAAATTTCTTATTCTCTTCTTTCATGATACTCATGAAGTTTGATGATACTTCACCTTATGTCTCAACTTGATTTTTTTAATCCCCATCGGTCGACTTGATGAAAAGCCTCCACTAATATTTTCATCACTTTATAAATTGATAGTAAATTCATAAAATAAAAGTTGTGGAGAAATAGGTGATTTCGAGGTAATTTAATGGGGCTTTGATGTCTCCTCCTCTATACATTCTTCCATAAATTTACATACACACACAAATCTGAACCCATTTGGAAATCATTTTATTTGTCATTTTCCACTGCAATAGTATACTATAAAGAAGTTGATATTATAATAAACTGTTATAATTCAAGAAAAAACAAAATTAGCACTTACCATAATCTGGTTATTTGCACCATTTGGACGTGAATATTCAACTTGTTTCAGACACGCCCAGAATTTTCTACATTCTTTAAATATGAGTTTGAAATGGATTTCTAAAGATCTTTGGCTACGCTTTACTATTTGACTAGGTCGTTCAGAGTTGTAGCACTTTACTATACGACACCAAAATAGATCTTAGATTTGGTGTTTACTCACGATTGAAAATTTTGAGTTGTCAAGGTACAGAGTACAAAGATGTTTATCCTCACAAGAAGATAAATTAGTTGTACGTTTAGACGATTTTTTTTGAAGATGTTGAAAGATAAATCAATATCAATATGTTGTAAATGATTAGTAAAGATTGGAAAAGTTTAGAAGAATAAATTGGTATGCCATCTATTTATTAAGAAGATATGACTATTAATCCTAAAAAAAAATAAAAAATTGATTCGATGGTTGGGAATTAAAGAGGATATCCTTTATCAATGGCTATAATTAAAAGCACAAAGATTGTGCTTTTTTAGTGTTAGCCAATTTGCATCTATTGATCCGACGGTTGGGAATTAAAGATAATACTTCCTCCGTCCCATAAAACGTTTCACACTTTCCTCATTTGTTTGTCACGCAAAAACTCTTCACATTCCAAAAGATGAAATATTACTTTATCCAACAACCTTAAACGTTACTTTAATTTTAAATTTGCAACTCATTTTTCACACACATTATTATTTTATACTTTTTTATTGCTTAAAAATACTACAATAATAACCTCGAAAATCAACAAAGTTGGTCAAAAAGTACAATTTTTCTTAAACAATGTGGAACACTAATTTTGCATCTAATGATCTGACATTTGAGAATTAAGGATGATATTCTTTAGCAACGACTATAATTGAAAGCACAGGGAATATACTTTTTAGGTGTGTACATATTTGCATCTGTTGATCCGATAGTAGGGAATTAAAGATGATATCCTTTATCATCGGCTATTATTGAAAGCACAAAGATTGTACTTTTTAGTTGTGTACATTTAGATTATATAATAGGCATTTGGGTAGGTTATTGTAATTCACTCCAATTTGTTATTCTCTTCTCATTCAAAATTATCCTTTCATCTTTCTACTCTTACTTCTCTATTCTTACTTTTAAAAAATGAATTTTCATGATATATCATCTTCAAGCTCATCGTCCAAGGATGATTTTGATTTATCAATCCTAAAAGTTTATGACTTAGAAGAAAAAATGATTATCCAACATGTCGTGGTTTGAAGCCCAGATACAAGATCAAGATTGAGTGCGAACGGATATATGAAACTAGATAAACGATAAGCTAAGAACTCGAATAAAAGAAATCAAAACGCAAAGAGATTTAACTTGGTTTGATGTGTTAATATCTATATTCACGGGAGAAGAAAAATGCTCTTATTGATAAAGGTTACAGAGAGAAATCTCACACACTCAAAGAGCTACAGTACACTCAATGATCTAGCATGAATAATCTGCTAATACCTTCAACTTATAGGGCTAAATGACCGACTGGTTTTACAGTTATTTCCAACGTGTATAACTCCCTCTATGATAACTACTTAATTCACCAATGGCAAGCTAAACATCCTACTTTATTGATTCAGCTACCAACTGATGAAAACTAACACTTCCAGCCACTTAAATCCGTCCACATCAGCCCATGGTTAACTATTACCTGTTTTAACCCTTCAACATATCTATCCTCCTTTTTGATTGGTTCATGAGCTGCTAACTTGCTCCATAACCAATAGCAATCTTCTAGAAACGTAGTAACTTCACCATACCACAGTTTCACACCGTGCAACCATCTTAAAAGATCAAGGTTCACTTGCAACCATCGCACACAACATATACAAAATAACAATCTTATGATAGCTGCATTTCTTGACCTGTAAAATGGACTTCTAGGCGTGGTGGCTCAATTCTAGGTCGGAAATCTATTTTTCGTGATCGAGAAATTTCTGTAAAAAATCTCTACAACGACTATTTTGCGGAGAATCCAATATATACTGAAGAACAATTCCATTGCTGTTTTTGAATGTCTCGTAATTTGTTCCTTACCATTGCTAATTATGTTGTAAAAGATCACGATTATTATTCTCTGAAATGAACAAATGCATCTGGAAGGATTGGGTTGTCAAACTCTTCAAAAAATAACAACTGTAATTCGTATACTAGCATATGCAGTTCCAGCTGACGCAACTGATGAGTACATTAAAATTGTAGTGCTGTTGTGGAGATATTTGGAGAGCAATATCTAAGAACTCCCAATGTAAGTGACATTGCTAGACTACTTTAATTTGGAAAGCAAAGTGGATTTCCCGGTATGTTTGGAAGTCTAGATTTTATATACTGAAAGTGAAAAAATTATACAGCAACTTGGGCAGGACAATATTCTGGTCGGAATAGATCCCTACAATTATTCTTAAAGTTGTGGCTGACTATGATATGTGGATATTTCATGCATATTTTGGAATGCCAAGTTCCAACAATGATATTAATGTGTTACAGGCCTCTCTTCTTTTCTCTAACCTTGCCAGAGGCATTGCTCCTCCGACACATTATGCCATTCAAGAAAAGGAATACAACATGGGGTATTACTTGGCTGATAGTATATACCCCAAATGATCAACACTTATTCAAAACTATCCATGCACGTCCCAAAAAAAAAGTATTTTGCAACAAAATAAGATGCGTGTAGAAAAGATGTGGAACGTTCATTTGGAGTTCTCCAAAGTTGATTTGCGATTGTAGCAAATCCAACATATTTTTGGAGTAAAGTTGATCTAAAAATTATTATGTGTGCATTCATAATAATGCTTAATATGATAATCAAAGATGAATGTGATCTTGATTTTCCAATTGAAGAAGCAAGAGAAATACCATCTTCAAATGTTGAATTTGCGGACAACAATTCTACTCGATTTCAAGATTTTCTTTCTCAATTTACGCAAATTAGAGACGCAGATGCCCATTATGACCTTCAAGAATAATGCCCACATATCCACATATCATAGTCAACCACAACTTTAAGAATAATGCCCATTATGACCTTCAAAATCCATTTTAGTCTGTATTTGAAAAGCTGTGATTTGGGTCCTCAATAAATTAAGATGCAATGCCTTTTTCAATAATGTTGTTGTGGATCCTAACTCCATGCTTGAGGAATTTATATTTTGTATTTGGTCATAGATTAATGTTAGATATTTTAAATATAGTTCTTCTATATAAGCTGACCTCTCTGTATGTAGAATTCTCTGTTTTTTGGTACCTCTGATACCTCTTAATAATATTTATTTATTTCCTTATACCTCTTAACATTATTTATTCAATAATGTTGTTGTGGATCCTAACTCCATGCTTGAGGAATTTATATTTTGTATTTGGTCATAGATTAATGTTAGATATTTTAAATATAGTTCTTCTATATAAGCTGACCTCTCTGTATGTAGAATTCTCTGTTTTTTGGTACCTCTGATACCTCTTAATAATATTTATTTATTTCCTTATAAAAAAATTGTATTTATTGATCATCTATGGATGTAATATTCCAACTCAAAAGATTAGTTGTTTAAGTTATTGATCATATTATAATTTAATTTTTTAAGTATTTTATTAATTAATGAATATTTTCTAAATACTTATGTTATATTAATTTCATTTTAAATTAACGATAAAAGGTATTATAATTTTAATTATATGGAAAATATTAAATAAGGAATAAATAATTTTTTTATTTTTAATGTAAAAAGTAGTGCAAAGGGATAGAAATGAATTATTATTCTTGCACTCTGATGAATATGCTGCAAAACAATGCAAGTAAATATTTAAAATTAATAATTATTATACTTATAGGAATAGATATATAGGTAAATATGATTTATAAAATCTATTTCGAAACAATATAGATTTTCAAAACCAAAACTTAACTTTAAAACTGTAAACAAGTGTTGCTGATGGGGTATAATGAGTGAGAGTTAATCGTGATGTTCAAATATGAAATACGATCACCACATGAAGTGGATAAACTAAGTGGTCAATTCATCGAACTAATAACAAAATGTAGTATTTACAAGAATTCCTTTTACAATATTCCAATAACAAAACAAAACTGTTGTATCCAACACCACAAAATTACCAGATTATACATACAAGAAATTAATAATTAAAATTAAAAACCTAACCCAAATTCGAGGTGCATGTTACCATCCCACCCCTGACGAGGAACACTAAGATTACTAAAATTATTTATATTTTAATTTAATTTAATTATTCAGCAATACTCCAGCGATTCCGGATCCGGCTCCGGGTCGGGTTTCTTGTTCAGATCGATCTCGTCTTGAAACCAGCCCGGTTTCGCCGATTGATGATGATGATCCGCCGCCGCCGCCACCCCGTTCGTCTGGAGGGCGTCCACCCGCGCGCCGACCTCCGCCGCCTTCTTCCGTATCGAGGCGGCGGAGAGATCCTTCAGCCCGCCAGCCGCGATTTCGTCGGGGAAGTTAAGCTTCGCCGTCGGGCCGCGGAGGTAGTACACGGCGGTGTCGTACGCACGCGCCGCCGCCACCGCGGTGGAGTAGGATCCCAGCCAGATTCTAGATCGCTTGTTGGGTTCCCTAATCTCGGCCACCCACTTCCCCCACTTGCGCATCCGTATGCCCTTGTAAGGCTTGTCGCTCCTCCGACGGCCCGCCGCCCTCGCACCACCATCACCCGCAGAAGCGCCGCCGCCCTCCATCTCTCTCTCTTATAGTCTGGATTTATATACAAAATTAATTATACCCTCTTATAAAATTCGCCCTCTATCTTCTACGGCAGGAAAGGAGGCATGAAGAATTAAGATGGTCAGAAGGTGGCGGTGGATGGCGGCGGCGGTTGGGGTACCAGCGGCAGTCGGTGAAAGAATGTTGTCATCTGGCGAAAACCAGGTTAGCTTTTTATTCCGTGAAAGCAAGTTTTATGAGCAAAAACAAGACTAACTCAAAATATCCACCGACACACCACCTCACCCCACACTCTCTCTCTTTCTCTCTCTTCAGAATACTCATTTATATAGACATGTTGGACCTATACATACATAAATAGTTGTATATATAATTGTGTATTTACAACTTTACCCCATCTACTTCCGTTTCCTATTTTATTACGTTGTCGTATTAAAAAATGGATTATCTCATAACAAAAGGTGTATTTGGCTGCGCATAATCCTAAATTAAGTAACTGTGTTAGATATATATATACTGTGTATTTAGTTGCACACGTACATACATTTGTATAAATTTTTATGCAATAATTTATACTCCTTCCATCCCGGAGAAGTTAGCATATTTTTTGGGCACGGAGATTAAAGAGTATAATAATTTAATGTAAAGTAAAGTAAAGTGAGGTGAGAGAAATAATATTTAATGTGTAGTGGGTAGTTGTATTAGAGGTGGTATGTGGGCTCCATGAGAATAAATTAATTATTTTGGTGTGGGTCTCATGTATTAAAAAGGAAATGTGTCAACTTTAGTGGGACAAACCAAAAAGAAAAATGTGTCAACTTCTATGGGACGAAGGGAGTATATGTTTTTTAATAATTATATAATTTTTTTTACATTCAATTTCATTAAAAAATAAAAAAAAATTCACTTCTAAAGTATCAATTTTACTATTTCTGTCGTCCGTTTTAAAGGTATCTATTTCCCTTATTTAGTAAAAAAATACACAATATAGTTCACCACTTCCCTCTAATACAACAACTCACTTTACATATAATAATAATAATACTCTTTAATCAACGTGCAAAAAGCAAATGAATACCATAAAATTGAACACGTGCAAAAAGAAAATAAATACCTTAAAAGCTGACGGGGGAGTATATGTCTCTAAAAGTGATGCACCGTGCACTCCGGGAATACCGGAAAATTAGCATTTAAAATTAGGGTTGGTTGTAAATTAGCATGGCATTGGTAGAAATTCTCAATTCGGCTAATGAATTATTCAGTTTGTTTTCTAAATATACTTAAATGGAGTATATAATTCGTTAATTAGAAGTTCATCAAAAAAAATTATTTAATGTTTTTTAGCATGATTTTAAATAATTTAGTCCATAACTCGATATATATTATGTGATCAATAGGTATTCATTAGACATATATACACGCATTTAGTGGTCTACTTGTGTGAAATACATGTTTAATTTATGGGTTAATTGCGTAAAAAACTACGAACTTTCAACGGATTGCAAATTAATCCTGACTTTTATAAAATTGCAAAAAAAATCACTACCTTTCATATTTGTGCAATTCGCACCCATCGGGCATCTGAAGGCTGCCCGACCGCTGACGTGGCGTTGACCTTGTCACGCTAGCTTTTAGTTGATTGCAAAAAAACCTCAACCTTTACTTAAATTGCAATTTAATCTCAACCTTTGAAATTTTAGCAAAAAAGACCATAAATTTTTATTTTTATTTTTAAATTGCATCATCTAATAAAAAATTATACAGTATTTTATTTTTAAATTTAAATTCATAACTAAAGATTATATTAAATATTTATTTATATTTTGAATTTTCATATTAAATGTTACATTAAATATTTATTTTTTTACAAAAACTTTTAAATTTTTTATTTATTAATTTTTTACTACTCCATAAAAGTTCAAATGTATAAGTCTTTTATTTAATACAAAGTCTTTTATTATTTAAGTATGAGATTGGTTTGCATAAATTAAATCTTAACGAATATTTTTTATCACTATAAAATTTGAGTTTATAAATTAATTTTAAATTATTTTTTAATAAATTATAAAATTCTTTAAACATTTCATAGGTATATTTGTAATTCTTTTATATATAATGTGAAATTACGAAAAGATATTGAGACATGGCGAATACTTTGATTTTATAAATTATAATAATTTTATAATGTATAAAAATATTTTAAAAATTAAAAGAATTTAAATATTTAGAGATTGTATAATTTTTTTACTACTTAATAGATATAATTAATTTTATTCACATAATTTAAGTAATAAACATTTATTCATATAATAATTTTATTATTTTATTTAATAATATTTTAGAGTTTAAATTTAAAAATAAAATATTGTATAATTTTTTATTAGATGATGCAATTTAAAAATAAAATTAAAAATTTATGGTCTTTTTTGCCAAAATTTCAAAGGTTGGGATTAAATTGCAATTTAAGTAAAGGTTGGGTTTTTTTGCAATCGGCTAAAAGCTGACGTGGCAAGGTCAATGCCACATCAGCGGTTGGGCAGCTTCAGCTGGCCGATGGGTGCGAATTGCACAAATATAAAAGGTCGTGATTTTTTTTGCAATTTTATAAAAGTCAGGATTAATTTACAATTCGTGAAAAGTTCGTGGTTTTTTACGCAATTAACCCTTAATTTATTGATTCCCTCATAAAGGCAAACGATAAATAAGTGACAGTGGTCCCCGTAAAATGCATATTCATCAAACTCTCCTGTGAGACGTTAATTATACGAGACGGATCATTCATTGCTAAAATATAATTATTATATAGTAGATTATGATCATTGTTAGTTTTTTAAATTATAATGAATAATAAATTAAAATATTATTATATTAAGATATTACGGTATGATTTATTATAAATATATTTTAACTATTAATAATCACATTTTACCTATATAATAACTAAAGTTGTTTTTTAAGTTGAGCGAGTTCGAGTACATACTCGAACTCGACTTGATAAGAAAACAATCTCGCTCGAGTAATTTTTTAGTCGAGTCGAGCTTGATTAGACTTATTAAGTAAAGCGAGCCGAGTTTTCGAGCTAATAAGCTTATTTTTAATTAATATACTACCTTTAACTTTATTATGATTTTTTAATAATATTGTGAGAATATTTATACATAGTAATTGCCACCTTTTTCAAGTATGCATAAGTTTTTTATTTATCCGTAAATGTAAGTATAATTAGAAATTAA
Source organism: Pogostemon cablin (assembly GCA_023678885.1). NCBI lineage: Eukaryota > Viridiplantae > Streptophyta > Magnoliopsida > Lamiales > Lamiaceae > Pogostemon > Pogostemon cablin. The sequence continues at coordinate 22,738,163 of CM043001.1, read as the reverse complement.
TTCATCGAGTACCCATACTCTAAAATTCTCTTTGGGAATTTAATATGGGTCATTCACTTTAGTGAGAAACTCAGTGATCAGGTGAGCTAACTTACTTGGTAAATATACATAAATTCTACTCCCTCCGTCCCAACGAAATGTCCTTATTTTATTAAATTCAAAGATTTCAATTTTCCTCTTTTAGTAAAAAAAAACTCATCATTATCCATCACATCCCTCTAATACAACTACCAAATACACATTAAATAATAATAATATTCATTAATCCATGTGTAAAAAGTAAACAATCATGGACAGAGTGACTACTATGTATAAAAATAAACGAGTGTAAAATAATTAAGGCAAGATGAACATATGTTACAAATGTGTCTGCAAACATAAATAAATCTTTTTAACATACAATCACAATTCATGTTCAAGTTCACTTTTAAAATCTTGACGATCTAGATTATTTCTCTAAGGCAAAAACTCATGTGTTCCATAGGAACACAAGAATTTTAGTATTAAAACTCTTGTATTCCCATAGGGGCAGAGCCGATCCTATAAATTTTCAGGCCAAAGTCGTATTTTAAATTTGGATTCCTTATTTTGCTTCTTATTAAAATGCAATATATATAATAAAAAATTAATAACAAAAGCTAATATTAAAATTTTTAAAATACAATGCGCCTAACAGTTTTGATGGCAAAAGTATTAATAAGATCAGTATAATCAAGTTGTTCTGCAAGTTTTTTCTCAATTTGATAATTACATAGTCAATCCATTCAGTTTTTCTTGTGACATTGTTGATCGAGGAAAAGTCTTGATGAGCTTCAACTTTGAAAATTTTCTTTCTGTTGTTGCCAATGTAACTGATATCGTCAACATTGTCTTATAAGCAATGTAAGCATGGGAAAAACAACCATCTATTTTTTTCAAATAATTGATTATTTCAATAGCTGATTTTGTGTCTTCAGGCAAATAATGAACAATATAGGGGTTATTAAAAAAAGAGGTGGACGGAAAGGGATTCGAATTGTATATCATACTCCCTCCGTCCCGGAGAAGTTGGTATAATTTTTTTTGGCACGGAGATTAAGGAGTATAATAATTTAATGTAAAGTGAAGTAAAGTGAAGTGAGAAAAATAATATTTAATGTGTAGTGGGTAGTTGTATTAGAGGTGATATGTGGGGGCCCATGAGAATAGATTAATTATTTTTGTGTGGGTCTCATGTATTAAAAAGGAAATGTGTCAACTTTAGTTGGACAAACCAAAAAAAAAAGTGTGTCAACTTCTATGGGACGGAGAGAGTAATATATATGTATGATTTCTTCAACCACTTGGATAATACTCTAATTTTATAAATTCCTCCAACTATATATATAAAGAAATTATTTTAAAAAAATGGACCCATCCCTAAATTTCACCAAAATTTTTGGTCAAACAATTACCGTCCCTGCATAGGGGCACGGTGTGTCCCCGAGACACAAGAGACCAACACAAAACAATAAACATAATTCAAATAGCTCAAAGTTCAACTCGACTTCATTTAATCACATCCTGGATTACACTCATCATGTTTTTTTTATCTTTTATCAAATAAATTAATCTAAAGGAACAAAGTTTTTTTTAAACCCTTTCGTGTCTCAAAGAGAAATTCACCCTTATCATAGATTCAAAGTTTATAAAAATTTTCTCTTTTTATTTTCTTTTGAGTTGTTTGGGTTTTTTCTTTTTTTCAAAAATAAACGTTAATATACCATATTTGTATTATAATTAAGGCTAAAACTTGTGTGTTTTCGGAGATACGGTGCGCCTAAATACTCTTTAGTATTAAATGATATACTTTTAGTATAAAGACGTGTATCCTTTATTTTCTGAAAAAAATTTAATAAAAATAGTATACCCTTTAAAACAAAATATTGTACCATTACACACTTTGTGTACCCGGGGATACAAGAAACCCATTCTATGATTAATTAAATTGAGTATTCAAGTTAAATATAGCATGGACACTATAATAACTATTCTCTCTGTCTTAGAATTGAGTTTACATTTATTGTTCTCCGTTGATTGAATTTTTTTTTACTTTTTAACTAATTTTATTAACTTTTGAAAGTAATACGTTATTTTTAAGTAATAATGAATAGGAGTAATTTATAAAGTAAAGGTAATGACAATCTTAATATTAAAGTGTACTTTTCAGATTTTGAATTAAAAAAATAGTTTTCATTTTTTTAAAAGCTGAATTTTATTGTGAAGCGGATAAATGAAAAAAATGTAAATTTAATAGGCTAAAACTTACGTGTTCATTGGACACCGTGCCCTTCCACGTTTTTTTAAAGTTGTTTTTTTAAAGTTGTAACATTTAATAACATTTTAGTATAAGAACTACTTATACTTTTAAGTTTATGAGGAAAAAACTTAAAATTTTTAATCAAATATTTATAATAGTCATATTTCAATCGTCGTTTTTAATAAAAAAATTATATTTTTATAAATTATACTCTCTCCGTCCCATAGAAGTTGACGCACTTTTTTTTTGTCCCACTAAAGTTGACACATTTCCTTTTTAATACATGGGACCCACACAAAACAATTAATCTATTCTCATGGACCCCACATATCACCTCTAATACAACTATCCACTACACATTAAATATTATTTCTCTCACTTCACTTTACTTCACTTTACATTAAATTATTATACTTCTTAATCTCTGTACCAAAAAAAATTATATCAACTTCTCCGAGACGGAGAAAGCAATATATACCTTTAAAATAAAATTATATATTCATATACACTTGTGCACCTGAAACACGAAAAACCAACTGAAACGAAAAAGTAATTTAATAGGAGCATTAGAGTAGGGTGTGTGTATAGAAACAATGAAGAGAATAAAGAAAAGGTTGGTCGGTGGTCGGTGGATACCGTTGTGACTTGACTTTAGGTTTTCAGACAACAAATTAACGATTTTGCAAAATTGACCGCCGTTGCTTTTGCGCGTGTGCCGGTGGGCCGCCACAGCACTCTTTCTTTCACGCTTCCCCTTCTTCTAATCATCCATGGATAATCTTAAACATTTCAAATATAATTTTTTTCCTTTTTTAATATTATTTTTATCATATCATATACATATACACGTTCAATAATGAAATGCATTTAAAAGATATCTAGGTTAAGTACTTTTATAATTTTGGTCATTTTTCTAGTGCGTAATTTAAATACATTAATAGATGAGAATTTATATATTTTGATAGGGAATTTTTAGTTAATTTTTTTATTAAATTTTAGAGTCTTATTTGGGTGTTTCTGGTGCATCGTTGCACCTATAATGTCTAAACTGTTAAATTTTATAAGAATCAATCTCTATCCTTAAATTCTAATAAATAACTACCCTTTTAATTCTGTAATTACTATAATACCCTCCATTATACTATTAAACGCTTGAAGTGCACTCACCATTACCCTAAATTTTAATGAAAATTTGAAATATAAAAAAAAATTGTATGCTCTCATCCAGATGTAAAGGATATAACTTGTGAGACGGGTCAACTCATTACTGAAATATGCTTATTATATAAGTAAAGTATGCTTATTTATAGTTAAAGTATGTCAATAATAAATTATATTATAACATCCTAAAATCATACTTTAATTCACTGTTCATCATACTTTAGAAAACATACTTTAACAATCATTAAACATACTTTATTTATATAACATGCATACTTTAACACGTCTCCCAAACCGTGTCACATATGTAGTGTCTCACAAGAGAATTTGTCAATTTTTATTATGGTCTAATGGAATAAACCATTAAAGAAACATGAAATGTACAATAAGACGGAGATGACAATTATTTTTTTTATTGAAAATGATATTCTATTAAATTATCAAGAGTTTTAATGTAATGATTTGTCATTTATTAAAAATATAATTTTTAAATTTTAAATCATGGTATTAATTTTTAGGGTAATTCTGGGGTGCACCCCCAAATTTATAGCTTAAAATAGGTAGTGTGGTAGTTTTTTGTTTTTTAAAAAATTAATTATTTTATATTTTTTAATGGTGTAGATTTGAATTGTATACTAATCTATTGGTTAAGATTGTCCAGATGCACTGGTGCACCCGGTGCACTCTAGTTGGACTCTAATTTTTAATCTAGAGTGTATTTAATTTAGGTAATAAAAGTATGACAAATTATCTTGTGCACTTGGGTGTATAATACATTCATTTTCAAAAATGTACTTACATTAATGAATGAAAAAGTATACACTAATGACCAAAAATTTATACACTTTGTTAGCGAATTTTTCTGTTAGCTTTTTAAATAAACAATTAAATATAAAAAAATTATATATTTATTAATTAAGGAAAACATATACTTACACTTTTGAATAAAAATTAATATATATATATATATATATATATATATATATATATATATATATATATATATATATATATATATATATATATATAGGAGCAACCGTGAAACCAGATACACAAGATATAACTCTTAATGTATTGCACTTTGATAGTGTCGAATCTAGATCACAATGTAGATCCGTACATCTGAGTATATATGAGATTTTACCATTATATTATTCGAATAATATTTTCTTTACACACTTTCTGTTTTCATTATATACTATGTTTTAGGTGTGAATAATGATATATTTGAATTTAAATGAATTGTAAAATTATGAGAAGTATCAATTGTTTTTTTTTTTTGTGTTTATTGTAATGAATAAAAATGAAAAATGAAAAAATAAAATACTAATATGAAATTAATTACAGAATATTTGACATTTATCTTGAGGCAAAGTCTTGCGTGCACACGGAGCAAGTACCGTGTCACCAAATTAATTTTATATTATTCAGTAATGAATGTTATACCTTTTATTTATTCAGAAAAAAAAATATTTTTTAGTTAAATTTTAATATTCTTCATATTTCAACGACTTTTTCATTAAAAAAATAATACTCTTATTAATTAAGTGTAAACCCTTTAAGACAAAATGTTATGCCTTTGAACATCATATGTATCCAGATACACAAAAGACCTCTTATCTTAAATAAATAATCAAATCAATCCATTAATCTCATTCAGTAAATATTTTACTTAAATATTCAATTTATTAAATTTCATATTTTCCGCTTTGTCCATCATACATTAACTTCACCACTAAAAAAAGTTGCATCTATTAATCCTCAACCTTAAAAGTATATTTTAATTATAAATTTATTACTCTCGCATAAAATACTTTATAATTTATCTATTACATGCCCTCCAAAAGTTAATTAAGTTGATCAAAAAAATAAAATTTCTAATTCAACCATGTATTTACAGTAACGGTGCAACTTAATGTGGAATAGAGGAAATAATATTTTTGAAAAGAAAAATACTAACAATCAATTAAAATAAGGGCTAATTGTAATAAAAATCATAAACTTTAGTTGCAATAAAAACCACAAACTTTATTACAAGAAAAGATGTTATCACTTTACTTTTAAAAACGTTATCACTTTCTTTTTTTTTTGAAAAAATTATTAAACAAGAAAAAGAAAAAAAAAACAAGCATCAGAGGTGCTGACTTACAAAGTAATTCTTCCTCACGGATAGATATTCTCAAATACCACTAAAGGTGTTACATACCTGGAGCTAGAACTAATTACAAAATCGGCCGAGAATTTAACCTTGCACCAACTCCAAAACTTATTTTTTATCTCGTTAATAACTCTATTAGCATTCCAACTTCACACCTTGAAAATAATTTTGTTGCTCCATTTCTATAAAACACATATATAAAATAAATTCACAAGCCCAAAGCAATTTTTATCAACTAGATTTTACTTTTCATTATAAAGAGTACTACTTTTTATAAATTTCACAAAAATTATTTTGTAAGACAATCTCATACAAATCTTTACATCGTTGCAAAACAAGGCCAACGGCAGATGAATTATTATTATTATACTTGTTTTTCTTTTTCTTTATCACTTTTGACAAAAATTAAGTATTTGTTGTAAACAGCTTGTGGATATTGTCCGCTTTGGTACTTCAGGACCTCACGGGTTTAAAACGCGTCCACAAGTAAAGGCTTCATGCCCTGCATATAAGCACACACACAATCCCGTGTGTGAGCGATGTGGGAACTTCAGGTTCACAACACACCCTCCCATCGCGAGCATCGTGCTGATAACGTGTTGTAAACAGCTTGTGGATATTGTCCGCTTTGGTACTTCAGGACCTCACGGGTTTAAAACGCGTCCACAAGTAAAGGCTTCATGCCCTGCATATAAGCACACACACAATCCCGTGTGTGAGCGATGTGGGAACTTCAGGTTCACAACAGTATTAAATTAATGAATTATTATTTTCGCTTAATTGTCTTTTTCAGCACCTACAAGATACACGATCGATAGGACGGTTTAATACTTGCACGTTTTTGTAATAAAAACTTCCTCCATTTCATTATTTTAGATACGATAAATTTTCTCCTTTTTATTTATTTTTAAAAATTTTGTGGTGTAATTTAATCTTTTTAGATGGAGTATAATATAAACTATGTTATCACTAAAAAAACTTTTTTTAACAACGAAATATTACGTTGGTAAAAGCCTTAATTTCATTGTTAAATTGATTTATCAATGGATTAGCAACGGAACCGCTGGTAAAGTGGTGATTGGTAAATTTTTAGCAATGAAAAATCAATTCCATTTGTAAATAATTTTGTTGGTAATTCATTGCTAAAAATTCTGTTGGTAATTTATATAAAGATTCCCTGGTAATCTGTTGGTAATTACCAACTGATTGAATTTCATTGGTAAATTCCGTTGCTAAAAATATTTTTTATGTAGTGTAAATTAAAGTAATCATATATTAATGAGTTAATAACAAGAAGGCAAAGTCTCTTGTGAGACGTTAGTTACATGAGACGCTTTGTGAGGCGCGTTAAAATATGTCTATAATTTAGATAAAGTATGTGTAATGATTGTTAAAGTATGTTTTGTAAAGTATGCTACGTTATGCATTAAAATATGATTTTAGCATGTTATAATATAATTTATTATTGACATACTTTAACTACAAATTAACATACTCTATCTATACAATAAGCATACTATAGTTATAGATCGACCTTTCTCACACCCGTCTCACAAATAATGCGTCTCACAAGAGAGTTTCTCTAACAAGAAAAGCCACGAGTTTTAATTGTTAGAAAAACCATGTACATTATTCGATTGCAAATTAATCCACTTTAATTGAGAAATTGCATAAAATACCCCAACTTTTAAGCATTGTTGCAAAACGCACTCAACAGATAGACATATGTCTGCCCGTTGGGTGCGTTTTGTAATAATGCTAAAAAGTTGAATTTTTTTTTGCAGTTTCTCAAAGATATAGATTAATTTGCAATTTGAGAAAAGTTTATGATATTTTTTTTCATTAAACCATAAATTAATTATTTAATATCAACATAATAACGTACATATTTAAAGTTTGATCATTATCAAATTATAAAATAAATGTATTGTTCATTTATCTAATTAATAATCATATTGATTAAAAAGTCAGGCATATAAAAGTCAAATTACTTCACATATTATGGTAATTTATAATTACATAAAAAATATATATCATGACTTCTATTTTTTTTTTTTTTTAAATCGTGTAATGTAGTAGTATAGTTTTGTATAATATATATAATCATGATTTTTACTTTAATATAAATTTGTTTAGAAAATCATGCAGTAAATAATTAATATATATTGTTTTGGATTTTAGTATGATATATTTTAATTTTATGTCAAATTAATGAGTCATAAATGTGTAATAATATTTATAAAAGTGTAATAATTAATGTGAGAGGAAAATAATGGTATAATAGAGAGAGAGAGTGAGAGAGAGAGAGGTGGTTTTGAAAACCTAGATATAGATTTTAAAAACCAAATTCAGCTTTTAAAATCAAAGGTATCTCTTGCGTGAAATCGTCTTATGTGAGACAATTTTACACTTTTTAAAATATATAGTTCTCACTTACACTATAAAATGTTATCACTTTCGCTATAAAATGTTATTACTTTTCTTTTATACTATAAATTTTCATTAAATAACATTATCACTTTTCATAAATTTAATATAACTTTTTATTATATAAATTATCACTCTTTACCACATACAACCCTTGCCTATCAAACATCTAAACATTATAGAACTCGATAATACACGCGGTGAGAATATATTTCACTGATTTAGGATAAATATTTTTTTCAAATCAAAAGAAAAAATCAATCAAATAAAAAGTAAAATATTTATAAAGTACAAACAAATTGAGCTAAAAACTATATTTTATTCATAAAGTATAAAATTTAATTAAGGAACTACCAATATAGATTTCACATGGTTGAATATGCATATATACCCTCAATAATTCATCTCTATAATTAATCGATTGAAAAAAAAAATATAAAAAAAAAAATTCTTGAAGTGATGGTCTAATTATCGTTTAAGTATATCTCGTGGAATTACCTACACCATTAATTATTTATCGTAAATTTTGTTTTGATGGGATTATTATACAAATACAGAGTCGTGTTATCTACACTAATAGTCCCAAATTTAATTACGGGATGAAATAAATTTTAGTTAAAAGTAATTATAAGCTCTTTACCAAATCATGCATGGAAGCTAGAGATAGAAAAAGATGCTCTCCAAATATCTCATGTCGCCTTTTCTTACTCGTGAATTTATTTATCTGTACTCATTATTCTCGAAAACTTTTTCACTCTTTTAATTTAGTTCGCCTCAATACATTTTTTACTATCCAAAATTAATGAAAATTTAAAAACAAATAATATCTTAATACATTATATTTTACAAAATATCAATCTCATCAAACTCATATAACTTATTTATTGTTTATAGATTTATTACCTAAAAATATTACATTATCATAAAAAATCAATAAAATTAATAAAATAAAAAAGATTTCTTAAACTCTGTATTTATCGTAAAAATAAACAGTTAGCTGAGACGGAGGGAGTAATACTACTACTATTAACTTGATTTTGTGTTTAATAATAAATAATACTTCCTCCATCAAATAGTATGCCATGTATGGGCCCTTTCACTAAAATAAGAATATTAATACCTTAAGAGTGGACGATCAAAATGACAAAATAGATACTTTAGTGATGGATGGAGGGAGTAATATAACTGTGAAATATGACATTTGTGTGAACTGGGTTCACCTTGCACCCTGATTTATCGAAATTATTCTTTTGAACAATTCCAAAATTATACTCCCTCCGGCCACTTACAAGGTATTCATTTCACCATTCCTGGCGTTCGCTTCAAAGATATCAATTTCCTTTATTTAGTAAAGAAAGTACACAATATGGCCCACCACTTCCCTCTAATACAACTACTCACTTTACCTATAATAATAATATCCCTTAATTCACGTGCAAAAAGCAAATAAAGACCTTAGAACTGTCCACGTGCAAACAGCAAATGGCTACCTTTCAAGTAGCCGAAGGGAGTATTTTAATAAATTACGTATCGTATAACTTTACTAAAACATATTATAATTACATTAAAATCACATTTTTATCATATCATTAATCATGACATATATCTTGAATTATACTTTAATGAATTACATATATTATACTATCTCCATCCATTGTCAATCTATCCATTTTATCATTTTGGGCCGTCCAATTTTAATATATCCATTTCCACTTTTAGACGCATGGGACTCACCCACCCACTAATACAATTAAAATATAGGACCTACACACCCCATTAATACAACTACTCACTACACATTAAATAATAATACTCCTTAATCCACGCGCAAAAAGCAAACGAATAGATTGGGGATGGACGGAGGGAATATTTTACTAAATTATAGTAATATAATTACTCCCTCCGTCCGCCTTTAAGGATGTCATTTTTCTATTTTGACGTCCGTCCTCAAGAGTCTCATTTCTTTTTTTACACATATGGGACCCACACACACACCCACTAATACAACTAAAAAATGGACCCACACCTTCACTAATACAACTACCCACTATACATTAAATAATAATACTTCTTAATCCACGTGCAAAAAGTAAATGACACCCTTAAAAGTAGACGGAGGGAGCACATCTTAAAATCATTTTTTAATGAATCATTTGAATATTAATAATTTAACCTTATAATCAGAATTTACTTATTTAATATTCACACGTTTATGGATATATTAATCTAGCTAGCTATCCTCTTTACTATCCGTCTAATGTAAACATTGTGTTAACTTCGTCTTAATTAGAATGCCTAAAGCCACATCAGTATATTTTTAATTCCCTATTTATATTATAGTAATGAATTAATCATTTACATATGCATGCATATATAACACGATTGTTACTGTAGTGTAGACTGTATAGCACGGCGGTAGCAGTCATAATGTTGGCACGATACATCTTTATCAATTATTAAAAAATTATACAAATCACATTCATTAAAAAAAAAAAAATCACACAAGTGATAGGATGTACTCCCTCCGTTTCCTTGAGAGGTATCCGTTGATTTTTTGCATGTGGATGTGAATTAAGGAGTATAATAATTTAATGTATAGTAAGAGGTGAGAGAAATAATATTTTAATATGTAGTGGGTAATTGTATTAGTGTTGAGTGTGAGGTCATGTGTAGTAGTTGTAGATCACATCAATCCAAAAAAAAATGAATACTTTGTAATAGAATACTTTGTAATAGAACAGACCAAAATGAAAAAATGGATACGTGTCGTGGAGACGGAGGGAGGGAGTACATATGAGTAAATAGAGTCGAACATAAACATACCAACATTTTACATGTCTGCCTTCTTTGGTTTGCCCACCAAAGTTGCCTGCTTACCTCATCAAATTTATCCCTTTATTTTCTCTATAATATGATCACAACATACACACACCAAAAAAAATAAAAATAAAATAAAAACATTTTTTTATTGCCTTAATAATTAATTACTTATAAATCTTAAGGTGAAGATTTAATTAACATCAGAATTTTATTTTTTTATTTTTTTTTATAGTTCATCGAATTAACGAGTCAAATTATGGTGCACCTGCACGATACCAGTGAACTCAATTAGTAGGAGTCATAAAAATAAAAAAAATAATCATAACCACATTTAGATAATTATTTGCTATAAAATTTTATTTTATGTCTCTAAAATAAATGTTTATTATTTTTTCTAATAAATTATTATTTTAGCAACAAAATATCAATTTTTATAGCAAAATTTAGGGATGATCATCAATTAATTAGTCGCAAATGTTAATATTATCTAAAAAATATTAAAAGTTCATTGCAAATATTAGCTATAAAATTTATTTTATATCGCCAAAATGAATAACTATATAAATTTAGGAGTGGTCATGGGTGAGACGTCTAACATAGGGATGGCAACGGGTAGGGTACCCGCTTATTTTGGGATACTCGTATCCGTATCCGATTAAAATATAACTACCCGTATCCGTATGCGTCCCATTTAAAAAATTTATTATGGTACCCGTATCCGTCCCATTCCCGTTTATCAATACCCGCGGGTACCCATACCCATTTAATATTAATTTATTTTATATATACTTATATTTTTTATAGTCTAAATAAACATAATAATAAAAATTATATTATTATTAATTAAATATAAAATAATTATAATATAAATATTATTATTTTAAATAAATATTTAATAAATATGATTAAATAAAACTTATAACTATTAATTAAATATATAAAATATCTTATAATATATAAATTATATAATATATACTCCCTCCATCCCCTTAAAACGTATCCGTTTACTTTTTGCACGTGGATTAAGGAGTTTAATAATTTAACGTATTTTGAGGTGAGAGAAATAATATTTTAAAGTGTAGTAGGTAGTTGTATTAGTGTTGAGTGTGGGGTCATGTGTGGTCACATCAATCTAAAAAAGGAAATGGATACTTTGTAATGGGAGGACCAAAATGGAAAAAATGGATACGTATCAAGGGGACGGAGGGAGTATTAAATTTCATAAAAATATATATATATAATCGGGGTATCCGCGGATTTTGAGACATTACCCGTGTCCGTCCCAAACCCTAATGGTATTTCTTACCACTACGCGTACCCATCGCAAACCCGTTTACAACTACCCGTACCCTACCCATTAGGGTTCGGGTAGATCGGATACCCAAAAATACCCATCCCATTGCCATCCCTAGTCTAACAGTGAGACTATTTTACATTTCGTAATTAATTATACTCCTAACTTTTTATTAAAAATATTATCACTTTTCTTTTAAATGTTATCTCTTTTTCATTTATATTATAAATTGTTTATGAAATAATTCACTGCATCATTATCACTTTTTGTTAATTGATTATCACATCTCATTGAAAATATTATCACTTTTTATCTGTCTCACGAAATGACTTCCTAAAACGGTCTCACACAAGTCTTTGCTTTAAATTTATTAATAATTATTAATTTAGCAACGGAAAACCACAATGCATCGCTATTAGAATGGATTAGGCGATGAAATATGAATGCGCAGGTAATTTTTCATCGCTATATCTCCTTCGTGTAGTGAAATAAAATAATTAAAATTTAAAAAAATAAAAATAACTATATAATAAAATAATTAAAATTTTAAAAAATAAAATTAATTGTAGCCTAAAAGACTACTAGCCTTTCAACTTCAATCATAGGTGCACTTGTAAACTAGTACACCAAGAATAACCCAAATAACCGTGCAATTATAAACTTAAAGGAAGAAATAAATGGAACTACAAATATAATTTTGAAATGAAATTTTCTAAAAATGGGCTGTTTCTTGACTGAATGTAGATTCTAACTTGTAGTGTTCTTTTTAGGTGTATTTAAGCAGTACAACTCTTTCATGGATATATTTTTACTTGGCAGTAAAAACCAAAACAAGGCCAATCTTAGTAGGGAGACTTGAGCAATAGTTTCCTTATTAAGTTTTACAATTGTGGGAAGAAAGAAAATTAAAGTAGCTGAGTGAAATTTAAGACTCTACCCCCATAATAAATATGTTTAGGTGGATTTGGAATATCTTTTTCTATTCGTAGTCTTTTAATTTACGTAAATTTTATTTAACTGTCACCTCCACCAATCACAACTTGACACGTCACCCACTATTAAAACTTCCTTATTTAATTAAATTTTAAATGTTAATTTTACCTCTGCATATATTTTTTTTTCTCAAATCATGTTTAGTGACATGACAAATTCAAATTCATAGATGTTAATTGGATGATACAAATTAAAGGAAATTTGCTAAATTATTCTTTGTCTTAGTGTTGAAACATAGATCTGGATCTTTCCCGTTCATACTCAAATATGTTCTGATTCGGACATAACGTTTTAAAAGGTAAAACAATTTTTTCTCCGATCAATATGAACTACACCTTACGTTCATGAGCTCTAAGGAACTAGTAGCTAACTAAATTTGACTCACACTCAAATACAACAACACAGTATATGTATCTCATGTGCTCTTTTGTAACTTTGTGCAAGTGGTGATTGATCTTATTTATAAACAACATAGCATTCATATTTGGATGTTCCTATAACACATTGGGTATCATGTGTTTTTTTAATGCTATTTTTTTTTTTGTGTAATTTGTCATATGATTTACAAGTAAGAGGGAAAGAAAATTTAATTATTATTTCTAGGATTTATATTTTTTTCTTAAGATATATATTTTACAGAAAATGTAACGTTAAAAAGTTTTAGCAAATGGAAACGTGACCATTGATACAGCTATTACAAGTCATTAGTTGTGGGTCATTTTGACGGTCAATCATGATGGATGGAGCTGTTACAACCATTAACCCACTACCATATTGTTACAATTTAATTTAAAATTCAACATCTAAACTTTGTGCTCTAAATATTAAGTAATCAATATATTTATTTTTCCGTTCAAAATATTTTTTCTACAATATTTATGATATAACATGTATAATGTGTTGGCGTGTATATATCATTGATGCTTAATCATGTATGAACTACTAATAATAGTGCTGTTATAAAGTTATCCAAGCTATATAAGTTACTCCGTCCCATGAGAGACTGAACGCCTCTTTTCGGCACGGAGATTAAGAAAGTAATAACTTTTAGAGGTATTATGATATTTTTTGTAATAAATAAATGATAAAGTATGTTAGGTGTGTTAGGTATGTGTGGTTTTTTTGTAAATAAAATGTATGGGAAATGGTAATTGTGTTTGACCTTTTGTTTTTTTAAGAAGGTGTAAACTTTTGTGGGACAGCCCAAAATAGAAAATGTGTCATCTGAAATGAAATGGAGGGAGTACATAATAATATATGGCAATAGTATCATTCAAATTTACAAATGTTAATATACTAAACTTAATATATAAGGATAAATTATTTTATAGAAATTATAGAATATTTTTGTCTTTTAATTTCGTATGTTGTATTTTTACGTGCATGGCTTACAATCTATTTTGTCAGTAGAAGTTAGTAATATTTAGACATAGGATTCAATATTAATTTTTAAAGAGCTACTGTGCAATTTTTTTTAGTCTACTCCTTAACATATGATAAAATTACTTTTTATAATACATAGATGACTTTATTAAGAAGAGTTCATATGCAATAGTAACATCATATTCTTTTTCTATAGAAAAGTAATCATCTCAGTATAAGGCTTTTCATTGTATTTGAAGAATAATCATAGTTCCACTATGAAACCAGTTCCATACTAGGTTTTACGTAAGTTTTATGATATAATTGTAATTAATTCTAAAAATGAAAAGTGGGCTAACAAATGGTTTCATTAAATACTCTATTAAGTATAGTTCTTATTTTTCTAATAGTTTCCACCCTTACAATGTAAAATTGTTCCTATAATACATGTTATCTATGATTTAATTTTAAAGATATAAATATAATTGTAAAGAAAAAAATTTGGAAACCATAAAAGAGCCATATGTTAATATATGAAATATGAGATGCACATATTCAAAATTATTTTTTAATACATAAAAAATTACTCTTTTAATTGAATTATCACTCATCAAAATAAAAAATATTTCTCATTTCAATATAATTTAAAATCAAAACATATCAGAATATATATATATAAATTCTTCTTATTATGAATTATTGATTAATTGACATTTTTTTTGGTAGACAATATTATATGTCAGGCGATTTGTAAAATGGGTCGGTGAATATAAGTCAAGTATGATTATTAAATAATTAAAATATATTGATTTATTAAAATATGATTAATGATTGATGCATTATTTCGGGTATTATAGGGTATGAATATTCATTTCCCCTAATCATACTTTAAAAAATTATATTACAACACCCTAAAATTATATTTTAATATATTATTCATTAAATTATACTATAACTATTTAATATCATATTTATCTATATAATAATTATAATATTATAATAATTGGCTCCGTCTCACAAACCGTCTAATCACACCATGACAAAATATTTTGTCTTGACTAATAGCTAGATTCATTTGGAGAGTATTTTTTCCATGTATACATATTACTAACTAATCTTATCATGCATAATAAATAATTTATAAATCAACACTACATAACAAAAAAATATATATAAACCTTTAATGTTGTTATATGTTCTCAAATCTGAAAAAAAAAATAAAAAAATTAAACTTTATCTAAAATAAGTATTGTGTATTTCTGAGTATAATTTAAATACATTTTTGTTAAAATTTCTTAGTGCTTAATTTAAAGAATAAAAATAAGTCTTAACATAAATTATATAGTATTTTATTTATGAATATATCTAAATAAAAATATATTTTTATTTTTATTTTGGAAATTAAATTGCATTCAATTATTTAAGGATAATGCTAAAAATTAAACCAGGATATGGACATTCATATTCTAATAAAATATTAATAACTAGTTTTGTCTCCCGCGAACGACGCGGGTTTTACTATGTACGTGATGTCTTTATTTTAAAAATATATTTTTATATTTTATTATTAAATGTATATACTGTATATATATATTTGTTGTTTATTTTTTTTATCTTACTTTACTATTAAATTAAATGTATTTTTTACATTCGTGTTAAAAAGATGAACATTCAATTAATATAAAAGGAAGTGATCATAATAGAATATTTTCAACCCTAAACCTGGAAAATGAATAAACTATCAAATTGTGGCCTAATTATTTTTTTTATCAGTTAGAGACCTTAAAATATGGAGTATAAAACAATAAAAAAAAGGGTAGGAATGTGCCATAATAGGAATTTTTTTTATCATATTTATATTACAAAAATGTTAAACTTATGAATAGTTATAAATTTAATTAATAATCAGTTATCCCTCTCTTTTTATCTTTTAATTATTTTTTTATTGAATAACTAAACCAAATTATTAAGGTTAAAATTCAATTAATTTTTTTTATTGAATAACTCAATCAAAACATTATTAGTTTTAAATTAATTAATAGTCGAGCCTCACTCTTTTTTTTAATCTTTTACTTTTATTTTTTTAATTGAATAACCCAACTAAAACATTTAAATGTAAAAATATATTTAAGTTATTAATTAGAGAGACCTAATAAAATATTAATTAAAATGTAAAATTACTTAACATAAAATATTATTTGCAAGATTAAAATTAATAAACATATTTATAAAAATATTTTATTAGAATTAAAATAATAAATTTTCATAAAAAAATACATAAAATATTCTTATTAGATTAAATTAAATTATTATAAAAAATTACTTAAAATGTAATATTAATTGCAAGATTATAAAATCTTAATTACTTAAATATTAAATTATTAAAAATAAAATACTAATTTAAAGATTAACGTGAGAGTGCCACATTAACAATTTTTCAATAATGAATATGGTCATGCCACATACACAAATTTTTTTAATAAAAACGTGACGACGCCACATACACAATTCCAAAATTTATATTCTCTTACTTTCCAAGAAAACATATTAAGCATGTGGTCATTGAAAGTCTTTACTACCCTATTAGGAGAGCAAGAATTGCCCTATCTTCAAAATAACATTAATTGCATGCTTAACGTGGAGTGTCTTGTAGGCTCGTATTTCCCTTTTATAATTTTTATATGAAATCATTAAATTACCTAAAATTATAAACTTTTATAAGAAAATTACTTAAAATAATATTATTACATAATATTAATATATTATTAAGATTAGAATATTAGATCTTCATTAAAAGAATTACTTAAAATAAAGTATTAATGGTAAGATTATAAAATATTAATTATTTTAAATTTAATAAAATTATTAAAATATATTACTTAAAATAAAACACTAATTGTAGGATTAACGTGGAGCGCCACGTACACAATTTTTTCAAGAACGAACGTGTCGACGCCACATACACAAAATTTTTTAAGGAGCAACGTACAATCTTAAGAATTTTATTTTTGACAATCACTTGTAAATTAATAGTATTAATGATATGTACAATTACCAAAATAACTATAGTAGAACTTTATAATTAAAAAAAACTTATAAACTGTAAACTCATAAAATCAAAAACATTAAATTCCAAAATTAACTAAAATATTTTTTTATTTAATTTGAATGTCCATATTCATGCATGCATCTTTGCTGATTATTTAATATATATAATTTCTCTTATACGAGGTCAATGTGGTAAATTACCAGAAAATCATAGATAATTATGATTACATGTTAGATACTTATGATTTGGGACCATCTAATCTTTAAGTTGTTTTAAACGTGTATGTATAGTTTTTCAAACTTCACATATTACTACGAATTTGTCTATCTTGTCAAAAGTTTCTCTTTAATCAGTTATTTGAAAAGTCTTTCTTGAAATTTTAAGAAAATTATTCTTTCTAAGGACCTTTTATTTATTATTTTTGAAGACTATATTTGCATGTGTGTTATAAGATAAAAGGCAAAATTGAACAAGAAAAAGAATGACGATTTCTTCTAGAATTAGTATTGGAGTTTGGACTTTTTGGTTAGTACTGGCCAATTTATATTAAGGGATGATATTAGTTAAAATTTGGGAATGAAAGTGAAAATGAGTATCATTAAAATGAAAATGAGAGAGAGAGAGAGAGTGTGATTATTGAGTAGTATATAGTTAAGGCCGAATCAATAATACCAATAATTAATGATTAATGAATTTTAATTCTCTAATTCTCATACTTAACTTAAGTGTATAGGTTGGTTAAAATTTAGTATAAATTTTCAACATAATTATTATCAATGGAAATATTTACTAATAGAATTAAGTTTTTGTCGGTAAAAATAGCTAAAACTTGCGTGCTCCCAAATCTCGTATTTTTCGAACGTTATACCCTTTAATATGAAATTATATAATCCCTCCGTCCACTTTCAATTTATCAATTTTACTATTTTGGGTCGTTCACTCTTAATTTATCCATTTTCACTTTTGGACACATGAGACACATCCACTCACTGATATAATTAAAATATGGGACCTACACACCCCACTAATACAACTATCCACTATACATTAAATAATAATACTCCTTAATCCACGCGCAAAAAGTAAACGGATAGATTTGGGATGGACGGAAAGAGTACTATTTAGTATAAGACCGCGTACCCTTTATTTATTGAAAAAAATAATTTTTAATCAAATATTTATATTATTCATATCTCACTTGATCTTTTTAATGAAAAATTATATCCTTATTAATTAAAGTGTATACTATCTAGAACAAAATGTTATACCCTTACATACCTTGTGCACCCGTGACACAAGAGACCAACTCCGTAAAAATTTATCATCAACAGTACTTTACCAACATATTTTATTGTTATCCTATTAATAAATTCATTTAACAATGAAATTAAAATTTTTACAAATAAAATATTCCATCAATAAAAATTGTTTTTTCTTAGTGATCCTCTCAATTCATTTACTAAACCATCTTCATATTTTTACTCATCAATCAATTTTCGGGTAATTGCACTGGTGCATTCTTAAAATATTTAACGTTATTATGATTCTTCTTCCAATTTTTCAACCAAGTAATAAGAATGCAATCACCATTTGGACCATTCCTATTATAATATTGTGATTGACATGTCAAAAATATTCATTGTAGGGTTTGATTATTTTTTGGATTAGTAATTAATTAACGTGGTAATTTATTTGCCTGATAAGAAAAGTAATTCTTATGCCAAAGTTGGCTATGTAATCTATGAATATTAAAATGCTGATTTAGATTATAAAATAATTCTCGTAGTGGTATGAATGGGGTAAGACTGAGAAAATGTGTTGATGCTCCTGTAATATTTTATTACATAGTAATGATTGAATTATGTTAAAAAATATACTTTGAAATGGGATTTCGTAGATTTAAAATTCAGCTTTATAATCCGATAAAACATAGAGTAATTAGTTTAAATTTCACTTTTAATAATTTATTTTGGAAAATATCATTTACTATAAATTTCTTTTTTGAAAAAATTGTACTTTTTTTAAATTTTGAACATCTACTAGTCCATACACAATTTTCATACGACACATTACGCGATTACCTCCGCAATTACGCTTGCAACCCCATACATGCACCATTTTTATATGGTGCATCTCCTGCGACAATATCTACAACTACGTCTGCTACTTCATACATAATTTTTTTCATGCGATCCTATACGCGACTATATGTACAATTATGCACATGTTTACTTAATAACATATTTACAACTCTGGGCGTAACTATATGTGCGACTATACATGTCACAATATATTAATTAGTATATAATAAAGAACATAAAAAAAAAGAAAGTGACATTTTTCTAAAAAAAATAATTTGGGTGACATTTTTCAAACTAGTGAAACATCTTTCACAATTTCTTTTAAACAAATATGCCTTTGAATTATAAAGTAAAATGTGAATTTGCAAATTGCAAACAAACATTGGGATATAACATCTTTTTCTATCCTACATGAGATTGATACACCAAACAAACCAAAAGTTCATATGATGGCTACTGAAATCAAATTAATTGAACACCCGTATAAAACGGAGGGACATTAATTGCCTGTAGATATATTTATAGTATTTAATAGAAAAAATGGGAGAGATATTACATCAAATGGTTGATAAAAACAGTGAAAACATTGAACATGGATGTTTGTACGGTACGGAGTGCAGTGTTATTAGTTAATATTCTTGTCTCGAAAATCTGAAGCAGATCTTAGCAACGACTTTAGTTTTTCAGACATACTTTTTTCTTTTAATCATTTCTTTTACCTTCCCACCCATTAATTAATCTCCTAATTTATTAATAATCTAAACTAATAGCTACTCCATTCACCATCATGTTTAACTTTTTATCTGGGTTCATGAACCTCGGTTAATTATCCACAAAAATAAATAAATCGATGCATAGAGGATTATAAAATATACTAAAATAAAAATTACAAAAGATACATTAGGTAAATTGATATTTTCCCTGCACTATCAATTTTTATTTTCTCTATTTTAAAATTATACTGACAATATAAACTTCTTAATTTGTTGCCATAGAATATATTAAAATATAAGTTTAATATTTTAAGATTATTACTCCATTTCTTAAAAGTCAAATAAATATATTTTGTCATTTTGGAACACCAAACTTTCCTTTCTCCAAACCTCCTTATATCTCCTAATTCATTTTCAATGGGAATCGAATCTGGATTTCTCACTAATACAATTAATAGTATATGGAACTCACACACCCCACTAATACAACTACTCACTTCACATTAAATAATAATATTATTTTATCCACATGCAAAAAGCAAAAGCTACCTTTTGAATGGGACAAAGGGAGTATGTAAAAGGCAAACACTTGTGTAAATCGAGTTCACAATGTAAACCCTGTGGTCCCCCTTTCAATCCTATTATACCATATGTATTGTTAAGATTTAAATTAAAGGAGGACCACAAGATTTACAGCATAAACCCGATTCACAGAAAACCTATGTAAAATATGAAAAGCTGGAAAGTCAAAATCAATAAAGTTCAATATATGCGTAGAAATGCCACTAATAATTAAATGCTGGGCTACAATTTCATATGTATCTAAGTATGGTATACTCCCTCCATTCCCCCTCAAAATTTTTTTTTTTATTTTGGGCGTTCCACTTAAAAAGTTTCACTTTCTTTTTTGCACATAGGAAATCCACACACACCACTAATATAACTAAAATATAGACCTCACATTCCTACTAATATAAATACTCACTATACATTAAAATAATAATACTCCTTAATGCCCGTGAAAAAAAGACCTCGTTGAACGGAACAGGAGGGAATACATTTTTAGTTCAGAGGATGTGTGAGAGAGAAGGTGGGATGTAATGTATTAGAGATATATGAGATTCATCTTAATCTGATTTTATAAACCCAATTAGAAAAAAGAATAATAATAATGATAATAATAATAAAAAAAATTACATGACCCTAAACCTTGAACTAAAAAACCGAAAAGAAATATAGCCTTACTAAAACCAACTCAAATATTTATATCTTGAAAACCCCACAAAACAAACATATTTCCAATTCAAATTTCTTTTATTACCATTAATGATTTACAGCAATCTCAAAACAGATATAAAGACTGAAGTTAGTGACCAACCCAAGTGGAAATTTTAGTGTCAATGGTGTTAAATCAGATGTCCAATCAACCAAAATTAGCAAATCAATTAAATTCAGTTGGCATTGCCAATAGTCAATAAAGTAGTTGAAGAAAACAATCCCCCCAACTTGCCACAAATTCTATGCATCTAGAAATATGGAGTAATGTAGATTCTGCTACATCTCATCACTTGTATCCACTCTCTCTTATTAGTTATCTCTACAACAACAAATACCTGCTTTGAGTTTCACATACACCACTTTTTGAATCATAACCATAACTCTGGATGTTACTATACCTCAAAATTAATCAACTCCATTGTCTCCCAAATAGACTTTAAGATACAAACAATGCAAATAGGTGAACTCAACACTTCAAACTACATACCATTGAGGTTGTAGTCTATCGCTTTCACCGGGACCTCTTGCTGCGCATTCCCATCCGAGATTTTGCATATCTGAATTCTAGTTAAGAAAATCTAACAATAAGTTTGTTCTAAAATGCTATGGATTAGAAGTAAATTTAACTATGTTAAAATGGCAGATTGGTAAGTTGCTCGAAAAGGATACTCGAGACGCATCCCTTCACCAGATGTTGTTGAATAGAGAATGGTGCCTTGTAGGTGAGCTAGAGCTTCAGTTGAACAGGCGGTATCCTGAGTGTGCAAGAGGGGGTTGAAACTTTAGCCATCTCAAATTAATGATTAAACATAATAATAGTGATTAAAATAAGTATAGTTACTGGAAGTGAATTGTGAGATACCTGAAAGTCAACAAATGCAACAGGAGCTCCATAGGTGCTTTGCATCTTCAGTTTTAAAAATCCCCGGCACCTATAAAAAAGCTCCCACAAAGTAAAATATTTCTCGTCAATATGTAGCTAGTACGAAAAAATAAATAATAAATAAAAGAAGATGATGATACCTTGAAAATACTTGCATCAGCTCATCCTCAGAACAGGTCGGTCCAAGATTGGCTACAAAGATTGTCGGACATGGCGTGTTCTGCAATAATTTGAAGGAAATGTGAGAAGGTTATGTGCGTCCTCACCACAAATACAGCCACAAACAAAAAAAGAGCAGAACTACATTTGGAAAAGTTATTCCATACAATAGGCAAAACGCTTCCAATTGCTTAGCACCACTGTAACAAACTTCTACAACTATCACACAAAAACATAGTTATATACTTTTGCTCTAACCAAGATAAGGTGAAATTTATGTGCTTGAAACACTACACTGGCCCTGAGTTTGTATGAGCAGGAATGTTTAATAGAGAAGAACCAGCTGAACAAAATAGATTTTGATACAGACTTGAGTATACAGTTATTTAATAGAGTGGACCAATTTTTTGCTCAGTAATTAACGATTTCTATCTAGTTGTCTCTATGTCTCTATATGTTATCAACAAGAGAAAACAACTAGTATAAATTTCAGAAAGTTGGATCAATAATGATGTCGAAATTTGATAAAGAATTAAATATACAGCATTAAATTTTTTATGTATATAGACACCACCTGATGATACTAAACTAACACAAGAAAATACATTCAAATACCAACTGGCTGGTTTAATTTGGCGCACTTCATTAATGTACCAAATTGTGTACACTTATATATGAACAATAAACAATCCCCTTCTAAGTTGCTCAAGGCTACAAAGCTAGCCGACAACTATTCGTAATAATTGCACAAACAGGCATTCAAAAGTGCCATTAGTTCAACATATAAACAATTTCATTAGCAGAAACAAGGTCATTTATGAGGATCAGGCTTAGTGGGTTTGAGGAATCACAGCTTCGAAATCCTTGAATTTTAGATTTTCAATGGATATTTAATTATGTAACTTTGTTTTGAGATTTTCTAGGGTGTAATTATACAGGGATGTCACATCAACTTTGGAAAGTAGAGAAGTGCTGTATTATGATATTGTGAAAAGATGAGTATAATCGGATGAGTTTAATAGGTATTATCAAAGTATAGATAACCATCGAAATTCATTTTTTAAAAGATGTACAACTTTTAGTTGAACTCGTTAATTCTGATTCATAGAAATATACATCTGACAATGTGTAATAGAACCAGTAATAAATCCATTAATGTAATTAATGAAAAAAAAACCAACAAGATGATTGAGAAACTGCAGCTGAAAACGAAATATTGGATGCAAGGTATCATTACATAGACAAGAAATAAATTCAAGAAGATAAACAGAGATAGTAAAGCAGAGACTTTACCGACTTGGTAGAAGCCCCAACCACCGAACCACCATCAAGATTGCGCAGACTGGATCAGGGAAAAGATAAAAGTTAAGATAATAGGTTCCACTCGTATAATACATAATACAGCACAGCTAACTAAGAAAGTATTCCAACTCCGGAGAAATAGGATTAGTTGCAAGTGCTTTGGTTGGCCCTCAACTCTCCAGCTAGATGAAATGAAATCATATAATTTAACTTAAAGGCGCATATAGAAGTATTACTTCCCAAGCAGTACAAGTGTGCATAAGAAGTGCGCATATGACCTTTGTGTGGAAGGATAACCAATCGTGTTGTAAGCAGAATTACCCAATCCAGATGTGTGAATGCTGCCAAGACCTGCTAGTGCCCAAGCGTGCAAACATGTGCAATGTGAGCTCTTAGAATAATGTGTCCTTCATGTGACTAACTAGCTAGAGCCTCATAGAATAGAAAATTCCATTCAACTAGCAGCATTTATTAAAAGGTGAATAGAAAAGTAAACTTAATTGGAAGCAATATACACAAATAAAAAGAACCTAGCCCCTTTAAGGCAGAGAGAGGTAAACAGGAGACAAAAATTTGCATTGAATAATTTAAAATCTTACCAGGATCATCACTCATCATATAAGCCACAGATCCTTTTAGTCTCTTTTCTGAACCTTGACTCTCATCATCTGATTGTATGATTACAATTTAGTGCCATAAGTTACTAGAATAAGCTATCCATAGAAAAGACAACTGGATAAGCAAGCACAATACAAATTCTAATATACCTGAACGTAAGCGCTTTGACCGGGAATTAGATTTTGCGAGATCAATGTATAAAGTTGAACCTTTTTCAAGGTCAAAAACCATTCCCTGACAAGGTAATTATAAAGAAAAAATAAATAAAATAAATAAATAAATAACCAATTTAAGTTCTCTCCTTAGAATAATTAATTATTTGACTAATAATGATGATACCAATAGAGTAAAAGTAGATAGTACAAAATTATACACACTGGGAACCATATCTAAGAAATAATGATGGAGATTACTAGACTCGGATATTAACCCATCTGAGCAAGTCAGCCCAGTGAAGAAGTATTTGGAAAGAGTTCAAGATAAAACTCTCCATTAACCCCATCCCCTAATTTAACAACATTTGCTTCGATTATGGTGCTAGAGTTAAGCCATCGGATCAATCGCAAATCAGTAGGTCTGATTCTCTTCAGTTTTCCTTCTAAGTGAGTAAAATCAAAAAGGAAGGAGATTGATTAGCTCTATCAATGCAAATTTTGGGACCCACCAGCTAAGGAAGAATTAAATAAAGACATTGCAAGGTTGAAAGTGTAAGGATGCAATAATCGGCAGAGAGAAAGACGTTCACGTGGTTATGGGATGAGAGGTGCAATCCTGGCGACGAACCAGAATACCGTCTGGTTTTCGTAATTAGGTATTTCTTAGTTGTAAACAAAATCGTATATGCGTGGGGATTAATGGATTGTAAGTTATGTAAACAGTTCATATCATTTTCACTTTGTAGCATTGTCTTGTAACTGGTGCAGGTCATTTCTGCATGCAAGGATTTTATCCAAGTAGTAATCAATCAACTTTCAATTAACTGCTAATTCAGTTCTCTAAACGCCCTCTCTACTTTCTGCAAAACAAGTTTCTCATCTATAATGTATCACTCAAATTCAATATTAATCAACCTCTAGACACATATGACAACAGATTCCACATATCACAATATATAAGTCAAAGTTCAACTTCAGATAAGAGTTCACTTTTTGAAGAAATTCAAAAGGAATACGTTTTCCTCTCCTAAATTCAATAGCAAACTACCTGTAAATGCATGTGAACAAAGATTCCACATATACAAGAAAAAGCCCAACTTCTGGAATAACAAGGACATCTGCATATTGAGAGAATTCAAAGGGATTATACATTTCCCTCTCCTAGTAGTGACTCCAGTGTTGGAGGCCTTGGATGTGGAAAATAACTTGATGGGGATGAAGCTACAAGAAGATTCAAGTCAAGTCATATGTCATTTATCATTCATGTTTTTACCATTTATCTGAATTATGTTATGTGAGTTAGTGCTTATTTGATGAGGTTGACTCATATGGTAAATACTTTTAAAATGAATAACCTTGCTTTTGAAAGTCATTCAGATCATAAGTAAAACTCAAGGGATTTTCCTAATTTCAGTGTTCACCAGAATTTCTTTGGAGAAATCGATGGAATTCACATCCATTGGCCAGACAACTGCATCATAACTGTATACCCACACACGTCTCAAATCGGATACAACTCTTGACTCTTGAAAGAGTTTGAGATCAGCTTTGATCTAGCCATCCTAATCACATTACAAATTATGCACTTAATGACAAGATTTTTATCTAATATGATCTTCCTTATGAACTAACTATCAATAAAATAGAAGTTCTGTTTTGAGATCTCATACAAATTTTGAAAGGTGGATGGCAAACTGGATGAAAAAGACCATTCTTGTCGAGGATGTCAAAAAAATGAAATTTTTAAAAATGTATACAATCCATGTTTTAGGGGTTTGAGCCAAATTAGTAAATCATTTTACAAATTATTAAGACAGTTATTTACTAGCAACGGAAAGCAATCTCAAAATGGAGAACTTCTAAATACTTTCAGTAGGCATTGAACAGATCATATGGTCGAAGCTAGTTCCTTAATTCTCTGAGCTACATGTTAAAGTACACTTTTTGAATCAAGATACCTCAGTCCCAGCTTAAAATTCAGCACTAAAAAGATAAAATTTTATTGAAATTAAGTTATTATAGCCATAGAAATGCTAGATCTAGAAGATAACTGATAATTAACTAATTCAAATCCCCAGATTCCTGATTAAACAATTAACAACATATGATCACTTATAAATAAGTAAAAATGGTCCACTTTGAAGTTTCTCATTACTCAAAGTGCAACAATCATATTTTCCCAACATCAATTAACAAAGATGATCTATAAAATGGTCTCATTTCAAAAACTCGTCTGAGATGGCATACGATTAGAAATAATGCTAGGACTTACACTTAGCCCAATTCAGTTCCACATATTCTAAATTCAAAAGATATAGAAAAACTTCTAGATGCTATATGCCTGCAATATGATGATTTGCAAAGTTGATTATACTTATAAATGTTGAAGTGTTTATGAAGAGGCAATGAATAATAACTTACTATATCATCCCATTTCTAGGATGTTTGTGCATTCATGTATAGACACACATCTGTGGGAAATAATTGACAAAAAATGCACGGAATATGATATAAAAAAATAATAATACTACAGAAAAGTGTGATACAGCTGAGATTAAGAGAACGCATTAGAATATCTTACATTAAATGTGTGCAAGGCCATGATCGCTGATTGTTGATCCACAAAAGTTGCAAAAGCAAATGGCTGGAACACATGAAATTACGAGTCAGGATACATTTACAAGAACAAAGTAAGCAAACCTATTAAACCTACATTCTCTGCATAAAGCACAGAAACATCATCAAATGAGTAAGGGATGCTTCAATCTCTCTATGCTTATATTGAAGTTCTCGTTTCAAGTTTTCAACTGGAGATGATGTCATAATGCTGACAAATTTTACATATGGCACTAATAATGTTTGCATAAGCAGGTACCAATCTACTCGCCTAAGCAAAATTGCCATGTATATATATTTAGATGCATTGAAAATTGTGAAAATCAATACAGGACAGTAAATTTTGATCAATTCAGTCTTCATATTCTTTTCTTGCTTTCCTTCACATCTCCTCATCATCCAGTAGCCAGAAAACACATCCCAATCCCAAAGTAATCATTCAATAGGCCAAATGATTAACCAAACTCAAGGCGTTTTAATTAACAACGTCAACTTCACCATGTCTCGCAGTTCCCCTTTCTTATAAACTCTAATCCTATTACGAACTATAATTCGCTGGATATACCTGACTATTAGATGAGGTAGGGGGCCTGAGGTTCGAGGATTGGTATCCAGGGCATTCTCGGAAAAGATTATAAATTTCTCGCGGTTTTACATCGTCGGGAAGGCCGGCGACGAAGAGCGTGCGCACCTGGTCATGCGATGACTGAGCATAAATTGAGGGTGCGTAAGCAACGATTTGGGGTTGAACGTGGGCAACAGCGGTCGGAGGCTGATGCACCGTCCCCGGAGGCGGCGGAGGCGGCTGAGGTGGCTGGTAAAACGGGTGGTGGATTGGAGGAGCGTAGTAGGCTGTTAGATCGTCCATTGAAGCAAGATTCAAAGCGGCCGTGCCCTAGGATAGTAGCAGAGTGCAGACGGAACAGGAAGAATTGCAAGAATGAAATTTTAACGTATTTTATTTATCTAATTAATTTTTCGAGTGACAAAAAAAATACCGAAATCTTAGATAATGTAGAAAAAATTAAAGAGACGGGTTATAGAAAAGAGGACGTGGGAGGGTAAATCCAATGTATTATTCATAATTTATTAATATAATAAAATATAGATTTATGATTAGTTATCTCATTATTTAGAAAATTCCTAAATTTATGGGATCTATCATAATATATTTACGTTAGTTAAGCCATTATTTTAAAAAATCCTAAATTTGTGGGATCAATTCAAACCATCAAATATTAAGATATACAAATGTTATAGTATGTTGAATATGGGGTTAAAGTATTATATTATAAGTTACCGTTTGAAAATATTTTAAAGTATCATCAGTTGTGTTATAGTATGGCATTATTCACCTATAGTATGTCTGCATTACTATAAGTCTCACAGTATGACGATTTTGAGTCATAGTGTGTATGACAAGGATTATAATATTAGATTAAAGCTTACACACTTAAATGTATTAAACTTTAAAGTATCATCAGTCTATGCGTACATACTTAAATGTATTAAACATCAATCTATCCTAAAGTATATCACTTTTAGCAAGTATTAAAGTGTTATAGTATAACTTGCAACTAGAATCGTGTTAAAGTATCATCAATTTGTGTTATGACATTATGTTTATGTCTTATAGTATGTTTAGCGCTATTTTAAAGTATATCATGTTTATTATATATCAGTCGGCTTATGTCAATAGTAGGTTGTTTAGTATTGAAAAGTATGTATTTAAATTGTATTATGATATTGTAAATATAAAAATTAAAAAATCTTTAATTTATGTTAATGTATGCTGATTTAGAGCTAAAGTATGCTAAAAAACATACTCCAATACAAATTGATCATACTTTAACATGACCTAAATATACTTTTAATATAATATTTTTTCTTGATTAATGAAGAAACATTAGAAGAATAACGAATACCACCAAGAACAATTGAAAATTGAGAAATCAATAAAATCAAGAAATACATGAATTAAGTATGTTTTGAGTAACTATTATCAAATTAAAAAGAAGAATAACACTTGACACACCAAATCACTCTCTATCGATCTATTGTTGAATTCACAAATCACCAAGATAAGCAATTTCCTTTGTCATGAAATCGAAGACACTAAATACTCATCTTACTTACCATCCATTAGCGTACACATCAATTGTATCTAGATCTAAAAAAATTGTGCAATCCTCCACAGAGTAATTAATTTCTTAATCCAAACCACCGCATCCAGCACCATACCTATTCTTCATCAGTCGAAAAATATTCTTCATCAGAGTGCTATTCTGAATCTCCTTTCTGTGAAGTCGAAAAATATTCTTCATCGTTGTTCTGAATCTCCTTTCTGAAATCGAAGATCTTTTCTTGACGTGTTTTATCATTTTATGAGAAAGTAATTAGAATCTCCCTAAATTAGCACATTTGTAGGAAATTTTATAGGATATAATAAATCTCAATTAATAATTATTAATGGGTCAAAGTTAATATGGGTCATTTTATATAATATAATTAAATTAGATATCCGTCTCAGATTCGTCTCATAGGATAGACGTCTCACAGAAGTCAAAATTAAATTCGATTATTAATCATATGGAGTATAAAATAAAGAGTGAAATGAAAAGAAAGGTTGAAAACTTGACCTAATTAATACTTAGTTGACGTTGAAAAATTAATTTTTTATCACTACACTACAAAAAAAGCTTTGATTAGAGACCAAAATTAGAAACGGTATGTTAGTCGTCTCTATTTGAGACAGTTTTTTAGAATTAGAGACGATATTTTCGTTGACTATTGGTCAACAATAACAAATTTAATATTGAGACGGTATTAGAAATGGCTTCACGTTGAGACGGTATTAGAGAGTTTTTTTCGTGTCAATTAGAGACGGTTTCTTGCCGTCTCTAATTTGAGATGGTATTAGATACGGTTTTAAGTTGTGACGGTATTAGAGATGATTTTCTTCCATTTCAATTAGTGATGGAGTTTTTTCGTCTCTATTTGAGACGATTTTAGAGATGGAATGTGTCGACAGGCTAGAGAATCGGATCGGGTAATTTTGAGACTGTATTTCTGCTCATGGTGGACATGGTTTGAACCTCAATTCATTTTTAATGGTTAGAGAGGACTTTAGAAATGGCTAAAAACCGTCTCTAATTGAGACGGAAGAAAACTGTCTCTAATACAGTCTCAATTATAAGCCATCTGTAGTTTGAAACGATAAAAAATCGTCTCTAATTTGAGACGGCAAAACACCCTCTAATACCATCTCAAATTGAGACGGTTTGCATCCGTCTCAATAATTGAAATGGTCAAGTGTATGTATAATAATGAATGTAATGAATACATAATAAGAAATACTGCTAGCAAAGTGGGCATACATGATGCCCATAAGGGCTCCTAATGCCTACAGGTCCGGGTTCAAATCCTCTTCAAGGCTTGAAATTACAATATTTCTATAAATTAAAATAAATAAAAATCTGGCGAAAAAAAGATGATGCTGGTTTGGTGGTCTCGAACCTCAGCCGAGGGCATAGTAGCCACGGTTCAAACCTTGATTCGTTCATTTTTGCAAAGCTAGTGGTTAGAGAGGGTTTTAGAGAAGGTAAAAAATCGTCTCAAACACCGTCTCAAATTAAACCGAGAGAAGGTAAAAAAATCATCTCTAATACCGTCTTAAATTAAACCGATCGGTCCATTTTACAACTGTGTAAAATACCATCTCAAAATAAAATCATCTCTAATACCGTCTCTATTCTAGCTACGCATAAATTGCAGACGATCATAAAACCGTCTAAAAAATAATCTCAAATCATTAAAAACCGTCTCTAAAACCGTCTATATTCAAGACTTTTTTGTAGTGTTATTTATTATATTAATCAATTAATATTTAATCACATATAGAGTCCACTATACATATAGTCACTTGCAATATTACACATATAATAGTAAAAAAATTAAATTATGATTACTACAAGAAACTGTCGGAATATCGACGGATCAAAACCGTCAGTAATTATCGACGAATTCTCGACAGATTACCGACGAATAATCAAAATAAGTTAATTTATGTAGAAAAAATAGTCAAAGGAAAATTTTGATGTTTTTACCGACGGATTTTATGATGAATTTCTAACCGTCACTATATACGTCGTTATTTAGGAGGGATTTCATTTCGAAATTTTACCGACGGAATATTTTTGTCGGTAAATATTGATAGGCTATCGCTGGCCTACCAAAATATAATTTATTTCTGACTCACTCTAATACTTAGTATAGTAACGAGTACAGGTCGAACCCAAGATAGTATAATGAGATTTTAATTAAATTCAAGTGTTGTATACATATAAAATAAATAAGGGGGGTTTTGAATTGGTGACAATTGAAATTAACAATAACAATAAATCAACTTAATTTTTTAAATAACAAATTAGATTGAAAATTAATTATAAAATTAACGAAGTGAGACAAACCTAGTTTAGGATGACGATCCCCTCCCGTTTACTAAATTAATTAATTATACGAATTAAACATCTAGCCTAGTGTACAAACTCAAATTCCTAGATTGACGGTACGACCAATCAACCCAAATATTCTTATATTCATCAATTAGGGTACGACTACTAAATTGAACTATTTACGAGTGACCTTATGGATTCAAACACGTAAATGCATTAAAACTCTAAACATAGAATTACTAGACTACGAAAACTGGCTAGGAATCATACAACCTAGATCCTATTACACCTAGAGGGATAATCTCTACTTGCTACTTAATCCAATTCATACAACAAGTACGGATCATAGTTCATAAAATAACATTAAGCAATTAAATAATTAAACTAGTTAATCAGGCTAAAATAATTATTAAACTGTTATAAAGAACATCAAAACATGTAATAGAATAAATTTACATACAAGATTCAATGAAAAACCCTTAATAATTAATCTAAGGTTCAACGGGAGGTTCACGAAATCCTAAACTAGAAAAGGGGATTAGCCCCGCATGTTCATAGCAAGAATAGAATTAAAATATAAAAACCGATGATGTCCAATGAACTTGAATCTTCACGATCTCAAAACTACCTTCTAATGCCGCTCATCTTCGCGCCAATTCTGCTGCAATTTTACGTGTCTTTTTTTGTATAGCAGCCTCCCAGAAATAAATATAATTTCTTTCCTTCTTCTGTTGATCTCTTTCCTTATTTATTCTTCCAAAAATATCTTCAGGATCTCTTCTTTTTATATCTTGTCTTTGTGATCCCACAATATATGGGCCTGATTTGGGATGATTCTGAAACATGAGAAAACGTGTGAGAAGATTTCCAACTGCCACTTTCCTTATTTATTCTGAATTTTTTTTCGTTTCCACTTACACTGAAGGGTTCAGTGTCAGTTTATCTGTCAGCAACGAATTTTCCCACAAAACAGCCGGTTCCACATCAATTTACAACATTCAAGTTCTAATTTACCAAAGATAAGATAAGTTAATTTAGCACCCAAATTAGCATATAAGTCAATCAAATAAACATGAATTTCAACCAAATAATTGTGCTAAAATATGACTTATCAAATCTCCTCACACCTAAACTTTGCTTATCCTCAAGCAAACTGAGATCAAAGATGACAGAGAATAGAAAACCAAGGAACATCTACCAAGGCAAATAAAAGTCACACACCTTAAAAGAAAAGTAACCAATGAGCATTCAGAACTAATATGAAAAACTACTCTTCACTCAAAACTTGCAACTTTCATGGCATCAAATCTTTCCAAAATTTCATGGCCTCGCAAAAATTCACTCAAAAACTCTCAAATATATGAATAGGTAGCAAGATTACTCAAAAATTAAAAAGAAAAGTCATTATCATAGGCTTGCTCTGATTAGCCATTTTGTAGTAGGGATGACTAATTAAAATAATTTATCGAACCACAGGGAGGTCGGCGCTAGAGCTTAAGCGAGATCACGTTTATCGCAATTTTATAGAGACGATTCATCAATGGGTATTGATCAATCAAGAAATTAAATCAATCAAAGCAAGCAAGCAAGCAATGATTAGCAAACAAGATAGATGGATAAAAAGTGATTTTTCAAATTAAGTAAAAGTGAGATTAACAATAATTAAAAAGCGAAAATCTAGGATAAATGCATCGAAATCACATGAATCATGGATTGAAGACTAAGGGCTAACACTAAGATCACCTAAACTCCCTCTCAAGATGGATAGGATATGGTTCTAAACATAGCTCAATGAGTTGGTTCTCACTCAAACAATTCCAACTAGGTATTAAACTTGAAATGAGAGTCTCTTCACACGATTAATCAACTTCTCGATCAAACCAATCATATGTTCTATTAAAGGGTTCTAAACTCTAAATGATTTCTCAATCTCTTTGCAATTTATAATGCATATGAAGTGTTTGATGAAATGATTTACTCAATTATCATAAGCACATAATTGATTTCTCAATCTAATCACATATTTAGAACAACTAAACATACAAATCATCAATACAAATCAAGTAATTAATAATCAATGATAGAAAACTATAGATCCAATCAACATATGAATTAAAATACACAAATATCCAAATTATCTAACAACTCTCATGTTGCTAATCTCACAAGGGAGATTAGTCTACCATATTCATAAAGAAATTAACATAGACAATTAAATCTTTACAAATCATGATAAAACTATGAGGTTTAATACAAAGATTGAATGGAAACTCCCCTGATCTATCTTCAATGGTGATCTCCTTCCCTTCTTTGCACTTTTATCTCTTCCTTGATCCTTTTCCTTCACTTGGATGTAGAAATTGATGGTGGGATGATGGTAGATCCAAAGGATGAAGAATGAATGAAGATGATGGTGTGGAATGAAAGCAATGGTGTGTGAGGTGTGTGAAACAGGGAAACCCTCGTCCAAATCTCATCAAATGTTGAATTATTGGGTATTTATCCCCTTGGAAGCTTCTAGAAGATTCTGGAATTTTTAGCAGCTTTTTACACAACACGAGTCGTACTCTGCAACACTTGGGTGAATTGATGTTGCTGAACGGCCAAGACTTACAGGGCCGTGTTACGCAACACGGCTCATGTGTTGTAACACGAGCACAAGGTGGTCGTGTTGGATGAATTGATGACGGCACACTGCCACTTCTTACAGGGCCGTGTTTCGTACACGGCCCGTGTTGATGCATGCCCTTGTTTCCTTTACTGTTTTTGCTCGTTCTCCCTCGTTTCAACTCCAAATTGAGATCCGCTTTTTCCTACGTCTTCCTTATCATGTCTAGAATCCATACACATTTCAATAAAATACAAAATAAAACCAAATAACACATTAATACTGATAAAAATACACGAAAATACACGTAACAAGACACTAAAATCTAGGTGAAAATATCACTCATCACAAATCAATTCTACACCAACTTTAAATGAATTATGTGCAACAATCAAAGGGTCTTTGATAGGGTTGTAATGAGCCTTAGGACATGGTGAGGTAACAAAGGACAAGAATAGTTAAATGCACTACTTTACAACATGTGATCTCTACAAATCAAATCAACCATCATCCCCAAATTTTCCTTTTCACAACAGTATTTTTTCGTGCACTTTTAATCTCCCCTCACCTGCTCTTTTTCAAGATTTAGAACAGCAGGTGTAACACTTACTAGATAATTTCAGCAACTTAATACAAACAGTTTCAACGGCTCATTTTTCCCTTTCTTTTTTTCTTTTCTCTTTTCTTTCTTTTTTTTCTTTTTTTTTTCCTTCTTCGATTGTTTCATCAACTCTCCCTTCATCGTTAATTCAACCATAAAGTATTTCCATAAGAATCATACATCGCAAAGTAATAAAGGGTTCAAACAGAAGAGTTTAAGAAAGAAATAGGAATTCAGGGTTCATTTATATGCTCATAATTCAAAGAAAAAGCTTAGGCTCAACGTTGCTTCCCTAGAGTTTTCATGATCAGGTGGAACGTTATAAGCCAAGAGGGTTAAACCTAATTGCCCTTATCATTTTATCACACACATCCACTCATATGATCTTGAAATGCATTCAAAAGAGCAAGTTCTAGAATGAACTATTCAACTTCGATGCACTCAAGAAAGAAATTTTAATGAAGCTTATAGATGATAAACTTCGGCTAAAGTATGAGCTACCGTATTGGCTTTCCGTCTTGTCTAACTATAAGAGACGTCTCTGACATATAAAAATTTTTTTAGAATATTCCGTAGATTCCTATCAAGATAAGTAAAATTTTGGAGTTTGCTTCAAAAGAGAATTGAAAACAATTTGAGAATCTAATCCAAGATGATTTCCTCATGTCCTCGTTCCATAGCAATATCAAGAGCACTCTCCAAAGCCTAGGCCTCCGCAACCTCCACTCAAAAATTCTAGAGTATCTTTTAGCAAAATGATGAGTGATACTTTCACCTAAATTTTAGTGTCTTTTTATGTGTGTTTTCGTATATTTTTATCCGTATTTATGTGCTATTTGGTTGTGTTTTGTGTGTTTTATAAAGATGTGTGAGAATGAGCTTAAATGTATTATTTCTAGGTAAAAGAGATCCTAGATGCGACAAGGAAGGCGTAGGAAAAAGAAGATCTCAATTTGGAGTTGAAACGAGGGAGAATGAGTCAAAACAAAATGCTAAAAACGCACGTCCAACTTGTGAAATATTTTTGTACTCTTTTGGAGCTCAAAACTAGAAGTGTAATACATATTTGGAAATTCACAGAAAAGAGTATTATTTTGATATAAGAAACACTTCAATTGGAGCCCAAACGAGAAAGTTATGATTAAAATGGTGACGTCGCGCAAGCTGTTACTACTTAGCACGGTTGTGCTACTTTGCATGACTTGTTACACCCTCAAATATTGGAAGTTTTCTCAGATATTTATATGAATAGAAAGCCAAGAAAAATAGAATCGCATGAGAATAAGAATTACTCAAATCAGAGATCGGATGTGGAAGTTATGCGCAAAACGGTGAGACTGCGTAGCACCAACATGACGGCAGTGTTGCAGCACACGACCCATGTTACGCAACACGGCCCTGTAAGCCTTGGTCATTTTCTGACATAAAAAATGCCTACACGGCTACCCTGTGGCCGTGTTGCACCACACGAGTCGTGTTGCTATAGCATTAGAAACATATCAGATCCCTTCTAGAAGCTTCCCAAGGGGTATAAACATCCAATACTTCAATTTTAGATCAGTTTGGTCGAGGGTTTTCACCCTTACACCTACCTCACACACCATTTCCTCCATTTTATACCTTCATCTTCATCCATTCTTCATCCATCCCATCTATCATCATCCCACCATCAAATCCTTCATCCATTTAGCTAGAGAAGCAAGAGAGAAAGGAGAATTGCAAAGGGAAGAAGAAGATCATCATTGGAGTCATCCAAGGGAGTTTCCATCTAATCTTTGTATTGAAAACTTGTTGTTTATCATGTTTTGTAAGGATTTTAATGTCTATGTTGAATTCCTTGTAACTACGAGAAGCTAATCTCCTTTGTGAGATTAGCAATATGAATTGTGTTGGATAATTTTGGACATTTGCAATTGAATGATTATGTTGATTGGGTTAATTGATTTTCTATCATTGATGCTTTAGATCTTGATGCTTATGATGATTTGTGTGGTTAGTTGTTTTAAATATGTGATTAGATTGAGAAATCAATAATGTGATTAGGATAATTGAGTGAATCATTTCATCAAACACCTCATGTACATTATAAATTGTAAAGAGATTGAGAAATCCTTAAGAATTTAGAACCCGTTGATAGGACATACGATTGGTTTGATAGAGAGGTTGATTAATCATGTAAAGGGACTCATTTCAAGCTTAGTACCTAGTTAGAATTGTTTGAGTGAGAACCAATCCATTGAGCATTATTCCATATCTTATTCATTCCGAGAGGGAGTTTAGGTGAACTTAGTGTTGTCCCTTAGTCTTTTACCCATGACACATATGAATTTATTGTATGATACCTAGATTTTCCATGCTTTATGTATTGCTAATCTCATCTCTATCTACTTGGCTCATTCATCCATCTTCCATTCTTCTATCATTTTATTTTATTGTCATTTCTTGATTATCTCACCTTTATGATCATTTATGTAATTATGATGAACACGAGATCGCTTAGACCCTAATACCTTCATCTCGTGGTTCGATAAATTCTTTAATTGGTCATCCCGACTACAAATCAACCAATCACAAAACACTAGAGAACTTCTCCACTACAATTTTGTGTTACCCCTTAATCTATCGCCACTCTACACCCCCTTCGGATAGATGCATCAATATTCAATTTTATCAAAGTGCCTACATGTAGAATGTCTTTGTTACTTGTGTTTGCCACGTTTCCATGCATCATAAAGGCCTCCATGTATTATTGACGGTGACCTACCCTTTTCTATAGCAATTCTCAGGTGAGATTTCTTTTCCCTTAAAAACAAGTTCATTCTTTCCCCATCAAATGATATATAAAAAATTAACAATCAAACTTCTTTCAACTTCGTCCAGCACTTTCAGTAAAGTTTGAATCTAACTTTGTATTTGCAGTATTTACCAAAATGCGATATCATCAAAAAAAATTATTAATCCAACCACAAACTCATAAAGCATAGTTTATAGAATATATGCCTGGTGATAAATTCTTTTTACTTTTAGTGCAAGAAACTGATCAGTGTCATTTTCACCTAAATTTTAGTGTATTTTATTATGTATTTTGTGTGTTTTTATTCATTTTATATATCATTTGGTGGTGTTATATGAAGATATGGAGATTTGTGCTTTGAAATGATAAATGTGTGGTTTTCATGATTAAGTGCCTTAAATTGTGCTACATTTGTGAATATTTAGAGCATTGGTAAATTAGTGTAATTTGTGTGATTATCAAGTAAAAATAGATTCTAGACATGATAAAGAAGATGTGGGACAAAACAGAGCTTGATTTGGAGTTGAAACGAGGGAGAATGAGTCAAAGCAAAATGCTAAAAAACGCACGTCTAACTTGTGTAATTTTTTTGTACTCTTTTGGAGCTCAAAACTATAAGTGTGATACATGATTGAAAAGCCACCAAAAAGAGGATCGTTTGGTATAAGAAACACTTCAATTGGAGCCCAAACGAGAAAGTTATGATTAAAATGGTGACGTCGCGCAAGCTGTTCCTACTCAGCACAGTTGTGCTACTTTACATGACTTGTTACACCCTCAAATATTGGAATTTTTATCAGATCTATATATGGATAGAAAGCCAAGGAAAAGAAGATCGCGTGAGCACAAGAATTACTCAAATTGGAGATCGAATGTGGAAGTTATGCGCGAAATGGTGAGACTGCGCTGCACGCGCTACACTACATGGTCGTGTGCCGAGCACGGCCCTGTTAGGGTTGGGCGTGCTCGGACACCAGAAAACGCTACACGGCCACCCCATGGCCGTGTGCCGCTACACGACCCGTGTAAGTTCAAAAGGCAGTTTTATGATCTCTAAATGTTCTAGAAGCTTCCATGGGGGTATAAATACATGTTTTAACCACAAAATCTGGGAGGAATCATTTTTGATCAGTTTCCACACACACTTAACACCAAAATCACACACATTCATCTCCATCTCTTCCATCCTTTACTTCACCCATCCAATCCACTTGATTTTCTCAAATTCATCTATAAATTCATCCATCCACCAATCTAAGAAGAGGAATTCATCATTGATTGAAAATTTTAGCATGATCAAAGGGGAGGAAGTTCACCATCAAAGGGGAGTCAACTTACCTTTATTTTGTTATTTTCTTCATTATTTGGCTCAATTGGAAAAAGATATAAAATGTATTGATTCTATTATGATTTGTAGTGGCTAGTCCTCATGTGAGACTAACAATATGATTGGTTAGGTATTATATAGATTTTGCACACCATAATATCATAACATGAAAATCATCAATGCATGTGTGTGTGAGTCTATATATGTCTTACCATGAATGTTGCTTGCCTTACATAATTCTTAGATTGTTCACCTTCACCCATCATTCATCTCATTTGTACATGTTCTATCTTTAATTGCTTTCTAGCTTAGTTTGTAGTATAATCATCCCCTCCTTATTTGATTAGTCCTACTAGAGTGAAACATCTTTCAAATACGGCTACTCACTTTCGCCCTTGGGTTTGATATCTTATAAATTTTGCACTTGGTCACTTACGTACTACACATGATAGAGTACACTTGCTCTAAATCAATTTAATCAAAATTGAAACCTAGTTCAGAAATCCGACATGGTCTGACGTCTTAGAATAATAGAATCGCCATAAATTGATATTCCAACAAAATTAATAGTGAATATCATTTTGTTTTTAAAATTGGAAAATACCACAATTTGCCCTATATGGGAAAGTCAACATTTTTTTTGTCCTACCTTTTGTAATACATCTAAATTGCCCTGAAAATACATGCAATGCCATGAATACCCTCAAGGATGGTCCACCTTTTTGTATTGGGAATGAGTTGATGATTAGCCATAATATAGTGGGCATGACCAATTAAAGAAATTATCAAACCACAGGGAGGAAGGTACTAGAGTTTAAGCGATCTCAAGTTTATCGTGATTTTATAAGGACGACGGAAGAGAGGATAGGAGCAAATGAATGCAATTATGCTAAAGCAAGAAATAAAGATAAAATGTATGCAAAGATAAAAGGGTTCCAAATGATGCAAGGATGAGATTAACAACAATCATGGCATAGATAATTAAGTAATTATGCAATTAATTCTAATCTCTCATGGACAAGGTATAGAAGCGATCACTAATTCCACCTAAACTCTCTCTCGAGATGGATAGGATGTAGGCCCTCAACAAGGCTCCCAAACGCACATAGGATCGAGACAATAGCAAACACCTCCCACTAGGTACTAATTACTCTATGAGTTCCCTAATTAGGTACTAAATCATAAGCAATATTCCCTTTTAAGGTACTATGAATTCACTAATTGTTTGGGTCTCCTCATTTAATCAACCAACCTCTCGATTAAGCTAATCAAATGTTCTATCAAAGGGTTCTAAATCTAGAAGGATATCTCTATCTCATTCTAAATTAATGCACATGAAGTGTATGATGAAATGATTCAATGAACTATCCTAAACACATAATTGATTTCTCAATCTAATCACATGCCCATGACAATTAATCACACAAATCATCATATACATCAAGCAATCAACAATCAATGATAGAAATAACACAAAGCCCATTCAAGATTAAAATCAATTTGCATAAAAAAAACTAAATTATCCAACACCAATCATGGAGCTAATCTCACAAAGGAGATTAGCCTCTCATAGCCATAAGAAAATTAACATAGACATTAAGATCCTTACAAAACATGATCAATCTATAAAGAAATGCACAAAAATTAGAATTAGATTCCCCCTTTGAAGTGCTTCAATGGAGATCTCCTTCTTCTTCTTGTGATCTCACTCTCCCTTGCTTCCTTGATCACTTGGATGGTGGATTTGATGGAGGGGATCAAGTGTAGATGGGTGGATGAAGAATGGATGAAGATGATGGTGGAAAATGGAAGAAATGGTGTGTGAGGTGTGTGTGGAAGAGTGGATTTCGGATCTTCTTTTATAAAATCTGAATGGAGGGGTATTTATACCCTTTTGGGCCTTCTAGAAGGATTCTGATTTTTTTCTGATTCCAGACACGACACGAGTCGTGTGGCGCAACACGGCCATGAGGTGCCCGTGTTGCGTGAACTGATGTTCCCGCACGGCCATCGCTTACAGGCCCGTGTTGGCTACACGGGTCGTGTGCTGCAACACGAGTCGAGCTCCACAACACGGCCAAGTGGTGGTCGTGTTGGATGAATAGATGTTGCCGCACGACCATTCTGGACAGGCCCGTGTTAGCTACACGAGTCGTGTACTGCGACACGGCTCGTGCCACCGACACGGCCAGTCGTGTTGCTGCTGCCCTGATTCCTTCACTGTTTTGGCTCGTTCTCCCTCGTTTCAACTCCAAATTGAGTTCCGCTTTTTCCTACATCTTCCTTATCCTATTTAGCATCAAATAAAAAGTGAAAATAGTAGGTTTAAGCTCATTCACACACATTTCCATGAAAACACAAAACACAACCAAATAACACATAAAATACGGATAAAAATATACGAAAACACATATAAAAAGACACTAAAATCTAGGTGAAATATCACTCATCACACCCCCAAACTTAAAGTGTTGTGCGTCCTCGCACAACGAAAATGATAAACCATGAAGAGTGATTTTCACCTAGGAAAAAAAACTAAACGAACATAAGTAATAACACATCAATAGCAATAAGAATTACAAACTATGCTAAGGCATCCTACATCAATAAAATCATAACATGAGAAATTAACAAGTTCAATCAAAAGAGAATAAAGTGTAATATAGTCCCTTTTAGTCCAAGCCTTACATAGGTTATAAATTTCACTCAACACTCTTTAAAGTAGGTAAATCAACACTCATCAATTGATTGGCTTGACTCGCTATAAGCTTGCTCGTGGACTATATTCACAAACCACCAAAGTTTCAATCAATGATCAAAAAGGTCTTTCATTAAGGATGTAATGATAGGCTCTTTGGTAGGGTATGGAAGATATGGATAATAGTGACTAAGCAAGTGTAAGTAATC
Source organism: Pogostemon cablin (assembly GCA_023678885.1). Taxonomy (NCBI): domain Eukaryota; kingdom Viridiplantae; phylum Streptophyta; class Magnoliopsida; order Lamiales; family Lamiaceae; genus Pogostemon; species Pogostemon cablin. Next base: position 22,696,125 of record CM043001.1, on the reverse strand, counting down.
GAAGAGATGGCCAATTTCTCCAACTTCTCCACATTTCTTTCTTCCTTTCTCAACTTTGGTAATCACAAGCACTAATCATCAACATTCCTTTGGATTGAGCTTCTTATGATGCATGCTTCCTTTCTTTGAATTTTTATTTCCTTGAGCATCTTGTTGTTGCTTTGCTCATTTTCTTGTTTTGGGATTGCACGTCCATTCTTTCTTGTGCTCTTTTTCATCCTTTTTCTTGCTTGTTTACCATTTCCTTTTTTCTTTTTCTTCTTTATCAAACCTTTCTAGTTACCATCTCCTCAATCACCCACACAAATGGTATATATGTAAGGCTTAAGTGGGTAATCATGGCTTGTAATGTGCTTATATCACAATAAATAGGCTTTAAGGCTCAAAGTGGTTGACTAGGGATGATGTTCATGGTAGGGAAATATATGGTAATGACTATAATAACAAGGATGGCCTTAGATCATGTCACTAATCTCCACTAATTGGGCTCGTTCCTATAGTCCTTGAGCAAATTCTAGCTTATCAAACACAACAAATCCTCTCATGAAGAAAAATACCATGTATGCACGGTTGAGGCTCAAACGCTCACAAGCTTGTGCTCGGACCTTAAGAAACTTATTACACCACATTCATCTCAAAATTGAACAAGTTAAATAAAACATGTTACAATTCGAAAGTGTAGAGATTCTTAATCATAACTTGTCATCACTTATTACCACAACATATCATCACTCATATTCAAAAATGACTCACGACATTTCAAAAACAAACCACCAAACATACCAAGACAAAAATAAGAAAACACACAAAACATAAAATAAAGACTCAACAAACAAGAAACAAAACAAAAACACATAACATGCAAAAACAAAAATCACCATCATTAACAATAAAGCACACATTCAAATCATCCATAACAATGTAAGCTCACAATCATCCCAACCTTATTAAAAAAAAAGAAATCCTAAATTACGAAAATAACATCCCAAAAACATAACACATGAAGTAACATGCTAATCCATTCAATTCAAATCAAAATCAATTAGAAGTGATAAGGTGTAGAGTACTCCCTCAATAAGCATTTGGTAAGGAAAGCGTTCGCTCCAAGCTCCATTCGTGCTTCCAATACCCTTCATTCATACTCAAAACTCATACAACACCATTAGCTCCACAATTGCATTAAAAATATGGATTCACATGCACTTCAACACAACCAATCATACCAAAATCCAACCAAAACTCATGAGAAAAATTTTAAAATTGAGTGAATTTTACAAGAAGACCTATCATCATCAATATTATCATATCAAGCACACTCAAGTGGTGAGTCACACCACGCACTCTCCCCCCAAACTTAAATCGAACTAAGAGGTGAGAATTAAGTTTGTAAAAAGTGGTGGGACTTACCCTTGTAGTTTCCATTGTTGATCTTCTTGTGAAGAAGTAAACGCATCCACACGACTCAAGCCATGTTCACCATGCACTTTTCCCCCAAACTTGACTCGATACAAGAGTCGAGAATTAAGTTTGCAAAAAAATGGAGACATTTTTTCAACATGCATTTTTCTCACAAGCACAATCCACCTACAAGACCAAAATAAACAACAAAAAGCATCAAAATAACAAAAGAATGGGTTGCCTCCCATTTAGCGCTAAGTTTAACGTCTTCAAGCCGGACGGAATTTTACGATCATTGGACCAAAGGATGGTCCATCCCACTTTCTCCTCGCATCCTCACTTTGAACATTAGCTTGGCCTTCTTCTTGTCCACTAGCTCAACCTCTCCATTCTTGCTCACTAGCATCAAATCGTCATCAAGAAGTGATTCTAGTGGACTTCCTCTTTCTCCTTTGTCAAGTTTCCAATCGAGGTTCGGAGCTTTCTTTCTATCAACATCACAAGAAGACAAGTTAGCATTTGACAATTTCATATAATCATGAAGAAATGAATTTAAATTGTCAAAGAGAAGAGAATCATGATCATCGAAATCATCCGGAGGCTTTAAGTGAGACTTGGCTCCTTTTTCCTTCTTACACATGAACGTGACACTCTTTCCTTTTGAGCTCAAGGATAACTCTTCTCTACCAACATCAATTCTTGCTCTTCCCGTAGCTAGAAATGGCCTTCCCAAAATGAGTGGAACTTTGGGGTCCGCCTTCACTTCCAAAATCATGAAGTCGACCGGGAAAGCTAGCCCCTTCACCTTTACCTCCACGTCTTCAACAATTCCTAGTGGCTTTACAACCTCACCATTGACAACTTCAAGACGGATAGTAGTAGGCTTTAGCTTTCCAATTGCAAGGTCTTTGAACGTGGCATGAGACATCACGTTAACGCTTGCCCCCAAGTCACACAATGCATCAAGGGTACCTTTCTTTTCAAAATCACAAGGGATAATGAACTTCCCCGGATCACCAACTTTTGTAGGCCCCCCTTTTTGCATTGATCCACTTGCTTCGGGTTGCTCTTCTTTTCTTTTTTTCTCATACTTTTTCTTGAGCTCTTTCACATACTCCTCAAACTCCTTTTTCTTCTCCTCTTTTACAAACATTTGTGGATAGGGAATAGGGAATGGAGTGATCGGAATACCCCAATAATCACGTTTGTACTCCTCTTCTTTACCCTTTTCTTCAACTTTCTTTTCCTCTTGCACCCTTTTCCACTTAGGTATCCATTTAGGCTTTTGCTCTTCTTTCATTTCTTCAACAACCTTGCTTTCCACCAACCCTTCTTCAACCTTTCTTTCCTCTTCCGTTTCAACAAATAAACATTGAGCTTTCGGATTAACCTCGGTTGTGGCTGGAAACTTCCCTTTCTCATTAGCATTCAATGAGCTCGCCATTTGACTAAATGAATACTCCAAGGCTTTGAGTTTTCTATCACTGTTTTCCTCAATAGCTTTGAATCGTCTTTCATTTACTTCCTCAAAAGCCTTGAATTTTCTTTCAATTACTTCCTCTTGATTTTTGTTGGAAGCAATCAATTTCTCAAGAAGTTCTTCGGTAGTCGCCTTCCCTTCATTATTTGGCGCTTTAGCTCCTGGATGATACCCCGGAGGATAAGCAATCGCATTACTTGGGTTTGCATAAGAAAAATTATCTTGCCTCCTTGGTTGTTGTGGATAAGAACTTCCGCTTCCTTGGCTAGTGAACCCTCCTTGCCTTGGTTGATGTTGTGAATGTGAACTTCCACTACTTTGAGCGTTGAATCCCCCTTGCCTTTGTGGATAACTTCCTTGATTTTGATTGAAATTACCTTGGTAATTGTTTTGATAATTACCTTGATAATTTCTTCCTTGCATATAAGACACATCCTCAACACGGGGCATAGAGTTGGTCCATTGTTCACCATTCACAGCATTCGGAGGTAGCACACCTTGCTCGACTTGTAGCCCCTCAACCATATTCACTCCTTGATTGTTCATACTTTGATTCAAGCTCATTTGTTTAACAACTTCCGCCACTATCTTTTCCATGCTTAACATACTTGGTTCAACACTTACACTCTTCACACTAAACTGTTGTCCTTTATCATAGCTTTCAAAACCATAGCTTCCACTAACTCTCTCCGATGGCCATTGATAAACATTTGTAGCAATCTCATCAAAAATTCGAATAGCCCTTTCCGGAGTTACACCTAGTACGGATCCTCCTGCCGAGGCATCAACAAGCACTCTTTGTCCGTTCACAAGTCCTTGATAGAAAAATCCAACTTGTTGATTCTCCGGGAAGCCATGTTGTGGACACTTGCGTAGCATTTCTTTGAATCTTTCCCACGCTTCATAAAAACTCTCTTGAGGCATTTGTTTGAATTGCGTGATCAAGCTCTTCATTTGAAGCGTCTTAGAAGGTGGAAAGTATTTGTTCAAAAACATTTGCGCTAGCTCATCCCAAGTGTTGCACGTACCGGGAGTAAGAGTGGAGAGCCATGTTCTTGCTCTATCCCTCAAAGAAAATGGGAATAGCCTCATCTTTATGCAATCCTCGCTCACTCCGTTCATCTTTACTGTGTTGGCAATCTCCACAAACTGAGCTAGATGAGCGTTAGGATCTTCATTCGGAGCTCCACCAAACTGTTGCTCTCTCACCAATGAAATCAAGCCCATTTTAAACTCAAAATTGTTAGCATGAATTGGTGGTCCCATCATTTGTGGAATTGCCCTTGGCATGAAGAAGTCCCGTATCACTCTTTGATCATTTTGAACTCCATGTTGAACCGGAGGTGGAGGTGGTGGCACATAAGCTTGTTGTTGAGGAGGATAAGGTTGTTGAAAACCTTGTTGAATCATCGCTTGTTGCACCAGTTGTTGAATATAAGCTTGATTGTTTATAGCTCCATGATTTTGATAGGCTTGTTGAGGAGGATTCTCATTGAATTGATGTGCGTTGTCATGCACGTTCATATTGTGTCCTCCTTCCCCATCATGCTCTATCCCAACACGATTGTCTCCTTGAAAATTCTCCATTGAATTACTATTTTTGGTTTTGTTCTCTCTTCTCTTTCTCCTCAAAGTGTTTTCAAGCTCTAGATCAATTGGTTCGACTTGCTTCCCTTTTGACCTCGTTTGCATACACCTTCAAGACAAGAAAAATTAGAACAAATTTTCACAAAGCAAATACAAGTAATAAATACAAGAAAATAAATGTCTCTAGTAAGATCGCTTTAAACGTTCCTTCTTTAAGCTACTAGCAACCGTTACCTCCCCGGCAACGGCGCCATTTGATTAGCCATAACTTGTAGTCGGGTTGACCAATTCAAGAATTTATCGAACCACAGGGAGGTCGATACTAGCACTTAAGCGATATCACGTTTATCACGATTTTATAGAGACGAATCATAGATGGATGGTTTGGGTAACAAGTAATTAAATGAAAGTAGACAAACAATAATCCAATGACAAGATAAAAATGATGAATGAGTGGTTTTCCAAATTAAGTAGAAGTGAGATTAACAACACTATTGAAGTGGTAACTTATGAATTCATGCATTAAACTCATATGTATCAAGGGTTAAGACTAAGGGCCAACACTTATACCACCTAAACTTCCTCTCGAAATGAATAGGATGTAGATCATTTGCACAATCTCAAAATAGCTCAAAGGTTGGTTCTAAATTAAACTATTCCAACTAGGTACTAAGTTCAATTATAGAATCCCTTCATATAATCAATTGACTTCTCAATCTAACTAATCACATGTTCCATCAAAGGGTTCTAAATAATAAAGGACTTCTCAATCACTTTACCATCTATAATGCACATGAGGTGTTTGATGAAATGATTCACTTGACTATCCTAAGCACATCATTGATTTCTCAATCTAATCATATAATTAGAACAATCAAACACACAAAACATCATAGATCTCAAGATATATAAGCACCAATGATAGAAAATCAAATATCCCCATCAACATATGAATTTAATTACATAGATCCACAAATTAACCAACAACCTTCATGTTGCTAATCTCACAAGGGAGATTAGCCTACAATCTTCATAAGATCCATAACATAGACATTATAATTCTTACAAATCATGATAAACTAAAGGATTAACACAAAATTGGAATGAAAACTCCCTTGGAAATGGATCCAATTGAATCTCCCTTCTTCCTTTGGTGATCACCCAAGCTTCCTTGCTTCTTCACTTGATTTGGATGGAGGAAATTATGGAGAGATGATGTAGATCTCCAAATGAATGAATGGGATGGAGAATATGGTGTGAAATCAAAGGAATGGTGTGTGAGGTGTGTGGGAACAGTAGAATTTCGGATCCTCCTTCCATAAAATCTGAATGGAGGGGTATTTATACCCTTATGGGCCTTCTAGAAGGATTCTGATTTTTTTCTGGTCCAAGACACGACACGAGTCGTGTGGCGCAACACGGCCATGAGGTGCCCGTGTTGCGTGAACTGATGCTCCCGCACGGCCAAGTGGTGGTCGTGTTGGATGAATAGATGTTGCTACACGACCATTCACGACTGGCCGTGTCGGTGGCTAATCAAATGTTCTATCAAAGGGTTCTAAATCTAGAAGGATATCTCTATCTCATTCTAAATTAATGCACATGAAGTGTATGATGAAATGATTCAATGAACTATCCTAAACACATAATTGATTTCTCAATCTAATCACATGCCCATGACAATTAATCACACAAATCATCATATACATCAAGCAATCAACAATCAATGATAGAAATAACACAAAGCCCATTCAAGATTAAAATCAATTTGCATAAAAAAAACTAAATTATCCAACACCAATCATGGAGCTAATCTCACAAAGGAGATTAGCCTCTCATAGCCATAAGAAAATTAACATAGACATTACACTACAAGAAACTGTCAGAATACCGACGGATTTACCGACGGAAAAAAATCGTCAGTAATTACCGACGGTTTACCGACGAATTACTGACAGTTTATTGATGTAATGGAATTTATTTTAAAAAAAATATCAATAAAATTTGCCGACGGTTTTTGCGACGGATTACCGACGGAATTAGCGACGGATTTTTTTTCCGTCGGTAAATCCGTCGGTATTTTGGAGTGAATAAATCCCCGGAAGATTAGCGACGGATTTATCCGTCGGTAAATAATTTAAATTTTATTTTTTAAAAAAATATTTTTAGTCTTTAATTTACCGACGGCATTTTTCCGTCGGTAAATATAATAAATTTTATTTTTTTAAAAAAATTTTTAGTCTTTAATTTACCGACGGAAAATTCCGTCGGTAAAAATTTTATTTTTTTAAAAAAAATTTTAGTCTTTAATTTACCGACGGAAAATTCCGTCTGTAAATATAATAAATTTTATTTTTTTAAAAAATAATTTGTCTTTAATTTACCGACGGAGCATTCCGTCGTTAAATATATCAAAATTTATTTTTTAAAAAATTAATTTTTGTCTTTAATTTACCGACGGATTATTCCGTCGGTAAATATAACAAATTTATTTTTTAAAATAAATTGAATCTTTAATATAGCGACGGATATAATCCGTCAGTATATTTTTCAAATTTTATTTTTTATTTAAATTTAATAAAGATTGTAAATAATATAAAATAAAGACTTAGAAATTTTTTTCTCCATCTTCTCCTTCCTCTCCTGATATTTTATTTCCTCAAAAGTCCCCCACCCACATCTGCTCAGCTTCTTCTCTGCAGATCCAGCGAATCGATGATGCACGTCGCCGTCTTCTGCCGGTCAGGGTTGAAGGGATTCCTCTAGATCAGCGTCGCACCAGCGCCGCCCGGATGCGGCTGCGTCCTATCGGCGCCGCCCAGCAGCTGTTTGCGTTGACCAAGTCTCCGTCCTATCGGCTTCCGATTCTGAGCACCACGTTCCACCACCTCCGTCAACCGCTGCAGTCCGTCGCCGCTCGAAGCCCGCTGCACTCCGCCAGCTCGAGATCTGCCATCGCCGCCGCTAGGGTTCCGCCGGATGTAGGTGCTGAATGGCGTTCGTTCACCGCCGCAGCTGCTGCGAGCAGGGAGGGGCAGCGCTTAGTGCAGCCTGCTCGCCGTCCGCCGTTCATCACGCACGGATCTGCAGCCGCCGGGAATGCGACGCCAAGGCCGGGCGACCGACACGCAAGCGAGTCCAGCCTGGTGCCGCCGCCGTCAATTTGCTCACCCGCAATCCGTCGGCACAGTCAGCCGGAAGCGCGATCCAGGTGGAAAAAAGTGCGACCGTCAGCCTGCCGTTTCGGTCAGTTCAGCGGCCGGCCGAGTGTGCACCGCCGCTGTCCGTCAGCCATCTCTGCCTCCGCCAGCCGCCGTTCCAGTCAGTTCAGTCCCGATCGCCGTCGCCAGCCTGCTGCTCGTCTGCCAAACGCCGCCTCCGATCCGATCAGATTGGTGATAGGGGAGTATCTCTCAGCCAAATGCCACCTCCGATCTGATCAGATTGGTGATAGGGGAGTATCTCTCTTCGTTCTTAGTAGCTCCTCTAAGTATTCTACAAAAAAATGCAGTATATGTGTGCGTCTGGTTATCTATTTTGTGTTTCTGGATCTTGAGTGTATGTGTACTTCAATTAATTTGTGAAATTGTTACTACATCTTCTGTGTCTAATTAATAAGTATGATAATTCTAAATTAATGCCAACTTTTTGGCTTGCAGGTTCTTAAAGATCATGGTGTTTTAAAGAAAGCCTGGTTCTCAGCAAGTGTATTGACATTGAAGGATGGTGATGCCCTTGTTTGTTATAACGGATTACAATCTGATGAAGGTCCGTTACTGATGCTCTTATTTTCAGTAGGGTACACTTGATTATCTAGTTGAAGCAATAAATTGTGTGGCTCAATGATCTCCATTGTCTTGCACTATGTATCTAAGGGTGAAAAGTAGACAACTGGCCAATTTTCATCTTGACAAATATGGATTGTGTGATAGAAATACAGCCACAATGTTTTCTTCATTGGGGATGATATCATTGTTCCATTTAATTTTATTTATTACAAATTGTTCTTGGTATGAGAGGCTCTATTCAAGTATGAGAATAAAAGTTGTGCAACTTGTGCTTGCTTGTGTATTTTTGTTTGGCACTATCGTGAATGTTTTTCTTTTCTTAGGATCTGAGCAGCTGAAGGAGTGGATATCAGTAGAAGCCAAAGATGGCAACACGCCAAATTTACGCATTCCCCATCCTATGACGGCTATGCTATTTGAAGGAACTAGGAAGAGACGTCGAGCTGCTTTTAAGGATTACAATTGGTCTGTTGGAGACAGGGTTGATGCATGGCTGCAAGAATGGTACGCACAACTTGCTCTAAATCCGTGCAGTTTGACTTTATGGTTGTCACATTAATCTCGCCCTTATAGTTTTCACAATTCTATAATTAGCTATGGATGCATGCATGTATCCTTTTGTTTAATTCCATGGCTTCATTTATTACTGCAGAACTGTTGGGTTTGTGTTGCATGGTATTTGGTTGTGGTACTCTCTAATTTCTCTTCGTCTTGTACTATCACATACTGACTCACATTATAAATATTGTTTGTCTTCAGGATAAGCACCAATGCATTATGGAAGGATAAGCAGCTCACTAAAATAGTACTGAAGGTCAACATGATGAATTGGGCGAAGGAAGTACAAGCAGTCAATCTAGTTTTGCTTAATGTTTAATGTAATCAGATATTTTGTATTAAGGATTTAGTAGGATTTGATATTTTGTGACAAATTTGGATCTTTATTTGAAATTGTGGAGATTTTATATTAGGTTGTGTTTTGATGGTTTATTTAATTACAATTTTTGTTTATTTATTAGGTATTAATATTAATTTAAAAATATATATTACAAATATAAAAATACTATAGCAACGAAAAAATTCGTCGCTAAATGTTACTTTAAACATTTTACCGACGGATTTTTCCGTCACTAAATTATTCCGTCGGTAATTCTGTCGTTAATATAAGTGTTATGATACCATATTTTGTATTTACCGACGGATTTTTCCGTCGCTAATTTATTTCGTCGGTAATTCTGTCGTTAATATAAGTGTTATGATACCATATTTTGTATTTACCGACGGATTATTTTGTCGGTAATTAGCGACGGAATATTTCCGTCGTAAATTTCGTCGCTATTTTTTGGCTTCCGACGAATTATATTTGCATGACTACCGACGAAAAAATCTATTTACCGACGTCCATAATCCGTCGGTAATTACCGACGGATTTAAATTTCCGTCGGAAATAAATTACCGACCATGGTTTTAGCGACGGATTAATTTCCGTCGGTAATCCGTCGGTAAACTGTTTAGCGACGAATTTTTCTAACATTACCGACGAAAATTTCCGTCGGTAATCTGACAGTTTCTTGTAGTGTTAAGATCCTTACAAAACATGATCAATCTATAAAGAAATGAACAAAAATTAGAATTAGATTCCCCCTTTGAAGTGCTTCAATGGAGATCTCCTTCTTCTTCTTGTGATCTCACTCTCCCTTGCTTCCTTGATCACTTGGATGGTGGATTTGATGGAGGGGATCAAGTGTAGATGGGTGGATGAAGAATGGATGAAGATGATGGTGGAAAATGGAAGAAATGGTGTGTGAGGTGTGTGTGGAAGAGTGGATTTCGGATCTTCTTTTATAAAATCTGAATGGAGGGGTATTTATACCCTTTTGGGCCTTCTAGAAGGATTCTGATTTTTTTCTGATTCCAGACACGACACGAGTCGTGTGGCGCAACACGGCCATGAGGTGCCCGTGTTGCGTGAACTGATGCTCCCGCACGGCCATCGCTTACAGGCCCGTGTTGGCTACACGGGTCGTGTGCTGCAACACGAGTCGAGCTCCACAACACGGCCAAGTGGTGGTCGTGTTGGATGAATAGATGTTGCCGCACGACCATTCTGGACAGGCCCGTGTTAGCTACACGAGTCGTGTACTGCGACACGGCTCGTGCCACCGACACGGCCAGTCGTGTTGCTGCTGCCCTGATTCCTTCACTGTTTTGGCTCGTTCTCCCTCGTTTCAACTCCAAATTGAGTTCCGCTTTTTCCTACATCTTCCTTATCCTATTTAGCATCAAATAAAAAGTGAAAATAGTAGGTTTAAGCTCATTCACACACATTTCCATGAAAACACAAAACACAACCAAATAACACATAAAATACGGATAAAAATATACGAAAACACATATAAAAAGACACTAAAATCTAGGTGAAATATCACTCATCAGTTGACAAGTACAGCTGCATGCAAAATAGATGTGTCAGGGAATATGTTGATTATTTAGGAGTGACATATTAATTAAAGAATAAATAAATAAGTCTACTAAAATATAACCCCTAATTCAGCGGACAAGCTGAATGAAGTGCAAAAGCCAAATTTTAAAATGCACGAAATTATTTTTAAATTCCTTAAATTGTTATATTATAATAGGCTTTTTATTAATTAACACATGCAGTAGTATTTAGGTGATTAAACACATGTAACTACCTACCACTCCACTGAAACACACTTCATTAAATGGGGTGAAAAGGCCCTGTTTTCACAATCAGTTCATTTATGTAAATTCTTGTCACATTAAACTCTCAACTATCCCCACCAACCAAATAACTTTACCACCAACAAACATAAAAATTAGGCACAGTGGATTCAAACTTCATTCATCTGTATCCACAAATTATTGAAGCATAAAAAGGTGATCAGCTCCCGCATTTACCCACCATTTTTGTCGACGGATCCATAGTTAGAGCCAAAGGTAAGATACAAACGCTATTTGCATTGTATTTTATTTATTGCTTTCTTTGAATGTTTTAGGGTTTTTAGGGCTTTAGGGTTTCAAAAATGCATGTCCGCTGAGTAAAATGGTTATATATATCCATGTCCGCCAAAGAAAATGGTAAAGTATGCATGTAATATGCATGAATACCACTACATACACCCATCGTAGACTTTTCCGCTAATATGCATGGTTAATTGTGCATGTCCACCCATTATTTGAGACTTATCGTCCATATCCGCCTATTATTTGACAGTATTTCAGCTTGTCCGCCGAAAATAGTAGCCCAATTTAGCGTGTCTGCCAAAAGTAGTTGCCCAGTAGATCCTGTCCGCCGAAAATTGAGCCTGTCCGCCGAATATTGAGCCTGTCCGCCGATGTTTTCCCTATATTTGCGCATGTCCGCCGAATCTGTACCATATATGACCCTGTCTGCCGACTATTTTACCCTATATGAGCATGTCCGCCTATTTTCTCACCCTAATTTATCATGTTCGCCGATTTTTTCACCCGAAATGGTCTTGTCCGCCGATTTTCTCACCCTAATTTATCATGTCCGCCGATTTTTTCACCCGTAATGGTCTTGTCTGCCGATTTTTTCTTCCTAAGTGAGCATGTCCGCCAATATTTTCACCCTAATTGAGCATGTCCACCGATTATTTGGGCTTAATAGTTTATGTTCGCCGATTTTCCCACCGTAATTGGGCATGTGAACTGATTATTTGACCCTAATTGAGCATATTCGCCGAAATGTTACTGGTTTTTGAACATGTCCACCGATTTTTAATGCATTATTGAGCATGTTTGGCCATTTTTTAAGCATATTATATGATGTCCTCCGATTATAATAGACCTGTTCGTCGATTTAGGACCTTAATTGAGCTTGTCCGCGTATGTACGACTTAATGTTTAACTTTCATGTGTGCTTGATAATTTAATGAATTCTGTGTTAATATAACAATTAATTTTCGTTTTGTTGAAAGGTTTAGGCGTTGGATTTGAAATGAGAAATTTTTGTATATGGTGGGGCGGTTGGTGGCAAGGTTTAGAGTATGTACGTGGCCAACAGACGAGCTTAGTTTTAAATTCAGATCAGCTGACGTTGGATTTTATTTTTGGGCATGTGCACAGTTTAGTTTGAGCCGATTTGAATTATTTCAAATATGTTATACACACACTTGTGGACATCAGTGGTTGTATAACAAAACATAAGATGAAGGATGATATGGATATAAGGGGGTTGTATCAGCAGGTTGATGAGCCGACTCTGTTTGTCACAATTAAGGCCATACCACAGCAATCAGTTAATAATGGTTGCACTAGTGCTGCGCCAGTGGGGAGCAGTTATTGGACCGACTTGCTTCGGTCACAAATTCCATCTGTCAATATTCATTGTCCCGTAGATTTGGCCAGACCGAGCACGAGTATAGGTGTGGGCGTGTCGAGTCGTATGACAAATATTGATTTAAACATTGAGTATGCTAGCGAACAGCAGGACGAAGAAGAGGTGGAGAATGGAGAATGGAGATGAGATGTGCTCCTCTGCTGGGTTTGAGGGTTCAGAGGGTGATGGGTTTGATGGTTTTGTTGGTTCTCGAGACTATGGGTCCGATGGATCGCAAGGCCATGGGTATGATTCATTTGAGGGTCCACATCGTGAGGATTTTGAGGGTGCTGATGCTTCGCAAGATGATTAGAGCTATTTTCACCTAGATTTTAATGTCTTTTTATATGTGTTTTCGTATTATTTTATCCGTATTTTATATGTTATTTGGTTGTGTTTTGTATTTTTATTGAAATGTGTGTGAATGAGCTTAAACTTAAGATTTTCACTTTTTATTGGATGCTAAACATGATAAGGAAGATGTAGGAAAAAGCGGATCTCAATTCGGAGTTGAAACGAGGGAGAACAAGCCAAAACAGTGAAGAAATACAGGAGCCAGCACACGAGCCGTGTAGCCAACACGGCCCTGTAAGAGTTGGCCGTGCGGCTACATCTAGTCATTCAACACGGGCAACTTCAGGTCGTGTCCAGTTGCATGAGTCGAGTTGGGAGCACGAGCCGTGTCATCAACACGGCCCTGTAAGAAATGGCCGTGTGGCGACATCAGAAGAGCCAACACGACCACCATGTGCCCGTGTTACAACACACGACTCGTGTTGGCAGCACGAGCCGTGTCATCAACACGGCCCTGTAAGGCGAGGCCGTGCGGCAGCATCAGAAGACACAACACGGCCACCTCGTGGCCGTGTTGCAGAGCACGACTCGTGTTGTGTATTGTCCTGCTGAAATTTCCAGATCCTTCTAGAAGCCTCCATAGGGGTATAAATACCCCTTTATTCAACAATTGGCAGGAGATCCGAAATCCCATCATCTACACACACATCACACACCATTTCTTCCATTTTCCACCATCATCTTCATCCATCTTCATCCACCCATCATATCTTCCATTTTTGGTGCTAAAGACTTCAAAATCAAGAGCTAGAGGTGGAGATCAAGAAGAATAGAAGATTCTCTTCAAGAAATTGATAGGGAAGAATCCATTCATTTTGTATTTATTTAGATCTTAGACTATGGGTAATTGTAATGAATCATTTATTTGTTTTGTTACTTTTATCATGATAGGCTAATCCCTCTAGTGGGATTAGGAACATGAAGAGCATATTAGATTTATATTATCATGTGGATTAAATTGGTTTTTGATTTAATTGATGTTGATTTCTATTCATGGAGTTTAATTGTCTTGATGTTGTGATGGCATGGTTTGTTATTCATGAATGTTTATTGGTTTAATGGATTGTTGATCAATGGATTATTTGTGGTAATTAAATGCTATCATGATGTTCATGTATATATTGCTTGGAGTGAGACGGAAACGACCCTCTATAGTATTAGGAAGACATGAATAGACATTGAGTTTGGGTTTGACCGAAAGGATATTTGAATTCAATGAGGGGAACCAATCCATTCGTTGGCCTTAGTACACAAAAAGGGAGAGTTTAATCTAACTAGTACCTAGATGGAAGGGGTTAATGTTGGGCTTTGATCTTAAGTGCTTTTGGGAGTCTAAAATGGATCAACAACCTTTGTAACCTGAAAGGGAGCTTAGGATACAATCGTGATCACCCTTAGTCTACATCAATTGAGTTAAATTCCTTTTGCATGATAATATGAATCGAGTGTGCTTGGATGTTTCTAATCCCATGTTTTTCCATACTTGAACTTTAGCACCCATTTTCTTTACTTGTCATTTATCTTATTTGCTATCTTATTTACTTGCTACTTGTTTTTGTTGTTAATCAATCTCAAAACCCCCGATCATCTTTACAACAACAACAATGAACATGAGCTCACGTATTTTGCTAGTCTGAATATAACTCCTTTATGGATTGATAATTTTTCTTGGGATATACTACTACAACGATCGAGTATTCTTGCTCGTGAGTGCTAAAAATAGGCAAACACAAGATAAGGAGCGCGATGCTGATCAACTCAATGCTGAAGATGAGGATCCTGAAACTGCTCTGTTCGAGAGGTTCTGTTCCTACATCAGAGCCAAAGGAGGAATGAGTTTCCTGGAACCCGTTACCATACACATGAAGATGCCCACACCGGTACGTCCTAGTCAAGACACAGATAGGTCAACACCTGAGCATGTGGGTAGTGTCTATGTGAATGAGCCACCAGCACATCGCCAAGCAGGCAGACCTCGTACCACCCGTCTGCGTAGTGCAGCAGAGACTTCGAGGGGTACTCGGGTGTGTCAGCGTTGCAGCAGATGCGGAGAGCCGGGACACAATAAAGTGAAATATTGAGCCAATATTCCGTTCACACAAGGGGGAACTGCTAATCAATTTATTGAAATGCAATGTTGGTGGTTATAAAGTTTTGTCTTGGCCTTTGTTTTTATGGTTTAAGTATGATGTAATATGATTGAAATAATAATATTATTTTTCTGGCTTTCGTTCTCAGAATGTTTTAGTACAGCACCTCATATAATACATCATGAAAAAAAGAACAAACTAACGAAAAGAAAGGTCTGTATTCGCACCCTTTCTCCCGTAAAGGTTGTACGAAAAAATATCTCGAGCTCATTTTCTCCGGTACTCCATCAGGTGTAGATCATTTCCCCATGAATCGTCCCCTGTGAGTAGATACTGTATTTCTCTGACGCTAGCCTGACCACAACACCAACTGTCATCCTGAACGTAGCACATGGATGGTTGTGGTCTAGCCCACTTCAGAGTGGCTCTGAACTTCTGCTCAGTAGTGTCATAGATGGCACCACTTCTGTGGAACATCAAAGGCAGTAATCGTCGCAAGTGCGTAGTGCTCTCCTTTCTACTATCTTCAACGGTCTTATTTTGATCCCACGTGTGAAATAAAGAGTCGAAGACGACGATCTTCATCGACCTTATATAGACACACACAGCGAAATAGTGCGAATGCGAACACTCTACGAAGAGCAACTGTAGAGTGAAATCCGAATAACGTCAGTGATGATGTAGTTCTTCCCAAAAAATAAATAATGATGACATACTCACCCGTTCAACCTTATCCCACTCTTTACGGCCACAAGTCCATTGCGGAGGCCTCCAAAATGACAGCTCTCCTTTCCACCACCTATCCAAAACTTCTAGCTTTTCTTGAGGTAAGTCGGCCAACTCTGAGGGGTCATCACCATGTGACGTAACATGCTCAGCCCAAATTGCTTTTAAAGTCGCCTGATAAAGAAAGAATTACAAAATATAAGGTCAAATTATAAGAAAAAAGCATACGCCATATTGCATGTAAAAACTTACCGAAAACTGACACGGTAGAATAGCATACGATTGCATTCGATGATCCGGGTGAACTCCGACGTAGTCAGGAGCTTGTGTTAGTATAGCCAAATACGCATCAATGTGCTGGGAAAAAAATATTTCAACGATGAGATATATGGGATTAGTGTCTAAATATATTTAAGCTGTATTTACAAACCTCATCATCCAGCCAGACTTTGGGGGTCATCATTCTCACGAATAAATCATTCCTCACCTGGAACCCTATGCCGACATCGATCCTGCACATGTATGTTAAAACCTTTACATAATAAACAACGAAACCATAAAAGAAGAACACATGTAAGGACATTTATTACATTACAGGGGATAGCATGAACTTTTCCCATGCTCTGTTGACCTTGACGTCATCCACAGTTGTGTATGGGAATTGGACTACAGTCGCTTTCCTCTTTGGACGTTGCGGACGACGTTGGAAGTGCTTTTCAACTGACACCATACTGAACCCAGTGTCTCCGGGAGTAGAATAACTATGCCCTACAAGAGTTGAGACTCCGGGAGTAGAATAACTAGCCTGTCTGTATGGTTCGGATGCCTCAGGGAATCTTGTTGAGTCACCTAGTACCAATTCCACATCTCCGGCAAATAGACCCCCTGGTGTATGGATAATAACGCGGTATGAAATGAAGGACTTAAGAAGAGCAAAAATATCCTTTTGATCACGGTAATACGGATCACAAGAAAGGATATTATGCTTGTCTCAAGCTTCATGAATTGATATGATCCTTACTTGTTTTAGCAAGTGGCTTTATCTAAGAAAATATGTCTTGAGACACAAAAGGAAGATAAAGGTGACGAAAGCGGTTCCTTATGCTTCGGCGAATAAGGAAGCTTAATCTTAGGAATGCTATGCGCGAGAATGGATATCTATTTTGCTGAACGCATGAACAGTGGGTATCAACATAACCTGGAACAAGAATGATGAACTGTGGTAAGACATATATGAAGTGCCTGAGAAGGACTGGAAATTATATGTAAGCTTACTGGGCAAATTCACTGCTTCTTGTGGATTACGTAGATTCAGATTTTTTAGTCAGATTGGACGGCAGTAAATCCACCTCAAGGTTATGTGTTTAATTTTAGGAAGTTGAGTCATAATGTGGAGGAGTGTTATATAGAAATATATTTCAGACTCCGGACTCCATCATGGAAAGATGATAAATTGGAGCCTATGAGGCAGCCAAAGTATCTGTATGACTCTAGAAACTTCAAGATGGACTTCGAAGTGTTTCTAAGTTTGCCCAAGGATATCACAATTTATATTGATGATATTGGTGCAGTTGCAAACTTGAAGGAATCACGAGCCCATAAGGCAATTAAACACATGGAGTGCAAGTACCACCTGTTACGAGAAATCGTATGATGAGGGGAATATTGTTGTCGCCTAGATTACATCGGATGATGACCTAGTAAATCCATTTACAAGGATATTAAGGCGAGAGCTTTTAATGGTCGTGTAGTGGGAGTGGAAATCAGATGTATGGCGGAAGACATGACAACATAGTCTTTTAGTATAAGTGGGAGATTGTTGGATTGTATACTAAAAGTCTAGCTTTTTGTATGAACAATGTTATAACAATTAATTTGAAATGAGAATCATATGATCAAATGATTGCATCTTATAATTTATTTATATGTTCGATGCAATAGTCCACTTACTTTATACTGTAGATAATATGTTGTGCGACAACAAGCGGAAGATCATATTATCGGTTTCCTTATAAAGTATAAACAGATGCTCACAATCGAGATAGACGGGGACTCTCTATCGGGATGGTTGTAGTGTGGTTTGGTATTAGATTGTCTTGGCTGAATTACATTAGTGCACTTTTGTGTATTAAGCAGGACCGCTTGAGATCGTTCGATTTATACTGACTTATAGGAGAACTTGATCTCAGTTATTATGGATGTTCGTGCTCTTAATCCCTATACAATAACCTCGACACATAGGGCAGTATGTATTTCTTTGATTCATCAATGGGTGAGATTTACATGCAATTAAATCAATAAACTCGGTGAGTTGGGAAGTAGTGCTGTCTCTATGGTGTGCTGTTGATTGTAGAAGGAATCCGTGTCCGTCATAGGTTGATGATGTCCCCTTGAGGAGCTCATAAGGATTATCATGTAAACCCTGCAGGTGGAATTTATTCCGGCATGATAATGAGGTTGAGTGGTACTACTCTTGGATGAGATATTAATTAATTGAGTTGTCAGTAACTTAAATTAATTAATGGACATTGTATATCTTAAACATGGGGAGACTAACGGGCTCATAATAAGAAGGAGCCCATAACGTAATTTTGGGATTGGTATGGTAGTGCAGTAATAATATTTTAGTGGAATATATTATTATTATTGGACTTAAGTATAAGCTTTGGGCTAAGCTTGGATACTTAAGCCCAATGGAGGCCCAACCCAATTTCTCCTCCTGGTCCCTGCTGTAGCCCATGTATATAAGTCACCTCAACTTATCTGGAACCCTAATCTAATTCATTATTCACGTGTGATGAGGGTTGAGAGCAGATTGAGTAGGTCTCGTAGATCGTCGCCCACACGACGTCGAGATCGGACTTGGGACATACAGCAGAAGACCGGAAGGTCGTTTGCTGCTGCAGTTCGTCATGTTCCAAAATTCATATAAAATCGTACAGTTCTTCGATTTTGATGTATTATATACTGATGGAAAGCCGTCGAAGAGAGGATCATCTGAGCACAAAGATCACTCAATTCTGACATCAGAAGAGGAACTTATGGCTATTCTCGTGGGACTGCGCAGACTGCCAGCGAGAATTCAACCTCTACATCAACTCTTGGTGAAAGGTAATGCGTTTCATGTTTACTTGCTTCCGCTGCTTGTTAGTAATACATGGAACCCTAACGGGTCATGTTAACCAAACGATCGAATGCCAACAAAAATCACGTAGTAAGTCCTCCGATGCTGCTGTTCTTTGTTGCCCCCAGAATGATGTATCAGCAACCGGAATGGCACCCTGACCACGCATTTCATCTTCGGAATCTGAACTAGAGCGCTGCACCTGTTTCTTACCCTTAGCCTTCCCTTTTGGCTTTGGATCCCCAAAGACCCTAAAGGTCACTTGAAAACCAGAACTCCAATCAGAATGTATTCCCCTGAAGTATGATCGGCGGGACTCCTCAGGGAGGATGGCAGGTAAATCAACCACTCTTGGGTCCTGAAAGTAAAACAATAAAACATAAACACATATACTCAGGTGACAAAAAATGCCTCCAAATGCATCCAACTTAGATAATCAAAAGCTTAATCGCGTACACATAAAAGTGATAAACCTGTCTAAAAAACTGAGTGTCGTCAATTTTTTTAGCAGCAATATATGTCCAGCGAAGACACAGAGGTCTGACATCCGGCTCGGGCTGACCATCGGTCAACATTGATGCAAACCTGCGATGCACTCAGAGGCCCAAGCCTGTGACCAAACATCAAAGTAATTTCATGTCAACATATATCTTTTTAAATGCATTTAGTATAAGTATAAAATTGGTGAAATAAAATCAGTATCACTTACTGCTAGGGCAAATGAGCATCCATAAAAGTTGATGCGCTGCTGTTTGTCTAACTCTTGCACCGTATTTTTTACTGAGTCCATATGGTGCAGTAGGGTTACGTATGTGTACTTACCCCATGGGAAAGAGTTCCACATGTCATCATTTTCAGTTAAGTACCATACCCAGGGCTCTATGTATGCTTTTGACGTATCCCGGCCTAGCAAAAAGTAGTACAGCAGTAGAATGTTGGGCGCTTTCACCGCATTGTGGCCCTTATATTTGTTTTCACTGAATCTTTGCATAAGTTCATCAACCAGGACCCTCTTCGAACGAAACGTAGCAAACAAACTGTGTGCAGGTGGCAGATATGAATCATTCGGGTCAATATCCCCACGGTCCTCAAATCCTAGTCCCATAACACGCATAAACTCCATGGGTGTGAAGCTAAGAATTGTATCAGATACCCTGAAGTACCGGGAGTACATATCTGAACCAGGAATTACAACCTCCTGAGCCATTAGCTGAAATAAAGCTTTAGGAGACCCGTAATCTGAATCCAAATCCCAGAAATGCCCGAAACAAGATCTTCTGAACCTCCGCACTGTTTGATCGCCACTCTTTGTAAGCACCTCGCGTATGCAATTAAGAGCTTTGGAAGGCCTACAATAACCTTTAATCCCGACTTTTCGAGTTTGAAGTCCACGGCGTTTCCAGCTCCACTACAGTGCATGCCAACTCGATTAGATATATGACGTGACTACATTTTATACATAAAAACATCGGCGGACAAGCACAGTAAAGGCACAAAAATGGCGGACAAGCTATTTTGTACTACAAATATTGACGGACGAGGTCACTTTACATACAATTATCGGCGGACAAGTTCAAATACACTAGAAAAATTGGCGGACAAGCACATTAAAGGCACAAAAACGGCGGACAAGCTATTTTATGCAGAAATAATGGCAAAATAATGCTAACTAATGGTCAGAAACTCGGCGGACAGGCTCAAATAACTCATAAAATCGACAAACAAGCTCAAACAGGGCCAAAAAATTGGCGGACAAGCTATTTTGTACTACAAATCTTGACGGACGAGGTTACTTTACATACAATTATCAGCGGACAAGTTCAAATACACTAGAAAAATCGGCGGACAAGCACATTAAAGGCACAAAAACGGCGGACAAGCTATTTTTTGCAGAAATAATGGCAAAATAATGCTAACTAATGGTCAGAAACTCGGTGGACAGGCTCAAAAAACTCTTAAAATCGGCGGACAAGCTCAAACAGTGACAAAAAATTGGCGGACATGCTATATTGTACTACAAATATTGACGAAAAAGGTCACTTTCAATACAATTATCGGCGGACAAGTTCAACTACGCTAGAAAAAGCGGCGGACAAGCACAGTAAAGGCACTAAAACGGCGGACAAGCTATTTTAAGCAGAAATAATGACAAAATAATGCTAACTAATGGTCAGAAACTCGGCGGACAGGCTCAAAAAACTCATAAAATCGGCGGACAAGCTCAAACAGGGCCAAAAAATTGGCGGACATGCTATATGGTACTACAAATATTGACGGACAAGGTCACTTTACATACAATTATCGGCGGACATGTTCAACTAGCTAGAAAAATTGGCGGACAAGCTAAAAAATATTAGAAAAATATGCCGACAAGTTCAATTACACTATAAATTACAATGAAATTTCCAATTATACTCAAACAGACACGGCAAATTCATACAGTGCAGACTCTACTTCCTCGGGGAACAAGAACAGTTACCAAATTCAAACTCTAAATCGCAATTATGCAAAACCCTAAAATCCTAAAGACGGAATACCTGGTTATCCATATTTGCTACTGCTAATTTTCGACGTGGAGATGACGATGGATTGAACGACACGCCGGAGGCCCGGACGGAGCGCTGTGTTCGACAGAAAAATCGAGAGTTTGAGAGAGAGAGAGAGAGGGAGAGTATGGGAGGGATGAGTGCCGATGAAAAGAGAGAGAGATACAGGGAGTAAATAACAAAAATTTTGACATAAAGGGGTCAAAGATTCTCTCCCCAATTTCAATGCCATTAAAAGCGGTATTTTTAACCGCTGGGCAGTAATCACGAGATTTCAAAAAAAAAGGAAAGATATGACATGTGTCAGGGGGGTAAATTAGAAATATACACCAAAACAGGGCAAATTAGAAGTTTTAAAAAGAATAGGACAAAAAAGATGTTGCATAGGTCATATAGGGCATTAAAAGTGCTGTCCCTTTAAAATTTGTGTATCAGTTTGGGGGAAATACAAAGTTTGTATTAGCAAATAGTAGAAGAATATGAGGAATCACATCGAATTCTCTCTTAATTGATTAAAAAAAAACATGTATAAATTTTGAATTTGATCCAAAGAAATTACGAAATACAAATGTCAAAAAAGAGATATTATACCGAAAATTAATTAAATTATACATATATATGCCCTCGCATCTACGATTATTAACGGCGAAACACACGACGACGACGTTTAACAAACCCAGTCAAGCCGCCGAGGACGGCGGCGAATGGTTATTCCGGCAGAACTGCACGGCGCTGCTCTCCATCCTCTCCACCACAAAATGGCCCAACATATCCTTCGACTTCACCAAATTCTCTCTGCACAAAAATTCATCGCTCGTTTTCCGATCAACCTTCATATTGAAATCATGCACGAAAACATGCGTCTTCCCATTTCCGCCCTTCTTGCTCCTCGCAAGCACCGCCGCCGTGAAGATCGCCGCCATCCTCCCCGGCGCCTCCGGCCAGTACCCCCGCGGCCCATCCACCAGAATCACATCCCAATCCACCTCATACAGCTGGTTGGGTAAATCATTGAGCCCCAATCTACACTCGGAGAAGAGGAGATTCTGCACCGGCCGGCACTCGTTCCTCACCTGTTCCTTCACCGCCGCCACCAGCTCCGCCGCCTCGCTCAGCTTCGTCGCGTACTGGACGTCATACGCCTCGATCTCCGGCCACTTCTCCTCTATGTAGGCAGCGTAGTAGCGGTTCTCGTCGATGAACACCGTCCTGCCGTGGTGGTTGAGGGCCTTCCAGAGGAGGGTCTCCGGCGTAAGGCCGAAGACGAGGAAGTTGCACGGCGGCGGGCATTGCCGGAGCACGTCGGAGATTTGCTTGATGTCGGTGTAGGACATGTGGTCGGAGTTGTTGGAGTTGGAGGCGTAGTGGATGAGGGCGGTGGATAGTGCGGGGGAGGCGGCGGCGGAGGCGGAGAAGGTGGCGGTGGTGGTTATGGTGTCACGGGTGTATATGAGGGTGGCCAAGAATGCTAGAGTGAGAATAGAGACTAAGGCCAAAAGCCATAGCCTATTGGAGCTTCCTTGCTTTTGAATATAAGGGTGAAGTAGTATAAACTTTGTGCCATTACTACTCACATTGTTCTTCATTTCTCTTCTCTCTCTAGAAAAGGTATTGAAGATTCTTGAAATGAAAAAAGGTTTGATCTTTAAAGGGGTGTAATTATGTTGTGGTTGCACCAATATATGATTGTGAAAATTGAAATAGTGGTGATAATTTATAGCCTTGTGTGTTTCATTTTCTTGAATTGATTGGAAGGATCATTCTTGGTGTGTGTGTGTTTTTTTTTAAATGAATAATTTATTGGGGAGGAATTTAATCATGTTTATTTAAAATGGGGAATGGGGGTGGGTGGTGGGGGGTGGTTGGAGGGGGAAGGAAGGAGTGAGTAATAAGGTTGCAAGCGACTCATTAACTAATTACAAACCAAATGTCGTTTTTCCTTCTTCATTCCATCATCATTTCTCAAAGCAACCCCTATTTTTTGTACTACCAATTAATTAGTACTCTTACAACAATTTCATTGTTATTTTTACTATAGTATATATCACGACTTATTTTAGTATTGTTATGAAAAAGTGCAAATTATTGGGTTCTTTTCTTCTCTTCGCAATAATGCATGCATTAAAACTTGCTTTAGAAGAAAGAAGGCATCATGTTTTTTTTTATATTAATCTCACACACACATAATTAGTGAATCAAATAATTTCACTTGTTTAACTGTTGCGTTTCATCTCTTATTCCACAAATTAAATGATTGTCGCGTGTTATAATTAATACCCAAAATTCAATACATGTCCCAAGAGTTTAATGGTCATTTGTAGGGTATAATTTTTTTATATTGTGAAACACCAATGAAACACAAACAAATGTAACAGGGAATTCAACTTGTTAATGAATAGTGGTACTCAATCGATTAAAAGTAATAATGGTGCAGTGAACTATTTCATTAACAATTTATAATATAAATAAAAAATAATAATATTTTATAGTTAAAGTAATAATTAATTACGAAATTATAAAATGATATAACCAATTCTTGACAGTGAGATGCTAATGTTGTGTTGAACCATAAATATATATACCATGCATAAAAATATTAATTTTGCTGAATCAGTTTTCTCATAATTTACTTTTGCAATACAAGAGAACACAAAATATATTAAAAGTCAACTTAAAAAGAATCTGATGTGTGAACAAATTACAAATAAATAATCCAAATTAACATTAAGTTTGGCATCCTATTTCGCATTATGGGCCCCATCACTAGTACAATATAAAAGTATAGTATGTGAGTTATGGATTACTGAAACGTAATCGTTTCGTGATTGTGAATTAAGAAGTATAATAATTTAATGTATTTTAAAGTTAGAGAAATAATATTTTATTGTATAATGGGTATTTGTATTAGTGTTGAGTGTGTTCACATTAATCTAAAAAAGGAAATAAATACATTATAATGGGACGAAGCAAAATGATAAAATTATACGTATCAAGGGGACGGAAGAAGTATTATATATGTATAGTTTGATACTTTGGGCTTAAAGTTGTAAAAGAGTGGAGGGCAAATTAGGTGTGACAAGTACGCTTTATCTTAAACATTTACACAACTTAAATAAAATGGATTGAAGAAGACAAATAAACTGCTTCATAAATTAATTTTGTTCTCATTTGGATGAATGAATTAAAATAGGACCAACAAATAAGTTAGCAGAGAGTTAGTTTGGGGGTTAACTGTGATTTGTCGAATATTCATATTTTAATTACCTTTTATGTTCTTTGTACTGTATATGAGCATTAACAATTAATTTGCACGGAAGGAAATGGGTCGGGTTTAAAACGGACTTATTTCCATCATCTGTTTGGAGGAATTGTGAGAAAATATCCAAAATTTATTACTCCTCCGTCCCAGTTATGTTTGCTTTTTGTACGAGACTAATGAATATAGTATTTTAATATTGAGATGAGTGAAATAATATTTTAATATAAAGTAGGTTGGTGTATTAGTGTGATGTGTGGACCAGAAAAAGTAATTAATTTATATGGGTCCCTTATACTAAAAAGAAAAATATAACCATTAAAATGAGACACCAAAAAGAAAATATATAACCATTAGAATGAGATGGAGGGAGTATGTAATAGCTCTCTTACCCGTATCTTATTTAATATGTAATAAATACTTTTTTATGGTTAATAAAAAAATTATATGCCACGTGTCACAATCATTTCTTAAATTATTAGTGTTCAAATTTTAGTGATTATTACTACTTCCTCGCCAACTGCAAACATATCCATTTTACTATTTTGGACGTCCAATTCAAAGGTTTCATATTTTCTTTTTAAGAAAAAAAAGGAACATCACATCGCCCACCACATGTAAAACAAACACAAACGATTGCCTTTGCGTTGGCCGACCGGAGGGAGTATTAATTAGAGTATATTTTTTATGTATCGATATTTGATCTGTAATACGGATATCCAATCCATAGACCGACTAAATCGGGGAGACCAGAACTCACCGTTCACTAGCGGGGACCCAGCTGGCCTATCAGTATTTAGTAGTTGATGGCATGTACCCGCGGGTTTCGAACCTGAGACCTTAGAGAATTTCATCCTAAGGCACATCAAGTCCTCACCGCTAGGCCACTCCTAGGGGTAATTAGAGTATACTGTTTTAATAAAATTCATTAAAAATCCGCCTACAAACTGTGTAAATTTTTATCCATTAGTGTGTAATTTTTATTAATAAGTGTATATGTTTTGAATGTGGGCGCACACACTAGTGTCTGTACATCCAGTTGTGAAGGATATTTTGCATAAAAAGTAGTATTATACTCTTTAAAAAAATGCAAAAAGATTCGTCCCAAGATAGTGTATAAGTACATTTTACCATTTTGATTTGTCCCAAAATAAAGTATATATTTTCAGTTTCGACAAATGAATCCCATACAAAATAATTAATATTCAGATATGAGGTTCACACAGTACACTAATATCACTATAAAAAATTTGTTTTTTTTACCAACTGAATATTCTGTTGGTAAAAGTCTTAATTCCATTATTAAATTGGTTTGTCAACGAATTAGCAGCGAAATCGTTTATAAATTAGTGTTTGCTAAATTTTTAGTAACGAAAATTGAATTCCGTTAATAAATTTCGTTAGTAATCTATTGCTAATAATTTTTTTGATAATTTATATAATGATTAACTTAGTAATTTATTGGTAATTACTAATGTATTGAATTTCATTGGTAAAATAAAGAATAAATTCGACGTTGCTAAAAGAAAAATGTCATTTTTTTTGTCAATTCAAATAATTACCAAAATACTCATAGGTAGTGGCTTGGTTAAGGGAACCCACCGGAGCCGCAGCGAAAGCGAGTCTTCATAGGACAATGGTCACTGCTTATGGACCCGAACCTGGGTGATTTATCCATGACCATGATGAAGCTTGGGTGAAACTAAGTAGAGATATGAACCGACTGATGTTGAAATTCTATTACTTAAAATTAAATTTTTTTATAATATATATTGATCCATTATAAATTAAAATATTATATTTATCTCTTAATCTAAAATGTAGTAAACAAATATTTACATGAAATCGAGATGAAGTGAATATATATTAAGTAGATGGGAGTATATAAAATTAGTCACTTCATCAACACCATCACACAAAATAATTAAATTATTTTTCTAGTTGATATCTGCGTACTTCAGAGCACAAATTTAGGTGTATGTATTTTTTTTTCTTTTTATATAATAAACTGTATTGATTTTAATTTAGTGTTGCATATGTATTAATTATTATATTCTATTTTTTTAAATTATTATGCATTTATAAATCCATATATTTATTAATAAGTATGTATAAATTGAATATTTTTCCGTATGCTGCATATGATATTTTTCCATTATTTTTCCTTGCTTCTCCAAAGCTTAATTGGTTAGTGATGATTAATTAATAAATTAATCATCAATTGAATATAATAATTAAAGTGATTAAGTGAAATTAGTCTCACATATGAAAAATAGGAAAATCATCAAAAGAATCACTCTTTAAAATAGCACAAAGAGAATTACGTGTTATTCGATTCTCATTGCACCTCTCAGAAATATTTCAAAAAAATCTATTCCAATCATTGTGTAGAGGATGTCGTCACGACTCACGAACTCCCCTCAAAATATGAAATGAAACAGTAAAGAAACAAACCTCAAAACAAATACCTTCTCACTGACATCTCTCCTTATTTTCTGCTAATTATTGTATATTTTCTTTTTTTATCCATCCTAACAATTATGAATGTTTCTTAAAATAAAAAAAATACATCTTAATAATACTCATTTTTTACACACAGTCCAACAATTTTACAAATTTTTGTCATTAAATTAAAGGTAAATATCAAAATTGGTCTATAAGTATGATATTTTCCAATTTTAATCCTTTTTTATTACATTTCTTACTTTTGGTCCTGCGAAATTCGTTTTTGGTCATTTTGATCCAAATTCAATCTTTTTTCATCGGAAATTCATAAAATTGGTCGGGAAATTGTGCGTGCATTGCACGCGCTCTGTGTTGAATAAGGGCAGAGAGATGTACTTCTTGTTCATCAAATCCGAGACCCGTATGCCCAGCGGCCTCCTCGCTCGACCCGTTCTCCTCCCATTTCAGGGACAGCAGGGGCGGATACAGGGGGGTACAAGGGGGTACGGCTGTACCCCCAAAAACCCCCCAACCCCCCTACCCCCACCCCCACCCCCACCCTTAATTTCTTTTTAAAATTTTTTATATATATATTTATATATATAAATAGTTATATATTAATTAATTTGTATTCCAAATTATTTATTTAATATAAATTTATAAACAATTTATCATAATTTTTAATAAATTTACACTATAAACTCATAATAATAATGTCTTACATTGCTTTTTACAAATAAAAAGTAGATGGTATCAACAATAATTATAATTTTAGGGTGTTATTTAATTATTATACGATTTTGAATATCAAATACTCCCTCCATCCCTCTAATTACTTCACACTTTTTTTTATCCGCTTCAGCACAAATATACTTTCCTAAAAATGGTATAAATACATCTCAATAATATCCATTTTTTTACATATATTTCAATAACTTTATACATATTTTCATTAAATTATCTAAAATACTCATTTTTTACACACGTCTAAGCAACTTTAAATATAAAAATTAATTTTTCTTAATTTATGCATACAAAAAACACATGTTACTTACGAAGAGAGTAATATTTTTATAATTACGTCGTACCCCCGAAAAAAATTTCCTGGATCCGCCCATGAGGACAGGCCTTACGATCCTTACACCAACTAAGGCATTCTCAGCCCCGATTCCTACCAGAGCATGTACTCCCAGATGTTCTGATTCTGCGGCCTATCTCAGAACACCCAGGTCCTCCGGGTAGGGGCGGTCTTTATCCGGGCCATCCGTTTCCTCGAGAAGCACTGGTCCCTCCTCGCCCACGACATCCGTCAACCCGCTCATTCCGACCCATCCGTCCGCGAGCGGTGTCACGGGTCGTGAAACCCAACCCGAAGCTGGCGGTAAGGATTCATGGCAGGGGATCATTACCAGGTTGTGGCCGAACACTAAATACATTGATGTTATTGTTACTGGGACCATGTCGCAGTACATTCCAAAGCTTGATTATTACAGCAATGGCCTACCCCTTGTCTGCACCATGTACCCTAATCTTGGGCCTTCATAATTTAACCTTTTGGGCCAATTATTATAGGCAGCCCAACAAATACTTTGGGTGAGATTCATTCATTATCTTAAATATTATTTTTATTAAATTATTATTACTCCATTTGTCATACACTCATCTTCATATTATTTATTTTTATCCGTTTCACACTTATCTTTATCATTAAAAAAGAAACATCACGTTAATCAATAACCTCAAAAGTTATCTTAATTTAAAAAATATCATTTTCATCTAAAGCACATAACATATTTTATACATTTTTTATTACCTAAAAATACAACAATCCCTTAAAAAGTCAATAAAGTTGGTCAAATAATAATTTTTTTAAAACTACATATCTACAATATTAGTGCAATTAAGTGTGAGACGAATAAAATATCACTTATTATCCTTTTTTACATAAAGCTTCCCGTGAAACAACTAACAATAGCCGAGTATTCATTCTATGCATGTATAATTGGATTTAATGAGTATTGTAAACAAAATAGTTAAACCAATTCAAATGAATACGAATTATAACTATTTAAACAAATAGTAACCCGCACACTGCCATCCTAGCTATGAATGTTGTCTACCACCAATATTTAACATGTAGTATTAATTTTAGACCCATTATATTAATATTGCTATTTAATGCATTATATAAATTTCTACCCGTATGTGATAAGGTATAGTTACAAAAAGCTTGTAACTGAAAGAAAAGAAAAAGAAACAAAGAGAAACACTCCTATCGGAAAGATCTTTGATGTTCTGTTATATTTTGGTGTTATATTTCCTGTTATACGAGTTAAATGAGTGATATGTATACCGAGAGGAAAAATTCAACTTTTTTTTCCTTATGATTGATTGTTAGGGTATATATTAATTTATCATACGTATCAATCATCCAACGATTTATAATAGAAAATATAACACCAAAATATAATTGAAGATGGAAGCTATATATCCTTGATATGTTCTTATATAAAACATTTTAGGTAACACATTTTTTTGCCATATATAGTGGGAAGAAATGTGATTGGGAGGGAGATGAGGCCATATTAACTTTCGGTGGTCTAAGGATCATAAATTCATCAATTAGTCTAAGCGGTGGCACTCGCATCTATATACAAACATCAAATTAAATAAATAAAAGCTTATTCCCAAGGAAAAATATAACTTAAAATTGAAGAAGCAAAACCCCACGTGGCGAGATCTGATTTGGAGGAATTAGGGCAGCATAGATCTTGCATCCTAGATTGCATGCACGTGGTCAGAGGATAAGGAAGTTGGTTGGGCGATTTAGTGTTCAACCTTTTAATCCACCCGCTAAACCGGTCCAGGTTCTGGGATGCTCCTACTTCATCTATTCACTCTTCTATTTCAATACATTTTCTGAAATTTAATTTTATAAATATCAAAAAAGATAAATGAAAGTAAGTTTTCACCTTAATTATTTCATGGAGTATTAGTAAGTTTGATAGAAATGTGCCAATTGTTATGAAATAAATGAATGAAAACAGAAATTAATTTTGTAGGATGAACGGATTATTTGATGAAGAAAACACAATATGAAGTGAAATTACATATCCATTCGGTCTAGTTTCTTTATTCAAAAATAGTGTCTCAATTTGTAATTTATAACATGTTTTTATGAATTATAATTAAACGTTTGTACACTTTACACGATGATAACACATAAACATATTTTTGAGAAATTAAGTAGTAGATGAAATATGATCAGAATGGAATAGATATTTTTGAGAAATTAAGTGGTAGATGAAATATGATCAGAATGGAATAGATGATCCTATTCCAGAATGGTGCTTCACAAACACGTTATAAGAAAACCAGAACTCAATTGGTATCTATAACATAAAAAAAAATTATGCCCTCCAAATAACTATTAAACCTTTAGAACATATTACATCAATATAAAAAATGTGTGAATCACTTAAAAGGTGAAAATATAAGAAATGTGTGAATCAATTTGAGAAATTCAACCAAAAGAAAATGCTCAACTTACAAGACTATTCTCGGAGGAAGAGGTATTGGAGGCATTGAATTGTTGTAGTGAAGATAAAAGCCCCGGTCTAGACGGTTTTAACCTTTTGTTATTCAAAGAATGCTGGAATGCGCTCAAATACGACATCATGAGTTTCTTGAATGAATTCCACAGCAATGGCAGGTTAGTCCGAGGTCTCAATCATACATTCATATCTCTCATTCCGAAAGCAAGTGGCTCAGCTGAACCCAAAAACTTTCGACCCATTGCCTTAATTGGAGCTCCTTACAAAATTCTTTCCAAGATACTTGCAAAAAGATTAAGCCTGGTGTTGGACAATATCATATCGGATAAGCAGTCAACATTCATAAAAGGGAGACAGATTACTGACAGTATCATCATTCTCAATGAAGTATTGGAGGAACTGAAAATAAAAAAAATAGAAGGATTTTGTTTCAAAATTGATTTTGAAAAGGCATATGATTCAGTCGATTGGAACTACCTTTGTGATATGATGGCTGCATTCGAATTTGATACTAAGTGGATTAAATGGATTAGTGAATGTATCTCTACAGCACGTGCTTCAGTTCTAGTTAACGGAAGTCCTACGGGGGAATTTGGTCTGGAAAGAGGAATAAGACAGGGTGACCCTTTATCACATTTCTTGTTCCTAAATGCTGCAGAATGCATTAGCACAATGATAAAAAGAGCTGTTGAGTTGGGATTATATAATCCAGTGGAAATAGGAGATAGCAGTGTGCGCATTTCTCACATCCAATTTACGGACGATACTCTGTTCTTGGGCAAGGCCTCGCTGAAAAACGTCATCTTTCTTAAAAGAATGTTGTTGTTATTGGAGATGGTTGCAGGTCTAAAAATCAACATCAACAAATGCAATATTGTGGGATTGAATATAGAGGGAGGCAAGATGAGAGACATTGCAGACATACTCATATGCAGAATAGGCAAGCTTCCATTCAAGTATCTCGGAATTCAAGCTGGATGCTCACACAGAAAAATTCAGATTGGGAGTACATTGTGGAGAAAATTCGAAACAGATTAAATAAATGGAGTGGGTTGAAGGTGTCAATTGGAGGACGTCTAACCTTGGTAAACTCTGTCCTAGCTGCCATATCAACTTATACCTTCTCTCTATTTCGTGCGCCGTCCTGTGTGTTAAAAAAATTATTAGATTACAAAGATCTTTTCTCTGGGGGGGAGTGTGAATTTTAGGAAAGCTACATGGACGAAATGGTCCAATGCCACTCGTAACAAACTCAATGGGGGATTGGGTGTTCGGGATGTCAATGATTTTAACTTGTCACTATTAGGGAAATGGGCTTGGCGAGCGCTGAATGAAAAAGGAAAACTATGGGTCAGAGGGTCCTTCAGGCTAGAAGAGGTAAATATCTTGGGCTTGGGGGGAGAGAAGAAGGGGTGATTTCGGTTGTACTCAATAGGAAATGATGGGGATCAGTCTTAAAAGCAATTAGGGATCAATATGGGGAATGGTTTGATGAGAAATTAGACAGGGTGGTTGGAAATGGTAAAGACAAAGTTTTGGGAAGATAGGTGGTTAGATCGAGTCTCTCTTAAGTGTCAATACCCACGTCTATATGCTTTAAGTCTTGCAAAAGGTCAATTGGTGTCTAATATGGGGAGTTGGGATGAAAACGGGTGGGAATGGCAGTGGCAATAGAGACGAGAGTTTAGGTCTAGGGAGTCTGAATATTTTCACATGTTGCTCACTGATATTGACAGGATTACTATGCAAAGAGAAATTGAAGACAGATGGAGCTGGAAATACAAAGGAGAAGAGGAATACTCCGTCAAAGCGGCTTACAATCTATTGCAGGAGAGAAAGTCAGGAGGAGAAATTAGCAATAAAGAAACATCTCAACTTCTTTGGAAATCTCAGGCGATTCTCAAAACAAAAGTGCACTCATGACGGATACTAAACAATGCTATTCCAACCTTGAAGAATCTAAAGAGAAGAAACTGTCTGCAGGGAAATCAAACGGCCTTATGCGCTCTATGTCAAAAGGAAGAAGAATCGATGGAACATATTATAATAAATTGCCAACAAAGATCAGCGATATGGTTAAAAATTTTGTCATGGTGGAATATTTCTACTGCTTTACCAGCCAACGTTCAGGACCATTTCTTGTCATTTTGCAATCTCATTCCAAGTAAAAAATAGAGAAGCATTATGTCAAGTATATGGATTTGTTGTGCGTGGCTGATATTGAGCTCGAGAAACTCCATCATTTTTCAAAATGGCTCATGGGAACAAGAGAGGATTATGGAGGAAATTAAGAGTAGAGTTTGGAGTTGGATCATCCAAGCCAAATGAGGTATGTTAAAGGATACAAATTTCAAGACTTGATCGATTAAACCAAGTTTATGCATTGATTTGTGATTATAATCCTAGTCTGTGATTATAATCCTAGTCTGAATGTTTATTAAAACTTCTTTTTTTTTTAATAGATGCTCAAGAAATTGTAGCATCTATCTTTATTATCTTTATGTGTTACTTGTAAACTTGAGCAATCCTCATGCCTTTCTAATAAATTTTTTCTTATCTTGAAAAAAGGTGAAATACTATAATCACTAATTAGCCTCACCATTTGTCTATAAAAACCCTACGGTGTCGCCATTTCCTTCAAGCCTAAGCAAAACTTGATTAATTCCCATCTTGTCCCTCTTACAGACCAGCCATGCCACTCCACATAGCCACCCTTCTCCTACTCAGCGTCGTCGTTTTAACCCACGGATTCGATTTCACCATCATCGATCTCGACAGAATCTCAAGCCACGTGGGCAGCGACGAACACGTGAAGGCGGTGTACGAACGGTGGGTGGCGAGGCACGGCAAAGCATACAACGGAATCGGAGAGAAGGAGAAGAGGTTCCAAGTGTTCAAGGACAATCTCCACTTCATCAACCAACACAACTCTGCACCTAATCGAACCTACAAGCTAGGGTTGAACCAGTTTGCCGATCTTACAAACGAGGAGTACAAGAATCTGTACTTGGGTACCCGGATCGGCGCTCATCGCCGGTTCGTCAAGTCGAAGAACGGCAGCCCGCGCTACGCTTTCCGAGCAGGCGATGAGCTCCCGGAATCCGTTGATTGGAGGGAGAAAGGAGCGGTTGCTCCCATCAAGAATCAGGGAACCTGCGGTGAGTAGTACTTCAAACACTTTCTAAAGACAATCAATGCCATGTTGTAATGAATTCTTTGATTAATTACCAGGAAGTTGCTGGGCTTTCTCTACGGTGGCTGCAGTTGAAGGCATAAACAAGATTACTACAGGGGAGCTGATAACCCTGTCGGAACAAGAGCTCATCGACTGCGATAAGACGGAGAACCAGGGCTGCAATGGAGGACTCATGGATTCTGCCTTCGAGTTCATTGTCTCCAATGGAGGGATGGACACAGAAGACCATTATCCTTACAAGGGTGTCGATGGAAAATGCGACCCCATTCGGGTTTGATCACTCTTCAAGAACCAAAACCACTTTTACATGGCGTTTGAGGTGATGATCTCTTGCTTCGTGTGTTGCAGAAGAACGCCAAGATTGTGAGCATAGATGGGTACGAGGATGTCCCAAAGAGCGAGAAGGCGCTGCAGAAAGCCGTGGCGAACCAGCCCGTGAGCATTGGCATTGAAGCTTCAGGGAGAGCCCTGCAGCTCTACTCATCGGTAACTTTTGTGAATATTTGTTGTTATTAGTCGAATTCTGTGGGCTAAGGTGGGTGATTTAATGTTTGATAGGGCGTGTTCGATGGCGAATGTGGGACGAATCTAGATCACGGGGTGGTGATCGTCGGGTATGGTTCTGAGGAGGGGGTGGACTACTGGATTGTGAGGAACTCTTGGGGGACGAATTGGGGGGAAGAAGGCTATTTGAGAATCAAAAGAAACGTTGGTGGTGATGGAAAATGTGGGGTTGTGATGATAGCATCTTATCCTACCAAGAATACATCAACCTCCAACTTGGGGTATGCTGATCACTGAAATGGATTTCTCAATTCAGTGTTCACTTAGGTATCACTACTTCTAGTTCTTTTGCTTTTCAATTAGATTGTTTTTTTTTTATGATAATTTCGTGATGTTTGATGTAGTTTTAGAATATTCATGTACTGGATTAGTTAGCCTCTTATCATATTTATCAGTATTTTGATTTCTAAAGAATTATAATTCCATTTTTATATTTATATACTTTGTCAGCACTCGGGTTTCTCGTCATTTTCGTGCGTATGTATCTCATTTGCTATTAGTGACTACAAAAGAAATGAGTAAATTTAATACTACGTCTTTTAAAGTTTTGTTTTCTTCTTGTTGAAGAACACTTCTCTTTGCTACATCTCCCTCGTCCAATGGCTTGACACAAAGATGCTACACCATTTTGGCCACGGAATATCATAGTATAATAACTTGGATGTAATAACAACTACTCACTCCGTCCCATAGAAGTTGACACACTTTCCTTTTTGGTTTATCCTACTAAAGTTGACACATTTCCTTTTTAATACATGGGACCCACCCAAAAACAATTAATCTATTCGCATGGGGCCCACATATCACCTCTAATACAACTATCCACTGCACATTAAATAATAATTTTCTCACTTCACTTTACTTCACTTTACATTAAATTATTATACTCCTTAATCTCCGTACAAAAAAAAATGTGTCAACTTCTCCGCGATGGAAGGAGTACCAAATAGCCCTTTTTATTCATGTCTCATTTTGTTTTTTGAGTGTCAAAAGTTTAATATGACCTACCGAATATAAAGGTACTAGGTAGCAATTAATCGATATCAAATGAATGAGTCTGGTGATGCTGTTTTGCAGATGACATCAAAAGATAAAATTGAATCAACACAGCTCTTAATTATTTTCCTTATTGAAAATTCAATACCATCAAATCCTACTCCTATTTAATCTATATAAATATATATTCAGCTTCTTTATATTTCTCCAATATCACAACACCAACCTATAATTCTATATTAAGTGACAACTCTCCCAACTTACAATTCTTAATGTTCATCAAATTTTTTTATACATTCCAACAATTTCAAGAGCACTATTTTGCCATTCAAACCAGTTTTCATCTTGAAATTGTCATTAGAAAACTCTAATTCTGCACACAGATATAGCAAGCAACAAAAATGACAAATAAGTTATTTTCCTTTGTTTATTAGATTTTGTATATTTCAAATCTATATAATCATATTTTACATAAACCCAACAACCCCAGCTGGTATTAAGTTAAACATGAGCTGTTAATACTCCTCGAAAAGATAAAATGAAGCTCCGATCAGCCAAAGATTTACCTAAGAAGCCAAAATTCCAATAATTACAGAACTGAAGCATCACTAAACATTTGGGAAATCCTTTCAAATGCAACAGCTAATAAAGAAAATGTTTATGCTAACCTGGGGTTTTCAGATCAGGGGAGCAAACTGTTTTCGCTCTCCGGAGAAGATTCTCTCTTGCCATTATAACGCTGAAAAGAATGTAAGATAATAAGTATAATGTTGAGGAAAAACCGTATTAAACGACAGGGGGATGTTCCAAACACCTGCTTCCCTGAAGTAAAGGGAACATATTTGTATTTGATCATGAGCAGTATTTGCCTTCTTAGCATAACAGTGCACAGCATAACCCAGTAAAAAAGAAGAATTGGCCAAAACACAGGGACGTCGAATATGCTAAAGAATGTCAGTATGAAAGCAATGCAGAACGCCTTTGTGATTGAGTACCTGAACCACAAAAGAACAATGGGATTTCAATCCAATCATTTGCAGTTTTCGTATATCTTCCAATAGTCTCTACTTAACTAGAGAACATGCTATAAGAAAAGAAATTAATTCCAATCCAAATAAAACCAGATTTAGTAAGAAAATGCAGTCAAGAAATGGCTCACAAATCTCAAGTTTATTCATCAGATTATAACCTAAAGTGTGCCATCTGATTCTCAGATTAAACAACACCAGAAGATAGAACCTCAAATCTTCACCATTTACCATTTGCACATGATAATTCCATTAAAATGTAGGGTGAGTCTCTTGTGCGCCCGGGCACACGAATTTAGATCCGTGCCCCTTTACAATTTAATCTCCCTAGCAATACATAGGTTTAAATAGAATAGGTATGGAATCAACCAATTCGACCAGAGTCATCATCTTCAGATATCATCACAAAATTTCTGCTATTTTTGTGTACTAACTCATGAAAGATGAAGCAACACCATCTCAAATAACAGAGTATTATTCAAAATTGGGGGAAAAAGAAAGTAATAATTATAATTCACAACAAAACAAACAAATTAAAAACAAATTCATGGATGATGCAGTATTGAACTCTATATGCGTACAATTTCACAAGGGAAATTGGCAATACACAAAGCAACAATAAAGCCAATTTGAAATAATAATGCCCTAATTCATAATTTCCGGTAGCAATAAAAGAAAGAATCGAACCAAAATTTGAACTCAGGAAGGCGGCGGACGAAGGGGCGGAACTCCTCGGAGCTCCGAGTAGGAAGTGAGAGGCCATTATCGAACTCCGGATCCTCCTGCGGCGATAGAAACGCGACCACGAGGTTGAGTAGGTAAATTCCAAGGGCGTAGGAGACGACGTAGAATCCCTGGAGTAGATACACCCGCAGTGCGTAAATGAATGCGATGCAGAGGAAGGCGATCCACCGGTAGGCCAAGTATGGAGTTGACTTGTCCAGCAGGTGCTGGAAGCGCTGAGTAATCGTGAACTTCCACCGAGACAGGTTGGCGTTCAAGGATGAATCGCCGACGGCGGAGGCGGAAGGATCGTCGGCCATCGGGAGGGGTCACTGCGTAGGACCCGAACCGAGCAACGATAATTATCTGAATTTCAATTTGGTCCTTTGTGTTTGCAAACAATTCAATTTTAGTACCCAGATGTGAGAATAAAACACAGTTGAACTTGAATTTAGGATAAGAGAGAGTAGGGATAGAAGTTAGTCCAGATTCTTACCAAACGTTTTTTTTTTTTTTTTTTTTTTCTAATACGACTCTTTTGATTATATTGGAATTGGGCTTAATTCAAAGTTGGCAAATAGTACTAGACTTCTTACGCCCTATTTGAAGTTACTCCCAGTAGTGGGCCTAGTTATCTGGATAAGTCCTTAAATTTTACAGTTCTAGATTAATTTTAATTTTAATCCTTATTATTAAATAAAGTAATATAATTATATATTTTTTTTAAAAAAACATCCACGGCACGTTTAATCTAGGGTGCATCGTGACATCGGTCCCCAGAATATAAGGAAACATATATCTTTAGTGTTCTAACTTTTGGCTTGTTTTAAGTTTCAAATATTAATTTTTGTCCTCTTAATGTGGAAATATTAATTATTTATTATTTCTTTTATTTATGTGGTAAAACAATTAATTCTCCCTAAATCTTAATATTAGGCAACTCTAATGTGGAAATTTAATGTTAATTATTTATTATTTCTTTTATTTATGTGGAAAAGAAACCTTAATTCTCCCTAAATCTTAATAAGTGAGGTTGCGTGAGCCGGGCGCACGGGAACACATTCGTTGCGCCTTTAAAAATTTAGTTATGGGTAAGGGTACATTACTTTGGTCTAAAAGGTATACACTTTAATTAATAAAAGGTACACCATTTTGTTCTAAAGGGTATACAATTTTCATTAATATTTTTTTTCTTTAGAAAATAAAGGGTACACATTTTTATACTAAAGGGTATACAATTTAACACAAAATTTTAAAGGCGCACACAATGTTGTTCATGCACCCAGATACACATAATAATTTTCTTTAGAAAATAAAGGGTACACATCTGTCTAAAAAGTATACAATTTAACACAAAATTCTAAATGTGCACAGAATGTGGTCGGCCCGGGTGCACAGGAGTTTTTGCCAATCTTAATATTAGGCAACGTGAACACATAGATAACAATCGAAGTTGCACCCCGAAAACAAGGTGATAATTGAAATTGCACTCCTCACAAAATTCAACGAGGTCTAAGGATCAAGAAATGATGGAGATCCATTTC
The DNA here is from genome assembly GCA_023678885.1 of Pogostemon cablin. Lineage (NCBI taxonomy): Eukaryota > Viridiplantae > Streptophyta > Magnoliopsida > Lamiales > Lamiaceae > Pogostemon > Pogostemon cablin. Next base: position 22,657,360 of record CM043001.1, on the reverse strand, counting down.
CAGATAGACGGTAAGATTTCACATCGGATTTTTTTTCCATCATTTTCGTATATTATCTTTTGTGACACACATTAAGTGATTGACACGTAAGAGGGAAAAATAAATTCAACCATTACCCTTAGGGTTTAAGCTTTAGGTATAGTTTCTCTTTACTACGTGTCGTTTATTTAAGGTATGACACAAAAGATGATGTACCAAAATAGCATAGAAAATCCGAACCGAATTCTTTTAAGACATCTTTCCTAAATTATAAACCACATCTTCTCATCAAAGCGTTTGGAGCAATATTAATCTCACATCTTCCTCTCATCAAAGCGTTTGGAGCAATATATTAATCTCACAAAGCGTTTGGACTATCCTTTGAAAAAAAAAAAAAACATATGTGAGGAAAAGTTTAATTTTGTCTCGACATTTTTTCATTCTATTTGTTAATTAAAGACCAAACCAGTATTGAGAATTAAGAGAAACTACTAAAAATTATTAGTGTAATGTGGGTTTTTGTCTTTGGTGACAAAGCGTAGCCAATGCTTTTTTTCAAAATTGGTGGAACTGTGCCCCATCCCAATCTTACCCAATTTCGCTTGCATGCAATTACCGCCTACCCCTATCATCCCAATTGTTTTTTTTTTAAATTTAATTTTAGAGGTATAATTGTAATTTTATCCATATAATTATGGTATATTTTATTTATGGGATTTATGGTATAATTGTAATTTCATTCTTGTGGTTTAAGGTATATTTTACCCCTAAAGTTTAGGTTATAATTGTAATGTTACCCTTATAGATTAAGGTATACATCACCTCTAGGATTTATGGTATAATTGTAATTTTACTCATAGAATTTAGGGTATAATTATAATTTCACCCTTGTATTTTAGAGTATATTTTACCCTAGGATTTAAGGTTTATGGTATAATTATAATTTCACCATTGTAGTTTAGGGTATATTTTACTCTTAGTTGGTCTATTGTGTCCCCGGGGGCACACCATGCGCCCATACAATTTAATATTAAATTGTATAAGCGCACGGTGTGCCCCGATGACACACAAGTTTTTGTCTTTTACTCTTAGAGTTTAGGGTATAACAGTGTAATAGTCATTATTTATTCATGTACATATATATAGTTATTTATTTATTATTTATTATTTATATCTATATCTACATAATAATAATAATAATAATAATAATAATAATAATAATAATAATAATAATAATAATAATAATAATAATAATAATAATAATAATAATAATAATAATAATAATAATAATAATAAAGGAATCCTATAGCTAATAAGGCAAACCGCCGCCCAGGGAGAGGATTATCATATCTTGCATGTTGTGAAGAAATCATTAAATTCTCTGTGAATAGAGATACTCACGTCTCATATTCCAGCGTAAATAATTTCAATCTCTGAAATGAGAGATCACGTCTCGTAACGTAATCATTAATATTCTCACATTCTAATAAGACAAAACCCTAGAGACACGACTCCTCAGTTCCACTCCACCGCCCTTCTTTCTCCCCTATATAAAATAAACACATTTTCTCTGGCCTTCTCCACCGCAGAAGTAAAACCTTTCCTCATAAAAACTGACTCTTCAGTTCCACACTCCACTGCCCTCCTTTCTCTCCTGTATCAAACAAATATGTTCACTCTGGCCTTCTTCACCGCATAAGTGAAACTTTTCTTCATGTCTTCTTCATAAGAGTAAACTTATTCCTGCTATCCAGAAAACTTCTCTAACCACATTAGTCAATCTTGTCCTCCTGTAAGAAAAAGAAATCTTGTCCTCCTCGTAGACAGAAAGAAAACTTAGTTCATCATTAAATCCTTTCTTCCAGAAGGAGAGCTGCGCTATCATAGGGAAAACTTACGGTGACTTTAGCAATATCTAAAGGTAAGATTATGACACCCGTTTCAATCTTAAAACTTGTTCAAGTTTCTTTCAAAATCTCACAACTAGTATATTTGTTCGGTAAGGGCCACTACATTGTTCTTTTGATAAGGAGACGGTCGTCATATTACCTGAAACCTTAGATCTGTCACCTAAGCTACAAGTTAACCTCTTTTACCTCATTTATACTTGAATGCAGTAGGGATGCATGATTGAGCTTTCCCTTATTTGTTATTTCATGTGAAAGAATAATTTTCTGATATAACTTTTAATGTGGGAAAGGCAAATATGAGATGTTTACTCCTCTGCAAATAACTTTTCCTTAACAAATATGCTTCATTTAGAGATGTGTACTCCTGCAGTAGATATGCGTTATTAAGCTTTCTCTTATTTATTATTACATGTGAAAGAATAATTTTGTGGATACGAGTTTTATTGTGAAAGGCTAAGAAATAATTTTCCTTACATGTGAAATACAAATATGCTTCCTTTCTTACACATGTTGCGTGGTGTTCCACTTTGATGCTTCACTTCTTATATGTTGTGTGGTATTCCATTTTTATTTATCATATTAAACTTATCTTAGTTAGTGGTCTGCTGTCTATGTTACGTAATATTTAAAAATCTTAATAAGTTTTAAACTCAACTTAGGATAGTCTTTAAAAGTTTTCATATCAAATAAAATTATATAATAAAAGTATCAAAATTATTTCACAACTTTTGTATTAACACTGTATTTGAATAAATATATCATATTGTACCCTACTGCATGTATACTTTTTCACAAATAAACATATCTTTTGTATTAAAATTATTTCACAATCATATACCCTTCTTGTATTAATACTATATCATAAGTTAAATAAGTATTTATCACGTGGAATTTTTCATAATCGTATACGCTATAATTGAATAGTTTTATGAATATATATATATATATATATATATATATATATATATATATATATATATATATATATATATATATATATATATATATATATATATATATATATACTAGGTAAATAATAACGACAACATTAATGGTATATGTATACATGTGTGTATATAAATATATATAAATTATTAAAATAAAATTTATATTATAAATATCTTACTTTCAATTAAAGAATGTATAGTGTTTTTTTAATAATAATAAAATGTTATATATATATATATATATATATATATATATATATATATATATATATATATATATATATATATATGTATAATATGTAAAATATTTTAAAAAAATTTCAATGATATGAGTTTATTATGATATTTAAAACTTATTTATCGAATTTTTAAGAAAATACTTAGTCACTAAAAATTATAAACATTCTACCATAGGGGAGAATGTATTATAACACTGCAGAAACTTCATGCTCGTTTTACACCATTAAAACTGATGAATCTGCCAAAACTTTTAACATGAAAGTTGTTCGTCTATATGTCTATTATGAAACTATAAAATATATATGAAAAATATTCACCCAAATGAAAGTTATGCATGTTTTACTAAATTGTGGCAGAATGCTTGCGTGAAACTTAAGTAAAATATTATCGTTTCGTTTAGCCATTAAAACGAATGAATTAGGGAAATGGCTAAGTATAAAAATGTTCACCTATGTGTCTAATATATGTATATAAAATAGTTTTTGAAATAAATTAGCGGTCCGATAGGTATAACCAATTTCCCATACTGTAACACCATTAAGAACCTTTTATACTAACTCATTGTATTTTGAGACTTATTTTATAACACTAATTTAGGCTCTCTTCTAAAGAAATAATTTTCAAATCATCAAAATAGTTTATAAATAAAAACACTTAATTATATGCTAAGTAAGAATTAAATTCTTGAAGGCATAGAGATTGCAAGGAGAAATTAGCAACGACAGTTTAAAGTCAAACCTTTAATCTTACCCTTGTATAACTCATCTTTATTGAGGTGGACTTTCTATTACGAATTTTATATTGAACTTGGTTGCATTTATTGACGTTATGAATATGCATAAAAATTTACCTAAGATCGGTGGACCGGGATCCTGTACGTACAGTTGGCATTATTGCAATGTCAATAAGGAAAGACGGACGCGTTCGCATAACTTTGACATATTAAATAATGAGCACTCTCGGGTGACTTGACTATGAGTTAATTCCCTCTACTATTATAATTCATGAGGTTCATTTCTCAAGAGGTGTAGTCATTTTCAATTATGAAATCTAATAGGAAATCCCACACTGAGTATATTTCCGTGTGCTCACCCGCCCTATGTTTCCATTTACAGATGATGCTGAGCAGCCGGCGTGATGGGTGATGAGTTGGAAGGGTTGGATTATGACAAGAAGTATTTCGTAATTTGTTTAAATAAGTGTTAATCTTGTGAACAATAATTCTTAAATTGTCACTGCACACAAATCACCAAAAGACTTCCACTACTAAATTTCTAATATGTTTGTTTTAAATTCTAATTATGGTTTAATTAAACTTTCCTATATTATTTTCATAAAATTTAATGCAATTGTTTTGTTTTAGATTTTATTTAAAAAGAAAAAAAAAACCACTTATAAATCTAATTATTATTATTTTTTTCATATCATTAAATTAGGTCGTAACAAGTAGTCATTTAAGTATAGTAAATTTAGAAAATAAAAATAAAAACAACATTACTAAGAGAGGAGAAATTAATTAAGAAAAGTGAAGACCATTAATAAAAAATGAGAAATTAATTAAGAATGGTGGGGACCACATGTTCCACCAAAGTTGCACCCTTTGTCTTATCATAATTTCCATTGACCATACCTGTATTGGCAAAAACTTGCGTGTTCATCGTGTCCCCAAATCCCATATTTTTTTAAAGGGTATTCATTTTTCAAAAGGTATACCCTTTTAGTATACTCATTAATGGAGTATAAGAATGTAATATTAAATGGTATGTCCCTTTAATATAAGAACGTGTAGCCTTTATTTCTTTAAAAAAATTAATTTTTTCAATCAAACATTTATAATATTCATATTTCAGTATACCCAATGAAAAAATTATACCCTTTTTTCATTAAAGTGTATACCTTTTAGAACAAAATGATATACTTTTACATACCTTGGGCACCCGGGACACAAGAAATCAACTCATTTGTATTAATATATATGCACAAGAGATCAACTCATCTGTATTAATATAATTTGATTATAGTATACTAATATAGGCTAATTGTCCGGTGAACCAGGGTGCACGTGCACCTACTTTTAGAAACTTATACACTTATAAATAAAAATATATACATTTTGTTAGTGAATCTTTGTAAGTTTTTTTTAATGAAAAATTGAATATAAAAAATTATACAATTATTAAAAATTATTATTAGATAAAAAATTATACACATATGGGATGCAAACTTTTTTAATGAAACACTAAATATAAAAAATTATACAATTATTAAAAATATTATTAAATAAAAAGTTATATAAATATGGTGCATGCACCCAAATGCACATAATATCTAACACATTAATATATTTTGATTACAGTATTAAGAGTTAATTTATTTTTATTGATTCTTGTCAATATTTTAGTCTCTACACGAAATAAAGGTAGAGCCGCAGATAGGGGTGTCAACGGGCACCCGGGTACCCGGCCCGCCCCGCACGTTTTGGGCCGGCCCAAACCCGGCCCGTAGGAGAAATGGGGCTGCCCGGCCTGGACCCGTACGGGTTCGGGGCGGGCCCAGGTATTAACTTAGACCCGCCCCGCCCCGCCCCGCCCCGTATATAATATATTAAAAATTAATTTATATTTTATATATATATAATTATATTTTATGTTAATATATATATATATATATATATTATACAATTATTTTATATTTTATACATAAAAATTATTTATAATTATATGATATATATATAATTTTTAAATTATAATTATATTTAATATTCTTATGATTATTTATTTAAATATATGAATAATTTTTGTATAATTTAAATTTTTTAGGACTAATTAAAAAAAAAAAAAAAACGGGGCGGGGCGGGGCGGACCCGCCCCGTATGAGTCTGGGCACGGGTCCTATTATATAGGACCCGTACGGGGCCGGGGCGGGTCCGGGCCAGGTACTTCACAAACGGGCCGGGTCCGGGTAGTGCACTACCCGGCCCAGACCCGGCCCGTTGACACCCCTAGCCGCAGAGGTGAAAGGATGTTTGAGTAGCTTTGTTGAAACTAATGGTAACAATTAATTGAGATGGATCAGGTACAATCGGATGTACCAATTGAATTAGTACACTCTTAATCCCCACTCTTCTTAATTAATTCTTGCTCTTTCATTAATGTTTTTTTTAATTTCAATTTTAAATTTATTTTATTAAAAGGACTATTATACCCTAAACCCTAGGGATAAATTATATCCTAAAGCAAAAGGGTAAAATTACAATTATACCCTAAACACTAGGGATAAATTATACCCTAAACCACAAGGGTAAAATTACAATTATACCCTAAATCCTAGGGATAAATTATACCCTAAACCACAAGGGTAAAATTACAATTATATCCCTAAAATTAAATAAATAAAAAACAAAAAAAATGAAAAAAAATAGTAACAACAACAGTTTAAAAAAAAAAAAACATGAAAGTAAAGGAATGAGGTTGTACATTGGTAGGATAGTTGTATTCTAGTCTTTGCGTAATTAGGTAGCTACTTCTTGATTAATGATTCATTGAAGTTGTTATAAATCCAGTAAAGACAGATTTGTATTGATTGCTTCATGGTTTATGAGCCTATTGAATTCAAATGGAGTACTGTTGGAACAAGCAAAGACTATGTAGATAGTTTATAATTTTTTTCCTTTAGATTTGTTCTTATATTTTTTCACTAAAATATTTTGTTCTCAATAGATTTATGAACTCTTTTTTTCATCTTATAATCGTTGCTCTTAGATGAGTGAGTATTTCGTTAATTGAATAGAAATACGAAATTATCGTTATCGTTGAATGTTGAAGAAGATTTCTTTAATCAAACTTTTTCTAAGAATGTTGCTAAAACTTCTTTTACATGAGATAGTCTTTAATTCTTTGTATTATAAATAAAAAAAAAAAAAAAGAAAAGGTAGTAACAAAATTTCACCATACAAAATTATGGAAAAAGGATAGGTTTTGCGGGAGGATGAGAACTATATAAGCAATAGAGATATTTGATAATTCATATGAAAAATTAAGAATAAAAATATTATAAATATACTATAAATAAATAAATAAATAAATAAATAAATAAATAAATTATAAATTTAAATTATTAATCATATTTTACGAACGAACATGTTTGAGAATTTTCCTCAGTTGAGTTTTTTTTTTTCAGAGTGCAATTTTCATGATTATCAACTATGTATTGATCTTGATCACCCATTAATCACCCATTAAAGTCTAATAGAGAATTAGAGAATTATGAACATTAAAGATAGTGGAGAAACTTTATATTTAACGAGAAAAATTGAGTTAATAAAATGTAAAAATATTATGATATTTTTATAATAATGTAGTGCAACAAAATTTGAGTTAATAAAATGTAAAAATATTATGATATTTTTATAATAATGTAGTGTTTATTGAGTATAATTGCTATAATCACTCATTAGTGATTGCTACAATTACTCATTAGTAATTGTAATTAGTTATTACCTTATTTACTTTTATTTCCCTTCACACTTTTCTTGTAATTGCCTATATAAGCACACGTTATTCTTCAATACAATTAAGTGTTTTCTCTACATTGTATCTAAAGCCTAGGTTAACACCAAATTCTAGGATTCATTTTTTTCTCCGACTGCCGCCTTGCGCCATGGCCGACGATCCTACCAATCGCACTACCAACTCTACTGCTATTGATTCTTCATTGGTAGTTACTATTAATGTTGCAGCTCAAGCCCCTCTTAAACTCACAGCCTCAAATTATTCCGCTTGGCGTGCTCAATTTAATTCTTTGTTGATTGGATATAATCTTCTTGGATATGTAGATGGTAGTTTTCAATGCCCCTCTAAAACTATTCCATCATCTTCTGAAGGTACTCCTTCAATCAATCATGGCTTTACCGTTTGGATCCATCAGGATCAATTAATCCTATATGCAATAATTGGTTTTGTCTCTCAAATATGGTTGTCTTCATTGCTTCATCTACAACATCTCGCGCAGCTTGGGTAACTCTAGAGAAAACATACGCATCTCCATCTCGTGGTAGAATTCTCGAGTACCACACTCGATTGAATACGCTATCACAAGGATCTCAGTCAATCACAGCCTATATGCAGGACATCAAAGCTAGTATTGATGCGCTAGCACTCATGAACAAAGTTGTGGATTTTGATAATCTCTCGGTTCACATTCTCAATGGATTGAACCTCTGCATTTTCAAAGATCTCTCATGCCCTGGAAGTTCGAGCCACACCTCTTGATTTTGAGGAATTATTTGAAAACCATTTGAATTATGAAGCCCAATTGAAGCTTTTGAATCCACCTGTGGCACTACCTGCTACATCACTTGTTGCTACCAATTCTCATACCAACAGAAGTTCTAACAGGTTGGGTTATCATGCTATGCAAAATTGTTAGGTACCATATAATACATCTTTCAATCAGTCGCAGATGCGTCCCTCATCAAGCTTCTCCCCATGACCGCAAGCATCTTCTTCAAGTTCGGCAACCCGAGGCTAACTTGGCAAATGTCAAGTATGTGGAATTGTTGGCAATTCGGCTCGCCAATGCTCTTGGATTCCACAACACGTGAGCATCCGTTCTTCCGCCTCCACCTCATCCAAATCGCCCTCCACAAATCAACACAATTGCTTCTCGCCTCCGGTGCCATCATCTGATTGGGTTCTAGATTTGAGTGCCTCTCATCATGTTACAAATGATTCGGCTAATTTGTCTCTTCATCATCCCTACTCTAGTCAATACAGTGTTGTTCTTGGTGACGGTACTCCTGAACACAATGGCTACTCTAAACGTCAACATAGACACATTGTTGAAACAAGTCTAACTATTTTTCATCGTGCACATCTCCCACTTGAGTTTTGGTCTTATGCCTTTGCTACTGCTATCTATCTTATTAATTGTATGCCTAAAGAAAACCTTTCATCCATCTCTTCATTCAAAAAGCTTTTCCAAAAATCGATGAATCCCAATAAACTTCGTGTTTTTGGATGTCTTTGCTTTCCTTGGTTACGTCCTTATAACAATCATAAACTAGCTCCTCGATCTCATCCATGCATTTTCTTAGGATATCCTTTTACTCAAAGTGCCTTTCTATGTTTTGATGTCATCACAGCGAATTTTTTTTCTCGTCATGTTGAGTTTGTTGAAACTGAATTCCCTTATGCAACACTCCAATCTCAACATTCTCACACCCAGACTCCTTTGTAACTATTGCATCATGGCTTGCTCAACCAATCTTGCCCTCATCTGCATCTCCTACGCCAACCATTGGTGATCTTGAGCTCCCCATGGTGCCACAGCATCCTAATACTGCTCCCTCTCACTTAGATGATCATCTTTAAATTGCTTCACAACCATGTAATACTCATCCAATGTGAACATGACTTAAAAACTCTATTGTTAAGCCGAATCCCAAATATGCTCTTTCTACTATCATTTTTAATAATACAGAACCTCATACTGTTGCTCAAGCTCTTAAAAATTCAGTTTGGTTACGTGCCATGAAAGATGAATTTAAGGATCTTCTTTTAAATAAGACATGGGATCTTGTCCCTCTTGATCCTATGCAAAATCTTGTGGGCAACAAATGGGTCTTTCGTATTAAAAGAAACCCAGATAGTACCATTGACAAATATAAGGCTCGTCTTGTTGCTAAAGGATTCCATCAATGCCTGGTATTGATTTTCATGAAACTTTCAGCCCGGTTGTTAACCTAGTTACAGTCAGGACTGTTCTCTCCATAGCTCTACAGAATAGGTGGGAAGTTCGCTAATTGGATGTCAATAATGCATTTATCAATGGACATCTTCATGAGGAAGTTTATATGACTCAACCTAAGGGGATGGTTGATTCACATCTACCTCACTGTGTTTGTCATCTTCGCAAAGCTCTTTATGGTCTCAAACAAGCCCCTCGTGCTTGGTACATTGAGTTGAAAAGCTTTCTAGTGTCTCTTAGTTTTGTTATCTCCAAAGCCGATAACTCACTCTTCATTCTTACTCAACTTGATTGTGTTATCTGTATTCTTTTGTATGCAGATGATCTTATTGTTACAGAAAACAACTCTTCCAAGGTGGAACACATCATTCATGAGCTTAATGGCTGTTTTTCCACAAAAGATCTTGGTAATCGATTTATCTTACTTCTGTGGTGTTGAGGTGAAACCCACATAAATGAGTCTTCTTCTCACGCAACAAAAGTATGTCATTGATCTGCTTGAAAAGTATGGCATGTTGGATGCCAAACCGGTATCGACGCTGATTACCGATGGAAATAAGCTTTGTCTACATGATGGCTTCCCACCGTTTGATGCAACACCCTTTCGGCAAGTTCTTGGCGAGTTGCAACATCTTCGAATGACTAGACCTGACATCTCATTTGTTGTTAACAAGTTATCTCAGTTCATGCATGCTCCTTCTGAGGCTCATTGGGTTGGGACTCATAGTTTTGGTATTCGTCTGCAATCAGATACTCCACTCACATTGCATGATTACTCAAATGCCGACTGGGCAGGAAATCTCGATGATCGAACATCAACAGGTGCATATATCATGTTTCTTGGAGCTAATCCAATCTCATGGCGCTCCACGAAACAACGAACGGTTGCCCGTTCATCTACCGAGGCTGAATATCATGCAATTGCTTCTGCTGCAGCTGGACTTCAGTGGATAAAATATCTTCTTCAGGAATTGCAAGTCTCCACTACTACCACTCCAATATTATACTCTGATAATCTTGGATCTACCTATTTGTGTGCCAATCCTATTTTTTCACACTCACATGAAGCATCTTGCAATTGACTATCACTTTGTTCGTGATTTGATTCAATCTTCTGCCCTTCGTGTGGTTCATGTTCCCGCTGCTGAGTAACTTGCTGATGCTCTCACCAAGTCTCTTCCACGGCCAAAGCTTCTTGATTCATGCAGCAAGATTTTATCTTTAGAATTTATTATAAATACTTTTTTAAAATAACTTTATTGTCTTTATAATGAGTCAAACCGGTTACAAAGGATGCTTCCGGTCCCCAAAACGTGTTTCAAACCATCTTCTTACACGAAATAGTCTTGTTTGAAACCACGGAATAGTCTTGTTTGAAACGAAACATGTACTCCCTCTGTTCTAACGAATGATGCAATTTTAATAAATTAGGTGTTCCATTATTTTTTTAGTAAAAGAGCCCCATAGATGACCAACCACCGAATACTAATGGGACCTTTGCCCCCATAGTTGAGTCACCACTCAATACTAATACAACTTCTCACTACGCAAAAAATAATAATACTCCTTAATTCACGTGTAAAAAAAAATAAATTGACACTTTTTCATTACACATAAAATAATAATACTCTAAAATAATAATACTTCTTAAAAATGGAAACCTTGAGGGAGTAATAAATTCAAGAACTCGCCTAAAAAACATTATTCCTCCCATTTCCTCTTTCTACCTATTTCTTAGTAATTGCGCACTTCTTTTTCTTTTCGTCCTCAATAAAATTTGCACATCTAAAAAATGTAAACAAACATACAATTTCAGCACCCTTACAATAACATAATATTACAAAAATATTATACTATATCTTCTTATACACAATCTAATCAAAGACTTCAAAGTCATATCATAGTAAAAGTTTTTAAACCACCAAATATTTGCTGAAGTGGTAGTTATATGATGCAAGGAACAAAAAGAATGAAGGGGCAAAAGCAGTGCAGCATTACTGTATTACAGTTGAACATATGAAAATAGGCTTAGCATGTTAATAAATCAAGATATCAGATGTTCAATCAAAAGGGCTACCCCAAATGGATCTTACTAACTGTGTCTCATGTTCTGAGAGATCATATACAAACAATGCAAAATACACCATAAATACAGAGCCAGAAAAGCCCTCACAATGTGTAAATCCACACAACACATATGGAACAAGAGTCTGAAATTCACCTATCGTTCGAACCACCATTGCCATTTATTAACCTCTGGAAAGCACAAGCAGCAAGACTCCTTCCAGCAAAAAGACTAAACCTCGACTTATTGGAGGCCGTTCGGCCCCCATTGCTCGTTGATGTCGACTCCACGCCATCATCCATCGTCAATGTATCCATCGCGTTCGATTCAACCTCATCCACATCTAAGTTCACGTCCAACGACACCCTCCTCGCCCTCAGCCAATCCACCACATCACTCGACACTCCTCCACACTTCTTCACTTTAATCTTCACCAAATTCGGACATCCAAAGGCGAATGCCTCGATTCCAGAATCCGTTACATGACAACCCTTTATACAAAGCTTCTTCAGTGCCTTGCATTTTGCAGCAAGGCATGAAATCTCAGCATCTCCGACTGTCTCACTCCCACAAAGCGCCAACCTTTCCAACTTCTGGCAATTCGACGCCATAGCCGTTAAGCTCAATGAGCTAGGGTTCACCCCAATAAGCACCAACTCCACCAGATTAACACTGTTCTTCGCAACACTAATCAATCCCTCATCACCTATCCTATTCGTTCTCCACCCATCGATATGGAGCTTCCTCAAAAGCTTACAATTCTCAGCAATGGCTGAAACCCCTTCATTAGAGCAATCAGGAGCCTTCACCAGATGAAAATTCTCCAAATCTGAACACTTAGAGATAGCCATTAACCCAACATCGCTCACCTGTAATCTCTCCAGATGAATCTCCGATAAACAGTTCTTCCTCCCAGAAACCCCCTCCAGTAATCTATCCCAATCTCCTAAACATCTCAAAATCTTCAGAGTTTTTAAATTTTTCGATCCAACAATCAATGGGCCGAAAAATTGGCCATTGTAGAGCTCCTTAAGCGTGATCGATTTAAGCGACGAAGCCGCAATCCCAGGGCCGATCGGCTCAGCCGCAGATCCATTCTCAATTCCTCGCAATCGCTTAATAGAGAGTTCCTCCAGAGAATTGCAATTATTTAAAAGCGCATTCATGCCTTTGGCACCAAACATACACGATCCACAGGAGAATTTACGGAGAGATTTACAATTTTGAGCCAATGCCAACATACCCTGATCGGTGATTTGGCGGCAGCCGCGGAGCTTGAGGCGGGTGAGGTTGCGGCAGCGCAGGGAAACCAGAGTCAATGCGTCGTCGTTTATGCTAACGGACTTCCGGTCACAGCGGAGGGAGAGCTTGGTGACCGAGTCAAAGCGGGTGAAGATGGCTGGGAGGTGGGCGGCGACATCAGCGGTGGCGTTAAGGGAGAGTCGGTGCCGACTCTGGCCCTCCACGGCGAGCCAGCGACGGCAGACCAAGGAGCACCGATTCCTGTCGCCGGAGCTCAGGCATTGAAAGATCTGCGACAAGCATTCGTCGGGGATTTCGGAGGTCCAATCCTGCTCTTGATTCACGAAAACGACGTCGTCGGAGAGAGGCGGGTTAAAATTGGCGATATGGGTCGAGCCACCCGGGGTGTAGCCGTGGACGGAGGTGGTCTGACCCATGTTTAGGTAGTCCCACGATGGCTCGTAGACAACACGCGCCGTCGGAGGAGGGAGCGAATTCGGAGGTTTTGGGGATAAAAATGATTCAGATGTGGGTGGATTGCAGAAATGGTGGCCAGGTGAAGGTGGTTTAATAATTAATAAGAGTATGGTTAGTATTTAATTTTGACCAATCAAAACCGCGGATTTGAACAAAGCGGATCCATATCTACAAATTTTATTTCAATATTCAAATCATTATTACCCACCCAGTTATTAGCATACGCTTTCCTAATTTAATTCACCAATTATTTACTTTTCAACAAATATATCTCTATGTTTTTATCCCAAAAATAAATACAGGAGAATAGGGTGTACAACAATACATGAGTCGACCCAATTCGAGTCGAAAGATGAGTTTTTAAACATTTTTGAAATATTATCAGCTTCAAGGTATATATTTGAATTTGTTTAATAAAGAATTGGACCGAATCTTCACGAACTTTTATCAGTCAAACATGAGTTGAACTCTAATAATTTGATAAAAAGTAAGTATAAAATGATAATATAATATAAAAGAAATAAATCAAAATCTTATTATATTAATTATTTTATATCTTTATCAAATCTCCATCATTCTCCCCACTTGGAGACGATTTGTTTACGCTTACTCTATGATGAAAATAAAATAATGATAAATTATAAATAAAAGGAAATAAATTAAAATTTTATTATATTAATTGTTCTATATTTTTTTTATCAAATCTCCATCATTCTTCTCAGAGATGATTTGCCCTCAATCAAATTATGAAATGAGAACAAAAAAACCCAAAATTCTTTAAAATAACGCGTTCATATTCAAGTTTGCTACTAATTATAACATCCAGAAAATATAAATCTTTTGGATCTGAATTAAGCGTATCATTAACAGCAACTTCAATCATCTCTCTATAAAAATGGGATTACCATATATGTCGTGGAAAATTGCATCGACTTCTTTATAAAAAATTGGTGGGTTATCTTCTCCATCAACGATGGGTGGGCCATCATAGCCACCATAAGAAACTGCATCATCTTCCCCATCAAATATTGGTAGACCTTCATAGCTACCATCAACAAACTCGTCCAAATCAGAATTTAACGGAGAAAATAGAATAGAAACATAAAGATTATCGTATTCATACATGTGCTCATCATGTTCATGATATCATATACCTATATTGATGCCTCAGAATCATCATCAAGGATCATAAATTGGCTCTGATTACCAACTGATGCAGCGTATAAAATGATGATAAAATAATGATAGTTATAAATAAAAGGAAATAAATCAAAACCTTATTATATTAATTATTCACTATCTTAATCAAATCTCCATCACTTTATATATTTTCATGAATTAAACTTGAGATGTGCTTTTGATTTTATCAAAAATTAAAATCTGTTCAAACTTGTTTGATATTTTTATCAAATTGAACTCAAAAAAGCTTTTATCGAACTATCTCAAGTCGAGTATCAAGTAGTTTAATAGGAATGCTTGTAGAACTAGGATTCATGCAAGTGGTTGTTGATCGCACATTTTTAATTGTAAGTTTGGGTATTTCTCATGCCCAACTTATACTTTTATAATAAAAATTTTCTTTTCCCGATAAAAAAAAAGTATCAAGTAGTTTAATATGATTTTCAAGAATTATTGTAGGGTGAGGTTCTTTTGCCCTCAGGATACCGTGTCTGTTGGAGTATGGAGCCTAAATTCTTTGGGCCCGTATTTCTTTTGGCCCAGTTGATCCTAATGGGCTTAGGATTAGGGTAAGTTATCTTGATCAAAAAGTTATCCATTGTGTTATATTGATCAAGAAGTTATCCATTGTGTTATCTTGATCAAGAAGTTATCCATTGTGTTATCTAGATCAAGATGTTTTCTCATTGCAGTTGACTTGTCCAACAAGGTAAGAAAAATCCTGGCTTGGTATTACCTCCAGATGTAGTCGAAAGACGAACTGGGTAAACAAATCTCGAGTTATTCGTGTCATCGTGTGCATGTGTGTGTCTAAATTCCTAACAACTGGTATCAAGAGACTCGGGTTCGAAGGGAGCAGTCACGATGAGCGACGAGAAGATTTCAATCAAACAGTTTGACGTATCAAATTTCGGGTTCTAGAAGATGCAGATCGAGGATTATCTCTACGGAAAAGATCTGTATGTGCCCTTAGAAGAGAAGGTGAAACCCGAAAAGATGGATCTAAAGGAGTGGAATCTGTTGAACAGAAAGGCGATGAGTGCGATACGTTTATCGTTGTCCATGAACGTAGCCTACCACACAACTAAAGCCAAGTCCGCAAGGGAGATGCTGCAAATCCTGGAGGAGATGTACCAAAAGCTTACAACTGCGAACAAGGTTCATTTGATCAGACGATTGTTCAACCTCAGAATATCGGAGAGCACACTTGTGCAACAACATCTGAACAAGTTCAACATGATCATTGGCCAGTTGTGTTCAGTCGAAATCGAATTCACTGACGAGGTACTTGCTTTAGTTTTGTTATCTTCTTTGCTAGATAGTTGGGCTGCCACAGTAACTGCAGTTAGTGCTTCATCCGCGATAGATAAATTGAAGCTTGACGAAGTGAGAGATCTGATGATTAGCGAGGAGGTTCGCAGAAAGAGTCTGGATCTACTTCAGGGTCAGTGCTGAACACGGAGGATAGGGGCAGATCAAAGGGTAGGCAGAATCATGGCAGATCAAAGTCCAGAGGAAAGAGTCAATCCAAGAAAGACAAAGACTCAATCCAGTGCTGGAATTGTGATGAGTTTGGTCACTACAGGAATCAGTGTACAGCGCCCAAGAAAAATAAGAAGGGACAGAATGAGAAGAAGACAGCAAACGCAATCATAGATGATATTGGAGATGCGTTGGTCTTGAGTGTCAGTAGTCCGCTGGAATCATGGGTGTTGGATTTTGGAGCATCATTTCACTCATGCAGTGATGCTGAAATAATGGAGAACTATGTGTCTAGTGAATTCGGACAAATCTATCTTGCTGATGATGAGCCCTTGAAGATCGTGGGGAAAGGAGATGTTCGGATATCCACACCAAACGGATCGACATTAAAGCTGAATGGTGTTAGGCACATTCCAGGATTGAAAAGAAATTTGCTTTCAATTGGACAGCTTGATGTAGAAGGATACTCAGTGACTTTTGGCAGCAACAGTTGGAAGATCAGTAAATGAGTAATGATAGTAGCGCGAGGGAAGAAGGAGGGGACGTTGTATACTACAACAACTCCAAGGACTACATTGATCTTGCAGGTGCTACGACCAATGTTGATTTGTGGCACTGTCGGCTGGGTCACATGAGCGAGAAAGTGATGAAGGTAATGTGTTCGAAAGGGAGACTTCCAGGGCTGAAATCTATTGAAGTTGGCCTATGCGAGGACTGTGTTTTTGGGAAACAGAGAAGAGTAAGTTTCTCGAGAGGTGGCAGAACCTTGAAGGCAGAAAAGTTAGAGTTGGTGCATAGCGATCTATGGGGACCAGCGCCCACGAAGTCCCTTGGTGGTTCGGAGTACTACATGACCTTCATCTATGACTCCACTCGAAAGGTATGGGTTTATTTTCTGAAAAATAAAACTGATGTATTTGATACTTTCAGGAAGTGGAAAGCCCTTGTAGAGAATGAAACGGGGCTGAAAGTAAAGTGTCTTCGTTCTGACAATGAAGGTGAATATGAACTCCGTGAGTTCAAGGAATATTGTGCTGAGAATGGGATTTGCATGGAGAAGACCGTGAGAGGAACTCCCCAGCAGAATGGAGTGGCAGAACGAATGAACAGAACTTTGAATGAGCAAGCTAGATGCATGAGATTGAAGAGTAGACTGCCTAAGATGTTTTGGGCAGATGCAGTAACACACAGCAGCATACCTAATTAACAGAGGTCCATCAGTTCCATTGAAAAACAGAATACCAGAGGAAGAATGGACAGGAAAAGAGGTAAATCTGTCTTACTTGCATGTCTTTGGTTGTGTTGCATATGCTCATATTAGTTCTAATGATAGAAGCAAGTTAGATGTTAAATCTGTTAAGTGTACGTTCATTGGTTATGGTGGTGATGAGTTCGGTTATAGACTCTGGGATGAGAACAACCGAAATATTATTCGCAGTAGAGATGTGGTTTTCAATGAACAGGTTATGTACAAGAACAGATTGGAGGCATCAAATTCTGACAAGACTAATACCCAAGAAGTCGAGTTAGACATCTCAAACTCGAGTGGGAGCAAGGAGAGTCAGAATGAGGAAGAGGTTCTCATTGGAGAACCAAGGCCACCACCACCAGCATTGGAGGATCCGTTGCAGAGACCAGCTAGAGAGCGACGTTCACCTGATAGGTATTCGCCCTCCAACTACTACTTGTTACTTACTAATGGTGGTGAGCCTGAGTGTTATGCAGAGGCAAAGTAGAGTGAAGATAGACGAAAATGGAGAGGTGCTATGGATGATGAGTTAGCATCTCTTCTGTTAAATGGCACTTGGGAACTTGTTGAGCTCCCAAAGGGTAAAAAGGCTTTGCACTGCAAGTGGGTCTACCGAATCAAGAATGAAGCTGACGGTAGCAGATGCTACAAAGCCCGGTTAGTTGTTAAGGGGTTTGAGCAGCAACATGCTGCAGAAAACTTGATATTGCATCAGATGGATGTGAAGACGACATTTCTCCATGGTGAATTGGTGGAAGAGTTGTACATGACACAGCCTGAGGGTTTCGTAGAGAAGGTTGTTGCATTGTCCACCACGGAGGCAGAGTATATAGCTGTGACAGAGGCAAGTAAGGAGATGGTGTGGTTGCAGAATTTCTTGGGGGAACTTGGGAAGGAGCATGAAAATAGTACTCTTTTCAGTGATAGTCAAAGTGCTATATTTCTTGCAAAGAATCCGGCATTTCACTCAAGAACAAAGCATGTTGAATTGAAGTATCACTACATCCGTCACCTTTTGGAGAAGAAGGTTTTACAGCTTATGAAGATCCTTGGAAATGAGAATCCAGCGGACATGTTTACTAAGGTGGTGACCTTAGAGAAATTGAAGCTATGCATAGCTTCAATTGGCCTTGGAACTTGAAGAAAAGGCTAGGCGATGCCAGGCGGATACGGGAGGAGAACTAGAAGATATGCTACATGGAGGATTTAGTCTCCAAGTTATCTTGATCAATAAGTTATCCATTGTGTTATCTTGATCAAGAAATTATTCATTGTATTATCTTGATCAAGAAGTTATCCATTGTGTTATCTAGATCAAGATATTTTCTCATTGCAGTTGACTTGTCCAACAAGGTAAGGAAAATCCTGGCTTGGTATTGCCCCCAAATGTAGTCGAAAGACGAATTGGGTAAACAAATCTCGAGTTATTCGTGTCATCGTGTGCGTGTGTGTGTGTAAATTCCTAACAACCTCAATCTCAATTAAGCTCTTGTGTCCCGGGGACACCATGTCCCAAACTCAATTTAAAACCCTAACAATATATAGAATTAAATAGGATATGGGGGAGAATATGATAAAGAGTAATAAGTAATACTACTATTTTATAAATAAAAATAAAAATAAAACGATTTCGTTAACAAACTAAGTAGGCGTATTCAAACTTTAGATATTATTTATAATTTTTTTTTGTAGTAAATAATTTTTTATTGTTTTATTACCGACATATTCAAAATAATTAATAATTAAGGTAAATTTTTCGTGTACTCGCTGCACAAATTTGAATTCATGCAGCCTATATTTAAAAATTAAAAATTAATAAATAAAAAAATACACTAATGCATAAGAATTTATACACTTTGTTAATAAAAATTTAGATGAATTTTCTATTAATTTTTTAATAAAAAACTTAATATAAAAATATATACTTTATTAGAAAATACACATACATTATTGAATAAAAATTAATGTATATATATGCGCATACTTACACCGAGTACGGAATATTAACTTTTAGATTAAATGGATTAAGACAAAATTTTATTTAAAAAATGTAATAATAATATAATAAATCTGATAAAAGATAAGCTTTTTGATTAATTTAATAGGGATGGAGCCCAATACCAAACATTTAGTAGGCCAACAGTGAATAAAAATTCTATCTATCTATGTATTAAAAGAAGCTTTTAAAATATTTTATATTATGCTTTAATTAGTATCTAATATCAATTATTTAAAAGTAATTACAAAAATACATTATAAACATGAATGACTTAGGTTATGTTTGGATGGAAGGATTTGAGGAGGGATTTACAAATCATTCCCTCAAATCCCTCCATCATGTTTGTATAACACTTAAAATCAATGGATTTATAAATCTAAGATTTTAAATCAATGGATTTCAAATAAATGGATTTGATTTTGAAAATTTTTTGTTGTTTTTGAATGGATTTCAAATCCTCACTGAAACCGTCTCATTTGAAATCCTTCCGTTGTTGTGTAATTGATATATTAATATATAAAAATAATATATAAAATTAAATTAATTAAAAGATAATATATATATATATATATATATATATATATATATATATATATATATATATATATATATATATATATATATATATTATATTATGTTTTAAATTCTACCAACCCAGCCTATCCTCTACCCACCCCCACCCAACCCCCCATCCCCGGCCACCATCCCCCTCCACCCCTCTTAAAAAATTTTTTTTATAAAATTTTAGATTTTTAATATTTAAATAATAAAAATATTACCACCCTGCCCTACCCCCTACCACCCCCCATCCCACCCACACCACCCCCACCCCAAAATTTTATTTTATAAAATTTTAAATTTTAATATTTAAATAAATAATAAAAATATTATTACCCAACCTACCCCTACCCCACCCCCCTCCACACCCAAAAATTTTTTTTTATAAAATTTTAGATTTTAATATTTAAAAAATAAAAATATTATCACCCAACTGGTCCCAACCCAACCCACCCACCCACCCACCCCCTCCACCACCCCTACCTCACCCCACCAAAAAAATTTTAAATAAAATTTTAGATTTTATTTTTTAAATATTAAAATCAATTTTTTTTTAAAAAAAAATTGGTGGGTTGGGAGGGGGTGGTGAGAGTGGGGGTGGGGTTGGTGGATGGATAGGGTGGTAGGATTGGGTGATAATATTTTTATTATTTAAATATTAAAATCTAAAATTTTATATAAAATTTTTTTTTGGGTGGGGGAGGATGTGTGTGGTTAGGGGGTAGGGCTGAGTGGTTATATTTTTTATTATTCAAATATTAAAAATCTAAAATTTAATAAAAAAAATTTGGGGGTGGGGTGGTGGGAGGGGGGTAGGTGTAGGTTGGGTGGTAGAGTTCCCTAAAAAAAATTATTTTTAATAAAATTTTAATATTTAATATAATAAAATTTTATTATTTCTATTTATCATATATAAAATTCTATTTAAAAAATAATTTTTGAATTATGGATTTGAAATCCTTTCAAAGATCCATAATTTATCCAAATAGTGGAATTCAAATGAATTGATTTAAAATTCAAGGAATTTAAAATTTACTCATTTTCAAATCCATTGAATTTTAAATGACTCAATCCAAACACAACTAAAAGATTTTATTCATTATTTCAAATTTCAACATTCATAAACAAACAAATTTCACCCAAATTAAAGATGTAAATATTAACAAGATTTTTTAATAATAAAAAAGAACATTATGAATTAAAATAATATTTTATTATAAAATAATTTAATAAGAGAATTTATGTGAACTCGGTTACACGAGATAAATTGAATGAATCTAAAAAAACTCACAACAGAATTTGAAAAATAATATTTTAATATGAATTTGCTTAATTAAATTCCTCAAAATATCAATTTATTTTAATAATTAAATAGTTACTATTATTAACGAATAAATATACGTCTAGGTGGGTCCATCACTGAATATGGCACCTGGTCTATGCACAAATCATTATCTTGGTAAAGCTAATTGTTTGATAAATAAATTTACTTTTATTCATTTAAGTATTAAATGAAATAAATAAAATAAAATAAAGAGTTTTCAGAATGGGTCAATTGGAGGTGGTGGATTCTTATAGCGGTCCAAATGTTTTCTTAATAAGCGGCTGGACTTTGAAACTCCGACCCCGTCAGATGGGAAAAGCCCATATTATAATTTTTTTTAATAATATTAAATTTTATATTATAAATAAAATTTCAAATCGTCAACTATGTCTACAATGGCATAAAATTTTCAGTGGACCAGTTATATCCTTTTAAATAAGTTAATACATTTATAAATTAGAACAAATATCTTATGAAATGAAATATAATCCTTTCAAATATCCTGTTGCATAAGTAATACATTTATAAATTAGAACAAATATCTTATGAAATGAAATATAATTCTTTCAAATATCCTCTTGCATACACGGCAAAATCTCTATATAAATTAATATTATTTCAACTAAAGAATTTTTTATTAATTTAAAGAAATATTATATAATCGATAAATTAATAATTTATTACTCCCTCTGTCCTATTGAAAGTGGACGTTTGCTTTTTGCACGTATATTAAAAGATATAATATTTTAATATGGATTGAGGTGAGAGAAATGATATTTTAATATAAGGTAGGTAAGTGTATTAGTGCGATAGGTGGGCCAAAAGAGAGAAAAATAATTAATTTGTGTTGGTCCCTTTTAACAAAAAAAAAAAAGAAATGCACACTTTATATTGGGACGGAACAAATAGGAAAAACGGGTACGTTTCAGTGGGACGGAGGAAGTAATTTAGAGAGATTATATATAAATGAAATGTTTTCTTGAACTTAAAAATATTAAGAATACGTGGATTAGGAGTATATAATTACATGATTTAGGAAATTCACAATTTATATATAAATCGTAATGGTTAATTGTATTATTTGATTATCATTACTGAACATACATATAATAATTATTAATTCATAGTTTCGTCGGTACCTTAAATATATATTAGGATTTTCACAGAGTATTATTTTATTATTTAATTGATTGATACCTAAATTTGAACTAATCTGTAGTTGAGATTGAATAAATTATTAATTTTATCAAGATTATTAATTTATCGAGTATTATTTTATAAAAATTTTAGCGTGATTGATGTGCAGTATTTATTTTTTATTTTCTATTTATTATTACTTTTTATAGCATGTATGCTATACCTATGTAATATTGTTCACATTACAAATAATAATATTATATTTTGGCAATGAGTAGAGAATGTAGAATATAGGGTGGGCATAAATGAGTTGGTCGGTTCCACCCTTGGTTTAATTAAAAAGAATATAAGGTTTTAATTAAAAAGAATATAAAGGTTTAATTAAAAATAATAATTTTTATGTATAATAGTTTAGGGTGGGTCTTGCGTGAGACCGTCTCACGTGAGATAATTTTTTACTTTTTAAAATAGTTATCACTTTCGCTATAAAACATTATCACTTTCGCTATAAAATGTTATCACTTTTTATTTATACTATAAATTGTTCATGAAATAACATTATCATTTTTCATTAATTTATTATCAATTTTCTTCTATAAAGTTATCACTTTTAGACCGTATCACATAAGTATTTGCAGAAGGGTTTTAGAGGAACATGTGAAACAAATTATGCCCCTATTTTATCAATAGATATTCCATCAAATTAACATACAATTAATAAATCCTGATAATATTACATAATTACTTAATAATCCATACATAAATTAACTAACTCAAACATTAAAAGTAAAAATAAGTAAAGAAATATATATTACAATTACAATAAAATAAAGAGAGAAAGAAGTCAACTAAAGGAGAACAAACCCCACAAGGATATTCCACTAATTTGACGTTCAAACATCTTTTGGAAAAGAAAAGAAAAAATCTTTTGGAAAATAATACTCCTCTAGACGAAAAATGGAGGACGAAAAAATACAATGAAATTTTATTCTTTTACACCCCAAATTAGTATTTTGAGTTGTGGGTTAGGGTAGAAAATGATAAATGAATAGAAGCTATCATCCCCACCTCCTCTAATAGGAAATTAATTGGAAAAATAATTTATTTGTTTTGGGTCATTTTCAATTAATTAATTGGGCCCTAATCAGCAAATGGGCTTATCAATTACAGTGGCAGTCATTATTTACGGTTAGAGGGCGTCATCAGAGTTTTTGTCAAAAACACTCCAATAACAAATAAATCTATATTAAATTACTATGATATCCTTATACCCTACCATTTATGTCTAACCCATAAAATTTAGGAGGCATTTGGTTTATTAAAAGGAAAATGAATGCTAATCATAATAGTAATAATAATGAGGAATGATAATAGGAGTGTATTTTATAATTATATTGTTTGGTTGATGGTCGGAAATGACTATCATAGTTAATAATGTTGTTTGATATGTAAAAAATTCTTTAATAATAAAGTCAAATTTAATTCTTTATAATAAAATTTTAAGAGATTAATATTAGTGGATGATTTTTTGTTACATATAATTTTTTTTTAAAAAAATAATTACAGAATTAATTTTTATTTGAAAAATAATTAATACAAAAGAGCATTTAAATTATGGGGTGGAATGAAGTCATTCCACCCAATTTCATGAGGAAGGGATGATTCCATTGTTTTGGGTATTAATTACTATAGCATCAATAATTCCCATCAAACAAACATTGGAAGTTGATTCCAACCCCATTCCTTCCATCCAAACCTTTCCAACAAATACCCTCTTATATTTTGTTTAACACATCCAAAAGTCAAACTCACCCACAACATATACTCCCTCCGTCTCATTTCAAATGTCACACTTTCTATTTTGGGTTGTCCCACAAAAGTTCGCACATTCCTAAAAAAGTAAAAAGTCAAACACAATCACTCTTCTCCATACACTTTATTTACAAAAAAACCACCACTACCTAACGCACCTAACATACTTTATCATTTATTTATTACCAAAAAAATACCATAATACCCCAAAAAGTTATCACTTTCTTAATCTCCATGACGGAAAGAGGGGTGCAGACTTTCCTGGGACGGAGAGAGTACAAATTAGTAAGATGCATACACCACTCAAGTCTACAACAAACAAAGTACAATGTACACCAAACAATACGCACCACATTAAAAGAAAGAAAGAAAGAGAAAGGAGAAAGAGATTTAATTTTAGATAATATTGGATTATCGTTGTAAATTATGGATGAACATTGAGTTTAAGAGAGAATAAAGAAATGAATTGCAGTTTTATATGTTTGAGTGTTGTTGTTTTCAACGATAGAAAATCGCAATTGGTCTGCCAAATTTTTTAACAAATTTCGGCCACCAATAGTTGAATTCAGGCTATTCAGCCACCCTTTGTCGAAATTTAAACAAAAATTCAGCTACTAAATTTTTTTTCTTTTATTCAACCAACCAGTGTCGAACCGAGCATTCTCCAAGCTCTTTTTGTTTTTCTTCTAATGAATAAAAAAAAAAAAAGAAGCACCATACGCCATTTTAGAAAGTCCATTAATTTATCATCTTCATGCTCTAATCCTATATTAGGGTTTACTTTAAAATGTTGATTTTATTTGTTTTTTGCTTGATGAGAATAAGAAAATCTTTTAATTTGTTTTGGCTTGGGAATAAAAAATATTTTAAGGATATTATAATTTAATGAGTTTATTTTGAATTTTGAAGATGATCTGTTTATTTACTTTCTTCTTCAATTTTGTTTCTTCTTTCGTCTTCTTCCACCTTCAATGTTGTTGTTGTGTTAAATTTATGTGTTTAGTTGGGGATTGAGTAAATTTAGAAGGATAAAAGTTGGGTGTGAAAAGCAATTTAAAATATATAGTTTAAAATGTGAGTGTTGGGGTGTTATAGTATTTTCATATAAATTTTATTTGTGATTAAGATGCCTTTTAGCAAATATATACCACCTTCAGAGTTTTTAACTCCAACAATTGGTAGTTGCTCTTCATTTCAAATGGGCTCTCTTTTAAATTTAATTTGGGCCTACAACTATTGATCCAAATTTGGGTCGAGGAATAGGTTGAAATTATAGTAAATGGGCCACATTATCAGAAAATTTTAGCATTTTGCATATTTTCATTCTCTGTCTCCCTTATTATTTCAAGAAGCCCATTTAATTGGCAATAAATTCCTGAAAATCACAATAAAATTCATTTTCTCCATAAATCAAGAATGCACTTAAAATCTAACCTAATTTTTCAAAACCCAACTAAAAAGAATCAAATTAATAAGGAATTTCATACCCATGTCAATGTTTAATGAACTCCAGAAAATAAAGAATAACATTTGTCAGTGTCTAAGTATTATGGTGAAATATAATTATATCCTAAAAATTAATAATAATTCAAAAAGTAAATAATAAATTCAAGTGGTAAAATAAAGTATGAACCACAAGCTAAAATTATAGCATGAACTATGAAGGTGAAATTACAATCATATCATTCAAAATAACCGGCCACTTACAAGGTATCAATTTCACTATTCCTGGCGTCCGCTTCAAAGGTATCAATTTTCTCTATTTAGTAAAGAAAGTACACAATATGACCCACCACTTCTCTCTAATACAACTACCCACTTTACCTATAATAATAATGCTCCTTAATCCACGTGCAAAAAGCAAATAAAGACCTTAGAATTGTCCACGTGCAAACAGCAAACGGTTACCTTGTAAGTGACCGGAGAAAATATTAAACTCTATGACTAATAGCCATAAAAAATAAAAGAAAAAAAACCACAATAAATCATAAAGAATAAATTATAAGATTGCACGTTGTACGTTCATGCAAACTATTTATGTAAAAAGATATGTTAGAATAAGATGATTAAATATTAAATTATTCTCTTTTTATTAGTTTAACTTATTAGGTGGTCTTTTAATATGATATTAAAATCATGATCTAATCACTCATTTATAAAAAAAATTCCACGTACAAGGTTCGAAGTAAAAATAAACCCAGTTATAATAGAGGGCTTGCTGGATGCCTTCATTAAATATTAAACTATTCTCCCTTTACTGGATTTTTAAATAAACTAGTCATTTAACAAGGCAAAAAAAAAAATTTGGGTGGATGAAAAACACATAAATAGTGAGGTAAATAAATTTATGATAATAGAAAGGGGGGCAAAAGAGAAGCAGTGTCTGTAGCTAAGTTGAAAGAAGAAAGTGATTAAATGGATGTGTGGTTGGCCAACATTGTTGCAGATTTTCTCTCCTCTGTGTGGAATGGAAAAGGACTTGTTATCCTCTAAAGTTGATTTCTTCGTGCAGGACTCAACAGCTGTCCATCCCAATTAACCCTTACCCTTACATTAATCTTAGACTACGTGCAGGACTCAACAGTTTTACATTTTAATATGTACTCTTTCGTCCCCCATTAAGATTTTTTTACTTTCAGATTAAGGATATAATATTTTAATGGTTAGTGAGTTGACAGATATAATATTTAAAACAAACACTTGTATGAATCGGATTCACAAGCGAACCCTATTTTTACAGTACTCTATAATATATGAAAAATTACTCTTTAGAAAAATAAGCTGTTACTGTTTAAAATGAAAAAAAATACGCTTCAAATTCTTGCACAACCTGATTTATGGGTTATTCTTTAATACATCAGGACAGAGTCGCCAATATACTTGAGAGAGAAATTAAGTAATAAAACTGAATTACTCTAGAACTACATATTCTCCATTCTTGAAACACTTTCGTCTTCTTCTTAGTGCTATTTTATTTTTAATTGTTATTTAATTAATTTTCTTAGTAGATTAATAATTAAACTCACAAACTTTATTGCCAATTTTAGTTTTAAATAATAAGTTTATAATTAAATTGATAATACTCCGTCCTGTGGGTTTGATAATTTAACTTGGTTACCTGTTGAGCTACAACTGATATCCTTATTACTTGAGGATTATTTTGTGTGCAAAGAAAACGCGTAACATTCAACTATGGTGGAATTAGGGGTGTGTAATATCGGCATACTGAAAATACCGATATTGTATCAATACGTACAAAAAATTTCGGTATGGAAAAATTCATACCAATAACGATATCAAAATTTCGGTAAATTTGTAAGAGAGTTCCTATAATACCCTCCATAAATATATCAGCACTTATGTTAGGTGTATTGTATGACGGAAATGAACGCTCACTCAGCTATCATATAAAATAAAAAATAGGTGAATTTGGGATGAATAAAGGTAAATTAGGAACGAATTGACAAATTTGAGACGAATAGGTAAATTTAAGACAAATAGATAAGTTTGTGATAACAAAAAAGAAACTAATTTGTCACTAATAGAGAATATGTAAATTTGGAACAATAGACAAATTTGAGAGAATAGGTAAATTTTGGACAAATAGATAGATTTTTGATGAATAGACAAATTCGGACGAAAATTATTATTAACAACAAAATGAGAAAAACATTAATTTTTTCAATTTGTTCCATTTTTGCTTATTCATCCCAATTTTCATATTCTTTCCTAAATTCTTATTCATCGCAAATTTACTAATCAAAAGAAACAAAATTATGGAAACAGAGCGTCTTCCAGGTATACACCCTGTATGGGAAACATCTTTAGAAACTCAAACTTCCACCACGTATTAAGCATTTCCTATGGAGATGTTGTACCAATATTCTCCCAAAATGTAGATAAACTGTGTAGGCGTGAGATTTCCTCTGATCTCACCTGCAATTTCTGCTTTTCTTCGAATGGGATAGCAACACATATTTTCTTGCATTGTGAGCTTGCTATCAACACCTGGATGCACTATGATCTTCTCGAATTTGTACAACACTTTCAACAGCCGGAAGCCAACTTTTAGTTTAATGACATTATCCTTAAGGAGAACCCCATCGGACTGAACTGTTTGCTATAACTGCCTACTTTATATGGTTCGCAAGGAACAAATTATTGTTTGAACAAGTTAAAATGAACCAATGAATATTGTTATTTTAGACTCGTGGTCTCTTTCTGGTCATCGTTGTGCCATGAATTGGCCTGAGAGACCAACTTCTTCTCTATCTTCTTTGCAACTACAAGCCCCTAATGGAGGCCTGCGTATCTTATTTGTTTTCGCGTAGATCTTCTTGCGCTGGGGTTGGTATTTTTGTGCATAATTCAGATAATTCTTTTTGTTATGGTGTAGCTCGTAAGTTTGAAGGTATTGTCGAGCCTGAAGTGGCTAAATTCCTTGCCCTTCGACTTGCTATCGAGGTGGTCATATCCCACAAGTACTCTGTACTTTCATTTATCGGTGATGCTTCTACAGTCCTACTTAGTGCTTTGAATGAAGTTGATTGCCTTATTGTTGCTATGCCTATCTAAAGTGATATTTGGAATCTCATGCCTTCTTTACAATCCGTTTCTTCTTATTTGGTTAGTCGAGCATTTAATCTTATTGCTCATGAGTTAGCTTTCTTTGCAAAACACAATGTACTTAGTGAATCTTCTTGGAACTATCCTCCAGAGTTCATCTTGTCATCACCCAATGCTGGCTATTTTCAATATCCGCAAGAATATTTATTTTTTCCATCAAAAAAAGAAAAAAAAAAGCCTGTCAAGAGTATGTTAGGAACAAGGGTATAAAAGTGTGTATTTTTTATAATTTAAAAAATTGTGAGGAATAGTAAATTTTTAAGACTTTAAATACATTTTTTATTTTCGCCCTAAAATTTAGAGTCCATTGGTGATGTACCCGAACAATTTTAATCGTTAGATTCATTTTTAATCTAATCTAAATTTTTAAACCAAATTCACCGATGCAATAAATGCACCCATGGTCATAAGATACTCTCTCTATGTATAAAAAGCATGGAAATGTAATAAGATTTGTAGACAAATGAGAGAAAAATGGTTTAACTTTAGTTGATTGACCAAGAGAAAAGGAATGAAAGGTTCTTTATTTGATCAGTTTTGCAGGTGCAATGGGTGTAATTGATGCAGTGTTCTCTTATTTTCATGCTGCCCAGCCCTGCCCTGCCCTGCAATAAAGACTATATTACCAACTCCACTGCCGAAACCACCCCCCCCCCCCCCCCCCCACTTGTGAAAAAGATGTGAGAGAATTTTGCCTTTTCTACTTTATTTATTTCGACTTTATAAGACTGAGAATTCCGGCGTATTGCTTCCTTTAATTCAGAATTTGGCCAACATTAATTCCACATACTCCCATTTAGTTAATGTTACAAAAATATATTCACCATCTACATTTAAAAAATCATTTATTTATTAAATATATCAAACATTCAATTGATACACCGAGGAGGAGTATACAATTATTTTTAAGAATTATTGTTTATAGTACAAATTATAAGATAACATTACTACTAGATACAATATATAAATTAAATTATTACCAGTATAAAAGTATGCAATCTAAAATCTTAATTACCCTTTCATAATCAGCTGAATACATAATTCATATTTAGTTAGTTACAAATTCATGTAAAATTGTTTTATTAATTTCCTATATTTTAATTATCTCTCCTCAAATCAATCTATTTCTGAAATTTTCCCCCGGTGTAATTACATATCAGAATTGAAGTGTAGAAAATTGTTGGCCGGTAATCATCTCAATTTAAAATCACAAACATATAAGTATTTGTTTAATTTTGAAGATTTGTTTAATTTTGTTAATAATCACAAACATTCAACGATAATTTATGAGGGTTTAAACATAATTTTGTAAGTACTTTTAATGGTAATTTTGTTCGACGGATGTAAACATAATTTTGTTTAATTACTAGTCAATGGTTGTTTTCCTCTTTTGTTTATAATCTATTTCCTCTTTTTTTTCACGTAAAATGGTGTGAACTAATTTATCTAATTAATACTCCCTTCGTCCACTGCCAATCTATCAATTTTACCATTTTGGGTCGTCCACTCTTAATCTATTAATTTTTACTTTTAGACACATGGGACCCACCCACCCACTAATACAATTAAAATATGGGACCTATATACCTCACTAATACAACTACTCACTACACATTAAATAATAATACTCCTTAATCCACGCGCAAAAAGCAAACGAATAGATTGGGGATGGACGGAGGGAGTATGATTTTGGAATTCTGTAATTTATGAGATCTGTTAGTAATGTTTTCATAATACAATTTTAATAATTTCTAATGTTTGCATTTTGTATGGTTACGATTTTTATTTAATTCCATTATAAGATTTTTATGAAAACCAATGATTGATGTTCTTATTTATGCATTCTGTATGGTTACGTTGTTCTTTGAATACCATTATGAGATTTTCCTGAATAACAACTGTTGTTGTTCTGATGTATGCGTTCTGTATGGTTACCTTTTTTTTCTGAATACTGTTATAAGATTTTTTATGAATACAAAGTAACGTGAGTGAATATTTTTCCATTGTAAAATACCGAGAATGCTATATGCATGATATACATCCTTTTTTCGAAATCAATCGTCTAGAATTTGAGTCTAAAAGTGAATATAAGATTCTTGCACCCATTTTGAAACGCCCGTCGGGTTGACCGAGAAAAATAGAATACCTTCGTATGGAAAATATCCTAAGAAAAAGAGAAAAATACCCGTTGAATGGTAATTGTCCTTTGTTTCTCTTACTTACATATCAGAGCTGTTCTTACATTACTATTTGATCAATTTTGTCATATTTTAATGCAAAATCTTAAAAGTAGGGCAAACGCGAAAGTCTGCACAATATTGAAGATGCCACCTCATTTTTTCTCCTATTTTTTCCTTCAAATGCTTGCACACTATTTATTAGTTCGTTGAAGATACAGTTTGCATATGATTAATATGCTTCTTTTATTTACATACGAAGTTAAGTGGATAGAACTTCTATTAAACACATCTATTACTTATGACTCGTTCTCTACTTCTCAAGTTGTATTGACGACATTATACATTTTAGAAGTGAAAATTTGTTTTCATTTTATGTTTTAGGAATGAGAGTTGGATTATTGAGTTTGTGGATAGAGAAATTTATATTGCAAATAATAATTCTTATCGACTCTTCAGGTGATATTCCAATATTTGTATTAAAAAATATAGAACTTAATATTCCAGAAAATATTCAAAATGTATTCAATATATTTCACATTCATTCATTGAAATATTTTTGTATTCAAAATTAGTAAGTATTTATAATATTTAATGTTGAATAATTATGTATTTAAAATTATTTTCTCAATATTCTACGAAATATTCAGAATGTATTCAATATATTTCAAATTCATTCCTTGAAATGTTTTTGTATTTAAAATTTATAGGTATTCAAAATATTTAATGATCAGTAACATGTATTAAGAAATTAATTACCCAGAATATGAGGCTCAACTCACGCTTCAAATAAATGTGGAATAAGTTGAATTAATCCCAAGAAATTTTTAGGATAAAAAGATGGAATAAACTCTGTTTTTAATTTTAATATAAAATATCTTTACATTTTAATATATTATTGAATACAATCACATTAAGAATTTAGAATAATTCAATAAAATCAATAAGTATTTAAAATATTTAATGTTCAGTAATGATGTATTCATAAATGTTTTAAATGAATTATTCATAATGTATTCAATATTCGATATATTTCAGATTCATTAATTGAAATACTTTTGTATTCAAAATTAGTAGTTATTCAGCATATTTAAGGTTTAATAACTTCTTATTACATAAATTTTGAATAACATATATAATCATAAAGTGACAGATTATATTTACTAATCTCAACCTATTTCCTAGATAATAGATTTAGTAGATTGAATACAAATATATTTTCCTAGATAATATATTTTAGTAGGTTGAATACAAATATATTGAATATAAATACTTTTGAATACATAAATTTTGAATAACATACTTCTGAATACATAAATTTTGAATAACATATACAATCATAGTACAGATTATATTGACTTATCTCAACCTATTTTCTATTTTCATGGAGAGATTAATGTTTAATTAATTTTTGAATACCATTAAACTTATAATAGGGTTAAAAAGGATATTTGATGAGTTGAATTTGTAGTGGATAGTGTTTTAATTTGGATATTGTACCTACTAAAGGTCAAGTATTAATGTTGTGAGACAGTGAGAGTATGTTTTTATGTTGGAGTTGTGGCAATTAAGTGGTCAAGCAATATACTCGTGCTTGATTTAATAGAAGGTGGATTCCATAAATTATCTTCGATTAATATCAAATGGGGCAGCTTCTGTTGGATTATACACTGGTTTCTGGATGGTAAAATGGAGTTGTTTATGTTCTTTAGATAAAGTTTATCAGTGTGTAGGTGTTTGTTCGGTTGATGTATAAAACTGAATATGAAGAATTATGTGGTATATTTACAATTGAATTCTCAACTTTATATTGTAGATATTTTAAAGCTTAGAAAATGAATAAATGAGTCTGTGCAGAGAAGTTAGAAATGTATTGTGCATTAGTGAGTGAAGTGAACACTATCCTTACTTTGTCATTGTGTGTATAAATAAGAAATTCAATTTTCTTTGTCATGGTATAATTTAATTGATTTTAATTTAATATTAATTAATTTATTACATTAAAAGATTTAGTAATTAATTAATGATACCCAAATAAATTTTTATAATATACTCCCTCCGTCCCAGAGAACCGTTTCTGGAACGGAGGGAGTATTATTTAATTACATTAAAATTTTGGTTTATAATTTTATAACTTCAGTCACTCTTTTTGTATTTAATATTTATAAACATATAGGACATATAAACATACAGGAAATACATAATTTTATCAAATTAATATAAAACAAATTCAACAAATATAAAGAGATCAACACATATATATGAATAACTTTGTTCCCAAAACTCTAAGGGTAAAATAAATAAAAATTCAAAGAATATAAAATTAAATTATAATATTCAATTTTCAAATTTAGTTAATCAAAAAATCTTCACGATTATACATCTTTGTAAATGGATTATATAACTTTATTCGTCTTTAAATCATTAATATCAAATATTTAAAAAAATTTATTTATAACACACAATCCCGTGCAGCGCACGGGTAAAAAAACTAGTAGGGTTAAAAAGGATATTTGATGAGTTGAATTTGTAGTGGATAGTTTTTAATTTGGATATTGTACCTACTAATAATATAGGTAGATAAATTGTACCTATAACTAATGGATTTATCATGTAAATTAAGAGTTATGATACTTTAATATGGAGTAGTTTGTAAATTTTAATTGTAATTTTATTTTTTGCTCTTAATTTTTATTTAAATTGATGATAAAATGTACTCCTTCCGTTCATTACAAGAATTACATTATTTATTAGGCGTCCCACCTAAAGAGTTACATTTTATTTTATTTTTTTGTTAATGAGACCCACACAAAACAATTATTATATATTTATAGGGTCTAGTCACAAACTTATACATTTATCCACTGTACAGTAAAATATTATATATCTATTAACTCACTACATATTAAAATATTATATTATTTAATTTATGTGTAAATGGTAACCATAATTCTTTAAATGGAATAGAGGAAATATAATATTGTAAAACTTTCAAGGATATTAATTTTAGTGTGTAGGGTGTCGCTTTTCTAAAAGAGAAATATATACTTAAGATAAGACAAACTAAAATGAAAAAATGAAATGTATAGTACTCCCTCCGTCTCTCTGAGAAGTGTGAATTTTACCATTTTGGTCAATCCCAATACAAAGTATCAATTTTCTTTTTGGGTTGATGTGACATATACAATAATATTATTATACTCAACCCACTACACATGAGACCCACATTCAACATTAATACAACTACCCAGTACACATTAAAATATTATTTCTCTCACCTTTTTACACTATAAAATATTATACTCCTTAATCCACGTGCAAAAAGCAAACAAACACTTATCAATGGGACGGAGGGAATATATTTATGCATGATGGAAGTAGTATGTATTATGACGAAAATTTGTGTGAGATCGGTAAATAAGTTACGTGAGATAAATAAAAAATAAAAATTATTTAATAAAAATGACAAACATTCAAATGAATAATTTCATTAATAATTCGTAATATAAATAGATAAATATTTCTTGAAAGTTGATACTCCTAACTAATTAAAAATAAATTAAAGGATAACAATTGCATGAGACTGTTTTATATAAAATATTTTTATTTTTCTTATTTAATTATTCATTTCTAAAAAAATATTTTTCATTAAAAATATTATCATTTTTTTATATTCTAAATTGTTCAAAAAATAGTAAATAAAGTAATTATTACTTTTCTTGCCGCTTCACCGTGATTCGTGAGATAACTTTACGCGATTATTGCTCATATATCATAACAATCATTTATAAGTATATTATATTTTAAATTTTTTTTTATCAAAACATGTGTTCACGCTAATAAAATTAAATAATCAAAGGGGAGTATTACATATTTATAGATAGATAATGGCTTTGCCAGCCAAGATGAACTTAAACAACACGGCCTGCTCTTTAATTATGTACCACCTACAATTTGCAAAGTTTAAAAATTATTGAATAACATTATAGTATTCATTTTGAGTTTTTTTAAGTAGATTTTAATTTTATATTAAATTAATAATCACTTCGTCTCGAGGTAATATTTATGTTTGTTTTTTGCACGTAGATTAAGAGATATAATATTTTAATGTGCAGTGATCAGGTGAAAGAAATAATATTTAATTTAAAATAGATAGTTGTATTAGTGTTGTGTATGTGTCTACATAGAATAATTAATTATTTTGTGTAGGTTCAACTTAATAAAAAAGAAAATATAATAAGTGTGTATTGATATATGCAAAAGTGCACACCGAGATTCCTTTTATGTGTATCACATTATGTGTCATTTGCTATATAATTGACAAGTAAGAAGGAAAGAAAATCTAATAATTTCTTTTAATGTTTATATTTCTCTTTTTATGTATAGTTTTCACCTTTTTCATACGTGTCAATCATCTAACGGCTTGATACATGATATTTTACACCAAGGTGATACATGAAATCCGAATTTGTATAAGTGTTTTAATTTAAGTGAGAGAATAGATGAGATAAAATAGAAAAAGAAAAGGAGAGAAAAAATATTAATAAATAAAAAATAATATATAAAAAGGGTTAATTGCAAAAAAAAATCACAAAATTACTCCTATTGCAAATTAATCCTTACTTTTGAGAAATTGCAAAAAAAACCACAACTTTTATGTATTGTTGCAAAAAAAAAACCTAAATCGTCACAAATTGGGTTTTTTTTGCAACAATACTTAAATGTTGTGATTTTTGTTGCAATTTCTCAAAAATGGGGATTAATTTGCAATAGAAGTAAAGTTCGTGGTTTTTTTTGCAATTAACCCTATATAAATTGTTGTAAGTTAAGGATTAATGAAATTTATAAATGTACCTTATAAGGATGATTTTGAAAACGTAAAAATGAATTTTGAATACTTAAAATTGATTTTCAAAATGGAAAGCAAACCCCAAATATTCAATACTATGACCCCATATATCCCAAATAAATAATCTAACAAAATCTAGTTAAAAATAAATTAAATAAAATAAAAACTCATTATAATAAGAAATTAAACAGAACCAACAAATAAAATCTGAAATTCTTAACAAAGGTTGCTTTAAAATTAAGCTTGTATTCAAAAAAAAATAAAAAATTAAGCTTTAAAACATACCTTTAATCGTAGGGCAACATTGAGTGAGATCGTCTCACCTTACACTGTTTTTATGTTTTTTAAAATAGTTATCACTGTTTAATTTATATTACAAATTACTCGTGAAATAGTTCACTATTTCACGAATATTATTTTTCTTAAAAAAATTATCATTTTTTATCTGTCTCAGACAAATATTTTTCATATTTATTATTCCACGCATATTTTCTGGCCATTAGAATATCACTACAAAAAAGTTATTTTTTACCAATGGAATATTCTGGTAAAAACCTTAATTTCATTGTTAAATTGGCTTACCAACAGATTAGCAACAGAATCCGTTGGTAAAGTGGTGGTTGGTAAATTTTTAGCAACAAAAAAAATTCTGTTGGTAAATAATTACGTTGGTAATCCGTTGCTAATAATTCCGTTGCTAATTTATAT
Organism: Pogostemon cablin; assembly: GCA_023678885.1. Taxonomy (NCBI): domain Eukaryota; kingdom Viridiplantae; phylum Streptophyta; class Magnoliopsida; order Lamiales; family Lamiaceae; genus Pogostemon; species Pogostemon cablin. The sequence goes on along the minus strand of CM043001.1, from coordinate 22,620,653 downwards.
AATGATCCACTTGGTAATCCGTTGGTAATTACCAACAGATTGAATTTCATTGCTAAAATAGAGAATCATTGATAATTACCAATAGATTGAATTTCGTTAGTAAATTCGGTGGCTAAAAAATATTTTTTTTTGTAGTGTATATTTCCACAAGATATTGCAGAGTGATAGTTCTTTCTTTATTTTTTCCTCTTCTTTTCTTTATAATTGGTGTATGTGTTGTGTTGGGGCATTGGGTGTTGGGTAGGCAAAGATATCAGCAATTTCAATGTCATAAATTTGGAGTAGCATTTTGAGCATGGGATTAGAATAATCTTTTCATGTGTCCACCTCTTTTATTTATTCCATGTGTTAATTTTATTACTCTCTCCTTCGAATTCCCGTTCAAGGATTACGTTTGTTTTATTAGGGATTAAGAAATATAGTATTTTAATGTATAGTAAATTGAGAGATATAATATTTTAAAGTACAGTAAATAGTAGTATTAGTGTTGTGGATATACCTTAGAGAGATATATTAATTATTTTTTGTGGATCTCATCTACTACAAAGGAAAATATAAACCTTAAGATATGACGTCCTAAATGAAAATATATAAACGTAATAGTAAAAAAAATGTCTAGTATTTTACTAGCACTAGATTTTTTTTGTTATTTTTTTATAGTATCATGTGTCACTTATTATATAAGTGACATTTAAGAGCTATAGTAAGACATCCCACTATTGAATCTTTGAGTTTATAGTTTTCTTTTAAGGTATAGTGTTTTCATCTTTGTCATGTGTGATCTATCTAATTACATGGTACACAAACTTTTGGGAAGTTGATTGGATGGGTGAGGGCTCTTTGAAGTTGAAATTTCTACGTCTCTTTTAGCTCTGTAGGAATAAAAATAGTCGAGTTGGAGATATGGGGAGGTGAAAGGGTGAGAGATGGAGATGGGGTTGGGAATGGAGAACAATTTTTTTTAATTGGGAACTTGATAGTTTTAATTCACTTTTGTCTATTCTTAACAAGTTCACTTTGAAAAGGGAGTTGGAGACTCGTGCAGATGGCTGGGTATTTCCAATGATAGCTATAGTACGAGGAGTGCTTACTCGATCCTTATAGAACTCAGAGATGCGGCAGTGATTGTGAAGAAAGGATGCACGAATTCAAACTTATATGAAAAAGTTTTGCACCATTAAAAGTAACAGCCCACGCATGGAGAGTTTTTTGGAATAGGCTGCCGACAAGAGCTAATCTACTTAGAAGAAATTTGTTGCAATCTACCGATGTTTCGAATGTTTCGAAATGTGCATTTAGCGAAACATATATTGAAACTGAAAGGCATATTCTTTTCGACTACTCAATCGCACATGAGGTATTGATGACTTGCTTTAAATATTTGAGAATTACTACTGTCCTCCATTCTCATGTCATATTTAACCTCATTGCACATAGTCGAATCTTGAGAGGCAAAATAGGAATGAACGTGGCGGTAACTATTTGGTTTTGTGTGATTTAAAGAATTTGGAGAGGGAGGAATAATTTGATATTTAATAGTGTGGAGTTCTCTGTTGATAAAATTGTGGACGATATTAAAATTAGGTTGTGGAGTTGGTTTTATGTAAACAAGATATGATGCTCTAGTTTTTCATTTAGTGATTGGTTGGTTAACCCGAGGATGGTGTTAGGATGTTAATTACTGTAAACTTGTAAACTTGCATTTTTTTTTGGGTATTTCTTATACCCTGTGTGAATGATAATTCTTTGATTTTTTTTTTAAAAAAATTACTGTATCAAAACGAAAAAATCCAAACAATATTTATTCATAGTATTTAAGACTCCTTTTGGGACTTATATTAATTCTGATAGTATAATTATAATTTACTCTTAATGATGTACTAAACCTTCGTAGTTTGTAATTTACGTTCAAAATTTAATATTAATTTTAAATATTATTCTTTTTTAATTATAATTTAAAATAAAGAAAAAGACTAATATTAATTTATAACGCTGGTTGAATGTTGTAACCTTTCCATAGTAATAGTAATCTTTTAACATTAGTGACCGCCCCTTAAAAAAAAAAGTAGTGGCAAAGTATGTTAATTTTCTTCGAGTCTTTTTATAACTACTTCTTATTCCTTTTTAAAAGGATTCGAAATTGAGTTATTTAGTTTAGTAAGGAGTGGTTAGGTAAGTTAGCACACCTGGTTGTTACTTCATTGTTAAAGTATATTTTTTAAAGTATGATGAATAATAAATTAAATTATGTTTTTAAATTCACTACAAATATATTTTAAGTATCAATAAGCATACTTTATATATTTAACAACTATACTTTAATAAGTGGGCCAAATCATCTTTTTGCACAATAACTATATTTTAATAATTGATCGATCTGTCTCACAATCTATTTCACAAAAATACATCTCACAAGAGAGTATCCCAAGTAGATTTAATTAATTGATTTTTCTTTTAAAATTCTAGAATATAAAAGAACAGCGTTCTCCCGTCTTTCTTTGTTATGGTTTATATCATACCATATAATTAATCATACGTTATAAAATAGCTTAAAATTGGATTTCAAAATTTTAGTTTGTAACTAATGTTTAGGCTATGTTTATTTTTCATTTAATAGATTAAATTTAGGGTTTTAAAACTCATCTTATATTTATAATTTCTGAAGTCCATAATGCTGGCTCGTTTAGCTTAAAAAAAATAAATAAAAAATAAAATAGGGTTAGGACTATATTTTTTAAACCCGTTTAAAATCTAGTCTTTTCAGTTTGGATCGATTAGCCAACGAGCTTATTCGGCCGACACTTTTTTGGAAGACTTGTGTGAATCGTCTTACGGTGAGATTATTTTACGTTTTCATAATTAATTATCATTATTTATTAAAGATGTTATTATTTTTCTTTTATAATATTGTCTTCTTTTAATTTATATTATAAATTATTATGAAATATTAACAGCATCGTTATCGTTGTTCATTAATTTAGTACCATCACTTTTCATAATAAAAGTTGTTCATTAATTTAGTACCATCACTTCTCATAATAAAAGTTATTATTTATTATTTCAGAAGTCATTCCGTAAAATGATTTCATTAATGGTTTGAATTTATTTATTTTTTTAATTAGTTTTGCTTATGAAGAATGTGAATATATCTTTTAGTATTTAAAATCAAACATATAAAGCATGTGAATACGTGGATTATAAATAAAAAAAATACAAAAATATGGGACAAATTATCTGAATTATGTCTTTTATTATTGCTTTTGACGGTTTTGTTTGATTCCAACTGGCATTTTTCATTTTTCTGCTTGAACTAACTTGCACTTTGTCCAATCAATATTTAAAAACATAGGTAATTATTATCGACTTAAAATGATACAACTATTAATTAATTTAAATTTAAATTACATCTACCACCAGTTCACTCCAAAGTTTACTGTTGCGTATTATTTTGGTAGAGTCACTATTTTATTCACTCAATTATTTATTTCATCTAATTAATATACACATCCCAACTATTATTTATTATATTTTTGTTTATGACTCAATTCAATTTATTTTTGTGTCTGGTTAACTATGCATTTAAGTGCAGTTGTAATAAATTAAGTAATCATACTAGCAAGCTATAAGTAAAAAAATTCTTTAAAAATAAACTAGAATAATTATTTAATTAGTTATGTAAATATCATGAGCTTAATTGTCTAAGGTAAAATGGGGTTTATGTACAATCTCTTATGAAATAAAAAGACAATCATGTTCTGGAATTGGCCATGATCAGAAAAAAAGTAAGATACGTAATGAACTACAAAACTAAATTAAATAGATCATTAATAATAAAAGATAATGAATTAAAATAACAAAAGACATTAAATCCTAAAGTTAATAATTAATCCTATGAATTAAATAGGCATAAACCACCGTGGGAGTACATGTAATAAGTTACAAGAAATATCATATCAAGCCGCAGTTCAACTTAAGGGTGACATCTTATATTTATAAAAAATTATTCCACATCAGTCACGTCACTTCTCAACATTAAAACTTAAAAATATATTTTAATTACAAACTTAAAAATATATTTTAATTACAAATTTATCACTACCAACTAATACGCATAATATATTTTATATAATTTCTTTATTACTTAAAAAACTTATTTTATCTTCTAAAAATCAATAAAATTAGTAAAAAATAATTTTCGGTAAACATAATAGCTACAATAACGAAATAATTAAATATGAAAGAGGGAGTAAAAAAATTTTTCAGCACCAATCATACTCATCAATGATATGCGATTATAAATTATTTTAATAAAGGTAATTGGTAAATGTAGTAATTATTATTAAATAAAAGAACAGCTAGATAAAGAGAACGTGCAACACCAACACTAAACAGTAAACCTAATTAATGCAAAGTCCCTCATATTCAATTAATAATGGGGGGCTTAATTAATTTCGTGACGATCTTAAAAACAATTTCGAAAGTACTCATAAATTTAATTTCGAGGTGATGATTAAGAATAAAAACTATAAAGTCATTCTTACAATTATTTATATATATATATATATATATATATATATATATATATATATATATATATATATATATATATTGATTGATTGAGATATTAATTGTCGAGTTTTAATAATTATATATGATGATTGAGTCATGATTAGTCATTTTTCCAATATAATTACTTTGTACGAATTGAAGGATGCACTGAGTGAAATTCTTAAATTGCTAGAAATTAGGGCATCAATCATATTATGTTATATATTGTACGACATTATGATATATATCAAGTGCTGGCAATAAAGTTTTCCACACTATATGCCACTTTAAATGATTTATTGATGGTACTCTATCTATCGCAATTTACATTAACTGTTTCAAGATGTTTTTCTTTTAATGATTAATTTTATTTAGAATAATTTAATCTTTTTAGGTATTAAAAATTAATAAATATAGTGAATTATGGGTGTAATAAGAAGTGATAATTTTGAAATAAAGTATACATGTTGGATTGAGATTTTATTTTCGGAAGGGAATTTTATGAGATAAATAAATGAATTAATAACTTTTCTTAAATTCGATGATTTTTTAAATTTTAGTGAAAAATTATTCATAGTACACACTTTGTACCCTAAATTAATAGGAGATACAATGAGTTCAAAAAATTATCCTCACATACAAAATATTAAAATAAAATACCAAATATAAACTTAACTCATTATAATCTCATACATTTTTAAACTACAAACCCTAAACCCCTCATCCACCCACTGCTGCCGGCGGACCGCTTGACCGCCGCCGACCGTCGGCCACCCCTCCATCAGCGACCAGTGATCCGCGGCCGCTGGAGAGTAGGAGTATATAATTTTTTCGCTGCACATGACACTTACGATTCACACTTTTTTTTGCTGCACACACTTTTTTTTACTACGCATAACTTTTGCTGCACACGAACTTTTATGCTGCACACAAATATTTATGTGCAGCACATTATAAGGGTAATATTGAAATATCACTATATATTTATGTAGTTAGTAGTAATATTTTTGTATGTTTGTATCTCATAATAATAAAAGAATTTTTAATGTACCTTATAGTAAGTATCACTTTTTGCCTTTCTTTATTAATTATTTTTATTTGAAATACTATTTGAATAACCTAAAGTTTTTATTTTTAATTATAAAATGAAACTAAAATAAAATCAAAATAAAAATGAAACAAATAGTATTGTTTAAGATCGTCTCACATAAGGCTTACGTGAAACGAATAATGATGTTATTATTTTTCATCCATCTCACATAAGCCATTATCATTTTTAGCCATTTTCGTCTTATGTAAGGAATTACGTGAGAGAATCTCACACAAGACTTATCCCTTTAATAATAATTTCATCAATCTCACATATTTTCGTCCCAAGAATCCTTCTTTATAATTTACGTCTCAACAAACCAAATTAATAAACTAATTCTTTATTACTTGTGAATGAAGAGAATTCGAAAAATAATTAAAATAAATAATTAAATTAAAGTATTAAAGTCCAAATTATTAACACAGAAGATAATGCTTAGATTGCCAGCTGACGTATTTACTCTTGGTCATGAGGAACTCATGTGAACATTATGAGGATACAGATATGAGATATTTATATTTGATTCATCCGAGAGAGCTGCATTTTTCCGTCCAAAAATATAAGGAGTGCATTTTTTTTATATATAGAGTTACATAAAATAATTAATACAACTACCCACTATATACATTAAAATATTATATTTTTCTTCTCGTCTACACATTAAATATTATACATATTAATTAATTTACGTGAAAAAAACAAACGCACTTCTTTCGGAGAGACTGATGGAGTAGATGAGGATAGACTATTCATACCCCAAAATTGCTGAACATACTTAAAAAATAATTTTAATTAAAATATTTTAATTTAATATAACTTAAATATCCTATAAAATATAAATAATACTCCATATTTCTAAATTAATTACTAAACATACTCGTCCTTTTGAATACTCCGTATACTCTTACATGGAGTAATACATTACTAATAATATCCATTAGTTTAATCATAATTACAGTCATGAGTCATGATGATCATGTAATTGTTTACTGTTTTTATTTTCGTTTTATTTTTAGATCATTCGTTATGATAGTAGAACTCCCACAATTATTATTATTATTATTATTATTATTATTATTATTTTTTTTTTTTATCGGACAAAATTAATTGTTATTAGTTAGTTCACCAAATACCTATTCAGGTGATTGCTTTCTATAATTCGATATAATAGTAGTTCGCTCCCAGCCATCTACTCCAATTTAATTGAGACTAAATATTTTTTTAAAAAAATATGACATTAATGAAAGATTAATTAGGATGTGTGAAATCCGATGACTTATTATAAATGATGTCCATAATTTGAATATTTTGTATGATGTAGCCTTTTTTGAAATTTCAAAAAGACATACCAGCTCTTTATATATTATTATATAAGTTTTATCACAAAGTCTATTGTGGGAGGGATTATTTGTGAGGCGGATCGATCAAACACTATAATATGTTCATTATTTAGATAAAGTATGTTTAATGGTTGTTAAAGTATGTTTATAAAGTATGCTGGATTATGCATTAAAATATGATTTTAGTGTATTATAATATGATTTATTGTTAACATATTTTAACTATAAATAAACATATTTTATCTATATAATAATCATACTTTAGTAATGGGTCGACCCGTCTCACAAAAGAGTATCTCAAGTTTTATTTTATTTTTTCTCTTTCAAACATTTTTTCTTTTACTTTATTTTTCGTTTTCGACCCTGGATTTATTCTTATAATTTTTTATTCATCGTGAAAATTTATTTTTATTAAAATTTATGCTGGAATTGGTTAATAAAAAGGAATGGACAAAGTCTATATTTGCCTACTAAAATTGTTATATACGAGAGCATAGACTTTGTAAATAAAAATAGAAATGCATTGTAAATTCGAAAACTCGTTTCAAGCAAATAATGTACTCCATAATATTTTTCTCAAAACCAATTTTTGGATGAATAAATATCGATACAAGAAATTTGCAACTAAAATTACAAAGATATGAAAATAAAAGGAAAAGAAATATGCAATTTAAATGAACTTGCATACTAATCATTAAAGTTTCAAGCATCCAAGCACCATAGCTAGGGGTGTAAACGAATATAGCTTTCAGCGAACAGCTCGTGACTCGACTCGTTAAGAGTTCGTTCGTATTCGTTAGAATAAGTTCGTTAGGTAAACGAACAAGGTTTGAGCATTGCATAGCTCGTTTGTTAAAAGCTTGTGAACAAGCTCGTTTAGTGTTTAGTTTATATTTATATATAATTTATTATTATATTTTATAATATAAATATAATATTAAAATATTGAAATCTTTTATACATGTTAAATTTTCTTATTTTTATGAAATAACAAAAAATATAGTATTTTTCTTATTGATAGTTGATGAATATTTTATTATTTTATGATAGTAGTGTGTTTGTTTATCATATTCATGAACGAAATTATATAAGTGTTCACGAACAAAAATTTCATGAACACGTTATCAAAAATGTTCACGAACAAAAGTTCGCGAACACGTTAACAAACATGTTCGCGAACAAAATGAGCTTTCACTAACGAGTTCGAGCTCATTTATTTCTTAATAAACGGGACTCAATTTTTGTAAAGCTCGGCTCGGCTCGTTTACAGCCCTAACCATAGATGAAATTCAAGTATATTATGTATATACTCGACATATATACTCCTTTCGTCCGCGTTAAGATTTACGTTTATTATTTTGATTTATTTCAAGTTAAAGTTTGCATTTATCTATTTGTCAAGTAGAATTCACACAAAACAATTAATTACATATACTCTTTTTGTCCCGTGTTAAAGTTTACGTTTCTTATTTTGGTTTGTTCCAAATTATAGTTTGCATTTATCTATTTGTCAAGTAGGATCCACACAAACAATTAATTATTTCACATAGAGCTCCCAACCTTACACACAACACTAATACAATTATCCATTATACATTAAATATTATATTCTTAGTCCACTATTTATTAAAATATTATATCTCACCATTTAGTGAAAAAAAAAATGTAAATATTAAAACAAGAAAGAGGAAATAAGTGCATAAGTACTTATTGAGTAAAAGAGATACTTTTTTGTTGTGATAAAATTGGATTTGAAATTTAGATTTAGATTTAATAAATCTTATGTGTATATTTGGTGCGAACGCTCAAAATAGTAAAGTATGTACTTTGTTGGCGGATGAAGGGAGTATTATTCTTCACCCAGTTCTTATATATTATCTCTCCTTAATTAATATTTCCTTCATTTTAATAAGTATTTTACACTTTCATTTTTAACCGTCACACGAAGTATTTCATACTTTTCTTTTACTAAAATTGATAAAAGTGGTAAAAGATACACTCTAATATTAGTCTTTTTATTCACATCCCAACATAACACTTATTTTTTTTTACACTTCCCAACAATTTTATACGTTTTTTATAAATTAGCTAAAATATTTCTTATCTTTTTTACTTTATACATAAAAATATAATTTTTTCTTAAACTGTACACACAAAAATACGTGATATACATCCGAGATGAAAGAAGTATTTTCTTTTTCTCCATTTCTCTATTCTCTTTAATTCATCTCTTTCTCATAATTATAAAAAAATATATAGGTTCCTAATACATTCTTATTTCATAATTTTCATATTTTCTTAGCACACAAAATATACTCTACGTTTTATTCATTACTAAAAATTATACCTTATTCTATCAAAAGTTAATAATATTAATAAAAATTTACTCATCTTAATTTTCATTACGCAATTTAGAGGGACAAATGGATAATATAAATACTTCCTCCCTTCCTTAGAAGATATTAATTTTGTAATTTTAAGTCGTCTCATTTTAAAAGAACATTTTTTTCTTTTTGCCTAGTGAAACCTACAAAAATAATTATTATACTAAATTATTATAAATGAATCAATTTAAGACACTAACACAATTACTCACTACACATTATAATATTATATTTCTTCATCAACTACACATTATATTATTATAATTTTTAATTTACTTATAAAAAGCAAATAATACACAGTACAAGTAATATACTAGTTCAATTTGTTTTTTTTTTTGTAGAAAAATAGAACAAATGTGGCAAGAGTGAACAATCTACAACGATGGATTATTTTACACGAGGCTCACACAAATACTATACAACTACTCACTACACATTAAATATTATATTTCTCAACTTACTACCCATTAAAATATTTTAACTTATACTCACTCTGTTGCATAAACAAATTCACACTTTCTATTTTTGTCCGTTCCATAAAAAAGTTCACACCTCCAAATAAGAAATTAAACATAAATCAATAACCTCACAATATACTTTAATTTTAAAATTGCCACCCATTTACAACTCACATTACTTATTTTATAATTTATTTAAACTCTAAAAATACCAAACTACCCCTAAAAGTAAAGCAAAAAATAAACATAAACCTTAATATCACTCTGTTAGTCCCATGTTTATCTTTACATTTTCCGTTATCATTCATCTCACACTTATCTTTACCATTAAAAAAAGAAACAATATGACATCAATCAATAACCTTAAAAGTTATATTCATTTCAAAAATATCACTACTACCTAATACACATGATAACATATTTTATATTTTTTTATTATCTAAAAATACAACAATACATTTAAAAAATCAATAAAGTTGATCAATAAATAACTCTTCTTAAATTACATATCTACAGTGACATTGCACTTAAGTGTAAGACGAGTAATAGGGACGGTGGGAGCATATATATACTCTCTCCGTCCTATACAAGGTATAAATTTTTCCATTTTAATCAATTCCAAAATAAAGTATATTTCATTTTTTTTTATAAATGAGACTCATACAAAATAATTACTCCCTCCGTCACGGGCAAAGGTGGTCGTTTGTTTTTTCATGTAAATTAAAAAGTATTATTATTTTATATGTATTTGGTAGTTGTATTAGAGAGATGTGATGGGTAGATGTGGGTCTTTTTATTAAAAGGAAAAAATGAGAACCTTTGAATAAGATGTCCAATATAGTAAAATGAGGATATTTTAACGAGACGGAGAGAGTATTATATTCACATAGACCCCACACATACTATACTAATACAACTATAATTGGAGACGGGAGGGGGGTGGGGGAGCCCCCAGGGCATAGCTCAAATGGTAGAGGTGAGGGTGGAAAGACCTTCCAACTGAGCTTGGTTGCTGCAGGGTGGGGGTTCGAATCCTGCATTTGGCATGGATTTGGCCCCTTGCAAGCACAAGTTAAACAGTGAGCATAATGCGATTTATCTTCTCCACCAATCTCTAAAATAGGAATGGTGTGGGCCATAATGATGGGTACACCATTTTTTATAATTGGAGACGGGAGGGAGTACATATCAGCGTGGCACGAAAGCAAAGCAGGGCAAACGGTAGGCGTAAACATCCATGCTGCATCTCATCACACTTCATTACAGTAATCTCTCTCTCTCAAAATCAACTTTTTGTCTCTTTCTCTCTCTTGATGTCCCAAACGTTCTATTTCCCCTCGCACCCCCCCATAAAAGACAAAACCCGATCGGGATGGTCAACTTTAATCCGAACCACCTTCCACTAAATCAGCGGCGTGCGCATCACGCTCCACTTAATTACAGCGATTATGTTAATTAAATACGTATAATTGGTCTTTTACTTTGAGCAGTGTGTACATCCGGTGGTCCTTCTCTTCTACTCATTCATTACAACCCCCGTGAACTCCAACTAATCTAAATCTAACAACTATTTATTGCCACCCAATTACTACGTTCTTAGTTTCATTATTTTGTTGAAAATATATAAACTACAAACAAATTAAACAACAATCAACCAATATTTCCTACTCCCTCCGTCCCGGGAAGTATTTCGCGTATTGGTGTGCGCGGAGTTTAAGAAAATTTTGTATTTTTATGTATAAAGTAAGAAAGAGAATATATATTTTAGTTGATTTAATGAAAAAGGTGTGTAAAGTTATTGAGAGATGTGGAAAAAGTGTGTAAAGTTTTTGGGAGATGTGAAAAAGTAAGTATTATATTGGGATATGTGTAAAAAGTGAGTATTAGTATAATGTATTTTTTACCAAATTTAGTAAAAGTAAAGTGTGAAATACTTTGAGGGACGGATGAAAAAGGAAAGTGTGAAATACTTTGAGGGACGGAGGGAGTACTTTCTAATACTCAATAGTATTTTAATTTGAAATGCCAATTCAATAAAGTGTAAACAAGGTTAAATTTAATTTTCTATATGAGCATATAAAACTTAGTGAAATTAAAAGATATAATATTTTAATCAGTGGTGAATTGATAGATATAATTTTAATATATAGTAGGTAGTTATATTAGTATTATGTGATGATTCTATATAAAATAATTAATTATTTTATATGGGTCTCACTTGACAAAAAGAAATGACTTAAAACAAACCAAAATAAAAATATAACTTGAGCAACATTTACCTTTCTAAATGTAAATAATCATTATTATGATTCATCCTACATCCTAAAAATTTATGTCATATTATACCTTAACGTTAATATCTATTCTTATCTTTATAATTAAAAGGGACAATTATAGTCTTAAATAAGAAGAATTAATCATACATTCTAATTCACATAAACTAGTTCACATATTTAAAGTTTTTTTTTATAAATAAAATTAAATGTATGATTTATGAATGCATATAATTCTTTATTTCTTTATTTTTTTTCAATAATCATTTGTCTAATTTCCACTAGGAGTTACCTAGAGTTGTCACACATTAACGTCATTAACTTCCTTAATAAACGTAGCTCTTTCCAGATTTTATTAATAATCACTATTATATACTTAATTATGCCAAAAATAATGATAACATAAGATTGTTTAATAAATCTGTATATTTATTTGAATCACCTTGCGCGTGTGTCCGATCTACTATATATTAGTAGAATTATAGAAAAAATTGTATACTTTAGGTGATCAATGATCATGAATTAAAAATAGAAATAAATTGAAAGTTGTAAAATATAAATAAACATGATTATGATCAATATATAGTCTATAGATTTGATACTTTTGAAATTTTTATAATTTTACGAATTGATGATTTCTTACCATTAAAATTACATTTGAATACATTACTCAATTAGTAATTGTGGGTATGTTTCATTTTCTTTTTTTATTTAAATTATAGGTGTCTTTTGGTCCTTTTAAATTAGTTTAATTAGAATATCAAATCTCCTTAAGTAATTTTTTGGTTGGCAATGTCACCCTATTTTTAATTATATTTTTGTTATATTTTTCATTGTTTTAAAGATGATATATTTTGTTATATTTTATTATTTTAGACGTGGGTGGGGTGGCTTAGATTCGATGGATTCGAATGGAATTTAAGTTGGATCTGGACTAGGGATGGCAGTTTCGCGGGTTTTTCCAGGTATCTGACCCGATCAAACCCTATTGGTACGGGTTCGGGTATTTATAATCGGGTTTGGAAAAAAATAAAAATTTCTATTAGGGTTCGAGTTCACTCCCTCGGATACCCGCTATCCGAATCCGGATAAATAATCGGAAATGAGTAGCGGGTAACCGCATATACCCGTCCCATTTATTACTTGTATGTATGTATTTTATAGAGGGTTTGAACGCTTACCTCATATATTAAAAAAATACCCCTTCACCGTTTAGACATAAGTAATGCTTATTACATGATTCAATATTTAAATAAATTTATAAATCATTAGTCTAACCTATCATTTTATTTTATTTTATTTGTATGTTATTTGAAGTTTGAATTGAAGATCTTAAAACTCGTGTAGTGATTTTATATCATGTTTTAATTATTGTTTAACGTTGAGACCAAGAATGTTTAATGTTGTAGGCACATTTATTTAAAAATGTTTGAGACTTGAAATTTAATATTTTAGGTTTAAAAAAAAAGTTTGACGGGTTTGGATACCCGCGGGTAGGAACAATCGGGTACGGGACGAATAAGGGTATTGTAAGTAATATTTTAAACAGTAATGAGACGGATACCAGTAGTAATATTTTTATCGGATATGGGTTCGGGTACCCAAAAATACGGGTACCATAGCCGTTGCCATCCCTAATCTGGACCAATTATAGAGAACTATATTTATATAATTCATGAGGCAAAATTTTTTTTATAATTTTTTTATATAGAAAAAATGAATGGACTAGATATTTTAAAACAAATAGATTGGTTCAAATAGTCAAAGAATTAGGAGTTAATATTAGGTGTACCTGATTGCTCGTTTGTAGTTGGGATGACCAATTAAAGAATTTATCGAACCACAGGGAGGAAGGCACTAGAGTTTAAGCGATCTCAAGTTTATCGTCATTTTATAAAGACAACGTAATGGGAGGATAAGATGCAAATAAATGCAATTATACTAATGCAAGAAATAAAGAATATAATAAACGCAAAGATAAGTGGGTTCCAAATGATGCATGAATGAGATTAACAATAATCATGGCATAGATAATTAAGTAATCATGCAATTAATTCTAATCTCTCATGGACATGGCATAGGAGCGATCACTAATTCTACCTAAACTCTCTCTCGAGATGAATAGGATGTAGACCCTCAACAAGGCTCCCAAAAGCACTTAAGATCGATACCATAGCGAACACCTCCCACTAGGTACTAATTACTCTACGAGTTTTCTAATTAGGTACTAAATCATAGGCAATATTCCCTTTTAAGGTACTATGAATTCATTAATGGTTTGAGTCTCCTCACCTAATCAACCAACCTCTCGGTTAAGCAAATTAAATATTCTATCAAAGGGTTCTAAATTTAGAAGGATATCTCTATCTCATTCTAAATTAATGCACATGAAGTGTATGATGAAATGATTCAATGAATTATCCTAAACACATAATTAATTTCTCAATCTAATCACATGCCCATGACAATTAATCACACATATCATCATATAAATCAAGCAATCAATAATCAATGATAGAAATAACACAAAGCTCATTCAAGATTAAAACCAATTTGTATAAAAACTAAATTATCCAACACCAATCATGAAGTTAATCTCACAAAGGAGATTAGCCTCTCATAGTCACAAGGAATTCAACATAGACATTAAAATCCTTACAAACCATGATCAATCTATAAAGACATGCACAAAAATTAGAATTAGATTCCCCCTTTGAAGTGCTTCAATGGAGATCTCCTTCTTCTTCTTATGATCTCACTCTCCCTTACTTCCTTGATCACTTGGATGGTGGATTTGATGGAGGGGATAAAATATGGATGGATGGATGAAGAATGAATGAAGATGATGGTATAAAATGAAGAAAATAGTGCGTGAGGTGTGTGTGCAGGGCAAAATCACGAAATTCTGATGAAATATTGAAGTATTGGGTATTTATACCCCTTGGGAAGCTTCTAGAAGGATTTTGATTTTCTTCTGATTTTTTGCACCTACACGGCCCGTGTATGGTACACTGGTCGTGTACTGAACACGGCCGGCCGTGTGCGGAACACGGCCATAGGGATGGCCCTGTAGGTGTTTCGGGTGACGGAACATGGCCAAAGCTTACAGGGTCGTGTTCGGTACACGACTCGTGTAGGTGTTGGCCGTGTACTGAACACTGGCCGTGTTGGTGCCGTCCATATTTTTCGTTCTTCCGTTTTGGCCCGTTCTCCCTCGTTTCAACTCTGAATTGAGATCCGCTTTTTTCTACGTCTTCCTTTTTGCATCTAGAATTTCTTTTTACCTAAAAATATACATTTAAGCTCATTCTCACATATTTTCATAGAAACACAAAACACAACCAAATAGAACATAAACACGGATAAAATAACACGAAAACACACATAAAAAGGCACTAAAATCTAGGTGAAAACATCCCTCATCAGTACCCGGTAGCAATGGTGCACCCATATGTGTATAACTTTTTATTTTATTTTGTATACATGTTATTCTATTTTGTATACGTGTTTCTTAATAATTGTATACTTTTTTCACACTAAATTTTTCATTAAAAAAAACTAGCATCTATATGTGTATAACTTTTTATTCAATAGTGTATACATATTTTTTAATAATTGTATATTTTTTTACACTCAAATTTTTATTAAAAAACTAACAATTAAATTGTATACATTTTTGTTCATAATTGTATATGTTTTTGTTTATATTTATATACGGTTTTGAAAGCGGGTGCACCCTATCTTAGGATATATAATTAGCCAAGAATTAGAATATATATATATATATATATATATATATATATATATATATATATATTAATTTGAAATTGAAAAGTAATTAACTAAAAATTAAAAGTAAATGGAGTAACATGTTTGAGAAGAGTTAAACGGTAAAAAGCAAAAATGCTATTTTTAGTGGTTCATTTTTAATAAATGACACTTATTATAATATATATATATATATATATATATATATATATATATATATATATATATATATATATATATATATATATATATATATATATTGGAAAAATGTCTTTTTTTTGGGACATAATTTAAAACATAGTTTGCAAACTTTTCTGCGGTTATGCTTGCAACTACATTTGGGAACTACACAATTTTCATACCATACACATTATACTTGTAATCAACACATTTTTATATGTGACATTTCCTACAACAATGCTTGTAACTGTGCTTTGACTTCATATACAATTTTTTTCATACAACCATATGCGTGACTATATGTGCGATCATACACATACTTTATTTATTAACATATATGCAACTCCGCACGCTTCTATATGTGCGACTATACGTGCGACGTATTAATTATATGATGAATATGGACAAAAAAATAAAAAAAGTGACATTTCTCTAAAATGTTGGGTGACCATTTTTCAAAATTAACTATTTTTTGAGGCAATTTGCACAATTTCTCAACATATAACCACGTTTAAAGATGATAAATAAGTTAGCCCTAACCCATTAGGGCCATCGGACTAAATGGGCTTCATTAATCGAGTTTATTTATAAGGATTCTTAGATGGCGAATCTAACCTTAATTCTAATGAACGGTTAATCAGGTCAGTCCTGTGGATTGTACAATAAAAAAATATAGTATATAAATACATATTTAAATTTAAAATAGTTATACACATCACAATCAGTTCAACATTATTTAAAATTTGAGACAGCTAAAATTAATGCCTATATAATGTTGTTTTAATATACATTTTGAAATAATTAAGAATAATTTAAATGTCTATTTATTCATTATTCAATTTATAAAATAAATTCATTTTTAATTAAAGTTGTTTTAGAATTATAACAAGAATTATAAAAATAGAAAAGATGAAGGGTTTTAATGTCACATGAAAATTAGAATTAGAAAGAGGGGGATAGATGGAGGAGTGATACAGAAGGGGTTGGGAGTAGGGGTGGGGAAAAATAGAAAACTCGATATGCTGAGCTTGTCGAACAAAAAAATATCAAAAAATATCGAAGTTTAGGTATATTGAAATTTTCGGTATGGTGTAGTACCAAAAAAATTTGTTCGGTATCGATATCTACTGAATTAAAATTTTGGTATTTCGGTATACCAAAAAAAATTATATATTATTTTTTAATATTTTATTTTTTATGCTGGGTTTTTTATTTATAGATCCCCAATTTATCTTAATTACTAAGCCCAAAGCAGGCCTAGCGCAAATTCCAACCCTCTTCATGAATCATACTCCATTATCGATTCTAGGTCATTTCCAAATCATGGTTCATCCCAAATCTTCTTCGAAATTCCTCCTCTCAACAACCCAAATCTTCGCGATGCACTCATTGAAATTTTTCAAAATCGAGAATCAAAGCCTTCATCATCGATTTCTTTTATAACTCGGCATTCGAAGTTTCGACGGAGCTTGGTATACCCACTTATTTCTACATCAGCAACGGCCATCCCTAAAACTCTCCGCCCCATTCTCTCCTATCCTGCGCACCGCGAACATCGTACTGTCTTCCAGTACGGCCTTGTACATTATGCTCGAACCCCATGTGCCCAGAATGTAGGCCGAAGCTTTGAGTAACATTTTCAATTCCAATTGGGTTGATTAAATTTGTCTTGGCTAGGGCTAATTTTGGTTCCATAAAATCCTTTTTATTGTACATAGGTTTTTTGATCAGTCTGAGTTCATATAATGCTTGTTGTTTACTGGAGTACTTATTTTGGAGTTCATATAATCTCTATCTGTGTTGGGAGTTTCAGTTTGCTTTTGTGCTGGTATTTGTGGGGTTGATATTTACCTTTAGATTATATTTTTTCCTCATAGAAATCTTATATGATCTTTCAACTTCTCTCTTTCGGATCTTCTGATTTTTCAATATTCATTTTGGTATGCTGATAATATTTGGTATGACTCGCTA
This sequence comes from Pogostemon cablin, assembly GCA_023678885.1. Lineage (NCBI taxonomy): Eukaryota > Viridiplantae > Streptophyta > Magnoliopsida > Lamiales > Lamiaceae > Pogostemon > Pogostemon cablin. Next base: position 22,602,641 of record CM043001.1, on the reverse strand, counting down.
TATTAAATTTTTGACATGTAATAAATTTTTGGTATTTCGACATAATCGGTATATACCGAAAAAATCAGCATGGTATTTATTTCGGTTTGGCAATGATATGCATTTTTATATACCAAAATTCTTTGAAATTTCGGTATCGACATCGATATGCAAAATAACATATTGAAAATTTCGGTACAATATCGATATTTTCGGTATACCGTATTTCCCCAATCCTAGTTGGAATGAGTCACATGACAATTGACAAGAATGAGGGGGAATAGAAGGAGGAGAAATAATGTGTAATGGTATATGTTAAAAACAAATATAGAAGCAACTCGTCAAACCAGCTCAGTTAGCCCGTTGAGCCCGTGGATTAATTGATTCGGATAAAAAGCACTGATTTTAAATGGGCTGAAAAATGGCAGCTCTTTGCGAGCTTTCAACCCGAATATTTCTAGACTTGAGTTTGGTTTGATAAACTATTCGAGCTTAATTTTGAGTTTGGTCTGACTCGTTAAGATTAATAAATGAGCTCGAACGAATACTTTATCGAATAAAAACTTGAATAGTTCGCAAACAGTTTGGTTCTATCGCTTATATTCTTAAACAAGAGAGGTTACAATTGCAATTAACTCCCCTCGAGCAATACATATGATCTAAAATTTAATTATTTTAAATTCGTTCAAGTATTTTTGAAATTATTTTCTTCCAAAAAATGGGTAATAAATTGATATAAATCCTATTTAAACCGACTACTAAATTGTGAACCTAACTCTAACTCTAACGGATTTTAGATTTTATGGGCCATCCCTTTAGAATATACAACAAAATTTACCAAAAATTATACATATGAATTTAAAATTTAAATTAATAGGAGTAATATATAAAACAATAAAAAAACTAAATCATCAATTCTTAAGGATTTAAACAATTAAAATTAATGCATGAAAAAATTATTAGAAAGTATTATCGATTTAGACGGAATTTTCGATAATTAAAATCAATTTATTTATAAATTGTAATTATTTTGTATAGAATAAGAATGGTAGATAGAAGGAAATTTGTGATGATTAAAATTAATATAATTATAATAACTATTTTGGTATATAGTGTGAGGAGTAAAGTGAAAGAGAGAATATGAGAGAGGAGTAAGGGGTGAAATAGAAATAAGTGAGAAAAAACGTTATGATTGTCAAATGAAAGAAAAGATGAGCGGGAGAAGGTGTCACCGTAGTAAGGTAGAAGAGGAGTGAGAACTGAGAGGTAATGGCAATAGATGGAAAGCAAATTTCCTATTCCAAGTGGTGTTTCATGTGGTGTCTCAATGTCAAAAGTGTGATGTAGCATCCATATGGTGTTGTTGGGACACCAGATGGATCATGAAAGAATATGTGATCTCAAGTGCAATAGGTGGGGCATCTGCTTATTTTAGGATACCTATACCCGTATCCGTTTAAATGTCAACTACCTGTATTCTTATCATTTAAATTTTTTATTATGATACTCAAACTCGTCTCATGCCCGTTATCAATATTCACGGGTTACTCATATCCGTATAATATTCATTTATTTATAGTATATATTTATTTATTTTATTGTATAGATTAATACATTATTAAAAAAATATACTTTTATTAATTAAATATAAAATAAATATAATATAAATTCTACTCCTTCCATCCCATAAACAAATTCACAATTTTTATTTTTTTCCGTCTCATAAACAAGTTCACACCTCTAAATAAGAAAATATACACAAATTAATAACCCCACAACACACTTTAATTTCAAAATTGCCATCCGTTTACAACTCACATAACTTACTTTATAATTTATTTATTACCTAAAAATACTAAACTACCCCTAAAAGTAAAGTAAGAAATAATTTTTTCTTAAACTTCATATCTACAGTAACCATGAACTTCTCTTTGGGACGGATGTAGTATTATTTTAAATAAATATGATTATAACTATTAATAAAATATAATATCTATCTATACTTAGTAAATTATACAATATATATTGTTGAGAATATAGAGTCTTGCTTGTAAGTTTGTGGTGTGAAATCAATATTATAACACGTGGAAGAAAGAGATTGGTTGAGTCAACTTGAAGAGGATTAAGGAGTTGGCATAAGAGGAACCATAGAGATCAAGTTGTATGAAGGGTGATGATGGTGATCGGTTGAAGAAGTTATGCAGCTGGAAGGAGTTAGTTTGTTAGGATTCTATCTAACCAACTCACGTGTGAAGCATGCAGCTGCATCAAGTTGCAGATCATCCCTCCATCACACATATAAACCTGAAGATAGAGATTATGGTTTATTCACAAGTTTTTAGAAGTTCAATTCCTCTCCACATGTTGTTAAGTTCATCAATAAGATTCAAACACCTTTGAGAGTGGACGTTAGCTTCATCAAGCCGAACCACTATACTTGCTTTGTGTGTTCTTCATTTTAGTTTTAAGATCAACAATAAGTGTGTGAGTGATCATAAGATTCAATCATTTTAGAGTGTACGTGAGAGTATTGAAGAGGTTCTTGCTGATACATTCATAAGAAGTGGCGCCGTATGTGGGAAAGGAAGCTGCTGCCATCTGATAGAAGAAGGAGATCACCATGGTTACAACAAAGTTCGATGTGGAGAGGTTTACAGAAAAGTCAGACTTCAGCCTGTGGCGAATGAAGATGGAGGTCATTCTCATTCAACAAGGCCTTTCAGATGCTATCAAACCGCTACCGGATAATCAAGCAGTGGCGGTTGATGCAGTAGCACAAGCGGCAGAACAAGATCAGCAATCCAAGGCTCGAAGTGCCATCATTCTGTGCTTGGGAGATAAGGCTCTAAGGGAGATTGCAAAAGAGACTACAACCAGAGGAATTTAGAAAAGGTTAGAAGAACTTTATATGGTTAAAACTCTTGCAAATAGATTGTATAAGAAACAGAAGTTGTACTCATTCAAGATTACAGAAGAGAAATCAATTCTTGGGTAATTAGATGAGTTCAATAGGATAATTGATAATCTAGAGAATATAGATGTGGCTCTGCATACAGAAGATAAGGTTGTTATACTACTTTCAGCTCTTCCTTCATCATTTGAAGTATTGAGGGATACATTGCTATTTGAAAACAATGAGACAATTACTCTGGATCAAGTACAACTTGCCTTGAGAGCAAAAGTACTACACAAGAATCCAGATGTTCAGATCAGTGGTAAAGTATTGCTTGCTAAGAAACAAACTAATTGGAGCAACAACAATAAGAAGATCAATGCTGATAATAAGAAGCCTGATAAGAGTCAAAGTGTTCCAGTAGATGAAGATAACAATAATTACTTCCATTGTAATAAACCTGGACACTATAAGAAACAGTGCTTCAAATGGAAGGCCATGGTGGCCAAGAAAATTGCAGAAAAGGCTGGAAATCAGAAGAACCATGCAAATCAGGTAACTGATATTCAACCTAAGAATGATGTTATTGAGGCTCTGTCTGTGGTATCTGATTCTATTTAAGAAGAATGTGTGTTAGATTATGGTTGTACTTTTCATATGACATCCATTAAAGAGTGGTTCAGTGAGTTAACTGAATATAATGAGGGATAAGTTCTTTTAGGAAATGATCAAGCATGCAATATTGAAGGTATAGGTTCTATTAAAATGAAAATGTTTGATGGATCTGTTAAACTGCTGAATAAAGTGAGATATGTGCCTAGCTTAGTAAAAATTTGATCTCTCTTGATATGTTAGATACATTAGGATATGAAAGCAGGCTTAAGAATGAAACTCTCACTATCTTGAAAGGAAGTTCAGTAGTAATAAAAGGAATCAAGAAAAATGATCTGTATTTTCTTGAGGGATCTGTCATTACTGGACAGATCAATGCTTTACAAGAAAAGGATGATGCAATTCTATGGCATGGATGACTTGCTCATGTAAGTGAAAGGGGGCTACAAGAATTAGCTAGACAAGGTCTACTGAATCTTAGCTCATCTGTTATGTTGGATGAGTGTGAGGCTTGCATACTTGGCAAGTTAAAAAGAAGTAAGTTTAGTTCTGCAGAGCACAACACTAAGTAAAGATTGGAGTATATTCACTCAAATTTGTGGGGGCCATCCAAGATTACAACTATGGGAGGTGGAAGATATTTTATATCTTTCATTGATGATTACTCAAGAAAGTTGTGGGTAAGGATTTTAAAATCAAAAGATGAAGCATTGGCAGCATTCAAGATATGATTTACTGAAGTTGAAAATCAGACAGAGTGCAAGCTTAAGTGTTTGAGGACTGACAATGGGCTAGAATTTGTATCAAAAGAGTTTAATAATTACTGTCAAGAGAAAGGTATTAAAAGGCACAGGACAGTTCCTGGTACACCTCAACAAAATGTGGTTGCTGAGAGGATGAATCAAACATTGCTTGAAAGGGTGAGGTGCTTGCTGAATAGTGGAGGATTCTCTAAGGGGTTTTGGGGTGAGCTTGCATCTACAATAGCTTATCTCATTAACATGTGCCCATCAGCAGCAATCAAGTTTAAAACTCCTGAGGAAGTATGGTCTGGAAAGCTTCCCAGTTATGATCATCTCAGGATTATAGGGTGTCAAGCCTATGAACATCAGAAACAGGATAAATTGGATCCAAGGGCCATCAAGTGTGTGCTTGTTGGATATCCAAAAGAGACAAAAGGTTATAAGTTGTGGTGTTATGAAGCTAATAAGTTTCTTATTAGTAGAGTGTGAGCTTCAATGAGATGAATATGCCTTTAATTGAGAGGGCAGCTGGTATAGTTTCTGATACAGATCATGTTGAGCTTGAGGTAGAGCTTGAAACAGGTAAAAGACAACAAGTAAGGAATCAGAACATACCAATATCAGAAGAGGGTCAAACATCAGCTGAAAGAAGGACTTTGAGCAGCTATCAACTAGTAAGAGATAGATTAAGGAGGCAGATAAGAACTCCTGTCAGATATATAGAGGCTGATGTTGTATCCTATGCACTGTTTGTAGCAACAGATGTTAAGATGTATGAGCCAAGGTCATATTCAGAAGCAATTTCAGGTGCTGAGAGTGATAAGTGGATAGTTGCTATGGAAGAAGAGTTACTATCCTTGAAGAAGAACAATACTTGGATACTTGTTGAGAAGCCAACAGATCAGAAGCTTGTTGGATGTAAGTGGCTTTACAAAAGAAAACCACTAACAAGTAAAGAATGTGGAGTTAGGTACAAGGCAAGGTTAGTTGCAAGAGGTTTTTCACAGAAGGAGGGTATTGATTATAATGAGATCTTCTCACCAGTTGTGAAGCACTGTTCCATTAGGATTTTACTTGCTATAGTAACTCAGTTTGATCTTGAGTTGCATTAGATGGATGTAACTACTGTATTTTTACATGGAAATCTTGAAGAAGACATATACATGCAAGTACCTGAAGGTGTGGATGTTGACAGATAAGAAAACAAGACTTGCAAGTTAGTCAAGTCTCTGTATGGACTTAAACAAAGTCCAAGGCAGTGGTACTTGAGATTTGATGAATACATAACATCAAATGGTTTTGAAAGGAGATTGCATGACAATTGAGTTTATATAAAGAATGAAGAAGGGAATTTCACCTACTTATTGCTATATGTAGATGATATTCTGATTGCATGTGGTAATGTTACAGGGATAAATGCAGTAAAGGAAATAATTTGAAATGAAGGATCTTGGAGAAGCAAGTACTATATTAGGTATGCAGAACAAGAGGGATAGATCAGCAGGTACTTTAAGCTTGAATCAAGAATCATACTTTATCAAAGTTTTGAAGAGGTATAATATGGATCAGTGCAAGTCAGTTTTAGTGTCTACAAAACAAGGATTGAGACTGTCATTACAAGATAGTCCAAAGACAGATGAAGAAAGGACAATAATGGACAGGATACCATATGCAAGTGCAGTTGGAAGTTTGATGTACTCAATGGTATGTTGTAGGCCAGACTTAACATATGTGATGAGTCTGATCAGCAGGTTCATGCGTAAACTAGGATTAATGCATTGGGAATCAGTGAAATGGGCTTTGAGGTACATTAAAGGAACAACATCAGTAGGTTTAAAATTTCAGAGAAGGAGAGATTGGGATCAAGCTATTGTAGGATATGTTGATGCAGACTATGCAGCAAATCTTGATACAAGAAAGTCATTAACAGGTGTAAGCAATTAAAATTTACGGTCCAATCACATAGCGACACGTGGATTTTATTGATTAAATATTAATTTATTTTGGAATTTAAATAAGTTAATTCCTAAAGTAAATTAATAAATAATTTGAGCCCAACAAATTAAATGGAGCTCAAATTAAATGAGGTCTGACCCAAGTCAAATAAGCCCTAAATTAAATGAGGCCTGACCCAAGTCAAATAAGCCCCAAATTAAATGAGGCCTGGCCCAAGTCAAATAAGCCCTAAATTAAAGGAGGTCTGACTGAAGTCAAACAAGCCCATACAGATTAAATCAGACCCAAATAAAATAGGCCTGATTACAGTCCAAACAAGTGGAGGCCCAAGCCCGCAGGATATGGCCCAAATAACTCTGGACCAATCAGAATGCAGGACATTTATGAGGGGGTCTTCACCTCTCACCTATATAAAGGGATCTCCCCATTCATTCAACAGACACACTGAAGCTTCTGAAGACACAGACACTTTGAAGAGATTGAAACACGAGCAACGCTCCTCAAGATCTTCAAGGCGAAGAACGATATACGACCCGGGATAAAGGTGCTAAGCCCCCCAGATCGAGTGTTTTCCACACACTAAGTTCTTCAGTGTTCTTCGAGCTAAGAACGACGTACGACCCGGGATAAAGGTGCTAAGCCCCCCAGATCGAGTGTTTTCACATCAAACACGTTTAATCCAAACAAAGGCTCGACGCCTCTGGATAAACGTTACAAGTCCCTAATTCGAGTCCGGACAAGCTTCAGACGAAGATCCGACTCAACACACAAAGTCAGTGCAGTCAACAAAGTCAGCGCACACACAAGTCAAGTCAAAGACAAGACAAAGTCAAAGTCAAGTCAAGCCACGTTGGTTCGAGAGAAGAATCAGAGGATTAATAGAGATCGTTTCCTTAATTATCAAGTTCAATCCACATCGGATTATCTTTGTAATTCAATTTGTATTTATTTTATTATAAATACAAAAATTTGTTGTTACAAATTTTGGCACGCCCGGTGGGACCATCTCTACCTCTCATCTCTTCTCCCTACAAAGATACAACATGACTCCTGTCAAGATCACAGTAGGAAGGACTTCTGCCTCCAAGCTCTCCGCCTCATTGAGTGAACAAGTTGTTGTTGTTACAAGGAGTATGTCGATGAAAGCTCAGTCAGAGGCCTCCTCCGGCTCTAACTTTTCGGTTGAAATGGCTTCAAGAAAACAGCTACCCATGAAAGAGGATAGTGATGAAGATTCTGCATGCTCACACCCTCGTTCATCCTCAAGCTCTTCATCGGACTCAATTGCAGCCCCGGTAATGATGGCCGGCACTACAACTATTGAGGAGCAATTAGCAAATATGATGAAAGCTATCGAAGGGCTCACGAAACATATAGAAGCTCAGGACACCAAAATCTCCCAATTGATGGAAAAAAGAGATGTTGCGGAGACTAGCCGTGCAAACGGAAAAGGAGTTGTGGACGAGAGTGAGGTGGAAGAGTCCACAAAACGCCAAACTACTGAAAAAGAGCAAACTGAAAGAGGAGTGCAACTTTCAGCTGATGGAATGCTCCAAGTGGAGCAACTCAAAGATATTATACTTGGAACAATAAAAGAAAGGTTTGAAGAGAATGCCAAGCCTACCGTCACTTATGTTAAGCCTTACACAAAAAGAGTGAATAACTTAAGGTTGCCACTTGGTTATCAGCCTCCTAAATTCCAGCAATTTGATGGCAAAGGAAACCCCAGACAGCATGTGGCACATTTCATTGAGACGTGCAATGATGCTGGTACTTATGAAGACTATATGGTGAGGCAATTCGTTCGCTCTCTCAAAGGAAATGCCTTTGATTGGTATATCGACTTGCAGCCTGAGTCCATCGACAGTTGGGCACAAATGGAATATGAATTCCTCAATCGTTTCTACAGCACGAGGAGAACCGTTAGCATGACTGAGCTGACTAATACTCGCCAATTGAAGGACGAGCCTGTGATTGATTATATCAATCGATGGAGAAACTTGAGTTTAAATTGCAAAGACCGATTATCCGGAGAGTCTGCTATCGAAATGTGCATCCAAGGGATGGAGTGGAATTTACTCTACATACTTAAAGGGATTCAGCCTAAGACTTTCGAGGAGTTGGCTACGAGAGCTCATGATATGGAATTGAGCATGGCAGCCAGTGGAATCAAACACTCACCAGTGTCGGATTCTTACAAGTCCAGAGAAAGACAAGAAGCCAAGAAAGGGGGCAGACCTTATGCAAGAAACTCCAATAAAGAATCAATGGCCATAAACACTGCTACAGTTAAGATTCGAAAGAATGGAGATGACAAGAAAGATAAAGGAAAACAAGTTACCCAAGAGTGGGGGCAAAGAAGGTTGACCCTGAAGGAGATGCAAGAAAAAGAGTATCCATTTCTGAACTCTGATGTTTCTGGCATATTTGATGATCTGATGAAAGATAAACTCATCGAACTCCCCGAAATGAAACGTCCAGATGAAGCAAGTCGAACCAATGACCCAAAATATTGCAAATACCATAGATTGGTGGGTCATCCCATTCATGATTGCTTCATCTTCAAGGAAAAGATCATGCAGTTGGCTAAGGAGGGAAAGATTGTGTTGGAGGATGAAGCGGCTGCAAACTTCGCTTCCATAAAAGAAGTTCACAATGAAGGCTCTTGTCATGCGGTGAGTGAGGAGGGCAATGAAGATGAACGAGTTGAGAACAAGGAAAAAGCTTATTCTATGAAGGTGACCTTCACAGATGAAGACATGTTGTTGGGTTCACAGCCTCACAACCGACCTCTATTTGTAACTGGTTATACGCAAGGGCTGCAAGTAAAGCGTATACTTGTTGACGGAGGCTCAGCAGTAAACATTCTGTCATTAAGAATGTTGAAAAAATTAGAGATACCGGTGGATGAACTCAATCATAGCCGATTGATGATCCAAGGGTTCAATCATGAAGGGCAAAGGACTCTCGGCACGATTGTTCTCGATTTGATGATTGATGAGATGAGATCAACGATACTCTTCCATGTCATAGACGCAAAAACTTCATACAATATGCTTTTGGGGCGTCCATGGCTGCACGAGAATGGTGTGGTCCCTTCTACATTACACCAGTGTTTCAAGTATAATGAAGGCAACAGTGTGAAAAGAGTATTTGGCGATGATAAGCCGTTTACTGAAGCTGAATCTTACTTTGCTGATGCTAAATACTTCTTCAAGAACACAAAGGAAGTGAACCGAGAAGAAGCCCCAGCACAAGATAATGGGGGCAGTAAACAAATAAAGGAGGAAGGTAGCACATCATCCACCACTCTCAAGAAGAGCAAAGGCAAAGAACTTGAGGCCCTGGAAGAACTAACATTACCTTTAACAAAAATTGATGAAGGTAAGACTTCTTCTCCACCGCTCAAAGGATTCGTACGTCCTATTGAAGGAGCGAAAACTGAGCATGGTGAAGTATTTGAAGCAGAAATATCTAAGTCATATGGCCCGCAAGCTTTCAAACTCCTTAAGAAGGCTGGGTATGAACCAAAGGAGAAACCGGTGATGAGCAAGTTGCCTCAAGAGACTGTCATCTCATCTGAACATGGGTTCAATGCCACTCAAAAAATGTTGAAAAATAGTGGCCACACTGTCAAGAATGCTAAGCCAGGTTTGGGATATGTCCCTCAAAAGCCAGTCCGCATAGCAATCAGAAGAGCAAACACAAATTATATCACAGAGGGAGAAGTTTCGTCCACAGAAGACATTTTTGATGAAAGTGGAAGGAAAATCAAGAGAAGTTCTGTCTTCGAAAGGCTTGGAAGTGTCTTCGAAAGGCTCGGACCATGTGAAAGGAACAAGATTGGAAAGAAAAATAATTTCAAGTCTCCTAGCTTTCCAAAACTCCGAAGTCGAATCCCTTCTCGTATGAAGAGGCAAAATATCTTGACAGTCTCATGTGGAAGAGAGTTGAAGGCTAAGATGCAGACGATTGTCTTTACTAAAGAAGACAATGATGATGATAAAGAAAGTGTAGCTTCCACCAACCATATCACTGCTCTTGAGGATTCTCAAGTGGAGGAAGTGGATGCCGAGGATGCCCCTCCACAATTTGAGGAGGGTGTGAAAGCCACTGTCGATGAGTTGAAAGAAATCAACTTAGGTAACGAAAGCGACTCACGTCCTACTTACATAAGTGCCCTGCTAAGTAATGAGGAAGAAGAGCAATATATCAGCCTTCTACGAGAATTTCGGGATGTTTTTGCATGGTCGCATAAAGAAATGCCAGGCTTGGATCCAAAGATCGCAGTGCATCATTTGTCCATAAAAAAGGGAACTCGGCCAATTAAGCAAATGCAGCGTCGATTTCGACCAGAGTTAATTCCATTAATTGAAGAGGAAATTAATAAGCTTCTTGAAGCAGGCAAGATCAGAGAAGTCAAGTATCCTACATGGATTTCTAACATCGTGCCAGTGAGAAAGAAAAATGGGCAAATCAGAGTATGTGTTGATTTTCGGGATTTGAACATGGCGTGTCCGAAAGATGACTTCCCACTGCCAATTGCTGAGCTCATGATAGATGCAACAACGGGACATGAGGTCCTTTCGTTTATGGATGGATCATCTGGCTACAACCAGATTGGTCTGGCTCCCGAAGACCAAGAGAAAACAGCCTTTCGTACTCCGAAAGGAATATATTGCTATAATGTGATGCCATTTGGCTTAAAGAATGCTGGTGCCACTTATCAACGAGCCATGCAGAAGATATTTGATGACATGCTTCATAAGATCGTCGAATGCTACGTTGATGATATTGTGGTGAAATCAAAGAAAAAGAAAAATCATCTCCATGATTTAAGGCGAGTGTTTGAGCGCTTAAGGGAGCATCAACTCAAGATGAATCCACTCAAGTGTGCATTTGGGGTTACATCCGGAAAATTTCTTGGATTTATTGTTCGCCGTCGAGGAATCGAGATTGAAAAGGCGAAGATCGATGCAATCATGAAGATGCATGTGCCTCGGAACATCCATGAACTCAAAAGTCTGCAAGGAAAATTGGCATACTTGAGAAGATTCATATCAAACTTGGCCGGTCGATGTCAACCGTTTAGTCATCTCATGAAGAAAGGCAGTATATTTGAATGGGATGAAGCTTGCAATAATGCTTTCAATAGCATTAAAGAGTACTTGATGAAGGCACCAGTGTTGTGTGCGCCAATACCTGGACGTCCGTTAATTCTCTACCTAGCTGCTCAAGAACGTTCTGTTGGAGCTTTACTCGCACAAGAGAATGATGATGGAAAAGAAACTGCCCTTTACTATTTGAGTAGAACCATGACTCCAAATGAGTTGAAATATTCACCAATTGAGAAGATCTGCTTGGCCCTTATCTTCGTGATTCAGAAGTTGAAGCATTACTTCCAAGCTCATACAGTTCGGCTAGTTTCAAAAGCTAACCCACTAAAGTTCGTCATGTCAAAGCCAGTACTCTCAGATCGGCTTGCCAGGTGGTATCTCCAACTTCAACAGTTTGAGATTATATATGTCCCTCAGAAGGCCGTAAAAGGACAAGTGTTGGCAGATTTTCTAGCTGATCATCCAATGCCTGCAGAATGGGAACTGTCTGATGAACTCCCTGATGAAGATGCCTTCGCTGTGGAGATAGCTTCTCCTTGGAAAATGTATTTTGATGGAGCATCTCATAGGGAAGGGGCCGGTGCTGGAGTTGTATTCGTAACATCCAGTGGCGAAGTTTTGCCATTCTCATTTTCCTTAACAGAAAACTGCTCTAACAATGTAGCCGAGTATCAAGCACTCATACTTGGTTTAGAGATGGCCGTCGATATAAAGCAATTACACCTTAAAGTGTATGGTGATTCGTTACTTGTGATAAACCAACTACTTGGGGTGTATGAAGTAAGGAAGCTTGAGTTGTTCCCATACCACAAGTATGCTCAAAAGCTGATGAGTTGGCTTGGTGATGTTGATATCGAGCATTTACCCAGAAGAGAGAATAAACAAGCTGACGCCCTCGCCAAGCTAGCGTCAAATATAGCTATGCAGGAGGCGCAAGTTCAAATTTCAGTGTGCAAAAGTTGGGTTGTACCACCAATCTTCGAAGATGATGATTATGAAGAAGTCGAAAATCATTTGGTGGAGGTCTTCGAAATTGAAGAAGAGGATTGGCGTCAAACACTCATCGATTATCTCAAGTATGATAAATTGCCAAATGAGCCACGTCAAAGGGTTGATATTCGGCGTCGGGCACCTCGATTTATTTACTTCAAAGGCACAATGTATAGAAGATCATTTGATGGAATTTTCTTGAGATGCCTAAGTAAAGAAGAGTCTGTTCAAGCAATGGAGGAAGCTCATTCCGGAATTTGCGGTGCTCATCAGTCTGGGCCAAAACTACACTTTAGAGTCAAAAGAATGGGCTATTATTGGCCAACAATGGTGAAAGATTGCATGGAGTATGCACAAAAGTGTCAGGCTTGCCAATTTCATGGGAACTTGATCCATCAACCTCCGGAGCCTTTGCACCCAACAGTTGCTTCATGGCCTTTTGATGCTTGGGGATTAGATGTGGTGGGGCCTCTCACAAAATCTTCTGGTGGTCATCTCTACATCCTTGCTGCCACCGATTACTTTTCCAAATGGGCTGAAGCTGTGCCTTTGAGGGAAGTAAAGAAAGAAAATGTTGCTGATTTCATTCGAATCAACATCATTTACAGATATGGTGTTCCCCGCTATATCATCACCGATAATGGAAAGCCATTCAGCAACAGCTGGATCGATAAGTTGTGTGAGAAGTTCGACTTCAAACAAAGGAAGTCGTCAATGTATAATGCAGCTGCCAATGGTCTAGCTGAAGCATTCAACAAAACCCTGTGCAGTCTGTTGAAGAAGGTGGTCTCCAAGTCTAAGAGAGATTGGCATGAAAGAATAAATGAAGCTTTATGGGCGTACCGCACCACCTATAGGACTCCTACTCAGGCTACTCCGTATTCTTTGGTTTATGGTGTTGAAGCAGTGGTACCTCTCGAGAAACAAATTCCTTCTTTAAGGATGGCCATACAGGAAGGCTTAACCGAAGAAGAAAATGCAAAGTTGCGCCTTCAAGAGTTAGAAGCTCTAGATGAGAAGAGGTTAGAGGCACAACAAAGACTTGAGTGTTATCAATCTCGCTTATCCAGAACATTCAACAAAAGGGTGAAGATACGTTCTTTTCAAGTTGGCGACTTGGTGCTTGCCGTGAGAAGACCTATTGTGGTTACACATCGTGTTGGAAATAAGTTTCTCCAAAAATGGGATGGCCCTCATGTTGTAAAGGAAGTATACACAAATGGCGCCTACAAGTTGATATCAGAAGATGGCGTAAACATTGGCCCCATAAATGGGAAATTCTTGAAACGCTATTATGCGTAAAACAACTACAAGATACAACGCTCCTTGATATGAGCTAAAACTGTCCACATGATACTCCTTGATATGAGTTTAAACTATCTGACACAAATAATACAAGGCTCCTTGACACGAGTATAAACTGTCTACAAGTTCAAATTCAAGACTCATTGACATGAGTATAAGTTGCCAGCAAATTCAAACACCACGCTCCTTGACGTATGAGCCTAAACTGCATGTTACTCCTGGTCCACACGAGTATAAACTGTGTACGACAAACTCCTGGTCCGCACGAGTATAAACTGTGTACGACAAACTCCTGGTCCGCACGAGTATAAACTGTGTATGACAAACTCCTGGTCCGCACGAGTATAAACTGTGCACGACACACTCCTGGCCCGCATGAGTATAAACTGTGCACGGCACCCCCAATCAAAACTATGTCCCTTTGAACTACGTTATGACTTGATTCTCTTTAAAGAGATACGTAGGCAGCTTGACATTTGTTAAGTCCAGTCATGTGTTCGTTTGTTTGTATCAAATTTGTGAAGCAAAAAAGCAAATTAAGATATAAAGGCAGCAGGTAAACATCCTAAAAGCAGTAAAGCAAAGGCAAAGATGCAGTGATGAATAAGAAGAAAAAAAAAGGATAAGAGAGAATATGGATTTTATTGATAATATCATTACAGTTCAAAAAAAAAAAAAAAGACATTGAAATGAAATGGTTTCAATACAAATTAATGAAAAATATTCATACTGGATAACTCATCTCGAGCGGCCACCAAAGCTTGTGTAACAGTCCTTAATTCATCAGCAATGGAATCTTCTAGGATAGGTGTTTTCTTTAGTACACCAATGTCCCTGGTAGCAGTTTGGGCTCCAAGCTTTGCATTTTGAACTGATTCACGAAGACGTTCAACCTTTCGGGATACTGTTTCCTTCTCCTTCAACAGGGTCTCAATTTCTTCCGCAATCTGCTTCAATCTAGTCTCGGATTCTTGCAATTGCTTGATATCTACAGCTTCTTTGCCTTTGTGTTCATCAGCACGCTTCCTTGCATCGGTCAGGCGCTTATTAACTTCTCTCCTGGATAGCCCATCAGCAAGTTTTATCTTCACGGCATCATACGCATCAGCTTTAGTAAATAAGAAGTCAAATGATGCTTCTAAAGCAGATCCGTCAATCTCTGGAGCGCTCTTGAAATTATTCACCATTTTGAGTCCCTCATTTCGCATAGAAGATAAGGAGCTGACAGAAGTCCTCTTCAACTTATCTTGAAAGCTTTTCCACACTTTCATATTAACTAGTTTCCTAGCATCCGTGATCTCAGCATCAAAGTTAAATGTTGTAATTTCTGGAGCTTCCATTGTAGTAATTGGAGGATGAGACTCGGGCACAATAGGAGAAATTTGATTTACATCATCTACTAAGTCTTTAAGGGCTGCAGCGGATGCTGATCCTTCTTCCTCAAGTTCGTCATAATCAGAGCCAAATACAGCATCCAGATGCTACAAAAAAATGGGATATTAGAAATAGTTATATACGGAAGTATGGAAAAAAAAAAAAAAAAAAAAAAAAAAAGGGATTGAAAACCTCGGTTTGAGTTATCAGGACGTGCACAGGAGATTCGCCTCTTTTGGTCCTCTTCAAGTTTCGGTCTGTGCTACTCTCATTTGAATAAGAGAGATCACTCTTTCTTTTTTTTGCTACACCTGACGTTCCAACAATCACCTTCTGAGGAGGAGGGGCTTCTAATGGTACAGTTGCTTCATCAATCTTGGCATTATCCGAATTGCCAATAATGTCAACTTCTTCCTCTACGGTGTGGCTCGGAACAATTCTGATTAGATCCGTCATATGATCTATGAAATAAGTCCCATGAAGTTGAGAGGACCACTCAGCATACTTTGGTGAGCAGAAGTTTCTGAACTCTGTGGGGGCGCATGGAAAAGTCGCTTTAGTGCGAGAATTGCGTAAGATACATCGCCTCCAAAGCTGAAGCCCTTGCTCTAAAGTAGACTCTCGAAAGTCTATTCTCAGTTTCCCTGGAGTATCTTCTTGATAAAAGCCAAATTGACGGCTGAATCGATGTGGGCTATAAGGTTCAACAAAAAATCTCTCATTCTGTCGTAGAGTAAGATAACTCATACGAATAGCAATGAAGAAACTCCAATCACGCCAAGATGCTTGGTCAATATCAATATACTCCCTTGGATTATTTATTCGGCGAACATTACAAAGCAATGAAGCATTATTTCCATTTTGTAGTCTTTTGCGAGCATTAGTTGGAGTAAAGAACTTTGCTCCATTCTCACCTGAATATGTTACCATTAAAGGGATCTTCAGTTCATGTGGATTTGGATAATGAGTATTGAAATAATGAGCCAACCAGGTGTACACAAAGTGTACGGGAAATGTTGATTTCAGCTCAGAGGGTCTAGGATCATTTGAAATTTTGTTCAAACCTCTATAGATACTCGTCAAGACTGGGACGACAAGTCCAACTGACCTTCCTGTAGCCATCAAACTCGCTACCTTAAAGGTTCCAGGACGTATTAAATCTACTTCATCGGTAGGGAGTACGAAAGAGCAAAGCCAGCAAGCCAGATAAGCAGCCAGATATGTCTCCTCTTGGTGCATAACATCAATACCGAGCATTTTGAAGGGTCCTGTTTCTGCAGAGGTCCATTTCTTATGATCACCAATAACCCCATTTGGGTTGTGTGTTTTCTTGCGGCGGTTCTTCCTACTCTTCTCTACACGTACAGGAGGTTTCTTGTATGTTATAGGTCGACAAAACCAAAATTTTACCCATCGAGTGAGTGAAACAGAGTCAGTACCATCAAGACTGCGAAGTCTATGGTAGGCGTGCAGCAAGTGCCGACAACTAGATGGAATACGTAAGCCATTGAGGTCACGATCATTGAAGAGTTCAGGTTTATCGGGCACAACCTCTTCATATAAATGACCAGCTAGTGGCAAGCCTGTCCAGTTGTACAAATCCCATAGAGAAATTGACATTTCTCCAAAAGAAGTGAGCAAAGTGTTGGTAACAGGGCACCACGCCTCACAGAAAGCTTTGATGATCTCTTGGTTGCAGTCGTATGTGAATAAAGATGCAAAAATTGGGTCATAAATCTTTATTCTTGCAAGATCGTCATGATATCTGCTTAGGACAACTTCAGTCCATTCCCAATAGCCAGGAGTATAACGGAATTCTCCAGGAAAATTCACCGAATTGCCCCACGCTGCATGATCATCAATTATTCGGCGCCCTAATGTGGGCAAAGGGTCAAGGTTTTCATCTTCGGTATGGTTAATCGCCTTCAAAATTACAACTTTGGTTTCACCCAAGTTCAGATCTTCAGTCCAAGCCTTTAGATCAGGTTCGCTATTCTCGCAAGGAATTTTGTCTATAGGTGCACCCATCAAGGGTCTCTCAATTGGAAGATAAGTTGCTCCATCGGATGGTGAGTTCTTATTGTCAAGAATCACCAATTGGCGCCTATTGGAGTCTATGACCATACCAGCGAAGTAAACCATCTTGAAGTTGAAATTTAACTGCAAGAAAATATATGAGAGAATATATCAGCAAAAGAGGTTCAAATTAATTTATGTTTTTTGGATTTAATTAATTGAAGGACCCAAAATAAATTTCGAGGGGTCAATTAATTATTAAATTCAAAATTATAAATTAAACACACATAATGAAGAGGGTTAAAATGATGATGATGAGTGATTAAATTAATTCATGTGGAAGTTCGAGTAAATTTAAACTTAACTTACAACATGAACTAAATTTAATATTGAGCCTTGAAAATTGTAGATAATGGCCCAAAGCCTAAATTTTGGAGCCCAATGTCTCTTCATGTCCAAAATTTAAAGTATAAGCCCAAATGCATGGTTGAAATTCCAGACCCAAATTCAAAACTATCTAGGCCCAAAGAAGATCATTCAAGGTAATGGGCCAAATTGAATTAAAGATTATTGGGTTAAAAGGGAAAAAAAAAAAAAAAAAAAAATTGGGCCCAATAAAGGGTCAAAATTAAAAGTCAAAATTAAGGGGAGTCTGCCAGAAGCTTTCTTCGATGATGATTATCTTCTCCGCGACCATCATCAGCGGTCACGCATCGCTGGCCACCGTCAGCCGCTGATCCCCAGTCGCCGCACCCTCGAGCACACCGGGAACGCGACATCAGCCATCAGGAACAGATGTCAGCCGACGTGCTTCGACCGCTCGTTAACAGTTTCTGCAGCCGTCGCCAGCACCCGTCAACCCATCGACAATGATCAATCGCTGACGAACTGTCAGCCGCCGACTCCCCGGTCGCCCGGCGCTCGAGCGCGTTGCAGCCGCTATTTCCCACCGAGATCAACCGCGCCCTCGAGGCCACCGCTGCCCAGGCTGTCGCAGCTGCCGCTGCTGCCATGATTGCCACCGTCAAAGATGTCTTGAACTCCGGCAAAGACGCTGCGATCAACGGCAAAGACGTCAAATTCCTTGCGGAAGTTGCCAAGTCTCTCCGAGACGCTGCCCAAAACGCCGTGGATGCCGCCAAAGTTGCTGTCTCCGCCGCCAAAGATGCCACGGATGCTGCCAATGTCGCCAAAGTTTTTTTGCCTTGGCCACTAAAGATGTGGACGCCACCAAAGCTGCCAAATCTCACGCGGATTCGGCCAAAGCCCTCCATCCACCACGGCACGCAGCCGTCTGCCGCTGCCGCTTGCACCACTCGTCTGGATCAGCCGCCACCGTCCACCAGATCCATAGCGACGCTTGCCACCCACATCACCGTTCAGCCGCAGCCGCCTCTCTCTCAATCGTCGGCCGCACGAGATCACTGTCTAGCCGTGCCGGTTGCCTCAACGCTCGCTCACCATCACTGATCTGCCGCATGCACCGGAGCTCGCCACCGCTGCAAACCATGCGTCTCCCTATCAGCCTTACCGAGCACAGCTAGGTCAGATCCGCCATCGATCATCACCTCCATTGTTGTCCGCATCAGTCGCTGCTTGATCACCTCTCCGATCTTTGGATTTGCTGCCCATCGCGAAGCTGCAGTTGCAGTTTTCATGTGGGTATCTCGGATCAAACCGCCACTACTCCGAACAACAGCCACGATCATCGTCACGATTCAAGCCTAGATATTGGAACGACGATGCTAATCCCTCCATGCAGCAATCTGGAATTGCTTCTCACGAAGACCCTTCTTCCAAGTTAATCGGACAGTTTTGAATAAACAGGAAGCCCTTCAAATCCCACAATTCTCTGAAATACGGGACTAAAATTGCTATAAGCAATGCTGATGAAGAAGTCACGCCATGAACAACTCCCAATTATAGCAGAACACTCATCAGCAGTTGCTGACAGACAACCAAGGGGCAACTTTTAATTCCATTAAAGGGACAATCGAAACAGGCAACCGGGGAACAATTGTTCAAGGGACAATCGAAACAGGCAACCGAGGGACAACCGTGAAAGGGACAATCGTTCAAGGGACAAGCGTAAATTCAATTGAAAGGGACGGGGCTCGCAGTTGATTCCTTCGGAAAGGAAGAACGAAGAGGATTGACAAAAAAAAAAAAAAAAAAAAAAAAAAAAAAATAAAAAAAAATCACCAATATATAGCAATCATACAGTATATGCAAGAAAAAAAAAACAGTTGTTCAAACATGAAAAGAAATGGAACGACTGTTCAACATGAAAAGAAATGAAATATGCTTTGCAGATAATTACTTAGATTGCTTACAATAAAGAGAAGTAAATTAAGGGCTTACCTTGGAGCAATTCAAGGGAATCAATTGCGTTGTGTCTCGTGGAACTCTGGGAGAGAAAAGAATTGAAGAAAAAGAAAGGAAGGCAGAAATGAAAACGGTTTGTTGATGAAGAAATCAAGTGCAGTGAAGCCCTCATTATATAGTGAGGAGATTGCAGCAGATTATGGAAAGTATATGCATGATTGTGATCTCTCAGGATCTCAAGAGATCTTTCCATAATTTGCATGATTGAAATCTCTCAAGATCTCAAGAGATCTCTTTTATTTTGAGCAAAAAAAAATATGGCATCTTGATGAGTAAGAATTAAATCTGTCCCTATTTCATGTCTCCCGTATCTTCTTGTAATTAAGCAGAGAAGAAAGTTGATTTGGGTCTAAGAAAATAAATTGGGACACTAAAAGAAATTGGGCCAAGAAAAAAATTATTACTTGGAAAAAGTAATATCTCAATTATAAGAGCCCACATTACAAGGGTTGAAGAAAAAAAAGAAAAGAAAAGAACTTTTGTGATTCCTTCACATCAAGACGTGGCGTCCGTGAACAAATCGCAAGGGGGCATTTGTAAGCAATTAAAATTTACGGTCCAATCACATAGCGACACGTGGATTTTATTGATTAAATATTAATTTATTTTGGAATTTAAATAAGTTAATTCCTAAAGTAAATTAATAAATAATTTGAGCCCAACAAATTAAATGGAGCTCAAATTAAATGAGGTCTGACCCAAGTCAAATAAGCCCTAAATTAAATGAGGCCTGACCCAAGTCAAATAAGCCCCAAATTAAATGAGGCCTGGCCCAAGTCAAATAAGCCCTAAATTAAAGGAGGTCTGACTGAAGTCAAACAAGCCCATACAGATTAAATCAGGCCCAAATAAAATAGGCCTGATTACAGTCCAAACAAGTGGAGGCCCAAGCCCGCAGGATATGGCCCAAATAACTCTGGACCAATCAGAATGCAGGACATTTATGAGGGGGTCTTCACCTCTCACCTATATAAAGGGATCTCCCCATTCATTCAACAGACACACTGAAGCTTCTGAAGACACAGACACTTTGAAGAGATTGAAACACGAGCAACGCTCCTCAAGATCTTCAAGGCGAAGAACGATATACGACCCGGGATAAAGGTGCTAAGCCCCCCAGATCGAGTGTTTTCCACACACTAAGTTCTTCAGTGTTCTTCGAGCTAAGAACGACGTACGACCCGGGATAAAGGTGCTAAGCCCCCCAGATCGAGTGTTTTCACATCAAACACGTTTAATCCAAACAAAGGCTCGACGCCTCTGGATAAACGTTACAAGTCCCTAATTCGAGTCCGGACAAGCTTCAGACGAAGATCCGACTCAACACACAAAGTCAGTGCAGTCAACAAAGTCAGCGCACACACAAGTCAAGTCAAAGACAAGACAAAGTCAAAGTCAAGTCAAGCCACGTTGGTTCGAGAGAAGAATCAGAGGATTAATAGAGATCGTTTCCTTAATTATCAAGTTCAATCCACATCGGATTATCTTTGTAATTCAATTTGTATTTATTTTATTATAAATACAAAAATTTGTTGTTACAACAGGTTATGTGTTTAACATGTTTGGTACTGCTGTCAACTGAAAAGATACACATTAACATGTGGTAGCATTGTCCACTACAGAGGCTGAATATGTGGTACTAACAGAAGCAATCAAAGAGGGTATTTAGTTGACAGGAATCTTAAAGGAATTTGGGATTCAGCAAGAAGTATTTGAAGTATTTTATGACAATCAAAGATCACTTCATCTATCCAAACATCAGGGATATCATGAGAGAACCAAGCACATTGATGTAAGACTTTACTTCATAAGGGATGTAATTGAGAAGGGGACTGTTGTAGTGAAGAAAATCAACACTACAGAGAATCCAGCTGATTCATTGACCAAAGCTTTACCAACTCACAAGTTTGGGTTGTGTAAGAACTTGTTCAGTATGCAATAAGTAAAAGAGAAGGGTGGCTGTACCCTAGCAGGGTGGGGTGTTTGAATCTTACTGAGGTTTGATGCAAGATCTATAAGGTGGAGAATTATTGAGAATATAGAGTCTTGCATGTAAGTTTGTGGTGTGAAATCAGTATTATAACACGTGGAAGAAGGAGATTGGTTGAGTCAACTTGAAGAGGATTAAGGAGTTGGCATAAGAGGAACCGTAGAGATCAAGTTTGTATGAAGGGTGATGATGGTGATCAGTTGTAGAAGTTATGCAGTTGGAAGGAGTTAGTTTGTTAGGATTCTATCTAACCAACTCACGTGTGAAGCATGCAGCTGCATCAAGTTGCAGATTATCCCTCAATCACATATATAAACATGAAGATAGAGATTAGGGTTTATTCACAAGTTTTTAGAAGTTCAATTCCTTTCCACATGTTGTTAAGTTCATCAATAAGATTCAAACACCTTTGAGAGTGGATGTAGGCTTCATCAAGCCGAACCACTATACTTGATTTGTGTGTTCTTCATTTCAGTTTTAAGATCAACAATAAGTGTGTGAGTGATCATAAGATTCAATCGTTTTAGAGTGTACGTGAGAGTGTTGAAGAGGTTCTTGCTGATACATTCATAAGATATATATTGAATTCTGAATACTTCAGAATCAAATGATGATCCTGAGTACAATGCTTGGCCTTACTATTTATATCCGTGTGACTATGAGTGAAGGGGATCTTGTCTCCCCGGTGGCAGGTGATAATGCTCATTTTTTCCTTGGCTCACTCTTTTTATCTGTTAAGATTATGATGGTACATTGATGGATAGTTATTGGAGAACTCTTTGGCGGATTTGACACTCCTCTCTTTCCTGGAATGCTTTGGATAGGTCTAGGTTAGATAGTGAGTTTTTTTACCCCCATTTCTGGAAGATGCTCTTTTCCTCTATATGGAGGTTTTTAATGAGGCCTTCTGGGGGGTTTACGGTCATTTGGCCGGCCTGTTTTTTTATTATAGGTTTCATTTCCAGCCATGTATCTGGCTTTACAGGTTTAGGCTTCCTCTTTTTAGATTGAGTCTTGTCGGTTGGGTAACAAGATCCAATGCCTGTTTCCCTTTGTCTTGCATCTTTTTCGGTCTGTGTCATGTACTTTTCATTTAATTAATTATATATATATATATATATATATATATATATATATATATATATATATATATATATATATATATATATATATATATATATAAGTATTCGTGGATATTGGGACATAACCCGTACTCATCTCAAACCATATTGAGATTTTATTTAATTATATGTATTCATTCCAAATCCGTTTAAAAGTATTCGTACTTGTCCCATTAAAATTTGGGTAGCCCAAGTACTCGAAAATTCCCATTCCGTAGTCATTCATAGAGGAAACCCTATTAACACTTGAACTAATCGATCAAATCTAAAAGATCCGATTTTAAACGAGTT
Organism: Pogostemon cablin; assembly: GCA_023678885.1. Taxonomy (NCBI): domain Eukaryota; kingdom Viridiplantae; phylum Streptophyta; class Magnoliopsida; order Lamiales; family Lamiaceae; genus Pogostemon; species Pogostemon cablin. The sequence goes on along the minus strand of CM043001.1, from coordinate 22,579,869 downwards.
GATAAAGCACGGCCCTAACTTAACCCTATTTTTTGTACGCTAATCAGGTTGAGCATATGAGTCTCCGACTTTAGTAAATTAAATTAAAATTGCTACTCCTTTCAAGTATCGCGTTATGTACGTGTGACAGTGTAGTGTAGGTTATTTAAATTTACAGAAAAGCCCTCAAATTCCGATTGTACCCTCACCACCCTAACCCTCCATCACTTGGGATAAAACCCCCTGCGCTCGCTTCCTCCGTTGGCTTCCTCTTTCCCTTCTTCTCTCTCTCCATCTCTCTTTCCAGAGAGAGATTGAGGGCCAAAAAAAGGGGTAAAAACAAACACAAGAAGATATGCTACTGAGCCCAAGTTTCAATCTTTTGAGCTCTACCTTGTTGTCCTAAAGATAATGAGCAGAGCCTCCTCTGTCTTCTTCCCCCCAAGAAGAAGATGGTTGCACATTTCCTTGACCTCCACAATCTCCTTCCTGATGCCCTCTACTGTAACGACGAGCGTCTCGATGATAATCTAGGCCTTGCGTTTTGCTCGCCGATCCAAGATTTTCATTTTAATAATAATAATAATAAAGAGGACCCATTTGCGTTGCCGTCGGAGCACGACCTTTTCTGGGAGGATGAGGAGATTACCACTCTGTTGTTTAAAGAGAAGCAGCAGCGGCGGCGTTTGAGTTACGACTGTGTGAATTCCGATGGGTCTCTGAAAACGGCGAGGAATGATGCTATTAATTGGATGTTGAAGGTGGTTGCGCATTACGGGTTCTCCGCCATGACTGCTGTGTTGGCTGTTGACTATTACGATAGGTTCGTCGTGAATCCTTGTTTCCAGAGAGATAAGCCGTGGATGAATCAATTGACTGCTGTTGCGTGCCTTTCTATAGCTGCCAAGGTGGAGGAGACTCAAGTGCCGCTGTTGTTGGATTTACAGGTGCGACATTTTACTTTTATGTTGCCTTCAAAGTGTTTGTTGAAATGCCTGTGTGAAAGTTGATGTGATAATGTTTGGGACATTTGTGAGAATTAGCTTTTATAAAGGATTCTGATGGCTACTGGATCGAAATCTTTGGACTTTATTTTTTTGTTAAATGAAATACTTCTTAGAACTTCTTCACAGCTGGAGAAATACTTGGTCTTCTGTTGTATCGATTCTCGACTAGCTTCTTCGAAAATGTGATCTTGATTATCTACTGGTAAAATTCTGTAACAGTTGTTATTTACTGTGATAAAATTGATTCAACTTTTCAGGTGGAAGAATCCAAGCATGTGTTTGAAGCAAAAGCTATTAAGAGAATGGAGCTTTTGGTGCTTTCTACTCTCCAATGGAAGATGAATCCAGTGACTCCAATCTCCTTCTTTGACCACATTGCCAGGAGATTCAAGCTGATAGCTAACCTGCATTTGGAGTTCTTGAGGAGGTGTGAGAGTATTGTTCTCTCTCTCATCACTGGTATGTAGATCTCTGTTCTGATGAGCTTTTATTCTGATTATGGTGGATAGAGTTCACCACTGACTTGTTTTGATTTTGTTAATTAGATCCTTAATTCGTTCTAATTTGTGTACTAATGCAGATTGTAAGCTTGTTGATTATCTTCCTTCTGTTATTGCTGCTGCCATCATGAAATTTGTAATTGAAGAGATTGAGCCTTTTGATGCACTGGAATACCAGGATCAACTTATGAGTGCCCTCAGAACTAGCAAGGTTCTCTTAATTCCATGTTTGGGTGTGTTAATGTATCAATATTTCTATTGGATGTGAGAATTTTAGTTAACAATTAAAACATTCTTTCTTGATGTTCAATTGTTACAGGAAAACATTGATGATTGCTATAAATTTATGGTGGGGGGGGCAAGTGATGATCATGGTCTTAAACAATGCCAGAAGCGCAGCCACGAGCCGGTACCGAGTAGTCCATGTGGTGTTATCGATGCCTATTTCGGTTCCGATAGCTCCGACTCGTGGTCGGTCACATCGTCCATGTCCTCGTCGCCAGAGCCTCCGTCTAAGAGAAGCAGAGTCCATGACCCGCACATGAGGTTGGCTCCACTAAGCACTGTCTCTGTTGGCATTGCTAACGAACCCTCATTGATCTCTTGATTCCATTAATTTATCTGATATTGACAATGGTTGCTATGTTCTTTAATCATAATTCTGTGAAAATTATGCGAGCATCTCACTGTTTTTCTGGCCATCCCATGTGATGATGGGTTACAAATGTTTTAGACAAATTGACACCATCAGTTTGATTGGGAATGGAGAGTGAGATGATTGGAGTTGCTACATTGAGTGGCATCCATAGACCCCTTATTGTGTTAATGAACATATATTCAAGACTACATTTTTATCTGTACAATTATGTTGCCATCTAGCATGTTGCTCATAAATAATGAATGCTATACCTAGGTTAGATCAAGAATCACAGACCGGGATGGGTGCCCCAAGTAAGTCCATGGGTATTCTCAAAGCTGAATTAAATGAATAGAGAATGCTTTTCAAACTAAGACAGGGTGGCAATGGACTTCCTGCTTCTCCTTGTATGTACATGTATATTTTACTCCAATTACTTTAGGTTTTATTTGACTTTTCTTGCTTAGTTTTGACTTCATTACCAAATCTCATAACCATGGGGTGTAGCAAACCTAACAAGATTGGCCAACAATTTAAGTCATGTTGTGCTAGTTGTTGGGTGTCCAAATTCCCTACTCCACTTGGTGTTCCATCCGGTACTACAGGCACACTAGATGTCATTCATCTGGTGTGCCTGAAGTACCGGATGGAACACCAAGTGGAGTATGTGATCACCTAGCTGTTAGTTGTGGGGTATTGGTTTGTAGATGCAAGACATATTGAAATAGAGTATAGGGCAAACCAAACGAACTCTAGTTACAAACCACTCGAACTCACCCTCCCACGGCCACGAGGGCATTGTTGCTGCGAATCCTACACCGGATGGAATGCATCTAACGTGCGTAACGGAAGATGATAAAATGCAAGACTTGGGTGTGTTAGTTTTGATGAAAGGAGGTAGATGAAATGCATCAAAGATGAATAATGTCGTTTAAATGAGTGAAGTAGAATTGTTTTGCAGCTCATGTCATCACATGGGTACTTGATTATATATTTGTTAGTAGTAATGATGTTGCTCAGAGTTGAATTGGTCGACAAATAGGACAATGGAAGGGTAGGAGCATTTAGTTCTAACTTGTAAGTTTATTTCACATTCTGGGACCAACTTTTCTACTCTCATAAAATGTACATATTAGCAAATTTGGGTAACACACCAACCATTTTAACAATCCTTAATATAATATATATTTATGTGATGGTTTTATTAGATACACGTCACTCAAAAGTTATTGCAAAAATAATTGTACAATAATATTGCATTTTGATATTATTTAAAGAACATTTTTAACCTCGTAGAAAATAAAAAGAATGAAGCATATATATTAAATATTGAACATATGGAGTTTATGCTAAATTGCTAGATATACTATGTATTTATGTGTATGTACATTTTATAAAGAGTTTATTGGTTTTGTACACATTCACAGAGTTTTAATATTGAATTCATTGATGTATTTCTAAAGGAATCCAGTAACTTGTGTTGTAAGTGAGATATTGAGTTAAAGATGTATTAACATAAAAGATCTGTCGACGTGACAAGCTCAGTTCATTTGGCTCTCTAGAAAAAGCTATAGTGGGTGTATACTATATTCCATACCTCCATGTTTGGGGTAGTCTTGGATGAGAAAGTTTTACGGTGATATCATTTTACGCATTCCTAATTAGTTATTTCTTTTAATAAAAAGTATTATTATTCTTTATTAATTGAATATTATTTTTAATTAACTATGTTATCACTTATTATCTGTTTTATGAAATGACTTCCGTAAGATGGTTTCACAGATGTCTTTGCTATATACTCCCTCCATCTCACAATAATGATCACATATTTTGTTCAATTTGAATGTCACTTTTTAGGCAAAAACTTGTGTGCCCCATGGAACACAACCCTCCCCTTCCATATTCTATTAAATCCTATGTATTGCTAGGGATTTAAATTGCAAAGGGGCAAGGTGTTCCGGAGGCACAAGAGCCTCACTTCACTTTTTAATAGTAATATTTTCGTTTTTGATATGAGATTAACACAAAATAATTAATGTATCTTTATGGGGAGACAATGCAAAAATAATTATCCTGTTAAAATATTATATCTTCAACATACTACATAGTATTAAACATTGTATTTTTTAATTTTCTTAAAAAAATCAAAGGTAATAATTGATAAAGAATGGAGGGATTTTTTGTTCTATCTCTTTGCATAAGAATACATTAGTTCTTTTTCTTCACACCGAAGATTTGCCCATAACAGATTGATCAATTAATTTTATTTGATGTAACAGAAAGGAATTATTTATTTGGATGAAAGTAATTGAGATAATGTGGCAATGATTTAATTAGTATATGTGGAAAAAAGGAGCAATGATATCAATCCAATTGGACCCCTTAATTATTGTCCAGGGATCGCCAATTGCTGTTATTTGCATGTAGTCAAATAATTGGTGATTAAATTAAATAAACTTTTTTTTTTGGTTTATTTTTTAGTTTCCCGATAGTTTAATAAATATATTTGTATTATATAGAGAAAAATATATTTTGGAGTGGAATTGAAGGCAAAATGGCTCGTTTTAAGAGTGAAGAAAAGATACGTTTAGCCAACTTTTGTGTTTAAAATTTTAGGTTTATTTAACAAAGTTTAGGTTTTAATATAACCTTTATCTGCGTGATGGACTTCTTTTTATAAATTTATAGTAAGTCTTTTGAGAACTATCCTATTTAAGTAAAAGCAATTTCGAAAAATAGTTTAAAGTTGCATTTTTTATTTTAATCCATATACATTGTTATCTTATGCATGCAACATTATTGTTCCAATATATATACTTTTTAATAATATTGTCTTATGAGATGAAAATTGCAATCGAATTTGATGGAAACTTGACATCCCACCCAAGTGGAAGATCATATATTTTAAATTCGATTAAATAAATGGATAATTGAGAATGAAGACTTATGAATATGGCGATGAGAATTGATGTAAGATTAAAATCATATTTCGTTCCAAATACTTCGAGTTTAGTTTTAGTGTATACTATAGACATATATAGCATACTCCTTCCGTCCCAAAATTGATTGCACACTTTTCACATTTATCCGTCCCAAAATAGATTGCACTTTTCCAAAAAAGGAAATATCACATCAATCCCCACCCCTAAAAGTTCATCTTAATTACAACTTTACCACACTTACCTAACACACATAACATACTTTATAATTTATTTATTACTTAAAAATACCACAATACCCCTAAAAAGTCAACATTTCTTAAACTCCGTATCTACAGTAACAGTGCAATCAATTTTGGGACGGAGGGAGTATACTATATATATATACTATATAATAATAATAATAATAATAATTGAAATGGCTCAATTTTGGTTTTTTTTGTTGCCAGAAATAAAAATGAGTGAGGTTCTTATGCCCAGGGACATCGTGCCCCTTTACAATTTAAATCTCTAACAATACGTATGCTTAAATTGGATATGAAGGGGAGAGTTGTGTTTCCATGGAGACACAATGTGTCACCGGGCCGCAGTAACTTTTACCATAAAAATTAATTGGAAAATGTCACGTTGACACACCTCAATTTGGGTAAATCCGATAATATCATCCAACGTGACTGATTAAAAAAAGAAAGAAAGAAAAGAAGCTCGCAATATAACTCTATAGTACCCACATCCATTTTCACTTGACATGTTAATTTGAAAGCTCTACACTTGAAAATCATTATTGAAATCAAAGCAATCGTGATTAAAAATCGAACTCTCAAATTATAATCATTTTATTTTGTAATGTATTACCACTAGGCTGCGCTGCAAATTTAATAATTTTCAAAGAAAAAACAAATCACGATACAGAAGACAACAATTTGAATATCTCATAAATTATTTAAATGCATATTTATTTATATGTATCATATGAATAATTTCACTAAGCCATCTTATATAGAATAATAAGTTGAGAAATAGCAGAATATGGGCATTGTCAGTAAAATGGTTTGAGTCGGAGATGCCTTTGCCAACGACCCCAAAAATCAATTGAAAGAATATTAGGGTTCTTTATAAGAATCTGGTAGATATAATATTTGGGCTACGTGATAGATTAAATAAAGAAGATGACTCCATGAAAGGATTCTGAGTATGAAAAAGAATTTCTTTGATCCAAAATATTGGATGACTATATATTAGGGTTTGAGTCTAGATGTGTTGAATTGGGTGTACAAAGTAATTTTAGTGTTGGGTGGATGAATTTTTTATGTTTAAGGTATGGGGTTAAAACTGTATTTTCATATAACATTTTTAGAAAATATGGGTACTTTTAGTAAAGTTTCGGGTGACAATAACGCCACCCTTTTTTTAATTAAGTTGGTCTTTTGTGTTATTGAGTGTACAAGGTGTAAAGATATAACATTTTGTTATAAAATGTAGACACTTTAATTAATAGATGTATATTTTTTTCATTAAAAAGATCGGTTGAAATATGAATAATATAAATATTTGATTAAAAAAATTATTTTTTTAGAAAATAAAGGGTACATGTTCTTATACTAAAGGATATAACATTAATGGCTCGATTGGTATGACTGAATGGAATTACAGAGGAATATAATGAACTCATGAATAAAATAGAAATGATAATTGAATGGTTATGGAATGGTAATTCTTATGATTTGTATAACCTCAGTAATGGAAAGTGCATTTCTAAGTTGATTCCAATTTCATGATTGGTATGTAACTGTAATTATGCAAGTATCAAATTATTTGATCTTAAATGACTAAATTACCCTTTAACATATACTTTGTTAAAAAAATTTGATTGAATTCTTCAATATGATATAATTTTATTTAATATTAAAATTTATAAAAATTAGAAAAAAAATTTGTTATTATGAAACTCACATAACATATAATTATAAATTTTGAATTTACATAAATAAAATATATCATATACAAAATATTTATTTTCAAAAAGGAAAAAAATCTAATAAATAAAAAATATAACGAAAATAATAACTTTATAACAACATCATTTAAAATATTAAAATAAAATATTGACAAAATAATTTATATTTTTAAATAATTCCATTTAATTTCTAATTTGAGTAAAATAAATTTTCATAGCAGTAAATCACAGTAACGTAAGAAAAATAATAATAAATGGCAAGATATAATTATAACTCATAAAAATTATATGATGGCACTGTAACAACAAATTTTGTATTTATAATAAAATAAATATAAATTAATTACAATAATAATCCAGAAGGATTAAACTTGATAATTAAGGAAGCGATCTCTATCAATCATCTGATTCTTCTCTCGAACCAACGTGGACTTTGACTAGTTGTGTTGACGGCGCTGACTGTGTTGACTGCGCTGACTTTGACTTTGTTGACTGGAGTGTATGCTGACTGTGTTGACAGCGTGTGTTAACTTGACTTGTGTTTGAGTCAGATCTTCAAACGAAGCTTGTCCGAGCTCGAGTGTGTAGTTTTGAACGTTGACCAGGAGGCGTTGAACCTTTGTTCGGATTAAATGTTGACCGAGAGCTTTCCACGAAGAACACTTGATCTGGGGGACTTCGAGCCTTGATCCCGGATTAGTAGCTGTTATTGACTTTGAAGTTTGAAGATGCTTTGAGGCTTGAAGCTTTGGAGGCTTGAAGACTTGAAGCTTTGTTGGAGACCTTGAGCTTGAAGCTTTCGAGGCTTGAAGACTTGAAGATCTTGGGCTTGAAGCTTTAGAGGCTTGAAGACACTTTGAAGATCGCTTGAAGCTTTAAAGGCTTGAAGACTTGAAGATCTTGGGCTTGAAGCTTTAGAGGCTTGAAGACACTTTGAAGATCGCTTGAAGACTTGAAGATCTTCGAATGTTCTTCACTTGAAGACTAGAGGGAGCTTTACTCGTATTCTCGATCTCTTCAAGTGCGTCGTCTTCGAGTGCTTGAATGTGTGTGTGTTCGAGTGCTTGAATCTGTGTGTCTCCGTGTGTGTTGAGTCGGATCTTCAGTTGAAGCTTGTCCGAACTCGGATTTGGGACCCTATAACGTTAATCCAGAGGCGTCGAGCCTTTGTTTGGATTAAACGTATTTGATGTGAAAACACTTGATCCGGGGGGCTCAGCACCTTAATCCCGAATCGTTTGCCGTTCTTGACTTGAAGATGCTTGAAGATCTCAAGGGAGCACTGCTCGTGTTCTTGATCTCTTCAGAGCGTTTATGTCTTCAGATGCTTCAGTGTGTCCCAAATGAAGGGAGGAGGACCCCTTTATATAGGTGAGAGGTGAAGACCCCCTCATAAATGCCTTGCATTCTGATTGGTCCACTCTATTTGGGTCACATCCTGCGGGCTTGGGCCTCCACTTGTTTGGGCTGTAATCAGACCTATTTTATTTGGGCCTGATTTAATTTATATGGGCTTGTTTGACTTCAGTCAGGCCTCCTTTAATTTGGGGCTTATTTGACTTGGGTCAGACCTCATTTAATTTAAGCTCCATTTAATTTGTTGGACCCAAATTATTTATTAATTTACTTTAGGAATTAATTTATTTAAATTCCAAAATAAATTAATATTTAATTAATAAAATCCACATGTCGCCATTTAATTGGACCGTAAATTTTAATTGCTTACAGGCACATCTATAAAATCAAAAACACATATAATTCCACGATCTAATCATGTGTACTGCAATCATTTATTTATTTAAATACCAAAAAAAGTCAACATCTGAAATAATTCATGTAATACGAAAATTCTCAATAATTTGTTCGACTAGAATAGATAAAATAAAAATCACTAGCATCACCTTATTTTTTTTAGCTAATGCCTTTAAATATCCCCATTTAGAATAGCCATAACCAACTCCTCTCTACCTTCTTCAGTCATGCTAAAAAGACATCAATCAACTCGTGGCTTCTTGCTATTATGGCACACCGCTTTAATAACTTCTGATGTAGTAAGATTAGCAATCTTCCTTATCTCTGAATCAATTTTCTTCCTCTTTTCTGATATTTCTGCATCAACTCCATTCGCTTTACATAAAACTTGGCTAGCATTAGCAATTTCACTGCCAATAATTGAAGCAGCTTCTTTAATATCTGCAGTTACCTTCAAATTATCAAAACCTGAACTTTTTCTTCTTTTCTTCTGCTTGTGAACTGCTTCATTCTTTGGAGATAGTAGAGGAGATATTGGATCATCAAAGCCATCAAGAATATTCTCTACATTGTCTTCGACATTATTGTTCTCATCATCATTTTTCTTTTCACTTTGTATATCTTCTACCATATCAGCAGAACCTTCAGCGTTAACTCCTGTTGCCCTATCTTTTCCAAAAACAATGAGCAAATCATCATAAAAAGGAAAATTTTATTTCTCCATGTTGAATGAGTTGGATGACTCTGCAAACAATAATCTAAATTCAATAAAATGTGAAATGTAAGCTATCATACTAGTGAGGATATATTAGTTTAAATATACAACCTGAAGATATGCATCCCAGACTGGTTTATCTGCAATAACACATTTTTTCATTGGATCCATTGCAAAACCACTTGTGTTAGGGTCATTCAACATATCATAAACAATATTAAAATCTTTTTTCAATGTCCTAATTCTCGATTCAATATGTGGTTTAGCTTTGAAACCCGAACCAGGTAAAGAAACTTTCAACTTGTCCTCAATATAGTTTAGATAACCAGGTTTGAATTCATTATCAGCTTTATATGCTCCAAGAATTACCATATCAAGAAGAGCCTCAACTAGCTTGACATCGTCATCGTACTTCCACTTTTTTTTATTCTTATCAAAACCCCAGGCATCTTGATTTTGAGAATCCATTCTTAAAAAAAATAAAACAAAATTAAACAAAACTTAGTTGAATACCATAAACAGTATAAGATTCGATTAGGAAAAATAATTAATAAAAAAATATAAAAAAACACCCATGAATAGACCAATCAAACTATAATCTGTGCCAGAAAATAAATAGCATTACTCAATAACATGATCTTGATGATGGTTCAAAAATTCACAACACTTGTTTAAAACAAATAAAATATGAGCATTCTAGAATGAACTAGCAAGCATTTTTATGTATTATTTCTTTGTGCTCTCCAACTATTGAACATGATAACTGCGAGGTCCTTCCTAAAATTTGTCCATGCATCAGAAGGCTCTATTGAAGCAACAAGTTCTTCATCTTTGTCACTTTCGCTGCTCTCTTCATCTTCTTCCAGAACTTCATCTTCTTCCAATTGATAACCACCCATTTCTCGTGTTATAAAATTATGAAGCAAGCAACATACCATGATGATACGATTTTGAAGTTTAATTGGATAATAGGAAGGACTTCTAAGAATGCCCCAACGAGTCTTTAAATGTTCAAACAATCTTTCTATCACATTTCTAGCAGAAGAATGTTTCATATTAAAAAACTCTTCTGTGATAGTAGGATTGTATCCTTCACTCCAGTCATTCAAATGATATCTTTGGCCTCTATACGGTGCAAGAAATCCTTCGCCATTTGTATATCCAACATCCACAAGATAATATGATCCTTCATTATACATTATTATGACTTAATTAAATATAATATTATATAAAACAAAATTACATCACAGAATGGAATCACTAATACCATGGGGGATGAATCCCCATTACTTAAAATAAAGAATGTTCATTCCTCATGGAATTAAGATTCCAACCTTACTTAATATACCAATCATATGAATAGTAATGTAATTAGGAATGATGATTCTATTCCTTAGCCAATACCCCATACCAATCATGCCGTTAATATTAGATAACTTAAAAAAAAAAGATTTGAGGGCACCGTGTTTCAAGGACACCCAAGTTTTAGCTCTTTTTTTAATTTAATTTAATTTTTATTATTATTCTCTTTTTGTGTATTTCTCATAATCAATTCTATGAAGACAAAGTCTCTTGTGAGACGTTATTTACATGAGATGATTTGTGAGACATGTTAAAATATCTATTATACAGATAAAATATATTTAATGGTCATTAAAATATATTTTTTAAAGTATACTGAATTATATATTAAAATATGATTTTAGTGTATTATGATATGATTTATTATTGACATACTTTAAGTACAAATAAACATACTAAGTACAAATAAGCATACTTTATATATATAATAAGTAAACTTTAGTGATGGGTCGACCCATCTAAAAAGCCCCATCTCAGAAGAGGGTGTCCCCTCTATTAATTGAAATCTTCTTTACAGATAAATAAATTAATAAATTTTGGTAGTCACTAGTTATTGATGACATTTTCTGAAAAGTTAACTTTAGAAAACTAAAATACTATGAAGAAGAAATATTTGACCAACCCATTATAATACCATTTACAAAATGTTATTGGAAAAAAAATATTATACTTAGGCAATGACTAGCATAGGATTATTTTTTTCTTTTAAAAGTGTACAACCGGACCCTTCAGCCCATTTTCTTATTTTTTGGATATCTGGATTATCCCGTTACTGTTTGACCCAAGTGCATATCACATTACCGTTTGATATTTTGAAACAAAAAAATGGTCAGAGTGCTTTCTCATCTGCTCATCGTCGTTCTCGGTTTGCACACTTCTTCCAATGTCTATTTGCGAAATCTCTTCTCGTCTTCTCTATTTGTAGCTCCTTTTCTGATGTCGGTTCTCGTGTCCCTGCCCCTTTGATACTATTCGTTTTTATTAATCGCCAAACGAGTTTTTATTTTTTTAATGTATTTTCAATTGATTTTTGTTTCTCTTTTAAACTTATTTTATAGTTTTCCATCCTTAATTTTTGAGAATCGGTGCTACAAATTGTTAATTTCAGTTCTGAAATTTTGACGGTAAATGTATTTTTTAGCCAATATTTTTGATGTCGTCGTGTTTTCATATGTACTGGAATTTTGTTTTTCTTGTGTTCATATAATTTTTTTATTTATGTAATATCAGTTATCCTTGTTTTTAAGCAATTGTATAATAGTCAGCAATTTGCACTAGGTTAAGCAATTGTTCATATAATTCATTGCATGCACAATTTTTTGTATATTAATTACTTAGATTTTTGTTGTAGGTTTGTTGAGATAATTTAATAATGGATAGAAAACAGTGTGTTCTTCCTGGGCAAAGTCCTATGTTTCGTAGAAAACATAGACGTATAATTCAAACTCGTTCTAAAACTTCTAAAATTTTACAAGAGAAGTTGATGGAGAAAAATAAAAACAGAGTGAGTGATAAAAGAAAACAACAAGGAACAGATCATGGGTGTAATTCTCTTGTATTGTATGATGATGAACTTGCACATAAATCAATGGATTCTGGTGCTGAAACTTCTCCAAGATTTTATGCAAGGAGAATGAAAAGACAAAGAAGTCCTATTACAGTAAATGAGGACAAGTACATGTTTGATTTTTAAATGAGATACATTGTTATTATTTTGTTGTTTTGATTTGTTTCTTTTCTGTTGTCCTATTATATTGTAGTGAAATTGGTCAGACTGAGACGGTCATTCCTGATAGTGATGAGAGGAATTCAAACTTAAGAAATGATATGAATCAAAGGTTTGATTGATTTGAATCTCTTATTTTATTATATTGTTATATTTATTTGTTGTTCTTTTTGGAATTGTAGTGAAATTGGGCAGAATGAAACTGTAGTTCTGGACAGTGATGAGAGGGGTTCGAAGTTAAGGAATGATAGGAATCAAAGGTTTGATGGATTAGAATCTCTTATGTTGTTATACTCTTATATTTACTTTTTGTTCCTTTTGACATTGTAGTGAAATTGGACGCACTGAAACTGCAATCCCCGATAGTGATGAGAGGAGGTCAAAGTTAAAGAATGATAGGAATCAAAGGTTTGATTGATTAGAATCTATTATTTTGATATACTCTTATATTAATTTTATTTCTTGTTGAATTTGTAGAGAAATTGGATGCACTGAAACTGCAATCCCCGATAGTGATGAGAGGAGGTCTAAGTTAAAGAATGATAGACATCAAAGGTTTGATTGATTAGACTCTATTATTTTGATATACTCTTATATTAATTTTATTTCTTGTTGAATTTGTAGTGAAATTGGATGCACTGAAACTGCAATCCCTAATAGTGATGAGAGGAGGTCAAAGTTAAAAAATGATAGGAATCAAAGGTTTGATTCATTATACTCTATTATGTTGATATACTCTAATATAAATGTTTTGTTCTTGTTGAATTTGTAGTGAAATTGGATACACTAAAACTGTAATACCTATTATTCATGAGAGGAGGTCAAAGTTAAGGAATGATAAACAAAGGTTTGATTCATTGGAGTGTTTTTTCTTTATATGTATTTGTGTTGCTGTACTCTTATTTATTCTTTTTGAAATTGTAGCAGTATATCCAAAAACAAGCCTTCTGGAATGGCAGAGAAAAGAAAAAAAAACAACAACTCCTAATCTCAGAGATAGGAGGTATCATTTTTGTATTTCTAGTTTCGAATGCTATTCTTTCCTATATATGAGATTACTCTATTTTATAATTTAGGTTACTCTGTATAGTTTGATTCATTTTTATGATATTTAATTTGATCCTGTTTACTATTTACTGTTTAATGGGTTACTCTTTTTGTTGAATTGGTTTATTATGAACCAGATTTTACATTACTGTTTGAGTTTTTATTTGTTTTCATTTTGTCCATGTTTTGTGATGTTTGGTTATCAACTTCTAGTTTTCATTTTTCTATTATTTAGGTAATGGAAAGAAGTAGATGGATTTGAAATTATTTTGTATTAACCTTGAAGTAAATTAAATTTGTTTTATGAGATATTCTTTGTTTGGATATTTAATTTTTATCATTGCTTGCAGTCTTGTTGATGATGAGACCCCTATAAGGTATGTAAATTTTGAATACATTGTAGTCTTTTTTTTGTATAGCCAATTTGTTTGATCTCTTATTATGTTCAGTTATATCTATATTACATTAAAATTTCTATTATAAGATCGAAACCATCCAAGCTTGTTAATAGGGGATCTAAAATATCCAAGCCTGATGGGAGGGCAGAGAATAGCAAAAACTCAACTCCTAATATCAGAAATAGGAGGTAATGTTTCTATCTTCCTGGTTTCCATGGCTACTCTTTCCAATATATGAGGTTGCCCTATTCAATGATTTAGGTTACTAAGTATGTTTTTCATTAATTTTCTTATGTGAAATTCCTTTATTTAAATTATTTTGTATTATTTATTGCAGTCTTGTTGATGATGATGATGATTTTGTTTCAGATAATATCCCCTTGAGGTATTTAAATTTCAATACTTGTATCCAATTTTCTTTTTTTGTAATATTCTTTTTATTTGTTTTTTTATGTTTAGTTATATTTATATTGCAGTGAAATTCCTATTAGAAGATCGAAACCATCCAAGCCTGTTACTAGGGGATCTGAAATATCCAAGCCTGATGGGAGGGCTGAGAAAAGAAAAAAATCAACTCATAATATCAGAAATATAAGGTAATGTTTCTATGTTCCTATTTTCAAAGATTACTCTGTTCTATATATGAGGTTACTATTTTCAATGACTTAGGTTACTAAGTATGTTTTTTATTCATTTTTTGATGTGAAATTCCTTTATTTAAATTATTTTGTATTATTGCTTGCAGTCTTGTTGATAATGATGACGATCTTGTTTCAGATGAGATTCTATTGAGGTATTTAAATTTCAATATATTGTATCCTTTTTTCTTTTTCTGTAATATTCTTTTTGTTTGATTTTTTATATTTATTTTTATTTATATTGTAGAGAAATTCATGTTAGAAAGTCTAAACCAACAAAGCCTGTTACTAAGAGATCTAAAAATGGAGTATCGACTTCTACAACCAACAATAAGAGGTATTACGATTCTGTTCATAGTTGACTATTTATATTATTTACGATGAACACTTTTAATCATTATTGTTATATTTATTACAGTGATAAGAAGAAAGCAAAGCGAGTTGACTATAGACTTAGGGAAAAGTAATTATACTTTTTTATTTTATTTTTTGATTTCTGTGTTTTGTCAATTGATATATTATGCTTGTAATTTTTTTATTTTTTTGTCTAGTGGGTTATTTAGTCATTGTAGGCCTAATGACCTTAACACTGTTGTGCGGAATTTCAATGATAAGCAGAAGTCTGATATCAAGGAGCTTGGATTTGGTACCTTATTGGAGTTAAAAGTTGATAAATGTGTTAATGTAGATCTCATGTCATGGTTGCTTGATAACTTCAATAGTGGTAGTAGAATGTTAACCGTGGATAATTATCAGAGCTTCTGTGTTACTCCTGATGATGTCTATGATGTTTTTAAGCTGCCAAGAAATGATGGTATGGATGTGACAATGTTTACATATCTTGAAGGGTCAGAGTTTCTCGATTTCATTAAAGGCGAATATGATATAAAGGTTAAAATGCATTGTGGTTGTTTGGGTGATCTTCTTTTGAACAAGTTTAAGGATGGAGGTGTGGATTTTAAAAGAATATTTGTGTTATATGCTGTAAGTTCTTTTCTTGCACTTGCTGTCAATGGATCTATTAAGAATCGGGTTGCTAAATCATTGGAAGATGTGAGTATGATTTTCAAACTTGATTGGTGCAAGTTTATTTTGGATGAGTTGTGCTCTTCTATTTCCAAGTTTAAGCTGAGATCTAGTACACGCATTGGGGAATGTATTCTTTTTTGGCAAATTATATATTTTCATTGTATGATTTGGAGGGGAATACCAGAACCTGTATCTATTCCTCTTATACTGCATTGGACAGATATTAAACTGCTTTCAAGGAAGAAGGAAGAAATGGAAGGCGGTAAATTTGGTCTCGGAAAATTGAGTGATAGATATCCTCTATCTGCAAATGGAGTTATCAAAACTGTTGACCTTACCAGTTCAGATCCTGTTTTAGATGACACACAGACTAAGGTATTATATGATGTATTTCTTTAATTAGTTTTAGTCAGGGTACTATTATATATCAATACGATTACTCTTTTATATGTCTTGGGTTACTATTTAAAATTTAAATTTGACTTTATAGGAATATAGGAAATAATCTGTTGGTTTTGCTTCTTTATTCAGGAAATAGGCAGTTTATTGAATAGTCTTAAGCATGATGCAGATAGTTTCTTGAAGAAATATCAATCAAAGCTTGCCAAAGTTTCCGAACTTGCTCAGAAGTTTAAGGATAATCAGAGTTCCACTCCCGAGGAATCTGATTCCCAGGATTTTTTTTGTGATAAAAAGGTGTTGAAATATATTGATGATATTATTAAGCACTACAAAGCAACCAAAAAGCTAGATGCAGAAATGCCTAGTTATAAGTTTACCCCGTCTCCACCCATCCCTTCTGATCCAGAGGAAGATTATTTTGAGGCTGAAAAATATTATTTTAACTCTGAAAATGTTGAATTGGACGATGATGATGATGTTGAGGATGTGTCTCCTCAAGAATTAAGTGAAGCAAAAGATTCAATTCAGAGAACAAGACCTCAGAGATCTTCAATTAACAATATGGACAACATGGTTGAAGATGTTGGTTATGTTTCAAAATTCATAAACCAACACAAAAAGGTTTTTGAAGGCATGGAGAAGGAGTATAAGGAGGTTTTGGACTATATTTTCTATGATGCTGAAGTTTCAAGGATCAGTAAGTGCATTTTTTCTTTATAAATATCTTTTTCTAAATATAATTTTGTCTATTTTGTTAACATTTTTTTATATTTTATGATTCAATCAGGAAGCGTTATTATCGAAGGGGGTTGTTCCATTTTATCCAATAAGATGACATTCTATCCATGAAACGCAATTGTCAAATATATGATACAATCTTTTCTGTTTGGATTCTTGAGGTGAACGCTGAGTCGGGGCATGATAGTCATAGACAGAGATTTGTTTTTAACATTGATATAGTGTAAGTATTTTTTTTAATTGTTTACACTTTTTAAATAAATCTAATGCAGTTTATTTATATATACTTAATTTTTTTTGTAGTATTTGCTTCAAGAAACAATTCAATCAGATGTTCCTACAGAAAATTACGGGAATTTTAAAATATGCTGGGATTTATGGCTGGAGTCTTTCAAAGACATGTTATTAAGTGCTGAATTAGTATGATATATTCTTATTTTAAATATCTGATATTCTTTTTGCTGATACGGTTACTCTTTAAGTAATCATATGGTTACTTTTCAGAGTTAATTGTGGTTACTCCAGTAGAACTTTTGATTTCCTATTATTAATGGGCTTACTCTTTATATTTGTTGAAGTTTTACAATCTTTATTTAATAAAATTGCTTAACATTTTTCAATGTTATTTTTTATATAGATTTTTTTGCCAATGTGTTTGGAGCACTACTTCAATGTCATAGTCATCAATATGGTGGACTCCAAAAACCAATACTTGGATAATAAGAAGTGGTGTGATCCTGAAAAATAATACTATTATCAGTCAGCACGTTTCTTGGTAACATAAAATTGATATTTTTTATTTTTTTAAAATTTAACATTTTAAAGTTTTTTAATCTAATGCATTTTATTTTTTTAGGTGCAAATGATAATTCAATATTTGGCTGATATAAATCATCCAAAAGCTGCTGAGATGGTTAACTACGTGGATGAGCCAATCAATTTTAAATGGACTACATCAAGAGTTGATCATGATTGTGGTATTTATTCCATGCATCATATCAAGCATTTTGATGGATTTTCTTATACAGAACCGAATTTGAACAAGGTATATTTATTCAGGATATAGTTCCCTTCATTATTTATCAAAGATGTGGACATTTTAATGACCTATACATGGCATGGGCCTTGATAATTGCATATTCCATCTTTGATTATTGTATTTTGATAATTGCATCTTAAGTGTATCATTTTGCAATTTGATAATTACATCTCAGTCGATTGATCATTTTGATTATTCCCTACTCTATTTTGTAGGCTGGCATAAGATTGAGATTGCGTGGTGAAATCTGTGCAAGTATAGTATTATCAAACTTTAATGAGCTGAGGGATTTTATCATTATTGAAACAAAGAAACTCTACAAGAAAAAGCCAGATTTGATCAAGAATATCTCCGAACGCAAGAAGGAAGACTTGATGCAAAAGAAAATGGAGAAAGAGATGTTGGCTGGGGAAAAAATTGAAGAATTTAAATGAACATGCATTAGAAAAGAGGAAAAGGATTCCTAAGAAACTTTCTCTGTAATAGTTAATTAGATTTGATTCTGATTATTATAGTCATTTTTGTGTTAACTGATATGTAGGTACTCTAAGTATTGTTGTCAAGTAAATGAATTTTGATTACTGTTAGATAGACTGTTTGAACAGCACTAGAAGTAATCTCATTTTAATTCATTGATTTTTGAATTGTAGGATTACTGTTTGATCTATGATTTTATAAATTTAGTCTTTGTATTCTGAAGTTCGTGTTTGATTTCTGTGAAATTTAAATGATTTCTCATTTGGATTATTATAGATTGTTGTAGATATTGGTAACTTGTTTGATAGCTTATATTATAATAAACTGATTCAAACAGGTGTTGTTATGAGATATAACACAATTAATTTATATTTATTAAATTCCCAGATTATACATAGTTTTATCAAGGTATGAAAAGTGATCCATTAAACATCTATCTAATTTGATATATAATTGGATTAGCCTTTTTTATTGCAATATTGTAGTGAATTATTTTTTATTTCAACTACTGTTTATTTAAACTGAATATTGATCAGGAATAGTGATAATAATTCATGTGATCTGAAAGTAACTTTAGACTATTCATTTGAATTATTAGGATTATTTTTTTGATTAAGTAGCTCATTCTTTTTTCAAATGACACAAACTATGGTTACGGATATATGTAAAAGGTACAAAAGTTGATCTCAGCTATGAAAATCACAAACTGTTACAAACTATGGCTTTGGGATATGTGTAAGAAGCACAAAAGGGATACATTTTTAAAAAGTACAAAGAGTGATATATGCTACAACAGTTAAATGCTTATAGTCAAATTTAGGTTACTCTTTCGACTTAATTGGAGTACTCTTTTAAATGAACTAGGTTACTCCTTCCTCAATGACAGAGGCTATGTTTTGTGAATATGTGTAATAAGTACAGAAGGTGATCACTGCTACCAAAATTACAGAAATAATATAAATATTCAATGCCCAAGTAAAATGCTTATAATCAAATATGTAAAATATAGATCAAGTGTTTATTTTTGTTTTTAACATTATGAAAGAATACTAAATCAAATGTTTATTTCCTGTTTTTATTCCACATATGCTACTCTTCTTTTGTCCTTTTGAACTTTGTAGACCACTCTTTATTCTCTTGTTTCGTCCCTTTGTCTTTGCTCGTGCAGGATCCAAAACAGTTGTAGATGATGTGGATTCTGTTGTATCTGCATATTCTTCATCAATCCTTACAACTATTTTCATTTTCTTCAAATCTCTTGTATAAGATTCTTCAAGTGCCTCCCTTGCTTGTTGATTAACTTCACATAACAAGACCAAAGTATAATACTTACGAGTCATTTGATGCCTCCATGGTATAGCTTTATCTTTGTCCATTGTTGGAAAATTCTATCCCACACATCAGCTTTTGCAAGTTTTGTCCATCTTTTCATTATATAAGACTCAGGAATCAGCTTCACTGAGTTTATGAGTAGAACATTCAAACTGAGGTGGCACAAGAGACCCATTTCTTCAAATTTCTTGCATGTGCACTGTATGAGCTTCAAATGTGTATCAAAAACAACTCTCATAAGCTTATCACCTTCAGTCTCACCAACATCATATGCTATAGCACAATCTTCAAATGCACACACTTTAGTGGTAACATTTACGCAGTTTAAGAACTCCTTTTCAAATTCTCTGAAAATTGACTGTGTGTAAACTTCTGCGGCATGTTTTATCAAGCCCTTTTTTTCCAAGAAAGTATGAGCTTCTGTTCTTGTCCCATTAAATTCATCCAATACTTCATTATTCCTCCAATTCTTGACTACGTCATTGAAGATTCTGTAAAATTCTGTCAAGTTTGTGTCTTTTCTTATATTGAACCCTATTGCATTATTTGTACTCTTACTTCGTTGTGATGACAACATACCAGCAGAGAAGTAGTTTTTATTCAATGTTGTGCATAACTTTTCCTTCACACCATACATTTTTATTAACCATGTGTGAGTTTGTAATTATATTTTTTGATCATACTATCCCAACATAATTCAAAGTCTTCTTCATCAACACATCCTGACAAACATCTATTGAAATGTTCCAGAAAATCATGGTTACCTTTTCTTTTCCAAATTTACCCATAGCCTTTTCATGTATGTGCCACAAATATAATCTGTGTCTGGTTTCTGGAAATATCTGCAAACATAGAAATATTAGGGTTACTCATTTGTAGAAGCATAGATTACTCTATAATGTAATGTAGACTATTCAATGAATTTTAATGTTAATAAATGAGTTTTCTAATCATATTACCTTTGGTATTGCAAAAGCAATTGCATGGTCCTGATCAGTGATGATTGTTACTGGATATTTGTCTTCCATTGATTTTCTGAATTCTTTAAATAGCCATTCAAAGGTAACTGTTCTCTCATCTGATATAAAAGCACACCCAAACATGATGTTTTTCCTATGATTGTTCACTCCCACAAAAGGTGCACATATGAGATCATATTTATTAGTTCTGTAGGTTGTATAAAAAACAAACACATCTCCATATAAAAAGTAATCTTCCTTCATTATTGGGTCTCTCCAAAAAATGCAAGTCAATCTTGACTGTTCATCTAGCACGAAATTATAATAGAAGTCTGGATTTTGAGAATTTTCCTCTTTCAATTTGTTGAGCAATGTTTGTGCATCTCCTCCTTTAATATTCTTTCTCTTCAAAGCATCAACAAAGTTTTTATGGTCTTTCATTGTATGACATATTTTTTCTTGACCACCTGCTTCATTGACCATGTAGTGATAAGATCTTGCTGCACCCATTCCTGAATCTAAAATATGCTCGATCACTGCTGCAATTTCTGTAGTTATTTTTCTTTCTGAATGGTGTAGGTGACCCCATTCCTTTCTTGTTAGCTCATGATTGTACTCTGTATTATATTTAATAACTACACAACCTCCAAATTCATTTATTTTCACTGTCATTAATGTCTTGCAATCTGTTCTTGTAACATTAACTTTATTTTTTTTACCAGTTTCTTTTTGTTGTCTTATTCCTTCACATGAACACATATAGTTCTTTGCTGTTGGATGTCCTTTGCAGGAACGTCTTGTAGTCCCTTTACGTGCACTAAATCCAACTAATCTAGCATGCTTGCAATATAAATCATACATCTCATCCACTGTATCTGTTGTCATACCTAGTAGACTTCCACTTATTTCATCATGTTCTGCATTTAATGTTTAATAAAGAGTAAGACTTAATTATTTTTTTCATACTGAGTGAATGCTAGTTGAATAAGTAATTTCATAGATAAATAAGAATTAATATTGATAGGTTTACAAATTATCTATACCAACTGTTAGTCAGAAAATAGCAGTACATAATTGTATGCAATCTGCAAGTAAACTTAGGTTACTTTTTCGTAGAAATTGGATTACTCCAGTTTTGTAACTAGGTTACTCCTATTCTTAAATGACTGAAACATAGTTCTGTATTTATATAAGATGTACAATAAAAAATATGAAAATTTTAAAGCAGAATACGACAATAACAGAACATCATCTTATTAACATACAAATAAGAAATTTCTAAATCACAACACGACCATACTAAGCAACATAACAAATTCAACATACGGAATAAGAAAATTTTAAAACAAAAAACCACCATAATATTGTAAAACAACACATGAATTTCTATTAGCTGAATGAGTTAAATCAGTAAATGGAAATTCTATGTAATCACGTAGCATATGATACCATGTTTTCTAGAATTTTCTAACCTCCATTTGATGCATTGTTGTTGACTACAAATGTTTCTTCTTCAATTATTCCTACGAATTTAACAAAATTGATGAAAAAATTGACTAAATTTAACATTTAATCTCATAGAAATTGATGAAAAAAATATACAAACCTGAATTGAATTCAGTAAAATCTCTGAAATCTTCTTCTGGTTCGTAACCTCTGTTCGCGACAACTGGACTCTGTTCGTCGTCTCGCTACTCCACGTTATGAAAGGCCTTGAATTCGCAGTGGTCATTGATGCGCGACGTCATTGTATTTTCCTCCTATCTGCCATCTTCTTGTAGGTTCTCCATGTCGCTAATTTAGGGCTTGAAATATTATTTAGAGATCCAGATAACATGCGCGAAATTTTAAGCAAACAGCGAACTTTATCCGCGCAATTTTCTTCATCCAGTTAGGAAGGCTGTTTATCAGCGATTTTAACCCATTTTGCTGTAGGATCCGGTTCTACCAAAATTTTGGTAGGACCGGTTGTAGGGTAGTCGCTCTCTTATGCTTAACTTATCTCTATAGACTATAATAATACTAAATTAAGCATAATAAGATTAAATTATTAATGTTAACACAAAATTGGTCGCTAAGATATGTACAATTGGATCCAAAATAATTATTATCATAATGAATTTAAAATTCTTATAACTTAATTATGAGAAAAATATTAAAAAAAGTATTAAGTTATCATATTTTAAAGTATATTATTTATAAGACAAATTTCCCTATGCACCCGATTGCATGAATTCAGATGTGTACATTCACAATCAAATTTATATATTAATGATAAAAATATGTATTCTCTATCCCAACTATTTTCATATTTTGACTTTAAGAGAAATTGTTTTTTAATTTATTTTTGGGAATAATTTGAAAATTTTGAGTATTAAATAAATTATAAATTATATTGTGTGTAAGGTGTAAATAACAAATTTAGATTAAAGTGTATTAGTATAAGGTTATTTGATATGTTATTTCCTTTTATAGGTTGTGAATATGAGTTGGAGAAGGATAAAAATAGAAAGTATGAAGTTGAGTTGGGGACGGAAGAAATATATACTTTGGTGTGATATTTCCTATGATATTTTATTGGATGAGTGACACGTAGGAGAGAAGAGATAAATTATACTCTAATTCAATATATAAACTCTAGGGGTAAGATATTGAATTTCTCCATCCCGAATTAATCTATAAAAAGATGTTACAGGAAATGTTACACAAAAGTGTTACAGAAAATCCCTTGCCCTTAATGCATTTTGTTAGCGAAATTTTAACGAATTTTTTTTGTTAGTTTTTATTGAAAAATGAATTAAAAATATATACATTTATTAATAAATGCATATATATTATTGGACAAAAATTTGGTTAATTTGGACGACGAGAAATGATATCGTATTTAATGGCGGGGAGTGGAAGCTTGAGAAACTATTGGCGGAAGTGAAGGCAAGAGTTTGGAGTTGGATTATTTGGAAGACAAATAAAAAAGGAAGGAGTTGATATGAAATTTTGGATGAATGATCCAATAGAATTAGCTTTACTATTTTGATATCTTTTTGTGCATGTATGTTTGTGAGATACTGTAACTTGGGTATGCCTTGTACCTTTTTATATATATATATATGATCAAAAAATTATTGGATAAAAATTAATACATAAGTGTATGCGTATAGAGGATATCAACTCTATTTATAATAATTAGTTAACGCATTTTATATGATTGAAATAATTTTATGATTTCAGATTTTAAATTGATAATTTCGTGACCTATGTTTTAGGTTTTTAATTAATAGAAAAATAAAAAATAAAACCTCAAATTCATAATTAATTTATTAAAATTTGAAGTCTTTTTTGAAAATATTCCTCTTAACTTTTACAAAACTGAATTTGTTAAATACATGGTAATCATTTATAATAATTGATTTAAAACAGTTTGTCCACAATATAGCTTTATAACCTTCATGATTCTTTGAACATGGACAATATTTTGGTATTGTTTTGTCTGTTTATCGAATTTCAAAGCAATCATGACATTAATTTTGTACTAATTAACGTTTTATGAATTATATTCATGAAAAGTGCATTATAACAAAACAACATGCTTGCAAGTTGCATCACATCTATCTCACTTTCTATTTCAATTGTTTTATTTTATTTTTATTAGTACTAATATATATGCTAATTAAAGTTATGTGGGAGATCACTAAATTTTGTCACATATTTCTCAAAAAATTAATATAAAAATTTGGAACTTTCATAATTGACCCTCACCCTGCTGGATACCACAACATCTAATATTTGTTGGTATTATAGGGGATACTTAACTATAGATAAAATAATGGATGTAAAAACACTTAATTTAATTAGCACATGTCATTTTTTATTTTTTTTTTATGTAAATCTATTTGAAGAGTTTCTCAAGAAAAAATTGTTTTGAGTCATCTAAACATTTTAAAACGCATGTTTTTTTTTCTTTTTCTTTTTTTTAGCAGATATCGGTAAACAATTGTTCGAGGATTGAGTTTCGTGATAAGGAATAAAAATTAATATTCCGCATTCTAATAAAAAAATATTATGTGATAGATGAACAATATAACTGTTCAGAGTGGAGAGTATTTTATGAACAATTCACGGTGTAAATAAAAAAGAAATAACATTTTTAATGTAATTATCATAACTTCATTACTAAAACGCGATAAATTAATTAATGAAAAATAAAATAATCTCACATTAATTAAAATTATCTTATACAAGTGTTGCTATCAAATTTAGATGTGCTTTTCCAGTCATTTTTAGGATCATCGCCTAAAAATTACAGGAATTAAAATTATATATATATATATATATATATATATATATATATATATATATATATATATATATATATATATATATATGGCGAAAAACTTATCTTAATATTATTAAAGCTATGTGAAAGGAAAAAAATTTGTGTGCTCCCGGGGCACCCCGTGCGCCCATACTCTTTAATATTAAATGGTATATCTTTTAGTATTAAGATGTGTACCTTTTATTTTCTGAAAAAAATAAAAAATATTAACTAAAAGTGTATACCGTTAAAAACAAAATGATGTACCCTTATTAATTAAAATATATACTCTTTAGAATAAAATAGTGTACTCTTACACACTTTATGTACTTGGGGACACAGTAGACCAATTATGTGAAAACATAGTATTAAGTACTTAACGAAGCCATTATATACATAGGTCTTGATAAGTTTTGTGGGAGCTCAGAAAAAAGAAAAACTTTCAATACTATTTAAAAATAAATGTTTAGAATAAAAAATATTCCTCCCTCCAGGGCAAAGGTCATGTTTTTTGCACGTGAATTAAGAAATATTATTATTTTATATATAGTGAGTAGTTGTATTAGTAGTGAATGATGGACTATACGTGGGGCCCTTTTACTAAAAAGGAAAAATAAGAACTTTTGATTGGAACGCCCAACATAGTAAAATGAAAAAGTTTATAATGGAACAAAGAGGTTAACGTGTATAAAAATTTGTTGAATTAAATGTTAATAGTCATTTTGCCTAAATTATACAAGAATATATATCAAACTAAATAATAAATGGAAAAGGCTTCTTACTATTTCTTAAACGACAAGCTTAATTAATTTTTTCCATGTATTTATTTTCAAAAATATTACTCCCTCCGTCTGGTTCTAAGGTTTCCATTTGTTTTTTGCACGTGGATTAAGGAGTATTATTATTATATGTAAAGTGGGTAGTTGTATTAGAGGAAAGTGGTGAGCCATATTGTGTACTTTTTTATTAAATAGGGGAAATTGACACTTTTGAAGTGGAAGCCAAAAATAGTAAAATGAATATCTTAGAAGCTAAAACTCAAAGAAAACTCACGTTCCTTTAAAAATTAATCTTGCTTTCCCTCCATCCTATCCAGATGTATCTATTTTGTTATTTTATACTATATATTTAAAAAGAATTACTCCTAATAAAATTACACAACGCACCATTCTTTTAAATTGAAAATTAAGAGTAAAAGGATAAAAGGTAGTTTAAAAAACACCAAAAACAGCGTAATAAGTAATTCATCAATTTCACTAAAAGATTACTATTATTTTACTGTATTAACTGTTTCATTTAAAGTCTTCATTTTCTCCAATTATCAAAAGGGTTTTATATATGACTCACTACTGATACAACTACTCACTATACATAAAATAATAATACCCCTTAATTCATATGTAAAAAGAAAATGGAGACTTATGAATGAGACGAAGGGATTACTTATTAGTGTACAATACAAAAAAAAAAACTCCCATTTGTTCCGGAAAGTATTTCACACGTTCTTTTTTTTAAAAGTGGTAAAAAAAATACACTATAATAATACTCACATTTATACACATTTCAACATAATACCAATTTTTTCACACATCCCAATAACTTTATACATTTTTTTTCATCCCAACAACTTTACACATTTTTTCATTAAATTGTGGAATATTTTTTCATTTTTCCACTTTATACAAAGTATTTTTTTTTAAAAAATTATGCGTACAAAAATATGTGAAATAAATTTCGAAATTGAGTAAGTAATTTAAGATGATGATATGTACGGAGTACAACCCATACACTTTAGTTAGACTGGTCGAATTGGGGCTTCCCTAATTTAATACAAATTCAGAGATTTGGTGGAATGTGTTATAACCATTTACGTGAGAAGGACCCATCAAAATGGTACTGGATTTTGTGCAATCATTTCTTATTTCATTTCGTTATTATATTATTAACTTGTTACAAGTCAATAACACTCACTCCTAATATGAGACATTCACAAATTCACTTATAAATTTAGAGGACCACTTGGGTGACCCGTGGTCACCCATGACCCTCTCACATGAGGGGGTGGGTCCCACATGTCAGGGGGTGGGCCCCCACCCCTTCATGTGAGAGGGTCATGGGTGACTACGGGTCACCCAAGAATTACCCATAAATTTATATAGTTAATATCTTTGAGATGAAAGGAGTTAACTAACTAAATTAGTTATTCATTCTGCACTACAACATAAATGATGTTGTGTTATACCTAACAATAACACTTTTATTATATATAACACTTAATTATAACACTATTTAAATTTTAATAATATGTAACACTTGGTTTATATGCAATATCAATAAGTAATATTTTTATAAAAGTAGCACTTTTTAAATAACACTTATATAAATATAACACTTTTCAAATTACACTTTTTATATGTAACATTTTATTAGTATCATTTTTCATATATTACACCTTTTATGTAACACTATGAAATATTTAACACTATCATATTACATTTTTAAATACATAACATTTTATATAAATGAAATATGTAATATTTATATAGTTTAAATAATTAAAAAAACTAACACACTATTAAACAATTTATATATTATACAAGTTGAAAAAAATATATGCTCATATAAATAAAATGTTTATTATGTAAAATATTTATTATGTTATACTCCGTATAAAAATATTAGTAATATATGAAAAATTTTATTTATATTTATTTAAAATAATTTTAATACATATAAATTTATTTATAATAAAAATATATTTTAATTATATAATATGATTATTTTTAATTATTTAAATTATTATATTTCTTAATAAAATTATATCGTATAATATAATAATTTTTTAAAATTAGTTAGTATAATAACAACTCAAATTTAAATGTATTAGATGATTTTAAAAATTATATTTTATTAATAAATTAAATAAAATGTGTTGATGTCATGTATAATAAAATAAAAACTCAAAATAAAAACAAAGTTATAGTTAGTCAAGGTGATGGAAGTATCTTATCCTATCTAATAGGTCAAATGTTCAAACTCGGTAAGTGCACTTTTTTTCTTATAAAATGTATTACATAAAAAGAATACCACATGTAACATTTATAAAGTGTTAAATAAAGTTTTTATCTATTGTAATATTTTTTTAAAAATGTTATTAATAATCGAAATTGTGTTGCTTTATACAATAAACAGCACAAGTAAGTTATGTTGTAGTGCTGCCAGAAGAGAAGTCAACATATTTATCTTATATCATTGGGTAAATATGTACGGTTATATTATTAAAACGTAAGAAAAAATAATATCTAACCATTATTTTTAGAGTGTACGATTTTTTTAGGGTTTTTTTTAGGGTTTTTTTATAAGTATTTATATCTTACCAAACGGTGTGATGCATAAAATGATATATCAGACTGAAAATTTGGACTTCATCAAAAGATATCCACATCAAATTAATTATAAGAATGGTAAAACATGTTAATTTTAATATGGAATATATAACATAATATAATTTTTTTGATGCCACATTTGGATCAATTTGCTCCTCTTCATGATTTATTTAATATCAACACTGTGTAAGATCACAAATATATAGTTGCATGTAAGGTTTACACGCACTTGATGTGAAGAGTTTTTCATAGGACCGCATGAAGAGTTGTGTGCTGGTAGCACGCATAGTTGTATATATAATTGCATTGTGGTTACATGTATGTTAATGGTATCCAAAAATTTTAAGATACAACATCATTATATATATATATATATATATATATATATATATAATTTATAAGTTCATCTATTGTGTAACAAATGCACCTTAAAAATATAATCCGTATTTGAAAACGGGTCAAATAAAAAAGAAAAAAAAGACCCAATTAACTCATTTCACGCTCATTCATTCCTCTAGATCCGCTCATTCACTCCTCTTTCTCTCTCTCTCTCTTCCAATCTATGTTTCTTGTCTTTTCTCTCCAAGGTTTCCGGTTAAAAGCGACGTATGACAACAAACTTCAGCGACGAACAGTGACGGCTAGATTCCCAGTAGAGAGGCGACGGTCGTGATACTCTTTTTGGCAGTGTGCAGCAACGACAGGGTCAGATCTGGCAGGACTGGTGGTCGGCATCGCGGTTGACGGGGTTGATGGCTCGTTGTCGGCAGCAGTGACGACGTTGGCCTCGATCTGCGACTTCGGCGGTTATAGTGTTGGTGGCATATGGCGAAGGGTAGGAGCAATTTGTAGTAGAATTTTCGACGGTGTTGTGGCTAGATCCGGTGCAGATTTCCAATCTAGCTATTAAGCACTAATGTAATATTAAACTATACTACTTTTTTTCATAATATTGTATTACTTATTATTAGTTAATGTATAATATGTGTTAAAGTGGTGGAGATGAGAGAAAGAAAAATCAAGAGAAAATGTTTGCTGTGAAATTAAGGTTGAAAAAGTATTCCTGGTGAATTTGTTTACTATACTTCATATTTGTGATCCCTCTATTGCTTCAAATCTTTGTTATTTGATATTGTACTTTTTATAATTCAATAATGTATAAGTTTTCTTAATAAATGTATTACATTTTTTATTTTTATACTCCCTCCGTCCAGTTCTAAGGTGTCCGTTTACTTTTTGCACGTGAATTAAGGAGTATTATTATATAGTATATGGGTAGTTGTATTAGAGGGAAGTGGTGGGCTATATTGTGTACTTTTTTACTAAATAGAGGAAATTGATATCTTTGAAGTGGACGGAGGGAGTAATATTTTTAGTTTTATACACTTTTAAAAAAAATTAATACAATTATAAATACAATGATATATATTAATACCGTCATTTTAAAAAGTCAATTAATATAAACTTGAATTGAAAAAAAAAATAAAATTAATTAAAAAAATATTTGAATATTAGGAGAGAGATTATGAAGAAGCCTAGTAGAGAGGGAGAAAAATAAGGGGGAGAAAGAAAATTAAAAGGAGCAGATGAGAAAAGGAAGGGAATGAAAAAAAAAATAAAAGGGATTAAAATAGTGGGTCAAAATTACTTATATATATATGATGAATCAATTGAATTGGATTAATGTGGTGTAACTTAAATACTGTGTACACTAATTTATATGTCAAAAATAAAGTATTTAAAGTAATGTTCTTACAAATAATCCTTGTCAATTATATTGTAAAGGATAATTTGTCCCTTTCAAAATTAGAGTAAAATCAAGGTTACTAATACGGTTAGAATTATATTAAAGAATTATGAGTACCAAAATTGATCATACAAAGAGATTATATTGTAAACTCAGTGTAAGTTATATTTTTATTTTTAATATGAAATATTATTTTTAGATTAATAAACAATCTCTTATTAATAAGAAATTATTACTCATTCAGAAATATGGAAAATTCAGAATATAATAGAATTTGAATATAAGTAATACTCTCCCCTACTAAATATTTCACTTTATTTTATAAATTATGAAGGAAGGGTGAAAATCCTATCGAGATGGGAAATAATATTTATTAGGAGAGCTGTACTAGTTGATTTTAAAGTAAAGTATAAAGTTTTAGTCGAAAATTAAACTTTATAATAAAAATACTCATCTGTCTCGTTTCAAATGACACACTTTTCATTTTGAGTTGTCCAAAAAAAATTTGCACATTTCCATAGAAAGTAAAAAGTAAAAAACAACCATCTTTCCCTTATACTTTATTTACAAAAAAAAAATTATCTCTTTCTAACATACTTTATCATTTATTCATTATAAAAAATATCATTATACCCCTAAAAGTTATCACTTCCTTGATTTCCGTGTCGAAATTATGGGTGCAATCTTTTATGGGACGGAGAGAGTATATATTTTATTATATCATCAAATTAAAGAACATCATGTTTGAATTCGAGTCAAAGAAGAGAAGTGGACCGATTTCAGAAAAGAGGAATGGGCCTGAAAAATTCAATGAAGTTATTTATATGAAGTGGGATTTATATTTATTTATCATCTGCCCTCTGATTTGGGCATAAATGAAATATCTGCCCAATGGGGTTATGATTTATGAAAGATATTGTAGAATTAATGTCTGGCATTTTTCTTTTTAAGAATACAGTTGTATAATTTTTTTATTTTTTGGAAAAACAAAAAAAAACTATTTAACTATGAGTGTATATTAGGTGCACCCAGGTGCAAGGGTGCACTATATGTGTATAACTTCTTATTCTATTTTGTATACATGTTATTCTCTTTTGTATGCGTGTTTTGTAATAGTTGTATACTTTTTCACACTAAACTTTTCATTAAAAAACCATCATTTATATGTGTATAATTTTTTATTCAATAATATATACATGTATTTTAATAATTGTATATTTTTTTACACTCAATTTTTCATTAAAAAAATTAACACTTAAATTGTATACATTTTTACTCATAATTGTATATGTTTTTGTTTATATTTGTATGTGGGTGCACACTATATTTAGCCTTTTGGTTGATCAGCTAAAATAACTCCCTCAATTATCTGCGTCACTTCAAGTGAAAAGTATGAGGATTCATATAAAAATGCAAATAAAACCAATTTGTTAGGTTTTCTTCCGGCCCTAGTTTATTTAACATCCTCCATTTGAAGAGCCATAATCATAATGTTCTGGATACTTCTCCAAAGATAGGATAAATTAGATGATTTTTTTTAATCGCATTTAGCACAATTTAAGAGTTTGATTCCACCACAATTTTCTCATAGTCACGATTAACTGCTAATTCCAGTCTTTTCTCCACAGCCATCGCCTCAACAACCTCAATTTCATACACTCTGGCCTACACATCGCTCAGGAAAGCACCAGAGAACCTCCCCTCTACTATTTCTCATCACACCTAATGCTGTAGCACCGTACCCTCTCCTCATAGACGCATCCACATTTTCAAACCATTACTTGGTGGAGGATGCCATCTCCGATCTTCATTCATGACATTCGATCTACTCTCATACCCCTTCATCGCATCATGATATTACTGACGATGTAAAATTCACCTTTTGTTTAATATCGTTGTGTGATACATCCTTGCTAAAAAATAATGAATTCATTTTGCCTCCATAAAATAAACCACAAGCTAGTGGCAAACATGCTTAGCTCTTCTTTATCCAATACTTTGGATAAAGATAACACCCACTCATGTATAAGATCATCTATTAATGACTAAGCAAAAGATGAAGAAGCCTAAAACTCAAGAATCCAATCACAATCTCTGAAAGCATGTTCAGGCTTTTCAATATCTTTCTCACATCTCATACATATCAGATCAATTCAACAAATCCGCCTATAAGATTGATTGAGGCTGGAAATATATTGTGAAGGGCACACCAAATAAACATGGAGATTTTCTGGATTGTGTTTAGCTTCCAAGCTTTGCTCCATTACACAAATTCAACTTCTTCATTCTCTCCAATACTCGATAGTGTTCGACTTATTTTCATAAGCTGACAAAACGGTATAGACCCCCTTTTTTTTGTAAAATAACATTTAAACTTATTTATTTATTTATTTATTTTAAGAAAAACAAGATTTGAGTACAATTAAACTTAGTGGTACTGATTTATAATTTGAAAAAGTAGGTGGATCTAGTCTAGATTCAATGGGTAGAAAATATTAGTAAAAATATCATACAAATAGGACATGGTGTTACTATGGTGTAAGATAAATTTTCACGATTAAATACAATAATTAGATCAATTTATTAAAAAGTATCACATGTAACACATAAAATATGAACAAATATAAAGGTAAGAAGTAAATATATTACATCATATAAGTAAAGTTATTTAACAAATCATATCACTTACCACACCTAAAGGTATTATACTATATACTAAAGGAGGGTTTTGGTTTTATTAGGTGACATTATGAGAGTAATTTAGGGATGATGTAGAATTTTCTTAGAATTTTGATTTTTTTAATAAATTTGCCAAATTTGTTGAAGGAGAGTGTGGATAGTTTATTTGACAACCAAGCTTGCTAAAGAAGGAAATGGTGGATACATTATTTAACAACCAATCAAAAAATATACTCAGATATTTTTTTGACTTAATTAAAAATTTACCTAAATCTTAAAATATTTTTAATTTTTTAAATTTTGAAACGTTTTAAAGTAAAAATTATATCAAATTAATCGGTATCACATGATCTTTAATTTAACATCCATATTGCTAAGGGAAAATCACTAATAGATACATACTTTTAACCTAAATTACTATGAGATACAATAAATTCAAATAATTACTCTCACATATAAAATATTAAAGTAAAATACAAATATAACCTTATAATCTCATACACTTTTAAACCACCAACCCTACCCCTCACTCACCCACCGCCGGACCGGCATTGACCGGCGGCTGGACAACCATTGACCGACTGCCGGACAGCCGCTGAACACCACTGACCACCGCCGCCTGCTGCCGAAATTTAAAATGTGCAAACAAAATGTGCAAAAACAAAATTGTGCAAAACAAAATTGTGCAAAACCAAATTGTGCAAATACATAGGGGTATTTATGGTATCACAATCATAATTGTGTAGTTATGAGTAATAGTACTTTGAGTCATGTAGTTTACAGCAATTATGCATTATTTTATGTATCCAATAGTAAGTGACCATCCATATTGCTAATATAATGGAGTAATATTATTCTCAAATTACATGAATATCTTTTTAATTTTTATTATATTTAGAGTGGAAGGTTTTAATTGATGAGGTGTCATCACTATGAATAAGGATGATATTTAATTTTCTTATTTATTTTAATTTTAATTTAAGTTTATAATAAATTAAAATAAATAATTAAATAAAATAATTATAGATAAATTTGATTGGTAGCTTACACACAAAAATAGAAAATTGATATCCAAAGTTATCAATAAACATTCAATCATATTCTTTATATTTTATTTCTTAAAAATCTATTTCATCGAATTTTTAAAAGTTTATAACTTTTAAAAATTAAGTTTATTATTAATAAAAATTATATCAAATTAATTGTCTTTTTACGATCTTTAAAACGATACGGATAGTGATATATATAGAAGACAATTTTAACTATATAATTAAAAGATGAATTTTTATATATTATGAGATGAGATAATCATATATTTAATTAATAGTTATAAATTTTATTTAACCATATTTGTTAAATATTTATTTAAAATAATATGACAAACTCTCTTGTGAGACGGGTTATTTGTGAAACGGGTGTGAAACGGTTCGATCCATCAATAAAGTATGCTTATTGTATAGATAAAGTATGTTTAATGGTTATTAAAGTATGTTTTCTAAAGTATAATGGATTATGTATTAAAATATGATTTTAGTGTGTTATAATATGATTTATTATTAACATATTTTAACTACAAATAAGCGTATTTTATCTATACAATAAGCATACTTTAGTGATGAGTCGACTCGTCTCACAGACAAAGTCTCTTGTGAGACCTTAATTTTGTGAAATGGCTTGTGAGAACGGTTAAAGTATGTCTATTATATTGGTAAAGTATGTTTAATTATTGTTAAAGTATGTTTTCTAAAGTATAATGAATTATGAATTAAAATATAATTTTATTATGTTATAATATAATTCATTATTGACATATTTTAACTACAAATAAACATTCTTTAACTATATAATAAGATACTTTAGTAATGGATCGACCCGTCTTACGACCGTTTCACAAAAAACCCGTCTCACAAGAGAGTAACTCTAAAACTTATATACATGCAGATGCATTGTGCACCTGAGTACACCAAATATCAACTATTTTTTTATAGAAGCGATAATACATGTTCTATTCAACGTAAAAAAAATATTATTATTAATTATTATACTTAAACAATTTTAAAGTCAATTATAATTATTCTTATTTTAA
The DNA here is from genome assembly GCA_023678885.1 of Pogostemon cablin. Lineage (NCBI taxonomy): Eukaryota > Viridiplantae > Streptophyta > Magnoliopsida > Lamiales > Lamiaceae > Pogostemon > Pogostemon cablin. The sequence continues at coordinate 22,545,026 of CM043001.1, read as the reverse complement.
TATTTAATTGAAAACACATTTTTAGATTGATATTTTTTAAAATATGTTATAATAAAATTAATTATTAAAAATATTTTATATCTATGTTTAACCCTTAAAAAATTATGTAAATTCTTAAAATTTCAATTATGTATAATAATCATGTGCATATATTTAACCCTTAAAATATTACATAGTATGATATAAGTAGTAAAGTACTACATAAATATGAAAGGCTTCATACTTTTTCCATGGCAGTGGAAATATATCAAGTCGGGCCAAATCTAATATTTAAAAGGCCAAACATATTTAATAAGCATAGGCCTGACCATATATAACACAGGTAGCATGTAAACCGCGTGACATATACCATCGGATAATTGTATTTTTAATCGAATAGACTAGTCTCATATCATTTTTTTTAATTATTTTGTTTTTCTCTAAAAGAGTATTATTTCTTCAATGAAACATTCTATTGAAATATAAATGATATTAATGTTTGAAAAGATAATTATCTTTGGGTTCATTACTATTAAGTATATTTTATACAAAATAATTATTAATAGATACATTAGGTTAATAGTAATGAGTAAAATATCCTTCTTGCCCTTATTTTAATTGTGTTCAAAAATAATTTAATAGGATAAGATATTTAATGTAATATTAAATCCCATGATTTTCTTTAGGTGGAAGTTTACTGCAATCTATTGACTGAAAGTTCGATGATCCTTCCTTATCCTTATTTTTGTTCAGAAATTCATATATGTGAGTGTTCACATATTTGTATTCAGATTTTAATAACTAATTTTCCCTCACTCCAACCGTTCAAAATTAATTTTCTCTCAATCAAATCGTTCAAAAAGATTTTGACTTATGTTCAGAGGTGTTCAGATATTTGTGTTCAAAGTTTAATAATTAATTTTCTCTCACTTATCCCATTCAAAAAGATTTTGACTTGTGTTCAAAATTTTATATACGTGGTGTTTAGGATATTTGTGTCAAGAATTTAATACTCCCTCCGTCCCGGGTATTTTTACCCGTTTGTACGGGCACGGAGATTAAGACGTTTTATTTTTTTAATATATAATGTAAGAGAAAGTAGGGATAAATTAGTAATTTAAAAAGAAAAAGTGAATAAAGTTATTGGGAATGATGAATAAAGTGTAAAAAAGTAATTAAAGTTGTTGGGATTGTAAAAAGTAGGTAATAAAATATTATGTATTTTTGCCAAAAATGGAATGGGTAAAAATACGTGGGACAGCCCAAAATGGAAAGTGGGTAAAAATACGTGGGACGGAGGGAGTAATAAACTTCTCTCACTCACACCTTTCAAAAAGACAAAAGACTTTGATCTACCAGATTAAAAACCCTCACTTGTGTTTAGAAATACGTATATATGGTGATCAGAATATTTGTGTTCAGGACAAGACAACGAGCAGAAGAACAAGATTACCATTTCCACAGTTCAGGTGTCCACTCCAATTAATTGAGAATGGAACCATTAATTAATCCAAACTACTACTAATATCGAAATAAAATATGTAGTTTAGTTATCCAAATTATGTGATGCTCAATTATACATAATATAAACGATCCTGAATATATATATTTCACGCATCATAGAGTGAGAGAGAGAGAGGGGGTAAAAATTGTTAGGAGAAAGAGAATAGAGTAGTAGTGAAAGACGTAATTCAACGAAAATAATGAATTAATTGATGATGATGGAAGGCTGAGAGGGGAGGATGGGGTGATTACTGTGTATTTGAAGAGGAAAGAGGAAATATCTAATGATTACGGATAGAGCACGTACATGATTTGAGATTATAATTTATCTATAGGGATATATGTGGTATCTCATACTAATATATTATACTTATTAGTAATATTTGCACTACAATGTGTCTCCTAATAATATTAGAGTATATTTTGTAGTATTAGATAGTAATAAGTCCATTATTTTTCTTTCAAAATATCAAAGTTATAATTTTTCATACTAAGATGTACAACATTTAATACTAATAAAGGGTACAACTTTATGATGCCATTGGATTTGGGCGCACGGTGCTTCTGGTGGGGACACGCAAGTTATATTCATAAGTAATATTCAGGAAAAATTGTACTTTTAGTCCCATACAAAAATTACATTTTCATGTTTGGTCGCTATTTTTTTTTTCCGAAAATTGCAATTTTTGGTTCCGTTAATTAAATAATGGACGAAAATGTTAATAATGAAAGAGAAGAAAAATAAGCCATTATGGAGGGATTTGGACTTCTTCTTTAAATAACCTTAACCCAACCCTTGCACACAATTACTCCCTACAAATATTCACACCATAAATTAAAAGGGCTCTAAAAGATAACTTCATCTTGTTATACAAGTTTTCCATCATAAAAACCTGTAATTCAATCTACATACTAGCTGTTATTTCCCTCCATCCTATAATTTCTCCAACTTCAACTTCACACTTTTCATTTTGGTCCGTTCCAATTCAACTTCACTTTCATAAAAGAAAAAAACAACTAACTAATTTCCATCTACCATACTTTAATTTAAAATTTGTCATTACATTTTTACCTGACATAACATATTTTATTATTTATTTATTACCAAAAGTACCATATTACCTCAAAAGTAAATCAAAAGGTAACTTTTCTTAAACTCCGTATGTATAGTAAACATGAAAATGAATTTGGGATGGAGGGAGTAATAATTACTCCATATATAGTTTGGGATCGAAGCACAAACTTTTTAAGCCTGTAATATTTTGGAAGAGTGAGATTTCTGTGCATCCTGTGCTCCGTGCGCCTTTGCAATTTTCATGTCCCTTTGCAATTTAGAATCCTAGCAATACATATGTTTAAATAGGATTGGAGGGGGAAGGGTTGCATTCACATGGAGACACGGAGAATACTCCGTGTCCCGGGGGCGCAGGAGCTTTCCCCATTTTTGGTGTCAAACTGTCATCTTTTATGGTATACTATCACTCAATCTAATAACATCAACATTTTAAAATTGCTTTTCCCACCTACTTACATGCTTTAAAATTTATCTACTTTGCATTACATTAAAAAAAAAAAAACCAAAAAACAAAAAACAAAAAAACCAAAAACCAAAAAAAAAACTCCCTATTAATAAATTCACACTCCTCATTTTTTTTTCAAAATTATTTTAACTTGACTTTCTTACAAGAAAATATACTCTATATACAGTAACCTTGTACTCTCTCCGTCCCCTTGATAAGTGTCCGTTTGTCTTTTAAACGTGGATTAAGAAGTATAATATTTTAAAGTGTAATGAGGTGAGAGAAATAATATTTTAATATGTAGTGAGTAGTTGTATTAGTGTTGAGTGTGGGCTCATGTGTAGTGGGTTGAGTATAATAATATTATTGTGTGTGTCACATCAACCTAAAAAAAATTGACATTTTGCATTGGGACGGACAAAATGGTAAAATAAACGCTTATCAAGGGGACGGAGGGAGTAATATATATATTTATACTTTCAAAATTGACATCTCACCCTAATACGAAAAAAGAGAAAGAAAAAAATTTCACAAACTTCAAATCTACCGTAACAGTGATCTTGTTTATTAGAAGGTGAAAATACTAAATTACTCTAAAAAGTCAATAAAATTGGTCACAATCTATGGAGAGTTTCAAATATAACTATCAACCGAGAAATGAAGCTCAAATTCACTTATAGAAGATATTTTAGGATAATTCTTGGTTGACCAGTGGTCACCCATGACCCTCTCACATGAGGGGTTGGGGGCCCACATGTCAGGGGTGACCCCCACCCCCTCATGTGAGAGGGTCATGGGTGACCACGGGTCACTCAAGTGATCTCGATATTTTATGATTAATAAAGTATATTTCCGTGTCATGAGTTTGCATAATTAATTATATGTATTCTAGTGCTCTATTTTCTTTTATACTATGTTTAATATTTAATTTTTAAGATTTAATATATTCAATAATATAATTATCTTTTTAATTCATATACATGCACTCTAATTCACACAAGACTAAGCTGTTTTATGATTTGATAAGCAGAACATTTATAGTGTAATTACACGAAAAGGTGTGATGCTTAGGCTATGGAAGGTAGAGAAAAGAATGAGAGAATATGATTCTAAATGAAAGTCATGTATTCTGGAATAAAGTGCACTCTTTGGTTTCCCTTTTAGCTTTAACTCACACCAAAAACATTACTTGAAGAATATATTCTATCATTGTTTTGGATTCCACTGTAGTCTTTTAATTTTACATACAAAATGTATATACTTAATATAGATATTTTCTAGTGTTTTATATATTTCTTTGTCCTCAATATTTAATTTTTTATTTTAGGATTTTAATGTATTTTTATGCCTATATCATTTTTTTCTTGTGTGATGATAATGAGAGAGTCATTTTTGTTTATTTTATAAACCCAAATCATCTTTGGAAGGGTAAATATTATGGATGTCAATTTTATTAGTGTGTATGGATCTTTAGCTAATAATACCCTATCGTATGTGGGTAGGGTAGGATATTTCATGCTTTAGGTAGGGTAGTACCCGCGCTTACATGGAAACATGAAAGTAAGGATAGAGTATGAATTTTATAGCATACCCGATTACTCGAATTATGCATTAGTTTGTATTTTTATTTAATTTAGGTTTTGATTGTGTTTTATGGTTATTTAAGGTAAGAGTTACTTGATTTTATTTTAAAATTATTTTTATAATAATGAATCTCATACTATGCTACACTGTCAATGAAATATATTTTCAAATGTTAGGTCATATGTATTGGATATGGTAGGTTGAGCTTTTACAAATAAGGTAAGTAGGACATTGACCATTCACATTATTTTTTTAAATTATGGTTAGCTGTTTATCTGCAGATTATTTATAAAGTTTTCGATGAACAAATATCCATACCCAACCCGATTATATATTTAAGAGTAATAAAGTAAAGTAAAGATAATGAAAATTTGATAAGGATACAACCCTAGTAAATATATAGATTTAAACGAGTTTAACATGAACGGAGATTCTTTAAAAATAAAAATATCTCCCTTAAGATACATTAAGATAAATTCCAGTATCCATGTAAAAATTTGGCAGCAAATAATTGTTCAATTCTTATAAAAGCAACAGTAGTTGACTTTTTACACATCTTTTCTTGACAACTTGTAAATTATAGAGAAGTGTGGTCTGTTGCCCACTTTGATCACGTGATATGCAAAAATGCATACTTTGACTAAAATTTAACAAAAATGCCCACTTTTAAGCTAACTTTACCATGTTATCCCTGGTCGGTTAGTGTCAGTTAATGAAACAAGAAAAAAGTGAGCATTACTGACCGAGTGATATTTATTTGTAATTAAAATATATGGAAATATAATCATTTAAACATTAGTGACCGAGTGACCGAGTGGAGTGCTTGTTTAATTTGAATAGAGGCCGAGTGCATGCACATATACAACAGACCACATATATAAGAATATAATCATTTAAATATTAGTGACCGAGTGACCGGGTGGAATGCTTGTTTAATTTGAATTTGAATTTTAATGCTATACAATAAGTGTATAAGGCCGAGTACATGCACAGTTTATAAGTAGAGGCCGAGTGCATGCACATATATGGGAATATAATCATCAAAATATTAGTGACCGAGTGATCGAGTGGTGTTTAATCAAAATATTAGACACCGAGTGACCGAGTATTTTTAAGTATATAGGAGAGACCGAGTGACCGAGTTGTGTCTAATTTGTGACCGAGTTGTGTCTAATTTGAATTAAAAATCAAAGTATTAGTGACTGAGTTATGTCTAATTTGAATTATAATGATAATATATTCAATTAAGTTATTATTTAATTTAATGCAAACCTCAAAACTGATCTAGTAGGTGTTTAATTGTTGAGTGATTTATTGCAGACCGAGTGTATCTTTGATATTATAAGGCCGAGTACATGCACAGTTTATAAGTAGAGGCCGAGTGCATGCACATATATTGGAATATAATCATCAAAATATTAGTGACCAAGTGATCGAGTGGTGTTTAATCAAAATATTAGACACCGAGTGACCGAGTATTTTTAAGTATAGAGGAGAGACCGAGTGATCGAGTTGTGTCTAATTTGTGACCGAGTTGTGTCTAATTTGAATTAAAAATCAAAGTATTAGTGACCGAGTTATGTCTAATTTGAATTATAATGATAATATATTCAATTAAGTTATTATTTAATTTAATGCAAACCTCAAAACTGATCTAGTAGGTGTTTAATTGTTGAGTGATTTATTGCAGACCGAGTGTATCTTTGATATTATATGTCGAAGTATTAATATCGGAAAAAGTCAAACTAAAATGCCTATTATCACAAAATATCAAGCATATAATAATAATTTATATTAAACAGTGCCATGAATTTGAAGATAATCTTTGTCAATTTATTCCCGGTTGATTACCATTACGAAGCTGGGGGCACATACGACGGGAGTGGCCTACTTCGTCACAAATTAGATATTTCTTAGGCCGTCGTCTCTGTCGCTCAATTCCTGAACGCATTCGCGACATTCTTGGACGCCCTGCCTGTGAATGTGGAAGGGATTTAATGATACGCAAAGCAGCAACCTCACCTGGCGTGACCCACTTTTCTGGATGGGGAACAGACATGACAACCCCAGACCACATACCGACGATGCTCTCATGATGATAATAATACGAAACAAAAGAACTGGTAGGCAAACACAATTTACTATAATAAAGGAAAAAATTAAATAGAGAAAATGAAAGTGTAATGTAATCTAATAAGAAAAGGTGGAGTACTCACTCGATGTCCTTTAAAACATGCAAACATGGGATTTTCACAATCTGAAACTCCCCACAGGAGCATTCCCTTGCTTGAAAGTCGACAACCTAATTATTTTTACCTTTGTAAACCTTAAACAAGGTTTCTGTTAAGCCTTCCATGTCCAACTTTTTGGCTTCACGCATTTTGTCAACTAGATCCTTATGCAGTCTGCTACATAAAATCTAGGTGACCCTACGAGTCTCTGTCTTGTGCTCGTAAAACTATTTCTCGGTTGTTGTGCGCGCCACCTCAAGCATCACGCATAGTGGTAATTTTTGTGCCCATAAGAGTGCTGAGTTATAGGATTCAGCTGCATTTGATGTCATGAACTCGAACCTGCTTACCGGACAGTGCACTCTCGTCCACCTATGAAGACCAAGTTCATCGATAACCTCCATCAACCTCCCAGAGTTATGATTGCGCAGCTTTTTCATACAACTGTTGCATAGTAGCGTATAAATGTATTAGGCAGTAGGTGAAAAAACTTGTGGGTGAAAAGGTGTGCGGATGTTATACACACTCATCAAATTCATTCAAACTATATGTGTACATCGCTTTGCCAAATTGGTAAAGAACTTGCTGTCCGAAACCTATCATTTTCTTCTTAAGATGAATGTAGCATAAATCGTGTTGTGCAGTGGGGAACACAGTTTGTACCGCATGAGCATTGCTTTTGTGACCGTCCGATACGATTAGTAGTCCATCTGGTGATCCATATGCTTCCTTCAACCTTTCCATGAACTATCGGGTGGCCTTGCATAGCTGTGTCGTCCAGTGCTCTCGGAACATATCCCGATGGCTGGGAGCTCGCATCATACAACACCGACACTATATGTACCTCATCAGTTTCCTCGGGTACAGTTTCTAAAATTTCTATTAGGATCCAAACGCCCTCTGTCATCAAATCCCAGACCCATCACTCTAATAAAGTCCACCGCTGTAAACTCGAGTAAGGTATCAGACACCATAAACTATCGACTGTACTTAGGACCTTCGGTAAACTTAAACTCCTGACTCATCAAGCTATGCAGTCCCATATGTGTCCCGTATCCTCGATCTAAATCCAAGAAATGTCCAAAGCATGAATCTCTAAAGGACTGTACTGCCCCCGGTCCACTCTTATCCAGTACAGTCGAGATCATATCCAATATGAGCGCCAGTTTGCAGTAATTTCTAATACCATATTTTTTTCCTTGCATGCTTGGTCGTTTCCACTCCCACTGTTTTAATCATCAAAGCACATAATTTTATCAGATAACTAAAATATTATGAATTTTATAACACCAAACAAATAAGAATAATACTTTTAATGAGATATAAAATAAAATTTTAATATTGTTAAAATCATAATATCACAAAAAAATATGACATAATATTTTTCAACATAAAAAAAATTACTTTTACTTTATAACCATTTGAATTGACTCAATACAAAAATAAATAAATTTAAGATAAATTTATTCATTGAAAATCTAATTTTAGTTTTTAAATAATAGTATACTTAAATGTAATTAAAATATTTATGTTAACATTTACATTTTTAAGTTGAACGTGCTAATAAACATTTAACACTAATATTATTAGTTATTATTATTTTTATCCCATATTAATCATTAATCAAATTCAATAAACATATAATTGCGTTCACTATAATAAGTATTCTTTAATTAAAATCATTAACTAATTAATTAAACTCCAATAATTAACATCATTGAAATAATTTTAATGAGTACTCGGTCTTTGAATTTTACTTCCGTTTAACAACTCGCTCTTTAACCTTTATAATATTAATTTATTCATTTTAAATTATATTAAAGCGTACTCGGTCTTTCATTTGTATGTCCCCAATATTTAATATAAAGTGTACTCGGTCTTTGAATTATTACATCACTCGGCCTTATATTAAAGCGCACTCGGTCTTTCAATTTCAAATCTCACAATTAGAGGACTCGGTCACTCCCTCAATTACATCACTCGGTCACTCCTTCAATTACATCACTCGGTCTTACAAATTTTTGCATAAACCCACTCCAGAAAACCTAATTTCTCAACTAATCCACTTGGTCTTCTACAAATTCCATTAGATTTACACCAAAATATCATTCAAACTAAGGATTAATACAGAACTACATAACATTACAATACTATATCTAACCCTAATCTCATAACCAACGAATCTACACAAATACACAACATTACAACTATTTTTTTTACGCAGTAAATTAAATTACATGAAGTATAAACACAATTCACTAACCCGTTGCGCCATCTTAAGTAATCTTATGGGAACGAATGAAATTGAAAAAAATTCACACAGGAACGAACGAAATTGAAAAAAAATTTCGCACAGGAACGAACTAAATGCAGTTCGAAAATTGGGAAGAAAGAGATAAAGATGTAGAAGGGAGAGAGTAAATATGATTTCAAAAATTTACAAATATTCGTTTGATAAGGACCGAGTAAAAATCGGGTCAAATTGACTCAATGTCAGTTAACGAATATTATATCACCTTTCAAAGGGTAGTTTCATCTTTTTGCTTCAAAACTGGGCATTTTTGCATTTTTTGAAATTGACCGGGCATTTTTGCTCTTGGACTTTTGACCGAGAGCTATGTGCCCCTAAATTATAAGCATGCAGCATATGATTAAGACATAATTAAAAAGACTAGATATGGTACAACCACTAGTGCGTGCATGGATCCATTACCCAATTATATCTTGTTAATAGTTAATACAATAAATAAACTAATTAAATCTCTTAATTTATTTTAAAAAAATTCAACGGTCAAAATTTTGCACACAGTTACTATCAAATAAGATAGTATTCAAACATCTAAATTGAATTTTGATTTAAAGACAATATTATTGAAATGGTTAGTTAATGATACATACATGTTTTCTACAATTAGCTAAAGATATTCTTATTCTATGACTCAAGAAAATGAATAAATTGGAAATCTCTCTAGTTCTTGAAGAGCTTCTTTCATGGGAGGTCTCTTTTGTGGAACAGGTGATATGCAATTATACCCTAATTTTAGTAATGCCAACAAGTCTTCCTCTTTTCCCTCCATCTCAGCACGGATAGCCACGTCAGCCATCTTCAAAATTTTACCCTTACTTTCATCCGAATACGTGGACGATCCAACGACTAGTCCAAGTCCCGTCTCATCCGCGGACACTATGACTTTTCCAGTCAATAATTCGAGCAAAACGACTCCGAACGAGTACACATCCCATTTGGGATGGGGCTTGAGGCTTCTGAGTGACTCGGGCGCATGATACGGCGAAAGCCCTATCACACTAGAACTCGGGCTTGGAGTTGCATAATCTTGAAAGCTGTCTCTCGAGGCGGTGGATCTCTTGCTACCGAAGTTCCGGGCCGATCCACCAACCTTGGAACTACCATCGCCCACGACGAGCCTTTCGAGCCCAAAATCTCCAATCTTGGGCTCCATATCCTTGTCTAGGACAATGTTACTGGGCTTCAAGTTACCATGTACATGCTTCTTTTCGTGGATATAAGATAAGCCACGTGCCACTCCTTTTGCTATCTTGAGCCGCAGCTCCAAGGGTAAAGGACAAGGTGAGGAGCCAGCTTTCCCTGACAATTTAGGACAACCAAGAAAGCGCAGGTTAGCAAACATAAAAGGGCAGGTCACTTTCCATGCAAATGACCAATGATAATACACACATCGCTATTGTGCTCAGTGGGCCTAGGATAAGAAAATTAATGCAACCATGGCCAATGGGTAACTGTTGACTTTCAATTAATATTGTATAAAATGAACCTACTCCACCGTTGGCTTCAGTCCAACACCGGCTCACGTTAGCAGCCACTTTATATTTTCCTCCAACAGCAAGAAAGAGATTGAACTTGTGAGAAATAAACATTTAAAGAAATGGTCCCTTTATAAGCTTAATGTCCCTATATGGTACCAATCCATTTTTCTTGATTATTGATTGTGACAATGCATTCAATTTACCTCAATCTAGTTAATCTATTAACAAGCCATGCATGTGATCAAATCTAATTGGTTAATTACTACTAATTTAGAATCAATGAGATTAATTATGAACTTACTGAAACGGGCATTAGCGAGGCTTCCATTGGGGACGAAGTCGTAGATAATGAGCTTCTCGTCCTGGCCCCAATAGAAGCCCCGAATTCGAACCAGATTCGGGTGAACCATTTTGGCTATCGCCCGAATCTGGTTATCGAAATCTTTGAACCTTTCGATTCCGTTCTCCCCCATTCTTCGGACGGCGAATGTGGTGCCATCTTCGAGCACGGCCTTGTAGATTATGCTGGATCCCGACGCGCCCATAATGTAGGCTGAAGCTTTGAGCAACGTCTCCAGTTCGAGTTCCTGCTCGCCGTCTACAGTTACAAGAGAGCCAGTGTGTTCTTGGGATCCGTGATTCCTGTGCAGATTCTCCGTGTCCTGTTCCGCCTCGGAGTTGGTGGATTCAGAGGTGGTTTCTGCGTCGTCAGTGGCGGCGTGTCGCTGCTTTTTCAGGCAAGTCCATGATCTCAGCCAGTTGTATTCTTCCGATGATGATCCCGGCGACCCCCAATCGAAATCTTGTGCCGTCTCCGCCTCTGTTTTGATCCTCTTCTCCTCTGTTCTTCTTTTCTTTGCTCTGTAGACGAACAGGAAAATCATCGCCACGATTCCGATTCCGGCGACGTCTCCGATCACGATCACCAGTATGGTACTCGTCTTCAATCCCGTACTTTTCTCCCGGGGCGATTGTCCGGCGGTTGCTAGGGTGGAGTTGATTATCTCCGGTATGGCGGCGATTGCCGGTGGGGAGTTCGGTGGGTTTCCGATGGCGGAAGGAACAGAGCACGCGTTCAGCGGCGTCCCGCATAATTCAGGATTGCCGGAGAATGACGTCATTGGCTGATGGGAGAAAAGATCCGATTCAGGAACCCGACCCGTGAGGTTGTTGAACGAGACGTCCACGGCGGCGTTGGTTGGGATTCTTGCCGCGAATCCCGGCGGGATTTCGCCGGAGAGTCTATTGAACGAGACATTCAGGTAAGAAATCCGACCGCCGCCGAAATCCGGCGGCAAAGACCCGTTGATCAAATTCGACGACAGATCTAAAACCTCGACTGAATTGAACCCACCCGGAATCGAACCAGAAAAATAGTTATTCTTCAGCGAAACGTCGGTCAAATTCTGAATCGCAGTCAAATTCGACGGGAGATTTCCGGTGAGGGCATTGTCGGAGAGGTTAAGAAGCTGTAGATTCTGCAACTTTCCGACGAGCTCCGGAACGGCACCGGAGATCCGATTGTTGGACAAATCGACGGTTCGGAGCTCCGAAGCACCGTAGAGGGTAAAAGGGATTGACCCATTTATGGAATTGTTGGACAAATCAAGATTCCGGAGGTGTTGGATGGTGCCAATAGTTGCAGGGATGGAGCCCTCAAGGCCCGAATCGGGGAGAGAAAGGCCCGTAACCCGAAAAAAGGCGTCGGCGGAGCCCGGAGTGCCGCATACGACGCCGTTCCATGAGCAAGGATTGTCATCATTGTAGTTCCAACTCCGCAGAACTCCGGTAGGATCGGAGATGATACTGTACTTGAAAGTCAACAAGAGAAGCCCGTCAGTGTTGAGCCCGAAACATTGGGCCCGAATGAGAAGAAACAATGCAAGAACCCTCAGATTAAAGATTTGTGGTCTCATGATTCTTTACAATGAACCCACATCTCTGTTTTTCCAAAACAAGAAGAGAGAGAGAGAGAGGGGTAAAATGAAAGAAATAAAGAAATAAGTGAGATTTGTTGATCATGTGAGTGATTATTTAGAATTAGAAGGGAAGGGAGAGCCAAACTTGGTTGAAAACATGCAAGAAAATAAATAATAAGAGGATAGTACATAACAGTGATGAATTGACAAAAGTTAGTGTTTATTTAAAGTACAAAAGGCAGAAATGAATATGGGAAATTGGCATCTTTTTGCTAACTGACACATAGTTGGAAATCAGAAGTATCTCCCTACAGATTTATGGCTTTCACCTTTTTTCCAACTTTACAACAGGATTAATACATTATTCAATTTTTTTTAATGTAATAATTATCACAATAATGTCCAGGGACGAAAATATCCCGATATATCCACGATATATCTATTTTTTGAGAGTGTCGATATCGATATGGGGGAAAAGGATATATCTTTTCTGATATCGAGGATATATCGGGATATATCGGAAAATATCGGTAAGAATATCGTTATCGAATTGGCGCAGTTCAAATTTTTCCAAATATCGGGATATATCGAGGAAATATCGATAAAATGTCGACAAAAATCGAGGATATATCGGATATATCAAAAATTTATCTATAATTTAAAAAAAATATAAAATAATTTTTTTATCTTACTTTTACTAACCAAATACGTTTTTTTGTTATTAATATGTTCAATTTAAAAAAAAATAAAGCAACACTTGCATGAAACCATCTAATGATGCAATTGTTTTACTTTTAATTAATTAATTAATTATAACTTTTATTAAAATTGGGGAGGATTACTACTAGGTACACAAAAAAAACCCTAAATTACTATGAGATACAAACATACAAAAGTATTACTACTAGGTACAAAAATATATAGTGATATTCCAATATTACCCCTATTAATGTGCTGCACATAAATATTGTGTGCAGCAAAAGTTCATGTGCAGCAAAGTGTGTGCAGGAAAAAAAGTGTGTGCAGGAAAAAAAAAGTGTGTGCAGCAAAAAAATGTGGTGGTCCGGCGGCGGCGGTCCGGCAGCTTTTCCGGCGGCGGCAGTTTTTCCGGCGACCAGTTTTTTTTTTCTTTTTTTTTTTTTGGACGAACAGTTTTTCCGGCGATCGGCTGCCGGAGCTCCGGCGGCGGCGGCGCGGCAGCTTTCCGGCGACCAGTTTTTTTTTTTTTTTTTTTTTTTTTCTTTCTGACGAACAGATTTTCCGGCGACCGGCCGCCGGAGCTCCGCCGGCGGCGGCGGCGGCGGTCCGGCAGCGGCAGCGGTGGTCCGGTGGTGGGTGGAGGTTGGGGTTAGTGTTTTAAAGGTATATGGGTTTAGGGGTATATTTGGTATTTTACTTTAATATTTTGTATTAAATAATAATTATTTTAAATCAATGTATCTAGTAGTAATTAGGGGTACAAAGTGTGTACCTATCAGTAATTATTTCTTAAAATTGTTATCACTTTTCATTAACATTATTATGACTAAGTAAATCAAGAGGGTTCACGTACACTTAATATTGTGACTAAAATACTGACATAGAATCACTTGCTATTAGTATTGACTCGATGAGCTTGGATACAGATCGTAGTGATCAAGAATTATGTGGTCATGATTCACGAGGTAAGTCACAATTTAATTGGAGCAATTCAAGTTATTTTGATTACCCTATCCCTCAATTGTCATATGGAGTAGGTTCAATCATGCCTCACCAACATGGTGATTGGATTAGCCCACATTATCCAATCTATGGTCAAACAGTTGGACAAGATAGAACGACATATTACTGGCGCATTCAGAACTATGTTCAGAACTTCTCTAATTCGATGAGCTGGTACCAATATTGTTTAGATCTAGACGGCATGACATGTTTTACATTTGAGCCTCATAGATCATCATTTTGGTATTAGTTATTATGTATTAAACAACAAGTATTAATTATTGTATCACTCCAGACTATTTAAATATGTCGTTAATGATGTGTTTATCATGTGTTATGACTTATGAGTTTTATTGAGATTTTAAAGTGTATTTAAATATTAAAATTAGTTATAATATATTGAAAAGTTAATAAATTAATTTTCTTCTATTTTTTTTCAAGTTTTCGTGATTTTTAAAATTTTTTCCGATATCGATATTCGATATATCCATCGATATATCCGTAAAATTGAGGTACCGGTATTTTAACCGATCGATATTTGCTTCCTTGAATGTACCTACTCTTCTTATGATCTTCCAACTATAGATAAATATATATGACTCCATGTAATTTGGCTAAGATAGAATAAGTATAATTTCTATCAACTAAATATCTGGCCTTGTCAATTTTCTTATATTAGAATCATTTTGAACCTATGTAAATCGCCCCAAGTTTGTTGTTTGTTTTCAATTTCAACTATATTTTTCTTTATATGTATATTAAGCTTTTCCGATTTAACAATATTAACTAATTGGAGTATATCAAAGCATTTTCCATGGACACAAGATTGTTGGTTGGGTGTCAACCAAAGTCCCACATCGGTTAGAAGTGGGGATGGCGAGAGGTTTATAATTGAGGGATGGACTCTCCCTAGCATGAGGCCTTTTGAGCGTGATGCTCAGAGTGATAAAACCGTGCGGGCTATGGGCGGCCCAAAGCGGACAATATCATGCTAGCAGATTGAGTGGGCCCGGCTCCCTGGGCGGATAAACCCAACAAGTGGTATCAAAGCCAGGCTCCAAACTTAACCGGCCCAGTCCGGGGTTGGTGGGATGTTCGGACCTCAAACTGGATGGTCTAGCTGCGTGACTTTGTTTGAGGGAGAAATGTTGGTTGGGTGTCAACCAAAGTCCCACATCGGTTAGAAGTGGGGATGGCGAGAGGTTTATAATGGGTTGGTGGGATGTTCGGACCTCAAACTGGATGGTCTAGCTGCGTGACTTTTTTTTAGGGAGAAATGTTGGTTGGGTGTCAACCAAAGTCCCACATCGGTTAGAAGTGGGGATGGCGAGAGGTTTATAATTGAGGGATGGACTCTCCCTAGCATGAGGCCTTTTGAGCGTGATGCTCAGAGTGGTAAAATCGTGCGGGCTATGGGCGGCCCAAAGCGGACAATATCATGCTAGTGGATTGAGTGGGTCAGACTCCCTGGGCGGATAAACCCAACAAAGATAATTATAAACAAATTAAGGCCCTTCGCAAGAATACAAATTCCACATAATTTCAGACCACAGCTAAAAGGTGATACATTTTGCTTATAATTTAAATCTCGTTATTTAAAAAAATTGTCATATTTTATTCATTTTAAATAAAATAAAGATCAACTCAATAACTCCATAATATAATATACTTTCAATTTTTTTTAAAGTGTTCTATTATTGGAGGTGCTCGTAATGTAATTCACTGTGCTAAAAATATTGTTGAATGTCCATCAACTGCTTCAGTTATTTTACGTGACATTCAAGCTCTTCTCTCATCTCTTATTACATTTGATTTATATTGTGTCAATCGCTATGTTATAGCTCACGAAATTGCTTTCTTTGCTAAGAATAATGGCCGACTAGAAAGCTCATGGGAAACCTCCCTAATTTTTTCTTGTCAATAGTGCTGGCTGATTTAAACTATTTAGTTATGTTGAATGTTTTCCTTTTTTTTAAAAATCTCATCTTAATTTTCAATTCACACCTAACTTATTTATTTATTATTTAAAAGTATCAAAATATACTTCAAAGTAAATAAATGAAAAAATAACTTTATTTTAAAACTTCATATAACTTTTTTATTATATGATTACATATCACAAGATTTTATTCTACTATCCTCCTTTACAGAAAAAAGACAGTACTAAATATATTCTTTTGGGCTTTTTATCCATGGACCAAGATCACATCTTACAAATAAGTCTGAATTCAGGTTTTGATCTTATTTAAGGATTAAATTTAATTGATAAATCCAGCTTGGGAAAATTGGTGCCCCATTTAATAATTAATTAATCCTAAACTTTATTTAATGTTTGTACCAAATATTCTGCCAGAAAAGTTATTATGGATGTGATGATTGAGATATGATTAAACTATAAATGGTGATATTAATTCACTTCAATTTAAATGATTTTCTTTGTTATATCAAATTGTTAAGTCATAGATAATATGAAGCAGGTTGAATTTCAATGGTTACATAATCCTAATTTATTCATCTAGCCACAAAAAGAAATATTGTGAAAAGGTTGTTAAGTAGTTATAAGTTGACAGGGTGAGTAAGTTGAGCAGGTAGGCAGGCAACCATGTCCATTCTCAAGTGTGGTGCTCTAAATTTTAACTAACCAAGCAAATATGCTCCAATCATCATTCACTAGTCCCCATCTTCTACTAAATCAATTTATATATTTCCTCATTTACAGAGAAATAAGGACTAATCATATATATATATAAGGTAATTGTGAGCATTTCTCAAGAGCAGAAAGAGTAATTTTTTATATCATCCATTTATATATTATTGTATAAACTATGAATATTTTCAATTTAAGATTTATAAACTATCAAGACGAGGTATAAAATTATCTAAAATAATTTTATTATTATGATATAAATGTACCACATATGTATTGAAATGTTTCTTTAATTTTAATGTTAATATATATATATATATATATATATATATATATATATATATATATATATATATATATATATATATATATATATATATATATATTTAAAAAAAACATATGAAATATGTGAAGTTAAATATAGTTAAAATTATATTGTATTAAATAATTTTATGATTTTCAAACCAGATAATTTTATACATTTTAATATTTTAAAGAATAGAATAAATAATTTATGCCTCAGGTATAAAGTGTATTCATGTAGTACAAGGGTGAAACTTCCAAATCATAATCCAATTCCTCATGAATTTGTTCCGTGCAATACCCTCTCTTAATTTTTAGGGATTCTTTTTCCTCTAATCCATAGTAATTACTGCCTTAATTCCACAATAACATTTACTTATTCTAGTTTAGTGAAATCATTCAACTATATATTTATACATTAAAATATTATTACATATATTTTACAACACAACATTTTATAAACATATTCCTTAAATTTCACATAACATTTGGACAGAGTAAACATATTTAGTCTCTGCACAACAATTTTTTTCTTTTTTTTTTAGGGAGAGAACATTATTTTTTCACGTCAAACATCTTTCAATTAAATGTGAGGTTAACAAAACAAATCAATCATCCGTAAAATTTAATGTGCAACAAGTACCGATATCACATTGACCGTATATAAAAGCTAGTGAAGAAAATGATAGAAGCTAAGGAAAAGGGCATACAAGTATATCACTAAGGAAAAAGAAATTAAATAAAAACATGAAAATAAATTGTTAGATGGTATGAAGTAAGGAGAATAACATTTTTCAGTAAATAGATTCACTCACAGTACTTAGTACATCCAGTACGCACCCAAACATGCGTAAACACTACCTTAAAACAAGGTTTAAAATTTCCGAAATATCCACGATATATCCGTATTTGGAGAGTATCGATATCGATATTGAGGAAAAAAATATATCTTTTCTGATATCGAGGATATATCGGGAAATATCAAAAAATATCGGTAACAATATCGATATCGCTTTGTCACAGTTCAAATCTTTTCAGATGTCGAGATATATCGAGAAAATGTCGCTAAAATATCGATAAAATATCGAGGATATATCGAAAATATCGAAAACTTATCCATATTTTTATGAAAATTTTAATAATTTTTTTATATTACTTTTACCAACTAAATACAATTTTTTTCATTAGTTTGATCAATTTAAAAATAAATAAATAAATAAATAGAGCAACATTTGCATGAAATTATTAAGACTATTTTATTTTATTTTATTTTATTAATTATCATTTGTTATCACCCTTCATTAACATTATTACTACTAAGTAAATGAGGAGTTTTCTTTCATGTACACAGTGTGATAATATACTCTAATTAAAAATACAATTATTTTGGTACATTCAATCGAATCGGAATGGAGGAGTATTTTATTGGTACATAACAATATTATTGGCGCATTCAGAACTATGTTCAGAATTTCACTAATTCGATGGGCTGATACTAATATTTTTTAGATCAAGATGGTATCACATGTTTTACATTTGAGTATCATAGATTATCATTTTGGTATTAGTTATTAAGTATTGTATAACTTTAGACTATTTAAATATGTTGTAATTGATTTGATTATCATATGTTATGAGTTTTATTGAGATTTTAAATTGTATTTATATATTAAAATTAGTTAAAATATATGAGAAATTCTCTTGTGAGACAGGTTTTTTGTGAGACGGTTGTGAGACTGGTTGATCCATTACTAAAGTATGCTTATTATATAGGTAAAGTATGTTTATTTATAATTAAAGTATGTCAATAATGAATCATATTATAACAACATAAAATCATACTTTAATTCATCATTTATAATATTTTAGAATACATACTTTAGCAACCCTTAAGCATACTTTATCTATATAATAGGCATACTTTAACACGTCTCACAAACTATCTCACATATACAATGTCTCACAAGAAAATTTGTCAAAATATATTGCAAAGTTAAATAATTAATTTTCTCATTTTTTTTAAGTTTCCGTGATTTTTTTTAATTTTTACCGATATCGATAACGATATTCAATATATCCATCGATATATCTGTAAAGGTACCGATATTTCTACCAATATCGATATTTTAAACCTTGATCGCACCTAAGAAAACCCTACTTCAGACAGAAATTCCCACATCTGTCGTAGAACATTCACTGGGATTGGAGTACTCATGTAGTCAGATTTCTTTTTGGAATATGATTGAGTGTAGTTTCGTTGTAGCAGTACCTCCAATGGCTGACCCCATAAACTTGGGAAGAAGAGTGTGGATTCGGTCCAACTCATTTCTGTACAATCTTGTTCGTCCAGACCAAGTTCTAGAAATTGTTCTTCCAATAATGTAAGAAGATCGTAATGGGGCCCAGGTACATCATCAAGAACGAAGCTGTATTTGTTCAATTTCTTGACGGTAACCTAACGGCCATCAAGATAACCCTAATTACAATTTTCTCGTCGAGCTTGTCGGCAATGTACTGCCATCGGTGCACCAGATGCACCGCAGTTTCTGACGTTCTGGTGAAGATGAAAACGGTTACTGTCTCCGGGACAGTAACCAACGCCACCTTGAATTCTACAAAAAAACCAAAATTGATTCCTCCACCACTGCGGATGGCCCAGAACAAATCCTCCCCCATGGTTTTTCTGTTCAGGAATTCTCTGCCCATGTTGGTGAGCTTGGCGTTGATGATGTGATCCGCTGCGATTGCATGCTCACGGAAAATCATGTCGTATTCTCTGCCACTGAAGTGGCCACCGACGCCCACGGTGGGGCAAACACCGGCTGGAAAAGCGAGAGTCTTGCTCTTCCGGCCGAGTGCATAGTAAAGTTGGCTTAATGTGGTGCCAACTTGAACTCGAGCAATTTTGCGGTCGAGATCTATGTGTATTGATTGGAAGTTTCTCATGTTGACGATGAAGAAGGGGGATTCCGATGTGTGGGAAAGACCAAGGTTTAAAATTTTTGAAAATATCCACGATATTTTCACGATATATCTGTGTTTGGAGAGTACCAATATCGATATTGAGAAAAAAAATATATATCTTTTTTTATATCGAGGATATATCGAGAAATATCAAAAAATATCGGTAACAATATCGATATCGATTTGTCACAGTTCAAATCTTTTTAGATGTCGAGATATATCGAGAAAATATCGCTAAAATATCGAGAATATATCGAAAATATCAAAAATTTATCCATATTTTTATGAAATTTTTAATGATTTTTTATATTACTTTTACCAACTAAATACAAATTTTTTAATTAGTTTGATCAATTTTAAATAAATAAATAGAGCAACATTTGCATGAAATTATTAATACTATTTTATTTTATTTTATTAATTATCACTTATTATTACCCTTCATTAAAATTATTACTACTAAGTAAATGAGGAGTTTTCTTTCATATACACAGTGTAATAGTATACTCTAATTAAAAATATAATTATTTTGGTACATTCAATCGAATCGGAATAGGGAGTATTTTATTGGTACATAACAATACTATTGGCGCATTCAAAACTATGTTTAGAATTTCTCTAATTCGATGAGCTGATACTAATATTTTTTAGATCAAGATGACATCACATGTTTTACATTTGAGCATCATATATTATCATTTTGATATTAGTTATTAAGTATTGTATGACTTTAGACTATTTAAATATGTCATAATTGATTTGTTTATCATATGTTATGAGTTTTATTGAGATTTTAAATTGTATTTATATATTAAAATTAGTTAAAATATATTGCAAAGTTAAATAATTAAGTTTCTCTTCTTTTTATTTTCAAGTTTTCGTGAATTTTTTAATTTTTACCGATATCGATATTCGATATATTCATCGATATATTTGTAAATTTGAGGTACCGATATCGATATTTTAAACATTGCCTTAAAATAAGAGACAAGAGAAGCAAAAAATAGTAGAGGAAAATTTCAAAAAAATTGGCGGATTAATAATTATTCATGATTTTCAAATTTTATAAAATCCTAAAATAAACATTAGTTCAACAAATTAAATTATTTGGAAATTCGTTAAATAAATTTATTCTATACAAACATTCATTAATTATAAAACACTTAATCCTCTTCTGAAAAAAATAAAAGTAGAAACTCAAAAGTTGAGTGAAATTAATAGATCTATTCGTTCACAATGAAGTCTAGAAATGATTACCCAATGTTAAATGTAGTTTTATTCATTTTTTACTATTAAAATTTGTATTTCGTGCTTGTTCTAATTTATATTTTTATTGGAAAAATAATATTAAAATTGCAATAATAATAATAATAATTTTATTTATTCGACTTTGTCTAGGCGGTTCAACAACATTGTTCAATTCTCATTCAAATTTTTTTTTTTTTTTTACTTAAAAAGACGACAATTAGGTCGTCTTCAATTTTTACTCAGTGTGCTTCGCGTTTGCATCTAACTACATACATCGGAAAATGAAATTCTTAGATCATCACTCAAACAACATGTAGGTAAATAAAATATTATATTCATGAACTTAAAATTTTCATATTAAGTTAATATTCATGAGAAGAGTTTGTATTCTAGAATGGGGTAGAAATACTAAAATGTTTGATTGAATGATAATTTATTTGTAATTTTTCTCTTTCTACTTTGTATTCTCTTTTAATGTATTTCTTAAACCTTTAAAATATACTACCTCAATCCCAAAATTGATTGCACATTTTCCATATTTATTCGTCTCAAAATAAATTGTACCTTTCCAAAAAAGGAAATATCACATAAATATTCACCCCTAAAAGTTCATCTTAATTACAACTTTATCAAACACAACTAACACACATAACATATTTTATAATTTATTTATTATCTAAAATTACCACAATACCACTAAAAAGTCAACATTTCTTAAACTTCGTATCTATAGTAACAGTGCAATTAATTTTGTGACGGAGGGAGTATATATATATATATATATATATATATTATCTTCTTGAAAAAAAAAAACAAAATAGTGCCCGTGAAACGACGTTGTATTGATCTGTTGGGGCCCACAATTGTATCCAATTTACTCCTTCGACCCACATACTCTTCCTAGCTATTTAACATCTACCCTATCTTATACTCTCATTTACTCTTCTCCTAATAACTTTGACAATGACATTTCAACTGTAATTTATATTTAATCATTCTATCCCTCACTTGTGAATTATAGAATTTTCTTAAAATAATTTGATTAAGTATTAATCAATTATTTTTCTATAAATTTAAATGTTTAGATGATGTGATCATTTAATATAATATCAGAGTTATGGGCTAACAAAGGTTAGGGTTCGAATCTTACCGCCACATGCAAGGCTTGAGATAAAAGTTAATCCCGCATGCATGTGAAAGAACGTGTTAGAGTGATTTACTTAAGTATTAATTGATTTACCTCTTAATTAGTTTAAACTTTTAAATGAGATGATTATTTAACAAATTTATTATTTTATATAGAGGGAAGATGGATAAAGTATTTTATTCATGTGAAATTATTATGAGGGGTAATAATACTTTGTATATTACATAATACTTCCTCCATCTCGCGTTAAAGTTCACATTTTTTATTTTGGGTTGTCCCAAGTTAGGGTTTACATTTTCTCTTTAATCAAGTTGGACACATACAAAACAATTAATTATTCTATATAGAGCTCACACACAATACTAATACAACTACCCACTTCACATCAAATATTATTTTTCTCACCCCACCACACATTAAAATATTACTCACTCCTTCCCCTTCAAAGAGTATTTTTTTTTCCATTTTGGACGTCCCACCCAAAGAGTCACCTTTTTATTATACACATAGGACCCACACACACCGACTAATACAATTAAAATATTGGGCTCACACTCCCATTAATACAACTACTCACTACACATTAAATAATAATACTCTTTAATCCACGTGAAATAAGCAAAATATACCCCCTTACTATGGGAGGGAGGGAGTATATCTTTTAATCTACATGCAAAAAACAAACGTAAACGTTAACATGAACAGACGAATGAAGTATACTAAATGCCTATTATAATCATGATAAAATTTTTGTAATTAATGAGTTCCATAAATTTAGATGCCTTGAGTCGACCGTTACTCAATCAAAGCACCTCGACCATCCAAAATTCCTAATCATCTCTTCCGAATGTCCATTTGTTTGCTCAACCTAAAATGAGTCTTAAAGAGCGCAAATGGGCCTAAAATGCGTCTTTTGTGAAGAACAACCGAAAGATTTAGTTTAATTTTTAGAAAGTTACAATACTCTCCCTCCGTCCGCGGGCAAGGGACATGTTTTGTCATTTTGTATGTTCGTCCCAAAGAGTCTCATTTCCTTTTATATACACATAAGACTCATATACGCACTCACTAATACAATTAAAATACGAAGTCACATACCCACTAATACAACTATCTACTACATACTAAATAATAATACTCCTTAATTCACGTGTAAAAAACAAATGTCTCTCTTAGTAATGGACGGAAGGAGTACATTTTATTAAAAAGATCTTAATTTTCATTTTAAGTATAAATGTATAATTGTTTCTCTTCTCCAAATTTTGTAAAGTTATTGTTGACATGTTCAATGAAACCAACGTACATGGAGTAAATTTTTGGAGAACAACAACTAACCTTATAAATACGATAATGAAACGTCACCTAAGCTTAATTCAATGGAAGAATGGTCCTAGCTAGTAGAGCTCGACTCCGCTCGATAATAATAATAATATTAATATAAACATATATATGGATAATTATATAAATTAATATAATAATTATCAAATATAATATTAAATATATTAATTAAAATCCGACTCGATTAGGCTCTAAAGCTTGTCAAGGCTCGAAAGCTTGACTCATTTTGCTTAATGAGCCGAGTCGAGCTCGAGCTCGAGCTCAGTTGAGTAATTTTCGAGTCGAGCTCGAGCTCGCTTGTAGGCTCATTATCTAATCAAGTCAAATTTAGACTCGACTCAATAACTACTCGAGTCGAGCTTAAGTATGTACTACTCGAACTCTCGCTCAATTGTTTAACATGCCTGCTGTAATACCCAAGTTTCTCACTACTAGTGTGTTTATATAATTTAATTTGTATTATGTGGTAATTGTTTCTCAATTTTATTTATCTTTACATTTTATTTGAGACATCTGTGATAATAATGGTGACAATATGTGAATATATGTGTGCATAAATATTTACGTGTATTAATTTGGATATATGAGTAAATTATTTTATGTGTATAAATACATTTTTCTTAATTATTGAGTATCACACGTATTTTTTTATTATAATAATAATAATAATATAATAATAATAATAAAAAAAAATAATAAAGTCAATATTGGTGGCTATATTAGCAACCAAAATTTAATTTTTGTACATTTAGGCTGCTCAGCCGTTTTAAAAAAAAAAAATAATAATAATAATAAAATAATACTCCCTCCGTCCCGGAGTTAAGTTCACCGACACTGTAGATACGGAGTTTAAGAAAAGTTGCTTTTTGACCAACTTTATTGACTTTTGAGGGGTATTGTGGTATTTTTAGGTAATAAATAAATTATAAAGTATGTTATGTGTGTTAGGTGATAGTGGTATTTTTGAAATTAAGATAACTTTTGAGGTTGTTAGTTAATGTAAAGTTTCCTTTTTTGGGTGGTGAACATAAGTGTGGGACGGACGAAAACGGAAAGTGTGAAGATAAGTATGGGACAGAGGGAGTATATATATATTATTAAAAAAAAAAATTTTTTTTTTTTGATTAAGACACCCCAACCTTGCCTATATATATGGGGTGAGGAATTCATCACCTCATCCCAAAATCATTGAGAAAAGAGAGAGAGAGAGAGAGAGAGAGAGAGAAAGAAGGAGGGTGTGCCGGAGCGGGAAATAAGAGATTAGTTACAGATCATCACGGGTCTATAATTGTCGGAGTTGAAGTAAGTAGAAGTCCAACTACAATGCATAAATATGTTGTGTGTAAATTATTTGTGATTAATATATGATAATTATGTTGTGAATTATTTGTGATTAGTTTAATTATGTTATGAATTATTTTGTTATAAATTATTTGGGATTAATTGATTATACAAGTTGTGGATTTATGTAATTTGAAATAATATTATTGTATTATATATATCTGTGTGATTGGGAACTGTTAAAAATATATCCGTATGACTTGAGAAGATGTTGGTTATAAGGATCTGTGTGATCCAAGATGGAGTTGTTATTATAAAAGATCCGTGTGATCCAAGGTGATGTGGATTTGTGTGAATTAAATTAAGTTGTTATTTTATTAAATGTTGATATTGATGTCATAAATGATTTATGATGTATATTTAATTGCACTGGTTGCATACCATGCATAATCATGAAAAGTGTTTTTCCCAAAATTAATAAGATACTAATGGTGTGTGCGGCCACTATATATGCATCTCTGTCAGGGTTCGGAAAAATCGTTCCCGACATTTTTGTCAGGGGTTCGGAAAAATCGTCCCCACCACTTTGTCAGAGTTCGGAAAAATCGTTCTCGTCACTATTGTCGGGGTTCGGAAAAATCGTCCCCATTGAGCTCATTTGGGGTGCATATCATAAGTGTGTCGTGGGGATCCCGCAACGTGAACAGTTTTTTAAATAAAAGAGACAAATTAGTAGATTAGGAAATAAATGCATTTTCATGCATTGTCATGCATGATTTCTACTTACTGAGATTTTTGTCTCATTAGTTTATGCATTGTAGGTGAGCCTGATAATATTTGAGTATGTGGGTGGTGTACTGTGAAAGCTGTGGAGCTCCTACAAGGTTTCGAGTGGATGTACATAGATGGCGACCTGTTGGGCTAGACCGTGTGTTTATTTTGTTTCCGCTGATATTTTATTATGTAATATATATATATATAAAAAAAATATTGTCAACTGTTAGTGTGGATTGAAGTGGTGTCAGAAACCAGTTGTGTATGTTGAACTGGTGTGGTCTTTTGGATAATATATATTATGTGAGGAAAAAAAAATATGTTCAAATTTTATGATGTTTATGATAATTATAAGTTATGAAAAGTGGGTCGTGACAGAGCGGTATCAGAGCACGGTTTGGGTCCTGCAGACTATCTATGTACATGAACTCATTCCTTGGGAGAGCAGCTTTGCGTGTAAGTGTTATTTTCCTTCTGTGTTGTTATATATTTTATAAATTATATTGGCCATGTGGTGTAGGACTTGTAGTTGGTAGACAAAATGGAAAGAATTATGGGTGAAAGTTCTGAAAGTGATAGAGTTGCTGAGCAAATAACACCTACTGAAGAAAATAATGCGATGATTACTCGCCTGATGGAACTGGTAGAGCGCCAGTCCCAACAGATACAACAACTGATTCAACAGAGAGATATGGGTGGACAGCCAGAGGTTAATATTAATCACAATCAACGTCAAGTAGAACGTGTGGAAATGGTTTGTGAAAGATTTCGAAAGCTGAGCCCTCCAATATTTGAGGACGCAGCAGATCCCACAGATGCAGAGGATTGGTTACGCACGGTGGAAAACATGTTTCAATACAGTAGAATTCTAGAGGGGGACAGAGTGCTGTGTGCTTCTTTCATGTTACGAGGAAATGCAGGCCACTGGTGGGATACGATTAAAAGTATCGAGGATGCCACGAATATGACATGGGAAAGGTTCAAGGAACTTTTCAGAAACAAGTACTTTACCGCACCAGTGAGAGCCATGAAGATGAACGAGTTCATACAGTTGAGGCAAGGTGGCATGACAGTCACAGATTACCTTCGTAAGTTTGAACTGTTGTCAAGGTTTGCAGAACATATGGTGAGTACGGAGGCATTAAAAGTGGAAAGATTCGTGGAAGGCTTAAGGCCTGAGCTTTTCAGAGATGTGAGTATGGCGGGACTGCATGGAGCAACATACTCACAAGTGGCAGAAAGGGCTCAGATTGCTGAACAAGCAGAGATGAGGATCAGACAAGCGCAAGCTGTCAGACGTCAATTTTAACAGAAACCGGTGCAGCAGTTTGGGAGAAATGATAAGAGGTCGATGCCATTTCAGAGGCCGAAATCAAATTTTCAAGTGGAGCAAGGACAAGGACAAGGAGAACCAAATAAGCGTCCTAGGTTCGATCAAGGGAAAATGCCACAGGCGCCGCCTCTACCGATGTGTCCAAATTGTTTTAGACCACATGGAGGAGAGTGTCACATGCCTTCGAGAACATGTTACACATGTGGAGAGAAAGGACATATGACTATTACTTATCCTAAGAAAGGGAAACAAGGGCAACAAGTGAGAGTTCCAGCAAGAGTATACACTTTGACGCGGGAGGAGGCAGATGCGAACCCCTCAGTTGTCGCTGGTAAGTTTTCTATTTTTGGCATTTCTACCTATGTGCTATTTGATTCCGGAGCAACACATTCATTTGTATCCACTGAGTATGTGAGGAAGCTGGGTGGAACATCTAACTTAATAGAAGCTAATTATGAGGTGATAATACCTTCTGGTGAATCAAAGCAAACTAATCAACTTCTTCGAGGTTGTGTTATTCCTATTGAAGGAAGACAACTCCTCGCTAATTTGATTGTCTTAAGTATGAATGATTATGATATCATATTGGGCATGGATTGGCTGTCAAAATACGGTGCTACAATAGATTGTCAGAAGAAGAGTATCACTTTTCAACCAGTGAAAGGAGAACCGTTCACTTTTGTTGGGATCAAGAAAATTTTCAGATTTCCTATGATATCAACAACAAAAGCACAACGGTTGTTGGAAAGTGGTTGTGAGGGGTATCTGGTGAGTGTAATGAATGTTGAGGGGCAGCAATGTCCAGTTCTTGATAATGTACCAGTAGTTCGGGAATATCTGGAGGTATTTCCAGATGATCTTCCAGGTTTGCCACCAGACCGGGAAATAGAATTTGTTATTGAGTTACAACCAGGAACTGCTCCTATATCTAAAGCACCATACAGAATGGCACCAGCTGAACTGAAGGAATTGAAGATACAATTACAAGAGTTGCTAGGCAAAGGATTCATTCAACCTAGTTTCTCCCCTTGGGGAGCACCAGTTCTGTTTGTTCGAAAGAAGGATGGCACATTGAGGATGTGCATTGATTATCGGGATCTCAATAAAGTTACGGTGAAGAATAAATATCCATTGCCTCGTATTGATGATATGTTTGATCAGTTACAGGGTGCAGCTATTTTTTCTAAGATTGATTTGCGGTCGGGGTATCATCAGTTGAAGATTAGGAAGGAGGATATTCCGAAGACTGCATTTAGTACAAGGTATGGGCATTATGAATTTTGGTGATGTCATTTGGTTTGACAAATGCTCCGGCAGCATTTATGGATTTGATGAATAGAGTATTTCAGGAATTTCTCGATAAATTTGTGATCGTGTTTATCGATGATATTCTAATTTACTCTAAGAATAAGGAGGATCATGCTCTACACTTAAGAAAGGTGTTAGAGATTTTGAAGGAGAAGCAATTGTATGCGAAGTTTAAAAAGTGTGAATTTTGGTTGGATCGAGTTGTTTTATCGGGAGAAGGAATTTCGGTAGATCCAAGTAAAGTAAAAGCAATCCATGATTGGCCACAACCCTCAAATCCCACTGAGGTTCGTAGCTTTCTTGGATTGGCTGGATATTATCGAAGGTTTGTTGAAGGATTCTCCAAGATTGCTTCATCATTAATGCAGTTGACTAGGAAGAATGTGAAGTTCACATGGACGGAGTCATGTGAGCAAAGTTTTCAAGAATTAAAGAAACGATTGACATCAGCACCTATCTTAATTATTCCTACGGAGACAGGAAACTTCAAGGTTTATAGTGATGCTTCAAAGAATGGTCTTGGATGTGTATTGATGCAGAATGGGAAAGTTATAGCTTATGCATCCAGACAGTTAAGAGAGTATGAGAAGAATTACCCAACTCATGATTTAGAGTTAGCCGCAGTGGTGTTTGCACTCAAGATTTGGAGGCATTATCTATATGGGGAACGTTGTGAAATCTATACTGATCATAAGAGTTTGAAGTACTTTTTCACTCAGAAAGAGTTGAATATGAGGCAAAGAAGATGGTTGGAATTGGTAAAGGATTACGACTGTGTTATCAATTATCATCCCGGAAAAGCCAATGTGGTTGCTGATGCATTGAGCCGAAAGGCAATACAGAGTGTAGCTGCTATGACCATAAATCAGAAACCAGAGTTGCTTGATTTGCAAAAGATGGGAGTGGAGATCATTCAGGAAGGATCGTTGGAAGTAAGGATGGCAGCTCTGACACTTCGACCAACTTTGATGGATAAGATTCGACAGAGCCAACAGGAGGATAAGTTGTTTGACAAGATAAAGAATGATATCAGCTCTGGAAAGTCTTCTGACTTCCAATTAGGAGAAGATGGTGTGATTCGTTATGAAGGTCGATTATGTCTACCTGAAGTAGATGACATTCGGAAAGAAGTGATGGCGGAAGCTCATTCAACACCATACTCTGTACATCCAGGAGCTACTAAGATGTATAGAGATTTGAAGTTATATTATTGGTGGCCAGGGATGAAGAGAGATGTTGCTCGATATGTAGAGCAATGTCTGACTTGTCAGCAAATCAAAGCCGAGCATCAGAGACCAGCAGGAACTTTGCAGCCTCTATTTATTCCAGAATGGAAGTGGGAGAATATTACTATGGATTTTGTCATCGGACCACCGAAGACAGTGAAAGGTCACAATGCTATTTGGGTTATCGTGGATCGATTGACTAAGTCAGCTCATTTTCTTCCTATTTGTTCTACGTATTCTATGGATCGTTATGCACAACTGTATATTCAAGAGATTGTCAGACTCCATGGAGTACCACTTACCATTGTGTCAGACAGAGATACGAGATTCTTGTCTGCTTTCTGGAAGAGTTTACATAAAGCGTTGGGGACACAATTATCTTTCAGTACAGCATTCCATCCACAGACAGATGGTCAATCAGAGCGTACAATACAAATCTTGGAGGATATGCTCAGAGCGTGTGTGTTGGATTTTCAAGGTCAGTGGAGTAAATTTTTGCCTTTGATAGAGTTCTCGTACAATAACAGTTATCAGTCTACCATCGGGATGGCTCCATATGAAGCATTGTATGGGAGAAAGTGTAGATCTCCAGTATATTGGGATGAAGTTGGAGAGAGGAAACTTTTGGGTCCAGACTTGATTCGTGAAATGTCAGAAGCTGTTAACCGTATACGAGAGAAGATGAAAGTTGCTCAAGATCGGCAAAAGAGTTATGCAGACAAACGGAGGAGAGAATTGGAATTTGAAGTGTGTGATAAGGTATTTCTGAAAGTATCTCCAATGAAGGGGATAATGCGATTTGGAAGGAAAGGAAAACTCAGTCCAAGATATGTTGGTCCGTTCACTATCATTGAGAGAGTTGGCAGTGTTGCCTATAAGTTGGAGTTACCAGCATCAATGTCTAGAGTACATGACGTGTTTCATGTGTCTATGTTGAGGAAGTATGTTCCAAATCCATCTCATGTTCTCAGGCAGGAACCAGTTGAGTTGAAAGAAGATTTGAGTTATGAGGAAGTACCAGTTGAGATCTTGTGGCGAGACGTGAAGAAGCTCAGAAATAAAGAAATACCGTTAGTAAAAGTATTATGGAGGAACCAACTAGTTGAGGAGGCTACTTGGGAAAGAGAGGATGAGATGATGGCTAAATATCCAGACCTCTTCAGGTAAGTAAATTTCGAGGACGAAATTTTTATAAGAAGGGAAGAATGTAATACCCAAGTTTCTCACTACTAGTGTGTTTATATAATTTAATTTGTATTATGTGGTAATTGTTTCTCAATTTTATTTATCTTTACATTTTATTTGAGACATCTGTGATAATAATGGTGACAATATGTGAATATATGTGTGCATAAATATTTACGTGTATTAATTTGGATATATGAGTAAATTATTTTATGTGTATAAATACACTTTTCTTAATTATTGAGTATCACACGTATTTTTTTATTATAATAATAATAATAATATAATAATAATAATAATAAAAAATAATAATAAAGTCAATATTGGTGGCTATATTAGCAGCCAAAATTTAATTTTTGTACATTTAGGCTGCTCAGCCGTTTTTAAAAAAATAATAATAATAATAATAAAATAATATATATATATTATTAAAAAAAAATTTTTTTTTTTTTTTGATTAAGACACCCCAACCTTGTCTATATATATGGGGTGAGGAATTCATCACCTCATCCCAAAATCATTGAGAAAAGAGAGAGAGAGAGAGAGAGAGAAAGAAGGAGGGTGTGCCGGAGCGGGAAATAAGAGATTAGTTACAGATCATCACGGGTCTATAATTGTCGGAGTTGAAGTAAGTAGAAGTCCAACTACAATGCATAAATATGTTGTGTGTAAATTATTTGTGATTAATATATGATAATTATGTTGTGAATTATTTGTGATTAGTTTAATTATGTTATGAATTATTTTGTTATAAATTATTTGGGATTAATTGATTATACAAGTTGTGGATTTATGTAATTTGAAATAATATTATTGTATTATATATATCTGTGTGATTGGGAACTGTTAAAAATATATCCGTATGACTTGAGAAGATGTTGGTTATAAGGATCTGTGTGATCCAAGATGGAGTTGTTATTATAAAAGATCCGTGTGATCCAAGGTGATGTGGATTTGTGTGAATTAAATTAAGTTGTTATTTTATTAAATGTTGATATTGATGTCATAAATGATTTATGATGTATATTTAATTGCACTGGTTGCATACCATGCATAATCATGAAAAGTGTTTTTCCCAAAATTAATAAGATACTAATGGTGTGTGCGGCCACTATATATGCATCTCTGTCAGGGTTCGGAAAAATCGTTCCCGACATTTTTGTTAGGGGTTCGGAAAAATCGTCCCCACCACTTTGTCAGAGTTCGGAAAAATCGTTCTCATCACTATTGTCGGGGTTCGGAAAAATCGTCCCCATTGAGCTCATTTGGGGTGCATATCATAAGTGTGTCGTGGGGATCCCGCAACGTGAACAGTTTTTTAAATAAAAGAGACAAATTAGTAGATTAGGAAATAAATGCATTTTCATGCATTGTCATGCATGATTTCTACTTACTGAGATTTTTGTCTCATTAGTTTATGCATTGTAGGTGAGCCTGATAATATTTGAGTATGTGGGTGGTGTGCTGTGAAAGCTGTGGAGCTCCTACAAGGTTTCGAGTGGATGTACATAGATGACGACCTGTTGGGCTAGACCGTGTGTTTATTTTGTTTCCGCTGATATTTTATTATGTAATATATATATATAAAAAAAAAATATTGTCAACTGTTAGTGTGGATTGAAGTGGTGTCAGAAACCAGTTGTGTATGTTGAACTGGTGTGGTCTTTTGGATAATATATATTATGTGAGGAAAAAAAAATATGTTCAAATTTTATGATGTTTATGATAATTATAAGTTATGAAAAGTGGGTCGTGACAGAGCGGTATCAGAGCACGGTTTGGGTCCTGCAGACTATCTATGTACATGAACTCATTCCTTGGGAGAGCAGCTTTGCGTGTAAGTGTTATTTTCCTTCTGTGTTGTTATATATTTTATAAATTATATTGGCCATGTGGTGTAGGACTTGTAGTTGGTAGACAAAATGGAAAGAATTATGGGTGAAAGTTCTGAAAGTGATAGAGTTGCTGAGCAAATAACACCTACTGAAGAAAATAATGCGATGATTACTCGCCTGATGGAACTGGTAGAGCGCCAGTCCCAACAGATACAACAACTGATTCAACAGAGAGATATGGGTGGACAGCCAGAGGTTAATATTAATCACAATCAACGTCAAGTAGAACGTGTGGAAATGGTTTGTGAAAGATTTCGAAAGCTGAGCCCTCCAATATTTGAGGACGCAGCAGATCCCACAGATGCAGAGGATTGGTTACGCACGGTGGAAAACATGTTTCAATACAGTAGAATTCTAGAGGGGGACAGAGTGCTGTGTGCTTCTTTCATGTTACGAGGAAGTGCAGGCCACTGGTGGGATACGATTAAAAGTATCGAGGATGCCACGAATATGACATGGGAAAGGTTCAAGGAACTTTTCAGAAACAAGTACTTTACCGCACCAGTGAGAGCCATGAAGATGAACGAGTTCATACAGTTGAGGCAAGGTGGCATGACAGTCACAGATTACCTTCGTAAGTTTGAACTGTTGTCAAGGTTTGCAGAACATATGGTGAGTACGGAGGCATTAAAAGTGGAAAGATTCGTGGAAGGCTTAAGGCCTGAGCTTTTCAGAGATGTGAGTATGGCGGGACTGCATGGAGCAACATACTCACAAGTGGCAGAAAGGGCTCAGATTGCTGAACAAGCAGAGATGAGGATCAGACAAGCGCAAGCTGTCAGACGTCAATTTCAACAGAAACCGGTGCAGCAGTTTGGGAGAAATGATAAGAGGTCGATGCCATTTCAGAGGCCGAAATCAAATTTTCAAGTGGAGCAAGGACAAGGACAAGGAGAACCAAATAAGCGTCCTAGGTTCGATCAAGGGAAAATGCCACAGGCGCCGCCTCTACCGATGTGTCCAAATTGTTTTAGACCACATGGTGGAGAGTGTCACATGCCTTCGAGAACATGTTACACATGTGGAGAGAAAGGACATATGACTATTACTTGTCCTAAGAAAGGGAAACAAGGGCAACAAGTGAGAGTTCCAGCAAGAGTATACACTTTGACGCGGGAGGAGGCAGATGCGAACCCCTCAGTTGTCGCTGGTAAGTTTTCTATTTTTGGCATTTCTACCTATGTGCTATTTGATTCCGGAGCAACACATTCATTTGTATCCACTGAGTATGTGAGGAAGCTGGGTGGAACATCTAACTTAATAGAAGCTAATTATGAGGTGATAATACCTTCTGGTGAATCAAAGCAAACTAATCAACTTCTTCGAGGTTGTGTTATTCCTATTGAAGGAAGACAACTCCTCGCTAATTTGATTGTCTTAAGTATGAATGATTATGATATCATATTGGGCATGGATTGGCTGTCAAAATACGGTGCTACAATAGATTGTCAGAAGAAGAGTATCACTTTTCAACCAGTGAAAGGAGAACCGTTCACTTTTGTTGGGATCAAGAAAATTTTCAGATTTCCTATGATATCAACAACAAAAGCACAACGGTTGTTGGAAAGTGGTTGTGAGGGGTATCTAGTGAGTGTAATGAATGTTGAGTGGCAGCAATGTCCAGTTCTTGATAATGTACCAGTAGTTCGGGAATATCTGGAGGTATTTCCAGATGATCTTCCAGGTTTGCCACCAGACCGGGAAATAGAATTTGTTATTGAGTTACAACCAGGAACTGCTCCTATATCTAAAGCACCATACAGAATGGCACCAGCTGAACTGAAGGAATTGAAGATACAATTACAAGAGTTGCTAGGCAAAGGATTCATTCAACCTAGTTTCTCCCCTTGGGGAGCACCAGTTCTGTTTGTTCGAAAGAAGGATGGCACATTGAGGATGTGCATTGATTATCGGGATCTCAATAAAGTTACGGTGAAGAATAAATATCCATTGCCTCGTATTGATGATATGTTTGATCAGTTACAGGGTGCAGCTGTCTTTTCTAAGATTGATTTGCGGTCGGGGTATCATCAGTTGAAGATTAGGAAGGAGGATATTCCGAAGACTGCATTTAGTACAAGGTATGGGCATTATGAATTTTTGGTGATGTCATTTGGTTTGACAAATGCTCCGGCAGCATTTATGGATTTGATGAATAGAGTATTTCAGGAATTTCTCGATAAATTTGTGATCGTGTTTATCGGTGATATTCTAATTTACTCTAAGAATAAGGAGGATCATGCTCTACACTTAAGAAAGGTGTTAGAGATTTTGAAGGAGAAGCAATTGTATGCGAAGTTTAAAAAGTGTGAATTTTGGTTGGATCGAGTTGTTTTCTTGGGTCACGTGGTATCGGGAGAAGGAATTTCGGTAGATCCAAGTAAAGTAAAAGCAATCCATGATTGGCCACAACCCTCAAATCCCACTGAGGTTCGTAGCTTTCTTGGATTGGCTGGATATTATCGAAGGTTTGTTGAAGGATTCTCCAAGATTGCTTCATCATTAATGCAGTTGACTAGGAAGAATGTGAAGTTCACATGGACGGAGTCATGTGAGCAAAGTTTTCAAGAATTAAAGAAACGATTGACATCAGCACCTATCTTAATTATTCCTACGGAGACAGGAAACTTCAAGGTTTATAGTGATGCTTCAAAGAATGGTCTTGGATGTGTATTGATGCAGAATGGGAAAGTTATAGCTTATGCATCCAGACAGTTAAGAGAGTATGAGAAGAATTACCCAACTCATGATTTAGAGTTAGCCGCAGTGGTGTTTGCACTCAAGATTTGGAGGCATTATCTATATGGGGAACGTTGTGAAATCTATACTGATCATAAGAGTTTGAAGTACTTTTTCACTCAGAAAGAGTTGAATATGAGGCAAAGAAGATGGTTGGAATTGGTAAAGGATTACGACTGTGTTATCAATTATCATCCCGGAAAAGCCAATGTGGTTGCTGATGCATTGAGACGAAAGACAATACAGAGTGTAGCTGCTATGACCATAAATCAGAAACCAGAATTGCTTGATTTGCAAAAGATGGGAGTGGAGATCATTCAGGAAGGATCGTTGGAAGTAAGGATGGCAGCTCTGACACTTCGACCAACTTTGATGGATAAGATTCGACAGAGCCAACAGGAGGATAAGTTGTTTGACAAGATAAAGAATGATATCAGCTCTGGAAAGTCTTCTGACTTCCAATTAGGAGAAGATGGTGTGATTCGTTATGAAGGTCGATTATGTCTACCTGAAGTAGATGACATTCGGAAAGAAGTGATGGCGGAAGCTCATTCAACACCATACTCTGTACATCCAGGAGCTACTAAGATGTATAGAGATTTGAAGTTATATTATTGGTGGCCAGGGATGAAGAGAGATGTTGCTCGATATGTAGAGCAATGTCTGACTTGTCAGCAAATCAAAGCCGAGCATCAGAGACCAGCAGGAACTTTGCAGCCTCTATTTATTCCAGAATGGAAGTGGGAGAATATTACTATGGATTTTGTCATCGGACTACCGAAGACAGTGAAAGGTCACAATGCTATTTGGGTTATCGTGGATCGATTGACTAAGTCAGCTCATTTTCTTCCTATTTGTTCTACGTATTCTATGGATCGTTATGCACAACTGTATATTCAAGAGATTGTCAGACTCCATGGAGTACCACTTACCATTGTGTCAGACAGAGATACGAGATTCTTGTCTGCTTTCTGGAAGAGTTTACATAAAGCGTTGGGGACACAATTATCTTTCAGTACAGCATTCCATCCACAGACAGATGGTCAATCAGAGCGTACAATACAAATCTTGGAGGATATGCTCAGAGCGTGTGTGTTGGATTTTCAAGGTCAGTGGAGTAAATTTTTGCCTTTGATAGAGTTCTCGTACAATAACAGTTATCAGTCTACCATCGGGATGGCTCCATATGAAGCATTGTATGGGAGAAAGTGTAGATCTCCAGTATATTGGGATGAAGTTGGAGAGAGGAAACTTTTGGGTCCAGACTTGATTCGTGAAATGTCAGAAGCTGTTAACCGTATACGAGAGAAGATGAAAGTTGCTCAAGATCGGCAAAAGAGTTATGCAGACAAACGGAGGAGAGAATTGGAATTTGAAGTGGGTGATAAGGTATTTCTGAAAGTATCTCCAATGAAGGGGATAATGCGATTTGGAAGGAAAGGAAAACTCAGTCCAAGATATGTTGGTCCGTTCACTATCATTGAGAGAGTTGGCAGTGTTGCCTATAAGTTGGAGTTACCAGCATCAATGTCTAGAGTACATGACGTGTTTCATGTGTCTATGTTGAGGAAGTATGTTCCAAATCCATCTCATGTTCTCAGGCAGGAACCAGTTGAGTTGAAAGAAGATTTGAGTTATGAGGAAGTACCAGTTGAGATCTTGTGGCGAGACGTGAAGAAGCTCAGAAATAAAGAAATACCGTTAGTAAAAGTATTATGGAGGAACCAACTAGTTGAGGAGGCTACTTGGGAAAGAGAGGATGAGATGATGGCTAAATATCCAGACCTCTTCAGGTAAGTAAATTTCGAGGACGAAATTTTTATAAGAAGGGAAGAATGTAATACCCAAGTTTCTCACTACTAGTGTGTTTATATAATTTAATTTGTATTATGTGGTAATTGTTTCTCAATTTTATTTATCTTTACATTTTATTTGAGACATCTGTGATAATAATGGTGACAATATGTGAATATATGTGTGCATAAATATTTACGTGTATTAATTTGGATATATGAGTAAATTATTTTATGTGTATAAATACACTTTTCTTAATTATTGAGTATCACACGTATTTTTTTATTATAATAATAATAATAATATAATAATAATAATAAAAAATAATAATAAAGTCAATATTGGTGGCTATATTAGCAGCCAAAATTTAATTTTTGTACATTTAGGCTGCTCAGCCGTTTTTAAAAAAATAATAATAATAATAATAAAATAATATATATATATTATTAAAAAAAAATTTTTTTTTTTTTTTTGATTAAGACACCCCAACCTTGTCTATATATATGGGGTGAGGAATTCATCACCTCATCCCAAAATCATTGAGAAAAGAGAGAGAGAGAGAGAGAGAAAGAAGGAGGGTGTGCCGGAGCGGGAAATAAGAGATTAGTTACAGATCATCACGGGTCTATAATTGTCGGAGTTGAAGTAAGTAGAAGTCCAACTACAATGCATAAATATGTTGTGTGTAAATTATTTGTGATTAATATATGATAATTATGTTGTGAATTATTTGTGATTAGTTTAATTATGTTATGAATTATTTTGTTATAAATTATTTGGGATTAATTGATTATACAAGTTGTGGATTTATGTAATTTGAAATAATATTATTGTATTATATATATCTGTGTGATTGGGAACTGTTAAAAATATATCCGTATGACTTGAGAAGATGTTGGTTATAAGGATCTGTGTGATCCAAGATGGAGTTGTTATTATAAAAGATCCGTGTGATCCAAGGTGATGTGGATTTGTGTGAATTAAATTAAGTTGTTATTTTATTAAATGTTGATATTGATGTCATAAATGATTTATGATGTATATTTAATTGCACTGGTTGCATACCATGCATAATCATGAAAAGTGTTTTTCCCAAAATTAATAAGATACTAATGGTGTGTGCGGCCACTATATATGCATCTCTGTCAGGGTTCGGAAAAATCGTTCCCGACATTTTTGTCAGGGGTTCGGAAAAATCGTCCCCACCACTTTGTCAGAGTTCGGAAAAATCGTTCTCGTCACTATTGTCGGGGTTCGGAAAAATCGTCCCCATTGAGCTCATTTGGGGTGCATATCATAAGTGTGTCGTGGGGATCCCGCAACGTGAACAGTTTTTTAAATAAAAGAGACAAATTAGTAGATTAGGAAATAAATGCATTTTCATGCATTGTCATGCATGATTTCTACTTACTGAGATTTTTGTCTCATTAGTTTATGCATTGTAGGTGAGCCTGATAATATTTGAGTATGTGGGTGGTGTACTGTGAAAGCTGTGGAGCTCCTACAAGGTTTCGAGTAGATGTACATAGATGACGACCTGTTGGGCTAGACCGTGTGTTTATTTTGTTTCCGCTGATATTTTATTATGTAATATATATATATAAAAAAAAAATATTGTCAACTGTTAGTGTGGATTGAAGTGGTGTCAGAAACCAGTTGTGTATGTTGAACTGGTGTGGTCTTTTGGATAATATATATTATGTGAGGAAAAAAAAATATGTTCAAATTTTATGATGTTTATGATAATTATAAGTTATGAAAAGTGGGTCGTGACAGAGCGGTATCAGAGCACGGTTTGGGTCCTGCAGACTATCTATGTACATGAACTCATTCCTTGGGAGAGCAGCTTTGCGTGTAAGTGTTATTTTCCTTCTGTGTTGTTATATATTTTATAAATTATATTGGCCATGTGGTGTAGGACTTGTAGTTGGTAGACAAAATGGAAAGAATTATGGGTGAAAGTTCTGAAAGTGATAGAGTTGCTGAGCAAATAACACCTACTGAAGAAAATAATGCGATGATTACTCGCCTGATGGAACTGGTAGAGCGCCAGTCCCAACAGATACAACAACTGATTCAACAGAGAGATATGGGTGGACAGCCAGAGGTTAATATTAATAACAATCAACGTCAAGTAGAACGTGTGGAAATGGTTTGTGAAAGATTTCGAAAGCTGAGCCCTCCAATATTTGAGGACGCAGCAGATCCCACAGATGCAGAGGATTGGTTACGCACGGTGGAAAACATGTTTCAATACAGTAGAATTCTAGAGGGGGACAGAGTGTTGTGTGCTTCTTTCATGTTACGAGGAAGTGCAGGCCACTGGTGGGATACGATTAAAAGTATCGAGGATGCCACGAATATGACATGGGAAAGGTTCAAGGAACTTTTCAGAAACAAGTACTTTACCGCACCAGTGAGAGCCATGAAGATGAACGAGTTCATACAGTTGAGGCAAGGTGGCATGACAGTCACAGATTACCTTCGTAAGTTTGAACTGTTGTCAAGGTTTGCAGAACATATGGTGAGTACGGAGGCATTAAAAGTGGAAAGATTCGTGGAAGGCTTAAGGCCTGAGCTTTTCAGAGATGTGAGTATGGCGGGACTGCATGGAGCAACATACTCACAAGTGGCAGAAAGGGCTCAGATTGCTGAACAAGCAGAGATGAGGATCAGACAAGCGCAAGCTGTCAGACGTCAATTTCAACAGAAACCGGTGCAGCAGTTTGGGAGAAATGATAAGAGGTCGATGCCATTTCAGAGGCCGAAATCAAATTTTCAAGTGGAGCAAGGACAAGGACAAGGAGAACCAAATAAGCGTCCTAGGTTCGATCAAGGGAAAATGCCACAGGCGCCGCCTCTACCGATGTGTCCAAATTGTTTTAGACCACATGGTGGAGAGTGTCACATGCCTTCGAGAACATGTTACACATGTGGAGAGAAAGGACATATGACTATTACTTGTCCTAAGAAAGGGAAACAAGGGCAACAAGTGAGAGTTCCAGCAAGAGTATACACTTTGACGCGGGAGGAGGCAGATGCGAACCCCTCAGTTGTCGCTGGTAAGTTTTCTATTTTTGGCATTTCTACCTATGTACTATTTGATTCCGGAGCAACACATTCATTTGTATCCACTGAGTATGTGAGGAAGCTGGGTGGAACATCTAACTTAATAGAAGCTAATTATGAGGTGATAATACCTTCTGGTGAATCAAAGCAAACTAATCAACTTCTTCGAGGTTGTGTTATTCCTATTGAAGGAAGACAACTCCTCGCTAATTTGATTGTCTTAAGTATGAATGATTATGATATCATATTGGGCATGGATTGGCTGTCAAAATACGGTGCTACAATAGATTGTCAGAAGAAGAGTATCACTTTTCAACCAGTGAAAGGAGAACCGTTCACTTTTGTTGGGATCAAGAAAATTTTCAGATTTCCTATGATATCAACAACAAAAGCACAACGGTTGTTGGAAAGTGGTTGTGAGGGGTATCTAGTGAGTGTAATGAATGTTGAGGGGCAGCAATGTCCAGTTCTTGATAATGTACCAGTAGTTCGGGAATATCTGGAGGTATTTCCAGATGATCTTCCAGGTTTGCCACCAGACCGGGAAATAGAATTTGTTATTGAGTTACAACCAGGAACTGCTCCTATATCTAAAGCACCATACAGAATGGCACCAGCTGAACTGAAGGAATTGAAGATACAATTACAAGAGTTGCTAGGCAAA
This sequence comes from Pogostemon cablin, assembly GCA_023678885.1. Taxonomy (NCBI): domain Eukaryota; kingdom Viridiplantae; phylum Streptophyta; class Magnoliopsida; order Lamiales; family Lamiaceae; genus Pogostemon; species Pogostemon cablin. Next base: position 22,503,888 of record CM043001.1, on the reverse strand, counting down.
GGATTCATTCAACCTAGTTTCTCCCCTTGGGGAGCACCAGTTCTGTTTGTTCGAAAGAAGGATGGCACATTGAGGATGTGCATTGATTATCGGGATCTCAATAAAGTTACGGTGAAGAATAAATATCCATTGCCTCGTATTGATGATATGTTTGATCAGTTACAGGGTGCAGCTGTCTTTTCTAAGATTGATTTGCGGTCGGGGTATCATCAGTTGAAGATTAGGAAGGAGGATATTCCGAAGACTGCATTTAGTACAAGGTATGGGCATTATGAATTTTTGGTGATGTCATTTGGTTTGACAAATGCTCCGGCAGCATTTATGGATTTGATGAATAGAGTATTTCAGGAATTTCTCGATAAATTTGTGATCGTGTTTATCGGTGATATTCTAATTTACTCTAAGAATAAGGAGGATCATGCTCTACACTTAAGAAAGGTGTTAGAGATTTTGAAGGAGAAGCAATTGTATGCGAAGTTTAAAAAGTGTGAATTTTGGTTGGATCGAGTTGTTTTCTTGGGTCACGTGGTATCGGGAGAAGAAATTTCGGTAGATCCAAGTAAAGTAAAAGCAATCCATGATTGGCCACAACCCTCAAATCCCACTGAGGTTCGTAGCTTTCTTGGATTGGCTGGATATTATCGAAGGTTTGTTGAAGGATTCTCCAAGATTGCTTCATCATTAATGCAGTTGACTAGGAAGAATGTGAAGTTCACATGGACGGAGTCATGTGAGCAAAGTTTTCAAGAATTAAAGAAACGATTGACATCAGCACCTATCTTAATTATTCCTACGGAGACAGGAAACTTCAAGGTTTATAGTGATGCTTCAAAGAATGGTCTTGGATGTGTATTGATGCAGAATGGGAAAGTTATAGCTTATGCATCCAGACAGTTAAGAGAGTATGAGAAGAATTACCCAACTCATGATTTAGAGTTAGCCGCAGTGGTGTTTGCACTCAAGATTTGGAGGCATTATCTATATGGGGAACGTTGTGAAATCTATACTGATCATAAGAGTTTGAAGTACTTTTTCACTCAGAAAGAGTTGAATATGAGGCAAAGAAGATGGTTGGAATTGGTAAAGGATTACGACTGTGTTATCAATTATCATCCCGGAAAAGCCAATGTGGTTGCTGATGCATTGAGCCGAAAGGCAATACAGAGTGTAGCTGCTATGACCATAAATCAGAAACCATAGTTGCTTGATTTGCAAAAGATGGGAGTGGAGATCATTCAGGAAGGATCGTTGGAAGTAAGGATGGCAGCTCTGACACTTCGACCAACTTTGATGGATAAGATTCGACAGAGCCAACATGAGGATAAGTTGTTTGACAAGATAAAGAATGATATCAGCTCTGGAAAGTCTTCTGACTTCCAATTAGGAGAAGATGGTGTGATTCGTTATGAAGGTCGATTATGTCTACCTGAAGTAGATGACATTCGGAAAGAAGTGATGGCGGAAGCTCATTCAACACCATACTCTGTACATCCAGGAGTTACTAAGATGTATAGAGATTTGAAGTTATATTATTGGTGGCCAGGGATGAAGAGAGATGTTGCTCGATATGTAGAGCAATGTCTGACTTGTCAGCAAATCAAAGCCGAGCATCAGAGACCAGCAGGAACTTTGCAGCCTCTATTTATTCCAGAATGGAAGTGGGAGAATATTACTATGGATTTTGTCATCGGACTACCGAAGACAGTGAAAGGTCACAATGCTATTTGGGTTATCGTGGATCAATTGACTAAGTCAGCTCATTTTCTTCCTATTTGTTCTACGTATTCTATGGATCGTTATGCACAACTGTATATTCAAGAGATTGTCAGACTCCATGGAGTACCACTTACCATTGTGTCAGACAGAGATACGAGATTCTTGTCTGCTTTCTGGAAGAGTTTACATAAAGCGTTGGGGACACAATTATCTTTCAGTACAGCATTCCATCCACAGACAGATGGTTAATCAGAGCGTACAATACAAATCTTGGAGGATATGCTCAGAGCGTGTGTGTTGGATTTTCAAGGTCAGTGGAGTAAATTTTTGCCTTTGATAGAGTTCTCGTACAATAACAGTTATCAGTCTACCATCGGGATGGCTCCATATGAAGCATTGTATGGGAGAAAGTGTAGATCTCCAGTATATTGGGATGAAGTTGGAGAGAGGAAACTTTTGGGTCCAGACTTGATTCGTGAAATGTCAGAAGCTGTTAACCGTATACGAGAGAAGATGAAAGTTGCTCAAGATCGGCAAAAGAGTTATGCAGACAAACGGAGGAGAGAATTGGAATTTGAAGTGTGTGATAAGGTATTTCTGAAAGTATCTCCAATGAAGGGGATAATGCGATTTGGAAGGAAAGGAAAACTCAGTCCAAGATATGTTGGTCCGTTCACTATCATTGAGAGAGTTGGCAGTGTTGCCTATAAGTTGGAGTTACCAGCATCAATGTCTAGAGTACATGACGTGTTTCATGTGTCTATGTTGAGGAAGTATGTTCCAAATCCATCTCATGTTCTCAGGCAGGAACCAGTTGAGTTGAAAGAAGATTTGAGTTATGAGGAAGTACCAGTTGAGATCTTGTGGCGAGACGTGAAGAAGATCAGAAATAAAGAAATACCGTTAGTAAAAGTATTATGGAGGAACCAACTAGTTGAGGAGGCTACTTGGGAAAGAGAGGATGAGATGATGGCTAAATATCCAGACCTCTTCAGGTAAGTAAATTTCGAGGACGAAATTTTTATAAGAAGGGAAGAATGTAATACCCAAGTTTCTCACTACTAGTGTGTTTATATAATTTAATTTGTATTATGTGGTAATTGTTTCTCAATTTTATTTATCTTTACATTTTATTTGAGACATCTGTGATAATAATGGTGACAATATGTGAATATATGTGTGCATAAATATTTACGTGTATTAATTTGGATATATGAGTAAATTATTTTATGTGTATAAATACACTTTTCTTAATTATTGAGTATCACACGTATTTTTTTATTATAATAATAATAATAATATAATAATAATAATAATAAATAATAATAAAGTCAATATTGGTGGCTATATTAGCAGCCAAAATTTAATTTTTGTACATTTAGGCTGCTCAGCCGTTTTTAAAAAAAAATAATAATAATAATAAAATAATATATATATATTATTAAAAAAAAAAAATTTTTTTTTTTTTATTAAGACACCCCAACCTTGTCTATATATATGGGGTGAGGAATTCATCACCTCATCCCAAAATCATTGAGAAAAGAGAGAGAGAGAGAGAGAGAGAGAAAGAAGGAGGGTGTGCCGGAGCGGGAAATAAGAGATTAGTTACAGATCATCACGGGTCTATAATTGTCGGAGTTGAAGTAAGTAGAAGTCCAACTACAATGCATAAATATGTTGTGTGTAAATTATTTGTGATTAATATATGATAATTATGTTGTGAATTATTTGTGATTAGTTTAATTATGTTATGAATTATTTTGTTATAAATTATTTGGGATTAATTGATTATACAAGTTGTGGATTTATGTAATTTGAAATAATATTATTGTATTATATATATCTGTGTGATTGGGAACTGTTAAAAATATATCCGTATGACTTGAGAAGATGTTGGTTATAAGGATCTGTGTGATCCAAGATGGAGTTGTTATTATAAAAGATCCGTGTGATCCAAGGTGATGTGGATTTGTGTGAATTAAATTAAGTTGTTATTTTATTAAATGTTGATATTGATGTCATAAATGATTTATGATGTATATTTAATTGCACTGGTTGCATACCATGCATAATCATGAAAAGTGTTTTTCCCAAAATTAATAAGATACTAATGGTGTGTGCGGCCACTATATATGCATCTCTGTCAGGGTTCGGAAAAATCGTTCCCGACATTTTTGTGAGGGGTTCGGAAAAATCGTCCCCACCACTTTGTTAGAGTTCGAAAAAATCGTTCTCGTCACTATTGTCGGGGTTCAGAAAAATCGTCCCCATTGAGCTCATTTGGGGTGCATATCATAAGTGTGTCGTGGGGATCCCGCAACGTGAACAGTTTTTTAAATAAAAGAGACAAATTAGTAGATTAGGAAATAAATGCATTTTCATGCATTGTCATGCATGATTTCTACTTACTGAGATTTTTGTCTCATTAGTTTATGCATTGTAGGTGAGCCTGATAATATTTGAGTATGTGGGTGGTGTACTGTGAAAGCTGTGGAGCTCCTACAAGGTTTCGAGTGGATGTACATAGATGACGACCTGTTGGGCTAGACCGTGTGTTTATTTTGTTTCCGCTGATATTTTATTATGTAATATATATATATATATATAAAATATTGTCAACTGTTAGTGTGGATTGAAGTGGTGTCAGAAACCAGTTGTGTATGTTGAACTGGTGTGGTCTTTTGGATAATATATATTATGTGAGGAAAAAAAAATATGTTCAAATTTTATGATGTTTATGATAATTATAAGTTATGAAAAGTGGGTCGTGACACCTGCTAGGGATTAGCTACCCTAAATGAGAAAGAGAGCAAATATAATTATCAACATGCTCTTATATTCATGGAGATGCTCAACATTTTTTATACAAAATAACTCTAAAATATGTTTCATAATTAGCAAAATGAAAAGATTAATTGAATTAATAATAAACATCCTTTTAAAGAAGAATTCTAGTAAATTGTACAATGAAATGTGAGAAAACGCAAGCTTTACTATTTAAATATGTTAGAAAGCAAATAAAATCCCTCTTAAATATTATTGTAACATATATATTATGCTATTTTGATTTTCATGCAGTAAAGGATTTATGTTCTTTTTAACAAGTACTCCCTCCGTCTCCTTTCAGATGGCGCACTTTTCATTTTGGACTGTCCCAGAAAAGTTTGCACATTCAAAAAAAGCAAAAAGTAAAAAACAATCATCCTTCCCCATACACTTTATTTACAAAAAAATCATCTCTACCTAACATACTTTATCATTTATTTATTACATAAAAATATCATTATACCCCTAAAAGTTATCACTTTCTTAATCTCCGTGACGGAATTGGGGGTGCAATCTTTTGTGGGATGGAGGGAGTATGAGTTTCACATCCAATATCAAACCATAAAAAATTGTTAAAATCACACAACCTACCATCCGATAAATTAAGGGGCAAAAGGCTAAAACAACTTTAAAATCTACTCACTCCATCTAAAATATTATACTAGAAAATGAAAAAAAAAAGATAAATTAATATTCATATCAAAGGTGTTAGATATTTCATGCACCGAGTGCATAAATTATAATTTCGTCTTCGCGCATAAATTTAAATTTAAATGAATTGATGTTAAAATTTCTAATAAGAAAATGTAATAAACCTTAATGATTGGTTGGAATCGATTATGAATGAAATCACAATTCTTAATTTCATTCATAGTGTCACGATTGGTATGTTCAAGGAATGGGAATCCCAATTTCATTTGGAATCATCATTTCCTCAAACATGGGAATGGTGATTCATCCCACTCCATGGTATTAGTTATTCCACACCATTTGAAATCAACTTTTTATTTTTATTTTTTCAAATTTATGTAGCTAAGAAATATAAAAAATTGTAAATAATATTTTTTTAATTTTTTACCACATTAAATATATGTAAGTACAGAAAATTATAAATAAATTAATAATTTTCTGCTTAAAATATAATATTAATTAAAAATTGGTATTAAATTATTTAATAAAAATAAAATATTGAATCATTTAAAATCTAAATAAAAAATTATATGCTCAACTCATTAAAAAATATAAAATTAAATTAAATTCTTGAAAAATATAATAAAAATTTATATAATTAATTTAATATTTATTTAAAATAAAAATTACTACTAAATTATTTATAAAAAAAGAATATTATTAATTAAATTGGATATATATATATATATATATATATATATATATATATATATATATATATATATATATATATATATATATATATATATATATATATATATATGTGTGTGTGTGTGTGTGTGTGTGTGTGTGTGTGTGTAACTAAATATATATTATAATTTTTTTAAGTTTAATATTTTAATATATAAATATTTTATTTATATTTTAATAATATTAAAATTATATTTTATTTTTAGTTTAATTTTTTAATTATATAATTATTAAAATATATAAAATCTTCATCTTGATTTTAATTATTTTTTTAATACATAGATATTTTATTTATATTTTAATAATATTTAAAAAATTAATTTAATTTTTATATAATTGTTAAAATAAATAAAATCTTCATTAAGATTTTAAATTATTTAATGATTTTATGTAAATTAATTTAGTATTATAAAAATATTGTTAATGGTATTGGAACAAATTAAGAAATATATTTTTTATTCCTTGAGTGATTCCTGAACTATATCAATCATTGTAAAAATTATTTTTAATCATTCATTTTTCATCTCTATTACATTCATGAGTTCATTCCATTCCATCGTTATTCCATTCAATCATACCAATCGGTATCGAGGGAGTGACGATTCCAAAGGATGATGAGGAGTTGAAAATGTTTTTTAGTGGTAGATAACTCTCACTCCACATCATCGTCAACAAAATAATTTGGTTAATTTAATACGTTTCGGAGAATGAATGGGCATTGGCATGGTATGTAAAGTAATCTTGTAATCGATCTCCAAAAATGTCCTTTAGATGAAAGGGAAAGGGGCTTACAAGTTATATGATTGTATTAAAAAAGTTTTTATAATTTAATGGTAAAAATGTCTTTAGTGAAGTATGTTAAGTAATTTGTATATATATTTCTAAAAATTATATTAGGGTATGTTTATGAAATGGGTGCATTTAGCGAATTCGGGGATACGTATAGCCATTTCCAATTTAAAATCCAGTGCAATTTACTCTTATCATCCACAACTTGTAAAGTGAATAAGGACTTCATACAAAATAATCAACTTCAACAAATAAAAATTTGTTATCGCCCAATAGCCTAAACTAATGGTTTTTTTCTCTAGTGGGAGCCCAATACAACAGCTGAATATGGGTTTATTTTAATAATGGGCTTATAGGACCACAGATAATGGACTTCTAGTATCTCTAGTGGGCTATGAATTGGGCCTAGGCGTTCCTCACTTCTAAATGGACTGCTAAATATTAAAGTTTGCACAGAGTGACAGTGCAGATGAGGGTAGTGAACTGAACCTCCTGAAATCTTAAAAGTTTACGATAGAAAAAATATTTATAGCCTTTATCTATTATTATGAAGTCATTCGTAATCTGAATAAAAAGTGATAGTATTTTAATGGAAAATAATATTCAATTGATGAAAAGTGATAATAGTACAATAAATCATTTTATGAACAATTTATATACTAAAAATAAAGTGACAACATTTTTAAATAAAAATGACTACCGACATCTTTATTCTTTAATAAAAAGTAATAATTAATTAAAAAAAATATATAAAATGCAACGTATAAAATGGTGATTTACGAACTCTGTCTCCAACTTCCACGTAATTTTTAAAAGTAATTAACATTTTTAATCAATTTTATCTTCTTTTTTAAGAGCAATTTGATAGGTAATAAGTTATAAACTGAAAAAGGTAATCTCTCATGTGCATTCACATTCAAAAGTCAAAACATTTATACCTATTAATAAAAATATACTCAAGTCTCAATTTAAATTTTACATTTTCTTTTGTCCGTTCCACGTTAAATTTCATCACCTAAAATTAAGTATATCTTAATTATAAATTTATCATCCTCACCTAACACATGTCACATACTTTATTAGTTATTTATTACCTAAAAATACTACATTACTCTCCAAAAATCAATAGTTGATAAAAAAATATTTTTTCTTAAACTTTGTATCTACGATAACAATGAAAAATAATGTGGGACAAATAAAGTATAAATTATTGAATAAAAACTTATACAGTTTGTTAGCGATTATTTAACGAATTTTTTATTAACTTTTTATAAAAAGTTCAATATAAAAAAAAATATATTTATTAATAAAAAATTATATAATAATGAATAAAACTAATATCGATACCGGTGCACACATACACTTGGGCACACGAAAGATCAATTCATAGAAAAATATATTATGTGTGTAGTTATTGTTCCTTTAATATAATTTCTTATTTTCTTGGCGGAGAGAGTGTTACGTGATAAATAAATAAGATGAAAATAAAGAATTTTACGGGACAAAATGTGCTATGTGATCAATAAATAAGATGAAATGAAGAGTTTTACAGGACGAAATATCATTTTAATCTTTATTTGAGACGAGCATATATACATATATATATATATATATATATATATATATATATATATATATATAAATTCTAATATTTATGTCGTGTTGTTTGAGCTTATCATATCTGACAAGAATAACTCTCTTTGCACTCTAAGTATTTGAGAAGAAATCTCACAGAAAATATTTTGAACTAAGAAGCTTTGAATGAAGAAAACTATCTATGGAGAAGATGTGTGTGTGTGTGTTCTTGAACAATAGAATAAACACAGATTTAAGTGGTTCGGTCGAATGACCTACGTCCACTGCAGAGTATAGAGCTTCTTTATTGATCAGTTTCAATCTGAGAGAAATGTACATCACAATAAGCAAGATAAACAAGCTTATATACATGTAATCACACACATGGAAACTTACGGGACCAATCAGTTTGGCTGATCTTTGTGGCGTCCAATCAGATTGATGCAGCCAGTTAGTTTGTTGTAACTAACTCCATATCACAGCTGGTGTATCAAGCTATGCAACCATCTGAATAACTACCCCAATCTGATTCTTTTAACTCCTCAAAGATCTCACTAAACACCCCCTGCCACCATGCACTAGTTTCATGGAGTTGTGCATCCTATGAGCTATCTTAGCTCATACTTATACCCGTTCCACCCAAGTACAACATACACACGTGTCACTCAACCATGCACACGTTCACATATGATTTATATCACAAATCTCTACCTTAAATCGTATGAAACTATCAAACCTCTTCCTCCACTCCACTGCCTTTAATGAGTGCAGCTTCTTCAATTCACTGTTTTTTAATGAGTACAGCAAAACTCCACCATGATTCTTTTAGACAACACTGATCAGACTCTTGCATAACTCAAATTTTGAGGTTGCAAGAGCCTTAGTTAGAAAATCTGCAGGATTCTTTGAAGTATCAACTTTGCAGACTATCACCTTTCCTTCTTCTATCAATTCTCTTAGGAAATAAAATCTTACATCAATATGCTTAGTTCTCTCATGAAATCCCTGATGCATGGACAAGTGTATAGCACTCTGATTATCACAGCTAATGACAACTGACTTCTGTTCAATCCCAAATTCACTTAAGATTCCAATCAGCCAGATACCTTCTTTTACTGCCTCTGTTAGTGCAATATACTCAGCTTCTGTTGTAGACAGAGCCACAACTGGTTGATGTGTTGTCTTCCAACTAATAGCTGTCCCAAATAAGCAATACACATAACCTGGCAAAGACTTCCTAGTATCTAGATTAGCTGCATAATCTGCATCAACATAACCTTCAAGAAACTCATTATTTGAAGTGAATTTCTTGAACTTCAGACCTGATATAAGTGTTCCTTTGATGTACTTTTGTATCCATTTAACTGCTTCTCAATGCTCCCTACCAGGATTGCTCATGAATCTACTTACTAGACTCATTGCATATGCAAGATCCGGCCTGCAGCATACCATGGAATACATTAAACTTCCAACAACATTTGCATAAGGAACTTTCTCCATCTCCATTATTTCATTTCTGGTTTTAGCTGATTGCATAGTAGACAAACTGATACCCTGCTTTACTGGTGTAGTGACTGATCTGCTCAAGTCCATGTTATACCTCTTGAGCACCTTCTCCAAATACATACTTTGATAAAGCCTTACTGATCCATCAACTTTGTCTCTATCAATCTGCATCCCCAAGACTACCTTTGCTTCCCCTAAATCTTTCATGTCAAATTCAGCTTTAAGCATCTTCTTAACTGCTAAAATACCCTCTATGGACTTACAAGCAATGAGAATATCATCAACATACAACAGTAAGAACATATGATACTCACTGTCATGCTTGAAATATACACAGCTGTCATAACAAGACCTCTTGAATCCACAGCTGATTATGTATTCATCAAATCTTAGATACCACCTCCTTGGACTTTGCTTCAATCCATACAGTGATCTAAGAAGTAAACATGCTTTAGTTTCTGGTTCTTGTACAGAAACTCCCTCTGGAACCTCCATGTAAATTTTCTCCTCAAGCTTACCATGTAAGAATGCTGTAGTAACATCCATCTGATGTAATTCCACGCCATATTGAGCTACCAAAGCTAGCAAGATCCTGATGGAACAATGTTTAACAACTGGAGAAAAAATCTCAGTATAATCTATTCTCTCTCTTTGTGAAAAACCTCTTGCCACTAGCCTTGCTTTGAATCTAACTCCACCTGAATCCTTAGGTGCCACTTTCTTCTTGAATATCCACTTACAACTGACTAGTTTCTGATCTTTTGGCCTTTTAACAACCTTCCATGTCTCATTTTTCTCCAGAGACAAGAGCTCTTCTTGCACAGCAACATTCCACCTATCACTTTCTTTGCAAGTTACAATTTCCTTGTAGTTCCTAGGCTCATAAGCATCTACATCAATTGCAGTGTACAAAGCAAAGGACACCATATCAGCCTCAGAAAATCTAGCTGGAGGTTTAATGGTCCTTCTCCCTCTGTCTCTAGTCAACTGATAGCTATTCAATAGCTCATCAGTCTTTGAAACATCATCATTACCTGTTTCAGGTTCTTTCCTTATCTCTTGATCAGATTCAACACTAGCTTGCTGTTGTTTTCTCTGATCAGCTTTGGAAGACTCCACCTCAAGCTCAGCTTCATCATTTTCCTGAACTTGTTTCACTAAGGGCATTACACTTTCATTGAAAGTAACATCTCTACTCACCATAAACTTGTTACTCTCAATGCACCACAATTTGTATGCTTTGACACCCTTTGGATATCCTATCATCACACATTTAACAGCCCTAGGTGCTAGCTTATCTTGTTTTATGTGTGCATAAGCTAAGCAACCTAATACCTTGAGCCTGTTGTAGTCTGCTTTCTTTCCAGACCATACCTCCTGTGGTGTTTTAAAATTCAGTGCAGCTGAAGGACTTCTATTGACAAGGAAAGCAACAGAGGTAACAATTTCTCCCCAAAAACTCTTGGCAAGGCCAGAACTACTAAGTATGCATCTTACCCTTTCCAGCAGTGTCTGATTCAACCTCTCAGCTATACCATTTTGTTGAGGTGTACCAGGAACTATCTTATGTCTCACAATTTCCTTTTGCTTGCAGAAGTTGTTAAACTCCTTAGAGCAGTATTCAAGCCCATTATCAGTCCTGAATGTCTTTACCTTGGCATCACATCTATTCTCTACTTCAACAAGCCAATTCTTGAAAGTTTGAAATGCTTCATCTTTTGTTTTCAAGATGTATACCCAAACTTTCCTACTGTAATCATCTATAAATGATATATAGTACCTGCCTCCACCTCTGGTTGGTGTTCTTGAAGGCCCCCATAGGTCTGAATGTATGTATTCAAGCCTACTTTTGCTATTATGAACTCCTGCTCCAAATTTAAGCCTCTTGGCTTAACCAATTATGCTGTGCTCACACTGATCAAGCTTATCTGATGAAATAGTAGTGATAGCCTTTTGTCTAGCTAATTCTTGTAACCCCTTCTCACTGATATGTGCTAATCTTCCATGCCACAGATACATTTAATCACTTACTGATGTTGCATTGTTTTGACCAACAAGTGTCCAGCCATCAAGCAAGTATAGATCTCTGTGTCTGATGTCTCTCATCACTTCTGATTCTCCCCTCATCACTTCTGATTCTCCCTTCATCACTGTGAGAATCCATTTCTTTAATTCACAGACATATCCCATGCCATCTAGTATTCCCAATGAGATCAAATTCCTTTTCAAGGCAGGAACATATCTTACCTCTGAGAGCATACAGATTCTTCCATCATGCATCTTTAACTTGATGGAACCAATTCCTTTAATCTGACATGTATGATCATCACCAAGAAGAACTGATCCAGTATTGCAGATCTTCAAATCATTGAACCACTGTTTTATTGGGGACATGTGGAAGGAACATCCTGAATCAAGTACCCATCCATCTGCCATTTTTATTGAACTAATGTACAGAACTTCAATGTAATTTTGATCATTCTGATCTTGTACACCAGCAACTTGATTTGCCTGGTTTTTCTGTCCTTGCCTATCAGCTTCACCTTTCTTGGCTTTCAATGCCTTTAAGTTGTAACAATTCTTCTTGTAGTGACCTGGTTCATGACAATGGAAACACTTCCTACCTTCTTTGTCACCAGATTGATCATTCTTCTTATCTTGCTTCCTGTCAGATCCTCCTTTCTTATTATTCTTCTTACCATGATCATTTCTTTTGACCATTAATCCCTCACCTGATCCATTGCTCCCCTCTGAAACCTTCTGAAGTTCTTTTGTCTTCAGAGCCATTACAACTTCTTCTGAACTTATTGTTTATCTACTTCCAAATGACAGAGTGTCTTTAAGATTTTCAAAAGACTTTGGAAGTGCAGATAACAAGATCACAGCCTTATCTTCATCACTTAATTTGACATCAACATTTTCTAAATCATCTAGAACCTTAGAAAACTCATCAAGCTGAGTCAAGATAGGCCTATCCTCTACCATTTTAAACGAATATAGCTTTTGCTTCAGATATAAACGGTTGGCAAGAGATCTTATCATGTACAGATCATCAAGTTTCTTCCATAATCCTCTGGCGGTTGTTTCTCTCTGAACCTCCCTTAATGCCTTATCACCTAGGCACAAGATTATGGCACTTAATGCCTTTTCTTGCAGCTCGTTCTCTGCTAACAATGCTTGAGCATCCACTGCAGCAGCTTCGTTTGCAGGTACTTCTTGGATCGCCTTCACCAATCCTTGCTGAACAAGGATGGCCTTCATCTTGATCTTCCACAATCCGAAATCAGATTTTTCGGTAAACCGCTCGATGGAAAACTTTGTAGTCACCATGCTGTCTTCCTTTCTTCAATCTCCTTCTTCTGCTTTTCTGATCTGGTCTGCCTTCCCACAGACGGCGCCAGTTGACAAGAATAACTCTCTTTGCACTCTAAGTATTTGAGAAGAAATCTCACAGAAAATGTTTTGAACTAAGAAGCTTTGAATGAAGAAAACTATCTATGGAGAAGATGTGTGTGTGTGTGTTCTTGAACAATAGAATAAACACAGATTTAAGTGGTTCGGTCGAATGACCTACGTCCACTGCAGAGTATAGAGCTTCTTTATTGATCAGTTTCAATCTGAGAGAAATGTACATCACAATAAGCAAGATAAACAAGCTTATATACATGTAATCACACACATGGAAACTTACGGGACCAATCAGTTTGGCTGATCTTTGTGGCGTCCAATCAGATTGATGCAGCCAGTTAGTTTGTTGTAACTAACTCCATATTACAGCTGGTGTATCAAGCTATGCAACCATCTGAATAACTACCCCAATCTGATTCTTTTAACTCCTCAAAGATCTCACTAAACACCCCCTGCCACCATGCACCAGTTTCATGGAGTTGTGCATCCTATGAGCTATCTTAGCTCATATTTATACCCGTTCCACCCAAGTACAACATACACACGTGTCACTCAACCATGTACACGTTCACATATGATTTATATCATAATATCAACACAGCAATATATCACGATCCCTGCTCTGAACACCTAAATGGTGACAGAAAAAGGTGTTAGGGTTGAGTATTTGGTAAGACTTGATTATTCTATTAAGATGTTAATTTCTAATTATGATGTCAAAATCTCATAATTATTGCTAATCATTGAATAAGAAAAAGTAGAGTTGGGAGGAAATGACAAATAGCTAAATGCATGTACATCTCTAATTGGTTTATTGTCGAAATAATATATACATTTTCCTTTCCATTTGTTTCTCACTAATAATTGGAAATCCACCCTATGCAATACATTATCCACATTCAATGATCACTTCAATATAATATTACCACACTAATTTAGGTAGTATTAATTTCATATCCTATCAAGATGGAAATTTAGTGGCCTATACTATATATCTATAGTAATATAAATGTTAAAATTGAATCAATTTTTAATATATATCATTTATTTTGATTATTAATTTTTTTTAATCTCATCCATATATCATATTATTCAATCTCATCCATTTATCACAATTATAAAATTAGATCTTGGCCATTAATTTTTTATCATAATAATTATACCTTATTTAATTTAAGATGATACCTTATTTAAAATAATTCTTTATATGTGTGCTGAATATTATTTTTTTCATTTTAAGTTTCCATCTTATTAAAATTTACTTTGCGAATTTTTTGAAACTATAAAGTAGTTTTAAGTTTTAACAATTAATTCATTATTAAATTATTTTCTTCATTTTTTATTTTCTTCATTATAAATAATTTTGAATTAATATTGTTGGTGAAATATTTTATATATTTAATCAAAAATTGTAAAAAATTTTATTATATTTTTGTGATCGAATTATATTATATTTATTTTATATTTAAGTAGTAATAGTATAAGTTGATTTAAAATATTAATTTCAATAAATAAAAAAGTACTTTAAAAAATAGTACTAAATGGGTATGGGTAATTTATGGGTATTGATAAAAGACTTTGAGACTAATACAAATATTGTAATGAATTTTTATAATAATAATTTTAAATGATATTTATTTATACACAGATATAAGTATTACGAAATAAGCAAGTATCTTACATAATTAATAAACATAATTATTTATTATGCTCAAAAAAATAATTTTAAATGGGTATGTGTAATCAACGGGTTCTGATAAACGAGTTTGGGACGGGTATGAGTATCATAATATTATTTTTTTTAATGAAACGGGTACGAATATAAGTATTTTATATTTAAATTGATACGAGTACGTAACAATTAATTCATTATTATATTATTTTCTTCATTATTAATAATTTTGAATTAATATTATTAGTCCTAACATCTTAATAATTTTAAATGGGTATATGTAATCAACAGGTATTGATAAACGAGTTTAAAATTATTTATTTATACATGGGTACGAGTATTACGAAATAAGCAAACATAATTAATAAATATAATTATTTATTATGCAAAAAAATATATAATTATTTTATAAAAACGCTCAATATTTACCATTACTTTCTTTCGTTATATATTTAAAATACACCTTTTCTTAATTTTCTTCCTGCTAAAAGGGAACATACTAGCATGGATTGAGGGATTGTATTATATAAAATTCCAATCCAGATAATTTTTATGTGAATATATACTTATTTTATAAAAACATAGAGATAGAATGGTTTATCTAAAAGGCATGATTTAATTTAAACTTCTTCTCCTGTAGTTTAAATAACATTAGAACACCTTAATCATGTGCAACGCACGTTTTTAAACGCTAGTGTCTATAAACAAATTTACATACTTTCAAGAAGAAATAGTCAATTAATCAATTTGTTAAATATACTATGTGGTTTGAATTTGGTTACTTTTAATGCCATGAATGAGTGATTTAGAAGATTAAAGAAAATTAAATAATAAAGGTAGAATTATATATATGTGTGATTTTTTATTTTTATTTTTTTGAAAAAAAAGAGGTGATCATTTTTATTTTGTGTTTATGATCTCTTTCTTGTTTTACTAAACCAAGGAAATGGATTATACTTTTTAGTCAAATTAAATTGTATAAATAAATATTATGACATTTCATAATAAAATATGGTGAGTGGGTGCCAAATCATTACTATAATTAAAATGGAGGTTTCAACCTTAATCTACAGGGTCTATGGATTAATATATTATGTAGGATAAGAGGTTTGTCCAAACTACCAAATAAATTCTATGATTTGAAAAATATCAATTATTTTTTTTAATTTATTTTTAATTATTTGAACTTTAATAAAAATATATTTTTTCTTATAATAAAGAAGGATGAAAATGACATCAAGACCCATATATTTAAAAATACATTTATTTGGTAATTTGGACAAATCTCGAGGTTTTTTTTTGTAATTTATCATAGTCACAATTAAATCATTTAATTAGCGTTCCAAAAAAAATGTTTGAATTTCTTACATTCTCCTTTGGCTTTTATTAACCAAAGTCAAAATCAAACAAAGCTACTCCATATTCTATTTAAGATCGTTATGATAAAAGTTTTGTTTAGACTCAATTCAATAATGATAGATTTAGATATTAACAAACTTTGAATAATTTTTGTATTTGATGACATTAAAAGCTTGACTTGACTTGAGCTCAATACATGAAAATCAATAAATAAATATAAAATTTTTAAATTTAATTTCAACTCGTGTTTGACTCAATTAAGACTCTTTCAAGTTTAGATCACTAGCTTATCAAAAAAGTTTAAATATATATTTTAAACTTCGATAATATTTTAAATAAATTTAAACAGATCTGTATTCGGCTGGACTCAACCCAACTCAGCTATACCTAATTATTTAATGTCTCCCCCTAATATCTCAATGCCTACGCCATGCCTTAATCCTGCCTAACTATTTATTAAATACACTATTTTCCTTAATTCTAGAATTGAAATGAAGTTCCTTACTTGAAAATTCGCAAAAATCTTTGAGGTAACTAAATTTATAAAAAGTGATACTTTGTTTTAAGAATACCTGCAAATTTATTTTTTGTCCGTTTCAAAAGGAGAATGTAAAAAAAATAAAATTCAAAAATTAAAATAATAATAAAATAGTGCAATGGTGAAATGTATGATCACTCCTTGGTTTAGCGTCCAACATTTTTTTGAGTTAATTGTTGGGTTGAGTTTTCAAATATGTGGAGAAGTCCAATAGCCAACAAAGTGGAAAGTACTTGGTGTTATCTTGCCCTAGAAGTCATTGAGGGAAGATAGAAGAAAAAAATCACGTTTTTAAGAGATAATCCAGCGCAGAAATATTGTTGATGTCATATTTGGAGTTTCAACCGTCGGATCGAGATGAAATTTGGTCAGCACGTTCGAAACTTGTGGAATTATATCCAGAACGATGGAGATCGTATTTGGATCTTTGTGTTGACGGTAATAAGCCGAAAACAGACGTCAGATTTTTGGGCGATTCTGTTTTCTGCAGTCGAAGGAAAAGAGTCACAAACCAGCCATTGGATTGAGCTGTAATTTTGACAGAACATTCAAGACTCATAGAAGTTGATTCTGGACGGTGAAAATCGGGTTCTGATGTCTCTAGAGTTACGAAAAATGAACGAAAGTTGGTGTTTTGGGGTGTGTTCTTTCTAATCTCGTTATTGTTATACAGTATTGATTGTCTTGATACGTTTGTGGTAGAACGTCTATGGTGGTAGATTGTAATATTTGGATATAGTGAAGTTTTTGGTGGACTTCGGTCCCATGGTTTTTACTCAACCACCTCACGTTTAGGAGGTTTTCCATGTTAAATTGTGTTGTGCTTTGTTGATTACTTGTTTTACTATGCATTATATTGTTAGTATCATTTCCTACTAGATTCACACAAGAGAAATAATTGATCATTTCACTGTGTAGTTGAATAGTTTGTTATTTAATTATTCGTGTGTTTATCCCAACAAAGTGGTATAGTTTCTGCTATGTGCCTTGTGGTGAATATGGAAACCAAACTAGAAGAATGATGAATCTCAATAGTTCAAATTATCATATGTGGAAAGGGAAGATGGAGGATCTTTTCTATGTGAAAGATTATTATGTGCTCTGATACCACTTTGTTGAAATAAACACATGAATAATTAAACTACAGAGTATGTATTTACGCAGTGGAATGATCAATTGTCCCTATCTTATGTGGCTCTAGTAGAAAACGATACTAACAATATAATGCACAGTAAAACAAATAATCAACAAAGCACAACACAATTAAAGTGGAAAACCTTCTCAATGTGAAGAGTAAAAACCACGAAAGCGAAGTCCACAAAAAACTTCACTATGATCAAATATCCAAGTATTACAATCTGCCACCATAGACGTTCTACCACAAACGTATCAAGATAATTAATACTTGATAACAACAACGAGATTAGAAAGACCTCACCCGACAACACCAACTTTCATTCAGTGTTCGCAACTCTAGGAACCTTAGAATCCGATCTCCACTGTCCAGAATCAACCCCTATGAGTTTTAAACGTGTTGTCCAAATTACATCTCGATCCAACGACTGATTTGTGAGAAACAACTCTTTCCCCTCGACTGCGCAGAGCAGAATCGCCAAAAAACCTGACTTATGTTTTCAGCATATTCCCGTCAATACAAAGCTCCAAACACGAAACTCCGGATATGACCTTTGCAATATTTCTGCGCTCTTGGATTCTCTCAAAACTTGAATTTATTTTTGCCCTCTTTTTTCTTCTATATTCCCTCAATGACTTCTAGGACAAGATAATACAAGTATCGGGCTTACTTGGGCTTTTCCACTTTGTTGGCTATTGGGCTCATCCACGTATTTGGATACCCAACCCAACATTAATCTCTTGTAAATCGAATCTACATCATAAATCATGTGATCTCCCTTAATTTAAACACCCTAACAATACATAAGGTATATAAAATTGGAAAGGGGACCATATGATTTACACCGTGAACTCGATTTACATAAGTATATGTGGATTTTTTTGTCCGATTTTTTCGAGGTTCATATTATTACTCCTAATTATTAGTATTATTTTTTAAAGTACAATGCTAAATAGATACTCCCTCTGTCCCGTGATAACGTTGACGTTTGTTTTTGCACGGAGATTAAGAGATATACTATTTTAATATGTAGTGAGGTGAGAGAAATAATATTTAATATAAAATGGGTAGTTGTATTAGTGTTGTGTGTGGGTCCTGCATGAAATAATTAATTGTTTTGTGTGGGCCCAACTTGATAAAAAAATAAATGTAAACCTTAACTTGGGACAACCCTAAATGGAAAGTGTAAACCTTAACGTGGGACGGAGAGAGTATTCATATTCTAATAAAATATTTATAATATACTCTTTTCGTCTGCTCGAAAGAGGGTTTTTTTTTCCATTTTGGTCGTTGCCCCAAAGAGGATTGTTTCATTTTTTACACACATAAGACTAACATACACTCGCTAATACAATTAAAATATAGGGACCACACTCCCTTTAATACAATTACTCACTACACATTAAATAATAATACTCCTTAATCAACGTGTACAAAAATAAAAGATCATTTTTCGAACGGACAGAGGAAGTATAAATTATCAATATAATTTTTTAAAATCCTACACTTCTAAACCCTAAACCTCTATTTTCCTAAACCTTAAATTTTAAGTTAATTATATGCTTAAATATGAATATATTTTTTATTTTACGTAGATGTCTATATTCTGGATAGATATTTTCCGTATTTTAAATTTAGGTTCCAATCTTTTGTAGGTGTGTGGTTTACACGTGTCAACGTGTAAGTGGGCTTTTACAGTAAGAAATCCAAAACTGGAGGCCCACAATAAGACCCAAATCAACCGTCCAATTACTTACC
Source organism: Pogostemon cablin (assembly GCA_023678885.1). NCBI lineage: Eukaryota > Viridiplantae > Streptophyta > Magnoliopsida > Lamiales > Lamiaceae > Pogostemon > Pogostemon cablin. The sequence goes on along the minus strand of CM043001.1, from coordinate 22,484,226 downwards.
GTCCATTGACTTATTTGAACTAACAAATTGTTGCAACAGAATAATTCGTCAGCCGGTTTTTTCTTTACCACGAAAATGTTAAACAATTTCACAAAATTTGGAAGTCGGCAAATTCATTCATATATTAGTAAATAAGACGAGCTGAGTGAGGTTTTTTTTTTCAAATTAATTAATTATCACTATCTACTAAATATTACTTCCTCCGGTCAATCTAAAAGTATCAATTTTATCATTTTTGGTGTTCAATTCAAAAGAATTCATATTTTCTTTTTAGTAAAAGGTACATCACATGATCCACCACTTCCCTCTAATATTGCTACCCTTTACATTTATAATAATAATACTCATTAATCTAAGAGTAAAAAGCAAACGATTATATTTGGATTGACCGGAGGGAGTACTATACATTATGATCATAACATAATATAAATTCTGAAAAACATCTCTACGAAATGAAATTCGTGAATACGTGCTCTCTCTTGTTTGTTCTTTTATTTTTCCTTTTTTTTTAGAAAAATAATTAATTGTAGAAGTATAATGATAATTATACCCTTGTGGTTTAAGCTATATCTTATCCCAGTGGTTTAAAGTATAATAACATGTTTATTGTTTATTTTAGAATTTAGGATTAAATATAAGGATATAATTGCAATTTTACTCTTGTGATTTACGGTATATTTGAGTTTAGGATTTAGGGTATATAATAGAGTTGATATCCAGTGCACTCATGTGCACCCATATGTGTACAATTTTTTATTCTATATTGTATATGTTATGGGTGTTATATTCCACTAATACAACTAAAATATGGGGTCCACACTTCCACTAATACAATTACTTACTATACATTAAATAATACTTTTTAATTAACATGCACCAAAGTAAAATATTCTCTTTCATACGAACTGAAAGAATACTGGTTAGTGTGAAGATTAGGAGGTGTGGTTGAGTTGGAGTATGACAGGTTTGTATTAAAATATTGTTTGGGTACGCATAATTGGGGCACCATCATTGTCATTGTTCTGGAAAAGTAGTATCATAACTAACAATATATATTGGCCATATACACAATTTGCATATAAAAACCTATTTGCTTTTTTTTTCTTTTTTTTTTAGGTTGTAAATTTATTAGTTATTTAGCTAATTAGATGATCACCAGAAGATGATTTCGAATCCAAAGTAAACATTTCGAACTCCAATCACTCAGTGTTCCATTTCGATTTCATATAAAATTATTAAACACTTGTCAATGTGCTATCCCAAATTGAAAGAGTTATTTATATCTGAGTTTTATTAAGGGCTCATTCCAAAAAAAATTCATCATAGATGTTTTCAAATTTATTACGATCTTTTATTTTTGTCAATTTAATACATAATCTACTTAATGTTTTCAATTATATCACAATCTTTTATTTTTGTCAATTCAATACATGATCTATTTAATATTTTCAATTATATCACAACTTTTATTTTGCAATTTGATACACCACTTATTTTGTATTTTCAATTCAATTCCATTCAATTTATTATCATTATTATTATTATTATTATTATTATTTAAATTGTTTGGATTTGGATTCAATCTTTTTTTTATAACAAATGGTACACTATATTATTATACCGATCTTGCTTCTTTTTTTATTTTTTTTTATTTTATAACAAAGTTGTATATATATATATAAATTATAATATGGATGAAAATAAAAATTGAGAAATTAATGAGGGAGTAAATTAAAATTTTTGTTTCATTTTTTTGTAAGAATATACTCCCTCCGTCCCAGGTAATGAGGAACATAAGGTCTCTAATCCTCTTAGCCTGAGACGGAGGGAATAATTTTTTTTTAAAAAACAATAAAACTATCACAGATTCACAATAACTATTGTGAAAGAATTCTCCACTTATTTTATATTTATTATTATTTTTTATTTATTTTTTTTAGAGTTCTTAAAAATATAATTTTTTTTAAATATAAAAAAATTAATATAATATAATAATAATAATAGTAATAATAATAATAATAATAATGAATTGAATTGAAAATATAAAATAAGTAATGTATTAAATTGTAAAAATAAAAGTTGTGATAGAATTGAGAATATTAAATAGACCGTGTATTGAATTGACAAAAATAAAAGGTTGTGATAGAATTGAAAATATTAAATAGATTGTATATTGAATTGACAAAAATAAAAGATCGTGATAATTTGAAAATCCCCAATAAGGTGGTGAATTTTTTAGGAATTAATCCTTTTTATTAATTAATTTGTTCAATCCTGATTGGAAGTTCCCCCTTAATTTCTTCTCCGATCCAAGAAATTATTTTTTTACTAACAAAATATTCTAATGATAAAGTTTAATTTAATTAAATTACCAACAAAATATTCTAATGATAAAGTTTAATTTAATTAAATTACCAACTGATTAGCGACAAAATTTGTTGATGAATTTTAATTGGTAAAGTGGTTATTGGTAAATTTTTAACAACGAAAATCCAATTTCGATGATAACCCATTGCTAGTAATTTTTGTGCAATTTTTATAGTAATTTTGTTGGTAAATAACAATGAATATTATTCTATCGATAAAAAATACTAAAAATTCATTGATATTCCATTAAAAAAAAGTAGTTTTTATTGGCAATTTGGTAGTAATTATAAAATGATTGAATTCTTATTGTAAATTATGTTGTTAAAAAAAAGTTTTTTTAGTTGTTATCGATTGCTTTTTAGTGCATTAAAAATTACTCTTTAGAGGGATGAATTATTAATTTTTTGAATAAAAAAGTTTTACTCCTCAAACTCTTGTATTCTAATTTACCGATTATTCTATAGTATATAAAAAATTACTTTGTAAATAAATTAACTACTCCTTTTCTATATGAGTATTACTTTTCAAATATGGAGTATATATTACGATTTTTTATATTCTTATTGAGTAGAATTTTCTATTTTTTCTTAATGTAATTAAATTGATAACAGTTTTAAAATTAACGTGTATCATGAAGGTATGGGATCATATACTATTACTTTCTTATTTGAGGGGTGAATTTGTTTTTAGATGGACAAAATATATATAATTAATGAAAAGTGATATAAAAATCGTACAATTAGATTATTTTATGAACAATTTGTAAAATAAATTAGATAAAGACTGTGTGAGACCGTCTCACGTAACTCCTTACATGAGGAGGTGGATAAAAAGTGATGATATCATTATCACTTTTGCTATACAATGTTATCACTTTTTATTTATACTAACTAACTTACCCGTGCGTTGCATGGTATTAGTTTCATCAATGTTTTTGTTATTTAATTTAATTTAAAATTATAAATTCATTAATAATATTTTTTAATATAATTATTTAAAATTATAATTAGTAGAAACTTTTTTTTCTTGAATCATAATATTTAAAATTGATATGAGTACTATATTTCTTAATCTTATTATTTTTTATGTAACCATTCATGAATTAAACAATTTGTGCAACCGTTCAAGAATCTTATTATTTTATGTTTAATAAATACTCCCTCCGTCCCGCCCAAAGAGATGCATTTACTTTTTGCACGTATATTAAGGAATATTATTATTTTATGTAAAGTGGGTAGGTGTATTAGAAAAATGTGATGGGTAGTGGTGGGCCATTGGTAGGCCTTTTTTACTTAAAGAGGAAAATGTTGCAATTTGGATGAGACGCTCAATATAGTAAAATGATGCTATTTGGGTGGGACGGAGGGAGTATATATATATATATATATATATTAAATCATTTGTAATTATATTTTAATTTTTTTTTTAAAACATTGACGTTTTATGATTAATTGCATGCATAGATTGCTTTCAAATTAAATAATCACCTTTAATGAGAACATAAGAGAAAAAAAATTCAAATTATTTAAAAAATATCAAAATCTAAAAAGATAGTTAAAATACATTCATTAGTCAAAATTATTATAATGAATAACTCCTAATACATTTCCTCCAAAAAAGTAAAATGATGATAAATATTAAGTGGATCATATAAAACTCTCAATCCTAAAATCCTTAACTCCTAAAACCCTATATCCTAAAACTCTAAACTATAACCCTAACCCTAATTCAACCTTAAAACAAACCTTAAACCCTAAACCCTAAAACTCTAACCCTAACCCTAATTCAACCTTAAAACAAACCTTAAATCCAAAATCCTAGAAACTTATCCGTGCGTTGCACGGTAATTAATTTTTACAATAATATTGTTATTTAAATTAAAATTATAATTTCTTTAATAATAATTTTTTAATATAATCATTTAGAACTTGAATTAATATAAAACCTTTTCTTTTCTTCAATCGCAATATTTGAAATTTATATGAGCATTATATTTCTTAATCTTATTAATTTTTATGTAACAATTCATGAATTAATATAATATAAAATTTTTAAAATTTGAAAATTTGGACTCAAGACATGGTTTTTTTCTGTAATTTGAAATTAAATAAATGGATCATATAAAACCCTAAATCATAACCCACGTAATACAGACATTAAACCATAATCCTAAAACCTTATACAGAATTTATATTTTTAATTATAAATTCTTTAAAAATGTGTACCAAGTGGTATAAAACCCCAAACCCAAAGAAAAATATAGATAATACATTTAATATAATAATAAAATATATATAATAAAAATATAATAAAACACTAAAATCCTAAACGCTAATTTATAAATTATAAATTATAATGCGGATTGATTGCCAAAGAATACAACAAAAAATAATGTACAATATCTATCATCAATACATAAAAATATAAATGGCTATGATCAAATCATAAAATATAAACGATTAAAATTCCATAAAATGGCATAAAATAGACGAAAAATGGGCTCAATTTATTATGAACATATATAAAAGGGTTCAACCCTTTTATACTATTAAATTGTTATATGCGTAATTAATAAATAATGAGTGCATATCTTTGACTAACCATATTTAATACTATTGATTAATTACTAACTTACTTTAAATATAACATATATTTCGATATAATAAATATCATCATCCAACAATATATAAATGATTGTAATGAATTAAATAAAATTACCAAAATTAGGATAAAAGTTTTTGAGCGGGAAATTAAATAGGCGTATCATTAATGAAACCCCTTTTGCTTTTATATATATAAAGATTATAAATTATTCATGAAATAGTGCACTGCACCATTATCAATTTTTATTGATTGAATATCACTTTTCGTTAATAATATTATCATTTTTTATTCGTCTCATGTAAGGACTTACATAAGACGGTCTCATACAAGACTTGCCCAATACATTAAGAGTAATAATATTTTTCGTAAAAGTAATAAACACTTAAAAAATTATAATAATAATAAGGCATCTGTTCAAACTTTATATATATTCAAAAGACAAATACTAATATGCAACAGTTTTTAAGGTGCAACACATGATCCAAATTTATTTGACTCATCGTATATAAATAACTAGTACAGTACCCTCGTGTTACGCGAATTACAAAATATTTATTTTAAATTTAAAATATATTATTTAATAAATACGAAAGTATTAGTATACTAATAGTTAAATACACCCGCATATTATATTTTTAAATTTTATAATTAATATTTTATATTTTTTATATAAAAAATATTATTATGTGATAATTTTTTAATCTTCTAAGGTAAATAAATTGATATTCTATGTATTCGTGAATATTTTTAAATAAAATATAAATCAATTAAATTAAATATTAATTTATGCACTTTATCTTTTAAATGTATAGATTATTTTCTTTTATTTTGGATTTGACAAAACTAATAAGAATCAATTTTACTATTATATGTTTTAAATGTCTTAATTAATTTAATATTTATTTTTATTATATAATTAATGTAAAATAAAGAAATTAATAAAATATATTTAATCATTAATGCTTAATCTATGAAAAGAACAACACATAAAAAATTTACCATAATTAAATGCAATATAATATTGATAAGTAAATCATTAAATTACACAAAGTAAAAAATAAAAAGAATAAAATAAATACCAACCAATAAAAAAGTAACACATATGAAAAAAATTCAAAGAATGCACCAAATATTCACACATATGTTAACAACTATTTATACATATTTTTAATTAAGATTTTAAAGCATTTAATTATAATAAATAGAAATCAACCAATAATTGAACAACACATGTGTTTTGAAAATGCAAATCATTCTGGTTATGACACATATGTTTTTACAAAAAATTATTTTAGGAAACTACTTCCTAATTATATATATTAAGATTTTGACCCATATTTAATTCTCTTCATTTTCTTCTTTCTCTTAATTTCCACACTCTCCTAAATTCATAATCTCTCTTAATTTAATTTCCACACTCTCCTAAATTCATAATCTCTCTTAATTTCCTCACTCTCTCTCCTTATTTTTTTTTCACGCTTGGAACTAATTTAAATTTTTTTATTCAATTCAAATTAATATTAATTGACTTTTAGAATGAAGGTATGAATGTATATTCTTGTATTTATAATTGTACTCCTTCCCTCTCGGTCATAGGTCTCCATTTGTTTTTGTCTATGGATTAAGGAGTACTCCCTCCATCCCGAGCAAAGAGGTGCATTTGCTTTTGTATGTAGATTAAAGAGTATTATTATTTTAAGTAAAGTGAGTAGGTATATTAGAGAGATGTGATGGATAGTGGCGGTCCATTGGTGGACCCTTTTTACTAAAAGAGAAAAATTGTGCAATTTGGATGGGACACATAATATAGTAAAATTGTGCTATTTGGGCAGGACGGATTGTGTATTATTATTTTATGTGTATGAGGTAGTTTTAGTTGTGAGTGGTGAGCCATATGTGGGGCCTTTTTACTAAAAAGGAAAAATGAAGATATTTAAGTGGGACGTCCAATATTATAGAATGAGGATCTTTCAATGGGACGGAAAGAATATTATTTTTTTTAAAATAATGTATAAAACTAAAAATATTAAAAAAATAAAAAAACAATAATTTTTGGGGAGAGTAAATGATATGAAAGTGAAAGCCTGATGGGCTGACAAGTATATCCTACTCATTAAAGAGCTTCAAATAATGCAAAGGCTTGCACCACTAAATGTCATCATACTATAACAATTAAAAATGAAGTAAGAAAAATTTGTGCACTATTGAATTAAATATATATATATATATATATATATATATATATATATATATATATATATTTAAAACAATAGAAGGATGGCAGATTTGAAGCATATTAAATAAATTCGCCAGCGATATTTTTTCATTAATTTCATAGCAAACATTTTCTCTTGATTATTCTTTCTCTCATCTCCACCATTTTAACACATATACATTAATTAATAATAAGTAATACAATTTATCATTATAAGAAACTTGGATTTGTTCTATTGATCACCCAATTAATCCACAACGCCAAATATGAGATTCACTTCATAGTACTTCAAATTTTCATGTCATCTTCAATCAATCATGACCTATTCTATCTCCAATTTCACCATCGCAGATCCGATTGAAGGCATTAGCAATTTCGACAAATTTCGACGGTACTGTGGTCGTGACGTTGGAGGGGAGAAGGAGCAAACGTGCGAGGAGAAAGAACAGCAGACACGTTGGAATGAAAATAAATATTTTCAAATGAGTTAATATTTCTTTATATAATTTATTTATCCATTTTTTCTAAATAAATTTAGGTGTACCTTAAAAACCATTGTAAATTAGATGTACTCTATTCAAAATCATATGTGGGTTTATGCTAGGATAAATATAAATAAATATCCAAAATGCCATATGTAATGTTCCATAATCAATGGAGGAAGAATACATTTGCTCAATTTAATTATTAATCATATGCGTGCGATTGCATTACAAAAATAAACAATAATTGAACCAAAATAGAAAGTCCTAGAGACGGTTTAAAGCAAGACTAGATCAACACGTACCAAAGTACTCCCATATTATTTAATTATAATACAACTTATTTTATTGTTAGATTCGTTTACAGGGTAGAAATTGTCGTAATCCCCCATAGCGGGAATAATGGAATATGTAGGTTGGTCAATACTGCACCATATATACATATACATAATAAAAACAACACTAATATTATCACAAAATTTTATTTGCTTTAATTATGCAAATTTGGTGTATGAGCAGTTGAATTCCACTCGATCCTAATTTAAATAAATTTTATTTAAATTCAAATCTTAGAACAAAATATTATTAATGCTCCATGATTTAGCAATATAAAATAAGATACCATTCTATATAAGCATGAATGAGAGTCTTAGTAAGACCGTCTACAGCGACAATTTTACATTTTTTTTTAATAATTATCACTTTTTATTAAAAATATTATCAATTTTAATTTTTTACAATATTATTATTTTTTATTTGTACTTTTTTTATTTATATTATAATTTATTCATGAAATACTTTACTGGACAATTATTACATTTCACTAATTGAGTATTACGCTTTTATTGAAATGTTATTAAAATATTATCACTGGTTATTCGTGTCATGAAAGTCACTCTATATAAATTTTTAGGAACTTAAAAACCTTAAAATTAGTTTTATACAGAGGTTTGAATCTTATGCTGTATGTGCATTCTTGTTAGAAGGTTTTCGATCGACACACCTGCTAATTAACACGCAAAGTTTATCAATGCACGTAAAAACTTTAACGTCATACTGAAATACTTCTTCCGTTTCATTAAAATATGAACATTTGTTTTTTGCACATAAATTAAAAAGTATAATATTTTTATATGTAGTGGGGTGAGAGAAATAATAATATTTTAATATAAAGTGTGCATGTCATGTATTAATGTAATATGTAGGTCTTAATGGTGTACCCCACCATTAGGGGCCCCCACCGCCCCTGCCCTGGGGATTGGCGGTGGAAACAACTTTGAAATTCCATTCAATAACTAGTGCTATGTTTGTTTGGGTTGATGTTAATGATTTTAAAATCAATTAATACTTTAAAATTTATTTAGGCTATTCTAATTTTAAAATTTTCACTTTCATCTAATAAATAACACTTCTTTCGTCCCAGATCATTATTCTCATTTATTGTGCCATAATCTTTAAGAAAAGTTGTAGTCATTGACTGATTTTATTGACTTTAGAGAGTATTGTATCATTTTTAGGTAATAAAAGTATTATAAAGTAATATTATGTGCGTGAAAAAAGAGTAATAAAATTAAAATTAAAGTAATTTTTAAAGTTATTGGACAAAGTAATGTTTCATTATTTTAATTATGAGGTGGAAAGGACGAATAAGGAAAGTCTCAAAAATAGTGCAGAATGAGGGGAGTACAATTTATTATTTATTTATTATTATAAAAAAAATTCCTATCCATCCTTAAAACTAAGGAAGAAAAATTTTCGTAAATTCCGTTTATATTTTAAATCAAAATGCAACCTAGCTAGTAATCTTATAATATATACTTTAATTTGAGAATTATTAATGGCACCTAATACAAATAAAATGTTTTAAAATTTATTTATTAAACTAGTCCAAATAAATTAAAGGGTGAATCTGTAATAAGCATGAACTTTGTTTAGAAGAAATATTTAAAAAAAAATTAATTTTATATGAAACTGGCAAAGGGTAGTGGTATATATTCGGACATATCCATAAGGTGACCAAGCAGAAAACGACAAAAAGTGGGTTATGGTCCAAGTAAAAATACACGTGGCGGGATGTAGGGGTGGGACATAATAAGTGAGGTGGAGTGTTTTGTCTGAGGTTCAACCGTCGAAATGTCCATCAACCACCTGTCTAACCAACAGTACTCACCACCACCGCCCCTTCTATTATTCCACTCATTTTCCACGTGCTCTTTTAACCTACCCTTCAATTATTGAACCCTAAATTCATATTGCCACACTATCCTTCGCCTTGCCAGATCTACAATTAAACCAATCTTGACTCGTCGCCTCTCCATTAATCCTAAAATTTACTAACCCATTACAATGTATAACCTTCCTTCCGTGAGAATGATAGCAGTATAATCCCCCGCCCCAGGTGATTTTTTTTCTATTTTGGTCGTCTTACTCAAAGAGTTCATTTTCATTTTTGTCTATTTGTAGTGTGCACCCGGGTACACCTAAAGATAGGGTGCACCCATGTACAAATATAAACAAAAACATATACAATTAAGAGTAAAAATGTATACAATTTAATTGTTAATTTTTTTAATGAAAAATTGTATATAATATTGAATAAAATGTTATACACATATGGATGTTAATTTTTTTAATGAAAACTTAATGTGAAAAAAGTATACAATTATTACAAAATACGTATACAAAATAAAATAACATATATACAAAATAAAATAAAAGGACATACACATATGGGTGCAAGGATGTACCCGGGTATACCTAATATACACTTTTCATTTTTTACACATATGGGATCCACACACGTCCACTAATACAATTAAAATATGAGACTCACAGTTATACTAATACAACTACCCACTATACTTTAAATAATAATATTTCTTAATTCACGTGCCAAAAAACAAAAGACCCTCTTAATAAGGGAAGGAGGGAGTATTTTTTTTCAGGAGATTAAGAATATAGTATTTTAATATATAGTAACTTAAGAGATATAATATTTTAATATTTAGTGGATAGTTGTATAGTGTTATATATATACTTTATGTAGATATATTAATTGTTTTGTATGATTCTCCTCTACCAAAAAATGATATAATTATTGTAATGTGACGCCCAAAATGATACTATTATGATGGAACGTAGAGAGTATCGAGATAAGAAAATGCACTTGGTTGCCCAATTTCTTATTGTGTACTCCTAGTCTCCCTTCATAGTCATCCCATTTGTAAGTAATAAATAAATGATAAAATAAATTAGGTGTGTTAGGTAATAATGACATATTTGAAAATATTATAACGACAAATTTTGTAACCTTTACAATAAATGCAGAGTTAAGAAAAATTATTTTTTTTCACTAACTTGAGGTTCAAGTTGTATTTTTAATTAATACCCCTCCGTCTCATAAAGAAGTTCACAGTTACTGTAGATACGGAGTTTAAGAAAAAGTTGCTTTTTGGAAATAGTTTGGTATTTTTAGGTAATAAATAAATTATAAAGTAAGTTGTGTGAGTTGTAAAGGGGTGACGATTTTAAAATTAAAGTATGTTGTGGGATTATTGATTTGTGTGTATTTCTTTATTTGGAGGTGTGAACTTATTTATGGAACGGAAAAAAATAAAAAGTGTGAATTTGTTTATGGGACGGAGGGAGTAATGATAAAGTAAGTTACACTACGAAAAAATTATTTTTTTACCAATGAAATATTCCGTTGGTAAAACCTCAATTTCATTGTTAAATTAGTTTACCAACGGATTAACAACAAAATCCATTGGTAATTTTCGTTGGTAAAGTGGTGGTTGATAAATTTTTAGCAACGAAAATTAAATTTTGTTGGTAAATAATTCCGTTGGTAATATATTGCCAATAATTTCGTTGATAATTTATATAATGATTCCGTTGGTAAAATAGAGAATAAATCCGTTGACATTCATTTGCTAAAAGAAATATATTTTTTTATTGTCAATCCGTTGATAATTACCAACGAATTGAATTTTGTTGCTAAAGAAGAGTTTTTTGTAGTGTTATGTGTGTTACTGTGTTAAGTAATAGTGATGTTGATGGCTGTTCTTAGCTAGTTAATTTTAGGATTAAGGAAGAAGATAGAGTTGTATAACTGAGCTAAGAACGAACAAATCAAACATAATAAACGAGTAAATATGTGAGAGATGAGAAATCCGACCAAAGACCTTAATCGATTTTATTACTCTTCTCAAGAACAACACTCATAAAATTTTCAATTACAAGTGTAATGTCTCATGTGAGAATGAGTAACCTGCTTCTCTCTTGTGAGAGAAGCTATTTATACTACCGACAAAATCCTAACGATTGTCCAATCCCGTGGTGCCACCTGGACGAAGACAAGCAGTCATAAATGGAGCCGGCCAGTACACAGACGATTTTAGAGCTGGTGCAGGGTGCCGCCAGATGTCTTGCAGAACGCAGTAGGTCATCTTTTGTCCTTTGCTTGCCTCCTATTGGCAGATGAAGAGAGATGTACCATCATGTGTTGTCTTCTAGTTGGGAGTGATGCCCGAGACATCCTTTCTTACCGTTATTCCTGTCTTGTAGCTGTCGCCACTAGCCGTTCTCATAGTTGTGTATATACTTCGCCCAACAGTTTTGATAGTCCTTCCAGTCGTCGGATAGGCTGGTTTTGAGATTATGCTGCTCGTCCGAGTCCCTGGATGTCTCCCTCGGCTTCGGAGCCGAGGTGTCTCGGCCACCTATTCTCTTGGAGGGCTTTCTGCCTCTTGGTCCTTTCCTGACCTCGTCTTCTCGGGTTCCTCGGCCCTTGATGATGGGCATATCTCTTGGGCTTCTTCCCGATTCTTCCCCGAGTTATGTCCCTTGAGTCTGGGCCATCTTTTTGGGCCGCCATCATCCCATGATTTGCCCTTCATTCTCGTTCGCGGGCCTCTTCGTGGTTGGACCTCTTGTTCATGGCAGATTAGCCTGATGGGCTTTTGACCCGTTTGGCATGGGGGATATAATACCCATAACAAGTGATATTTTTAAAAATATTGTAACAACAAATTTTGTACTCCCTCCATCCCACCGAAAGGTTCCCACTTTACTATATTGAGTGTTTCATTCAAATGTCCATATTTTATATTTTTAGTACATTTCACTACTAATACAACTACTCACTATACATAAAATAATAATATTCCTTTATCCATGTGTAAAAAGAAAATGAGGACTTCTGGATATAAGACAGAAGAAGTATTTATGATGAAACAAACACAAAATAAAGTACAAATATAATCTAGACGGATTTAATTTAAAGGATATGTAAAACAAATTACAATCTTTAATCGATCAATCCTCTAATTATTCTCTCGAATCAATTTGTTGACTTTGGCTTGACTTGTGTGTTGACTTGATTTGTGTGTTGATTGTGTATTGAGCCAAATCTTGAATTGAAGCTTGTTCGAGCTCAAATTTGAAGTTTTATAATGTTTATTCGGAAGCATCGAACATTTGTTTGGATCAAAAGTTACTTTCGAAGCTTTCCGTGAAGAACGCTTTTGAATGTGGTAGAATATTTAATATGTAATTTGCCACATATTTTTATTTAAAAGACAATAAAATTTAAGTACTTTAAAAGGTAAAGAGTGTAATGGGACAAGCAAATGAGAAAAAAGTGAAAAACTTATTAGGATAAAGGGAGTAACATATTATATATATATATATATATATATATATATATATATATATATATATATATATATATATATATATATATATATATATATATTAATGTGGGATTTAAATTTTAAATTTAGAGTATACTACTCCTTCCATCCATCGGAAAGATATTAGTTTACTTTTTGCACGTAAATTAAGGAGTATTATTATTTTATATAAAGGGGTATATAGTTGTATTAGTGGTGAGTGATGGGCCATGTATTTAACTTTTTACTAAAAAAAAAATTAATACTTTAAGATTGTACAGACCAAAATAACAAAATTGATACCTATATGATAATTATTATTGAATTGAGTGTGTCTCTTTTATAAAAGTATAAAGATAAACTTGAGAGAATCAAACTAGAAACGCGTATGTTTATTCATGCGATGTGATTAGGGAATACTCCAGTATTAGTGAATTAATGATACATTAATTTATCACAAACACGTGTGTAAATTGGGTTCACGGTGTCGAGTTAGTCTCTTGTAAATCGGGTTTACATCATAAACCCTTGTAAACTCTGTGGTCCCCCTAATTTAAATACCCTAGCAATGCATAGGGTATATAAGATTGGAAGGGGGACCACAAATTTATACCGTGAACCCGGTTTACACAAGTATTTGTGCGCGGTGTAAACCTTGTGGTTCCTCTTCCAATCCTATGTATTACTAGGGTGTTCAAATTAAGAGGGATCACAAGGTTTATAATGGTTTATGATGTAAATTCGATTTATAAGAGACTAACTTGTAATTTATATACCCGAGGTTTATGTTTATTTTTAGTTTTCAAGACCAGATTTTAATTAGTTCTGAAAATATAATCTCATTTCGGTTTGTATCAGGTGGGCTAGCTCACCTGACCACTGAGCTTCTTACTAAAGTGAGTGACCAAGTTCGATTTCCATTGGAAACGAATTAAGAAGGAAGTTAATTAGGAGGGGAGTTATAAGGAGGCTTTGAGAAATGGGGAGTATGAGTTCCTGATGAAATAATTACTAACTATACTAACAACTAAATAAAAAAAATCTCATTTCGATTTTAGTTTTGAAAAAATTGATTTTATAAATCATACATATTTATATATCTTTATGTACTTTGTCATCAAATTAATAATACTTAAAAGCCCAAAATAAATACTCTCATATATAAAGACAAGCCTATTTAAATACTCCAAAACAATATCACTACTCATTTTATTTTTGAAACCCAGATTTTTAAATTTAAACTTTCAAACTCCACATAAGTCGAAAACAAACATATAATTAAAAAAAAAATCCCAAAGAGAAATAGAAAAGAGAAAAGGAAAGGACATGTAAGATGTAGACGCTCTTGAAGCACTTCAATAAAGATTAGTAAATAAGTATAACCCATATACACACATTACTCTTGTTGTACTGTCGGTGGACAAAATTTAGGGTTATCATTCTTTATGGCCACCCAATTCGTTCATGTCCTTTTCTTTTGTCACACATTCTTTAAAAAAAAAAAAAAAGAGGGTGTTCAGCAATCGCCTGTTAGATTAGGTTAATTGTATCTTAATATTTTGAATGATTATATAAAGTCATTACATTAATGCTGATATAAATATGATTACTTTTGCAATTATGGGTTTCAATATTACAAATATATATATATATATATATATATATATATATATATATATATATATATATATATATATATATGTCCCACCTTGTTAGTGCATGTAAAATAGCTTAATTTGAAAATGATATGAGTGGTCTTCTTTTGCATGGTTGAAAATAATAAGATTCTTCTTTAATTAGATTTTGAAAAGCAGAGTTAACTACTTTTGTTAAATAAATATATACAAGTAAAAAAGTGAGGATTCACGTGTTCTGCTGTTCTCCTTAATTCAGTCCTTCACCCTAATCTTTATTTATTTATTTATACCATTCAATAAATAAATTATGACATCTTTATTGTTTCATGTGGCATGATATCACAAGACAAACCACATATGGAATCCATTCATCATTCGTTTTTAAAAAAAATAATAGAAAAAACTTAAATCAGTCGCTTTTATAGATGCGTAAGATTGTTCTGAGATTTATAAAAATTATACTCATAACGGTTTAATTGATTAATAATTTTATAATAATTTATGCGATGAATAAAGAATTAATAACGAATTTTAATAAAAACGTAATTCGTGATTGAGAAAAAAATTAAAATTGTTTTGCATAGTCATTTAGTGAGATAGTTTCAAAAAAAAAAAAAATCGTCCCAGCAAATGAGTTGATCCCTTTTTTTTTTTCTAAGAAAATAAACACAAACACATTTCTGAAAGTGAAAAAGCACAATACAACTAACATAATATTCTCTCTGTATCGAAAAAAAAGTATACAATTTGTTATTTTGAATTCTTACCAATACTAAATGAGTATATATATATATATATATATATATATATATATATATATATATATATATATATATATATTTTAAATAGAACCCACACAAAATAATTATTATTATATATAAATAGAACCCACACATAATATAATAAAACTATCGGCCACTATATATTAAAATTTTATATCCCTTAACTCATTACATATTAAAATATTATACTACTTAATTTATGTATAAAAAACAGATATATACCTTGTATCGGATAAATGGAATATTATTTTTTATTCTTAAAAAGGTCATAAAAAGTATAACATACATAACTTATTTTACTCCATGCACCGTCCTGAAAACTCTTTACTTTTGTTGTTTCATGTTGTTTAAAAAAATTATTATTTTTGATCAACTTTGTTAACTTTAGAGTGTATTGTAGTTTTTTTATATAATAAAAAAAATTCATATGAAGTAAGAATATGTTTGTTAGGTAAGAGTGATAAATTTGTAATTTAAGTAATTTTTGTAGTTATAAATAAAAGAAGGATTAATTGCACTAAAAACCACAAACTTTCAATGGATTGCAAATTAATCATGACTTTTATAAAATTGAAAAAAAAAAACATGACCTTTCATATTTGTGCAATTTGCACCCATCGGGTAACTGAAGCCTACCCGACCGCTGACGTGGCGTTGACCTTGCCACGTTAGCTTTTAATTGATTGCAAGAAAAACTCCAACATTTACTTAAATTGTAATTTAATCCCAACCTTTGAGATTTTGGCCAAGAAAACCATCAAAATTTTATTTTTATTTTTAAATTGCATCATCTAATAAAAAATTTATATTTTATTTTAAAATTTAAATTCATAACTAAAGATTATATTAAATATTTATTTTTATTTTGTATTTTCATACTAAATGTTATATTAAATATTTTTTACAAAGTCTTTTAAATTTTTATTTATTAATTTTTTACTTCTCCATCTGTCCTGTAGTTATCTTCACTAGTACGGTAGATATTTAGCTTTAAAAAAGTTATTTTTTGATAATTTTTTTTTACTTTTTAAGGGCATTGTAGTATTTTAAGATAATAAATAAAGTATAAAATATATTTTGTGTTAGGTTGGAGTGTTATTTTTTAGATTAATATATAACTTTTTGAGGTTATTGATTGATTTGATGTGATGAAGGTAAGTATGAGATGGATGAAAACGGAAAGTATGATGATAAGTACATGAAGTTATTTTGGTTTGTATAAATTAAATCTTAACGAATATTTTTCTCAGTATAAAACGTTTATAAATTAATTTTAAATAATTTTTTTTATAAATAATAAAATTCCTTAAACATCTCATAGGTATATTTGTCACTCTCCTATATATAATATGAAATTACAAAAAGATATTGAGCAATGTTCACGAATACTTTGATTTTTATAAATTATAATAATTTTATAATGTATAAAATATTTTAAAAGTTAAAAGAATTTAAATATTTAGAGATTGTATAATTTTTTACTACTTAATAGATATAATTAATTTTATTTACATAATTTAAGTAATAAACATTTTATTCATATAATAATTTTATTATTTTATTTAAAAATATTTTAGAGTTTAAATTTAAAAATAAAATATAAATTATTATTAGATGGTGCAATTTAAAATAAAAATAAAAATTTATGGTCTTTTTTGCCAAAATTTCAAAGATTTGAATTAAATTGCAATTTAAGTAAAGGTTGAGCTTTTTCGTGCAATCAACTAATAGTTGACGTGACAAGGTCAATGCCACGTCAGCGATCGGGCAGGCTTCAACTGCCTGATTGGTGCAAATTGCACATACATGAAAGGTCATGATTTTTTTTGTAATTTTATAAAAGTCGGGATTAATTTACAATCCGTTGAAAGTTCGTGATTTTTAACGCAATTAACCCATAAAAAAATTGCTTCCTTTATGAAGGGTATGACGAGTATTATGAGACGGATAAACATTAGAAGCATAGAGAGTTTTTTCGGGATGGACTGAGTATATTTTATTTATGTACACCAAAAATATGTCGATTTTACCGGAACTGAGAGAGTAATGTTTATTTTGAATTTAAGTTAGAATAACAAATTTGTATTTAGGATTAGTTGGTTTTAATAAATCTAACATGTTAATAGTAGTATTAATCTATAAAGTTAAAGACAAATTATCATGTGCATCCGAGAGCACGGTGCACCCGGCCACTTTCAGATGAAAAGAAATATATTCACTCTGTCCCTTTCAAAGAGACTTTTTTTTCATTTTGCCCGTCTCATCTAAAGAGTCTCTTTTTCTTTTTTATACATATGGGACACACACTCATACAATTAAAATATGGGATACACGCTCCTACTAATACAACTACGTACCCATTACATATTAAATAATAATACTCTTTAATCCACGTGCAAAAAACAAAAGACTCTCTTTGATGGAATGGGGGAATATACAGTTTATTAGCGAATTTTTTGTTAATATATTTTAATTAAAAACTGAATGTTAAAAAATATACTATTATTAAAAAATATATATGCACCATTAAATATAAATTTATACACATATGAATATACATGTGCACCCAAATTCATTGAATATTAACTCTAAATTTAATTAAGATATATTTGAACTTTCAAATCAATACATAAAATATATAAGTAGTAGATGATATTTGAGAGAGTCTAAGAGGTAGATAACAATAAGATCCTATTGATATATTAAGGATATGTTTTAGCTTCAAATCAATATATAAAATATATAAGTAGTAGATGATATATGAGAGAGTTTAAGAGGTAGATAACAATAAGATCCTATTGCTATATTTTTAGGATTAAGGGTCAATTGATAGAGCTTAGGTTAATTTGTTTATAGAGTAGGAGAGATTATGGGATACAAATGTGTGGGGGGGGGGGGGGGGGGGGGGGGGGAGGAGTGAGTTGTCTTCCCTAATGCACATTATTGAGGACATCTGCATTGGTAGGGGGAGAGGGGGGGGGGGAGTGAGTTGTCTTCCCTAATGCACATTATTAGGACATCTGCATTGGTAGTGGGTTTAAACCAAAAAAATTTTATCTATTAAATTTTTATAGGCTAACTCATTAAACTCAATCCATACTTACATTTATTTTTTAGTTTAAACTAACCATTTTTTTATGTGGATTAAAAAGGTATGGGCTATCACAGTTAATGCAACTCGCTCTCTTTTTTAGAGTGTAAAATACACATTCCAATTAAATAGATGAAGTGTTGGACACACTCAAAAAAAATTAACATTATTTTTTATCATCTCTCTTTAAACTCAGTTCATACATTTGAACTGTAAAATACATTTGAGTTTAAACTGAGAAATTGCATTAGCTAGTTTAAATGTTTTTATAGTTTAAACTCATTTTCACCCAACCAATGTGGGTGCTGAAAGCAAGCAAATACTCTCTTCATCCCATCTAAAGAGTTTTTTTTTTCATTTTGAACATCTCATCCCAAATAGTTCACTTTCCTTTTTATACATATGTGACTCACACGCACCCACAAATATAATTAAAATATGAGATTCACCATTCTACTAATACAATTATTCACTATATAATAATACTTTTTAATCCGCGTTCTAAAAAATAAAAACTACCCCTACCTATGGAGTAAGTGGAAAACACGTGAGTGATTTTTTGTTAGGAAATACTAAAGGAGAGTGATTGGTTGATGAGAAACCGACCAAGTGAGTGAAAGGGACAAGTGGTTCGTTGGATTAGCTTTTGCAAAAAGTCAAATATTGCGGTTTGCTTGTTTAATTATTTAGGTTATTGTTCCCTCTTATCCATCCATCAATCTTCACCTCACGTGACCTCTCAACATTC
This sequence comes from Pogostemon cablin, assembly GCA_023678885.1. NCBI lineage: Eukaryota > Viridiplantae > Streptophyta > Magnoliopsida > Lamiales > Lamiaceae > Pogostemon > Pogostemon cablin. The sequence continues at coordinate 22,464,628 of CM043001.1, read as the reverse complement.
TACTACTTGTTTCCCTATATTTAATAAATTAATTAAGAATGTTAACCTTCATAAGAGTAATATTTTGTAGTAAATAATGGGAACAATTTCCTAGTATGAATGGTTCTTCATGCTATAGAATGAGATGATTTTGTATTGCTATAATCTTTACAAATTGTTCCTCTATATAAAGGAGTACATGATATTGCCAAACATATAGGAAAGGAAATATACAAATTGATTTGTAAAAAAATAAATCAGAGTTATTATTTTGCTTATCGTTGTTGATTGGAGTATTCCTAATGCGCCCCCGCAAAATTGACGTGCCATCGGCAATGGATATTTTGGAACGAAGTAGCTATAATTGGATTGCACCCAAGAAAGACAACGTATACCATATAGAAAGAGATGATTTCGTATTGCTATAATCTTTACAAGTTGTGCCTCTATATAGAGGAGTACATGATATGGTCAAACATACAGGAAATGAAAGATACAAATTGATTTGTACAAAATAAATTAGAGTTATTATTTTGCTGAATTATCGTTGTTGATTGGAGTATTCCTAATACATGCCATTGGAGAATGGCAAAAACTCTTGCGCTCGGACACATCGTGCCCCATGGAAATACAAAATTTTAATATTTAATTAAATATTAAAATTTTACATTCCTATGAAGGCACAGTGTGTACCCAGGAACACAGGAGACCAACTCTTGGAAAATGATTTAATCTTTATTTATTAATTGAATAATTATAATTTATCTCTTCATTACTTTATCGAGTTAGGGTATGAGAGCGCATGAAATTGAGGATTCCATCTTTTATACCAACTCGTACTCTCTATCAATTTTATTTCAAGTGAATTAAAGCATAATTTTATTTTGAAATATTTTCAATGTACGGCCTAAAATTGATAAAACTATTAATTTGAGATCTGAAATATATAAAATTACAAATTTAGAATATGGAAAAATAAAATTATCTAAAATAATTTTATGATAATCATATAAATTCACGACATATTGAAATGTGACTTTAATGCTAATAAATTATTTGAAAAGATCTTTACAACATATCAAATATGTGAAGTTATATGGTTTTGTAATTATGTTTATTAAACACTTTCATGATTTTTAGGTCTTCAATTAATATTTTCGTATATTTAGATATAAAAAATAATTCAGGTATTAATTGATAGTTTTTTATTTTTTAGATTTGGGATTGAAAAACTCTTATTATTTTATTTAAAATGAGTAGTTGTATACAATAGTAATAAGTAATGGGATCATGATGGGGAGAGTCTTATCCGCACTTATAAACTTATCGACATCCTCAACATTTACCCCTCAAACATAGTCCCATGGCTAGACATTAGTTTGAGGTGAGAACATCCCACCAACCGCGCCGGTTAAGTGTGGGGTCTGATTCTGATACCACTATTGGGTTTATCGGTCCAGCGGAGAACCGGGTTCACTCAATTCAATAGCATGATATTGTCCGCTCTGGGCCACCCACAGGTCCGCATGACTTTGCTCTTTGGGCTCACGCCCAAAAGGCCTCATGCTAGGGAGAGTCTTGTCCGCACTTATAAACTCATCGTCATCCTCACTTCTAATCGATATGGAACTTTGGTTGACACCCAACAAACATAGTTGACACTCAAAACTAAAAAAAAAGGGTACTTTTTCAGCAAATGTCTTCCCATTAGGTGCATTTTGTAACAATGCGTAAAGATGAGGTTATTTTTTGCAATTTCCCAAAGGTATGGATTAATTTACAATAGGAGTAAATTCATGATTTTTCTTGCAATTAACCCTTTAAAAAATAATCTCTATATACACTACAAACACTTTATATACCATTTCAATCTGCTAATAAGATATTCATTTTGTTATTTTGAACCCCTATTCTAAAGGTATCTATTTTCATATTAAAGAAAAAAATGGTCTCAAACATGTGTTCACTAATTTTCTACAGGAAATATAATTTCACTCTCAACTATAAGAGATCAACTGTAGTATGCATGTGACCAAGTTGAATTATCGAACCACAAGACAATTTTAAACCCACTAATAAATTTTATTTATGACTTTTCTAATTTAAGACAAATAGGTTCTTAAGATTGTGATTAATAAACTAGCATAAAATTATACTAAAGTAAGAATGAGAAAACGTTCTAGTATTCAAGGTAAAAGACTAGTAATGTTAAGGCAAATTTAGTTTGACCTTGTAAAATGAATCTCTAAACTTATAATTCAATACCTTGTAGATACTTATAGGAGGATCCTTAAGTCAAGCTAAGCTATCATGATCAAGTGAAATCTAGCACTCATGATTAATTGAAATTCATAAGATCGATTAGTTATTAATCCCCTCTTCCTTTCTATGTACTTATGCAATTAAGGTATTCCATTACAAGGTACTTACGTACCAATAGATTTTCTCTTTTTAGGTACTAAGAAATTAATCCTACGTCCCCTTATCAAATACCAACAATGATGTTTTGATATAATTTGATATTTCTATACTGATTGTCTAGAAGTTAAAAGCTATAATGATCAATCCCCTATTAACTGCCAAATTAAACAACTATGTTCATGCAAAAATACAGATTTCTTGCAACACCTCAATTTGAGCTAACTTCATAAAACATAATATAAAAATGAAATTAAAACATAATTATAGAAGTCTCAAATCTTTCCCTCAATATAGAAATAAACATTCTGTAGTGTTCTTGAATAAAAATCTAAAATATCAAATCACAAAATTTAAAATGTGAAAACTCTAACATCACCGTTAGAAACTCATCCCATAGTATTAAAGAAGTAAACACAAAAATGCAATAAACCTCTAACCATGAGTCCAATTACTATAAAGAAATTAATAGAATCAGGTAAAACCCCTAAGAAGACTAGACTCCCATGTTTCAACTTCCGTCTTCGCCAGGATTCCCATCTCCAACCAAACAAGTAACACCGTCTTGATTCCTCTCTATAGTACGATAGATTTAGATGGGTGATGGTGAAGACGTAGGATAGAATGGATGTGTGTGGAATGTATTGGTTCTAGAATTCTCCTTTTTTATGTCCAGAACTGTGCCTTTTATAGTGAAACGCGGATACATATCTGGGCCACGAACTAATAGTTCTCGGCATCGAGCACCTCTTGCTCTCCCTTTTGCTCAGCATCGAGTGAACTCTCGCTTTGTTGGAGCAACATTTGCTCGATTGTTGGCTTGATTCTTCTCTTCCAAAACTCTCGCTTTGTACCGAGCAGTAATAATCGGTAGTCACCAAGCATTCTTTGTGTCAAACACCACTTCTTCCATAATAACTGCTCGGTTTCGAGCATGGATGCTACGCTATGACAAAGCATTCTTCGCCTTCTCTCTGTTTTCGCTCTGAACCAAGTAATAATGCTCGATTATGGCCAAGCATGGTTCCTTCTCTAGCTAATCAACTCCAATTCCGACTTTTGACTATTTTATCCCTCTTTTCTTATCCAAAACTCGATAAAATACCTATCAACCACTTTTTTGTCAGTAACATCTAGAGCATTACAATTTGTGTAAGTAATACCAACGAATAGACTTAAAGAGGTATCAAATCGGACTAAAAATTACATGAAGTTTCACTCTCATCAACATTACTTACCACTCACTACTAATACAACTACTCACCATAAAAATAATAATAATTGTTAATTCACTTGAAAAATATAAATGTGTACCTTATGGTGGAAGGAGGGAGTATTAATCTTCACCTTACCCACCTATCATATATTATCATTTTATTAAAAATATTATCACTTTTTTAATATAAAATAATATCCAATCAGTGACGGAATTACGTTGGGGTCGGGCATTGGGCCTCTTGAAAATATTTACATACATATACACGTAAGAAATTTTTTAGAGTGAAATATTTACTTTTCACTTTAAAACTAAATAAATAAAAATTTTAAAATAAATAATTTTTTTAGATATTATATTTTCAAAAATTGTCATCATCAAACTCACATAAATTAATTTATCATTTATTTATTACATACAATTAAATATTGCATTACTTTCAAAAGTACATATAATTGGTAAAAAAAATGTACATTTCTTCAACTCGTAGTAAAAATGGAGACTCTAATTTGGGACAAAAGAAGCGTTACACTATTAAAATATTAGCCCCTGAACAAAATCCTAACTCCGTCACTGCATCCAATTAAAGTAAAATGATAACAGAATAGTTGAACTATAATGATTAATTAATAATAATTATTATTATTATAATATATTAATTATTAAAAGTAATATCGGAAAAATTATCTTTTATAAATAAATATATATATTATTTTTAATAATAATAAAATAATTTATTTAAAAAATCTTGTAAAATAAATATTGTATAATTAGTTAATTAATTGATAATAAGCCACAATATAATAATTAATTGAAATTTAATAAAAATCAAACGCAACCCAAATTTATGTCCATATTTATTATTTATTGAATTAATTAATAATTTGTTGGGATCTATGAGACGATCTAATGATCTCAGTAGTGTTAAAATGGGTTTGGCTCATCCACCAATAGCTACACCTGCAAATGGCCCACCCCGCGTATGCCCACCTCACCAATAATTCACCATGTTTAATTTCGAAAAATAATTGATTTTTATGAATTTTTTTATATTTTTCATTAATTATTTCATTTTGATATCTTATTTTGATATTTTAATTTTATTTTTATTTTTTATAAATATTATTGTACATAAAAATGTAAAATGAGATTTGGCCGCATAACGCCCAACCTGCTGGCACATCAATTTCCAACCCATATAGGTCTATCCATCGATGGCCCAAAACCATATAAATCTGTCCCATTCTAATTCCCAAATTGTGGGTCGTAGTTAATCTAACCCACCAACCTATTTTGACACCTCTAAACTCATGTAAGTATGTGCAAGAAAGTAATGGAATATTGAGAGTTTCTTACCTAATTGTATAACTTTTAAAATATCCAAATAATAATAATAAAAAAAATTCTTAACATGGTTTTTGGCTTAGATTAGGTATTTTATAAATTTACACACATGAATCGACCCTACTAAAAATGAAATATAAAAATATGACTCAGTTTTGTACTCATATTACTCGGAACTCAATTAAATATAAATATTTAATTTAGGAGTCCAACTGCGGTTCACTTGATTGATTTTAACCATTAGATTCAATTTTAATATAATCTCAACCATTAAATAATTAATATAATTGAGGACAATACTTAAACCGTGACCACGGGTCACCTAAGTAACCCCCTATAATTAAATTTATTTTTTTTTAAAAACTCACTCAACTACCCATTTTCTACTTTAAACATAAGGGTGCACCTGGTGCACCCATAATCACTCTTAATTTAGTTATATAAGTTATGAATTATAATTATGATTAGATAAAGTGACTCGGATACTAATATTTATTATTGAGTCATTTCACTGTATTAAATTGAGTTACTTCCTTTTTTATTTCAGCTTCATTCTAAATGCATTTCCATTTGTAACTTATATATTTATGTTAAATAGAGTTATTAGTGTTTATAATTGAAACATTGATTTATAATCTCTCTTCCATCAATAAATTCACGCTTTCTATTTTTGTTCGTCTTATAAATAAATTCATACCCTCAAATAAGGAAATACACACAAATCAATAACCCCACAAACACACTTTAAATTCAAAATTGTCACCCCTTTATAACTCACATAACTTACTTTATAATTTATTTATTACCTAAAAATATCAAACTACCACTAAAAATAAGAGTAAGGCTTGCGTGCATCCGGGGCACACCGTGCGCCTTTAAAATTTAATATTATGGGTAAGAGTACATTGTTTTGTTCTAAAAAGTATACATTTTAATTAGTAAGGTTACATCATTTTATTCTAAATGATATACATTTTTTAGGGTCATTCTGGGGTGCACCTCCAAATTTATAGCTAAAATGTGTAGTGAGGTGGTTTTTTACTTAAAAAATAATAATATTTTATATTATTTAATGGTGGAGATTGATTTAAAAACTAATCTAATGGTTACAATTGTTTAGGTGCACCGGTACACCTGGTGCACCTTAGTCGGACTCCACTTTTTATTAATATTTTTTATTTTTCTTTATAAAATAAAGGGTACACATCTTTATACTAAAGTGTTACAATTTAACACAAAATTTTAAAGGTGCAAGGAGTGTGCCCTTGAGTCTGGGTGCACACAAGTTTTTGCCTAAAAATAAAGCAAAATACTATAATTTTTTCTTAAACTCCCTACCTACCATAACCTTGAACTTCACTTTGGTAGGAGATAGTAGTACTTAACACTATTTGTTATCTTACTAAATTCATTTAATTTTAATTTTTTAAATCTAATTTTCTTATTCTTATTAATTTAATTCAAAATGACTGTTGATATATGGAAAACATTGGGTAAAACCAAAAACCCATGTATGATTCCTTTCCTTTATTTTGAAAGTGACTGTGACAGTAAAACAAAGTTAGAGAAGCAGCACGTTTAAAATGTAACTAAGAGAAAGATGCAGTCGAAAGTGGAAAGGCGATTTTAAAGGAAAGTGGGACTCAGTGGGAGGAAGGAGCGTCGTGTTTGGTGATTGTAAATCCGTACGCTTTATCCTTCACCGGAAGGGACGGTCCTACTACTTACGGGTAACCACTACTATTTCCTTTTATTTATTTAATTTAATGTTTTATTTTTTATTTTTATAAATTATTATACAGGCTGGAGTGACAGGAATCGCTCTCCGATTGGGCGACCAACGTTGTCCTTTAGTGCCACGTCATTTGTGCCGTGCGGCCGTTTTTTGCGGTGGGGACCCCTAACTGATTTAAATGATTAAATATTCCAATTTAATGCGATCCAGCCTGGCCCTCCTTCTCTCTAGTCAAAGGTGATAGGCTCTTTCTCTATAGTCTCTCTTATTTACGACTTTAGCTTCTTTATTAAATCAGATTACATTAGGAATGATTTGAGTTAATGGGCAATAGACCCACAAGGAAAAAGAAAAAAAGAAAAAAAAAACTCCTTCTATCCTATTTTAATATTTTACAGTTAATGAGAATTATGAGATGGGGGAGTATATCTTAAGCTATTATTGTGTAGTATGTGTGTTCATCATATTCATTCTTCAAAATTTTGCATAGGATAAAATTTATTTATTTATTTATATTTTTGTCTCTAATCTCCTTCCCCCCACCCCCCAAAGTAGTAATTTTAGTCTTTGTTATTAACTTTTAAATTGAAATCGTTCACTGTTCTAACTCTCTATTTAATTTAATTTTTTAAGGATAATTATACTGTGTACCCGGGTGCACCTCAAGATACGGTGCACCCACTTTAAAAAACGTATATAAATATAAATAAAAACATACTGCATACCATTATGAACAAAAATGTATACAATTTAATTGTTAATTTTTTTAATGAAAAATCGAGTGTAAAAAAATTGTATACAATTATTAAAAAACATGTATACACTATTGAATAAAAAGTTATACACATATGGATGCTAATTTTTTTAATGAAAAATTGAGTGTGAAAAAAGTATGCAATTATTAAGAAACATATATACAAAATAGAATAAAAAATTATACACATATGGGTGCACCCTTGCACCCGGGTGCACCCTTGCATCCGGGTGCACCTAATATCAACTCTTTTTTGAATTCTTACTCTCTATTTATTTTTATTTATTCTGTTTACTGTTCTTACTCTCTACTTCCTCCACATTTGAAAAGTATTCATTTACTTTTTACATGTGAATTAAGGAATATTATATGTGTAGTAGATAGTTGTATTAAAGAAGAGTAGTGGATCATAATGTGAGACCTTTAACTAAAAAGAAAATATTGATATCTTTCACGGAGTTAGTATTTAATTAGTTTTATATTTTTGAATTTTTACTCTCTATTTAGTTTTATTTTTTTAATTTAATAGTTTTCATCCTAAAGTAGTACTAATACTAATAGAGATAAAATTGTAATTTTTGGGAAAAGAAAAAAAAACAAAAATAAAATGAGTCTTAGAGTGAATTAAAATGTTGGGTTAGCGTTTGATTTATCTCATGAATTGCTAGAATAGGATATAGTAAGCCATGTAGGATGAATCTTGCCTAAATTTTCACTATGCATCGATTTTAAATCTTAATTAATTAAAAATATATATGCATTTTTTTTTCTAAAATTATTAAAAATAAAAGTATGACCTGAAATTGATCATGTGATGGTGACCCAATTTAAATGATGAATTAAGATATCCCTCCACCCCTCTTATTAGATAAACAATTCCCATGAGCAAATAATGTCTTCTCATCCTGAGCCATTTGAGGCACGTCCTGCGATTTACCTCCTCCACCAATCCTCAGGAGAGGAGCGGTGAGAGCCCTAATGGTGGGTACACCAAATAAGGCCTTCTCATCCATACAAATTGAAAAGTAGGTTTTTTATTTAAATGAGGTCCACCTCCTCTCTCCTCCTATCTCCCTCGTTTTACATGTCTTCTCAAAATAATAAATAATAAATAATCTCTCTCCTCTCTCTTCCTTTTCACCCTTTGTCCCTCTCCTCCTACCTTTATCTCTCTTAAAAAAACCCAAGTAGCAAACATACTATCTGGATTAAAAATCCACAATTTCCCAATGACTAAAAACCTCAACACTTGGGTTTTTTAAATTCCACTTGGGCAAAAAACCTCCCCATTGAGGGAGGCCTAAGAGGTTGGTGTAACTACACAATCCTGTTAAATTATATTTTAATTTAAATTTCATCTCAAAATAAAATAAAAGATAAAAATATTTAAAAAACTAACTATCCACCACACTCTATTTTAAACCTAAAAACCTAAGTGTACTAATACGATCTTGAATGTCCTGTTATATTCTGATGTTACGCGTTAGATGAATGACACGTATGCGAAAAGGAAAATCTCAACCTTTTTATTAGGATTGAATGTCGTTAAAGTTATATGCTTTATTAATTTTTGGCTAATGATAGCATATATGCCGAATGTTATATTGCTATTCTACTTTAGTGGTTTTACTTTTATGGATATACGTCCTATTATCATATTACATTTCATGCTCTCACCTATTTTTCTTGCTTTAAAAAAAATAAAAATTTCAAAACATTGAGTCAATCTTTCATGGTATATGGTAAACTCTTCTTATTTATGTGTAGAAAAAATAATTATAATATTTATATATTTTTATCCTTATGACACAATACGATACAAACTATTAAGATGTAAGGTGAGCTTGTTTCAAGAAATACTTTGCCCAAAATGATACTCTTACCAAACATATATTATCATTTATTTAAAATAAAAAGCAATATAACCATAAATTTCCTATCCATAAGAATTGTAAAGAGTCAATTGAGACGGAAAACGTAAGTGCTAACGTTTTATTTTTTTACAACTAATTGGGTGGGATCGTCTTAAACAAAATTCTTATAAACGATTAAGAAATGATAAATGCTAAGTAATGATTTCATTATAAGTTTTATTAAATAATGGGGAATTTATTTAAATATTTAAATTCTAATGTAACATCTATATTTAGACAAAATATATAGATTTATTAATGTAAGATATTCTAAACCTTAAAATTTTAGATCTTAAACTCTTACTCTAAAAGCACAATTACTTGTAAAAATTGGGTTCACCATATAAACTATGTGGTCCCCCTTCCAATCCAATATACCATATGTATTGCTATGATGTTTAAATTAAAGGATACCAAAGAGTTTACAAGGATTTAAAAACACAAATACTTGTGTAAATCAGGTTCACGATGTAAACATGTGGTCCCCTTCCAATCCAATGTACCTATGTATTGCTATGGTATTTAAATTAAGGGATACCATAGAGTTTACAAGGATTTATGATGTAAACTCAGTTTACAAGAGACTAACTCAAATAAAAAACCTTAAACACCAAAATTAGGAGTATATCTTAATTAGATATAAAGTGGAATCGCCCACCCCAAGCGTCCCTGCACCTCGGCCCGCAGAATGGTAGAAATATTAATCATAGTTACTTAACTGATCAATAGAGACTAGACCATGCATACTAATAGCCCTCATTTTAAAAGATTGCTCACCGTAGAATTCTATGGTTATAGATACTACAAGATGTCACTTATAATATATTTTCTTAATATGAATTCCATCTTTTCCATATATATATAAAAGGATTATGATGTTTGCACAAGTAAAAGTAACTGCATAAATTAAAAATAAAAATTAAAATAAAAACAAGAAAACAAACTAATAAATATAGATGAAACCAAACGTCAGCTATAACTACCGAAAAAACAAATTAACCGTTCATTGATGGTTACGCGTAAATGTAAAATAATGATATAAAACCAATCGAAATATATACCTAACTCTTTTCAACTCCATGCTTCTTGTTTGCCTTCTAAATTTAGCAATCATGTTTCATGTTTGACCAATCTTTTAATTTCAATCTCGAGTGGAATATTTAATTGATATACAAATCATAAGGAGAACATCATCTCAATGTGTGATTTTTTTATTTTTATTTTTTCTTTAAATAATTATCACTTTTTATTTAAATACTATATTTTTAATTAAAATATTATATTTTTAATTACATCAATAGTGAATTATTTTTTAATAAAATATAATTATTATTTTATATTCATTTTACAAACTTATTTCGTGAAACGATACTATATAAATGTTTCTCAAATCATAATAGTGAGTGTGGAATCATTTTATGAAGAGATTTACAAAACTCTTTGTAGTAATTCATTATTATTTTACTCATAAAATTTATCTTTGTTATTAGAATGAGTTTGGTTCAGCGCAAATGTTATTAAATGTACTTAACATACTGAAATTACTAAAAGTATGATATATTCATTCAATGGACTTAACATACTGTAATTAAAGTATGGTATGTCAAGTACTAAATGCATGCATAGTTATTGTATTACAAATCAACATAAATTTTATTTGCCTACATTATTTTTATATTAGGTTAATTGAGTTAAAAACCAGAACTTTCAACGGATTGCAAATTAATTTTAACTTTTATAAAATTGCAAAAAAAATCATGATCTTTCATATTTGTGCAATTCGCACCCATCGGGCAGATGAAGCATGCCCGACTGCTGACGTGGTGTTGACCTTGTCACGTCAGCTTTTAGTTGATTGCAAGAAAAACCCCAACTTTTACTTAAATTGCAATTTAATTCCAACCTTTGAGATTTTGGCAAAAAAAACATCAAATTTTTATTTTTATTTTTAAATTGCATCATCTAATAAAAAATTTATATTTTATTTTAAAATTTAAATTCATAACTAAAGATTATATTAAATATTTATTTTTATTTTGTATTTTCATACTAAATGTTATATTAAATATTTTTTTTACAAAGTCTTTTAAATTTTTATTTATTAATTTTTACTACTCCCTCTGTTCCGTAGATATCTTCACTAGTACGGTAGATAATTAGCTTTAAAAAAGTTATTTTTTGACAATTTGTTTTTGACTTTTTAAGGGCATTGTAATATTTTAAGATAATAAATAAAGTATCAAATATGTTATGTGTGTTAGGTGAGAGTGTTATTTTTTAGATTAATATATATAACTTTTTGAGGTTATTGATTGATTTGATGTGATGAAGGTAAGTATGAGATGGATGAAAACAGAAAGTATGATAATAAGTACATGAAATTCTTTTGGTTTGTATAAATTAAATCTTAACGAATATTTTTTCTCAGTATAAAACTTGAGTTTATAAATTAATTTTAAATGATTTTTTTATAAATAAAATTACTTAAATATCTCATAAGTATAATTGTCATTCTCCTATATATAATGTGAAATTACGAAAAAATATTGAGACATATTCACAAATATTTTGATTTTATAAATTATAATAATTTTATAATGTATAAAATATTTTAAAAATTAAAAGAATTTAAAAATTTAGAGATTGTATAGTTTTTTTACTACTTAATAGATATAATTAATTTTATTCACATAATTTAAGTAATAATCATTTTATTCATATAATAATTTTATAATTTTATTTAATAATATTTTAGAGTTTAAATTTAAAAATAAAATATAAATTTTTATTAGATGGTGCAATTTAAAAATAAAAACAAAAATTTATAGTATTTTTTGCCAAAATTTCAAAGATTGGGATTAAATTGCAATTTAAATAAAGATTGGGGTTTTTTGTGCAATCAACTAAAAGCTGACGTGGCAAGATCAATGCCACGTGAGCGGTCGGGCAGGCTTCAGCTGCCCGATGGATGCGAATTACACAAACATGAAAGGTCATAGTTTTTTTTTTGCAATTTTATAAAAGTCGGAATTAATTTGCAATCCGTGGAAAGTTCATGATTTTTAATACAATTAACCCTTTTATATTTTATAAGTTTTATCAATTTATACTTATGACTTGTATGGTATGTTAAGCACTAAATGCATGCATAGTTATTGTATTACAAATCAACATAAATTTTATTTACCTACATTATTATTATACTTTATAAGTTTTATTAATTTATACATATGACTTGTGCAGACAAGCCGTCTAACAAAATTACTTACGTGAATTATTTACGTGAATAAAAAGTGACAATCTTTATAATAAAAAAGTAATATCTATTTGATGAAAGTGATAATTAATTAAAAATAAAAGTGTTGACATTTTTTTAAAAAAAAAAAATGATAACTAATAACGAACACGCAATTCTCTTAATGTGACACGGTCTCAAGCAAGTATGCACTTTAACTGATAATAAGTTTCTCCCTCTATTTTATAAATAAATTTTTAATTTTTTTTGTCGGTCCCACAAATAAGTTCACCCTAAATAAAGAAATAATGTATAATTTGACAACCTCACAACATATTTTAATTTCAAAATTATCATCCTTTACATCTCAAATAGTTTATTTTATAATTTATTTATTAATTAAAAATATCACACTTTACAATTAAAAACAAAGTGAAAAGTCAACTTTTGATAGAACTCCATATCTATTCTAATTGTAAAATTTATTATGAGAATGAGGAGTATAAAAGAAAATTTTAAAAGGAGTATAACATATAGTATAAAAATTTAATGTGATTGTTGTGAAATTATTTTAAATATTTTTAATTTTATATCCTAATTAATAATATTATTCTTTTAGGTTTGATATAAAAATAATAATCGATTGTCATTCTTTGATGTGAATAATTTTTATTCAGTTCCAATATATTATTCACATTTATCACTTTGTATAAATGGGGTGTTATTATTTTTTTTAAAATATTGTCTTCCAATATATTATTCACATTTATCACTTTGTATAAATGGGTGTTATTTTTTGTTAAAATATTGTCACCTTCTTATTCATCTATGAGACATTTTTCATGAAATAGTCTCACAATCAAATATTTGCTAGTAGAGTATTTCACCTAGAACTAGTATGAAATTAGAGGGTTGGTCAGGTAACCAGTGGTCACCGGTGACCCTTTCACATAGGAATATACACACTCTCACATGGTGCACACCTCATGTGAGGGGGTTACCGGTAAACACGGGTCACCTAAGAATTGCCCTAAAATTAGTTATACTATGGAACTAAGTTACACTATTGTAGAATAGAAGGTTACTCTACAATATAAAAATATAATTACTTTTCTATTCGAAATCTAATATTATTATTATATTTAAAGAATTTTTTTAGTAGATTAACTGAGTAACCTATGTATTCTAAAGAATAACTCTCACTACTTTAATTCGGAGTTAGAATTAAGTAATTCATTCCTTGTTCCAATTACGATTTAGTAAAATCAAATTACATCCATCTCTTACACACATTACATCTTATTCACTCACATACATCATCTCTACTCTTACATGCACATATTAATTTGATATAAAATTAAAATTTATCATACTTAAATTCTAAAAGAAATATGATAACACTAATTGTTGGATTTATTAAATACACTTAATCTAAATATAACTTTCTTGGCAAATTATCCAATGTACCGTGCACAAACTTTCCGAAACTTATACTCCAATTTTAAATAAAAACATATATATTAATGAATAAAAATGTATACATTTTGTTAGCAAAATTTCTATTAATTTTTTTAATGAAAAACTGAATTAAAAAAAAATACTCTATCATATAAAATTTATAAATATAGTGTACCCAAATGTACTGAATATCAACTCAATTTTCTTATTCCTACTTATCACAAAAGCAAACACTTGCATGCCTTGAATTCACGTGTGAACCATGTTTTTATAGATATTAACTACTTCCCCCGTCCACCGACAATTATACGCGCATTTTGTTATTTTAGGCGTCCGTAACAAAGTTTCATATTTTTTTTTTCAAACACATGAGACTTGCACACATTACTAATACAATTGACATATGGAATCACATACCCTACTATTTTGCTATTTTAAATAATAATACTCATTAATCCGAGTATAAAAAACAAATGTAGTACTTCCTCCGTCCCAACTTTAATTTCACACTTTCCGTTTTAGTCCGTCCCAAATTCAACTTCACACTTCCATAAAAGGAAAAGGCAACTAACTAATATCCCTCTAACATACTTTAATTTCAAATTTGGCATCACATTTTTAACACACACAACATACTTTATCATTTATTTATTACCCAAAAATATCATATACCCACAAAAGTAAGTTAAAAAGTGATTTTTCTTAAACTCCGTATCTACAGTAAATGTGAAGTTGAATTTGGGACGGAGGGAATATATTTTACCCGCAGTCGAAGAAAGTGTTAATCTTATAATAAAAAATACTACTCCCTCCGTCCCGGGTATTTTTACCTATTTGTACGAGCACGGAGATTAAGACGTTTTATTTTTTAAATATATAATGTAAGAGAAAGTAGGGATAAATTAGTAATTTAAAAAGAAAAAGTGAATAAAGTTATTGGGAATGATAAATAAAGTGTAAAAAGTAATTAAAATTGTTGGGATTGTAAAAAGTAGGAATAAAATATTATGTATTTTTGCCAAAAATAAAATGGGCAAAATACGTGGGACACCCCAAATGGAAAGTGGATAAAAATACGTGGGATGGAGGGAGTACTATTATTTTTAAAAAGTAATTTATTATATACTAAAAAGTAATTTTAAAAAACATATTTAATTAATCTGTAATCCAATGCAAACCATAGGAACCGGCAAAACAAATACTCCCACTATTCTATAGAAATATTTAGTTTTTTTTATGAAATTAAAAAATATAATATTTTAATATATATTGAAGTAAAAAAAATAATATTTTAATATATAATAAGTAATTGTACAAGTGTTATGTAGTGGGATCCATGAAATTATTTAGATGTTTTGAGTCGGTGTCATTTACCTTTTTATGGACGTTCAAAATTGAAATTCATAATTGTGGGAGTACCACCTAAAACATAACCTTTACGAAAGAATGCATACGGCATCATACTACACCAATTTACACCGTATCTCTTATTGAACTTACTATTGTAGGCTAAAATTTGCATATATATATATATATATATATATATATATATATATATATATTTGGAGAATTTTGTAAGTAAATACAAGATATTATACTGAGTGACAGCAATATATTATAATCAAATAATTTCCGTAAATTAATTCAAGATAGTATTATACCTATAATCAAATAATTTCCAAAAATAGTTAATTCTCTAATACATACACTTCTTTTTTATTTTACCGGTGCACACAACAATCCCCCAACCGCCTCCCACCTTTCTTTCTATATATATATATATATATATATATATATATATAATACCTTCCACCCTAATTTCTCAGCCCGCAAACCAAATATCATCTTCAATCTCCTGTGTTGCAAACGAAACAAAGGTTGAAAATCTTTTTATAAATTTCAATTCGTTTCATGTTTCTCTGAATGTCTGGAAATATGGATCGAATCAAGGGCCCGTGGAGCCCGGAGGAAGACGATCAATTACAGCAGTTGGTTATGAAACACGGGCCGAGAAACTGGTCACTCATCAGCAAATCCATACCGGGCCGGTCCGGAAAGAGTTGCCGGCTGAGGTGGTGCAACCAGCTCTGCCCCCAGGTCGAGCATCGGGCTTTCACGCCCGAGGAAGACGAAGCCATTATTCGGGCCCACGCCCAGTTCGGCAACAGATGGGCCACCATAGCCCGGCTCCTCTCGGGCCGGACCGACAACGCCATCAAGAATCACTGGAACTCCACCCTCAAGCGCAAGTGCGCTTCACTCGCCTCCGACGACGATGACCACCGCCCGATCAAGAGATCCCTCAGTTCGGGCCCGGCAAGCCCATCGGGCTCCGACATCAGCGATTCATGCTTACCGATTTATAAACCGTTGGCCGGCGTTCCGCCGCCGCCGCTTGAATTTTCTCCGGCCGACGAGAATGACCCACTGACCTGCCTCAGCCTTTCTCCTCCCGGAGTTGAGTCAACCAAACTCAATCCCGAGTCAACTCAATCGAAGCCGGATCCCATCCCGGGTCCGGCGGCGGCGGCGCCGTTCAGCGCGGAGGTGATGGCGGTGATGCAAGAAATGATCAGAGTGGAAGTACGGAATTACATGATAAGCTTAGAACAGAAAAAATTACACTACCATCATCATAATCTGCAGAAGATGGGAATATGCTATCAACAAGCCAATGTGAATGAGGGATTCAGAAATACAGCCATTGGAATCGCCAGGATTGATTAATTAATCTTTAATCAGATTTGGTTATGATCGATGAAGAAGGGAAAGAACCCATCTTTGACGTTTGAATTTAATTATATTATATTTTAAATAAAAAAAGAAAAATTGCAAAATCAATGTATTTTGGTAGTGTAGAGAGAGAGAGGGAGGTGGGAGAATGGTAATCTAGAAGCATAAAATGCAAACCAGAAAAGGAGAAATGAATAAAAGAGGGATAGAAATTCAGTTTGCTTAATAACACACTCACCTTTTAACTTTTAACCCTAAACCTTTTAACTAAATCTTATTATTGGGAGTATTATATTATTGCTTGAAGTAAAGAATGAAAATGCTTTTAATTATTTTGAAAAGATACTCTATTGTGAGATTGGGTTTTTTTGAACTGGTTGTGAGACGGGTTGACCTATTATTAAAGTATGCTTATTATATAACTAAAGTATGTTTATTTGTAATTAAAGTACGTTAATAATGAACCATATTATAATATTCTAAAATCATATTTTAACTAATCATTCATCATACTTTACAAAATATATTTTAACAATCATTAAACATACTTTATCTATATAATAGACATACTTTAACACGTCTAACAAACGGTCTCACATAAATAGCGTCTCACAAGAGACTTTGTCTTTTTGAATTTTTTTTCATTTTCTTTAGTGATATATTTTAAAATGTCAGATTTTATAAAAATACCTTGACTCGATTAATGATTTGATCAAAATAAATGATTGATTATACATATTTCTATAACTCGATTAATGGATCTGTTGAACTTTTAAATTAAGTCATCAATTGAGTTAAGAGTATATTAACCAATTGAACTTTTCAATTGAGTCATCAATTGAGTTAAGGGTATCATTAATCTATTAAACTTTTAAATTGACTCATGAGTTAATGGTATTTTAGTCATTTAGATATTTTAAAATTTATAATTAAAAATGTGGTAAAAAGATTTAAAAAAAAAAAACCTTTTTCAATACATTTGAATATTTTCCTTATTATTTTCGTGTGGCTAAGTAGTCTTAAATTTGAATGCACCCACAACAGATTGTCATTCTTATCTCCTGAAATTCCAGATTTAATCTTCTTTTACACGCTATAAAACATACAAACACTTTTCTAAATTGAGGTCACGCAGAAGGGACCACAGAGTTTAAAAAAATTTTATACCCTATAAATTGATAAGAAATTAAAATTGAGGGGATTACAGAGTTTAAAAGAGTTTATAATTTAAACCCGATTTATAATAGATTAACTCAAAAACTAATTATAAATTTTAAAAGTGTTAATTGCAAAAAAAACCTCGAACTTTAATCTTATTGCAAATTAATCCTCATTTTTTGAGAAATTGCAAAAAAACGATCACCTTCAAGTATTGTTACAAAATAAACCCAATTTTTGACTAAAGTAGAGTTTTTTTGAGTTTATTTTGCAACAATACTTAAAAGTGGTGGTTTTTTTTGTAATTTCTCAAAAGTGAGGATTGATTTGCAATATAAGTAAAGTTCGTGATCTTTTTGCAATTAACACTTTTTAAAAATATAATTGAATTAAAAATGAAGTTCTTAGACGCAAAAATTAGAACTTCCTCAGTTCCGCCACAAGATTTTACTACCTAGGACGTCCCGCTATAAGAGTTATATTTTCTTTTTTAATAGATGAGACCCGCATAAATCAATCATTTTATTTTTATGGAACCCCACACACAACATTAATACAACTGCTCATTATACATTAAATTATTATAACTCTCAACTCAATACACATTTAAATGTTATAATATTTCTTGAATTATAAAAACAGTAAGTATAACTCTTTTTATGAGACATAGATTATAACCATAAAAAAAAAATGAAAAGGATAAGTACGTCCAAGAGTGATTGAGATATTGATAAGGATGAGTTTGTATAATCATTGATGGAATATAATTATAGTATTTGTAGCACATTCCAGTGAGTTTGTACAATCATTGTTGGAATACAATTATAGTATTTGTAGAACATTGCACTTACATATTTCACACACTATTCGCTTAAAAAGTAATAAAAAAAATATAATGGTAAAGTAAATTATTACATAAATAATTTATAATATAAATAAAAAAAAATTTAGAAAAATATGATAACATATTTAATTCTAATAAAAATATATAACTAATTATAAAGAATTGATATTATGTGCATTTAAGTGCACGTTTGCACTCATATGTGTAAAAATATTTATTCAAAATTGCATAAATATTTCTTAATAATTGTATAATTTTTTTTATATTCAATTATTCATTAAAAAAATTTACAGAAAATTCGTTAACAAAGTATATACATTTTTATTCATTAATGTATATATTTTTATATATAAATATATAAGTTTCTGAAAATTCATACACCATGCATCTATGTGCACCGGATAATTAGCCAATTATAAAAGTATTTACAAGATTGGCACCAATATTTATTTATCCCACTATAACGACAAATAACGCTACATTTATTTATTCACATGTTCTTTGTAAACGAATACCTCAAAATAATGTACTAATTATAATACTCACAATAATGTCATAAAGCTTCGATGAACGCATATTCTTAGAATCCCAAAAATATATTCATTTGATGAGTTCATTCATTCATGAATTTGTGTTATGTAGTATGGGTGTGTCAATATATTTGGATGAATTTAAAATCCATTAGAGGGGATATAAGCTTAAGGTAAAAGGGAAAAAGAAAAATCAATTTAAGGAGATATAAATTCATACTAACTTTTTAAAAAATAAAGTGCATTATGGGTTATTTATTTGATGTTTTTATTATATTTTATGTCAAAAGAATCATTCTATATCTTTAAGGTCATGTTCACTTTTAAGGATTTTTATAGTTAATTTATTCATAATCAAATTAATGATTCTAGATGTATGAAGTGCAACATAGGTATTACATTTTTTACTTTAAATTTTTATAGTTAATTCATTCCGCATAAAACTATAATTTGTGGGCAAAAGGTTTCTTAGTCGGTGTACATGTGTGACAAATCGATCGATTGTTAAATATAATTATTGTGCAGTTAAAATATGTGGGGTTGGGAAAAATTAAAAATTAGATTGTTAAATATAATTATTGTGCAGTTAAAATATGTGGGCTTTGGAAAAATTACAAATTTTTATTAGGGTTCGGATTCACCTCCTTCGGATACCCGCTATCCGAACTCGGATGTATGCGTTTTATAGAGTCTTCGAACATTTAACCTCATATTAAAAAATATCCATTCACCATTTAGACACACAAATAATTCTTACGGAGTATTACATGTTTCAATATTTTAATAAAGGGTCATCTTATTTACACACCTCCTCTTATTGAATACACACCCCATTATTATAAAAATAAAATTAATATTTTTAAAAAGTCTAAAATACCCTTAAATTTATTTAATACACATCCTATTTATTTTATAGAGTATTTTAAATACACACCTCCTTCTATTTTATACACACTCCACTATTATATAATTAAACTATATTATAAAGAAATCTAAATTGCATTAATATAATATATACGCGGTCCCATCATTAACCTAGCGATGTTCACGTAATTGCTTCTGCAAATATTAAGACAAATTTGGTAATAATTTATTTTTTATATAAAGTTAAAATAGGGAGCATTTAATTAATTATTAAAACACAATATGCATTTTATCTTGTTTTTTTATATAAAAAATTATCACTTTTTTTATATAACTTAACTTTTTATTTAAAATATTATATTTATTTTACAAATTATTTATAAAATAATTTATTTGGACAGTTGTCATTTGTTAGATATAATTTTATATTAAAATATTATCAATTTTATTTGTCCTATAAGTGTTTATAAAATAATTTTATTAATCGGTTGTCACTTTTCAGTTTAGAAAAGATTATAAGTATATTATAAATAAAAAAAATTACTATGTCAGATTAATTTAAAAAACTATTTAAATCTAATTTGTTAACTTAATTAAATTAATGAATTAAAAATGAAAAAAAAAACAAAAAAAAAACCAAGAATAAAAAAATTAACGTACGTGTATATGCTATTAAAATGAACTAGAATCATCTTTCATTACAAGGGTTTTATTTTTTATGATAATAAAATTTATTTTATATGAATTTATATGTGGGCGAAGGGTTTATATTTTTTATTTAGTAAAATTGAAATGAAAGATTTTGAGGTGTATAACAAACAAAAATTAAAGGGGTAATTTTGGAATTTTAAGGGTGTGTATATAATAAAATTAAGATTAAAATATTTAAAAAGGGTGTGTATTTAATAAAAGTGTTGTATTTAATAAAAAGGGGTGTGCAAATAATAACACTCATAAATAAATTTACAAATCATTAGTCACAATCATAACCACAATGTTTGAGACATGAAATTTAATATTTTAGATTAAAAAAAACATGTTAGACGGGTTTGGGTACCCACGAATAGGAATAATTAAGTATGGGACGGATACGGATATTGTAAATAGTATTTTAAAGGGTAATAGGATGGATACGTGTAGTAATATTTTTATCGGATATAAGCTCGGGTAACCCAAAAAATGCAGGTACCTTACCTGTTGCCATCCCTATAGGCTGACCTTAAGGTTCATTCTTTTATTATGATAATTATTATTATGTATTTATGTATATAATTGAATATATATTTAAAAGGTGTTATATGGATAAAAATATTTATTACCTTAATGGTCACTGTTTGTCTTGTAACTCCTTATTGAACAAGTAAGAGTAATATTTATTTTTATTACTTTTCTATCTCATTGTATACGAAGAGAAAAAGTACTTTTTATTTTATTAAACTTTTTTCTAGTGAGAAATTCGCTATTTTTTTTTAATAAATAAACTAGAAAAAATACATTGTATTTAATTTTAATAGAGAACTCAATTACGAAAAATCTGTTTATGATTTTCCTATTAAAACTGCAAGAAGATCATTTTTTCATTTTTAGTTTTCTATGTAAATTTTATAATATACTACTATATTGTACTTATTTTTTTATTTTTTTTAATTTGATGAGTTAATTCAAAGTTAATGTGACGTCTATTATCATTATACGAAAAAATTTATGTTTATAACCATTATAAGTAATTAATTCATGTTACTGATATCTGTGCTTTTTATAAAAGTAAAAGGCCTTAAAGAATTATAATATTCATTTATATAAGTGAAAAAACAAATATTCTATCCATTATTTTGGCTCGTCCAATAAAAAGTATATATTTTTTCTTTTTTAATGGGTGAGGTCCACACAAAATAATTAATATTCCTGTACGGAGTCCACAAATAATATTAATATAACTGTTAATATATATATATAAATATATATTATTTAATTTACGTATAAAAAATAAACGTCTATCGAGTGTCGGGATAGAGGCAGTGAGAAGTAAATATTTTTCCCTTGAATTGTAGTACAGTAGTAGTTTATTTAGATGGAATAACTAGGCCAGCAAACGCTAAACAGCGAACTGTGTTTTAGTACAAGATATTTAAGTAACTGAAAATGAAATTAAATTATTGAAGAATCTTTTCTTCTGGTTTAGATGGTGACATTGAATTTTCTTATTAAGTTGGAATTGAATGGACGTTTAGAATTGAGTTGTTATTTTCCAATTCCGTGGCTAGTAACATTTCTTTATTTATTTATTTGTACATAATGTGCATGTGTCTAAATTAGTTTTTCTTCATATACTATGTACATACATGCATGGGTCTACATTAGTTTTTCTTGGAGTTAAATATTTGTTTGGTCCCATAACTTTTTTTCTCTTTAATTTTGGTCCCAAAATAGATATTTGTGTGTATTTAGTCCCATAACTTTTAATTTCGTTAATTTTGACTCAATTTTCACCGGAATTGCCACATGTAGCCGGAATCCGGCGAGTGATGCTGACGTGGCGATTCTAATTGTCTCTCAACCAATCAATATGACACGTCAATGTCCACATGTTAAAAAATAAATAAATAAATTGGCCTCCACATCAAAATTTTAATTAATAAATTGAATATTATATTAAAAGAATAAAACAAATAATCTGAATTCAGAATTAAAAAAAAATCCTAAAATAAACTTATTTTAAAAATTCTTGAATTACAAATGAATATCAAAGGAGAATCTAATGACTAATCTGTTCCCACGAGCTCTAACCCAACCTCTTTCCCCAATTTGAAGAACCCTAACAGAGATATTTATCATCTTCTCCCTTGGAGTGGATGGCCCGCATCAGTATCATCTTCTCCCTTGGAGTGGACTGCGCTGCGACGACGACGGGCTGGTGGTGAGCAGCGCGGCAGATCCGGCGGTGCCGGACAGTGGCCGTAATTCTGGTAGCAGCAGATAGTGGTGGGTTCGCGTTTCCGTTGGCAGGCTTGCAATTTCCGGCGAAAAGGTTGGTGTTTCCGACAAGGATGGTGGCTACCATTTAAATTGGGGAATTTTAAATCCATGGCAGCGTTGCCTTTCTTTTGCCCTCTTTCTTACCGTTTGAGCTTCGACCACATTTCCCAAAAGAATTCCTTAAGATTTAAATGAATGAACACCAAATGAAATTCGACACCACACTTGGATATTTGATTGAAATTCGACACCACGTATAATCTTGTTTGAGTAAATGGAATAAGGTTTTATTGGATCATGGATAGATTAGGGTTCTTCGGTGGAATTCAGGAAAATAACATAGCATTATTAATTGGGCAAAATTGAGTTTAAGATTTGATTTGATTTCCTGTTTATTTTTTTATTTTTTTAATTTAGTTTAGTCAAATTTGATTTTCAATTTTGGGTAAATAAAAAAAATTTAAAATGTAAAAAAAACGAGGTGTACAGGTGAATGGGCAATTTTCAATTTTTTTTTAAATTAAAGTGTGACGACGTGTCATATTGATTGGTTGAGAGACAATTAGAATCGCCACGTCAGCATCACTCGCCGGATTCCGGCGACAGGTGGCAATTCCGGTGAAAATTGGGTCAAAATTAACGAAAATTAAAAGTTATAGGACTAAATACACACAAATATCTATTTTGGGACTAAAATTAAAGAGAAAAAAAGTTATGGGACCAAACAAATATTTAACTCGTTTTTCTTGTGTGGGATATATTTGTATGATTTTTTTCCCTTAAGTTATTTTTGTAGGTCCTACTCATTATGGTTTAGGTTTTACAAAAGTTTTATGTATTAACTATAATGTCATTAATTTGAATGAAAGAACACATACCATATTGTTTATAAATATCCAATTATATATAAACCTATCCTTAATATACAATTTAAATAATCAGATTAAAAATACACATGACCATCAAATACAAAGTGTATCAATATCATATTATTAGATGTTTAGAAGAGTATCATTACATTATTATTTGATGTGAGATAAAAAAATTATAAAAAAAATAGATAAAGATATAGTGTATTTATCAATTGTATAGAGTGAATGCGTAAAAATGTGAATTTAATAGTGGCGGATTTACAGAATACATGAGATACAGCTGTCTCCCAAAATTAAAAATATGTCCTCATATATATGTAGAAAATAATAAATTGTACCCCACTTTAATTTTCTCGATTAATAAAACTTTTGAATTCCTTATTTAATTTGAATCTAGTATAGAAGACATATGTTGTCAATGATCTTATGCTAAACTTTGTGGCTATATTTATTTTGAATTTATTTAGATTTAATAGACTAATGAATAATAATAATTCATGTTTTTTTTAATTCAAGTATTATTACTATTTAAATACAGAAGCCCACTTTATTAGCACGAATTTATTAACAATATTAATATTACTCTTTTTTACTAAAGAGTAACTTTTCATTGTTCTTAAGGGTAACTCATTGTTATACTAAAGAGTAAACCCAATCCTATTATGGATATCCTAGTTTTTTTGCTATAAATAAATGAATGAGAAAATTATAAAAGATATTATCATAGTATATGACCATATTTTACTAGTATACTTTGACAACCCTGGTTTTATTGCCATAATTAAATGAGAAAATTATGATGGATATATTATGGAATAGAAGAAGTATATGACCATATTTTACTCGTATACTTTGGCATGACTTGCAACGGTATTGAATACCATATTCCACGAGATCGTTTGCTTGTGGGTATGAGATATAAATGTATGGTTTATAATTGGATTTGTTTGACTTGTGATTAATTGTATTATTTTTTTGGTATTATGGAAAAATGAGATTGTTGATAACTAGGTATGAGTTATTTTATATTTGTTATTGAGTATTAACAAATGTGATAATAAGTAAAATGACATATTTACCCTTATTAATATTATTATTATTATTATTATTTATCATTAATTATTTATTATTAATAATAATAGGGTCACTTACTAGGAGGTACATAAAATAATGCATAATTGCTGTAAACTACATGATTCAAAGTACTATTACTCATAACTACACAATTATGATTGTGGTATTTGCACAATTTGTTTGCACAATTTGGTTTTGCACATTTTGTTTGCATATTTTAAATTCCGGCAGCAGGCGGCGGCAGTCAACGGCCGGTCAGCGCCGGTCAACGGTCGATCAACGGCAGTCAACGCCCGGTCAACGCCGGTCCGACGGATGGGTGGGTGAGGGGTAGGGTTGGTGGTTTAAAAATGTATAGGATTATAAGGTTATATTTGGTATTTTACTTTAATATTTTGTATGTGAGAGTAATTATTTAAATTCCTTGTATCTCATAGTAATTTAAGTTAAAAGTGTGTATCTATTAATGATTTTTCCATAATAATATTATTATTATTAATATTTATCATTAATTATTTATTATTATTAATAATAATATTATTAATTATTAATAATTAATAATAATAATATTATTATTAATTATTTATTATTATTATTAATTATTTTTATTAATATTATTAATTATAATATTATTATTTATATTATTAATATTATTATTAATTTATTATTATTATTATTCATTGTTAATTTTATTATAAATTATTATTAATTATTAATATTACTCCCTCCGTCCCGGGTATTTTTACCCGTTTGTACGGGCACGGAGATTAAGACGTTTTATTTTTTTAATATATAATGTAAGATAAAGTAGGGATAAATTAGTAATTTAAAAAGAAAAAGTGAATAAAGTTATTGAGAATGATGAATAAAGTGTAAAAAAGTAATTAAAGTTGTTGAGATTGTAAAAAGTAGGTAATAAAATATTATGTATTTTTGCCAAAAATGGAATGGGTAAAAATACGTGGGACACCCCAAAATGGAAAGTGGGTAAAAATACGTAGGACTGAGGGAGTATTATTATTAATAAAATTATTATTATTATTTATTATTTATTAATATTATTATTAATTATATTATTAATGAAGTATTATTTTTATTTGATAAGGGTATAATGGTAAAATTGCATTTAATACCTAGGTATTAATTTTAGGTGTGGTGTATCCCACCTTTTGAGATACACAATACAAAAAAAAGATATGGTTAATAATGGGTCAAAATAATATCGAGTCATGAGTATTATAAATACATCGAGACAAACGTAGTATTAAAAGGTATACTGCATCAATCCCCCTTAATCATGGCAAGCAAACGACCCCTTAGTGTTTCATAATATACAAAAAAAATCTCAATCTTTAAAAAAATACTCCCTCCGTCCCATAATATTTTTCTCAAGTTCCTCATTTGTTTGTCTCACAAAACTTTTCACACCCCAAAAAGGAAACACCACTTTATCCAACAACCTCAAAAGTGACTTTAATTTCAAACTTCTCACTCCTTTTTCACACACATATCATTACTTTATACTTTTTTATTACCTAAAAATTAGTACTACAATACCCTCAAAAGTCAATAAAGTTGGTCAAAAAGTACAACTTTTTTTAAACAATGTTGAACAGTAAACGTGAAAAGTTTTCCGGGGACGGAGGGAGTATAATATATCGTACAAATAACTATTAATTATTAAACCCTTGGAAAGATCATGACACATGTCAATCATTTAGAAAGTAAAATATTATATAAGATAAAATACTATGTTAAAATAGGTGATTCGATGCCCTTGTAACACGTTTTAAAATACAAATAATACGCTTTATTACGTAAAACAACACTCAAGAACTCTCGACTAATGACGCTTTCAACTGCACTAATTACATTTTAAATTATAACGGCATACTTTTATTTAAATCACTTGAGTATTCATTTATAAGTGTGTATAACCTCCACATATGGCCAATTAGGTTCAAACCGATTAATCTTATCTTATGAGTGATTATTCAAACCGATTGACAAGAATCTAACACACAAATGAATAAATGAGTAAAATACAAACAACTAGTTTGAATGTGTACTCGTCTAACACAAGAATCTGCAGATTGTGCACAAAGAATACAACCACCGCAGCCTAGCAATCTGATTGCAAAGAATACAACCACCACAGCCTAGCAATCTGATTGCGTCGCGTAAAATGGTTGGAAACAGGAAATATTTTGACATTTTTTAATTGTATATGATGGAAACAAGCTAAGGATCTGTGATTACTTCAATGAGTTGATGTTTCTTAAAGAAGCCTATCAACAACATACAGCAATTATACAGATGCTTCTATCGGGCCTTGTATATCGAACCTAAGATTGAAACTTGCATACCTTATTGCATTGTTGAGTCAGTGATCCTTGCTCTTGCTACCTTCGGCAACTTTTGGACCATCATACGAAGCAATGAAAAAAGCACTCTCGTTGCTCTGCAAAAACCTGTATCACGTAAAGCCAGATGAACATGCCGTAAAGCACTGGAAGATCAGATATGTTTTAGATGGCGAATGAATTAAGTTTCAATGCCAAACGAACATCTAACAATTGAGTCAAGTGAACTGGAAATTAACAAGAAAGATCAATGGAGCACATACTTAAGAAACTCAAGCAATTTCTGCTGCAACCGAATCAAAGTCTCCTCGTCGATTTTAACATATGCCAACAACTCTGGCAACTTCACTGCATATAATAGAAGATACCAGTACAACAAGATAAGAGAGCACATTTAAAAAGGGAAAATTTCCACAAGCAAAACAATTCTTTCAGAGCACAGCATATCAGCATTTTCTATAGAGAGAAATCGGAGACTATATGGGGAAGCAGAAAATTTAACCATCATGGGTAACTAATTTGCCCAAATGAACATAAATTTAAGCATACCAAAAAGGCGCAAAAAATGCTCAGCTCCATATATACTCGATGGAGATTTATTATCTGATATAGCATCTCGATACTGTTGGCGTTCCTTTTTGTACAAAAGAATAGCTGGCAATGCTTTGTCAAAGTAACTTCTTAACCCATTCAAAATTTCTCCGACTGCATCAGTCATCCTGTACTCACAGAAACACGCAGATATAAAATGCTACTACAACATGAAATAAAGCACAACAGAAACAAAAGAATTTGAAGTGTTACAAATTAACAGAGTATTATAAGTAGAAACTTCTAGAGACAGAGCAACAAATAAAATAACTCAAATTACTCCAAATGTATAAGGGCATAGTTGCTTGAAGGGAGAGGCGCAGGGGCCTCATTGCACCCAATCCCTCTTCAACCCGAGAATAACAAAATGTGCAAATGGTGAGCATCACGTATTAGAAATTGGAATTGAAAAAACCGACGACTAACATGTTACGACATTCCAGATCGATTCTATATGAAAGTGTGGAAGGGCATAAAACTTGGGGTCAACCTACACACCTTGGACCAAGGTTTTGGGTTTAGTGAGGGAACCCTAATTTATATGTCTAACCTAACAATTTGATCCAACCTACCAAATTAAGATAGCCTGTGGGGGCTACGCAATGGTAGGCTCAAGGGTTTCCACCTGGAGATGGGCCTAGGTATGTGGGTTGCCACCTGGCGTGAGCTGTCAGTGGGAGTCTGGCTTGAAGGGGATGGATTGCTACGATACCCCACACATCGATTTCACATGAAAGTGTGGAAGTACATTTAAATGGGGTTCAACCCTTAACCTACAACTATGATTTTGGGTTAAGTTAGGGAAACTAAACTTATATTCCTAAGGTAACATTTTTGCCATAGTTAAGGGCACAAGGCGTACTGAGGGAGGAGATTTTATGCCTAAGGCACAAGTTACATTCCTTGAGCATAAATGCATAATAATGAAATATATATGACTACCCCTCACGAAATATGAGAATATAAGGGAAACAATTAACATATGAAGTAGCAAAGTTTTTTATTTGACCATCCATACACCGAGTTGTTTGTTTCCTTTCAGCTAATTAAACACTAAAAATTAAAACTGCTCATTCTTATTTAAAAAATCAGGAATATGATTGAGTGTTGCAGATAAGAAAAGAAACTTACATGCCATCCTTCTTGGACCTGTGTTCAAGATATTTTGTCAATATATCATCAACATTTGGGGATCTAGGAAGCTTCACAAGCTGCAAGAAAAGGAATCTTTAAATGTGTCAACTTTGAACTTTCTACTTGGCTTGTCACAAATATACTAAAAATACTCAAAAAACCAGTCACACAAGGGTAATATTGACTGAAGACGCAGGTTTTATATCACGAGTGATGAGTCCATAATGTGTAGACTAAAGAAAAATATATGTAGATTTATATAATAAAGATAATATGTTAAAATTAGAAGCCATGACAGTAATAAAATTCCTATTTCCAGAGACAATGATGAACAAAGTCCACACATCTTTCACGAAAATTCGAAGCAGCACTATATAGTCTTGTCATAGATAATCTAGGGGGAGGAGGTGGTATTCTCATCCTAAAAATACAATTACCTTGTTCTGCTGAGTGATAAACTCCCAATCATCAGCTAATCGCTTCTTCAGACTTGGTGGAATTTGGATTTTAACGAGTTTTTCTATCTCAGGATTGTCCTATCAATGAAAAGACAAAAACGTGGGCCATCAATTCTAGAAAACATTAACAAGTAGCAACTTAATGGCATCTCCAATCATCATAAAAGTGTAGAATAAACTCCCGACTCAAAAACAGATGAGCAGAATTCTGCAGGCAGAATGAAGCTGGAATAGTATTAATTTTCAAGAAAATAATTTTGATGCATCAATTCAGTTAACTGCTACTGCAGAGTACAAGGAGCAAGTGAAATAATCAAGTCCTGGGAGACGAAAGGTTTCAATTTTAGGATTTGGAAATGTCATATTACTTCGGTACAAAGTCTCTTAACCTTTACATGACCCTATTGAGGTTTGCCAAGAAGCAGCCACCATTGAAACTTGAAAAAGTGCGTAATAGATCACTGATCGAGCGCTCTTAAGTTGTACTAAGAATCTAAGACAGTTTTAGGGGCACAAGTTCAAAACTAAAAAGCAATAATTCATAGACCAACTGGATTAAGAAACGCCCAAAATCAAAGCCAATAATTAGCGTGTGGTAATAATGGCAGGTAAAGGGAAATGGTAGATGAAAATCATGCAACAACTAGACCATAAAGCTGAAGGCACTAAGTATACATAAAAAGTGACTTTGAAACAGAACTTGTGACTTGATATAACTAGATGATAGAGCAAACCTCAATACCGCCTGAATCAGCCTTTCGCTTTTTCCCCTTCGCAACTACAAAATCATAAAGACTAATAGGTAATTTTTTCTGGAGTGTTAGTCAGAAATGAAAATGATCTGTTAAGAGCGAGAGAACACCTACTGCATGAAGCATCAATAACTCAACCAAATTTAGCATAGACAAGTAGACAACAATACACCAACATGAAGTTTGTCTTGAAGAAATCCAGTCACATCAACAGAATTTAAGAAAATGAAGAAAATAAAATAATAAAACTACAATGTATACAATTTAAATTGAAAGAATCAGTGCCTAAAAATAAATAAATAAATAATATTAAAGATGGCAAATCGAGATACATAAAATAAGGGGAAATGTCTTACTTGTAGTCTTTGTTTCCTCTTTGTCCACTTTATCCACTTTAGCATCTGCAAAATCCACAAGGAATATAAACCATGTTATTACAAGAAATACCAGCTTTCCCTTTCAGGCATTCAACAGAATTATCTAAAAGAAGAAACAATAATGTAACGAACCATTAGAATCATTTAGTCATAGAAAATTTTCTATGCATACCGGGAGGAGGAGGACCTTTTGATTTTGTTTGAGCAGAACGCCCTGATTTAGTATTCTTGTCCACACCAGCTTTCTTATCAAGGGCCTGTTGCTTCATAATGTTCTCTTCAGTAGTTTTCATCAGGCGATCCACGCCCACCCATTCATCCCAACTAATTGGCAAAATTATTAAGGCTTTAATAAGCACAATTATTGATATAACCACCATTAAATTTATACAAGCTAACTTTAACAGTATAGGCATGTAATCCAAGATTTAGTAATACTATAAACACAATTAGCGCTAAATACATGATTAGAACCCTCTCAACAAAAACCCAAGGAAAAAAAAGACCAGTTCAACAAGTAAAGAATATTCAGAGATGTGAATTCTATTTACAGCAAAGGAGCAGTTGCTCCACCACAGAGGATTATTGTTGGATCTCTCTCTCATCCTCTATAAGTGAGACATGTTTGTAGAATATCATGCTACTACATGCATATATGGCACAAATTAGGGATATATATTTAAACACAATATATTTATATACAATCATATGAAACCCTTTGGATGTCTTTAACACTATTCCATACTTGTTCCCTACGAAAGAAACTTATAGACACAGAATAAGTCAATCATACAATTATAAGTGAACAGATGAGTAAAATGAGGCTGAGATAGGACCTTCATGTCTGAGAAAAAGAAGACAAACTAAATTGAAAAAAGAAGGATAGCGTGGGCTTGAGGAGATTGCTTCTAGTTTCTCATCCAATGCAGACTTAAAATTTTCATTGGATAAGCCACAAGCCAGCACCAGTATACTCACTTTTTATTCCATCCCTGCAGAAATAAAATTATCAATTAGTCTAAAACAGCAGTAAGCCAGTTTACAAAAATACAAAGGATAACATAAGCTGTACAGGAAAGGCCAAATACGAGATTAGTAAATAAATCTTTAGATAACTCACAAACAGATGACAGATAGTACAAGCAATACAAATCAATGATCAATGAAAAAATAAAGAGGAAGAAGAAGAAGAGAGAAAGAGAGAGAGAGAGAGAGAGGAAAGAGCTGGATAAGAAACTTACAAGGTAATGAAGAAAATATCTCCACTCGTTCTTCCGGAACTCTGCTTTTTGAACCTTGCATAAACCAGAGGAACTGATGATATAACATTGTTTTGCACACAAATCTATTAAGTAAATAGATCATATAACAATGTAGCAGATAAAATAGAAGTTGAACGCTGAAAATATTCTCGATTATTAATAATAATACTATAACTATAAACACATGATTGTTAATTAACATAAGCAAGCCACTAAACAGAACATAATTCAGGTCATAGCCAATTCAATGATGAAAGATGCACATACACAAAATAGCAACTAATATAAAGTATTGTATTGTACGGAAAAAATAGTAGTAGACCATATGCAATTGAAGCAGATAATGTAAAAGATGAGTGCTCAAACAATCTCATTTCCACAACAATAACACTAAAATACGATTCATAATTTGAACACAGCAGCAACAAGATAGAGGATCTTATTTCAGGTTAAAGCTAATTTAAAGATGAAAACCCCTAACATAGCCTTAGCAGAAGCACCAACATAATATTTTTGTCTCTTCATGATGTGCTATAGGTATATACATAGTTAAAGGGCTACGCCATAGATAAATAAGTAAAAGGAGCATGGAGCCTAGAGACGTGTGTCTTCTGAACCCTTTTCTATAGCCTCCAGACCTCCAGAACACCAGTATATCCCATCCCCAAAACATGTTTAAATTTTGATTTTACATTGATTTAACATAACATTATAAATTTGATCTATTTTAATCAATTATTTAGTTTGTTAAGTAATACATTTTACATCGTAGAACCAATAATAAGTAGATTGAATCAAATTATTAACATATTATAGTCATTATATGCCAAACATATTTGTAGTGTTTTTTTTTTTTTGTCACTTCATGCACCAGGGAGCTCTTTGCACCTCTAAAAACTACAGTATAAGTGCAACAATAGTAAATTAAATTCTCAACACATGAATGCCGCAAAGAGTGAGAATCGATAATTCTGATGAGCCATGATATTCAGCACAGAATACTGAATACCATCAAACGGAAGCAGATGGAATTAAATTAGAAATTTGCAAATTTGAAAATTTCCTCCTAGTGTCATGGTTAAAATGATCTACCTAATTCCAATTCCTAGAATCTGAAGCTGATGAACTTTTATATAGGCCTCCTCATTAGGACTTGGCGTATTTGAAATATCAGAGCAAAGAGACTTTAATCAATGGGTAATATTTCAGAACATCTGAACAACATAGTCAAATTTGCATACTGACATTACAAGTAATGCCCCTGGGAAAGTGAGGCAGCAAAGCTTGGACAGGAACATGACATAATAACATTAAAATAAAACCAGCAAGCCCTGCAAAAAACAGATAATACAAAATATGCATCTTTATGCTGCTTTCAACAAAGCATGTGCGAATTCATAACAAATAAGGGCAGAATATGTAAGTCTACAATACATTTAAAATTGCGCCCACACATTTAAAAAAAAAAAAGAGCACGAATTTATTACATTAAAATGTGCATTCATAAAGGTAAAAGTACTTATATCCACTGATTAAATTCAGCCATTGCATAGTGAAAAGAAAATGTGTATAAGTTGCATAGATAATAAAACTAACCTAGAACAGAGAATCCTAAAAGGAAAACAATAAACATCTTACACTCATCAGTTATAAAAATCGGTGCACTCGGAGAAAGAAATACCACTTTACATATTCATTTATGCATTGCATTTACCCGCAACCCCAGAGAGATAAAACAAAACATGTAACAAATAATCAAACAGAAATCCACATGCACTATTGCAGATGAACCTTTGTAGATAAATAAGTCTTCAGATTGAAATTTCACTATAATAATATACACCCCCACCCTATTACAAGGACAATTATCATCTTTCACTATTCTGACAAGAAATTATCCATAGCTTCGAAACAAAAATAATCATCATAGAATGAAAAAAACATAAATTACATATCCAAGTCCAACATCAAACCAATAAGACAATCTTGCTGAAAAGAAAATCGAAGCATCTGTTCTATTTCGACATTTACGACTTGCAAATACTGGCGCTAACAAAAGAAGTACCACTTCACATTTGAGATAGTACTATTTAACATCACAAAACAAACAAAGAAAAAGGAGTTCTCTGAGTACCAAAGGAATTCCAAAACATGATAATCAATCATAAGTTCAGTACACCACAAATTCAGATTTAAACGTATTTTCAGCTGAATTATAACAATACCCTAAGGAGAAACGGAATTGGGGGTATACCTTGGCTTCGTAGATGCGGGGGCCATGGTAGGCAAGAACCTTCTCGCCTTCGGTGAATTGGCTCTGAGACTCCGACTCCGGCGCATCGCCGGAGGAATTCTCGCCGTCGCTAGCGGATTCTCCCTTCGAACTGCTCCCCATTAACTAACTTTGTGGAAATTTGTTTGCTCTTTAAATCCGATAAATTTAGGGAGTATCTCGTTCTACTGATTGGAGCTACAATAGAGAATCAAGGATGCATTGCTGCTTTGTGGAATTGGTGGTGCAAGAAGAAATGTTTCCCACTTATTTGGTGGTTTCAAATCTGGAAAACGAGTGGATCCGGTTTCGAATAGCGGTGTTTTGTGTCCAAACCCGTCTATCCGGATCTGTAACCACGATTATTTATTGGGAGCGGCTATTTGCACCCCAAAATTACTGAACGTACCCCAAAATATTTAAATTGACATAATTACCCTTATAAAATTTATATATGTTCGGCCGAATAGTCATCTAACAAACTGTTCGATAGCAGCAACCGAACAGAATAAAAATTTTATGTGTTCGTTGCAGCAACAGAACATATAAGATAATTCTTTGTTCTGTTTGTTTGCTGTAACCGAACAGAACAAAGAATTATCAAGATTTGTGATTTTTTTTAATTCATATCTATATTATCATATCTATATTACCGAACATATAAAATAACAGATAAGTTTCATGACATCATCGATGATGAACAAAGATGGTGATTCCTCTCACAGTTAAAGTAAGCAAGTTTCTGAATCAACAAAACTTGTTTATTTGAATCAACTTACTTTCACTGGGAGAGGAATCACCATCTTTGTTTAAAGATCGATGATGTTATGATCGATGATGTTATGAAACTTATATGTTATCTTATCTTTTGGATAATATAGATATAAATTTAAAAAAATTACAAATTTTGTTCTGTTTGATTGTTGCAACGAAACAGATAAAATAAATGAATTACTCCCTCCGTCCCAGGCTAAGAGGGCCATTTTACCATTTTTGTCGTCCCACCCAAAGAGTCCCATTTCCTTTTTTGGACACATGGGACTCACCCACACCCACTAATACAATTAAAACATGGGGCCCCCACACCCACTAATACAACTACCCACTACACATTAAATAATAATACTCCTTAATCCACGTGCCCAAAAGCAAATGGGACTCTTAGGTTGGGACGGAGGGAGTATTTGTTCTGTTCGATTGCTGCAACCGAATAAATAAGATATATGAACTATTTATTCTGTTCGGTTATAAATTTTATAAGGATAATTATGTCAATTTAAATATTTTTGTGGTACGTTCAGTAATTTTGGGGTGCAAATAGTTTGCCCCTTATTTATTTTATTTTATTTTATTTAATTTTTTTTTCGGTTTAAGTACATTTATAAAATTCTCTGGTGGGTGTACAACATTTAGATTTGGGGTACAACATTTAGATTTAGATAACGTTCCTCAATATATTTCACGTATTTTTGTGTTCAGTGTTTTAAAAAAATTATTTTTTAATTATAAAGTAAGAAATAGAATAAATATTTTAGTTATTAATTTAATGAAAAAATGTATAGAGTTGTTAGAATATGTGAAAAAATGAGTATCATATTGGAAAATGTGTAAAAAATAGGTATTATTATTATGTATTTTTTACTATTTTTAATAAAAGTAAAGTGTGAAATACTTTGAAAGACGGATAAAAAGAAAAGTGTGAAATACATCAGGGACGGAGGGAGTAAAAAATAATACTGTATGTTTGTTTTAAGTTTGTAGATGAATTTAAATTACATCAAATCAATATGTTAAAGGTTCACAGTAATATGTGTCACATAATAATATTAATCGATGAGAGAGAAAAAATAAGAGATGATAGAGAAACAGACAAAAAATACTCAGTAATAACTAACAAGAGATTAGCAAGAACTTTTTCCTAAACAACATCTTCATTATTTCCCATATCACAATTCGTTTTTTCTCTCTTGAGCTCTTTGTTTATTTTTTCAACTTGATGACAACCAACTTCACCTTGCAATCTTCAGGAATTTTATGATATTCAAATGAAATATTTGAATGCCTTTTGTACACATGCAAAATATCATTAAAATTTACAAATTCAATAGGAATGTATGCTTTTTTACATAAGTTTGTTAAGCAAGAAAATTTGGCTTCCAAACCATTTTTTTCATAAAAAGTTTTACCTAACCTAGCTACATGAAAACCCCTTAAGACGGATTTAAATATTGAATGAATGTCTAAATTAATATGATGATTTTTGGCTATTCTTAACATGAAATAAAAATCAAATTAAAATTGTTAAGAGTAGGAGGGTAAAACATGATCTTAATCTTCATGCAACGGTTGTATCAAGTTGGCCAGGTGGTGTATGAACAATATATACGTATTCCTTGGAGTTTATATGTTAGAATTGTACATACAAGTGGCTGCAAGGGTACACACTGAGCAAGAAGGTTAGCTTGGAGGTTAAGGGTCAGTTGTGGTGGTTAAGTGAGCTGGTTGAAGGGCATTTAGGGGAGTTAGGTTGTTAAGAATGCTGTTAGGGAGGTGCTGATGTGTCAAAGCATCATTGGAGGGCATCAAGCATCTGTTATGCAGTTGAAACGAATCCAACTCACCCACCTACATAAGGATCAGCTTTCTTCATCCTTCATTATCTTCTTCTTGATAGTATTTAGTGATCCATGAGTGATCAAGTTAGATAGTTAATCTTCTCCATCAAGTGTAAACATCGATCAATGAAAGAGTGCTCAATTTTCTTTGAAAGTGGACATAGATCATCATGATCGAACCACTATAATCCTTTTGAGTGTTGTTTTTATTTTTACTATTTTCATTGCTTATTTTTTTATCTCAAAACACAAACCAGAGAGAGTGTGTGTGTTCATCATATTGAGTGAATTGAGTGTAGTATTCTAGTATGTTGAAAGCTACCAAGATTCACAACAACTGGCGTCGTCCCCTGGGAATCGAACAAAGCTGAATTCAAGAAGATGAACACCACCCGCTTTGATATTGAGAAACTTTCTGAGAAAATAGATTTCAGCCTCTGAAAACTCAAGATGCAGGCGATCTTGACACAGCATGAGCTGATTGATGCATTGAAGCCACCTCCACCTACCAAGATTGAGATCATCAAAGATCCACTAGCAGCTGGACCTCCAAGAGTGTAGGTTGATAATGAGGTACTTCGTAAAGCTCATTCTACAATCATTTTATGCTTGGGGAATAAGGCATTACAAGAAGTAGGTAGGGAAACTACTGCTATTGGTGTTTGGGAGAAATTGGAGTCTCTGTATATGATGAAAACATTAGCAAATAGGTTGCATATCAGAGAGAAAATTCATGCACACAAGATAAGTGATGAAAAGCCTATACTAAGTCAAGTTGATGAATTCATCAAGATTTTGGATGATCTTGAAAGTATTGATGTTAAGATTTCTGAAGAAGAAAAGGTCCTCATGCTGATGACAGCACTTCCAAAATTATTTCAAAGTTTTAAAGATACATTGTTGTATGCAAATCAAGGCACTGTCAAGTTTGACATTGTACTTCTTGCACTCAAGTCAAGGTAGCTGCAACTTGCATCTGAGGGTACATCAAACTCAGGTGGAGAAGGGTTGGTTGTCAGAAAGAATAATCAACCAAAAAGAAATAACAAGAAGAAGAAATATCACAAGAATGGTGATAAACAAGATAACAAGGGAGAAGGATCATCAACTAAAGAAAGTGAAGTGAGGAAGTGCCATCACTGTCATCTTCAGGGCATATGAAGAGAAACTGCTACAAGTGGAAGGCTGAAAAAGGAAAAGGGATTGACAAAGGCAAGGAAATTGATCAGAAAATGCAAGTAAATCAGACAGCTCAAGCCCAAGAAGAAGGAGATTTTGTTGAAGCTCTAACAATAACAACATCAGAAGCTGCCTCTGAATGGGTAATTGATTCAGGCTGCACTTTCCATATGTCTCCTAATAAACAGTGGTTTTGTGAATTCAAGCAACAGAATCGTGGATCTGTACTCCTTGGAAATGATCAAACGTGCAAGATCAAGGGAATAGGATCAATCAAACTTGAACTGTCTGATGGATCAGTAAGAATCTTTCATGATGTAAGGTATGTCCCTGATTTAAGAAGAAACTTAATCTCTCTTGGTAAGCTTGATTCCATGGGATATGGTTTTCAATCAAACGATGGTCTCCTCACTGTTACTAAGGGAGATGATGTATTCTAGAAAGGTATCAAGAAACATGATTTGTATTTTTTGTGTGGAAGTACTATTGCTGCTCATGCTCATGCAGTAAAAAATAGGATAGTACATTGCTATGGAATGGAAGATTAGCACACATAAGTATAAGGGGGCTTCAAGAATTACTGAAACAAAATCTATTATGTGGAGAAACTGAAGTTAAATTAGAACATTGTGAGCAT
Organism: Pogostemon cablin; assembly: GCA_023678885.1. Classification (NCBI taxonomy): domain Eukaryota; kingdom Viridiplantae; phylum Streptophyta; class Magnoliopsida; order Lamiales; family Lamiaceae; genus Pogostemon; species Pogostemon cablin. The sequence continues at coordinate 22,425,885 of CM043001.1, read as the reverse complement.
TATGTTCTAGGGAAATCAAAGAGGATGAAGTTTGGTTCAGGTGAACATAGCTCCACATCTATCTTGGATTATGTTCACTCTGACCTATGGGGACCAGCCAAGACTCTGACTAAGGGAGAGGGTAAATATTTTATCTCCTTCATAGATGATTATTCAAGGAAAACTTGGATATACATCTTGAAAAAAAAGGATGAAGCTCTGTCAAAGTTTAAAGAATGGTTGTCTGAGGTTAAGAATGCAACTGGAGTTACCTTGAAAGTGTTAAGGACAGATAATGATCTAGAATATCTCTCTGAAGAGTTTAAAATTTTTGGTAAACAAAAGAGGATAAAGAGGCACAAGACTGTCCCATCCACTCCACAACAAAATGGAGTTGCTGAAAGATTGAACCAAACTATCCTAGAAATGGTAAGATGTATGATGAGTAGTGGAGGCTTTCAAAAAAACTTCTGGGGTGAGCTAGTATCTACTACAATGTATCTGATAAATAGAAGTCTCTCAACACCATTGAAGTTCAAAACACCTGAACAAGTTTGTTGAGGAAAACCTGTTGATTATAGCAACTTAAGGGTGATTGGTTGTCTTGCCTATGCACATATTGTTGGCAATTGGATCGTGCGGATCAACGTGATCGTTAGTAAAACAGGTAAACAAATCAGCAGCGGAAGCAATTGAACCGTTTAACGTACTTCTGGGTTGGTGTAGAGGTTGATCGTTGCAGAGAACCACCTCTCGATCTTCTGCTGTATGACTCAAGTCGAATCCTGCTGTTGTGTGGGCAACAATCTGCAGGATTCTCTCAATCTGCTTCTTTCCCTAACTCACGTTGAAAAAGGCGCAGTTCATTAGGTTTCTAGAAGCTGAGATGACTATATATATTGGGCTACAGCAGGGACCAGGAGGAGAAATTGGACTGGGCCTCAATTGAATTTAATTAACCAAACTTAGCCCAAAGCTTTTAATTAAATCCAATAATAATAATATAGTCCACTAAAATATTATTATTGCACTACCCGTCCAATCCCAAAATTATGTTCTGGGCTCCTTCTTATTATAAGCCCGACAGTCTCCCCATGTTTAAGATATACAATGCCCATTAATTAATTAAGTTACTGACAACTCAAATTAATTAATATCTCATCCGAGAGTAGTACCACTCAACCTTATTATCATGCCGGAAATTAATCCACTTGCAAGATTTACATGATAAACCTTATGAGCTCCTCAAGGGGACATCATCAACCTATAACGGACATGGATTCCTTCTACAATCAACAGCACACCATAGATACAGCACTACTTCCCAACTCACCGAGTTTGTTGATTTAATACTTATAAATCTCACCCATTGATGAATCAAAGAAATACATACTGCCCTACGTGTCGAGGTTATTGTATAGGGATTAAGAGCACGAACTTCCATAATAACAGAGATCAAGTTCTACTATATAGTCAGTATAAGAAGAACGATCTCAAGCGGTCCTGCTCAATACACACAAGTGCACTAATGTGATTCTATAGCCAAGACAAGCTAATACCAAACCACACTACAACCATACCGATAGAGAGTCCCCGTCTATCTCAGTTGTGAGCATCTGTTTATACTTTATAAGGAAACCGATAATATGATCTTCCGCGTGTTGTCGCGCAACATATTATCTACAGTATAAAGTAAATGGACTATTGCATCATGCATATAAAATAAATTATAAGATGCAATCATTTGATCAATGATTCTCATTTCAAATATTGTTATGATATTGTTCATACTAAAGCTAGACTTTTAGTATACAATCCAACAATCTCCCACTTATGCTAAAAGACTATGCTGTCATGTCTTCTGCCATACATCTGATTCCTACTCCCACTACACGACCATTAAAAGCTCTCGCCTTAAGGTCCTTGTAAATAGATTACTAGGTCATCATCCGATGCAATCTAGGCGACAACAACCTTCCCCTCATCATACGATTTCTCGCAACAGGTGGTACTCGCGCTCCATGTGTTTAATTGCCTTATGGACTTGTGATTTCTTCAAGTTTGCAACTGCACCAATATCATCAATGTAAATTGTGATTACCTTGGGCAAACTTAGAAACACTTCAAAGTCCATCATGAAGTCTCTAGAGTCATATAGATACTTTGGCTGCCTCATAGGCTCCAATTTATCATCTTTCCATGATGGAGTCCGGAGTCTGAAATATATTTCTATATAATACTCCTCCACATTATGACTCTACTTCCTAAGATTAAACATATAACCTTTGAGGTGAATTTACTGCCGTCCAATCTGACTAAAAAATCTGAATCTACGTAATCCACAAGAAGCAGTGAATCTGTCCAGTAAGTCCACATATAATTTCCAGTCCTTCTCAGGCACTTTATATATGTCTTACTACAGTTCATTATTCTTGTTCCGGCTTACGTTGATACCTTCTGTTCATGCGTTCAGCAAAACAGATATCCAACTTCGTTCATAGCATTCTTTAGATTAAGCTTCCTTATTCGCCGAAGCATAAGGAACCGCTTTCATCTACTATATCTTCTTCTTGTGTCTCAAAGACACATTCACTTAGATAAATTTACATGCTAAACGAGTATGGACTGTATCATTTTATGAGACTTGAGATAAGCATAATATCCTTTCTTGTGATCCGTATTACCGTGATCAAAAGGATATATTTTGCCTTTCTTAAGTCCTTCATCTCTACCGCTTTATTTACCATACCCATACGCCCGATAATACTCTTTCATTGTATCCAATGAGCAAGATACTTTCTACGTATAGTATAAGAAATACCACCACGTTTCTGTTACTCTTTACAACACACAAGACTCATCCGCTCATTGATTTAAATCCATGCCACTGGATTACCTAATCAAAACAGATGATTCACAATCTTAAAGCTTGCTTTAGTCCATCGCTGGACACTTTTAAGCTTACTATCAAAATGCTATTAGTACTTTGCAATGAATCACTCTAGTTGCTTCACATAGATGTGTTCCTCAAGACTTCCAATCAGGAAAGCTGTCTTGACATCTATTTGATGTCCCTCATAATTCAATATGAGCAGCAATAAATAAAAGAATCCGGATCAATTTAAGCATAGCTACCAGCGAATATGTTCCCTCATAATCGAACCATTTCTTTCTGAGTACATCTTTTCTCAACAAGCTTTTGCCTCCAAGATTTTCACCTTTCCGTATGATCCTCTTTTATTTCCTATGACCACTTGCAATGGTTTTTACACCATTTTAGTGATCTTTCAAGCTCCAGACTTAATTTAGAATCCGTAGATTCTATTTCAACATTCATTGCAATTTACTAAGATTCCGCATTTTCATCTTGTAGTGCTACGTCATATTCGTGGGACAATACCATGTTTACTAGGGATCAAGTCTCACGACTCTCCCAAAACATATATTTATGGGTTGTCATACAACCCTCCCACTTCGACAAGGCACTACATGTAATTGTGTATCAGACGTGACACGCGTTGCAATTTACCTTGTGGTATATCCTCTTGTACACTTGGTACTAATACTTTGTGTTTTCCTCTCACTACCTTTAGAACAACTTATACATGGGCTTGTGATTTATTACATAGTCCTTTTCCAAAAATCTGATGTTTGTGTTAACAGTCACCCTTCGATCTTTTGGACTAAATAAATCACTCTTCATTTTTATAGGATATCCCATATACAGACAAATGTTTCACGAATTACTGTATCTAGGGCATGTCCATAAAATGAATTTAATTATTCCAAATAATTCATCATCTATCTAATCATAATCATAAGAGCCTTATACCTTCTACCCACCACACCATTCAGCTGGGGCATGCCCGGTGTAGTCAACTTGAGATTTAATCTCAACTTCTGATTATTAGTTCCTAACTATCCCAAGAGGTTTTCATCATCACGATTGGATCGTAATGATATGATATATTTTCCATGACGCTCATTGTACCAGCCTTACAGTTCTTGAATTAATCCAAGAACTTAGAAATGCAGTGCATCATATAAATATATTGGTTTCCAGAATAATCTTCGAATATTCATAACCACCTCTCGCCTGGATAATATTAGGTTCGCTTGAATCAGAATGAACTAATTCCAACATATATATCTTTGGCTCTACACCCCACAGCCTTGAAAAGGCAGATAATCATTTTTACTTCTAAGCAAGACTCGCAAGTCCGATAGTTTCCACTTCAGATAAACCTTACGGTCTATCGGCTATCAACTTTTGAATCATACTCAAGTAAAATGAATTAGTCATAGACGCCAAATGTATGTTTAGTTCATTTCCGAAGGTTCATTTCTCTTACTTATATTAGAAGATGCATTATTTAACTACTTTTTATTGCATCTGTGGGATGTGCATGATTCAAGAGTATCCAAATTATCCACCAACGTACTTTAACGGATTATAGCCTCATTCCTCATTTCTATGACCATGTCATTTAAATGAAATGAAGTATCCATCCGTTAATGCATAGAAACCGAAATTAAATTCTTTCTATGAAACGTACGTAAAGACAATTTCTCATAATCAATCGTTTATTCTTATCATGAGATAAATAAACAACTCCCACTGCAATAGCCACTACCTTTGTAGTTTTACCCATGTTATTAACAATCTTATCCTTACTCAGTGATAAACATTTAGTGATTCCAGTATCTACATACTTCGTGTCAGTAGATGCCATCACTAATCATGTTTAAACCATTAGTAAATAAGATATTAACCTTGTTCAGTTCATGATGAAAATTGGCTTTTCTTTTGCCACATGTTTTGTTAGAAGTTTCCCACCATATACAACCTCTTGTAATTCAGGTGGAACTTGCTCAAAACATCCAGGCAAATTGTGAAGAATAAATTGATTTAGGTTTCCCTTTCAATTTCTATTCCAAGCTTTTCCAATTCATTTATCAATTCAACCATGATCTTCTGCCTTTTAATTTACTCAAGTATCCGAAGAGTTACATGAGATCATCATATTTCTATGAACCTCTCATCTCTTCACTAGAGACTTTAATAGGCATCATGAGACGTCCTTTGTGAGAATACACATGTATTTTCTTTAGCAGTAATTTTCAAAACCAAGATTCTTTTCTAATCATTTAATATGGACGAGTAAATATAATGTCTTTTAGTTAATAATTAGTGAAATAAAACCATTCGAAATTCAGAGAATCACAAATAAATATTCCGATCAAATCTTCGAATTTTATCCTTTTATATTGATTCCCTCAAAACAATATAAAATAAAATTCACCGACATCTCAAGCACCGTGAGTCTGCAAGCCACGTTAGGGTGGACGTTTACAAACCCGAACATTTACAAGAGAAGGTTTTACCCATTAATTTCATTTGTCAACCTAACTTTATGACAAAATAATTAATAGTCAGTTCCTCTTTAGCCATGTAAATAATAGCAGTGACTCCGTTGGGGAGGATACTAATTATTCACATCTAAGTGTACACCATTATTTGATCCCAAGTCCGCTGCCCAAGCTTGTGTGCCTTACTGTTGGAGAAGTACACACGCGCTCAGATAACTTTCTACAACCATCAATTATATAAGTTTGTACTAGTGAACCGCATATAAGCTCATCCGTTAGGGAGGAAGGCACTATAGCCAACGCGCAAGCCCATATGCAACACATTACAAACAATAATTATTTAAAGAAGTTTGTACCAGTGATCCGTGAATAAACTCATCCGTTAGGGAGGAAGGCTCTATTGCCAACGCGCAAGTTTACTCACATCACTTACAAACCAATAATGGAGGCCGCGGGAATTAATTACCAATCCCCTCTCCCACTTAGTTATTTAACACCGAGGGTTTTAACATGCATATAATATTCCAGAATAAAATATACAACTTAGACATGCTTCTATTAACAACAATTTAAATAAATAAATCACATAGAACATGTCTGACACATATACAACAATAATTGACAATTAAATCAATTAATCAGTTATATAACATTAATTAATTGCATAATTAGTGGATTAATTAAATGGGCCCTAGAGCATCAAATAAGCTCAAAATGAGCAGCAGATTAATTAATTAATCATACTCATTATCTATGGCCCATAATCTTAGCCCAAAACTAAATTAATTCCACTAGCACAAAATAAAATTAATTTTTTTTTATGCTTGGCCCATTACTCACAATTAATTAAATTAATTAGTCCAGCAGCCCATTTCCATTTTAATTAAATTTGGGCCAACAGCCCAAAACCAAATTAAAATTGAGCAGCCTATTGGCCCAGCAGCCCAACATCATTTAATTAAAATTGGGCCCAACAGCCCAAAACCAAATTAAATAAATGAGCAGCCTTGAATCCACAGCCCATTAGCATTTTAATTAAAAATGGGCCCAACAGCCCATAATCAAATTAAAATTAAGCCCATCAAGCCGCCCCATAAGGATAATTTGGGCCAACAGACCATAAAAAATAAAAAGACCCTACAAGAGAATAAGCCCACAACAATTGAAACCCTAGGAGTAGCAGCCGCCATCTCCTCTTCACCGGCTCAGCCAGTCGCCGCCTTGCCGCTGTCCCCGGAGGCGCCGCCAACAGGCGACCTAAATCACGCCGTTAGCCCGCCGCCGACAGCTCCCAGCTGCACCCGCCAGCCGCAGTGTATAGACGAAACTGACGCAGCAGACACGACACCGACGCTGCCGCCGCCGGCTTCCCTCGCAGCCACCGGCCCTTAGTCGTCCAGCAGACTGTCCAGCGCCGCCGCACAGACGTCCGCTTCTGCAGACCGCGAGGAGTTGACCTCTCCACCAGCCGACGTCAACGCCCGATCTGCGCCGACGTGTGCCGCCGCAATCGTCGCCTTCAGATATGCACGGATCTCCCCCGGCACTGCATCAATCTACCGCCGCCTCCACTCCGTCGCTCAGCCGCGTGACATGACCAGAGCAGCCAGATCCTACGGCGACGTGCACCGATCTGAACGGATCTTCCGCGCTGGTCCGTCCAGTCGCGCTGTCCCCATCGCCGCCCAGACGCCTCGCCTTGGAGTTCAAGCCGCCGCGTCGCAATAGAACTCGAACCCCAGTCGAAGCTGCACGTCTATCCAGCGCTCCCGCGACGGATTAGGTCCGACCAGACGCCACACGCCGTGAAGCCATCAACCATCGGTAGACTTTTCCGGTCAAACGCGACGCGCTGCCAACTTTCGCGATTCATCATTCGCAGTTAGCGGTCATCTCCAGCGCCGCCGTGACCCGCTGTCTTCTGTCTGTCTTTCTTCTTGCTCATTGCCGTAAGCAACCAAGCAGCCACCATCGAACAAAACTTATGTCGTACGTTTTCTCATGGCCGTGTGAGTGTGATAGCAAGTTCAGGCATCAAGGCAGTGTGTGTATACAGAGTATAATGTATACAGAGGTTGCAGCATGAATACAGAGGATTTTCATAAATAATACAAAATTATCCAAATCCTAAAACATGCTATTTATCATGCGATTAAAACCAGATTATTTCACATAATCACATAATCATATAGACTAATGAATCACGTTTCACCACGAAACCAACGCTCTGATACCAATTGTTGGCAATTGGATCGTGCGGATCAACGTGATCGTTAGTAAAACAGGTAAACAAATCAGCAGCGGAAGCAATTGAACCATTTACCGTACTTCTGGGTTGGTGTAGAGGTTGATCGTTGCAGAGAACCACCTCTCGATCTTCTGATGTATGACCCAAGTCGAATCCTGCTGTTGTGTGGGCAACAATCTGCAGGATTCTCTCAATCTGCTTCTTTCCCTAACTCACGTTGAAAAAGGCGCAGTTCATTAGGTTTCCAGAAGCTGAGATGACTATATATATTGGGCTACAGCAGGGACCAGGAGGAGAAATTGGGCTGGGCCTCAATTGAATTTAATTAACCAAGCTTAGCCCAAAGCTTTTAATTAAATCCAATAATAATAATATAGTCCACTAAAATATTATTATTGCACTACCCGTCCAATCCCAAAATTATGTTCTGGCTCCTTCTTATTATAAGCCCGATAGTCTCCCCATGTTTAAGATATACAATGCCCATTAATTAATTAAGTTACTGACAACTCAAATTAATTAATATCTCATCCGAGAGTAGTACCACTCAACCTTATTATCATGCCGGAAATTAATCCACTTGCAAGATTTACATGATAAACCTTATGAGCTCCTCAAGGGGACATCATCAACCTATAACGGACATGGATTCCTTCTATAATCAACAACACACCATAGATACAGCACTACTTCCCAACTCACCGAGTTTGTTGATTTAATACTTATAAATCTCACCCATTGATGAATCAAAGAAATACATACTGCCCTACGTGTCGAGGTTATTGTATAGGAATTAAGAGCACGAACTTCCATAATAACAGAGATCAAGTTCTACTATATAGTCAGTATAAGAAGAACGATCTCAAGCGGTCCTGCTCAATACACACAAGTGCACTAATGTGATTCTATAGCCAAGACAAGCTAATACCAAACCACACTACAACCATACCGATAGAGAGTCCCCGTCTATCTCAGTTGTGAGCATCTGTTTATACTTTATAAGGAAACCGATTATATGATCTTCCGCGTGTTGTCGCGCAACATATTATCTACAGTATAAAGTAAATGGACTATTGCATCATGCATATAAAATAAATTATAAGATGCAATCATTTGATCAATGATTCTCATTTCAAATATTGTTATGATATTGTTCATACTAAAGCTAGACTTTTAGTATACAATCCAACACATATAAGGCAAAATAAGCTGGAGCCTAGAGCCATAAGGTGTGTGATGGTTGGATATCCATCTGGTGTAAAGGGTTACAAACTATGGAGTCTTGAAAGCCATAAGTTTTTGATCAGCAGGGATGTTATCTTTAATGAGAAAAAGATGCCATTTCTAGAGCAAGTTGGTACTTCAGTGACATCAAATGAGAGTGTTGAGCCTGAGTGGAGTCTGATACACTTTCTGAATCAACAGATGACAGATCAGCTACCAATAAGGAAAGGGGTGATCTGAGAACATATCATCTAGCAAGGGATAGGCAAAGAAGGGAAATAAATCCTCCTGCTAGATACATACAAGCTATTCAAGTCTCATATGCCTTATATACAGCTTCTGAGATTGATGTTAGTGAACCTAAGAGCTACATGGAAGTAATAACTAGCCCTGAGAGTGATCAGTGGATCATTGCAATAAGTGAGTTAGCAACAAGCTTGTTGAAAGATGTGATACATGTTTTAAGGTGGAGAATTTTTAAGAGTAGGAGGGTAAAACATGATCTTAATCTTCATGCAACGGTTGTATCAAGTTGGCCAGGTGGTGTATGAACAATATATACGTATTCCTTGGAGTTTATACATTAGAATTGTACGTACAAGTAGCTGCAAGGGTACACACTGAGCAAGAGGGTTAGCTTGGAGGTTAAGGGCCAGTTGTGGTGGTTAAGTGAGCTGGTTGAAGGGCATTTAGGGGAGTTAGGTTGTTAAGAATGCTGTTAGGGAGGTGCTGATGTATCAAAGCATCATTGGAGGGCATCAAGCATCTGTTATGCAGCTGAAACGAATCCAACTCACTCACCTACATACGGATCAACTTTCTTCATCCTTCATTATCTTCTGCTTGATAGTATTTAGTGATCCATGAGTGATCAAGTTAGATAGTTAATCTTCTCCATCAAGTGTAAACATCGATCAATGAAAGAGTGCTCGATTTCCTTTGAAAGTGGACATAGATCATCATGATCGAATCACTATAATACTTTTGAGTGTTGTTCTTATCTTTACTGTTTTCATTGCTTATTTTTTATCTCAAAACACAAACCAGAGAGAGTGTGTGTGTTCATCATGTTGAGTGAATTGAGTGTAGTTTTCTAGAATGTTGAAAGCTGCCAAGATTCACAACAAAAATAATAGTTCTAATTAAATGTAATTATATGCTACGTAAGAATTAAATTCTTGAAGCCATTGTGGTTGCAAGGAGAAATTAGCTACGACAACGCTCAACCTTCACCAAGATTCCCTGTCCATTGCCACACTTTTGTTAGCCATCAATGAGCGCTGCCACATTGTTCAACTTCAAACCGTCAATGTGAGTTGCTGCCGCTGCCCAAATCCAGCAATGGTTGCTCTTATCCTCTTCTCTAGCCACTAAAAAAAATCGTCTGCTTCGTTCTACCGTCACCGGAGACGCTACCACCTCTCATTGAAGGAGAACCGCTGCTCATGTAACTAACACACCTCGTTTGCTAAATAAACCTCATTAAAAATTATTAAAAGATGAAATATCTACTACATACCTTTATACTCTCTTACCTAGCTATCAAATTTAATTCACTCGTTCTATTTGAACTAACAAATTCAAAGAAGAAAACAAAAATAAAAGTGATCGAGCATCTTTAATCTAACCAAGTCACATTAATATCATATCTGAACATCTTGATCACCATCTTAGTATTGAGTCTTATGACACAAACTCAATCAATTAACACTTCTTTCATATAAAAATTTAGAGCTCTTGATGTAAACGAATAATAGTAGTACGCATCACAAACTCATTATTTGTATCTTGAATTATAATTGCCTAAAAAAATTGTTCTAAAAACTATTAAAAAAAACGTGGATCTTTTCTTTATTTATCGTGAAGAAAGCTTGGTTGCTTTCATTTTTTGGGGTTCAGCCAAATTGTGTTCTTATTATTTATATTTAATGCTATTTTGTTGCACCATAAAGCCAGAATTTCGGGGAATATTGATATCTATGAATATTTGTCTTTTGAGAACAACAAGAACGATGTAATTAACTAGAAATATGGAAGAACTTAAATAAATTTGACTGTTGAACATAAGCAAGTTTTATTGGATCTTGGATGTCCTATTAAATTTTGTTGTTACATCTCCTGTTACACGCGTTAGATGAGCGACACGTATGCGGAAAGGAAAATCTCAACCTTTCCCCTTAGGGTTGATTGTTAAGGTATAGAATAGTTTATTCTACGTGTCAATCATCCAACAGTTTGTAACAAGAGATGTAACACTAAAATGTAACAGGAGATCCGAACCGGTTTTATTGTAGGGTCACCTTTTCACTTGAGGAAATCATAAAAAAAATAAAAAACAACAACATGGGGATCCAAAGTGTAAATGATTGCATGCATATACAATTGAGCTTTTAAGTTAGGTGAGTTGGGAGATGATAATATCAGTATGGTGTGCTTTTGTTGTAAAAGGAATTTGTATCCTAATTATTTATACTGATAATGCCTTCTTAGAAGCTGATAACCCTATGGGTGAATTAGACATGTATGATAATAAGATTGAGTAGTAGTATTATTTTTGGAATATTAGAGATAAATTAATCGAGTTGTCTTAACTTATTTAATTAATGAACATTGAATATCTTAAATACGGGAAGATAAATGTGCTCATAATAAGGAGACAATGATGTAATTAATATGAAATTCGGGTGGTAGTGCAATAATAATTTTTTAGTAAATTGAAGTATTATTATTAAGCTTTAATTATAAGGTTTGGCCTTTTAATAAGAGACTAACTCCTCCTTATGCATATTGTAGTATATAAATAAGCTATCTCACCATTCTAAATAATAATTCACGTCTTTTACCCAAAAAGAGGTGAGAAGAGAAAAATATTCCAAAATATACTTTGATATAATTTTAATTTATATGTTTATTTAACATAAATATAATTATTGTTCCAAAATATGAGAAAGTCTTCTCTTATGTGTATTATATTTTTGCAAAATTACTATTTAATATATGAAAAATTATTCTTTATATAGATGAATTATAATTTTTTAATAAAAAATATTAATCATATCAACAAGAATATGATTGATATAATCATATAAATAAAAATATACCCGCAATAGTCAGCTCAACTGGTAAAAAGGTAACATCTTATACCAATAACCAAGGATGATGAGGAGCAACCTCTCAGAATGAGGGCTCTTTGTGTGCAGAGGGTAATAGTATAACCCTTATTTATGATCAGTTAAGTTACCATGATGTACCTAGCACTCCACCACTTTGTCCGATCGAGATGTAGGGACGCCCAGCGATTCCACATTTTTGTACCAAATTCTCGATAAGAATATATGAAATTACAACATATATATAAAAATTTAAAGAGTAATAATTTTCATTTAAAAGAGTCTACAACACTAATCAATAAATCAGGGTGCAAGAATTTGATGAGTATTACTTTTCATTCAAAAGAGAATCACAAAAGAAGAAAAAAAAGTTTATTAAGTAATTTTTCATGTACTAAAGTGTAATCGATAAATTAGGATACATGTATATACCCGATTCATATGAGTGTTTATACAAAATATATATAATTATTGTTTCGACTATGTATATATTTATTCGGTGCTAAAAAACAAACTTCTCATTTTTTTAGGCGTCTCACCCAAAGAATCTCTTTTTTTTTTAAATAGATGAGACTCACACTCACCCATTAATACAATAAAAATAGGGTAAATATCAAAATCAGTCCGGTAAGTATGATCTTTTCCAACTTCAGTCCTTTTTCTATTGCATTTCAGACTTTTGGTCCTTCGGAGTTCGTTTTTTGGCCTTTTGGTCCAAATTCAGTCATTTTTCGCCGGAAATTTAAAAAATTCACCGAAAAATTGTGCGTGAGTTGCAATCGCGGTCAAAATTAGTCATGTAATTATGGACTGTTCCAATCTCAGTCATTTTTTATTGCAATTTTCACTTTTGGTCCTTCATTGTCAGATTTTAGTCTTTTTTGTCCAAATTTAGTCATTTTTTGCCGAAAATTTAAAAGACTCGCCAGAAATCATGTGTGAGTTGCACGCACTATTATTGTATAAAATGGATAAATGTGATAATGGAATAATTAATTATCCCTAATAATAAAAAAATAAAATTATATTCATCTAATTGAATTATTTTATGAACAATCCACTAGAATAATAAAAAGTGATAACATTTTTAATAAAAAAGTGAGACATGATAAAGGGAAAAGTGATATCTATTTAGTTAAATTATTTTATGAACCATTCTTAGATTGAATAAAAAGTGATAATATTTTTAATGTAAAGTAATACCTAATTAAGAATAAAAAGTTATAACATTTAAAATAATGCTTGATTAAGATAAAGTGATAATAGAAAAATTGAATTATCTAATAAACGATTAATATGAATAATAATAATAATATGACAATAATAATTATTATTATAATAAATATATTTTTTTATTAAAAGCAATTAATATTATAATAAATTTATAATAAAAATTAAAAAATAAAATGGTTAATTAATTATGGGAATTGGGCATCGACACAGTTTCACCACATTAATTGATTAGTATTTTGAGTCGCAAGCAAAACGGAGCCCTTGTTTCTTCCGGATTTATTTATAATTTAATTTAAAATATATTTAATTGAATAAATGGATAATATGTCTCATGGGCAAAAGCAAATATATAAAGAACAATTTTTTTGCGTTGGGAGATATAAAGGTTTTTTAATGAGTTTTCTGCTCACCATCCAAGTTTAATAAAATTGGAGAGAGTGGAAGAAGAGAGGATGGGAATCACGGTGGAACAGTAGAGCGCATATCTCTCACGCGGGCTCGCGCTGCTCTCATCCTATAATTTTTTTTAATTATTTTTTTCTTCGCTGCTCATTACACGTGGTTACCCCTGCTCTTTTTTTATTATTATTAATGTCTTCTTTCTTGGCGCGTGCAAATCACGCATGATTTCTGGCGAGTTTTTAAATTTTCGGCGAAAAATGATTAAATTTGGACAAAAACGACTAAAATCGGACAATAGAGAACCAAAAGTAAAAATTCCAAAAAAAAAGACTAAAGTTGGAACAGTCCATACTTACAGGACCAATTTTGAGCGCGTGCAACTCACGCCTAATATTCCAGCGAGTTTTTTAAATTTCCCGCGAAAAATGACTGAATTTGGACCAAAAGGACAATAAAGGACCCCGGAGGACCAAAAGTGAGAAATGCAATAAAAAAAGGATTGGATTTAGAAAAGACCATACTTACATGACTGATTTTGATATTTACCCATAAAAATATGGGGTCCATACTTCCATTAATTAATACAATTAATCACTACATATACAATAATAATACCCCTTAACCATTACAACTCTTTAGACGGGACATAGGGAGTATAGATCATCATTCTTGTGATAATCGGATAAGATGCATCCGATGATACAATTATTATTTAATTAAGGGTTAATTCCTAAAAAAATTACCACCTTATTGGAGATTTTCAAATTTATCACGACTTTTTATTTTTGTCAATTCAATACACAATCTATTTAATAGTTTTAATTCTATCACGACCTTTTATCTTTGTCAATTTAATACACGATCTATTTTATATTTTTCAATTCTACCACAACTTTTATTTTTTGCAAATTAATACACCACTTATTTCATATTTTCAATTCAATAATAATAATAATAATAATTATTATTATTATTATTAAAAATTATTTAAAAATTAAAACAGAATATGTCGAATAAATAATATTTTTTTTCTTGTTGTTATAGTAAATTTATAGTTGTAATTAACTTGTGAAAGAAAATTGTTTTAATAAATAGACCTTATGTTATGTAAAATTATGTATTACTGTAATGAATAAAATTCTTTTTTTTTACTTGTTTATTTTTATGTTCGACTTTTATTACTATTATTATAGGAAATTTAAAATTGTAACAAAAATATTATATAAATAAAATTATTTATTGAAAATAAAGATTTTATAGAAAATGAAATTAGTAATTAATTTGAGCTTAAAAAAATAAAAAAACCGTTTTAATCCCATTATTTAATAAATTCACATTTTTAATATAATAATAAAATAATAATAATAATAATAATAATATTGAATTGAAAATATAAAATAAGTAGTGTATCAAATTGTAAAAATAAACGTTGTGATAGAATTGAAAATATAAAATAGATCTTGTATTGAATTGACAAAAATAAAAGGTTGTGATAAACTATTAAATATATCGTATATTGAATTGACAAAAATAAAAAGTTGTGATAAATTTGAAAACCCAAATAAAATGGTGAATTTTTTTAAAATTAACCCTTTAATTAAACACCCAATTACCCACCAACAACCCAACATGGAACAGCCATACTCTAGACAAAATATCAAGTTGGCAAAGATCCTGAAAACCCTCACAAGAATCACAATCTCATAATATATGTCAAGACCATAAACTAATTAATCTACAACTTTTGTACTAATAACTACCTGTCTTAATTAGTTACGAATTAAATATTTTTAATTAGTACCAATAAAAATAATATTTTAACTGAAATATTTAAATTTATAATATTACTTTTTAAAGTAATATAAAAAATTAAAAATATTTTTACAATTTATTGAAAAGTACTATTTAGTTTTACTCTAAACTATTGGAATTGGAGTACCTCTTTTTTTTGGTGAAATCACATGATTACACATTTTATAAGACGCTTAATACAGAAAGTTGGGGGAAGATTATAATGTATCAAAATCTTAATAGCACAAATTTTGCACATCAATTGCACGAAGTTAACCAGCGTAACGGATCTGATCCGATTCAAATTCGATAAAGGCAAAGACTTGTATAAGAACGTCTTATGTGAGCATTCACGTAAAACGGATAAAAAGTGATAAATTCTATAATGAAAAGTGATAATACTATTTCATAAACAATTTATAGTACTATAAATTAAAAATGATAACATTTAATAGCGAAAGTGATAACATTTAATAGCAAAAGTAATAATTATTTTAAAAAGTGTAAAATGGCTCACGTGAGATGCTCTCACAGACTTACCCTAGGATAAAATGAGATCGGACCGAAGCTCATGTATAAAGTATTAGTAATATAATTATATATATATATATATTTTTTTTTTTTTCGTCCCTCCAAAAAGTCTCTATTTTACTATTTTACTATATTGAGTGTTTCATTCAAAGGTTTCCATATTTCACTTTTAATAAAATGGGCCCACATATGACCTACCACATTCACTACTAATATAACTATCAATATTCCTTAATCTACGAATGCACAAAAAGTAAATGGTGATCTCTCGACAAGATTAATATATATATATATAACTGATCCACAAGTGTCATTCTTTTAATGTTAGTCTCACTGTATAATTCTCTAAACCCTCCCCAATGGGAGTTTTTAAATGACAACAACCATCTCAAATTAATAATAATTTATATAACAGGACACAAAATGATTTAAAAAATAAAGAAAGTAGAATCTGTTGTTAATCTGATACATATGACCTATATATGAATCATGCATGCAGGAATGATACTGACTTACACAAAATAATTTAGACAAACACTTGGATGAAATCGTCTAAAAAATGTTCGCGAGATGAATAAGAAATGATAATATTTAAAAGTGATATTTGAATTAACGAAAAGTGAGATTTTGGTGTAGTTAACAATTCATAGTATTATTTTAATGAAAAGTGATAACATCTTTAACAAAAATTAATAATCATTTCTAAATGTATAAACAATCTCACGTGAGACGATATCACACAAGTGTTAGTTCAAATAATTTATCAATAAATGGAAGTGCATATCATAGACATTTAACCTAAGTATATATAAGGGATGATAATCACTCCAAAGTACTGCAACTACACATTTTTTGTAGGCAGCTAATACAGTTTTACAGATCTAATTAAGCAAATTATATATCTCAGACATTTAATCAAAGGGCTCATTTTACTCACAGCAACATGCATTAGTTTATTTGTTAGATGTAATTACTTGAGACAGCCAGCTTATTGTTTCTCCATCTCAACAACCTAATCACATTTTATGAAACTGGTTCTTTAAGGTTCATTTATTAACCAAGTACACATGCAACATAATGCTATATTTATTATTTTAACCTTGTCTTATTCTTTAATTTTAGAGTTTATTACAAAATTTCTGTTTAGGGTTTTTATCGTCAACTCATGCAAAATTAAATAATTATTATGAGATACAAACTTGTATGAAATCATCAAACAAATTTATTTTGTGAGACGGATAAAAAGTAATAAGATTGATAATGAAAAGTGATAATCCTTTCTTTTACTCTTATGCATATGGTTTAGGACTTATCATTCCTTTACCTTTAAAGTTTATTACTTTTTATTCTTGGAATTTTTGTATTAAATTTACCCAAAATTAATGCTATATATGTATAAAAGTTATATACATATGCTCTAAAAACCAGTTTTTTAGAAAATGCTTAACTATAAGACTTCTCAAGAATTAACAAATACTTATTCAGAGAAACCAATTACTTACTAACTTAGGCTTCCATGTTCAATATGATAATATTCAGTCTAAACATTATGAACAACTAAAACAATAAAAAAGAAAACAAGGTAATAATTATTTGGTTGAAGAGTAGTTGTTAAAGCTAATTAATATGGGGCTAGAAGTAACATTATTATTCCAACACAACTGAAACTAAATCCAAAGTTTAAATGATATGCAGATTGATGGTCAATTATTTGTAGATACACATCACTCACAATATTCATCTGGTCACCCCAGATTATTTATGGAGTTGTTCAATTTATCTTGCAGCTCCAATGCATTGATGCTCGTTGCATCCACTGCCTGCAACACATGTATAAATTCATTTCATACGATAATGTATACTCCCTCCGTCCTATATTAACCTTCACATTTACTGTTCCACGTAGTATATGAAAAATTACTTTTTGACTAATTTTATTGATTGTTTAGGGTATTTTAGTATTTTAGATAATGAATAAAGTGTAAAGTAATGCTATGAATGTGAAAAATGAGTGAAAATTTTGAAATTAAAGTAACTTTTGATATTATTGGATAAAGTTTTGTTTCATTTTTTTGGGTTTGAAAGTTATTGTGGGACAAACAAATGAAGAAAGTGTGAGAGGTTTCATGCGATAGAGGGAGTATCATACTGTCTAAAAATATTTAACCTCGATTTGGATTTTATGGAGAAATCCTTCGGTGGTTTTGGTTGAGATACAGCTAACCACGTCGAGCTCACTTTCCATCAATTCTTGGAGTACAGTTGAGAGTCCAAAGCAAACAGGCTTGATGGAACAGAAGATGAGAATCTCCATTCCATGAGGAACCGGATTCAACGTAACTCGGTTCCTCAACTCCTCGTCTCTGCCACTTGAGCTAGTTACGACCTGGCTTGATTTCTCAAGCTTCTCCTTTCGAATTCTTAGTTCTTGAATGTTGTTCTTCATCTGTTTTATGTAACTCACAGCTTCTTGCATTTGATCACAAACTGCACGTTTCCCCTTCATTCACAGAATTAAACATGAACACAAAATTAGCTAATTAATTCTCTCTCTATATATATATACTTAGGTGGCCATATTTTCCATCTATTTTCTAACAAGGGTGTTCTCTTCCACAAGGGTTTCAAACTCATGATGGCTAATACACAACTTATTTACCATATTTTTTTAATCATTTTGCACATTCACATCTTAGAAAAAAAAAAAAAGGGTTTTCTCTTCCACAAAAGAGGGAATAAAAACAAGATCTTGAACATGGCTTCCATGCATCAAAGATTAATGACAAAATCAGAGTAATCAAGAAAAAAAAAAGAAGTAATTAATTAGCCATTAATTATTAACTCACCTTGAGGTGTTGAAGAGGAATAATGGATCTAAGAGTAAGATGAAGATTTGACATTTCTTTCCTTCTCTTTCTCTCAATATCTCTATGCAGAACCCTCCTAATATTACCCTCATACTTTCCCTCTCTCTCTCTTTCTCTCTGCTCTGCCATTCCACTCAAATTGCTATTTCCAGAGGAGAAATTAATGAAATTGTTGGGCTTGAAACCCTGGTCCATGGTCAGATCTTCAGTGATTTGATCTTCTTTATGATCTTGAGGATGATTTGGGGTCCCAAAAACCAGCTCATCTCTGGGTTGTAAAGAGAACATTTTTGATCTTTAAATCCTATTTTCAAATGGATATTGTGGAAGCTTGAATCAAGAATTGGATACGGTTGGTCAGTGGTTGAGATCTACAAAGGCACTCAGATAATCTGTAGAATCCTTGGATAGAAATTTTAAACAAGGAGATAAGAAGAAATGGACCCACATGCTTCATTTTTAATTTGATTTCATTATTGATTGTGACTTACTTTGTTTCAAATAATACACTCATGAAGTGCCCCACATGTTATTGTATTCACACATGATATAAACACATAATTGAAGATCACACCCTGGGATGTCATACATGATATAACTAATTTTCTGGACTCCTTGTGCATAATATTGATTTTTATAATTAGAGTTTAACATTTCTCACTTTAGCTGTTCACACAGAGTTTAAATTAAAGGTAATGTACTCTTTTTTTTTTAATAATGAATAAATAAATGATAAAGTAATTTATATATAATTTAATTTTTTTCTTAATTTTTGTTTTTAAATTATTTTAAAATATAATTCTCCACCTGCTTAAATGCTTACATTTGTTTTTTACTATTAAGGAATATAATACTCTCTGTCCTGCCATACCATTTACGCTCCAAGGAAAAGTTAACTTTCTAATGAGATGAAGTGAGTATTTTAACATGCAATTGGAAGATTATAATTGTATATATATATTTTTTTGAATTTATATGGTCTATCTTACAACAAAGCGAAATGACTAAAATAGTACTCTCTATCTCATAAAAGTTGATACATTTTATTTTTAAGTACAAGAGACACACAAAACAATAAATATATTCACATTTAGACCACACACAACATTAATACAATTAGCCACAACACATTAAAATATTATAACATATCTTCAACTCATTACACATTAAATAATTATTATACTTCCTAATTTCCGTTTAAAGAAAAGAAGACATCGACTTCTTTAGAACGAGGGAGTAATATGTACACTTTATGATGAGAGGGAATGAGTATGAATAATAATTGTAGGCACTCTCTCACCACAAAAAAAAAATCAAACAAAATTTAATTCATTGGTAATTAACACGTACGTATTACCAACAAAAACTACATTTGTTTTTTAACAAAAAAAATGCCAAAAAATTTATTAATATGTTTTTACCTACGGGAAAATATCCATTGTTATTTACTAAAAGATTACCAATTGAATCATTATATAAATAGTTTGTTACAAAAAATAACCACAAACTTACTTTAAATGTAATTTAATCACAACTTTTGAAATTTGGCAAAAAATACCCAACTTGTGAAATTTGTTGCAAATTACACCAATCGGCCAGCAACCAGGTGCTACCCAACTGCTAACTTGGCTGACTTATGCCACGTCACCTTCCAAGTTATTTTTGTTAATTGCACGAAAAACCACCCTCTTTAATTTAGTTGTGATTTAATCCCTTTGAGATTTTGAAAAAAAAAAAAACCAGATTGGGAGTAATATTTACATATTACCATTTTATGATTCACATTTGAACGTTTGCATTTTTCCTTTTAGCAAGTGTAAACCCTACAACTAAAAATTAATATCCCCTAATACAATACAATCTGTTTGGATTTCCTGTTACATTTTGGTGTTACATCTCATATTATAAATCTTTGGATGATTGACACGTATATAAACTAATCTATACCCTAACAATCAACCCTAGATGAAAAGGTTTAGATTTTCCTTTCCGCATACGTGTCACTCATCTAACGCGTGTAATAGGAAATATAACACCAAAATGTAACAGGACATCTAAAATCTAATACAACGATTTGGATCTCCTGTTATATTTTGGTGTTACATCTCCTGTTATTATTCCATTACACAATCTACCATCAATTCAAAATAAAGTTGACGACATAAAAGTAAACGTACTTCTTGACTACATTTTTTTCTCAATATGGATGAAAGAAACAAATGTAAGTTTTTGGATGGGATGGGATGTAAAGAGTATATTTTTTTAGAAAAAAAATAATTATGAATTATGAATTTAATTTAACTATAAAATTGTCCCAGGAGATGTAATAGTATATATTAGTAGTAGAAAAAGCAACAAAATAAATTTTCACATCCCTTAGTATTTGGAGAGGCCCATTAATCTGCATAAAATTTTCCGATTTACATTATCCACCAATCTTCGGAGCAATAACAGTAGGACCCTTCAATAGTGAGATGCGACCTCATATGTGTGTCTCTTTCTTTCTCTAATTTCCTTCTCCAGGGCTTGGACCCGAAGTCATGACTTTGAAGCTTGCTTCTTGATTAATTTCAGTGTCCGTGGCTTTGAATCCGCTGCCTGAATTCGACCCGACTCGTTCGGAGGAAACTGCAGAATCATAGGTGTGGAGGGAGCTAGTTAGCAATACAATGAGGATTGAGATGCATATTGCATTCATTTTCCAATATGTTATTGTTTGGAATGTTGAAATTTAACTATTGGCAGCTACTTTAGGCTTTATATATACGAGGGCAAATGAGTTTGCATGCAAATGTAGAGGTACGTAGAGTGACTCTAAGTTGGATGGCGTTGAGTTTGTTTAGGGTGCATTTTTAATGGCGATTTCTATTGATGATGTAATTCTATTTTTAGGATAATTTATCCTCAAGTGAGACTGAAACGAGTGTAGTCATTTGGATTTGCTCAAACATTAATTAAGAAAATACACATTTTCATGTGCGTGGAATCGTGTACCTAAAAATGTATATTTTCGGGTATATAGAGTAAAATTAAATTTTAGATGTAAATTTTAAAGAATTGATAATATATTTATATTAGTGTGGGGGGTAATATTGTGTTAGGAAATTTTTAATTTCCCGTATAATCTAATTGTGGGCAATGTATTATTATGCAATTATCTTAGCTATTCAATTATTTTATGGACTTAATTATGTGATCCATTAAGGTTAAAAGTCCATGTACTATAATAATAATGATATGTGCTAATTGAGTAGATATCCAATACTACATGATTGAATGATAATGGGTGACCCAGTTGTATAGTATATAAAGGCTCACATGTTATGGTCCCCAATATACTAAGCCACACACAGTTCTCTCATCTCCCCATCAGATGAGATTACGACGGTCCTCCATTAAATTTCATACTTTTCATTTTCGTTTATCCCTCATTAAATTCCTAATTTTAAAAGTACATCTTAATTACAAATTTACACATAATATACTTTATAATACTAGTGTTTAAGAAATGCGCTGCACGTCACATGCACGTCTATTTTGTAGTGTAATTTATTTGCGTTTTGTTTTTTTAATTATTATAAAATCTTAATTTTCAACATAACTTAACAAACGTGATTTAAATTAAAAGCCTGAACATGCAACTGCACAGACAGAACTACCAATAATTTATATGCTTTCTTAATCTATATTAACATACAATTTTAGAAATACTATGAAATATCTGTCTTAAATAGTAAACTTCACTTACAACCATGCAAGGCATGAACCTGTTATAGAAGCTAACATTACGTTTATTCTTAGTTTGCACTCTTATATTAGACAAAAACCATCATACAATACAAGAGCCACTGCTCATCTATCTCTTGTCTCATACCAATAATGACTATTTCTTAGCTATAAAGTGATAATCCTTCTGCAGTCTGCCTTGTTGGGTTGGGTTTCCAAATATGTGGAGAGCCCAAATCAATTCTGGCCCAACATCACATTCTAGCCCACCATCATCACATTCTGGCCCATCATCACTTGGCAGTAGAAATAGGCTGTGTGTGTTCGGGTGAAGGTAACACTCCAACTCCGAGAGCAAAACAAAAACGAGGGCAAAAAGAGGAGAGAACATCAGAACAGTGCAGAAGCAATAACCGGAGTTTCAACCGTCGGATCGAGCTGAAATTTTGTCAGCACGTTCGGAACTCGTGGAGGTACATTCTGAACGGTGGAGATCGTGTTTGGAGCTTTGGGTTGACGGGAATACGCCGAAGACAGAAGCAGATTTCTGGGCGATTCTGTTCTGCGCAGTCGAGGAGAAAGGGTCGTTTCTCACAAACTAACCGTTGGATCGAGCTGTAACTTGGACAGCACGTTCAGGACTCATAGAGGTTGATTCTGGACGGTGGAGATCGGATTCTGAGGGTTCTACAGTTGCGAACTCAGAACGTCAGTTTGCGTAGTTTGGTGAGGTCTTTCTAATCTCGTTGTTTGTTATCAAGTATTAATTGTCTTGATACGTTTGTGGTAGTTCGTCTGTGGTGGCAGATTGTAACTCTTGAATTTTATCTCATAGTGAAGTTTTTGGTGGGCTTCGGTCCCGTGGTTTTTTACCTTCTCACATTGAGGAGGTTTTCCACGTTAAATTGCTTGTGTCGTGCATTGTTGATTGCTTGCTTTATCGTGCATATTATTATTAGGATTGTTTCCTGCTAGATTCACACAAGAGAGGGATAATTGATCATTCCGCTGCGTAGACGAATAGTTTATTGTTTGATTATTCGTGTGTTTATCCCAACAAAGTGGAATATTATCTTACAATGATGAAAAAGAAGAGCTGCCACCTACTCCCACCTTTCTCTCTTCATCTTCATCATTGTAAGATAATATTCCACTTTGTTGGGATAAACACACGAATAATCAAACAATAAACTATTCGTCTACGCAGCGGAATGATCAATTATCCCTCTCTTGTGTGAATCTAGCAGGAAACAATCCTAATAATAATATGCACGATAAAGCAAGCAATCAACAATGCACGACACAAGCAATTTAACGTGGAAAACCTCCTCAATGTGAGAAGGTAAAAAACCACGGGACCGAAGCCCACCAAAAACTTCACTATGAGATAAAATTCAAGAGTTACAATCTGCCACCACAGACGAACTACCACAAACGTATCAAGACAATTAATACTTGATAACAAACAACGAGATTAGAAAGACCTCACCAAACTACGCAAACTGACGTTCTGAGTTCGCAACTGTAGAACCCTCAGAATCCGATCTCCACCGTCCAGAATCAACCTCTATGAGTCCTGAACGTGCTGTCCAAGTTACAGCTCGATCCAACGGTTAGTTTGTGAGAAACGACCCTTTCTCCTCGACTGCGCAGAACAGAATCGCCCAGAAATCTGCTTCTGTCTTCGGCGTATTCCCGTCAACCCAAAGCTCCAAACACGATCTCCACCGTTCAGAATGTACCTCCACGAGTTCCGAACGTGCTGACAAAATTTCAGCTCGATCCGACGGTTGAAACTCCGGTTATTGCTTCTGCACTGTTCTGATGTTCTCTCCTCTTTTTCTCAATTGTGGTGGAGCTGATCTATCACATTCCTACTTATTCCCATCAATGACTTATGTGACAATATAACCTAAGTATTGGGCCTACTTGGGCTTTTCCACCTTGTTGGATATTGGGCTCTGATACAGATTTGTTGGGTTGGGTTTCCAAATATGTGAAGAGCCCAATATCCAACAAGGTGGAAAAGCCCAAGTAGGCCCAATACTTAGGTTATATTGTCACATAAGTCATTGATGGGAATAAGTAGGAATGTGATAGATCAGCTCCACCACAATTGAGAAAAAGAGGAGAGAACATCAGAACAGTGCAGAAGCAATAACCGGAGTTTCAACCGTCGGATCGAGCTGAAATTTTGTCAGCACGTTCGGAACTCGTGGAGGTACATTCTGAACGGTGGAGATCGTGTTTGGAGCTTTGGGTTGACGGGAATACGCCGAAGACAGAAGCAGATTTCTGGGCGATTCTGTTCTGCGCAGTCGAGGAGAAAGGGTCGTTTCTCACAAACTAACCGTTGGATCGAGCTGTAACTTGGACAGCACGTTCAGGACTCATAGAGGTTGATTCTGGACGGTGGAGATCGGATTCTGAGGGTTCTACAGTTGCGAACTCAGAACGTCAGTTTGCGTAGTTTGGTGAGGTCTTTCTAATCTCGTTGTTTGTTATCAAGTATTAATTGTCTTGATACGTTTGTGGTAGTTCGTCTGTGGTGGCAGATTGTAACTCTTGAATTTTATCTCATAGTGAAGTTTTTGGTGGGCTTCGGTCCCGTGGTTTTTTACCTTCTCACATTGAGGAGGTTTTCCACGTTAAATTGCTTGTGTCGTGCATTGTTGATTGCTTGCTTTATCGTGCATATTATTATTAGGATTGTTTCCTGCTAGATTCACACAAGAGAGGGATAATTGATCATTCCGCTGCGTAGACGAATAGTTTATTATTTGATTATTCGTGTGTTTATCACAACAAAGTGGTATCAGAGCGGGTTGCTGCTCTGTGCCTTGTGGTGAATATGGAAACCAATACTAATAGAATGGTGAATCTCAATGGTTCTAATTATCATGTGTGGAAAGGCAAGATGGAGGATCTTCTTTATGTGAAAGATTATTATTTGCCTGTATTTGAAACTGAAAAGCCTAATGATAAAACGGATGAGCAATGGGCAATATTGCATCGTCAAGTATGTGGTTACATTAGGCAGTGGGTGGATGATAATGTATTGAACCATGTGAGTGGAGAAACACATGCACGATCATTGTGGAAAAAGTTGGAGGAACTGTATGCTAGAAAAACTGGGAACAACAAGTTATTTCTAATCAAGCAGTTGATGAATTTGAAATTCAAGGATAGCACTCCTATGACAGATCACTTGAATTCATTTCAGGGCATTATTAATCAATTGTCGGAAATGAATATCAAGTTTGAGGATGAAGTACAGGGCTTATGGCTTCTTGGTACATTGCCGAATTCATGGGAGACATTCAGGACATCTTTGTCTAATTCAGCCCCCAATGGTACCATTACAATGGATTTGGTTAAGGGCAGCGTTTTGAATGAGGAAATGAGGAGAAAATCGCAGGGTCCTTTACAGCAATCAGAGGTTTTGGTTACAGAGAAGAGGGGGAGAAGTAATAGTAGAGGTCCAACAGGCAAGCAAAAAGGCAGGAGGAGTAAATCCAATAGATACAGCAAGGTTGAGTGTTGGAATTGTAAAACTCCAGGACACATAGCAAGGTATTGCAGAAAACCCAAGCAAGATGACAAGAAAGAAAATGGGAAAGAAAGGAAGAATGAAGAAACGAAAGATAATGATCGAGTGTCTGCTGCAACAGGTGATTTTCTTATCTTTCGTGATTATGAAGTGGTCAATCTTGCATATGGTGAAAGCAGTTGGGTGATTGATAGTGGGGCATCCATACATGCCACATCTCGTAGAGATATGTTCACATCCTACATGTCAGGTGACTATGGTAATGTTAGGATGGGTGATGATGGCTTAGCTAAAGCCATTGGCGTTGGAGATGTATGTTTGCGGACTAGTAATGGTGCTACGCTAGTTTTGAGAAATGTGAAGCACGTGCCTGATCTTCGATTGAACTTGATATCTGTTGGGAGACTTGATGATGAAGGTTTCTGCAGTGTGTTCTTCGATGGTCAGTGGAAGCTTACAAGAGGTTCTTTAGTTGTTGCTAGAGGTCAAAAACACTCCTCATTGTACTTGATGCAAGCAAAGTTACTTGATGGCTCTATTAATGCAGTTAAGAATGAGGGGATAGTTGAGTTGTGGCACAGCAGACTCAGTCATATCAGTGAAAAGGGATTGAAGATTTTAGAGAAGAGAAATCTCATTCCAGACTTGAAGAATGCATCTTTAAGGAAGTGCTCTCACTGTTTGGCGGGAAAGCAAACTCGAGTTGCTTTCAAGACCTCAACTCCTACCAGAGCATCAGGTATACTCGATTTAATTTATTCTGATGTTTGTGGTCCTATGAAAACAAGAACTCTTGGTGGTGCTTTATATTTTGTTACTTTTATAGATGATCACTCAAGAAAGACCTGGATCTACACGTTGAAGACGAAAGATCAGGTGCTCGATGCATTCAAGCAGTTTCATGCCTTAGTTGAGAGACAGACTGGGAAGAAGTTGAAATGCATCAGATCGGATAATGGAGGGGAATATATTGGTCCTTTTGATGAGTATTGCAGAGAGCAAGGTATCCGACATCAAAAGACTCCTCCAAAGACTCCTCAGTTGAATGGTCTTGCAGAAAGGATGAACAGAACATTGGTCGAGAGAGTAAGGTGTCTGCTATCAGAAGCAGGATTGTCTTCATCATTTTGGGGTGAGGCTCTGAGTACTGTTGTACATGTTTTAAATCTTACTCCGTGTGTTCCTTTAGACTTTGATCTTCCAGATAGAGTCTGGTCAGGAAAAGATGTTTCCTATAATCATTTGCGGGTCTTTGGATGTAAGGCATTTGTGCATATTCCCAAAGATGAGAGGTCTAAGTTGGATATGAAGACTCGACAGTGTGTGTTTCTTGGTTATGGCCAAGATGATTTTGGTTACAGACTTTATGATCCCGTGGAGAAGAAGCTTGTCAGAAGTCGGGATGTTGTGTTTGTTGAGGATCAAACCATAAGAGACATTGAGAAGACGGATAGCTCAGTTTCTACACCTGGTGATGACTTGATTGACTTGGAAATTGTTCCTCATAGTCAAGGTCAAGTAGAAGCTGAAGAGGAGAATCAGGATCAGCCTGATTTCGGTAATGATGAGCATGTCGATCATCCTTTGCATGATGAAGAGGATATCGATCAGCCACAACCACCTGATGTTCCAGAACAGGAGGTTCAAGAACCACCTAGAAGAAGTAGTAGAGCTCGTGTACCTTCTAGGATGTATCCTCCTGATCAGTATGTGCTCTTGACCGATGGGGGAGAGCCTGAATGCTATGGAGAAGCAGTTCATGGAGAACACAGGAATGAATGGTTGGAAGGAATGCAAGATGAGATGAAATCCTTGCATGAAAATGACACATTTGATCTGGTGAAACTACCAAAGGGGAAGCATGCTTTGAAGAACAAGTGGGTGTACAGGCTAAAACAAGATGAACACACCTCAAAGCCTCGATTCAAAGCTAGATTGGTTGTTAAAGGTTTCAGTCAGAAAGAGGGAGTTGATTTTGAAGAAATTTTCTCTCCGGTTGTCAAAATGTCTTCTATCCGTTTTGTGCTTGGTTTGGCTGCTAGTCTTGACTTGGAGATTGAGCAGATGGATGTCAAAACTGCTTTTCTTCATGGTGAGCTAGATAAAGAGATTTACATGGTGCAACCTGAAGGTTTCAAGGTGAAGGGAAAAGAAGACCATGTATGCAAACTGAAGAAAAGTCTCTACGGTTTGAAACAAGCACCTAGATTGTGGTATCAGAAATTTGAGTCAGTTATGGGGGAGCAAGGCTACCAGAAGACTATTTCTGATCATTGTGTGTTTGTTCAGAAGTTCTCGGATGATGATTTTATTATATTATTGCTATATGTTGATGATATATTGATTGTTGGCAGGAATGTTTCAAGAATTGACAGGTTAAAGAAACAGTTGAGCAGATCCTTTGCCATGAAGGATTTGGGGCCAATAAAGAAAATCCTTGGTATCAACATCACCCGAGATAGAGCAAACAAGAAGCTGCACTTGTCACAGGAGAAGTATATTGAGAAAGTGCTTGAGAAATTCAATATGAGCAAAGCTAAAGTGGTTAGTTCTCCTGCTGCCACTCATTTTAAGCTTGGTGCTCATCATAGTCCTTCAACCGATGAAGAGAAGGAAGCAATGAGAAGAGTCCCATATGCTTCAGCTGTGGGAAGCTTGATGTATGCAATGGTGTGTACGAGGCCTGACATAGCTCATGCAGTTGGTGTTGTTAGCCGTTATTTGTCTAATCCGGGAAAGGAGCATTGGAATGATGTGAAGTGGATAATGAGGTATCTACGAGGTACGTCTAGTTTGAGACTCACCTTTGGAGGTGGGAAGCCCGAGTTAGTTGGCTACACAGACTCAGATATGGGAACAGATGTGGACACCAGAAAGTCAATTTCTGCTTACCTAGTGACATTCGCAGGTGGCGCTGTGTCATGGCAATCAAGATTGCAAAAGTGTGTTGCACTCTCCACAACAGAATCAGAGTACATTGCTGCAACGGAAGCATGTAAAGAGGTGTTATGGTTCAAAAGGTTTATGGAGGAGATTGGATTGAAGCAACAGAGGTATGTAGTATTTTGTGATAGTCAGAGTGCTATCCATCTCAGCAAGAATGCTGCATTTCATTCAAGATCGAAGCATATTCACGTGAGATATCATTGGATGAGGGATGTCATCAATGATAAGTTGCTTGAACTTGAAAAGATTCATACAGATGATAATGGTGCTGACATGATGACGAAGGCATTGCCTAGAGAGAAGTTAGAGGTATGTCGTGTGATAGCCGGAATGGCTAGTCTCTCCACATAATCGGAAAGGGGGAGATTTGTTGGGTTGGGTTTCCAAATATGTGGAGAGCCCAAATCAATTCTGGCCCAACATCACATTCTAGCCCACCATCATCACATTCTGGCCCATCATCACTTGGCAGTAGAAATAGGCTGTGTGTGTTCGGGTGAAGGTAACACTCCAACTCCGAGAGCAAAACAAAAACGAGGGCAAAAAGAGGAGAGAACATCAGAACAGTGCAGAAGCAATAACCGGAGTTTCAACCGTCGGATCGAGCTGAAATTTTGTCAGCACGTTCGGAACTCGTGGAGGTACATTCTGAACGGTGGAGATCGTGTTTGGAGCTTTGGGTTGACGGGAATACGCCGAAGACAGAAGCAGATTTCTGGGCGATTCTGTTCTGCGCAGTCGAGGAGAAAGGGTCGTTTCTCACAAACTAACCGTTGGATCGAGCTGTAACTTGGACAGCACGTTCAGGACTCATAGAGGTTGATTCTGGACGGTGGAGATCGGATTCTGAGGGTTCTACAGTTGCGAACTCAGAACGTCAGTTTGCGTAGTTTGGTGAGGTCTTTCTAATCTCGTTGTTTGTTATCAAGTATTAATTGTCTTGATACGTTTGTGGTAGTTCGTCTGTGGTGGCAGATTGTAACTCTTGAATTTTATCTCATAGTGAAGTTTTTGGTGGGCTTCGGTCCCGTGGTTTTTTACCTTCTCACATTGAGGAGGTTTTCCACGTTAAATTGCTTGTGTCGTGCATTGTTGATTGCTTGCTTTATCGTGCATATTATTATTAGGATTGTTTCCTGCTAGATTCACACAAGAGAGGGATAATTGATCATTCCGCTGCGTAGACGAATAGTTTATTATTTGATTATTCGTGTGTTTATCCCAACATGCCTCGATTCTCTGCATGATTCTATATTTAGAATTGATCTCATTCCACAATCAGCCTTGTCTTAGAAATAAGAACATGAACACATAAATCAGAAACTTAACTGAATGCAAAATAATTTTTCCCTTTGACAATAGTTGATCCAATTATTACCAATGTAAGAGAAAATAAATCAAACTCGAGCAATGCACATTAACAGAACTTGCAAATACTTTAAATTCACTGTAAAATCATTGGCTGCAGCATATCACCATAGAAAGCTATTTAAAAATTTTATGTCAAAGTTATCATACATCAAGACAAATACCACCAAAAAATACCAATTTTATGATTGTAAATTAAAGAAACCTGAAAGCATATTTAATTTGATTAAACTTTACCCGACACTGCGCTTTCACTTTGAACAACAGCAGCAACAACACATATTCCTCGTTCTGAAACATACATCTCAGAGCCATTTCATATGCAATGAGGATGACACCATTGACTATAAACACTCTTGCAACTGAAGTTCCCAACCTCTCCACAGCACGTAATACACTCTTCTCTCACACTCCTAAAGCAATCAAAAATTGATTAGCTAAAATAAAATGCTAATTTGAACAAAATAAAATTACGCAATTGAAGTTATTGAAGATCCCATGAAGCAAGTTTATTTTAGAACAGTTCATGAAATAAAACCAACTAAACTACTGAATGAACTAAGACAACGAAATTAACAATCGAACAATCATTTCCTCTTTCTATACAGCGCAAAAAAATAATTAATCTTGTTGCTGAAAATCACAGGAGAATGAAGAAACTGGTATATTGGGGTGTATTACTGATAGGAAAGTCTAACACGTCACAGAGATTATTAACAGATTCTTTGAAAATGGTGAATCGCTGCTGTTATAACCACAATATATGAGAGTATCATATTTGGAGGAATTAAACCTAAATCCCATGAATAACAGAAAATAATCAAAAATCAAAACTAACAAAATTTCAAGACATCCTAACCAGAAACAACTCCGGCTTTCTCATGAAAATCAAATGACAAATTAATCCGAGTAAAACCCTAATAACCCTCAAATAAGAAAATACAACAAAATTATAGAGGGCGTGAAGGTAAAACCCAAAAGGAGCAGAATAAAAGAGATCAGTACTCAATAGAAAAGGAAATCAAAGAACCACATTACAAAAAACCAGGCAATATGTGATCGAAGCATCGAACAGGGAATCCATCTATAAACAAAAAAAATGAAAATTGGAAAATAATTATACCTGACAATATGGTGATCTCGGGAGAGCATTCTGAGCAAAGAAACCTCACGAAGAATGGAAGGAGGCACCATTCTTCATCCTCATGGAGACGTGTCTTCTTCTAAGCAACAATTTTTGCGATTGCTTTCTCTCTTGCTCTGTAAACCTTTCCATACGCTCCCTCACCCACTTTCTCAAGTTTCTCAAATGCCTCCACTGCAGATTTCGATTTCTCTTCCACTTCTTGTTCTTCATTTCAGTTCTTCAATGATCTCTTGCATTGATAAACAGAGCTGGCTGCCTTTTGAACCTTCATGACTCTAGCACATGCCCACCGATTTTCTACCTCTAGCGAACTAAATCACTTCCTTTCAGCAGTTGAACACTTTTGACATATTGCAACATGAACTCGCTCTTTATACTTGCTCTCCCTAGCCATTTGTCGCATTAATGACTGAGAAATCCTCTTTTTATGAAAGCCATCCTCTGCCTATTAGCTCGAAGGATAAGTAGACTATTGGCCTCTGCTTGTTGAACTCGCATTTATACCTTTTTACCTAACTCAGCAAGTTATTTCTTCAAGCGTATTTCTGCCTCGACTTTTGCAGCATGCTACAACTCATCAAGCTTAGCCAAATGCATCTGAGTTTTTGCAAAGATGCTCATCACATGATCACGCATACAAAAGAAATTTTATCAAACCACTAAAAAATACAGACTCAATTCATGTCTACTTTGAGCAAGTAAATATCTTAGAAAATTTAAGTCATGGTTCACTCTTCAGTGCCTAGAAGTTTAGGCTCGAGCCTTTGCCCAGGATCATCTTCATTACATGAAGACGATGAAGGGCTTCGAATCTTAGGCATAGACTTGCTTGATAAATTTTCATACAACTTCTGCAGTTTGATAACAATGTTAGCTTTGCAACCATTTTCAATGCAAAAACGTTGATCAAATCAGGTTACTGGAAAATAAACTTGCCATACAGAAGATGAAAAAGGTTCCAAATGCTACGTGTTTGTATTTATGCATTTATGCTTTGCTTTCGTTTCTTCCATTTGATTTTACTGAGTGAGGATGGCGGTCTTAAGAATAGAATCTAGGCGTACCAACTTTTACCTAACAACATAATCATATCTTCGTCAAAAAGAGTAGCAAAAACAGAAAATTACATCAAAGTAGTCGGAAATTCATTAATTTTAAGAAAAATATAAAGAGTACCATAATAAAAATAATTCAAAGCAGAATTAACTTGAAATGATGAAAGGACTGCTTGTTGAGACACATAAAAATGATTCGCTATATAAGTTGTGCGTGTGATAATCAAGAAAAATCAAATTCTTGAAATTCAATAAGACCCCAAAAGGCAGAGATAAGACAGAAGGGAAGAAAATTAAATCAAAACCTGAAGTGACAGTAGAAGGCGGCGGCATCTTCGACTCTGAAAGCCTTCTTCGTAGCCACATCGGCAGAGTCTGCGGTGAGCACGACAAAACTTCATCGCTTGCCGGAAATTCCATGGCAATTCCAACCACCAGCCTCCCCCTCTCCGGGACTCTATATTACCGAGAATAAAATTAAGCTGATTAAGAAACCCTCAACAACACGATCAATCCACTATTCAAAAACAAAAAACAGTGACAGCCAAAATTCAATGTTCATAGACAGACTCCAACGTCGGGCGATACCCAGACGGCAAACCCTCCATTGAAGTTCCTCAAAACTCACACGTAATATAGTGATGCTAAAAAATGCAGAAAATAACATATTTAAACCTAGACCCCGCTGTTCCGCTGTGGTAGTGCCCTTGCTTCGACACCATGTTATTCCCTTGAATTATCAAAACTATGCCCTCAATTTCTGCGATTTTGTTTATATCTTCTTCTTTTTTTAATTGATTCTGTGCATAAATGTATGAACTTGTGTATTTATGTTTATGTGCAGGAGCGCCTGTTAGGCGCCGTGCTAGGGACTATATTAACTGGTGTGGTGATCTTTGAGCAGCGGAGAAGCATCTATAATTCCATTTATCAGTTCGAACGACTGGTTTGTTTTTGATTTTTTTGATTATTTATATCGGATTATTTTTAAAGTATGGATGGTTGTGTTTGATGATGGATTATTTATGTCAATGTTGGCTACTGAGAGCTAATTTTGTGCGGAATTAAGCTAATTTTATATTCTGGTGGGACTTGTCTCATTGCGCGACTTTCCCTTTTCTGGGACTTAGCGTGATTTTGTGGAATTGAAATCTTGGAATCAAGTATAACCATATTTTGAAATTTTTTAAAAGTTATTTGTGGTTTAGTTGATAACAATATATATTCGAACATTTATCATTCGTTGATAGATGCACACTCACTTGTATAAACTACTGTTTAACTTTTTTAATTATGTCTATGTTAATATGGTTGTGCAAATGGTAATTGTAGTTATCTAGGCAGCTGCAAGGGATGTTTAAGTAGCCCAGGAATTTGCCAGATTAATGTGTAATTGGCTTATTTGGAGAATAATAATAGGCTTTATGATACCTGGAAGAATATGTAATAACTTATAAGCTTAACCTATATGACACGAACATCGACTTAGTGGTGCATGCATCTAAGCAAATAGGGACATTCTTCATGATTTCATCAGTTTATTATATGCAGACTACATAACTTGAATGGAAACACATACACAAGTACATGATACGCTTAACATAGCTTCATCAATCACCTACATTGAAGTATAATGTCTTACAGAGAGTATATTGGAACCATAGTTGGGGCATTATTGGCCTATTATGAAATACGATGGATTATTGAGTTGTAAAGGCTAAATTTCAGCCCTTTCTAGGTTTTTAACTTCTGCCAATCACCATGCGATATTAGGTAGGTCATCAACAGAAGACAAACATGTTTTGAATCTCTATTGCCAGAATGACACTTTTTCTACTATTAGTCAGATTTTCATACAGATGATTAGATTTCAAATACTCATGATATTCCCATTTCTAATTTAAGTATCTAACATCATTGACTTGCATAACCATCAACATTTTACACAAAGAAATGGTAGCTTCTCCAAGTTGTTACTAATTCAAGACTCCAAATTTAGAGGTTCTTTCTCCTTCATTAGTCTGTCTTTCTTATAGAGCAGCTTTTGTTAGAGAGATAAATGCTAACAACCCAATTTCTTTTTCCAAGTCATTTTTGCTGAGAGTGTACTGATATGCATTCATGCAATGCTATCTCAGATGAATTAGAAAAAGCTCATCTCTGAACTCAAAACAAGTTCTTCAATAAGTCAAAAAACAGAGAAACAGTTAACAAAAAGTAGAAAAGAGACGTAGAATGAGGGACAAGTCTTGATATAGGGACAAAATGGACAACACTTGAGCTTAAAAGATAAAAAACCCTACACTTTTAACCTGATTACTTTGTGCCATGACCATCATTAAGTCAACAATTAGAAAGAGAAGTACTCTGAATGAGGATGGGACCGAAAAAGAAAAATCAGCAAACACGCACAGTGTAGAGTGTTTCTGAGAGAGAGAGAGAGAGAGAGAGAGAGAGAGGGGACTGAAGAGGTAGAGATGCACGATGCAAGATAAAAGGGGTACGTCAGGCAGTACTCAATTCTTCTTCCATAGAATAATTAACTGTTAATTTTACAATTTAAAATTCACTATTCTGAGAGTTCCTTTTTTTGGTAACTGTATCTCAAGAGGTATCAAGGTTTAGTTGCATTTTTCTGTGGTAGCTCGAGTGATAAGGTACGGTCTGGAGGTATCTAGATTTATGCAGTCTAAGATGTGTGCATGTTATGACGTCTGCCTTTTAGACTTCATGGCAAAATCGCCAAAAAAAAAAAAGGTATACTTGGATGTGATGTATGTCCTTTATACTTGCAAGTTGCATTTTTATTTTTATATCCTTTTCTATTTGTTGAAATTTCTGAATTTTGTACTTGACAGAGCCAAACCAAGAAAGAAAAAGTAGAAAGTGAAAGGAACTTAATTGAATAGGGTACTTAATAGACACCGCACATATGCATTCTACATCTTACAGTTTTCATTAATAAGCATGCAATTCTATATGCATCTTAGTTTTTTACTTAGAGATATGAAGCATTTTGAGTCAAAAAGCATGTCTCTCTAGGATTATGAGGTTGTAAGAGTGAAATCTATTTGTTTTGGTTAGATACCAGGCTAAACTATGATCTTGCCAAATGAGCTGTGGTTGTGATTATTTCTGATGGTGTTTATAATCGCAGTGTAATGGTAATAGCACAGTAACAAAATGTGTAGGAATTGGTTCTATCTGTCTCTTTGATTTATATCAATTGTCAAGTTAAAAAACAGACAGTAGCACTCTATTTATTTATCCATGCTGGCTATGGCAAAGAGTAGTATTGTAGTTTTTATACGACTTGATACTTTTGTTTCTATCTTTTTTGCCAGCCAACAGAGCCTATTTTTGGTCAGAAGGCTCGCCGAGAGTTTGCCCATGCGTGGAATAAATCTTTGGATAACACATTTGGAACTATGATCGGATATCTGAGCTCTCGTGGATGGTAGCGATGTTCAATTCTTTGGCTTCAAGGTTATTCTTTGTTTTGTAAGTTTGTACCTGTTGTGGGGCTTAGATATCTAAGTCGTTGCGGATTTCTTGCTCTCTTAATCTTTCTGGGTGGAAGAGTAGGTAAACGAGCACATGACAGTTCATGTAGCAATATGTACATTTATATCCTGCATTATGAAATTATGATTGAACACATAAAATTTCAAGTTCCATGGATGCGGTGTACGTTCTGATGTTGTCATAAATCCTGTATTCTGCGCTGTGCTTAATTCTCTCGGGGCGTCTTTCGTTGCGTAGATAAGTCAAATTTCATTTTCAATTTACTTTCACTAGTTTATTGGCTCCAAATTCAATTATTTTATGATTCTCTTGTTGAAGTATTGTGTAGAACCTGGATGGTCCTGTCTCTTTTTTGTCATATTGCTGGGAGAGTAGCAATTTTGATTGTTAATCCAGCTGATCATTTATATTTGCTGCAAATTAGTCTGAATTATCCATTCTTTCTTCACTCACACACACAAACATACAGATACAGATATGTATATATTATTTATATTTATTTTTTCTTGTTTGTGTGTGTGCATCAATGATGGATTCTCGTGTTTGTTGTTTCTTCATGGTTGACCTAATGAATAGGGTACTTAAATTTCGATTACTGCTTTGGTAATCTGGTGCAGAAAAGTTAAAACTCAACCTCAATCAACGTCCTATTTTAAAGGATAAAATATTCCTCGATTATTTACTACCAATAAATATTTTAATAAGACCCACCTGGACCTAGTACTAAAGTCACAACTCATAAAATCATTTGGAAAAAGCATTTTCTGATT
This sequence comes from Pogostemon cablin, assembly GCA_023678885.1. Taxonomy (NCBI): domain Eukaryota; kingdom Viridiplantae; phylum Streptophyta; class Magnoliopsida; order Lamiales; family Lamiaceae; genus Pogostemon; species Pogostemon cablin. The sequence continues at coordinate 22,389,043 of CM043001.1, read as the reverse complement.
GTTGTTATCCTTAAACAGAACAGAGATGTACGTAATGATAGGACAAACAAAAAAAAGTAGAAATAACAATTTCATTTGAGATCACCTATTCCAAATGTTATTTCATTATATGTTTCAATGATTCTACATCACATTTTTTTAATTTTTAAAATTGAACAAGTATGATGTGACATCAATCTTGTTGTTGGAATACTTAATAGAATACCATTTGGAATATGGAATTTGGATTCTTATGATTTTTCATCCGTTTCAACTCTAATTTCTTCTTTGTGTTCTTTTCGTCTTTGATTTTCACCTAAAACATCTCAAATTCGTTCTTTTCACAAATATATGGAAAGTAAGGTTTTTATGCAAAAAAATGACAATAAATCTTTATAAAAAGGTATCAAATTGATCATTAAAATTCCCAAATTTCCACTCTCATTAGTTAGCGCCATGTGTGTTTGGAGGAATCAAATCCGCAACCTTTTGGGGACATTTTTGCCAAAAGTTTATCATGTAGGTGGTACCAAACCTATGGAGGATTCTCATTGGTTGAAGGGTGTATTATGCCATTTGTATGATGTTCTCTCGTCGGGGATATTGAGAGTGATTTGCTCTGTCCATTCTGAGGTGTTCATATTTGGATAAGTTCTTGACAAACTAACCACCGGAGAGTCTTTATTGTTCTATAACCTTTGCCCTTTGGGCGTCGGTTTCTACAAAGGGCCGGCCTTATCTTCGACCTTGTATATGGTTGGCATGCTGGACCTTGGACCTAATAGCTCTCTTTAGCTTATTGTTTTGCTCTTGGGCCTCACTCATATTGGAAGTGAGATATAACACCCATAAAACATGGCATTGTACATCCTATTATATTTTGGTGTTATATTTACTAATATAAATATTGGTTAAGTGACATTCATCCAACATTTCTTTATAAAAGATGTAACACAAAAATATAATAGAAGCACCAAACCACCTTTTTGTACGCACTCCCCGTGACCTTTTTGTACGCACTCTTCGCGGTGTACTGATAACATTCCTTGTTTTCTAAATCTTTAATCCCTCCAAGCGTATTAGATTCTATGAGTATACTCATTCTGTATATAACACACCCTCCGTCTCGTTGATATATGTACCAATTTATTTTAGTGTAATAATTTAGTGTAATGAGGTGAAAGATATACTCCCTCCGTCCCGAGTAAAGGTGGCCGTTTACTTTTTACACGTGGATTAAGGAGTATTATTATTGTGTGATAGATAGTTGTATTAGTGGGATGTGATGGGTAGTGATGGACCCTTTTTATTAAAAGGAAAAAATGGGAATCTTTGAATGAGATGCCTAATATAATAAAATTGAGACCTTTCGGCGGGATGTAGGGAATATTATTTTAATATGTTGTGGGTAGTTGTATTACTATTATGTATGGGCCACATATTTTATAAAAATTGAAACTTTGTAATGAGACAGACTTAACTAAAATGACAAAATGAATATTTTTAACGAACGGGGAATATATATCATAAATAAAATCCTATGACACATAAAAAGAGGGAGTAATAATTTACAAAAGCAACGTGAACCATTCTTTGTAATGGAGGAGTCTCATTTTAAGCAATATTGTCAAAATGGGAATGGACCGGCCGATTCGACCTGCACCAGAAGTCGAAATTGATTCGGAAGGCCAAAGACCTAAAAATTGGATTTTGAGGTTAAATCGGGTGTGGATTATGTTGGACTGGTTGAATCAGATTCTATAATTTTTTTTATTTATTATTTCTTTTCAAATTTTTATTATATTAGTTTTACTCTTTTTTATTTATTTTTATTTTTTATCTTCTATTTTAGAATATAATAATTAAATTGTAAATTATGTTGTGGCATGTTATAAACTAAGTATAAATTATAGATTAAAAATATTTTTATTTAAATTAATTTTTAACCTTGTAAAATAATTTGGGTGGTTATAATTTTTTATAAATAGTAATTTTATAAAATATTATAATTAAAAAGATGTGAAATCTAATATTTTGGTTGAACCTCAAAGTGTTATCTCCATCAATTTAATCTTTAATCCGATTATGAAAACATTGGTTTTAAGTACTCCAATAAATATATTTTGTACGCATCATTATATATTTAATGATGAATAAAGTAAATGGTCAAGTAAGCTCTTAATCATATAAATCTTGATGTAAAAAAATTCTCAGCATAATTTAAAAGAAAAAAATAGTACTATTATATCATAATTAATGATGTAAATCATAGTATATATGTAATAGGGGAAGATAGATACTCCTAATTTTTAGTCTTTAGTTTTGAAGATTGAAGACGTTGTTGGAAAACTAAGGAGAATGGAAAAGTAACATTTAAATGGTGTCTATTAGATTAAAGTGTGTCTATGAAAATGCGTGATCAAAGGGTGTAATTTTGAATAAGTTACATCTTTTCATTAAAAGATATATGAATTTGAATTCAAAATCAAATACAATGGTCGCATCAATTTACGTAAAGACGTCTTAAAATCTATAAATAGGCCCTTTCATTCCATAATCCATCACTTGATTTTCATTCCAAACTCGAAAGTCACTTGAGTTACTTAAACACAAGACACATGTGTCGTAGATGTCCAATGAAGTTCTAGTTGCCTAACTAATTCATAGTGTATTCTCAAGTCGTCATACTCCTAAGGTGAGTTCATAATATCGGTTGGTTCGTCGTATCTTGTGATTTGTAGTGCTACTAACCTTGTGATTTGTAGTGCTACTATCACAAGATGAGAGTCGTTGTATCTTGGAGATGATTGCCATAGAACCGTATGCACCAGAGCGGGGCAATTTCGTCATAAGGAGAAAGAATATAACTCTTGACTCGACTCAAATTCCATTCTATATTTTTGTCACATTTTACTAGTCAAAATATTATACAAAAATCCAAATATACCCAACAGACGTGAAATACATTAACCAAAAAACTTTTGAGTCTTTAGTTTAGAGTTGAAGACTTGAAGATGAAATTCATGAGACACAGTAATGTCCGCATGTAGACTTTGATATGTGAGGGGCCTAGATGCAAGATTCACATTTTCTTGTATACATACATGAATCAATGACGGCAAAACTCAACTTGCATATACTTAGAGGAAACAATCCATTCACTAATATGATATTGTATTGATTATATATAACTGTTTTCACATTTCTTATGTGATCAAAGTATTCGTACAATCCCTTAAAAAGGGGGGAATTAATAAAAGAATGACTAAAAATGATTTAGCTAATTAGTCATCAAAAGAATAAATACCTAACAATGATCAATTATACATGTACGTGTGCATGTTATATGAGTATATATATAAGTACTAATGTCCTGTTTTGGGACTTTGTTCCGAATCCTTAATTCCACCCATGGGGTCAGCAGTTACAAACTTGTGACCTTCACCAGGGCTCGGACCAGACTCTTTGATATCTTGCAGAGAATAAATTTTTAAAATTCTGACTTCTTCACCCTCATCGGGACCATCCCTAGCAACATCGGGCGAAAGTACCGCTTTCGGATCGTTAAGAAGACGAGCATCGAGTCCCGAGAAAGTCGAGGCGAGCAACATGAAGAGGATGAGCAAATTGAAGGCTTTCATTATGATGGAGTTTTGGAAGTTGAAATAGTGAGTTGTGGAGATGATTTGGTTAAGTGTATATGAATGAGCATTATATTTATAGTGGGTGAGTAGGAATTAAGGAAGGTTGTTTCCCTTTGCTACACATTTGACTATATATGAATCACATTCAAACCCCACGTCACTATAATTTGAATTGAACTTTATTTTTTGAATTATGGAAATTGCATGGCTGCTTCATAATTTTTAAGACCACCATCCACATGAATATATATATATACATTTGTTTGAATTCAACTTTTTTTATTCTCATATTATTTTCATGTTCTCTGTTGGTCAATTTTCCACGGGAGTTCGTTACCCAGCACGCACCTAATTCATAAATCATAACCTTCAATTTTATTTTTCTTTTCTTTCTTCACCAAATTATATATATATATATATATATATATATATATATATATATATATATATATCTTTTTATGTCCGACGGTTACTATTCAATACAGTAATCTTCCCGTCTCGGTATTTATGTCTGTTTTTACGGGCACTTAGATTTTGAAAAAATGTTGTTATATATAATAAGAAAATATTGGGTAAATTAGTAATTTAAAGAGAAAAAGTAAATAAAGTTATGAGTGAGGTTTGCCTGCGCCCTGGCGCATGGGAACACATTCCGTGCATCTTTAGAAATTTAGTATTATGAGTAAGGATACATTGCTTTGGTCTAAAGGGTATACACTTTAATTAATAAAAGGTACACTATTTTGTTCTAAAGGTATACACTTTTCAGTAATATTTTTTTTCTTTAGAAAATAAATGGTACACATTTTTATACTAAAGAGTATACAATTTAACACAAAATTCTAAAGGCGTACGGAGTGTTGTCCATGCGCCCAGACACACACAATAATTTTCTTTAGAAAATAAAGGGTACACATCTGTATACTAAAGGGTATACAATTTAACACAAAATTCTAAAGGCGCACGGAATGTGGTCCGTGCGCCCGGGTGCACAGGAATTTTTGCCTAAAGTTATTGGAATTAATGAATAAAGTGTAAAAAATAAGTAAAATGTATAGTAATAATGGAACATGCATAAATATTTGAGACACCTCAAATTGGAAAGTGTGCATAAATACGGACGGAGAGAGTATTTTTTTTTTGAGGTACTCTCTCGTGAGACAGATATATGTGAGTGACTGAGACGGTTTGTGAGACGGGTCGACTTATTATTAAAATACATTTGTAGTACTTTAACAACCAGTAAACATATTTTAAATTATATTTTACTTCTATAACACTCATACCTTAAAAAGTCTCACTTTACTAAACACTTTTGTCTTTTTTTTTTTCTTTTGGGTGAATATCCGGCAATCACTAAATTTATTTATTTATTTATTTTTAAATTTGGGTAAATGTCCATATACTCTTCTCTTTTTTTTTTTTCCGAATGGTAGATCTATTAATTTTTTATTTTTTATTTTAAACAGAGCTCATTTATGAGTTACCTAATGGTAGTTTAGATTTGATTTAAAAAGTGAAAATAAAAATGTAATATGTAAAGTGAAAAAATAAAAATATATATTTTATACTTTTGGGCATTTTGTGTTATATCGGCAAAACATGATCAACTTTAATTCATAATTAAGCTAATAGGTACAGATCAGTCTGACCTTTGGAAATAAAACATAAAAAAATGAAGTCTATAAATTACACCTCGCAGTTTTGTTGCATCCTTTTTCAAGCAAAAGACAAAATTCACTTGAATAGTTGGGTCGTTACTGATCTAGAGAGGAAAACTATGATTTAAAACTTCAACTAACTACTAGTCTAAAAACACTGAAACAAAATGAATTTATTTGTAATAAGTAATACTAATATTTTTAATAAAAAATAATACTCTTTCCGTCCCCTTTAAAGAAGATTTTTTTATTATTTTGAGTATTCCATCCAAAGAGTTTCATTTTTTATTTTTTTTACACATGTGATCCTCACATACCTACTAATACAATTAAAATATGGGATCTATATTCCCACTAATATAACTACCAACTACATCTTAATTAATAATATTCTTTAATTCATGTGAAAAAACAAATGATTCTCTTTGAGTGGATGAAAAAAATATATAAAAGTGACAACTATCTACTTAAATCACAAACTTGTGTGAAATAGAATGAGGGCCTGTTTCATTAGGGGCTTTTGAGGTAAGGGATGGGAAAGGGTTTTAAAAAGGAAGTTTGGTTGGATGGTTTCATAGACGTACAATACTTTTCATTCCAACAAAATGAGTTCCTTCCCTATTCCAGCACTATGACTTTTATTCCGTATCTTGAAAAGCTCAAATAAAATTTATTAATATATTTTAATGATATAAAATTTTATTAAATTTAAAAATTAATAAATTAATAATTTTATTTTAATAATAATAAAATTATAATAAAATAAATAATTAATAGTAAAAAAAATAATCAATTCCTAAAGAATTTAATAATACCAAACAATATCAATGGTTATGATACACATTCCCTATTATCAACCAAATAATATATGTGTAAAAGGCAAACCCATTACAATTCCTCACTACTATTACTTTGATTCTGATTCTGATTCCTTCCATTATACCAAACGCCCCTGAATTTCTTCACCAACAAGAAGCAAGATATAACATTTTTAATAAAAATCATATTTGTAATTTTGAATTATTACACAAAAGTTTACCCATTTTCTAAAAAAACCAAAAAGTAAAAAGCAACACCTTTCCAAGGACTTCTCCAATAAATGGTGTACCCACCATTAGGGGCCTCCACTACCCCTGCCCTGGAGATTGGTGGAGGAGGTAAATCGCATGATGTGCAAGTGGCTTATAGAGAGAACTCATTGTTTAACTTGTGCTTGCAATGGGCCAAATCTATGCCACCAAACTCAGTTGGAAGGTCTTTCCGTCATCCCCTCTACCACTTGAGGTATGCCTGGGGCAGGACTTCTCCAATAATGTACCAAATCATCATCTTCTCTCCAATCATTGTACAAATATACCAAAAATTTGGTATATTTGGGTAAATTTGTGTGTACTAAATTCACATACCAAATTTTTTAATTTACTTTTCATTTATTTTAACGCCCACTTATAAATATGAAATTTTTTTATATATTTTTACCATACTTAAAAATAATTAAATTTTATTATTAATTATATTTATATGCTTTTATATTTAATTGATAATTATATTTTTATGTTGTTATATTTTATATAATTAATATATAACAAATTATGTATCATAATAAGTTTTAAAATAAATATTTAAAAATACTCTTTATACAATTAAAATTACATATTACAATAAAAAAATTACATTGGACATTAAAAAAGATAAACTTACAAATACATTAGACACTAAACATATAAAATAATAAATACTCTAAAACTTAAATACTACTAAGATGAATAAAAATACAAATGCAAATACTAATACTTAAAAAATTAAATAAGATAATATTTACTATCAACAATTAAAATAGGGGTAAATCACCACCCAAACTTCCAAGATCACCCGTAAAGTAAGTCCCGTAAATATTATCTTGATTAATAGATTGGTTGAATTTTTGACTCATTCTTTGTACAATACTCCGTCCTAGACTTATGTTCGCCGGCACTGTAAATACGGAATTTAAGAAAAATTACTTTTTGATCAACTTTATTGACTTTTTAGGGGTATTATAGTATTTTTAGGTAATAAATAAATTATATTATGTGTGTTAGATGGGAATGATATTTTTTAAATTAAGATAAATTTTGAGATTGTTGGTTAATGTGAAATTTTCTTTTTTGGGTGGTGAACATAAATGTGAGACGGACGAAACCGAAAAGTGTGATTATAAGTGTGGGACGGAGGGAGATTTTATTGAATTCGAAAATATTCACGCCAAAAATGTGTGTTGTTTATAAATTTTTTTAATTTCATGTTGATATTTATTTTGATGTAATTCGTAAAATTTATATAAAATTAAAAGTTAGAAATTAAATTTAAAATTTAAACATAAATTAAATTCATTAATATAAAATGCTTTTAATTGAAGCATATTTAGGGGAAAAATTGATATACTCATTACTACATATTCTCCCCATATTTTAAAAGTTTTCACTAAGCATAAAGATTAAAAAATATACTACCTCCGCCCCATTTCAAATGACACACTTTTCTTTTTGGGTTGTCCCACAAAAGTTTGCACATTCCTAAAAAAGCAAAATATCAAACACAATCACCCTTCTCCATACACTTTATTTACAAAAAAAAAAAAAACACAACTACCTAATACACTTAACATACTTTATCATTTATTTATTACCAAAAGATACCATAATACCCATAAAAGTTACCACTTTCTTAATCTCCGTGCTAGCAAAATAGGGTCCAGTCTTTCCTGGGACGAAGGGAGTATTATTTTTCGTTATAAAGAGATATCCTTATCAATCGACTCACGAAATGTCTTCTATATGATGATCTCACAAAGTCTTTGTCGTTATTATTATTAGGGTTAATGGCAAAAAAACCCCAATTTTTACTTATATTGCAAATAAATCAAAACCTTTAAGAATTTACAAAAAAATCTTGACCTTTGAGTTTCGTGCAAAATTAGGATTCGCAACGTGGCGGTTTTTACTAATACCGTCCCCGAACCGATTGAACATTTTCCATCTCCGAACCTGCCCCATACTCTAACGGGAAATTAATCTTGCACCCAATCACCACCCGTATCGGTGTCGTTATCCCCGAATCCGAACCAATTTTTTTTAGAAATTTATTAAAATAATTTTATTATTTAAAAATAATGAAGTTATTACTTTAAAAAAATCTGAAATACATAAAAAATATATAAATTAATTAATTAAAAGAGACGTATTATGTATAATTCAAAGTAGCACACAAAATTAATTATTACTTTATATATATATACTCCCTCCATCCCGTTTCAATATTTACTTTTACTTTTTGCACGTTGATTAAGAAGTATAATATTTTAATAGATAGTGGGTGGAAAAATATAATATTTAATGTAAAGTAGGTAGGTGTATTAGTGTTGGATGATATATTAATTGTTTTAGGTGGGTTCCATATTCCAAAAAGAAAAATATAAATATTGAAATGGGACGCGCAAAATAGAAACGTAAACATTAAACGAGACGGAGGGAGTATATATATTACATATATATTTTGGCTGAGTTCAGGGTGGGGTATTTAAATACCATCCTCGCCACGTTAGTATTAATTTTTTTTCAGTTTTTCCTGAAACCCAAACCATACCCGGTCAAAAGTAAAAAAACACCCCAATCGGATCGGAGTCGACTCGGTTGTCTTAGGTTTTGGATTCCATTGTCATCCCTATGCAAAATACATCCAACGGGCAGGAGATGGTTGCCCGAGTCAGACGTATTTGCCACGTCAGATTTGAGTTTATTGCAGAAAAACCCCCAACCTTTACTTAAATTGTGATTTAATCCCAACCTTTAAGATTTTGGCAAAATGACCGTAAGAATTTTTTTATTTTTTATTTAAATTGAACCCATTATATTTTATATTTAAAATTTATATTATAAAAAATTATTTAAATAAAATAATAAATTTAATTTAGTTTTTAAAATATTTTATGCATTATAATATTTTTATAATTTATAAAATCAAAGTATTCTTAAACATGTCTTAAGATTTTTTCGTAATTTTATGTTATATTTAATATGACAAAAAATATATTCCCTCCGTCCTCTTGATACGTATCCATTTTTTCATTTTGGTCCGTCCCATTACAAAATATCAATTTCTCTTTTTGGATTGATGTGACCCACAACCACTACACATGACCCCACGCTCAACACTAATACAACTACTCACTACACATTAAAATATTATTTCTCTCACCTTACTATATATTAAATTATTATACTCCTTAATACACATGATAAAAGTAAACGAATACCTTTCAAGGGGACGGAGGGAATATGTATTTAGATGACAAAAAAATCATACAAAAAATAGCTTATAATTCATGTAGACTTAATTTATAAACTCATAGTTTTATACGAACAAAAAATAGTATTAGTTAAGTTTTAAATTATACAAACCAATTTTTCATGTACTCCCTCCGCCCATTTTAATCTTTACATATTTCTATTTTGGCGTCTCATTTTAATCTTTACGTTTCTCTTTTTAGCATATGACCCACCTAAAATAATTAATATATTATCATGAGACTCACATACAATACACTTACCCACTTGCATTAAATATTATATCTTTAAACTCACTATCTATTAAAATAATATATTCCTTAATCAACGTGCAAAAAAAAAAACGTGAGCATTGAAACAAACGTAAGCATTGAAATGTAAGTTTTGAAAATTAAAAGAATTTAAATATTTAGATGTTTTATAAATTTTCACAACTTAAATATTAGAGATGATAAATTTTGGTCACATAATAAAATATAAAATTCAAAATATTTTTTTTACCATATTAGTTTGTTGTAATATATATTTTTTTGAATTAAATCAATATCATATTAAAACTTTATTATATTATATAATAATTTTTGAGAATATAATTTTAATATAAAATATAAAATTTTTATTAGATTGGTGCAATTTAAAAAAATAAAAATTTTGATGGTTTTTTTTTTTTGTCAAAATCTCAAAGGTTGAGATTTATTTGCAATAGAAGTAAATGTTGATTTTTTTTTGTAATAAACTCAAATTTGTCGTGGCAAAAGTCAATGTCACGTCGGACGTTGGACAACCCTTTCCTACCCGTTGGGTGCGTTTTGCACTAAATTTAAAAGTTAAATTTTTTTTTTTGTTGCAAATTCTCAAATGTTGGAATTTTTTTGTAATAGAAATAAATGTTGAGTTTTTTTTTTTTTGCAATTAACTTTTTTTATTATTATTATTATTATTATTATTATTATTATTATTATTATTATTATTATTATTATTATTTCAGAAATTGTGATCAACATCAGACCAAGTCGACATTTGTGAATTGCGTGCAGCCAGAGTTAGTTGTTGACAATATGATGGAGAAATATATTTAATTCCAAAACGTGGAACCAAGAATTTTAATACTACCAAATTGACTAACACATTGAATTTTTTGTTGTTAGGCGATTTCCAAAATCATGTTTTATAGTTCATCATTCATCAAAGTAAGTATTTGATTTTCTATATTAAAAAAATAATAAAATATCTTCTTCAACCCTATTTCTCTATTTTTTACATAATTTTTTGAAAATAAAATAAATGCATTTTTATATCATTATAACTTGTTTAATATTCTCTCAATCCTTCTAACATCTTCATATTTTTCTTTTCTGTTTTCTCAACACTATAGTATATTCACATCCCAAAAGGAAATTATTAAATACATTGCACTATATGACTCAAATTATGTTGGTCTTTCGTAATGTGCCGACCTATTGTATATCCATGGCCTAGCTACTTGATTAAATTTGTTCCTTCTTCCTGCTCTAGTCTCTTTAATTCTCAATCAATTCTCTCCTTTTTCCAATGAGTTTACCTATTCCTCTCCTTAGAGAAATTGGGCATGGATAAAAAGGTGCACCCATTCCATCTTTTGTCCATGTGTTGTGATTAGTCATTTATAGTTGGGATGACTAATTAAAGAATTTATCGAACCACAGGGAGGAAGATACTAGGTTTAAGCGATCTCGTGTTTGCCATAGTTTTATAGAGAAGATCATAAATGGGGAGGATTAATCAAGAAATGACAATTAAACAATTTAATGACAAGATAAACAATGGGATAGATGAATGGAAGATGGATTAATGAGCCAAGTAGATAGAGAATGAGACTAGCAATACTTAAAGTATGGAAAATCTAAGTATCATGCAACGAATTTATATATGTCATGGATTAATAAATAAAGGCCAATACGAATTCCACCTAAACTCCCTCTCGAGATGGATATGATGTAAATCCTTTACAAGGTCTTAAAAAGGCTCTAAGGTTGGTTCTCAATCAAACAATTCCAACTAGGTACTAAGTTCAATTAGAGAGTACCTTCACACAATTAATTGACCTCTCGATCTAACAAATCGAATGTTCTATCAAAGGGTTCTAAATCCTAAATGATATCTCTATCTCTTTAAAACTTATAATGCACATGAAGTATATGATGAAATGATTCAATGAACTATCCTAAACATATAATTGATTTCTCAATCTAATCACATGCCCATGATAATTAATCACACAAATCAACAATACAAATCAAGTAATTAACAATCAATAATAGAAAATTATAAATCCAATCAACATAGCAATTCAACTGCAAAATACCCAAAATTATCCAACACAATTCATATTGTTAATCTCATAAAGGAGATTAGCCTTTCATAGTCTCAAAGAAAACAACATAGACAATTGTATCTCCAAAACACATGATCGATCTAAAAAGAAATCTACAAAAATTAAAATTAAAACTCCCCTGAATAGCTCCAATGGTGCTTCTCTTCCTCTTCTTGCAAATTTCACTCCCCCTTGCTTCTCTAACTACTTAGATGATGGATTGGATGGTGGGATGAATGTGGATGATATGGATGAAGAATGGATGAAGATGATGGTGTAAAATGGAGGAAATAGTGTGTGAGGTGTGTGCACGGGTGAAACCCTTTAAAATCTGATCAAAAATTGAAGTATTAGATATTTATGCCCCTTGGGAAGCTTCTAGAAGAATTCTGATATTTTTCTGATCCTGCAGCAACACGGCTCGTGTGCTGTAATACGGCCACAGGGTGGCCGTGTAGGTGTTTTTGATGTCGGAATATGGACAAGGCTTACAGGACCGTGTTGCACAACACAACTCGTATGCTGCAACACGGTCGGCCATGTTGGTGCAACCCCTATTTTTCTTCTTTTGTTTTGGCTCGTTCTCCTTCGTTTCAACTCCGAATTGAGATCCACTTTTTTTTACGTCTTCCTTTTCGTGTCTAGGATATATTTTTTACCTGAAAATCATACATTTAAGCTCATTCCAACATATTTCCATAAAAACACAATACACAACTAAAATACACATAAATATGAATAAAATAATACAAAAATACATATAAAAATACACTAAAATTTAGGTGAAAATATCACTCATCACACTCTCAAACTTAAAGTGATGTTCGTCCCTGAACAACGAAAATGATAAAACAAGGGGAAAGAGATTTTCACTTAGGAAAAGACTAAACGAACATAAATAATAACACATCAATAGTAATAAGAACTACAAACTATGCTAAGTCATCCTACAACGTTAAACTCATAACATGAAAAATTAACAAGTTCAATTGAAAGATAATAAAGAATAATATAGTCCCTTTTTGGTCCAAGCCTCATGTTGGATATCAATTTCACTCAACACTCTTTTAAGTAGGGTAAATCAATACTCATCAATCGATTAGCTCGACTCACTATAAGCTTGGTCGTGGACTACATTCACAAATCACCAAAGTTTCAATTAATGATCAATAAGGTCTTTAAGTAGGATGTAATGATAGGCTCTTTGGTTGGGTAGGAAGAATATGAGTAATAGTGACTAAACAAGTGTAAGTAATCGAAGAGATGACCAATTTTCTCAACTTCTTCACTTCTCTTTGTTCCTTTCTTTTCTTAATTGATCACAAGCACTCTTCATTAACTTTCCTTAGATTGAGCTTCTTATAAATTATGTTTCCTTCTTCGGATTTTTAAGTACTTGAGCATATTGTTGTTACTTTGCTTATTTTCTTGATTTAAGGTTGCATGTTCATTCTTCTTTGTGCTCTTTTCATCATTTTTTTTTGCTTGTTTACCATTTTCTTTCTTCTTTTGCGCAATTACTCATCAAACCTCTAATCACCATCTCCTCAATCACCCACACAAAAGGTTTATATATAAGGCTTAAGTGGGTAATCATGGCTTGTAATGTGCTAAATTCACAAGAAATAGGCTTATAGGCTCAAAGTGGTTGACTAAGGATGATGTTCATGGTAGAAAAATATATGGTAATGACTATAATAACAAAGATGGACTAAGATCATGTCATTAATCTCCACAAATTGGGCTCGTTCCTATAATCTTTGAGCAAGTTCTAACTTATCAAACACAACCAATCCACTCATGAAAAGAGATATCATGTATGCACGGTTGAGGCTCAAATACTCATAAGCTTATGCTCGGACCTTAAGAAACTTATTGCACCACATTCATCTCAAAATTGTACAAGTTAAATAGAACATGTCACAATTCAAAAGTGTAGAGATTCTTAATCATAATTTGTCATCACTTATCACAACAACATGTCATTACTCACATTCAAAAATGACTCACGACATCCCAAAAATAAATCACCAAACAAACTCTAAACAATAATAAGAAACATAAAAAAAAGACTCATCAAACAAGAAACAATACAAAAACACATCACATACAAGAATAAAAATCACCAACATAAGAAAATGAAACACACATTCTATATCATCCATGATCAAGTAAGCTCACAAACATCCCCACCTTTGATTGAAAAGAAAACCTCCCAAAAACATAACACATGAAGTAACATACTAATCCAATCAATCCAAATCTAATCAAATTATACTAAGCACATAGAAGTGATAAGTGCAAAATAAACTCCCTCAATAGGCATTTTGTAGTGGAAATGGTTGGCACGAGCTTCCGTATTGAATTCACAATGAATCTCGATTTGATCTCCGGACTCAATTCGTGCTTCCACTACACTTCATTCATGCTCAACAACTCATCAAAACCATTAGCTCGACAATTGTAATAAGAATATAAACTATCATGTAATTCAACACAACCAATTGGACCAAAATCAAATCAATACTCATGAGAAAAAAAATTCAAAATTTGCCCAAAAATATGAAAAGTATATGCCTTCAAAACAAAATATGTCACACCACGCCATATCCCCCCAAACTATAAAATTGAAACAAGAGCTTCGAGTTAAGTTTACAAAAAGTGGTGTGACTTACCTATACACGTCAAATCAAGCACTTCTCGTATCTCCAATACGCATCTTCTCACTAGCACAATCAACCTACAAGCCAAAATTGAGAAATAAAATAAAATCCACAATCCTTAATGAAAACACTAAATAAAGCAATAAAGATAATGATGGGCTGCCTCCCATCTAGCGCTAAGTTTAACGTTTTCAAGCCGGACAGGATATGGAGAACTCATCGAAATGGTCACGGATATCTTTCGTCCTTGCCATCGAATTTTAACTGTTGTGCTTCTTCCTCTAATAGGCACTTGTGGCAAGTGACGGCCTCTATTGCATCCTTCGACATGGCTTTAAAAAATTCGACTCTCTTGAGCTTACACTCCATTGCCCTCTCCATTCTTAAACACCACTTATTCCTCTTTACCAAATAGATCCCCAACATCTCTTCGAGTTCTCTTTTGCTTCTAAGAATATGAGAAGAATCAATGGGTAAGACAAAGTCACTGTAAATAATATTATGAAATTCAAAGCAACTTAAAGAGTTTAAAGGTTTAAAAATGCTCATTTCACTCTTCAAGTCATCATCACTTACTTTTCAACTTTGTTCCTCTTCATCAACATCATTCGCCTCATAGGCTCTTCAAATACCTCCTTTGATTCTTCATCTCCCAAATTCTCTTCTTTTTCTAACTCTTCTTCAACTTTGCTCTTCTCTTCAAATTCTTCAACTTGTTGAAAATTGATCAAAGCACTTATAATTTGGCTTACTTGATGCTCTAGGGCTTTAAACCTCATCTCAGTTGCCTCATTTCTTGCTTCATCTCTTTTCTTGTCCTCCCCAAGGCCTGCTTCCATCATCTCAATCAAGATTTCTATAGATGATTGTTCTTCCTTATCTTGTTGCAAGTCTCCTCCCTCTTGGTTGTCAAAATTCCATCCTTGAATTGGTGGAAAATTCCCATGAAAATTTCCCTCATAGTTATTTCAAAAATTTTCTTGGAAATCATCCACTCCTATGAAATAAGCATCTCGTACTTGAGAGTTAGGAATCCTCCACTCTTCTTGCTCCATAGGGCTAGGAATCGACACATTTTGCACATTTTGACCACCCCCCAAACTTGAACTAGACAAGACTTGACCATAAGCACCTTGATTCATCATCCTTATTTGTCTTGTCAATTCCAACGTAGCGGGGGTAATTATTTTGAAGGATTCATTGCAAAGAAAACTTGATTGAAAATTTTGGCCTTCATCACTTCCTTGAGCACATCTTCTATACAAGTCCAATAAGGCGTAATTTTGGAACGGAGGATTGGTGTTGGGATTTGGTGAAGAAGAAGCACATGCTTGATAAGGGTGGAATGTATTTGCATTGTAAGCTTGTTGCCATTCTCCATTTCTTCCTTGAGTGTAGTATTGAGAGCTATCTTGATTCATTTGGAAATTGTAACCATAGTTGCTCTCATTCGTATAACCTCTTGATTGTTGAGGTGGAACCCTTGCACTTTGATTCCCAAAAATATCATTCAAATATTGATTCCAACCTTCCATTTAAATGCTCTTCTCAAGGTTTACTACAATTCTTCTTTAAACTTGCTATTTTTGGCTTTGATCCCCCTTCCTCTTCTCTCAAGGTAGTTTCTACGTACCTATCAAAACGAAAAAGTGAGATCAAAATTTTCAAAATAAATAATAAAAGCAATAAAAATATCTCTAGTAATACCAATCGAAACACTCATTTGTTAAACCACTAGCAATTGTTGCCTCCCCGTCAATGGCGCCATTTGATTAGCCATTTGTAGTCGGGATGACTAATTAAAGAATTTATCGAACCACAGGGAGGAAGGTACTAGGGTTTAAGCGATCTCGTGTTTGTCATAGTTTTATAGAGAAGATCATAAAGGGGGAGGATTAATCAAGAAATGACAATTAAACAATTTAATGACAAGATAAATAATGGGATAGATGAATGGAAGATGAATGGATGAGCTAAGTAGATAGAGAATGAGACTAGCAGTACATAAAGTATGGAAAATCTAGGTATCATGCAATGAATTCATATATGTCATGGATTAATTAAGGGCCAACACAAATTCCACCTAAACTCTTTCTCGAGATGGATAGGATGTAGATCCTTTACAAGGTCTCAAAAAGACTCTAAGGTTGGTTCTCAATTAAAAAATTCCAACTAGGTACTAAGTTCAATTAGAGAGTCCCTTCACATGATTAATTGACCTCTCGATCTAACAAATCAAATGTTCTATCAAAGGGTTTTAAATCCTAAATGATATTTCTATCTCTTTAAAACTTATAATGCACATGAAGTGTATGATGAAATGATTCAATGAACTATCCTGAACATATAATTAATTTCTCAATCTAATCACATGCCCATGACAATTAATCACACAAATCAACAATACAAATCAAGCAATTAATAATCAATGATAGAAAATCATAAATCCAATCAACATAGGAATTCAATTGCAAAATACCCAAAATTATCCAACACAATTCATATTTATAATCTCACAATGGAGATTAGCCTTTCATAGTCTCAAAGAAAACAACATAGACAATTGTATCTCCAAAACACATGATTGATCTACAAAGAAATCTATAAAAATTAGAATTAAAACTCCCTTGAGTAGCTCCAATGGTACTTCTCTTCCTCTTCTTGCAAACTCCACTCCCCCTTGCTTCTCCAACTACTTGGATGATGAATTGAATGGTGGGATGAAGGTAGATGATATGGATGAAGAATGGATGAAGATGATGGTGTAAAATAGAGGAAATGGTGTGTGAGGTGTGTGCAGGGGTGAAACCCTCTAAAATCTGATCAAAAATTGAAATATTGGGTATTTATACCCATTGGGGAGCTTCTAGAATGATTCTGATATTTTACTGATCCTGCAGCAACACGGCTCGTGTACTGCTACACGGCCATAGGGTGGCCGTGTAGGTGTTTTTGATGTCAGAAAGCGGCCAAGGCTTACAGGGCTGTGTTGCGCAACACGGCTCGTGTGCTGCAACACGGCCGGCCATGGTGGTGCAACCCCTATTTTTCTTCTTTTGTTTTGGCTCGTTCTCCCTCGTTTCAACTCCGAATTGAGATCCGCTTTTTCCTACGTCTTTCTTTTCGCGTTTAGGATCTATTTTTACCTGAAAACTATATGTTTAGGCTCATTCCAATACATTTCAATAAAAATACAAATCACAACCAAAATACACATAATACGGATAAAATAATATAAAAATACATATAAAAAGACACTAAAATCTAAGTGAAAATATCACTCATCATGTTGTTGCATATCTTGGATGTTCTATTATATTTTGGTGTTACATCTCCTATTACACACGTTAGAAGAGTGAGTATGTGGAGAGTAAAATCTCAACCTTTCCCCTTAGGGTTGATTGTTATGGTATATATTATTTTATCCTATGTGTCAATCATCCAACGGTTTGTAACAGGAGATGTAACACCAAAATATAACAGGAGATTTGAACCGATTTTTGCAACGGTAATGATTCCTCGCTACTTCCTCGATTCTTTTGTTTTCGATTTAAAATTTTCGGATAATTTATGGCTTCTCATAATATTTTACTCCTTTCATTTCAAATTCAACTTTACACTTTTCGTTTTAGTTGTCCCAAATTCAACTTCACACTTTCATAAAAGAAAAAAATTAACTAATACTCCCTCATTCCCGCCACAAGAGTTACATTTTACTAAATAGGGCGTCTTGCTACAAGAGTTACATTTATTTTTTAGTAAATGAGACCCACATAAATCAATTACTTTATCTTCATGGGGCCCACAGATAATAATAATACAATTATCTACTAAACATTAAATTATTATATCTCTCAACCCACTACACACTACTTCCTCCGTCCCATTTTAATGTTTATGTTTACTTTTTGCACGTTGATTAAGTAGTATAATACTCAATTTTAATAGATAGTGGGTGGAAAGATATACTCCCTCCGTCCCGGCTTAAGAGGGTCATTTGCTTTTTTGCACGTAGATTAAGGAGTTTTATTATTTAATGTGTAGTGAGTAGTTGTATTAGTGGGAGTGTGGGTCTCATATTGTAATTGTATTAGATGGGGTGTGTGGGTCTCATGTGTGTAAAAAAAGGAAAGGGGACTCTTTGGGTGCATAGGACGACCAAAATAGAAAAATGACCCTCTTAAGTTGGGACGGAGGGAGTAATATTTAATGTAAAGTGTGTAGGTGTATTAGTGTTGGATGTGGGACCCATGGTGATATATTAATTATTTCAGGTGGTTCCCATATTCCAAAAAAGAAAACGTAAATATTGAAATGAGACGCCCAAAGTAAAAATATGTAAACATTGAAATGAGACGGAGAGAGTATAGTATTTTTTAATCTCCATGAAAATAGTAAACGTAACTCTTTTCATGGAATAGAGGTAGTATCTTTCTAACATATTTTAAATTTGTCATCACCTTTTTAACACACATAGCATATTTTATCATTTATTTATTACCTAAAAATTGTTGGATTGTATATTAAAAGCCTAACTTTTTGTATGAACAATGTTTAAACAATTAATTTGAAATGAGAATCATATGATCACATGATTGCGTCTTATAATTTATTTATATGTTCGATGCAATAGTTCACTTACTTTATACTGTAGATAATATATTGTGCGACAACACGCGAAAGATCATATTATCGGTTTTCTTATAAAGTATAAACATATGCTCACAACCGAGATAGACGGAGACTCTCTATCGGGATGGTTGTAGTATGGTTTGGTATTAGCTTGTCTTGGCTATAGAATCGCATTAATGCACTTTGTGTGTATTGAGCGGGACCGCTTGAGATCGTTCGACTTATACTGACTTATAGAAGAACTTGATCTCTGTTATTATGGATGTTCGTGCTCTTAATCCCTATACAATAACTTTGACATGTAAGGCAGTATGTATTTCTTTGATTCATCAATGAGTGAGATTTAATGTAATTAAATCAACAAACTCAGTGAGTTGGGAAATAGTGCTGTTTCTATGGTGTGATGTTGATTGTAGAAGGAATCTGTGTCCGTTATAGGTTGATGATGTCCCCTTGAGGTGCTCATAAGGATTATCATGTAAACCCTGCAGGTGGATTTATTCCGGCATGATAATAAGGTCGAGTGGTACTACTCTCGGATGAGATATTAATTAATGGAGTTGTCAGTAACTTAATTAATTAATGGACATTGAATATCTTAAACATGGGGAGACTAACAGGCTCATAATAAGAAGGAGCTCATAACGTATTTATGAGATTAGAACGGTAGTGCAGTAATAATATTTTAGTGGAATATATTATTATTATTAGACTTAAGTATAAGTTTTAGGCTAAGCTTGGATATTTAAGCCCAATGGAGGCCCAACTCTAATTTCTCCTCCTGGTCCCTGCTGTAACACACATATATAATTCATCTCAGCAGTCCAAAAATCCTAATTTATGAGATTAATCAAGCCTAATACTGTGAGGAGGGTGAGGAAATAGCAGATTGAGAAGATCTCGAGGATCGTCGCCCACACGACGTCGAGATTTTACTTGGGAATACAGCAGAAGACTGGAAGGTTGTTTGTTGTTGTTGTCCGCCACCTTCTATGATTTTTATAAAAACGTACAGACTTCATAACAGGATGTGTGATATACTGACGGAAATCTATGGAAGAGAAGATCGTTTTGGCGAATAGATCACTTAAATCCGACATCGGATGAGAAAGTTATGTCTAAAACGGTGAGGCTGCGCAGGCTGGTAGCGAGAATTCATTGTCTTCAACATACCCTGGTGAAAGGTAATACGTTTCTTTGGTTTTCTTGCTTTCACTGAATTAAAAACATATGAAACCCTAACGGTTCACGTTAACCAAACGATCAAGAGCTAACAAAAATATCATACTACCCCCAATAGTAAGTAAAAAAATAATTTTTCTTAAACTCTATATCTAAAGTAAACGTGGGATGGAAGGAGTAATATTTTGGATTCTCCTCTCGAACGGGGCTACTAGTCTTGTTGTGATTGTCTCGAACATGGTTGCTAGTCCTACAACACTTGTCCAAAACAAAGCTGCTAGTCCTGCTATACTCGAATCAAACAGGGCTATTAGTCTAGCTGCACTCGGAGATCAAATTTTCGTTCGGATTCATAAGTATTTAAACTCTGCTCTCGTTAAGTTAATTACGAATTTATAATAAAATTTTCTATTTTAAAATAAATTAACCTAAGTCTCTGACAGAAACGTTAAAATATCATAGAAAATTGAGTAGAAAATAGAGTTATCACGTGTTATAAAAATAAAATAAATAAAATAAAAGTTATCACCTGTTATAGTAATACGAAAATTATTTTTCAAAACAATCTTGCAGCTAGCTATATTTTTCATAGTTATGCTTGAAAGTTTTAGAGGGAGCGATAGTATTTTGAAAGCAGGTTTACGTTTAATTTTACAAGTAATTGAAGTATATATATATATATATATATATATATATATATATATATATATATATATATATATATATATACTAAAAAATAAGGGCCTTACTTAGCTGACCAGGGTCACACATGACCCAAATAAAATATGACCGTTGAATCATTTTTCTTATATTTAGGACCATTGGATTATAAAAAATATTTAAAAGATAGGAAGGTTACCTGTGATCCAGGTTTTGATACAATTTTCTATAAAGCTGTACAGGGGATTGAACAATCTTCCATATGCATATCTCATCTTTTATAATTTAGACGCGCTTCTGTTTCTCTTTTTCGGTGCAAACTCTTCTCTTTCCTCTTCTTTCTCT
The DNA here is from genome assembly GCA_023678885.1 of Pogostemon cablin. Taxonomy (NCBI): domain Eukaryota; kingdom Viridiplantae; phylum Streptophyta; class Magnoliopsida; order Lamiales; family Lamiaceae; genus Pogostemon; species Pogostemon cablin. The sequence continues at coordinate 22,367,599 of CM043001.1, read as the reverse complement.
CTCCGTTGTTCTCCTAGTCTATTTTTTCTCAGCAGTGCTCTTCTCTTCTCATCTTTCATTGCAGTGCAGATCCATTTGCAAACTCATTCTCTTCTTTGTCTGCACTGCTTCTCTTTGCTTTGCGTTCATTGCAGTGCAGACCAATTTGCAAACCCTGCTTCTCTTTGTTCTGCGCCTCTGTCTGCAGTGCATAACCCATGCATTCTCTTTTTCTCTGGTCTGCAGTGCATGTCATTCACTTCAGTGTACACCATTATATTCTTTGTCTACAGTGCACGCCATTCTCTTTCATTGCAGACTCATTTTGATGTGTCATCTCTTATTTATTCTCCTCGTTTATTTCTTCCTTCCCAACATTATCAAATTATATATAGTATATAAATCTTTAATAAAAGATTTTGGTGTGTCATCTCTTATTTCTTCTCCTCTTTTATTTTTTCCTTCCCAACATTATCAAATGATATATAGTATATAAATCTTTAATAAAAGATTTTGGAAATAATCTTTAATAAAATATTTTAGAAAATAATTAAGCTACGTCAGTCATGTAAACTAAATTAGATTTCTTTTACTTTTAGCTGAATTAGTTGACTAAGTAGTTTGACCATTCAAGAAAGCTAAACACTTGGGTAAACTAAGACATTTTGCACCATATTTGTCTGAACTAGACGCTTTGCACCATAATTATCGAATTATACTTTAGTACATAAATTTTATTTTTTTAAATGATGAACTATTACATTTATCAAATTCTGATATGTTATGATTTTTATATTTATATTAAAATAAATAATATTTTATAAATAATATTTTCGTTCAGAAAACTAATAATCCATCTATTCAAAAAAGTAATTTTGTAAAATTATAATAAATAGTGAATCGAGTTCACATAATACTATTAATTCAAAAAATTAAGGTTATTATGTAGTGCACCGGGTACACCAGTGCACTTGAGGTTAATGGGTAATTTTTTTAGGTTATATTTATTTTTATTTTTTAAAATTTTAATTATTTTGTTTGATCTAATGGTGGTTATAAGGTGATTTTTTTAATCTAATGATTTATATTAACTAGGAGCACCCTAGTTTAACTCAAATTTAAATTTAATAGTACAATTTTATATAAAGATAATATAAGAGTATGTAAAATATCAACATATATTAATAATATATATATATATATATATATATATATATATATATATATATATATATATATATATAAAAGCAAACCTAAATTTTCACTTTTATTTTTAATTTTTTTCAATTTTATTTTATTTAGAAATAATTCAATTTTAATCTTAACCGTTCAATTAATACTTTTGATTTCAATCATAAAATTTAGTCTATTTATCTATCTATCTATCTATACATATATAAAAGCAAACCTAAATATCCACTTTTGTTTTCAATTCAATTTTTTTTCAATTTTACTTTATTTAGAAATAATTCAATTTTAATCTTGACCGTCCAATTAATACTTTTGATTTCAATCATAAAATTTAATTATACTAATAATGAATTTTGTTATTTAAAATTTACTTTTTTATTTTAACTATAAATTTGGTAAAAATATGTAAGATATTTTTGGCATATTAATTTCAATTAATATCATTCAATATTCATTTAATATATTATTATAATTTAATTTAATATACATAAAACATGATTTTCCTTTGATTTGCTTTTGATTCCAACCATAAATTTTAATTATTTTTATTATTTAAATTTTATTTTTCTTATTTTACAATATATTGATAAATATGGGATATATTTTTGGCATATTTGACTAGTTTTTAATATGCTTAATTATATACATACATATAAAAAACGAACTTAATATCTATTTTTATCTTCAATTTTTCTCCATCTTTTCAATTTTAGTAAATTTAGTTTTCATTCAATTTTAATCTTGACCGTCAATAACTTTTGATCTCAATCATGAATCTTATTTATGCTAATAATAAATTATTTATTTTTAATTAACAATATAAATTTGATTAATATGAAAAATATTATTGGCATATATTCTACGAATTGTCTTTCAATGATATCTTTGGTAATTTTTCACCTATTTCCTACATTGTTGATTGCTTTCAATCACGATCATTCATTCATTCAAATCATTTTATATAAACTTTTTCATTAACTAATCAAATCCTTACTCTATTTTTTTTTCTTCTTTTTTCTTTTTTTCTCTATTTCACTTTCATACTATTTCTAATCTACTTTTATTTTGATTTGATCTAATTTGCAGGTTCAATCATTCTCTGAAGTATCATTCTTTTTTTTTCTGTTATCTTTTTTTTTCTCTTCGATTTTTTTGTTTTATTTATAATTCTATAAACCCTATTTATATACTTTAATTTATTTTTTCTTTTATACTTTTATTTGATCTTATTTTTATGTTTGATCATTCTCATATTTAATCTTATGTGCAGGTTCAATTATTCTCATTTGAAGTATCATTCTTCTTTTTTAGTTTTTGATATCTTATTTTCATTTCTCTACAATTTTTGTATTTTTTTATAATTCTATAGACCTTATTTATGTATATTAAATTATTTTATCTTTTATTTTTTATTTTATCTTATTTTTAGGTTCAATCATTCCATTTGAGGTATCATTCTTTTTTTTTCGTTGATCTTAAGATTTATGTTTTTTTCTTTATTTTTTTTATATTCTTTATATTATATAAACTCTGTTTTATAAACGCCATCAATGTTTGTAGGCAAAAGCTCCTGTGCACCAGGGCGCACGGAACACTTTTCGTGCGCCTTTAGAAATTTGTGCTAAATTGTATACCTTTTAGTATACAGATGTGTACCCTTTATTTTCTAAAGAAAAATCTGGGCGCACGAACAACACTCCGTGCGCCTTTAGAATTTTGTGTTAAATTGTATACCCTTTAGTATAAAAATGTGTACCCTTTATTTTCTAAAGAAAAAAAAATATTAATGAAAAGTGTATACCCTTTAGAACAAAATTGTGTACCTTTTAGTAATTAAAGTGTATACCCTTTAGACCAAATTAATGTACCCTTACCCATAATACAAAATTTCTAAAGGCGCACGGAATGTGTTCCGTGCGCCCGGGTGCACGCAAGCCTCACTCATGTTTGTAATGATGAATATGGACAATTCATAATTAATTTCAGAATGTTTTCTTTATAATTTTATAAACTCTATTTTTATTCTTTAATTTATTTTATCTTTTATATTTTTATTTGATCTTATTTTCAGATTCAATCATTCTCCTTTGAGGTATATATATATATATATATATATATATGTGTGTGTGTGTGTGTGTGTGTGTGTGTGTTTATCTTATGATTTATGGTTTTCCTCCATTTTTATTGTTTTCTTTTTAATTTATAAAATCTATTTTTATAATTTTTTAACCTTATTGTTCTTATTTTTATTTGAACTTATTTGTAGTTTCAATCATAAAAAAAGTCACCAGAAGTGATGATTTGGATAATCTAGAATTAATTTTAAAATTTTTAAAATGGGAGATTCAAAGCAATTATATTTTCGTTAGTATCGTCTCTATAAATATTCTTTTGATTAAATCTTTAGGATTAATTTATGAAATTTATTTTTGAAATTTCTGTGATTTATTTTAATTTTTTTTTCAATTTTATTTTCATTAGGATCGTCTCCATAAATATTATTTTAATATTTATAATTTATTATATCAAATAATATTTTATTTTTTATTTTATCCATATGTTATTCAATTAAATATAAAATATAAATTATAGTATACTATATCTTTCTTAAAAAATAGTAATTGAGTTTTACAGAAAGATTATATCTATTTTTTAAAAGTAAATAGATATCAATTAAAATAAATAAATTAATATAATTAATATTAGAAAGTTAATATATAGTCTATTTATCTTGAATACTGAATCAAATTTAATATTATAAAAAATAAGCGTATAAACAATGCATATAGATATTACTCATCAGTGCGTTGCACTGAAAGAATTAAAGTATATTATAATTATATACTTTTATATTTAATTTTTTATTTTAACCATAACATACATATATAATATTTATTTTAAATGAAAAGTGATAACATTTTATAGTGAAATTGATAATTATTTTAAAATGTATAAAATAGTCTAACGCAAGACCTATCCTATTATTTTTACATTTCTTTTGAGATGATATATAATATTGTTTAGGTAAAAACTTTGTGAGAACGTCTGAGACGAATAAGAAATGATAATCTTTAAAATAGTAATTCTTAATTGATGTAAAGTGGTAATAGTGTTGTGAATTATTTCATAATAAATAAATAAATAAATAAATAATAAAAATTAATAATAATTTAAAAGAAAAATGATGACATCTTTAGTATATAAAAAAAAAACCACTACGAGAGTATAAAATTGTTTCGCACAAATCTCACCTTTTTATTTGAGTCGAGTAATAATAGTTCATTCCTTTACACAATAATTTTTAATATATCAATAACTTAAATTTAGATATATTATACAATGAATTCATAAGAGATAAGTGAATTTTCAAAAAAAAAAAACATGAATATTCATTTTATATATAAAATAATTTATAATAACAGAAATTTAAGTATAATATTTTAATTAATATTAACTTAAAATATAATAATAAATTGATAGTAGATTAATAATGAAATTGAAAATGTAATATATATAAATATATTTAGAGATTTCTATGTATTTGGGTGTGGACGTGATATGGAGTATGTATTAACAGTAATTTTTATTCAATATTAGTATGAAATTTAAATAAATATACAAACTTTTATATTTCAATTTTTATTTTTACTTTTAAAAAACAAACATGAAAGTATACATTAAAAAATTGCTATATAAACGTTGATTATATAAAAATATTAATATAATTACATTTCTATTTATCATTATTTTTTTATTCAGTTAAAATGATATAGATTTATGTGTCAGATAGATCATCTTTTTAACTGTTCAAAATACATATGAAAATTACTTTTTTAATTTTAAATTAATTTAAAATAGAAGTAAAAATTAATAAATTTATTTATATATAAAAAAATTAAATTTAAATACATTTTTAAATAAATTAATAAATACTTATTTATTTATATAAAAATTTCTTGATAGTATTTTTTTTAAATTATCACATAATTTAATTATAAATTATTCTTTGAAATACATTCAGATTTTTTTTTCTTCAAATATTACTCTTTATGAATTTCTCTATATTTCTTTGAATAATTTTTTTTTTATCCTTATTCAAATTCTAATATATTTAAACTTTTTACATTTATATTGAGATAGGTAATAATATCTCTTTAAAAAGTATATAAATTTAGAGTTTAATTTCAGTGCACCGGGTGCACTTGAATAATCATAACCGTTAAATTATATTCTCATTTAATCTTCACTACTCCATAAAATATAATAATTAAAAGTAAAATTAATAACTACCCACAGCCCACTACACCTCCAATTTACTCAATAAATCTCTAGGTGCATCACAAAATAATCCATAAATTTGAGAATAACTACGGTACAACCAGTCCTACCAAATTTATGGTACAATCGGATCTGTATGAAATCTCGTGGGTTAATTATCTAATCGAATCCCCCTTATTTCCCTTTTGACTTTTTCATGGTCCTTTTTCTCTCTCATCACTCTGATTCCTCGATTCAATCCCACATCAATTTTCTACTTTCTCAAATCCTTTATTCTCTCTCCTTACTTCACATCAATTCACTTCTTTCCCAATTACTTCATTCTCTCTCCTTCTTTCTTATTTTCTCTCTCCTCCTTCACAGCTTCCTCATTTCCTCCCTGCAACTCCACCACACCACACTTCATTTTCAATCACCAAGAAAACAGAGAGAAAAACTTCGACCACCGGAGAGCTAACGTACGGGTTCCGCCGTCGTAAACCCCACACGCCACCAAATCTGCCACCTCGCACAGCCGTCGCGTCTCGCGATCGGCATCCCACCTTGCGATCAGCCACCATCTGTAAACAGATCCGCTTCCGGAGCTCGTTGAGACTGCCGGAACTGGCGCGCTGCTCACATGTTTGCTAATGTTTTGGGGCCAAAAAGCAACCTCAGTGATTAAGGCAATTGCAAAATTTTAATTTTGCGATAGCATGCCTTCAATAATATAAGTCTCTCTTTCTACAAAACATACCACAAAGAGTAGGTAGAACAATACCACTGCCTTTATTATGACTTCATTTGTCAAGTAATCTTATTAATTTAAAAGAGTAATCTATCTAATTTTATAGAGTGATCTATCAATTTACAGATTATATACAATTAAAATTTTTGCAACACATGAAAATCAGAGTTTAAAATTAATTTAATTCATTATAAAAAGTAACTCATTTAATAGAAAAAAGTAACATTCATTTTTTAAAAAATAGATTTTCAAATCAAAGAGTAATTTAATTATTTATAAAGAGTAACCTAATTAATTTCAAAGAGTAACCTAATTATTTATATGGAACGTGACAAAGTATAGATTGCATTCAAATTCTTGGAGCATAATTCCATACAAATTAATTTTTTGGAGTATGATTATATACAAATTAATTTTTTAACCAACCTAATTATTTTTAACATATAGATTGCATTCAATTTAATTAATTTCAAAAAGTGATATAATTAATTAGAAAGAGTGATCTATTTATTTATTTAATTTTAAAAAGTAACATAATTCATTCAAAGAGTAATAGTAATCCAAATTATTATAAAGAGTAATCTAATTAATAAAAAAGAGTAATCTAGAAAAATTTAATGAAACAAAATAGAAAATTTAAAATCAACGTAAAAGAATAATAAAAAAGATTATTTATATTAACACTACAAAGAGTAATCTAATAAATGGAAAAGATTAACAATAGAAAGTTATTGACCAAATCCCACCAAAAGAGTAATCTAATTAATGAAAAATATTAACATAGAAAGTTGACCAAATCCCACTAATTAATCCCCACCAAAAGAATAATTTAATTAATAGAAAAAATTAACATAGAATGTTATTGACCAAATCCTACTAATTAATCCCCACCGCGTTAGAAAGTTTGCTTAGATCTGGCGCATTTTCAACCTTAAATGCCTTATCCTTGGACTGACTGGTAAACTTTCAAAATTTCATCGGAAAAATGAGAGAATCGAAGGTTTTGCAACCAACTTTCTCCAACAACTCCGTTATGTTAACGTCGAACATTAGCGTCGCCAAAACTGCGGTGGGAGTAATCTACTTGCTGACCTCGATCACGAAAACATTAAAGGGGACTTTTTTGACAGATTTGGTGAAGGAAATGTCAAGTAGAGAGCCGGGAACGCCGGATTCGAAACAAACTTCCTCGCCCTTGGCGTCCGTAATATTGACGAAGCCGAGCTTTCTGTCGGCTTTTCCGATGGTCTAGTACAGAATTGTGGTGAGTAACAAATATCGCATAATGAAAAAAGAGAAAAGAGAAAAAATTACAGAATAAGGAAAGAAGAGAGAGAAAAATAAAGAAATAAATGGTGGGGGATTGGTGAAGGAGGTAAATCGCATGATGTGCCTCAAGTGGCTTATAGAGAGGGCTCACTGTTTAACTTGTGCTTGCAAGGGGCCAAATCCATGCCAAAGGTAGGATTCGAACCCCCACCCTGCAACAACCAAGCTCAGTTGGAAGGCCTTTCCACCCTCCCATCTACCACTTAAGCTATGCCCTGGGGAAGAAAGATAAAGAAATAAGATTATACAGGTGGGGGAAGAAAGAGGGAGGAAAGAAGAGAAAGAGAGGGAGGAAAGAAGAGAAAGAGAGAGAGAAAAGAGAAAAAAATCGCAGAACAAGGAAAGAAGAGAGAGAAAAATAAAGAGATATGATTATACGGGTGGAGAAAGAAATAGAAGGGTAAGTCCATGTGACGTGTCAGGGTTAAAAGATCCTGTTCCACCAATTTGAAAAAAAAAGACGGTCCTATTCTAGTCTTTGTCCATAAATTTATTATATTAAAGAGTAATATTTCAAAAGTGTAAAATTTGAGTGTATTAGATGAATTCATTAGAATAAATAATTTTTAATTAAATAATAAAAAAATTATGAATTAATTAAAAGATTGATAAATTATTCATTGCACTCGAAATTTGCTCTTTTGAATATACAAATTTTGTAGCGTTGTATATTTTCATATTCCCGTTATATTAATAAAACATATTCTCCACAGGGTGTATGAATATTCATTCACACTAAAAATATACATTAATAAATAAAAATATATATAATAATGAATAAAAATTTATACGTTTGCTAATTTTTTGTTAATTTTTTTAGTAAAATTTTAAATATAATAAGGTTATACATTTATTAAAAAATATGTACTCCCTCCATCCCGCGTTAACGTTAACGTTGACGTTTGCTTTTTGCACGGAGATTAAGAGATATATTATAAAAAACATGTTTGCTTTTTTGCATGTAGATTAAGAGATATAATATAAAAAGAACGGAGATTAATAGATATAATATTTTAATGTATAGTGAGGTTTAAATACTCCATATTTAATGTAAAGTGGATAGTTGTATTAATATTATGTGTGGATCATATATGGAATAAATAATTGTTTTGCGTGGGTCAACTGATAAAAATGAAATATAAATCTTAACATGGACAACCCAAAAGGAAAAATATAAACCTTAACGTGGGGACGGAGGGAGTATACATTATTGAATACAAATTAATACATATGTGGTGCATATACATACATATAGATGCACAAGATATCAATTTTATGAAAAATAGTTTGTAATAATTTATATTCTATAAACTCTTAAAATATACTGCAGTAGTTTATATTTAAATTATATATAAATTAATAATTTAAATTTTTGTCAAGTTTATGTCCTAATAAAACTCATATAAAATTTTGAAATATTTTTATGTTAATATAATTTCAACATAAAATATTTTAAAATTATATTATAGCAGAATTCAAAAATATATTTTATTAGAAAAATTATTAGCGTGCTCAACTTTATATATATATATATATATATATATATATATATATATAGTGAACATAATTTTAAAATTAAGGGTAATTCTTGGGTGACCCCGTGGTCACCCATGACCCTCCCACATGAGGGGGTGAGGACCACCCCTGACATGTGGGCCCCCACCCCCTCATGTGAGAGGGTCATGGGTGACCACGGGTCACCCAAGTGGTCCTCTAAAATTAAACTTATGGAATGACACGGAAGAAAAGAGAACGGAAGCTAAAATGTAAGTTGGGAGGAGTTGAAATAAAAAAAAAAAAAAAAAAGCGGTGAGGAAATAAAAATTAAGAAAAGTAGAAATATGAAATAAGATAATTAATGAAAGGTGAAAAATACATAGAAGAAAAGATGTAAAATTGGAAGGAAAATAAATATAAAAAGCAGAGGATGAATGTTAAATTAAAATAAGGGAAAATAAATTTTTTCGTTCGCTAACTTTCATTCAATTTGAAATTAGTCCATTAACTTTTTTAATTTTGAAATTAGTCCGTTAATTTAATAACAATTTTGAAATTAGTCAATTAACTGCATAAAATTCAATATTTTGGTCCTTTGAATATTTTCACCCCAATTAATGTATATCATATTTTTATTTAACCAATTTTATCTCACTTTTCATTTTTCACTTCCGTATACCAAACAAACAATATTAATCTCATTACTAAAGTGGAGCAAATTCGACTAAATATTGATACTTCCTCCGTCCGCTCGAAAGAGATTCTTTTTTCCATTTTGGTCGTCCGTTCCAAAGAGGATCACTTCCTTTTTTACACACATGAGATCCACTCACACCCACTAATACAATTAAAATATGAAATCCACACTCCCACTAATACAACTACCCACTACACATTAAATAACAATACTTCTTAATCAACGTGCACAAAAGCAAAATGCCCTCTTTTGGGCGGACGGAGAGAGTATAATATAAATTCTTAGTGGAGGCTATTTTTTTAAAATAGTATATATATATATATATATATATATATATATATATATATATATTTTACATATTTTTTATTTTTATTTTTTAGAATAACATGCTAATTACCTGTTGAAATTGACGATTTTTAATATTTTCAAATATAGTGGACGATTTTCAAAATTCTGCAAATATAATGGACGATTTTCAAAAAGTGAAAAACTTATAGACTAAATTCAAAATTGGGCAAAGTTAATGGACAAAAAAAAATTTTCCCTTAAAATAATAATAATCATTACACTTACAAATGGGTCCCATTTTACCTGCAACCTGCTGATACTTGGATCATGTATGAGTTTGATCAGCTAAGAATCACCAAAAAAAAATAATTTTGAGAAAAAAAAAAGGGATTCACCTCAACACTCTCAATAATAATTCTTATTTATTTTCGCTAAGCATGTGTTGATTTCGCTTTTTCTTGGTAAAGTACTAGCTATTTTTCATTAAAAATTTAGCAACTTTTAATAGATTAATTACTCGTGAAATATACTATTATTACTCTTCATCTATGAATCATTTCAAGTTTTGCCACTCTTTTTAAGAAGGAATTGGGTACAATGGAGAAGATTGTCATAAGTTTGAAAGCTAAACAATAGAAAATAAGAAGATTACATGTACACCTTGGTTTCACTCTTCATTACATCGTATAATATTTAATTAGAATATACTTAAAACTCAAAACAAAACTACAACTCCCACAAATGTACATACATACAAACATGAGGTAATAACACAACGAGTATACTGACATATACACCAAAATAAAAGCATAAATTATCTATCTAGGTTCATCATTGTTCAAGAGGGAAAACACCACACTTGCATCAGAGATACTCATGTGTTCATCTTCTTCAATGACATTCATGCTGTCAGAGGGCAACCTCTGAACAACATTCATCGGCACGACCCAGGAAACCTCGGTCGTGCTATCCTCGTAGGGTTGTTTGGGGATGGCCGAGTGCTGCAGCTGCAGACAGTACTCCAAGTCCCACAAAACATCGACCATCTTAGGCCGATCAGCCCCGAATTCTTGCAAACACTTCTCCACTGTCTCCCCGAACTTCCTCAGAGAGTTCGAGTTGATTTTTCCCTCAAGAAAAGGGTCAACCGTCCTCTCTAGCTCCCCCTTCCTCAGCCACGAAAGCGTCCAATCCGCCAAGTTCACTTCGTCCCTCGGAAGGGTGTGGTCTATCACGGGCCGAGCACATAGCACTTCAAGAAGTACGACCCCAAACGAGTAGACGTCGGACTTCTGAGTGAGCTGCAGGCATCTGAAGTACTCCGGGTCCAGATACCCGAAGCTGCCCTTCACCTCAGTACTTACATGAGTCTGATCAACAAGGCCCGATCGAGACAGCCCGAAATCAGCAACCTTAGCCACATAGTTCTCATCTAGAAGGATGTTAGTGGACTTGATATCCCTGTGGATGATTGCTCCAGCTGAGCCTGTGTGAAGGTAGTAAATACCTTTAGCTGCTCCTATGCAGATTTCAAGCCTCTTCTCCCACGAAAACCGACTACTCGTCTTCTTACCCTCTGCATTGTACAGATGATCTCTCAAAGTCCCATTCTCCATGAACTCATAAACCAGTATCATCTCGTTTCTTTCATCACAGTACCCGATCAAAGAAACGAGATGATGGTGGCGGATCTTCGACAGGACCATTATCTCTGTGTGGAATTCGGGCAGCCCCTGCCCATGCCCTGGCTCACTCCTCTTGACAGCAACCTTAGTGCCATTCCTCAGCACCCCTTTGTACACTTTCCCGAAACCTCCCTCACCAATCATCAATTTCGGGTTGAAATGTTTGGTCGTGAGAGAGATCTCGGAGAAAGGAACCTTTAAACCAAGGTTCAGCTCAGCATAGGTGGATCCAACGCTAGTTTTCACAGTAGTTCTACTGTGAGAACTTCCTCCATTGAGTGGCCCTAATGGCCAATCAAACACCTCAATGTGTTTCCACTTCTTTCTCCTCAAACAAACAACAAACACAATCAAGATCACCAGAAGAAGAACTCCACCTCCAACACTTGAACCAGCAATGATCAGCAGGTGTTTTCTGGTCAAACCACCACCACCTTCTTCACCTAAACCCTCACCTCTAATCACCTCCATAATCTCCAATCCATTCAAGAAAGCAGTTTTGGCCTCACTTGTGCCGTTAGGACCAACACTGATCCTCAGAAAACGCGAATCATCCGAATACACAACTAAATCAACGTAAAAAGGAGCTGCATTCTGAATAGAATAATCATAAGGGCGTATGTTCATTTCAAAATTACTGTAGACATAAAGAATGAAAGAAAACAATTCATTCGTGGTTCCTAAAACAATGTCACTGAAATGCAATCTCACAAAATGCTCCATTCTCCCTCGAACATCAAAACGCCATGTGATATTGAACTCATTTAGACTATTTTCATTAATATTAATGTTCATTTCTTTTGCAGTTCTGTAAACAGAATCAGGGGCATCACAGCTTGTGGCACCTCCATCAAAGTAATTTGGATTGCCACTGGTACTTTTGTTTCTCGCAGTAACCTTATTAAGCAAAAACCCATCATCAGCAATCCATGATCTAAACATGGTATCAACATCCGGGGTGATGTCATCACCCCCAACATTTATCCTATGAACAACGTGCAGTGAGGTGTTCTGGACACCATTAAAGGTACCTAGAGGACCTTGTGTATTCACATAAGGAGCAGAATCAGGAATGAAATCAGTGGGTGTAAGAATTACTTCCATTGCACTAACAAAGGCAAAACTAGACTGCTGTGGTAAGAAATCGATTTTGAATTTCCCCTTTGGAAGTCGCAGCAAGAACTCCTCAATGTGTGGGTAAGAACGATTATTTCCGACTCTAAAATCGGGTAAGAGAGAAAACCCAGAAGCGGAAACGCTGAATTGAGCATTTTCCAGAGAGGGAAAAGGGTAGAAATGAAAACGCACCATGTAAGTCCCATCTAGGGCCAAATTGAGCTCGTAATTAGATTCTTTCTCGAACCTTCTTGCACTTTTATAAACCTCGTTCGCCGACAAAGATTGATCCTCCAATTTTCTGCTTCCACCGGAGAATCCCAAGGCGGCGCGCTCGTCGCCGGTGAAGTTCTTCCCGTAGAGCTGGGCGGTGGAGGAGGAGCCACAGTTGATGTAGTAGCTATTAGGTGGCACGCAATCTTCCGCTGAAGAAGGGAAGAGAGAGAGAATATGGAGGAGAGAGAGAAGGGGAAATATCCAGTGGGATTGAGAGTTTGCCATTGAAGTGGAGGGGGTGGGGGTGGGGGTGGGGGTGGGGGTGGGAGTGGGAGGGGTGCAGGGGAGATGATATGATAGGTGAGAGGAGGAAGACAGTTGCAACATGGAATTTAATTTAATTGGTTAGAAGAATTAATGTCACTTTATTAATAAATGGAGTATTAAAAAGGTTGAGATTGACTTCAAGTTGACTTTGGTATCTCAAATTATAAGGTAAAAAATAACCTTGAGCAATCATATGCAGTCTTGATACCTTTTACTCCATTACACGTGTTATGAAATTTTCCTTTGTTTTTGAAATATTTCATCTCCCAAAACAAAACGAGGATTGATATACTTGATTAACTTCACAACATGAAGTTGTTCTTGTATACATTCATTAATCCATTTAATGCACAATGAGTTTGAATGAGATAGGATATCCCAAATTGCTTTGATAGGAAGGGCATAAAAGTCATAAAAAACCTTTCTTGGTGTTTTATTGGGTATGCCTGTTTTCACACCCAAAAAGTTATATGTCTCAGTTTCTAGGGTGAAGAGTAAGAGAGAGTTGTAGATACTTTGTCCTGATGTTGAAATAAAATTAACCAATAAGGCTCTCAACATTGTGTATAGAGAAGCTTTTCAAAATTTGATTAAAATAATTTATTGGGTATTATTTCACTTTTTAAAGTACACTATTAATTTCTGAATAAGAGTTTGTAATATGTTGGAATTCATCTAATAGAATTTTAATTAATAACAAATAGTATGTGTGTAGATTTATTTTCTATTAATTAATATAGGTAATTTTGAATTAAATATGTCAAACTATTATAAACTTAATTTTATTACGTTCATAAAATAAAATGGAGTAATAAAATTTAAATAACAATATGAAAATAATACTTATAAACATAGATGTATGTGCATAAATGAAAAATGAATTGCAATATATTAATCTATAATAAATAGAGAAGGTATGTTTTTCATTTCATTAAATTTATAAATCTTAAGACGTTTTTTTCTTGATCAAACAAAAGATTATAATTTCAATTCTAAATTAATATGATTAATTTTTATTTAAAAATACAAATTTAAAATAATAAATAAATAACAGACATAATAACCCGCATCTTAGGCACCAAACTAATCTTTTATTTAAATCGTCCTATAAAATCACAATCAAAGAGAGAGATAAACTAGGATAATTCATAAAGTTAATAATAAATTAGCGTACTCTTTACTCATTTTATTTATCACATTTTAAAATTTTAATTAACTCATATATTAAGTTTATAAAACAATTACAGTGTTATAGTATTTCTTTAGGTCACATTTATCAGGATATTGTTTAAAAGTTGTATGATTTTTCATACAATACTAAAAAAAAACTAGTATATTTTACTTTTTGGAGTAAGAAAGTTTTTAATTTTATTGGGGTCCAACATTTCAGCCCAAAATAATTGTCTTACGTCTTTTCAAAGCCCAAATTGTATTTTAAAGCCTTAATTTTAATCTGAAACCCATTCTCTACTTTAAATTTTCTTTTACGCTGCTATTTTCAACGTGAATCCTGTTAGGATCTTTTTGTATTTTAAAGATATTTCTAAATTTATTTATTATTTTATTTTTATTTCGTATTCAAATTGAAAAGCAATCTGGATTCTGGAACTTGAACATTCTCCCAAGACGAAAATTCGTTTGTGGAAAGTATGTATTGGCCTACTTCCTTAACGATATATTTTTTAAAAATAATAATTAAAATATTTCTTGATTCATTACGTATTAAAATATTATATTTTTAATATTCATGAAAAAGTAATAAATGTAACTCTTTGGACAGAGAAAGTATAGGATATTAATGAAAAAGTAAATAAAATTATTGGATTCGGGGAAAGAGTGAAATGTAAGTGGGATTTTGTGAGTGCTGATGTATGTGGAGTCTATTATTTAATATTCTCTTCGTCCCGTTTTAATTTTTACCTTTTTATTTTGATAGATTAAAAATAGTAAGTATTTAAATGTGTATTGAGTTAAAAGATATAATATTTTAATGTAAAGTGGGTAGTTGTATTAATATTATGTGTGGGTCCCACATAAATATATTAATTATTCTTTGCGTGTCTCATCTATCAAAAAAAAGAAAATTTAATGATTGAAATTACACGTTCAAATTGAAATGGGAGTAGTGAGGAGTACATTTTAACATTAATAGAAATGTGCATAATGTTTGTTTTGGGTTTATATGGGGTTTGAAACAATAGAATAATAACGTATTTGTTTATGTCAAATTCAGTACTCCCTCCGTCTCGTTTCAATATTTACGTTTCTATTTTACCCGTCTCATTTCAATGTTTAATTTTTTCCTTTTTGGAATATGAGACCCACCTAAAACAATTAATATATCATCCAACACTAATTCACCTACCCACTTTATATTAAATATTATATTTTTTTACCCACTATCTATTAAAATATTATACTTCTTAAACAACAAGCAAAAAGCAAACTTAAACATTGAAACGGGATGGAGGGAGTATGTAAGATGTGTGTTGCTATATGTGCAAAAATATACTCCCTCCGTTCCGGGCAAAGGTCCCAATTTAGTTTTTGCGTGTAGATTAAGGAGTATTATTATTTTATTTGTAGTGTGTAGTTGTGTTATTAGTAAGTGGTGGACAAATGTGTGACCCTTTTACTAAAGGAGAAAAATTGAGGCATTTGAATGAGATGCTCAATATAATAAAATTGAGACATTTCGGTGGGACGGAGGGAGTATTATTAATTAATGTGAAAAAAAAGGTGAAAAATAAAAAAGAAAGAGAATAAAGATAAAATGTGAATGAGCTATAAATAGAATAGTACTCCCTCTGTCCCATTAAACTTGTGATATTTTTTTTAGGTACGGAGATTAAGGAATATAATACTTTAATGTAAAGTGAAGTGAAAGAAATGATATTTAATGTGTAGTGGGTATGTGTATTAGTGGTGTGTGTAGAGCGTGTGTGGGCCAATGTGAATATGTTAATATTTTTTGTGTGGGTTCCATATGCTTTAAAAGGAATGTAACAACTTTTATGGGACAACTCAAAAAGAAAAATATCACAACTTTGGTGGGACGGAGGGAGTAGATGTATACAGAGATTATTTGAAGACAATATTTAAAACTAAAACTCAATTTTCAAATGCAAAACTTGTGTTAGACTGTTTCACCTAAGTCCTTACCTAAAACCAGGGGCATATCTATGTGAGGGCAGCCCAGCGCTCAAGCACAGGACTGCCCACCAAAAGTCCATTATATTATATGTAAATAATTTGTATTTTTAAGTTTAGTCCACTCCAAAAAAAAATTAAGTCCACCCAAATAAAGTTAAAAAAATAAATATATCTTCTCAAATTATATATATTCTATATGTTAATTTAATCAAATATTGTTGTTTGAATTTTTTTTTAACCATGTGTGGCACATTTGCGGACTCTTAATTATTTAGGTGGAGTCGCCAGTATAACTGGCGACCTTGCTACTGTTCATTCCTGCAAACATTTAAATCGCTAGTTGTATCGGCGACTTTAAATAAATAATAATAAAAAGATATTTAAAATAATAAAAAGATATATAAATGTAAAATATAATGTTTAAATAATTTAATACTTTAAATTATACTCCTTTTGTCACACGTTATCGTTAATGTTTTTTTTTTTCCACGGAAATTAAGAGATATGATATTTTAATAGATAGTGAATTGAGAAATATTATATTTAATGTGTAGTGACTAATTATATTAGTGTTGTGTATAGGACCTATGTGGAACAAATAATTATTTTGTGTGGGTCCCACTTAATTAAAAAGAAAATATAAACCTTAATTAACTTGAGACAAGTCAAATTAGAAAACGTAAACCTTAACGCAAAACGGAAGAAGTACTTATTTTATTTTGAAAACTTATTTACCTTTAACCGGATACGAAAATTAAGAAAAGTGTAACTTTTATTGTAATTATGATATTTTTTTAGTACTAAATAAATTATACAATATGGTAGGAGTGATAGGTATAAGTGTTTTTTTTTTTTACATAATATGTATGAGAGAGGGTTGTTGTTTTGGATTTTTTTAGATTTTTTAGAAGTGAAAATTTTTATGGACGGATCACAAAATGTCTTCGTTGTTGACATCCATAAAAAAAACTCAAAAAAAAAATATAATACACCTATCATATTTTATAATTTATTTATTATTAAAAAATACGAAGTATCATAATTATAATAAAAGTTACACTTTTTAAATTTTCGTATCCAGTTAAAGGTAAATACTTTTTCAAAATAAAAGGAGTATGCACTTCCTCCATTCCGCTGTTTTTTACTCCCTCCGTCCCAACTTCAACTTCACACTTTCCATTTTGGTCCGTCCCAATTTCAACTTCATATTTCCATAAAAGGAAAAAGTAAATAAATAATATCCCCCTAACATACTTTAATTTCAAAATTGTCATCACCTTTTTAACACACATAACATACTTTATCATTTATTTATTACCCAAAAATACCAAATTACCCCCAAAAGTTACTCAAAAAGTGATTTTTCTTAATTTGCGTGCGTACAGTAAATATGAAGATGAAAATGGGACGGAGGGAGTAATTTAATTTGTTTCAAGTTAAGGTTTACATTTTCTTTTTTATTAAGTGGAACCCACACAAAATAATTATTTATTCCACATAGGTCTCACTCACAATACTAATACAAGTTTCCACTACACATTGAATATTATATTTCTCAATTCATTATATATTAAAATATTATATTTCTTTATTTCCGTAAATAAAACAAACGTTAACGTTAACGCATGTTGGAAGGAGTATAATTTAAAGTATTAAATTATTTAAACACTATTTTTTAATCACTTGGGGATCGACTCCTTGTGCGCAGTAGTTAAAGATATTAGGAACCTGTGATCCATTGTGTGGTTACCGCGATTTACTTGGAGGCAGTTCTGAGGGGCCGGGACTGTTTCCTCGAGGACTAGTCGGGCGTAAGCCCGGAACCTCGGTATCAAAAAAAAAAAAAAAAAAAAAAAAAAAAAACAGTAGTAAAGTCGCCCGTATAACTGGCGACCCAACCTAAATAATTAAAGGTCCGCAAATGTGCCGTACATGGTTAAAAAAATATTCAAACTACAATATTTGTTTAAATTAGCTTATTTTATGAGCCAATTACAATAAATATTAAAATTTAACTTATTTTTTTTTTACTTTTGAGAAGGTGATTAATATATATATATATATATATATATTATTTTTTAATTATTATTATTATTTTTTATTTTCTTTAATAAACTTAGTCCGCTCCTCTATAAAATGGGTAAAAGTAAATATATCATCATCACTTCTCTATAGAATGTTATTACTTTTCATTTATACTTTAAATTATTTATTAAATAGTTAACTACACAATTATCATTTTACATCTATTGAGTTTTAACACTATTATCACCTTTTTATTCATCGTATTCGTATCACTTAAAAATTTACGTGAGATAGGGACACACAAGCGTAACCTATTTTTAAAATCCAAAATCAATATGATTTGGAAAATGAATTGGAAGAAACATGTAAGACGGAGAGGACTAGTCCGTAACGCTAAGTTTCCTGCCGATTTGGGTCCCACCTGATTTGGGCTGATTTTTATCGGGTCTAGATCGAATAGGCGGGTTTGGGTCTGATAAACTAAATAAAATAAAAGTTATTAATATTATTAATTAATACTATTAATTTACAAGTGTTCGCCAAATTTTTTTTTTAATTGTGAGGTGGCGACTCCACGTTGCTCCTTGAAAAATTTGTGTATGTGGCGCTCTCACATTGATTCCGCAATTAATGTTTATTATATTTAATTTAATTTAAAATAATTAATATTTTGTAATCCTACCATTATTACATCTTAATTTAAATATTTAATAATCCTACCATTAATACATAATAATATTATTCTAAGTTTTTATATAATTGATTTAATTTAATACTTTAAATATATTTTTATTTAATCCATAAATTTTGTGTAAATTTTAAATTATTTATTTTCATTGGATTTTAAATTATTTATTTTCATATTTAGCATATACATTTTAATTAAGGTATGGCACAATCGATTAGTTATAAAGTTTTGGTAAATTATTTATTTTCATTGGATTTTAAATTATTTTATTTATTTTCATAATTTACAAGTGCTTGCCAAAAATATTTTTTTTAAATTGTGAGGTGCCGGCGCCACGTTGCCTTGAAAAATTTTGTGTATGTGGCGCTCTCACGTTGATCCCGCAATTAATATTTATTATATTTAATTTCAATTAAAATAATTAATATTTTGTAATCCTACCATTAATACATCTTAATTTGAATATTTAATAATTCTACCATTAATACATAATAATATTATTTTAAGTTTATATAAGTAATTTAATTTAATACTTTAAATATTATTTTATTTAATCCATATATTTTGTGTGAATTTTAAATTATTTATTTTCATTGAATTTTAAATTATTTATTTTCATATTTAGCATATACATTTTAATTAAGGTATGATACAATCGATTAGTTATAAAGTTTTGGTAAATTATTTATTTTCTTTGGATTTTAAATAATTTATTTTCATATTTAGCATATACATTTTAATTAAGGTATAGTACAATCGTTATAAAATTTTGGCAAATTTATAGTATTATGTAATAATATTATTTTAAGTAATTTTCTTAATATTATTTTAAGTAATTTTCTTATAAAAGTTTGTGTAAGTAGTTAAATTTAATACTTTAAATATTTTTGATTTAATCTGCAAACTTGGTGTGTATTTTAAATTATTTATTTCCATATTTAGCATATAAATTTTAATTAAGGTATAGTACAATCGAATCAATTAGTTATAAAGTTTTGGTAAATTTATA
The DNA here is from genome assembly GCA_023678885.1 of Pogostemon cablin. Classification (NCBI taxonomy): domain Eukaryota; kingdom Viridiplantae; phylum Streptophyta; class Magnoliopsida; order Lamiales; family Lamiaceae; genus Pogostemon; species Pogostemon cablin. Next base: position 22,347,394 of record CM043001.1, on the reverse strand, counting down.
GTATTATTATGTAATAATATTATTTTAAGTAATTTTCTTAATATTATTTTAAGTAATTTTCTTATAAAAGTTTATGTAAGTAATTAAATTTAATACTTTAAATATTTTTGATTTATTCTGTAAATTTTGTGTGTATTTTAAATTATTTATTTTCATTGAATTTTAAATTATTTATTTTCGTATTTAGCATATAAATTTTAATTAAGGCATAGTACAATTGATTAGTTATAAATTTTTGGTAAATTTATGAAGAAACAAAAAACTTTTGTTGTTGTTTGATTATTTAAATTAAGTTTTAATAATTTTAGGAAAGATGGAGTATATTATTAAAATTTAATATTTTTAAAGTAATTTTCGTGTTGATTTTAAATTATTTATTACCATATTTATCATATAAATTCATTGTATATAAGTATATGACATAATACAATCGATCAATATTCGTCTATAGTGAAATTTTTTTTACCTCCATTGTAATCTTTATACGGTTTTTTTTTCCTTTATTAAATCATGTCATCAATTTATGATCCTGTGTCTGAAATTACTATGCAAAAGGAGACTTGGTGAATTAAAGTTAAATGCTTGAGGTTTTGGATATCATACCTTGATAATATAGAAAAAAAAATACATGGATATGATTATGATGAATGAAAAGGTAAATTTTAATTGATTATAATGATTAAATATTCTTTAAGTATACGGTATATTTTATATTTTCACAACTTTTAGATTATTAACATGATAAGGTTTTTTATTTAATTATTGTTATATTATATGTGTAGGGTTCGAAGATTCAAGCAACAATTCGCCATAATCACATCTCAAAATTTGAGAAATTATTAAGTGAGGGGACAACATATATTATCAAATTTCCGTGTTGCTGAAAATATTGGGTCGGTCCTTATTTCAAATCATGAATTCAAGTTGAACATCCATAATTACACGTTGGTACGATTGACTACGCTATTGAAAAGCAACAAAACATGCTTGAATTTTATTAATTTTGATACAATCAATTCTCAAGACAACACTAGGATACAATACTCATAGGTATGTTTTAAAAGTTTATTATTATTTTTTTAATAGAAACTAATTATACTTTTTAAAAAAATTAGTTCTATTTTTTCTTACAATGACAATATCCACAGACATAATTGCTTTGGTGGTAAAAATAGGAGATATAATTTGTGTTAGTGCAAGGGGCAAGCCTACAGATAAAATTGATATTGAGCTTGAAGATGAACGGTAACTTTCTTTTAAAATATTTATTCATATTTTTTTAACTCAATTTTTATGTTTAATATTTTTTAATTAAAATTTTAATATCAATTTGAGACACACGATCATGAATTGTACATTGTGGAAGAATATGCAAGATAATTGATGCAGTACAAGAGGAACAATCCAAACCAAACACTTATTATTGTTCTTGAATATGCCAAAATCAACAATAAATATAGAGGTATATTTTTTTAAAACTTATTTTATTTATGTATAATTCTTTATGTATTTAGATGTCATTAGATGTTTTTTCTAATATATTTAGCCATTAATCATATATTATTTGTCCTCTAATTTCTTAGATATGTTTTAACAATAATAATAATTATTATTATATAAAAATTTAAATCATACTTTCTTTGAAATATACTATAGGAAAAAACATATCAAATTCTTAGAATTCAACAAGGATAACAATTAATGAAAATATAAAAGAAGTTTATGATTTTTGAAAGAGGTACGCGCTCAATCTATACATTACATTTAGTGATTTTTTCTTTTAAAAAAAATATGTATCTATAAATTTTAATATTTATGCATTTGAAAATGTAGCATGGGTTTAATAGGTCATGATAGATTGCCTAAACCCATGATAGATTGCCTGGATAGTCTCATATAAATCATATTAGTAGAAGCTTCGTCTTTAAAGAATTTACACCAGATGTAGAAGTGATCTATCTTGCAGAAATTCAAGACATCAAGGATGTAAATATTCCATTATAATTTTTTTGTTTTAAAATATTTTTGTTACAAAGATTAAAATGCATTTCAATTATTGTATAACTTATGTTAATTTATATTTTCATCATGGATTTTTAGGAAAGCTATTGTATTGTTGTTGCAAATGCTGAAATAATCCAAACTCAATATGGATGGTACTATAATGGAGTAACAAATGCACCAAGAAAGTTATTGATAAATCTGGAGTTCCTTAATGTGAGAAGTGTAATCAGGACATACCGGTACCTGTGTCACAGTAAGTTTTATTTTTTTCTTTGAAAGTTTAACATATTTTTTTTAAATTTACTTTTTTCTTTTGAAAATGACAAATAAAATTTTATTAAGTTATTATACATTTCAACAAATATAAAATTCATCTCAAGATTGCCGATGAAACTGGGAGTACTTCCTTTATAGTATTTGATAGAGAAATTAGGCCAATCATTGGAAAAACAGCAGCTGAACTCATTAAAAATTTTGAGAATGTATTTTATAATTTTCATATACTTACATCTATAAAGAATAGAATTGCATTAATCAAATTTCACATATTATAAATTTTCACATAACTGAAAGATATGACATAAATTAGAATTTAGTTTGCAAAATACAACATACATGTTATACCTATCATATGTTTTATTATAATTCTTTTTTATTTTTTTATTATTAGCTGGACTTGGTTGGATCATTTTGTAAAGAGCTTGACACTCTTATTGGTTCGAAGTTTATTTTTAGATTCCATATCTCTGAAAGAAATATAAGTAGTCAATGGAATGTCTACATTGTGATGAAAGTATCTTCAGATCCTACTATGATCAAGGCTATAACGAATAGATCAAAAGCTAAAAGGTATTGAAGTTCAAAATTAAAAATGCATTTATGGTGATTTGCTCCATCTTTTCTAACTGTTATATTATACTGTTATTTTTATGTTTACATACAGCCTTTAGGATCCTCCATGAATGATGTTTTTTCAAATAAAATGAGTACTCCAAAAGAGAAGCGTAAATTGGTTGACTTTGAGACTATTGATGACAATGAAGATAATGCTCTGGATCAGACTCAAATGTCGGCCACGAATAAAAGAATGATTCAAGTAAAAGTTGAAGATGATCAATCTTAAGAAACAAAACCTATTACTTCATGAAATACTTAGGATTTATCCATAAATTTTATTATAACTGCAGATTTAGATTATCATAATTTTTATGAAACTATGAATGATTATTTTAATTCTATTATCAATTCTATCCTTCAAACTTTTCTAGAATCAAGAACTAATGTATATTTCAATACCATTATCAACTCTGTTTTCCATATCGAGTAGACATGAGCCACCACAAGAGTAAGAATTCAGAATCTAAATTGTCTCATATAAAATTAATTTATTCAAAATAGTCACAAAAAATTTAATTTTACCTACAAATAAAACCATAACTTTTAACTTTTCTCTAAATGATCATTTAAACCTAAAAATGATCAATTTTATTTATGAGTTTTATAGAGATAAAAAGTAATATTTTGAGACAAAATTACAACAAGTAAAAATTAATAATTAAAACAAAAATTATGGGACAACATTTATAAAAAATGAGTATTGTATTGAAACAAATGCTATATAAAAAAAAAAACTAAAAGGTTTCAGGTTTGGAACGAATATTAATCTCTTAATTAATGCAGCGCTTTCCAGGGTTAAGAGTAGGGCAGACCTAAAAATACTTTGTCTGGATGAAGAAGGGAAAGCAAGCAACAACATAGTTAATGTTGTGTTTGGTGGAGTTTTTAGAAATTTACAGTAATTAATGTTACAGATAATATAAATATGATTATATTTCACTTTTTATTTATTTCAATTCAGTTACATAATATACCATTTAAAGGTAAACATCATAATTACAATAAATAAAAAAAAAATATATGAACATGAAAAATAGAACGAAAATAACATTACATCAAAACATATCGAAATTAACATATTAATGTAAAGATAATTTAAAAAAGGTAAAGATCATTTAAAAAATTATATTATAAAAAATATAACCCGTGTAATACACGAGAAACATACTAGTAAGATATAATTCATTAAATATGTCACAATAGAAAGGAATCTATTTATAGATTCTAAGGAAAAGGAAAGATGGAAGTAATAATTCAACGTTTATAACATTTCTACATATCGGAGCCGACAACTGCTTTAACCTTCCCTTTTAATTAATTAATGCACTTATCACGCATTTATTGACTTGTCAATTATGAAACATTATACTCCTTAAAATAAATAAAATAATAATTATGAAAAACACCCAATCGAGATAAGACACCTGTTACAATTTTATGGAACCTTACCTCTCTAATGTTCAAAATAGCTGCCGTGAATTGCGTAATGCGTATAAGCATAGGCTGAGATGGCGCCTTAATTAAATCACTGTTTCATTCATTAGAATAGAAATATTAATAATATTTAATAGTGTACACATAATTATTTGCATAAAACATTAGTGATATAAGTAAATTATATTATAAAATAAAATAATACGTGTAATGAATAAGAAATAATAATATTTTGACAATAAAAATATAATGTCATATTAATAAATAATAATATTTTAATAAAAAAATGTAATGTCTGATTAATAAAAAGAGTAATATTTAAATAAATTATTATTCGTAGTAAACATAAAAATGATAAAAAAAAATTATATAACCAATTAAGTAAAATGTTTCATCGTATGGTTGGTAGTCAGTTTTACAAAGTTCCTCTTAGAAGTATTTGTAGTCGAATGTTTTATGTAGTACAAATGCGGTTGATTGTGTTTAAATTGATTAAACATACACCTTGCTCTGTGAAGTCTTATCTTAATAGTTATGTTTACTTCTTGGTATAGATTAAGGAAGGTAATAATCCCTCCGTTCGCTTATAAAGTATTCATTTTATTATTTTTGATCTTCACTTCAAAGGTATCTATTTTTCATATTTAGTAAAAAAGTATACAATAAAGCCCACTATTTTCCTCTAATACATATAATAATAATACTCCTTAATACACGTGCAAAAAGCAAATGGATACCTTAGAACCGGGCGGAGGGGGTATTTGTTATGTAACAGATTAAGAGATGTTATGTTTTAATACTCCCTCTGTCCGATTCTAAAGTATCCATTTGCTTTTTGCAAGTGGACAGTTCTAAGGTCTTTATTTGCTTTTGCACGTGGATTAAGGAATATTATTATTATAGATAAAGTGGGTAGTTGTATTAGAGGGAAGTGGTGAGTCATATTGTGTACTTTTTTTACTAAATAGAGAAAATTGATACCTTTGAAACAGACGCCAGAAATAGTGAAATGGATACCTTAAAAGCGGACGGAGTGAGTATAAAATATAAAGCGAGTAGTTGTATTAATATGGTGTGTGCACTACAAAAAAATAGTTTTTTACCAACGGAATATTCCGTTAGTAAAAGCCTTAATTATATTGTTAAATTAGTTTACCAACGGATTAGCAACGGAATCCGTTGGCAAATTTCTGTTGGTAAAGTGGTAGTTGGTAAATTTTTAGCAACGAAAAATCAATTTCATTGGTAATCCATTGCTAAAAATTTCGTTGGTAATTTTTATAAAGATTCTCTTAGTAATCCGTTGATAAAATAGAGAATAAATCTGTTGGTATTCCATTGCTTAAATCCGTTGGTATTCCATTGCTAATAGAAAAATGTCATTTTGGTTGCTAATCCATTGGTAATTTTCAACGGATTAAATTCCGTTGATAAATTCCGTTGCTAAAAAAATACTTTTTCGGTGGTAGATCTCATAAAAATATACTAATTATTTAGAGTGATTTTATTGAAGTAAGATGTCTAGATTGAAAATATGTAATGATATCGAGGAATACTCCATTGATTGGAGGTTGGGAGTGATCATTGAAGTGATCCTAAGTGTTTTTATTTATGTATATACATTATGGCTAATGAGGAATTGAATCAAGGTTGAGCCAATATAATGATTGAAAGAATTTATTATGAAGTTATAATAAAGTGTCTAGATATATAACTATTAGAGCTGTCAAAATGGGTTGGGCTCATGGGTCGTCCTGCCCCCGCCTTAAAAAAAAAGATGGTTGGACAGTAAAATTTATAGCCCGTTTAGAGGCGGGCCTAAACAACCTGGGCCAAATGGGGGCGGGCCTAGGCGGGCTAAACCCAAATGGGGTGGGTTGATTTGTTTGGGCCCACCATACTTTTTTTTTGTTAATGGTTAAGTTTTTAATATTTCAAATATTTGTTGTTCCTTTTTCTAAATATTTTGTACTATAGATTAGTATACAAAATTTGTAAATAATTTTAAATCTTATTTTGCTTGATTTTCAATTATCTTTAATTTTTGAAATTTTAATATATAAATGTATGTATATGGATTGGAAACAAATACAAATGCAAATAGAAATGCAAATTATAAACATTTAAAACATCTAATCATTTGAAGATTGACAAGGATATAATCATATAATTTATCAACATGAAGATTGAGATATTTATATTATGATGTTATGAGGGATGAGTTTTGAGTAGACTTTATAATTATGTTTTGAGCTTTGTGATTGGCCTTTAGAACTAGTAAATTTAATTTGTATTATTTGAGGATAATTACACTTACGTTGTTTTATTTGAGATTCTTAAGAAATACTCCCTCCGTCCCACACTTATGTTCACACTTTCCGTTTTCATCCGTCCCACACTTATCTTCACAACCCAAAAAGGAAACTTCACATTAACTAACAACCTCAAAAGTTATCTTAATTTCAAAAAATACTACTCCTACCTAACACACATAACATACTTTATAATTTATTTATTACCTAAAAATACTACAATACCCCCTAAAAAATCAATAAAGTTGGTCAAAAAATAACTTTTCCTAAACTCCATATTTACAGTGTCAGTGAACTTAACTATAGGACGGAGAAAGTATATAATTAGTAAACTTTATGTTGTTTGATTAATGATATTTATTTATGTTTAATTGTTCATGTTGCTATTTTGTAAAATCTATATTTATATTTTAATTATCTAATTGACATTATAGTATTTTGCAAGAGCATCTATCATTTAAATATTTTATTTTTAAATAATGATAATTATAATTTTGCAAGAGCATCGATCATTTTGATATTTTATTTTCAAATAATGATAATTATAATAACATCATTAAAAAAAATAAAAAAGGTGGATTGACCCGCCATAACCCGCAACCCGCCTTTAAATGGATTGGACCTAGCAATTCTAACTTGTACCCGTCTAGCTTGCCAAATGGCGGGTTGAGGTGGGTTTTGGCTCGCCCCGCCCCACCAGCCCATTTCGACGGCTCTAGTAACAATAACGTAAATGCATTTTTTATACTCCTTTGACATGGATTTGTCCCTTTGCAAGCACAAGTTAAACAGTGAGCCCTCTTTATAAATCACTTGAGGCACATCCTGCGATTTACCTCCTCCACCAATGCCCAGGGCAAGGGCGGTGGGGACCCCTAATGGTGGGGTACACCATAACTACTAAATGCATTTAATGCATACTATTCACCATGTGTCGATGTACAATTTGTTGGAATTGGTTAAGTGTAGAAGTGGGTCAAGCCCATCTTTGACCAATGTTCTTGTAATTTTCGTTTGTCAAAAAAGAAAACAAATTGCATATTTGGAAACTACGTTTCAAGTAGATGAATTTAGTGTATAAGTTTGCTCAAATCCAATTCCGGGTGAATGAGTAATTAATACATGAAGTTTGCAATTAATTACAAGAAAAATAAGAAAAAATGAAGAGTAAATGTTGAAGTGGGAAGTTATCCCACATTGGAAAAAGATGGGAGAATTGAACTCCTTATTATTACCCACACACATTATTGAATTAAATAAAATGTGTGGACCACATGGTGCATCCAACCAAGTCTAGCCGCGCTTGCACATGATCACCTTTTGGACTCGAACCGGGTTCGATAGGTGAGTTAAAACAACGTATGGCCGGACCGGGACGGGTCGCTGTCCGGATCGGGCTGCAGTTGGGTCGTCGGGCCAGATCGGGTCGCTGATCGGACTGGATCTCTACCGGGTCGGGTCATCAGAGCGGGTCGGGTTATGCGCCGGGTCGGATCGGGTCGCCTCGGGTCGGTCCTTCACCAAAGATGCATTGGAGGTTAAAAATTGGCTCCAAGATTTGAATTTAAAATTCAAAATGGAGGGGTGCAATCTAGACCATTGGATCTTGATCTTGATCAAGAGGCATGATCTAATGGCCCATAATGAATTAAGGTGTCCTTTCTAAAAAAGCAACACAACTCTTCAACACTTATAAATAGACCCCCATACATTCTGCAGAAATCATTCAAGTCCTGCACTACATACTTGCATATTACATTCTAGTACCTATAGTTCTAGAATTTTCCTACCCAAGTCCGAAAGTTCTAAAATATTAGTTCGTTCGCCGATAATTTTGGACTAGTTGTGCTACAAGTCCAAAATTCAAAGTCGTTGTATCTTGGAGGCGATTGCTATAGTCAGTAAGCACCTGAAGTACGGAGCAATTTCGTCTTAAGGAGAAAGAGTGTAACTCTTGACTCGACTTTACCAAAAGTAATCCATAAGCCGTTTTAAATACTACTCCATATACCCAATATTCTTAAGACGAAATTATTTTGTATTTAAAGATGGCTACTGATGTACCTGCTAATGTTACTACTGCACCGGTACCTGCTACTGTTACTACTGCACCTGTTCACGCCGAGAGACCACCTAAGTTCGATGGAACGGAATTTAAGCGCTGGCAACAGAAAATGCTGTTCTACTTAACAACACTCAACCTCGCCCGTTTTTTGACGGAAGTTGCTCCAACGGTTGAAGAAGATGAAACTGATGATCAAAAGAAAGTTGCCGTTCAAATCTGGAAACATAGTGACGTCATGTGTCGTAACTCCATTCTAAATGGGTTAGATGACTCACTCTATAATGTTTATACAGATTTTAAAACTTCTAAAGAATTATGGGAGTCACTTGAAAAGAAGTACAAAGCGGATGACGCCGGAATGAAGAAATTCATAGTCGGACGATTCCTCGAGTACAAAATGGTGGACTCCAAGACTGTATTGGATCAAGTTAGAGAACTACAACTGATCTTACATGGCATCCATGCCGAGGGTATAGAATTGAGTGAATCTTTTCAAGTAGCTGCTTTAATTGAAAAGCTACCGCCTATGTGGAAAGATTTTAAAAACTATCTCAAGCATAAAAGAAAAGAAATGATGCTTGAAGACTTGATCGTTAGACTAAGGATCGAAGAAGATAATCGAAAGTCTGAAATCAAGTCAAGCAAAGAGGCAAGAGTTAATTTGGCTGAATCCGGGGAAAACAAAAAGAGGAAGCGGAATGACAAAAAGCAAAAGCCTGCAAAGAAGATTAAAGGCAACTGCTACAACTGTAACAAGCCCGGACATATGGCGAAAAACTGTCGTCAACCAAAGAAGAAAAACAACAGCCGAGCTAACCTAGCCGAAGAGAAGTCGGTATCCGCCAACTTGTCCGAACTAAACCTAGCGGCTGTGGTCTTTGAAGCAAACCTTGTGGATAATCCACAAGAATGGTTTGTGGATAGTGGAGCAACAAGACACATCTGCTCGGACAAGGAAATGTTCTCTACCTACATCCCGATAAATGGTAGAAAATTATTTATGGGAAATTCTTCAACATCTGAAGTCATTGGACTAGGCAGAATTGTGTTGAAGATGACATCGGGAAAAGAGCTCCAACTTGTAGATGTGTTGCATGTCCCTGACATCCGCAAGAACTTAGTGTCTGGATCATTGCTTAGTAAAGCCGGATTTAGACAAGTGTATGAGTCTGACAAATATATACTATCCAAAAGTGGAATGTTTGTAGAAAAGGTTACCTTGAAAAGGGTCTTTTCAAACTAAATGTAATGACTGTACACCGTGATATTAAAAATAAAGGAAAAGTTATTTCTTACTTGGCCGAGAGTTCTAATATATGGCATGATAGATTAGGACATGCAAGTTTAAATTCACTAAGAAAATTAGTCAACTTAAATTTGTTGCCAATAATGGAACTAGATCCACAAAAGAAATGTGAAATTTATGTTGAAGCAAAAATGACAAAAACTCCATTTCATTCAGTGGAAAGAAGTACTACACCTCTAGAACTAATCCATACTGATATATGTGATTTAAAGTTCGCACCAATAAGAGGGGGTAAGAATTACTTCATTACATTTATCGATGATTGCACAAGGTATTGTTATATATATCTTCTAAGAAGGAAAGATGAAGCAATAGATGCATTCATAAACTTTAAGAATGAAGTCGAAAATCAACTAAGCATTAGAATCAAAATGATTCGAAGTGATAGAGGTGGAGAATATGTGGCTCCATTTGAAGAATTTTGTCTACAAAATGACATTATTCATCAAACTACAGTACCATACTCACCACAATCTAATGGCGTTGCAGAACGAAAAAATAGAACTCTCAAAGAGATGATGAATGCTATGTTGATTAGCTCGGGCCTATCCCAGAACATGTGGGGAGAAGCGGTGCTTTCGGCAAACCACATTCTTAATAAACTACCACACAAGAAAAGAGATAAAACTCCATATGAATTATGGAAAGGAAGGAAACCGTCATATGGTTACCTCAAAGTGTGGGGGTGCCTAGCAAAAGTTGAGGTACCTAAACCAAAACAAGTAAAGCTAGGACCCAAAACAGTTGATTGCATCTTTATTGGTTATGCATACAATAGTAGTTCATATCGTTTCTTGGTTCATAAGTCAGAAGTTCCTGAAATGAATGAGGGAATGACTATTGAATCTAGAAATGCAGTGTTCTTTGAGAATATTTTTCCTAAGAAGGAAAAAAAAGAAGTGAGCTCTCATAAAAGAACTCATGACGCTATAGAAAAAGGTTCACCTCAAAGGGAGGAAGAACCAAGGCGTAGTAAAAGAACCAAGAAGGAAAAGTCCTTTGGTTCTGATTTTATAAGCTACATGCTAGAAAATGAACCAAGGACAATACATGAAGCATTGTCTAGTCCAGATGCTCCTCTCTGGAAAGAGGCTATCAACAGCGAAATTGAATCCATTATGCAAAACCATACTTGGGAGGTGGTCGATCTCCCACCAGGCAACAAACCTTTAGGATGCAAATGGATCCTAAAGAAGAAATACAAGGCTGATGGTTCAATTGACAAATACAAGGCTCGCTTAGTAGCTAAAGGATTCAAACAAAAGGAAGGATATGATTTCTTCGACACATATTCACCTGTGACAAGAATTTCATCCATTAGAGTTCTCATAGCAATTGCAGCTTTGCATAATCTTGAGATACACCAAATGGATGTCAAAACAGCTTTCTTAAATGGTGAATTAGAAGAGGAAATATATATGGAACAACCTGAAGGGTTTGTTGTCCCTGGCCAAGAAAAGAAAGTGTGCAAGTTAATAAAATCCTTATACGGATTAAAACAAGCACCTAAACAATGGCATCAAAAGTTTGATCAAACTATGCTATCAAATGGATTCAAAATCAATGAATGTGATAAGTGTGTCTACATAAAAGGCACGCCTAATGAGTATGTAATTGTATGTCTATACGTAGATGACATGCTCATAATAGGAAGTAATCACAAAGTGATTGTGAATACTAAGAACATGCTAAAAAGAAATTTTGACATGAAGGATATGGGTGAGGCTGATGTCATACTAGGGATAAGAATCTCTAGATCACCTGATGGAATTGTCTTAACACAATCTCACTACGTAGAGAATATACTTAAGAAATTCGATGCCTTTGACTTACCCTCGGCTAAAACTCCTGTGGATGTGAATTTACATCTAGCCAAAAATAAAGGCGAACCCATATCACAACAGAAATATGCAAGAATTATCGGAAGTTTGATGTACTTAACAAATTGTACACGTCCGGATATAGCATACTCTGTTCATAAACTTAGTAGGTTCACAAGCAATCCTAATAAAGAACATTGGATAGCATTGACAAGAGTACTTAGATATTTGAAACATACTCTAAGTTATGGGATACTGTATACAAGATATCCAGCCGTAGTCGAAGGATTCACGGATGCTAATTGGATATCTGATTCAAAAGACTCCAAATCCACAACTGGTTACGTATTTACCATAGGTGGTGGAGCAGTATCATGGAAATCTTCTAAATAAACATGCATAGCTCGTTCCACAATGGAGTCGGAGTTCATTGCATTAGACAAAGCTGGTGAAGAAGCAGAATGGCTTAGAAACTTCTTAGAGGATATTCCTTGTTGGAGCAAACCAGTGCCTCCTATAATGATACATTGCGATAGCATGGCAACTATTGGGAGAGCACAAAGCAACATGTACAACGGTAAATCTCGACACATAAGGAGGAGACATAATACCGTTAGGCAATTGATCTCTAGTGGGATAATTTCCATCGACTATGTAAAGTCTAAGGAAAATATCGCGGATCCGTTGACAAAAGGCATAAATAGAGATCTAATGACAAGTGCAGTAATGGGAATGGGTTTAAAATCCACGCACTAAAGAACGTTTATAGCGGTAACTTAACCATGATGATTGGAGATCCCAAGAACATGGTTCAATAAGACAACTAAGTTATAAGTGTTCCGAAATAGCACTTGAAATATAATCTCAACTCATTCTCAAATCAAGTGCAAGCCTGCAGAAGTGTGGTAGAGGGTAAGCCTTAAAAGCTTTTAATGATTCCTATACCTTAAAAGTGGAGTATAGCAGGATACTCTACATAGGAGATCACCTATATAAGTGTGAAGTTTGGCCGCTTCGAATGAGAAAAAACACTTATGAATCCAAGATGGTCCGGGCCGAATTGGACACAACGTGAGAACGAAGAATATTAGAATTGTTATTGTGTGGGTGTCGTTGACTTGATTTACATAAAATGTTGACTAGTTCAAAACATCATGTTCACTAAGCAGCAAGTAAATCCGATGACATTCTACTAAGGAAGGTTCAAAGCCGGAAGCTACCTATCCTGATACAATAGCAGTTCGTCGGAACTTTCGATAGAGTCTACATGCATTAATTACATTCATGTGGGGGATTGTTGGAATAGGTTAAGTGTAGAAGTGGGTCAAGCCCACCTTTGACCAATGTTCTTGTAATTTTCGTTTGTCGAAAATGAAAACAAATTGCATATTTGGAAACTACGTTTCAAGTAGATGAATTTAGTGTATAAGTTTGCTCAAATCCAATTTCGGGTGAATGAGTAATTAATACATGAAGTTTGCAATTAATTACAAGAAAAATAAGAAAAAATGAAGAGTAAATGTTGAAGTGGGAAGTTATCCCACATTGGAAAAAGATGGGAGAATTGAACTCCTTATTATTACCCACACACATTATTGAATTAAATAAAATGTGTGGACCACATGGTGCATCCAACCAAGTCTAGCCGCGCTTGCACATGATCACCTTTTGGACTCGAATCGGGTTCGATAGGTGAGTTAAAACAACGCATGGCCGAACCGGGACGGGTCGCTGTCCGGATCGGGCTGCAGTTGGGTCGTCGGGCCAGATCGGGTCGCTGATCGGACTGGATCTCTACCGGGTCGGGTCATCAGAGCGGGTCGGGTCGGGTCGCCTCGGGCCGGTCCTGCACCAAAGATGCATTGGAGGGTAAAAATTGGCTCCAAGATTTGAATTTAAAATTCAAAATGGAGGGGTGCAATCTAGACCATTGGATCTTGATCTTGATCAAGAGGCATGATCTAATGGCCCATAATGAATTAAGGTGTCCTTTCTAAAAAAGCAACACAACTCTTCAACACTTATAAATAGACCCCCATACATTCTGCAGAAATCATTCAAGTCCTGCACTACATACTTGCATATTACATTCTAGTACCTATAGTTCTAGAATTTTCCTACCCAAGTCCGAAAGTTCTAAAATATTAGTTCGTTCGCCGATAATTTTGGACTAGTTGTGCTACAAGTCCAAAATTCAAAGTCGTTGTATCTTGGAGGCGATTGCTATAGTCCGTAAGCACCTGAAGTACGGAGCAATTTCGTCTTAAGGAGAAAGAGTGTAACTCTTGACTCGACTTTACCAAAAGTAATCCATAAGCCGTTTTAAATACTACTCCATATACCCAACACAATTAACGTTGTACAGTGCAGTTCTTGAATAATAACGACGAATGTGGGTTTGACACCTCACCTAAATTGCACTAATCTAGCTAGACCGAGCTTTGGCCCGTTTTTATGGCTCAAAACTTTCCATTCTTAACCTAAACCTATTTGTGACACTTGACTAATTTTTTAGTCCAACTATGTTGCACATGAAGATCTTAACCATCATATTACTTTATTATAATTTAATTTTAACAATTAAATAAAATAATATAATTAATTTTATTTTTACAAAAACTATCCACTACCCCTATTTTAATCTATTAATATGTGGGTCACCCCATCATGACCCCTAATTTTTATTTTTTATTTTTTTTAATTTTTTGTTTATGCATGAGCGTGTGATTGTTATTTTTTGCGTTTAAGCTCAATAAGTGAAGCTAAAAATTTAGAGAGGCTTATCAATGAGTTTAAATTAAAAAAAATAAATGTGAATATTAGTTGAGTTTAATTTGAGAGTATGAAAAAAATTGGGTAATTAAAAGAAAATTTTGTTTAAACCCCATCAAAGTGGATGCTCTAAGGTAATTTCAATATGTGGCATAAAAATGTTATTCCCTCAATCTTATATAACAAACAATTTAATAACCATAAAATACACTTTCATGATGTCTGTTTTTATCTCTAAAAATCACATTTTGATTTTTAAAACTTATACCTAGGTATTTTAAATTCATCTCTACATACACCTACAAACCATATAATTTTAAGCACGCTCACCTTTCAAAAAATATATCTCCTCAATTAATACTTTTTATCTCTTTTTCTCCAATCTATTTTCTTATATAAACTAATACATTTTTACACATTCATTATTTGACATAAAAGTCGAGCTCATAACATGCCGAGCTTGTAAGCTCACACAGAAGCAGAGCTCACAAGGAAAATGAGCTCATGATATGTCGAGGTCATAACATGCTAAGCTCACACAGAGTCTGAGCTTATAACATAACAAGCTCATGAACTCACAAGGACGCCAAGCTCAAGAGCTCACAAGAAAGTCTAGTTCGGGAGCTCATAAATTGTTGAGCCCGCGAATAAGCCGAGTTTGAGAACAAATATCATGTCGAGCTCACATGAAGACAGAAATCACAAGCTCATATTGAGGTTGAGCATACAAGCAGAGCTCATAACATATTGAGCTTACGAACCCGCAAAAATAAAGATGATTAACAACTCATAAAAATACTGAGCTTACGAGCTCACAAAATAAAGACGAGCCACAACCTGCAAAAAAACTGAACTCGCAAAATGAAGACGAGTCACAACTTGCACAAAAGCCGAGCTCATGAATTCGCGAAATAAAGACGAGTAACAACTCACAAAAATACCTAGCTTACAAGCTCACAAATTAAAGACAAGTCACGACTTGTATAAAAATGGAGCTCACGAGCTCGCAAAATGAAGATGAGTTACGAGTCACAAGAATACCGAGCTCACGAGCTCGCAAAATAAAGATGAGTCACGACTTATACGAAGATGAATTACAACTCATAAGAATACCAAGCTCATGAGCTCATAATATAAAGATGAGCCACAACTCATACAAAATCGAGCTCACGAGCTCATAAAAAAAAAGATAAGTCACGACTTGTATAATGATGATGATCTCCAAAAGCTCATGAAAATCTCAACATGCAACTCACAAGCAGCTACCTCAAGCATGGGGCTAATGTTGGGAGCTATAAACCTGGAGCAATGCTCATTGAGTCAACTTATCTTATGAGAAATATCACTACATAACTGAGATGCATAAAAAAGATTATAGACCCATTTATAAGCTAGTAATCCTTTTCCTATAAGGTTTTAAGCATGGAGGTTTTAGGGTTAATTACAAAAAAAAACTACGAACTTTATTTCTATTGCAAAAAAAATCACAACCTTTAAGTATTGTTGTAAAAAAATCCAATTTGTGACTAATAGTAGGTTTTTTGGGATTTTCTTTTGCAACAATACTTAAAGGTTATGATTTTTTTTTTACAATTTCTCAAAAAGTGAGGATTAATTTGCAATAGGAGTAAAGTTCGTGATTTTTTTTGCAATTAACCCGAGGTTTTAACGATGCCAACGAGGGTTATTCTGTTTACTTGCACTAAGTGTAGAGTCATAGTAACTTCTATATTTAAAAGTCACTCCTTGCAGCTCAATCAAAAGCAATGATATATCATGGGCTAATGTTGGTAGCGCGACACTATAGTTATAATAAGAGTCGGTTCCACATGCCATAGAAAAATCACATACTTGCTTAACTTTTGCCAGTTCTACTTTTGGCAGTCAAACATTGGAAGCTTAGCTCATACTTGGCTAATCGGCTTATATGCGGCCTTTAGCTCTACTTCTGGCAGCCATATCTTGGCAGATATGCTCATACTTTGTAGTCATACCATGACAGTAGTAGCTCTACTCATACTTGCCAAACAGGTCGTGACAGTTCATACTTGGCAATTAGATCTTGACAGCTTTACTTCTGGCAGTCATACTTTAACACTTCTTATGTGTTTCACGGAAATTTTTCCATGATATAATTTCATACAATTATTTGTCTACAAAATTATTCTTGTTATATCCTATAATTTACCCTACATATCACCAATTGTACCATAAAAACTTCATGCACTGGTTGCACGAAGTTAAATTCTGTTTTTTTATATTTAGTTGAATCATTAAATTTTTATTAAAAAACTAATAACATTTTGTTAAAATTCGCTAACAAATTTTATTAGTTTTGCATAGTATATACTATATTTTGTCTTTCAATTTTTGTTTTATGATATATTTCAATTTTTGTATTAATTCTTTCATACGAAAAATTACTCATAAGTACACGCTTTGTACCCATAATTACTGCGAGATACATTGTTTTAAAAAAATTATTCTCACATACAAAATATTAAAGTAAAATATCAAATATAATCCTAAACGCATACACTTTTAAACTAAAAATCCTAAGCTCCTCACCCACCCACTGCCGCTGGACCACCGCCGGCCGGTCGCCGGACCTCCACCGGATATACATTTATTTTGCTATAAATATTTTTTTTACTGCACACACTTTTGCTGCACACGAATTTTCATGCTGCACACAAATATTTATGTGTAACACAATGTAAGGGTAATATTGGAATATCACTATATATTTTTGTAGTTAGTAGTAATATTTTTGTATGTTTGTATCTCATAGTAATAAAGGAATTTTTAATGTACCTAGTGACCATGTTTAAAATATCGATATCGGTACCTCAAATTTACGGATATATCGATGGATATATCGAATATCGATATCGATATCGGTAAAAATAAAAAAAATCACGGAAACTTGAAAAAAAAAGAGAAAATTTATTATTTAACTTTTCAATGTATTTTAACTAATTTTAATATATAAATATAATTTAAAATCTTAATAAAACTCATAGCATGTGATAAGCAAATCAATTACAATATATTTAAATAGTTTAAAGTCATACAATACTTAATAACTAATACCAAAATGATAATTTATGATGCTCAAAAGTAAAACATGTGATATCATCTTGATCTAAACAATATTGGTATCGACTCATCGAATTTGAGAAATTCTGAACATAGTTCTGAATATACAAGTAGTATTGTTATGTACCAATAAAATACTCCCTCTGTCCCGATCCTATTGAATGTATCAAAATAATTGTATTTTTAATTAGAGTATACTATCACAATGTGTATATGAAAGGAAACTCCTCATTTACTTAGTGGTAATAATTTTAATGAATTGTGATAATTAATAAAATAAAATAAAATAGTCTTGATAATTTCATGCAAGTGTTGCTCCATTTTATTTTATTTTTAAAATTGATCAAATTAATGAAAATTTTGTATTTAGTTGGTAAAAGTAATATAAAAAATCATAAAATATTTCTTAAAAATATGGATAATTTTTTATATTTTCGATATATCTTCGATATTTTATCGATATTTTAACGATATTTCCTCGATATATCTCGACATCTGAAAAAATTTGAACTATGGCAAATCGATATCGATATTGTTACCGATATTTTCTGATATTTCTCGATATATCCTCAACATCAGAAAAGATATATCTTTTTCCTCAATATCGATATCGATATTCTTCAAATACGGATATATCGTGGAAATATCGTGGATATTTCGGGAAATTTTAAACCTTGCATAGTGGTAAGTACCCCTAATTCATAGTATTGTAAATATATTAATAATTATTATTATTATCACATATAAGTATTATTTTACTGGAAGACAATATTGGTATGAGACTGTTTTACATGAGACAATTTTTTTATATATTTTAAATAATTATCACTTTTCATTAAATATATTATTATTTTTATTAAAATATTATCACTTTTTTTAAATAATAATTCATAAAATAATTCAGCACATCACTATTATTTTTTATTAATTTTTAGTATTACATTTTGTTAATTTATTCTCTAGTAAGTCTTGCAGAGTGAGATGATCTCACATACTCCACATTTTTACAGTAAAAAAATATTCCTTCCGTCCATCAAATATGTATAAATTTACTTTTTGCACGTGAATTAATGAGTAATATTATTTAATGTGTAGTGTGTAGTTGTATTAATAGGGTGTGTAGGATCCATATATTAAATGTATTAGTAATGTGTGTGAGTCCATATATTTAAAAAAAATGTATACTTTAGTATGGACGTTCAAAATAGTAAAATGTATATTTTTCAGCTATAGATAGAGTAATAAATAATCTATAATGACAATAATCATTATCACATGAAAACACTTTATATATCTACTAAATAAAAATTTAATTTCTTAAAATAAATTTATTTTAATCCCACAGTGTACAAATTTTGGTCTTCACACTTTTCCGCTAAAATCGTGCCCATCATCACGTTATTAAAGTAAGATTAAGAAAAAACAAAATAAAAAATAAATAAAATTCCAGTTTCAGAGAGCACAAAATCATGGGGTATTCAATTCCCCCAACTACGCACTCAATTGAAGTGCAGAATCGCCCCACCATGCTTCGCCTACCCTTTCGGTGATCTCTTCTTTCCTAACTTCATAAAATTCTTTCTGCATACTCCACTCTCATCTCTCTCATTCATTCATCCTCAACTATTTCAATTATGATTCTCCCTTTCTCATCTAAACCCCTCAATTCATTCCTCACCTACGTTTCTTCCCACCCTCGTTTTTGGATCTTCATCGCTTTCCTCTTAATCCAACTTCTCCTCATCTCCCTCACTCGCAATTCGCCCCCCTGTTTTCCCGATCGCACCGCCGCCGTCTCCCGCCAAGAAGCCGCTGCGCCGCCCACCGCCGCTGATAATTCCGAAGAATGCCCCTATGGTAGGGTTTATGCCTACGATCTCCCTTCCATGTTCAATAGAGATTTGTTGTCGCGCAACTGCACCGATTTAGACCCGTGGAATTGGCAATGCGGAATCGCCACCAACTACGGGTTCGGAGGTCCCGCTGCCGAGCTCCGCCGCATCTTGCCGGAGAATCTCGCGAAATCATGGTTCAGAACAAACCAGTTCTCGTCGGAGCTGATATTCCACAACCGTATTCTGAAGCATAAATGCAGAACCATGGAGGCGGAATCCGCTACGGCGTACTACATCCCGTTTTACGCTGGACTCGCAGTCGGGAAGTACTTATGGACGAACGACACCGTTTCACGCGACGCCTCTTGCACGATGATGCTGCAGTGGGTCCAGAGGCAGAAATACTGGAAGAAATTCAACGGCTCTGATCATTTCATAACCGTGGGTCGAATCACATGGGATTTCCGACGGATGACCGACCCCGGAAAAATATGGGGCTCCAGTTTCCTCAACATGCCGGAGATGCAGAGGGTCACTCGTTTCATCATAGAGAAATCACCCGATGATCCACGGGACGTCAGTGTACCCTACCCCACCGGATTCCACCCCAAAACCGGAGAAACGGTCGACAATTGGCGGAATTTCGTGCGCAATTACAACCGGTCAAGCTTGTTCACCTTCATCGGGGCGACACGTGGATGGGTCAGTAATGATTTCCGACAGCTTTTACTGAGTTACTGTTACAACGAAACGGGTTTGTGCCGAGTCGTGGACTGTGCCGTGACTCAGTGTTCCACTGACTCGTCGGCCATTTTGGAATCTCTGTTGGGGTCGGAATTTTGCCTACAGCCCCGGGGAGACAGCTTGACCCGGCGGTCGGTTTTCGACTGCATGGTCGCCGGTTCAGTTCCGGTTTTTTTCTGGAAGAGGACGGCTTACGAGCAGTACGAGTGGTTTTTGCCGGGTGAACCGGAGAGCTATTCGGTTTTTATAGACCATGAAGAAGTGAGAAATGGGACTAAAACGATAAAGGATGTATTGATGAGGTATAGTAGAGAGGAAATTAGGAGAAAGAGAGAGAAAGTGATTGAAACAATTCCTAGAATTATTTATGGGGTTAGGAATGGAGGATTAGGGAATATTAAGGATGCTTTTGATATTGCTTTTGATGGGGTTTTAGAGAAGATTAAGGAGGAAAAAGAATTTTTGATTTGATATAAAGATTTATAGGAGATTATATGAACTATTTAGTATAGTATGTAGAAGCAGTACATTAGTATTTGATGGTTGTAGCTGTGTAATGAAATAACAAGAGGTTGGCACTCTTTTTTTTTTTTTTTTTTTTAATTTTTGAATGAAATATTATTTTACTCCTAAAAATGAGATAAAATGGTGAGCAAATCATGCATAGCAGTGTGAAATTCTTATTAAAAAGTAGATAAAGAAAACACAAATTGCAATTGGGGGTTTAACTATATCATATCATTATATATGGTGGATTGCATACTTTAAGGATTTGTTAACTATATCATATCATTATATATGATGGATGTGTCTCAAGTGACTTATAGAGAGGGTCTCAAGTGGCTATATCATATCATTATATATGGTGGATGTGTCTTAAGTGACTTATAGAAAGGGCTTAACTATATCATATCATTATATATGGTGGATGTGTCTCAAGTGGCTTATAGAGAGGGTCTCAAGTGGTCTATAGAGAGGACTCACTGTTTAACTTGTGCACAAGGGACCAAATCCATGAACCCCTACCATGCAACAACCAAGTTCAGTTAGAAGGTCTTTCCACCCTCCACTCGACGAGCTATGCCCTTGGGGCAACTATATCATTATATAGTTAGTTGGTAAATGCATAACATTTAATTATACTGTCACCCACTTTAAAAAAACATATACAAATATAAACAAAAACATATACAATTACGAACAAAAATATATACAATTTAATTGTTAGTTTTTAATGAAAAATTGAGTGTAAAAAAATATACAATTACTAAAAAACATGTATACACTATTGAATAAAAAGTTATACATATATGGATATGGATGCTAGTTTTTTTAATAAAAAACTTAATGTGAAAAAAATATAAAATTATTAAGAAATATGTATACTAAATAAAATAACATGTATACAAAATAGAATAAAAAGTTAATACACATATATGTACACCGGGTGCATTTAATATCAACTCTTACCAATTTCACTACCAATATCACTATATATAGACATGCACCATAAAACCAGAACCGACGGCTCGAACCACAAAACCGTCTGTTCCGAAACCAGCAAAAATATAATCGAAACCGAATATACTTTGGTTCGGTTCCCGTTCCTCATTCATTTGAAAAAAAATCGGCGGTTTCGGTTCAAACCGCCGATTTTTTAATTTTTTTTATTTTATATTTTTACACTAAAACTAAAATAAAAAAAAATCGGAACCGACGGTTCCGGTTTGGAACCAAAACCTTCCTACCTTCGGTTCGAATTCGATTTCCCATTTTCGAAAATCGGAACCAACGGTTCCGAACTGAAATGCATTTCTAACTATATATTCGACACGTATTTTTCCCTTATGCCTTTTAACAGGGTTGTGTGTGTAGGTAGTACCAGTTGCTTTCAGATTGACAAACAATCTGGGAGACCACACCACAATAAGAAACGATTATCATTTTAACAAAAGCTGATACTTATAGATAAAAATTGATAATATTTATTAAATTATTTATGAATAATTTATGGTGAACATGTGTGAATCAATAGATAAGTTTATGTTATATATTAACCTTAGGATTTAATATTACTCTAATAGTTAGTTTCTTGTATTCCGGATCATGTATGGATATAACATTTTATTCTAAAAAATATATACACTTTAATTTATAAAGATATAATTTTTTTGATTGAAATATGAATAGTATAAATATTTAATTAATTTTTTCTTCAAAAAATAAAGAGTACAAGTTTCTATACTAAAAGATGTACTCCTACATTCAATATTAAAGGGTACAATTTTTTAAAAAAATGTCTAAAGGGTACAATTTAAAGAATATATATATGGAATTTGGGAGCAACAAGTTTTAGCCATTTACTTAATGTAAATATAAAGATATACTAATTATATTTACAAATTGGACCTTGCTATTTGGATCAATTTGATCCGGATCAATAGCCTTTTAACAAGGTCCAATTACTATTTTAACCTTACTGCTAATTTAACTTATATAAGTTCATTAATTAGGTTAATTAATTTTCTTCCATAAATAAACTATAACTAATTTAAATTTATTTGAATATCTTATCTTAGTATTACTATTTTAATTTTTTTGTTTCTTCTATATTATATATATATATTATATTTAAAATTAATTTTATCTAATAATTATTTAATCAAAAATAAAAAAAGTATGGACGATTTATTAAATTATATATATTATACTTAAAATTAATTTTAATTAATTATTATTTATTAAAAAAATGCATGGACGATTTACACTACAAAAAAATTATTTTTTAACAATGGAATTTACTAACAGTGAATTCCATTGTTAATTACCGGCAGATTAGCAACAAAAATGACATTTTTCTTTTAGCAACAGAATGCCAATAAATTTATTCTCTATTTTATTAACGGAATTCAATCCGTTGGTAATTACCGACGGATTACCAAGGAAATCTTTATATAAATTACCAACAAAATTATTTACCAATAGAATTGAATTTTCATTACTAAAAATTTACCAACCTTCACTTTACCAACGGATTACGCTAGTAAATCAATTTAACAATGTAATTAAGACTTCTACCAATAAAATATTCCGTTGGTAAAAAATACTTCAGTATTTTTGTAGTGTTATTAAATTTAAAGTTAGTTTGAAATGAATATAATTTTAAATTTTAAAGTTAATTTAAATAAATTTTAAACATAAATATTAAAAGATATTAAATTTGTATATATTTTTAATTTATATAATATAATTTACAACATAAAAAAAACATACACAGTAATAAATTATTACTTCATAGTAGCGTAAAAAAATAATTTCATTTTATAATATACAATGAACTATTAACTTTAAGGTAAACACTTGTACGCGATAGTCTCACGGATCTAATTCTGTGAGAGGGATCCTTTTGAGATTCAGATTTATCGCTTTCTAGAAGATTTTTTGATTCACTGTTATGTTTCTAGCTAATAACGAAAATTAAATTGCATTTTTGGCGCAACATCATATTTATCATGGTTGAGGTCTCAGGAAAAGTGATAATATTTTTAATATATATTAGTATGTGTGATCAATGAAAATTTATAATCATCCAATATATTATTTAATAAACAATTTGTGCGATAGATGAAAAAGTAAATTTGTGTGATAGATGAAAAAGAAATGATATTTTTAGTAGAAAATGATATTTTATAATAATAAAGTGATAATAATCAATTGAATTGTTTTATGAAAAATAATTTAAAAGCTAGATAAAAGTGATAAATTATTAATAAAAAATGATATCTAATAAATACAAAATTATAACTTTCGTAATTAATATTTAGTTATAAAAATTGATAATATTTTTTAATAAAATAAAGTATACTACTTTTAAAAATGAAAAAAATTATTTATTTTAAAATATTATGAACAGGAGAAAAAAACTGTTGGGTGCATTTTTCATAGCATTTATTTAAATGAATTATACGCTAAACAACATCTTAGTATTTATTTAAATGAATATATATAAAATATAAGTGTATATAATTATTAGTTTATAAATATAACTAATGAAGAATTTTATTATTAAAATTGTAAATATAATTATTTACTAATAATTATAAACCCATATATATATATATATATATATATATATATAATTTTGTTTAATTAATAATAATAAATTAGATATAGATTAATATTTATATTATAATTAAAATATTTTATAAGAAAAGTAAAACAATAAATGCATCTCATTAGTTCAATTAATATGATAAATTCTTACCTAAATTATAATTAATACTACCTTATATGTTAAAAAGGGTAATTTAGTCTATGAATATTTTTAATTATTCAAAACTTACCATAACAACTCAATTGATTCGGATCAATTTGATCCGTTTATATTTATCCTTACAAATTTTATATAGGAGGATTTACATGTGATATAGGTTCACACCAAAACCTCAATTTAGGTATAAATTTTTGTCACATCGATGACATATTACTGCCACATCAAAAGTTAAAAATTCTTCATTTTTATACCTGTACTTATCCCAATCATTTTAAGTACAATTAATACTATTTTAGGGTCTCACCACCAAACATAATTTATATATATTATTAAATTATTATTAATTTAAATATAATTTTCATTTTATAAAAAATATTATTAATTAATTTATTTCACCTTTATCATTTCATTTAAAACTTTAAAAAATAAATATAAATGTATTTTCATTTGAAATGTTAACATATTTAAATATTTTTTGTTTAAATTAAAATATAAATATAGTTATTAAATGGAGTATATTTATATTAATTCGATTAAAACTTCACCGAATTCTACACAACAGTTGAGTGGATTAATTTAAAAAATGATGAATGTTCTCCAATTTGTATTAAAAATAAATTAAAAATAATTTAAAATTTTAAAATATGTATGTTGGCCCCATTTGTGATATTTTTTTTTGGGTGGTACAAATATTTGTAACTACTGTTCAAATTTGCATTTGTACCTAGCACTCTCAATGGTGTTGTACCAGGAAATTGGGTACAAATTTTAACACGTTAGATTTGTACCCAATATCCATTAACCATTGGAGATGCTAAATGAAAAGTTGTAATTAAAGTAGAGTAAGTTTCTTGTGTGCCCGGCACACGGATTTAGATCCGTATTCCTTTGCAATTTCCGTATTCCTTTACAATTTTTATGCTTATTTACAATTTAATCTCCCTAACAATACATATATTTAAATAAAATAGAGAGGAGAAGTGTTGTGTTCACATTGGGATATAGGACCGTATCCCAGGGCACATGAGCTTTTACCAATATTGTTTTTTGAGATTTAGTACAAGATATATCATATCAAAATAAAAGGTAAAATCCACATCCTCTTGCAAAATTTAAATAACAACGGAGTATTAAATGTTTTTAAATTCATTGAATTTTTTAAGATTCAGCATCCTATAAACTTGGTTCACACGGAGTATATCCTATTTTTGAAAATTTACTGGAAATTTTTTTTTAGAGAGATTGATAATTACCTTTGGCAAAAGCTTGTGTGTGTCTGGGCACGAGAGTATTTCGTGTGCCTTTAGAATTTTATGTTAAATTATATACTTTTTAGTATAAAGATGTGTACCCTTTATTTTACAAAGCAAAAACTTGTGTGTGCTCGGACGCGTAGAAGTACACTCTGTGTGCCTTTAGAATTTTGTGTTAAATTGTATACCCTTTAGTATAAAGATGTGTAACCTTTATTTTCTGAAAAAATAAAAAAAAATATAATGAAAAATGTATACCCTTTAGAACAAAATGATGTACCCTTATTAATTAAAATGTATATATTTTAGAACAAAATAATGTACCCTTATCCATATACTAAATTCTAAAGGCGCACGGCGTGTGCCCGGGCACACGCAAGCCTCACACATTACCATTTGAAATGAAAAATATTACTTACCTCAATAAGAATATAAAAAATTATAATATATCAAAATTTGAAATGTAGTAATACTTTTCATTCAAGAATAATACTTCATCTCTCCGCTTCTAAGGTTTCCATTTTACTATTACTGGCGTCCGCTTCAAAGGTATCTATTTCCCCATATTTAGTAAAAAAATACAAAATATGACCCACCACTTCCCTCTAATACAACTAGTCATTTTACATATAATAATAATACTCCTTAATCCACGTTCAAAAAGTAAATGAATACCATAGAATCGGACACATGCAAAAAATAAATAGATACCTTAGAACCGGACGGAAAGAGTAATTCATTTTTAAAAAGAGTAAATTCTCATATACTAAAGAGTAATCGATAGGTTAAAGTGTAGAATTTAAAGAATAATATTTTTAATTTAAAAGAGTAATAGTTTTTTTATTATGTGTTTTAAGAGTGATAGTTCAATTAGGAAGCACATGTATTTGCCATTTTTGAATTTAAAATAAAAAAAAAAGAATATTAGTGTTTTTATAATTTTATAAAATAGGAAATAGAAATCCAAATTTCCAAAAAAAAAATAAATAATGAGCAGTTCCTATGACTAGCATATACCCTATTTAAGCGGTCTCTGTTTGGTTGAGCGTGCGCATGGTTTAGCTCCATACATGATTTCCTTTCCTTAATATCGTCTACTTCGATTTTTGGGCTTATGGGAATCCATTTCTATATAATAGGCCCATCAAGGACATGCTTTCTTTCTTTCTCTCTCACTCTCTTCTACTTATTATTATTATTTTCTTCAGTATGCCTAAAATGAACAAACATGTAATCCCTCCGTCCCACATTACTTTGCACCGTTAATATAGATGCAGAGTTTAAGAAAAGTTGTTTTTTGACAAATTTTATTGACTTTTGGAGGGTAATATAGTCTTTTTAAGTAATAAATAAATTATAAAATATGTTATGTGTGTTAGGTGAGAGTGATATAAATTTATAATTAAAATGTAATTTTTAGATTAGGAATTTATGTGATATTTTCTTTTATGGATGGTGCAAATTAGTGTGAGACAAACGAAAACTAAAAGTGTGAAATTTAATATGGGACAGAGGGAGTAATATATTTTTCAAATAATAGTTATATTTTCTATATATGATTATGTGAGATATGTTGCGAGACTAGTTGACGCATTTGTTAGAGTATGTATGCTTATTATATAAGTAAAATACTATGTTCAATGGTAGTTAAAAGTATGGTTATAGTGAATTACTATATTATAACACTCTAAGATCATACTTTAATGATCATTCATTATAGTTTAGAAAATTTTTCCCTCCGTCCATTGTTAATATATTCATTTACTTTTTGCACGTGAATTAAGGAGTATTAATATGGAGTGTGTGTCCCATATTTTAATTGTATTAGTGATGTGTGTGGGTGACATATGTCTAAAAACGGAAATTGACACATTAAAAGTGAACGACTCAAAATAGTAAAATTGATACATTAAGATAGACAGAGGAATATATTTAATGATAATAAACATATTTTACTTATATAATAATTATAATTTAACACGTTTTACAAATTATCTCATATAAGGACTCTCTCACTATAAACTTTGTCATATAATTTATACGAGTAACAATATATTTTTTGTAACTACAATTGAAAAATTAATTTTTCAACACGTCTCTTATATTTTAATTTCATAAGTGTCTCAATTTAATTGCTTGCACGGACAACTTAACTGGTTATAGAGATGATATCTTATACTAATAATTAAGAATTGAATCTCGTTGTCGCAGTGTGGGAGCAATATCTCAAAATGGGAGACTTCTTGTATGCAGTGAATAGTGATTTAGTCACTATTGATCAGTTGAGTCACTATATTTTAACTCTTTATCATTCTATAAAGATTATCATAATTTATCTCTCCACCAATCTGTTGAGCTGGGCTGTGCAGTACTGAATAGTGGTCTAACTCCACGGAACATATTACCCACAACTACCATAATTTTCTTTATAAATTAAAAAAGTAAAATTATTTCCTCAATTTCGGAATTACCTTGCATTCTAATGCCTTATGTTCTATTATATCTTAGATTTAATGTTTATGTTTAAGGTTTAGATATTTAAAGATATATACGTGTTTTTTTCAATTCTTATTTCATAAATAAGAATGGTTCAAAAGACAATTCATAAATAAAAAGAGTTCACCGGTAAATATGGAGGGTTCATCATGCACTCTAATCCACATGAGACTAATTATTAAATTAAAT
The DNA here is from genome assembly GCA_023678885.1 of Pogostemon cablin. NCBI lineage: Eukaryota > Viridiplantae > Streptophyta > Magnoliopsida > Lamiales > Lamiaceae > Pogostemon > Pogostemon cablin. The sequence continues at coordinate 22,318,895 of CM043001.1, read as the reverse complement.
ATATTTCTCAATAAGATACTTCATTAGGAAAAAAAATACTTTTTTTCAATTGAACATTTTAGGTATGGGTCAATGCTTGTGTGGGATTCTTTGAGACTAAATTAAATCTAATCCCTGGTGCGTTATAAAATTAAATTTCCACATACGAAATGTTATTATATTAATCATGACTTAGAATTAATAAGCAATGGATGGTAAGTTAAAAATGCTATTTATGAATCATTCAAGAAACACTATGAGTGTAGACAAAAACTTAGACCGAGAATTGGTATGGACATAATTAAGAGGGTGGTTTCACTTGAAGAAAACAAAATGCTCATAAGGCCTTTTACAGAGCAAGAGGTTTTGGATGTTATAAAGAGCTACAAGGAGGCTAAAAGCCCTGGTCCAGATGGGATAAATATAGCTATATTCAAGGAGTTGTGGCTAGTTATTCGGGAGGATTTCATGAGGTTTATGAATGAGTTTCATGCAAATGGGATATTGACGAAGGGGCTGAATCACTCTTTCATTACACTTATTCAGAAAGTTGAGAATTCTGAGGAGATCAAGGATTTTAGGCCTATTTCTTTGGTTGGGGGTCCGTATAAAATTCTATCCAAAGTATTGGCCAACAGGTTGAAAGTGGTGATGAATTCTATTATTTCAGACGAACAATTTGCCTTTGTGGAAAACAGACATATATCTGAATGTATTGTGGCTTTGCAAGGATTGATTGAAGAAGCAAAGGAGAAAAAGAAGGAAATTTTTGTGTACAAAATTGATTTCTCCAAAGCCTATGACTCTGTGGAATGGAGTTTCCTTGAAGATATGATGAGAGCCTTCAATTTTGATGAGAACTGGATTAGATGGATCCTGGCATGTGTTACATCAGCACATGCGTCAGTGCTAGTCAATGGGAGTCCATCGGGAGACTTTAGTTTGGGAAGGGGACTTAGACAAGGGGATCCTTTATCACCCTTCTTATTCATCCTTGCAGCTGAATGTGTTGGAATTGTTGTGTCAAAAGGGATCGAGCAAAAAAGGTACGAGCCGTATGAAATTGGAGAGGAAAGGATGCAGCTCTCACATATCCAATACGCTGATGACACTGTTTTTGTCGGTAAAGTGAGTATAAAAAATGCAGTATTCCTAAAAAGATCTTTGTGGCTTTTGGAATGGGTGTCAGGCCTAAAGATTAATGTGGAAAAATGTTCCCTAATTGGCTTGGGCAAGGAGGTAGGGACGGTTATGGACATGGCAGAAATTCTGGGATGCAAAGTTGAAAAGATGCCGATGAAATACTTGGGGCTGTCAGTAGGATCCTCCCACAAGAGGATTAGTGACTGGAATTACATAATTGATAAGGTTAGAAATAGAATCAAGAAGTGGGAGAATCTTAATATTTCTATTGGAGGGAGGCTAACTTTGGTCAACTCCGTTCTTAACTCTATCCCAATCTATGCGCTGTCGGTCTTTCGGGCACCTCTTGGAGTGTTAAAATGTATTGCTGCTATGCAAAGGCAATTCTTATGGGGTGGGAGAGTGAATCCAAAAAAAGTTTCTTGGGTCAGATGGAAAGTGGTTACTAAGTCTAAGGATCTAGGCGGGCTAGGGGTGAGGGAGTTGGGTAGTCTTAATAAGGCTCTAATGGGAAAATGGGTATGGAAAGCATTAGATTATAACGACAGTTTTTGGTTTAGAGTCATTAGAGCGAGTAATAAAATGAAGGGAGTGGGGGAGGCCTGTCTCACGAGCGATAGAAAGTTTAAGGGGTGGTGGGGAGGGGTCTTAGAGTGTCTAAAAGATGATAGGGGTAATTGGTTCGAACAAAATATTAAAAAAGAGGTAGTAAGTGGAGACAGAACTTCTTTCTGGGATGATAAGTGGGCTGGAGATGGGGCTTTGAAGTCTAGGTTCAGTAGGTTATTTCATCTTTGTAATGATAAGAGAAAGTTAGTGTCAGAAATGGGTCTTTGGGAGGGAGAGTCATGGGTGTGGAATTTGGAGTGGAAGAGAGAGTTAAGGATTAGTGAAACTAACATTTTGGATGAGTTGCTTTCTTTGATTAACAGGTTCCAAATTCAACATGGAAATGATTGGTGGAGGTGGAATTGCAATAGACAGGGACACTATTTGGTGGGAGAAGTATGTGATATGCTCGAAGAAAGAAAGAGAAGAGAATCAATAACCATAAAGGAGATCTCAAGATTGATTTGGGATAGCGAGGCCACAACAAAGATCAAAATTCATGCTTGGAGGGTGATCAATAGAGGTATTCCGACAACCTCAGAGCTCTCGAGACGAAATTGTCTACCAAATGCCGCGTCTAAGATATGTGCCCTATGCGACAACGAGGAGGAAACGGTGAAGCACGTTATGGGAAGCTGTAAGATAACTCAAGAATTAATGGCAAAATGCAATGGATGGTTAAGAACTCAGGTGCCGATGCATGAAGACCTAAAAGTAAGTCTTACTCAATTCGAAAATTCACTTGGTGATAAGAACAGAAACAAGCTTGTTCTGGATGTAGTGCTCTGTTCTATTTGGATTGTATGGAAAGTTAGAAATCATATTGTCTTTAACTTGGGTAGTTGGAACCAACAGAAAGCTTTAGAGGAAATTAAAGCTCATACATGGAGTTGGTAGAAGTTGAAAAAGGGAGGGTTGAAAAATGATGCTAGTTTTTCATTGTGGAGCGTTAATCCTATAGATTGTTTAGCATAAGTTCTAGTGTAGCATATGCTGTGAGTTTTGGACCACTCTTCTGATGGATTGTTTTTGTAAAATTTAGGGTAAATCTCATGCCCAAATAAATGAAATTTCCTTTTCCCAAAAAAAGAATTAATAAGCAATGGAGCTTGACTTTGTGTTTGATAGTATGAGAAGAAGGAGATGAGCATACGCAACTTGGTTTATGATAACATGAGACAGCTTAATTTACAACCAGAATATATAATTAAGCAATCTTGGTTGACTCAAATTCTAAGTTAATTAATTAGTCATGGTATAAGCTTTATATTTTCCAAATAAAGACTAATCCATCACTATAGCATATCGTTTGGTTATAATGTGAATTGTCACGACCTAATTTATCAAACATAATTCAAGCCCGAATTGATAGTTTACCCATTTTTCGGGTCCTGAAGTGATAAAATTATTATTAATAAGTTAATCCCAAACTATTTTGGCGCAATCTTATTTTAGAAGAAAATGTCTTCCAATTTGGATGAAAATGAGAAGGATAATTATGGGTTTTTGTTTTGCCTTTATTATTATTATTATTATTATTATTATTATTATTATTATTATTATTATTATTATTATTATTATTATATATATATATATATAAATATAAATATGATTATATTTCACTTTTTATTTATTTCAATTCAGTTACATGATATACAATTTAAAGGTAAACATCATAATTACAATAAATAAAAATAAATATATATGAACATGAAAAATAGAACGAAAATAACATTACATCAAAACATATCGAAATTAACATAATAAAGTAAATATCATTTAAAAAAGTTATATTATAAAAAATATAACCCGTGTAATACACGAGAAAAAATATTAGTGTATATATATATATATATATTATATTATGGTTTTAGTTGTTAATTTATGAGTTTGAGGCAGGTTTCATGATAATCTATTAGCATACGTTCAAATTCTTTCAAGTTAAATGAATAAAAAACAAATTATATACTCCCTTCGTCCCATAGAAGTTGACACACTTTCTTTTTTAGTTTATCCCATTAAAATTGACACATTTCCTTTTTAATACTCCATCCGTTTCAAAAATATTGACACACTTTCCTTTTTGGGTTGTTCCATATAAATTGACATATTTACTTTTTTAGAATATGAGACCCACACAAAAATAATTTATTTATTTACATGGGTCCATACACACATCACATTCATCACTAATACAACTACCCACTACACATTAAATATTATTTCTCTCAGTTCACTTTACATTAAATTATTATACTCCTTAATCTTCGTGCCCAAAAAAATATGTAAATTGTTATGGGACAGATGGAGTACATGGTACCCACACAAAAACAATTAATCTATTTTTATGGGGCCCACACACCACCTCTAATACAACTACCCACTACACATTAAATATTATTTCTCTCACTTCACTTTATATTTAATTATTATATTTCTTAATCTATGTGTCAAAAAAGATGTGCTAACTTCTCAAGAAGAAACGGAAGGAGTATATGTCATGATGACTTATAAGTAGAGAACATAAGAGGTGGTTCAATTCATAAGATCAATTCATAATGATGACTTAGTAATGTAGTGCTCGAGAAGAGGGTGATTATATTTGAAATCTTTGAAACTAAGCATGACATAAGTAGAAAATATCAAAATATAATTTATTATATCTAAAGAAACTGGATGAAGGCATTTTGAGCTTAGATATTAATGATGATGAATTTAAGCAATAACGATTTATTAGGTTCTACGAATGATGAAAAAAAAAATCATATAATTGTGTTTTTTTCTTCTTTTTTAAATTATCTATTATTCATAATTTACATCTTCCATTTTTTTTTATCCATTTGGGATGTTTTGGGAGAATTGTGTTACAATTTCAATTTTTGCAAGTTTCATGCTTCATGGAGCTTTTAGGGTGTTGAGAAACAAAAAATGCTAGTTGATGTCTATTTATTTAATTATTTTTTAATATAATGTGTCAAAGTAATTGAGTAAATATTATTATATGATGCCATGTATGAAAATTTAAATAAATTCCCCTAGAATTTTGAAATTTCAAATGAAATTTCAAAATTTCAAAGTAAATTGAACGTAAATCAACCATTTAAAAAAAGTTATTGTACTCATAAAAATATCTATTTCTGGACCAAAATAGAATTTCATTCTTGTTTTAGGACCAAAATCAAGCACTTATAACTCCTTCTCTAGTATCAACGTGTTATTAGAGCTGTAAAAATAGGTTGGGCAAACCCGCCCCAACCCACCTTAACCCACCAATTTCTCAACCCAAAATTAACCCGCCCTATAAAAGTCCGTCCCCACTTCAAACCCTCTAAAGTATGGGCTAACCCGCACCGCCTCACCAACCCAACATCAACCCACTTTTATAAATTAAAATTTAAAAAAGTAACATACAACTTTTAGATTTTAATATTTAAATAATAAAAATATTATCATCCAACCCTACCCCACCCACCCAGCCCCCCCAAAATTTTTTTTTTAGATTTTAATATTTAAATAATAAAAATATTATCACTCAACCCTACCCCCACCCCAACAAATTTTTTTTTAAAATTTTAATATTTAAATAATGAAAATATTATTATCCAATTCTACCCCTATCCACCCACCCACCCCACCCCGACAAATTTTTTTTTTTAAAATTTTAGATTTTAACACTTGAATAATAAAAATATTATCACCCAATCCTACCCCTACACCTACCACCCCCAGCCCCCTTGTATTCTTGTTTGAAGACATAAATTCTCGTTAATTCCCTTTAACACCATTTAAGATTTTTTTAATTGGATGATACATTTCCTAAAATAGTCCCCAATTTTTTTTAATTTTAGATTTTAATATTTAAATAATAAAAAAAATTGGGGTGGGTGTGGGTAGGGGTAGGGGTAGGGGTAGGGGTAGGGGTAGGGTTGGGTAGGATTGGGCGATAATATTTTTATTATTTAAATATTAAAATCAAAAAAATTTTTTGGAGTGCGTGGGTAGATGGGGGTGGGGGGTGGGTAGGGGTAGAGTTGGGTGATAATATTTTTATTATTTAAATATTAAAATCTAAAACATTAAAAAAAAATTTTTGGGGGTTGTGTGGCTGGGTGGGTGGGTAGGGGTGGGTAGGGGTAGGGTTGGCGGATAATATTTTTATTATTTAAATATTTAAATCTAAGATTAAAAAAAAAATTGGGGGGTTGGTGGGTGGTGGTTAGGGGTAGCTAGGGTTGGGTGATAATATTTTTATTATTTAAATATTAAAATCTAAAATATTTTTTTTAAAAAAAAATTTGGGGGTGATTGGGGGGTGGGTGGGGGGTGGGTAGTCATACGTGGATAGAGGTAGAGTGTGTGGCACATGTAGCCCGCCCCACTTGGGCTCATCATAAGGTGGGTTGTGGACTAAACGTCCCACCAACCCATTTTGACAGCTCTACTTGTCATGGTGTATAGCACTTAAATTCTAGCAAAAATTCAACTTTTTGATCAAAATTGGACGAAAATCAGCCATATCAGAGTTATGAAAAAAATTAAGAAATTAACTCCCTCTGTCCAAGAATATTTACACACATTCTATTTTGATTCTTCTAAGAAATACTTGTACACCTAAAAAATAGAAATAATACATAATATCAATAACGTTACAATACACAATATTACCAAAAAAAAAATCCACCTTCTTTTTACACATAATTTACTAAAAGTCAACTATAAAATACACTTAATTCTATTTAATTACTCAAAATATCTCATTTTTCTTACATCATTATAATAAAAAGTTATTTATCTTAAACTCCTCACCACTAATTAAATACATGCATGTATTTATGGGAGAAAGAGAATACCATTTTGGAATTAAAATCATATTTTTATTTTGTTGTAGGACTGAAATGTTAGGAAATTTATATTTCCTATATAATTTAATTGTGGGTAATATATTAATATTCAATTATATTAGCTATTTAAATATTATATTGGGCTTAATTAAGTGATTAAGTTAAAATAAAAGCCCATGAACTATACTTATTTGATATGGGTCAATGAGTAGATACCCAATATTACGTATCAGGTGATTATGGGTGGCCTGATATGAGTAATATATATAGATACCCTAGGTTATGGTCCCAACACTAAGCTGCACACAGTTTTCTCTTTCCCCATCTGAAGAGATTACGAAGGTCCTGAGGAAATCCAAAGGCTTAGTTGAGGAAGACCTTAAACCTGTTGCTGATTTTCCGTCTAATTCCGCATAAGAAGATCAATGGATCCAGATATTTCTCTATTTAATTATTTTATGGATCTTGTTGAATCATGTTAGAGATTAAAGTTATTTGGATTAAATATTTTATTTCCAACAAGTGTATCAGAGCCACCCTATATGTGATTCTCTGAGATTGGATAATTATGCTTAGATCCTAATTTTTTTTGTTGGGATCGTGATGTGAAATGAATTTTTATATCTAACACATTGTTTAGAAATTTTGGTTAATCGTTCGGCAATTAAATGTTTTACGAAATTTTAAGTGTATTTTTTTGAGTCATTACGAATTAGAATTAATTGAGTTATTTTAATTACTAATGAGATTCATCAAAATTCTAATTCTGTAATGATGTTTCGTATTTCTGAGTCGTGATTTTTGACTAGACCCACTTCATTCTTGAATTGTTGTCTGCGGTTTCAATAATTCATATGGATTATATATTGATATAAGTGGTCTCTATTGATGATTTCAATTGCAAGAATTTTAAAACACTTTTTGAATAATTTTTTATTACATATGGCAGTGTACATGGTAATTAAATTCTATTGAATTAATACATGCGGATTATTCCTTTCTGTTGCATGTCCAGCATGCTATATTCGAATTAATTTGTTAATCATCTCCTGCGTATTTTCCAGTAATAATGTGGCATGATGTGGCAGTGTAATCATTTACATTTATACTCTTGCCAATTAAATTGTATTGTTTTTTTTTTTTAATTATGGAAAAGATTTTTTATTATTTATGTATAATCTGAATTTGCGTGAGTGGAATAGTCATGACTCATGAATTCATTATGATTTTCCATTCTTTTGCCAGACATATATATATACATCCTATATGCTGATAATTTGTGATTCATATATCTCAAGCATGTATAATAAAGGAAAATAAATCTCATTCAGAACCATAATGAGTTTATATAAATTGGAGAGACAGTTCAGTTTCGTTCAATTAAATTAAATATTTTAAATATTTATTTAATTGGTCTAGTAAACCTTCAATCTAGTCAATCAAAGCACCATATTGCCATATCAATATCGTGTGTGGAGAAAAGCTTTATTGAAATTACATAGATGGGTGTTGTATTATTTATGTGTTCAATGTTCGGTCCATAGGTAGACACAGTTTGACAGAATAATAACACACATATGATAATAAGTATATGATAATTATTTGGATTGTTCATGTGAACGTTAGTCGGTCCATAGATAGACTCTTGTTTGACAGAACTTATTGTCAATACTTGATTGTTGCACCAAGATTACCACTGTAGTTAATTTTTGTCCATAGACGATGTTAATGTTACACTTGGTGTCTTGAGATGGGTTTCCAATTTGTTTTAGTTATTCGTTCATAATTTGCTTTATGACATAAATGTTTATGAGTATACTTAATTTGTTCTATATTTAGTTTCTGTTGCTACAGCTCATAACTTCTCTCAACAAGTCAATAACATCCCAATGCTTAATGGGACAAACTTTAAGACCTGGAAAGAGACACTTGAGATTGTTCTTGGCGTATGGATTTGGATCTGGCTCTTAGGTTTGAACGACCCACTGCTACTGTTGAAAATCCAAATGAGGCTAAAATTAAAAAGTGGGATTGGTCAGACCGAATGTGCATGATGATCATGAAGCGCTCTATTCCGGAGGTGTTTAGGGGCTCTATTGCTGAGAGCAAAAATGCCAAATCGTTCCTTGATGCTGTTGAGCAGTATTTTGCCAAAAATGAAAAGGCGGAGGCAAGTAGTCTTTTGGCTAAACTTGTCTCCATGAGGTACAGGGAACATAAGGGAGGACATCATGGAGATGTCTAATCTCACATCAAAGCTCAAGGCACTCAAGTTAGACATTTCTGATGATTTGCTTATGCACTTGGTTCTGATCTCACTTCCTGTACATTTTGGGCAATTCAAAGTGAGTTATAACACTCAAAAGGACAAATGATCCCTTAATGAGCTTATATCTTACTGTGTGCAAGAGAAAGAGAGAGTGCAGAGAGATAGAGCTGAAAGTGCTCACTTGGCTGTAAATGCTCAAGGCAAGAAAAGAAATCGACCTAATGGTGCTGTGGTTTCTGCTTCAGCGCAGAAGGATACTGTGGTTGCTACTTCAGAACAGAAGAAGCAAAAAGTTGAACCTAAGGATGATAGATGCCACTTCTGTAAGAAGCGGGATCATTTTAAGGAAAATTGCTCCAAGTATGCTGCATGGCGTGCTAAGAAGGGTATACCTCTTACTTTGGTTTGTTCTGAGGTTAATTTATCTCTTGTACCTAAAAACACTTAGTGGGTAGATTCTGGTGCTACTACTCACATAAGTATATCTTTGCAGGGTTGCCTGCGCTACCGGCTGCCAACTGATGCTGAAAGATTCATCTTTGTGGGCGATGACAATAAAGTTGCAGTAGAGGCTATTGGAACCTTTAGATTGCATTTAAAGAGTGGCTGTTATTTAGACTTGTTTGAGACATTTGTTGTACCGTCTTTTAGACGGAATTTGATTTCTATTTCTGCTTTGGATAAACTGGGTTTTTCCTGGTCTTTTGGAAATAATAAAGTATTTCTAAACAAACTAATTTAAAGGCTTGTGTCTGATGGAATCCTTAATCCCTTAAATCTTGTAGATTTTCAAGTCTGCGTTGAATGTATAAAAGGGAAATAAACTAATATGAGAAAATTTGGAGCCGGAAGAGCTAAAGAAGTCTTAGAACTTATTCACACTGATATATGTGGTCCATTCCTTACGGCATCATGGAATGGGCAACGTTACTTCATCACGTTTATAGACGACTCCTCTGGTTTTGACTACCTATATCTGATTCATGAGAAATCTCAATCATTGGACGTTTTCAAATCTTTCAAAGCTGAAGTTGAACTCAACTTGGTAAGAAAATTAAGGCTGTCAAATCTGATCGTGGAGGTGAATACTACGGTCGGTTTGATGGATCAGGAGAACAACGTCCAAGATCCTTCGCACTTTTTCTCAAAGAATGTGGAATTGTTCCGCAATACACTATGCCAGGTTCTCCTCGCATGAATAGTGTTGCTGAACGTCAGAATCGGACTCTTAAGGATATGGTAAGGAGTATGATAAGTCATTCCTCCTTGCCAGAGTCTCTTTGGGGAGAAACCTTGAAAACAGCAGTATACATTCTCAATAGAGTACCAAGTAAAATAGTTTCGAAAACTCCTTATGAACTTTGGATAGGCAAGAAACCTAGCATTAGACACTTACACATTTGGGGTTGTCCAGCTGAAGCGCGGCCTTATAAGCCACATGAAGAAAAACTGGAATCAAGAACGGTAAGCTGCTATTTTGTTGGTTACTCTGAGCATTCACGAGGGTTTAAGTTTTACCATCCCACATCAAGAACCTTTTTCGAGATGGGAAATGCCAAATTTCTTGAGGATATTGAGTTTGGGAGTGAAGAGATTATGAGGAAGGTTGTCTTTGAGGAAGATTTTGGAGTTGACGATGATTTAGTTACTTTACTAATCACTGCTCAAGAAACAACTCCAGAAATTCATATGGAAAACATTATTCCAAATCAAGACAATATTGAAATCCTTCCTCCATTAGCTGATGAACAAACTCAACCACCTCAAGAAGTACCATTAAAGAGATCCACTAGAAAGAGGAGAATGCTATTTTAGATGATTATATAGTATTTTTACAAGAACATGAGGATGGCGTTGGTTTAATCGAAGATGAACCTGTCACTTTTGGTCAAGCCATGCGCAGTTCTAACTCTCAGAGATGGATTGACGCCATGAAAGATGAGATGAAATCTATGAGTGACAATGACGTTTGGGATCTTGTCGAATTGCCTGAAGGTGTGAAAGTCATTGGTTGTAAATGGATATTTAAAAAAAAAGGGATTCAAAAGGCAATATCGAAATATATAAAGCTCGTCTGGTCGCTAAAGGCTTCACTCAAAAGGAAGACGTTGACTACAAAGAAACTTTCTCTCCAGTTTCTTCGAAAGACTCATTCAGAACTATCATGACACTTGTAGCTCATTTTGACTTGGAGCTACACCAGATGGATGTAAAGACTGCTTTTCTCAATGGAGACATTGAGGAAACCATTTATATGGCAAAACCTGAAAACTTTGTCTTCGGAGATGCAAAGTCTACAGTGTGCAAATTAAAGAAATCCATCTATGGTCTCAAGCAAGCATCCCGTCAATGGTATCACAAGTTTCATCAAATTATCACCTCTTTTGGTTTTGAGGTAAATATTGTTGATGATTGTGTATACTGCAAGTTCAGTGGGATTAAATATGTCTTCTTGGTTTTGTATGTCGATGATATTCTTCTTTCAAGTAATGATATAGGCTTATTGCACGAAACTAAGAGATTTCTTGCGAAAAAATTCGAAATAAAAGATCTTGGTGACGCCTCTTTTGTATTAGGAATTCAAATACTTAGAGATCGTTCTTGAGGTATCCTTGTATTATCGCAAAAGAGCTATATCGATATGGTTTTAGGAAGATTCGGCATGAAAGGAAGCAAACCACTAGACACCCCGGTGGCTAAGGGAGAAAAATTCAGTCTTAAGCAATGCCCCAGCAATGATCATGAGAAAAATGAGATGCAAAAGATTCCTTATGCGTCGGCAGTAGGAAGTCTTATGTACACTCAAGTTTGCACTCGTCCTGATATAGCATTTATAGTGGGAGTTTTGGGGAGGTATTTAAGCAATCCAGGACAGCAACACTGGAAAGCAGCCAAACGGGTAATGCGTTATTTAAAGAGAACAATGGATTATATGCTCACTTATCGGAGGTTGGAGAATTTAGAGATCGTTGGATACTCTGACTCCGATTTTGCTGGATGTCAAGATAGCAAGCGTTCCACATCGGGTTTGTATTTACGTTGGCTGGAGGAGCTATTTCTTAGAAGTCTGCCAAACAGACTCTTGTAGCTTCTTCCACCATGGCTGCATAGTTCATCGCTTATTATGAAATATCTAATCATGCATTATGGTTGCGGAACTTTGTCACTGGGCTGCGTGTGATTGACGGTATCGAAAGACCGTTGAAGATATATTGTGACAATAGTTCAGCAGTGCTATACTCTAATAACAATAGAAGTGCTACTAAAGCAAAATTCATTGAAATTAAGTAACTTGTTGTTAAGGAGAGAGTTCAGAATAAACAAATTACTGTTGAACACATAGGAACAAATAGCACGCTAGCAGATCCACTAACTAAGGTATTAATCCCGAAGGTGTTTCATGAGCATACTGCTCAAATGGGTGTTATTTATGATGTTACCTTAGTTTAGTGGGAGTTTATATTCTATGTATTGAACTTCATATTTAAAACATTCGGAATTCTATAGAATAAAGTTGATGACCTTTTGGTTTGTTCTGAATTCACTAGAGTTAATTTCCATTTTGTGATATTTGCATTGTGGATTGATCTCACTAAAGTTGGACCAGTTGGAAATAGACATGTTATTAATCATATTTTACATGTAATTTTCATGCTACTCACCATATTTGATCTATGTCATTAAGTATATTAATATGGTGATTGTCGGGGTTTAACCACAAATATTAATGTGGTGAATGCCGCGGTAATTCCATTGTCAGTATATGAGATGGACCAGATTGTTGAAAGTAGTCTGAATGAATAGCATAAAGTTGTACACTTAAGGATTCTTAATATAATTATCTTCGAAAAGTAATATATAGCACAAGTGGGAGATTGTTAGAAAATTTATATTTCCTATATAATTTAATTGTGGGCAATATATTAATATTCAATTATATTAGCTATTTAAATATTATGTTGTGCTTAGTTAAGTGATTAAGTTAAAGTAAAAGCCCATGAACTATACTTATTTGATATGGGCCAATGAGTAGATACCCAATATTACATATCAGGTGATTATGGGTGGCCTGATATGAGTAATATATATAGATACCCTAGGTTATGGTCCCCGACACTAAGCTGCACACAGTTCTCTCTTTCCCCATCTGAAGAGATTACGAAGGTCTTGAGGGAATCCAGAGGCTTAGTTGAGGAAGGCCTTAAACCTGTTGCTGATCTTCTGTCTAATTCCGCATAAGAAGATCAATGGATCCAGGTATTCCTCTATTTAATTATTTTATGGATCTTGTTGAATCATGTTAGGGATTAAAGCTATTTGGATTAAATATTTTATTTCCAACATGAAAATGATTTTAATTCGACTATTTTGCCAACATCAACCATTTCGATCGTCCCAACCAAATAATCCCTTTTCCTTTTTTACACACATAAAACCCACACACCCACTGATACAATTAAAATATGGGGTCTATACTTTCATTAATACAACTACCAACTACACATTAAATAATAATACTCATTAATCCAAAAATATGGGGTCCATACTTCCACTAATGCAACTACCAACTACACATTAAATAATAATACTCATTAATCCATGTGCAAAAAAACAAAAACAATTCTTTGGATGGGATGGAGAGAATATGATTTATTTGTAACATATTTTAACTACAAATAAACATGCTTTATCTATACAATAAGGATACTTTAATAATGGGTCAACTCGTCTCATACTCGTCTCAAATAACCCGTCTCACAAGAGAGTGTTTCAAAAAATGATTTTTTTTAAAAAAAATTCATATAAATTAACTTAAGAATAATGTATTAATTTTTTTTTCTTTTTTGGTGTGCGTGCACTTAGGAAATTCCATAGTCATTAGTTTACCTTGACTGTAGATGGAATTTAAACAACTAAAATTCCATACACTTGTTCTCAATGTAAACAACTAAAAATAAAGAAGAATAAAAATTAGAGATAAAAAAATAAGACACCATTACTTGCCAACAGGAATAACTACAAACAAAAAATTCCTGTCCACTTTGATGGCTTCACAATTAATATTAAATGGTAATTGATTGACATTAAATTATAAACCCGCTACGCAGGAATCGCAACTTCATTATATTTAAAGTTGCTAATTTTGGATTATTGGTGGATTAAAAAACATCTCAAAACTAATCATCTTCATAGGCAAACATAAACTAAACGAATCTTGCCGGCAATCCATCAATATGGGGACGATATAGTAAGTGTAAGTCTTTAGCTATGATGTTGAAGATAAACAATAAATAAATAATATAAATGCAAAATATTCATTGCACATGTATACCATAGTGATTTATGTCTATTTTGCTTTAGGAATGATGCTTACAATTATGAAATTTTTTTTCAAATAATAGTTGATTTTAAAAAATATCATCAGACATTTTTTTGTTAAAATGCCACTTAATAGTATTTATTTACAGCAAGTTTGAAGTTTTTGTATTGCTACAGCGTGATCAAATAGTTAAATAAATAACACATGATATATGTGTATATATAAATATATATAAACTTCAACAATTAAAAAATTTCGATGCTTGTTGCTCATATTTTTTTCTGGCACAAATATATGGTGAAATTAGCACAAGATATATATATATGGCATACTAGCATACTGGTTTTTTTTTCATTATATATTTATCATCCTTACACAATGTCATTAGATAAGTAGGTCATAAAAAATGATATCCTAAAATTAATATAAACTTTGCATTACGACCCACAACAGCCACTTTATAAATAAAATAAAAAATACTAACGAAATATACTTATTTGTGAAAATCTTAGTTTTATTATTAAATAGGATTACCAACAAAATTTATTGATAATTTTTTGTTCGTAAACTAGTGATACTTGGTAAATTTTTACCAATAAAAATCCGATTTCATTTGTAAATATTTTTGTTGGTTATTTGTTGATAAATTTGATTTCGTCGTAAATAATTTTAATAGTAATAATTAACAATATAATTTATTTAGTTGGTAAAAAAAATATAACTTCATTGAAACTTCTCTGTACAAAGACAAATATAATTTTTGTTGGAATATGTTCGTAGTTACCAACCATTGAATTCCTTTGACAAATTTTATTACTAAAAATGAGTTATTGTAAGTGATTGAAAATGAATTTTGAATGTTTTGTTACATTTAGTGTTATATTTTCTTTTACACGCATTGGATGAATAACAACGGGAAGAAAATCTCAATCATTGTCTCTAGGGTTTAAACTTTCCCTTTAGGATATACTCCCTCCGTCCCAAGAAAGTTTGCACCCCTCTTTCCGACACGGAGATTAAAAAAGTGATAACTTTTAGGGGTATTATGGTATTTTTTGGTAATATATAAATGATAAAGTATGTTAGGTAGGGATGATTTTTTTTAAATAAAGTGTATGTTGAAGAGTGATTGTGTTTGACTTTTTTTTTTTATGAATGTGCAAACTTTTGCGGGACAACCTAAAATAGAAAGTGTGACATCTGAAATGGGACGGATGGAGTATATTTTATTATATCATACGTACGTTTCAGTCATCAAACTGTACGTAACAGGAGATATAACACTAAAATATAATAGAAAAACAAACTATTGAGAATGAGCTTACGTAGCACCAAGTTTTGTCCACGTGTCTATTGTAGTGCAGCAAAAATGGTAACAAGTGGGGTCCACATGCCCCCTTGTAATATTACATTCACTATGTCACCAATTTTCATTGTCTACCAATGGTCAAGTAATTCCAAACGCAAAACGGAAAAGAGATAAACAGTCCGGATTCCACGTGTGCAGTCTACGTGGCGTCTGACGTAATACTTCTGTCCTAACCCCTCCTTTCTTGTCTATATAAACCATGCCATTATACCTCACGACTCACACCATTTTCTAAAAAATAATTAATCAAAATATAAAAATCCTCTCTAGCTATTTTCTCATCATGGCCGTTGACAATTTTCCCTCTTCACCTATCAACCGACAACCAAACGAAAGATTCGATAAGGCTCTTCAATTTATCGAAGATATGACTAAAAATACTGATAAGGTGCAAGAAAAGGTGTTGGGTGAAATACTTGGAAGAAATGCCAACACTGAGTACGTGCAAAGGTTCAATCTCGGCGGCGCCACCGATCGCCGCACCTTTAAGTCGAGGGTTCCGGTCGTCAAATACGAGGATCTTTTGCCGGAGATTCAACGGATTGCAAATGGTGATCGATCGCCTATTCTTTGCTCTCACCCCATCTCTGAATTCCTCACCAGGTATTTTAATATATACTCTGTTCCGAAGAAGGTGTAACATTTTTTTGGGCACGGAGATTAAGGAGTATAATATTTTAATGTAAAGTGAAGTGAGAGAAATAATATTTAATGTGTAGTGGGTAGGTGTATTAGTGGTGTGAGGCCATATGAATATTTTAATATTTTTGTGTGGGTTCCATATGCTATAAAAGGAATGTGACAACTTCTGTGGGACAACCAAAAAAAAAAATGTCGGACGGAAGGAGTAATAATTAGTAGTGAAAGGCATAGTTTGTTACATTATTTCGATATGAAACCTTGGTACTACAAGAAAAATAAATAGAAATTCCGTCATTATTATTTTTGTCTTATCATTATTACTTCGATTAATGACAGAAAAGTGATCAATAGACATATCATTATTGATTTTTTTTTGTCATTAAAGACTTCGAAAGCAATAATTACGAAACCTCTATTATTAAAAATATTTCTTGAAGTCTAGAAGTACTTTTTTTTTATCCATAGGGTTTATTGTTTCTCAGATGTAAGATTCTAAAATTTTAACACATATAATTGTAATTATCCTTTTCTTTTTTTGTTCATATAGTATTTTTCTTGTGGTTCATAAATTATGTTACACTTCAATTGGTAGACTTATGGTTCTTATACTAATTTACTCATATTGTTTAATCTTTGTCCGTGGACTTTGTAGTATTAAATATTTCTAAGTAGTATATGATTGCAGTTTTATTCTTTTCATGATTCATATAATATTTTCTCAAGAAAAACATATGTTAGAAATATTATATAAGAAGTCATACTATTTTTAATAAATGGATACATAATCAATAAAAATTAATTTATAATTGAATTATTTTTTGAACATGTAAGACGGGTTTTTGTGAGATGAGTTGACCCATTACTAAAATACGTAGTATTATATAGGTAAAACATGTTTATTTGTAGTTAAAATATGTCAATAATAAATCATATTATATAACACTCTAAAATCATACAGAAAAAATATTTTCACAATCATCAAACATACTTTATTTATATACTAATATAATATACATACTTTAAGACATCATTCCTTAACTTAATTATCGTTTCAACTCATAAATATTCCAGTTCGGGAACATCAGCCGGTGAAAGGAAGCTGATGCCGACGATTAGTGAGGAGATGGACCGCCGGCAGCTCTTGTACTCCCTTCTCATGCCAGTCATGGACTTGTCAGACCTTTTTCTCAATTTCTCATTTTATTTACTTTTATTTATAAGCTGCTTATTCATAAAATAACAAATTAAAATCATAAAAAAAAAGTATAAACAATAAATAATTGGCCTTGATTGTTGAAATTTCAACAGATACGTGCCAGGGTTGGACAAAGGAAAAGGCCTATACTTCCTATTCATAAAAGCAGAAACCAAGACTCCAAGCGGGCTCGTAGCCCGCCCCGTTCTCACCAGCTACTACAAGAGCGACCAGTTCAAGACCCGACCCTACGACCCGTACAACGTCTACACCAGCCCGGATGAAGCAATCCTCTGCTGCGATTCATTCCAAAGCATGTACACTCAAATGCTGTGCGGCCTCATCATGCGCAACCAAGTCTTGCGGGTCGGGGCGGTTTTCGCGTCGGGCCTCCTTCGGGCAATCAAATTCCTCCAAAGCAACTGGAGGCAGCTGGCCCACGACATCGCCACCGGGTCACTGAACCCTAGAGTTACGGATCCCGCCATTCAAGAACGCATGCTGGATATCCTTAAACCGGATCCGGATCTAGCCGAATTCATAATCAAGGAATGTGAGGATGAGAATTGGGATGGGATAATTCGTAGAATGTGGCCAAACACCAGATATCTTGATGTGATAGTTACTGGCGCAATGGCTCAGTATATCCCACTCCTGGATTTCTACAGTGGAGGATTACCACAAGCTTGTACCATGTACGCTTCATCGGAATGCTATTTCGGGCTTAATTTAAGGCCCATGACGAAGCCCGAACACGTCTCCTACACCATCATGCCTAACATGGGCTATTTCGAGTTCATTCCGGCTGACCCGGCTGTTCCGGTGGACATGGCCGACGTCGAGGTCGGGAAGGAATACGAGCTCGTGGTCACCACCTACTCCGGGCTGTGCCGGTACCGAGTTGGGGACATTCTCCGAGTCACCGGGTTCCACAACTCGGCGCCGGAGTTCAAGTTCATACGGCGGAAGAATGTTCTCCTCAGCATCGACGCTGACAAGACCGACGAGTCTGAGCTGCAGAAAGCGGTGGAGAATGCGAGTGTTTTATTGGCGGAGTTCGATACCTCCGTGGTCGAGTACACCAGCTATGCTGACACGAAAACGATTCCAGGGCATTATGTTATATACTGGGAATTGCTGGTGAAAGACTCGGCCAACTCACCGAGTCATGATGTTCTGGAGAGGTGCTGTTTGGCGATGGAAGAGTCGATGAACTCGGTTTACAGACAGTGCCGAGTCGCGGACAACTCGGTGGGCCCGCTGGAAATCAGGGTTGTGAGTAACGGAACGTTTGAGGAGGTGATGGATTACGCTATATCAAGAGGCGCGTCGATTAATCAATACAAGGCGCCGAGGTGCGTGAGCTACACGCCCATCGTGGAGCTGCTGGACTCGAGGGTGGTGTCCGCACATGTCAGCCCATCGCCGCCGCACTGGACGCCGGAGAAGCGAGTTGACTCAGTTGGAAAGTGACGCCACTCTCGCGTCGACCGGATTTGGTTAGCTACCAACATCCCTAATAAGTTTTAAAAAGTATTTCTGTTTTTTTTTTTTAGTAAATAATTTTGGTGTATGCATGTATATATTCCAAATAATATGTACACACGATGTGATTATTGTATAATAATTACTTTTCGTAATTAAAGGGTTTGCGTGTTATTAAAACTACTCCCTCCATCCTATAACAATTGACACATTTTTTTGGGTATGGAGATTAAGAGTATAATAATTTAATATAAAGTGAAGTGAGAGAAATAATATTTAATGTGTAGTGGTAGGGTGTGTGGGCACATATAAATAAATAAATTATTTTTGTGTGGGTCTCATATCCTTAAAAAGAAAATATGTAAATTTCTGTGGGACAACTCAAAAAGAAAAGTGTGTCAATATCTTTGAGACGGAGGGAATATTTAGTATTCTACTATTCAAAGTATATTATAATATGTTGGAAAATTTAATTATAGTCGCAATATGCATAAGGGAAATATACATAGGGTTCTTGCTGTTTGGATTCTGTATGCTATTTTCATGTATCATATGCTAAGACAAATAGTTGGATGAGTGATTTGTGGGAAAGAGAATAATACTCCCTCTGTCCGGTTCAAAGGCAGCCATTTGCTTTTTGCACGTGGACAGTTCTAAGGTCTTTATTTGCTTCTTGCAGGTGGATTAAAGAGTATTATTATTATAGATAAAGTGGGTAGTTGTATTAGAGGGAAGTGGTGGGTCATATTGTGTACTTTCTTACTAAATAGAGGAAATTGATACATTTGAAGCGGACGCTAGGAATAGTGAAATGGATACCTTTGAAGCGGACGGAGGGAGTACTATATATATCCTAAAAGAAAAATATCAATGTTAAGGCAATGGATGAATTTTAGTTATAGCTTATGTGTCAATTATATAATTAGTGATATATATAAGATAATAAACAAAATGGAACGGGAGATCCCGTCTGGGTTAGTGCTAAACTTGTTCGTGTCTCCTGGACTGCTCTAAATCTTCTTTTAAATTTTTGAGTTACATTTCTTATTATAAATGGTTGATGAATGAAACGAAATAAAGAGATACTCTCTACGTCCCAGGATAAGATGGCCAAATACTTTTGTGCACGTAGATTAAGGAGTGTAATTGTTTAATGTGTAATGGGTATGCGGAATTTTTGAATTACCTTTACCTAATTAATCCATTAATTGTAGTGGGGGTATTTTTGTCTTTTGAAAATATAAAATATTGTTATGAAGTGTTAGTGGTGGGCCCTCACATTCCTAAAATAGAAATGACCCCCTTTAAGTGGGACGACGAAAATGGTATAATGACCCTCTTAACCTGGGACGGAGGGAGTAAATATCTATACTCAGGGGATAAAAACAAATTCAATCTCATAACTTTTCTAATGATCTATTTTAGTTCTAGTAAAGATAAGTTTGTCAATTTAGTCCCACCAGTAAAGAAATGGGGCCAAACACGTCTTATTTTCACCGAAAAATTCTGACATCGCCGAAAAACGCCACGTGAGACAACTGGAAATACCGATTTCCGGCCAACACAATGACGTGGCGCCCTGATGGTAGGTGAGTCAACGGGATAAAAATCAATTCAGTCCTGTAACTTTTCTCATAGTCTATTTTAGTCCTAATAAAGATAAATTTGTCAATTTAATCCCACCGGTGAAGAAATAGGGTCAAAACACGTCATATTTTCACCGAAAAATGCTGACACCACCAAAAAAAGACACGTGATTGTCACGTGACAATCAGAATTACTGATTTCCGGCCGGGACGATGACATGGTGCCCCTAATAGCAGGTGAATTATCAAATTAAATGTTATTTAAATGCCAACAAGGCTTTTTTGTTTTTTAGAATTTTAAATAATCAAAAAATAAAAATAAAAATAAAAAACGTACTTAAAAAAGAAAACCAGCATTAAATAATTTGTTATATATTTTTTGGTTTTAATTTTTAATTTTTGATTATTTAAAATTTTAGAAAATAAAAATGCCTTGTTAGCATTTAAATAACATTTAATTGGTTGACTCACCTGCCATCAGGGCGCCATGTCATCGTCCTGGACGAAAATCGGCTATTTGGTTGTCACATGAAAATCACGTGCCATTTTTCGATGATATCAGCGTTTTTCGGCGAAAAGAGGACGTGTTGAACCTATTTCTTCACTGGTGAGACTAATTAAATTGATAAATTTATCTTTATTGGGACTAAAATAGACCATGAGAAAAGTTATGGGATTGAATTGGATTTTATCCCGCTGACTCACCTGCCATTAGGACGTCACGTCATCGTGTCGGTAGGAAATCGGTAATTTCGGTTGTCTCGCGTGGTGTTTTTCGGTGATTTCAGCATTTTCTAGCAAAAAAAGACGTGTTTGATCCTATTTTTTCACCGGTGGGACTAAATTGACAAACTTATCTTTATTGAGACTAAAATAGACCATGAGAAAAGTTAAGAAAAATTATACTTTTGGTCCCGTAAGAATTGCTCAATGCCAAAAAGGTCCAAAAATTGGTATATTTAGTCCCATAGGAATTTTTCATCAAAATCTGTTAATAGTTAACGAAATATTTTGAACCGTTAGCAAGACCAAAATGATAACTTGTAGATTTGATTCCATAATTTGCAAAAATAATCCCCAAAGAAAACTAATACAATGTTTATTAAGAGAGAAAATTGAGGAGAATTGTCGTAATGGACTATGTCTGTGTTGAAAGACATAAAATAATATAAATATGGTAGTTTATAATAATATAAGTTAATTTGAGATGAAAATTTTTGAAAAATTATGATTATAAAATTCTTATGGGACCAAAATCGCTAGCTATGAGACCAGTGAATTCCTATGGGACTAAAATTGAATTGAAAGAATTCTTATGGGACCAAATGTGATATTTTTCCGAAATATTATGGGACCGACTTGGTTTTAATCCCCTATACTCAGAGATAAATGTTAAGATCTTCCTTTCACCACGTGAATACTTTCACGGCGTGTTATACATTTAACATGTGTAACATAAAATATAACATGTGTGCCTTTCAAACTCCAACAATCTATCTAGTTTTAATGCATGTTTGCAAAGTAAATAAAATATACTCCCTCTATCCCATTCTAATAGTTACACTTTCTTTATAATTTACAAAGGAAACATAACTATTAGGATGGAACGGAGTGAGTACTCCTTCCGTCCCATTTTAATCTTTATATATTTTTAATTTGGACGTTCCATTTCAATCTTTACACACTACAACATAAATGGCTTTAGGTAACACGTAAAAAATATTATTTAATAGCTTAAATGTGTTATTATAGACGATAGATAATACTTTTATGGGTGTCGCTATTGCTCATGTTACCTATTGCCTTATGTAACACTTTTTCTTAATATAGTAACACTTTTAAAAAAATGTTACATTTACTTTAGTAACACTTTATAAAAGTTACAACAAAATATTTATATAACACTTTATAAAATAAAAATAAAATTGTAATTGTTTGCATTTGGTCTCGTGATCTATGAGTTACAATACATTTCCTTTACCAACTTTGCTAGTCCATCAATCTTAACATATATTGGATATTTATTTTATTATATATTTCTAGCCTTTTTTTCTTTTTTAAATAAAAATTTTGCAGTTTAATATTTTAACCATTAACATAAAAAATAAGTAAATATATTTAAAAATATTTTTTCGTGAATAATAGTATTCTTTTTAATTTTATAATTCAATTTTAAATAATATATATTAAAATAAAATATATTTTATGTAACGAACTTCTGTATTATATAATAATTACATTAAACTAATTTATTTAATTTTTTAAAAATAAATATATATTAAAAAGTATGTAATATATTTTTTAAATAAGGGTAATATATATATATATATATATATATATATATATATATATATGTGTGTGTGTGTGTGTGTGTGTGTGTGTGTGTATAACGTTTTAATTAATATTTATCTTATAAATATAGAGTATTAAAAATACCACTCCATTTTAAATATAGAGTAAATAATTTATGTATGTAGAAGTGTTACTTTAAAATATTTCTTATGTATAAGTGTTATATTATAATGTTACCTTTGTAAAAGTGTTACATAAAATGTGTTATATATATAAAAGTGTTATATGAATGTGTTACATTTTAGAAAAATGTTACATGTATGTGTTACTTATAAAAGAAGTGTTAAAAAATATTACATATCATAATAATTTTAAAAGTGTTATCATTTTGTGTTAAATATATTTAAAATGTTACAATGAGATATTATTTAATGCTACTTATTTTGTAGTGATATTTTCCTTTTTTGTAAATGGACCCACACAAATTAATTACTCCCTCCGTCCCATAAAAGTTGGTATAATTTTTTTTGGGCTCGGAGATTAAGGAGTATAATAATTTAATATAAAGTGAAGTAAAGTGAAGTGAGAGAAATAATATTTAATGTGTAGTGGGTAGTTGTATTAGAGGTGATATGTGGGATCCATGAGAATAGATTAATTATTTTTGTATGGGTCCCATATATTAAAAAAGAAATGTGTCAACTTTAGTGGGACAAACCAAAAAGGAAAGTGTGTCAACTTCTATGGGACGGAGGGAGTATTTATCTGTCCATGAACCCACACATTACACTAATACACCTACCCGTTTAATATTAAAATATTATTTTTCTCACATAACTACACATTAAAATACTACATTCCTTAATCTACGTGCAAAAAACAAACGTAAAGTTGGGATGGAGGGAGTATACATATATACTATCTTTGTAGCCAGTCAAGCCGGTTGCCTGTAAGCCTGAAATGCAACATGTCAATTCTTCATTCTCTCGATGTTATAAGTGGCTACAATTCCTTCTGTAAACACATCTCTCATTTGCACCTTTGTTCTCTCGTCCTGAACTCACTTCTTGCAGTTTTTGTGCTTTCAGCCATCAATGGTGGTATTTTCCCTTTTAGTCTCTTGTCTCATGTAGGTGGGTTTTCTTCCTTCTTGGAGGATTATTTTTTCAATTTGAACAGAAGGCTCTACGTAAGGTGGAGGACTGCTCAACTAGAGCCGTCAAAACGGGTTAGGCCCGCGGGCCGGACCGCCCCCATCCTTGAAAAAAAGACAGGTTGGGCTCTAAAATTCACAGTCCGTTTAGAGGCGGGTTTTGGGCGGGTTGGGCTGGCGGGTTGGCCCGGCTCTTTTTTTTTTTTAATTTTTTTTATTTTTAATGGGCAAAGCCCAAATAGACTAGCAGGTAGCAGCCCAAGCCCAACTGGCAAGTAGAAACTAATATCACGTGAAGTTACAGTGAACGTGATGTGAGAATTGAGATTGGAAATTGGGATTGCAGTGGTAGCGACGTAGCCGGCAACCGCCTAGCCTGTCCGTTCCCACCGGCCGCCACGCCACTACATCACATTTTCATTATTCACTGTAAGTCTATTTCGGACCCTCTACTCTTCATCTCCATTCTCTTTTCTCTATCTCTTAATGTACCCTATTTTTTTACCTACACTACTCACTGTCTGCAAAGCCAAGATTCGCATATCCATAATTTTTACTCATATTCCAATTTATGTCTATGTGTGATGAGAGTGGAAATTTACGTCTTTTTGGTCTTATAATACCTTGTTTTTGATAGGAGATGGCCATATATTCGTGTTGGATTGCGTAGTCTACATATTTTACATGATTATGGTGCTACTAATGGGTTTTGTTGAGTTTTGAAGGTTAAAATAGAGTAAAAATGAAGCAGGAATAAAAACGAGCAAGAAATGGGGCTTAAACCCACCCAACTCGAGTTGCAACATGCAACTCGAGTTGCAACACGACTTGCAACTCGAGTTGAGTTAGGCCCCGAAAAGTGTCCAGAATCGTCCAGAGAGCTTACTCGAGTTGCAAGGCCCAACTCGACTTGCAACTCGAGTCGAGTAGGGGGCAAAAAAGTGTCCGAAAATTATCCAGAGAGCCAACACGACTTGCAACACGAGTCGTGTTGAGGTCCGAAAGCGATCCAGTATGCAGAGCATCGCAACTCGAGTTGACAGGCAGCAACTCGAGTTGCTAACTCGAGTCGTGTTGGTGCAACACTGGTCGAGTTAGGTAACTCGAGTTACGTAGGGCCAACTCGTGTTGGGTTATTTTGGGCCAAAAATCTGAATTTTTTATCCCCTATGCGTGACGTGTAAAAACAGCCCATTCAAGTCAGTTTTTGGTAAAATAGGTATAAAAAGGATCAGATCACTTGGAGAGGAGGGACCGATCATTCACAACAGAAACACATCATGAATTCAACTCACGCACCATCCATCCCATCAGTCCTGAGGAAGATTCAAGTTGATTTTGAGAGCCAATCCAATCGGAGAGACGGGGGAAGAACGCGAACCACGTGACACTAGTGTTTCATATCTTTTCTTTATTTTTTTCAATTATTGATTCTGTTATGAATTTAATAGCCATGAGGGTTGTGTGTAACCTCATGGGCTAAATACTTTTATATTTCTAAGGATTGAGGGATTAATGTAGTTGATTTGGGAACCTAGATTAACTTTGTGAATTTATACTATTTATAATCCTTGTTTATTTGATTTATCCAAACTTTGTTATGCACTTGTAATGTCTTCATTGCATATTATTGATATTGCTCGTGATACTTGATATGCTATGTTAGCTTGTGTGCATATGTACTTGATACTGTTTGATTGCTAGGGATTAGAGTAGTTTGCCCGTGAACACGTTAATCCTAAGAGCTAGTAAATAGGGTACTTGATTATCTTAGTGGAACAATGCAACTAGGAAATCAAGTAGGAAGTGAGTAAGTTTAAATAGGAATTCCAGAGATAAAATGTTAGTCGAATTGGCCATCCAGAGGTTTTTAAAATTCGCCTTATTAGTATCTAGGAAGGAGATTCAAAATTATTCACGCATTGAATCAGAATGTGAATCCATTACAATAGTATGAACGAACAATAGGACGTCTAGTGAATCGAATCAACTGCATTAAACCCGATACCTTAGAGCTGTTATTTCTCTCTTGATCAATCTTGAATGATTCCTTGCTTCTATTTAATTCGTTATTTATTATTTCAGAATTTTAGATATTAATTTATTCAAAACCTGGAAATTGGTTACATAATAATTCTAGTTCAATAGTGATACAAAATAAATAGATAATTGACTGTCTCAGTGGGAATGATATTTTTACTGGGTATTTGCCACATCAATTGGCATCCCTACACTTGGGGATTTAAATTGGAGTGCACAAAATTGCCTAACAATGTGTCTGTGTGTATTTTCCATTCATCTTTGGTAGTATAATTATATCATCTATTATGGCAGAAAATTGATGATACTGAAGTGTGTGTAGATATATTGTGTTTATGGAATAAATGAGGACAGTACTACTAGAGTTGGGAAATGTAATTGTGGTTGGTTTGTCATTGCTGTTTATTAGAGTTGTCGATTTTTTTCATAATCCTTTGAGGTATTTCATATGTGAATCAATTGCTGTCATGGTTATTACATATTTATGTGTATTGGAGAGACAAAAACCTGATAGGGATAGATATATGATTGTAATATGAAAATTGAAAATCATTTGGCCCCCACCTCACCCCCTAAATGAAAGCGATAGAGATTCTGTAATAGGTATCTTGAGTGGGGTGCATCAAATGGCATATGGTAATAATAAAAGTGCAATAGAAGATGACACTTGTGAAGAGCAAGTTGTATAAGCTTTTTGAGGATTACAATACGAAGACAAGTGACTCGAGTTCTTCAAATTTGCAATCTCAATCTTCTCAATCGTCTTTATCCCCTTTGTTTGGATCAAGTAAGAGTGCAAAGAGCAAGAAATTTTCGGAAGTAAGTATTCTTCTTATTTTTATTTCTTATGTATAATTATTGGTTGTATTTTATATTTGTGCATACATAATATGCTTCATGATTTATTGGATATTTCAATTAACGTAGGGCATGAGTGCTTTTGAGACTCAAACTATAACAAAAGCTGGAAAGGATCAATTGGATATCTATTTGGAGGAGCCAAAACATGAATATAAGCATTTTCAAGATTTAAATGTCTTAGAATTTTGGAAGGATCAAAGATATCGATTTTCAGACCTTGCATTAGTGGCATGTGATATATTGGCTATTCCTATTACAACCGTTGCATCGGAATCATCTTTTTCTATTGGTGATCGAGTTCTCACCAAGTATAAAAGTTCCATGATTCCTGAAAACTTTCAAGTCCTTATTTGTACTCGCAATTGGTTGCATGGTTTTCAATCTAATGGTAAGTTAGAAATACTATTTATATTTATATTATCTTGTTTTTCTATCTTTCAATTATTTAATTATGTTTTTTTATTTTGGATGTAGATGGAGATGATAAAGATGATAAAATTTTTGAGGAAACTCACTCTACCGCATCTAATCCTTTGAAAATTGATGAGGATGAAAGCGAAAAAGAAAGTGAACAAGAAGGAGATGGTTGTGATCTTGATCATAATGATTTTATGGAGGATGAGTTTTGAAGAGATTTAAAGATTAATGTTTTAAACTTGTGTGTTGACTTTAAATTTATTAGTAGACTTTTGGTGATTTAATTTGGGGTAATTGAGAACTATAACTTATGTTGTTTTATTTGCTTTGATATGTTTAATTAGTAAACTTTATGTTTTTTGATTCATGATCTTTGTTTATTGTTATCACTTATTAGTTCATGTCTTCAATCTTCATGAAACCATTAATCATACTTTATCTATACAATAAACATACTTTAGCGATGGATCGACTCATCTCACATCCGTCTTATCAGACATTTTGTATAGATTTATATTAAAAATTGAGGCTTTATATAAAAATTTTCCAAAAAATATTTATTGATAATCTATCAAAAAATATTTATTGATAATCTATACTATTGTCATAGTTATTAATTTCACTCTATTGTTTATATGAATATTAATATAAATTGCTTTTTTACTTATTTAGGATAGTTATATATTTTTTGAGGAGAAATAAATGATATAACATGTTATAAAGCGTGAAACGTAACGCACAAAGTTTTTTGTGTTTGAGAGACTGTATGACAAAGTCTTCCTCTAATCTTGACTTGCGTGCAATGATGGACACGTGTTATCCGGTAAGTACGTGTAATTTCTTCGTCGGAATTGATCATACGAAACGAATTGTTTAGAGTATATAGGGTATAGGGACTTAAATTAGGAGATTAATTATGTTAGACTAGCCTGACGACTAAGTAATAAATTTATCCGATATATTTTTAAAGCATATCCAACTAACAAAACAAAAATAAATACTTTATACAGTAGACTCTCTTTTTTTTATTTTATTTTTGCTTATTTCGGATAGTTATATATTTTTTAAGGAGAAATAAATGATAAAACACATATATTAAAAAGGTGAATTCAATTTTAAAATTAGAGCGTGAAACGTAACACACAAAGTTTTTTGTGTGAGAGACCGTGCATGACAAAGTCTTCCTCTAATCTCGACCAATGCCATGATTTTATTGGAGTCAATATGACAAAGTCTTCCTCTAATCTCGACCAATACCATGATTTTATTGATTTATACCATGATGATTAATCATGCAAGATAGAACTTTGCTATGCTATATATTTTGCAACTACAAACGAATATATATAGAGCTCTATATAATAGTGGTGGGCTGAAATTATTTATGGGTTCATGGTATTATAAATATATTGAGATAAACGTAGTATAAGGGGTCAAACTGTACCAATATCCCCCTTAATACCCTGTAGCAAACGAGCTCATATAGTAAATTTATTATTCAACGGTTTATCATAATAATCTTTATTAATGTTGTGTCCTTTACATAAAACTTTTCAAAAAAAATATTTATTGATAATCTATACTATTTCATCCTTATTAATTTCACATTAAATAATAATGTCCCTGTACCTTCTCTAAGTTAAGTATCCAGATTTAAAGTATTATCTAAACCAAACAACTAAACTACATACCTTTCTAATTTAACTGAGAAGGGTTGTTTATTTAATACACAAATGACAAATATTAATTAGTAGGCATGGTTACATCTACATATTTGAAAATGAACATTCAAAGCAAACAATATATTATAGTTTGACAACATATAATGAACATTCAAGGCAAACACTATATTATAGTTTGTGTACATATGCAAAACACTTGTGTGAGGATATCCTAAGACTCGTCAAAAGTTTAGTCATGGGCGGATGGAGAATGGGGTGAAGTATGTATACGACAGGCTAAATGGATTGGGCATCATCAGTAGAGGAATTTTGAAAGGCTTAGATGTGATCGTACGTGAAGATGATCGCATCCGAGAAATGACGGGTTTAGATATCAACTTCGCTGGGTTTAAGCCATAAAAACTACCTTAACTGCATAGCAGTTGATCGAAACAGTCGCCGTTCTATTCATTCACGGCCTGATGAAACATTTGCTCAATACTTGGCTTCTTGCCGAGAACCAGCCCTTAGTTCCTGTTTTGTACCAAACATGGGCAGTAGTAACCTTGTCAGCCATTTCAACATAAAGAAGTTTTAAGACGGAAAAGAAAAGCACGCTGTTATTACCTACTTTCAAAAAAAAGAGTTTATGTGGTGCAACACATTAATATACAATTGTATTTACTGTATCAGCCACTCCCAATTTAGTGAAGTCTAAGTTTTTTCCAATGCCATCCGTAGTTCTTTTGCCAGTCATCACCTAAAGAGTGTAGACACCTGTTAAATGTGTCACAATATACTTAAGATATGTTTTTCATACTCAAATGACTCTGTGATGTTCTGTAGTGACAATCAAGTTCTATGAAATATTTATTGATAAACTATACCTTTGAGAAAATTTTAAAATTAAATGCAAAAGTGAGATTGCAAAATTATAACATATTGATATTTACGTTGTTTTATGTTTTAAATTTGAACATCTGTTAAATGTGCCACAATATACATAAGATGATGCTTTTCATACTCAAATGATTCTGTGATGTTCTGTAGTGACAATCAAGTTTTATGAAAAATTTTCAATAAATATTTATTGATAAACTATACCTTTGAGAAATTTTTAAAATTAAATGCAAAAGTGAGATTTATATTAAAAGTTGAGCCTTTATATACAAATTTTCCAAAACATATTTATTGATAATCTATACTGTTGTCCTCCCTTATTAATTTCACCTATTGTTTATATGAATATTAATAAAAATTACTTTTTTTACTTATTTTGGAATAGTTATGTAACAAATATATGGTCGGAGGTACATCGTTCGAACATCTTCCGTGACAACAAGCCAGAGCTCCAATCGAATTTTCTCTCATTTGTAAGCGAATTCCTAAAACCTTTCCAGTCAGATCCACAAGCGGTATCCAGATAGGGGATCTCGCCGCCTATCACCGTATACCAGGGGCGGATACAGGGGGTACAAGGGGGTACGGCTGTACCCCAAAACCCCCCAACCCCCCTACCCCCACCCCCACCCCACCCCCACCCCACCCCCAATTTCTTTTTAAAATTTTTTATATATATATTTATATATATAAATAGTTATATATTAATTAATTTGTATCCCAAATTATTTAATTAATATAAATTTATAAACAATTTATCATAATTTTTAATAAATTTACACTATAAACTCATAATAATAATGTCTTACATTGCTTTTTACAAATAAAAAGTAGATGGTGTCAACAATAATTATAATTTTAGGGTGTTATTTAATTATTATACGATTTTGAATATCAAATACTCCCTCCATCCCTCTAATTACTTCACACTTTTTTTTATCCGCTTCAGCACAAATATACTTTCCTAAAAATGGTAGAAATACATCTCAATAATATCCATTTTTTACACATATTTCAATAACTTTATACATATTTTCATTAAATTATCTAAAATGCTCATTTTTTACACACGTCTAAACAACTTTAAATATAAAAATTAATTTTTCTTAATTTATGCATACAAAAAACACATGTTACTTACGGAGGGAGTAATATTTTTATAATTACGTCATACCCCCGAAAAAAATTTTCTGGATCCGCCCCTGCCGTATACATATTAAATAATGTCACTCTATTTATCTCTTACAAGTATACTGAATTCTATTATAGTATCATTATTTTCTCAAGATATCATTTTATGCCCATTTTTACTTTAACATCATTTTCTCCAAAATTAAATATCACTCTATTTATCTCTTACAAGTATACTGAATTCTATTATAATTATGCAGTTCTATTATAGTATCATTATTTTCTCAAAATATCATTTTATGCTCATTTTTACTTTAACATCATTTTCTCCAAAATTAAATATCACTCTATTTATCTCTTACAAGTATACTGAATTGCAGTTAATTAGCATACTCAGACATTTATTTTATTAATGCTTTGATTGATACATGTAAATACGTTTCTACCTAGACTATCTTAATGACAAATAATGTGTTTTGTTTAGTAGTATACTGTTAAATTAAAAATATAATTTTAATACTACCTCCGGCCACTTACAAAGTATTCATTTCATTATTCTTGGCGTCCGCTTCAAAGGTATCAATTTCCTCTATTTAGTAAAGAAAGTACACAATATGACCCACCATTTCTCTCTAATACAACTACCCACTTTACCTATAATAATAATACTACTTAATCCACGTGCAAAAAGCAAATAAAGACCTTAGAATTGTCCACGTGCAAGCAACAAACGGTTACCTTGTAAGTGGCCAGAGGAAGTATATTTCTAAATGACACTCCAATACATTGTCTTGAATAAACGTTTGTATGAAGGAGGAGAAAGCAGCTTGAGGTTCCGAGTGGATTCTAACATGGGTATGGGTAGGGTATGATTCATATGTTCTTGTTAGCTGGTTTTTTTTAGCTTATGAAAACTCTTAAAGGATAATATTATGCAAATATGTTCGTTAAGTGTATAGTGTTTTCAGTTAAACACCTCCTACATCCAATAATGCTTTTGCAAGATCAACATGAAAATATTTCCTTCTTTGAAGCTTTCTTGATACGTGTCATTACCCATATACACTTACAAGGTTCCGTTTGGTAGCCAATATTATGGGCTATTATGGGCTAATTTTACCTGCTTGGTAGCCCATATTTCAATTCTAAGGGCCCTATAAAAAAAGCTAGGCCCAGGTAAAAAATACTATTCCCTTTTACATTATTTATATGGAAAGATTCGTAGTATTAGGAATATAATTCCAACAGTGAATCAAGACAACTGGAGTCATTTACAAAAAAAACCCTCAACTTCCATTTCATCTTCTCCATCTTTCACAAATCTGCAGAATCCACCTCATCTTCCTCATTCATCAAAGAGCGGAGCACATTCTGTGCGCCTACCATTTAAATCCCTAGCAATACATAGGTTTAAATAGGATTGGAGGGTTGTGTTCACATGGGGACACGGAGCATCTTTCCGTGTCCCTGGTGCACATGAGCTTTTGCCTTCATCAAATTCCTAATCTTTCATTTCTAAAAGAATCAAAGCTGCTCCTTCCGAATTTGCAAAATTTGTCTTGCGGTGAAAGTCGCTTAAGCCACTGAGTAGTTTGCCCATGCCGTCATTACTCATTGTCTCGTCGATTGGTAAATCAAGGCATTGAATAGTCTGCCCATGCCTACCAGTCGATATCTTCCAACAGAAACCGACTTGCAAAAGCTAAGGAAGGATATTTGTATTTGCCGTGATTAATTCTATTTTTGTTTCCTTCCAAAATTAATTTTAATTGAAAATAATTTCAACCCATTGGTTTAGGGCTCCGAATAGATCTCGCTTTGGATGTTTCCTAATTGAACTGTGATTAGTCCTTTTTTTTCTTCCAAAATTGATTTTATTTGAAAACAATTTCAACTTATTAGAGCTCGGAATAGAACTTGCTTTGGATGTTTCCTAACGGAACTATGTAATTAATTTTGTTTGATATCATATGAATCTCTTATTTATCATTGTTTCTATTTTTTTTGGTAAATCCTTTTTGTTGATTTGGAATGATTTTCTATGATTTTTTTCTGTAAATTTGTTGTGTTGATTTGGGTTATTTTTATTTACGATCTTCTGTAAAATTTCAATTTTCTCGTATAGGCTCGACCAGCACATAACAATGATGAATTGGAATTTTTTTAATTAAAAATTGTAATAAAGGATATTAACGTAATTTTGACATTTATCTTAATTCTTTTATTTTTTATCAAATATCTCAAAATTTTGTTATATCAATTTTAATACAACCTATCAAACAATCTCCTATTATCATGTCACATATTCTTATCTATATTTAAATCTCAATTCTTATATTACTTCTTTATCTCATCTCACTTATCAAACGAGCCGTTATGATATCCTCATCTTCTTCTAATACATACGATTATGGACGGAGCCACCTCAACTTTTAAAATTTAGTATTATATGTCATGATTATTACTTTCTCCGACCCATTTTCATCTTCATATTTACGGTACACACGCAAATTAAGATAAGTCACTTTATTAGTAATTTTTGGGAATAGTTTGGTATTTTTAGATGATAAATAAATAGTAAAGTATGTTATGTATGTTAAAAAGTTGATGACATTTTTGAAATTAAAATATATTAGAGGGATATTAGTTATGTACCTTTTCCTTTTATGAAAGTGTGGAGATGAAATATGGACGAACCAAAACAAAAAGTGTGAAGTTAAAGTTGAATGGAGTATTAAATATCAGCATAGCAAAGATGATAGATGTACCTTTTCTAGAGGTTCGACCCTTGTGTACCACTTCCTTGACATTTAACTTATTCGGTTTAATATACTCTTTTTTTAATTTTTTTTCTCTTTTCCCTTCTATTTTTTATATTCCTTTTATTTCTATTTTTTTTTTCACCAGACATTTAACTTATTTATTAACTTTAAATATTTCAACAACTTTATTTACTTATTCTCGTTAAATTATATAGTTATTTGTACTTTCTTTTTATACACTTAAAAAGGAGTAACATTTTTTTTTTTTAATCTACATGACCACATACATGTGCAAAAAAATTCGAGACAAAGAAAGTATATCGAAATTATACGTATTATTTGGGCCCCTCACCTAAAATCCTGGCTCAGTCCGATGTCTCTTATTGCTCTCTGATTTCATGACAATATCCAAAATCATTAACAACCTATCATATAGCAATGCCAGCTTAACTGAAATCCATATCCATATTTACTGTTCTGGAAAATCTGGTGTAACACAATTAAAGATATGATGGCCATGATTATTGTTATTAGGTTCTCATTATCTGCAAGGGTTTGGGATGTTAAGGGTATCCTACCACTGTTCCATTGATGGTCTGGACATAGAAAATAGTTTTACTGCTACCGTAATTGGTGTTGTGGCAGCCTAATGGAATAATTGCAACTTTCTGTTTTATATTTAGCTTTCCAAAAGTAGGCTGTTAGCTTGAGATTGAAATAATAGGGAAACTTAGAGACATGCATTGATAATAATCTACAGCACAAATAATATAGGGATTTACCTAAAATAAATCATTTTAAAAACACAGCTTCAATATGGTAATTGTGATGCTAGCTGTTGGCTTTTTCTATATGTATTTATTTAACACAAACACTTGTGTAAATCCTGTGGTCTCCCCTTCCAATCATAGTATACCCTATGTATTATTAAGGTGTTTAAATTAAGGGAGACCACAATGTTTATGATGTAAACTCGGTTTACAAGAGACTAACTCTTCATTTAAATCATGCAGCATGCCATTAATTATAATATGGAATATATGTGCTGGATTCTTTTATTTTGTTTTGTGTAGTGTCTTACAAATTTAATAATATTTTAAGATTCATGCGACCAGAGGAATTATGATAGGAGCATACAAAAAGCCCTGTTCTAATTCATTACACACCTAGTTTTACTTTATGTTCTATAATACAGGAGTTGGTTGCCCTTAGTGAAGTTGTTGGGACAGAGAGCAAAGGCTTTCTATATACACAATTGCTTCATTGCCTTCAATCAAATACAATTCGCAAGGCCGAACAATTTGCACCATCGACCTCTGACTAGAAGTTTGAATAATTTGGTTAACCAAACTGGTACTTTTGTTTGAATCAAACTTGAGCCCAATTTTACTTAATTAATGGTTGGCTTTTTAATACGTACAGGAGTTTCTTGCCTTTGGTGAAGTTGTAGCAGGGCCGGTCCTACAAGTTTAGAGGGCCCTCGCTGGAGTGGGGCCCTGTGTGGTGGCACTGCCGGCACCGCCCATGAGTTGTAG
Source organism: Pogostemon cablin (assembly GCA_023678885.1). Lineage (NCBI taxonomy): Eukaryota > Viridiplantae > Streptophyta > Magnoliopsida > Lamiales > Lamiaceae > Pogostemon > Pogostemon cablin. The sequence continues at coordinate 22,283,705 of CM043001.1, read as the reverse complement.
GGACCTAGAGCAGGGTGTTTCCTTGCCTTCAACTACAATTTGCATAGCATTCAGGAAGGAATTAGTGATTCGTAAGTAAACATGATATGTTGTTTGCCAAACATAGTTTTTGAATCAAAATGATTCTATTTAGGGTGTGTATGGCAGTGAAATTGTTTTCCATCAAGAACTTCACATGAATCACATTCTCATTTCCTAAAACATTCTCCTCATTATACTTTTTTCAAATTTACACTAATATTTCCACTATTAGTCATCTTACAAACAATTTCATCAGGTGCAGCAGTTGGTTGTGATAAAATTTTCATTTTTACCAATTTCCTAATAATTTTTTCTCTAATATATAAGGTAACATTATAGTATTCTTATCTGCATTTTTCTTGAAAGAAATTAGTTATTGGTTTTCTATTTTAGTTTAATCAAATGTTTTATCCATTTGATTTAATTTCCCTTAAAAACGACGATGTTATGCTGATGAATATTGTTGGTTTTTAGCTGTGTTATATGTATGTTGGATTATGAGGATGGCAACAACATGATAGCTCTCTCTTGCATCTTGCAAGTAAGCATACCATTCAGAATGCATCAACATGATATTATCAATGGTTATAGATATGTGGCACATTATATTTTGTTATGACATTTAAAACCTTCTCATTATGCCTTTAGATATCAACATTACACACAGTTTCTGCCTAATCAAAAGGTTTTCTGTATAACTTTTTTTTCCCCTTCACTCTAGATTATGTACTTCTTAGCTTTTAAGATATTTTTTAACATGTCTACCTTACCAACCAATTTCTTAGAATAAATTAAGGTGTATGTCTGATGTTCTAAATTACTAATGCTATATACTAGGTTATGTACTCAACTTTTTCATGTTTGCAGAACACTTGATTCTGTTTGTCTGTAACAGATATCTTTATTGGATGAAATGATGTAAAAATTTCAGCAAGAGCTCACTGAGGATGAACTTGGAGCTGAATCTATGGCTCCCCATGAGGTAAATGTAAATGGAAATTTAATGGGAATTGCAATTAATGAGAATACAGATTTTGTTAGTAATTGTTTCTTCTGATGTGTTCTCTTAAAGCTGTTGAATTATTCCTGAATCATACTCTACTCATATTTATTTATTTTTATATATAACTGTTTGTATTATTTAATATATTCCCTCGAGGTGTCCCAAGTATTTTTACTCATTTCATTAATGGTAAAAATATACTATACATTATACCTACTTTGTACACTTTATTTATCAATTCCAACAACTTTATTTACTTTTTTTTACATTTTATTTATCTTCCCAATACCTTTATTTACTTTTTCTCTCAAAATTATTTATTTATCTCTACTTTTTTCTATATTATTATTAGTATATTAAGAAAATAATATTTTAATCTCCGTGCCCGACAAATGGGTAAAAGTAATCTCCCGGTAGAGGGAGTATAAAAATTTGATGATCATATAAAGCCTGGGTAAAAATATTCTGATAGAGGAAGTATAAAAATTTGATGATCATATAAAGCATTTCGTGCTGACTCTTTATTATTCAATTGATTGTTCTGGTCTCTCCAATCTATGGATATTGCATAAAAATAAAAATTATATATATTCAATTGGTTGTTCTCGGCTTATCTTTAGGATTGTCATATGATATAGCTGCTATTGCAAATCGACATGCTAGATTTGGTCGACTGTGAATATCAAATGAATTAGTGGAATATGTATTTCCCATCTCTGGCTAATTAATCTAATTAATTAATATGTGGTCTTATTCTCAATTAAAATGTTTTTTCTTTTATTTTTTTAATTTCTTTTTAATTTTATTATTATATTTAAAAGATCATTATACCATAAATCTAAAGGTGAAATATACCATATATTATAACGATAAACTTATAATTATACCTTAAACCTTAGGAGTGAGATGCAACCTAAACCACAAGGATGAAATTACAATGATACTCTAAATCCTAAACTCTATAGGTGAAATATGTCCTAAATCATAAGAGTGAAATTACAATTATGCCCTTAGAATTAACCTTAATCACAAGGATGAAATTACAATTATACCATAAACCCTAAAGATGCCATATATCCTAAACTATAAGGATTAAATTACAATTACCAGCCTAATAAACACCATACATCGAAAAGCAGCACTTGTACATACAATCCAACACCCTTAGAATTAACCTTAATTATAAGAATGAAATTACAATTATACCCTAAACCCTAAAGATGTAATATATCCTAAACTATAAGGATTAAATTACAATTATCAGCCTAATAAATGTAGAAATTAATTTAATTAATCAATTAAATTAATTGGATTTAATTGGTTAGTAAGGATTAATTAATCACCAATTAAATGAGTGTAGTGGGTGAGTGTAATTTAGCTCATCTATTGGAGAGGTTATGTGAGGCGTAATGAGAATTAATATAAAATTATTATCCCACGTGGGAGGGAAATCCTCAAAAATCGGATCAAGCCGGAAGACGAATTCTTTCTTAATGACTGATAGGAATAGGTTCGTTGAATCTGGACGCAATAACCCTCCATAATTGCTGATTAGAGGAAATCATGCAATCAGCAATCAATTCGTCATGATTGCTGATTAGAAGGAATTACGCCATCAGCAATTAATACATCGTAAATCACGCAATTGCCATTATGGCTGAGTTGAATGGTGCACCTATAAATAGGGTCATTCACCATACATTCTAATACACCACAATCAACGAGCACTTGCATCACAAAGTATTTGCATCATAATTACGATTCAGTTCTCCATCCTCTTTCGTTCGTCGGAGTTCCAGCGATCGTGGTGCTGCCTCGCCGGAAAGGAAAAGCCATTTTACCTTTTGGGAAGATCCGCCAAGACAGAAGCACCATCGAGGAGTATTTCTTCTTGCGGGAAGAGGTTCTACCTTGACTCGGTTTCTACACGATGTTTCCTTCGAAGATTCTGTACAAAGGTGTAAGAAGATCCTCTACTTCTTCTCCTTTAATTTCAGTTGTAATTTTGTTAGTACTATATTTAGTACGCTTTTCATTCTTTATTTTTATCCATATATATAACGTGATTGATTGGTGCACATATAAACCAACAATAAACACCATGCAGCGAAAAGCGGCACTTATACATACAATCCAACATCATCTTATTTCAAATAATAATTGTGTAATATTCTTGTTTAGAAAATAGAACTAGCATCCACCTCTACATCTTCTCTAATGGAAAATAAAATAATGATTAGAAGAAAGAAATAAATAATAGAGAGGGACTAGGGTAGAATGAGAGGTACCAATTCAATTGGTACACCCTTGGTCCATACTCTTCTTAATTAATTCATACTCCTTTATTAATATTATTTTTTATTTTATTTAAATGACTATTATACCCTAAACCCTAGGGATAAATTATAGCCTAAACCACAATGGTAAAATTACAATTATACTCTAAACCCATGGATATATTATACCCTAAACTACAAGGGTAAAATTACAATAAAAAAGGAAAACACACACAGAAGGTGAAGGAAGGAGGTTATACATTTTGGAATTGGTATGACAGTTGTATTTTAGTCTTTGCCTAAATAATAATAGTAGAGGCCAGCTATTTGCACCCCCAGAATTACTAAACATACCCCATAATTAAAATAACTCTAATTAAAAAGTCATAAATAACCCTAAGAAAATTATATAATTAAAATATGTTGGGTTATTCCAACCGAACACTTCCAATTTGTACGCTACTTCCACCAAACAAGTATACTCTGTTTGATCAATATTACCGAACATATGTATAAAATTTTCATTTGCATAACTTTCATGAAAGAAGTTAATACATCATAGCTTTAGAGAACCCTTTAGGCCGTACCAGTCGCTTCATAGTCTTAGAGAGCGATACTTTCATGTATACATACGATGCAACATGGCGAAGGCAATGCACGACAGCAGAAGGTTTGACGGCTTCAGAAGGACGATAAATCCTGACAGGTGAAAGACTGATCATAGATAACAAACAAACAAATACTCTGCTTTAATTATATAATTTTTTTAGGGTTATTTATGTCTTTTTAATTATAGATATTTTAACTATGGGTATGTTTAGTAATTTTGGGGTGCAGATAGCTGGCCCCATAATAGTAACTGTAAATTTAAAACATCCAAAATTCAAACTCCCCCTATCCATAGAGGTCGACACGTTTATTTTATGACGAAACACAAGATATAAAATATAAATGTGAGAGGGAGCAGTAATTTTTAATTCTACATACTATAGTATATCATACAGTATTGAATTACTTTTAAACATTTGGATTAATCATGGTAAATTTTAATAGATTTCTTGAATCTTGGTCTGTTTAGTTGGATGCTCTTTTTTTGTTATGATATTTTCCACTAGATTTTACCTAAGAAGGTTTTAACAAGGTCATTTTGAACATTTTTAGCCCGCCTGTAGGTTTCTACTACTTCTTAATTATTCTTGATGTTGCACAAACTTCTCTTTTTTCCTTTAATTGTATGATCTAATTAATGGATTATTCATGATCGATTGATATGAGAAATTATCACAATTGGAAGTAAGATGTCTTCATTTGGTCCTCTCCCTTTTTATTTTTATTTTTTTGACAGATTTAGTCATCTCCCTTTTGAAAATTTCAATTTTAATAAGTTTTTTTTTTGTCCAATATCATAGTACAATTTAAGTGGTAATGGCAAAAAGTGACCACTATCCCTTAAGTGTAATTTTTAGTGGCCACATATGTTATACACAATTTTTTCTAACCACTTTTAAAGGAATGGACCAAAATGTCGTTGAAGGGATCCACTTTTTACATGTCTGAGATCACTTTTTGACCAAAAAGTACAAAAGTACAATAATTTATTTTACAATCTATTGAATGCATTAATTTGTTACTTGTATATGCCTTATGAATATATTTTTATTAAAATAAAAAAAGATGCATTAATTTTATTCGTATTTTTTTAATTTTTTTAATTTTTTTAATTTTTTTTTGAAAAAAAAGTGTGGGCCGAATAGAACAAATTGTGTAGGCCGAATAGAACAAATTGTAGGCCGAATAGAACAAATTGTAGGCCGAATAGAAGAAATATTTTTTTAATTTTTTTAATTTTTTTTAATTTTTTTTTGAAAAAAAAGTGTGGGCCGAATAGAACAAATTGTAGGCCGAATAGAAGAAATATTTTTTTAATTTTTTTATTTTTTTTTGAAAAAAAAGTGTGGGCCGAATAGAACAAATTGTGTGGGCCGAATAGAACAAATTGTAGGCCGAATAGAAGAAATATTTTTTTAATTTTTTAAATTTTTAAAAATTTTTTTTTTGAAAAAAAAGTGTGGGCCGAATAGAACAAATTGTGTAGGCCGAATAGAATAAATTGTAGGCCGAATAGAACAAATTGTAGGCCGAATAGAAGAAATATTTTTTTAATTTAAAAAAAAAAATTTGAAAAAAAAGTGTGGGACGAATAGAACAAATTGTGTAGGCCGAATAGAACAAATTGTAGGCCGAATAGAAGAAATATTTTTTTAATTTTTTTTAATTTTTTTTAATTTTTTTTTTGTGAAAAAAAAGTGTGGGCCAAATAGAACAAATTGTGTAGGCTGAATAGAACAAATTGTAGGCCGAATAGAAGAAATATTTTTTTAATTTTTTAAATTTTTTTTCTTAAAAAAAAAATGTGGGCCGAATAGAACAAATTGTGTAGGCCGAATATAACAAATTGTAGGCCGAATAGAAGAAATATTTTTTAAATTTTTTTAAATTTTTTTTGGAAAAAAAAGTGTGGGACGAATAGAACAAATTGTGTAGGCCGAATAGACAAATAATTTTTATTTTTTTTTAATTTTTTCTGGAAAAAAATATTTACTATAATTTTAAATGTGGTCCCACCCACCCTATTTAATGCAGTCAACACTGACATAATCATGTCCCCATTATTGTCGTCCTTTATCTGACAGTTATGGGGTAATTTGGGGAGTCCTCTAAATAGTGGCTGCTAAAAATTACTTTTAAGAAAGGTGGCTATTTAAAATGGTACTTAGTGGCTACTAAAAATTTGGTCCCACAATTTAATTGGATCCAATGTGTCATGTCCACCCCATCCCCAAAAAGTTGCCCACTGCCACAACTAATGAATTCTTTTACTCCCTCCGTCCCAAACCAAATTCAAGTTCACATTTACTGTAGATACGGAGTTTAAGAAAAGTCACTTTTTGACTTACTTTTGAGGGTAGTATGGTATTTTTGGGTAATAAATAAATGATAAAATATGTTATGTGTGTTAAAAAGGTGATGGCAAATTTGAAATTAAAGTATGTTAGAGGGATATTAGTTTGTTGCTTTTTCCTTTTATGGAAGTGTGAAATTGAATTTGGGACGGACCAAAACGGAAAGTGTGAAGTTGAAGTTGGGACGGAGGGAGTAGTTATTTGAACCAAATTTACACACATTGGATCAAAATGGAATAAATAGGATTCAAATTAGAAAAAAGACACTAAAATTGAAATATTGAAAAGAGAGAGGAGCAAATACAGTTTTTTCTTCACACTTAGTGGACCATAATTTCTCCAATTAATAATTTCTTCACACTTAGTGGACCATAACTTGTAAACTTACATTTTTTTTATTTATTTCTTGTACTTGTGTTAATGATATTTCTTTACTGAAAAAAAAAATAATTTCTCCAATTAATATTTTACTTTGTACAAGGAGAATCTTAGCTTTTAGTACACCAAAGAGCTGACTAATTAGTAAAAGTGATTTTAGTGAACAAGAGCAAGTGGGTTCCCATTCCTACTATAGACAGCCAATTAACAGTCTGTTCTTTCAATGCCATGTTTTTTTATTAACCCATCTTAGATTCCCTTCTTTTCACCACCTTAATTCTAATTATAAATACACTATTTTTACTTCCAAAAATTGACTATTTTTAAACATTCGAATCTTTTTTGCCACTATAAATCTTTCTCCTGAGTTGCTCATTTGTACATCCAACTCCTCTCTCCCTCAACCCCCTTCAATTTGCATCATATTTGTTGTTAATAGTAGGCAACTAAGAATGAAGATTGTCATGATCTTGAGTTTGGTAATTGTTTCAGTGCTTGTGAGCACTTGTTTCCTTGCCGTTGCGGCCGCTCCCCCGCCTACTCCTGCTCTGGGTAAGGAACAATTCAACCCATTATAGATTAAGAGAAAGCAGAGTAAAATAAATGATGTGCTCCAAAATTCGAAAATTTTTCTAGGGTCAGAGTGGGCTGCTCCAAGAAAGGAGCGGCCCTACACATAAGCACATATAAATGCTTTATAATTTATAAGTAGTATAAACGGGACAGAAAATGTTACACTAAAGTAATTAATGTTATGGCACAGCAGGTTCTTGTGAAGCAATGTGCAAGGCTCGTTGCGAAAAGGCGGGAACACATGAGCGTTGCTTCCATTACTGCTGCTTGTGCTGCGATAAGTGCAAGTGTGTTCCATCGGGGACGTACGGAAACAGAGCCGAGTGCCCTTGCTACAGAGACTGGCTTAACTCCAAGGGCACATCCAAATGCCCTTAACTTCATTCATTCTTCTATATTACTACATTAGTACTCTTTTCCACGCATTCATGTAATCCATTTGTGAAGATTTATTTCAATATTGATGATGATGAATTAATTATCATGATCTTATTTGCGGCCAAATGATCAGCAATTCAAACCAGAAAGGTCTATGAAATTAGTGGAAGAGGTGGGTGTTTTATTGTTTACAAAATTGATTTATGAGAATTAATTCATGAGTACTATACATGATCACTTGTGTTGATATTCAAATTTTCAAATCAAGAACGGCTGCAGATTATTCAACAAAACTGCAATATATAAACGCGCGAGTGCTGTATTTATTGTTGTAATGCCTTCCTCTTTTATTCCATCCGTCTCATATATATTCCCTCTGTGTCAACTTATTCTACGCCGTAGCCCTAAACACAAAATTTAATTTTTATCGATTTTATTGATTTTTTTAAAATAATTTAGTATTTTTAGATAATAAATAAATGATTAAATATATTATGTATATTAAATTAGAGTGATAATTTTGTAATTAAATTTAATTTTAGAGTTTGGAATTAATTTAATTTTTTTATGATGAATTTAATGTGGAACGTAAAAAATGAGAGTGTGAAATTTAACCGGAAAAAAAAGTGTATATGATGTCTTTGAAGGGGAATTGCTTTATTCTTTACTTTTTCTATATTTTAATATCTTTTCTCCCTCTATAATAGTAACACTTATGACCACCAATAATATCATGAAAGTATTAGCAGCAAATTATTAATGAATTATTTATCAATCGGATCGAATTGAATTTTCGTAACTAAAATTTACCAACCACTCTACCAACTAATAAAAAATTACTAATGAATTTCGACGTTAATCCGTTGGTAAATCAATTTAACGATGCAAATAAGTTTTTTATTAATAAAATATATCGTTGGGAAATTTTTTTTTAGTATATAAAGAATAGGCAAGCACCTGTACAAATCAAAGTTCGCGTTTCACTATGATTTTATCGAAATTTCTTTTTAGTACATGAAAATTTTACATTTAAGAGGAATGAAATATTATTCTTCTAAATAAAAAATATTGCTCCTCAAATTTTGATATGTTATTGAGATGAGTAATATTTTTCATTTAAAAAATAATATTTTTTTAAAAAAATAAAATTTTTATGTACTATTAAGTAATATTGTAAAATTAGAGTGCATAATAACATGATTTTCTGGATACTTCCTCCAAAGAAAATGTCTAAAATGGATGTTGTATTAAAAATATGGGTGTTGTATTTTGTGCCTTATCAATATGAACCTATGTAATTATCTAAAAAATTAAAATAATTTGAGATATACATCCAACTTGTCAATTTGAAAATCATATGCGAGTGCTACGCAGACGGCAAGAAGGTTCTAGGAACTGAAGGAGTATTTTACAAATTTGGCACTATCAAACCAAAACGATTCAATCCTCCAAATTTCTGTCACAATATTATATTTTCTATGCCACACTATTGGATGATTGACATGTATTTCCTCCGTTCACTATTAATTTATCCATCTTATCATTTTGGGTCGTTCACTCTCAATCTATCTATTTATCTTTTTAGACACATAGGACCCACCTACACACTAATACAATTAAAATATGAAACCCACACACCTCATTAATACAACTACTCACTACACATAAAATAATAATACTCATTAATCTACGCGCAAAAACCAAACGGATTGATTAATGTTGGACGGAGGGAATATGCAAGGTTTAAATATCCCGAAATATCCTCGATATTTCCACAATATATCCATTTTTGGAGAGTACCGATATTGATATTAGGGAAAAAGATATTTATTTTCTGATATCGAGAAAATATCAGGAAATATCAAAAAATATCGTTGGAAACATCGATATCAATTTGCCATAGTTCAAATTTTTCTGGATGTCGAGATATATCAAAATCGATAAAATATCGATGAAATATCGAAGATATATCGAAAATATCGAAAAATTATGCATAATTTTAAGAAATTTTAATGATTTTTTATGTTACTTTTATTTATCAACTAAATAAATTTTTTTGGTCATTAATTTGTTCAATTTTAAAAATAAAATAAAAAAATGGAGCAGTACTTGCGTGAAACCATCTCATAGTGAGATTGTTTTACATTTTCCTAATTAACTATCTTTTTTTAAAAATAGTTATCACTTTTCGTTAAAAAATATTATAACTAATAAATATGAAGGGTTCACGTAAACAGTATACTCTGATTAAAAATATAATTATTTTGGCACAGTTGGATAAGATAGAACAATATAGTACTAACACATTCAGAATAAGGTTCAAAATTTTATATAATTCGATTAGTTGGTACCAATATTGTTTAGATCAAAACAACATGACATGTTTTACATTTGAACCTCATAGATCATCATTTTGATATTAGTTATTATGTGTTAAACAATTAATAATAATTATTATATGATTTCAGACTATTTAAATATGTTGTTATTGATTTACATATCATATATTTTAAGTTTTATTTTGATTATAAATTGTATTTATATATTAAAATTAGTTATAATATACTGCAAAATTAAATAATCAATTTTCATCTTTTTTCTCACAAATTTCCATAATTTTTAAAATTTTACCGATATCGATATCGATATTCAATATATCCATCGATATATCCGTAAATTTAAAGTACCGATATTTTTACCGATATTGATATTTTAAACCTTGGGAATATGATATAATAAAACATACTTATACCTTAAAAGGAAAGTTTAAATTCTAGGAGGCAGTGATTGTGATTTTCTTTCTGGTATACGTGTCACTCATCTAATGCGTGAAATAAAAAATGTAACTCCAATAATTCCAATTCTCTTTCTTGGACGAAACAGAACATCCAAGATCCATCGAAACGGCTGTCGGAGAATCAAGTTTCTTTTGAATTGCTTCTTTCCATTTATACCTTAATTTCCAAAAAAAAAGTCTATTTTTTACTTAAACTTTATACCTTTTATATTTCATCGATTTTTTTATTAAAAAAATAATATTCTTACTTCTTAAATGTATAATCTTTACAACAAAATATCATACTTTTAAACACTTGTTCATCAGGATGCACATGAGACCAACTTTTCTAACAAGTGCTCAATAACATGTTCTACTATTTCTTGAGCAATATGTTGGATTATAATTTGGCTCACTTGATGCTCCAAGGCTTTGAATGTTTGATCATTATTTTTCTCAATAGCCTTGAATCTTCTTTCATTATTTTCCTCACTAGCCTTGAATCTTCTTTCATTAACTTCATCACTCTTTCTCCTTGTTTCAATCAACTTCTCAATCAATACTTCTAAAGATGAGTTTTCTTCTTCGACTTGTTGAAAGTCTCCTCCCTCTTGGTTGTCACAATTCCATTCTTGAATTGGTGAATAATTCCCATGAAAACTTCCTTCATAGTTATGTTGAAAATTTCCTTGGAAATCATCCACTCCCATGAAAGAAACATCTCCTACTTGATGCGTAGGCATCCTCCACTCTTCTTGCTCCATAGGACTAGGAATTGACACACCTTGCACATTTTGAGCACCCCCAAACTTAAATTAGACAAGACTTGACCATAAGCACCTTGATTCATCATCCTTATTTGTCTTGTCACTTCCAAAGTAACTTGGGTAATTAACTCGGAGGATTCACTTTGAAGAAAACTTGATTGAGGATCTTGACCTTCATCACTTCCTTGAGCACTTCTTCTATATAATTCAAGTAAGGCGTAGTTTTGAAACGGAGGAGAAGTGTTGGTGTTGGGATTTGGTGGAGAATAAGTGTATGCTTCATACGGATGGAATGTATTTGCATTTAAGCTTGTTGCCATTCGCCATTTCTTTTTTGATTGTAGTATTGAGAGCTTTCTTGATTCATTTGGAAATTGTACCCATAGTTGCTCTCATTCATGTAGCCTCTTGATTTTGGAGGTGGAACCCTTGCAAATTGATCCCCAAAGACATTTGTGAATTGGTTCCAACCATCCATTTAAATGCTCTTCTTAAGGCTTACTACAATTCTTCTCAAACTTGCTATTTTTGGCTTTGATCCCCCTTCCTCTTCTCTCAAGGTAGTGTCAAGTACCTATCAAAACGAACAAGTGAGATAAAAAATTTTCCAAAACAAATAATAAAAAGCAATAAAAATATCTCTATTAATACCAATCGAAACACTCCTTCGTTAAACCACTAGCAACCGTTACCTCCCTGGCAACGGCGCCATTTAATTAGCCATAATATAGTGGGCATGACCAATTAAAGAAATTATCGAACCACATGGAGGAACGTACTAGGGTCTAAGCGATCTCGTGTTTGTCATAGTATTATAGAGATGAACGAGAAGGGGAGATAATCAAGAAATGACAATAAAATAAAAGGATAGATGAATGGGAGATGGATGAATGAGCCAAGTAGATAGAGATGAGATTAACAATACTTAAAGCATGAAAAATCTAGGTATCATGCAATGAATTCATATGTGTCATGGGAAAAAGGCTAAGGGCCAACACTAAAATCACCTAAACTCCCTCTCGGAATGAATAGGATATGGAATGACATTCATTGGATTGGTTCTCACTCAAACAATTCCAACTAGGTACTAAGCTTGAAATGAGAGTCCCTTCACATAATCTATTGACTTCTCAATCTAATAAATGATATGTTCTATCAAAGGGTTCTAAACTATGAAGGACTTCTCAATCTCTTCACAATCTATAATGCACATGAAGTGTTTGATGAAATGATTCACTTAATTATCCTAAATATGCAATTGACTTCTCAATCTAATCACATGCTTAAAACAATTAAACACACAAATCATCATAAACCTCAAGATCTAAAGCATCTCATATCCATAAGAAAATTAACATAGACATTAGATTCCTTACAAAATATGATAAACAATAGGTTTCAATACAAAGTTTGGATGAAAACTCCCTTGGATGTCTCCAATGGCGATTTTTCTTCTTCCCCTTGAAATTCACCTCTCTTCCTTGCTTCTCTACTACTTGGATGGAGGATGTGATGGTTGGATCAAGATAGATTCAAATGATTAAGAATGGATGAAGGTGAAGGTGAAGAATGGAGGAAATGGTGTGTGAGGTATGTGTAGGAGTGAAACCCTCGCACAAAACTGATCAAATGTTGAATTATTGGGTATTTATACCCCTTGGGAAGCTTCTAGAAGGATTCTGATTTTTAGCAGAAATTTACACAGCACGAGTCGTGCTCGGCAACACGGCCATAAGGTGGTCGTGTTGTGTAAACTGATGCTCTCGCACGGCCATTCTGGACAGGCCCGTGTTAGCAACACGAGTCGTGTGCTGCGACACGACTCGTGCTCCCGACACGGCCAGTCGTGTTGCTGCTGCCCTGTTTCCTTCACTGTTTTGGCTCGTTTTCCCTCGTTTCAACTCCGAATTGAGATCCGCTTTTTCCTACATCTTCCTTATCATATCTAGCATCCAATAAAAAGTGAAAATCATTGGTTTAAGCTCATTCACACACATTTCAATAAAAACACAAAACACAACCAAATAATACATAAAATACGGATAAAAATATACGAAAACTCACATAAAAAGATACTAAAATTTAGGTGAAAATATCACTCATCACTTAGTCATCTAAGAATTAATGATGTTCATGTATTCAAAGTCTATTAGATGTATTCAAAGTGTCCTTCAATATTCACCATTATTAGGATAGTTTGAATGATGTGAATTTGTATCTATAAATGCCTATGTATTTGGCAGATTATGAAGCAAGAAATACTGAGAGTTCTCCACCTAAATTTGAGTCCTCTTCCTAACAAAGTGGTATCAGAGCTACAACAAGAAGTGAGTAAGTGAGTGATAGAAAAATGGCAAACAATGTATGTCATCTTTCCAATTTCCTCGTCTTACAAAAGAGAATTATGAGAAATGGTGTCTTCGATTGAAGGCGTTGCTCGGCGCCCAAGATGTGTGGGACATCATAGAGAAATACTACAACAATCCGGTGAATGAAACAACATTATCTCAAGCAGAGAAGGAGGCCTTGGCAAAGATGAAGAAAAGGGATAACAAGCACTCACTCTCATCCATCAATGTTTGGATGATTCAATGTTTGAAAAGGTGGCTGATGCAACTACATCAAAGCAAACTTGGGAGATTTTGCAGAAATCTTTCCAAGGAGTTGATAAAGTGAAGAAAGTCAGGCTTCAATTGCTAAGGAGTGATTTCGAAGCAATGAAGATGAATGATTCCAAATCGATTTCGGAATACTGTTCTAGGGTAAATGCAATGTGAATCAATCAAGAGTCTATGGAGAAAAAATTGAAGATGATTGAGTGGTGGAGAATATTCTTCGTTCTCTAACTCCAAAATTCAATTATGTTGTGTGTGTCATTGAAGAAACAAAAGATCTTGGAGTAATGATGATAGAAGAGTTGGAGGGTTCCTTACATGCCCAAGAGGAGAAATAAAGAGAAGGTCAGAAGAACTAATGAGAAGGTTCTTAAAACTAAAGCAACTTTGAAAAATGAAGAAGGAGAAAAACAATTTTTTAGAGGAAGATGACGTGGAAATGGACGAGGAAGAGGATGTGAAATACAAGGACGTGGACAAGAAAGAAGCAATGGTAAAGGTTCCACAAATGATGAGTGGAGTCCTTCATATTTTAGAGGTCGCGGAAAAAGTCGAGGAAGAGGACGTGGAAATTTTTAAAGATCGAATGACAGAAAGTATGACAAGTCCAAAGTTGAATGCTTTCAATGTCATAGGCTTGGTCATTATTCATGGGAGTGTCGAGATGCTACAAATAATGATGAGAGGGACAATCTTGTTAATGTCAATAAAGAAGTTGAAGAATCCACCTTGCTACTTACCGTGAGAAAGGAAAAAAATAAAGTTGTCAGCTAATGGTATTTGGATAATGGTGCGAGCAATCATATGTGTGGGTACAAAGAAAAATTTGTGGAGATCAATAACAAGGTGAAAGGTAGTGTTTCCTTTGGAGACTCTTCGAAAATCAACATCAAAGGTAAATGTACAATTCTTATTTCTTCAAATGATGGTGGCCATAAAATGATTTCTGATGTGTATTATGTTCCTAAACTAAGAAGTAATATTCTTAGTCTCAGAAAATTTGTTGAGAATGGGTATGAAGTTTTGATGAAGGATAAATATCTTTGGCTTAGAGATAGAAATAATAATTTGATTGCAAAGGTTGGCATGTCAAAGAATCGGATGTTCAAATTGAATATCAAATTTGTTGAAGCAAGTTGTTTGAAGGTTAATGTGCAAGACGTGGCATGGTGTTGGCACATGAGATTTGGACACTTGAACTTCGGTTCATTGAAAGAAATGGGAGAGAAGATGATGGTGAAGGGGATGCCAACGATTAATAATTCAAATCACTTGTGTGAAGCATGTCTTCTTGGCAAACATGCAATGAAAAGCTTTCCAAAGAAAGCAACATCGAGAGCCTCAAAACCACTTGAATTGGTGCATACGGATATTTGCGGGCCTATCAATCCACCGTCATTTGGTAAGAGAATATTTTATACTCTTTATTTTTATACTCTTTATTGATGATTATAGCAGAAAAATGTGGATCAGAAGCTTTCACCACATTCAAAAAATTCAAGATGCTTGTTGAGAAGGAAAATGGCTATTATATTAAGGCGTTGAGGTCTGATCGGGGAGGCGAGTTCACCTCAAAGGAGTTCAATGATTTTATGCAGCACATGGAATTCACTGTCCTCTTACTGTTCCTAGAACACCTCAGCAAAATGGTGTGGCGGAGAGAAAAAATAGATCAATTCTTAACATGGCAAGGTGTATGTTAAAAGCAAAAAATATGCAGAAGGAGTTTTGGGCTGAGGTTGTTTCTTGTGCGGTATATTTGTTGAATCGCTCTCCAATGGTGAATGTGAAAGATCAAACGCCTCAAGAAGCATGGAATGGAAATAAGCCAAGTGTTCATCATTTGCGGGTCTTTGGAAGCATCGCTTATGCTCAAGTTCCACAACAGGAACGATCAAAGCTAGATGATCGATGTGCCAAGTATATTTTTTTTGGATATAATTATCGATCCAAAGGATACATGTTGTATAATCCAAAGAATGAAAAGATGGTGGTGAGCCGTGATGTTGAATTTGATGAAGTTGCAGCCTGGAATTGGGATGGACAGCATTATAGCTCATATAATTTTCTTCCATACTTTGATGATGATCAAATATCGGAGAATGTCGAAACTAATCTAGAGCCCACATCTCCAGCTCTAGATGTTGAAGGCTCAAATGAAAGACCGCCGACGATGAGATCGCTTGCTGAAATATATGAAAGAACTGAAGAGATTACTCTTAATAATGATGAACTCTATTGTCTTTTTGCAGATAGTGAGCCAATTGAATTTTCAAGAAGCTGTGCAAGATAGGTGGAGAGAAGCTATGGATGATGAAATTAAATTTATTGAAAAGAATGATACTTGGGAATTGACTTCTATCCCAACAGGCCATGAATCTATTGGAGTGAAATGGATTTACAAGGTGAAAAGAAATGCAAAAGGAGAGGTGGAGAAATACAAGGCAAAACTTGTGGTGAAGGGCTATAAGCAAAAATATGGAGTCGATTATAATGAAGTTTTTGCTCCAGTTGCGCGGATGGAGACTATTCGCTTGTTGATTTCTCTTGCTGCTCAAAAGAAATGGAAAATTTACCAAATGGATGTCAAGATGACATTTTTGAATGGATATCTTAAAGAAGATGTTTATGTTGATCAACCATTGGGCTACGTAGTTGAAGGGAATGAAAAGTAGGTGTTGAGAATCAAGAAGTCGCTTTACGGATTGAAACAAGCCCCACGAGCGTAGAATAGCCGCATCAATCAATACCTCCAACATCGCGGGATTCGTTCGTTGCTTGAACGAGCATGCTTTATACTCAAAGTTTCATGAAAATTGAGATGTTATGTTTGTTTGTCTTTATGTTGATGATCTCATTTTCACCGGCAACAATTCGAATTTATTTGATGAATTTAGAAGGAGCATGTCGGCTGAATTCGAGATGACGGACTTGGGGCTCATGACATATTATTTAGGATTGGAGGTGAAGCAAATGGAGGGAGGAATGTTTATTTCTCAAATAGGTTATGCAAAGGAAGTATTGAAAAGGTTCAAGATGATTAATTGCAATTATTGGAACACACCCATGGAAGCTGAAATGAAGTTGTCCAGGTTTGAGGATGAAGAAAAGGTATATCTGACTCTTTACAAAAGTCTTGTGGGAAGTTTGAGATATTTAACAAGTACAAAGTCCGACATACTTTATGTGGTTGGAGTAATAAGTTATTTCATGGAGACTCCCACATCTACCCACATGAGTGTTGCTAAGAGGATTCTTTGTTACCTTAAGATACACTTGATTTTGGAGTATTTTATTCCTCATCTAATGATCTTCGATTGAATGGGTTTTGCGATAGTGATTTTGTGGGTGATATTAATGATAGAAAGAGTACTACGGGTTATGTATTTTTCTTGGGTGATTGTACTATTTCTTAGTGTTCAAAGAAGCAATCGGTAGTCACATTATCAAAATGTGAATCGGAATATGTTGTTGCAAGTTTAAGCACATGCCATGCCTTATGGTTGATGAAGCTTTTGAAGGAAATTCATTTGCCACAAGAAGAAGCTACTAAGATTTGCATTGATAACAAATCAGCCCAAGCACTTGCAAAGAATCCAATATTTCATGATCGAAGCAAACATATTGACATGCGATATCATTTTATTTGGGAGTTCATTGCCAACAAGGAAGTGGAGCTGAAGTACGTGAAAACTCAATATCAAGTTGCTGATATTTTACGAAGCCGTTGAAGTTTAAAGATTTTCGAAGGTTAAGATGCTTGGAGTAAGATAGGAAGTTTCAAATTAGGAGGGAGTGTTGGATTATAATTTGAACTTAGTCATCTAAGAATTAATGTTGTTCATGTTTTCAAAGTCTATTAGATGTATTCAAAGTGTCCTTCAATTTTCACCATTATTAGAATAGTTTGAATGGTGTGAATTTGTATCTATAAATACCTATGTATTTGGCAGATTATGAAGAAATATTGAGAATTCTGCACCTAAATTTGAGTCCTCTTCCTAACATAATATTGGTATGCATATTATAAAAAAAAAATCTTTATTTAAAATACATTTAAGGTGTTTTGATCAATAATATATTAACATGATTCCACCTATCACAATATTAACTTAAAATATGCTCCAAACAATCCTTGAGGATTCTTTTGTGGCCACATCATAAGTCTTAGGGGATGTTTGGTTAGATGGTATGGAGACATGGAATTGGAATGGAATAAATCACATGCGTTTTGTTGGAGGGTTTAAAAGTGCTAGAGGAATTTTGATTTCCAGAAAAAGAGGAATCCTTCATTCCTTAGGATTTTGAGTGTTATGACTTTAATTCCAGTCAAAAATGGTACGAACCCATTTATTGAAATGATGTAAAATTTTATTAAATTAAAATGTTATTAAAATAATATTTTCTTTTTTTAATAATAATATTATGATAAAATAAAATTTTAATTAAAAAAAATTGAATCAATTCCTAAAGAATTTCATCATACCAAACAACATTAATAACTATGATAGTAATTTCCTACTATCAACCAAACACTACAATTATAAAAGACAAACTGGTGTGCTGTCGCCTGCACCCAAAAATAAGATTTGTAATTTTTTGAACAAATCCACACTAGAGTGTAGTAGGATAAGTACGGGTCGAACCCACAGGGAGTAATCGAATTTAAATTGAATCAATTGTGCTTTTAAAAGAGTAACAAGGGGGGATTGGATTGAGACTAACAACTAACAAGCATGGAAAATAAAATAAATAATTAAAATAACAAGAAGAATAAAATTGAAAGAACAAATAAAATAACAACCTAGTCCAAGGATTTGATCCCCTCCCATATCCTAATTTACATCAATCAAAATTTTAAAATCCCAACAAGTTCATAAACTCAAGCCCCTAGGCTAATGGTACGACCAATTAACCCGAAATATCTTTACGAATAATAATTTAGGGTACGACCTCTAGATTAAACTATTCCTAAGTGACCCTATGGATTCGAACTCGACAATGCACAAAGATTTAGATATTAGGAATACTAGACTATGAAAATGGGGGTAGCGAATTATACAACCTAGATTTCGTGATTTTAAGAGGTACTTCCTCATTTTGCTACTCGATTCACAATATTTTAATAATTACGGATTATAATATGTAAAATAGCTATTGAACAATCAATCACCTATTGAGAGGGGTAGTCTACACAAGCAATTGAAAATCAAGATTAACATCAAAGCCAATCACAAAATAAATTCATAAAATAAGTTGGTAATTTTATTCCTAATCAAACATATAAATTATTCTACGGAGGTTCTCAATTCTCGGACTAGAAACGAAATTACATAATCGAAATTAAATTAAAATTAACAAAACTGTAAAACCGTGTTCTTCATGAGTGATGCGCCTTTTTCCCCAGGCCAATCTGCCTTCTGTCTTGCGTCCGTGCTGATGATTTGGCATGAGATGTCTGTATATATGGCCCAAAAAATCTTTAATTAATGATCCAATTAAATGATTTGATCTTCCTTCTTGAAGGGTGTCCAAGTTCGTTGAATCCATACTCCCTTTGGTAAGTTTTCATTTTGCTCTTTAAATTAAATCTCTCCTTAATTTACTTGGTCAAATCTTTATTTTCTTGCAATAAAGATTATTGTAACAGTCACACAAAAATAAATTAATGTGACGGTACAATTTATCTCTATTTTGGCCTGTTTCAATAAGAAATAAAATAATTAAAGTTCAAGTGTGAAAAATATAAATAAGTCGTAATTACACTAAATAATTTTCAACTCACATGACAATATATATGAATTCATCTAAAATAATAAGGTAAAATTACGACTTATCAAACTACCCACACCTAAACCTTTGCTTGTCCTCAAGCAAAACAAGACCAAAAACAAAGTATAAGAAAAATGATAATAATTTACAAGTGATAGCAAAACAGTGACACTTTCAAAAGAGACTAAATAGAATGCACCAAATACAAATGAGTGGTAGAATGTCTCACAAAAATTTACAACTTATCTAGAATAAAAGAATTTAAGAATTCATGGCCTCACAATGGTTTCGCTCAATAACGCTCAAGTATATGTAATGGGTAGCAAAACACTCAAAATTAAACACGACAAGACATTACCATAAGCTTGCTCCCAAATCAAATCTCCATCAATTTCAATGAGCGTGGTGCAAATATCAAAAGGACTTTAAAATAGTTGTAATGGGGCTTGGAATAAGGTGGGATAAAAGGGATTAGAAAGGCTAAATTTACCACTTTCAAAATTGTATTAATCATATGAAACGTACATCAAAGGGATACATCATGCCATTCTCAATTTTTTCACATCTCCTCCTTCATTTTTCTTTTAATAAAATCTGATTTTCATCAACACATCCCCTACCCACACCTGTTTCTTTTCATAATTTTAAAAAAAAAATGGGGGTAACACTGAACGGTTCAGTGTTCTTGTACAGAAAAATTCAGCAAGCAAATTAGTTTTTCTTCTGCTCTTTTTAACAACTCCAATCTTTCTTGCCCCCTTTTTTTTCTAGCTCCAAAATTTTTTTCTCTTTTCAACCATTTTTTTCATCCTTCTTTTTCTTTTTTCTTCTTTTTTCATTAATTTTTTCTTCCTACAACCGCCAATTCCCTCCTCTTCAATTCAACCATATCAAATATTTTCAATGAATTCCACAATATGCAAAATAGTAGGGGTTCAAATGGAATATAACTATTTTGATATGTTCATTCAACAAAGAAAAGGCTAGGCTCAAAATGGCTCTCCTAAAGGATTTGTATCATTAGGTAGGGAAAAGAAGGCCAAAATGTTGGTTGCCTAGGTGTCTTTATCATTTAAGTACACATGCTTAAATATATGATCTCAAAATGTATTCAAGGAGCAAGTTCTAGAATGTGCATATCAAGTCCAATTTGCACTCAATTAAGAAATAGAGCTTATTTATAGATGATAGCTCTTCAAGGCTCAAAGCTCACAAAATAGGGTAATTTTTCCATGAATTCTCAAATAAAAATTATTCCACATTTGTCACAAAAACAATAAGATAAATCCAACAACTCACAAGTATAGATACATCAAATTCAACTCTCTTGTCATGCCAAAAATTTCACGTATCAAAAGCATAATTTCACCATAAATCCAACACCACTTCACATGTGCACATGTATAAGAATATGATTCCAAATGAAATATTATATGCACATGCCATTAACAAAAAAAATTGCAACTTCAAATACCACTCAATACACAAAATCTACCCACACCTAATATTTTGCTTGCCCTCAAGCAAACAAAACACAATAAAATTCAAGAGAAAATCAAGTGTAAGAGTGGAAAGAAGTCACCGAATTAAGTTCCATGTGATTGACCACAAGTTGGGATTTTTCTCTTTCTCTAGAAACATTACCAACATCATCATGGCTTCACTTTATAGCACTTCCTGAAAAATAGCACACACCAAAAGAATAAGATTATTTATTAAGAAAATAAAGCTCAAATAATAATTAAAAAAATATAAGTTGGGTTGCCTTCCAATAAGCGCCTTTTCTTCACGTCGTTGGCTCGACATTCACTTCCCTTTCACGTGATAGGAGTAAAATACTCAAACCAATATATATGCTTCCTTGGTTTGAAAGAAGTGTTCTCCTCTGCAAAAATGACATGATTTTGGGTCAGTTCTATCTTACAAATCTCCATGGAAGTTTGTTTGACCGCCTCAAGAAAAAGATCATGAATCTTATCAATATGAAACACTTCAATTGTCTCTTTTACTTGAGGGAAATCAACAATATTTTCCAACCTGCAATGAGATGAAAAATAATCAGCATTAATAGAAATTGATTCGGGCAATTTTACCTCAATTTCATTTCTAGCATAACTGACACTGAGGGCTTCAGTATCATTTTCTGCTACCAGAATTTTCTGCACCATATCTGCAGAAATTTCAGCCTCTTCATCCTCGTCAATTTCTGCCTCCATCTCAAAACTCTCGTCTTGGGTGGTCTCCTCATGATATTCCCATTGGTTTACACTTTGTTGTGCCACCAAACGTTCAACCTCAGTCCTTAATTGGATACATTGGTGCTCCAAACTCCAAAGACTTAATCGGATTCCTTGTTGAAATATCAAAGTACTAATTTCCATCCGTTTCATCAAGAACTCCAATGAAGCCTTCGAACTTTGTTCATCACCATTATACCCATCATCCTCATAATAGCATTCACTATTATTGAAGGATTGTGGTCTTTGCTCATAATAGCTACGCCTTTGAAAACTGTATGGTTGATCATATGAGTTATCCACATATCGAGAATTATGAGGGTTATGCCACCCTTGATTGCAGGTGTTGACATATGGTTGATCATTCCAATGCCTTTGTTGAGTAGCACTCAAATATTCATCTCTTCGTCTCACCGCTAATCTATCAATCAAAGATGGACAATCATGAGTGGAATGGAGTGTGGTTATACAAATTCTACATGACTGAATATTCTGACGATATCGATCCATTAGAACTAAGCCTACAAGGGGGAGAAACTGATTAAACTCGAAAATTCAGAAAAATAAAAACAGAGCAAACTGACACTGAAGGGTTCAGTGTCAGTGCACTGTTGGACAGAATTTGAAAATAAATAAAATAAAACACAAAAAATTCAACAAAAATTTGGGATTACTCCCCGGCAACGACGCCAAAATTAGTGTGCTGTCACCGGCACCCAAAAATAAGATTTGTAATTTTTCGAACAAATCCACACTAGAGTGTAGTAGGATAAGTACGGGTCGAACTCACAGGGGTAATCGAATTTAAATTGAATCAATTATACTTTTAAAAGAGTAACAAGGGGGATTGGATTGAGACTAACAACTAACAAACATGGAAAATGAAATAAATAATTAAAATAACAAGAAGAATAAAATTGAAAGAACAAATAAAATAACAACCTAGTCCAAGGATTTGATCCCCTCCCATATCCTAATTTACATGAATCAAATTCTTAAAATCCCAACAAGTTCATAAACTCAAGCCCCTAAGCTAACGGTACGACCAATTAACCCGAATTATCCTTACGAATAATAACCTAGGGTACGACCTCTAGATTAAACAATTCCCGAGTGACCCTATGGATTCGAACTCGACAATACATAAAGATTTAGATATTAGGACTACTAAGCTATGAAAACGGGGGTAACAAATCATACAACCTAGATTTCGTGATTTTAAGAGGTACTTCCTCATTTTGCTACTCGATTCACAATATTTTAATAATTACGGATTATAATATGTAAAATAGCTATTAAACAATTAATCCCCCTGTAACAACAAATTTTGTATTTATAATAAAATAAATACAAGTTAATTACAATAATAATCCAAAAGGATTAAACTTGATAATTAAGGAAGCAATCTCTATCAATCCTCTGATTCTTCTCTCGAACCAACGTGGACTTTGACTTTGACTGGTTGTGTTGACGGCGCTGACTGTGTTGACTGTGCTGACTTTGACTTTGTTGACTGGAGTGTACGCTGACTGTGTTGACATCATGTGTGGAGTCAGATCTTCAATTGAAGCTTGTCCGAGCTCGAATTTAGGACTTTGTAACGTTTATCCAGAGACGTCGAGCCTTTGTTTGGATTAAACGTATTTGATGTGAAAACACTCGATCTGGGGGGCTCAGCACCTTAATCCCGGGTCGTATGCTGTTCTTGTCTCGAAGAACACTGAAGAACTTAACGTATGCAAAACACTCGATCTAGGGGGCTTAGCACCTTAATCCCGGGTCGTATGCTGTTCTTGTCTCGAAGAACACTGAAGAACTTAACGTATGCAAAACACTCGATCTGGGGGACTTAGCACCTTAATCCCGGGTCATATGCCGTTCTTGTCTCGAAGAACACTGAAGAACTTAACGTATGCAAACACTCGATCTGGGGGGCTTAGCACCTTAATCCCGGGTCGTATGCCGTTCTTGTCTTGAAGATCCTGAGGAGCGTTGCTCGTGTTTCAATCTCTTCAGAGTGTCTGTGTCTTCAGATGCTTCAGTGTGTCTAGAATGAATGGAGGAGACCCCTTTATATAGATGAGAGGTGAAGACCCCCTCATAAATGTCCTGCATTCTGATTGGTCCAGAGTTATTTGGGTCATATCCTGCGGACTTGGGCCTCCACTTGTTTGGGCTGTAATCAGGCCTATTTTATTTGGGCCTGATTTAATTTGTATGGGCTTGTTTGACTTCAGTCAGACCTCCTTTAATTTGGGGCTTATTTGACTTGGGTCAGGCCTCATTTAATTTAAGCTCCATTTAATTTGTTGGGCCCAAATTATTTATTAATTTACTTTAGGAATTAATTTATTTAAATTCCAAAATAAATTAATATTTAATTAATAAAATTCACATGTCGCCATTTAATTGGACAGTAGAATTTTAACTGCTTACAAATGCCCCCTTGCGATTTGTTTCACGGACGCCATGTCTTGTTGTGAAGAAATCGCAAAAATCCCTTTTATTTTCAGCATTTATAATTTGGGCTTTTGCAATTGAGGAATTACTTTTTTCCAAATAAATTTTTTCTTGGCCCAATTTTAAGTGGCCCAATTTATTTTCTTATGCCCAAATCCAAAAGAGAATATGGAATAAATTTGTTTCTTGTCCACCAAAATAAGAGAATATGGGACATATTTGTTTCTTGTGCACCAAGATAATTTTCATATCTTTGCTCAAAATAAAAGAAATCTCTTGAGATCCTGAGAGATGCAAATTATTTCCATAATTTGCTGCAGCCTCTTCACTATATAAGAAGGCCCCAGTGCATTTGATTTCTTCATCAACATAACGTAATACAATTACAGTTCTAATTTCTTTTCTTTTCCTCATTTTTTTTTCGAAGAGTGATTCTCCTTCATCAAGCATTGTATGTAAGCGTTCAATCCATTTTTTATCTGCTTATCTGCCTCTTTATATTACTGTATTTTTTTTCTCTTGCATATACTGTGCTTTTTTCTTTCTTGTATATTCGCGCTCTTCCTATCAATTCCTTCTCGAAGGAATGGCTGATGAGCTTCGTCCCTTTCAATTGAATTTACGATTGTCCCTTTAAGTTGTCTCTTTACGGTTGTTCCTTTAAGTTAAGTTGCCCTTTTACGGTTGTCCGTTTCGATTGTCCCTCGATTGTCCTTTTAATGGAATTAAAGGTTGTCCCTTGGTTGTCTGTCAGCAACTACTGATGAACGTGAGAAACAACGGTCGCTGGTGGAGCGGGTTTGATTGCGACAACATGCTATGGCTCAACTAAGGGTAACGGTGCCATGAATTTGTGACCAGAAGTGTGATGCTTGATCGGCGTGAATGACGGCGGCAAACATTCTGGATTTGGCCGAACCGAAACTAACAAGAGAGAGACGCAATCTCTTCGATGGTTGACGAGGCTGTGTGACAATCCTACATCGACTGGGCTCGCGCTATCGACCGTCGACTGGGCTGGCGTTGCGGCGGTGAATGGATTCCGGCAGTGAGGAAACAGCAACGAAGAACGACGGTGGCGGTGTACGTGGCCTTTGGGCTTATATCTCCGACAGTGATGAATTAATGGCGGGAGTGGGTCGCGACGACTGGCGCTTGTTTTCGGCGACTGTAGTGCGCACGAGTGTCGGGAGCATCATTGTGTCGACAAAGGGATACAGTGGGGTTTGGCGGCTAGCGGTTGTCGGTGGGTTCTGAGAGCAGTGGCAGGCGACGGCTTGCGACTGGCAGGCGAAGACGAGCATTTGTGGAGCTGGAATGCGACAGTGGCAGCTTCGGCAGCGATCTGCAGCGGCGGCGGTCGCGTGGACTTCCGGTGATGGCTAGTCGAGGTGCTACGAGTTGCGAGAGCGGCTGAACAGCGATCTGCAATGGCGGCGGTAGCGCGAGTGTCGGCGCAGTGATCCGGAACCGGCGGCTGATGGGTTCGGGCGAGTGGTGGTGCTTCGAACGACGGCGGCTAGTCCCGACCTGATGCGCTGGCAACTGGGGCGGTCTGCAGCGTGAGCAACGATGGCTGGAGTCTGATTCCAGCAGCAGCAGCAGGCACGACGGCGCGGCAGTCGGGGACAGGCGACTGATGTCGTGTTTTCGGCGAAGGGCTTAGACTGATTGATCCGTTGGCGGCTGGTGCTTCGCGCCTCCACCGGTCGGTGTGACGGGCTCCAACATTGGCTTCGGATCCGGGTGACAGACTTGCCAAACAGTGTGGTCAAAGCTTCAATTTTTTTCTTTGGATTCCTTTGGCCTTGTGAATGTGCAATTCACGTTTTAATTGTTCGGGGAGAAAATCATATTTCACCTTCCTGTTTTGAAGCCTGTTATTTCCTTGAGAGAGAAATGGGATCACGTGATTTGTGAGATTGTTTGTTTGCCTACATGGCAGGTGTAGGTTCACGTGATTTATTTATTTATTTTTTTAACAGATATTCACGTGATATTTTCCTCTTTACTGAATTCACGTGACTTGGAAGGAAGTTCTCTTTTGATTGGAGAGAGAGTGATTTATTGGAATCATTTTCACTACCCACGTGATTTGCTTGGAAATTTAAAATAAATTTAACCAGCAATTGTACTTTGGGCCATAAGCTTTAATCTATTTGGGCTTGCACCCACATAAGCAAAATTTTGGGTCTTTGTATTCATTTGATCCCAAACCTTGCCACTTCTTAATAGTCAGGCTTTTTATCAACTTTTGGGCTCAACTATTGTTAAGTTTTATATTAAATCAATTCATGATTTTAGACTCATGAATTAATTTAATTACTTCCCCTTAATATTTGGTCTCTTCCCATCATGTATTTAATTTATAATTTTGAATTTAATAATTAATTGACCCATGAATTTATTTTGGGCCTTTTAATTAATTAAATCAAAGAAATATAAATTAATTTGAACCACTTTTGCTGATATATTCTCTCATATTTCCTTGCAGTTAATTCAACTTCAAGATGGTTTACTTCGCTGGTATGGTCATAGACTCCAATAAGCGCCAATTGGTGATTCTTGACAATAAGAGCTCACCATCTGATGGAGCAACTTATCTTCCGATTGAGAGACCCTTAATGGGTGCACCTATAGACAAAATTCCTTGCGAGAATAGCGAACCTGATCTAAAGACTTGGACTGAAGATCTGAACTTGGGTGAAACCAAAGTTGTAATTTTGAAGGCGATTAACCATCCCGAAGATGAAAACCTTGACCCTTTGCCCACATTAGGGCGCCGAATAATTGATGATCATGCAGCATGGGCCAATTCAGTGAATTTTCCTGGAGAATTCCGTTATACTCCTGGCTATTGGGAATGGACTGAAGTTGTCCTAAGCAGATATCATGACGATCTTGCAAGAATAAAGATTTATGACCCAATTTTTGCATCCTTATTCATATACGACTGCAACCAAGAGATCATCAAAGCTTTCTGTGAGGCGTGGTGCCCTGTTACCAACACTTTTCTCACTTCTTTTGGAGAAATGTCAATTTCTCTATGGGATTTTTACAACTGGACGGGCTTGCCACTAGCCAGTCATTTATATGAAGAGGTTGTGCCCGATAAACCTGAACTCTTCAATGATCATGACCTCAATGGCTTACGTATTCCATCTAGTTGTTGGCACTTGCTGCACGCCTACCATAGACTTCGCAGTCTTGATGGTACTGACTCTGTTTCACTCACTCGATGGGTAAAATTTTGGTTTTGTCGGCCTATAACATACAAGAAACCTCCTGTACGTGTAGAGAAGAGTAGGAAGAACCGCCGCAAGAAAACACACAACCCAAATGGGCTTATTGGTGATCATAAGAAATGGACCTCTGCAGAAATAGGACCCTTCAAAATGCTCGGTATTGATGTTATGCACCAAGATGAGACATATCTGGCTGTTTATCTAGCTTGCTGGCTTTGCTCTTTCGTACTCCCTACCGATGAAGTAGATTTAATACGTCTTGGAACCTTTAAGGTAGCGAGCTTGATGGCTATAGGAAGGTCAGTTGGACTTGTCGTCCCAGTCTTGACGAGTATCTATAGAGGCCTGAACAAAATTTCAAATGATCCTAGACCCTCTGAGCTGAAGTCAACATTTCCCGTACACTTTGTGTACACCTGGTTGGCTCATTATTTCAATATTCATTATCCAAATCCACATGAACTGAAGATCCCTTTAATGGTAACATATTCAGGTGAGAATGGAACAAAGTTCTTTACTCCAACTAATGCTCGCAAAAGACTTCAAAATGGAGGTAATGCTTCCTTGCTTTGTAATGTTCGCCGAATAAATAATCCAAGGGAGTATATTGATATTGACCAAGCATCTTGGCTTGATTGGGGCTTCTTCATTGCTATTCGTATGAGTTATCTCACTCTACGACAGAATGGGAGATTTTTTATTGAACCTTATAGCCCACATCGATTCAGCCGTCAATTTGGCTTTTATCAAGAAGATACTCCAGGGAAACTGAACTTAGTCTCAATTTTGGTACAAATTGATAAGAGTAAGCATACTCTATCGTTGTGTGTAGACGTGGTGACCAAGTGCAAAAT
Organism: Pogostemon cablin; assembly: GCA_023678885.1. Lineage (NCBI taxonomy): Eukaryota > Viridiplantae > Streptophyta > Magnoliopsida > Lamiales > Lamiaceae > Pogostemon > Pogostemon cablin. The sequence goes on along the minus strand of CM043001.1, from coordinate 22,255,387 downwards.
TTATAATATCGAACCCAAGGGAGAAAGTGTATGTATCCATATTCGAAAGATGTTTCACTCTAGAAGGACTAATCAATAAAGAAGAGGTTGAATTACACTACAATCTAACTAAGAAAGCAATTAAAGATAGAACATGTACAAATGAGATGGATGATGGATGAAGGTGAACAATCTAAGAAGTATGCAAGGCTAACAACATTCATGGAAAAGGTATATATAGACTCACACACACACACATGCATTGGTGATCTTCATGTTATGATATTAAGGACACTCAAAGAGTGTTTCCAATCCTCACTATTCCTATAGGTACTTACGGATATTAATATACCGGTATAGAGATATTATCACGAAGAATTTTCTCTAGTAGGTAGAGACGTTTTCCTAGTGTTCTCTTTCTAAGATCAAGTGAGAATTAGCTTGGTTCCCCTCATCATATCAAACACTTTCACAAGTAATTATCAATAATGTCCTATCATGAGGTTATAAGCACATGAAGGTTATGGCCAAACTCCCCACATACTTAACATAGTCATCTCATGCAATCAATGATTCAATTAAATCACTAAACATAATATTGGAATGACCATCCTAACACTATGAATAGAGAATCTAAATCATACATAAAATGAGAATAAGCATTCATGATAGAAAATATTCATAACAATCATTTCATCAAACATGTGGTGTGCAAAATTTACATAATCCCTAACCAATCATATTGCTAGCCTCACATGAGGACTAGCCACTACAAATCACAATAAAATCAATACAATCCATGGCTTGCTCCACTTGAGCTAAATAATGAAGAAAATCACAAATTAAAGGTTGATTGACTTCCCTTTTGAAGTTGGTCTTATCTTCCTTCAACATGATCCAATCTTTACTCCTTGATGTTCTTCCCTTCTTAGATTGGTGGATTGGTGGAATGAATGGATGGAAGTGAGAAATCAAGAGGAATGGGTGATGAAAATGGAGGAATGGATGATGGAATGATGGAGAAGAGTGTGTGCAGCCCAAAACCCTTGATTTTCTGGTGAAATGGTGTAATTGGGAGTATTTATACCCCCTGGGGGAAGTCTGGAAGTCGCATTTGAGTTTTGACACTTTTGCATAAAAACACGCCCGTGTTTTTATGTATCTGCCCGTGTTTTTATGCAAAATTTCACCTCTCTGTACATCTCTTGCACTTCTGAATAGACAACACTTTTCTGAATAGTGTTGTCTTTTCTATGTTGTCTTTCACGAATTTTTTCCTTTTTTTCGCCTTTTTCATCCCGACTAAATTCCCATCTCCGTTTTTACTCCATTTTCACCTGTTTTTCATACGTTTAAGCTCATTCTCACATATTTCCTTAAAGACACAAAACACAACCAAATAGTACACAAGTACGGATAAAATAATATAAAAACACACATAAAAAGACACTAAAATTTAGGTGAAAATAGCGACGATCAGAAACTGAGAACAAACCTTCGAGAGTCTACTTTAGAGCAAGGGCTTCAGCTTTGGAGGCGATGTATCTTATGCAATTCTCGCTCTAAAGCGACTTTTCCATGCGTCCCCACAGAGTTCAGAAACTTCTGCTCACCAAAGTATGCTGAATGGTCCTCTCAAATTCATGGGACTTATTTTATAGATCATATGGCAGATCTAATCAGAATTGTTCCGAACCACACCGTAGAGGAAGAAGTTGACATTATTGGCAATTCGGATAATGCCAGGATTGATGAAGCAGCTGTACCGTTAGAAGCCCCACCTCCTCAGAAGGTGATTGTTGGAACGTCAGGTGTAGCAAAAAAAAGAAAGAGTGGTCTCTCTTATTCAAATGAGAGTAGCACAGACCAAAACTTGAAGAGGACCAAAAAAAGCAAATCTCTTGTGCACGTCCTGACAACTCAAACCGAGGTTTTCAATCCCCTTTTTAATTATGATTTACATACTTCCATACATGTAACTATTTTCTAATATTCTTTTTTTGTAGCATCTGGATGCTGTATTTGGCTCTGATTATGACGAACTTGAGGAAGAAGGATCAGCTTCCGTTGCAGCCCTTAAAGGCTTAGTAGATGATGTATTTCCAGATCAAATTTCTCCTATTGTGCCCGAGTCTCATCCTCCAATTATTACAATGGAAGCTCCAGAAATTACAACATTTAACTTTGATGCCGAGATCACGGATGCTAGGAAACTAGTTAATATGAAAGTGTGGAAAAGCTTTCAAGATAAGTTGAAGAGGACCTCTGTCAGCTCCTTATCTTCTATGCGGAATGAGGGACTCAAAATGGTGAATAATTTCAAAAGCGCTCCAGAGATTGACGGATCATCTTTAGAAGCATCATTTGACTTCTTATTTACTAAAGCTGATGCGTATGATGTCGTGAAGATAAAACTTGCTGATGGGCTGTCCAGAAGAGAAGTTAATAAGCGCCTGACCGATGCAAAGAAGTATGCTGATGAACACAAAGGCAAAGAAGCTGTAGATATCAAGCAATTGCAAGAATCCGAGACTAGGTTGAAGCAGATTACGGAAGAAATTGAGACCCTATTGAAGGAGAAGGAAACAGTATCTCGAAAGGTTGGACGTCTTCGTGAATCCGTTCAAAATGCAAAGCTTGGAGCCCAAACTGCTGCCAGGGACATTGGTGTACTAAAGAAAACACCTATCCTAGAAGATTCCATTGCTGATGAATTAAGGACTGTTACACAAGCTTTGGAGGCCGCTCGAGATGAGTTATCCAGTATGAATATTTTTTATTAGTTTGTATTGAAACCATTTCATTTCAATGTCTTTTTTTTAACTGTAATGATATTATCAATAAAATCCATATTCTCTCTTATCTTTTTTCCTCTTCTTATTCATCACTGCATCTTTGGATTTGCTTTACTGCTTTTAGGATGTTTACCTGCTGCCTTTATATCTTAATTTGCTTTTTGCTTCACAAATTTGATACAAACAAACAAAAACATGACTGAACTTAACAAATGTTAAGCTGCCTACGTATCTCTTTAAAGAGAATCAAGTCATAACGTAGTTCAAAGGGACATGGTTTTGATTGGGGGTGCCGTGCACAGTTTATACTCATGCGGGCCAGGAGTGTGTCGTGCACAGTTTATACTCGTGTGGACCAGGAGTTTGTCGTACACAGTTTATACTCGTGTGGACCAGGAGTTTGTCGTACACAGTTTATACTCGTGTGGACCAGGAGTTTGTCATACACAGTTTATACTCGTGTGGACCAGGAGTTTGTCGTATATAGTTTATACTCGTGCGAACCAGGAGTAACATGCAGTTTAGGCTCATGCGTCATGGAGCGTTGTGTTTGAATTTGCTGACAACTTATACTCATGTCAATGAGTCTTGAATTTGAACTTGTAGACAGTTTATACTCGTGTCAAGGAGCCTTGCATTATTTGTGTCAGATAGTTTAAACTCATATCAAGGAGTATCATGTGGACAGTTTTAGCTCATATCAAGGAGCGTTGTATCTTTTAGTTGTTTTACACGTAATAGCGTTTCAAGAATTTTCCATTTATGGGGCCAATGTTTACGCTATCTTCTGATATCAACTTGTAGGCGCCATTTGTGTATACTTCCTTTACAACATGAGGGCCATCCCATTTTTGGAGAAACTTATTTCCAACACGATGTGTGACCACAATAGGTCTTCTCACGGCAAGCACCAAGTCACCAACTTGAAAAGAACGTATCTTCACCCTTTTGTTGAATGTTCTGGATAAGCGAGATTGATAACACTCAAGTCTTTGTTGTGCCTCTAACCTCTTCTCATCTAGAGCTTCTAACTCTTGAAGGCGCAACTTTGCATTTTCTTCTTCGGTTAAGCCTTCTTGTATGGCCATCCTTAAAGAAGGAATTTGTTTCTCGAGAGGTACCACAACTTCAACACCATAAACCAAAGAATACGGAGTAGCCTGAGTAGGAGTTCTATAGGTGGTGCGGTACGCCCATAAAGCTTCATTTATTCTTTCATGCCAATCTCTTTTAGACTTGGAGACCACCTTCTTCAACAGACTGCATAGGGTTTTGTTGAATGCTTCAGCTAGACCATTGGCAGCTGCATTATACATTGACGACTTCCTTTGTTTGAAGTCAAACTTCTCACACAACTTATCGATCCAGCTGTTGCTGAATGGCTTTCCATTATCGGTGATGATATAGCGGGGAACACCATATCTGTAAATGATGTTGATCCGAATAAAATCAGCAATATTTTCCTTCTTTACTTCCCTCAAAGGCACAGTTTCAGCCCATTTGGAAAAGTAATCGGTGGCAGCAAGGATGTAGAGATGACCACCAGAAGATTTTATGAGAGGCCCCACCACATCTAATCCCCAAGCATCAATACGCCATGAAGCAACTGTCGGGTGCAAAGGCTCCGGAGGTTGATGGATCAAGTTCCCATGAAATTGGCAAGCCTGACATTTTTGTGCATACTCCATGCAATCTTTCACCATTGTTGGCCAATAGTAGCCCATTCTTTTGATTCTGAAGTGTAGCTTCGGCCCCGACTGATGAGCACCGCAAATTCCAGAATGAGCTTCCTCCATTGCTTGAACAGACTCTTCTTTACTTAGGCATCTCAAGAAAATTCCATCAAATGATCTTCTATACATTGTGCCTTTGAAGTAAATAAATCGAGGTGCCCGACGCCGAATATCAATCCTTTGACGTGGCTCATTTGGCAATTTATCATACTTGAGATAATCGATGAGTGGTTGACGCCAATCCTCTTCTTCAATTTCGAAGACTTCCACCAAATGATTTTCAACTTCTTCATAATCATCATCCTCGAAGATTGGTGGTACAACCCAACTTTTGCACACTGAAATTTGAACTTGCGCCTCCGGCATAGCTATATTTGATGCTAGCTTGGCGAGGGCGTCAGCTTGCTTATTCTCTCTGGGTAAATGCTCGATATCAACATCACCAAGCCAGCTCATCAGCTTTTGAGCATACTTGTGGTATGGGAACAACTCAAGCTTCCTTACTTCATACATCCCAAGTAGTTGGTTTATCACAAGTAACGAATCACCATACACTTTAAGGTGTAATTGCTTTTTATCGACGGCCATCTCTAAACCAAGTATGAGTGCTTGATACTCGGCTACATTGTTAGAGCAGTTTTCTGTTAAGGAAAATGAGAATGGCAAAACTTCACCACTGGATGTTACGAATACGACTCCAGCACCGGCCCCTTCCCTATGAGATGCTCCATCAAAATACATTTTCCAAGGAGAAGCTATCTCCACAGCGAAAGCATCTTCATCAGGGAGTTCATCAGACAGTTCCCATTCCGCATGCATTGGATGATCAGCTAGAAAATCTGCCAACACTTGCCCTTTTATGGCCTTCTGAGGGACATATACAATCTCAAACTGTTGAAGTTGGAGATACCACCTGGCAAGCCGATCTGAGAGTACTGGCTTTGACATGACGAACTTTAGTGGGTTAGCTTTTGAAACTAGCCGAACTGTATGAGCTTGGAAGTAATGTTTCAACTTCTGAATCACGAAGATAAGGGCCAAGCAGATCTTCTCAATTGGTGAATATTTCAACTCATTTGGAGTCATGGTTCTACTCAAATAGTAAAGGGCAGTTTCTTTGCCATCATCATTCTCTTGTGCGAGTAAAGCTCCAACAGAACGTTCTTAAGCAGCTAGGTAGAGAATTAACGGACGTCCAGGTATTGGTGCACACAACACTGGTGCCTTCATCAAGTACTCTTTAATGCTATTGAAAGCATTATTGCAAGCTTCATCCCATTCAAATATACTGCCTTTCTTCATGAGATGACTAAACGGTTGACATCGACCGGCCAAGTTTGATATGAATCTTCTCAAGTATGCCAATTTTCCTTTCAGACTTTTGAGTTCATGGATGTTTCGAGGCACATGCATCTTCATGATTGCATCAATCTTCGCCTTCTCAATCTCGATTCCTCGACGGCGAACAATAAATCCAAGAAATTTTCCGAATGTAACCCCAAATGCACACTTGAGTGGATTCATCTTGAGTTGATGCTCCTTTAAACGCTCAAACACTCGCCTTAAATCATGGAGATGATTTTTCTTTGATTTCACCACAATGTCATCAACGTAGCATTCGACGATCTTATGAAGCATGTCATCAAATATCTTCTGCATGGCTCGTTGATAAGTAGCACCAGCATCCTTTAAGCCAAATGGCATCACATTATAGCAATATATTTCTTTCGGAGTACGAAAGACTATTTTCTCTTGGTCTTCGGGAGCCAGACCAATCTGGTTGTAGCCAGATGATCCATCCATAAACGAAAGGACCTCATGCCCTATTGTTGCATCTATCATGAGCTCAGCAATTGGCAGTGGGAAGTCATCTCTCGGACACGCCATGTTCAAATCCCGAAAATCAACACATACTCTGATTTGCCCATTTTTCTTTCTCACTGGCACGATGTTAGAAATCCATGTAGGATACTTGACTTCTCTGATCTTGTCTGCTTCAAGAAGCTTATTAACTTCATCTTCAATTAATGGAATTAGCTCTGGTCGAAATCGACGCTGCATTTGCTTATTTGGCCGAGTTCCCTTTTTGATGGACAAATGATGCACTGCGATCTTTGGATCCAAGCCTGGTATTTCTTTATGCGACCATGCAAAGACATCCCGAAATTCTCGTAAAAAGCTGATATATTGTTCTTCTTCCTCATTACTTAGCAGGGCACTTATGTAAGTAGGACGTGAGTCGCTTTCGTCACCTAAGTTGATTTCTTTCAACTCATCAATAGTGGCTTTCACACCCTTCTCAAATTGCGGAGGGGCATCCTCGGCATCCACTTCCTCCACTTGAGAATCCTCAAGAGCAGTGATATGGTTGGTGGAAGCTACACTTTCTTTATCATCATCATTGTCTTCTTTAGTAAAGACAATTGTCTGCATCTTAGCCTTCAACTCTCTTCCACATGAGACTGTCAAGATATTTTGCCTCTTCATACGAGAAGGGATTCGACTTCGGAGTTTTGGGAAGCTAGGAGACTTGAAATTATTTTTCTTCCCAATCTTGTTCCTTTCACACGGTCCGAGCCTTTCGAAAACACTTCCAAGGCTTTCGAAGACAGAACTCCTCTTGATTTTCCTTCCACTTTCATCAAAAATGTCTTCTGTGGACGAAACTTCTCCTTCTGTGATATAATTTGTGTTTGCTCTTCTGATTGCTATGTGGACTGCCTTTTGAGGGACATATCCCAAACCTGGCTTAGCATTCTTGACAGTGTGGCCACTATTTTTCAACGTTTTCTGAGTGGCATTGAGCCCATGTTCAGATGAGATAACAGTCTCTTGAGGCAACTTGCTCATCACCGGTTTCTCCTTTGGTTCATACCCAGCTTTCTTGAGGAGATTGAAAGCTTGCGGGCCATATGACTTAGATATTTCTGCTTCAAATACTTCACCGTGCTCGGTTTTTGCTCCTTCAATAGGACGTATGAATCCTTTGAGCGGTGGAGAAGACGTCTTACCTTCATCAATTTTTGTTAAAGGCAATGTTAATTCTTCCAGGGCCTCAAGCTCTTTGCCTTTGTTCTTCTTGAGAGTGGTGGATGATGTGCTACCTTCCTCCTTTATTTGTTTACTGCCCCCATTATCTTGTGCTGGGGCTTCTTCTCGGTTCACTTCCTTTGTATTCTTGAAGAAGTATTTAGCATCAGCAAAATAAGATTCAGCTTCAGTAAACGGCTTATCATCGCCGAATACTCTTTTCACACTGTTGCCTTCACTATACTTGAAACACTGGTGTAATGTAGAAGGGACCACACCATTCTCGTGCAGCCATGGGCGCCCTAAAAGCATGTTGTATGAAGTTTTTGCGTCTATGACATGGAAGAGCACCGTTGATCTCATCTCATCAATCATCAAATCAAGAACAATCATGCCGAGAGTCCTTTGCCCTTCATGATTGAACCCTTGGATCATCAATCGGCTATGATTGAGTTCATCCATCGGTATCTCTAACTTTTTCAACATTCTTAAAGACAGGATGTTTACTGCTGAGCCTCCGTCAACAAGTATACGCTTTACTTGCAGCCCTTGCGTATAACCAGTTACAAATAGAGGTTGGTTGTGAGGCTGTGAACCCAACAACATGTCTTCATCTGTGAAGGTCACCTTCATAGAATAGGCTTTTTCCTTGTTCTCAACTCGTTCATCTTCATTGCCCTTCTCACTCACCGCATGACAAGAGCTTTCATTGTGAACTTCTTTTATGGAAGCAAAGTTTGCGGCCGCTTCATCCTCCAACACAATCTTTTCCTCCTTTGCCAACTGCATGATCTTTTCCTTGAAGATGAAGCAATCATGAATGGGATGGCCCACCAATCTATGGTACTTGCAATATTTTGGGTCATTGGTTCAATTCGCTTCCTCTGGATGTTTCATTTCGGGGAGTTCGATGAGTTTGTCTTTCATCAGATCATCAAATATGCCAGAAACATCAGAGTTCAGAAATGGATACTCTTTTTCTTGCATCTCCTTCAGGGTCAACCTTCTTTGCCCCCACTCTTGGGTAACTTGTTTTCCTTTATCTTTCTTGTCATCTCCATTCTTTCGAATCTTGACTGTAGCAGTGTTTATGGCCATTGATTCTTTATTGGAGTTTCTTGCATAAGGCTTGCCCCCTTTCTTGGCTTCTTGTCTGTCTCTGGACTTGTAAGAATCCGACACTGGTGAGTGTTTGATTCCACTGGCTACCATGCTCAATTCCATATCATGAGCTCTCGTAGCCAACTTCTTGAAAGTCTTTGGCTGAATCCCTTTGAGTATGTAGAGTAAATTCCACTCCATCCCTTGGATGCACATTTCGATAGCAGACTCTCCGGATAATCGGTCTTTGCAATTTAAACTCAAGTTTATCCATCGATTGATATAATCAATCACAGGCTCGTCCTTCAATTGGCGAGTATTAGTTAGCTCAGTCATGCTCGTGCTGTAGAAACGATTGAGGAATTCATGTTCCATTTGTGCCCAACTGTCGATGGACTCAGTCTGCAAGTCGATATACCAATCAAAGGCATTTCCTTTGAGAGAGCGGACGAATTTCCTCACCATATAGTCTTCATAAGTACCAGCATCATTGCACGTCTCAATGAAATGTGCCACACGCTGTCTGGGGTTTCCTTTGTCATCAAATTGCTGGAATTTAGGAGGCTGATAACCAGGTGGTATCCTTAAATTATTCACTCTTTTTGTGTAAGGCTTAACATAAGTGACGGTAGGCTTGGCATTCTCTTCAAACCTTTCTTTTATTGTTCCAAGTATAATATCTTTGAGTGGATCCACTTGGAGCATTCCATCAGCTGAAAGTTGCACTCCTCTTTCAGTTTGCTCTTTTTCAGTAGTTTGGCATTTTGTGAACTCTTCCACCTCACTCTCGTCCACAACTCCTTTTTCGTTTGCACGGCTAGTCTCCGCAATGTCTCTTTTTCCATCAATTGGGAGATCTTGGTGTTTTGAGCTTCTATATGTTTCGTGAGCCCTTCGATAGCTTTCATCATATTTGCTAATTGCTCCTCAATAGTTGTAGTGCCGGCCATCATTACCGGGGCTGCAATTGAGTTCAATGAAGAACTTGAGGATGAACGAGGGTGTGAGCATGCAGAATCTTCATCACTATCCTCTTTCATGGGTAGTTGTTTTCTTGAAACCATTTCAACCGAAAAGTTAGAGCCGGAGGAGGCCTCTGACTGAGCTTTCATCGACATACTCCTTGTAACAACAGCAACTTGTTCACTCAACGAGGCGGAGAGCTTGGAGGCAGAAGTCCTTCCTACTGTGATCTTGGCAGGAGTCATGTTGTATCTTTGTAGGGAGAAGAGATGAGAGGTAGAGATGGTCCCACTGGGCGTGCCAAAATTTGTAACAACAAATTTTGTATTTATAATAAAATAAATACAAGTTAATTACAATAATAATCCAAAAGGATTAAACTTGATAATTAAGGAAGCAATCTCTATCAATCCTCTGATTCTTCTCTCGAACCAACGTGGACTTTGACTTTGACTGGTTGTGTTGACGGCGCTGACTGTGTTGACTGCGCTGACTTTGACTTTGTTGACTGGAGTGTACGCTAACTGTGTTGACAGCGTGTGTGGAGTCGGATCTTCAATTGAAGCTTGTCCGAGCTCGAATTTAGGACTTTGTAACGTTTATCCATAGGCGTCGAGCCTTTGTTTGGATTAAACGTATTTGATGTGAAAACACTCGATCTGGGGGATCAGCACCTTAATCCCGGGTCGTATGCTGTTCTTGTCTCGAAGAACACTGAAGAACTTAACGTATGCAAAACACTCGATCTGGGGGGCTTAGCACCTTAATCCCGGGTCGTATGCTGTTCTTGTCTCGAAGAACACTGAAGAACTTAACGTATGCAAAACACTCGATCTGGGGGGCTTAGCACCTTAATCCCGGGTCGTATGCCGTTCTTGTCTCGAAGAACACTGAAAAACTTAACGTATGCAAAACACTCGATCTGGGGGGCTTAGCACCTTAATCCCGGGTCGTATGCCGTTCTTGTCTTGAAGATCCTGAGGAGCGTTGCTCGTGTTTCAATCTCTTCAGAGTGTCTGTGTCTTCAGATGCTTCAGTGTGTCTGGAATGAATGGAGGAGACCCCTTTATATAGGTGAGAGGTGAAGACCCCCTCATAAATGTCCTGCATTCTGATTGGTCCAGAGTTATTTGGGCCATATCCTGCGGGCTTGGGCCTCCACTTGTTTGGGCTGTAATCAGGCCTATTTTATTTGGGCCTGATTTAATTTGTATGGGCTTATTTGACTTCAGTCAGACCTCCTTTAATTTGGTGCTTATTTGACTTGGGACAGGCCTCATTTAATTTAAGCTCCATTTAATTTGTTGGGCCCAAATTATTTATTAATTTACTTTAGGAATTAATTTATTTAAATTCCAAAATAAATTAATATTTAATTAATAAAATCCACATGTTGCCATTTAATTGGACAGTAGAATTTTAACTGCTTACACCCCCTATTGAGATGGGTAGTCTACACAAGCAATTGAAAATCAAGATTAACATCAAAGCCAATCACAAAATAAATTCATAAAATAAGTTGGTAATTTAATTCCTAATCAAACATATAAATTATTCTACGGAGGTTCTCAATACTCAGACTAGAAATGAAATTACATAATCGAGATTAAATTAAAATTAACAAAATCGTAAAACCGTGTTCTTCATGAGTGATGCGCCTTCTTCCCCAGGCCAATCTGCCTTCTGCCTTGTGTCCGTGCTGATGATTGTGGCGTGAAATGTCTGTATATATGGCCCAAAAAATCTTTAATTAATGATCCAATTAAATGATTTGATCTTCCTTCTTGAACGGTGTCCAAGTTCGTTGAATCCATTCTCCCTTTGGTAAGTTTCCATTTTGCTCTTCAAATCAAATCCCTCCTTAATTTACTTGGTCAAATCTTTATTTTCCTGCAATAAAGATTATTGTAACAGTCACACAAAAATAAATTAATATGACGGTACAATTTACCTCTATTTTGGCATGTTTCAATAAGAAATAAAATAATTAAAGTTCAAGTGTTAAAAATATAAATAAGTTGTAATTACACTAAATAATTCACAACTCACATGACAATATATATGAATTCATCTAAAATAATGAGATAAAATTACGACTTATCACAAGCTCATTATCATTCTCACTACTATTACTATAATTTCCATTCCAATTCCTTTCTTTAAACCAAACATCCCCTTAGTCCAATCCTCTTGGAATCTAATAGTAGTCATGTACAATCCACTAAACTAACTCATTAGTTTCCTTATTATGGCAGTATCTTTCAAATTCAATATGTTACCATTATTATTTTGTGAAGCCTAACAAGATTTAATGTAGATGGCATGATAAACTTCCATATAATCACTATGTCATTGGGTTTCTATGATTTTTATCATTGTCATTGGGTATCAATAATTGGATTTTCCTTGTCCCACTATTAATTGTCATGTCTCAACCATCCTTTTCCTTTTAGTCAAACGAGTTTTGCTAATAAAATACTTGGGACACTTATCATTAATCTAGAAAAATTATAATAACACTTCTCATCCATTTAAAAGTATACTCTTAAAAGGGATTGAAGCAGATAATCTCATTTGAAAATTAGCATGATGAAAAAAATGTTAGTAACGGGATCTGGATCCTCTCCCGTACTCCGGTGCAGTGTAGCATGCTACAAAACTGTCACCAAAGAGCCGGAGATATCCCTTTCCTCATGAAATGAGATGTAATGGATGTTTAATGATAAGTTATATAGTTCTATTTCTTCTGATCAAGACTTCTTTACAATGTATGATTACTTCCTAACTCATTCTTATAAGAGTTTTGACTACTTTGTCCTTCATCAATAATTCCTTATCAAAGACACATGATTTAGAACAACAATCAATAATGTGCATACGAAGTATGATCAAGCAGATCGGCAACATCTCTAAATCAACAATAAATAACATAACAATCAATAGAATAAATGATTCTATGTAAAAAGACCAAAATAACCAGAAGAAAAGTAGTGAATACAAAAGACTCAGTCCTCCCAATTTTCACCTCTCTCAACACCAAACAAACAAAGAATGGAATCAAAAGAGAGCAAAAAAAATTGGCAAATCCCCGTGAAATCTGGCACAGTCTGACATAGAGAAAGAAAGTATGAGAGTGTATGACCCAACTCACAATGCACGTGGGGGACGCCGTGGGGCCCATCAAGTCTTAAAATAAATTAACAAATCTGAATAATTTTGTCTAAAATAAAAACAGCAACCCAAACAGGGCCCCTGCCATTGCTATTGCCAAGCTGCTCATCAATTTCTCTGCTCCACTCTGCAAAATAAACAACCTTCATTAATTTTTCCGTTTTAATTTGGCCCTTCCTATATTAATTTCCTATTTATGAATCTAACAACAAGATATATGTGTCATGCTGTGACATCCTGTCATGCAAAGATAGATTCTTGATTATTACATCCATTTCTAAAATTATTAGTGAAATAATTGAATTTCAAATTTAAGTGTCATGCAGTTTTGCTCAAAGTTCAATTAGTCTAAAGTTTGGTAATCCATTCAAGTCTTATGTTTTCATTAAAAAGGAATATCCCAAAATTAAATACTAGTATCAAATAAAGATACTTTAGCCAACTAACAAATAATTAATGACTCATTTTAATAGGAAAAATGTGTGTGTAATGAAACAGAATACAATAAAGGGCGGGTCTTATCTTAAAAGTATGGAGGAAGTAATAATTAACAGGTTAGCAAGTATTGGAATTAGTGATAGATTACTTTGAATGCTATCATGCGCAGTTACTAAGTCAATTCACCAGGTTGGCTACATTCCAAGTCTAACCCAATTTTCGTTCGGACCGAACATGCACGGACAGGACGACGACTTGTGTCGTCACGGTTCTATAATGCACCGACATGGCTCACGTTAGTGAACACCACCAAACTAAACCTCATTGTATAATGTACTCTATTTAATAATGACGTAACACGAAACACAAAACTCAGTTCCAGATGGGGATCTGGAAAATCCCACATTGCTTCATTTTCAAGCATTTTTTTTTTGTTTTTATCCTAATTAATGCATCAAATCTGCAGATCAAGACAGTATTTGATGGAAATGAGAAGATAGTTTCCAGATCTGGAAGTGCATTACTGAATATGTGTGAAGATAGTAAGGAAGAATTTAAATGCGTACCAAATCGTTGAGCGCGCCGGGTGCTGGAGCATCGGCGGCGTTGGGTCCGGGAGCTTCGGACGGCGGCGCCGGTGGGCCTTGCAGCTCGGGAGCCGGAGCTGGAGCCGCATTCTTCTTGCCCTTCTTCTTGCCTGCCTTCGGCGCCTCAGCCGGTGCCTCAACCGGAGCTGGAGGGGAGGACTCCGTGGGGGGAGTGGCGGCCTCTGGAGCTGGAGATGGCGGCGACTGAACGGGGGCGGGTGTCGGTGGTGAGCTCACTGGGGGAGGAACAGGGGGGGAGCTAACTGGGGCGGGTGTCGGTGGGGTTTTGGCAGGGGCGGAAGCAGGGGGAGTTGAGACGGGAGCTGCAGCCGGTGGAGTAGAAACGGGAGCCACCGCCGGAGGAGTTGAGACGGGAGCCGGGGTGGTCGGAGGGGTGGCGGTGGAAGGGGAGGCGGCGGGTGGTGTGGATGTTTTAGCGGCGGCGGGAGCTTTGGCTGGCGCAGAGGAGGGAGATTGGCCGGCGGCGGTGGCTACGACAATGCAGATCAATGCGAGTAGGAATCCCGTTCTTCTATCCATGGCTGCAGAGGGTGTTTTTAGAGAGAGAAAATGGAGAGAGGAGAGAGGGAGAGAGCACTGTGGTGGAGAAGAGAAAGGAGGGAGTGACATAAATAGGGGTAAAAGAGGAAGAAAGGTTGGACATTTGGGTGGGGCCATGCAAGTCGCAAGAGCAAACAAAAATGTGGCGATTAAACAGACTGGAATGGGTCCCATTTTGCATGTGATGCCGCCACCTCACCAACGGCTCTTTTCCGCGTACCTATTTCATTACAATTATTACCACCATAATAATAATAATAATAATAATAATAATAATAATATTACAATTATAATAATAATAATAATTACTCCGCTCATTCCGAGTAAATTTACCTGTTTGTATGGGTATGAGAATTTAAAAGTATTACTCCATCCATTCGATTGTGAGGTACTTCTTTCGTTCCTTTGAAAAGTATACATTAATTTTTTTATACATAAATTAAGGAGTATAATAATTTAATATATTATAAGGTGAAAGAAATAATATTTTAATGTGTAGTGGATAGTTATATTAGTGTTGAGTGTGGGGCCATTAGTTGTATTAGTATTGAGTGTGGGGCCATGTGTATTGGTTATGGGTCACATCAATCCAAAAAGGAAAATGGATACTTTGTAATGGGACGGACCAAAATGAAAAAATGAATACGTATCAACGGGACGGAGGGAGTATCTATTTACTTTTTGCACGTGGATTAAGGAGTATTATTATTACATGTAAACTAGGTAGTTGTATTAGAGAGTTGTATTAGAGGGAAGTAGTGGGTCATATTGTGTAATTTTTTACTAAATAGGGGAAATTGATACATTTGAGGCGTAAAAAATAGTAAAATGGATACCTTAGAAGCGGACGGAGGGAAAAAATAAAGTGTAAGAAAAAAAGTATATAATAATTATAATTTTGAGAGAAAAAATAAATAAAATTGATAGAAATGATGAATAAAATATAAAAAATAAATAAAGTTATTGAAATTGATGAATAAAATGTTAAAAAAAGGTAGTGTGTAGTATATTTTTACTACTAATAAAATAGATAAAAATATGTGAGACGACTTAAAATGAAAAATAAATAAAAATATATGAGAGGGAAGGGAGTATTAATATTTTTAACAAGCAACTAAGGTGATGTTTGTTTTCGATTTTTAAAATTGGGAATGGATTTCAAAATTCACACAAAATCACCTCTATATACTCCTACAAATCCTATAATCCTCAACTGATATTCTCTCTCCTCATTTAATATTCATTCTCTCTTTATCTCTCCTCTCTTTTTTAATATAAATTAATACATACTTACACATTGATTTGAAATAAAGTTAAAATCCACCCTATTAAAAACTCAAAACAAACATATTTTACTATTCATTAAATTTTCAAACCCCAAAATCTCAATCTCATTCCTTAACCAAACATTCCTTAAATGTATAAAGGGAAAAATTTGGGTCGGGAAAAGAATTTTCATCATTTGGGTATTAAACTATGCTAAAGTCCATTTAATGTTATCTTGAGTAGATTATTTATTGATTTTGACTTTAAAACAAAGATATTATAAAGTCAAAATTTTTGTGGTAGTAATGTAGGGGTATACAATGTAGTATTTAAAATAATTTTGGAGTGAATTTATAATTTCTTTTTGTGATGTAAATCTTATGTGAGCATGGTAGAGTGCCACATGGAGTCTGCTCATTGATTCAGCAAGTATATGAAGTGTATGTTTGTGTGTAACGGCAATTACATTGAGTTGTGTAGGTGAATCGGCTCAATGGGAGCAAAAAATCCATCTCAAGAGTGCATGGCTGACAAGGCAGGTTCAGCTGATATTTTGGGTGGTTAGAGGATCAGATCATAGCAGTTATCTATGTGGATATGTAAATTGATGCACAAGCTACGTTTTGGAGTTAGTTACATTATGTTAGACAGCTGGAGTGAACTGGCAAGATTCTCCAAAGACCAGACAATCAACTGGTCCTATAACTTCCATGCATGTGATCATGATGTATTTAAGCTTGTTTTCTTCCAGCTTCGATCATCTGTACTATCTGATTTGTACTTATCAATAAGATAAACTCTCTCTACAGTAGATGTAGGTTCGTTAAGAACTGAACCACTTAAAACTCCTCGTCTCAATTTCTTGTTTACACACACAACACACAATCAAAGCAATCTGCAAATTCTAATCAATCTTCTTCAGGTTTGAATTCTTAGTTCTTCTTTGAGTGAATCTATCACTCACATAGAGTGCTTCAGTGTGTATACTGGCGCCGTCTGTAGGAAACGCAGGCCATTCGAAGAAGAATCAGAAGAAACAAGAAACAGATTGAAGAAGGAAGAACACCATGGTTAACACCAAGTTCGACATCGAGCGTTTTTCAAAGAAATCAGACTTTGGTCTGTGGAAGATCAAGATGAAAGCGATTTTGGTCCAACAAGGTTTATCTGAAGCCATTAAAGAAAAGCCAATAACAACCAAAGCAACTGCTCAATCCTCCATAGCAGCTACGGCTGAGAATGATCTCCAAGAAATGGCTCTCAGTGCAATAGTGTTATGCCTTGGAGATAAGGCATTGAGGGAGGTTCAGAGGGAAACGACTGCAAGAGGATTATGGAAGAAACTTGATGATCTGTATATGGTAAGATCATTGGCTAACCGTTTATATCTAAAGCAGTAGTTATATTCTTTTAAAATGGTTGATGATAGACCTATTTTGAATCAGCTTGATGAGTTTTCTAAAGTACTAGATGATTTAGAATATGTGGATGTCAAATTAAATGATGAGGATAAGGTTGTGATTTTGTTATCGGCATTTTCAAAATCTTTTGAAAATCTTAAAGATACTTTGTCATTTGGAAGTAGAGATACAATAAGATCAGAGGAGGTTGTAATAGCTTTGAAGACAAAAGAACTTCAGAAAGTTTCAGAGGGTAGTTGAGGGGTGATATTTTCACCTAAATTTTAGTATCTTTTTATGTGAGTTTTCGTATATTTTTATCCATATTTTTATTCTATTTGGTTGTGTTTTGTGTTTTTATTTGATGCTAGATATGATAAGGAAGGCATAGGAAAAAGTGGACCTCAATTCGGAGTTGAAACGAGGAAGAACGAGCCAGAATAGTGAAGCAGACAGCACAACACGGCCAGCCGAGCCCGGAAACACGACCCGTATTCAGTGCAGAAACACGGGCAGTGTACCAAACACGGGCCTGTAACGAAAACCGTGCGCGGACACCAGATTACACAACACGGCCACCCCTGTGGCCGTGTGCAGAGCACGAGCCATGTAGGTGTAAATTCTGTCAAAAATCAGAATCCTTCTAGAAGCTTCCCAAGGGGTATAAATACCCCTTTATTCAACATTTTACGGGGAGATCCGAATTCCAGCCCTGCACACACACCTCACACACCATTTTCTTCATTTCACACCTTTTCTTCATCCATTCATCATCTATCATCATCCTTTCATAAATTCACCATCATTTCATCTTCAAATCAAGTGAGGAAGCAAATAAGAGAATGATTTCACTCAAGGAAGGAAGAAGATTCATTTGGATTCAATCCAAGGGAGTTTTCATCTTAATTTAGTGTTAAACCTTTTAGTTTACAATGATTTGTAAGATTCCTAATGTCAATGTTATGGATCTTGTAATGATTTTAGGCTAATCTCCTTTGTGAGATTAGCAACATGATAGGAGTTGAATAATTTATGATATTCATGTACTTAAATTCATGTGTGGATTTGGTAATTGTTTTTCTATCATTGATGTTTAATATCTTGAGGTTGATGATGTTTTGTGTGTTTAATTTTTTAAGCATGTGATTAGATTGAGAAGTCAATTGCATATTTAGGATAGTTAAGTGAATCATTTCATCAAACACTTCATGTGCATTATAGATTATTAGGAGATTGAGAAGTCCTTAATAGTTTAGAACCCTTTGATAGAACATATCATTTATTAGATTGAGAAGTCAATAGATTATGTGAAGGGACTCTTAATTGAATCTAGTACCTAGTTGGAATGATTTAATTGAGAACTAACCATGGAACCTTTATAAGATCATATCCTACCCATTCCGAGAGGAAGCTTAGGTGACATTAGTGTTAGCCCTTAGTCAAGCCTTAAACTACATGAGTTTGAATGCATGAATATATGAATTACCACTCCTTGATTGTTGTTAATCTCACCCTTGCTTAATTTGAAAAACCACTCATCTAATCATTTAATCTTGTTTGCATTGATTGATTTAATTTCTTGTTTGATCACCCCTCCATTTATATCCATCTCTATAAAATTACAATGAACATGAGATCGCTTGAGCTCTAGTGCCGTCCTCCCTGAGGTTCGATAATCTAGTAGTTTGACGAAGGATCGTTTTGAGTAATCTTAATAGAGACATTTTTTTATTTTATTTGTTTACTTGTATTTGCTTTGTGAAACCTTGTTCTAACTTCTTTTGCTTTGGAGGTGTATGCAAACAAGATCCAAGGGAAAACAAGTAGAACCTATCGATTGGGAGATTGAGCATACGTTGAGAAAGAGAAGAAAGGAGAACAAAAATAGTGAGCGAATGGAGAACTTTCAAGAGGATAATCGTGTGGAGATAGAGCATGATGGGGAAGGAGGACACAATATGAACGTGCATGACAACGCACCTCAATTCAATGCAAATCTTCCTCAACAAGCTTATCAAAATCATAGAGCTATGAACAACCAAGCTTTGCTTCAACAAATGGTGCAACAAGTTCTAAGGCAACAAGGCTTTCAACAAGCTTATGCTCCTCCGCAACAAGCATATGTACCACCACCACCACCTCCGGTGCAACATGGAATGCAAAATGATCAAAAGGTGATCCGGGATTTCTTCATGCCGAGGACAATACCACAAATGATGGGACCACCAATTCATGCCAACAACTTTGAATTTAAAATGGGCTTGAAGATCCTAATGCTCATCTAGCCCAATTTGTGGAGATTGCTAACACCGTGAAGATGAATGGGGTGAGTGAAGATTGTATCAAGATGAGATTGTTTCCATTTTCGTTGAGGGATAGAGCTCGAACATGGTTATCTACTCTTACTCCGGGAATGTGCAACACTTGGGAGGAACTTGCACAAATGTTCTTGAACAAGTATTTCCCACCTTCCAAGACACTTCAAATGAAGAGCTTGATTACTCAATTCAAGCAATTGCCTCAAGAAAGCTTTTACGAAGCGTGGGAAAGATTTAAGGAAATGCTACGCAAGTGTCCTCAACATGGATTTCTGGAAAATCAACAAGTGGGGTTTTCTACCAAGGTTTGGTAAATGGTCAAAGAGTGCTTGTTGATGCTTCGGCGGGTGGATCCGTACTTGGAGTGACTCCGGAAAGGGCTATAAGGATTTTTGATGAAATTGCTACAAATGTCTACCAATGGCCATCGGAGAGGGTTAGTGGATGCTACGGATTTGAGAGCTATGATCAAGGGCAACACTCGAGTGTGAAGAGTGTGAATGTTGAGCCACAAACGCCAAGCATGGAAATGATAGTAGCGGAGGTAATGAAGCAAATGAGTTTGAAACAAGGAGTGACTAATCAAGGAGTTAATATGGTTGATGGCCAAATGGATCAAAGTGTGCTTCCTCCAGCCGGTGTTAGTGGGGAACAATGGGCTATGACAATGCCAAGTGTGGAGGATGTGCAATACATGCAAGGAAGAAACTACCAAGGAAATTACCAAAATTATTTCCAAGGTAGTTTCAACCAAAGTCAAGGAAACTATCCACCAAGGCAAGGAGGTTTCAATGGTCAAAGTAGTGGAAGCTCATACCCACAACAACAACAAAGGCATGGTAACTTTTCCTACTCTAATCCAAGCAATGCGATTGCGTATCCTCCGGGATATCAACCGGGGGCTAAGGCACCGAACAATGAGAGAAGAGCATCAACCGATGAGCTACTTGAACAATTGATTGCATCAAACAAAGCTAGAGAAGTATCGGAAAAAGCTAGAGATGAAGCTAATGAAAGAAGATTCAAAGCTATTGAGGAAAATAGTGATAGAAGATGCAAAGCTTTGGAGTACAATGTTGGACAAATGACAAGTTCATTGAGTGCTCAACAAAAAGTAAAGTTTCCGGCCACAACCGAAGTTAATCCAAAGGCTCAATGCTTGTTGGTTGATATGAAAGAGGAACGAAAGGTTGAAGAAGGGTTGGTGGAAAGCAAGGTTGTTGAAGAAATGGAAGAAGTATGTAAGAAAGAAGAGAAGGGGCCTATATGGATACCCAAGTGGAAGAGGGTAAAAGAGGAAAAGAAAGTAGAGGAGAAGGTCAACGAAGAAGAGTACAAACGTGACTATTGGGGTATCCCGATCACTACATTCCCTATTCCCTATCCACAAATGTTTGTAAAGGAGGAGAAGAAGAAGGAATTTGAGGAGTATGTCATGTCGCTCAAGAAGAAGTATGAAGAGAAAAAGAAAGAGGAGCGACCCGAAATGAGTAAGTCGATGCAAAAAGGGGGACCTACGAAGGTTGGTGATCCGGGGAAGTTCATAATTCCTTGTGATTTTGAAGGAAAAAACACCCTTGATGCATTGTGTGGCTTGGAGGCAAGTGTCAACGTGATGTCTCATGTCACGTTTAAAGACCTTGAAATTGGAGAGCTAAAGCCTACGACTATCCGTCTTGAAGTGGTAAATGGTGAAGTTGTGAAGCCACTTGGGATTGTTGAAGACGTGGAGGTGAAAGTGAAGGGGCTAGCTTTCCCGGTTGATTTCATGGTGTTGGAAGTAAAGGCGGACCCTCGAGTTCCACTCATTTTGGGAAGACCATTTCTAGCCACCGGAAGTGCAAAGATTGATGTTGAGAGAGAAGAGCTTTCTTTGAGCTCAAATGGAGAGAATGTCACATTCTTGTGCAAGAAAGATAAAGGGATCAAGCCTCATCATACAAGGCCTCCGGATGATTTCGATGATCATGATTCTCTTCTCTTTGACAATTTAAATTCATTTCTTCATGATTATATGAAATTTTCAAATGCTAACTTATCTTCTTATGATGTTAATAGGATGAAAGAATCGGAGCTTGATTGGAAAATCGATAAAGGAGAAAAAGGAAGTCCACTAGAATCACTCCTTGATGAAGATTTGATGCTTGTAAGCAAGAATGGAGAAGTTGAATTAGTGGACAAAAAGAGGGCTAAGCTATTGTTCAAAGTGAGGATGCGAGGAGAAAGTGGGATGGACCATCCTTTGGTTCGATGTGCATGAAAATTCCGTCCGGCTTGAAGACGTTAAACTTAGCGCTAAATGGGAGGCAACCCATTCTTTTTATATTTTGATGCTTTTTGTTGATTTTGGTCATGTAGGTGGATTGAGCTCGTGAGAAGAAAGCGTATTGAAGAAAAGAGAAGTGTTCATGGCTTCTCCACAAGAAGACCATCAATGGAAACTACAAGGGTAAGTCTCACCACTTTTTGCAAACTTAAGTCTCAACTTATTTCGATTTAAGTTTAGGGGGAGAGTGTGTGGTGTGACTCACCAATTGAGTGTGCTTGATATGATGATATTTTGATAATGATAAGTCTTCTTGTAAAAATTGGTCAATTTTAAAATTTTTCTCATGAGTTTTGGTTGGATTTTGGTATGATAGGTTGTGTTGAAGTTCATGATTGTCCATATTTTTATGAAATTGTTGAGCTAATGGTGTTTGTTGAGTCTTTGAGCATGAGTGAAAGGTATTGGAAGCATGAATGGAGCTTGGAGCTAACGCTTTCATTATCAAATACCTATTGAGGGAGTACTCTACACCTTATCACTTCTAGTTGCTTGACATATTTTGATTTGGATTGATGGATTAACATGCTACTTTATGTGTTATGTCTTTGGGAGGTTTCCTTTTCAATCAAGGATGGGGATGATTGTGAGCTTACATTGTTATGGATGATTGAATATGTGCTTCATTTTCTAATGATGGTGATTGTTGTTTTTGCATGTTATGTGTTTTTGTTTTGTTTCTTGTTAATTGAGTCTTTATTTTATGTTTTGTGTGTTTTCTTATTTTTATCTTGGTATGTTTGGTGGTTTGTTTTGGGATATTGTGAGTCATTTTTGAACATGAGTGGTGATCAAATGGTGTTTAGCCATAGTTTAGTGGTATGACCAACTAAAAATTATCGAACCTCAGGGAGGACGACACTAGAGCTCAAGCGATCTCATGTTCATTGTAATTTTATAGAGACGGATATAAATGGAGGGGTGATCAAACAAGAAATTAAATCAATCAATGCAAACAAGATTAAATGATTAGATGAGTGGTTTTCCAAATTAAGCAAGGGTGAGATTAACAACAATCAAGGAGTGGTAATTCATATATTCATGCATTCAAACTCATGTGGTTTAAGGCTAGACTAAGGGCTAACACTAATGTCACCTAAGCTTCCTCTCGGAATGGGTAGGATATGATCTTATAAAGGTTCCATGGTTAGTTCTCAATTAAATCATTCCAACTAGGTACTAGATTCAATTAAGAGTCCCTTCACATAATCTATTGAATTCTCAATCTAATAAATGATATGTTCTATCAAAGGGTTCTAAACTATCAAGGACTTCTCAATCTCTTCATAATCTATAAAGCACATGAAGTGTTTGATGAAATGATTCACTTAACTATCCTAAATATGCAATTGACTTCTCAATCTAATCACATGCTTAAAATAATTAAACACACAAAACATCATCAACCTCAAGATATTAAACATCAATGATAGAAAATCAATTACCAAATCCACACATGAATTTAAGTACATGAATATCACAAATTATTCAACTCCTATCATATTGCTAATCTCACAAAGGAGATTAGCCTACAATCATCACAAGATCCATAACATAGACATTAGGAATCTTACAAATCATTGTAAACTGAAAGGTTTAACACTAAATCAAGATGAAAACTCTCTTGGATTGAATCCAAATGAATCTCCTTCCTTCCTTGAGTGAAATCCTCCTCTTCTTTGCTTCCTCACTTGATTTGAAGATGAAATGATGGTGGATTTATGAAAGGATGATGATAGATGATGAATGGATGAAAAAAAGGTGTAAAATAAAGAAAATGGTGTGTGAGGTGTGTGTGCAGGGCTGAAATTCGGATCTCCCTGTAAAATGTTGAATAAAGGGGTATTTATACCCCTTGGGAAGCTTCTAGAAGGATTCTGATTTTTGACAGAATTTACACCTACACGGCTCGTGATCTGCACACGGCCACAGGGGTGGCCGTGTTGTGTAATCTGGTGTCCGCGCACGGCTTTCGTTACAGGCCCATGTTTGGTACACGGCCCATATTTCTGCACTAGACACGGGTCGTGTTTCCGGGCTCGGCTGGCCGTGTTGTGCTGTCTGCTTCAATGTTCTAGCTCGTTCTTCCTCGTTTTAACTCCGAATTGAGATTCGTTTTTTCCTATGCCTTCCTTATCATATCTATCATCAAATAAAAACACAAAACACAACCAAATAGAACATAAATATGGATAAAAATATACGAAAAATCACATAAAAAGATACTAAAATGTAGGTGAAAATATCACTCATCAGTAGTAATGGATCAGGTGAGGGATTAGTGATCAAGAGAAATGATCATGGTAAGAAAAATAACAAGAAGGCAGGATCTGATAAGAAGCATGACAACAAAAAGGATGATCAGTCCAACTCAGACAAGGAGGGAATAAAATATTTCCATTGCCATGAGCCACGACACTATAAGAAGAATTGCTATAAATTTAAAGCACTGAAGGCAAAGAAGGCTGATGCAGAGAGACAAGGGTAGAGAAATCAAGCAAATCAGATTGTTGGAACACAAGATCAGAATGATCATAATTTCATTTAAGTACTAGCCATCAGTTCATCAAAAATGGAAGAGGAGTGGATACTTGATTCAGGGTGTACATTCAACATGTCACCAATGAAACATTGGTTTGCTGATTAGAAGCTACATAATGATGGTTCTGTCCTGCTTGGTAATGACCATACTTGTCAGATAAAGGGAGTTGGTTCCATCAAGTTAAAAATGCATGATGGAAAAATTAGGGTGCTTTCAGAGGTGAGATATGTTCCTGAATTGAAAAGAAATTTGATCTCATTAGGAGTATTAGATGGTTTAAGATATGTTTGCATGTTAAAGAAGGGGATTCTCACAGTGATGAAGGGAGAATCAGAAGTGATGAGAGGCATTAGGAAAAAGGGATTTATATCTTCTGGAAGGTTGTACATCTGTTGGTCAAAACAATACAACAACAGCAAGGGAGAATATGAATTTATGGCATCAAAGGCTTGCTCATATAAGTGAGAAAGGTCTTCAAGAATTAGCAAAGCAAAAGATTATCAGTACTGGTTCATCAGAGAGGCTGGATCAGTGTTAAGACTGTATAATTGGTAAAGCTAAGAGACTGAAGTTTGGAGTTGGTGATCATAATAGCAAAGGAAAGCTAGACTACATCCATTCAGACTTATGGGGCCTTCAAGAACATTAACCAAATGTGGAGGCATATACTATATTTCTTTTATTGATGATTATAGTAGGAAAGTGTGGGTGTATATCTTAAAGACAAAAGATGAAGCATTCAACACCTTCAAGAATTGGTTAATGGAGGTTGAAAACAGTTCAGATTGTAAGCGTAAAACACTTAGAACTAATAATAGATTGGAGTATTATTCTGATGAGTTTAATAAATATTGTAAGGAGAGGGGAATAGTCAGACATAGGACTGTCCCTGGCACACCACAACAAAATGGTATGGCTGAGAGATTAAATCAGACAATACTTGAAAGAGTAAGATGTATTCTTAGCAGCTCAGGTCTTTCAAAGAGTTTTTGGGGTGAGATAGTTACAACTGTGGCTTTCCTCATTAATAGAAGCCCCTCAACTGCTCTGAAATTTAAAACACCACAAGAAATATGGAGTGGAAAGGCTGCAGACTACAATAGCCTCGAGGTTATAGGGTGCTTAGTCTATGCTCATGTGAAGCAGGACAAGCTAGCACCTAGAGCTGTCAAATGCATCATGATTAGCTATCCAAAAGGTATAAAGACCTATAAGCTATGGTGCATGGAAAGTAACAAGTTTCTGATCAGCAGAGATGTTACATTCAATGAAGGAGGTATGCCACTTAAAATTCAGGAGCAGAACAAACATGGAGCTGAGTTTGAGGTGAAGCCAGTTGGAGCTGATAAGAATTTACAGAATAAGAGTCATGTCAGATATAATCAACATCAGGAAACAAGTGTTGGTAATGAAGATAAGGATGAATCAGGAAATGATGAAAACTTGTTGAATATTTATCAATTAACAAGAGACAGAGAAAGAAGGAACATCAAGCCTCCAGTCAGATTTGCTGAAGCTGATATTACTTCTTTTGCTTTGTACACAGCTGTGGACATAGATGCTTATGAGCCTAGAAATTACAATGAGGTTGTCATTTGTAAAGAAAAGGACAGTTGGATTATTGCCATGGAAGAGGAATTGCTTTCTTTGGAAAAGAATGAAACATAGAAAATTGTGAAGAGACCTAAGGATCATAAGTTGGTTAGCTGTAAATAAATATTCAAGAAAAAGGTATTTGCAGATAGTACAGTTGGAATAAGATTTAAAGTAAGGCTAGTTGCAAGAGGATTTTCACAAAGAGAAGGGATAGAATATACTGAAATCTTTTCTCCAGTGGTTAAGCATTGCTCTATTAGGATTGTACTAACTTTGGTAGCTCAGTTTGATATGAAATTACACCAGATGGATGTCACAATTGTATTTCTGCATAGAAAACTAGAGGAGCAAATTTATATGGAGATTCCAGAGGGAGTTGCTATTCATGAAACAAATACAAAGGATTTAGGGAAGCAAATGTAATTCTAGGGATGCAGATTGTTAGGGACAGAACAGCTGGTTCAGTCATGTTGCATCAGAGCTCTTATTTAGAAAAGGTGTTGAAGAAATACAACATGGATTTATGTAGATCAGTTTCTACACCAGTGAAGCAAGGAATTAATTTATCTTCAGATAATGCTACAAAAACCAGTAAGGAAATTAAAGACATGAAGAAGGTTCTTTATACAAATGCTGTTGGAAGTCTCATGTATTCAATGGTGTGCTATAGACCTGATCTAGCATATGCTATGAGCTTAGTCAGTAGATTCATGAATAATCCAGGGAGAGAACACTGGGAAGCTGTCAAGTGGATTCAGAAATACATCAGAGGCTCAATAATAACAGGTTTGAAATTCAATAAAGTTAATACTAACAATGATTTTCTTACAGGTTTTGTTGATCCTGATTATGCTGCCAATTTAGACACAAGAAAATCTCTTTCAGGATATATATTTTGCTTATTTGGTACTGCCATCAGTTGGAGAGCAACACACCAATCAATGGTGGTTATATCTATAACAGAGGTTGAATTCATTGCACTTACAGAAGTTGTGAAGGAGGGTATGTGGCTGATTGGGATTCTAAGGAAATTTGGCATTGAACAAAAATATGTGGTCATCAGTTGTGATAATTAGAGTGCCATACACTTGTCAAGACATCAGGGATACCATGAAAGAACAATGTATATTGATGTGAGAATGTATTTTGTAAGGGACATGATTGAAAGTGGAGAAGTGATGATCTGCAAGGTTAATACTTCAAGGAATTCAACAGATTTTCTTATTAAGGCTCTTGCTACCTCAAAATTTGAGCTATGCAAGAGTTTGATCAATGTGTGTTAAGAAGTGAAGGGATGGAGTTAACTGCTCTCATTAAAAAACAGTGGAGTAGATGTGAGGTTTAATGGTTTTAAATAAGATTTAAGGTAGAGATTTGTGATATAAATCTTATGTGAGCATGGTAGAGTGCCATATGGAGTCTGCTCATTGATTCAGCAAGTATATGAAGTGTATGTTTGTGTGAAACGACAATTGCATTGAGCTGTGTAGGTGAATCAGCTCAATGTGAGCAAAAAATCCATCTCACGGGTGCATGGCTGACAAGGCTGGTTCAACTGATATTTTGGGTGGTTTAGAGGATCAGATCATAGCAGTTATCTACGTGGATATGTAAATTGATGCACAAGCTACGTTTTGAAGTTAGTTACATTCTGTTAGACAGTTGGAGTGAGCTGGCAAGATTTTCCAAAGATCAGTCAATCAACTGGTCCTGTAACTTCCATGCATGTGATCATGATGTATTTAAGCTTGTTTTCTTCCTGCTTCGATCATCTGTACTCTCTGATTTGTACTCATCAATAAGATAAACTCTCTCTAGAGTGGATGTAGGTTCTTTAAGAACCGAACCACTTAAAATTCATTGTCTCAATTTCTTGTTTACAAACACAACACACTGTCAAAGCAATCTGCAAATTCTAATCAATCTTCTTCAAGTTTGAATTCTTAGTTCTTCTTTAGGTGAATCTGTCACGCACATAGAGTGTTTCGGTGTGTATACGTGAGACTTTTTAATACAAAAATGCTACGTATTCAGGTGTTTACGAACTTCAGCAATCGTCTAAAAAGCATAATGACTTTGAATTTTGGACTAGTAGTACAACGAGTTCAAAATTATTAGTGAATGGACGAATATTTAAAATTTCTAAACTTGGTAGCATGGTTTCTAGGACACCTAGACTAGAATACAATATATGTTTTATTGGTAAATGAACGAATATTTGAAACTTCTGAACTCGATAGGATAATTTCTAGAAAGCCTTGACTGGAATGAAATACTCCTTCCATCCCGCCAAAAAGTCTCTATTTTACTATATTGGGCGTCTCATTCAAATATTTTTAGTAAAAAGGGTCCACCACTATCCATCACATCCCTCTAATACGACTACCCAATACACATAAAATAATAATATTCTTTAATCCACGTATAAAAAGTAAATAACCACCTTTGCCCAGGGAATATATGTTTTTGCACTGCAAGACTACAGTGAAATATTGCAAATGATTCTAGGCCTATTAATAATAGTTGAAGAGACATGGTGCATTTTCAATAATAAATATCTTGATTTAATTTGGATCATTGGATCATGCCTTTTGATTTAAAACTCCATCATGATAGTTTATGACCTATCATACCCCTTAAGATTTAATGTTTACCTTTAGAACATACTAGTATAATTGTAATTAGAAATAAAATTAAATCTCAATATACTTCAAAAAAATCTCAAAATAAATGCACTTTCACTATCCATTAAATTTCCAAATAAATACACCTTCACTATTCATTAAATTTCCAAATCCACCTACAGACTTGAAAAACCCTCCAAATCTGAAAACAAAGAACTGCACCACTCATTTTATTTGATATAACTAGGTGTGTTGGCTTGTAAGAAATTTTCATTTATTTGCTATGATTGACAAGTTTCCACAAATTCTTAATTTTTTATTTATTTTTTTTATTTGTCGTGTAATTAAATTGCAAACTTTATGCATTAATTACTCATTCACTTAAAATTATATTTGACAAAATTTTTTACATTAAATTTATCTATTTGAAACATGATTCCGAATATACAATTAGTTCCATTTTTGACAAATGAAATATTACAAAAATATTGAATAAAGATGATTTGACTCACCTTATATAAAGACCAATTCCAACAATAATTCATCAATTCGAATCTCCTATTATACTTTTGTGTTACATATCCTTTACAAACTTTTAGATAAATTGCACAAATATGAGAGACAAAATCTATACTCTAAAAAGAAAGAGTTGATATTCAGTGCACCCGGATGCAAGCGTGCACAATATGTGTATAACTTTTTATTCAATATTATATATATATATATATATATATATATATATATATATATATATATATATATATGTCTTAATAATTTTATATTATTTTACACTCAGTTTTTAATTAAAAAACTAGCACCCTATGTATAACTTTTTATTCAATAGTATATACATGTTTCTTAATAATTGTATATTTTTTTATGCTCAATTTTTCATTAAAAAAACTAACAAAATTAATAGAGAAATCGCTATCAAAGTGTATACATTTTTTTTTCATAATTATATTTTTTTGTTCATAATTATATACGTTTCAAAAGTGGGCGGACCATATCTTGGAGTGCACCCAAGTGCATAGGAGAATTAGCCAAAAAGAAAATGTCAATTCTAAAGGGAAAAAGTGAGATATTCCCATCATAGAAATGTCAATCATCTAATACATACTATATCAGAAGATATAACAATAAATGTAAACATGAAATTCGGTGTTGTAGTTCATTGTTTCGAATCACTTTCATTTTTCCTCTTTATATATATATAATTTCACACTTACTATTTTTGTCCGTTCCATAAACAAGTTCACAACCCCAAATAAGGAAATATATACAAACCAATAACCCAAAAATACACATTAATTACAATATTGCCACCCTTTTACAACTGACACAACTTACTTTATAATTTATTTATTACGTAAAATACCAAATTATCAGTAAAAGTTAGTCTAAAAATAATTTTTCTAGAACTCTGTATCTACAGTAACTCTGAATTTGTCTTCGTTTACAACTACCCGTATCCTACCCATTAGGATTCGGGTAAATCGGATACTCGAATGTCTGTCACATTGCCATCCCTAGAGCATCTAGAAGAGGGTGAGACAAAGGAGATGAGGTGGAATTGAGCGGCGGTGATTAAGGAGGTGTACAGGTTTAGCTGGACATGCCCCACACCGTCAATGCTCCCCTCCGTGGGCCCTCCCATGCTTCGCATTTTCTCTATTGCATAAATTAAAATAAAGATACTCCCTTCGTCCCACATATTTTTACCAACTTTCTATTTTGGGGTGTTCCATATATTTTTATCTATTCCATTTTTGACAAAAATACATAATATTTTATTACCTACTTTTTACAATCCCAATAACTTTAATTACTTTTTTACACTTTATTCATCATTCCCAATAACTTTATTCACTTTTTCTTTTTAAATTACTAATTTATCCCAACTTTCTCTTACATTATACTTCCTCCGTCCAGTGCAAAGGTAACCATTTATTGTTTGTACGTGGACAATTTTAAGGTCTTTATTTGATTTTTGCACGTGGATTAAGGAGTATTATTATTATTATAGGTAAAGTGAGTAGTTGTATTAGAGGGAAGTGATATGTCATATTGTGTACTTTCTTTACTAAATAGAGGAAATTGATATCTTTGAAGCGGACGCCAGGAATAGTGAAATAGTTACCTTTGCACTGGACGGAGGGAGTATATTAAAAAAATAAAACATCTTAATCTCCGTGCCCGTACAAATGGGTAAAAATACCCGGGACGGAGGGAGTATTATTATTACTTTTTAATATAAATAATATTTTTTTGTTTCTAGAAAATTTGCACCGTAATCTACAGGAGAGAAAAGTTTATTTTACCAATTTTATTGGCAAACAAATAGGGAGTATATAATATGTTTTAGATGAGAAAGGTAAATTTATAATTATAGTATATATTTTTACGGTTAGGATTGAAATGATATTTTTTCTTTTAGGTGTTGAAATTTAATGTGAACGGATAAAAAAATGAAAAGTGTAAAATTTAACTTGGGATGAGAGAGTATTACTTTTTTAATTTATTTTATGAAATTACATGAAATATTTAATTGCACTACTATTAATTTTTATTACACTTTTCTTAATTTTCATGCCCTATTAAATTTTTTTTTTTTCAGGACAAAGTCTCTTGTAATACGATAATTATGTGAGATGTGTCGATTCATTATTAAAATATGTTTGTTATATAAGTAAAATATGTCGATTTATAGTTAAAATGTGTTTTAAAAATATGATAATAAATAATGAATTAAAGTATACTACTCCCTCCATCCGCTTTTAAGGTATTCATTTTACTATTTTTGGCGTCCGCTTCAAATGTATCCATTTCCCCTATTTAGTAAAAAATTACATATTATGACACATTACTTCCCTCTAATACAACTACTCACTTTACATATAATAATAACACTCATTTATCCACGTGCAAAAAGCAAATGAATACCTTAGAACCGGACGGAGGGAGTATTTTGTAGTGTAATATTATGATTCACCATAAACATACTTTTTTTTAATACCATAAACATATTTTAACTACTAATAAACATTACTTTGTGTACTTCCTCCGTCTTACACTAAGTATAGTTTTTATTTTTTGACACGTGGATTAAAGAGTATTATTATTTAATTTGAAGTGGATAGTTGTATTAGTGGAGTGTAGACCCCATATTTTAATTGTATTAGAGGGTGTGTAGGTCCCATGTGTGTAAAAAAGGAAAGAGGACCCTTTGGGTGGGACGCCCAAATGGCAAAAAATGACTCTTTGGGTTGGACGGAGGGAGTATATAACAACTACTCCCCCCGTCCCTCACTAGGAGGGTCTTTTATTTTTTGGCACGTAGATTACGGAGTATTATTATTTAATGTGTAGTGGGTTGTTGTATTAGTAAGAGTGTGAGTCCCATATTTTAATTATATTAGTGGGTGTGTGTGGATCCCATGTATGTAAAAGAGAAAAGGGGACTATTTGGGTGAGACGTCCAAAATGAAAAAAGATACACTCTTTAAAAGGGACGGAGGGATACTTTAACAATGAGTCAATAAATTTCACAATATGTCTCATATAAACCCGTCTCGAAGGAGAGTATCAATATTTTATACTTCTTAAGTAAATTTTTTTTATTAAAATATTATCCATTCTTATTTTTATTTAAAAAAATTCACGAGAGATGATCTATGTGATGTTTGCGTTTATGTAGGACTTTTTCTTCTTCTCTGCCTCACTCAATATAGTCGTTTCCATTTGTTTTCTTTTGTTTTCTCTTTGATCTATTAGAGTGCGTTTACTTTGAGGGTTAACGGGGGTTATCCCCCGTTGGACCCTAGTTAAGTATCATTTACTTTGAGGGTTATAATCAGTGGCGGACGCAGGATTTCCGTTGAGGGGGGCCCAATTTTTCTCATACAATAGTTCGTGTTTTTTGTTCTACAAATTTTAAGAAGAATTATTTTATTTACCAACTTTTATTAACATTTTTCTAAAGATGTTTTAATATTTTTAATTGTATTATGTAAGAGTAACAATTTTAAAACTAAAGTCATTAAAATTATTAAATAAATATGTTATTTAGAGGAAAAATAAATAAATAAAAGAAATAGAAGAGGGGAAAAAAATAACAGTACTGCATGAAACGAATACGGGACCTTTAAAACTAAAACATCCTCACTTCACCACTTGAACACAAATGTATTTTAAAAAAATTTCTATATCTATACTAGTATTTTTTTAGAAGTTCAGGGGGGGGGCCAGTGCCCCCCTAACCCCTTAGTAAGTCCGCTTCTGGTTATAATTGAGGGATAACCCTCGAGCTTTTTAGGCCCGGTCTGAATGAAGGCTGAACAACGTCTAAGCCAACCCTCAAAATCTCAAGGGTTAATTCTCAACCCCCGGGTTTAACACATGAAATTATCATTTTGCCCATCTATTATAACATCAAAAAAAAATTTCATGAAATCACCATTCACAGGATATTAGGGTTCTGTCGTCCCACCTCACCCCTCACCCCTTGCAGTGCCACCTACCCTTCAATTTAAAAACTCCGACAAGTACTGGTAGAGCATGCTTTGAAGAACGGCGACGACAAGAAGATTGTCAGTACGTCCATTTTCCAGAAGATCGAATCATTTGAGGAAGAGCTGAAGGCCCTTCTGCCGAAAAAGGTGGAGAGTGCAAGAATGGCGGTAGAGGGTGGGAATCCGACAGTGAACAATAAAATTGCAGATGCAGATCGTATCTATTATACAAATTCATCAGGGAGGGGCTGGGATCAGAGTTCTTGACCGGAGAAAATACAACGCCGCCGAGCGAGGAGTGCGAGAAGATGTTCATGGTGTTGAGATTCTAGAAGGGAAAACGCAGATGCAATGTTGACTAGTCGAAAGTTCCATTAAGTTCTCCCTGTTAGAACCCCTCTCCCCCTCAAAAAATTATTTAAAGCCACCCTCTCTCTCATCGTGGAATCTTTCAAATATTGTTAAAAAACTACATTGATTTTCCACCTTTTAAGTAGAGTTCTTATTATACTACAGATCATCATAGTCAGTAGTTAGGATAAACTCCACATAGCATCAAATAAGATTTGGAAAGAATCGAACTGCCACCCGGATTTCGATTCCACCCGATCGATGAAGAGCTCGTCACGCGTTACTTATCTCCTAAAGTTCTCGATAGCAGCTTCAGTTCGACCGCTATAGGAGAGGTGGACTTAAACAAGGTGATTTCGGCGAACACCGATGGAGTGTAATTCTGGCAAAATTAACGGCGGAATTTTCGAGACTTCAACCCCTGTTCTTGCAGTAGATGGGCAGAATAACTTTAAAAAAAATATACGTATTTTGTAATATATATTTAAATAAGGGTAATATAGTAAAATTTTTAAAAACAAACCTTCAAAGTAAACAATAGACTCAACATTAACTATTGTGTTAAATATTGACTCAACCCTCATGTGACCTTTACTAAAGGTTACTAAACCTTAACCATACCTGTCAAAGTAATTGGACCCTTATGGGTTTATTACTAGTATCTGTTTTCTTTTTCCCTTTTCTCAATTTTTTTTTTAATTTTTGGTAAAAATTCTTCCTAGCATTGAAAATTTCCAAATCATTATAGGGTGTGTATGAAACTCATTTCATGCGTAACTTCGGTGGTTACTTTTTTTTTTTTAAGGTTTGTTGTCCTCTTTTTTTTTCTATTATTTTATAAATAAATGAATTGTGATAATTATAATTAGACAATGACAAGAGTGTGAAGGGGTACCAATTTTGAAATTTACAGCATCATTCTTTTTACCTTGTGTGCGTTTTCCTTCTTTTTTATTTTAATTTACTGACATTGTTACTGTTTTTTTTGTCTTTTTTTTGAAAATTTTTTTTGTTTATTTTTCTATTTATTTATTAATTTAATTTTAGGAATATAATTGTAATTTTAACCTTGTGGTTTAGGGTATAATTTATCCCTAGAGTTTAGGGTTTAGGGTATAATTGTAATTTTACCCTTGTGGTTTATGGTATAATTTATCTTTAGGGTTTAGGGTATAATTGTAATTGTACCCTTGTGGTTTAGGGTATAATTTATCCCTAGTGTTTAGGGTTTAGGGTATGATGGTAAATTTACCCTTGTGGTTTAGGACATAATTTATTCCTAGGGTTTAGGGTATAATAATTATTTAAATATAATAAATTTAAAAATAAAAAATAAAATTAATGAACGATCAGGAATTAATTAAGAAGAGTAATGATCAAGGAGGCACCAATTCAATTGGTACCCCTGATTGTACCCTAGTCACTCTCTTATAATTATATTTTTAGAAATCTTAAAAAAGAAATATGATCTTAGAGCAAAAATATTGACTAATCATAAGATTTTTATGAATTGAGAGTAAAAGAGATAAATTTGTATTCTATTCGTCCTCTTCAAAGAGTGTTTTTTTTAGTGTATCACCCAAATATTAGTTTTATCAAGAATAAAAGAAGGAGTTTTTTTTTTATTTCTTTTGTTCCACATCGGATGAAGAGTAAAAGGGAATGAATCCTTGGTGCTATATAAGGAGCCCTTGGACTAGATGTCAAGTGCATCAATCAAGTACACTTTAATCTTTGTATTTGATTCTATTTAAATTCCTTTCTTGTATTCTCTGTTGTGAGAATTGGGAGAAATGTATGAATTAGTCAAAGATTTGTAAGAGTGTAGGGATTGGGGTTAGGAGAGAGAAATTTTGTGTGATTGTAAAATTTTTTCACATAGTGGTATTTTCTCGGTCCGTGGTCTTTCTCCGGTTTTGGAGTTTTCTAGATAAATTCTTGTGTTGTGCTTTTTATACTCTTTTTTATCTGTATCTTAGAAATGAATGGGGATCTATTTATCCCAATAAGTGTTATCAGAGCTCGGTTCGGGCGCTTATAAAGTTCTTAGTATACTATGTGGTTGCAGCTAGTCTGACCTTCCACCTCAAAAAAGATTTTATGAGAGGAAGAGGGTTATTTATTAGGCTAAAAGTGGAATGAAAGAAGTGGAAAAAACTAGTGGCACAAATGGGATCAGAAGATCAGCCGAATGCGGTGGCATCTCCTTTCTTGCTGTGAAATGTGCCGGACTGTGGCGACAGTGGCTTGGTAAGGGGTACGATTTGTAGGTCAGCTGTTTTTGGCAGAGTTCTTGGACCTGCAGCAATGTGAATTGCTGGGACTCCTGGTGGTAGAGTTGGCTTAACAGCGGTATGGGATTTTCCATGGTTGTCGGCTCAAGGAGATTTGAAAGGAACGGAGTTTTTCGATAATGACTGATGGCGTGAGGAAGAAGGGATTCAACGGGAAAGATGGCGATGTGGTGGCTTGGTATCGGGTAGCGCTAGATCGATAAAAAATAGCGTGGATTCAACCGACAAGTGGGGAAAAGCATTGTGAATTCCAGAGGATTGAAATCAGCTTTAAGGGATGACACTTTCAGTAGAAAAAGAGTTCGGACAAACCTGGTGTAGCTTGGGGGTGAAAGGTAGCAACGTCATGTCGGTATAGACGGTTTTTGCTTAAGGTGTGACAGTGGTGCGGTGGTTGCTCAAAGTGGAGCAATGACACGATAATTTCTTACGGTGGAGCAATGATGACGTTTGCTGGTCAAGGATGAGCTGGTGCGGCAACAGTTCCGAATATTGAGTTAATATTATTTGGGGATCCTTATGACATGTTCAGTTATCATGGAAAATGATGTAATAATATTAGTTGGTCCATAAGTTTGCACACATACATTGACTTGGCAGATGATGTAGGGTGTGTGGTGGATGTATATCGATGGCTGATGGACTTCCAGGGGAGCCAAGAGTTGGAAGTTGCACCATAAATATCAGATGGTATTTTTTGATATGTGCCGCATGAAATTCTTAGAATGGTTGATTCTAAGTGGTATACTCATATGATGGAGTAGGATTCTCAAGATTGAGAATGGATTGTCGGTGAAGACAATGATTCTTAGAATGATTGATTCTAAGGTATTATCGGGGTTGAAAATGATTGTCGGTGAAGACAATGATTTTTCTTTTATTTTGACAAGGTGGAGATGGTTGGTTTTATCAAGAATAAAAGAAGGGATTTTCTTTTATTTTTTTTGTCCCACATCGGATGAAGAGTAAAAGATGAGGGATCCTTGGTGCTATATAAGGAGGCCCTTGGACTAGATGTCAAGTGCACAAATCAAGTACACTTTAAACTTTGTATTTGATTCTATTTAAATTCCTTTCTTGTATTCTCGGTTGTGAAAATGGGGTGAAAGGTGTGAATTAATCAAAGATTTGTAAGAGTGTAGGGATTGAGGCCGGAAGAGAGAAATTCTGTGTGATTGTAAAAAAATTTCACATAGTGGTATTTTCTCGGTCCGTGGTTTTTCTCCGATTTTGGAGTTTTCCACGTAAATTCTTGTGTTGTGCTTTTTATGCTCTTCTTTATTTGTCCCTTTAGGAATGAATGAGGATCTGTTTATCCCAACATCGAAGAGTCCCTTTTATTTTTTACACACATGAGACTCATATACACCCACTAACACAATTAAATATGGGGTTCACATTTCCACTAATACACCTACCCGCTACACATTACTCCCTCCGTCCCATTGAAACGTACGCGTTTTTCCATTTTGGTCCGTCCCAATACAAAGTGCGCATTTTCCTTTTTGGTAAAGAGGACCCACACATATTAATTACTTCTCTCTCTATGGACCCACATGTCATACTAATACATCTACCCACTTTACATTAATATACTCCCTCCATCCCGGAGAAGTTGGTATAATTTTTTTTGGGCACGGAGATTAAGGAGTATAATAATTTAATGTAAAGTGAAGTAAAATGAGGTTAGAGAAATAATATTTAATAGTAGTGGGTAGTTGTATTAGAGGTGATATGTGGGGCCCATGAGAATAGATTAATTATTTTATGTGGGTCCCATGTATTAAAAAGGAAAAATGTATCAACTTTAGCGGGACAAACCAAAAAGGAAAGTGCGTCAACTTCTATGGGACGGAGGGAGTATTATTTCTCTCACCTAACTACACATTAAAATATTATACTCCTTAATCAACGTGCAAAAAGCAAACGCATATGTTGTAACGGGACGGAGGGAGTATATAATAATACTCCTTAATTTACGTGAAAAAAGTAATCTTAATATAATATCACATCCACCTAACATATAAAACATATTTTATATTTTTTTATTACCTAAAAATATCACAATACTCATAAAAAATTAATAAATTTATAAAAAGTAACTTTCCTAAACTACTTACATATAGTACTGATGCAATTAACTTGGACAAATAAAGTATTGTAATAGAAACATAGATTTTTTTTTTATTTTGAATTCATTATTATATTTAATTAATCTTTTATACTCCCTCCGTCCCACTGAAATGTACGCGTTTTTCCATTTTGATCTGTCCCAATACAAAGTATGTATTTCTCTTTTTGGTAAAAGAGACACACAAATTAATTACTTCTCTCTCTTTGGGCCCACACATCAGACTAATACACCTGCCCATTTTACATTTAAATATAATTTTTCTCACCTCAATACATATTAAAATATTATATCCCTTAATCTATGTGAAAAAGCAATCCTCCACCTTTCAATGGACGGAGGGATAATATACTATCGAAAAGAGAGAATTAGCAAATCGAGATATTCTATTCTCTGTGCATTTTCTCATGCAATTAAAAAAAATTAATAAAACATTTTCTCAAAATTCTCAAATTTATCTTTTTTTTTGGAGAGAATAAATTCTTCATTTTACTTGAAAATACTTGTACAGTATGTATTAATATAGTATAATATTTTAAAAAAATTATAAATAAATTTAAAACATGCATAAATTAATGAACGAATAACCTTGACGAACACGAAAAATACATATTTATCTAACATATTTTATAATTAATTTAATATCTAAAATATATTTCATTCGTCTCACTAATTACTACACACTTCATATTTTATTGTCCAGTATCGATGTATGTATAATATTGTTCGTTTTGGATTTCTCACTGTCCTGCATGATTTTACCACTTTGGGCTCACGTCCAAAATGTCTCATGCTAGGGAGAATTCATCCTTCATTTATAAACTCATCGACATCTCCACTTTTAACCGATGTGGGACTTTGGTTGACAACCAACCAACATTTCCTGCAGCTAGACCATCCAGTTTGATGTCCGAACATCCCACCAACCACTAGCCAGTTAAGTATTGGGCCTGACTCTGATACCACTTTTGGGTTTATCCCCCAAGGAGCCGGGTCCACTCAATTCAATAGCATGATATTGTCCGCTTTGGGCCGCCCACTAGCCTGCATGGTTTTACCACTCTAGGCTCACGCCCAAAAGGCCTTATGCTAGGGAGAGTCCATCCCTCATTTATAAACTCATCACCATCCCCACTTCTAACCGATGTGGGACTTTGGTTGACACCCAACCAACATTTTCCCCTCAAACAAAGTCCCGCAACTAGACCATCTAGTTTGAGATCCGAACATCCCACCATCCACCCGGTTAAGTCTGGGGCCTGGCACTGATACCACTTGTTGGGTTTATCCGCCCAGGGAGCTGGACCCACTCAATCCAATATCATGATAATGTCCGCTTTGGGCCGCTCACTGACCAGCACTGTTTTACTCTCTGGGCTCACGCCCAAAAGGCCTCATGCTAAGGAGAGTTCATTCCTCATTTATAAACCCATCATCATCCCCACTTCTAATCGACGTGGGACTTTGGTTGACACCCAACCAATAGTTTTCAAAAATAGAAAAAATATATTTTAATAATACTCACTTCTTAAATATAACTCAATAACTTTTTACATCTTTTCATTTATAAAATATATGAAATACTCTCTTTTTACACACATTTCAACAACTTTATACATAAAAGAAATACTTTTTTTAAAAATTCACAAACAAAAATACGTGCATAAATTAACGGGGTGAAGGGAGTATTAATTTACCATTAATAGTAAATTAAGAAGATTTTTTTTAAAAATTCAATTAATGATTAATTACCAAGAGATACACATTACTAACC
Organism: Pogostemon cablin; assembly: GCA_023678885.1. Taxonomy (NCBI): domain Eukaryota; kingdom Viridiplantae; phylum Streptophyta; class Magnoliopsida; order Lamiales; family Lamiaceae; genus Pogostemon; species Pogostemon cablin. The sequence goes on along the minus strand of CM043001.1, from coordinate 22,215,896 downwards.
TCAATTACTCTTAAATACATACCATATAAATTATTATGGTTGGATATAAAATTTTTTTTTAACAATATATCTAAAATATCCCTAATTATGATTTAATATAAAACATGTAATCCTACATAATATATCTATCTGTTTTCCAAAATTATATTATTATACTTCTCATATGGACGGCAAATAATTGAATTCAAACATATTCTAAAATTGTAACCATTTTAATTTTGCTGCACATAACATGAAATTTTAGATTAATGCTGCACACCAAATATTTTTACTGTGCATGAAAGTTTATTGCTATACATAATAATTATGCTGCACACAACACTCTTTTACACTACACATAACATCAAACGACACACTCATTACGCTACACATGAAAATTATGTAGCACGTAACAACACATTATGATGCACATAATATCATTTTACACAGCAAATAAAAATTAAATGACACAACAATAATAAATAAAAATTAAATGACACGACATTAACGCTACTCGCGAAATTTTTTTTTATTAAAATTAAAAGTAACATTATTAAATTAAAAATAGGATATTTGTTACTAAAATGTGTATTAAATATTAATAAAAATTTATGCAAATTTATAATTTGAGACACTCTCTTGTGAGACGGTTGTGAGACGTGTCGACCCATTATTAAAGTATGTTTATTATATAGGTAAAATATGTTAATTTATAATTAAAGTATGTCAATATTGAATTATATTATAATACTCTAAAATCATACTTTAATTCATCATTTATCATATTTTAGAAAAATACTTTAACAATCATTAAACATACTTTATCTATATAAAACATACTTTAACACGTCTTACAAATCGTCTCACATATGTAATGTCTCACAAGAAAGTTTGTTTTATAATTTAGTTAACTAGAAGGTAAAAAACTTTTTTGAATTCTAAATTTTTATATTAATTTAGCCTTGGAAAAAATATAACGTTTGTTCCATTATTTTTGCATTAAATATGAGAGAAAATTTTGGGATAGTAACCATTTATTTTTTATGCATGTTTTATTTAGAATTGTTTAGAGGGTTAATAATGGTAATACCTAGTATAATTTTGTAGTTAGTTGTAAGTATTTTATGTGTATGTATATTATAGTAATTATGATATATATAATGTATCTAATGATAAGTCACCCATATACTATAAGTTTGAATTTTTTTGAAAAAAAGTGTATGAGAAATGATGATTCTGTTTGACTTTTTATTTTTTTAGGAAGATGCAAACTTAGTGTATCAGAAATGATGATTGTGTTTGACTTTTTGTTTTTTAGGAAGATGCAAACTTTTTTTGGACAACTAAAATGGAAAGTGTGTCATCTGAAATGGGATGGAGAGAATATATGGGTAGATTTTAAATTTTAAATATGAATTTTGAAAATTTAAACTCAATCTGTAAAATCGAAACAAACATAGCCTTATTTTGTGCCTCAACTAACTAAACTCGCCACTGTTGTTACGATTTAATGTTGTACCTAATCATACCCTACAACGTTGTAATCATACATTCCAATAACATGTGATTTTGGGAACATTGTATGGTTTAATTTTCTTAACTTTTAAAATCGTAGTTTGAAATTTTAAGAAGTGAAAGAAACAATTCAGAATTTATAATGACAAATAATTTAAACATTGACCCAAGTGTACAATTTTTATGGGCATGTAATTAATCCTACTAATCACGTGACGTGATTAGGGAAAGAAAGAAAATAATCATTTATTTAGTACGATAAATGTTCCAAATTAAATGTCCAACGTATTACATGTATATTAGACCACTCAAGAAAAAAAAAGTTAAATCTCTAGTATACATGTAAATGATTTTTTTTAAAAAAATGATTTATTTAATTGAATTCTTGCTCGAAAGGATTTGTTGCTTAATCTCGCAGATATGTTATGAAATGAAAGAGAAAATGATCCTTGAATCATTGTTTGGGTTTGAAGTTACATGATCTTATTTAATTATTTTTCTATATTTAGTAGCAGTTTTTACAATTAAACATGATCGGTGTCAACTAAATTAATTTTTTAATTATGTTGAACATAAGTTGGTTTTTCAAAATTGTATATGAAATATCTCCATATTGAGATTAATTTCTTAATTATTGTGAATATAAGTTTTTTTTTAAAAAAAAAAATTGTAAGAAATGTCTCCATAGTGAACTTTTTAGACAGATAATAAGATATATTATGTCAATTTGAAGGTCTAACAAATGAATTTGAGCAATTGAGCACATATAATCCATAAATTTCAGATATTTTTGTGTTGGACTTGAAGAAGCATGGCCCCATTCAATAAGTACCAATGACAAGCCCATTTATTTAAATGATGATTCAACAGCTCGCCAGCAATTCCAATCACTGTCTCCAAAAAATTTACATGCATATATTTGCGGTACGAATTCTTAGTTAGGTTTATATACTTGAAAATTTATTTAACGTGAACTATTTAGCCCGTTACGCTATAAGATTGCCCTATAAAATCAGGGTCAGTCCGTTTATAAATTTTAATGGATAATCACTTGAAAAAACTAGAAAAAACTTTTGTCTCTGGACGTACAATGTGTATAAGGGTATAACTTTTTTTTATTTTAAAGTATATTATATACTTTGATGAATAAGGATAGATTTTTTTCATTGAAAAGATCGGCTGAAATATGAATAGTATGATGTTTGATAAAAAAAAATTACTTTGTTTACTTCAAAATATAATTAAAGAGTATACATGTTCTTATACTAAATGGTACAACATTTCGAGTTGATATCCGGTACACCAGGTGTAATACCCCAAACATTTATAATTATTTTTACACTATTATCATAATGTTACTAATATAATTTGTTATGCTTCTAAAAATTTATAGGAAAAAGTGACAGAGACATCCAAAGCTAGTAACCTAGGTTGTACGGTTAGAATTTTTTTTTCTTTCTTTGAATGAAGACTAATGAAGTCACACACACTGACAGTTACACTAGGTTAAAAAAAATTTGCCTATAAATATAATCCTTCATTTGGTAATTCTTCACCCCCACGTTTTGGTAAAATATTCATACTCCCATTCTTCTAAAATTATTGTTATATATATATATATATATATATATATATATATATATATATATATATATATATATATATATATATATATTACAATATATTAGTATTGTACATATACAAATATCATTTTATGATTTAAAAGGAAGGCTAAGCCTCTAACCTAATCATAAAATGATAACACAAATTTTTATTATAATTACTATTACTATTATACCTTTATTATTACTATTAATATTATTATTATCGTCATTTTATGACTTAAAAGGAAGGCTAGACCTCTAATCTAATCATAAAATGATAATACAAATCTCCATTTTTGTACTATTATTACTATCATACTTTATTATTATTATCATTATTATTATTATCATCATTTTATGATTTAAAAGGAAGATCAAGCCTCTGAACTAATCATAAAATGATGGTACCAATTTATACTAATATTATTATTATTATCACACTATTACTAAGAATAATGTTATCATTTTATGATATAAAAGGAAGGCCGAGCCTCCGATCTTATTATTGTACAAATATATGGGTGAAAGTTTTTAAATAAATCATTTGTGCTAGGTGAAGTACTGATGAATAGGACGTCGGATCACTCTTCCACTCAAGTTGTAACACGATATTTTAAGTGAATCAAAGGTGGGTAAAATGTTTGAAAATAATTGGATGTTATTGTTGGTTTGCATATGAAGTATGCTTATTTCTTTTCTTATGGTAGTGGTCGTATGGGTCATGAATTTTATGATTGCGATTGACGAGTCATGACAATGGTAGTAGTCGACGGGCTATGAAACATGGTAGTGACTAACTTACGGGTTGTCATGATATCATTATGTATTTATTGATTAATATTCTGCCAAAATTACCCACTAGGATTTTAATCTCATATTTTCATACAACAAATTTTCAGGTCAAAGATTGGGACATCTGGACTGCGACAAGACATGACATTCTCCGTGGTTCTCACTATAATTCTACATATATATTTATAAAAAATGCAAAGACTATGAATTTTCAAATAATGGTTTCTTAATGTAATTTTTAATATATGTATGTACGTATACATTAAATTATATTATTAGAATTATATTATTAAGCTATTATAAAAATCATTTTCAAAAGTTATAAATTATATTTTCCTCTTTAAAAATATTGTATTAAACTATTAAGTAAATTTATGATAATATTTTGATTCATTAGTAGTATTTTTATTTAAAAAAAGGCTTTTTTTGGGCTCGGGGTGCTACAGAGTGGTATCAGAGTTATGGTTTATAACATCCTTGAAAGTATATACGAGTATACTTATAAAATATAATTAATTAACAACTAGAACACTTTAAAAGATCCACGAAGAATCATAACATGTCAGCAGACAGTGCTCGAAAACTTTTTTGGAAGAGAAAAAAAATTTTATAAAGTGTTTCTAAAATAAATAAATGAAATTTTGTCCCTTTAGGAATAGAACCCCACGGAAACTTGATTGTTGAACTATACCAGACTTGTGCCCAATTCGGGACGAAAACTTTAAGACACTATGTTGATCGAGTCCTAGATCTTAGGATCGCTGCATGAAAACAAGGATTTATGGTAGAAGACTTCGACGCTGTGATATGCCTGAAGGAAACTATCTCCACCAGATCTAGGACAGTTGCCGAGACACTATTTGATAATCTCAACACAACAGATTCAGCTGGAGTATCAAGGATTAACTATGTGAAATATGCAAGGGCATTAATTAAAGCAGCAGAAGGGAGGACTGATGCCCGTTTTCTTGCACACAAAATTAATCCTCAAGTATTAAGGATATCAGTTGCAGCTTAAGCAAGCGACCAAGTGATATCGAACCCAAAGGACGGCGTATTATCAATTTAATTATTTACTAAATTAATTAAGACGAAAAATAATTAAATTTGAGGTTTGATTATCAACTACTTAAAAAATTAATTAAAATAACAAATAAAATAAAATATAACTCGAAGAATACGAAAGTGGATCAAGTAGGAGAATAGGTAGATCTAGGATAATCCAGTTTCACTCATTAATCTCCCTTTCGTGTGTTGATGTCCGACTCTGCCTTGTGGAATATGGACGCATCACTAAACTATGCATATCTACTCTATAGACACAAGTAAACATGCGTGTAACACGTGTGACTAACCTCGGAGCAAGAGATATAATTCCATCCCCCTTTCTACGTACTATCAGTATCAATTATTTTCCTGGCCAATTGGTACTCTAACCCGATATGATCTCTCTTTATATGTACTATAAAATTATCCTCTTTATCCTACTTAATAACCCAAATTCGATTCAATTAATAAGTATTCATATATGATAGTTCTAATGAAGATTCGGAGTCCCCTCACTTAGAATCATAACATGGAATCTTGTTCAGCATTGAACGCACTCAATCTACAACCAAGATATATATTCAGACTCTATACACCAATTGAAGATGCACAAAACGACTGTGAATATGGATTAAGAAAGCACAATCATATATAAAATAAATCTACAAGTAGTATTGTACGGAGTTTATGCATGAAAGTTCAATTGATTCGTAAAAACTTTCACAACCCTAGTTCTACCAAAAAGACACTAGCCCATGATGTTGCGAAGAACAATCATGGGTGTTGGATAAATTTTAACCGGATGTCAGAAAAATACAAGATAAATTAGGAAACAAAATAAACCCTATATGCGGGAGTCTTCGCGTCCTTCTCCATCTTGAATCCTCTTCTTGATTCCACAAACGAATCTTCAAAGTGATGGATGGATGGAGAAAAGAATGTGGATGAAGGTTGGGGGGTGATCCCCCCTTGTGGGGTGTAGTATTGTTGTGGCCTCTCTCCAATTCAATATATGTTCTATGATGTGCTCTATATCCCTTTTTATACTTGTAAAGTGCTCCTCATGGACTTTGGATGGGCTTTTACTTGAGACATACGTCAAATTTGGTAAAAAAAACCCGAAACTACCAAAATAGAATCAGCGACATTCCGTTCGACCAAGCTTCAAAAGTCGAGCAAGGCCTCCAAGTCGAGCAATGGTCGAGCAAGCTCTCTATAAGTTTTTGGTCATTTTGCTCGACTTGACTCTTCCTTTCGACCAAGACGATGCTGATCGAATGGATCTCCTTTGGTCGAGCAAGCTCGCGCAGTCTCACTGTTTCGCGCAAAACTTCCACATCCGACCTTCGATTTGAGTAATTCTTGTACTCACGTGATCTTCTCTTCCTTGCATTTCTATCCATATAAAGAACTCACAGAAAATCCAACATTTGAATGTGTAACAAGTCATGCAAAGTAGAACAACCGTTCTGCTCGTCACAGCTTGCGCGATGTCACCATTTTGATCATAATTTTCTCGTTTGGATTCCGATTAAGGTGTTCTTTACGCCAAAATGACGCTCTCTTCTATGGATTTCCAACCATGTATAACACTTCCAATTCTAATCTCAACACGAATACAAAATAATTATATAAGTTGGACGTGCGTTTCATAGCATACTCGCACAAATTACACTTTTTCTCCAACTTGGAACTTTTGATCCCTTTTTCCACCTAAAATACAATAAAACACCTCAAGTGCACCTTTTTCTCACATATATTGAATATAAGATACTTGTGCTAATATATGACAATAATTCTCATCAAAAATGTGTTAGATTGGACACTAAAACACGCTTATTTTCACTCTCAACAAACCCTCAAACTTACCCGTTGCTCGTCCCGAGGCAACAAAATAAAAATAAAGAGAAAGAGAGTATGAAAATTAGCGTGGAAACAAGGACTATGATCAATACCCCATTCAAAATACAATTATCCTCAACTTAGGTCATGCAACTCTTATTACGTGTAATACTCAATTCATGGCATACAAGATAAGACAATCACCATCAATCAAATGCTCCATTAACATGTTCTCACGGGAAGTATATATCACTCACACTCAAGTGTAAAAGATGTACACTAATAGGTTAAGGTGTTTACACTCAAATTCAATTCAAGTGCATGTGTAACCATAAGCTTGCCAAAAAGTCTCAAACTCTCCACCACTAATGTATGATTCGACAATAGGATCAAAAAGGACTTTTCTTTTGGATGTAATGTTGGCTCTTTGGTTAAGGTAGGAAATATATGGATAAGTGACTTAAAATTTCGGATCAATCAAGCGTGCCTATCATGATCTTTCATTCTTCTTACTCACTTCAATTAAGTACAACATCCTCCTCAACTCTTTTGACTTTTCTCTTTCAAGCACAATAATTTTTTTCTTCTTTTTTTTTCTTGAGGTACCAGTTTTGGGTACTACCTCGCGCATCCTCCATAGGGTACTAGATTTAAGCACTACCCTAGGGTGTTTGATTCCATGGGGTATTAGATTTAATCACTACTCCATGCTTTTCCTTAGATGCATTATCAAGCTCAATCACTATTTCAACACCAATTTCATTCCTTCTCAAATTGTTATCAAACTCCATCAACAAACTTTGAAAAGCCATTAATTCTCTTCTAGAAGGATAATCAAGGCTTAAAAAATTCAGATGCTCAAAGTGGCTATTTCTCGTAGGCTGCCAAAGAATGAGGTTTTTAGGCTCAACTGGGCTAACACGGAAAAACATCATTTGGTAGGGGATTATTTGGCTAAGTGACTTAAATTCAAGGATGGCCTAAAATAATCTCCCATGCAATGAGGCAAGTTCTACAATACACACACTAGAATGATACTCACCAGAAATAAAATATCATGTGATTATGTACATGATCAATGAGGCTCAAAATCTCACATGGGATTTTAACAAGTAACATAGCACATTTCATGGTATGTCGCAATATAACTCAAGTACACTTCCTTCATTAATTTCAAGAGCATATGAATTCCAAATACGATTTAAACATATAAGCTCCCATGGATCACCAAAAATATAAACTCAATCACACATAAAATTAGAATAAGAAAACGAGGGCACCTGATTTCTTCTTCGAAATGCACGAGCTCCTCCAGTCAAAGCCTCAATATAGAACGCGTCTTGCCACCTAGTTACTTTTTTCTATCATCAAAGCTCAAGCACACTCATCATCACATGATTCATCATAATAAAATAGGAGAACTATAAGAAAATGCTCAATTGACTATCTAATCAACTCCACTCATTAGAAACACTACTGAACACTAGGCACATTGCAAAAAATCAACACATCAAAATCGATTAAAGTTTCAACATACCGCAAAAATCAACTCCCCTAGCAAACATTACAAATAAAAGATTATACTCTTGATGCTTCAATGAGGTAATAACATCACATCCCCCTAAACTTAGTAAAAACGTAAGTTGAAACTAAGTTTGCAAAGAGATGTAATTGCCGATTAGTAAGCACCTTAAATATAAAAATTTCTTACTCACACGAAAGAAATAAAGCAATAAAACGGAAGAGCAAGCCCCTAACAGGCGCTTATGTTTAACGTCGGAGATTCACGACGGATGTAACCTTTGTAGGCTATTGGATCAGTGGACGGTCTTCTCGCATCCTCACCTTCAAATACTTTCTTTCCCTCTTCTTGTCTACACTCAACACCTCACCTTTTTTGGTAACAAGTATATGATCCTTGGAATTACCTTCCTCCCATGGTTGTCTAGACTCCTCATTGTCAATCTTCCATTTAAATTCAGAATTATTTGTCTTACAAAAATCAAGATTAAACAAGTTAGAAACTACATCTATGCTCTCGCATGATTGAGTCCCTATGGGCATCTTCATTGCATGATTAAGAGAGAAAACCACATCTTCATAATCCATCTGCAGTCTAAACTTCTCGGCTCTCAATCTCTTTGCTCTTTCCCACTTCTTCTCTACTGTAACCTCAGTGTTCTTCTCTTGAGATGGTACCATAATATTCTGATCAACGGGTGTAGCATTCGGGATCAAATTAGACACGAAACGGGAATGCTCGACCTTCATTCGACTTAGGTAAGTTGGTCGAGCAACTTATCATTGGTCGAACGATGTAGGCGATCGCGACCTATGCTCCTTCATGTGTTGCTCGACTTAGATGGTCTGGTCGAGCAACCTGGTCCAAGTCGAGCAAACCTCCCAATCGAGAGCTACCTGGGCCATGTGCTGCTCGACTTCCACTCAACTTGGATGGTCTGATCGAGCGGAAAGGTGCTGGTCGAGAAGCGAACCTGAAAACAGAGTGTCATGATTCTATTTTTCCAGAGCTTGCTCGACCTAAGTTCGACTTGCAAATGTGGTCAAACGGGATTGTGTTGGTCGAGCAACTCTTCTATTTCCTTTATTTTTGCTCGCCGGCAATATCGGACCTTCGTACTGCGTCCCGGACCTCAATGTGATGGTATTATTATCTAATGTTTGAGTCAATTAATTCATATTTGCGGCCATCTGCCCCATAATCAAGGTAAGGTCCTTCAACTGCTTAGATGAATCTGCATGATCATCATTCATGGAAGCCTCAATACGGTCAACTCTCGCATCATTCTTAGCCACGTATCGATTGAAGGTATCTTAAACACTCTTCACTTCGTGCTGCTGCGTACTAGGCCCCCTTTGTGTCAACTCTGTAATCTGCCTTTACTGGGACTCTAGTAGCTTGTGGATGCTAGCTAAACTAGAGACGATCTCATCATCCCTATTCGGCTTCACCTCTTGATGTTCAACATTTGCCACCTTACCAAGTACATATGATCCTATATATCTCTCTATATGCCAATCACGTGAATTCATAGAGATGTCTTCAAATAACTTTTCTGCTTCAAGTGTTGTCTTAGATAACAGCGCTCCTCCTGACGATGCATCAATAAGAATACGCGACTCACAATTCAATCCATTGTAGAAGATACTTATGCATTTAGCCTTAGACATTCCATGTTGCGGGCACCTCCTGAGCATGTCTTTGAACCTGTCTCACGCCTCATAAAATTTCTCACCCTGATTCATAACTAATTGGGTGATGTCTTGCCTCATTCTTAAGATCCTCGAGGGTGGCATGTATCTCTCCAAGAACTTTTGCTGCAGTTGGTCCCATGTAGTACAATCTGTGGTATCAAGAGTCTCATACCAAGCTTCGGCCTTATCAATTAATGAAAACTTGAATAAAGCGATCCGCCTAGCATTATCATTAGCTCCAGTACCCTTTTGAGTGTGTGCATAATTAAGGAATCTTTTGAGATGCTGATATGGATCTTCAAAACGTCCTCCAAAAAATGGATTCTTCTCTACCATGCTAATAAGAGCGGGATGTATCTCAAAATCATCATCTTCTCCCCTTGCTCCTATCAACCCTATGTTGCCAATCCCATAGTTCATGAAAATTTCACGTATGGCAACATTATCCGGATTCTGCCTTGCTCCGGTCATATTTAGCTTAATGTGTTATTCATTCTTTTCCTTCCTCTCATTTTTCTAGTGCACAAGTACCTCAGAAAAATTTAAGGTTAGATAGAATTAAATAATCACAAATAGAAGTCTTAATCAACTAGAAATAATAAAATCAATAATAGCAGCCGTCCCCGGCAACGGCGCCAAGAACTTGATGCGTATTTTCTTTGCACGCAAAATTAATCCTCAAGTATTAAGGATATTAGTTGCAGCTTAAGCAAGCGACCAAGTATTAAGGATATGTGTTGATGTCCGACTCTGCCTTGTGGAATATGGACGCATCACTAAACTATGCATATCTACTCTATAGACACAAGTAAACATGCGTGTAACACGTGTGACTAACCTCGGAGCAAGAGATATAATTCCATCCCCCTTTCTACGTACTATCAGTATCAATTATTTCCCTGGCCAATTGGTACTCTAACCCGATATGACCTCTCTTTATATGTACTATAAAATTATCCTCTTTATCCTACTTAATAACCCAAATTCGATTCAATTAATAAGTATTCATATATGATAGTTCTAATGAAGTTTCGGAGTCCTCTCACTTAGAATCATAACATAGAATCCTGTTCAGCGGTGAACGCACTCAATCTACAACCAAGATATATATTCAGACTCTATATATCAATTGAAAATGTACAAAACGATCGTGAATATGGATTTAAAAAACACAATTATATTTAAATAAATCCACAAGTAGTGTTGTACGGAGTTTATACACGAAAGTTCAATTGATTCGTAAAAACCTTCACAACCCTAGTTCTACCAAAAAGGCACTAGCCCATGATGTTGCGAAGAACAATCATGGGTGTTGGATAGATCTTACCCGCATGTCAGAAAATTACAAGATAAATTAGGAAATAAAATAAACCCTAAATACGGGAGTCGTCGCGTCCTTCTCCGTCTTGAATCCTCCTCTTGGTTCTCCTCTTGATTCTACAAACGAATCTTCAAAGTGATGGATGGATGGAGGAAATGATGTGGATGATGGTTGGGGTGTGATCCCCCCTTGTGTGGTGTAGTATTGTTGTGGCCTCTCTCCAATTCAATATATGATCTATGATGTACTCTACATCCCTTTTTATACTTGTAAAGTACTCCTCACGGACCTTGGATGGGCTTTTACTTGAGACATGCGCAAAATTTGGTAAAAGAAACCCGAAACTACCAAAAATAGAATCAGCGACATTCCGTTCGACCAAGCCTTCAGAAGTCGAGCAAGGCCTCCAAGTCGAGGAATGGTCGAGCAAGTTCTCTGTAAGTTTTTGGTCATTTTGCTCGACTTGACTTTTCCACTCGACCAAGACGATCCTGGCCAAAAGGATCTCCTTTGGTCGAGCAAGCTCGTGCAGTCTCACTGTTTCGTGCATAACTTTCACATCTAACCTCAAATTTGAGTAATTCTTGCACTCAAGTGATCCTCTCTTCTTTGTATTTCTATCCATATAAAGAAATTATAGAAACTCCAACATTTGAATGTGTAACAAGTCATGCAAAGTGGAATAGCCGTTCTGCTCGATACAGCTTGAGCGATGTCACCATTTTGATCATAACTTTCTCGTTTGGAATCCGATTAAGGTGTTCTTTATGCCAAAACGACCCTCTTTTCTGTGGATTTCTAATAATTTATCACAATTCCAATTCCAAGCTCTACACAAATACAGAATAATTATATAAGTTGGACGTGCGTTTCAGAGCATCCTCGCACAAATTGCACATTTTCTCCAACTTGGCACTTTTGATCCCTTTTTCTACCTAAAACACAATAAAACACCTCAAGTGCACCTTTTTCTCACATATATTGAATACTCTTATAAGATACTTGTGATAATATATGCCAATAATTCTCATAAAAAGGTGTTAGATTGGACACTAAAACACACTTATTTTCACTCTCAACAAGGACATAGGTAAAAAAGCTGGCAACAAAGTGGAAAGCGGAGGCACGAAAGAAAGATGTCAAAGCAGATCAGTGGGAATAAAAGGCTATGGAGTATGAGAGGCGGGCGAATGATTACAGGACCAAGGCTTTTGAACAAAGGCATAAATCGATTGAAGCTAGAGAAAGATCCATAAGGTATTAGGAGAAACTCGTAAATTGAGGAATAATTTCAGATCTCATGGCCTTATCGATATTCTGGATTGAAAATATAGAGTCGAAAACTGGGAGAGAGCTAGTCTATAACCTAATGCCACCATTCAACCCTTACAACGACCCAGGAAATTTAGGAATGACTGCAGCAGGAACGACACAATACGAAGAAAACATCTATATGAATGATAATACCTATTTTTCCAGGGTATGAGGCGAAGCAGGACCCAGTACTCGCATTCCGGGGTTTGAGGACGAAGCGGGACCTAGTACTCATGATTTCTTCTTTTAAGACTTATTGAGGACCATGAGAAACCAGATTATAGATGCCTATTTATAATTTTTTTATAAAATGTGTAATGAGAGTATAGTAAGGTGAAAGAATCATAAGGTAATAATGTGAAATCAATGTGGTGTGACTATGACTTACAATAAATGGATGTTTTCAAGTCTTTTTAACAAGTTTATTCCTTAGATGCTTGTCTTACCTCGTATGCCACAATAAGTCAAAATACTATAAAGACCTGTTTAAAAATATAGCACCTATTAAAACACAATTTTATTGATCCTTTTCAGTTTTGACGAATGGCGCCATCAACTAGAAACCAAAGAAGGACTAGAAGGAACAGGGGATCATCTGAGGATTCTGTGAGACATGATCAACAAGAACGCACCAATACTAATTCAGGAGCTGATATGGCTCGAGAATTTTTCACCACTCTTCAAAACTATATTCAACAAGCACCACCACCACCACAAATGAACGAAACGAGACCAAGAATGAATGAAGTCGTGGAACAATTCTGTCATTTACAACCACCTCAATTTCGAGGAAAGGAAAGACCGTTAGCCACCGAAGAATGGATCATAGAGATGGACAGAATATTCAAACACATGGAGCTAACCGAAGCACAAAAGGTTTCTTGCGCTATTTTTCAACTAGCTGAAGATGCTGGCCAATGGTGGGACTCACACGAGCACACAATGAGTGAGAAGGCAAGGCAAGTTTTAACTTGGAGCGATTTCAAAGGGATTATGATGAACCGATACTTTCCACAAGCTCTTTGTGATCAAAAGGAAATTGAATTCATCAACCGCGTCAAGGAACTGCTTCCGTAACTGAGTACGAACGCAAATTCAATAACCTATCAAAGTATGCTCCACAGCTCGTGGACAAGGATGAGAAGAAGGCTAGAAGGTTTGAAAGGGGACTACGCCCGGAGATTGGGGGAATCATTTCTGGATTGAAGTTGACAGTTTTTCAAGAAATGTTCGAAAGAGCATTGACTATCTCTATTTATCAAGGGTTTGAATACAATCAAAAACCTCAAGAAACATCGATCAAGAGAAAGTGGCAAGCCTACGAAAGGAATATGCCAGATTCCTCTATAAAAATAAACCAATTGGCAATAAACACAAGGCCCAATCCGACTAAAATACCACCATGTCCCATTTGTAAACATATGTATCAGGGAGAATGCTTGGCGTGGAAGGATGTATGTTACAGATGTAACCAAAGAGGACATAGAGCTTATGAATGCACAAGGATCAACAATGGTGGACCAATTGGAGGAACCAGTCAAGCACCGATGCCTATACAAGCATGGCAACCGCCGAAGAGAAATGATGTGATACCAAGACTACAAAAAGGGAATGATCGTACTTAAAATTTAAAGGAAAAGGCACAACTGAATGCCGTCGTTGAAGAAGAAAATCCGGAGGGGCACAAAATAATGACAGGTATGTTAACGATATCTAACATGTCGGCATATATTTTATTCGATACTGGTGCATCCCACTCATTTATATCTGAAGGATTTATAAGAGAACTAGGGATCAAAGGAAATGTGGAAGTAACAATAGATGTGGGTGTTGCTTCTGGGGAAAATATAAGAGTAAACAATATGTTGAAAGGTGTTAAATTAGAAGTGAATGAGCACACACTTGATGCTGACCTGTATATCCTTGAAATGAAAAATTTTGATATCATTTTGGGAATAGATTGGTTGGATAAGTATAAGGCCAACATATGTTTGCAGAGCGAAATATAAAGTTAGAAACGAGAGAAGGCCAAGAATTCATTTTCTATGGTACTAGACAACATCCAGAAGTGAGAATCATATCCTCAATTAAATCCATGAAGATGCTACGGAAGGGAGAATGCCAAGGATATTTAGTGAACATCACAAAGGAGAAAGAAGATGACAACCCACCAAATAAGGTGTTAATCATTAAGGATTTCCTTGATGTATTCCCTGAAGAACTACCAAGAATACCTCCAGATCGCCAGATAGAATTCGCCATCGATGTTATTCCCGGCACTGCACCGGTTCGCCCCATATAGAATGTCACCAAAGGAATTGCAAGAATTGAAGGAACATTTACAAGAGCTTATTGATAAAAAATTTATCAGACCTAGTGTATCTCCTTGGGGGGCTCATGTACTGTTTGTAAAGAAAAAGGATGGATCACTAAGGATATACATTGATTATCAAGAACTGAATTGCCTAACTATAAAGAATAAATACCCCTTGCCACGTATAAAAGACCTTTCTGATAAATTGAGAAATGGATTCATTTTCTAAAAAATTGACCTAAGGTCCGGATACCATCAACTAAAAGTCAAGGAAAGCGACATCCCCAAGACAGCATTCAGGACTCGATATGGCCATTATGAATTCACTGTAATGCCATTTGGAGTAACCAATACGCCAGCAGTCTTTATGGATCTGATGAATCGAGTCTTTCATCAGTACTTAGACTATTTTGTCATTGTGTTTATTGATAATATTCTTGCCTACTCAGAAAATGAGAAACAACATGAAGGACATCTTAGAATCATGATGGAAATAATGAGGAGAGAAAAACTCTATGCCAAATTTAGTAAATGTGAATTTTGGATTGATCGAGTTATCTTTTTGGGCCATATAATCTCTTCTAAAGAGATCGAGGTCGACCCAGCAAAGGTGGAAGCAGTGTTAAACTGGAAGGCTCTCTCGAATATAAATGAAGTACTGAGTTTTCTAGGATTAATGGGTTACTACCGAAGATTCATTCAAGATTTCTCTAGAATTGCAAAAGCACTAACTCAACTTACAAAGAAAAATGAGAATTTCATTTGGTTCCAGAAGTGTGAAGATAATTTCCAAGAGCTGAAACAAAAATTGGTATCAACACCAATTTTAACCATTACAGATGAACTGAAGGATTTGTAATTTACACAGATGCTTCAAAATCAAGCTTAGGATGTGTGCTAATGCAACACGGGAAGGTTGTGGCATATGCCTCAAGACAATTAAAATAAGATGAAGTAAATTATCCAACTCATGAACTTGAATTAGCTGCAGTTGTGCATGCTTTATAGATATGGCGTCACTACCTCTACGGGAAAAAAATATCAAATCTACACGAATCACAAAAGTTTGAAATACTTCTTCACCCAAAAAGAACTAAATATGGGATAGAGAAGGTGGCTCGAATTAGTAAAGAAGTATAATTGTAAAATACTTTATTACCCAGGGAAGGCAAATGTTATGGCAGATGCTCTCAGTCGGAAGCATGAGGAACAATAAAGTATAATACCTACGAAATAAAGATCATTGGCTCAAGAATTCTCAAAATTAAATTTGTAATTCGTTAGACCATACTGTACCTCGATTATAGTAGCAACTTTAACAGTACAACCTACCCTAAAAGATTGTATAAAGGAAGCACAAAGGGATGATGCTTTCCTGAACAAAAATAAAAGGGAAAGTTGAGGTAGAAGATGTTCGATGATTTTCTATAACCACTGATGAAATTTTAGTGTACGAAAGAAGAGTTTGCGTACCCAATAATGAAGAATTACAGAAAGAGATCCTCACTGAAGCTCACAACACACCATATACTGTACATCCAGGAGAAACCAAGATGTACAAAGACTTGAAGAAAAAATTTTTGTGGAGATGGATGAAAAGGAGTACTGCACAGTTTGTGAGACAATGCCTAACATGTCAGCAAGTTAAAGCTGAACTCCAATGACCTTCTAGATTGCTCCAACCACTCAAGATCCCTGAGTGCAAGTGGGGAAATATTACAATAGATTTTATAACTGGATTGCCAAAATCCAGCAAAAATCATGATGCTATCTGGGTAATTGTCGATCGACTCACCAAAGTAAGTAACTTTATCCCAGTGCAGATGACGTTCACTATGGATCATCTTACTCATTTGTACATTGAAAAAATCATGAGGTTACATAGAATACCAGTATCGATAGTATCCGATCGAGATACGCGTTTCACTTCAAAATTTTAGAGAAGTTTGCAGAAGGCAATGGGGACAGAACTCAAGTTCAGTACTGCCTCTCACCTACAAACAGATGATCAATCTGAGAGGACAATTCAAACGTTAGAAGATATGCTCTGAGCTTATGCCTTAGACTTCGAAGGAGACTGGGAAACTCACATTTCATTAGTAGAGTTTGCTTACAACAATAGCTACCAGGCTACTATTCGAATGACACATTTTGAAGCACTCTATGGTAAAAGATGTCGCTCACCAATTATCTGGGATGAAGTTGGAGTTCGAAAAATTTTGGGTCCTGAATTGGTAGAGAAATCAGTAGGAGTGATCACTACAGAGCGAGAAAGAATCAAAGCAGCACAAGACCGACAAAAATCTTACGTGATATACGGAGGAAGGATTTACAGTTTGAAGTTGGAAAAAAAGTATTTCTTAGAATTACACCAATTAAAGGGTTGATAAGATTTGGAAAAAGAGGAAAATTGAAGTCAAGGTATGTTAGACCATTCAAAATACTGAGAAAGTTGGAAGTGTGGCTTATAGATTGGCCTTGTCACCTGAACTATCTGTTGGCGATCGATCGTTTGGTTTAGCGTGAACCATTAGGGTTCCATGTAAACTAGATCAGCGGATGCAATAAATCATTGTTTACATTACCTTTCACCAGGGTATGTTGTTGAAGAATAGCTAAGAACAACCTCTAGATCTTCTGCTGTATTCCCCAAGTTCAATCCTGACGTCGTGCGGACGACGATCTTCAGGATCTTCTCAATTTGCTTTCTCTCATCTCTTTCATGTTGAAAACGGCGCAGAGTAAAGGTTCTAGGAAGTTGAGATAGCTTATATATGGGCTACAGTAGGGACCAGAAGGAGAAATTGGAGTTGGACATCCATTGGGTTTAAGTATCCAAGCTTAGCCCAAAGCTTATACTTAAGTCTAATAATAATAATATAGTCCACTAAAATATTATTACTGCACTTCCGCTCCAATCTCATAATTATATTATGGGCTCCTTCTTATTATGAGCCCGACAGTCTCCTCATGTTTAAGATATACAATGTCCATTAATTAATTAAGTTACTGATAACTCAAATTAATTAATATCTCATCCGAGAGTAGTACCACTCTTGCAAGATTTACATGATAAACCTTATGAGCTCCTCAAGGGGCATCATCAATCTAAATAGGACACGGATTCCTTCTACAATTAACAACACACCATAGAGACATCACTACTTCCCAACTCACCAAGTTTATTGATTTAATTCATGTAAATCTCACCCATTGATGAATCAAAGAAATACATATTGCCTTATGTGTCGAGGTTATTGTATAGGGATTAAG
The DNA here is from genome assembly GCA_023678885.1 of Pogostemon cablin. Lineage (NCBI taxonomy): Eukaryota > Viridiplantae > Streptophyta > Magnoliopsida > Lamiales > Lamiaceae > Pogostemon > Pogostemon cablin. The sequence continues at coordinate 22,197,679 of CM043001.1, read as the reverse complement.
AGCACGAACTTCCATAGTAACTGAGATCAAGTTCTCCTATATAGACAGTACAAGTCGAATGATCTCAAGCGGTCCTGCTCAATACACACTAAGTGCACTAATGTGATTCTATAGTCAAGACAAACTAATACCAAATCACACTACAACCATACCGATAGAGAGTCCCAGTCTATCTCGGTTGTGAGCATCTGTTTATACTTTATAAGGAAACCGATAATATGATCTTTCGCGTGTTGTCGCACAATATATTATCTACAGTATAAAGTAAATGGACTTTTGCACAGATATATAAATAAATAATTTATAATATGCAAAACGTTTGATCATATGATTCTCATTTCAAATAAATTGTTAAAACATTATTTCATACAAAAGCCAGACTTTTAGTATACAATTTAACACTATCTTCAGTTCATAATGTGTTTCATGTATCAATGCTTCGGAAGTATATTGCAGATCCAAGTCACGTTATTGATTTTAAAGATCTGGAAGTTAATGAGAACTTGACCTACGAAAAGATAACAATGAGTATTTTAGGAAGAAAGACTCAGAAACTTAAAAATTGAGAGATACCTTTAATACTAGTATAATGGAATAGGCACGGTAGAGAACAAGCAACATGAGAACGTAAGGACGAGATTTTAGCCAAATATCCAGACTTTTACACGGAAGCGAGTAAGTAAATTTTGGGGACGAAATTTTAATTAATGGGGGAGTAAGTACACATAGTCGACGGGCTATGAAACATGGTAGTGACTAACTTTCGGGTTGTCATGAAAAAGAGTAATCATATCATTATGTATTTACTGATTAACATTCTGCCAAAATTACCCACTGGGATTTTAATCTCACATTTTCAAACAACAAATTTTCAGGTCAATGATTCGGACATCTAGACTGCGACAAGACATTACATTCTCCGTGGTTCTCACTATAATTCTACATATATATTTATAAAAAATGCAAAGACTATGAATTTTCAAATAATGATTTCTTAATGTAATTTTTAATATATGTATGTACGTATACATTAAATTTTATTATTAGCATTATATTATTAAGATATTATAAAAATCATTTTCAAAAGTTATAAATTATATTTTCCTCATTAAAAAAATTGTATTAAACTATTAAGTAAATTTATGATAATATTTCGATTCGTTAGTAGTACTTCGATTTCAAAAAAAAAAACTTTTTTTTGGGCTCGGGGTGCTACACCCGATTGCACACGTTCATTTACAAGAGCATACATTTTTATTCAATAGTGTATACATATTTTTTAATAAATGTATAATTTTATACATTCAATTTTTCATTAAAAAAACTAACATAAAATTTGCTAACATAATGTATAATTTTTTTATTAATAAAGATATATGTTTTTGAAAGTGTGTGCACCGAATAACTAGCACAACATTTAATACTAAAGAGTACAACTTTCAAAAAAAATTTGAAGGCATTGTGTTACCAAGAACACGCAAGTTTTAGCCTTATAAAATTTTTAAAATGTTATAACATTTAACTATAAATTTTGATTTTTTTAATTTAAAAAATTATTACTTTATACCTTAATAATATTGATTGAGATGCTATAAACTAGGGTTAATTGCATAAAAAATATCCACCTTTTTGTCAGTTGCAATTTAGTCCGAACTTTTAATATTTGGCAAAAAAAAAATCACCACCTTTGAGCATTTTGGCAAATTAGACCCAATGGGCATTCCTTCCCTGCCCGAATGTATTTCCCTACCAAACTGTTGACTAGGCAGCACATGTGGCAAGTACTTGACTTAATGTTACAGCCACTACTAATCTTCATTGTGAAAGCCCATCTGCAACATGATTAACACCGGTGGATTCAATTTGTAAGAAAAAAATTATTGTGAATATAAATTTTTTTTAAAAAGAAAATTGTAAGAAATGTCTCCATAGTGAGCTTTTTAGACAGATAATATGGGACAGAGTATTAATTAAATTTATATTTAAAAATATCAATAAAATTATTAAATTGGACCATGACTAATAAGAATTTGGGTAGGTCTTGCGTGAGATCGTCTCACATGAGACAATTTTTCATTTTTTAAAATAGTTATCACTTTCGCTATAAATTATTATCACTTTCGCTATAAAATGTTATTACTTTTTATTTATACTATAAATTGTTCATGAAATAATATTATCACTTTTCACTAATTTATTATCACTTTTCTATATAAAAGTTGTCATTTTCTGACAGGTCGTAAGCCCTTACGTGAGACGGTCTCACACAAGTCTTTGCCTAAGAATTTAAGTTAGAATAAATTATAAAATAAATTAAAAAAAAAGGAGCGTAAGATAAAATAGGATTTGAATAAATTTATTATTTAATTCATATCATTGGGTCATCATTATCTTCACCTAGTAATATAAATAGGATCCAAATATATTTTAAATATTATGTATAAAAAATTGCCAATGATTAAAAAAAAACACATTTAGATTGCTAAAATCATTATCACCCCAAAATTTAATTTTCTATTGTCTATACTATACCCAATGATTATTTTTGGATTAAAATGCTCCTATACTCTTTTTTTAATAAATTAATTAAAGGGTAGGTCTTGCGTGAGACCGTCTCACGTGAGACCATTTTTCACTTTTTAAAATAGTTATCAGTTTCGCTATAAAATGTTATCACTTTTTATTTATACAATAAATTGTTCATGAAAGAACATTATCACTTTTCATTAATTTATTATCACTTTCCTTCATAAAAGTTATCACTTTCTGGCCGTCTCACGTAAGCCCTTACGAGACGGTCTCACCCAAGTCTTTGCCTTAATTAAAATGCTCATATACTCTTTTATTTAATAATTTGATTATTCAATGTCAGGATGTTGAAGTTACGACATATAATACCGATATTATATCCGATATCATCTTCATAATATCGAACATTGGATTCAGTGTTGATTAAGGTGTCAAAGCACTAATATTGAATATCAACACAGTATGTCGGAATTTCGACACTTTGAATGACATCGAATCTGACATCCGATAGTATCGGACATGATGTCGTTATCATGTGCCGATATTATTACCGACCCTAAGTAAGTCAAATAAAAAAAATAAAAAAAAACCCCAAGGGAGATAAAGGCATTTTGATTAAAAAAAAGTCATTTAAGTATAAATAATATAAAATTAAGTGTAGAGTAATTATGATTTTTAACTTTAAATTTTAACTATTTCGAAAATTCTCCCTATCAATAATTTAAATAAATATTAAAAGATGCTTTTTTTTTTATTATTAAGAAGAGAAAATTTATTTTAAATAAAATACTAAATGTAAAATAAATACAAGAGTGACACATGTACAAACTTTTTACAAAATAAATGTGGTGACTCCACGAGCACGTTTCGAAATATTCATTTTTGACGAGCAAGTTAAAGGTACTCCCTTTGTTCCATTAAACTCTTTATCGAATTTATAAATACGAAATTTAAGAAAAATTATTTTATTAATTAATTTCAGAGTCATTTTGGGATGTACCTGGTGCACCCCCATATTTATAATGTAAAATATGTTAGTGGGTAGTTTTTTTAAAAAAAAATTAATATATTATTATATTTAATGGTGTAGATTATATTAAAAGTTAATCTAATGGTTAAAATTATCCAGGTATCCAGTATACCGGTGCACCAGGTGTACACAGTTGGACTTTTAATTTCATTAACTTTTGAAGATAAAATTATATTTTTAAGTAATAAAAGTAATCTATGTGTATTAGGAGAGGGTAGCATCTTTTGAAAAAACGACGTATTAATGAAAAGATATTTGTCTTGGAACTTTTAATTTTTTAAGGATAAAGAGGGTAAGGAAACAAACAAAGGGATGATAAGCGTGACGAAGGAATATTAAATAGGAGTATACGTAAAATTGAATAAATCAATACTACTTTGGATTAAAATTGGAGCAGCCATATGCGTTTCTCTGCAACCCATAAAGATAATTTGAGTTGTCAACTTATTTCTCAAAAACGAATTAAATTTATGTTGGAGCCCATCCCATGCTTAACGAATTGTAGGCCCATTTATTTGAATGGGCCCGTGAATTAAAAAGAGAAGGGCACCATGGCCCATGTGAGATGGTGTCTTATTAAGGTGAGTGTAAGAATGATGGATACATTATTAAAATATGATAAGATTAATTATATAGATAAAATATAATTATTGAATTATTAAAGTATAATTTACTATAATAAATGATTAATTAAAATATAATTTTAGACTATAATAATATGATTTGCAGAAATATGAATTAAAGCATTGAACTGGTGAATCATTCTATAAAAGCATTTGCAGCATTATTCTACTACACACGATTATGGAAAATATATCATATATAAATTCTGTTATCTTTAAGTATTCATAATGCATTCACCATTATGGAAATATATCATATATATAAATCCCATTATCTTTAAATATTCATTTTTTTATTCTAATTAAATAATCAAATTATTTAATTATAATAAATAGTTAACAATTTAACTATTGTTCCAATTGATAAAAATTGTTCATTCAAATTAAAGTGTGATCATTTAGGTTCACTACTAACTCTAGTAGTAGGCTTACAACATTTATAACTTATAAATAACAATTATTATATTAATTAATCCAATTAATTAATTCACTTGAAATTAACAAATTAATTTCAAGAAACTACAAATCACGGTAACACCTAGCAAGTAGCGTGATCTTCTAGTGTTAGGTGAAATAGCGAGTAAATCTGCAAATTAACGAGTGACATACACGTACGGTTTTTCTAACAGTTAATCTCCCGATTGAGTCTAGAGTAGGAATATTAGTCGAAACTCTACTAACTCAATAACTTTATTTCTATTTCATGTTACAATGATTCATTATGAATCTTTATTCTCATTGTCTTGGCCAAGGTCTTTGAACCATTAACAATGAAATACACAAGAGATTCTCTTGTCTCTTAGACAAGTGTCAGATTCTATCTTAGCCACACACAAGTCTCCATGTACATCAATATAATACCCAACATACCCCCTTTATGATTGTTAAACAATCAGAAGATAAATCTAAGTATTACAAGATGCACACAAGACTACCGTGGTGCTTCAAGTCTAAGGACTAATCGTGTACTATCGTAATTAGAAAATTCTCATTTCGACAAATTCAATAAGAATTTTCTGCGGATCATGTTCGATAAACTTATTCTCTAATAAGTATCCACATATATGAATTTGTGTCACAACACTAATATTGATGGAATACAATATTCTCGTCCGACGAGCATTTATCATATGTACGAGTCTTTATTGAATTATTCTTTGTCCCATTTAGAAAAATTCTTGACTCAGTACCATGTTTAAGACCAAAGCTCTATGTATAAATTCCATGATCACCATCATATGCGTAACCATACATTTTAGCTTAAATTTGTCTAGGGACTTTATCTAATAAGCATATATTATAATACATAAAATAGATAAATTAAAATAGCAATTAATAATATAATTTCAAATGAGATTGTTTATATTCTAAATATAAAGAGTACAATTATCCAATCTAATTGGTGCGCTGGGCATACTACTATAACAATCTCCCACTTGCCCAAACTCCAATTGCCCATATATTTAAGTCCCATCTTTTCAAGATGTTTCTCAAATATCTTTTGAGACAAAGGCTTAGTCAGTTGATCTGCTACATTTTATGCTGAAGTGACTCGATCCATAACGATATCGCCTCTCCCCATGATTTCTCTAATCAAGTGGTATCTTCTCGAGATATGCTTTGACCTTAGATGAGATCTTGGTTCCTTTGCTTGTGCAATGGCTCTATTGTTATCACAGTATATTATTACTGGATCAACAATAGATGGAATTATACCCAACCCTTGGATAAAGTTCCTGATCCAAACAGCTTCCTTCGCTGCATCTGATGCAGCTATGTATTCAGCTTCAGTGGTGGAGTCTACAGTAGTTTCTTGTTTGGAACTCTTCCAACTTACTCCACCACCATTCAAAGTGAATATATAACCTGACATTGACTTAGAGTCATCCACGCCAGACTGAAAACTAGAATCAGTATGTCCTTCTAGTTTCAACTCTCCAGGGCCGTATATCAAAAAGATATCCTTAGTCCTTCTCAAGTACTTAAGGATCATCTTGACGACCTTCCAGTGTTCTTTACCTGGATTTGACTGATATCTGCTCGTGATACTCAGAGCATGCGCGACATCAGGTCTTGTACACATCATTGCATACATTATGCTTCCAATTGCTGAAGTATAAGGCACGCGAGTCATTCTTTCTCTTTCTTCAGGCGTCTTAGGAGACATAGCCTTAGAAAGTGAAATCCCATGTCTCATTGGCAAGAATCCTCGTTTGGATTCCTCCATACTAAATCTTTTTAGTATCTTATTTATGTACATGGATCGGGATAGTTCGATCATCCTTTTAGATCTATCTCTATAGATCTTTATTCCCAGAATAAATTATGCTTCTCCCAAGTCCTTTATGGAGAATTGTTTAGACAACCAAGTTCTTGATGATTGCAATATTCCTATATCGTTTTCGATAAGTAGGATGCCATCAACATAGAGCACAATAAAAATAACTGCACTTCCACTAACTTTCTTGTATACACATGGTTCATCCGGATTTTTTTAAAAATTAAACGATTTGATTGTTTCATCGAATCGAATGTTCCAACTCCTCGAAGCTTGTTTAAGCCCAAAATTGGATCTTTGGAGGTTGCAAACCTTTTGCTCACTCCCACTAGATATAAAGCCCTCAGGTTGCTTCATATAGATCTGTTCCTTAACGTTACCATTAAGAAAAGCAGTCTTTACATCCATTTGCCATATCTCATAGTCATAATATGCAGATATAGCTAATAAAATTCGAATGGATTTTAGCATTGCTACTGGCGAAAAAGTTTCCTCATAGTCAATTCCTTGTTTCTGAGAATAACCTTTAGCAACCAGTCTTGCCTTATAGGTTGCTACCTCTCCATCAGCTCCAAGCTTTCGCTTGTAAACCCATTTGTATCCAATAGGAACTGTTCCTTCTGGTGGGTCTACCAAAGTCCATACTTTGTTAGAGTACATGGAGTCCATTTTGGATTGCATTGCTTCTTGCTATTTCTTTGAGTCAATGTCTGGCATAGCCTCTCTATAGCTTCTTGGATCATTATCCAAGAGGAGTCCCTCTTCTTTGTTTTCCAATAACAAAGTGTACCTACTAGGTAACTTAGGTATCCTTTCGGATCTCCTAAGAGATTGTGTATCAGATGCCCCAGTTTCTACTGGTTGTTCACTCACTGCAATTGGGAGGTTTGTTGTTTCTTGAACTTCTTCAAGTTCTACGAGTTTGCCATTTCTATCAGATAGAAATTCTTCTTCAAGAAACGTAGCATTCTTTGAAACAAATACTTTTTGTTCCGAGGTATCGTAAAAGTAATATCCAATTGATTTCTTTGGATATCCAATAAACTTATATATTTTGGATCTCATATCCAATTTATCTCCCATTTGTTGCTTCACGTAAGCATCACACCCCCATACCCGAAGGTACTTGTACGAGGGTGTTTTGCCACACCACATCTCATAAGGTGTAGTAGGGACGGCCTTAGAAGGCACCCTATTTAATAGGTGTGCTGCCGTTTCTAAAGCATGGCCCCAAAAAGAAAGAGCTAATGAAGTGAAACTCATCATAGATCGAACCAGGTCCATCAAGGCAGGAGAAGTCCACTGTGAGAGAATCTCATTCTCTTTTAGATAATCTAGAAATTCTGCACTTAAGTATTCGCCTCCTCGATCTGATAGAAGTGTTTTTATACTTAAGCCAGTTTGTTTCTCTACTTCAGTTCTGAATTCTTTAAACTTTTCAAAAACTTCAGATTTGTACCTTAATAGGTACACATAACCATACCTAGAGAAGTCATCGGTAAAGGTTAAGAAATAGCTATAGTTCCCACGAGCATTAACACTTAATGGGCCACATGCATCTGTATGAACTAATTACAATAGACGTGTAGCTCGCCCCACTTGTCCAACAAATGGAGATTTGGTCATTTTTCCCTTGAGGCAGGACTCACATGTTGGTAGTTCTTGCTCGTCCTTCAGGTCAAGAAATTGTGCCAACTTGTTTATTCTTTTCTTAGAAATATGACCTAATCTTGCATGTCATAATGTGATAGAACTACAGTTATCCAATTTTCTTTTATTTTGTTAAAGACTAAGATTGAAATTTTGGGGAGTCAAGGTATATAAACCATTCATCAATATGCAAGTAGTTATTAAAGAAGAACATTTAGAAATGGAACAACTTCCATGTTCAAACTTAAAACAATAACATTCTCTATCCAAAACAGGAATAGAGATAATGTTCTTAATAATCTCTGGAACATAAAGACAATTATTCAATACCGAAACTAAATCATTATTTAAAGCTAGATAAATATTTCCTACGGCTAATGCAGCAACCTTTGCTCCATTCCCCAGCCTTAGAACCATTTCTCCTGTTTCTAGCTTTCTACTTCTTTCCATCATCTGCAAATCATTGCAAATGTGTGAGGCACAACCGGTATCTAATACCCAAGAAGTATCATTAACTGATAAGTTAACTTCAACATAATAAATACCTGAACTCTTCAGGGTTGCAAGGTAATCCTTGCAGTTCCTCCTCCAGTGTCCAGTTTGATTGCAGTGGTGACACTTGTCATTGGCCTGAGAAGTTTTCTTTTTCTTGACACCTCCCTTTGCTTCAGTTTGTTAGGATTGTTGAAACTCTTTCTTTTTCCCTTCTTTTTCTTTGGCATTGCAGCCTTAGATCCAGAAGTGGACCCAACAAACATGACTGATTTATTCCTTTTCATGGTGGACTCAGTTGTCTTTAACATGTTGACAAGTTCAGTGAGACTTTTCACCATGTTATGCATATTATAGTTGACAACAAAGGTGTCAAATGAAGGAGGCAGAGACTGCAACATCAAATCAATGCAAAGCTCAGGTAGAACCTTAACTTTCAAAGACGCGAGTCATTCCGTTAGGGCTATCATCTTCAATCCATGTTCCTGGACTGAAGAGCCCTCAACCATGTGACTACGGAAGAGCTCTTTAGATATCTCATATCTTTGTTGCCTGCTATTCCCGCCAAATAAGTTTTTAAGGCGTTTAAGAATAGCATAAGCAGAGGTTTTATCCTCATTTTGTCTCTGCACCTCACTTGACATGGATGCTAACATGTAACATCGAGCTTTTAGATCTTCATCCTAATGACATTTGAACTTCTTAAGTTTCTCAGTCGTAGCATTAGCACCAGGTGCTTCAGGGATTGGATTATCAAGAACATATTCACTTCTTTCAGATTTTAAGAGAATTTTGAAATTTCTCAGCCAATCATTAAAGTTTGGTCCAGTTAACTTGTTTAGCCCAATTAAAGTAGTTATAGGATTGTTTGCCATTGTAGTAGATGAATCTACAAAATGATGAAGCAGCAAATGAGAAAACTATGAAAATTAATATTAATTTAATATAAGGTCTTAAATATTAAATGTTTCCAACTATTTTATTCGAATTCATAACCCCAATAAAAATCGAAAAATCATAATTTTCTAGTAGCCTTGAGGTCCAATGAAAATCTCTCATGCCCCAATTTTATGAGCCAATGAAAAAGTTTCTTTGGTAGTAAAATATTTTACAATTGTATCACTATACAACCCTCAATTTATTTTACCTCACTTTTTACGTATACCTCAATTTTATGAGCTCATACGTTACTTAGTGTCAAATAATACCTATCAAACATTGATGTAATTAAAATATCAAAACACCCCACGACTCATGGCCGATGCAGTGATGCATTTAATTCATGAGCATCATTATGATAGATAAAGAACACAGCTTTCTTCCACAAACCCACCCCACGACTCATGGCCAGTGGTTATGTGAAATAGCATCATCATGTCTCTATCTTTTGATAGTAGACATGGATTGATGGGTCATACTCATCATATCCATATTTGTTTGAAATAAAATTTTCAAAAAAATTTTTGTGAAAGTTTAAAAAACTTAGGTATTATTTTTATTTCCAAGATCTCATCATTTTATTAAGGTAAATTATTTAATGCTTATCATCAAATGAGTGCATTAAATAAATTCTAGCATGCATATATCCTATACATATATAAAGTGGTGGGATGATCAAGGCCAACCTACGCGACATATTTGAGCCAAAACGGGTCTATGGTCAATCTTAAGGACAATGAGAACTTTTACATCACAATATAATACCCATACACTTATAGGCCTTGGGCATCTATTCTATTACATTTAATTACCCATCAACAATTGGGTCTTCTTTTGGGCTTCCTTCAAGTCCTCCAATTTACAATGAATAAAATTAAATCCTCACGGACTAATCTACTCTCATTGCATAAATTTAAAGAACTTACAAATGTAAATAAAATAGGCTCGTAGTCCCCATAAAACCTAAATAAATTAAAACCATCACATAAAGTCCAAGGCTCATAATCATCCCTAAATAAATAAATATGCAATTAACATATTAAATTTATTTATATTCATTCTTAATGAATAATTCCGTCACGAGATATGAGAATAACAATTATTCCTATTTCTCATTTTGAAATAATACTAGTTGAGAACTATGACGAACAATTAGTCAATATTACAATTGATAGCTAATTATTTCTTCTTAGAAATATTTTTCTAGAAACCCATTTCTAGAAATCTATTAATGATTCATGTAATCTATTCTTTTATAGAAATTGGTTTACAAATATTTTTCTAAAAATCCATTTCTAGAAATCTTTTATTGATTAATGTAATCAATACTTTAATAGAATGGGTGGCGCTATTGCCACCCAAAACTATACTAAGGGCACCCGAATATTTTAAAAAATAATATTAAAATTACTATTTTATCCTCCAATCCTAAATTTGCTCTGCTCAATCAATTTTCTTGTACTTACCTAATCCCACCCTTATTACTAAGCCCACCCAACATATCTATACGCAAATATACACTAGAAAATTAAAACGCAGAAACCAGAAGAATTAAAAAAAAACTAAGAAGATGGTAATAACTTCCTACCCTAAACATATTCTAACAACTAACAAAATTTCAATCTGTTTTTTTTAAAGGTTTAACATTAGATTTTAACTTGATAAGAATGACATTATTTATGTTAAGAAGTATACCATCGGACTGAGAACTAATAAAACCATCGCTGTCGACTACTAAAAAGCCACCGAAAAATCATAAGAAGATTTTTTGGGGAATAATCATGGTTGGAATGAAGAAAACCCTAATTTTCTAAAGAGAGAGTTCCCAAGGGGAGAAATTCAATTGGTCTGCCATAAGACGTCAGATTGGAATGAAAAATTCTTCCATGATAAACCAGCTAATTAAGGATTTTAATTTTAATTATTTTTTTTAAATCAATCGAATTGAGTCTAAAATGGCGATGAATGATTTGATACGAAACCATTGGGTGAACAGCAGGTATTGTAGAAGAGATCCAATGGGAATGACTGATGAGGCTGAACGAAAAGACATCGTCTTCAATGCTTTCCGTCATTGAACAGAGTGAAGAAGATTTACATTTACAGTTGCGATTTCATGGGATTTCTTCAACGCTTCTCCTTCTCTTTCCCCCTTCCATTTCTTGTTGGTTTTATTTCAATTTTCTAACATGTTTATCGATGTGAAAATGCATATGGGTGGGCTTAGTAAATACAGGTGGGATTGGGTGGATATAGCAAAATAAATTGGGAGGAATAAGTATAAGAGAGTGAGGATAGAATAGTAATTTTATTATTATTTTTTTAAAGAATCGGGTGCCCTTAGTATTGTTTTGGGTAGCAATAGCGCCGCCCTTATAAAAATTGATTTGTAAATCATTCTATAAAGTTGATGGCAACCATCTACTTTCTTGATCAAACCAATAACTCATTTCTATAAATAGCCATTAAATATCATTGTTGATCATAAACATCTAATGCTTTTATCAAATTAAATATTAAATATTGTTAACAAATTATCAATAATAATTATTATATTAAACAATGATATTTCAAGAAAAATCTCTCGTTAAAAACAACGTATTACTTAAATTTCATTCCAAATGAATATTTTGAATAAGAAATATAAATAACTTTTATTTAATTTTTCATATTCACACTTGAAACCAATAGAGTCATAAACTAATATTTAGCCAATTTCACAAAATCATCAAATAAAAATTTTTTTAACTGTATAATTAGTAGTTTGAGAACAGTACTCATCCTACCACAACAGTTGAAATTTTAGAGTAATTAATGACTGTCGAGAAACCTTTTCTCGTTTTTTCAAGTTTTCTTATTTAACCATTAAATAATACTAAAACAATTTAGTACTGAACATATTTCAACACCATGAACCTAGGCTCTGATACCACTGTTGGGTTCGTTATAGCGATCTGGGTGAACGCAGCGGAATTTAAAATTTTCAAAATTAATAAATCATATTTATTAAATACATGAAAAGGTTTCACCCCAGATGCTCAGAAACAATTATTGGATCCGGTAAAGATTATTCTTACCCTCGTAGACTTTCTTCCAATTGATGCAAGGAGTGAGGGAATCGATTCCCGAATTGTGGATAAAACTTCATTCTTCTCAATAAGGGATCCAAGTGTATCCCCTCTAAAGTAATTCACCAATTGAATGAACAGATGTTACACTTCGCTAGTAGTGTAAAACTGTTGATATCAATAAACGTTTCCGGTATCAACTTTTGATAAGAGAAAATAAATTGAAGAATAATTATCAATTTAATTATTCTCCAAAATTGTTCACAAAATGAATAAGCAAAGATTACAAACTTAAAAGGAAACTATTTCCTCTCTTCCTCAAAAATATGAAAATGCCGATACTTCACAATTATAATGGAAGGAAAGATATATCATATATATCTATCACATTATCTATAAAATATACATAATGCATTCACCATTATGGAAAATATATCATATATAAATTCCATTATCTTTAAATATTCATAATGCATTCACCATTATGGAAATATATCATATATAAATTCCATTATCGTTAATATTCATAATGCATTCACCATTATGGAAATATATCACATATAAATTCCATTATCTTTAAATATTTATAATGCATTCATCATTATGGAAATATATCATATATATAAATCCCATTATCTTTAAATATTCATTTTTTTATTCTAATTAAATAATCAAATTATTTAATTATAATAAATAGTTAACAATTTAACTATTGTTCCAATTGATAAAAATTGTTCATTCAAATTAAGGTGTGATCCTTTAGGTTCACTACTAACTCTAGTAGTAGGCTTACAACATTTGAAACTTATAAATAACAATTATTATATTAATTAATACAATTAATTAATTCACTTGAAATTAACTAATTAATTTCAAGAACCTACTAATCACGGTAACACCTAGCAAGTAGCGTGATCTTCTAGTGTTAGGTGAAATAGCGAGTAAACCTGCAAATTAACGAGTGACATACACGTACGGTCTTTCTAACAGTTAATCTCCTGATTGAGTCTAGAGTAGGAATATTAGTCGAAACTCTACTAACTCAATAACTTTATTTCTATTTCATGTTACAATGATTCATTGTGAATCTTTATTCTCATTGACTTGGCCAAGGTCTTTGAATCATTAACAATGAAATACACAGGAGATTCTCTTGTCTCATAGACAAGTGTCAGATTCTATCTTAGTCACACACAAGTCTCCATGTACATCAATATAATACCCAACATACCCCCTTTATGATTGCTAAACAATCAGAAGATAAATCTAAGTATTACAAGATGCACACAAGACTATCGTGGTGCTTCAAGTCTAAGAAATAATCGTGTACTATCGTAATTAGAAAATTCTCATTTCGACAAATCCAATAAGATTTTCCTGCAGATCATGTTCGATAAACTTATTCTTAATAAGTATCCACATATATGAATTTGTGTCACAACACTAATATTGGTGGAATACAATATTCTCGTCCGATGAGCATTCATCATATGTACGAGTCTTTACTGAATTATTCTTTGTCCCATTTAGAAAAATTCTTTACTCGAAACCATGTTTAAGACCAAAGCTCTATGTATAAATTCCATGATCACCATCATATGCGTAACTATACACTTTTGCTTAAATTGGTCTAGGGACTTTATTTAATAAGCATATGTTATAATGCATAAAATAGATAAATTAAAATAGCCTTTAATAATATAATTTTCAATGAGATTGTTTATATTCTAAATATAAAGAGTACAATTATCCAATCTAATTGGTACGCTAGGCATACTACTCTAACAGACCCAAGTGTACACTTTTTATTGGCATGTAATAATCCTACTGATCATGTGACATGATTAGGGAAAAAAAGAAAATAGTCATTTCTTTAGTACGATAAATTTTCCAAATTAAATGTCCAACATATTACATGTATATTAGACTACTCAAGAAAAAAGTTAAGCCTCTAGTATGCATGTAAATGATTTTTTTTTTAAAAAAATATTTATTTAATTGAATTCTTGCTCGAAAGGGTTTGTTGTTTAATCTTGTAGACATGCTATGAAATGAAAGAGAAATAGATCCTTGAATCGTTGTTTGGGTTTGAAATTACATGATCTTATTTAATTATTTTTCTACATTTGGTAGCAGTTTTTACAATTAAACATGATCAGTGTCAACTAATTTAATTTCTTAATTATGTTGAACATAAGTTGGTTTTTCAAAATTGTATATGAAATATCTCCATATTGAGATTAATTTCTTAATTATTGTGAATATAAGTTTTTAAATCTTAATGGATGATCACTTAAAAAAACTAGAAGAAACTTTTGTCTCTATGTGCAATGTGTGTAAGGGTATAATATTTTTATTTTAAAGTATATATACTTTAATGAATAAGGATAGATTTTTTTTATTGAAAAGATCGGCGGAAATATGAATAATATGATGTTTGATAAAAAAAATTAATTTATTTTCTTCAAAAGTATACATATTCTTATACTAATTATATTTATATTTATTTTATAATATTAAAACAAAGTAGATAGGTATATGGATAAATATATGTAATTGAGAAAAGAAAGAAAAAATAAAGAACAGAATAGTGTTGAAATAGTGATGTGCCAGGTACGATATTGTTATCTTTAGAATAGGGTGGAAGATAGCGGATATTAAAGGAAAATATTCAATATGAAATAATTATTAAATTTATATTTAAAATAAAATTATGAAATTAGACCATGAATAATAAGAATTAAGTTAAAATAAAGGAATGACTATTTGCACCTCTGAAATTGTTATTTGAACCCCAATTATTTATAAAATTAAAATATGATAATGTAAGAAGACATAAATACCTTTTTATAAATAATAAACTAAGATTAAATATAATTAAATTTCTAATTGCACCTCAGTAAGATTTCTAAATGCACCCCAAAGTTATAATCACTAAAACACGATCAATCCAAAACCCTTCTGTATCAGAGTAGTATCATGGAAGAAGCAAAAACTGAGAATGATGATCATCCAGAACACGTAAAGGAGGAGAATAATCATGATAAGATCGATTTTTAATTTTAAATTTTAAAAGTTTTAGTTTGTAGAATAGTAGATTGTATCGTGATGTGTTGAATCAAATTATCATATTCCACTGCAACAAATAAATAGGGATTACGAGGATTTAGGTTTGAATAGATTCACAAATAAGGATTACGAGGTTTAGGTTTGTATAGATTCAAGTCGTAATGCCAACATGTTGTTCGGCTACAAAACTCAGAATAGTATATTTTGTTCGACGGATCAAATGCCAACATGTTGTTCGACTACAGAACTCGAACAATTTATTCTGTTCGACTACAGAACTCGAATATTTTATTCTATTCGATTACTTTGATCGAACAGTTGGGTCACGATTGTAATCTGTTCGATTCCTACAACTGAACAGATTTAAGTGTGTTCGATTTTACTTACCGAACACCTTTTTTTCTTAAATCAGTTCGACTGCAAATTTGGGAGGCAGATCTTTTTGGGAGCAAACGCATGGCCAGTTGATCATTTCAGCAACGGAGCAACATAACACTGCAGCATTTTTTTTATTGAATGGACAATCCCCGACCCCTTTGCATCTGAACAGGCTTCACTTGTTTTCTGAAGAGTATTTAGTTTAATGGGCTCACATTTCTGTTGCGCTACTGCAACGTGACGGTGGTTGCAAACGATGAATGCAGAATGTAAGTAGTGCCGATCGCTAGCGACGTGCCTCTCCCGGTTGCATGCGCGCTTTTTATTAGACTGCTTTGATTGAACAGTTGGGTCACGGTTGTAATCTGTTCGGTTGTAATCTGTTCGCTTCCTATAATCGAACAGATTTAAGTGTGTTCGGTTGTACTTACCGAACACTTTTTTTTTCTTTTCTTTTCTTAAAAGGGTAAGATTGTCCTTGCATGGGGTGCATTTAGTAATTTAAATATGTATTTTTTAATTTAAGTGGGTTACATATAACAATTGGGATTCAAATAACAATTCCTGAGTGCAAAGCCGCCCTCTAAAATAAATTATAAAATAAATTTAAAAAAGGGGAGCATAAGATAAAATAGGATTTGAATAAATTTATTATATAATTCATATAATTGGGTCATGATTATCTTCACCTAAAAATATAAATAGGATCCAAATATATTTTAAATATATGTATAAAAAATTGCCAATGATTAAAAAAAACACACATTTTAATAGCTAAAAATCATTATCACCCTGATTTGTCGTTATAGTACGGGCGACCAAGCAACAAAATATCGAACCCAAGGAAATTTAGGATTCATGGCCTTTAGGTATAGTATCGTGATTAGTTAGGGTCGATCGGAAATGAGGTTTAAAAATAAAAGAAAATAAAATGCATGGAAAAATAAATCTAATTACAATATTTTTGGATTTTCAATGCCATGGTAGTCTTCATGATACACTCATATAATCAATCATCCAACATCTTTAATTATTTTCCATTTTTAAGCAAATCATGGTAAGGGCGATCACTATTTCTACCTATCCCCAATGGCCATGGTGAATAGGATGTAGATTGTCTTCACAACCCCTAAAAAGCTCCTAGGATCGATCCTACTTACAATTCCCTTCAAGGTACTATGCTCGTATGGATGGGGTTCCCTTCACTAGTTTAATCCTCGGGCACATCCTCGGGCACAAGTGATCTCACTAGTGTTCATTTATGTTGTTCTAAACATAGGAAGGTTTTGGCCAAACTCCCCCCATATTAAACCCACATATAATAAATGGAAAAAACTCACATATGATAATCGTGCAAAACAACCAAGGGTAAAGCAACGACAAGACATGCCGATACACAATACACAACTTAATCACAATGCACTAATACCAAAGATATAAATCCCATATTATTACAAGACATGTGAATTTCATAAATAAAACCTAATCAAAGCCGGAAATTCAATCAAGACATTTTCATAAATTAATCAATAATCATGCCTTCAATCAACCACCAAAACATAGAAAATAAAGATAATAAATAGGATTAGATTACACCTTAATGAAGTTTTTACATCCATGAAGATCATCTTCTCCTTGGTGTCTCCACCTTCTAGGAAAGCAAATAAAATCCTAATCTAGAAAAATATTTAAAACTAAAATGGATCCCTCCCCCAAAGGGGAAGGGATCTCAAATGGAGATCTTAAAAAAAAAACTCTCTACACTATTTAATTGGGAATTTAATGGATGAGGATTAATTTTCAGTTTATGGATGTGAGGAGGTATTATAGTGGAGAGGTGAGTGGAGTTTTGGTGTTGATTTTCGATGTGGGACAAGAGTGAAATTTTTAGAATTTTTAGGTTCCAGGAAGAGGGTTTAAGTTTAAATCGGGCGAGAATTAGTCACATGTGGTGATTTGGCAAAGTGGTTGGAGGCGCCTTATGCGTCGGAGAGGTCACGTGTTAGAATCCCAGCCTCCATAATTTTTTTTCAAAAGTGAATAAAAATACAGTCATGTTTTTATGCATCTGCCCGTGTTTTCTTGCAATTTTTCAGCTCTCTGGACAAATTTTGCACTTCTGAATAGACAATACTTTTCTGAAAAGTGTTGTCTTTTCTATGTTGTCTTTGCCAAATTTTCTCTTTTTTTCGTCTTCGTCCCAATTTAATTCCCGTTTCTTCCATCACTCTTTCAAGCTCAAAACACCCATTTTCTGCAAAAATACATAATAATACCTCTCTCAAACTAATTAAGCAATTAATAATATTTTCATTAAAATCATGCTTAATTATTGAATTAAATTCAAATAAATCCACATAAATTCATGCAATTTAGCCCATAATTCTAGGTGAATTTCACATCGATCAAATCCCCCAAACTTAAAGTGTTGCTCGTCCCCGAGCAACAAAAGAAAAGAAAGAACGAGGAGGGGAATTCACCTAGAATTGAATCAAGATATCAAGTCATTTCAAAACCATTTCAATTCAATCAAAACAAGAGACAAGACATCAATTTAAGTGAATACAAGTTAAGCTTAGGAAATATACAAGCAAGTGAGACCTTCACTACTCCTCTCTAGATTTTGCTTTTCACTCTCACACTCAAAGGGTGTATGAGAGAAGTGTATACTCTCAAAAATCGATTCAAATGCATGACATTACCATATGCTTGCCAAAAGTCTACGCTCTCCACCACTTGTATGTGTGTTGATTATTGAATCAATAAGGTCTTTATATGAGGTTGTAATGTAGGCTCTTTGGTATTGGGTAGGAAAAATATTTAAGAAAAGTAAGCTCAAGATTAGTAGAGAATTTAAGTTGACGGCCAATATCAACTCTCACTCTCTCTTTTCTCAAATTAGTGAAGAATTCAAGTTGGTTGGTAGCCTCAACTCTCATTCCCACTTTTTTTTTCTTTTTCCACCTTAATCACAAAGAGAATTTTATCAATCCAACAAATAAAAGAATCTTTTTCTTCTCTTTTTCCACTATTGAGTTTTTTTTCTCTCTCTTTTCCACAAGGGCTCTCTTTCCATTTTTCTAGTAGAGCTCCTTTATACTTCTTTTATACAAGCTTTACTCAATTTTTTTTTCTCAATCTCCATTTTTTTTTCTTACTTCATCTTTTCTCCCTCTTTTCTTGCACTTTCATCACTCTCTTTCCAAACTCTCTTGTAAGCTCAATTCAACCATTTCATCCCCATTAATCCTCTACTAATCGACAAAGGTGATTAGGATATAAAATATGGATAAAATGGATAAATTTGTAGGTTGCCAAAGAAATAAGGATAATAAGCTCAAAGGGGCAAACTACGAAATGATTTCATTTGGTAGGATAAATTTGGCTAAGTGACTTGTCAAAACAAAGATGGCCTTAAATCATTTCCAACAATCTTCACACACGTGTAGTTTCAAGAAGACACAAAGGCAAGTTCTAGAATGCACACAAAAGAATGATGCACACACAAGAAAGGAAAAACCATTTGATTTCATGATTTTAAGGCTCAAAAGCTCACGGGTTTATAGTAGTGAAAGGCAACACAAAACAAGCATAAACCATAGCTCAACAAGTACACAAGTAAAAATCCATCTAGTCACAAGTTTCAATCAAAAATCATAATCTTAAAATTTCTCACAATTAAGCACAAGAGAGCCAAGAAAGATTTTCTCCTTATTGAAAACAAGATAAAGCGGGAAAAGCACGGAAAAAAAACCGAAAACAACAAAAAAGGAGAAAATACGTGCCAAGAAAAAGAGTAAGGATTTAAACGTGCGCCGGTGCAATATGCTCAAGTAGGAGTTCATGGATACAATTTATAATTCAAACAGTAGAAAAGTCAAGTAACAAATGACATGCCCCCCAAACTTAAATTAGACAAAGTCGAATTTAAGTTGGGAAGATGTTCGTTACCTCAATTTGCACCACTCTTTTGCTCTTCAAGGCCAATACCATGGCTCCACGCTTTAGTCCCTACAAACACAATCATAAAACGAAAAATAAATCAAAGAAAAAAATGTCCCTATCCTAACCACTCAACAAACCCAAAGTCACAAATACAACTAAATTCCCCGGCAATGGCGCCATTTGATTTGTCGTTATAGTCCGGGCGACCAAGCAACAAAATATCGAACCCAAGGAAATTTAGGATTCATGGCCTTTAGGTATAGTATCGTGATTAGTTAGGACGATCGGAAATGAGGTTTAAAAATAAAAGAAAATAAAATGCATGGAAAAATAAATCTAATTACAATATTTTTGGATTTTCAATGCCATGGTAGTCTTCATGATACACTCATATAATCAATCATCCAACATCTTTAATTGTTTTCCATTTTTAAGCAAATCATGGTAAGGGCGATCACTATTTCTACCTATCCCCAATGGTCATGGTGAATAGGATGTAGATTGTCTTCACAACCCCTAAAAAGCTCCTAGGATCGATCCTACTTACAATTCCCTTCAAGGTACTATGCTCGTATGGATGGGGTTCCCTTCACTAGTTTAATCCTCGGGCACAAGTGATCTCACTAGTGTTCATTTATGTTGTTCTAAACATAGGAAGGTTTTGGCCAAACTCCACCCATATTAAACCCACATATAATAAATGGAAAAAACTCACATATGATAATCGTGCAAAACAACCAAGGGTAAAGCAACGACAAGACATGCTGATACACAATACACAACTTAATCACAATGCACTAATATCAAAGACATAAATCCCATATTATTACAAGACATGTGAATTTCATAAATAAAACCTAATCAAAACCGGAAATTCAATCAAGACATTTTCATAAATTAATCAATAATCATGCCTTCAATCAACCACCAAAACATAGAAAATAAAGATAATAAATAGGATTAGATCACACCTTAATGAAGTTTTTACATCCATGAAGATCATCTTCTCCTTGGTGTCTCCACCTTCTAGGAAAGCAAATAAAATCCTAATCTAGAAAAACATTTAAAACTAAAATGGATCCCTCCCCCAAAGGGGAAGGGATCTCAAATGGAGATCTTAAAAAAAAACTCTCTACACTATTTAATTGGGAATTTAATGAATGAGGATTAATTTTCAGTTTATTGATGTGAGGATGTATTATAGTGGAGAGGTGAGTGGAGTTTTGGTGTTGATTTTCGATGTGGGACAAGAGTGAAATTTTTGGAATTTTTAGGTTCCAGGAAGAGGGTTTAAGTTTAAATCGGGCGAGAATTAGTCACATGTGGTGATTTGGCAAAGTGGTTGGAGGCGCCTTATGCGTCCGAGAGGTCACGTGTTCGAATCCCATCCTCCACAATTTTTTTTCAAAAGTGCATAAAAACACGGTCGTGTTTTATGCATCTGCCCGTGTTTTCTTGCAATTTTTCAGCTCTCTGGACAATTTTTGCACTTCTGAAAAGTTTTGTCTTTTCTATGTTGTCTTTGCCAAATTTTCTCTTTTTTTTTTCGTCTTCGTCCCAATTTAATTCCCGTTTCTTCCATCACTCTTTCAAGATCAAAACACCCCTTTTCTGCAAAAATACATAATAATACCTCTCTCAAACTAATTAAGCAATTAATAATATTTTCATTAAAATCATGCTTAATTATTGAATTAAATCCAAATAAATCCACATAAATTCATGCAATTTAGCCCATAATTCTAGGTGAATTTCACACCGATCACACCCCAAAATTTAATTTTCTATTGTCTATACCCAATGATTATTTTGGATTAAAATGCTCCTATACTCTTTTTTTTAATAACTTAATTAATTATTCCATGTCGATCAGGATTTTAAAGTTAAGACACAGAATACCGATATTATATCCGATATCATCGTCATAATATCAAATATTGGATTCGGTGTTGATAAAGTTGTCGAAGTCCTAATATTGGATATCGACATGGTATGTCGGAATTTCGACACTTTGAATGATATTGAATCCGACATTCGATAGTATCGGACATAATATCGTTATCCTGCACTGATATCATTGCCGACACTAAATAAGTAAAACAATTAAAAAAACCAATGAAGATAAAGGCATTTTGATTTAAAAAAAAAAAGTCATTTAAGTATAAATAATATATAATTTAGTTGTAGGGTAATTATGATTTTTAACTTTAAATTTTAACTATTTCGTTGATTCTCCCTATCAATAATTTAAATAAATATTAAAAGATGCTTATTTTTTTATTATTATTAGCATTACGAAGAGAAATATTATCTTAAATAAAATACTAAATGTAAAATAAATACAAGAGTGACACATGTACAAACTTTTTACAGAATAAATGTGGTGACTCCACGAGCACGTTTCGAAATATTCATTTTTGACAAGAAAATTTATACTCCCTCTACGCCAGAAAGATATACATTTGATATTTTGTCCATCCACACTAAAAGTATATATTTTTCTTTTTAAATACATCACTAATATATTTCATATATGATCACAAACATAACTAATACAACTACCTACTACCCATTAAATAATAATATTTCTTAATTCACGTACAAATAATAAATGTATACGTTTCGGGCGGACGAAGGAAGTAGTACTCTTTTCGTTCTATTAAACTTTTTATCGTAATTTTAAATACAGAATTTAAGAAAGGTTATTTTTTTTATTAATTTTATTGATTTTTGAGGATAAAGTTGTATTTTTAAATAATAAAACTAATTTATGTGTATTAGGAGAGGGTAACATTGAAAAACGACATAGTAATGAAAAGATATTTATCTTGGAACTTTTATTTTTTTAAGGATAAAGAGCGTAAGGAAACAAACAAATAAAGAAAGAAATGAAAAGCGTGACGAAAGAGTATTAAATATAAGTAAGATTGAATAAATCAATACTTTGGATTAGTATTGGAGCAGGCATAGGCGTTTATCTGCAACCCATAAAGATAATTTGAGTTGTCAGCTGATTTCTCAGCAACGAATTAAATTTATGTTAGAGCCCAGCCCATGCTTAACGAATTGTAGGCCCATTTATTTGAATGGCCCGTTCATTAAAAAGAGACGGGCACCGTTGCCCTGGTTTATTTAATAAGAAGAGAAGCAGAATTCGACAGCCCTGAGACCAAGTTTCATGTGAGATGGTGTCTTATTAATGCGAGTGTGAGTATGATAGATTCATTATTAAAATAATTATATAGATAAAGTATAATTATTGAGTTATTAAAGTATAATTTATTAAGTATAATAAATGATTAATTTAAATATAACTTTAGATTGCAATAATATGATTAGTAGAAATATGAATTAAAGTATTGAACTGGTGAATCATTTTATAAAAAATCTTCAGTATTGTTTTAGTACTATATTGCTCTACCGTGTGATGTTCCCTCCAACAATCCACTATCCGTCACGCTATTGTAAGGATAACAATACTTATAATAATATCACGCCAATGTTTCCTCTAGCAATCTGCTATCTGCCACGCTATTATAAAAATATCAGCAGTTCCCTCCAGTAATTTGCTATCCGTTACGCTATTCTAAAGAAAATAATACTGCGCCATATGTTTTCTCCATCAATCTCCTATCGGTTCGGATCTTCTGTTACATTTGATGTTACATCTCCTGTTAACACGTATGATAAACTAATCTATACTTTAACAATCAACCCTAAGGGGAAAGGTTGAGATTATTCTCTTTGCACACGTGTCACTCATCTAACGCGTGTAACAGGAGATGTAACACCAAAGTGTAACAAGACATCCAACGCTATCTCCTATCGCCTCCAGCAATTTGCTATCTGCCACGCTATTCTAAAGATATCAGCAGTACCGCGCCAGATATCGTGCAGGTTATTTCAACGCTATTCTGTTCTTTATTTTTTCTTTCTTTTTTTCAATTACATATATTTATCCATATATTTATCTACTTTGTTTTAATAGTATAAAATAAATATAAATATAAATATTTTAAATATATTACATTTATTAAATTAATATTAATATATATATATTTAATTTATTAAATTAAAATATCATATAAATATTAATTTAAAATTTAATATAAAATGACATATTCTTAAAATGACCTAACATTCTAAAATTATAGTACTCATTAGTAAATTATATTTTAACTAGCCAATATTACTACTTTAATTACCACTAAAATCTAAACCACATTAAGGATAATGTTTTTAAATTCATCCCATAATAAGTCGGTAACACTAAGCATTCAAATAAACACAATTCACATCTAACCATATGACAGAATCATAAAAGAAATTTCAGATGGGCTCATGGATCCTGGATATCATGTTGTATGTGGCGGAGCAGCACCGGAATCAGTGGCGGATGCACACTGGGCCCAGGGGGCACTGGCCCCCCTGAAGTTTTGTAAATATTTAGTATATATGTAGTATTTATTATAAAATATTGAAGTTGTCAAGTGGTGGAGTTCAGGATTGAGTGTGTTCGAGGTCAAGGGTTCGATTCTGAGCCTTCTTGTTTCCTATTTTCAATTTATTAGTATTTATTTATTTTTTATATTTTCTTTCCTCTTTTATATTCAAAATAATATCTTTCTTTATATAAAAAAAATATGTAAATTTTATTATTATAATAAGTAATATAGTAATAATTTACTATATGTATAACATAATTCTTTTATATTTTCTTCATTCTTTTGTTTTATAACATTATTTTCACTCTCTTAAAAAAAAATTACGTCTTTATCCAATAATCTCAGAAAATTTTAATTTTAAAATTATCACTCACACCTAACACATAATATTATTTACATATTAAGATTATTTTTTAACGTAAGAATACCCTAAAAAAATCAATAAAATAATAAATAAAATAATTTCCCTAAAACACTATAAAACCCCAAAAATGAAATTTTTTATATTTTCTTTCCTCTTTTATATTCAAAATAATTTAAATTATACTATATCATAATTATAATTAATTATACTATATCATAATTATAATTAATTATTTCTATTTTTTATATATAATTTTAATTCTTATTTTATTTTTTCTCTTTAGTAATTGATATTATATCTTTCTTTATATTAAAAAAATATGTAAATTTTATTATTATAATAAGTAATATAGTAATAATTTACTATATGTATAGCATAATTCTTTTATATTTTCTTCATTCTTTTGTTTTATAACATTATTTTCACTCTCTTAAAAGAAAAATTACGTCTTTATCCAATAATCTCAGAAAATTTTAATTTTAAAATTATCACTCACACCTAACACATAATATAATTTACATATTAAGATTATTTTTTAACGTAAGAATACCCTAAAAAATCAATAAAAATAATAAATAAAATAATTTCCCTAAAACACTATAAAATCCCAAAAAATGAACTGTGTTGTGAGCCTAAAAATAAAATCGCAAAATGAACTATGTTGTGAGACGAATGAAGTATATTTTAGGCCCCCCTGAACATAAATCCTGTGTCCGCCACTGACCGGAATGGTGAGTTCCGGCGCACTGAGCTGCGGCAGGTGTTCCTCGGTGGCCATCACCTCCACAATGGACTTACCGCCGAGGTTCTGGTGGAGATACTCCGCCACCGCCACGGGCACCGCCAAGTCCTTGGGACTCTGTTCTATGTGACACGACACCATCACCTGATGCAGATAGTGCCTCAGATCAAAGTTGAAAATCGTTCGGAAGATGCTGAGAGCGATGTCCGGCCGCAAGTTGAATAGTGTCCGGCTGAACTTCTGCACCGCCACCGACCCCATGTCGCCGCCCACCATCAGAATCCCGAGATCCACGACTTGTAGTTAGTCTCCATCGCACTGCACAGCTGGTCGATTTCCACTTGTTCGAATCCTCCGTAGTAATCTACAGTGTTCAGAAACCTAATAGGACAGGAACAATTTGGGGAAAATTAAACCAATTGATCAGCCACAAACCCTAGTTAGGAGAATAAAAAAAATCCCCAAAAATTAATTAACGGTCCTGGGATACATGGAAGAAGAGGAGATAATAATGAGTTTGTGGAAGCAATCGGGGCGGAAGATGGAAGCAAGGGCGCCAGTCATAGAGGAGAGAGTGTGGCCGACGTAGATGCATTTAGCGACGTTGAGTTCCTCGAATTTATTACATTAAAATGTGCATTCATAAAGGTAAAAGTACTTATATCCACTGATTAAGTTCAGCCATTGCATAGTGAAAAGAAAATGTGTATAAGTTGGCATGTAATAATCCTACCGATCATGTGACATGATTAGGAAAAGAAAGAAAATAATCATTTCTTTAGTACAATAAATGTTCCAAATTAAATATCTAACATATTACATGTATATTAAACTACTCAAGGAAAAAAGTTAAGTCTCTAGTATACATGTAAATGATTTTTTTAAAAAAAAATTATTTATTTAATTGAATTCTTGCTCGAAAGGGTGTGTTGCTTAATCTTTCAGACATGCCTAAAATTACTTACTTAATCAGAACAAGTAACCAATTTCCGGTTGTGATAAATTATTATCTAAATACTAAAAATTAAATAACTAAATAAATAAAAATCAAAAAAGAAAGGTTTAAGATTAATTCAAGAGAGATCAACAGTTCTAAGGTATCAGGTATAGACCAATTAATTTGGATTCCTAAACATCCAATTGATTATTCATGCAGCTTCTATGAAAATACATTAATCCACCAGATATGACCTGATTTTAAGCTAACAGTATATTCTAATTTATTTCCTAAGGTGACCGAATATTACCAAGCCCCCTTCCTAGATACTAATCAACGCAAACAACAATACCTCCGAATAACAAGTTTGACTAACAAGACATTTTCTGAAAGTACTACAAGGCTTTATTCACTTTCTACTTGAAAGTCTAATTGCATTGTTCCACTAAACAATTCAAGCATCTGATTTACCAATTCTTAGAATTAACGTGTTTATAGCGGAACTACTTTAATCCCTAACAGATAGACAATACAGTTCATGAACGCACACAAGCTAACATAATAAATCAAGCATTATAGCGGATGTCATGAATTTACTATGAAGACATTACGAAGCAGAAAAGCAAAGTCTTAATAAACCAAGTAAAATCAGAATATCACTGCATGAAATCACTAAATTGGTCTAGGTCTCAAAATCAATTAAATCAATCCTTCAAACCTTAAAACTGTAAACAAAATTAGCTCATGGGGTTACAAGCAACTCCCATGGCTATCAAAATTATACCAAAAGTCTTGACAAACGAAAATAAAAGAAAGGAATAGAAAAATCCTAGTGGCGGCGTTGTCTCAGATTCCTTCTCCATTTCTCCGATTAATTGATCTCCCTCTTTGAATAGCACTTGAATCTCTTTCGGTGTGGATGGATGATGGGATGGATATGGATGATGGTAGATGATGGATGGGGGGTAATCCCCTTGTGGAGGGTGGTGTTTCTTATGAATAATAATGTGAAATATATATAGGTATGGGAAGAGAATGAGAAAAGAAAAGAATTGTGCTCCAAGAAGGGAATGAAATAAGGAAAGAATTGTGCTCCAAGAAGGGAATGCGATAAGGAAAGAATTGTGCTCTAAGAAATAGAAAAAATTGGGTAATTTTTGGAAATTTTCTGAAATTCCCGTCGGCAGCTGCGCGACCCCACGATTTTGAGCATAACTTCCTCATCCGTACTCCGATTTGAGTAATTCTTGTGCCTAAATGATCCTCTCTTCCGTGCCTTTTTAACATATATCACAAATTAATTTGGACTTCTACACTAACACATAAAAATTATGCAATGTGGACGTGTATTTTTCAGCATTCCTTCACACTTTCACTCCTCATTCCAACCTTGAACTTTTGATCATGTTTTACCCTTCAAAACTCAACAAAACACCTTAGTAGCGTCTTAATTTGGTAGGATATGAAAACCATGCAATTCTACACAAAATAATGACCACATTCTATCAAAAATGGTATAATGTGAGACTTGAAATACGTAAAATTTCACTCTCAACAAACCCCCAAACTTACCTGTTGCTCGTCCCGAGGCAACGACATAGAAAACCAATAGAATAATTGAGAGGAAATTTCACAACATATAATATCCAAGACAATATAACAACTTGAAAATCATACTTCAAATACTAAGATAACCATCCATCTAAAAACATACAATTCAAATCAACTACACTTTTTTGGAATGCTCATTCACCCATTCTCACAGGTAGTATTTACGCTCATCGCTCAAGTGTGAGATATACACTTTAGGTAAGGTGTTTACACTCATTATCAATTCAAACACACGCATAATCATAAGCTTGGCAATCATCTCAACTCTCTACTAAAGGAATAATTTCGACAATAGGATCACAAAAGTCTTGCATTAGGATGTACCGTTGGCTCTTTGGTAAAGGTAGGGAATATATGGATAAAGTGACTTAATCACTAGTAGAGAATCAAAGAAGACTTACACATTCTCAACAAACAGCTTCATTTTCTTCTTTCTTCTTCAATGCTCTTCAATGCTTCTTGCAATTCGAATTCCTCCTTTATTTCAAGCTCAACTTCCTTACTTGAATCTCTCTTTTTTTTTCCTTATTCTTTTCTTCAAATAAGGGTACTAGTTTCAGACACTACCCTTTTACATGGGGTACCAGTTTCGGGCACTACCCCTTCATGCAAATTTAACCATTCTCTTCAATAAATTTCATTACTTCCAACTTATTTCTCCTTATATACTTCATCACAAGACACCAACTTGATTCCTTCAACTCTCTACTAGGTAGGAATTTTTTAAAGGCTAGCAAAAGGGATCAATTGGCTAATCATGTAGGCTTCCAACAAATAAGGCTTTTAGGCTCAAAATGACTAACTACGGATATTTCATTAGGTAGGAAAATAATATGGCTAGTGACTAATAAACAATAAAGATGGCCTAAGATCATTTCCTATTGTCTAGTCAAACACGCAGCTTCAAGCAAGATACAAAGCCAAGTTCTAGAATACGTATGTATGAACGACACTCACAAGAATAAACTGAATCATGCAATCTTGTCATGATTTCAAAAGGCTCAAATCTCACATGGCTATACGAATGAACAAGCACTCCTAATAAAGCTACATAGCTAATCTTCCTTGCACATAATCAAATTTCAAGTATCCCAATATCAAAGCACAATATCAAATTGCTTCTCAAACACAATCACATATATAATCAAGTGCTAAGAAAAATTAGAAAATCATCCTAGAGTACCAAAAATCAACTATACCGACACTAAGATTAACATAAAACTTATAAACACAAACAAAAACAACACGAAACCTGGAAAATCGCAAAAAATCGAACTCTCAACATTATCAAATAAATTGAAAATATTAAAAATCATAAAAAATCGACCCTCCAAGCACAAAACACAATGCAAAAATTCTATTTCAATACTGCAAGACAATGTATGTACTTAACCTCCCCCCAAACTTAGATCAAACAAAGTGAGACACTAAGTTTGCAAAGAAGTATATACCGTAGTCAAGCAACACCTAATAAAATTTTTACACCACATAAACACATAAAAGCAATTAAAAAGAGAGGGATAGCCCCCAACAAGTGCTCATATTTAACGTCGGAGAGTCACGATGGAATACCTCAAGCTCATCGGAATGGCCATGGATATCTTTCATCATTGCCATCGTATTCTAATCGCTGTGCTTCTTCATCAATCCAATACTTATTGCAAGGGATGGCCTCGTTGGCATTCTTAAAATTTATCTTGACCTTGCCAACCATATTAAGATCAAATTTCATCAACCTCTTCATTCTACTCCACCACTTATTCCTTTTTCCGACGAAAATTCTCAACTTCTCTTCTAGTTCCTTTCTATTCCTAAGAATATATGAGGAATCATAAGGTGAAACAAAGTCAACAGAAATAATATCATTAAATTCAATGCAACTTAAAGAGTTTAAAGCTTTAGAAATGTTCATTTCATTCTTCAAGTCCTCTTCGGTTGCTTCTTCACTTTGCTTATCTTCTTTCTTTTCTTCTTCAACATCCTCAAATTCTTCATCAATCTCTTCTGTTGCCTCAAAAATTATCTCCAGTTGATAGCTCAATTCGAGTGGAGCCACTTGACTTAATCGAGTGGACTCCTCTTCGACTTCTTCTTCCTCAAATAACAACATAGGACCTTCAAACTGCATTCCAGGGCACAATGGAACAACAATATCTTTCTCAAACTCTTCTTCATCCATTCTTTCCTCTCTTTAAAGTTGAGCATTTAAACTTGAAGCGGTGATCGCAAGAAGATTGTTTATTTCTCTCGTTCTTTCACGAAACTCCTGCGATGCAACTTCTCTCTTATGCGATTGAACTTTCATCTTTCTTTCTAGAGCTTCCAATCTTTCCGTGGTTTCTTCATGCTTCTTAATGGAGGTATCAAATGCATCTTGCAATCCTTGGAAAACTCCAGTCAATCCAGAATAAGTGTTCTCTTGATAAGGTTGATATGAATTTTCATTGTAAGCACAAGACCATTCTTCTTCATATCTGACTTGATTGTAAAGCGGAGATGGAACTTGATTCGCTAGAAAAT
Organism: Pogostemon cablin; assembly: GCA_023678885.1. NCBI lineage: Eukaryota > Viridiplantae > Streptophyta > Magnoliopsida > Lamiales > Lamiaceae > Pogostemon > Pogostemon cablin. The sequence goes on along the minus strand of CM043001.1, from coordinate 22,167,059 downwards.
CATAACCATAATACCTCTCATCCATGTAATATAGATAAGGTTCAATAGCATTTTGATTTCTATAGCATTTCAATATTTCGTCTATACATGGAGAAGATTCCATAACATTCTGATTTCCATATTTTTTCAATATTTCGTCCATCTCATGTACCTCAAAGATAATTAATAGTCAGAATATGTTTAAAAATATCCTAATTAAATTAGCAATAAAAGAAAAATAAATAACTACGTTGTCCCCGGCAGTGGCGCCAAAAACTTGATAGGCGTTTTCTGCGCACTTCAATTAAATCCTCAAGTATAAAGGATATCTATTTTAGTAGCAAGCGACCAAGTTTAATTATCGAACCCACGGGACAACTAATTACCTATTTCTAAATTTACTTACTTAATCAGAACAAGTAACCAATTTCCAGTTGTGGTAAATTACTATCTAAATACTCAAAATTAAATAACTAAATAAATAAAAATCACAAAAGAAAGATTTAAGATTAATTCAAGAGATCAATAGTTCTAAGGTATAAGGTATAGACCAATTAATTTGGATTCCTAAACTTTCAATTGATTATTCATGCAGCTTCTACGAAAATACACCACATAGTTCTGTTAACCCACCAGATATGACCCGATTTTAAGCTAACAGTATATTTTAATTTATTTTCTAAGGTGAGCGAATATTACCAAGCCCCCTTCCTAGATACTAATCAATGCAAACAACAATACCTCCAGATGGCAAGTTTGACTAACAAGATATTTTCTGAAAGTACTACAAGGCTTTATTCACTTCCTACTTGAAATTCAAATTGCATTGTTCCACTAAACAATTCAAGCATCTGATTTATCAATTCTTAGAATTAACGTGTTTATAGCGGAACTACCTTAATCCCTAACAGATAGACAATACAGTTCATGAATGCACACAAGCTAACATAATAAATCAAACATTATAGCGGATGTCATGAATTTACTATGAAGACATTATGAAGCAGAAAAGCAAAGTCTTAATAAACCAAGTAAAATCAGAATATCACTACATGAAATCACTAAATTGGTCTAGGTCTCCAAATCAATTAAATCAATCCTTCAAATCTTAAAACTGTAAACAAAATTAGCTCATGGGGTTACAAGCAACTCCCATGGCTATCAAAATTATACCAAAAGTCTTGACAAACGAAAATAAAAGAAAGGAATAGAAAAACCGTAGTGGCGGCATTGCCTCAGATTCCTTCTCCGTCTCTCCGATTAATTGATCTCCCTCTTTGAATAACACTTGAATCTCCTTCGGTGTGGATGGATGATGGGATGGATATGGATGATGGTAGATGATGGATAGGGGTGATCCCCTTGTAGAGGGTGGTGTTTCTTATGAATAATGATGTGAAATATATATAGGTATGAGAAGGGAATGAGAAAAGGAAAGAATTGTGCTCCAAGAAGGGAATGAAATAAGGAAAGAATTGTGCTCCAAGAAGGGAATGAGATAAGGAAAGAATTGTGCTCCAAGAAACAGAAAAAATTATGTAATTTTCGGAAATTTTCGAAAATTCCCGTCGACAGCTGCGCGACCTCACGATTTTGAGCATAACTTCCTCATCCGTACTCCGATTTGAGTAATTCTTGTGCTAAAACGATCCTCTCTTCCTTTTCTTTCTAATCATATATTACATGATTAATTTGGACTTTTACAGCAATACAAAAAAAATTATGCAAAGTGAACGTGTGTTTTTCATCATTCCTTCACACTTTCACTCCTCATTCCAACCTTGAACTTTTGATCATGTTTTACCCTTCAAAACTCAACAAAACGCGCTACTAGCATCTTAATTTGGTAGGATATGAAAACCATGCAATTCTACACAAAATTATGGCCACATTCTATCAAAAATGGTATAATGTGAGACTTAAAATGCGTGAAATTTCACTCTCAACACATGCTATGAAATGAAAGAGAAATAGATCCTTGAATCATTGTTTGAGTTTGAAATTATATGATCTTATTTAATTATTTTTCTACATTTGGTAGTAGTTTTTACAATTAAACATGATCGGTGTCAACTAATTTAATTTCTTAGTTATGTTGAACATAAGTTGGTTTTTAAAAATTGTATATATGAAATATCTCCATATATTGAGATTAATTTCTTAATTACTGTGAATATAAGTTTTTTTTTTTAATTGTGAGAAATGTCTCCATAGTGAGCTTTTTAGACAGATAATAAGATATAACTATATATGTCAATTTGAAGGTCTAACAAATGAATTTGAGCAATTGAGCACATATAATCCATAAATTTCACATATTTTAGTGTTGGGGTTGAAGAAGCATGGCCCCATTCAGTAAGTACCAATGACAAGCCCATTTATTTAAAGGACAATGCTACTTGGATCAATATGATTTGGATCAATAGCATTTAAATAACATAAAATTACTATAACATCCTTCATTAATGCTTGTTTCCAATTCAAAATAAATATAATTTTTTTCATTTCACACGTGCTACATTTATGAACTCATTAATTTTATAAATTTATTACAATAATTATATTCACAAAGTTTGAAAGGCAACATTTATTCATCAATTTTGAAGAGGCGGTAACAATTTTATTTTTATCTATATAATTTTATTTTCTATTAATTAGCAAATACATTGTATAATTATAAATATTTTTAAACAAATCATATATATCTTAATGAATCATTAACACGAAGTATTTAATTAAGGATCCGCATACCGCGGGTATAATTATAATAATTAATTTTGACTTCGCTATTACTAATGAATCATTAACACTACAAAAAAAAACTATTTTTTACCAACGGAATATTCCGTTAGCAAAAGCCTTAATTCCATTATTAAATTGATTTACCAACGGATTAGCAATATAATCCATTGGTAAATTTCTGTTGGTAAAGTGGTGGTTGGTAAATTTTTAGCAACGAAAAATCAATTCTGTTGGTAAATAATTCCATTGGTATTCCGTTTCTAAAAATTCCATTGGTAATTTATATAAGGATTCCGTTGGTAATCCGTTGGTAATTACCAACGGATTGAATTCCGTTGGTAAAATAGAGAATAAATCCGTTGGCATTCCATTGCTAATAGAAAACTATTATTTTGGTTGTTAATTCATTGGTAATTACCAACGGATTGAATTTCGTTGGTAAATTCCGTTGCTAAAAAATACTTTTTTTGTAGTGAATACGAAGTATTTAATTAAGGATACGTATACCGCGGGTATAATTATAATAATTAATTTTGACTTCGCGATTATTTTTTAGTAGATGAGAAATTACTCTTTAGATAAATGAGTTATTATCTTTTGAATAAAAAAATATTACTCTTTAAACTAATATATGTTATGATCTTTTATATTCTTGTTGAGCATAATTTAAAAAGTACTTTTTTTTAATTCAAAAAAGTAATAATTTATTTTTTTAAATAATTTTTCATATATTAAAAAATAACTATGGAAACACATGATTAATAATGAATTGGTTCACGTGTAATCATTATTATTATCATTATTAATATTATTATTATTATTATTATTATTATTATTATTATTATTTAAAATTCATTGTACTTTGAGAAATTTATAATCTACTATAACTAAGTTTCATTAAAAAAATCAATAGACAAAACCATGATATAATAATAACAATATACATATTTTGAGTATTTATGCCCGTTTATGCAAGAACGGGGATTAAGAAATATTTTTTTTAATATATAATGTAAGAAAAATAAAGGTAAGTTGGTAATTTAAGAGAAAAGATAAATAAGTGTGTGTGTAAGTTTGTGTATTAAAAGTTTTGTCTAACATATCTTAAAAATTTGCATTGCATCTAGAGTCTTATTGTTTGGGGTCATATTTATGTCCCATAAACATAGCTTTTTCCTCTAGTTTTTATAAAAATGATAAGTTAGAAGTAGTAAATTATGGGTGGAATGAATTAGACTTTAAATGGGAAGAAACCTGTAATTTGTCTTCAATAATGTTCTTTCCAGTCATACCCTTTCAGCTTCAAGTTGTTGTATGATAATAACTGTTGTCATCATGGGGTTCCATTCCAAGCTCACTCTTCATTAGTTTTGTCTCATCCACAATAGAAGTCCTAAAATTCTCCTGTCCGTCCTCTCATCAATGCACCATAAACATTCTCTACACTAATTATGGTCTGTCTATCATCAAGCAAAGGAAATAAAAACGCTATTTACATTTAGAAAATTTTAAAAGATACAAAAACCTTAGAACTACAAAGACATTGTCAAAAGAAACAAGCGATAAATCATGAAATGAAAGATTGAAAGAACTTAGCACATAAGAGAATGCTCATAGATGCTTTTATACTCTAAGCTACAATTACATTATTCAAGTCAACACCCCAAATACAACACAATTAAAGAAGACATCATAGCTATTTTCAAAAAGATCAAACAAATGTTAGTATATAAGAGGATACCATCCACAAGCGTAGGGCTTTGACATCGCAGGTGATGAGAAATGTAGGAGCACCGAATAAGCGTCACAAGCACAAGCAAAACGCAGCGCGAGTAGAGGATTGGAAGTAGGTGAGAATCCCTACACCTTACCTAGAGATCTCTTAATAGAGAACTCGCAGGTGGCAATAGACGAAGAAGAACCCAAAGAAACATCAATGATGAAAAACGATGGAGAGCGAAAATAAAATCAATCAAAATTCTCTCTCGCGATGGCGCATAAGTTATTTAAGGTTCCAAATGGGAGATTTAGAGTTTATGTTGTCAATTACAACATTATAGCAAATGGATTTTGTTTAAAGAAACAAACACATGTATAACTATACAGAACAAATGACATGCAGGTTGCAGGGTAATTCTAAAATTGTTAGTATCGCCTATAATTGGGTCAATTTAGCACTCAACTCAGAAATAAATTTTCAAACAACTTGTATGCAAATAGAAACTCAAAACAGAGAATTCCATAACTCCTAAAATCATATAGAAACAGACACGTAGGAGAACAATAAGAATTGAATCACTGAATTAAAATTAGAACACCATAAAAACATAAATAATTTCTCAAAAAATAAGGAAATTAAAGAAAACCTTTCCCACCCAAAGGGGAAATAACAAAAGAATAAATACCTATGAGAACTCTAGAGGAAAATGCATGTGGTGAGTTGGTGGAGTGATAATGATCGGAAGAGAAGAAAATTAATGCGAGAGAAAGAAATCAGAGGCATGCGCATTGACGCGTAAGAAGACAACTTACCGATGATATTGGGAAAACGATGATGAAGAGCATATTGTGTACTGGGCGGAGAAGAAGATAATGCGTGTATGGGGGCAGGCGAAAGAGTGAAAGATGTGGCGAGAGCAGAGAAAGGAAAATAGAAAGTGAAAAGTGTATGACACGTATCAGAAAGTTTACTGCTACGGGCTTGAAACTGGCCACAAAGTTGTTGTAATCCTTTCACAAAGCTTCTCTTTCTTAACACCCTGAATACATTACAAATCATCACATAAATATATGGAGTAATTAGAAAGCTTAATTAGCAAGATGCAAATTAACCTTTGCATGGCCTCCAATATTGGAATTTTTTGACTTGCCCTTCTTACTATTCTTCCAGCACATTCTCTTGGATTCTGATTTCTCAACCTACTTCTCTTCCTCTGCTCCACGACCAAAGGGAAAATCAAGAAAAAAAAATACCCAAAGTATGAAAGTGGGGATTGAGAATGATCTCTATTGAGAGATAAATTGCTACTAACATTCATATTTTTGCTTAAAGATGGCGAAGACGGGTCCATGCATGTGAATCTGGATTGTTTCTTACCCGTAATCTTCCCATTTTCCAGCGCTAACTTTTCATTATGCTGCTCGCACTATCACCAAAACACAGCATCTTCGGGTGTTGCCGCTGCATTGTTTTCGTCAAATGAAAATGAGTCAGTTCACAGAGTAGAATCATGTGAATAAACAAAATTGAACTGAAGTTATAGCAAAGTAAATATGCATTGTATTCTCAGCCAATTGCTAAAAGAATCAGCGCATGCAATTGAATCAGTCCAACTTATTGGACATCCCAAAAATATAGAATCATCTAGCAGTCATTAGAAAGTCATAAAACACAAACAACTCCTCAAACAACACCATGTCGATTCAACATTTAATAAGGTAAAATAACAAGTTATAAACAGAGAGCGTCCTGAATGCTAAAAAAGTTTTAAAAGTTCACATAATCCAACAAGAATTAAACCCAACACCAACAAAGGGCAGATAATTTAAAAGAAGGGGGAAATTTGGGATTTCTCTTGAGCTATATGTGCAGTGAATGAAGACTAAGATAAGGAAAAAAATCACATGCAAATAAAAACAAAAAGTGTTCAATGGATGAAAACAAAAGTGACATTTTTGAAATCATAATTCATACCTGAGTGCCGAAGCTGAATATGTGGTGGTGGTGGCGCCTGGGTGTGGCTGATGGGCCGTCGCCCACCGCGTCTCATGATGAGGTGAAAGGTCCAGGATGAAATTTCGTAACACTACGATAGCAAATCAAAATTTGAAACAAAAATTGATCAAACAAAAAAAAAACTGCGAAAATTTACACTCGGATTTTGGGTCATAAATTAGGGTTCGACGTGCCTTGTCGAATTTATATCAAAGCCGACATTAGGAAAGCCTGAAACGGAGAAAAGATCTGCGAAGAAAGGAAGAACCGACCGGGTGGAAGAGGGCAAGGCGACTGAAGACGAAAGCCAGAGGATACCAAGCTTCCAGAAAAGAAGAGTGTGTTGACTACAGAGGTTGTATTCTTAGGCACGTGCGAAGAGAGAGAATGACAAAACACGGAGAAGTAAACACGTAGTCTCTCCTTTTAACCGGCAACCACAGGAAACTGGCCACTCTTCCCTACAAGCTGCTTAATAGAATAGTATATATATAGATAGATATAGATATATATTACATTTTAATAAATTTTACAAATGCGAAATTTAGTGAAGTATACTTTATACGTCCCTTTGAAAGAGGGCTTTTTTTTTTATTTTGGGCATCCCACCTAAAAAATTTTCTTTCATTGTTTATACACATGGGATACACATTCACTAGTACAATTAAAATATGAGACACACATTTTCACTAATACAATTATGCACTACACATTAAATAATAATACTTCTCAATCTACTTGAAAAAAATAAAAAACTCTCTGGGACGGAGGGAGTAAATGAGATTAACGACAAAAACATAGTATGTACTTTTTATGTATTAAAAAATTTAAAATATTCAATATGAAATACTAATTAAATTTATATTTAAAAATATTAATAAAGTTATTAAATTAGACCATGACTAATAAGAATTTAAGTTAGAATAAATTATAAAATAAACTAAAAAAAGGGGAGGGTAAGATAAAATAGGATTTGAATAAATTTATTATTTAATTCATATCATTGGGTCATGATTATCTTCACCTAGTAATATAAATGGGATCAAATAGCCCCTAGGGCATAACTCAAGTGATAGAGGGAGGGTGGAAAGGCCTTCCAGCTGAACTTGGTTGCTGCAGGGTGGGGGTTCGAATCCTGCCTTTGGCATGGATTTGGCCCCTTGCAAGCACAAGTTTAACAGTGAGCCCTCCCTATAAGCCACTTGAGGCACATCCTGCGATTTACCTCCTCCACCAATCCCTAGGGCAGGGGCGGTGGGGGCCCCTAATGGTGGGGTACACCATAAATAGGATCAAATATATTTTAAATACTCCCTCCGTCTCGAAAATTTTTCATCTTTACTGTTCCACGTTGTTTAAGAAAAGTTGCACTTTTTGACCAATTTTATTAATTTTTGAGGGTATTGTAGTATTTTTAGGTAATAAAAAAGTATAAAGTAATGATATGTGTGTAAAATGAGTGGCAAATTTGAAATTAAAGTAATTTTTGAGGTTGTTGGATAAAGTGGTGTTTCCTTTTTTTGGGAGGGTGAAAGGTTTTGTGGAACAAACAAATGAAGAAATTGAGAAAAGTATTATGGGACGGAGGGAGTATTATGTATAAAAAATTGCCAATGATTAAAAAAAACACATTTAAATTGCTAAAAATCATTATCACCCCAAAATTTAATTTTCTATTGTCTATTCTATACCCAATGATTATTTTTGGATTAAAATGCTCCTATAATCTTTTTTACATAATTTAATTAAAATCCTCCTATACTCTTTTTTTAATAATTTAATTGTTCAATGTCAAGATGGTGAAGTTACGACACATAATACTAACATTATATCCGATATCATCTTCATAATATTGGACATTGGATTCGATGTTGATTAAGGTATCAAAGTCCAAATATTGGATATCAACATGGTATGTCAGAATTTCGACATTTTGAATGACATCGAATTCAATATCTGATAATATCGAACATGATGTCGTTATCCTATGCCGATATCATTACAGACACTAAATAAGTAAAATAATTAAAAAAACCAAGGGAGATAAAGGCATTTTGATTAAAAAAAAGACAAATTCTCTTGTGAGATATTATATATGTGAGACGGTTTGCAAGACGTTTAAAGTATACATATTATATAGATAAAGCATGTCTAATGGTTGTTAAAGTATGATAAATGATGAATTAAAGTATGATTTTATGGTGTTAAAATATGATTCATTATTGACATACTTTAACTACAAATAAGCATATTTTATCTAAATAATAAGTATATTTTAGTAATGGATCGACCCTTCTCACAGCCGTCTCACAAAAATTGGTCCAACAAGAAAGTTTCTCTGTTTCATTTAAGTATAAATAATAGTATAAAATTAAGTTGTAGGGTAATTATGATTTTTAACTTTAAATTTCAACTATTTCGATCATGATTCTCCCTATCAATAATTTAAATAAATATTAAAAGATGCTTTTTATTATTATTAAGAAAAGAAAAATTATTTTAAATAAAATACTAAATGTAAAATAAATACGAGAGTGACACATGTACAAACTTTTTACAGAATAATGTGGTGACGCCACGAGCACGTTTCGAAATATTCATTTTTTACGAGAAATTAATAGTACTTCTTCCGTTCCATTAAACTTTTTATTGTAACTATAAATACGAAATTTAAGAAAAGTTATTATTTTTTAATTAATTTCATTGATCTTTGAAGAAAAAATTGTATTTTTAAGTAATAAAAGTAATTTATATATGTTAGGAGTGAGTAATATTTTTTGAAAATACGATGTTGTAATGAGAAGATATTTGTCTTGGAACAAGGAAACAAACAATGCGTGACGAAGGAGTATTAAATATACGTAAAATTGAACAAATCAATACTTTGGATCAGAATTGGAGCAAGCATAGGCGTTTCTCTGCGACCCATAAAGATAATTTGAGTTGTCAGCTGATTTCTCAGCAACGAATTAAATTTATGTTAGAGCCCAGCCCATGCTTAACGAATTGTAGGCCCATTTATTTGAAAGGCCCGTTAATTAAAAAGAGAAGGGCACCGTGGCCCTGGTTTATATTTAATAAGAAGAGAAGCAGAATTCGACAGCCTTGAGACCAAGTTTCATGTGAGATGGTGTCTTATTAAGGTGAGGTGAGAATGATAGATTTATTATTAAAATATGATAAGGATAATTATATAAATAAAATATAATTATTGAGTTATTAAAGTATAATTTACTAAGTATGATAAATAATTAATTAAAATATAATTTTAGACTGCAATAATATGCTTCGTAGAAATATGAATTAAAGTATTGAACGGGTGAATCATTCTATAAAAACATCTCCAGCATTGTTCTACTACACTACTCTAGCGTGAGATGTTCCCTCCAGCAATCTGCTATCCGCCACGCTATTCTAAAGATAATAATACCGCGTGTTCTCTCCAGCAATCTGCTATTGTCACGCTATTCTAAAGATATCAGCAATAATACATCTGCTATCCGCTACGCTATTCTAAAGATAATAATACCCGTCAGATATTTCCTCCAGTAATCTGCTACCCGCCACGCTATTCTAAAGATAATAATATCACCCCAAATGTTCCCTCCAGCAATATGCTATCTGCCACGCTTTACTAAGCATATCAACAGTATCGCGCCATATGTGATGCATGCACAGTACCGTGCCAGATGTGGTGCATGCAGCGTTATTCGAACGATATTCTGTTCTTTATTTTTTTTTTCAATTACATATATTTATCCATATATTTATCTACTTTGTTTTAATATTATAAATAAATATAAATATAATTATTTTAAATATATTACATTTATTAAATTAATATTAATATATATTTAATTTATTAAAGTAAAATATCATATAAATATTAATTTAAAATTTAATATAAAATGAAATATTCTTAAAATGACCTAACATTCTAAAATTATACACATTAGTTAATTATATTTTAACTAGCCAATATTACTACTTTAATTACCACTAAAATCTAAACCATTTTAAGGATAATGTTTTTAAATTCATCCCATAATAAGTCGGTAACACTAATCATAACAGAGATTATTTCATGAAATGAAAATTTCCATTAAAAGGCTACATGCATACAAAAAAACACAATTCACATCTAACCATATGACAGAATCATAAAAGAAATTTCAGATGGGCTCATGGATCCTGGATATCATGTTGTATATGGCGGAGCAGCACCGGAATGGTGAGTTCAGGCGCGCTGAGCTGCGGCAGGTGTCCCTCGGTGGCCATCACCTCCACAATGGACTTACCGCCGAGGTTTTGGTGGAGATACTCCGCCACCGCCACGGGCACCGCCAAGTCCTTGGAACTCTGTACTATGTGACACGGCACCGTAACCTGATCCAGATAGTGCCTCAGATCAAAGTTGAAAATCATTCGGAAAATGCTGAGAGCGATGTCCGGCCGCATGTTGAACAGTGTCCGGCTGAACTCCTGCACCGCCACCGACTCCATGTCGCCGCCCACCACAAGCGGTGCAAATCCTGAGATCCACGACTTGTAGTTAGTCTCCATCGCACTGCACAGCTGGTCGATTTCCACTTGTTCGAATCCTCCGTAGTAATCTACCGTGTTCAGAAACCTAACAGGACAGGAACAATTTGGGGAAAATTAAACCAATTGATCAGCCACAAACCCTAGCTAGGAGAAACAAAAAAAATCCCCAAAATTAATTAAGGGTCCTGGATTACCTGGGAGAAGCGGAGATCATAATGAGTTTGTGGAAGCGATCGGGGCGGAAGATGGAAGCAATGGCGCCAGTCATGGAGGAGAGAGAGTGGCCGACATAAATGCATTTAGCGACGTTGAGTTCCTCGAGGATGGCAAGGAGGTCGTAGGCGAAACCTTCGAGGGTGGCGTAGCGGTCGAAATCGAAGTAATCGGGGTTGGTGGTTCCGGCACCCATGTTGTCATAGAGGATGACTTTGTAGTGGTCTACGAGGTGGGGGACGAGGTGCCTCCAAACGGATTGATCGGTACCAAAGCCATGGCCGAGAACGACGGTGGTGTCGCCAGAGCCGAGAACTCGTATGTTGTGAGCTGCTTCGACGTAGGTACCCATCTTCTTTGAGTGGAGCTGTGTTGTGTTCTGCTCTGCTCTGTAGTAGGGACTGTATATGTATAAATGGGGTATACATATATATTTATTTATTAATTTAATTACTAGGAATATTATTAGTATTATTTAATTTTGATATAAAGGGTGAAGATATTTGGACTAGTGGGCTGCTACTTTTGACTTTTCGAGGGGCCAGGCAGGCCTGTGCCCATCGCATTTAAGTCATCAAACATCTCGTGAGGACAAAATTTGTGTAACACAGATTTATGGTTGTATATCAGTGCTGCATCAAAAAACATGGTGATGTTTATTTTTTATTATCGCATGCTGTAAAAATTAATTAAATAATGATATACTACCTAGTCCTCTGTTATTAAAATTATTTCACTCTTTACTTTTTATTTATTTATTTATTAATTCGTTTCATATAATTGTTCATAAAAGAAGATAAAATCTCTTGTGAGATGGTAATTTCATGAGACAGGTTGTGAGATGGGGTCGACCGGTTGTTAAAGCATGCTTGTTATATAAGTAAAGTATGTTAATTTGTTGTTAAAGTATTTTTTTTTAAAATATGATGAATAATTAGTTAAAGTATTTTTTAAAGTGTTATAATTTGATTTACTATAAATATACTTTAATTATAAATTAGCATACTTTATTTATATAGCAAGCATACTTTAACAACGGGTCGACCCGTCTCACAATTCATCTCACATAAACCTGCCTCACAAGAGAGTTCCTCAAAAGAAAATTCGTTATTATAATTTAATACCTCAAAAATATTCATTAATTAAAAAAAATGAGTACTCCCTCCGTCAACTGTCAATCTATCTATTTTACCATTTTGGGCCATCTATTCTTAATCTATCCATTTCTCTTTTTAGATACATGAGATCCATCTACACACTAAAACAATTAAAATATGGACCCACACACCCCAATAATACAACTACCAACTACACATAAAATAATAATACTCCTTAATCTACGCGCAAAAAGTAAACGGATAGATTAATGTTGGACGGAGGGAGTAGTTTATACTTTACACACTCCGTCCCAAGGTCCTTTTGCTTATTGGAGGTGGATTAAAAAATATTATTATTTAATGTGTGGTGGATAATTGTATTAGTGTGAGTGTATAGCTATATTTTAATTGTATTAGTGGGTGGGTGTGGTCACATATGTGTAGAAAAGGAAACGAGACTTTTTGAGTAAGATGCTCAAAATATAAAAAATAAATTCTTGAAAGGGGAAGTATTTATTACTAAAAATACAATATTATCCCTAACCATTAATAAAGTTAATAAAAAAAAATTCTCCTTAATTTCATGATATTTTCATGATATAGTGAAGATGAATAATCTCAAGGAACGGATAGAGTACACACCCTTATTTTTAGTGTAGTGCGTATAAAATTTTTTCAAGATTAAGGTGGATTTTTTATATTATTTTTAATTATTTTTTTCTAAAGGCAGTATAATAATCTGAAAGTAATAAGATAAATATTTGTGTGAGATTGTCTTACGTAAATTTTTTTTGAAACGGATAGTAATAATATCATTATTACTTTCGTTATAAAATATTATCACTTTTTATTTATACAATTACGTGAAATTGATAGAAAGTGATAATAGCTATAAAAATGAATAAAAAGTGATATTATTACTTTTTCTATAAAATATTACCACTTTTTTTACTATAAATTTTCATGAAATAGTTCACTGCACCATTATTACTTTTTATTGATTAAGTTATTATCATTTTTCATCGATTGAGTATTTTTGTTATTGATGTTATCACCTTTTAGATTGAGTATGACTTTTGTTAATGATGTTATCACTTTTTATCCGTCTCAAGTAAGGACTTACGTAATATAGTCGCACACAAGACTTGCCCAAGTAATAAAAAGTATATTGTGTGTATTAATTGTTGATGATAATTTTGAAATTAAAATGTATTGTTGAATTATTAATTGGAGTTATACTGCCATTTTTAGATTGTGCACAATGTGATTGGAACAAAAAAAATTATTTTTCATATTGCTCTAGGGCAATGATAATTGTTTTGGATTTTTAATAGTGTAATTTTTAATTTTATGTCAAAGTGAAAAAATATTAATTTATGTAAAAATGAGATGAGAGATGAAAATTAAAATTAAAGGTAGACTGTGTTATGGATTATAGAGTTTTTATATGTATATAAAGATAATTTTTAAAAACCTAAGTGGGACTATTGAAAATTAATTGATTTTCAAAATAGAAAATAAACATCACGTTACAGTATGTTTTGTAGCTAGCAGTATTGTCAATTGTCATGCCTAAACTAGATACGGGATCGGTGGAAATATCAGTTCGAAGTTCGAAGTTCGAAGTGGAACCTATCATACTAATTTAAATGGAAGTTTAACACACAAATAAAATTCACATATTTTCAATTACATTTTCTAAGCACCATTCAAAAATAAATGTAAAATTAGTTCATTGTATTATTTTTACCCTTATAAGTCTATGGACTATTTTAACTCTTGATTTATAAAACTGTGTAATTCATGTAATATTTTATCGATATGTTCAATGTTTCTCCACAATAAAATTAGGGACAAAATTTAAAATGGTCACTATACATTAAGTTACATTTTATTTGGTCACCTACATAAAAAAGAATTTTTTCTAGTCACTATTAAGGGTTATTCTCAATTTACCTCATAACTGTCAGGAGAAAGGACAAAAATCATGGGGTCATCATTATGTTTTTGTTGAATGCATTGAATGGTGGTGATAGAACCACATTTAAAATTATAGGAAAATCTTAGAAAATTTATTCTTCTATTCGGGCTATACGACTTGGCCTATTCGACTTATATTTTTTTTCAGAAAAAATTAGAAAATTTTTTCATACGGATAAGATTTTTCTTCTATTCGTCCTATGTGTCTTCTATTTGGTCCAAATGGTTGTTTTATTCGACATATATATTTTTTTTCAAAAAAGTTAGAAATTTTTTTTTCTTCTATTTGGCCTAAATGTTTGTTCTATTTGGTTTATATTTTTTTTCTTTAGAATAGAAAAAATTAGAAAAAATTTTCATACAGATAAATTTTTTCTTCTATTCGGCCCAAATGGTTGTTCTATTCGGCCTATATGTTTTTTCCTCAGAAAAAAATCGTAGAATGCATCTTTTTGCATTTTAATAAATAAATACATTCATGAGGCATGTAAAAGCAATAAATTAACGCATTCAGTAGACTGCAAAACAAGTTATTGTACTTTGATACTTTTTGGTAAAAAAGAGAGGTATCAGATTCCTCAACATGTGATTAGTGATTCCCTTTCAAATGACATTTTGACCACTTCCAATTAAAGTTGCTAGAATAAATTGTTTGTAAAATAGGTAGCTAAAAAAATTATTTTAAAATGAAAGTGGGTAATATGTGTCATTTTCACATGAAATTATAAAATTATAACCGAAAAAAGCCGTTAAGAATTTTTTTTTTATTCTAACGAAAAATCCAGCCATGCATGTATTTTATTTAACCGTTAGAAATGTTTAATTATTTTGGCACCTGATTGTTGGGATAGGGCCCAAAAGAAGGAAGTGAAGCCCAAAACCATTTAATAAGTTGATGGCCCACAAAATGAATTAAAAGAAAATTTTAGCTATGCAAGATATGATTTATTTATGAGAAAAATAAGAAAGCAGTAGTTAATGGATGTAGAGTTGTTAATAAGCCCGTAAACTGTGGGCCCGAACCAATTAACCCGAAAAAAATTAAGGTTAGGGCCAAGAAATTTGAGCCCGTTTAATATCCGGGCTTTTTGGCCCGAACTGATTAACCCGTGGGCTAATAGGGTTGGCCCGTGGGCTAACCGGGCCGGCCCGTAGGGTTGGAAATTATTATTATTATTATGTTTAATTAATTTTAACACCTATAATCTATACATCGACCACCCAATCCCACCCTACTACCAACCCATCTTTGGACAAACTCTCACTATCTTTTAATTTTCATTTCTTTCACATCTTTTTTCTTACTCTAACCCAAAATTCTCTAATAAATAAAATAATACTTGAATAAATATATTAAGATTAATTTAATTATAACAAATTCTTTTAATTTGTATCTTTTAACAATATTTTGCATGTATTAATCTTAATTCTCTCAAATTTTAAATAATGTATTAGTTAATTTTGAATTTTTTATTTTATTTATAATAAATTATAATTTATAATTTTTAAATATTTTTTATCGTACAACCCGCGAGCCCGGCCCGTTTAACCCGTAGCCCGTTAGGGTTAGGGTTAGGTTCACCTTTTCATAGCCAGTTTAAACAGACCCGATTAGCCCGAAACCCATTAGGGCCAGTCCTAATGGGTTAGGGCTGGCCCGTTTAATATCTCTAAATGGATGAAAAGTGATAGTAGTCACATTGAACTGGTATTTCTTAAACAATTTGTGAGAAGTAATAAGATTTTTAATACAAAGTCGTGTTAAAATACACATTATTTTTTATTAAATTCATTAATTTCATTTATTAAATACACATTCTTTTTAACTTTTTGTGTTTTTACTTTTATTATTATTATATATATAGGCAAATATTTGTGTGCATGAGATATTCTCACAGAGAAAATTTATGTGATAAGTAATAATATTTTAATAAAAATTAGTATCAAATAAATAAAAAGTTATAAAAGTGTTGAATTACTTCATAAAAAGTTTATAGTACCAATATAAAGTAGTAATAATTTTTTTAATGAGAAGTGATAATATTTTTAATAAAAAATTATAATTAATTTAAAAAAATAAATAAAACGGTTTCTGACATTGTTCCTATTATAGTACTATACATCACCAAATTCTCAAATCGTTCTTTCAAAATTAGCATTATTACACCCTTGTACATATTTTACTCTCTTCAAAAACTTCAAGGTATACGATGCTACAAACCACAAATGGATTATCAAACACTAATCAGTTCATTTCTTTTTATTTCTAAAAAAGCAATGTGTTAATTGATGTCTGAATGCAATGAGCGTCTAAGGAATTTAATATTGTAGAGAAAATAATATTAATTGAGATTTCTTTTCTTGTATTTTTTTATTAAAAATATTGATTCTAGAATATTCTTGTAATTTGTAAATAATAATCTCAATTATAAATACATATACTCCACCATTGGTATTAGATTCTAATTCTCATACGAAAATATTCTTTACATTACATGGAATTCGTCACACTTTCATATCCTCGTACATCTGTCCAAAATTCTTTTTTATTCCTTTTATAAAACTTCTTATATAAAACTATCTTACGCAAGTGTTTGATATGTATAAAACATTCTCATATCTATAATAAGGTTAATTGTATTAATTCGTAGGTTGTCGTTAAACCAGATATTTGAAGATACAGATGCAGCCAAGCTGAGAGGCGAGTGAATTATAGATAAGAAATCCAAAAATGAGGATTGGATAATATTTTATTTTATTTGATTGCATGCATCATGCAAAATAGGACCCACCTTTCACATTTATTAATTTTTCTGATTATTTATTTCTACTACCTAATAATTATATGATTTAATTTAGGCAAATATTTGTGTAAAAATCGTTTCATATAAGGGACTTACATGTAACGTATAAAAAGTGATAAAATCTATAATGACAAAAACTTGTGTGTCCACGGGACACACCGTGCCCTCACGAGAACACAAGAATTTTTAATATTTTATTCTTGTGTTTTTATGGGGGCACGGTGGGGACACAGGAGATCGACCAACTCATCTATAATAAATATGATACTCAAATAATAAAAAATGATAATGTTATTTTATAAATTATAAATGAAAAGTAATACTGTAACATTTTATAGTAATACATTTTATAGCAAACGTAATAACTAATTTAAAAAGTATAAAACGGTCTCTCGCAAAATTTGCCCTTTATAATTTACTGTAGAGTGTGTACACACCCCGTCTCTTTTAATCGAAACTAATTTATTTTCATTACATTCCTCTAAATTAGAACAATAACTTTTTTTAAAGTTTCTAAGCAAATAACCTTGTTAATGTTCATGACATTTTGATATGATATCTTTTATATCATCTTTTAATATAGGAAAAATCTAACTCTTTGCTCTTACAATTAACATGTTGACTTAGGGCATAAATTCTCTCATTTCTCCTATTGTCATTCTTCCAATAAAACTAAAATACATGAGATATCACTACAAAATATCACCGTACAAAGAACAAATATAACTCTTAAAATGGTTCGAGGGATTAATAATTTGTCAAAAACATCCAATAAGGAGTCTATTCCATCATATTCTCCTTTTAAATTCCATGCACGTCCTATCTAATTCCTCTTGATTTTATCTTTATCCTCTCCTCTCTTCATACCACTCACATGTACCGCCAAAACTTTCACGAACTCCACCCACCACAACATCTCCAAACGGGCTCCATATCCACAACTCCGTAAATCAATCCTACTTTTATACTCCCTCCGTCTCAAACTTATATCCGCCGACACAGTAGAAATGGAGTTTAAGAAAAATTATTTTTTGACCAACGTACTTTATTAACTTTTAAAGGGTATTGTGGTATTTTTAGGTAATAAATAAATTATAAGTATGTTATGTGTGTTAGGTGGGAGTGATATTTTTGAAATTAAGATAACTTTTGAGGTTGTTGGTTAATGTGAAGTTTCATTTTTTGGGTGGTAAAGATAAGTATGAAACGGACGAAAACGAAATTTGTAAACCTAAATGTGGGATGGAGAGAGTAGTTTCTTATAAATGCTACCACTAAAAAACCTATTCTTACTATTCTATCAATAAAAATCTTAATTTCATTATTAAATTAATTTATTGACAACAATAATTTTCCGTTGCTATTGTTTTAGCAACCAAAATTCTTATATATAAAACTTAATCCTAACTCATATAACGTGGAGAAGCGCTTATTAATTGTCACTTCAATATCGTTATAAATAAAATTTTATTGTGCAGATTATGCACTCATTTAGTTGGCTGGTTGTTATCTAATGCCACATCAAATAATGCCTTAACTGACACATTAATTAATTCAATATCATGATACGGCATTCAAGATTTAATTATAACTAGTGTCCATTTGAAAAAAAATGTAATAATCTGATTTAAATGTAATTGTACATATATGCTGAAATATTAGTGTCACTGAAAAAAATTATTAATGATAATAGTAATCAATATAGTTAACAGTTTCAGGTTGATTCATATATAATATGATTTAAATAGTTGAATAATTTTAGGTGATTTAGTATATAAGACTTATAATGGGAGGAAATAAATTGCAAGATACGTGATTCAAGTAATTTATGGTACAAAGCTATTGTTGAAGGAGGTAAAGTAATTTATGATAGGCAAACTATTGTGTAAATCGGATTTACTATATAAATTTTGTGATTCCCCTCCCAATCCTCTTATACCTTATGTATTGTTAGGATTTAAATTAAAAGGAGACCATAAGATTTACACCGCAAATCCGGTTCACAGGAGACTAACTATTTATGGTAAAAGATTTAACTATCGTAGGATGACAATAGCTTTTTTATTTTTTTGAAAAAAAATTATTTTCATTACGATCACTGAAAATCAGCCAGTACTTATTGACATAAAAAGTCCAGTAAAGTGGACCAACGATGCTCGAGAGACAGTACTACATTTAGCAAAAGAAGCAAGAGAATAAGTTATAATATTGCGTGAGCGGGATTGCCAAAAAGCTCCTCTGAAATTTTCTTGAGAAGTGTAGAGAAAGATATCTTCAAGGATAGGAAGACAAGGCTAAGCAATCACAATCTTTCCTTATTGCGAAAATAACATAAGCTGCATCTTCGACAGTGGCAAAGCATTGTAGGTTTAGTTCATTGGCGGAGCATCCCTCATGTCTAAGAACTCCTTAAAATGGCCCCACCATGGCCTTACATATACTACACGAAATAATAATCCCTTCGTCTCATGAAAGTTTACTCTTTTCATTTTGGTTAGTTCAACAATTAAAATTTTCACCTTCATAAAAAGTTACTCATTTCGTCCAATTCAAATGTATTCATTTTACTATTTTGGGCGGTCATCTTAAAGATATCAATTTCCCTTTTCAGTTAACAAGCCCCACACATGGACCATCACTTCCCTTTAATACAACTACCCACAACACATATAATAATACTACTTAATTTACACATAAAAGCAAATGGATACTTTGTCATGGCCGGAGGGAGTATAAAAATCAAAATAACAAATCCTCCCCATACACTTTATCTATTAAAAAAATCGTCCTACCTAACATATCCAACATACTTTATCATTTATTTATTAAAAAAATACCACAACGCTCCTAAAAGTTATACTTTTATTAATCCAAGTGTAGAATAAACAAACATAAATATTTCTAATTGGCAGAGAGAATATCATTATATTTTATGACTTATTTTACTCTAAATTTATGATTTATCTTTAATATATAACATTAATTCTTATATTATAATTATCTAGTTAATTCATAATTTATTTAAAGGGTTCAACCATGTCAGTTACACACAATACATACTCTTGATTAAAAACTAATAAAAATTTTTAAATATTTTTATACATTCGGTTGTTCGTTTTTGAGTTTTAAAACCAAGTTTTGGTTTTCAAAATCCACATCCAGATTTTAAAAACCATCCATATATATCTACTATATTCTCTTTCCTCAATATAATACACTTTCTCTCTTTATCTCTCCTCTCTCATTTACCCTTTTAAATAAATTAATACATTAATTTGACATAAAGTTAAAACTTATCCTACCTAAAATTAAAAAAAAAACATAGAACTCACTATTCATGATTTTCAAACCCTACATATAATCTCAAACCAAACATTTTATATTCTGTTTTACTATTAGGAATATTCTTTCTCTTTAATGGTTCATATGAAATTTGTTAGGAATTTAATTTAATTAATTAATTAAATTAATCGAATTTAATTGGTTAGTAGAGGTTAATTGTAAAATTAATCACCAATTAAATGAGTGTAGTGGGTAAGTGTAATTTGGTTCACCTAGTGGAGAGGTTTTATGAAGCGTAATAAGGCTTAATGGGGATTAATACGAAATTATTATCCCACATTGAATATGTGGAGAGAATCCTCAAAAGTCACTACAAGAAACAGTGAGATTAGCGACGGAAATTTCCGTCGCTAATATTAGAAAAATCCATCGGTAATCAGTTTACCAACAGATTACCGACGGAAATTGAACGGTCACTATATCGATCGTCGATAATTATTTACCGATGGATTATTAAATTCGTTGGTAAATACCGATGAAATTTTTCGTCGGTAAATAAAATTATCCGTCGGTAATTATGCAACTCAAATTCGTAGGAAACTAAAAAATTAGCGACGAAATTATCGACGGATATTATTCATCCCTAATTACCGATGGAAATATCTATCGCCAAGCACAAAATATGGTGTAAAATAAAACTTAGTTTAGCGATGGAATTACCGACGGAATATTATACCGACAAAAAAATCCATCGCTAAATACAATATGTGAAATTATAAAAACTCATTTTAGCGACGGAATTACCGACGAAATCTTATACTGACGGAAAAATCTGTCGCTAAATACAATGCATGGAATTATAAAAACTCATTTTAGCGACAGAATTACCGATGAAATATTATACCGACGGAAAAATTCATCGCTAAATACAAAATATGGAAGTAAAAAACTCATTTTAGTGACGGAATTACCGACGGATATTTTTACCGACGAAAAAATCTGTCGCAAAATAAAAATGTGCTTCATATAAAACTTAATTTAGTGACAGATTTGCCGACGGAAATGTGCAAAATATTCTTATATTTATATTATATATTACCAAATTAAAATTGATACCTGATAAATCCACAAAAATTGTAATTAAACCTTCAAAATAAGTACAACCTTATATAAAATTTCCACAATTTCAAATAAAGATCCAAAATCATCACAAAATATCAAATTCTACTAAATCCTAAATACCAAATAGCTTAATATGTTAAACATGCTCACGAGTCTTCCAAATCAACTTCATCATCTGCATCAACATCAGTGTCATTATGACAAACACCTGATGTAGAACCACCACCAAAAGGAGAAGCCAATGAACCACCACCTCGTAATAATTCCATAACTTGTTGCACTTGGGCTTGAACTGCTGCTTGAATTTGTGCTTGAACTGCTGCTTGAATTGCTGATTGCATCTCAACTTGCATCTCAGTATACATCTCTGTAATCTTTTCATCTAATTGTCTCTTAAACTCTACTTCAGTAAACATCGATGAAGTAGGAGCTTGAGTAAAACTAGATTGACTGCTTGTACTTCCTTCACCCAAATTTCCAATGCCGAAGATGCGACCTTTTTTTGATTCTAAAGTACAGTGGAAGATATCTCCCATATCAATTGGAGGAGTATCAGGTATTTGACTTAACTCATCTTTCTTCTGTTGTATAGCTTTCTGTATATTTACATTGTTAGTAACAAATCAGTAATCAAATATTATGAATTTAATATTATACTAAAAACCTAAAATGCTTAACAAACATGAAATATTATACGTACAACCATATTTTTAGCAACTGCATAGGCAAACTTTCCTTCTTCATCCGGCTTGTGATACCCAAGAAAGATGTCATACTCATTGGGTTCTCTATTATTTTCCTTTTCCTAAATAGCCAAGAAAATAAATGAAGCAGCAGTCGTGTACATAATTACTAAATTTATATCAAATAGACCAACACAATCTACAATAAATTCATCCAATACAAAGAACCTAATTAAGAGAATTCACTTGACAAAACATTTTATTTAATAAAGATGAGCAAATTACACGAAGTTGATAAATACTTCACAGTACCTTAATTTCAAATTTAAAACCTAATTGATGTATGGTGTACATATATCAAAATAATCAACGCAAACTACAACAAATTCATCCAATACCCATTAAATAGAGTAAGATCCAAGCGTATGCCATCTTTATATGAAAACACATAGATATAAAATTCTATTATACCTTAACTTTATCATGCTTCATACGACTGAAATGCATCAAAAATGTCAAACTAATACTAATATTTTCAAACCAAAAACTACAAAGATTAATTATCAAAATGAATATTCATAAAAAATAAGAGATAAAAACTCACGAATGCTATAGCAATTTATTTAAGACAAAAGAGAAGACACAAAATGAAGAAAATATGGTTGAGATATTCATTCACCTAATTCATTAAAATTCAAATCTAGCTATTCTAACTTTAATTTCCCAAGTGTCTGACAAATTTAATACTTTCCTCAAATTAATTGCATATTTTTAATTAAAGCAGATGCATAATGCATCCATCTTGAATTTTGAGATGCATGCACATAAGTCGTGAATTTAATTAAGGCACAAAAGATAGTTTTATTTTAATATTGCATTGATTAAATATGCATAATGCATGCATATAAGTCGCGAATATACCACTTTATCCTCAATTTCGATTTGCCTTTGTCCCTACTATATTCTACACCGATCGAGATTCATACTATTCCAAATTTAATAAATTGGTGTTGCCTAATATACTGCATGCATTTTCTAATAGGAAAAATTGATAGTGTAGAATAAGTATATATGACAATATTTAAAGATAATAGTAGTAATTTATTGGATGTTATGTTATGTAGTAGCTCAATCATCAAAGCATTCCTACACATATTAATTTAATATAATTATACTTATATTACCTAATAAATAAATATAATCTAATATGAACATTACTCCCTAATGTGAGGGTATGCTGTATGCAAACTAATGTGAGGGTGATCAAAGCAAATTCACCATCAATATTGTTAGCTCACACCTCCCTAATGTGAATTGAACACTCTGTTGGCACGAATATGTCATCATCCATTCTTGAATAAGTACACAACAACAATACAGTTTCAAAAAAATTATCAAAAAAATTTGAGAAACATAACTCCAATATATCTTCAAATGTAGAATTCCGAAAGTTTAAAATATCTAACACTAACAAGAATTTCTATCGAAAACATGCCTGGATTAAAAAATCAAAAACAAAAAAGAAGCAGAGGAAAAAAACAGACCACACAAAGCAGAAACCAAGCAACATGCTTGGAATAAAATTCACAATCTACACTAAAACAAGAAATTGGAATTGAGAAACCCACATTACAATAATAGAAATCCAAAAATACGAGTTTAATAAAACCAGTGATGAAAAATCCACGAGAAATCAGAAACACAATTTCATACAGAAAACAAGCAATAAACTGAAACAATGAAGAGGGAGAAAAATATAATCGGACCTTCGAAATTTGCCAGCTCAATAAAGTGTAATTCGCAAGGGGAAACACAAGAGTAAAATCGAAAACATTGGTGGGTGTAGAAATGATACTAGAAAATGATGAAAATTAGATTAGACAAGAGGGAAAGGACCAGAGATAAACTTACATTGTTGCACAGATATGGACAGAGGCTAGCCGTGAGGTGGCTTCGAGTTTTCGATGCTGCTGCAGCTGAATCGCTCGGCTGGTGTTCGAAAGTGGCGAGCAGTCGAGGGTGGGCAACAACGAGTGCAGCGTAGGGACGGCGATGGGAATCAGATTTAGCAGCGGCTTGGCGAGGCTAATCGGTGAATTCTACCTAGGGATCGTGGCCGTCGATGCCGAGCACCTGGTTCTTCACCTAGAGAATGGCGTTGAGGGCATCGTCGTAGGCGAAGGGAGACCGTTCTCGGGGTGAGGCAATGCTCAATGGAGACGACGACACCGGGGAACTTGGAGTCGTCGTTGCTGTAGGACTTGTGGCGCTGAAGAGGACGAACTCGCCGTGGAGGTAGATGGTTAGGGCTTCGTCGAATAACAACGGGATATGAGAATAATGAGAGAGAAGTACTGAGAACCCTAGTAATTACACTTCATATCGACGAAATTAATTCAACGACATATTTTATCAGATTTTTAAATAAATTAATTAAAGACATGCTCACAAAATAGTTTTTTATTTAAAAAAACTAAATTTTACCGACGAGCGTTTTTCGTCGTTAATTTTGTTGAATTTATTTTTTAATATTTTGCGATGAAATTTTTTCGTCACAAAATAAAAGACTTTGATTTTTTTTGTGATAAATTAAATCCGTCGCTAAATTAAAAGACTTATTTTATAAATTTTTTCAATTCTTTGTGACGGATTAAATCCGTCGCTAAATTAAAAGACGTAAATTTTTTATTTTTTCTTTTTTATTATATATTTACTGACTGAAATTTTCGGCCAGTAAATTTCTGGGATTTATTTCCCCAAAATAACAACAGATATATTGACGAAAAATAATCCGTCGCTAGATCCGTCGAGAAACGATCACAAAATCCATCGGTAATTTCTTTAGATTATTTATTTAAAATAAATCTTGTTAAATTGGTAATCCATCGGTAAATAGCGACATAATTTTTCCGTCAGTAAATCCGTCGGTAATCCAGCAGTTTCTTATAGTGAGTCGGGTCAAGCAGTAAAGACGAATCTCTTTGGGTGTAAAGATTCGTTGAACCTGGACGCAGTCAAAACCTCCATAATTGCTGATTAGAGGAATTTGAGCCAATCAGCAATTATTCGTCGTAAATCACTTTCATCGTCATTATGGCTGTGTAGAATGATACGCCTATAATTAGGTAATTAGGGTCATTCAGCACACATTCCAGCACACCACAAATAAACGAGCATCTGTATACACTAAGCATTTACATCTAATCTAGTAACGATCCAGTTTTTCAACCTCCTTAGTTCACCGGAGTTCCTGCGATAGCATTGCTGCTTCGCCGGAAACGAGAAAGTCATTTACCTTTGGGAAAGATCTGCCAAGACAGGAGAACTACTGGGGCGTGCTTCTTTTTGCGGGAATAGTTCAACTCGACTCGACTCGCCCTCTTCCTCAAGACGTTCAAGATTCAAATCTGTAAGAAGAGTTAGAAGATCCTTCCCTTCTACTCTTTATTTTTAATAGTAATTTTGTTAGTACTATTTTAGTACGTTATTCCTTCTACATTTCTGTTCAAAAATCATTGTAACGTGATTGGTTGGTGCACTTATAACCAAAAAAATTTTATTTGTATAGTTCATATAATATTTTACTCTTATAAATTATGTTAATAATTTATTTTTAAATTTTGATCATTACTATTAAAATTGAAACTTGAAAGTGATATATGGACGGAGGGAGTATATATATATATATATATATATATATATATATATATATATATATATATATATATATATATATATATATATATATATATAATTAATAAAATTAAAATTATTTTTCGTCCCATAATAATATAAAATTTTTTATTCTATCTAAAAAAAGATATTATTTTCAATGTAGTCCCATAACTCTCGATATTAGCCAATTTTGGTCCTAAAATCGCCCGAAATTAAATTTTTTGCCGAAATTCTGAACGTACGCCGCAAGTGACCCCTCAATTTAAGGCTTTCCGGTGAATTGGGACCAAAATTGGCTAATATTGGGAGTTACGAGACTAAATTGAAAATGATATATTTTTTGGGACAAAATCAAAAATACCTATTGTTATGAGACCAAAAGTGATTTTAACTCAATAGTCGACCCTAAAAATATATACCTTCGATTATTTTATTTTATTTTATAAAATATTAGTAGCTTCCATATATCATTTTAATAAAAATATTATAGAAGTACTCTTAAATTTCTATAAAATTCAATACACTCAGTGCACCACAAAGTCTAATTAATAAAGTAAAGTTTCTTGTTCATGCAATATGGAAAAAGGGACATATGTATATATAAAGTATAACAACACACTTTATAACGACAATTGTGTGTAATCGTTTTACTATTTTTAATTGTAATAATAATTTATTAAAAATATAATTACTTTTTATTTATATTATAAATTATTCATAAAATAATATATTTGAACTTAATTAATGTAATGACATTTTTTATTCACTTCACATCATTCCATCTGTTAGAAATTTAACACAAACACTTGTTAAACTTTAATTACATATAATGTGCAAATTAAATAAATTTTCGTTTTTAGCATTCTATTTATTCCATTACCTTTGTTTGATGTTTTATAGTTGTTTTTAATATTTAAAATCAGATTATATTGGATATATATACTCTGAGACCATGTCAAAGTTTGAAATTGAGGATTAAAACGTAAATTAGTATGAGAGATGAATTTTGTTCTATGAGAAATTAATTTTTATATTATATACTATTTAGAGTTAAAAGTTTTTTTGTCCCATAATTATTGAAACTTTAGATTTTGTCCTAAAAAAGGTATTTGTATCGATTTTGTCCTATAATTATTAATTTTATTTCAATTTTGCCCAATTTTCGTCGAAATCCTAAAATTTTACCGGAAAAGCATCATGTGCCGCTCACATGACACACCAATTTGGGAAAAACCGGTGACCCAAGCTGAGTTGTCGCTCCAATTAAAATTTCACTAATCAAAATGCACATCATATTATGTTAAAAGAAAAGAAAGAAAGAAAATATTTGTTATAAATAATATTACAAATTCAAAATTAACTAATACATTATTTAAAATTTAAGAGAATTAAAATTAATATATGAAAAATATTGTTAAAAGATATAAATTAAAATAATTTGTGATAATTAAATTTATTCAACATGACACATAATTTTTAATATAATAAATTATGGTTTAATTAACAAAAAAATGTAAAATAAAATAATCTAAATTAAAAAATAAAAAATTAAAACATAAAATTAATTTTAAACCTAAAATCCCAAATCGATTAATCCTAATCCAATCCCCAAATTATAAATTGATGAACCCTAATCTAATCCATAATCAACTGAATCTCCTTCCAAACATTTATCTCAGCCATCCATTGATGACGATTTCATTATCCCTCAATGAAATCAACCTCTTCTGCAATGACGAAGGTGATGACGGCAGCCACACATCGACCGCGAGTTTCAGCGATGGAGAAAGTAAATGGGAAGGTGAAGACGAGAATAACAGCGGGGACGGCGGCGGCGGTAGGGTGAAGGAGGCAGAACGACAGTGACGGCGGATGGGCAAAGAAGGCGGAACGCCGACGACAGTATTCAAGAGTGATGAATTCTGAAATCTAATGTTGTTGAATCCTAATAGAGTTGAATCACTTGATTAGGGATTTTAATTAAATTTACGTTATTTAAATTATTTTTTTCTTAATTAATTTACATATCTGCTGTTATTTACTTAATGTAATTCTCAAATGTTTAATTAATGACGTGACGATTCTATTGGACCAATTTTGTCCAGATGTCCAGGTCATCCTCTCTCGCCGAATTCCCCCCAAATTCATGTGTCACGTGCAGCGCACGTGACCAATTTTTTGGCGAAATTCTAGAGTTCCGGCAAAAATTGGGCAAAATTGAAACAAAACTAATAGTTATGAGATAAAAAAACTTTTAATTTTTACTATTTAGATTATATTATATGACATGAATATTAATTAAATATTAAAAATAAAAATAAAGAATAGTTAATATTATATATATATATATATATATATATATATATATACGAGTACATATTCCCGCATAATATGCGGATGCATTATATTTTATAAGAAAATTAATTTGATAATCAAATATTAAATGCATATTGTTATTTAATAATGAGAATATACTCAAAATTTTTGAAGATATATTTTTATTAATTGATTTATTTATCTAATTTTAAGGTTTAATTTTTAATTCTAAATATAAATAAAGATATACATTAGTAACATAATAATAATAATAAAAATAGAAAGATTATACGTGATATTAAAATAAAAATAAAAACATCTATTCCTAACTAATAAAAAATATGACTAAAGTTGGTGTTTAATTTGAAGATAACATGAATAATAATAAAAATAATAAGTTGGATATATTTGTATTGATTGGTTTAATTATCTATTCCTAACCAATTAAAAAAAAATTAAAGGTCGTATTTAACTTATAAATATACATGAATAATATAATAATAAATAAAGAAAGAAAGATTATATATATATATATAATTAAATAAAAAATATGACAATTAACCATATCGCGACACCTTATACTTTTAAAAAGTTATTTATAGCAGCGTATTTGCAATTAGTATATATATATATATATATATATATATATATATATATATATATATATATATATATATATATATATATTGCGTGTAGAATTTAAATAGAAATCTAAATGAAGTTAAAATCACTTTTGGTCCCATAACAATAGATATTTTTGATTTTATCCCAAAAAAATATATCATTTTTAATTTAGTCCCGTAACTCCCAACGTCAAGAGTTATGAGACGAAATTAAAAATAATATATATTTTTGGATAGAATAAAAAATTTCATATTGTTATGGGACGAAAAATGATTTAAAATATATATATATATATATATATATATATATATATATATATATATATATATATATATATATATATATATATATATATATATGATTTTCTTAACTTACTCCCTCCGTTCCACAGCAAGAGTCTCTTTTTTTTTTTGGTCGTTTTTTGTCGTCCCACCTAAAGGGTCCTCTTTCCTTTTTTACACATATGGGACCCACTCATCCCCTCTAATACAATTGAAATATGGGGCTCATACTGCCACTAATACAACTACCAACTACACATTAAATAATAATACTCCTAAATCCACGTGTCAAAAAGTAAAAACTACCATTACCGTGGAACGGAGAGTATAATGAACTACGTAGAATTAACTCTAGATTCAATTTCAAGAATCTTGTTATTCAAGAAAATGCATGGCACAACGTTATAAAATTATTTTTAATTTATAATTGCAATAATTATACAAAGCAATTTTTTTTCTCCTAGTTGGTTTTTTTGGATGTGTTAACATGTTACGCAGAAGAAAGAGAAAACATAAGATAATTAGAATCTACATACGAATAAATGCATATTAACCAAGTACATTAAGTAGTCATTCATAAATATGCTTATTCATATTCACAACAAAAATTAATTAAAAATATAGTACTAATTTTTTAAACAAAGAAAAAAAAAAAGCATTTGTGGAATCTAAGGTTCAGCAGATGCGCCTTCAATAGAGAGCTGTTTTAACCATTCAGAAGTTCTACGGTGCGAAGACGGTTTTCTCGCCGATTTATTAAGTTCCACCAAACACGCTTCTTCGCCGCGCGACTGAGCCACACCGTCACTCGCGCTTCTCATCATAACCACGACTTTAGAAGGAACTGCATCAACCGTATCATTACCACCCGCACACTTGCATCCACCCAGAAAATCCCACGCTTTAATCTTTCTCTTCTCGCCGCCGCCGCCATCATTCCGGCAGCCGGTGGGGCCCCGCGTTTTCAGATCGTGAAACGCGATTTCCGGCGGCGGAGCGACCAAACCCAGCCGGAAAACGCTCCACGGAGATGATTTCGCGGCGGAGTTCGGTTTGCTGCCAATTATTCTGTTTCGAATTAACTTGGGCGATGGGCTTGGATGGGAATGGAACAGGTTCCTCGTCGGAAATTTCTGGTCGGCGGTGGAGCTGCCGCTGCCGCTGGTGGAGGAGTTGTGGCTGCTGATACTGCTGCTTCTGCTGGTAATGAGGCCGCCGGAGGAGCAATGGTCCATGGATTCGGACCGCCGGATGGAGCGGCGGAAGGGCAGAATCTGGCCCTGATGGAAGACCTCATCGGCGGCGCACATCTCTGTGGATTCTTTGGAGAAAGAACAGAAATCGAAATCTTGTTGATGATGATGATCAGTTTCAGTAGTGCAGTGTTGTTGATTCAGCGTTGTGGATTGTTGATCGAGTGGGAGATCGCGTAATGAAAGAGCTTCATCGTTATCGTCTTCCTCCTGCGAGTTCTCTGTGGAGTTGACACGTGTCCATCTCTCATCTCTGCATTCTTGGACCTCCATTGGAAAACTGGTTTGAGTTCAACTAACTATGTATGTGAATGAAGAGGTTTTTAGACAGTAAGATGGGTGGAAGTGAAAAGAAAGAGATATAACTGGTGTGCCAAGAGGAGAGAGGGGGGAGTAATGAATATTGGAATAGGGAATTAAGGAGAAGTGATGTGTGTGCTTCTTCTTGTTTGGGAGGGAAGGGGGACCAATATCTTGGCTTCACTCTTTGCAACACTTTGGTTTTATTTACAAAACTGATCACCTTATTAATTATTTCCCTTTTTTTTTTACTGATATTCATACCCACCAATTATTTATGCATTCGGAATTTTATGTTTTATTTCATTCATTAAATGAGTGGAGGGTAGAAGGCAAATAGAAAAGAAAAAATTATTGCTCTCGTGTGTATGCTTTTGATTCAGTATTTATTTTATTTTTGTACATATAGTTCAATATGATATGAAGTAATGAAACATCATAGTAAAATAAGTAAATTACAGACATTGTACAATATATGTAGATAAATCCTGATTAGCCTGAAAATTTTGTAGATTTAAAAGTCGTGTTCCTATAATTTTGCATGTTTTTATGTTTTTTTTTTATTTTTAATTCTTTAGTTTGTGTTGTTTGTGTTTTTGGAGGAAAGAGTGTGAATCATGTTATTTTCATGAAGGGAATGTTGTATTTTGAGCTAAAAGGAACAAAAGAGGAAATGGAATCAAATTAAGATAGAACTATGCTACTATCCACTTGAATTGAGACGGAAGATTTTGTGCTTTGAATTTCAGTAAAACAAATCAAGAAATGGATGCACAATTTAAAAAAGAAAGAATAGAAAAAAACATAGCTCAATTCGTAGTTAAACGAGCAAGAACGAGTCAAAATAGAGAAGCAGCGCACATTTAAGGATGTTGTCATAGAAATTCGACCGACTTTCTCTGCCAAGACCATTCGCAAAATTTACGCAAGCGTAATAATTCGATCGAAGTTTTACGGATGCATAAAAATTCGGTTGAATTTTATGTATTTTAGCTAGGTGTCCAATTCGAAATCACTAATCACGGTTTTGTGAGGGGTATAAATACCCCTTGTAACAACAAAATTGTATTTATTAAATAATAAACACAAAATAAATTACAATGAAAATCCGAGATGGATTGAACTTGATAATTTTAGTGAACAGCTTCTATTTATCCTCTGATTACTCTCTTGAGTTGACTTTCCTGACTTTTACCAACTTTCTGAGTCGGATCTTCGGATGAAGCTTGTCCGATCTCGGGTTCGGGACTTGAAGCTTTAAAACGTTTATCTGGAGGCGTCTAGCCTTTGTTTGGATCAAACGTTGATTTGAAGATTTGTTGTGAAGAACGTCGTTCAATTTGGTAGAACACCGTTGACCTCACGATTTTTACTGGATGAAGAACGCCGGATCGGAGAGGCTTAGCACCTTGATCCTTGATCGGAGGCAGTTCTTGACTTGAAGTTACTTTGAAGTTGCTTGAAGACTGGCTTGAAGCCTTCGATTTGAAGCTTTGAAGATTTGAAGATCTGGAGCTTGAAGATTTGAAGATCTGGAGCTTGAAGATTCGAAGATTTGAAGATCCTCGAAGGTCTTGAGCTTGAAGATTCGAAGATTTGAAGATCCTCGAGTGTTCTTGAGCTTGAAGATTCGAAGATTTGAAGATCCTCGAAGGTCTTGAGCTTGAAGATTCGAAGATTTGAAGATCCTCGAAGGTCTTGAGCTTGAAGATTCGAAGATTTGAAGATCCTCGAGTGTTCTTGAGCTTGAAGATTCGAAGATTTGAAGATCCTCGAAGGTCTTGAGCTTGAAGATTCGAAGATCTTTGAGTGTTCTTGATCTCTTCAAGAGCGTCTTGTCTTCAGGTGCTTGAATGTGTTTTGAATGAGGACTGAAGGCCCTTATTTATAGGTGGAGAAAATAACCACCTGAGAGATATTTTCTCCTTCGAAAAGATATGTTGGGCTTCTTCCTTTAATTAAGCCTGCCGGACTGGATACGGGCCTATTTAATTTAAATAAGCCTGCTGGATTTGACTTGGGCCTATTTAATTTAATTAGGCTTTGACTTGGGCCTATTTAATTTAATTAGGCCTGCTGGATTTAACTTGCTGGATTTGTTGACTTAAATCAGGCCCACTTGCCTTGGATTAAACCCAATTAATTTAAATTGAGCCCATCTGGCTTGAATTTGACCAATTTAATTTAAATTAAGCCCATTTGGCTTGGATTTGACCAATTTAATTTAAATTAAGCCCATTTGGCTTGGATTTGGGCTCAAATAATTATATTAATTATTAATTATTTATTTACTTATTTTAGGAATTAATTTATTTAAATTCCTTAATAAATAAATATTTAATCAATATTTAATATATTTTCTTTGCATTTATATTTATTAGGCAATAAATTTTAATTGCCTACAAATGCCCCCTTGCATTTTGTTCACTGAAATATTTCTTTGAAGTGAATAAATTGCAATATATATTTTTTTACAGCTTTGGCCCAATATAAGTCTGATAACACGCGTAAACGAAACCTCTTTCACTTAGATCTCCCGCATATTGACTCGTAATCCTTGCATGAATTATTCACATGACCATCCACATGAGATTTACTATATAAGAATAACTGTTCGAGCCCACTATTCTCTTCAAACTACAAATTTTATTGGGCTTGGATTTATTTTTAAATAATCCACATAATATCCACTTCTTAACTTTTCCAATTTTATCACTTGCTGGAGCATCAACTTAATATCTAACACCGAATATTATGGAGATATGCTAATTATCCAAGTGAATAAATCTAATAATAAGCTAATATCTGCAAGATCTATACCTTCTTCATAGCCTTTGCATCGCAGATATATGGAAATCTTTTCTAAGAGAAATCTCAATATTCACAAAATCTTTCACATGACTATCCACATAATATCCAACACTAAATATATGAGAAGAATTCACTCTCCAATTCACACTTTCCATCCAACGAAACCAGAGGTAAAGAGTATCCATCCTATAGAAGTAATTTCCTCCTTTTAATTCTCTGCAGATTTTACCTGATACATCCTTTTTCCAACTTGCAGATTGCAACACTTCCTACCATAAACCAACAGTAAGCAATATAATCTTCTCTCTACATGCTCCTTTTCTTGCTTTTTTTCTTTTTTTTTTTAACTGCTTGTTTGATCACCTTCATATAATCATCGAGTTTTGCCATTCACTTCCGTATCTCTCCCACTCTTTTATTTATTGTTTTCTTGTACCTACGAAGAGAAGAAATTTGAAGATAACACGAGCAGTTGTGACCAGCATTGCGCATTCCTGGCGACTAGGAATTTTATTCCAGTCGGAAGTCGTGATGAGTCCAACGTGCACACTGAATATCAAGCAATAACTTTCGGCGAGCTATCTCTCCGATCACAACGGTGGCTGTCGGGTGTTGGAAACGAGAGGTGACGTTGTGCGTCAGTCCTTGAAGTTTTCCGCAGCGGCACCCCGTAATGGCGATGGTGTTTTGAAGATAATACATGCACTCGAGGCTAGCATCGCGCATTCCTGGCGACTAGGGATTTATCCCAGTCGGAGGTCGTGACTTGTACCAAACATCAAGCATTATTTGTGGCAATTTACTTCTTCGATTGCAGCGGGACTCGATGTCGCGGTGGAGGTCTAGGAACTTCTGGCAATATGCGGCGGTTGCGGCCAGCGATGTTGGACGGCGAGCGATGGAGGCGGTCGCTGGTAGTGGAAGCAGCGCGCGGTTTCCTGAAGGAGGACTGGGGCAAACTCCAGCGGCTGAAGGCAGCGGCGCTGATGGTGGTGTTGATAGGTGGGCAGCGCGGTGGATCGGGCGGGAAGGCGGCTGGATTTGCAGCGGTGCAGTCTGCTCCCGGTGGCAGCGGTGGTCGCGTCCAAACAGCGGCAGCTCGGGCAGCTCACGGTGGCGGTCGTGTACAGCGGAGGCGGTGAGAAGAGGCTGGTGCTCGGCAGGCTTCGACGGTCTGCGATGGGCAGTGGAGGAGTGAAACTCGGCGGCCCTTGTAGCGGATGGAGGCGGTGCGGCGGCCGTGTCGTAGCGATGGCTGAGCGGCGAAAGCAGTAGTCGCGTTCTCCGAAGACAACAACGCGGATCCAAAACGGCGACGGGCTCCGGTGTGTGCGGCAATCGAGGGATGACGAGACCCGAGCACCGGCAGTGGTGAGGATTTCCAGCATCGGATTGGCGGCTTGGTCGCGCACGGTGATGGCAGCAGATTGAATTTTGAGAATAAAAACTGGGATTCTCGACATCTTCTGTAGAGATAACATCAATCTCTTACCAAGCCCTCAATTTTGACTTTCTTAAGTCTATTTTGACTTTCCCTCTCTTTTTTTTTACTTTGGGCTTTTGATCAATCTTCCTTTATTTGTGATAGCTCATTGTAGTGAGATATTTCTACCTTGGGCTTCAACTAATTCCTTATTTCCTGGGCTTTGAATTTCAATAATTAATTGACCCATAAGTTTATTTTGGGCTCCTTAATTAATTTAAATTCATGAACTTTAAATTATTTCATGCCTATTTTCCTTCTAATATTCCCTTACTTGCTTTGCAGTTTATCCACCCTCGTCATGGTTTTCTTCAGAAATATCACAGGGCAGTCCGGCTCAAACTACTTACTGATCCTTGATGACGAGCGTCAACTCTTGAATAAAGGGACTCGTCTTTTAGTCGAGAAATCTCTGTTAGGGAATCATGCTGTAGTTCCTACTAATCTTAAGAACGACTTCTACCTTGAATGTTGGTCTCATGAGCTTACTTTGGGGAAGAATAATATAACCTGGACTTTGAAAGGAGCTGATATCGAGTCACATCCTAGCTTAGAACCCCTACCTTCCTTGGGGCGACGCATCTTGGAAGGGAAAGGTAAAGTAACTTGGGGAGAGCCGATTAAATTTCTTGGAGACTTCCGCTACACAAAAGGATAATGGGAATGGACTGAGGATGTACTAAGTCGATGCCGATCTCTTCTTAAAAGCCTCAAGCTATATGATGCTGTCTTCGCGTCTCTCTTTACTTATGATTATAACTGTGAAATTATCAAAGCTTTTTGCGAGGCTTGGTGTTCTTCCACCAATACTTTACTCACGAAACATGGGGAGATGTCTATTTCTTTGTGGGACTTGTACAACTTGATGGGGTTGCCTCTAGCTGGCCACCTATATGATGAAGCAGTGACGAGCCTAACAGAACTGTTCTCCATAAATAATGAGCCATGTATTCCGCGCAGCTGTAGACATCTACTTGGTGCTTATCACTTGCTCTGCAAGGATACTAATAAGAAAGGTGTGACGATTGATCAATGGGTAAGTTTGTGGTCTAAAAAGACTGTAACATACCCTGCGCCTCCAATGCGTGTTGAGAAAAGATCAACTAATCGACCCAAAAAAACTTATAATCCTACCGGCACCATTCCAAATCACCGTTCCTGGACATCTGCTGAGTTGAATCAATTCAGAAAAATGGGAATTGCGCCAACAAACCAAGAAGAGACATATCTCGCGGCTTATTTAGCATGCTGGCTCTGCATTTTTGCACTTCCGAGTAATGAAGTAAACTTGATACGGCCAAGTACTTTTAAAGCGGCGAGTTTAATGGCTGCAGGAAAAAAGGTGGGCCTTGCAATTCCCATACTGACAAGCATCTATCGTGGTTTGAGCAAAATCTCAAATTCATCAAATCCATCTGAAGTCAAATCAACATTTCCCGTTCACTTTGTTCATGCTTGGTTAGCTCATTATTTCAAGACTCACTTTCCGATTGGTAGCAAAATGTCTTATCCTCGCATGGTAACTTATTCTGGTGAGCAAGGTGCAAAATACTTTAATCCTGAGGAGGCTCGTAAACGAATTCAAACAGCTGATAATGCTTCGTGGACTTGCAACATTTTTTCCAAAGATGTAGCCGTTTATTATGTGGATGACGGGAATAATGACTGGACTAGTTGGACCCATCTTGTAGCTCTTCGTACCAGCTATCTTACATTGAGGCAAGGTGGTCATTATATAATGGAGCCATATTCTCCTCATAGATTTGCTCGTCAATTTGGTTTTCTGCAAGATGTTCCTAACATGCTTAGAACAAACCTCCGCAAGGCCTCTTTAGAAGAAGGATTTGATTACTGGTGTCATTCCACTACATGTAACTCCAAATCTGAAGCTTACTTTCCCGGTGCAGCCTCAGCTCCTAAAAATTACTCCACGTCTGAATATAAGGAGTGGTGGAAGCATGTTCATGGTACTTACTTATCTGATCATGTTAAAGACCTGATTACCCCAGTATCAGCCCCTATAGAGGAAGAAGTGGATATCATAGATGATCTTAATGAAAATCACCAAGACGTCCAAGATATTTCTCCGGTGCATGATATGGTAAAACCTATGGCGCATAAAAGAAAGAAAGGTCAATCTGTGGAGGATTGCAGCGCATCCAAGGATCAACATTGGAAGAGGAAGAAGCCCATTGCCTCCACTGAAAAGCAAGATGATGAGGTTCCCTTTACTTTCCCAATTCTCTTCTTTTTTTTTATTCCCCCTTTTTTACAAGGCTCTTTTTACTACTTTAGATTGCGCAGAGGATTTCCAACCCAACTTCCCCCCCTAAGGCCAATGAAGGAAAAGAATTAATTTATGATATCGCTTCACAAGACTTGGCCAACGAGGTTGCCCCCTTTTCTGTCTTTAGCTTTTTTTTATCATCTTTCCTTTTCTATCTAAATATATTTTTTTAATTAGGTCTCAGGCTTCTCTTCAGATTCTGAGGGCGACGGTTCTACCAAGAGTGATGCTTCTAACACAGGAATGGATTCCTCTTTGAAAGCATGCCCAGCAGTAACAGAATTTAAATTCAAGAAAGAAGCTCGAAGTCTTAAAGAGCAATTTGCCCAGAAAGACTGGAGCCTTATCAGAAATAAGCTCCAACGGACTCCTATCGAATATTTATCATCTCTAAGGGAAGGAGTCTTCAACCTGATAGGGGAAGTGAAAGTACTTAACACCGATTGCTCTACATTAGAAGAAGCCTTAACTCCTTTATTTGATAAGGCTGATGCTTATACTGCTGCGAAATCGAAATCTGATCAAGCGGCCTCCAAGGGAGATTATGTAAAAGTCTCAGCCGACATCAAAGGTCGTCTCCAAAGCTATAAGAACACCCATACGATGGAGATACAAAAACTAAGGACAACCTGAGAAGAATTGGAGTTGATAGGCAACGAGTTGGCCACCCTAAAGAAAGAGAAGACTTTATGTGAAGCAGCTGATCAACTCAAACAGACCATTTACCGTGCTAAGAAAGAAATTGACCTCATAGAGGAAAATATCTTTGCACTTGATACAGTGACCTCATTAAAGGAGTATTCATCTGAGAACGAGAAAGCAGCTCTGAAGGCTGAATTACGAAGCATACTTTCTGATAACTTTTTTGTTTAGTGTAGGGCTTCTTCTTTTTTTTTACTCATACTTGTCTATTTTCCCTACTATGCTTTGAACATTTAATTACCAATAAAGTTCATTTCCTTCACTGTCGCTTACTTATATTACCTTCATACTTCGATTTATTGCTTGTCTCATAAACTTGATATGATAAACCAAAGATATGACTGAACTTAACAAAGTGCTAAGCTGCCTACGTACCTCTTTATAGAGGATCAAGTCATAACGTAGTTCAAAAGAACATAATTTGGTTTGAATGGGGGGGGTGCCGTACACAGTTTATACTCGTGCGGGTCAGGAGTGACTATTCTTTAACCACTTTAGATAAAGTAGGGTATTTAATGCTTTAACCACTTAAAATACCTGAGTGGGGTGAATTAATAGTTTAGCCATGTATAATTACCTTTGGTGGGTGTCGTACACAGTTTATACTCGTGCGGACCAGGAGTTCGTCGTACACAGTTTATACTCGTGCGGACCAGGAGTAACATACAGTTTAGGCTCGTGCGTCATGGAGCGTTCCTTAGGTTTGACTGGATTACGCGTAGTAGCGTTTCAGGAATTTGCCATTTATGGGGCCAATTCCCACTCCATCTTCGGATATCAACTTGTATGCACCATTTGTATATACTTCTTTCACAACATGTGGGCCATCCCACTTGGGCAAGAATTTATTTCCCACTCGGTGAGTGATGACAATAGGCCTTCTCACAGCAAGGACTAAGTCTCCGACTTGAAAGGAACGTATCTTCACTTTCTTGTTAAACGTTCTGGAGAGGCGAGCTTGATAGCACTCAAGTCTCTGCTGTGCTTCTAACCTCTTTTCATCAAGTGCCTCTAATTCTTCGAGACGCAGTCGTGCGTTCTCTTCTTCAGTCAAACCTTCTTGTATGGCTATTCTCAAAGATGGTATTTGTTTTTCAAGGGGCACAACAGCTTCAACCCCATACACTAGAGAATACGGAGTAGCTTGAGTAGGCGTTCTATAAGTAGTTCGATATGCCCATAAAGCTTCATGAATCCTTTCATGCCAGTCTCGTTTTGACTTGGAGACCACCTTCTTTAATAGGTTACACAGTGTTTTGTTGAAGGCTTCAGCGAGCCCGTTAGCTGCTGCATTGTACATAGAAGATTTCCTTTGCTTGAAGTCAAACTTCTCACAAAGCCTATCAATCAAAGAGTTACTGAACGGCCTCCCATTATCCGTGATGATGTATCGAGGCACTCTATATCTATATATGATGTTGATGCGGATGAAATCAGCAATATTTTCCTTCTTCACTTCTCTCAAGGGTACAACTTCCGCCCACTTGGAAAAGTAATCAGTGGCAGCCAGAATATAAAGATGGCCTCCAGAAGACTTTGTTAATGGGCCCACCACATCTAAGCCCCATGCATCAAATGGCCACGAAGAAACTGTTGGATGTAATGGCTCCGGAGGCTGATGAATGAGATTTGCATGAAACTGACATGGCTGACACTTTTGTGCATAGTCTATGCAATCCTTTACCATAGAAGGCCAGTAATATCCCATCCTCTTGATTCTGAAATGTAACTTGGGTCCAGACTGGTGAGCGCCACATATTCCAGAATGAGCTTCCTCCATAGCTTGAAGAGCTTCTTCATCACTTAAGCATCTTAAGAGAATACCATCAAACGATCTTCTATAAAGTATATCTTTGTAATAGAAGAATCGCGGTGCTCTACGCCGAACATCAATCCTTAGGTGTGGATCATTGGGGAGCTTATCATACTTCAAGTAATCCACGAACGGTTGTCGCCAATCTTCCTTCCCAATATCGAACACTTCTATGGCACAATACCCAACTTCTTCATCATCTTCCTTTTCGAAGAAGGGAGGTACCACCCAACTTTTGCAGATCGGAACTTGGAAATGTGCTTCAGGCATTGCTATGGTTGATGCTAGCTTTGCCAAAGCATCGGCTTGTTTGTTCTTGCTCCTTGGAAGATGTTCAATCTCTACATCTCCAAGCCAATTCATAAGCCTTTGAGCATAGTCATAATACGGACGTAGCTCGGGTTTCTTAACCTCATATAAACCAAGCAGTTGGTTGATTATTAACAACGAATCTCCATATACCTTAAGGTGTCGCTGTTTTACATCCACTGCCATCTCCAGACCAAGTATAAGAGCTTGATACTCAGCTACATTGTTAGAGCAATTTTCAGTTAGACTGAATGAGTATGGCAGGACTTCTCCATCTGAGGTCACAAATACTACTCCGGCGCCAGCACCTTCTCTGTGAGCAGCTCCATCGAAATACATCTTCCAGGGAGGACTGATTTCAATAGTCAATATATCTTCATCAGGGAGATCATTAGACAACTCCCATTCAGCAGGCACGGGATGATCAGCCAAGAAATCTGCCAGTACTTGCCCTTTCACCGTTTTTTGAGGGACATAGATAATTTCAAATTGCTGCAATTGAAGATACCACCTTGCAAGCCTATCAGAGAGCACCGGCTTTGACATAACGAACTTTAATGGGTTAGCCTTTGAGACCAAGTAAACAGTATGAGCCTGAAAGTAGTGTCTTAATTTCTGAATTGCAAAGATGAGAGAAAGACATATCTTTTCAATTGGTGAGTATTTTAACTCATTTGGGGTCATCGTCCTACTCAAATAGTACAAGGCACACTCCTTTCCCTCATCATTATTTTGTGCAAGCAGGGCTCCAACTGATCTTTCTTGAGCAGATATGTAGAGAATCAATGGACGTCCGGCTATTGGAGCAACCAATACTGGCGGCTTCATCAAATATGATTTAATACTGTTAAAGGCATTAGTGCAAGATTCATCCCATTCAAATGGGCTGCCCTTTTTCATAAGATGGCTGAATGGTTGGCATCGGCCGGCCAAATTTGATATGAATCTTCTTAAGTATGCCAGCTTACCTTGTAAACTCTTGAGCTCATGTATGTTTTGGGGTACCTGCATCTTCATAATTGCATCAATCTTTGCTCTGTCAATTTCAATGCCACGATGTCGAACAATGAATCCAAGGAACTTTCCAGAAGAAACTCCAAATGCGCATTTAAGTGGATTCATCTTGAGTTGGAATTTTCTAAGACGCTCAAATATTTGTCTTAAATCTTGGAGATGATCCTTTTTCTTCTTTGATTTTACCACGATGTCATCAACATAGCATTCGACATTCTTATGGAGCATGTCATCAAATATCTTTTGCATGGCTCGTTGATAAGTGGCACCGGCATTCTTCAAGCCAAATGGCATAACATTGTAGCAATATATTCCTTTAGGAGTGCGGAAGGCTGTTTTCTCTTGGTCTTCTAGGGCCAGGCTAATTTGATTATAACCAGACGATCCGTCCATAAATGAAAGGACTTCATGGCCAGTTGTTGCATCAATCATGAGCTCAGTAATTGGCAATGGAAAGTCATCTTTTGGGCATGCCAAGTTCAAATCCCGGAAGTCAACACACACTCTAAGCTGTCCGTTTGCCTTCCTTACTGGCACAATGTTAGAGAGCCAAGTGGGATACTTCACTTCTCTTATTTTTTTCGTCTCAAGGAGCTTATTAACTTCAGCCTCAATCAAGGGAACCAGCTCTGGTCGAAATCGACGCTGCATCTGCTTAACTGGCTTGGCTCCTTCCTTTATTGCTAAATGATGAACTGCCACATTTGGATCTAATCCGGGCATTTCTTTGAATGACCATGCAAACACGTCTCTAAACTCTTGAAGAAGCTCAATGTAAACTTTTTCTTCATCGGCTGTCAACAAAGCACTTATATAGGTTGGCCGTGGATCGTTATCAACACCCAAATTAATCTCCTTCAATTGATCAATAGTAGATTTGACACCCTCTTCAAATTCTGGAGGAGCATCATCAGCATCTTCCTCTTCGGTTGAAGTCTCCTCTCGTATAGTGACATGATTCACCGTGGCAACTTGTTCCAAGAATTCTTGCCTTTGAAAACGTGGGTTGGACCTAACTTGTTCATTCTCTCCCACTTTAACAATGCTCCCCACTACATAGCCATTTCTCCTCATCTCGACGATCTTGCTTTGTAGATCTCTTTCTGCACTTGGTAGATCTGTTTGCATGATGATGGAATGAACAACCTCTGATGAGCCTATAATTTCACGATCATCTTCTTCACTTCGAGTGAAGATTATTGTTCGTTTCTTAGCTTTCAACATTGTGCCACATGATATAGTCAGGAAATGTCGTCTTTTCATGCGAGATGGGATCCGACTATGTATCTTTGGGAAACCTGGGAACTTGGTAGTCCTTTTAGCTCCAGCTGGTTTGAGTCTTTCAAATACTGAGATTCTTTCTGTCTTTCTACCTTCCTCATGAGACTCCTCTTCTTCAGAGAGAATTTCATCTTCAGTGATGTAGTTCGTG
This sequence comes from Pogostemon cablin, assembly GCA_023678885.1. Taxonomy (NCBI): domain Eukaryota; kingdom Viridiplantae; phylum Streptophyta; class Magnoliopsida; order Lamiales; family Lamiaceae; genus Pogostemon; species Pogostemon cablin. The sequence continues at coordinate 22,124,597 of CM043001.1, read as the reverse complement.
TTTGCCCTCTTTATCGCAATGCGAACAGGTTTTTGCGGAACATATCCTATGCCTGTTCTAATACACTTGGAAGTACGGCCATTACTCTTCAATTTCTCTTGGGTGGTTCCACTAGGAATCTTATGAGACAGTTCATTTGCCGCACCTTTTTCTTGAGGGTCATAACCAGCTTTCACAAGAAGTTTGTAAGCTTGTGGGCTATACGATTTGGAAACTGCCGCCTCAAATACATCTCCGTGCTCAGTTTTAGCCGCTTGTGTTGGGCGAGTGAATCCTTTGAGTGGAGGGGGAGAGGGCCTCTCAGCGTCAACCTTAGTCAGGGGTAGTGTCAACCCTTCTACAGTTTTGATCAACTGTTTACTTTTATTAGAATGTGTGGATGAAACATCATCTGCATTCTCTTTTTCTTGTTTATCATCACCTTTATCTTGTGGTGAAGTTCCTTCTTGCTTATCGACCTTGATACTTTTCAGAAAATATCTAGCATCTGCGAAGTATGACTCTGCTTCTGTAAATGGCTTTTCATCACCGAGTACCTTTTTTATGTTACCTCCATCGCAGTATTTGAAGCACTGATGCAGCGTAGAAGGAATCACTCCATTTTCATGCAACCATGGGCGCCCCAAGAGCATGTTGTATGATGTTTTAGCATCAATGACATGAAACAGAACTGTTGAGGCCATCTCATCTATTATTAAGTTCATGACTATCGTACCAAGTGTTCTCTGGCCCTCTTGATTGAACCCATGAATCGTTAATCGGCTACTGCCAAGTTCATCTGTTGAAATCCCTAACTTTTTCAACGTTATTAGAGGTAGGATATTGACCGCTGAACCTCCATCAATCAGTATTCGATTCACCCTTTGCTCTTGAGTGCAACCAGCTACGAACAAGGGTCGGTTGTGAGATTGTGAACCGAGCAGTAAGTCTTCCTCAGTGAAGGTAATCTTCATAGCATGGGCCTCGCTTTCAACTTTAGGCACAACAGCTTCGCCTGCCATATGGCATGAATAATTATTTCCACCGTCTGCAGAAGTAGAGTTTGCAGTTGCATCTTCATCTAGAAAGATCTTCCCTTGCTCAACCAATCGCATAACTTTGTCTTTAAAGACAAAGCAATCTTTGATAGAATGTCCCACCAGTCTATGATACTTGCAGTATTTCGGATTGTCTGTTTGTCCCGCTTCTTCTGGTCGCTTCATTTCAGGAAGCTCGATAAGTTTATCTTTGAGCAGATCATCGAGTATGCCTGGGACATCCGAATCAAGGAATGGGTACTTCCTTTCTTGCATTTCTTTCAAGGTCAATCTTCTTTGCCCCCTTTCTTGGGACTCATTCTTCACTTTATCATCTTTTTCATTCTCATTCCTTCGGAACTTGACAGTTGATGCATTGGTTGCCATAGACCCTTTTTCGGAAGATTTATTGTAGGGTTTGCCCCCTTTCCTTGCCTCTTGCTTTTCTTTATACTTGTAGGATCCAGGAATCGGTGGTTCTACAACTCCACTTATCCCCATACTTAGCTCCATGTCGTGAGCTCTTGTGGCCAAGTCTTCAAAGGTTTTAGGCTTAATCCCTTGAAGTATGTAACGAAGGTTCCATTGCATTCCTGCTGTGCACATCTCAATGCCAGAAACTTCAGACAATCGATCTTTACAGTTTAGGCTCAAATTTCTCCATCGATTAATGTACTCAATTACTGGCTCTTCTTTTAACTGACGGGTGTTCGTCAACTCTATCATGCTAACCGTCCTCCTAGTACTATAGAAACGGTTAAGGAATTGATATTCCATCTGATCCCAACTGTCTATAGAATCAGCCTCCAAGTCGGTGTACCATTCAAAAGCATTTCCTTTCAGAGAGCGAACGAATTGTCTCACCATATGATCTCCGTGAGTGCCAGCATCATTGCACGTTTCTATGAAATGTGCTATATGTTGCCTTGGATTACCTTTGCCATCAAACTGTTGGAACTTGGGGGTTGATAGTTAGGTGGCATCCTCAAGTTGCCAACCCTCCTAGTATAAGGCTTAGCATAAGCGAATGAAGGTTTAGAGCTCTCTTCGAATTGGTCCTTCATTGTGCCAAGTATAATGCTTTTTAACTGGCTGATAGGAACCATTCCATCATGGGAGATGTTCAATTCTTCTTCAATCACCCTTTTCCCCATCGTCTGACGCTTCGCAGACTCATCTACTTCATTTTCAGCATCTCCTTCTTGCTTTTCGTTCGCATGGCTAGTTTCAGCACCAGCCATTTTCTCCATCAGTTTGAAAATCAAAGTACTTTGTTCTTGGTTCTGTTTGGCAAGTGCAGCAATGGATTCAGTTAAGCTTGCCAACTGTTCTTCGACAGACGAAGTGTTTATTGCCATTGTCGAGGCTATGGATGAATCAGACGATGAGCTTTCTTCAAGTATAGGGGTTGAGTTAGCTGAGTCGTTTTTCTCATCTTTATCATCATATGGTATCACTCCAGAGGTAACTCCAACTGAAGAATTTATCTCTGAAGAGGCTTCAGATCGTGCCATCTTTGACATGCTTCTAGTTGTCACATTAACGTCTTCCACTTGTAATTTTGAAGACTTGAAGACAGAAACTGATCTGTTGACTTTGATTCTTAGCGGAACCATCTTACTTTGCTCGAAGAGGAGATGAGAGGTAGAAACAGTCCCACCGGGCGTGCCAAAATTTGTAACAACAAAATTGTATTAATTAAATAATAAACACAAAATAAATTACAATGAAAATTCGAGATGGATTGAACTTGATAATTTTAGTGAACAGCTTCTATTTATCCTCTGATTCCTCTCTTGAGTTGACTTTCCTGACTTTTACCAACTTTCTGAGTCGAATCTTCGGATGAAGCTTGTCCGATCTCGGGTTTGGGACTTGAAGCTTTAAAAAGTTTATCTGGAGGCGCCTAGCCTTTGTTTGGATCAAACGTTGATTTGAAGATTTGTTGTGAAGAACGTCGTTCAATTTGGTAGAACACCGTTGACCTCACGATTTTTACTGGATGAAGAACGCCGGATCGGAGAGGCTTAGCACCTTGATCCTTGATCGGAGGCAGTTCTTAACTTGAAGTTACTTTGAAGTTGCTTGAAGACTGGCTTGAAGCCTTCGATTTGAAGCTTTGAAGATTTGAAGATCTGGAGCTTGAAGATTCGAAGATTTGAAGATCTGGAGCTTGAAGATTCGAAGATTTGAAGATCCTCGAAGGTCTTGAGCTTGAAGATTCGAAGGTTTGAAGATCCTCGAGTGTTCTTGAGCTTGAAGATTCGAAGATTTGAAGATCCTCGAAGGTCTTGAGCTTGAAGATTTGAAGATCCTCGAGTGTTCTTGAGCTTGAAGATTCGAAGATTTGAAGATCCTCGAAGGTCTTGAGCTTGAAGATTCGAAGATCTTTGAGTGTTCTTGATCTCTTCAAGAGCGTCTTGTCTTCGGGTGCTTGAATGTGTTTTGAATGAGGACTGAAGGCCCTTATTTATAGGTGGAGAAAATAACCACCTGAGAGATATTTTCTCCTTCGAAAAGATATGTTGGGCTTCTTTCTTTAATTAAGCCTGCCGGACTGGATACGGGCCTATTTAATTTAAATAAGTCTGCTGGATTTGACTTGGGCCTATTTAATTTAATTAGGCTTTGACTTGGGCCTATTTAATTTAATTAGGCCTGCTGGATTTAACTTGCTGGATTTGTTGACTTAAATCAGGCCCACTTGCCTTGGATTAAACCCAATTAATTTAAATTGAGCCCATCTGACTTGAATTTGACCAATTTAATTTAAATTAAGCCCATTTGGCTTGGATTTGACCAATTTAATTTAAATTAAACCCATTTGGCTTGGATTTGGGCTCAAATAATTATATTAATTATTAATTATTTATTTACTTATTTTAGGAATCAATTTATTTAAATTCCTTAATAAATAAATATTTAATCAATATTTAATATATTTTCTTTGCATTTATATTTATTAGGCAATAAATTTTAATTGCCTACACCCCTCAATTCAAAATTCTAGCTAGAAAACAGAGCACAATTTCTGCATTACACATATCACCTACTCTTTGACGTAAATTCACCATCGTCTTCATCCATCTTTCATCCACTCATCCACCTGTTGGGAAATTTAATTGCTTGTTAAGGATTAATTAATAAATATAATCACCAATTAAATTATACTCCCGTTATCCATCGATAAGTTATGCATTTATTTTTTGTATGTGGATTAAGGGGTATTATTATTTAATGTGTAGTGGATGATTGTATTAGTGGATTAAAAATTAGCAGAATACAAATGTTGTTTCTTGTTTAAACAAATTATTTTTTATTAGTGTTATTGTAAATTATCATTTTTATTTTGCAGTTAGTAAGTTCACTCGGAGGAACTAATGGTTCTTTTGGAATGGATAGGGCATTAAGATCCATGGTAGCCATTTAATTAAGTCTTACGTTTAAGCTTTTACATGATTGATGTTTATTATATTTCGACACATTATGTTTTGTAATATATTGCAAGTGAAATTTAAAAGTTTTACCATTTAATTAGAGAAAAATTATTCAATTGTTGCTTATTATCGACATCATCTTTTTTATATTTCAATAATTTTATGCACATTCGCTATTTATAGTATATTGAACATTTATGAAATGATAATTGCACAATTAATACATTAAAGAATTAATATACATTTTCTTAATATTTAATTTAACATATATGCGACACCTCATCTAATTAAACACTCTATTAATTTGACATATTCGCCACGAAAACATTCAAAATCCATATATTAATAACGAGAAGCACAAATGATCGATCTTAGAGACAATAGATATACATACCAACTATTTAAGATTTTGTGATATTTAATTATTTACAATTAGGTGCTTGGCATTTTTCTTTTCTTTTTTTCTTTTTTCTTTTTTATTATTATTATTATTATTATTTTTTAATTTGAACTCGGGTAGAAACCAATTGTATGCAACTAAACTTTTCCAAAATGTAAATATCTGAATTTCATTGAATAGAATTCCCGTCCTACTACTATAAATCAGAGCTGATCGATGGCTTTCGAATAATTTTAATATAAACTCTTTTTTCTTTAAAAAAAATTGTATATATCAAAATTCTATGTGAATTTGGTTCACAAAATTGACCATTTGTGCATCTTATCCTTGCGACATTTAAAATTAAATACTAAAAATAAAAATCTAATATGCTATCAAATAAAATTTGTTCGAAAGATATTTTAAATATCTTCGTTATACAGAGATTTCATAAGTTTGTAGCTACTTTGGAGATATTTTACATTTCAATTTCTCTCTCTTTTATTTTAGTTTTATTTTGTAAAGTATACAAAATCTAGGTTTATTATTTAGTTGTATTAATATTAAGGGTTAATTGTGAAAAAAAATAAAAAAAATCACAACTTATATTTCATGAATTTCAATTTATTCCTAACATTTGAAATTTAGTAAAAGAAATCATCATTTTTAAAGTATGTTGCAAATTGCTTTCATGACGTTGATCGTTACCACGTCAACTCCTATGTCATTTTTGTGTTTATTGCACGAAAAATCACAAATTTTTTTTATTTAAAATGTGAATTTATAAAATTAAGGAAAAATCAAAATTATTTAAATATCTAGAGATTTTAAAATTTTTTCAGAATGTGAATATTAGAAATAATCATTTTCATTCGAATAATAATATTTAATGATTTAAATAAACATTGAATATATTATTGTGAAGTACTAATATTTTTTAAGTTAAATAAATATATTAGATCTTTATATTTTATATGATAATTTTTTAAATTTTAATTTAGAATATAATAGTTCACTGCAAAATTATCATTTTTCATCCATTAAGTATCACTTTCTATAAAAAAATATTATCACTTTTTATTTGTCTCACGAAGCCCTTCCGTAAGACTGTCACACATAAGTCTTTGTCAATTATATTTTAGTAAATTAAACTATCACACTTTAAAATCATACTTTAATGCATCATTCATCATATTAATTTATTAAATGTTAATGAATTGTGTGAGACCGTCTCATGTAAATCAAACAGATAAAAAGTAATTACATTATCACTTTCGCTATAAAATATTATCACTTTTTATTTATACTATAAATTATTCATGAAATAATTTATTATCACTTTTTATTTATACTATAAATTGTTCATAAAATAAATTACTGTACCATTACCACTTTTCATGGATTGAGTATCACTTTTCGTTATTAATAATATTATTATTATTATCAATCTTACGTTGAGACAAAGAATTCCCTTTAAAGTATCAAAATGCCTCAAATGAGTTTGCGTCGGTGATGTCCTTAATCCTTCTATTAGCCTATTACATTTTAATAATCTTATTAGAGGGAAAAAAGGGAAAAAAATTTATGTTATGCATGTCGAAATGTGTAATAATTTGGAAAAGTATGAACACCATTATTTTTAAGAATGAATTAATCACGGTAGAAAAGGTGGTGGAAGAATTTAAAGTCCGCATCTGGAATTGAATTTTTGAAAAATATTCATGGAGTTTTATTGTGTGGTATGAGAATCAAAATGTCATAATTTCATTTTTCATTAATGATGGGTTGAATTCGGAGGAGAATTCTTAGATTCTTTCGTGTAGAAATTTAACTTTTGTATACTATTGTAAATGTATGCCCACTTTATATTTGCACAGTATCATATGTTTTGGGAAGGTAGTATAATTCTTGGGTAGAAGAAATAAATAATTTTGCATGCTTGCAATCAAAAATAAAATATTATCCAATCCTCATTTTAGGAATCTGATCTAATTCGCTATTCTCTCGGCTTGGCTGCATCTGTATATATGTTCAAATATCCGGTTTAACGACAACCCACGAATTTGATTCATTTAACCTTATTTTAGATATGAGAATGTTATATTATTTTATATACATGATAAACACTTGCATCTTACATCTTACCTCGTTCTTATTTTTCTTTAATTTCATTATTACATTTTCTTAGACTATAGAATTCCTCAAGGTTATGTTCAATTGATTTGAAAATAAGTGAATTTGAAAATGTATAAATTTTAAATCACTTCATTTAAATTTCATTATTTGGATGAATTATAAATTTATGAAAGGATTTTTAAATTCATAATTGAACAATTATTTTCTTATTTTTAAAATAGAATTGTATTTATGATAAATAAAAATAATTAAATTTTATTATATTAAAATCTAAAATTTTATTTAATTTTTTTTGATGGATATGGTAGATTAGGTGGTAATATTTTTAGTATATTAAATATTTAAATATAAAAATTTATCAAAAATTTTCTTTTGGGAGGGTAGGGTGGGATGGGGTGGGGCAGGGGGATGGGTGGAGGTAAGCTAGGGGTAGAGGTTAAAATTTAAAAAAAATTAAAAATATTTTTTTAAAATTAATTTATTAATTTTAGAAATAATTACTGATAGGTACACACTTTGTACCCCTAATTACTACTAGATACATTGATTTAAAATAATTATTATTTAATACAAAATATTAAAGTAAAATACCAAATATACCCCTAAACCCATATACCTTTAAAACACTAACCCCAACCTCCACCCACCACCGGACCACCGCTGCCGCTGCCGGTCCGCCGCCGCCGCCGCCGGCGGAGCTCCGGCGGCCGGTCGCCGGAAAATCTGTTCATCAGAAAAAAAAAAATAATAATAAAAAACTGGTCGCCGGAAAGCTGCCGCGCCGCCGCCGCCGGAGCTCCGGCAGCCGGTCGCCGGAAAAACTGTTCGTCCAAAAAAAAAAAGAAAAAAAAAAAACTGGTCGCCGGAAAAACTGCCGCCGCCGGAAAAGCTGCCGGACCGCCGCCGCCGGACCACCACATTTTTTTGCTGCACACACTTTTTTTTTCCTGCACACACTTTTTTTGCTGCACACACTTTGCTGCACATGAACTTTTGCTGCACACAATATTTATGTGCAGCACATTAATAGGGGTAATATTGGAATATCAATATATATTTTTGTACATAGTAGTAATACTTTTGTATGTTTGTATCTCATAGTAATTTAGGGTTTTTTTGTGTACCTAGTAGTAATCCTCCCTTAATTTTAAATATTTTTAAATATTATTATATCAATTGCACAACGAAAGATTTCAATGTCACGGTTTGAATAAGGATTTAAAAATTCATCCACAATAACTAAAAAAACATCAAAATTAAATTCATGATGATTTGAGAGATTTATAAATCCTCCTCTCATATCCAAACATAAGCCAATTGTTTTGAATTATTATTATTGTTTATTTATTTATTTATTAAGCATGTAAGATTGGTAAAAGGTAAGGAACCTATCTATACATATATAAAAGTAAACCTAAACTTCTATTTTTGTTTTCAATTTTTTTCAATTTTACTCTGTTTAGAAATAATTCAATTTTAATCTTGACTGTCCAATTAATATTTTTTATTTGAATAATAAAATCTAATCTAATTATACTAACAATAATGAATTTTGTTATTTAGATTTTACATTTTTATTTAATAATATAAATTTGGTAAATATAAGAGATATTTTTGGCATATTTAACTAATTTTTAATCAATATATGCTTAATTTAAAATAATATATCAATCAATATTCATATATTATAATTATAATTTAATTTAATATACATTGAACATATTATTTTCCTTTAATTTCAATGAATCATAAAATTTAATTATACTAATAATGGATTTTTTAATATTTAAATTTTACTTTTTTATTGATTTAATTTAACAATATAAATTTGATTAATTTTTAATCAATATATATGCTTAATTTCAATTAATATAGTATCAATTTTATTTTTATTGGAATCGTCTCTGTAAATATTTGCTTTCAATCACGATCGGACATTCATTAAAATCATTCTATATAAATATTTTCAACCTAATCAAATTCTTACTTTCTCCCCTTTTTTTCTCTATCTCTAATGCTTTTTCTTTTCCTTCTCTTTTACATATTCTATTTTCATATTATTTATAATCAACTCTAATTTGTTTTGTCTTTTATATTTTTATTTTATCTTATATGCAGGTACAATCATTCTCCTAAAAATATCATTATACTTTTTAATATTTTGTTATCTTATTTTTTTTCTCTTCGATTTTTGTATTTTTTAATAATTCTATAAGCCCTATTTTTATAATTTAATTTATTTTATCTTCTTTTATACGTACTTTTATTTTATTTTTAGCTTCAATCATTCTCATATTTAATCTTATTCTTTTTGTCTTTATTTCTCTAATGCTTCTTCTTTTTCTTCTATTTTACAAATTCTACTTTCATATTATTTATAATCTACTCTAATTTATTTTGTCTTTTATACTTTTATTTGATCTTATATACATGTTCAATAATTCCCCTAAATGTATCATTATACTTTTTAATTTTGTGTTATCTTTTTTTTTCCTTTAATTTTTGTGTTTTTTATGTTCAATCGTTCTCATATTTGATCTTATTTGTAGGTCCAATCACTCTTTTTTTTTCTCTCTAATCCTTCTTCTTTTTCTTCTTTTTTACAGATTCTACTTTCATATTATTTATAATCTATTCTAATTTGTTTTGTCTTTTATACTTTTATTTGATCTTATATGCAGGTTCAATAATTCTCCTTAAAGGTATCATTATATTTTTTAATTTTTTGTTATTTTATTTTTTTTCTCTTTGATTTTTGTATTTTTTTAATAATTCTATAAACCTTATTTTTATAATTTATTTTATTTTATCTTTTTTTATACTTTTATTTGATATTATTTTTAGGTTCAATTATTCTCATATTTGATCTTATTGGTAAGTCCAATAAGGTGTCATTTTTTTTCTGTCTATCTTTTTTTCTTCAATTTTTGTGTCTATTTTACAATAATTATATGGACCATATTTTATATTTTAATATTTTATCTTTTGTTCTTCTTTCTAATCTTCTTTTTATTTTTTTCTCTAATGCTTCTTCTTTTTCTTCTCTTTTACATATTCTACTTTCATATTATTTATAATCTAGGTTTAATCATTCTCCTTAAATTTAAAGGTTCAATCATCTATCTATACATACATATATAAAAGCAAACCTAAACTTCTACTTTTGTTTTCAATTTTACTCTATTTATAAATAATTCAATTTTAACCTTGACCGTCCAAATAATGATTTGATTTCAATCATAAATTTTAATTAAACTAATAATGGATTTTATTATTTAAATTTTATTTTTTTATTTTACAATATAAATTTGGTAAATATAAGATATATTTTTAGCATATTTGACTAATTTTTAATAAGCTTAATATATATATATATATATATATATATATATATATATATATATATATATATACATATATATACTTAATTTATATTTTTATCTTCAATTTTAGTCTTGACCATCTATTACTTTTGATCTCAATTATAGATCCTATTTATGCTAATAATAAATTATTTATTTATTTTTTAATCAACAATATAAATTTGATAAATACGAAAAATATTATTGACATATATTCTATTAATTGTCAATCAATATACTAATTTTCGTAATATCAAAATTTTCAACGCTATATTTGGTAAATTTTCACATTTTTTCCTACATCATTGATTGCTTTCAATCACGATCGTTTATTCTTACAAATCATTCTATATAAATATTTTCATTACCTAATCAAATCCTTACTCTTTTTTTCTTCTTCTTTTTTCTTCTCTATTTCACTTTTATACTATTTCTAATCTACTTTAATTTGTTTTATCTTTTATATTTTACTTTGATTTGATCTAATGGGTTCAATCATTTTGAGGTATCATTCTTCTTTTTTTATTTTTTGTTATCTTTATTTTATCTTTTATACTTTTATTTGATCTTATTTTTATGTTAAATTATTCTTATATTTGATCTTATGTGCAAGTTCAATCATTCACATTTGAAGTATCGTTCGGGGTGTTTGGGGAGGGTAAGGGGTAGGGCTGGGTGGTAATACTATTATTATTTAAATATTAAAATTTAAAATTTTATTTTAATAAAAAATTGGGGTGTGGGGGGTGGGTAGGGGTAGGTTGGGTGGTAGAGTTTCCTCCACAAAAAATTGTTTTTAATAAAATTTTAGATTTTAATATTTAATATAATAAAATTTTGGAATTTTTATTTATCATATATAAAATTCTATTTTAAAAATAAATTTTGAATTATGAATTTGAAATCCTTTAAAAATCCATATTTATTCAAATAGTGGAATTCAAATGAATTGATTTAAAATTGAAGGAATTTAAATTCTACTCATTTTCAAATCTATTGGATTTGAAATGACTCAATTCAAACACAACCTAAAAATATATAATATACGAGTACTTTAATTCTTTCCGTGCAACGCACGGATGGGTAATATCTAGTTATTATAATAACGCAGTAGATTATTTAATTAGTAATTTTTAATATAAATAAATTAATAAAAGAGATGATATCATTTTTAATAAAAATTATGCTATATAATATCTTTAATAAATATAATAATTTGATTTTAGAAAAATATGAATACAATTTCACGCTAGAAGTTCTCATGTAAACATTGTTCTTTTAAAAAGCAACAACTAAATGTCTAAACATAATTCTTTCCAAAATGTGTTACCTATACATAATTCAACATGGGTATATACATAGCCAAATTCTTCGGTGCATTTAGTTATACTAATTTTATGTTTAAGTAATATATATGTTTCTTAATAGATGTGATCCATATTTAATTGTATCGTTAATTTTTTTTGTTAAAAACTTACATTGTTATTTATAAAATAATATACTATATATTTGCTAATAAATTACTTCCTCTGTTCTTTTTAATGAGTTTCATTTACTTTTTTATGTTAATTAAGGAATATTAGTTAATGTGTAGTGAATATTTGTATAATTAGAGGGCGTGTGTGCCTCATATTTTAACCATATAAATGAGTTTGTATAGGTGCATGTGTTTAAAAAGGAAAATGAGACATTTTGAGCGGACACTCAAAATGAAAAAATGAATCTCTGTTATTACTCCCTCTCTCCCGCCTGAAAGCTGAAGGTTGCTTTTTTGCATGTTGATTAAAAAATAAATTTAACGTGTAGTGATGTAAGATATATAATATTTTAAAGTATAATAAAAAATATAATTTATCAATGTTGCCTCGCAACAATATATTAATTAATGTTATGTGTGGGTGTCCTTTATTATAAAAGAAACATAAATTTTATAATGAGACGCCTAAAATAGAAATATATAATTGTTTTGGTGGATGAAAATAATAGTGTATATTTTTATTAATAAATTTATATATACGTAATTGTTTTGGTGGGATGAAAATAATAGTGTATTTTTTTAGTAATAAATTTATATAAATCGAATGCAAATACATTTTACACAAAACATTTTATCTATATATGCACAGTAAAATTTGGTTAGAAATTAATTATTCACCAGCTGGTAGAGGTAGTAGTGAAGTCTTGCAATGGAACGAGTATTTTCGGCTAATGGGTAGGGTACGAGTAGTTGTAAGAAATACCATTAGGGTGTGGGACGGGTACGGGTAATGTCTCAAAACCCGTCTGTACCCCGATTATATATATATATATATATATATATATATATATATATATATATATATATATATATGAAATAATTACTGATAGGTATACACTTTGTACCCCTAATTACTACTAGATACATTGATTTAAAATAATTATTATTTAATACAAAATATTAAAGTAAAATACCAAATATACCCCTAAACCCATATACCTTTAAAACACTAACCCCAACCTCCACCCACCACCGGACCACCGCTGCCGTTGCCGGACCGCCGCCGCCGGCGGAGCTCCGGCGGCCGGTCGCCGGAAAATCTGTTCGTCAGAAAAGAAAAAAAGAAAAAAAAAAAAAACTGGTCGCCGGAAAGCTGCCGCGCCGCCGCCGCCGGAGCTCCGGCAGCCGGTCGCCGGAAAAACTGTTCGTCCAAAAAAAAAAGAAAAAAAAAAAAACTGGTCGCCGGAAAAACTGCCGCCGCCGGAAAAGCTGCCGGACCGCCGCCGCCGGACCACCACATTTTTTTGCTGCACACACTTTTTTTTTGCTGCACACACTTTTTTTGCTGCACACACTTTGCTGCACATGAACTTTTGCTGCACACAATATTTATGTGCAGCACATTAATAGGGGTAATATTGGAATATCACTATATATTTTTGTACCTAGTAGTAATACTTTTGTATGTTTGTATCTCATAGTAATTTAGGGTTTTTTGTGTACCTAGTAGTAATCATCCCTATATATATATATATCATAATATATTAAAAGTGGCTTAGTAGGTGTTAACATTTTTTTCCTATTTTATCCTTGCCTATATTTCTTTACTACATTTTTACCCTTTATTTATCATATTAAAATTTCTAATATATTAAAAGTGACATTATTAATTATGAAATATAATTGTAATGGCTTTTCATTTTTCATATCATAATCATAATCATAATATATTAAAAGTGGCTTAGTAGGTGTTAACATTTTTTTCCTATTTTATCCTTGCCTATATTTCTTTACTACATTTTTACCCTTTATTTATCATATTAAAATTCCTAATATATTAAAAGTGACATTATTAATTATGAAATATAATTGTAATGGCTTTTCATTTTTCATATCCTTTATTTCAATAATTAATCTTCATAAATCATAAATGTTTTTACCCTAATTAATTATATTAATAATAATTAATTATATTAATAAGTTTATCATAATCATAATATATATAATTAATAATAAATAATATATTAAAGGTACGAAATACTTAAGAAATATTTTCTTCCAATTTTGTCTTTATAGTATTTTTGTATTTACATATTTGGCCTTATTATTTATTTCAATAATTTCTTTCTATAAACATTTAAAATTCAAGAATCACTTTAACTTCCTGCAATTATAATTTCTAAACTCTTAGAATTTCAAGATTAATATGAGTGATGTTCTTAATTATTACTTGCCCTATAAATTCCACCTTCATGTCTCATTCGTTGTAACATTTTCATTTTGCATACCACATTTTAATAAAGTCTAGGAATGATATTTCTAATCATTTAGATTTATTCTCGATGGTGCATTCTTAAGAATTTAACGAAGTTATTTGTTGTTTCATTTAAGTTTTCTTTTAGAGTATTGCGTGTATTCTTTTTCTGTGTGGACACCAATCCATTTGTTTGTGTATTGACGCATTGTGAATGCATCATCAATCAGTCCATTGCTTAGCAACATATAGTCTGATGAGGTATTTTTCTCTCCTTACTTTATTCGTTGCTACTATAAATTTTACTTATAAAATGTGGAGTATCTATTGAAAACACGATAAAGACTTATATGCATGGCCCCGTTATTAATTATAATGTTTTGGTTTTTAGAACTCATTACATGATTTTCTCAAAATTGATATTCTGATGAGCTTACTGATGCCAACATTTAATTTGCATTAGTTGTTGTCCAAAAGCTGAAAGGGAAGCAAGAAACAAGAGCATGTATAGTAAGATATTTCTTTATTTCTTTTACTTAATTAATTGCTCATGAAGATATCCATATCTCTATGTGGAAATTTTGTAAGTATAAACTTGAACAGCGTAGGGCATGATCAGATTTTTTTTAAGGCGGCTTTTGACTCAGTAAATTAATTTAGTTAATGTATAAAAAACTTTGCTATTATTAATGGTATGTGATCTAATTTTATTTATATATCATACCTGTTTGAGGAGGCGATAGACGATAGTGCTTGAAATTCATCTTAGAATCTCTGCCAAAATAAGTACTAATGTGGATGTAACTATAGTTAGTCTGCTCATTAAAACATTCATTTATTTTACTATTTCTTTTCATATTGATGGTATTATTATTCATTTGATGATATTCCACATGGGTGATATATATATTGCATCATGAATGATTGAAACAAGTGCTACGTATTTGTCAAGTTGAATTCTCTGTTATATTTTCGGTGTTTCACAACATAAAAATACTATACCCTACAAATGACTATTAAACCCTTGGGGCAAGTATTAAATTTTAGGCATTGATTGTGCCACGTGTCAATCATTTAATTTATGAAACAGTAGATAAAACACCATTGTGTAACAGTTAATCTCATTTGCGTATTTGTAGATGCTATAATAGCAAATGAGATCACCTATTCCAGTCACATGTTTCATCTACTATTGCATATATTAAAATCTTGCCACGCGTCACAATCAATGGCCAAAATTCAATCCTTACCACAAGGGTTTAATGGTAAATTGTAGGGTATAGTTTTATTATATTATGGAATACCAATAGAACATGGAAAATGAAACAGGGAATTAAAGTTGATATAATAGTGTTTTTGTAAGTAAATTTCATCACATAGGTTTTTAAGATGGTTGTTATATAAGATGAAAATAAAGAAATTATTTTAAATTAGATGAACTTTTTTTGCATTTTATTAAAACATTAATTTATTAGCATATTTCTTTCAGATCGATGGTATGCACCCTCTCTTTCATTATAAATTCTTTACCCTACTCAAAATCCTTTGAATGGACATTTAATTTAGGGTAATGAAGCATTAAGGAAAGTGGAGGTGATCAGAAGGTGTTTCATCATGGAATCAACTATGGAGAATCAACGATGGAGAACGGCTCTTCGTGAACATAATATGGTGGAACAGTTGCAATTGGAGTTTCAATTAAATTACCATAAACAATCTTCACAAGAAATTCATATTATTTGATTGATAAATCCTTGATTTTTTTTTCTTTGCTCCTTTACCTCTTTCTACTGTTTAACTTAAGTCATAGATTTTGAAATGAGTAATGTAAAGTGACACTCAACCAAAAAAATTTTTAATAATAAAATAAAAAAAAAATTACCCCTAATTAAACCAACCAATCACATATTGAGAATTTTGTATTCTTCTCCTTCGGCAATCTGTTTCTAATTTAATACATGTAATCTGGAATGTAATGCAATTTTTAAAATTTTAATTTCATGCCACTCTTGAATTTCTACATTTAATGTGCATTAATTAGCCTAACAGGATATCCAAGCCGAACAAAAACCCCATTTTGAAGATCATTTCGAATTTATTTACCTTATACTACTATGTTGAAAATAGAATTTTCATAACAACAAAATAATTTTTTTTTAAATGCAAAAATACAAAGTGCATGCGACGTGCAACGCACGTCTAAAAAACTAGTATATATAAAGTGGGTAGTTGTATTAGAGAAAAATGGTGGGCCATATTGTGATTTTTTAACTAAATAGGGGAAATGGATACCTTTGAAGCGAACGCCAAAAATAGTAAAATGAATACCTTAAAAGCGGACGGAGGGAGTATATTTTTTAATCTGTGTACAAATAGAAAATATAACTATTTACGGAGGGAGTATAGTTTATTAGCGAATTTAAATTATAGATTTTTTATTAAAAAATAAAACTTTAAATTTTTATGCAAAATTAATAGTAGAATTAAAAATATAAATTTATACTATAGTATATTAAAAAACATTTTCAGATTGCACACTTTTTATTTGGGTTTTTCCACAAAAGTTTGTACTTCCTTATAAAAACAAAAGGTCAAAATAATTACTCTTTCTTCATACATTTTATTTTTTTCTAAAAAAAAATATCTAACACATTTAATATACTTTATCATTTATTTATTACCAAAAAATATCATAATACCCTTAAAAATTATCACTTTTATTAATCTCAAAATATTATAATACCCCTAAAAAATATCACTTTTATTAATCTTTATATTGATAGAGGGGTGGAATCTAAAAGAAGACGGAGGGAGTATAATACTAAATTAGAATTAATACAAATTATTATTAAAAATAACTAAATGCTTAAAGTTGAATTTGTGCAGTGGATCCACTCCAGCATGACATAATGACATTCATTTTCGTGTTGAAGACAGATAGTGATATCGGTGAGAGAGCAAAATATTAATAAATTTACATAGTTGGTGAGATTTAAAATCATACAGCAATTTTTACGTGAACTATTACCAAATGTCACGCTCTAAAATTAATGTCCATATTTAATGCTGGCGATTTGGTTATACCATTGATTTCTAAAATATAAAATAATTTTTTTCTAAAAGTTATACATAAATTTTATATTTTCTCATTCATTTGTCCATTAGAATTTTCATATCCTAAAAATAGTAGAAATTTAAAAACAATAAAAAAATTCGCAATAAACTGTATTATAAAATGTAAGTAATTATGTGCACCCACATTCAAAAAGACAAATACTAGCGTGAATCGCATTTAGTTATGAATTCAGATTTAATTAGCAATTACTCTCTTCATTCCCACCATAATGTTTATGCATTTTATTCGGTGAGTCTCATCATAAAATTTACATTTCACTTTGTACAAGTAAACGAGACTCAAATAAAATAACTAAGTACTCCCTTTGTCCCATACTTATATTCAAATTTTTCGTTTTCGTTCGTCCCACACTTATCTTCACCACCCAAAAAATGAAACTTTACATCAACCAACAACCTCAAAAGTTATCTTAATTTCAAAAATACTTCTTCCACCTAACACACATAATATACTATATAATTTATTTATTATCTTAAAATACTACAATAACCCTAAAAATTCAATAAAGTTTGTCAAAAATAACTTTTCTTAAATTATGTATCTACAGTACCAATGAATATAAGTTCGGAATGGAGGGAGTATATCTATATGGAACCTAAACATAACACTACTACAAGACGTGATACTATTATCATATGACTGTTCCCGTTCCATTTATATTTCCCCTTTAAGCAAAGGTTATTATATTTTTCAATTTAGATTCTTTTTATAAGTGCTAAGATGAGGATTCCACACTTAGAAATTATTATTCTCTCCTTCCCATCATAGTTTTCACACTTTATATGTAATTTACATATGAAATGTAAAAACTGTGGTGAAACAGAGAGGGTGGGGTGCTTCAAAAGATTTTGTAAAATTACACTTTGACAAATTTTATTTAATTTTGAGTGTAATATTGTGTTTTTAAATAATAAATAAAGAGTTGATATACTGTGCACACATGTATGTATTCATATGTATATAAATTTTTAGTTAATAATGTATAGTCCCTCCGTCCCATTTTAATTTTTACATATTTTTAATTTGGGCGTTTTCAATCTTTACATTTCTTTTTTTTTAAATGGGACACACACAAATCAATTATTTCTCTCTTCATGGCCCACACATCAAATAATACATCTATCCACTTTATATTAAAATATTATTTATCCCAGCTCACTACACATTAAAATACTCCACATTCCTTAATCTACGTACAAAAGACAAACGTAAAGTTTGAAACGGTACGGAGGGAGTATATGTTTTTTAATAGTTGTTTAGTTTTTTTAACATTAGTTTTTTCATTAAAGAGATAAAATATTTGCTAAAAAAGTGGATACATTTTTATTCATTAGTATATATGTTTTGTTATTTATAAGTTATTCATTAGTATATAGGTTTTCATTTATAAGTGTATAAATTTCTGAAAATGAAGTGTATAAGTTTTTTTTTAATCGGAAAATGAGTGCATAATAACTTATAAAATATAAAGAGTGTATATTGGGTGCACCCGGGTGCAAGGATGCACCCATATATGTATAACTTTTTATTCTATTTTGTATACATATTATTCTATTCTGTATACGTGTTTTGTAATAATTGTATACTTTTTTCACACTAAGTTTTTTATTAAAAAACTAGCATCATATGTGTATAACTTTTTATTCAATAGTTTATACATATTTTTTAATAATTGTATATGTTTTTACACTCAATTTTTCATTAAAAAACTAATAATTAAATTGTATACATTTTTGCTATTAATTATATATGTTTATGTTTATATTTGTATATGGATGCACCATATCTTAGGGTGCACCTGGTACACACTATAATTAGCCTTATATAAAAGTGATTATAATTTTAAAATTTAATCAAAATTTTAGATTGAGACGTTATTTCTTTATTCAGGTGATGAACATAATTATGGAAATAATTATGGAATAGGCTAATGAAGAAAGTCTAAACGAGGGAGTAAAATATTATAGCATAGATTAAAATTGTGATTCTTATTTAGAATATTCTAGGAAGTAAGTTTAGTTTAGTTTTTTCAACTAGTATAAATACATGGGAGATGTATCATCATTTTGATGAACAATAACAACAAATTTATTCCCCAAATTTGTACTCCTAAATTCCCATTAAATATTTTAGACTAGTTTTATGAAAATTACTAATTATTTTCAACTAATAAACATTATTTTTAAAAAAAAAGTTAATTAAGGATCATGAACTTATTATTTTAATTTCATAGAATTAAATACATAAATAGTTTTTAATTAATCATTCAAACATATTATTAAAATTTTAATCTACCAAAACTGAATTCCACTTTCATAATAACTTATCGAAATAAAACGATTGAGTTTCAATCTATTGGTAATTAACGACGTAATAGCAATAAAAATGACAATTTTCCTTTAGGAATAGAATGCCAACGAATTTATATATATATATTCCCTATTTTACAAATGTAATTCGATCCGTTGGTAATTACCAACGAAATACCAACAGAATCATATAAATTACCAACGTAATTACTAGCAACAGATTACCAATGAAATTATTAGCAACAGATTACCAACGGAATTGAATTTTCGTTGCTAAAAATTTAGCAACCCACTTTACCAACAAACTCCGTTGTTAATCCGTTGGTAAACCAATTTAACAATGGAATTGAAACTTTTAGCAATAGAATATTCAATTAGTAAAAAACAATTTTTTAGTGATACTTGATTTCACAATAATATTTAATACTATTTCATTATTTAAAATCAGCATTAAAATTAAATAAACAAAATCCCTAATTTTTATTTGCAACAACTATAAAACTTACTATTTGGGATTCCTGCCACTCCCACTTTCAATCTTGTGTTCCATAAGAATGATAGGGAAATTGATGAAAACTTAATATTCCCTTCATCCCATAAAGAAGTTCACAGTAACGGTAGATACGAAGTTTAATAAAAAGTTGCTTTTGGGGGTAGTTTGTTATTTTTAGGTAATAAATAAATTACAAAGTAAGTTTTGTGAGTTGTAAAGGGGTGACAATTTTGGAATTAAAATGTATTGTGAGGTTATTGATTTGTGTGTATTTTCTTATTTGGGAGTGTGAACTTATTTATGGGACGAACAAAAATAGAAAATGTGAATTTGTTTATGGGACGGAGGGAGTATCAGATTGTATAAAACACTTGTGCATATGAAATTTTAATTACTGCTTTAGGTGAAGACTTAGGGTAAGAAAGCACTTCTCCTACAATTATTTCAAACTCACTCCTGTCTTCGATATGAGGAAGAATTTGAATCTCTCTCAAAACTAATGCCCTCTTCAGTAAAATTCGAACCAACACCAGCATCAGACGTCTGCCGGCGACAGATAGTTCCACATTGCATATCACTGTAATGTGCTTTAGATTCGATAAGTCACCACTCAAACCCAAACCGTCGATGGCAGGAGGTTGCTACATTACCAATTAATACATTTACTATAAACAAATTTGCATTCCATTAATGAAATTTGAGCAACAGAAACAATACTTACCCCACAGAATGTACTGATATGTACATACAAAGTGTCTAGTTTTGGACAAGATTGAAGCAAGCTTATAATGCCAAAAAAATTTGGGTGCTCGTACTGGTGACTAGCTATGATCAATTCTTGTCGCGTTACTCGTGTAGATTGTGGGATCTGCCATCCATATGCCACCATCACTGATAGAAACTAACACAAAAGAACAAAAACTACTATAGGTTAAACAATACTTGATCAATATTTTTCTACCATAATAGAAAAACATACACAAGAAGAGCAAAGTAATCAAGGCTAGAATTAGTACACACTTGAAGTAATTCTCCTTCCAAATTAAGTTGTTCAACATGCCAGAGACTTTCAAATAGTTGAATCACATGACTTATATCATCCACAAGCCACCATTCCGGATGCCAACGAACAAGACTCATCTTAGCTTCGACCAAAGATGACATGTTTCTCAACCGCATCTCTCTTCCCAAAGGATGAACTTGCACATACAATACTCGTAAATATGGTGCTGTGATTTCCAACAAAGACTCGTCCATTTTCATGTTTGCTACTAGTATCGAAAGAAAATCAAGAACCGGAGAGTTGATCTTCAAGTTATTCAATCCCCAACAAACCGTTATAATCAAACTAGACAAAACAGGACACCCTGATAATATATTTTCAACCACACTGTCATGCAACTCCATATTAACAAACTCCAACTTTGTCAAAGATTTCAACTCGACTCTTCCCTCTCCCGGAGCAACTCTACAGTTATACAACGATATCATTCTCAACGACGAACTGGAAAACAAACACTCTGGAACCTTATACACACCATATCCCACTTCATTGGCCCCATTACTAAGTAGCCTTAAATACACAGTTTTAGCCTTCTATTTAATGGCACAATCAAGCCACAAATCAACATAGTTGGCCCATATAGGATTGTAATAGAAACTAAGTGTGAATTCCTCCAAAGATTTTTGATAATGCTTTAGGTTGTTGTCAACAAAACTGACAAACTTGGCAATTTTTCCAAACTGCTGGCTTCCTTCGCAAAATCAAAGCATTGGCAAATCAGTCCAGAGATGCTGCCATGACTTGGACAGCAAGCTCGTCGTCATGGCAGCTTCCTTCACAGCATCTAATCCAAATAGAGTAGTATGACTGTTTAGTGTGAAAATCTACATGTTTTAGGGGCCAATTTAGCACCGTTTTGTGGAATTTATGTTCGTATTTTAGCACTAAATGATTAATTTTCATATATTTAAGATAATGGTGCATTTGAGGTGTTATTTCGTATTTTTAGGTGGAAAACAGATTAAAAGTGCAAAGTTGGAAAGAAGAGTGAAATTGTGAAATAATGCTGAAAAATGCATGTCCTCTTTGCATAATTTTTCTGTATCTTTTTGGACGTCCAAACTGATCATGACATATATGGTTCGAAATTCACTGAAGAGAAGGTCATTTTGGCTCAAGAAACACATGAATTGGAGGTCAGATGAGGGAGTTATGATCAAAATGGTGAAGACACGCAAGTTGTACCGACAAGCACGACCAGTGCCTCTTTGCATGACTCGTGCCATACTCAAATGAATGGATTTTAAGGTGTTCTTTATATGGTTGGAAAGTTAAGGAAGAGAGGATTGCGTGAGTATAAAAATCACCTCAATTAGAGGACTGCCGATGGGTGGCACGACCAGTGCGGAATTGCGGCACTAGTGTGCGGCATGACTAGTGCCGCTGCCCAGTGAGCTTATTTTGTTGTTTTTCGGCCCGTTCGTATTTTTTGACGCAAAAAAGTCTATTTTTAAGTCAGAATTCGGGATTTATCATTCCTCAACTATATAAGGAGCCCTTGGGGTGTTTCAAATCCTAACTCTCCATAACTCTTCACAACCCTACATACCCTTTCCTTGTCACCATCCCATCCCAGAGAGTTCATCAGTGTTGCATACTTGAGAAGGAGAACAAGAAGGTTCAAAATCATGGAGGAGAGAACGGAGAATCACGCCAAATCTAGGGTTTTTCTTATTCTATCTTTCTTAATTTTGAATTATAGACCTATGGGATTGTTTTCATACTTAACCATGGGTGTTGCTTGTAACACCATGGACTAGTACTTCTTGGATAGTGCTAGGTTTTGAAGGTTGAATTAGATTGAATTGATGACCTAGACTAGGTTATGGATTTCTACAGTATACTTATTCTTTTATTAATGCTTAGGATTGAGATTTATATTTTCGTCTTATATGATCTGTCCTTATTCATGAGTATGTCATTGTCTGATGCATGTTTATGATTATTGTCTGTGTCATAAAAGGAATTATATTTATCTACCTGTTTATGGGTAAAGGGGATTTAACCGTATAACCTTAATTCATTAGAATAATTAATATTGGACACCTAATATATTTATTAATTACCATTCTAGAGGATTTGGTTTCTTAGATTGTTAGGTGCGAATTGGGATTAATTCTTAAGTACCTATAAAGGGAAGTCTAGTGCTCTAATCTATTAGGAATTTAGCATGAAGTACCTAGAAAGGGAATATGAATTATTCTTCTACATCTGAGGATTTGAACCAAATTTATGTGTTAAGTTTACTTCACCAAAGGGATTTAACATAATTAAGTGATTGCTTTCATAAGATCTGCAGGAATTCTAACCGATTGTTTAGTGATTTAATTTGACCAATTTAACTGGATTTCCTAGTGCTATCTGTCTTCTCTCTTGAACACTTCCATATTTATTTTTATTTGCTATTTTTTATTTTTAGTAATTATTTTCTGCATCTTTAATTTAAGTAATTCTCTTAAAATACCCAAATTTGTCTTATATTAGAATAGTCATAAATAGTTAAATAGTAAGTCTAGAATTATCCTTTGGTTCGATAATAGACTTGGTCACACGCTTAATTACAATTGATTCCCTACACTTGGGGACACGCAAAAATGTAAACAATGACCTATAAAAAAAGAATGTGAACACGCAGGCAATCTGGCAATGAACTCAGTCGATCTATTTGTTTGCTGGAGCTGGACTCTTCCTCTTCGTTTACTCCTCTACTCATATATTCCTCCATTGATAAACTGTAACTACCTATTTAATTCACATCTCTCATTTTTTTTCCCACTCAAATATGTGTACTCAATTTAAATATTGAATTGTGTTTATGATTCAAAATATTGCATTAAATTTATTCACTTTAAAATTAAATTATACACGAGATACTCTCTTGTGAGGGGTTTTTGTAATACGGATCGATCCATCACTAAAGTATACTTATTATATACTAGATAAAATATGATTATTTGTAGTTAATGCATAATTTAACGTAACAATCATTACACATACTTTATCTATATAATCACATACTTTAACACTTCTCATAAATCGTCTTGTCATTATACACAACTTAATAGTAAGTAATTTAAAAATTAAAAGTATTAATTATCAATTATTGTAAATAAATATGTAATTTTAAATCTTACTTAAATCCAAAATAATCATTAACCTAAAATATAAAGATTAAATCTAAAAGTGAAATAACATATGAACAATTGCCAAAACCTCCCAAATCACATCTACATAAAATTTACTGTCTTTAACAATTTGGATGGTTTTTAGAAACGCCAAATTAGTTCTGATAATTTGGTGTTGATCGAACGATTAGTAAATTAAAATTCCTCAACAAAATCCCACCTTTAGGAACCACACCACCACAAAACCAACCATTCACATCCAAATTAATGGGAGTAGTTATTAAATTTATTTTTAATTATTTAATTTAATTTAATTTAATAATGAGAATTAAAATATAATTTAATAGTTTAAATTGTTTAGTACGCCGCAGTTTCACCATGAACAAATATGTCAATTAAATTGATAAATTCGTTTGAATTACAAAGAAACAAAATAAAATTAATCACCTTAGTTGATTTAAGACGTAGAAGAAGCTGTCATGGAAGAACGAGGTGGATTTAAGATGGTAGAAGAATCTATATCTATATCTATCTATATATATACAAAAAAATAGGATAGTCAATTATCCCGCCAAAAATAAGGATAGATTTGTAAATACACTAAAAGTTAATTGAAGTTATCAGAAAAAGATGATTAAAATCACTTAAAAAACTTAAAAAGGTGATTGTGGTAATCCGAGAAATATGGTAAGAAATTGCCAAAATCCTTTTATCATATTATTATTAAAATTTTCCTGTTGTGTAATAAATGTGATACACTGCCCAAGGAGGGCGTGCATCATAGTTCCGGCAGTGCTGCCGGATGTGGGCTGTGGGCTCGAAGAAGCCATGGTTAGAATTAATCTCAAAGACGCTAAGGTGGGGACTGTGGAGAGGTACACCAACAGGTCGGAGTAAATCCAAAGGCTTCTTTTGTCGGGTCAAGTTATAATACAATTATCATAGATTTTTAAAATGAAGAATATGTCATGGAAATTTTGGTAAGGTAGATATCTCGAGTGAATGATTCGGAAGGCAAATCTGAACTGCCCAGGAAATCTTTCTTAGAGCAGACACAAATTATTTATCTTCTTAAAACAATTTTCAATAGGTTAGAATCAAATCTTGAGAGAAAGAAACGAGAAATAGTGATAAGGAAAAAAAAGCATATATATTTTTTTGAAATTCATTGAAAATAAGTGAAAATCTCATTGCAGTTCACTTATATTGTAGTTCACTTATTTGAGTTGAAAAGAAAAAAAATAAAGACATATACTTATTTGAAATTCATTGAAAATGAGTGAAAATCTCGTTGTTGTATGCACTTGAATTTTATTTCCTATTAAAGAAAAATATGTGGCAAATTAATGCAATAGTTATCAATTAATTATTTATTTATTAAGGGATTTAAATAAATCTATTCCTAAAATAAATGAGTAAATAATTGATAATTATGTCAGATCCAGTCAAATAAGTTTGACTTAAAGCCTAAGCAAGTGAAAGGCCCAAGCCCGCAGAATCAGGTCAAATCAGCCCTGGACCAATTAGACTGCGAGTTATTTATGGGACGTCCTCACCATTCACCTATATAAAGATCCCTCCTCCATTCATTCCACACACACATTCAAAGACCTGAAGACACAAACGTTCTGAAGTGATTGAAACACGAGCAATGCTCCTCAAGATCTTCAAGCATCTTCAAGTCAAGAACGACAAACGATTCGGGATTAAGGTGCGGAGCCCCCCAAATCAAGCGTTCTTCATAAGCTAAGCTCTTCGGTGTTCTTCGCGCCAAGAACGTCATACGACCCGGGATTAAGGTGTTAAGCCCCCCAGATCGAGTGTTCTTTGAATCAAGAATATTTAATCCAAACAAAGGCTCGACGCTTCTGGATTAACGTTACAAGGTCCCAAATCCGAGTTTGGACAAGCTTCAACTGAAGATCCGACTCAAAACACACAGTCAACGCGGTCAACACAGAACAAGTCAAAGTTCAAATTGGTTCGAGAGAAGAATCAGAGGATGGTAGAGATTGTTTCCTAAATTATCAAGTTTAATCATTTGGATTATTATTGTAATTCTTTTGTGTTTATTTTATTATAAATATAAAAATTTGTTATTACAAATTTTGGCACGCCCAGTGGGACAGTCTCTACCTCTCATCTCTTTTCTCAACAAGCTCGAAGATACAAAGTATGACTCCTCTTAGGATCGCGATAAAAAGGTCATCTACCTCAAAGCCTTTAGAGATACAAGCTGTGAAGACGCAAGTTATGACTCCGCTAAAGATTGCGATACGAAGGACTACTGTATTAAAGCCTCCAGAGTTGCAAACTGAAAAGGTTGAAGTCGTTACAAGAAGCATGTCTGAATGCTCCTCAAAGACAAATCGTATGGTGGGAATTACTCTCAATAAGCTATTGCACGGCGACAAAGATAGTGAAGATGACTCTATCTGCTCAACTCCTCGCTCCACGCCAAGCTCACCACCTGCCTCAACTGAAGCTGCAATGATGACGACAAGTGCTATGACCATTGAGGATCAACTTGCAAGTATGATAAGAGCCATTGAAGGACTCAACAAGCACATGAAAGCTCAAGACGTAAAGATCTCTGTACTTATGAAGAAAATGGATAATGTGGAGACAAGCCATGCAAATAAGAAATAAGTTGAGGATGAACATGAGCAGGAAGACTGGACGAAACATCATTCACCTGAAAAGAAACAAGTTGAGGAAAAAGTGGAAGTTTCAGCTGACGGCATGCTTCATATTAACCAACTAAAGAACATCGTCATAGAGACGATAAAAGACAAGTTTAAAGGAAGTTCAAAATCTTCTTCAACATACGCCAAGCCATATACAAAGAGGATTGACAACTTGAGGATGCCAACTGACTATCAACCTCCCAAGTTTTAACAATTCGATGGCAAAGGCAACCCAAGACAACATGTTGCGCACTTTATCGAGACATGCAATGATGCGAGAACCTATGGAGATCACATGGTGAGATAATTCATCCGATCTTTAAAAGGAAATGCCTTCGATTGGTATATCGACTTGGAAGCTAACTCCATTGACAGCTGGGGGCAAATGGAAAAAGTATTCCTCAACCTTTTCTATAGCACACAAAGAATTCTTAGCATGATGGAGCTAACAAATACTCATCAAATTGGTGAAGAATATGCCATCGATTATATCAATAGATGGAGGAGCCTAAGCCTCAATTGCAAAAAAAAGATATTAGAAACTTCAGCTATAGAAATGTGCATTCAAGGGATGCAATGGAATCTTAGCTACATATTCTAAGGAATTCTGTCTAAAACTTTTGAAGAGTTGGCTACAAGAGCTCACGACATGGAGTTGAGCTTGACATCAAATGACATCGAATAGCCCTCTATCAAGACTCATACGAGTTTGAAGACATGCCTTCTGATGAGCTTGTGGAAGAGGAACCACAAACAAAGACTGCAATTTCCATAAAGATTCATAGAAATGAAGTGGAAGCAAGAGAAAGTGGCGCATCTCAAGATTGGGAGAAATAAACTATTGACCAAATCAAATGCAAATCTCCTCGACATGAGCAAAAACTGTCCACACAACGCTCTTTGATACGAGCTAAAACTATCTACACATGATTCTCCTTGGTACGAGCTTAAACTATCTAAAATCTCCCAAGTCAAAGCTCCCTGACACGAGCGAAAACTGTCTACATTAGGCTCCTTGATATGAGCTAAAACTATCTACATATGACGCTCTTTGATACGAGCTTAAACTACCCACACACAAATCTCCTTGACACAAGCTAAAACTATCTACAAGTTATACTCCTTGATACTGTTGGATTGTATACTAAAAGTCTAGTTTTAGTATGAACAATGTCATAACAATATTTGAAATGAGAATCATTGATCAAATGATTGCATCTTATAATTTATTTATATGCATGATGCAATAGTCCACTTACTTTATACTGTAGATAATATGTTGTGCGACAACACGCGGAAGATCATATTATCGGTTTCCTTATGAAGTATAAACAGATGCTCACAACTGAGATAGACGGGGACTCTCTATCGGTATGGTTGTAGTGTGGTTTGGTATTAGCTTGTCTTGGCTATAGAATCACATTAGTGCACTTATGTGTATTGAGTAGGACCGCCTGAGATCGTTCTTCTTATACTGACTATATAGTAGAACTTGATCTCTGTTATTATGGAAGTTCGTGCTCTTAATCCCTATACAATAACCTCGATACGTAGGGCAGTATGTATTTCTTTGATTCATTAATGGGTGAGATTTATAAGTATTAAATCAACAAACTCGGTGAGTTGGGAAATAGTGTTGTATCTATGGTGTGCTGTTGATTGTAGAAGGAATCCATGTCCGACATAGGTTGATGTCCCCTTGAGGAGCTCATAAGGTTTATCATGTAAATCTTGCAAGTGGATTAATTTCCGGCATGATAATAAGGTTGAGTGGTACTGCTCTCGGATGAGATATTAATTAATTTGAGTTGTCAGTAACTTAATTAATTAATGGACATTGTATATCTTAAACATGGGGAGACTATCGGGCTCATAATAAGAAGGAGCCCAGAATATAATTTTGGGATTGGACGGGTAGTGCAGTAATAATATTTTAGTGGACTATATTATTATTATTTGATTTAATTAAAAGCTTTGGGCTAAGCTTGGTTAATTAAATTCAATTGAGGCCCAACCCAATTTCTCCTCCTGGTCCCTGCTGTAGCCCAACTATATAAGTCATCTCAGCTCCTGTTAACCCTAAGGGAGTGCCTCATTTGACAGTTAGAAAAGAACAGGAGCAGATTGAGAGAATCCTGCGGATTGTTGCCCACACAACAGCAGGATTCGACTTGGGACATACAGCAGAAGATTGAGAGGTGGTTCTCTGCTGTTCATCCTCTACATCAACCCAAAAGTACAGTAAACACATTATTTTTGCTTCCGCTGATTTGTTTGCCTGTTAATCCTAACGGATCACATTGAACCGCACGATCCAATTGCCAACAATTGGTATCAGAGCATGGTTTCTTGGTGAAACGTGATTTGTTAGGATGGGTATGTGATTACTTGATTATTTGACTATAATCTGATTTTATCGCATGTTTGGTCTGTATCCGTGTGTTTGTGGTTATGTGATTGAAGTATTAACTTTGTAATCGTTTTGTGATCTACTGTTGCTATGTGCTGTTGTGTATTTTTTTTGATTGAATACATGGTATACATTCTGTTGGTCATACAAACACAAGAAAAAAGTCAGTCGGTCATCATCACATCACACACACACCCCCTACTCAATGTATGTTCGTTCGGCGGCGAGTGGACGTTGGAGGTGGCGGCAGGGTCTGAAAGGCGCGGACCATGACGGCTGGTGGCTGCAGCCGGACCAGTTTTGTCGCGGCGGCGCTGGATAGACGAGCGGCTTCGATTGGGGTTTCGACTGGTTCGATTGTCGACGGCGAATGATGAATTAAGGGCGAGGCGTCTGGGCGACGAGTCGGCGTGACCTGGAGTCTCACTGATGGTCGGCGTCTGGACGGTGCTGGAAGCGGCGCTACTGGACGGACCAGAACAGAAGGTCCCAGGTTAGTTCACGCCGATCCCGGTCGGATCGGAGATGATCGGGGACACTCGAGACTGGTGGACGGCGCTGATGATCCCAATCGACGAAGAGCTCTGGCTGGGCGATTAGAGGCAGATCCAGGCGGATCGGGGCATGTCGACGTAGGATCTGGCAGCGCTGGTAGTGGCGCGCGGCTGACCGGCGATGGCTGTGGAGCGGCTGCCTATGGGGGCAGCATCTTGTTGCGCCGCTGTCGTTGAAATCTGGCAACGGCGCAGATAGATGGTCTCGGTAGTACGCGGTGGTGAGCGGCGAAGCGCCGCGGCGCTGGACAGCTACGAGTCTCGCCGGTGACGCTTCAGACTGCGTGCGCGTCTGAGTGTGTGGTCGCGGCGGCAGCGGTGACTGGCTGCTGGGCGACACGCGCGGTGCAGACCACAATGGAGATCTCCGACCGTTGGTTCATCAGAGAAGGACTGACGGCGCGTCTCATGTGGGCTGACGGCATGACTGCCGAGAGCAGCGGTGCCGAGTGGTTAGCGTGTCTACTGCCGTGTTTGAAAAAGGAAGCGGCTGATGGATATGATTAGGGCAGCATTGTGATTTGGGCCTGTTTTATGTTATTGGCCCAATTTTATTTTAATTTGATTATGGGCTGTTGGGCCCATATTTAATTAAAATGTTGTGGGCTGTTGTAGTTGGGCAAATTTAATTGCCTGATGGGCCATATACAGTAATTAATAAAGGCTGCTCAATTAATTTTAGTTTGGTTTTGGGCTGCTGGGCCCAATTTTAATTAAAATGGTAATGGGCTGCTGGGCAATATTAATTGCTGGATTTAATTAATTGTGGGGTTGATGTTGGGCCAGGTTAAATATTGGGCTAGACCTTAATGCAGAAATTGGCAGGGTAAATGGGCTTAATTATTTAATTAATGGGCTGCTCATTTTATGCTAATAATGTTTGGGTCAGGTGGGCCTATTTAATTGATCCAATTTTTTATGCAATTAATTAATGTTATATAACTGATTAATTGATTTAATTGTCAATTATTGTTGTATATGTGAAAGACATGTTCTATGTGATTTATTTATTTAAATTGCTGTTAATAGAAGCATGCTATTATGTATATTTTATTTCTGAATATTATATGCATGTTAAAAACCCTCGGTATTAAATAACTAAGTGGGAGAGGGGATTGGTAATAAATTCCCGCGGCCTCCATTATTGGTTTGTTAGCAATGTGAATAGACTTGCACGTCGGCATTAGAGCCTTCCTCCCCATCGGATGAGTTTATTCATGGATTGCTGGAACAGACTTCATTGAATAATTACGTTTGTAATGTGATGCATATGAACTTGCGCGTTGGCTTAGACCTTCCTCCCTATCGGATGAGTTTATATGCTGTTCACTGGTACAAACTTGTAATTGATGACTGTAGGAAGTTATCCGAGCGCATGTGTACTTCTCTATCTGTAAGGCACATAAGCTTGGGCCGCGGACTTGGGGTCAAATAATGGTGTACACTTAGATGTAAATAATAAGTATCCTCCCCATCGGAGTCACTGCTTTATTTGCATGGCTAAAGAGGAATCGACTATTAATTATTTTGTCATAAAGTTAGGTTGACAAATGAAATTAATGGGTAAAACCTTCTCTTGTAAATGTTCGGGTTTGTAAACGTCCACACTATCGTGGCTTGCAGACTCACGGTGCTTGAGATGTCGGTGAATTTTATTTTATATTGTTTTGAGGGAATCAATATAAAAGAATAAAATTTGAAGTTTTGATCGGTAAATTTATTTGTGATTCTCTGAATTTCGAATGGTTTTATTTCACTAATTGTTAACTAAAAGACATTACATTTACTTGTCCAAATTAGATGATTAGAAAGAATCTTGGTTTTGATAATTACTGCTTAAGAAAATACATGTGTATTCTCACAAAGGACGTCTCATGATGCCTATTAAAGTCTCTAGTGAAGATATGAGAGGTTCATAGAAATATGATGGTCTCATGTAACTCTTCGGATACTTGAGTAAATTAAAAGACAGAAGATCATGGTTGAATTGATGAATGAATTGGAAGAGCTTGGAATAGAAATTGAAAGGGAAACCTAAATCAATTTATTCTTCACAATTTGCCTGGATGTTTTGAGCAAGTTCTACCTGAAATACGAGAGGTTGTATATGGTGGGAAACTTCTAACAAAACATGTGGCAAAAGAAAGCCAATTTTCATTATGATGTGAACAAGTTTAATATCTTATTTACTAATGGTTTAAACATGATTAGTGATGGCATCTACTGACACGAAGTATGTAGATACTGGAATCACTAAATGTTTATCACTGAGTAAGGATAAGATTGTTAATAACATGGGTAAAACTACAAAGGTAGTGGTTATTGCAATGGGAGTTGTTTATTTATCTCATGATAAGAATAAACGATTGATTATGAGAAATTATCTTTTCGTACGTTTCATAGAAAGAATTTAATTTCGGTTTCTATGCATTAACGGATGGATACTTTATTTCATTTAAATGACATGGTCATAGTAATGAGGAATGAGGCTATTATCCGTTAAAGTACGTTGGTGGATAAAAAGTATACTCTTGAATCATGTACATCCCACAGATGCAATAAATAGTAATTAAATAATGCATCTTCTAATATTAGTAAGAGAAAGGAACCTTCGGAAATGAACTAAACATACATTTGGCGTCTATGACTAATTTATTTTACTTGAGTAGGATTCAAAAGTTGATAGCCGATAGACCGTAAGGTTTATCTGAAGTGGAAACTATCGGACTTGCGAGTCTTGCTTGGAAGTAAAAATGATTAACTGCCTTTTCAAGGTTGTGGGGTGTAGAGCCAAAGATATATATGTTGGAATTAGTTCATTCTGATTCAAGCGAACCTAATATTATCCAGGCGAGAGGTGGTTATGAATATTCGAAGATTATTCTGGAAACCAATATATTTATATGATGCACTGCATGTCTAAGTTCTTTGATTAATTCAAGAATTGTAAGGCTGGTACAGTGAAGCGTCATGGAAAATATATTAAGTCATTACGATTCAATCATGATGGCGAATACCTCTTGGGATAGTTAGGAGCTATTGATCAGAAGTTGAGATTAAATCTCAAGTTGACTACACCGGGTATGCCCCAATCTGAATGGTGTGGTGGATAGAAGGAATAAGGCTCTTATGGTTATGATTAGATAGATGATGAATTATTTGGAATAATTAAAATTCATTTTATGGATATGCCCTAGATACAGTAATTCGTAAAACGTTTTGTCTGTTTGTGGGACATCCTAGAAAAATAAAGGGTGATTTATTTAGTTCAAAAGATCGAAGGGTGATTGTCAATACAAACACTGGATTGTTTGGAAAAGGACTATGTAATAAATCACAAACTCATGTATGAGTTGTTCTAAAGGAAGTGAGAGGAAAACACAAAGTTAAAGTACCAAGTGTACAAGAGGATATGCCACAAGGTAAACTGCAACGCGTGTCACGTCTGATACACAATTACATGTAGTGCCTTGTCGTAGTGGGAGGGTTGTATGACAACCCATAAATATATGTTTTGGGAGAGTCGTGAGACTTGATCCCTAGTGAACATGGTATTGTCCCACGGATACGACGTAGCACTACAAGATGAAAATGCGGAATCTTAGTAAGTTGCAATGAATGTTGAAATAAAATCTACGGATTCTAAATTAAGTTTGGGAACTTGTATGACCACTAAATAGTGTAAAAGCCATTGCAAGTGGTCAAAGGAAATAAAAGAGGATCATATGGAAAGGTGAAAACCTTGGAAGCAAAGCTTGTTGCGAAAAAGTGTACTCAGAAAGAAATGATTCGATTATGAGAAAACATGTTCGCTGGTAGCTATGCTTATGTTGATCCGGATTCTTTTATTTATTGCTGCTATGAGGAACAGTAAATAGATGTCAAAGACAGCTTTCCTGATTGGAAGTCTTGAGGAAAACATCTATGCGAAGCAACCAGAGTGATTCATTGCAAAGTACTAATAGCATTTTGATAGTAATCTTAAAATTGTCCAGCGATGGACTAAAGCAAGCTTTAAGATCGTGAAGCATCTGTTTTGATTAGGTAATCCAGTGGCATGGATTTAAATCAATGAGCGGATGAGTTTTGTGTGTTGTAAAGAGTGACGGAAACGTGGTGGTGTTTCTTGTACTATACGTAGATAGTATCTTGCTCATTGGAGACAATAAAAGAGTATTATCGGGCGTATGGGTACGGTTAATAAAGCGGTAGAGATGAAGGACTTAAGAAAGGCAAAATATATCCTTTTGATCACGGTAATACGGATCACAAGAAAGGATATTATGCTTATCTCAAGTTTCATAAAATTATACAGTCCATACTCGTTTAGCATGTAAATTTATCTAAATGAATGTGTCTTTGAGACACAAGAAGAAGATAAAGAGGATGAAAGCGGTTCCTTATGCTTCGGCGAATAAGGAAGCTTAATCTAAGGAATGCTATGAACGATGTTGGATATCTGTTTTGCTGGATGCATCAACAGTGGGTATCAACGTAACCCGGAACAAGAATGATGAACGGTGGTAAGACATATATAAAGTGCCTGAGAAGGACTGGAAATTATATGTGGACTTACTGGACAGATTCACTGCTTCTTGCGGATTATGTAGATTCGGATTTTTTAGTCAGATTGGACGGCAGTAAATTCACCTCAAAGGTTATGTGTTTAATCTTAGGAAGTAGAGTCATAATGTGGAGGAGTGTTATATAGAAATATATTTCAGACTCCGGACTCCATCATGAAAAGATGATTAATTGGAGCCTATAAGGCAGCCAAAGTATCTATATGACTTTAGAAACTTCATGATGGACTTTGAAGTGTTTCTAAGTTTGCCCAAGGTAATCACAATTTACATTGATGATATTGGTGCAGTTGCAAACTTGAAGAAATCACAAGTCTATAAGGCAATTAAACACATGGAGCGCGAGTACCACCTGTTACGAGAAATCGTATGATGAGGGGAAGGTTGTTGTCGCCTAGATTGCATCGGATGATGACCTAGTAAACCATTTACAAGGACCTTAAGGCGAGAGCTTTTAATGGTCGTGTAGTGGGAGTAGGAATCAGATGTATGGCAGAAGACATGACAGCATAGTCTTTTAGTATAAGTGGGAGATTGTTGGATTGTATACTAAAAGTCTAGCTTTAGTATGAACAATGTCATAACAATATTTGAAATGAGAATCATTGATCAAATGATTGCATCTTATAATTTATTTATATGCATGATGCAATAGTCCACTTACTTTATACTGTAGATAATATGTTGTGCGACAACACGCGGAAGATCATATTATCGGTTTCCTTATAAAGTATAAACAGATGCTCACAACTGAGATAGACGGGGACTCTCTATCGGTATGGTTGTAGTGTGGTTTGGTATTAGCTTGTCTTGGCTATAGAATCACATTAGTGCACTTATGTGTATTGAGCAGGACCGCCTGAGATCGTTCTTCTTATACTGACTATATAGTAGAACTTGATCTCTGTTATTATGGAAGTTCGTGCTCTTAATCCCTATACAATAACCTCGACACGTAGGGCAGTATGTATTTCTTTGATTCATCAATGGGTGAGATTTATAAGTATTAAATCAACAAACTCGGTGAGTTAGGAAATAGTGCTGTATCTATGGTGTGTTGTTGATTGTAGAAGGAATCCATGTCCGACATAGGTTGATAATGTCCCCTTGAGGAGCTCATAAGGTTTATCATGTAAATCTTGCAAGTGGATTAATTTCCGGCATGATAATAAGGTTGAGTGGTACTACTCTCGGATGAGATATTAATTAATTTGAGTTGTCAGTAACTTAATTAATTAATGGACATTGTATATCTTAAACATGGGGAGACTATCGGGCTCATAATAAGAAGGAGCCCAGAACATAATTTTGGGATTGGACGGGTAGTGCAGTAATAATATTTTAGTGGACTATATTATTATTATTGGATTTAATTAAAAGCTTTGGGCTAAGCTTGGTTAATTAAATTCAATTGAGGCCCAGCCCAATTTCTCCTCCTGGTCCCTGCTGTAGCCCAACTATATAAGTCATCTCAGCTCCTGTTAACCCTAAGGGAGTGCCTCATTTGACAGTTAGAAAAGAACAGGAGCAGATTGAGAGAATCCTGCGGATTGTTGCCCACACAACAGCAGGATTCGACTTGGGACATACAGCAGAAGATTGAGAGGTGGTTCTCTGCTGTTCATCCTCTACATCAACCCAGAAGTACGGTAAACACATTATTTTTGCTTCCGCTGATTTGTTTGCCTGTTAATCCTAATGGATCACGTTGAACCGCACGATCCAATTGCCAACAGATACGAGTTTAAACTATCTAAAATCTTCAAGTTACACTCCTTGATATGAGCTAAAACTATCTACACACAATGCTCCTTGATATGAGTTTAAACTGTTTACACATCAAATCAAAATTTCTTGGAAAGAGAATAAATTCTCTACACACAAAGCTCCTCGACATGAGTGAAAAATGTCCACACAAGGCTCCTTGACACGAGTATAAACTTCTACAAGTTTAAATTTAATACTCATTGACACGAGTATAAACTGTCAGCAAATTCAAGTTCAACGCTCCGTGACACACGAGCCTAAACTGCATGTTACTCCTGGCCCGCATAAGTATAAATTGTGTACAGCACCCCCATTCAAACCAAATCATGTTCCTTTGAACTACGTTATGACTTGATCCTCTTCAAAGAGGTACGTAGGCAGCTTAGCACTTCACTAAGTTCTGTCATAATTTGGGCTATTCATATTAAGTTGGTGAAGCAAGCAATAAAATTCAATCATGTTGATCAAGAGCGGATTATCGCAATTTGTTCACTTCAACACAAAGGCATCCGTGAACAAAATGCGAGGGGGCATTTGTATGCACTTGAATTTTATTGCCTATTAAAGAAAAATATGTGGCAAATTAATGCAATAATTATCAATTAATTATTTATTTATTAAGGGATTTAAATAAATCTATTCCTAAAATTAATGAGTAAATAATTGATAATTAGGCCAGATCCAGTCAAATATATCTGACTTAAAACCTAAGCAAGTGAAAGGCCCAAGCCCGCAGAATCATGTCAAATCAGCCCTGGACCAATCAGACTGCGAGTTATTTATGGGACGTCCTCACCATTCACCTATATAAAGAGCCATCCTCCATTCATTCCAGACATACATTCAAAGACCTGAAGACACAAACGTTCTGAAGAGATTGAAACACGAGCAACGCTCCTCAAGATCTTCAAGCATCTTCAAGTCAAGAACGGCAAATAATTCGGGATTAAGGTGCAGAGCCCCCCAAATTAAGCGTTCTTCATAAACTAAGTTCTTCAGTGTTCTTCGTGCCAAGAACGGCATACGATCCGGGATTAAGGTGCTAAGCCCCTCAGATCGAGTGTTCTTTGGATCAAGAATGTTTAATTCAAACAAAGGCTCGACGCTTCTGGATTAACGTTACAAGGTCCCAAATCCGAGTTCGGACAAGCTTCAACTGAAGATCCGACTCAAAACACACAGTCAACGCGGTCAACATAGAACAAGTCAAAGTTCAAATTGATTCGAGAGAAGAATCAGATGATAGATAGAGATTGTTTCCTAAATTATCAAGTTTAATCCTTTGGATTATTATTCTAATTCTTTTGTGTTTATTTTATTATAAATACAAAAATTTGTTGTTACAGTTGTATTTTCATTCTAGAAACTATAGATTGAAAATAAATGAAAATCTCACGGTAGTTCATTCTAAAAAAATAAATAAATTTCTATATGTAATATATTCTAAAAATTATATAGATTTTGTATATAGAAAAAAAAGCATATATAAACATGAAACAACATCTTTAAAAAAATATTATTATTATAGTTGATAAACGTGAATCTTCTGCAAGAAGATTTAAGATTTGCTTAAATGTAGGCTTTAGGGGAGAGAGCAAATAAATTAATCAAGACAGAAAATATTAATGAGATCGTGGAGGGTGGTGGAGTCGGAGGGACAATTCGTGATATATGAAGGGAAATAAATAAAATGAGAAAGAAAGATTGAAAATGTGATAAAGTAATTTTTTTCTCCATTTATGTTGAAAAAATAATTTAATATATAAAGAGAAATAAATAAAATGAGATAGAAAGATTGAAGATATAAAAAGTAAAATTTTCCCCATAAATATTGTGATATATGACAGATTTTACATGGCTTTGCTATTTTTATTATTTTTATACAAGATAATATAATTTAATTCAATTGATATCTATTTTTACATATATAAGAAGTTAATTCATTCAATATAAAATTTCAAATTCGTTTACTTTTCTTTTAAATTTAGTTATGTTGTGAATTAATTCAAACTCGAGTTTTCTCCTAATATTTGACCAATAAAACTGATAATACAGAAAATATAAACTAAATTTATCAAAAAAAATTGAGTGCATATATTTTTATATAGGGTAGGTTTTGGGTGAGACCGTCCTACGGATCTTTTTATGTGAGATAGATCTTATCTTATCCATTAATAATGAAATAATAATAAAAAATTAATTTAAAAAAAGCAAGGGCCTTTTTGGCTTAATTAATTAAGATTGGTAAAAAGTAAATTGCTGGGAGAATCCACGCAATTCGGATATCGCTGGGAGCATCACGCAATTCGCTCGCTAATATACATTAATTACTTTTTACTTTTTTGTAAAAATTAATCTTAATAATTTTATTATTATTATTGTCGTTATTATTATTAATTATAATAATATTATTAGTAATTAATTATTAGATGGTTGAACTATTCTGTTATCACTTTATTTTGATCGGATATCACTTTATATTAAAAATGTTATCACTTTTTATTCATTTTATAAATTGTTTATAAACTAATTTAATTAAAAGGTTATCACTTTTTATTTATTATTTATCATTTTTTATTAAAAATGTTATCACTTTTATTTTTCCAGCGAATTGTTCGTGAAATAATAATAATTCAATTATACGGATATCACTTTTCTTTAATTAAAAATTACTTTTTATTAAAAATATTATCACGTTTTATTCATTCTATAAATTATTTGTAAAATAAACTTTGATAATTAGTTATCACTTTTTATTCAAGATGTTATTCATATAATAGTTCACAACATTGTTATCACTTTTCGTCAATTGAGTATCACATTTTATAAATTTATATAATATTTAGATAAAAAAATAAATTAAATGAATAAAAATTTTAAATTAATAAAAATTTTAATAATAAAAATATAATTTAGAAAATAATATTATATATTTACAAAAAATAAATAAATAAATATATATATATATATATATATATATATATATATATATATATATATATATATATATATATAAGGCCTAATTAATTTACTTTTAGAATTAAAATTTCCAATTTTCTAATTTGACTACAACCAAACAGGACTCTTAGAAATATAATTAATGGGTTAATAAGTGATCTTTCTCACATAAGGGGATCCGTGAGACGGCTTCACCCAAACATTTTCCTTTTATATATTTAATTTAATAATTTCTTTAAAAAAAGATAATAATAATATGATCATACTAATATTTGCTAAAAATAGTAATTCTTTATCAGTATTTACTAAAAATAAGTTATTACTATTTTGATAATATATATATATATATATATATATATATATATATATATATATATATATATATATATATATATATATAATTAATATTATCAATAATTATAACCATGAAATTGAATTAAGACAAAGACAAAGTCTATATTTTTATGATTGTTACATAACTAAATTATGTTTATGAATAGTTAAAGTATGTTTTTTAAAAATAAATAATATATTAAAAAATAATTTTAAATTTAAGAATATTATAATATAATTCATTATAAATATATTTTAAATACTAATAAACATATCTTGCCTATATATAACAAGGGACACACGAATTTTTGCGGAAAAAAAATATTATCCTTTTATCAAAAAATTAAAGATACGAACTTTTATACTAAACATATAACATTCAATACTAAAAAAAAAATACAAAATTAGATTTGAGAATACGAAATTACATAAGACTACAGACAAAAACATGGCATGGATTAACAGTTACAAATTCCACAATATTTGTATAGTGGATCAATAGGTATATCTAAGTTCATATAAAAGTAGAGAATTATATAAATTTGTTGCATTTGTGTATTATTCAACTAATATTTATGATCCTATATATTTAGGACTAATAAAAAAAATTGAACTTTATATTAGGAATATTTTGTGTTAGCGTGGACATTGTATAATTGATAATTCGATTTATTTAAAAAAAAGAACATATACAATTATTATGTTTTATATGTATTATGGAAGAAATGATAAAATACATATTTTTGGAAGAGAAAGAAAAATATCACTTACTCCCTCCGTCCCAGAATATTTTGTACACTTCCTTTGATGTGCAAAAAATTCTGGGACGGAGGGAGTATTTGATTTCAATATTGATTGTTAAGTGAAATGAAAAATATAAAAATATGTTTTTGAAATTCATTAAAATTGTACAGAGAAAGAAAGAGATATCAATTCATTTAAATTGTACGAAAAAAAAGATATAAGTGGCTTTAAAAATATGTTAAATTAATATTATAATCATTTCTATTATTTATCAAACGATCTTTACATAAATCATGTTACCATTCCCCTAATATTATAGTTATCGTATTTATTATAATTTCTATTAATAGATCGAACATAAAAGAAATATATAATAAAATATAATAAAAAGTATACCATTTAGTATTAAAAGTTACTTTTAATTATTTTTTAAGATCGTAAATTAAAATTTCATTTAGTATTATTGATGTGATTGTCTCCCATGCAGTATTATGGTTTTAATTTTTTATATTATTATAAAATTTTCTTCTTATTATTATAAAATTGAATAATAATATACAATATATTATTTTTAATAATCTTATTTTAATCTTATATGTATCCATGTCAATATTTTAATTTATATTGTTATGATTAAATGCTTATTTGATTTAAATACGTTTCAAAATAATAGTATAATATTTAAAAAGAAAATACAATAAGAATTGATTTTTATTTTTTTATAAATAAATAAACAAAATGTGTTGATTTTAAAAGAGAAATGCAAAGTATAAAAATAGGAAGTAATATACATGACGAAAATCATTAAAATTATACTAAAAAGGAAGAGATATAAAAATATGTTAAATTGATATAGTAATCTTTCCTATTATTTATCAAATCATCTTCACATAAATAAAAATCACTCTGTTTGTTCAATAAATACCTGAAGCTCTACGCATCTTGAAATACCTGAAGTAGGGGTGGACGGTACCGAAAATTTTGGTATACCGGTATATCGAAATTTTTGGTAAGCGAATTGTCGATACCGAATTTACCGAAATATTGAAACAGTGTTTATTACCAATGTACCGAACATACCGAAAAAATACCGACGAAAAAATACTGAATTTAAACAAAAAAAAAAAACTGCTGCTATTCTATTATCATACATCCAGCACCTGAAGTTACCAGAGGAAATATTAGAAGGTTTGTCTTGTGGCATTAAATACATGGTTTTATAGGAAAAAACTCTTCAAGCTTACCAGGCCGTTCTTGTAGATCAGTAAGATGTCCCACAGCATCACGATTTGTTGCAATGAAAATATAGCATTCAAGGTCCTTCTGTACTGATTTCAATAAAGAAGAAAGGCTAGCTATGTGTTTCCATGTAGAGTTCTTTTTATAAATGGTTGGCGGTGACCTCATCTAAAAGTTACCTTTGACCGTCCGGCAGAATGCACCATGTGCCATATTTACTGCGGAGAGATCTGTACTTCGTGAGTTGCCCAAAGTGTATACCGACTTTTGTGCCCAACCAAAATACACACTGTTGAGCTTGAGCCCAAAGTTCACCCAATTGCCAGGTACCAAAGTCCAAGACAGCCCACGCCCACAATGGGGCGTGTGGGGTGATCTGAGTTGTCTTAATTTAATTTTAAGATAAAACAATTTACATTAATTAACATTAATATGATCAATTCCGATTAAATCCCCATTAATCACATCAATCCAGTCACATTATCAAAACTTTGCCTCTTAAAACCGCATGATCTCTCGATACATCTTTTATCCTTGTCTTTCCCACACTTTCATTTTTCTTGGATTTTAATAATATCAGCTATTATATATATACACTGATTGAGCAGAGATTTTCTAATTTTATAGGAAATGAAATATGAAATCACAAGTCATAACATTTGAAGAGGAAAATACAAATATTAACACTAAGGGACGCCTTGGCGGTTGACGGCGTCGGTGGCGGATCAGCGGCCGTAAGCTTGGGGGCGTCGGTAGATGCGGCGGCGCCGCGGCCAGGATTAGGCTGAAGGTGGCCGTGGGTGCCGTAGCCTTGTTTCTTGTAATCTTCCAAGCAGTGGCGGATTCAGGAAATTTTTTTGGGTACAACATGTAATTATAAAAATATTACTCTTCGTAAGTAACGCGTGTTTTTTGTATGCATAGATTAAGAAAAATTAATTTTTATATTTAAAGTTGCTTAGATGTGTGTAAAAAATGAGTATTTTAGATAATTTAATGAATATATATATAAAGTTATTGAAATATGTGTAAAAAATGATATTATTGAGATGTATTTCTACCATTTTAGAAACGTATATTTGTGATGAAACGGATCAAAAGAAAAGTGTGAAGTAATTAGAGGGACGGAGGGAGTATTTGATATTCAAAATCGTATAATAATTAAATAACACTCTAAAATTTTAATTATTGTTGACATCATCT
Source organism: Pogostemon cablin (assembly GCA_023678885.1). Classification (NCBI taxonomy): domain Eukaryota; kingdom Viridiplantae; phylum Streptophyta; class Magnoliopsida; order Lamiales; family Lamiaceae; genus Pogostemon; species Pogostemon cablin. The sequence goes on along the minus strand of CM043001.1, from coordinate 22,081,932 downwards.
ATTTTTTATTTGTAAAAAGCAACGTAAGACATTATTATTATAAATTTATAGTGTAAATTTATTAAAAATTATGATAAATTGTGTATAAATTTGTGTTAATTAAATATATAACTATTTATACATATAAATATATATAAAAAATTTTAAAAAAAAAATTAGAGGTGGGGTAGGGGGGTTGGGGGGGTTTTGGGTTACAGCCGTACCCCCTTTAACCCCCCTGTATCCGCCACTGCTTCCAAGTCTTTGTACTGCGTGTATGGGCTTGTATCCACTGGCAATCCTTGTACATTTCCTTTCTTATCCTTCTCTTCCTTCTTATCCATCTTTTCATCTTTTTCTCGTGTTTGTTTTAATTTTATAGCACGAGTTTATAAGATTTCATCCTTTTGTGTAATGGTGCCACGTGTCTGCAGGTGTCATGTGACGTGTCGGACGCTGATGGAACTGAGGCCATGCAGACCCATGCGATGTGAGAGGAAACTTGATTAATTTTTTTTTTCGTATTCATCCACAAAAAACAGTTTATTTACTTGGGCTATTCTATTTTCAATTTTGATGCAAATTAATTTAGTTTTTTAAATTGTTGTAGAAAGTTGAAATTCGACTTTGAATTCATTTGACAACTGTATAAAGTTTGTTAAATTAGGATTTAGGGGTAATTTTGGTATAACTCAATTATTTTACATGTACATTAATCACTAAAAAAAACTAATTTTTTAGCAACATAATTTATCAACAAAATTCAATCAGTGGGTAATTAGCAACGGATTGACAATAAAAGTGACATTTTTATTTTAGCAACGGAATGCCAACGGATTTATTTACTATTTCCATTGCTAATTAGCAACAGATTAGCAAGGGAATCATTATACAAATTAACAACAAAATTATTAGCACCGGATTACTAACGGATTTATTTACCAACGGAATTGAATTTTTATTGCTAAAAATTTAGCAACCATCACTTTACTAGTGTGAATTTACCAACGCATTCCGTTGGTAAACCAAATTAACAATGGAATTAAGGCTTTTACCAATGGAATATTTCGTTGCTAAAAAATATTTTTTTTGTAGTGGATAGATCAATTTCACAAAGAGTTGATATTAGGTGGACCCTGGTGCAAGGGTGCACCCATATGTGTATAATTTTTTTTCTATTTTGTATACGTGTTTCTTAATAATTGTATATTTTTTCACACTAAACTTTTCATTAAAAAATTAGCATCTATGTGTATAACTTTTTATTCAATAGTATATACATGTTTTTTTTAATAATTGTATATTTTTTACACCCAATTTTTCATTAAAAAACTACTTCCTCCGTCCCGGAAAACTTTTCACGTTTACTGTTCCATGTTGTTTAAGAAAAATTGCACTTTTTGACCAACTTTATTGACTTCGGAGGGTATTGTAGTATTTTTAGGTAATAAAAAAGTATAAAGTAATAAGATGTGTGTGAAAAAAGAGTAGCAAATTTGAAATTAAAGTAACTTTTGAGGTTGGATAAAATGATGTTTCCTTTTTTGGGGTGTGAAAGGTTTTGTGGGACAAACAAATGAGGAAAGTGGAAAAAGTATTATGGGACGGAGGGAGTAACTATTAAATTGTATACATGTTTATTCATAATTATATATGTTTTTGTTTATATTTGTATACGTTTTTTAAAGTGGGTGCACCTGGATGCACGGTATAATTTGCCTTTCAAAAAAGTACTATAAAATTCGATGAACGAACTTCAAATTAAAAAAAAAAAAGGTTAATGAAAGAGAAAAATGTATAAACCTTTTTTCTTTTTCTTTTTAATTATGTTTTACTATAATTTATAGGTGCAATTAAGCGACTTCAAGATTTAAAAATGAGTGAGACTCTTGTGTTCCGGGACACCGTGTTCCTTTGCAATTTTCGTGCCTCTTTATAATTTAAACCCCTAACAATATATAGATTTAAATAGAATAAAGAGTGGGAGTGTTGTGTCCCCATGGGCGCAGAACTTTTCTTTAAATATAATTCGCAAAGTATATACTATAAAGTTATTTTATGAAGTGGCTGTTATTCTCCGAAAACAAGAAAGACCCTCCTCCCTTAACCATAACACCACTCCACTCCAGGCGCCGGGTGGGTGAAACCACTTTTTTGCACAGTAACACCACTCCACTTCATAATTTTAATACTACTGCCCAAGGAAACTTAAAGAGGGTTGTGTTTTGATAGAAAATGGTTATTCTGATCTGAACCACAGTAACCTCTGAACCCCCAACTATAATGAATTTCTGTACAAATTATTTAAGACAGGACAAGAAGAAACAAGAGTGGTGGCATAGGCTCATTACAACTCCTTCAATTTCATTTGGTACATACCTATACTGTACAGATTATGAGATACATCCCGAAGACAACAACTGAATCCTATTATAATGACATTCACTCAAGTTAATTAGCCAAAACAAGACATCAACTCACACATTAGATAATTACAACTATGTCAAGAAATTGAAGAATGTGATCTCATATGATATACTACTTGAAACAGCTTTCAGTCAGGCACTTTCTTTACCCACCCCAAGATGCTTATGAGTTTTATGGTTATGGTGCACCTTTATGGTGATGCTGCAGCAATCGCCACCAATGAGACTTGTGCAAACTCTTCTTCTATTTGTCTACAGTCCCCTTCCCTGATTTCAACTTCTTAGAGTGTCGAATATGGCTCAACAGACCTTTCACTTCCCCTTTTGCACTGATCTAAAGATGATTTCATGTTCTTCTTTGCCTGATCATTACTAAAATCACCTTGATGGTTGCTATGGCGATGGAACATTCCTGTCATTCTGTTTTTAAGCCTCATCCATACTCCTCCAAATTGTTTCTCTTGGTTTCTGCCTTTGAGGATCCTGCTTGGACCTGATTCCTTATGCTTCGACGGCCTTGCATGGGATTTTCGTACTAAGAGCTTCCCTCGCTACTAATATCGGTTACTTGAGGAGCTCCCTCTTCACTAGTGGAAGAGAACACATCTTCATCTTCTACACAGCCACTCGTGTGACTGCTGTACTGAGATAAAGGGGTACCCCAGATTCGACTGCTTATACTTGACGTGACATCTCCTGTATCATCTCCTAAAGAGTACTCGCTGTCGCCATCACCACCGAGACTGCTAGTTTGTGAACTTGTGCAGTTTGAGTAGGAGTCAGTACTTGAACTGTCTGATTCTTGGCTCTGTAAATAATTTTTTGTAGAGTGATGTCTATTCCTTGAAATTCCATTATTATGTTGAGCAAAGGACTGGTTTCCACAGTGCATTAACATCTGAGAGGGTTTTGGTTTCATATTTATAGGAGCCCCCAAAGTCAATCCACTGAAGCAAGAATCAAGAGAAGGATGAGTGTTACCCAAGTTCATCATACAAGAGGATGGCCAAGTTCCATAATCAGGAGTCATTGTCCACTTTGGTAGTCCTATCATTGCTTGGACATTCTGACTCTAGATATTATTCACTTTCTTCACTGGGAACATCACTATACATTCATCTATTGGCACATTGCCTTGCAGAGATGATCCTTCTCTTGTGATTCTGTTATTAGTTTGGTTTGATGAAAAATTTGGCAGCCCGTAACACATTTGGTATCCACAACCATCCGTTGACTTGCTCCATATTGTGTTGGCATAGCCATAGGAGGATCAACTGAGTTGGTTTCTGAGACACCATGACTCTTCTGGTGTAACTGATCTGATAATGCTGAGATGAGCAATTCAATTTGGTTTGTGGTTTTAGGATCAACTGAGTTGGTTTCTGATTCACAATGATCAATTTCCCCTTCATCTTTACTAGTGGCTTCAACTACTACTCTCTCAGATGAAAAAATATTCATCACCCCAATACTATCCTCATTTTTGGACTCATCTAACTTGTTATTTAAAGATGATACTACTTTATTTTCCTGCTGGTTGTTGGTGAGGTAACCATCACATTCTTCTCTCTGCCGATCATCTAATCGACTAAAATTTGAGGCCACATTATCATGATGCATCCTTGAGGATTCGGGAATGTTGCGATAGCAGAAACTGCAGCGTTTCTGTTGTCCACTTGCAAGTTCTTTCCATGAAGTAGCATCTAAATCATTCATCATTCCACCATCTTTGATGCCCTGCTTCCAACTTTCACTCTTTCGCATTGTCATGGCTAATCTTGATTGTGTTTTCTCAGGTGAATCATACTTGAAAAACACTGCTCAATGCTTCCATTTGTTCCATTTGACCTGCAACAATGATGTGTAGTTCAGATAGAACAGACAACTACTTTGACATCTTAATAAGTTGAGAGTGAAACCTCATAATTAATTTAATGTAACTTGACTGACCTGTCCAATAGATTCTTTAGCACAAGTCTTGAATGCTCGTCCAACTATATGAATAGAAAAGCACGTGTTAAATCAATTTAGCACTATTTATTTAATTATTAATTTTCTTTTTCATTATGAAATTATATAACCAAAAAGTTGCAAAACACCGTAATAAAACTAATAGGTTAGAATGCAGGAGATGTATAGCAAGATGCTTTTCAATAATGAACTCTCAAGATTTGCTTTAATCGGGCATGGTGACCATATCTGATTCCAAACAACTACTCAATTTAACATATACTCTTGAGATAACTTGTATGAACCAAATAACTTTGGTAGAATGAATAAAAAATGATAATATTTTAAAAGAAAAGTAATACTTCCTCCGTCCCACGTATTTTTACCCACTTTCCATTTTGGGGTGTCCCACTTATTTTTACCCATTCCATTTTTGGCAAAAATAATATTTTATTACATACTTTTTACAATCCCAACAACTTTAATTACTTTTTTACACTTTATTCATCATTCTCAATAACTTTATTCACTTTTTCTTTTTAAATTACTAATTTATCCCTACTTTCTCTTACATTATATATTAAAAAAATAAAACGTCTTAATCTCCGTGCCCGTACAAACGGGTAAAAATACCCGGGACGGAGGGAGTAATATTTTTAATAGAGGGGAGAGCTTTGTGCTCCATATTTCATAGTAGGTGCTTATTATTAATATCCTATTGTTTTTATTATTCATATTTGATAAAAAAAAAATTTCAATCAATCACATGTTATTCCAGTCCAATTTATCCTGTCAAAATCAGCTATGACAAATGTTTGGAATTAATTTTTTTTTATATCAACATCATTGCTTTCAAAATTAAAACAAATTACGAAACACAAATATCATAATTTTTTTAAAAATACATTATGTATAAAAAAAATAAAAAATGAAATATATTTATCATAAACAAAAGAATATGAATATTGATTATTTACTTTAAATATTAAGAATCAACAATGTTTATTTTATTTAAATCATAAAAAGCTTACTAAAAAATAAAAATAAAATAAAACAACTTTAAAACTTAAATTTTGCTAAAAAAGAATGGTATTATAATAACAAAAAAAAAAAAAAAAAAAAATATATATATATATATATATATATATATATATATATATATATATATTAAAAGATAAAAGATAGATTAAAGGTAAAATTACTTTTAAAAGAGATAGATTATAATTTTTAAAAAAAACCTTAATACATATATAGAAAACTTACTTTATACTGATATATTTAAATTTATATATGCATACACACTAAATTTTATTTTAATAATTTATTAAAAAAATAATTAATAATAAATTTTAATCAAATACAACAGTCAATATTAGAAAATATTATTTAAAAAAGTTATAAATATATTGATATTTGAAGATTTTCTTTTTTTAATTAATAATAATAATTTTCAATATATATTTATAATAATTTAGATATGTGTGATATAAAATAAAATGTATCTCAAATAATTGTCTAATAATTTCATATATTAGATGAGATTGGTGATTTGTAGATTAGATTTTGATAATTCCAGATTTGCAGATTAGATTTTGATGAGATAGGATTATTTCATATGAGTTTGGTGGATTTATGTAGTTGTTTAATTGTTTGATTTGGGCACATATTACAAAAACCTAGACTTTTGTAATTTCTTTCAAGTCGATGAGGTTATCGCTGCGCTCTGTTTTTTGTTGTTGAGATGGAGCTCTATAACGACATACACGTATCCTACTACAAAGTCGCATATCTTGCAATGCATTCGTATCTTACTAGAAACGTATCTTATAGATGTAATATATGTTATTTAAAAGAAAATGATTATGATCCAAAGGGAGACATGTATCTTGGAAATAATGTGTTATTTAAAAGAAAATGATTCTGATCCAGACATGTATTTTTGGAAACGTAATACGGCGTAAGAGATGTATTTGCCATGTGATAAACATGTATAACAGATAAACTTACGTAATATAATATAAAATAAAACGTAAGAGATATATGAGATGTATTTGCCATGTGATAAATATGTATAACAGATAAACTTACGTAATATAATATAAAATAAAACGTAAGAGATATAAGAGATGCGCGCAGCACGTACGAGAATGTGTATATCCATACTTATTCATTTATCAATTTTATTTTTGATAGTGGTAGTTAGTTTACGCATATTTTTGTTCAATTATAATATGATAAAATAATTATATTTAAGTTAATATGAAATTTCAAGGATAAAAATTACATCATTAAACACATATTTAATTGACATAAAAAGCTTACTAAAAATATAAAAATAAAATAAAACAACTATAAAACTCAAATTTTGCTAATATATATATATATATATATATATATATATATATATATATATATATATATATATATATATATTAATTGGAAATACGCTGCTATAAATAATTTTTTAAAAGTATGAGATGTTGCGAAGTGGTTAATTGTAGTATTTTTTATTTAATTTCATATTTAAAATCTTTTTACTTTTATTTATTTATTTATTATTATTATATTATTCATGTATATCTATAAATTAAATATCACCTTTAATTATATTTTTTTATTGGTTAGAAATAAATAATTAAATCAATCAATAAAAATATATCAAACTTATTATTATTATTATTATTATTATTATTATTATTATTATTATTATTATTATTATTATTATTATTATTCATGTATATTTTCAAATTAAACATCAACTTTAATCATATTTTTTGACTGGTTAGGAATATATATTTTTATTTTGTATTTTAATATCACATAAGCTTTCTATTTTTTATTATTATTAATAAATAAATCAATTAATAAAAATATATCTTAAAATTTTTGAATATATCCCATTATATGCACATGGATATGGATTCATTATATTTACTGATTTTTAAAAAAATAAATTGATAAAACTATAATGCTTTATCCAAATGAAAATACAAATAAAAAAAGTTATAGATAATATCAAACTAAGCATATCAGACTTTGGAGCAATCTGAGTGCATCTAAGGATTTATAGGGTAAATATTAAAAAGTAGTGGGTAGTTATTGTGTATAATTTTAATTATTTTATTTATTTAGTGATTAGAATTAAATTAAAGTCTAATCTAGTGGTTTAGATTATTCAGGTGTACCGAAGTTTAACTCTAGATTTTGGGTTGGATGTTTCATAATCATTAAATTTCAGCACCCCAATATACACCGGTGCCCCAGGTACATCGAATAACCCTGAATTTATGGCACCAAAGTCTCATTGTACGATCTTCTCATCTTCAACTATCAATGAAAGAAACATAATTAAAAAAATATATATATATATAAATCTCATATGAGAGAGAACACAAGTTAAACACAATTCACAAAATTAAAAAAAGATGAACACAAAATTAAAACACACATTATAGATAATTTAAGATGAATGACACAAAACATTGGGAGATTCCTACAATCATCAGGTGACTTTATACGTAGACCCTCCTTCCTCATTTGCATTTCTCTACTTCTCTATTTCTCTACTTCTCTTTCTTCTTCATTTTTCTGTTCTTCTTTTTTTTTTTTTCTCTCTCCGTGAATATTTTTACAATTTACAAATTTATTTTTATGGAATATGCTGCCGCGTAAATAACTGTCCTAGGACCAAACTGAAATATCTCATCAAAAACCACAGCCACCTTACTCCAAAAAAAAACCACATGACATGTCCAGATTCCCCATTCTTTCTCTCTCTTCTTTTTAAATTATGTTTTACAATTTATAGGAGTAGCAACTAAACAATTCCAAGATTTTAAGTATAATTCACAAAGTATATAGTATAAAGCTATTTTATTAGCTGTTATTCACTGAAAACAAGCAAGACCACCCTCCTCCCTTAATACTACATCATAATTTTACTTAAAGAGGTTTTTTTTCCATTCTCCAGCAACTATATATCCCAATGGCACAGTTTTGTATTTTAATGGAAAATGGTTATTCTGAATCACAGTAACCTCGGAACAATAGATAAAGCGAGTCTCATTATAATGAATACATTCACTCAAGTTTGCCAAAACACAAGACATCAACTCACACACTAGATTATTACAACTATGTCAAGAAATTATTCTAATGGTCTAATGTGATCTCATATCATCTACTTGAAACAGCTTTCAATGGGGCATTTTCTTTTCCCACCCTAAGATGCTTATGAGTTTTGTGGTGCAACTTTTTTGCACCTTTATGGTGTTGCTGCAGCAATCGCCACCAATGAGACTTGTTCAAACTCTTCTTCTTTTTGCCTTGATGGCTAGCATTCCCTTTCCCTGATTTCAACTTCTTAGAGTGTCGAATATGGCTCAAGAGTCCTTCCACGAGCCCATGAAAATGACTATGATGCCTTCTCCTACGGACCATGGATTCCTTCGTCCTATCAACACTCTTTCTCTCATCTTTTATCACTTTTCCTTTGCACTGATCCAAAGATGATTTCATGTTCTTCTTCGCCTGATCATTAGTAAAATCACCTTGATGGTGGCTGTGGCGATGGAACATTCCTGTCAGCCTGTTTTTAAGCCTCATCCATACTCCTCCAAATTGTTTCTCTTGGTTTCTGCCTTTGAGGATCCTTCTTGGACCTGATTCCTTATGCGTGGAGTGCTTCAACGGCCTTGCATGGCGGCGGATGGGCTGTTCATACGAAGAGTTGCTCTCGCTTTTGCTACTAATGATGTCGGTTACTTGAGGAGCTCCCTCTTCACTAGAGGAAGAGAACACATCTTGATCTTCTACACAGCCACTCGAGTGACTGCTGTTCTGAGATAAAGGGGTACCCCAGCTGCGACTGCTAATACTTGTCTCCTGTATCATCTCCTAAAGAGTACTCGCTGTCGCCATCGCCATGGCCACCACGACTGCTAGTTTGGGAACCTTTCCAGTTTGAGTAGGAGTCCATACTTGAACTGTCTGATTCTTGGCTCTGTAAATATTTTTTTGTACCTGCACTAGAGTCATGTCTATTCCTTGAAATTCCATTATTGTGTTGAGCAGAGGACTGGTTTCCACAGTACATTAACATCTGAGAGGGCTTTGGTTTCATATTTACAGGAGCCCCCAAAGACAATCCACTGAAGCAAGAATCAACAGAAGGATGACTATTACCCAAGTGCATCATACAAGAGGATTGCCAAGTTGGTAGTTCTACTTTGCCTATCATATCTTGGACACTCTGACAGTAGATATTATTCAATCTCTTCACTGGGAACATCACTATAAATTCATCCATTGGCACATTGCCTTGCAGAGAAGATCCTTCTCTTGGGATTCTGTTATTAGTTTGGTTTGATGAAAAATTTGGCAGCCCATAACACATTTGGTAGCCGAAGGGATCCACAACCATACGTTGACTTGAAAAATCACTCATCGAATTTCCATATTCTGTTGGCAACGCCATAGGAGGATCAACTGAGTTGTTTTCTGAGACACCATGACTGTTGTGGTGTAGCTGATCTGATAATGCTGAGATGAGCAATTCAATTTGGTTTGTGGTTTTAGAATCAGCTTCTTTGGATATGCAATGATCAATTTCCCCTCCATCTTTACTAGAGGCTTCAACCTCAGTTGTTACCATTCTCTCAGAAGAAGATATGTTCATCACCCCATTGCTATCCAAATCCAATTTACTAACCAAAGGTCCTATCCTCCTCTTGTTCTCATTTTTCGACTTGTCATTTAAAGATGATGATGATAGTTCATTTCCCTGCACGTTGTTTGTGAGGTAACCATCAGATTCCTCTCTCTTCCATGGATTAAAATTTGGGGCCACATTATCATCATGCATATTCATCTCCCTTGTGGATTCAAGAATGTTGCAATAACAAAACCTGCAGCATTTCTGTTGTCCATTTATAGGCACACTTTGTTCCACAACACCTACTTGACTAATACTTTTTGAAGGAGTGGATCTGTTTTCTTTCCACAAAGTTGCATCTAAATCGTTCACCATTCCACCATCTTTGTCACCATCTTTTATCCCCTGCTCCCAACTTTCACTGTCTCGCACTGTCATGGCCAATCTTGATTGTGTACTAGCATGTACCTCATCAGGTTGACTTGGAAAACTTCCATTTGACCTGCAACAACTTATAGCAACCCATACAACGTTTGACGTCTTAATAAGTAAGACCTGAATGATTAAAAAAATCCCAGATGGTATACCTTAGAATGCAAACTTGATGGCATTTTTGGTGGCCGCATCCAGCAGATTCTTTAACACAAGCCTTGAATGCTCGTCCAACTATATGAATTGAAAAGAACATGGTAAATACCAATTGTATTAATTCTCTTCTTTCTTTATACAAGCATATGGTAAAGTAGCAAAACAACATGTTTTTCATCTGTGAACTCTCAAGATTAATTTACTTTAACAAAAGGCATGGGGTGACCATATCTCATTTTATATCACCCTAAATCTTAATAAATACTCCATATAAAAACTAATGGGTTATCCAAATGGAAAGACAAAGCAAAAGATCTTACAAGTAGGTTAATCTGAATTGTGAAGGAAGCATACCAAATGTGACTTTGTGTTGGATGTTCCATCTTCATCATTTCTTAGCAGACCATAAAGTTTATTTAGAGCACCAAGATCGGAGTCTACACCCTCCTCATCTTTAATCATCTATAAATGCAATCCCAAAAAGAGAAAACACAGTTCAACATTGAATTGAGAAAATTAAAAAACACATTATCTAATTTAAATTGAATATATATGGATCAACATTTTGAATTTGGCAGGCCACCAAACATTTAAAAAGAAGACGCAGTGCGGATTAGAGGCGTTAAGGGCAGGATTAGGGCGGAGAGGTCTGACTTACGGACGGCGGATCGGCAGTACGGGTGGAGTTAGGCCGGAAGTTGGGCATCATCCGACGTTGCCCACTCTTCTGAATTTCTTTTCTTCTTCATTTTTCACTTCTTTTTTCTCTCTTTCGGGGTTATGCAAATATGCAGGCATGAAGAGGATTTCATTATGTTGAAAGCAGTTATACAATACTCCCTCCGTCCCGTTTCAATGTTTACGTTTCTATTTTGCGCGTCACATTTCAATATTTAAGTTCTCCTTTTTGAAATATGAGACCCACCTAAAATAATTAATATATCATCCAACACTAATACACATACCCACTTTACATTAAATATTAGTATATTTTTTCACTCACTATCTATTAAAATACTCCCTCCGTCCCACGTATTTTTACCCGCTTTCCATTTTGGGGTGTCCCACGTATTTTTACCCATTCCATTTTTGGCAAAAATACATAATATTTTATTACCTACTTTTTACAATCCCAACAACTTTAACTACTTTTTTACACTTTATTCATCATTCCCAACAACTTTATTCACTTTTTCTTTTTAAATTACTAATTTATCCCTACTTTTTCTTACATTATATATTAAAAAAATAAAACGTCTTAATCTCCGTGCCCGTACAAATGGGTAAAAATACCCGGGACGGAGGGAGTATTATACTTTTTAATCAACGTGCAAAAAGCAAATGTAAACATTGAAACGGGACGAATGGAGTATATAGGTAGGATTGGAATAGGGTTTCATTTTGTAAAAATATGTATGGGTGTTCCCTTCCATTCTTTGAATCTTGTGGACCCTTTTCTTATTCTTTTTTATTACTCCTCGTATCCAAGTGTATTTCACGTTACTTTAATAAAAAGTTTGTTTTATATATACTCCATATAAAAGTTGTTAGGATATTTGGTATATCAATTGAGATTATTTTACGCTTTTGTAATTATTTATTATTTTTGTTATATAGCATGAGTACATTTTATTCTAAAGGATGTATATTTTTATTTTAAAAAAATTTAGGAAATAAAGGATACACGTTTTTATACTAAAGGGTATCTAGGCACACGTTGTCCTAAACACACATGTTTTAGTCATTATGAATTTTGCAATAAAATGTTATCACTTTTCATTTATATATTCTGAATGGTTCATTAAATAGTATTATCACTTTACATTAATTAAATATCAATTTTATTATAAAAGTTATCACTTTTTATTTGTCTAATGATAATCTCGGATAAGTGTTTCCTATTATTTAAAAAAGAGAACATTTATTTGCATCATGTCTTATCCCGTGAAACCGTAAAAGAGGAACACTTATTTGCATCATACCTTGTCCCGTGAAACCGTAAAGTGGAGCGGTTTCTGCATTGAGGAATTATGGCTTATTGTCCAAAATAATTTTACAATCATCAAATCTGCCCACTCTCATCAACATATCAAATATGCCCACTTTGTTTGTAATGTACGGAATTTAGAATTTTCAATGCACTGTAGCGACCTCTCTGCAACGAAAGTTACTCCCAAATTCAAGAAATGAGGAGCATATTTGTGATACAAGACTGCAGAATTAGTCATCAAAAAGCACAACCTCCTAGCTCCAAAAAAACCACATCACATGTCCAGATTCCCCTTTCTTTCTTTCTTTCTCTCTCTTCTTTTTAAATTATGTATTATTTATAATTTATAGTAGCAACTAAACGATTTCCAGATTTTAAATATAATTCACAAAGTTTATATATAAAGCTATTTTATTAGCTGTTATTCACTGAAAACAAGCAAGACCCTTCTCCCTTAATACTACATAATTTTACTTAAGAGGGTTCTTTCCATTCTCCAACAACTATCCCAATGGCACAGTTTCTATTTTAATGGAAAATGGTTATTCTGAATCACAGTAACCTCTTCACTATATGAGGAACAATAGATAAAGATTATAATGAATACATTCACTCAAAAATGTCAAAACACAAGACATCAACTCACACACTAGATTATTACAACTATGTCAAGAAATTGTTCTAATAGCCTAATGTGACCTCATATCATATACTTGAAACAGCTTTCAGTCAGGCATTTTCTTTTCCCACCCCAAGATGCTTATGAGTTTTATGGTGCAACTTCTTTGCACCTTTATAGTGGTGCTGCAGTAATCTCCACCAGTGAGACTTGTGCAAATATTTCTTCTCTTGTACATTGCCAGCAGTCCCTTTCCCTGATTTCAACTTCTTAGAGTGTCGAATATGGCTCAACAGACCTTCCACCAGCCCATGAAAATGACTATGCTGCCTTCTCCTACGAACCATGGATTTCTTCGTCCTATCAACACTCTTTCTCTTGTGTGCTTTCTCGTCTTTTTTCACTTCCCCTTTGCACTGATCCAAAGATGATTTCATGTTCTTCTTCGCCTGATCATTAGTAAAATCACCTTGATGGTGGCTGTGGCGATGGAACATTCCTGTCAGCCTGTTTTTAAGCCTCATCCATACTCCTCCAAATTGTTTCTCTTGGTTTCTGCCTTTTAGGATCCTGCTTGGACCTGATTTCTTATGCTTTGATGGCCTTGCATGGCGGTGCATGGGCTGTTCGTACGAAGAGTTGCCGTCGCTACTAATACCAGTTACTTGAGGAGCTCCCTCTTCACTAGAGGAAGAGAACACATCTTGATCTTCTACACAGCCACTCGTGTGACTGCTGTACTGAGATAAAGGGCTTCGACTGCTCATACTATCTCCTGTGTCGTCTCCTAAAGAGTACTCGCTGTCGCCATCACCACCGCGACTGCTAGTTTGGGAACTTGTCCTGTTTGAGTAGGAGTCCGTACTTGAACTGTCTGATTCTTGGCTCTGTAAATAAGAGTGGTGTCTATTCCTTGAAATTCCATTATTATGCTGAGAAAAGGACTGATTTCCACAGTACATTAACATCTGAGAGGGTTTTGTTTTCATATTTTTAGGAGGCCCCAAAGTCAATCCACTGAAGCAAGAATCAAGAGAAGGATGAGTGTTACCCAAGTTCATCATACAAGAGGATGACCAAGTTCCATAATCAGGAGTCATTGTCCACTTTGGTAGTCCTATCATTGCTTGGACATTCTGACTGTAGATATTATTCACTGGAAACATCACTATACATTCATCCATTGGCACATGAGATGATCCTTCTCTTGGGATTCTGTTTTTGGTTTCGTTTGCTGAAAAATTTGGCACCCCATAACACATTTGGCAGCCCAAGGGATCCACAACCATCCGTTGACTTGCTCCATATTGTGTTGGCATAGTCATAGGAGGATCAACTGAGTTGGTTTCTGAGACACCACGACTCTTCTGGTGTAACTGATCTGATAATGCTGAGATGAGCAATTCAATTTGTCTTTGGTTTGTGGTTTTAGAATCAGCTTCTTTGGTTTTAGAATCAATTTCCCCTCCATCTTTATCTTTACTAGTGGCTTCTACTACTATTCTCTCAGATGAAGAAATATTCATCACACCAATACTATCCAAATCCAAGTTACTTGCCAAAGCCTCATTTTTGGACTCATCTAACTTGTTACTCAAAGATGATACTTTATTTTCCTGCTGGTTTTTGGTGAGGTAACCATCACATTCTTCTCTCTGCCGGTCATCTAATCGACTAAAATTTGAGGCCACATTATCATCATGCATCTTTGAGGATTCGGGAATGTTGCGATAGCAGAAACTGCAGCGTTTCTGTTGTCCACTTGCAGGAGTAAATTTGTTTTCATTCCATGAAGTAGCATCTAAATCATTCATCATTCCACCATCTTTGATGCCCTGCTTCCAACTTTCACTCTTTGGCATTGTCATGGCTAATCTTGATTGTGTTTTCTCAGGTGAATCATCAAGTTGACTTGGAAAAACACTGCCCAATGCTTCCATTTGACCGGCAACAACCTATAACAGGATGTGTAGTTCAGATAGTACAGACAACTACTTTGACATCTTAAAAAAAAATCCCAGCTAGTGTACCATGTAACTTGCTGACCTTTTTAGTGGCAGTATCCAATAGATTCTTTAGCACAAGTCGTGAATGCTCGTCAAACTATATGAATCAAAAACCTTTTCATTATGAAATTATATAACCAAAATGTTGCAATAAAACTAATAGGTTAGAATGCAGGATGTGCATATGACCAATATGGAGAAGCAAACATGTATAGCAAGATGTTTTTCAACAATGAACTCTCAAAATTTACTTTAACCAGGTAAGGTAAATTTACTTTAACCAGGTATGGTTACAACATTTTTAAAGAGCATTTTTAAAGAGAAAAGTAATAATATCAGAGCTTTGTGCTCCATATCAATAGGAGGTGCTTATTATTCATATCCTATTGTGTTTATTGTCCATATTTGATAAAGCTGTTTTTTTTTTTTTTCATTAATCACGTGTTATTTCAATCCAATTTATTCGGTCAATCAGCAATCGACACATGGAATGGAACCGATTCTATAGAGTATTTGATCGTAATTTTTTTTATATCAACATCATTGCTTTCGAATTTAAAATAAATTATGAAACACAATATAAAAATTGAAATTTATTTATCATAAACGAAAGAATATGAATGTTGATTATTTACTTTAAATAATAAGAATCAACAATGCTTATTTTAAATCATAAAAAGCTTACTAAAAAAATAAAAATAAAATAAACAACTATAAAACTCAAATTTTGCTAAAAAAGAAAGGTATTATAATATATATATATATATATATATATATATATATATATATATAGGTGTTAGTATTTTATTTTTTTTATTGTATTTAAGTGCAATTATAATAAAAGTATGTAACTCCTAGTAATAAATTTTTAATTTTATTGTATAAATTTTTTATACTTTCATAAATCAATTTTCTAAAGGAACTTGAAGAAAGCTCATATTCCCTTTGGAGAAACGAATGTATGTATAATTAATTAATTTATTATATTAAAAGATTTAGTAACTAATTAATAATACCCAAATAAATAAATAAAATATTAAAAATTTAATCATTATTAAAAATAAGAAACACATTATTTAAAAAAGAAAATATTAAAATAAAGAAGTAAATTAAAAGTAAATAAGGAAAATATTAAAAAAAGTATTAAAAATTTCAAAAAATTTAGAAAATCACACGTCGCATCGGAACGCTGTGGAGACGACACGTCAGCTAGAAAAGTTTCTGATATAATATGCTTAATATTATATATATATATATATAATTAAAAGTAAAATTAAAAGAGATTATACTTTTAAAAAAAACTTAATCCATAAATAGAAAACTTACTTTATATATATATATATATATATACTTATATAAATATACAAAATTTGGAAAATTTTCATGAGATGCTGATATATTTAAATTTTTATATAAATACACGCTAAATTTTAATTAATAATTTATTAAAAATAAAAAATAATTAATAATAAATTTTAATCAAATACAACTGTTAATATTAGAAAATATTATTTAAAAAATAATAAATATATTGATATTTGAAGATTTTGTTTTTTAATTAATAATAATTATTTCAATATATATTTATAATAATAAATTAGTAAGAATAATTAAAAATGTATATGAAAATTCAGGTGTTATTTAAAAGAGTCTATCCTAAAAAGAAACACGTATCTAGTAGAGACATAGACACGTATCTTACAAATGTAATACGTGTTATTTAGAAAAGATTGATAGAGTCGATTATGAGAGAGACACGTATCTTACTTAAGAGAGAGACACAGGGGACACGTATCTTACTTAAGAGAGACACATATCTTACTAAAGGGACACGTATCTTACCAACGTGTGTTATTTAAGTGTTATTTAATTAAAAGAGATATTTTACAAGCATGATATAAAACAAAGCGAAAGAAATATATGTAATATGTGCACATGCAATATATAGACTCATATCTTACCAATGTAATACTATATAAAATAAGGCGCAAGAAATATTTTACAAGCATGATATAAAATAAAGCGAACGAAATATATGTGCGAAAGAATGTGTATATGCATTCTTATTCATTTTATCAATTTTATTTTGATGTATTTGTAAAAGTTGGGCATCGAGTTATTTCGTATTTAGTTTATGCATATTTTTGTTCAATTATAATATGATAAAATAATTGAAAGAAAGCTTTTTTTTTTAAAACGAATTAATAAAGAGTCTTATTTATAGTTGGGAGGGGATAATATTCTAAATTTTAAAGTAAATATATATATTTATCTATATTAATTTTTTAAATAATAATAATTGATAATATTATATTCAAATCTTAAAATAATATATATATTTATCTATATTAAATTTTAATTAATATTTAGAATAATTGAGATTTTTAATTTTAATTTAAAATTAAAATAATTGAGATTAATTCTGGTGACGACACATCATCAAAATTAAACTCTCCATATGCTAAATTTTAATTAATAATTTATTAAAAATAAAAATAATTATGGAGACAATATCTCTTAAAAAATTCTCGTTACATATTATAATATTATTTAAAAATTTTAGTAAGAATAAAATACTCTCTTTCCCGTAAAATCTTCGTATGCACATGCACAGGGATTCATTTTATTTGCTGATTTTTTAAAAAATAAATTGATGGAACCATAATGCTTTATCCAAATGAAAATACAATTTTTTTAAAAAATAACAGGATAATATCAAATGAAGCATACCAGATCAGATTTATCAAATGAAGCATACCAGATCAGATTTTGGGTTGGATGTTTCATCTTCGTTGATTTTTAGCAGCCCATAAAGTTTATTTATGGCACCAAGGTCGGATTCTACGCTCTTGTCATCTTCAACTATCTATAAAAGCAACGTAAATGAAAAAATATATATATATAAATAAAAAATAAAAATCTCATACGAGAGAAAACACAAGTTACACATTCAATTAACAAAATTAAAAAAGATGAACACAAAATTAAAACACACATTATAGATAATTTAAGATTAATGACATAAAATATTGGGAAGAAGACAAACAAAAGCTTCTGCTAGTGATTATTGCAAATTGAAGGTGCTACTTACTAACTGTGGATGGGTAAGTATAAAGGTAGCATTAAGGAGGTTGGCATGTCCTTGATTCCTACAATCACCAGACACTTCATAAGTAGACCCTTCTGCCTCATTTGCATTTCTCTCCTTCTCTTCCTTCTTCGTTTTTCTTTTCTTCTTCATTTTTTTTTTCTCTTCGTCTATAGGGGTTAGGTAATATTTACAATTTTATTTTTATGGAATATGCTGCCACGTAAATAACTGTCCCATCAAACTGAAATATCTCATCGTATCGAATATCTTTCCTTTTCTTATTCTATTTTTATTTTTATTATTATTATTATTATTATTATTATTATTATTGCTCGTTTCCTTGCATGTATTAGGGGGATGATACATAATATCTCGCAATACCACGTTTGTTTCGATATATTAATAATATTTGGTCAAAGGTATTAACTTTACCTCATATTAATAATACCATTCCTTTGGTATTGTGTATCCCACCTCAATAGGTGGGATGCACAATACCACCATTTAACACCTAGGTATTAAATGTAATTTTACCATTATACCCTTATCCAATAATAATAATAATTATATTAATAATAATAATTAATAATACATAATAATATTAAAAATAATAATTAATAATATTATTAATAATAATAATAAATAATAATAATAATAATAAATAATATTATTATTAATAAAAATAGTAATAATAATTAATAATATATATTGATAATTAAAATTAATAATTAATAGTAAAAATAATACTTTATAATAATAATAATAATAATAATAATAATAATAATAATAATAATAATAATAACAACAACAACAACAACAAAAACAATAAGGATAAATATGTCATTTTATTTATTATTTCATTTGTTAATACTCAATAACAAACATAAAATAACTAATACCTAGTTATCAACAATCTCATTTTTCTATAATACCAAACAACAATACAATTAATTACAAGTCAAACAAATCTCATTATACACAATATTCTTATATCTCATACCGATAAGCAAACGAGCTCTTATAATAATAATAATAATAATAATAATAATAATAATAATAATAATAATAATAATAATAATAATAATAATAATAATAATAATAATAATAATAATAATAAAAAAAAAAAAAAAAAAAAAAGGAGTGTAACTTTATTTACAATGCGTATTTGTTGGATACACAAGGTGAATTAAGATTTCTTCGGATAATTAAATAAGAAAAAAAGTGAAAGTTATTGGATGTAATTATAAATAAAATGTAAAAAGTGAATGAAATTTTTATAGCGTGGAAGGTGGGATTTACACAAAATAATTAATATATATATATGAGGCTCACATAGAATATTAATACAGCTATCCATTATAAATTAATATTCGTCTACACGTTAATATAATACTCCTTCCGTTCCACAATTAGGTCTATATTTTTCCATTTTGGTCTGTTCCAAAACAAAGTAGGAGTATATATTTTCTTTTTTAGTATATGGGACCCACATAAAGTAATTATTATATCCACATATGACATACCTACTACACTAATACAACTACCCACTACACATTAAAATAATATTTTTTCATTTCATTAGACATTTAAATATTATACTCCTTAATCTACGTGCAAAAAGTAAACGTATTAATTGTTCTGGGACAAAGGAGTATCTCTTAAAATTCGTCTACATGTTAAATATATAATATAATATCCCTTAATCTAGTCCGCATGTATTAACTTAAAAAACAAGCAACCCTCGTGTGCACCATCTTAATTTTTTAATAAAGATATTACTCCCTCCGTCCCGGGTATTTTTACTCATTTGTATGGGCACGGAAATTAAGACATTTTATTTTTTTAAATATATAATGTAAGAGAAAGTAGGGATAAATTAGTAATTTAAAAAGAAAAATTGAATAAAGTTATTGGGAATGATGAATAAAGTGTAAAAAGTAATTAAAGTTGTTGGGATTGTAAAAAGTAGGTAATAAAATATTATGTATTTTTGCCAAAAATGGAATGAATAAAAATATGTGGGACACCCCAAAATGAAAAGTGAGTAAAAATAGGTGGGATGGAGGGAGTATCATGTTTTGTTAACCTGTTATCACTTTTGGCTACGTATTTCTTACATCCAAATTCACTTCCAAATTCACTTTATACCCTGATTTTACCAATATTACTTTTAGTACATCAAATTGCTCTAAATTCACTTTATACCCTGATTTTACCAATATTACTTTTAGTACATCAAATTACTTTTTAGAGCGACTCTTTCGGATAAAAAAACATTACTTCTAATCAAATTTTAGGGCAATTCTGTGGTGCACCGGGTTTATCGGTGCACCTAGAATTAATGGGTTAAAACTAGGGGTTGATGGGTAGTTATATTTTAAATTTTAAATTATTTTATTTTATTTGATGGAGATCAAATTAAAATACTCCCTCTGTCCCAACTTCAACTTCACACTTTCTATTTTGGTCCGTCCCAAATTCAACTTCACACTTCCATAAAAGGAAAAAGGAACAAACTAATATCCCTCTAATATACTTTAATTTCAAATTTGTCATCACCTTTTTAACACACATAACATACTTTATCATTTATTTATTACCCAAAAATACCATACTACCCTAAAAAGTAAGTCAAAAAGTGACTTTTCTTAAACTCCGTATCTACAGTAAACGTGAACTTGAATTTGGGACGGAGGGAGTATAATTTAACGGTTAAATAGTTCAGGTACACCAGATGCATAGCAGTTAGACCAAATTTTAATATATTATCATTTTTATTTACATATTTAAATGAGTAATATTTTTTATTTGAAAAGGTATTATCTAAAGAATAAATTTTTATATAAAAGGGGCAGTAATTTTATGTCATGTGAACGTACTTTGTCTATTTAAAATAAATCAAAGCAAAAGTGCTTATAAAACGTTCGAACAAATCCATACTTTCTGAAGCATCCGATATGTAATTTTGGAATTGAAGAATATTTAGATAATTATTTGAGTGGATCTCTTGTGTGTCCGGGCACACGAATTTAGATCCGTACCCCTTTGCAATTTCTGTGTCCCTTCACAATTTAAACTCCCTAGCAATGCATATGTTTAAATAGAATAGAGAGGAAAAGGGTTGTGTTCACATTGGGACGTGTCCCCAGGACGCAGGAGCTTTTGCCTAATTATTTTGATATAAGCTCAACTGTTTTGAAATTGTAGTTACACGTTTGAGTAACAACCATTTTTTATCAAATAGCTAAACCTCTTATAACTCGTATCAAAGAAAACTGGACAAAAAGTATGACAGAGGCCTTTACCTCCCACATAATGTTGAAGACAAAACCGCAAGTCTTTCGGTGGCGTATCCCAGTGCACCTGAACAATTGTCGATCAACGGCCATTGGACACCATGTTTACAGTTAAAGCATTTCCCACCGCTCGAGTGGTGCCAACACTGGTATGATGGGCACCCTCTCGACCACCTCGTCTTCATACTCAACAACTGGGGATGAGAACTATTCGAAGCAAATGTTCACTCGACTCTGCTTTGAAGCGTTAAGAGACGGCGCCATTCATCATCTCAAAAATCCAATGTTGATCAAAGCAGAAATGAGAGAATGAGCTTCAGAGAATGAATATGGTTTACACATCATCATAAGTTGCGCCTGCTACGGTAGAGCTGCTTTCCCCATTTTCTTAATAAATACATGCAACCAGCAGATGAAAACAGCCCAAGTGCTGCAGAACAAGTGATGGTTGAATTTCCGATGCACTGGTAGCGACCTCTCTGCAGCGACGACATTAAGTCACATTATAGAAATTTACTCCCAAATTCAAGAAATGAGAACCATATTTGGTAAAATGCAGTTGATTCAAGACTTCAGAATTAGTCAAAAAAAACCACAACCTAACAACTCCAAAAAACACATGATTTCCCAACCATGTCCAGATTCCCTGTTTTTCTCTTATTCTAAAATTATGTTTTATAATTTATAGGAGCAATTAACCGATTTCAAGATTTAAAAATATTTCACGAAGTATATATATAAAGTTATTTTATTAGCTGTTATTTTCTAAAAACCAGCGAGACCATCCTCCCTAAGGAAAGAAAAGAATTTTAATACTACACCCCAAGGAAACTTAAAGTGGGTTCTTTCCATTCTTCAGCAACTATCCCAATGGCACAGTTTGTATTTTAATGGAAAATGGTTACACTGAACTACAGTTTGCAATATGAGGAACAAAAAAAACCCCAACTATAATGAATTTCTGTATTAATTATTTAAGACTATTTAGCTGAATGTACCAGGACAAGAAGAAACAAGACTGCTGCATTTGCTGGCATGTGAGATAGGCTCATTATTCCTCCTCGAATTTCGTTTGGCACATACCTATACAGATTATGAGATAGATTAGAAGAAATCCTCATGCCAAAAATGGACATTGGTATTCCAACATTGATTACATTGTTCTCAATCTGGCAAGAGATGGCAAAACCACGCCCGTGCAAGCTTGAAATAAACAGAATAATACCACAAGAACTCCTAATTCCTGAAATAAGATATTAACTCATATACTATAATTTTACAGTGGGAAGAACAGAGTAAATGGTCCCTCAAGTGAGGAGTGACAAACCTGATAATCATAAGCAACAACAGATAAAGCAAGTCCCATTATAATGAATGCATATAATAGGTATTCCTCAATCCGAAGCACAAAAGGTCCATGAAGGAACCATGGGAACACAGTGCTTCCAAGCATCTTAGAGCCCAGCAAACAAGGATATATCAACCCCAAAGAAACCTCTCTTCCATCAGCCTGGATCATACTAGCGGTCAACAGGCTATTAAACCTTTTAAAGAGATATAAAACAAGAAGAAGAAACAAACAATCTTACTGATACACCAGGATTAAAATGTAGTTTGACCCAGGAAGAGCTTAAAATTAATTATTAAAAAAATGGAAGGCTATGAAATGTCATTTATTAAGGGAAGGAGAGCAGATGGAATGATGGCATAAATGTTGATTTCAATTTTGACATGCTTAAATCCAGAAGAGGAGGGAAACTATAAAAAAATATATTACTGTTTGAGCTAAGGAAAAGGTTACATTTAATCAAATAGTGTGTCTTCTTTAAGTGGATTATTGATGAAAAAGAGCACACGATACCACAAACACGACTTTCATGGTCAATTCCAGTTCCACAACTGTAAGCATGCGCTAATATGGGATGTTCCCCATTTCATGTGCCTTGCACACACCCTTTTTCCGAAAAAGATCAATATGTTAATAACTACACTTAGATTAACTGGATTTTTTAAAAAACATAATTAAATGCCTTTCCAAGGAGGTGTTTTTGCAACAAAGACAAACTCAGGAGTATCAACAAATCCAATGAGATTTACTTTAAGAAACCAGCATGAAAAAACCTATGAAAAAAATAACTAATTGCGGTTCATTAGTAACCATTCAAACTTAACTTTCAAATTTAAGGATATGTAGATCAGAATCACATGCATAATAGAAAACACTTTTAAAGAAGAATAGAACATTCTATCAAGGATTCCAAGTCCACAAGGCAAAAGCAAGGAAAAGTCATTAATAATAAGCATGAACAAAAAATTTCTAATTGAACTTTGTATAACTGTGAAACAACAAGCTAATTAGCTAAGTGAAAAAATTTGGGCAAATCTTACCACAATAGTTGGGGCCCAAAGAATCCAAAATGCTGCGACAGAAAATTGAATACAAGCTTGTGCCCATGACAAAAGCCATATCCTCTTATCTACAAAACGGAACCATTATTTAATTCACTCACATGTAGAAAACTTGAGATTTTCAATATCTATGCTAGTTTTAAAGACAGGTGTCAATATTAATATATTCCTCCTAAACATACGCATAGACACAAAATAAATAATGTTTCTGACATAAATCATACACAGCACCAAATCCTTCGCATACGCATATACACAAAATAAAGAAGGTTCTGATATAAACAATGAAATATATTTACATACCACTGCTAACATGTTTGTGGAATGAAACACGATAATCCTTCAAAGCTATTGTTTGTGGAATTTCTTGCCAACCTCGAGTGACATAAATAATAGAAACAACAGCCAGAACAGCAGCTCCACTCCAAATAGATTTAATGTTTTTGTTCACATTACCATCAACCAGATAATTTGCAATCACCTGACTACCCAGAAAAGATGCTGACTCAAAGAAACTCATCAACCAAAACATCTCATTAAGTAAATCTTGCCTCTGCCCGAGCTGCAAAAAGTTCAAAAAATAATAATAATAAGCTATTTTATGGCTAATTATACTGTGAAGAGTTAGCAATGTAGGAGGCTACAAACAAAACCACGACCAACCTTGTCGTGCTCAACAACCATCCATGCCTCGAAACCAAAGAAAAATATTGACGATGCCAGTGAAAGAAAGATGCTTGACAACCAAATAGTCGGAGTTCCAATAGCTAACTTCCATATGCTCACTAAAAGGTGCATCATGTAAAACAACAAGCACAACTTCTTATGACCTCTGCCAAGACAAGATCATTAAAGTATATCCAAGATAATCACTACAAAAACAAATGTATTAAATGATAACTTAAAATTAGACTTTTAAACGAAGAGGTACTAGCTACTAAGTAATAATAACCAAGTGAATGGCAAAAGATTCAGTTCAAAGAAGGCTGAATTCAATGAAAACCCATAATTTTAGAAGTAATGCGCAAAGTCAACATAGTTCCACATGAAAAATTTACACAATATATCTAAAATCAATAAGCTATTAACTTCACACTCACATTAAATCAGAAAGCGTCCCAAGAAAAGACCCAATAAACAGAGAAGCCGCATATCTTACAGATAAATATGTTAGCATTTGCTCTTTGCTGAATCCATAATACGCCAATTCGTACTCTCCAAACACAGCCCAGAAGCCCTCCATCACTTTTCACAAACAAAAAAAAAAACTTGTCAGAAAATAGGGGTGAAAACAAAAGGAGAAGATGCAATATTTAAAATCCACATAAACAATGTAGACACACAGATGGCTACGAAATTGAAAATACCTGAAGAAATAGCAAACAAGAGTAGAAATTTCCTCTGAAAACGAAGGAAAGAAGCCGGAGGCGAGTGATCGAGGGCATTGGCGACGGGTTTGATAGGTAAACAGAAGATGGAGAGGATGCAGGCGATGAACAAGAAGACGTATGGAGATTTGTTTGGCTCCCAGAGTTCAGATTCAATCACAACTCCCATGGCAACAGAGATTGATTGTATGACGACAACAGTTCTGATTCAGATCATCAAAAAAGCTTACGATGAAGCTAGTTAGGGTGCATCTAGGCTCATCGGGCGAATCAATCAGATTACAACGTGAAATGATGTTGGAAAATGCAAGAACAGAGCGGAGCGAGAGGTTTCTGTGCCAGTAAATGGTGGTTGGGAAAATTGTTCATTGAATCTCTTTGAGGCCCAAAAGATTATGGGCCAATAAACAAAACTAGCCCAGTTTCTGAAATGGGCCGAATGCTTCATTCTCTTATTTTTATGGACGCTAGACTACAAGAATAAATAATACTCCACATCCTCTAACAAGGTCTCTTATATGAGACAACACTCATTTATGGAACGGGTTGTGAGACGTAGTATGATTTTTATATAGGAAAAACTTGTGTGAGATCTCCTCACGGTGAGATCATTGTACATTTTCGTAATTAGTTATTATTATTTTTTTAAATGTTATCATTTTTCTTTTAGTTGTTATTATCATTTTCTATTTATACTATAAATTATTTATGAAATAGTTCACAATGCTTTTATCACTTTTCATCAATTGACTGTCATTTTTCATTATAAAGTTATCACTTTTTATCCGTATCACACAAGTCTTAATTTGTCTTTTCATCTATTGACTATCATTTTTCATTATAAGATTATCATTTTTTAACTGTGTCACACAAGACTTAATTTGTCTTATTATATTAGGAAAGTATATTTATTGGTGTATAATGAATGATGCATTAAAATATAAGAGAGTGACTAGAGTAGGACCGGTCCTACCGATATTTGGTAGAACCGGATCCTCTACCCAACTGTTAGAATAGATTGTTTCTTAACGGGGCCAATACGCACCCTTCGAATTCATCATCTCCAATACTTCACCCCCAACGTTTACCGGTACCTCCCGGCTTTCACAGTTTCACTCTCTCAAAGAAAATCGAAGCCCCACCAACACCAAATTCCAGTCCTTCCCCCTCTCCTCCTCTATCTAAGTTTTTCTCCAAATCGAGGGAACTCTCTAATGGCAACTTCACTCGAATCTGCATCCTGTTCCCCTCAATAAGGTACTAGCTTTAATCGATTCCTCTAAAGTAGAACAATGAGAGAATTTCTGCAACAGTTATGTTGAATGTATTGTTTCGAAGAAAAAGTTTTGGAGGTAAATTGATTGGGTGATGCGTGAAGGTAGTCTCTTAACTGGTTGTAAATCTTGTTTTGTGGAAGCTCAATTTTAATAGTTAATGGATTGGGCGGAGATGTGGTGATAATATTTGACTTTTACACTGATCGAAGATGACAACGATAGAGGGTCTTGACTATAATGGTAACTTTAAGTATTTTTAAGTTGGATTCATGATGATGTATTGTAAATTCTGATTTAATTAATTTTAAAGAGTGCTGTAATTAATTTTATAAAGTGATCTATATAATTTACTGAAGACACCATTTTTTATCCATTATAAATTATTTTATTTTTAGAGTAATTCAATTTATTATAAAGAGTTACTCAATATATATAAAAAATTATTCATTATAAATTACTCACTCCGGCCACTTATAAAGTATCAATTTTATCATTTTGGGCGCCCACTTCAAATGTATCCATATTTAGTAAAAAGGTACACCTTATGGCCCACCACTAGGGATGTAATCGAACCGAGCCGAGTCGAACACTACTAGGTTTGAGGATCGTTTATTAAGAAATTATCGAACTCGAGCCCGAGCTCGAACTCGTCAAGAAAAAAAATATCGAACTCGAGCTCGAATTC
This sequence comes from Pogostemon cablin, assembly GCA_023678885.1. Classification (NCBI taxonomy): domain Eukaryota; kingdom Viridiplantae; phylum Streptophyta; class Magnoliopsida; order Lamiales; family Lamiaceae; genus Pogostemon; species Pogostemon cablin. The sequence goes on along the minus strand of CM043001.1, from coordinate 22,054,575 downwards.
AAACTATTTGTTAAGACTCGCGAACATGTTCACGAACACATAAAGTAACTTGTTTATGAATATATTTTCATGAACATTTAAATAATTTTGTGCCTGGATATTAAAAGAATGTTTCGTTTATAAACATTTAATGTTATTCATAATATTAAATAAACAAACTAACAAAATATAATTATAAACGGTAAAAAGTATTTAAATATTTAAATAATCACTTAAGTTATTATCATATTTGTGTGGTTTAATATAAAATATTTAATTATTGAATATTAGTAAATAATAATATATAATTCTAAAGAATAACTATAAAATTTACGAACGCGTTTGCGAGCCATTAGCGAGCCTATAAACAAATATGTTCGCGAGCTTTCGAGCCGAACACCCTTAGGCTTGAGTTTGGTTTGATAAACTATTCGAACCCAAAATTCAAGTTTGGTTTGGCTCGTTAAGGTTAACGAACGAGTTCGAACGAACATTTAATCAAACCGAGACTCGAATAGTTCGCGAACGGTTTGGTTTGGTTACATCCCTATCCACCACTTCCCTCTAATACAACTACCCATTACATATATAATAATAATACTCCTTAATCCACGTGCAAAAATGGAGAGAGTACTTTATTTTTAGAGTAACCCAGGTTATTTCACAATAAATTACTTTATTTCTAGAGTAACCTCATTTATTATAAAGAGTAACTCAGTTAATATACAAGAGTAATCTAAAAGATTTTATTCACTATAAATTGTTTTATTTATAGAATAACCTAATTTATTATAAAAAGTAACTCACTTAATAGAAAAGAGTAATCTAAAATATTTTATTCACTATAAATTACTTTATTTTTAAGGTAATTCAATTTTATTATTATAAAGAGTAACCCAATTAATGAAAAAGAGTAATCTAAAATATAATGATCAAGTCATTATGTGTTATTAAAATTCGTCAAAAAAGAAGTAATTAAATCACTCCTTTAAATTAATTAGATAATAATTAGATTAATTTTTAAAATTTAATAGTAACCTATAAAGAAAATTATAGGTAGAATTAGAATGTGTGGGGAGTATATTAGATATATTTGCAATTTCTCGAAAATAACCTCTAATAAGACCTCCATTTTTAATACACCATTTCATTTAATCGATGGCTAAAATTTAGAAAAAAATATACTTTTTTTTTCTATAAATATTCTCCATAGATGTTTTAAAGAATTTATAAATTTTATTAGAATATTTACTCAATTATGTTATTTATATAGTTTTAACTTAAAATCCTAAAACTTAATTATTTTGAAGAGTAGCCTAGTAATTATTAAGAAAGAATAACTAAAAGATGTTGATCAAATATAATAATATATAAATTTTACGTTGAAAAAAAAAAGATATTCGATTGGATTAATTAGATTACCTATAGAAATAATAGATTACTTTTTGAATTAAAATAAATGAAAATAAGCCAATAAGAAAAAAACTAATGAAAATGGTATATACATTTATACCGGCTTACTCTATCCCAATTGACTGCGAATTCGATTAGGGAGTTGGGAATCTGCACATGGAAAAAGTTGCTATTTTGAATAATTTGGATGATGGGTTTGTGCTTTTTACAATCCATATATTTGGGAAATTGGTTGTTTACCAATCGAGTGATGAGAAATGGAGACTCATTGAGGATTTGGATTTTGCCTTTGCCGTCATTTGATCCTTAGGAAAATTAAATTCTATGCTGTCGATTACTTGGGCAAAATTGTTCTGGTTAATACTGCAGATTTGATTGCGAGTCATTAGCAAATTACGTGGTGATAAGAAGTTTCTTGCGAGTCATATAGCAAATTACATCTTCGGTGGTTATAAGAAGTTTCTTATGGCGTGGCGTTAGTTTTGGGTTTTGATAGATTGTGACGTGGCATTAGTTTTGGGGAGGGAATGTGATTTGACAAGAAATCGGGTCAAAATTAATTTACGCATTGACCCAACAATTGTAACTTATGAGATCCGGTCCTACATAATCTTAAAAAAAAAAACTGTTGTATACTAGTCATTGTCAAAATATAATTTTAGAGTTTTATGATATGATTTACTACAAACATATATTAACTATCAATACGCATATTTTATTTATATAATAAATATATTTTTAATAATAAGTCAACCCATCTCACAATTGTTTTCATATACTCCATCTCACAGTAGATGTGCCAATAACATAAAGTAATGTATAAATATTAATGGAACAAAGAGAGTGTACAGAAGAAACACTAACATGCTCTTCATCGTTTCAAAAATAATACTTTCAAATTTAAGGGTAGTATTACTCGAATTTTATACTTACTTTTCTTTAAAAATTCCAAAGAGATTGCTAATAATGAATTTCTTGTCCCTTAAAAAATTGTATTATACTCATTTAAATAATTAACTTGTAGCTAGGCCATCTATAATTCTATATAAGATCTGAACTAGTCATGGTTCACAATACTATTTCTAACACGAAAAATTTTAGCACCCTTATATTGCAGCATTTTGGAATAAATTAATAATTTTGTTTATAAAAGATTTATTTAGAATAAATAAGAGGCGAGTAGAAATAGCTAGCTCTTATCGTTCAACTTCAATTAAACTCTACGTGTCATAATTACGTACGTAAAGTAAAATTAAATTGAGTCTCAAATATACAATTTTAAATTTCCTAATTAAATAAATGAAGCGTGAATTCGATAATACATAAAATCCTAATCATGTTTAAAATCAATGCAACGTTGAGGAAGCAGATTTCCAATCGGGATAGACCTCCGATATTAGATCAATGTATTTTTGCGTTATCATCTCACCACTCATCTTCCCCACTGAATCATTCCTGTCACACCATCAATAATGTTATATATATGCATTTAATTTAATTATGTAACAACAAAATATAAATACATTTTTTTTTTAATTTGCAAAACGTGGAAGCAAGAATTTAAACACAATATAAACATTTTTTTTAATATGCAAAACGTACAAGCAATAATTTGCTAAAGGCTCAGTTGATCATAGACCAAATACACAAAATAAAATTAAAAAAAAAAACTCCTATCGAATTTACTAGCAATAGAATGCCAACGAATTTATTAAGTTTTTACTAACAGAATAAAATCCGTTGTCATTTTACCAATTGAATCATTATATAAATTAATTTTCGTTGCTAAAAATTTCCCAATAACTACATTACTTTACCAAGAAAATTACTAACAGATTTTATTGGTAATCCATTGTAAACCAATTTAATAATGGAATTAAGATTTTTATCAATTAAATTACTGTATTAGTACTAAGTATAAATATCTTGTTTTCACAAATAAGATTAACAAAATAGCGTCAGCTTGATTACAGAAAAGTCTCCATCAAGTCAAGATATTTATATATAAATAGGAGTAAAATCTAACTGAAATTGCTCTTTCATTTCTATTTTCAACTACAAAAGTTGAATGGTGCTTTAAAACTATAAGTGCAACTTAATACGACTTTAAAAGAAATCAAGAATAGAGCAAACTTTATACTCAAAAGACATTTGTTAGACGGAGTTGTGTGATACAGATAAAAATTAATAACATTTAAATAAAAGTGATATCTAGAAAGGTGAAAAGTGTGATAGTAGTGTAGTACATTATTCCATGAATAATTCATAATATAAATAAGAAGTAATAATATTTTAATAAAATGTGATACTCTCCCAGCAAAGCTTTTCTACAAATTCTAATTGTTGTTTCGGTTCACTTCCTCTTTTGAGTGCGTCGGAAATACGCAAATTTTATCGATAAAAATAGTACTCCAATATTTCCGGTGCCTCACCTATCCTTTGAAGAATGTATTGAAATATAAAGGGAAAATGATTATATTTAAAATTCGGTAAGTTTTAATTTTTCTATTTATAATTGACGTGGATGAAAGTTAAATTTGATAACGTGACGCGTATATAATCAGTCAATAATATCATCATAGACAAAATTAGCGAGTCGTCTACAAGATACCAATCAAAACCCACCATTAATATATTAAAATATTGGTTAAATTTAAATTCTTATTGGCATTAATGTGCACTGTACAATTGTTGTATGAACAATTAGACCAAGTAAAATAAATATTATAACACTTTATATTGAAATAACTACTCTTAATATTTATAGCAACTATACACAAGTGGAATAAGTAATACTTGCAGGAAACCTCTTATATAAGATGGAACTACATTTTGAATTAGTTACCGAAACAAACACGGAACTAAGTTATTTTTATTTTTGGATGATATAATATTAAAAAATTATTAATTAACATACCCTAATTGAAAATCTAATCTAATATAAAAATAAAATAAAACAACCACCCCCAATATTTCATCAAATTTTACAGGATTTGGTTAGGTACAAATAATTTCGTATTTTGCCATGTGAAAGGCGAAACTTTCAACTGAATTTATATTATATTAATTTAATTAAAATAATAATCCCAACCGCCAAAAATTCCAACGTATTTAATTTATCACCACCCAAAATTAATTAAAAGCTGATTAAATTAAACTAAAGCATTGAAAATTGAAAACAAGAAATTAAAAGAAAGGAATGAACATACCCGTAATTGGATTGATCTTGAAGAGCAATTTGAAGTGCAGATAATTCCTTCTTCACATCTTCATCAATCCGACAACCTTTGGTCACAAAATCTACGGCTTCATCGAAGATCTTGTCCACCTCCACCCAATCTATCCTCAACCAATCATCATCATCATCTTCTCTCTCATCATCTGCATTCAATCCAATTTCTTCATTACTAATTTCTTGATCAACACTAGAAATTCTAGTTTTGATTTCAGAATCATGGGTTCTTCTGCCCTTTTCGACACAATTAACCTCCCTACTACTGTTCTCTCTCTCACCATCAGCACTCACTCCAATTTCTTCATTGCTGTTTTCTTGATCGACAGAAGGAATTCTTGTTTTGATTTCGGAATCATGGGTTGTTCTGCCCTTTTCGACGCAATTAAGATTGTCGATGATTGGTTGTTCTGCCCTTTTCGACGCAATTAAGATTGTCGATGATTAGAAACACCAGAACAGAGAAACCCACAACGCAGAGGAGTAAAATCTCCACCGCATACATAATTTGTATGTATTTTGTAAGTATTTACCAGGGGTGGGGGTGGGGGTGGGGGTGGGGGTGGGGTGGCGAGAGAGAGATGACGGTGGGAAATTTTTGGGAAGCTGCTTTATGTTATGGGGAACAAATTGAATATCAAAGCTTTTAAGAGAATGGTTGTATATATGTATGTATGTATAATTTTTTAAATAATTACTTTGTTTTATCTTTTTTTATTTTTTGTTACGATGTGAGAGCATATTCGGATTTAAGGAATTGTGAAAGAATCAAAGTAGGGCCCACTATGAGATGGCAATGATCGAGCTAAAATTATTGGATAAGGTTTTACGTTAAATGCCTATGGTTTTGATAAATAATTTGGTTAATTCACCTTCCTTTATTGTTAAAACCCTCAACTAAATCACGTTTTTATATTTTTTATGTGTAATTAGTATTTTAGATACAAAAGATTAAGTATTATTATATTATTATGATAGGGAGCCGAGCAAAAATAACCAAATATAGATAGTCGAAATCATTGTCACCCTTGAATTAAGTTGTTTATTTTCCATATTCATTTGTGCAATTTTGAAACAAAATGTCCCCTTTCAAAAACTAAATAGAAATTGGCTGAATTTAACCCACCCCACGTACCCCCCTAACCCATCCCCCCTTGATGATATCACATCCCAACTACCCCCTTACCTGCCGAGTCAACACCTACCTCCCACTTAGGAAATAAATACACATTCTACCCCCTAAGCTTATAAACCCTTTAACCTGCAGAGAACAAATTGGAAACACAATCTCAGACATCACCTTACGTGGTCGCCACACACTTGGGAGCTCAGCCGACAGCCTTTTTCCAACTTAGACATCATTCTTCGAGCTATCTATCGGCAGATATGAAGATCCGACATCGGTAACGTCAACGTCTACCTCTTGAGGTTATTCTCTACCATTAGGTTTAACTCAGAAGATGACGAGCTCTTGATTTTTCGTAACCTGGTAGTTTATTGATTACTGAAGTGTGCTTCTAAATAAATTCATGTTTTTATGTTCATCCATGGTAAATCTTCAATGTGTAGTAGTTAGAGGAATGGAGAAACTGGATAGTTTTTGCTTGTAGCTACGTGGGTCGTCCACTTGATGCAAGTATAGTTGTAAGGTAATGTGTTCGAACATATAAACAGTGATTTAGTACTGTAGATTGAAAATTGTAGTTAGAATGTATGAATGTTATAGAAAAGTCATTATGCTAGGTCATGTTATTTTATCCAATATCTAAAATTTATGTTTTATAAATTAGATGGCAAATCAACGTATTGTGGTACACGACAATGGTGTGTGGCAGGGTTCCCGTTATGTGGGTGGTGATGTGTGGGGTGTTCGTTTGTTTCCAGAGGAACAAACAATTATTAAATTACAGGGAATAGTGCTCGAGCTTATGAAAATCCAATCGTATGGTTTGCGGTATGATATACTTGAAATAGGCATGTTAAATAGACAGACGATGCGGTTCCCAATATTGAAAGACAGTGACGTTGACTTTCTATGTAATGGTGAGAAGATTCGTGAGATATTTGTGGAGTAATGTGTCCCGGAGGCCTCTAACCAGAGGCCATTGAATTTGATGTCGGATGCAGATAATTTGGATACCAGACGTATTATTGAAATGTTAAATGCCATCGACGCAGATCCAGCTACATCGCCGTTGGATGTGGAAGAGTTTGTAGAGCCTGATTTTACCACTCATAATACATAAGGTGAGGACTATGACTTCAATATGGCCTATAATGAACAAGTCTCTGTGCATGACAACTCTGATGAAGATTATTCTTTCGATGATGAAGTTGCAGCAGAAGCTGACCGTGTTGTACTAGTGCCAGGGACTGTTGATTCATCATCAGTAGAGTCTCACCCCCCTTCATGAATCCTTCCATGTACAGCTCCTTTGGTTGAGGAAGACATTAAACCAGCTGAAGATGAGATGGAACCAGTGGTTGGAATGAACATTAAAAAGATATACACTAGCAAGGACGACATGTTGATTGATTTGAGTATGTACAATCTCTTTAGAGGAGTTTGTTTTCGAGTTGTTCGTTCTGACTGTGAGAGATGGGAGCTGAAATGTAAGGGGACACATGTTTGATCTTTCTTTTTTCATGCTCAGGGGAAGCATGGGATATGGAGGTGTACCTCATTCACACCACACTCTTGTGTTTGGCTTCCCAACTGGCTGAAACCTCGATCATGCTATTGAAAGTTATCGCAAAAATGTATTACGAACAGCAGAGGGATCCATCAACGGCAATAACACCAAAGGGTATTGCAAATGATTTGAAGCGGAAGTACGGATTGGAGATACAATACTCGCATGCTGTAAGAGCACATAAGCGTGCAAATGAGTATGTGTATAGTTCGGCGGAGGAATATTTTCGACTGTTGCCTTCATATTTGCATATGCTGTAGAAGACGAATCCCGACTTTGTGACGGAGTTGTTACGCATGGTAATGGAAAATTTAGATTTGCTTTTGCTGCACTAGCTTCATGCATACAGGGATTCACCAGGTTTTTTAGGCCCGTGATTATTATTGACGCTGCACAATTGAAGGATGAATATCATATTTATTGCCGTTACACAGGACCCCAACCGCCAAATATTCCTTTTAGCAATGAGTTTTGGAGATAGTGAGACATCCCATCTGTGGACCACATTTTTGTCGAAATTGAAGCAAGCAGTTGGTGTCCCATTTTGCCTCCTTATTGTGTCTGACCAGCATCCGACTATCATACATGCTGCGGATGTTGTATTTCCAGGAGTGGCTCACGGACTATGCCGACGTCACCTTGCTAAGAAGTTTATACCTTTCGGTGCAGGGGTTGTCAGTATTTTTGAGAGGGAAGCAGATGCGTATATGAAACCCAAATTTGAAAGGTATTAAGGTGCATGTTTTAATTATGGGGTTGTTTGCGGTGTACTTTATCCATCTTTCTATATACACTCGTTTGAAAAGTAAATTTCTGATCTGCATTTCAAGGTTGGTGAGCGGACTCTGGCGGTACGACCATAATAATCGAATATTCGAAATACTCTCTAATGCAAGACGTGAACGTTGGTCCAGGTTGCACTGCAGTATCCGCAGGTACGAGTTCATGATGTCAAATGCAGCTGAGTTATGAAATAATCGAATCAAGTGGCTTCGTAAATTTCCTATTGTGTACCTACTGGAGTCCATTCAGTGGATAATGCAAGAATGTTTTGTGACCAGATGGCATGAGGCCGATAAACATAATGGTTTTATATGCACGTGAGTGTCAAAGTTCTTGGGTGGAATGGGGCATTGTGCAGACAAGCTGAAATCAGAACATTTAGTGGGCGGACGATACAGTGTTGTTGTAGGCATGTTGACCTAGAGCAACGGTAGTGTGATTGTGGATTTTTCCAATATGAATAGGTTCCATGTGTCCACACATTGGCTGTCATAAGATATGATACCATTTATAGTTTATTATATGTAACCATTTGTTACGGTAATATAATCAGTTTATCCATCAATATTGTTATAGGAAAGAGAACTTTGATTCCAAATTGTATGTTAGTGAGTACTTCAGAAATGAGAAAGTGAAGTGTATGTGGGTGGTGCTATAAATTCGGTTCCCGAACCCAAGGAATGGGATGTCTCTAATGCAGTGAAGTCGACCGTTTGCCTCCCTCCCGATTGCCCAAAGCAATCTTGCAGGCCAAAGAGAAATAGGGTGCAGTGTCCCATAGAGCGAGTTGTATCTAGCCGTCGTTTTAATATATGCTCATTGTATGGAGGAGCTAATCACAACAGAGCTACGTGCACAAAGATGAATGTGATACTTGACTCTCATGCCTCCAACAGGGTCAGTTGTCATCCTCTACACTCCAAGAATCTGATGGGAGACGTGGGAAACGTAAATGCTCGATTTGCTGCCATGAAGGGCACAATAAGAAGCGTTGCCCTAATCGCTTTAATCAAGAAGATGGCCCTGCTCCATGTTAGGAAAAAAATCTATTATAAAAGGGAGAAAGTTGACTGTGTTAATAGCACTGCTGTTGTTATCTAAATTGTGATTGTATCATGTTGACTAGATTGATAACAGTCTGACAAAACTTTCATTTTGTGCATGGTTTGTATGAATGGTTTTAGTGTTCCTTTAAAATGCAAACTCTGAACATTGATCATATAAGTATGTCCCACGTTCGTAGCTTCATTTTTATTATCTTTGATTATCATTAAAAAATAGTTAGTATATTTACTTTCGTTCCAAACCTATAACGGTCTCTATCTCATCGTGACGAAACATTAATTTTTCAGCAATGTTGTCCTATAAGTTTGTAAAATTAGAGATTCTGTCCCATCACATGGTTTATGATTTGTTTTCTAAACTTATAACGACACAGGACCATAGTGCTAGGAGTATTGAAGATCCATAATTTGCAATGATGTTGATTACAAACTCATTGTAGTATTGTTCCACATGTTCATGCTTTCTCGGAGAAGTATTGGATGGAAAGACTGATGAGAGTGAAAATAAGCATGTTTTAATGTCCAATCTAACACCTTTTTGATGAGAATTATTGTTATATATTAGCACAAGTATCTTATATTCAATATATGTGAGAAAAAGGTGCACTTGAGGTGTTTTATTGTGTTTTAAGTGGAAAAAGGAATCAAAAGTGCAAAGTTGGAGAAAAGGTGCAATTTGTGCAAGGATGCTGAAAAATACACGTCCAATTTGTGTAATTTTATTGTATTTATGCGGAGATATAAATTAGAAGTATGATATATGGTGGAAATTCACTAAAGAGAGGATCGTTTTGGCGTAAAGAACACCTCAATAGGAATCCAAACGAGAAAGTTATGATCGAAACGGTGATGTCGCGCAAGCTGTAACAAACAGAACGACTGCCCAATTTGAATGACTTGTTATATATCCAATTGTTTGAATTTCTAAGAGTTCTTTGTATGAATAGAAAGCTAAGGAAGAGAGGATCGCGTGAGCACAAGAATTACTCAAATCGGAGGTTGGATGTAGAAGTTATGTGCAAAATGGTGAGACGGCGCAAGCTTGCTCGACTTGGAGATGTTGCTCGACCAGCATCACTTTGGTCGAGCAGATGAGGTCAAATCGAGCAAAATGACCAAAAAATTACAGAGAGCTTGCTCGACCATTGCTCGACTTGGAGGCCTTGTTCGACCAAGAAGGTTAAGTCTAACAAAATATCGCTGGTTCTATTTTTGGTAGTTTCGGGTTTCTTTTACCAAATTTGGCATATGTCTCAAGTAAAAGTCCATCAAAGGCCTATAAGGAGAACTTACAAGTATAAAAGGGGTGTAAATCATATCATGGAGATCATATTGGATTGGAGAGAGGTCACAACAATACTACACCCCACAAGGGGGATCATCCCTCAACCATCATACACATCCTTTCATCCATCCATCCATCACTTTGAAGATTCGTCTGTGGAATCAAGAGGAGAACTAAGAGGAGAATTCAAGATGGAGAAGGACGCGATGATGCCACATCTTGGGTTTATTTTGTTTTCTAATTTATCTTGTAATTTTTCTAACATCCGAGTAAGATCTATCCAACCCCCATGATTATTCTTCGTAATATCATGGTCAAGAGCTTTTTTGGTAGAACTAGGGTTGTGAAAGTTTTACGAATTAATTGAACTTTCGTGTGTAAACTCCATACAATACTACTTTTGGATTTATTTTATATATGATTGTGTTTTCTTAATCCATATTTACGGTCGTTTTGTGCATCTTCAATTGGTATATAGAGTCTGAATATATATCTTGATTGTAGATTGAGTGCGTTCACCGCTGAACAAGATTTCATGTTATGATTTTAAGTGAGGGGACTCCGAAGCTTCATTAGAACTATCATATATGAATACTTATTAATTGAATTGAATTCGGGTTATTAAGTATGATAAAGAGGATAATTTTATAGTACCTATAAAGGGAGATCATATCGGGTTAGAGTGCCAATTGGCCAGAGAAATAATTAATACTGATAGCGTGATTAGTACAAATGAATTAGATGGGAATGGAATCACAATTTCATATTGTATTCCTATTCTAATGATTGATAAGTTTTTTTAATGGGAATCACCATTCAATAAGAAATGTGTATTCCTTTAAATATGGGAATGGTGATTCCTCCCAATTAGATAAGTTTAGTTATTCCATGCATGTAGGAATCAAATTAAAAATTTCATTTTAATACAAATAATATATATTCATTTATTTTTTTATTTTATAATATTATCTTTTATTTCAAATATACATAAATTCATTAAAATAATATTTTAATTATTTTTTTAAATCTTATTTAATTATTCAGTTAATATTTAAAATATATGAAATAAAAAATAAAAAAAATAAATCTTATTTAATATAAAATGAAGTATCATGCAATAAATTTAAAACATAGAGCATATGTTATTATAATATGTCTTGTGAATTTTTGAATTGATATATTTTTTTTAATATTTAAAAGATTTTATTATTATATAAATATATTATCAAATAAAAATAAATAAATACTATTTCTTATGTTAAAAATATAATTTAATTACTTAATATAAATAATATAATAATTACACTATATTATAGAATATTAACAGTGAAATTAGAATTAATAAAAAAATATATTTTTCATTACTTAAGTTATTCCAAAGTAATACCAATCATGATAATTTTAATTTTTAATCATTCATTTTCCATCTTTATTTCATTCATAAGCTCATTCCATTCCAATATAATTTCATTCCATCATACCAATCATGCCGTGATAGTACCTAGAAAGGAGGTAGAATTATATCTCTTACTCCGAGATTATTCACATGTGTTACACGCATGTTTACTTGTGTCTATAGAGTAGATATGCATGGTTTAGTGATGCGTCCATATTCCACAAGGTAGAGTCGGACATCAACACACAAAAGGGAAATTAATGAATTATCCTAGGGCTACCTATTCTCCTACTTGATCCACTTTCGTATTCTTCGAGTGATATTTTATCTTATTTGCTATTTTAATTACTTGTTTAGTAGTTTAATAATTAAATCTCAAATCTTATTGCCATATTGTCTTAATTAATTTAGTAAATAATTAAATTGATAATAAGCCGTCCTTTGGGTTCGATAATTCACTTGGTCGCACGCTTAAGCTACAACTAATATCCTTAATACTTGGGGATTAATTTTGCGTGCAGAGAAAACACTCATCAAGTTCTTCACACATAACTTCTACATCCAACCTCCGATTTGAGTAATTCTTATGCTCACGCGATCCTCTCTTCCTTGGCTTTCTATCCATATAAAGAACTCTCTGAAATTCAAACAATTGAATATGTAACAAGTCACGTAAATTGGGTAGTTATTCTGTTCGGCACAGCTTGCGCGACGTCACCATTTCGATCATAACTTTCTCGTTTGGATTCCGATTGAGGTGTTATTTATGCCAAAACGATTCTCTCTTCTGTGGCTTTCCAACCATATATCATACTTCTAATTCAGTGCTCCACATGAATACAAAAAAATTACACAAGTTGGACGTACGTTTTTCAGCATCCTTGTACAAATTGCATATTTTCTCCAACTTTGCACTTTTATCCCTTTTTCCACCTAAAACATAATAAAATACCTCAAGTTCACCTTTTTCTCATATATATTGAATATAAGACACTTGTGCTAATATATAACAATAATTTTCATAAAAAAGGTGTTAGATTGGACATTAAAACACGTTTATTTTCACTCTCATCAATGAATGGCACTAAAAATCTAAATAAATAAATAACTTTGCACTTGTACTTTGGCCGTTCCAATAATGATATATTATCGGATGAACATGGGCCTCTATTATAGCATCCATTTTAATATATCAATGTGTTCATTTCAAATATGACTTCGGTAAACTGTTCTCATGGTCTAACAAGATTTTTTCACTGTATGATACAACATTTCAGTTGTATTTTGGTCACCCATCCGGACGGTGATGTCTTTTTATATAATGGAGGACTCTTTCACTACCCGTGATAATGGCGTCATCACGAAATGGTTTCGATAGAGAGACATAATCGTTCACAATGATTAGAGAGGTTATTTAAAATGACATATGTTGCACATCCTCATTGCTATCTCTCATATCTGACTTTTTATTAATTTGGCGAAATTGCACATATGATGTATATGGCGAGGGAATTGGCGTAAAACCCGGTACTGTATGATGAGAAGTGAAACCCAAAAATGGATGCATGTTTTATTAATTCTCTCATACATCAGAGGAATTTGGGTGAATGGGGGACACATGGACCTACCTCAAGAGCGTTGGGGGTGGCGAAGGATGTCGTTAACTTGTCATTGCAGAAATTGCTTACATGGAAGGATGCTTATGATCAGAGGGATTTTCTAAAACTTTGATTCGACGCTTACTCATTGGTTCTGCAATGAATGGAGGGCCATGGCTTGTTTGGGTCTGCCCGTCAAAGACAAAATGATGCGAATATGCATATATGGAGGACAATTATAGAGGTAAATTTATTTTTGCTCTGAATTTGCATAATAGTCACACATCTCCCAGTGTCAGTCGGTACCCTCTGTCTTACTTTTTCATCCATACAACTGATAGTGTACATCGTTCATCATGTAGGAGAATTCTTTTGACTCTAGAAACTTCATGATGGACTTCGAATTGTTTCTAAGTTTTCCCAAGGTTATCACAGTTTATTGTGATAATAATGGTGCAGTTGCAAACTTGAAGGAATCACGAGCCCATAAGGCAATTAAACACATGGAGCGCGAATACCACCTATTACAAAAAATCGTATGATGAGGGAAAGGTTGTTGTCGTCAAGATTGCATCAGATGATGACCTAGTAAATCCATTTACAAGAATCTTAAGGTGAGAGCATTTGATGGTCGTGTAGTGGGAGTAGAAATAAGATGTATGGCAGAAGACATGACGGCATAGTCTTTTAGTATAAGTAGGAGATTGTTGGATTATATACTAAAAGTCTAGCTTTAGTATGAACAATATTTTAACAATGTATTTGAAATAAGAATCATATGATCAAATGATTGCGTCATATAATTTATTTATGTGCACGATGCAATAGTTCACTTACTTTATACTGTAGATAATATGTTATGCGACAATACGCGGAAGATCATATTATCGGTTTTCTTATAAAGTATAAACAGATGCTCACAACCGAGATAGACGGGGACTCTCTATCGGGATGGCTGTAGTATGATTTGGCATTAGTTTGTCTTAATTATAGAATCACATTAGTGCACTTCGTGTGTATTAAGCGGGACCGCTTGAGATCATTCGACTTGTACTGACTTATAGGAGAACTTAATCTCAGTTATTATGGATGTTCATGCTCTTAATCCCTATATAATAACCTCGACACATAAGGCAGTATGTATTTTTTTGATTCATCAATGGGTGAGATTTACATGTAATTAAATCAACAAACTCGGTGAGTTGGGAAATAGTGCTGTCTCTATGGTGTGCTGTTGATTGTAGAAGAAATCCGTGTCTTAAATCGATTGATGATGTTCACCTTGAGGAGCTCATAAGGAGTATCATGTAAACCCTGCAGGTGGATTTATTCTGGCATGATAATGAGGTTGAGTGGTACTACTCTCGGATGAGATATTAATTAATGGAGTTGTCAGTAACTTAATTAATTAATGGGCATTGTATATCTTAAACATGAGGAGACTGTCGGGCTCAGAATAAGAAGGAGCCCATAACGTAATTATGGGATTAGAACAGTAGTGCAGTAATAATATTTTAGTGGTATATATTATTATTATTGGACTTAAATATAAGCTTTGGGCTAAGCTTGGATACTTAAGCCCAATGGAGGCTCAACTCTAATTTCTCCTCCTGGTCCCTGCTGTAGCCCATATATAAGTCATCTCAGCTGTCCGGAAACCCTAATCTAACTGATTATTCATGCCTAACACTATGAAGGGGGTTAGAGAATAGCAGATTGAGAAGATCTCGAGGATCATCGCCCACACGACGTCGAGATTGGACTTGGGAATATAACAGAAGATTAAGAGGTCATTTTATAAAATCGTACAGATATCAGATCAGGATGTCTAATATACTGATGAAAAGCCACAGAAGAGAGGATCGTTTTAACGTATAGATCACTCAATTTGAAGATCAGACTAGAGAGTTATTCCCAAAACATTGAGGCTGCGCAGGCTGCCGGCGAGAATCCTTCTTATTCAACATACCCTAGTGAAAGGTAATACGTTTCTTATTTTCTTACTTCCGCTGACTGTTAGAAATATATGAAACCCTAACGGTTTACGTTAACCAAACGATCGAACGCCAACAGTAATGAATATGACCAAATAATTAAATTTACGATTAACTTAGCTAACTTGCATTTAACAAAAGAATAATACTTTAAATATAAGAAGAGATGAAGTACCCCATATTTCCACATAAGACATTTTTCACCCCTTCTATATACAGGGTTGATTCAATGTGCAGTCAAACTTCAAAGAAATTCAATACATGTCTCCGAAGCAGCACTCGATAGTCGATAATCGAACCACTCTTCAAAATTCTTGTTGTCGGATGCTCCTTAAACTCTTTTTTAACCTAATTTAATGAAGCATTAACAATCTAATTAGAAAAAAGAACTCACTGTATAATACTCTGTCCAAATAACATATAATTAAGTGTTTAATAAGCCCTCCCTCATGAGTTAATCTAACAATCTATATTCATCAACTAATTAATAAACAAATAAATAAAAACTCAACGAAGTATTATAACCAATTCAAACAACTAATATCAACTAATTAAAAACTTTAAAGATTCAACTTTTACATTAGGGTTAATTGCAAATAAAGTCTCAACTTTTACTTTAATTACGAATAAATCTAAACCTTTGAAAATTTACAAATAAGTACCTCACTTTAATTTTTTTTTTGCAAAAAGAACCATCGGGCAGCGGGATGCCTACTCGATCGCTGACTTGTCTATAAGCCTCCCGCTACTCGGTGGTTCTTTTTGTAAAAAAATTAAAAGTGAGATACTTATTTGTAAATTTTCAAAGATTTAAACTTATTCGCAATTAAAGTAAAGGTTAGGACTTTATTTGCAATTAACTCTTTCCATTAATATCAACTCGAGTCCAAACAATTTGTTCAGCAAACCTAACTGTGATTAAGGTAAGGGTGAATGTGAATATTTTTCCTTTCAAAATCTAAAATGTAGAATAGATAAACATTAAATAGTTGAAGAACTCAACTGGAAAATTGCAATTAAAAAAAAGATGAAAAACAAACCGACAAAACCGATCCTTTACAAAGTCGTTGATGAATTTACAACTCAATTTTACCCGCACACACCACTTGCATACAACTTTCCAGAAACAATATGAAATGACCTGAATTCCTATTTGAAATACTGTGGTTTTTATGAATTAAATTTCTAGTTTTTAAGCCGTGTGTTATAGAAAAGTTCAAGGATGTGTGTTAGATGCGTTTTTATAAAATCAATCCTCTGCATTCAGATACCCAGAAAAAAATCACTGGAACAATTATCCTTAATTCAGTGAAACCCATGCACAAAGGATAGAAATAATAATAGCAGTCAATTATGTGTGAGCTGTAATAAATAAATCAAAATCTTTATTTATCTACTTGAGGAAAATAACCCATTAAATAGATTATATTATCTATTTATCCCTATGACTATTAAAGTGTTATTGCAATTAAAACGCAATGAAATTCATATGATCTGTTCAAAGTGTCACATCAAAGAAACATATAACTTATAATGACACAGCCATATCTAAAAACAATAATACAAAAAAAAAAAATACAACACAAAGAAGCCTGAAATCATTTCATCTTAAACAAAAATTCATAATATATTCAGAACCATTTACAAAGCAAACTAAAAAGATAAATAGATTGAGGAGTAAATAATCTCACCTAGAGAACAAAGTTGTGCTACAAAAATTCATAATATATTCAGAACCATTTACAAAGCAAACTAAAAAGATAAATAGATTGAGGAGTAAATAATCTCACCTAGAGAATAAAGTTGTGCTAGTCATAGCCTGATATTTCTAAAAATATTACCATCAAAAATATTTTCGAGCAGCCCTGCAATAGATATTGTAATGAAAAATAGAACTAAGGATTTGATATAATAAAAAACATTACAACACAAACCTATAAATATAGTTAATAAAACATATGAATATCCAAACTCAAATAGAAAGATCAAGTAAAAGAAAGAGTGATCCAAAGACTTTAATACCTTTGACAAATGTTTATCAGTTTCCAAATTCACCATTCCCCATCTTTAATCCCCCATAAAGTGAACAAAAAAAACATGGAACCCATGAGTAAAGATGTGAAGTTGTTCTGAGAAAATGATTATAACTCATTTCTACAAATTTAGAAAATTTACAATAAGCAATATTTCGTCTGTCAAACATATTTTAAAATATAAATATGTAAAACCGATTGTCTCACGATCCCAAAGTTAAAAATAAATGGCCAAGAACAGGGTCCTAGAAATAAATGCCCATACAATTTAAAGCAAACCCTACAATGAAGAATATAACATATTTTGATCTAAAATAATAATTATCAACCTAATCTTATTTCACATACTGAAATAACACATGCGAAGTACAACATTCACTTAACAAAAAATGTGTAGCAAAAAAATATTTCTTAAAAAGTATATGTAGTTCCACTAATATATTATTCAACTTCATTCAATCAATTAAATAGTAGCAACTATACAGAAATTCAATATTTTCCAAAAAAGTTGAAAACTACTCAACAGTTTTTCTTCTACAAAGTCGAGTCAAATAAACTTCTCCATAAGTTGGCTCCCTTGTAGCTGCAACTCAAGTTTGAGATATTTCAAGCTTCTGAGTTCATGAAAATCACTCAATAGATCACAACAACTCAATCCCATAGCATAATCATTATCATATTTGAGACATAAGGGTAAGCAAAGCAAGCATTAGCTATTTTTAAGTAAATAGTTGAATAATTTTGAAAATCAACAAACATGGATTCACCAACTCATAGAAACGCTAAATAAGATTCTTATTGACCCATTTCTCACAAATAGTAAAAGAAAGGAAAGTATAAGTTGAAACAATAAAAAGAAATTCCACAAAGATGAAATACAGTAGAAGAAAAAAGATTTTGAAAAAATGTGAAATTACCTACAACCCTGTAAATTGTAATGTGGTCTCTAAATAATATTTCGACAAATAAATCAAGAATCTCTCTCTCCTTACCATCTGCAATAATAACCACAATTCTTAATTCCAAAAATTTTAAAATAGAGACACAATGAATCCTCCAGCAACTTTGATTCCTACATTACTATGGTAATTCAAATAATTTTACCTATTTTGGTTATCATTTATATTCAAAATAATGTGCATGTGAGATAAAGCATAATGTGTAAGAAAAGAAGTTCTGAGAATCTAGTAACTAAAGTAGAAATAACCTAATTTAATGTTAATGACTAAGGAGTGTCCAAATTAAAGAGTTTGAAAGACATGACAAAAGACAAACTCAAATCTAATTATAATATAATATATGGTTCTATAAATTGAATGGAACTAAAAGAATGAAACTTCGATGAATTTCAGCCCGAGATTTTAAAGTTGAAGGATTAAACTCACCATCCAATAAATGCTCTTGATATTCCCTTGGGAAGAGATCGAAAATGAACCTCGTTGTAATAGGTCTAGCATTGATTACCAGAAACCTAACCATTTGAGCTGCTGTGACCAAACATTAAGAGTCATTTTAACATCAAATTTATGCCAAAATGAAAAGAAAAAAAAAGCAAGGAAAATACAAATGGTACCATTTCATAGGCATAATAAAATCCAGCAGGCAAATCGACAATTGCTTCTAGTAGAGCATACCGTTTATCTGCAACTGACACAAATAGGAATTGGAAAATAATACGGGGAACATATGAGATGAAAAACAATAAGATCAACTAACACGAAATTATATGTCTTTACATAGTAATATTTCTCAAGAAATTCTTGATAAATGCTTCCTGTAAAATGAAAAATCAGAAATAATAAGGGGAACATATGAGATAAAAAACAATAAGATCAACAAAAAAAATTAAATAAATGGCATTGTTGCGCGGTTCTGGATTAATTTTAAAAACAATCATGAGAATTTGGAAGATAAAATTCCTGCAACTAATCAAGTCTAAAATGGAATTCTCCATCACTTAATAATCCAATAAGGTATAGTGCTCCAATTTCAAAAGACTCCTTGATGATAAGACATCCATCATAGATCTTCCCAACAGGGGCGGATCCAGGAAATTTTTTTCGGGGGTACGACGTAATTATAAAAATATTACTCCCTCCGTAAGTAACATGTGTTTTTTGTATGCATAAATTAAGAAAAATTAATTTTTATATTTAAAGTTGCTTAGACGTGTGTAAAAAATGAGTATTTTAGATAATTTAATGAAAATATGTATAAAGTTATTGAAATATGTGTAAAAAATTGATATTATTGAGATGTATTTCTACCATTTTTAGGAAAGTATATTTGTGCTGAAGCGGATAAAAAAAAGTGTGAAGTAATTAGAGGGATGGAGGGAGTATTTGATATTCAAAATCGTATAATAATTAAATAACACCCTAAAATTATAATTATTGTTGACATCATCTACTTTTTATTTGTAAAAAGCAATGTAAGACATTATTATTATGAGTTTATAGTGTAAATTTATTAAAAATTATGATAAATTGTTTATAAATTTATATTAATCAAATAATTTGAGATACAAATTAATTAATATATAACTATTTATATATATAAATATATATATATAAAATTTTAAAAAGAAATTGGGGGTGGGGTTGGGGGTAGGGGGGTTGGGGGGGTTTTGGGGGTACAGCCGTACCCCCTTGTACCCCCCTGTATCCGCCCCTGCTTCCCAATCTCAAGGGCAGAACCCACAAGCTTTGCACTACAGTCAGAAACATATAATAAAAAAGATAAATAAGTAACTTTATCTTCTTAACAAAAAAATTGCATCTTGTGTAGAAATACATAGAGCAGCAACCTTTTTCTCTTTTTTTTAATTACAGTTACTTTTGGCACAACAATTTCTTTGGAAGGAGATGATACTCAAAATTGTGATTGTCTTGAAACCAACTTTGTACCTGCAATATAAAAGTACACGAAAGATCTCAAAAGCTAGAAAAAAACACACATTTCTTTATATACAAAACATAGTTTCGTAGAAACACCTGTTCCCATTTTATTTTTTATATCAGTTTAAAACTTGAAAATTCTACCTAGACTGTAAATTATTTTTTAAACTATTAGCTCTAACCAATTCATCAAATAACATGATCTTGTCACTTAACAAAATATTGGAACTGAATACATGTCTTCTTCTAAGCTTTTTATTAGCAACCCTCCATCTTGATAGACGTCACTGCCATACTCTACACAATTAACTACCACACAAGAAACAATCATATTAGATAAATCTTTCTGTCAACAAAATAATTAATATTCATGCTTAAATTGTCATTAATAGGCATAATCAATTTATATCAGCTTTACATTAATGTAAAATGGCTTTTGAGGTTAATAATTGAAAAAAGGTCAAACCAAAATTTAAGATTTAAGCAAATCTGCCAATTCAATTGAATAAAAATTATCTAAGAAAATACAATCACGCTATAAGAGTACACCACTAAAAGATTAAAACACTAACGTGGGACTTGGAACATATGCAAGTAATTTAAAAAGACTATGATATCAAGCTTGAATGCTAAAAAAATTAAATGTTCCAATAACTCACAGAGTTGTTTAAGAACACGCTTGACAATAGAAATAATTTCCACTTCATGGAATTGATCCCAATAAGTTGATCCAATCCTCAAGGCAGTACCAGGATAAATCTCATAAAGCATAATTTGTGCCTATTTGTCAAAATTGATCACATAGTCAAAATTAAACCAATATCGTCATGCATTTTATTTTAATCATAATAGTTATTAGAAATCAGAAATATCTCCCCAACCATTACTATGCTAAAGATAAAATAAATATTTGAATAACTAATCGATTCACAACAATAACAATGCAACTAAAAAAACATCTAGTTTCAAAAAATTGCATAATTAAAGTAATTTGTATACTTGATTCAGAAGATTCAGAGATACATTAGGTAACTTGAACATACGGCTGCTACATCAATGCATAGAAGAATCTGCACTCATGAAACCGTTCAGTGGAAAATAAATGACCGCCAAACGAAGTAAAAACTTATTCTGTTTCTAATCACCATGAACAAAGTATGAGTGTTAATGGCCAGTAAACAAATTTTATTTACAATAAGCCAAATAAATCATCAAGCAATAATTCCAGATAAGATACAAGCATGCATAACCAATTAAAATAACAAACATTACAGGCATCTAATCAAATTATCACTGGTGTCGACATCTAATCTAACTCATTTTTAAGAAAGAGCAAGTGACGTGGATGGTTCAAGTAATAAAGAAAAGCTTTTATACATTATTTGATTTCCTTCAAACATTAGTTTTATTTATATGGTTAAATTTAAGTATATGATTTCATTTATGCAAGCATTACAACATTAAATTATCATTTTTTCAGGAAAGACTTAATTTAAAAGACAAATCCAGTAACCAATGTCAAGCATTTTAATTTTTGATAAATTAATTAACTATATAAAAATATTAACATTCTAATGCAAAACTTTGTTGGGGAATTACCTTCTACAGGTGTAGTTGCAAGCATAGAGAAGGTTTTCATAAACACCCATATAAGTCTCATCTAATGAATCAGCTTTCCTGCCTCGGCCATGGACGATAGATTCAAGAAACTAAGACAGAAAAGAAGATCAACAATAATAATTTTTTAATAGACAGCTACATAATAGGAAACATAGTCATTTTGAAAATATTTCCCAAAATAATACAGGACCATTTGTATTCGGTAACCATATGCATTATAATCTTTTATTTGCATCCAAAAAAAATTCTCAACTTCAAGATCACAATCAAGACATGAATGTTCATCCTGCCACTCCGCAGCCGATGCTCTCTTGTGGGGGGGCCTTGATTTCACATATGGAAAAGAGAAAAAAAGGAACACCCACCAGCTATTCTTCAAGTAGTATTTAAATCACTACTGTTGAGTTTATTTGAACTACAACTTCTGGCTAATAGAAGAAAATAAAAACTCTATCACATGCTAAGGAAGAAACAAAACTTACTTCAACTCTAGACATGCCATCCCCCAAGAAAGCACAGACATTCCTAACATGGGCAATGTAGAATGTATCGCACAACTCACATCGACTGATCAAACGAAAATGATGAGAACCACCATCAAGATTCTCAAACTATTATAGGGTATAGAAAAATATTCATGGTTGGAAAAATAGCATAAACATAAACCAAGCCTCACAATGCATAACAGTATATACAAAATCAATTCACGGTCGAAAAAAAAAGAAACAAATCGCACATATGATTTACACACACAAAAACAGAATTAAATAATTTTTCCATAGAAACGAACCGTAAGAATGTTGATCAAACACGATTTCAGCAAGTATCTGTTCAAATCAGCGGCTTGATTAATAGCGGAAGAAGGAAAGACACTCGAAATGTAAAAAGAAAAGGTGCAGCGACGACAATGAGCGGTGTTGGTGGCAGCGGCGACGGTGATGGGTGGTGTTGGTGGCAGCAATGTTGGCCGAGTGAATAGGGAGATGAGAGTGGCGGAGAGATCGG
The DNA here is from genome assembly GCA_023678885.1 of Pogostemon cablin. Classification (NCBI taxonomy): domain Eukaryota; kingdom Viridiplantae; phylum Streptophyta; class Magnoliopsida; order Lamiales; family Lamiaceae; genus Pogostemon; species Pogostemon cablin. The sequence continues at coordinate 22,031,583 of CM043001.1, read as the reverse complement.
CGAAATGAAGAGCAAAATAGTGGCACGTGAGATTAGAGTTTCAAAACTAATTTTGTTCACAAAGATTTCGATAATTATAAAGTGGTCCACAAATTTTGTTAAAATTTATTTACAAACAGGTCCAAACAATTTGTTTAAATTACATAGAAAGCACCGAGATATTCTATTAAAAATTGTGCCCATGCAATCAACGGTGTAATTAAGATGCTAAAAAACAAATGGACATGATTGACCAAAAAAGTCAAAATAGGTAAAAATTGAACCAAGTGGGCTAGCTCACTTGGCCACTGGACTCCTCACTAAGGTGAGTGACCCGAGTTCGATTCCATTCGGGAGCGAATTAGAGAATTGGGAGTTATAAGGAGACTAGGTGAATAATTTTAGAGTATAGGTGTACTAACCACTAACAAACAAACTTTGTCCGATAAAAAAAGTAAAAATTGGTCAAAATTGAGCAAATTCGTTTTGCTTTTATATTAGTATATAGATGATAAAATTAACATTAGCTTTTAAAAATAAGTATTAAATTTTAGGCTTACAAATTGTAATTTGGAATTAAAATATTGATTACATTTGTCTAATTAGAAGTGTTCTATACAAATAAGTATTTAAAAATTTATAATTTAGTTCAGCTCAATTAATTAGTTGTTATTCTTCTTATGATTTACCTAACATGTTAATCTCATTAATTAACATATAAGTTATAATTTAATAGTTCATATCTTTAAAAAATAATTTTTTATATATTAAAAAGTAATCGATAAATTAGAGTTTATCTGTGAACAATAATTTCTTATATGAAGTACTCTCTATGTCCCAACTGCAACTTCACACTTTTCATTTTGGTTCGTACCAATTTCAACTTCATATTTTCATAAAAGGAAAATGTACATAACTAATATGGGATAAAGCTTTTTTTGGCCCCGTAAGTTTGACAATGTATAATTTTTGTCCCAAAAAAGATAATATTTGGGAATTTATCCCACTATCTTCATAGTTGCACCAATGTTGCCCCATTTTCGTCAAAATTTGACAGTTTCATTGAAATAGATCACGTGCATATCACGTGATCATCAGATTTGGCATTTCCTGGCCGGATAAAATATTTTTTTGCCCCGTAATTTTGCCATGTACAATTTTTGCCCCAAAAAATATAAGATTTTGGCATTTGTCCCATTATCTTTATAATTGCCCCAACATTGCCCCGTTTGCCTCGAAATTTGAAATTTTCACCAGACCCGATCACGTGCATGTCACATGATTATCGAATTTGGCATTTTCCAGTGAATTTACTGATCTGACGACACAATGGCATCCACATCAACAACAACAACAATAATATTTTAATGATAATTTAATTAAAAAATACCCTCTATTGATAGGGATATAAACGGGTAGTGTAGGGTACGAATAGAGCAAATCCATATACTACCCGTTATCTAATTACCCTATTCTTACCCTACCCTATTATCCTAAATTTGAACATTGGGTAGAGCGGGGGTATATCAATCGGGTAAATGGATAATCCGTGGATATACGAGTACCCAAAAAAATAATAGACGGGTATATTAAACGGGTATAATACGAATATCCGCAGTAACTTGAACATGTTCGAGCCGACTCAACTCGACCCATCCTCAAATAAATTATTTTCCTCTCACATTCAACATAAGAAATAATAATAAAACATAAATAAATAAATCTTAACATAAATTATGAAAATAAAGTTTACAATAGAGATTAATAAAATATTGATCTATATTTTTAGTAGAAGGCGACTAGTAACTATGCTGCTAATTACTCCATATAATATAAAAGATAATATTTTTTAAGTTTTTACATTACTAATCATTTACGAGAAAAGGAGGAAGAAACACAAATTGAAAAAAATGAGTTACTGGAAGAATTTTATAGTTATAGTCTTGGGATGTAGACTTCTGGATATATATATATATATATATATATATATATATATATATATATATATATATATATATATATATATATATATATATATATATATTCGGATAATCGGGTCAGGTAATCGGGTATAATAGGAGAACCCGTATCCTATCTTTGCCCGCGTAATTTTTATCGAGTTCGGGTACCACCCGATCCGTTACCCTATTTAACCTACCCTATCCTTGTCTATTGCGTCGGGTACCCGCGGATAACCTGACCCGACGGATAAAATTGACAATCCTATCTATTGATGCACTCAGTTCTCCCGTGCCCTCTACGTACTTCCATCATCTTTGCAAACTCCCTCCTTTTGTCAATTAGGGGATCCTCGGGTGCCCTCTCACCACCATGGGCGGTAGCCGTCGGATCTTCCGCTCGCGCGACCCTACTCACGTTGCCAAACTCTCCTTCATCATCTGCTTCCACAGTGGAGGATTCGTGTTCTTGAGCGCCACTACTCCATTTCTCCACGAGTCATACAATCGTATGGTTGCTCATGTTCCTTCCCTCATTGCTTCCGTCGAGTAATGCCTAGCATTGGAGAATCATTTTCTGAAGGCGTACGATGACCTCATAGATGCAGTGCAATGAGCTAAAACCCAAGCACTCGTCGGCCGTGATGGAAACCCTTGGATCGAAGAATTCGCTGAATTCTCTAGGATTTTCCTAATGGAAAGCAACGTCGTTGGCAACATGGTCTACTATGTGGAGATGCGCGCACTTGATATTGATTTCTAGCCAATCAAAATTGCGAGAGTGATAATGAACCAGTCGTTCTTCAGTGAGTGCGAAGGACTGAATTAGAGCTAAAAAATACCAACGACCCCATCCTCCTCTGCATGTCTCCGATGTCATGTGGTTGCTCACACTATCGGAGGGTGTAGATCAAGGTCATATATACTGTAATCCATTCGTTGGTGGTAGGCCCTTGGAGAAGATGATTCGATAGTTCTACCTATAGTGGTGAGAGGGTACACAGGGGATCCCTGATTGACAAGAAGAGTGAGTTTGAGTAGATGGTGGAAGCACGTGGAGGGCACGTGAGAACTGAGTTAATCAATTGAGGGTATTTTTACATTAAATTATTAATAAAATATTATTATTACTGACGGGAATGCCACTATGTCGTTAGGTCAACAAATTCGTTGAAAAATACCAAATTCGATGATCACGTGACATGCACGTGATTGATTCTGGTGAAAATTTTAAATTTCGGAGCAAATGGGGCAATATTAGCGCAATTATGAAGATATTAGGACAAATGCCCAAAATCTTATCTTTTTTTGGGCAAAAATTGTACATGACAAAACTTACGGGGCAAAAAAATATTTTATCCCACCGAAAAATACCAAATCCAATAATCACGTAATATGTACGTGATCTATTCCGGCAAAAATATCAAATTTCGACGAAAACGGGGCAATATTGGCGCAATTATGAAGATAGTGGGATAAATTCCCAAATGTTATCTTTTTTAGGGCAAAAATTATACATGACCAAACTTACGAGGTAAATTTTTTTTTTTATCCGTAACTATAATATCCCTCTAACATACTTTAATTTCAAAATTGGCATCACATGTTTAACACACATAACATACTTTATCATTTATTTATTAACAAAAAATACCAAACTACCCCCAAGAGTTATTCAAAGAGTGACTTTTCTTAATTTGTGTGTGTACAGTATATATAAAGATCAAAATGGGACTGAGGGAGTATTAAAGAGTAATTCATAAATTAGAGTTCATATATGAACGGAAGTCATTTATAATAAGTATTTGCCTTTATCTAATATTCATACATGAAGTTTAAATTAAAACTTACAAACTTTATTAATAATATTCTCTCCGTCCCATGAATTTATAATATATTTTATTTTAAAGTGTTCCATATATTTATTTTATTAATAATAATTAAAATACTTCGTACATTTTACTTTGTACACTAGTATTACTTATCAATCATAACAACTTTATTACTTTTTTTTACACTTTATTTATTATTCTCAATAATTTTTTTTACTTTCCTATTTAAATACCAATTTATTCTTATTTTCTTTTTACATTATATATTAAAGAAACAATTTTTAATTTTTGTATCCGTACAAACGGACATAACTACATGGAACATAATTTTTTATTTTATAAAATATAGTCGTGCAACGCACGAGCGAATTACTAATTGATTATAACACATGTCAAAAATCTAGGTGATCGCATTTGCTCCCCCTATGTATATGTATATGTGTTCTATCCTTATGTGGGCAATCTTATTATGATTTTACCTAAATAATGTTAAGTTATATTTAGACTAGTACAGTACCCGCGTATTATGAGAATTGTAAAAACTTTATTTTACATTTGAAATATTTTATTTAATAAATAAAAATGCATTTATATATTATTAGTCAACTTTACATCTTTAATAAAAATTAAAAAAGTAAAATAAAATTTTATACATATTGTATTTTTATTTTGTTTGAGTTAGTCTCTTATAAACCGGGTTTACATCACAACCCCTTATAAACCATGTTTCCCTTTTTAATTTAAACACATAGCAATACATATGGTGTAATATGATTGGAAGGGGGAGGGTATAGTGTGAGAAAAATTAGGGTTTACATAATAAGTTATACAAACCAGGTTTATAAGACTGTTTGTGATTTTATTTATGTATTTATTACATTATTCTAATTTATATTACTCCATCTATCCTACTGAATCGTACACATTTTGTCATTTTGGTCTGTCACAATACAAAGTATACATTTTCCTTTTTGGTAAATAAAACTCATACAAAATAATTGATATATCTCCATAGGCGCACACAGTGATAGTACAACTACTCACTTTATATTAAAATAATATTTTTCTTACCTCATGATAGATTACATTACTATATCTCTTAATCTACGTGAAAAAAACAAACGATCACGTTTCAATGAAATAGAGGGAGTATTAATTGATATCATATATACACGTGGATATGTATTTAGAATCTATGTACTCAATTTTTACTTTTTTTATAACAAATTATTTTAGTATAATTTAATAATATATGTGTATTTCTTAATAGATGTATTATTTTTATATTTAATTGTAACATTAATTTTATATATAAAAACTGCATTAATTTTAACTATGCATGTAATTCATAACTAGTTGCATTAATTTTAATTTAGTTGCAAATTTTATTAGTTTTAATTTACTAATGTACGAATATTAGTCCTTGCAAACCGATCCACATGATATTTTGCAAATTTAAATAAAACACAAATTTTGTTTTAGTTCAAATTATTTTGTAAATTTTAATAGAATAAAATTAATATAAATAAATATTAAATTATAATACTATCTCTGTCTCTTTTTAAATTACACATTTTTTATTTTGGTCATACTACAAAAATTTTCACTTACCTGTAAAGGACAAAAAAGATAAAAAAAAAATTACCCTTTCTTATACACTTTATTTAAAAAAAAACTATAACTACCTAACATATTTTATAATTTATTTATTACTAAAAAAATATCATAATATTCCTAAAAGTGATCACTTTTTTTTAATGTCCATGTGGGGATACAATCTTTTAAGAGATGGATAGAGTGAGTTTTTATTATATAAATAAATAGATTAATAAAATAACATTAAAATGAATTTCATTATCTAATGCTTAATATATGTCAAATTTAATATTTATTTAATCTTTATATAAGAAATTATATAATATATATATAAAAATTCTCATATACCACGATTTTTTTCTTATAGATTTATATATATTATAAATAATTATATTAAGTTTGCACCTAAGTATTTTTCATATTAAAAAAATGATAGGTCTTGGGTGAGACCGTCCCACGAATCTCTTTATGTGAGATGGATCCTATTCTACCCATTAAATATAAAATAAAAATATAAAATATAAAAGCATTAAAAAAAACAAGAGCCTTGTTTGGTTTGTTTAATTAAAATTATTTAAAGTTTTAATGAGATTGCCGCTTAATCCCCGACCTCATCTACGCACAAACAGGATTCTACGCACAAACAGGTATTTCAAGGACTATTTTTCTATTTTAATAAATATTATTATATTATTTCTATTATTATTATTATTATTATTAATTATAATAATATTATTAGTAATCAATTATTATTAGGTCGTTGAACTATTATTCTATTATCACTTTATCTTGATTGGATATCACTTTTTATTCATTTTACAAATTGTTCATAAAATAATTTAGTTAAACAGTTATCACTTTTTCTTTATTATTTATCACTTTTTATTAAAAATGTTATCACTTTTATATTCTAGCGAATTGTTCATAAAATAATAATAATTCAATTCTACGGATATCACTTTTCTTTAATTAGAAATCACTTTTTATTAAAAATATCATCACGTTTTATCCATTCTATGAATTATTTGTAAATTAAACTTTGATAATTAGTTATCACTTTTTATTAAAGACATTATCACTTTTCATTAAAATGTTATCACTTTTCATTTATATTATAAATTATTCATTCATGTAATAATTCACATCACTGTTATCATTTTTCATCAATTGAGTATCACATTTTATAAATTTATAACATTTAAATAAAAAAATAAAATTAAATGAACAATAAATTTAAATTAATAAAAATTTAAATAAAAATATAATTTAAAAAATAATATTATATATTACAAATATATAGTATATAAATCAACTAATTAATTTAATTTTTTAATTAAAATTTTTGATTTTCTAATTTGATTACAACCAAAGAGGACCCTTAAAAATATACTTAATGGGTGATCCGTCTCACATAAGGAGATCTGTGAGACAGTCTCACACAAGTCTTTTCCTTAAAAAAATATATAAATAATTAAAAAATTAAACAACATTCAAACTATATTTTTTAAAGACCTATCTATAAATATTCTAAATAATACTTTCAAACATTTAATTATACTTTTAATATTCTTAATATTGAAGTTATTAATATGCTTAATACTTATACATAATTGTGTAATTTTTTATTCATTATTCATATTTTTTAAATAAAATTTTGATTATATATATTATCTTTATAAATAATCGAAAACTTTTAATACTTTAAATTTAAGATCAAAATAAAAATGCTTTTAGTACATACCTATTTCAATATAGTAGTTAATGATATATTAAATTGGATTCAACCAATAATATATCAACACATGTTTTTTATAAGTAAACATTTTATTAGAGAGTGCCACGTATGTTTTTTCAAAAAATTATACTCCCTCCGTCCCGGGTATTTTTACCCGTTTGTACGGGCACGGAGATTAAGACGTTTTATTTTTTTAATATATAATGTAAGAAAAAGTATGGATAAATTAATAATTTAAAAAGAAAAAGTGAATAAAGTTGTTGGGAATGATGAATAAAGCGTAAAAAAGTAGTTAAAGTTGTTGGGATTGTAAAAAGTAGGTAATAAAATATTATGTATTTTTGCCAAAAATGGAATGGATAAAAATACGTGGGACACCCCAAAATAGAAAGTGGGTAAAAATACGTGGGACGGAGGGAGTACTAGGAAACTACTCGTCAATACCTTTTTATACATGTACCCAATTAAATTTCTAAATACCCAAATCATACACCTCTTCTTCTTTGCGTCAAAATCCAACTCCTGTTCTTTCCAATCCTTAAAGAACTAACAACGTTGGATTAATTGAGGGAAGAGAGGGCCACTTGGGGGTGTATTTGTCCAAGGGGTTGCAGTGGAGCCTGAGGAAATCCTCCCGTGGTTGAGGGTTTCCTTGTTGAGATTAAAGCTGGTGGCGAGACGGGTGGTTTGGGATAGAGCTTCATCTTTTCTTCGACTGCTTTCTCCATTGTTTCGTCGGCACTCCGTGATTAATCAGCTGCACGTAGGTTAATGAATTGTAATTAAGAAGCGTAATTAACGGTAACACACACATGAATGTATTAAATTAACCTGGAAGAAGTCGTATTGGTTGTATTTGTTGGATAATTAGGGTTGGAATTGGGGAAGAGAGGTCGATGATGGGAATGGTGTGGGAGTCGTTAATGAGAATTTCTACTCAACTATCTATACATGAAATTATTGATAAGAATATAATTTTCAATACTTTTCCAGTTGAAAAGATGAAGATGGTGCAAAACGAGTATTCTTTGGCGGGGAGCAATTCGTTGAAGGATCTCCGAAGAGGCATATGTATACACTTGAGAATTTAAATTGATTACCTACTATTAGAATAACATCTTAGTGTGTTGATTATGGGTTGTTCAGTTGCATATTACAGAAGCTCTTTGTCCTGCTTTAATTGAACCTGGCAAGTGTGTTGAGCAGTTTAATAGTAGTTTTAAGTTTGGTTGCCTCGAAGTGCAGCTATTGTATGCCGGGCTATACGTAAACTAATTTACCTATTACATTGAAACGTTGAAAGTAATTTGTTTGTTTTCCAAACCATTGTCTTTCTCTGTTCTTCTCCTCTGCAAGGCAAATCGAACATTGTTAGTTCTTGGAGGATTGGGAAGAACAGGATATGGCAATGGATTTTGATGCCGAAGAAGAGGCGTTGGATTTGGGGTGTATTTAAAAATTTAATTGGGGGTGCATTTAGAAATTTAATTGAGTCATTTATAAAAGGGTACTTTTGTCTTCTCGCACTAATATATTTTAAATATATAAATTAATGGGGTTCATTTAGTAGATTTGGGGTGCAAATAGCCACCCATATATATATTAAGATAATTTTGGTTGATCAAGATAAAAATTCTTTTTACGTTGAATGTCATCACTAAAAAAAATTAACATCATATTAATCTTCTAACCTTAAAAGTATATTTTAAAGGTAAATTCACTACTCTAATCTAACACAACTAACAAACTTTATAATTTATTTATTATCTATATATTAAGTTATTCTAATTAAACATTATATATGTATATTATGTGATTAAATGAAAAATGAAAACGATGTTAAACTTCAGTTCTAGTAAAGACTTTTATATTAATAACTAATAAGCATATATACAATTAGACGCAAATCAGCGTAATTTACATTGCTTTTGCTTGTACAAAATTTGAACATTTTCTACATAACGTCACACTTCCTGCTGTAATAACATTTTTTGTTTTTACTTAGCAATCATCAGTGAGTATGTGAACAAGTGGAACCACAAAATTGAACAAGTTGGTTCTCATATAATACACTACAATTTACCAATTTACAAGAGCAATCCAAGGGAGACGATGACTACTCAGGGTTGGCCAAAAATATATGGTTATTTCAAGCTGACCGAAAAGAAGAGATTCAGAAGGCACCTAATACTATGATAGAATTTCCCCCTCTTCCACATCCGAAATAGCCATGTCTTCATCTTCTTCCAAGTACTCGTCCTTCCGATACAAACCAAGTTGCTCAAGACGATACCCATGGTCGAGTGGATAATACAAGTAATCACAGCCTATCATCTTCAAGTTGTCCAACATACCCATGTTATAATCCACCTCCACTGATTTTTCAACCTTAATAACAATACGTTGAATCAGAAAAATCGGGGAACAGACGGATCACATAGTCATCTAAGGTGAACAAAAAAAAAAACCTTCTCAAACACTATTCTTGCAGCTTTTATTTCGTTCTCATACTGCATCATCAAATCATGTTGTTGCTCCCCGTGGGAGGCTTTTTCAGCAGCTTTGATTAGTGCTTCAAGCTTGGCATTCTCTGCAAAATAAAAAAAAAAAAAAAAAAAAAACAATGTGGTAGCTTGTAATAAATTTGATAACTTTGAAGAGGAAGATGGATGGATAACTTTGACTATTGAAGTCATTCACCCCAATCTCTTTCCCTGCACTCGTGTCATATCTGACTTCACAGCATTATCAACTCAAGCATTCATCTTATATCTCATGCAAATATGAACATCTAATTTATAAAATAATTATCACATGCAGACTAGATTTGGAAACCCAATTCCAAATTTCCATAGAGTTGCTAGAAATAATGAATAACTACATAAAACTACACTTAAAAATTGATCATTTAAAATATATTAATAATTAATAAGAAGTTAGTAAAATAACTGGCATTTACATGCAAAGCATTAAGATAACTAAAGGCACAGTAGCTACCTTCTCGTCGTTCTTGTTGCAGACTCTCTCTTTCTTTTGCAACCTCAAACGATCAGACTGCACACTCTAGACAATGGAACCCAGAATTCAATATAAGTAAAAAAAATAACTGATGGAAATCCAAGGAAAGCGTTAAAAATAATGTGTGTTGTGTGTCTGCAGCATGCATGCAAGTACATAAGTATGGCATTGGGGAATGAGGCGGAAATATTACATGGTCCAAATGCTCCCGATGTGTAGCCTTCAAGATCGTATCAACAAAGCGTTTCTTTAACATTGCGGCCCGCAGAGCTTTCTTGGGAGACATTGGAGCTATCAAGGCCAAAATATAAACAACAGTTAGGACTCCGACGTTCAAACGCAGCCCAAAAATGTTTCCAAGGAGGAGTATATATAGCACTCTGTCCCATTTTTTGTCAAGTCTTATTTTCCTTTTGAAATGTCCTAGAAATATATCCACTTTTTACATTTACCAATATAATCCTATTAATTAATCAAAAAAGCATTAATTAAAGTGTTATAAACATTATATCACTATTAAATATAGATATATTAGGAAATTAACTTGTTTTTTAGTGTTTTCAAAAATATTTCTTAATACATGCCAAAGCTAATAAGACTAAAACAGGTAGTATCAGCAACATGTTTGAGGCAAACATGGATAAAAAAAACATTTATATCCCATTGTAATAGATAAAAAGGCTCAGTTGTCATAATCATAATAGGAAAAAAAAATTATTGGCGCACCTCAACAACTCTGTATCTACTAAATGCACAATTAATGAGAAGACCCCAACAATTTGGGAAAATAACATTATTATATATTTTGTAATCTTTCAACTATAGCTCATGACTAGTGAAAATATATCTTAATGAGCTGAGAATATCTGAATGATATTAGGTTATCAAATTTTCGTAACCCAACATTCTTCAATTCATTCATTTATAATTTCCTCACTTTAAATTGTCCCTAAAAGAGACAGTAATAACACTGTAGAAGGTACTCATAGTGGTGTTGCTAAACATACAAAGTAAGCTACCTTCAATAGAAGCAGGGGTAGACAGGCGAACGCTGTCTGCTTCACTGATCAGACCTCCTAAATCATTTAAAAAAGGGTTAATTGCGTAAAAAACCACGAACTTTCAACGAATTGCAAATTAATCCTGACTTTTATAAAATTGCAAAAAAAACCACGACCTTTCATATTTGTGCAATTCGCACCCATCGGGCAGCTGAAGCTGCCCGACCGCTGACGTGGCGTTGACCTTGCCACGTCAGCTTTTAGTTGATTGCAAAAAAAACCCCAACCTTTACTTAAATTGCAATTTAATCCCAACCTTTGAAATTTTGGCAAAAAAGACCATAAATTTTTTATTTTATTTTTAAATTGCATCTTCTAATAAAAAATTATACATTATTTTATTTTTAAATTTAAATTCATAACTAAAGATTATGTATTAAATATTATTTTTATTTTGTATTTTCATATTAAATGTTGTATTAAATATTATTTTTATTTTGTATTTTCATATTAAATGTTATATTAAATATTTATTTTTTTACAAAAACTTTTAAATTTTTTATTTATTAATTTTTTACTACTCCATAAATTTCAAATGTATAAGTCTTTTATTTAATACAAAGTATTTTTATTATTTAAGTATGAGATTGGTTTGTATAAATTAAATCTTAACGAATATTTTTTCTCACTATAAAATTTGAGTTTATAAATTAATTTTAAATCATTTCTTTTAATAAATTATAAAATTCCTTAAACATTTCATAGGTATATTTGTCATTCTTTTATATATAATGTGAAATTACGAAAAGATATTGAGACATGACGAATACTTTGATTTTATAAATTATAATAATTTTATAATGTATAAAAATATTTTAAAAATTAAAAGAATTTAAATATTTAGAGATTGTATAATTTTTTTACTACTTAATAGATATAATTAATTTTATTCACATAATTTAAGTAATAAACATTTATTCATATAATAATTTTATTATTTTATTTAATAATATTTTAGAGTTTAAATTTAAAAATAAAATAATGTATAATTTTTTATTAGAAGATGCAATTTAAAAATAAAATAAAAAATTTATGGTCTTTTTTGCCAAAATTTCAAAGGTTGGGATTAAATTGCAATTTAAGTAAAGGTTGGGGTTTTTTTTTGCAATCAACTAAAAGCTGACGTGGCAAGGTCAACGCCACGTCTGCAGTCGGGCAGCTTCAGCTGCCCGATGGGTGCGAATTGCACAAATATGAAAGGTCGTGGTTTTTTTTGCAATTTTATAAAAGTCAGGATTAATTTGCAATTCGTTGAAAGTTCGTGGTTTTTTACACAATTAACCCTTTAAAAAACATGTCAATGCTCAAATCATAACTTATCAGAAGCATATGATGCATATACTTATTAAAATTGTCTCACCATCAGAACCTAGACCAGAGGGGCTTGTAAGAGATTGTGAGGCAGTGGCGGATCCAGGAAATTTTTTTCGGGGGTACGACATGTAATTATAAAAATATTACTCCTTCGTAAGTAACACATGTTTTTTGTATGCATAGATTAAGAAAAATTAATTTTTATATTTAAAGTTGCTTAGATGTGTGTAAAAAATGAGTATTTTAGATAATTTAATGAAAATATGTATAAAGTTATTGAAATATGTGTAAAAAATGATATTATTGAGATGTATTTCTACCATTTTTAGAAACGTATATTTGTGATGAGGCGGATCAAAAGAAAAGTGTGAAGTAACTAGAGGGACGGAGGGAGTATTTGATATTCAAAATCGTATAATAATTAAATAACACTCTAAAATTATAATTATTGTTGACACCATCTACTTTTTATTTGTAAAAAGCAATGTAAGACATTATTATTATGAATTTATAGTGTAAATTTATTAAAAATTATGATAAATTGTGTATAAATTTGTGTTAATTAAATAATTTGAGGGTACAAATTAATTAATATATAACTATTTATACATATAAATATATATAAAAAAAATTTAAAAAGAAATTAGAGGTGGGGGTAAGGGGGTTGGGGGGTTTTGGGGGTACAGCCGTACCCCTTGTACCCCTGTATCCGCCACTGTTGTGAGGGATATTTGACAGCTTTACTTAAACTGGAACACCCATTCACAGCTTGTTTTCCAGGCTCAACCTGTTCATAATAGCAAAGCTAATGCATAAGCATGCAAAAACTACAGTGAAATTGAAGAATTACAGATTCATTAAGTCAAGAAAAATAATTCCTGTTAAAAAATAAAGAGGCATGTGTAAGCAAGGACAATTAATCACAATACATTACACAAGGTAGAAAAAAAAGAAGACCATAAACTACGTTGCAATATAAATCTAGCAATCATAGTAAATACAAAGTAACGGGCCCAGCAAAACCCCCTACAGGAAATTAGTACTTACTTTGCCAACTTTTTCCCCCAGGATTTTCCATCTCCCATTAAATTCAGCATCTAATTCATTTGCCCACTTATGCACATCATGCCAAACAGGATTATATAGCATTGCCTTGGAAAAGGGATAATTGCATTTTTGGTCCCGTTGGAGTATCCCAATTGCATTTTTGGTCCCGAACCTTTTTTCTAGTCCCAAAAGTTGCATTTTTAGTCCTGTTCCGTTAGAAATGGACGGGAATCGTTAGCAGTTGCACTTTTAGTCCCAAAATAGTTTTAAAACATAGTTTTTTCGAAAATCTTCATCCCTAATCAGCTTATATCATATCTATATTGTCAGATTTTCATCGTCTTTCTATTTTTCAAAATAAACATAATCAATTACGACCATATCAGACCCAACATGCTTCCGTACATTAATTAAACAACATTAATCTCATAGCTAACCAACTTAAACAATAATAGTACCTTTTTTGACCGTCAATCCACCGAGTATCTGGGAGGTTTTATAGCTGCTCCTCACAGCCAACCACGCACCCCGCAGTGTGATGGATCAACCCCATTCCTTCAGCGGATCACAGCACAACCCTTGTTCGTTTCCTACACCGAGTGTACAGGATGTTGCTATAGTTCTTTGCCGGAAAGTATGGAGTTTAAGGTTGCAGAAAAAAATGGAAAGCTACATGGGGGCAGAAGCCCAAGATTATTTATTTATTGAATGAAGAATTTTATTACACACTCATTCTTACAGAATAAGAGGAGATAACTCCTTTAGCTACCTATTGTAGCTGCACTCAGAACACTCATACAAAGAAGGGAATACAATATTTATTTTAGAAAGAGAAAACAGAGGGGAATGGTCGATGTCTTCTGCTTCCTCAACACACCTATTTATAGAGGCTTTCGGATTTGAAATCCGGATTTCAAAGCCTCTCAATCTTTTGTGACGTCACTGCTTGCATCACTTCATATTGGATGCCAACCTTTCAGCAGCTGGCTGGTCTCCTTTCTTTATTGGATTCTTTTTTGTGACGTCACTGCTTGCGTCACTTTATATTAGATGCCAACTTTTCAGCAGCTGGCTGGTCTCTCTTTATTAGATTCCCTTTTGTGGGTCATCTTCCGTATTGGTCACATGTCTGTTACCCTTTCGGAAAAGTCACCTGGCTCTTGCTTTTTTGAGGAGTCATTTTACCTCTTTGGTACCTGATGATTCTCCCGACTCTTGGGTATTCCGAAGAAATTTCACCCTCTTCTTTCCACGTGTCTCCTTTGTTGGGGGTGGTTCAGCAGTTCTGATCATCCCTATGCTCAGTCTTATTCCTTTTCCAAACTCTGATTCTATATGGGTGGAACAGCTCGAACATTCCTTGTTTGTCCATTGCCCAAAATGGGCCATGTTGCAATATCTCCGATGGGTTTGTTTACTCACCAGAATCTTGTTTCTCCAGAGAACTTCCTGTTTTTCCTGAAAGGCCTTCTCTGCGAACGCTGTCTTCTTCCCTGTTAAAGTGTTCAACAGGAAAGATCCATTCAAAGACTTATGCTCGAACTTGAATAAAAACTTTACCTCCACCATTGCTTTGATGAAGACATACAAACCCCTCGCTCTTCGTGTAGAGATCTGTTCTTCAGAAAATGTAGAAACCAAAACTGGTTCCTTTCCAGAAGACTCTTTGATCTTGTTTGATGCTGAAACATCAGGTCTTCTTAGCTTGATGAAATTGAAGGCTTCGTGATTGCCTTTCCCGACTAGTTCTGGGGCCGCACTAATGAAGTATAGCTCCAGTACATCGCCTCTGGATAGAGTCGAGTTGTTTTCCCATGCCTTGAAAACCTTTTCTCTCAACCAATCTGGAAGTTTTGCAAGTTCTGGAAAACCTGGTGCAACAGTATATATTGAAGCTAGCGTTCCAAAATCATACCATTATTTCACATCATTTGGATTTAAGTCTTCTCGCATCCAAACTCGGGGATATTCCCCAGATATATCACCCGGTATTTCTCCGGTCGGATTCCTTGTCTAGTGTTCAATTTCTTCCAACTGACCTGGTATTCCTGCCAATAAGAGAAATCAGTTAAGTTAATATCAACCTTAGTGGTGTCTGCCATCGGTCTAAGGTTGATCTCTCCCTCTTTAACCCCAGAGGTGTTGGGTTGACTCGAAGGCTCAAGATGTGACTCAGAAGCCTCGACTTTTTCTTGGATTGGTTACTCTTTTGGAGGTTCCAGTCTAGAACTTGTGCCAGGGGTATTTAAATCCCCTACTCCAGGTTTAGAGCCCCGTTCTCGACTACTCTCCTTTTGTCGATTGCTATCGCTATCAACAGCCCAGAGGAGTGGCTCTCGTAAAGACTCAAAGAGACTCGCATTATTGTAAATACAAACTCGTATGCGATTAGACACTTTGGTCCGATCACTTTCTTGTAATTTTTCAGCACGCGTTGCATTGAGTGCCAGGTTCTCAAATTCCCTTTGGAGTAACTCAAGGTTGTCCATCAGGTGCCTTGAAACAGTCAGGATGGAGTCTATTTCAACTCCTTCCATCTCTCGTCAGGAAATCTACCAAAATATTATCAACAGATTTAATAATGACAATATTAAAATCATAATATTGGCATTCTGTTTGCCATCTTAATAGTCTAGCCTTTTCAGGTTTAGATTCAATTTTATTTTTCAAAAAGGTTTTGACGCTTGTGTTATCAATTTTAAGGATAAATTTCTTCGCGAGAAGAAACAGCGGCCACTTCTTGAACGCCTTTCGAACCGCAAAGAACTCCTTTTAATTGATGTGCCACCTGTTTGCTTCATTTTTCATAAAGAGTCCGCTACAGTATATGCATGGTACTTCTCCTTCGGGTGTGGACTTAGTTAGAACCGCTGCCCACCAATGGCACTGACATCTGTATAAAGTATCAGTTCATCCTCGTCATTTGGTACTGACATCTGTGTAAAATTGAATCTTTGCTTGCCCTAATTTTTGTGTATGTATAATTGAATGTTTGGGCCATAGGAGATGGGCTATATAAAATTAGCTTATGGGTTGTGCTCATAATTATAGGGAAAAAGGCCCAGATAATTCATTAGGTATAAAAATTACAGTCACCAAGCTTTAAAATAAAATAAAATTTTTAATATACTAAAGAAGAGTTTAAATTAAAACGTGCAAAAAGAAAAAATAACTCTTTTCCCCGGGATGGAGGGAATATGTATTTATCTATATTAAAATTTAATAAATAATAACTCATGAATTTTTAAAATTTTATTTTCTAAGCAAGAGGGGTTTTCTTATAATAATGGTTAACATGTCAATTCTCACGCAATCATCATATGTATGAATCTCATTACCAAAACCAAGAGGAATATGACCCCACCTATAAATAAGACTTCTTTGTTATTCATTCTAAATACTCACATTCGATTCTCCAAGAGGAATATGAGTTTTCTTCAAGTTCCTCTAGAGAATTGATTTATGAAAGTATAAAAAATTATTTTGATAGAGCGAATCAACAAGATACCTCAAAAAAATCGATTCAATTATTCTTTAAGAGGAAGAGAATTAATTCAAGCTAATTCAAGTATGCTTGAATCGTTTTACCTCTTAAGAATCGATTCTTCAAGAGGAAGAGAATCGATTCAAGTATTCTTAAATAAATTTACATCTTTAAAATAGATTTTTCAAGAGTAAGAGGATCGATTCAAGTATTCTTGTATCGATTTACATCTTAAGAATCGATTCTTCAAGAGGAAAAAAAACTTTAATCAATTTATATCTTAGAAATCGATTCTTCAAGAAGAAAAAATTCGATTCAAATATTACTTCTTAGGAATCGATTCAATTATTCTTTAAGATCTACCTCTAAAGTATTTATTCAAGTATTCTTCAAGTGAAAGAAGATCAACGACTCAAGTACTTTGGAATCGATTTACCTCTAAAAAATAAGAGGTTAAAAAACTAATTCATATATAAAATTAAAAGCTTAAGTTCTTTAGGTTAAATCATTATTTTTTATCAAATAACAATAAAATTGAGTTTGTAAATATTTATTAATTTTTTGAATTTAGTATATTAATATTTATTTATTTACATATATCTTAATTATTAAATTATTACATATGAATTATAAAATTTGTTTTCTTTAGTTGCTTATATAATTTGAAACTAATAGAATTAAATAAAAAATAAAATTAATAAATTCATTACAAATTTATAAATATTTAAAATTATATTATATATAAATTAATTTTATTTATATTATATTATATTATATTATAATATATATATATATATATTACATTAATTTTTTTAAATAATAATTAATAATGGAAATAGAATTATTGTTATATAGTTAATTAAGAAATACAAGTTTTAATTAATTACCTATTATTTAGTTTTAATTTACTTTAGTATCATTAATTGAAATTAATAAATAAATCTTTCGATATAAATAAATTATTTAGTATCAAATCATGTGTAGAAAAAAAAGAATAAATTAAAAATTTTATATATATAATTGATATTTATTTTAGATAAACAGTAAAATTAAGGATTTATTACTAAAAGTTACACACTTTAATCATAATTGCACTTAAATACTATGAAAATAATGAAATACTAACAACTATATAAATATACAGCAAAGAGACAAAATTGTCCCTATGTGGTTGCATATTTTTTTAGAGAGGGGAATAATAAATTATTTTAATTGTATTATATTATAAAATAATATTTTTTTAAAAATACCTGATTAGCCATTTTGTAGTAGGGATGACCAATTAAAATAATTTATCGAACTACATGGAGATCGGCGCTAGAGTTTAAGCGAGATCACGTTTATCGCAATTTTATAGAGACGAATCATCAATGGGTAGTTTGATCAAACAAGAAATTAAATTAATCAAAGCAAGCAAGCAAGCAATGATTAGCAAATAAGATAGATGGATGAAAAGTGGTTTTCTAAATTAAGTAAAAGTGAGATTAACAACAATTAAGAAGTGAAAATCCTAGTATAAATGCATCAAATTCACATGAATCATGGATTGAAGACTAAGGGCCAACACTAAGATCACCTAAACTCCCTCTCAAGATGGATAGGATATGGTTCTAAATATAGCTCAATGAGTAGGTTTTCACTCAAACAATTCCAACTAGGTACTAAGCTTGAAATGAGAGTCCCTTCACACGATTAATCAACCTCTCGATCAAACTAATCATATGTTCTATCAAAGAGTTCTAAACTCTAAAGGATTTCTCAATCTCTTTATAATTTATAATGCACATGAAGTGTTTGATGAAATGATTCACTCAATTATCCTAAGCACATTATTGATTTCTCAATCAAATCACATATTTAGAACAACTAAACACACAAATCATCAATATAAATCAAGCAATTAATAATCAATGATAGAAAAACATAGATCCAAGCAACATATGAATTCAAATATACAAATTCTAAAATTATCCAACAACTCTCATGTTGCTAATCTCACAAGGGAGATTAGTCTACCATATTTATAAAGAAATAAACATAGACAATTAAATCCTTATAAATCATGATAAAACTATGAGGTTTAATACAAAGATTGAATGGAAACTCCCTTGATCTATCTTCAATGGTGATCTCCTTCCCTTCTTTGCACTTTCCTCTCTTCCTTGATCCTTTTTCTTCACTTGGATGTAGAAATTAATGGTGGAATGATGGTAGATGGTATAGATGAAGAATGGATGAAGATGATGGTGTAAATGAGAGAAATGGTGTGTGTGGTGTGTGAAATAGTAAAATCCTCGTTCCAATCTCATCAAATGTTGAATTATTGGGTATTTATACCCCTTGAAAAGCTTCAAGAAGGTTCTGGAAATTTTAACAGCTTTTTACATAACACGAGTAGTTCTCTGCAACACGGCCACAAGGTGGCCGTGTTGGGTGAATTGATGTCGCTGCACGGCCAAGACTTATAGGGCCGTGTTACGCAACACGGCTCGTGTGCTGCAACACGGCTCGTGTGCTATAACACGGGCATAGGGTGGTCGTGTTGGATGAATTGATGATGGCACACGGCCACTTCTTAAAGGACCGTGTTTCGTACACGGCCCGTGTTGGTGCATGCCCCTGTTTCTTTCACTGTTTTAGCTCGTTCTCCCTCGTTTTAACTCCGAATTAAGATTTATTTTTTCCTACGTCTTCCTTATTATGTCTAGCATCCATTAAAAACTAAAAATCATAGGTTTAAGCTCATTCACACACATTTCAATAAAAATACAAAACATAACCAAATAACACATAAATACGGATAAAATAAAATAAAAACGAATATAAAAAGGCACTAAAATCTAGGTGAAAATATCACTCATCACACCCCCAAACTTAAAGTGTTGTGCATCCCCGAACAACGAAAATGATAAATCAAGGGGTGAGATTTTCACCTAGGAAAAGACTAAACGGACATACATAATAACACATCGATATCAATAAGAATTACAATTTATGCTAAGTCATCCTACAACATTAAACTCATAACATGAAAAATTAACAAGTTCAATCTAAAGAGAATAAAAGTGTAATAAAGTCCCTTTTTAGTCCAAGCCTCACAGAGGTTATAAATGTCACTCAACACTCTTTAAAGTAGGGTAAATCATCACTCATTAACCGATTGGCTCAACTCGCTATAAGCTTGCTCGTGGACTACATTCACAAACTACCAAAGTTTCCATTAGTGATCAAAAAGGTCTTTAATTAGGATGTAATGATAGACTCTTTGGTAGGGTAGGAAGAATATGAATAATAGTGACTAAGCAAGTGTAAGTAATCGAAGAGATGGCCAATTTCTTCAATTTCTCCACTTTTCTTTCTTCCTTTCTTGTCTTTAATGTTCACAAGCACTAATCATCAACTTTTCTTGGATTGAACTTCTTTCAATGCATGCTTCCTTCTTCGAACTTTTAAGTACTTGAGCATATTATTATTGCTTTGCTCATTTTCTTGTTTTGAGGTTGCATGTTCATTTATATTTTTGCTCTTTTCATCATTTTCTTACTTATTTACCATTTTCTTTCTTCGTTTTGCTTTTTCATCAAACCTTTCTAACTACCATCTCCTAAATCACTCACACAAAAGGGTAAATATATAAGGCTCATGTGGGTAATCAAGGTTTGTAATGTGCTAAATTCACAATAAAATGGCTTTAAGGCTCAAAGTGGTTGACTAGGGATGATGTTCATGGTAGGAAAATATTTGGCAATGACTATAAATGACAAGGATGGCCTTAGATCATTTCACTAATCTCCACAAATCGGGCTCGTTCCTATAGTCCTTGAACAAGTTCTATCTTATCAAAACTCAATCGATCCACTCATGAAGAAAAATACCATGCATGCACGGTTGAGGCTCAAACGCTCACAAGCTTGTGCTCGGACCTTAAGGACTTATTACACCACATCCATCTTAAAATTGAACAAGTTAAATAAAACATGTCACAATTCGAAAGTGTAGAGATTCTTAATCATAACTTGTCATCACTTATCACAACAACATGTCATCACTCATATTCAAAAATGACTCACGACATCCCTAAACAAACTACCAAACATACCAAGATAAAAATAAAAAAAACACATAAAATATAAAATAAAGACTCAACAAACAAGAAACAAAACAAAAACACATAACATGCAAGAATAAAAATCACCATCATTAACAATAAAGCACACATTCTATATTATCCATGATAATTAAGCTCACAATCATCCCAACCTTTGATTGAAAAGTAAACTTCTCAAAAACATAACACATAAAGCAGCATACTAATCCATTCAATCCAAATCAAAATTAATTAGAAGTGATAAGGTGTAGAGTACTCCCTCAATAGGTATTTGGTAAGGAAAGCGTTCACTCCAAGCTCCATTCGTGCTTCCAATACCCTTCATTCATACTCAAAAACTCATACAACACCATTAGCTCAACAATTGCATTAAAAATATGGACTATCATGCACTTCAACACAACCAATCATACCAAAATCCAACCAAACTCATGAGAAAAATTTTAAAATTGATCAATTTTAGAAGAAGAACTATCATCATCAATATATCATCATATCAAGCACACCCAAATGGTGAGTCACACCACGCACTCTCTCCCCAAACTTAAATTGAACTAAGAGGTGAGAATTAAGTTTGCAAAAAGTGATGAAATTTACTCTTGTAGTTTCATCAATGATCTTCTTGTAGAGAAGCATACGCATCCACACAACTCAAGCTATGTTCACCACGCACTAGCCCTCCAAACTTAACTCGAGACAAGAGTCAAAAATTAAGTTTGCACAAGTGGTGACATACTTACTCAAATCCATGAAGCACTTCTATTTTCTTCAATAAGCCTTCTTCTCACAAGCACAATCCACCTACGAGACCAAAATAAACTAAACAAGCATCAAAATATAAAAAGAATGGGTTGCCTCCCATTTAGCGCTAAGTTTAACGTCTTCAAGCCGGACGAAATTTTACGAACATTGGATCAAAGGATGATCAATTCCATTCTCTCCTCGCATCCTCACTTTGAACATTTGCTTAGCCCTCTTCTTGTCAACAAGCTCCACTTCACCATTCTTACTTACGAGCATCAAATCATCATCAAGAAGAGCTTCTAGTGGACTTTCTCTTTCTTCTTTATCAATTTTTCAATCAAGGTCCAGAGCTTTCTTCCTATCAACATCACAAGAAGACAAGTTAACATTTGACAATTTCATATAATCGTGAAGAAAGGAATTTAAGTTGTCAAAGAGAAGAGAATCATGATCCATTAAATCATCCGGAGGCTTTGTATGAGACTTGGCTCCTTTTTCCTTATTGCACAAGAATGTGACTCTTTGTCCTTTTGAACTTAAGGATAACTCTTCTCTTCCAACATTAATTTTTGCTATTCCGGTAGCTAGAAACGGCCTTCCCAAAATGAGTGGAATTTGAGGGTCCGCCTTCACTTCCAACACCATGAAATCAATTGAGAAAGCTAGCCCTTTTATTTTCACCTCAACATCTTCAACAATCCCTAATGGCTTCACAACTTCTCCATTTACTACTTCAAGACGGATAGTAGTAGGCTTTAGCTCTCTAATTTTAAGATCTTTGAATGTGGCATGAGACATCACGTTGACGCTTGCCCCCAAGTCACACAATGCATTAAGAGTGCTCTTCCCTTCAAAATCACAAGGAATGATGAACTTCCCCGGATCACCAACCTTTGTAGGCCCCCCTTTTTGCATCGATTCACTTACTTCGGGTTGCTCTTTTTTTCTTTTCTCCTCATACTTCTTCTTTAGATTCTTCACATATTCCTCAAACTCCTTTTTCTTCTTCTCCTTTACAAAAATTTGTGGATAGGGAATAGGGAATGAAGTGATCAGAATACCCCAATAATCACGTTTGTACTCCTCTTCTTTCACCTTCTCTTCCACTTTCTTTTTCTCTTGCACCATTTTCCACTTAGGTATCCATTTAGGCTTTTGCTCTTCTTTCATTTCTCCAACAACCTTGCTTTCCACCAACCCTTCTTCATCCTTTCTTTCCTCTTTCATTTCGACCAACAAACATTGAATACCAAATAGAATCATCAGTTTTTCAAATGAATTATATATTTCATTTTTCTATTTTATCTATTATTCTACTCCCTCAATCCATAGATAACTTATCCGTTTGCTTTTGCACGTGAATTATAGTGTATTATTATTTTATATAAAGTAAGTAGTTGTATTAGTTATTAGTGGTTGGTAAGTATGGAACCCTTTTGTTAAAAAGGAAAAATGGATAAAATTTAAATGAACGATCAAAATGCTTTATCAGTGGATGTAGGGAAAAGTATTTATTAAATATGTATCTTGAGTTGCATTTAATGCCTAAATAATCGTCTAGTGTGTAAGAATTTAATGATAATTTCTCACTGTATAGTATTTTAATATATATATCTTAATATATTAAAAGAGCGAAGGATGTGAGAAACTTTTTTGGACAATTTTGTCCGTTTTCATTTTTGTTATATTCAATTCTACCCTTATTTATCATAATAAATAATCTATTTAATTAATTCTTTATCAACAATATCATATTATTTTCTTCCATTCATCTAATTATTTATCTATTCCTTTTCAGTTTTTTTTTTTTCGTAATTAATAATGTGACCTTTTAATTCAATAAAATGAAAATTTATGGTCCAAATAAACCGTTCACATTCTGCACCTTGCCCTTAAAATCCTTTCCCATTTAGAAAGCTCAGAAGCGACTTCTTCTATCCTACAACCATTAGTTTCAATTTTGCCCATAGTTATTGAAACCGAGATCATCCACGATCTATCTATGGTCGCCGCTCGTCTTCGTCTTCTACCACTCCTTACGAGTTACGATTCCAGCACCAGAAGGAGCTAATGTATTTGTTGCAGAAGAAGAGGGTGGAGACTACCCTTTGAAATTCAGGTAGGTGTACTAACAGGAATTTAATACAGGATACATGAGATGGTGGCAGCAGTGGCACAACGACTGCAATGTGTGGGCAAATGGCGATGACCAGATGTGGCAGCACAAATTTCTTACGGTGATTTATCTTCTAGGTTTTTATTAAAGAAAGAATTTCAATGTGTTTTTTTGGTCAACCAATTTAAACAAGAATTTTGCGAAATATTAATTAGGCATTTGATACGTTTTATTGTATCGTTTGTGTTTCTTAAATAAAAATTATAGGGTTTCCGAAGAAGAGCTTTTCAGGAGAAAGAGGAAGCAAATCACCTCAAACATTGATCTTTGCAATAAGGTTATACATTTAATCTAAAAACAATGTTGGAAGTGTTTTAAAAAAATTCTTTTGATTATTATATATTTTCTTCTTGAGTCCAAATTCGAGTAAACTAAGAAAAAAATCAGTCACTGAAATCCTTACTGGTGTCCCAATCCAATGAAAAGTGTACTGAATCGTGTTTGTTCTGCATATATGTTATGATGCTGATAAAAAAGGCTTTATTAATACAAGTTCCTCCTGCTGGGCTAGAAGTTAAGATTGTGGCCCTGTACTTCTTTTTAGGCTATAGTCAATGGCCACCTTGCTTGCTTCCTATTAGAAACTCATACAAGTATATATGAGCTTGACGCATGAAATTCTCCGAGCTTGAAGAGATAGAAATGGCGAAAAGGTAAGCACAAACACTTAAATCCATCTTGGTCTCAAAAGATGTTGATTTTGTAATCAGAAAAGGTAGCATTTAAGGTAAGCATGTTATAACTTGATTCACTAAATCCTAGAAAGAGGTAGAAGGCAAATACATAGATAACCAGGTGAAATGTCTTCCAATACCGATGTTGCTTCTAAAGGAAAAGAGACCAAAAGGTACTCAGTATTTTAATTTGCTTTAATAACATAATCTCTACAACATGTATAAACAGTTTCAATAAGTCTATTTAGGGAAGGAGTTTTTATTGATTGTTTAGGGTTAAGGAAGACGAGGAATCACTGACCAACGAATAACAGGACTAGGAGTGATTAAGAGTAAGAATAAAAGGATTAGCAATGATGAGAATGTAGAGGCCTCTCTGAAATTGTTAGGTTTTCTTTATTCTTCTTATTTTTATTATTTATTAATGGAGTATTATACTATTTATTTTTTTATACGCTAACAATTTTTGTTGTTAATTAACGTGTTAACATAAAATAAACCGACGGATTTCATAGCAATTTATCATATTTATGGGAAGAAAGCTGTATTAGTAGTTAGTAGATGTGGTTTAATTTGATGCTTGGATCTGGTAAAAAATTAATGATTTTCTGTTTTGAAGTGTTTTTATCCGCTATTTGGGAAATTTCATACCAATAGAAAGTGACTGTAGTTTCCAAACCTCTAAACCAAACACTCTCTTGGATGAGAGAGCTAGAAAATTGTGATTATTTGCTGCAGTTCATTTCATAATCTCAGAACCCTAAGTGAACAAGTTTAAGCAGTCAACTGCTTCCAATGCATTGAAATATGCCTTTCAAATGTGAACATATTTTGGCAAGCAATGGCATAACATCTTTTGAATAATATAAGTTTTGATTGGTTTTTGAGACATGGATTCATGGATTAGAATGTTGTAGTTTCTTATGAACTACTTCAAGTAAAAAAGAATGTAATGATGATAAAGATGATTATAATTCGATGGTTTTGCGTATAGTTAAAAATCAGCTGCATCAGTAAACGGTACTTCAATTTCTTTCGTATGTTGTTCTGTTTCAAGATTCAGCATGCCAAAACTGGAGCCTATTAGCAGGAACAAGATTGTTAGAGTTGTTAAAGACCCTCCTTTAATTCAGAAATCTGAAAATCAGATTGCAGGCAAGTTTTTTTCCTCCTTTTTACCTTCTGGTGGGATTTAAGAGATAGTTTTACTGGTTGTGGAGAGTGATACTTTTACTCTTTTAATAATTTTAGTACTTGTATTAAGTGAATTAAACATGTTTTAAATAGTTAAAAGTAGTCGTTTTAGTTTATACCTTAATTAGAAATGGATTGATCTTGATTTTATTCAATTTATTTTGATTCAGATTCTTTACAATTACTCTTTGTCATATTGTTCAGATAATTATTGTTTGATTCTTGAAGAAGATGATTCCTATAGCTGCTGTAAGGCCAGCTTTGAACTAAAAGAACTTGAAGTCTGTAATGTGGATTATGTTAGACTTTTATAGTTTATTTACATCTCAAAAGATATTTTTGGATGTGTTGGTGAATGAATCTATTAATTTGTTTGGTTGACTTTTAAGCTAAAACAATTGCTAAGAGTATTGGGAGGTGACTAACAAATAGTCTATAGAAGCTGTATTAAGTATAGTTTCATTTTATGTATGAGTATAGTTTCATCCAAGAAAAGATTTCAACCTTCAAATCTTTCTAATGCTTTGTATTGTATTATGTGATTCAGAAGGAAAAACCTAAGGAAGAGATCGAAAGGCTCAGAATGGAGTAAAATCACTTATCTGTGATCTACATGGAGTTGGATCCATCCAAAAAAAAAAAAGATTATCACCAATTCTTAAGAAATCCCCTCTAATACCTTTTGGATTGCCCAATACATCAGAGGAGGTAGAGAAGGTTAAAATGTTGGATTCACCCTCCACCAGATTGCTTCGAGCAAGAGGAAGACAACCTAGCTTGTTACTCGCGTCCACCCGAACATGAAACATATTAATTGTTATATACTATATAATATGGGATATAGGATAATTATATGATTTAGTTTTTTTTTTGTGTTATTTAATGTGTATTTAAACAAACTAAAAGGGTGTAAACTCATCCATTGTGCTCCAGTTGTGGATTGTGCTTAGTGAGAATAAAGCAGTTTGTGGTTGCAAGATGAATACCTTTCATTTCTATAAATTTAAAATTTTAATTCATTTTAAGGCATCCTACAAAGTATAACGTGACGTGCAGCGCACGTTTAATACACTAGTATATATATATATAAAATGAAAGATGAATGGGAACACCATCATGGAATAGAGAATCTAGACCGTCCGTTTCTATGCTGAATTGAATGCTAGTACAGTAGTACTTCCTTCGGTTATGATGCATCTTTAATTTTATTTTTTTTTGAGAACAATCTTTAATTCAAAAGTTTGTCATGGTTGTATGGATGTGTTTTACTTCTATCCCTGAAACTCGATTTATTCAAATCACCATGAGGTGGACTGTCCACTTAATCTTAGGTAAGATTGTGCCCACGAAACTAATATTTCAGCAGAAAATGGGAGAGTTGAATTAAAGAAAAAAAAAAGAAAAAAACATGATAAAAAAGTTACAAAGGAATTTAATCAGCCAGAGTATTATTCACTCTACCAGAAAAAAAAAAGTTGAAATTGTTAATCTGCTCTAACGGAGTAGATAAGCAAATCCCGATTTATGGAAATCGCCAGAGAATTTTTAATCGAACACTTATGAATAGTTTGATTGTTATCCTATTTCTTTATTATTCATTTATGAAGCAGTAGTTAATCCGAAAGAAGTTAATAAACGTTTGACGCCAATTTTGAAGAAGGAAACACCATAGTGACACCAAGTGAAAAAGGTAAGTTAAAATGGATTGATTTGATAAAATATACTTCTACCGTCCCACTCAAAGAATATCTTTTATTTTTTTGTACGTGAATTAAAGAGTATTATTATTATATAATATGTAGTGGGTAATTATATTATTGGTAGCGTTGACCATATTTTAATTGTATTGTGGGTTCAATATGTGAATTAAAAGAAAGAAGACTTTTTGATTATAATGCCCAAAATGGAAAAATTGTCTCTTTAAAATGGAAAGAGGGAGTAACAAAGAGGCAAACACAAGTGTGAGACGATCTCACATGAAGACTTTCTTGAAACGGATAAGAAGTTATAACACTTTAAAATAATGCTCAGATTAATGAAAAATAATATTCCACTTATGTAGTGATTTATTTTATGTGAACAATTAATATTTTTAATGAAAAGTGATAATTTTTAATAAAATGTAATAACTATTAAAGAAAATGTAAACACAATCTTATACAAGTGTCGCTCTAACAAAAAAAAAATTATGTGAACAATTTGTTCACCCATCAGATTTTCAAGTAGCCATCACTAAGGGGCAAATTTGGGTGAAACCGTCTCACAGTGAAATCATTTTAAACCTTTTAAATTATTTATTACTCATTCCATCCCAATTTACTTATATATAAAATTACTTATTGACAAACTTTTTTAACTTTTAAAGGATGATATAGTATCTTTAGATAATAAATAAATTATAAAGTACTAATAAAAGACTGAAAGTAATAAAATTGTAATTACTTTTACGGTTAGAAATTGATATGATATTTCTTTTATGGGTGGTACAATTTAACGTGAGACGAACGAAAACATAAAGTAATAATGTGGGACAAAAGGAGTATTTTTGTTAAAAATGTTATCTTTTTTTAAAAAAATATTATAACGAAATTTATATCAAAAATGAATTTTTTACTGCACCATTGTCACTTTCATCAATTGAATATAATTTTTCATTAAAATATTATCACTTTTTATCCATTTCTTCCATGAGACAATCTCATTCAATTCTTTCTCCATCTTTAATAAGAGTCCTACCAGAACCAGTTTTGAGCTGATAAATTAATTATTGGCAAATAAGCAAACTAAGCTTCTGGAAATGATCATTTCTTCCCCAGCTTCCCAACCATATAACATCAAAGGGAATTAATCCCTAGCTTCAAACCCTTTAAAAAAAAAAAAAAAGCAAACTTACAAAAACCGAGCGAAGCTAGAAACACACCACAGAAAACCGAGGGAAACTGGAAATACACAACATATGCAACTACTCCAGTTCTTGCAGTTGATAAGTGGCCTTCATGTCTACTTGATTCAAAACAAACTTGCAAATAAATGGTAAAAAATAATGCTCAATGTTTTGCTCGATATCGACAGCCTGATTTGTTACATTACAACAAGAATCTATTTGTTGCGCTGGACAAGGTGCGAGCTATTAGATTCGATTCCTGCTATTTTCTGCAGCCCTAACTTGCAAGAAGTACGGGTGATCCTGAAACAGTGGCAAGGTTGAATTTTGGTTATATTCGATTGAGGTACATAGAAAGAACAGACGAGAAACTAGAAGAATGAAAAACCAAGTATCAGCTAGTAAAGCAACGGAGAATACCATGGCTTCTCTGGCTGTGAGCCTATCCTGATGGTCATAGCGCAAGATTTTGTCCAGGAAATCAATGGCCTGATACAATTAAACAAGAAAAATGAAAAATAAATGCAAAACTTCGAGTAATTTCTGTTTGTTTGCAGATCATATTGATCAAGGTTTCAAAGATGAGAGCAACAGGAAAAGATATGAACGCATGACCTCTGGTGACACAAGATGCTGATTATCTGCATTGACAAACTTTGACCATGGCTTCCTGCTGTGTCTGTTAGAATAAAGAAAGAAATTTTCATTTTTATCTATTTTGAAAAGCAACTATTTGGGAAATCATGAGATATTTCTGTGTGGTTAAAGTTCATCGAAATGTAAAACTTCAACAACATAGTTCTTGGCACATAGCATACCTCCCAACAAGAGCTTCAAGCTGAGGATCAAGTTCCAAGCGATATTTGTGTAGATATGCATTCAACTCATCAGTCCCAAGAACCTGGACAAAATATTTCAAATCAAATAAAAATTAATACAGGAAATTCACGCGGTTTTTGAGAATGACCACCACAACATGTGCTGTTTTTTTTTTTTTTTTTGAAAAATACCAGCAAACGAGGTTGTAGGCAGCTTCATAGGTCTGCTTTGCTAATAAAGACATGCAAACTGATAATGCATCCAAAACACTGGGTGGTACCATTTTTAAATAACTTTGGATACAACTCGACTTCGCATGCCTCAATTACATGAGCATTGGATTATTAACTTGAATCTCTATATTTCACAACTTATGTTAGATAGAGAACCTATGGAAATAGTGATGCATCATAACTTTAACTGATTAAAGAAATATAGTCACATAGAATTAAGATATACAGGATATTTAGACCTATTTTTGCAGTATTACTAGGAGAATGAACTATAAGTAAGGAGAAACTCTCTTGTGAGACGGGTTATTTGTGAGACGGGTGTGAGACGAGTCGACCCATCACTATAGTATGCTTATTGTATAGATAAAATATGCTAATTTGTAGTTATATTATAACACACTAAAATCATACTTTAATGCATAATGTAGCATACTTTAAAAAACATTAACAACCATAAAACATACTTTATCTAAATTATAGACATACTTTAACACGTCTCACAAAGCGTCTCATATAAGTAACGTCTCACAAGAGATTTTGTCATAAGGTAAATACATGGAAAATTTGCATATCAGGAGAATAATGCATTGGAAAATTATGTTTATGTTGTGGAAGAAATAAAGGAAAGTATTTCAAAGCCATCAAGGCATAGCCCTGGTTATTGGAGAAGAAACCAAAATTTCCACCTTAGCAATTTTCACAAGTTGATCCTGGTTGTCATGCCCATAAAAGAAAGGCTCCTTACGAAAAATCTGCATCAAGAAACTGAAACTTGAAGCAAGATGACGAGAAGTAAAAAAGAAGAAATTACATTGGACGAGCAAATACACTAATTAAAAGCTCTCACCATTCCTGCAAACATGCAACCCAAGCTCCACAAATCCAAAGAATAGTCGTAGTCTTGCAAGTCAACAAGTAATTCTGGGCCCTTGAAGTATCTGAATTAAAACAAAGATTTTACAGAATTAGATTAACAAAATTACAGTTAAACTGTGAAGATAAACAAAAACTGGCAAATATTCAGATGCATAGAAGAAAAAGAAGAATTTAGTCGGTACAATAATCAATATGAAGTTGTTGTTTCATCAAATCTAAAATTTGGTGGTAATACGAGAACAAAGTAATAAGTAACAGAAAATGGATAATAGAGCAAGTCAGCAAACAACAATTCAAAATAAAGAATAAGAAAAAGAAAGGAAAAGAGATCAAGGCAGTGACAGAGCCTCGGAAAGTAGGAAAATTAAATGGAGATTGTATGCATGAAACAAAAAACAAATTGATTGGACAAGAAATAAATTATACAGTATTAAATGTATAATCAATGAAAACTGAAGATAATCTGCAAAACAACACAATGCCAATTTTAAAGACTTTATCTGGAAGCGTGAGGATGCAGAAGAAAGTATATCCAGGAAAAGATCTCACCAGCCACTACCATTGAGAAAATAGTTATTATTTACCTAGAAGCAACACGAACGTTATACTCCTTGCCAGGGTGGTAAAATTCTGCTAGACCCCAGTCGATCAACCGAAGCTTTCGTAATTCATGGTCTATCATTACATTATGAGGCTTGACATCTCTGTGCATAATCCCCTGAGAATGACAGTAATCAAGTGCCTGCAGAACCATAAAGAAACACGTCTTTTAAAATCATTACATTACCTTTGACGTGTACTCTCAATCATATATAATTATTACAAATCTGTCAACTCAACACATTGCAACAATCTATATTTTTCCATAAAACACAAAATTATGAAAAGGAGTGTTTGCACAAACTGTAGGCTTGATCAACACCTTTCTAGCAAATAAACTGTCTGTTCTTTTCATCAAACAAATCCCCAAAAAATCAGATGTAATCTATACCTTTCTAGTATATAAACTGTTCTTTTCAACAAACAAGTCCCCAAAATAAATCAGACGGAAACTAAAAGGAGCAGAGTTTGTGAATTGTTTCTCTGTAAAGTACAAAAATATATTAATTTATGAGCATCTTAACTTTTCCTGTATTAAAGGCCCCAGAAATCTCGTTTCAGAAGAAGGGAAAAAAGATCAGAATTCAGAGATACAGAAGTCCATTCCTGAAAAACACTAAAGCTCTGAAGCTAGTAAAAAACGTATAGATCTTTGAAGTGAACATTGGATCTCCATTCAATTGATCCATTTGTTATTTGAACACTTCAAAAGTCAAAACCCAATTCCCAAAAGCATAAGGAAGACCATTACTTGATGAAAGCGGTCATGACTTTACTAAGCATTCAAAGATTTTAAAAGGTTAAATCTCCTTCATTTAGATTTCAGAACAAAATTTCCCTCTGTACTGATAAGAGGAAAAGGTTGGATGGGCACACTAAACCTAGTAAATAAGCTCTACAACAAAATTTATTTAATTGAAGAACTGTCTCAGAATTAAAACGGCCAAGTTGCAGTAGACCTAACCTCCCAAGTACAAATGTTCTCACATATACTAAGTGATACATATTGAAAGATTTGTCATTCTATTTCTCTTATACATTTCATTTTGCTCCCCTTACTGACAATTCAAGATCCAATTGAAAGAATTAGATGACCAAAAAAATGTCATCCTGCATATCCCTAAGATGCCTGCATTTCTGTTTTATTTAGAGTAAATTTGTTTCTAGTAGATTGAGGGAAAACAGTCTCAATATTGTAGTAATTTGTTTTGGGTAACAAAACAGCTAAAGATTGCAGTAGACCTGATTCCCCAAGTACAATTTTTCTCACATATACTCAATGACACATACTGCAAGATTTATAATTCTATTACACTTAGATATTCCATTTTTCTCCCCTTTCTGCCAATTCATTGAAAAATTTCCATGACAAAAAAAAAAAAGAAGCAATCCAGCATATCCATGAGATGCCTGCATGTCTGTTCAAGTTCTCTTATCTTGTCTGTAATAATTAACACATAATTAATAGATAATCCATTTGAACTATGGTTATCAGTTATTATGTCAGGGCAAGTGATCTAATGCTGAGTGGTCTAACTCTAAGCCACATCCTAAATTCAGCAAGAATATATTATATATTCTCCTACCATCTGATGTTTGATACAGCACAGTTATGAAGATGAATGCTCAAGAAATAGGGAAAAGTTAGATATATAAGCATCCAGATTGAATGAAAGTGGCCTTGAATGAGATTTTCTCACCTTTAGAAGCTCATATATGTAGTAGCGTACGTCATAATCTGTCAATGTGGGGTACAACACTTTGAAATCTGTGCTATTAACAAACTCAAATATCAAGCTAGGAGTTTTTGAGTGCTGATCCCTAACAATGTCATAGAGTTTGACAATATTGGGCCCCCCACATAAGTTCTGCAGGATTTTGATCTCTCTCTTTATCTGCACATGAGATAGAAGGAAAAAATCAATTAGAAAATATAACACAAACACAAATAATGCGAACCAAAACTACTTGCCAGGCTTTATACATCATATTTTTCCACCTTTCTACCATAAGAATACACTTCGATAGACACATAATGATATCTAAATTAGAGGAGATATTTGTTACTAATGAGCTGCAGTTTATAGAGAAACAATGACACATATTTGCAGCTATTTAGAATATTCTACTTCTCTGTCAACAGGTTATAATGCTAAGACAATAATATAAGGGTATTAAAGTTTTAAACAAAAACTCATAATAGCCTGCAAGTATGATTCAAATTAAATAAAACAGAATGCGAAATTGTAGCCCTTTGAAATTTTTTAGTATCTACATTTCCAAACAGCACATGTTTAAGGAATTTGGAGTTCATAAACTATCCTTGGACAATTCCTTGCTCACTTGTACAGCAAGTCAGTGATACCTTTTTCTTCTTAACAGGCTTCAGAATCTTAATTATGCATCGTTCATTGCTGTTCACATTTATGCCTTCAAAAACTTCGCTGTATTTTCCTCTTCCTACTTTACGAACAACCTCATAGTCATCCTGTTCGCTGTAAACGTATATCAAAACAATTTAGACTTATAAGAAGTATCTGCTCAAAGTTCATGCATGCATATAACAGAACCTTGCTTTGTATAGTGAGTAACAATGATCTTCAGTCTTTATGCCACAGAAAACACCCAATGTGTGCATTGCCACCCTTCAATAACTTAATCATCGATCATCTTCCTTTTCATATATCCAACATCTATTCATTCGTTCTTAAGTTCCTAAAAGTGGGGCAATCAAATAACTATAGAACAATGTCAAAGTGTTGATCCCATTGCCCAAGAAAAAACAGCATGTAGCACGAAGATTGTACTTGCATCTTCTTGAATCCTTATCGATTACTCAAGTGATTTATGGGCCTATGGTGACTTGTTCTTATGGACATTCATTAACCTATAAACGCCTCGAAATCTAAAAACTTGCTGCATGTTACATCAAAAAATAAGGCAAATTGCCACTATAGATCAAACACACCCAAATCCTTAATAAACATAAAAAAACAAAAGAAATAAATATTGCATGAACATAGAAAAAGCATTAACCTGCGACAAAAGCTCCTCAACTAAAACGTAGTCCTAAGCTTCGAGGCAATTGCAAAGTATTAAATTCATAACAAACTGAACTAGATATCCACAAACTTTTAACAATTATTAACGGTGGAGCATTAATTACAGTTTATTTCCAAAAATGACAAATTAGGTTGGCAAACGAAGTAATCAGATGAAGTAATAGTCCTAGACTACTTACCCCCACTGGACAGTGAGATTTTCGTAATCCCAGTACTCCTTGGGACGCAGAACATTGACGTCTGAGTAGACCCGCGCCTTCGACATCCCCGAGGCGTAGATCTCCGACGAAACGGCGTCGTCGATCACAGTGCAAAACGATGAGGAAGGAGGGAACCGCCAATTATGGAACTGCGCAACCGGCAGATGCAATGCGACGAGGGCGCAAATTAGCGAAATAGGAATTAACAGTATGGGAAGATGCGCCAGCGACGATCAATTGCAATCAACCATCTTCTGTAAGCGCGACGATGTGATTAGCTACCGTGTATAGAGGAATTTGGACGAAATTGCAGAAGATAATTCGAGTGGATTGAGAGGAACGTTTTGAGTGAAACTGAAATGTAAAGGTTGGGTTTGTGAAGCGAGGAGCTACGTAGTTGGGGTTTTTCATCCATCGCATATCATTTTACTTTAAAATTTCACAAGATTTTATTAAAGGCAAAAGCTCCTGTTCACCCGGGCGCACGGAGTGCGCCTTTAGAAATTTGTGCTAAATTGTATACCTTTTAGTATACAGATGTGTACCCTTTATTTTCTAAAGAAAAATCTGGGCGCACGAACAACACTCCGTGCGCCTTTAGAATTTTGTGTTAAATTGTATACCCTTTAGTATAAAAATGTGTACCCTTTATTTTCTAAAGAAAAAAAAATATTAATGAAAAGTGTATACCCTTTAGAACAAAATTGTGTACCTTTTAGTAATTAAAGTGTATACCCTTTAGACCAAATTAATGTGCCCTTACCCATAATACAAAATTTCTAAAGGCGCACGGAATGTGTTCCGTGCGCCCGGGTGCACGCAAGCCTCACTCTTTATTAAATGACAAAATCCGTTGTGAGTTATTCATGTGATGTGTTATAAATTTTTTTTTCTCTATAATATTCGTCTCAAATTCAAGTTCACATCTACGATAAATACGGAGTTTAAGAAAAGTCACTTTTTGACTTACTTTTGAGGGTAGTATGATATTTTTGGGTAATAAATAAATGATAAAGTATGTTATATGTGTTAAAAAGGTGATGGCAAATTTGAAATTAAAGTATGTTAGAGGGATATTAGTTTGTTGCTTTTTCCTTTTATGGAAGTGTGAAGTTGAATTTGGGACGGACCAAAACGGAAAGTGTGAAGTTGAAGTTGGGACGGAGGGAGTATATAGTATTAACTAATGAGCTATATTCCCATGTGCACAAAATGTGGAAATATATAACATTTTGTTTTAAAGAATATACATTTTAATTATTAAGAGTATGATGGAACATTTTTATTTTAAAGGTATACACTTTCATTAATTTTTTTTATTTTTTAAAGAAATAAAGGGTACACGTCCTTATACTAAAGGTTATACCATTTAATACTGAATAGTGTCTAGGCACGATGTCCTTGAGGGCACCACAAGTTTTAGCTTTAACGGTTTAGATCTTACAGGTGTACCGGTGCACCAAGTACACTTAGTAAGACTCTTATTTAATATATATATATATATATATATATATATATATATATATATATATATATATATAAAATAATGAAATTAATTGAAGTAAATAAAGAAATATAAAAATAAAAAAATTACAGCCACTTCAAAGAGATCAAGGACGAAACGTAGACACAAAAACATTACTCCCTCCGTCCCCTAAAGTATTTCACACTTTTTTTTTTTATCCGTTCCTCAAAGTATTTTACACTTTATTTTTACTAAATTTGGTAAAAAATAAATTATACTAATACTCACTTTTTACCTACATCCCAATATAATACTTACTTTTTCACATCTTCCAACAACTTTATACACCTTTTTCACATCTCTCAACAACTTTACACACTTTTTTCATTAATTCAACTAAAATATATATTCTCTTTTTTACTTCATACATAAAAATACAAAATTTTCTTAAACTCCGCGCACACCAATACGTGAAATACTTCCCTGGACGGAGGGAGTATGCTATAATATACTTAAATATATTAATACTTAAATTTATACTCCCTCCTTCCCAAAGATATTGACACACTTTTCTTTTTGGATTCTCCCACAGAAATTGACATATTTCCTTTTAGGGAACATGGAACCCACACAAAAATAATTTATTTATTTACATGGATCCACACACACACATCACACTCACCACTACTACAACTACCCACTACACATTAAATATTATTTCTCTCACTTTACTTTACATTAAATTAATATACTCCTTAATCTCCGTGCCCAAAAAAAATATGTCAATATTTTCGAGATGGAGGGAGTATTTTAATAAAAATTATAATATGCTCTCCGTTTTATTCCTTTAAATTTTGCTATATCCTCATGTTGAACATTCCAAATACACACAATTATAATATCCATTGCATTCATATGTGAAATCAAAGTTCTCAAGAGAGACTATGTATAAAATTACAAATGAGTGAGGTTCTTGTTTGTTCGGGTGTACGAACTTGACTCGTGCGCTCAATGTGACCCATTTGTCAAATGGGTCATATAAAAGTAAAAAAAATAATCCAAAACTCATTTTCTCAACTGCGATTGCGTGTGATTTGCGGTTCTTCTCTCCAGAAAGAAAAATCAGAGATTCCATACCTTAATTCTTCTAATTTCATATGTTTCTTCAATTCTAGCTTCATCATCGACAATCTAGATATCAAGAGTGAAATTCTGATCATCATCGATAATCCAGATTTCATACCTTTATTCTTCGACTATCCTTCTCGTTCTGCAAATAGATCTGAATTCTACAACAATCTGAATTCTCTTCTATCTTCCGTAAACCCGTTGAAAGCATCTCTCCAGTATTCTCTCTCCCTTGCCGAGCAGAATTTTGGATCTGAATATGTGTGTCCGATTCATAAAGGAATTACGCGCCACAAGCACTTCAATCAATATTTTATTCTGTAATTAAGAAGATCGGTTTCAAATATTGTAAATTTTATTACTTTTTAAGTAGCATTGTGTATTGATATAGCTAATCAACTGGCATTAGTTCATAATTTTTAGATCTGGAACATGTTTTCATCACTAGTTGGCATAGTAAATATATTAATTTTGATCTCCTGATCCTGCAATGTGTGTTTCATAACAAACCACTTGGCATTTGCTCAATCTTTCTCTCTCTCTCTTCCGTTTGTGGATTGTTAAACTTTAATCCCTTTTCTTTAATAAATAAGTTGTTTAAGTTGTTGAGATGCTTGTATTCTTGTTAAAGTATAGTTAATATTAATTTAAATTTGTTAATAAACTGATGTATAATTGGGTAGATGTTTGGATATATTTTTTTGGCAAGAATATGTTGATTGATAATGTGGCTTAAAGGCTTGATGTTACCAAATTCTCTTGAGATTTCAATTTCATTTGCTTAAAAATAGTGAGTGATCTTTTTTAATTTGGACTAACATGTATGCACAATTAGACTTTTTTCTCTTAATAGAATTATATACATAAAAACTTTTTTAAAACTTTATTAAATATTATACCCTTTAATATTTAGTGTTATACCCTTTATTATAAAATTATATACCCTTTGTACCATGTCATTATTATATCTTAACAATAAACTTAAAATACTATCAACAGTAGATGTTCTAAACTCCATTGCCTTTACTCATCAACAATATACTATATACTCATTAACAGTATACTCTTTGCACCATGTCATTATACCTTAACAACATAAACACGAAATACTGTAAATAAACTTTATACCCTTTACATGACCACGATGTACTCTATACTTATAATCACTATACCCTTTATTCATAAACAATATATCTTTTACAAATATAACATTTACATGACCACAATGTACCATTTACTTATCAACAATATACCTTTTGCAGTTTTGTATCATGCCATAATACCTTAACAACATAAACTCGAAACACTGTTAACTTCATACCCTTTACATGACCACAATGTACCTTTTAGTCATCAACAATATACTCTTTACTTATAAACAATATACCTTTTGCATCATGCCATGATATCTTAACAACATATATTCATACCCTTTACATGATCACAATATACCTTTTCCTCATAAAAAATATACCCTTTGCATCATGTCATAATACATTCTCGAAACATTATAAACTCATCAACAATATACCCTTTTGTAATAAGTGATCACTAAAAATTTGAAACATTATCAACAGCAGATGCTCTAAACTTCATATCCTTAACATGACAATAGTTTACCCTTTACTAGTCAACTATATACTCATTACTCATCAACAATATACCTTTTGCAATTTC
Organism: Pogostemon cablin; assembly: GCA_023678885.1. Lineage (NCBI taxonomy): Eukaryota > Viridiplantae > Streptophyta > Magnoliopsida > Lamiales > Lamiaceae > Pogostemon > Pogostemon cablin. The sequence goes on along the minus strand of CM043001.1, from coordinate 21,992,719 downwards.
ATACACTTTACATGTTAGCAGTATACCCTTTACATGACAATAATATACCATTTGCACCATGTCATAATAATTTAACAACATACATTTGAAATACTGTCAATAACAGGTGCTTTAAACTCAACATTCCCCTTTTACTTGATAATAATATACACTCTAGTCATCAACAATATACCCTTTGCAATTCCATACACTTTACATGACCATAATATTTCCTTTACATGACAACAATGTATCATTTACATGATAATAATATACCTTTTGCAGCGAACAATCACACTAATTAAATTCATATACAAGTTAGCAAAGTATAAATGAAGGGACCCAAAAAGTACGATATTTCCTTCACATACAAAGCAAAAACTATCTCACTGTACTAATTCAACATACTATTCATATACTAGTTATCAACATAACGTATCAAAAAACTATAGCATCCAACAAACACCATCACATATGCCTCTTTTCAAATTTAACTTCATTCAATTCTTTCCATTTCTCCTTAGCAACTATTTTCTTCCCTTCAGCAACTTTTAACCTATATAAGTTATAATTTTCGTTAGTCACCATAAAAATAAAAAGAAATATTACAGTACTTAACATACGACAAAACTACAAGCTCTCATGCTTAAATTAGACACCAACAATAACACTAATGGAAAAACAAAATATCTATGCTAGATTATGTATTTATTCTAACATATACCATGACAGTAAGATATTTTAATATAGGAATCCCTAAAACCACCTTTAATAAATTGAATTTCCTATCACTTTTTAAAAAGAAAAAATAAAAATTGTCATATATAATGCACAATTCTCTCTTGATTATTCTTCTCAGAGGTTTCTCATGAGTATAGTTGCAGAGTCATTTTAACTTTCTGTCTACCTCCATATATGATCATTTTATCAAAAATATTTAAGTAAATTAAAAGATATTGGATATATCAAAGTTATGACTTAAGTAATACTATAAGCCACTAGATTATCAAACTAGTGCTGTAAATTTCTCTTTAAGAACTCCTTAAGATTAATTTCTCCAACACACACATAAACACAATCATTTCACCATTAATTTCATTCTTCCTTCTTTCTATCCACTCAAAACTCCCATCCTCCTCACTTTCTTCATTCTGTTAGATTTGTATACTAAAAGCCTTGCTTTTGTATTGAACAATATTTTAACAATTTTATTTGAAATGAGAATCATTTGATCAAACGTTTTGCATATTATAAATTGTTTATTTATATGTTTGTGCAAAAGTCCATTTACTTTATACTGTAGATAATATGTTGTGCGACAACACGCGAAAGATCATATTATCGGTTTCCTTATAAAGTATAAACAGATGCTCACAACCGAGATAGACGGGGACTATCTATCGGGATGGTTGTAGTGTGGTTTGGTATTAGTTTGTCTTGACTATAGAATCACATTAGTGCACTTAGCGTGTATTGAGCAGGACCGCTTGAGATCGTTCGACTTGTACTGTCTATATAGGAGAACTTGATCTCAGTTATTATAGATGTTCGTGCTCTTAATCCTATACAATAACCTCAATACGTAAGGCAGTATATATTTCTTTGATTCATCAATGGGTGAGATTTACATGTATTAAATCAACAAACTCGCTAAGTTGAGAAGTAGTGCTGTCTCTATGGTGTGCTGTTGATTGTAGAAGGAATCCGTGTCCGACATAGATTGATAATGTCCCCTTGAGGAGCTCATAAGGTTTATCATGTAAATCTTGCAATTGGATTAATTCCGGCATGATAATAAGGTTGAGTGGTACTACTCTTGGATGAGATATTAATTAATGGAGTTGTCAGTAACTTAATTAATTAATGGACATTGTATATCTTAAACATGGGGAGACTGTCGGGCTCATAATAAGAAGGAGCCCAAAACATAATTTTGGGATTGGATGGGTAATGCAGTAATAATATTTTAGTAGACTATATTATTATTATTAGATTTAATTATAAGCTTTGGGTTAAGCTTGATTAATTAAATCCAATTGAGGCTCAATTCAATTTCTTCTCCTGGTCCCTGCTGTAGCCCAATAAATAAGTCATCTCAGTTTCTGAAACCTAGACTCTGTGCCGTTTTTGACTTGAGAAAAGGAGAGAAGCAGATTGAGAGAATCCTGCAGATTGTTGCCCACACAATATCAGGATTGGACTTGGGTCATACAGCAGAAGATCGAGAGGTAGTTTTCTGCAATGATTCATCCTCTACATCAACCCTGAAGAAAGGTAAACTTTTATTTTGCTTCCGCTGTAATTGTTTACTTTAATTCCTAACGGATTACGCTGAACCAAATGATCCAATCACCTTTATTTTGCTTCCGCTGTAATTGTTTACTTTAATTCCTAACGGATTACGCTGAACCAAATGATCCAATCACCAAAAATTGGTATCAGAGCGTTGGTTTCGTGGTGAAACGTAAAATGTTGGATAGGGTTTGAGTCATACGTGTGTTAATTGTCGAATTGATAGTATGTATGATAGGGCTTATGTGATTATTTGATTTTATAAAGATATAATCGCATGATAGTAAGCATGATTTTAGGGTTTGTGTAATTATGAATTATCATGAAACCCTATATGAATTATCTGCCCTATGTTTTATCATTTTTGATCGATCAATAATATGACACACACGGCTGTGAGCAAAGCGGAAACCAACACGCTGGATTTAGACTTGCGCATGTGATGAATGTTCACACTGAATAATACACACGAGAGAGAGTTTGTCTCTGGACTGTTTTTCTATTCCGAAAGTGAAGAAAGATAGCAAGCAGATAATGACAAGGAGATGGAAATCCCCATCATGAATTCGTTTGAGGCTGACGAAAGGCATCACGGAGGTTCTGGGCGAGGCTGGACAAGTCAAACCCTGATGAAAGCTGATGGGTGTCACGGCTGGACGATGATGGCATCGTTCAAGGTGAGCCCATGGTGTTTCAAGGCGAGTCGTAACGAGTCTGGGAAGTCAGTGGCGACAGACCTGGACAGAAGGCTGCGAGGCAGAAACCATCACGCTGGAAGGAAGGGTTGTTTTCGTCGAGTCTTGGCGATGCGTCGGCGCGACCTGGAGGTTCACGAACTGACGGCGACTGAGCGGGTCTCCCTGATGGTTGCGGGCCTGGTGTGAGTCGACGGAGTGGACGCGTTGCTTGTGCGTGGCGGTGCTATGGCATCGCATAATGGCGACAATTGATTTTGCGGACTGGCAGTTCGCGACGGAATCAAAGCAAGGCGGACGGCGGCAGACGTGGGAAGCGGCGTTCCGGGCGAGTCCCCTGACGATTCCTGGCGAGTCTTCCGTTGGCCATAGCGGGTCTGCAGTGGCTTTCGATCGGGTCTGCTGCTCCTGTCGATTGGGCATGGGAGGAAGCGTGGCAAGGCGAGGCACGACTTCTCGTGGATGCCGGCGAAGGTTGCAGCGTGATGTCTCGGTCGGCAGGTCTGCACAGCACGACAGTGGGCTGACGGCATGACTCCGGTGGGCTGGCGGCACGACCACTGAGGGCAACGGCGCTGAGTTTTTCGCATGACAGCTGCCGTGTGGAATCGTATTGCGGCTGGTGATTAAGGCAGGAAGAGGGCGTGACATGGTTTGGGCTGTTGGGCTCAATTTCTAATTTTTGGTTTTGGGCTGACTGATGGGCCTTATTTTGTGGATTAATTGGGCTGCTCTCCTTGCTAATTGGGTCAGCTGGGCCCATTTGTTTTATTTGCCCATTTATGCCTTTATTCATATATAATTGATTTAATTGTTTTTATTTGACAATTAATTGTTATATATGTGGCATGTTCTATGTAATTTTTTTTTTAAATTACTTAAAATAGATGCATGCTAGGATGTATATTTTATTTTTTAAATATTATATGCATGTTAAAAACCCTCGGTGTTAAATAACTAAGTGGAGAGGGGATTAATAAATTAATTCTCGCGGCCTCCATTATTGGTTTGTAAGTGATGTGAGTAAACTTGCGCATTGGCAATAGAGCCTTCCTCCCTAACGGATGAGTTTATTCACGGATAACTGGTACAAATTTCTTTAGGATGATTGTAGAAAATTATCCGAGCACGTGTGGATTTCACCAACTGAAGGCACATAAGCTTGGGCAGCGGACTTGGAATCAAATAATGGTGTACACTTAGGTGTAAATAATAAGTATCCTCCCCAACGGAGTCACTGTTGTTATTTGCATGGCTAAAAAGAAATCGACTATTAATTTATTTTGTCATAAAGTTAGGTTGACGAATGAAATTAATGGGTAAAATCTTCTCTTGTAAATATTCAGGTTTGTATATGTCCACCCTAACATGGCATGTAAATTCACGGTACTTGAGATATTAGTGAATTTTATTTTATATTATTTTGAGGGAATCAATATAAATTAATAAATTCGAGGTGTTTGATCTGTTTAATTATTTATGATTCTCAGGATTTTCAAATGGCACTCAACTCACTTTCTGTTATACTTAAAGAGCACAAACTTACTGGCACTAATTATGTTGACTGGAAACGGAATATGGATATTATTTTAACTGCTGAAGATTATATCTTTGTTCTCACTGAGGAATGTCCTCCGGCACCTACTGATGATTCTACCGAAGAGCAAAGAGTTGCTTATAATAGGTGGGTCAAAGCTGATAGGATGGCTAAGTGCTACATTTATATCAAATATGCTTCAGACTCAGCATCAAGCTATGGACATCGCCGATGATATGATACATAATCTTAGGGAACTCTTCGGGCATCAGAGTCGTCCTGCTAGGTCGAAGGGCATGTCTGTTCTAATGAATACCCAAATGACTGAGAGCACTCCCGTAAGGGAGCATGTCCTTAGGATGATGGACCAACTCAATGAGTTAGAAGTTCTTGGAGCTGAAATCGATGGGGAAACCCAGGTCGATATCATACTCCAAAGCTTGCCTAGGAGTTTTGAGTAGTTTCGCCTGAACTACGGTATGAACAAACATTTGTACACGTTGGCGGAGCTTATGACAGAACATGTGACGGCGGAAGAACTATTTCGTAGACCTCCTCAGGTTAATGTTGCTGAAAATGTTGCTCATCCTAGGCCGAAAGGGGTAGGAATAAGAAGAAGCAAGAGAATTCAGCACCAGTGAACCAAGTGAAAGCAAAGACTGTTGCGGTCAAGAAGCCTAAAGGCAAGTGCTTCAAATGCAAGCAGCCGAGATACTACAAGGCTGACTGCCCTCTTCTGAAGGGGAACATGAATGGCAAGTCTTTTATACTAGTTGTTGAATCATGTTTAGTGGCTGTATCTGCTGACACTTGGTGTGTAGATACGGGAGCCACTGACCATGTCTGCAATTCTTTGCAGGGGTTCCATCAAACCCGACAGCTTAGTGATGGAGAGATTACCATACTCATGGAAAATGCTACAAGAGTAGCAGCTGTTACAGTGAAATATGTCTATTTATCTTTTAATAAGAATAAAACTCTTGTTTTGAGGAATTATCTTTATGTACCTCATTTTAGAAAGAATTTAATTTCGGTTTCTAAATTATTTATGGATGGTTATTCTGTTTCTTTTAATGACAAGGTTGTTTTAAGGAAAAATAAAATTTTTATCTGTGATGGTGCATTGATAGATAATTTGCATCCCTTAATCCAATTTCTTCCACGGTGCAACAAATTGAAATGAATGATACATCTACTAATAAGAGAAAAGAACCTTCTAAAATGAACCAAATATATCTTTGGCATCTAAGACTAGGTCATATTAACTTGAGTAGGATTCAAAGGTTGATAGCTGATGGACCTCTGAGTTCGTTAGTAGTGGAAATTTATTCAACTTGCGAATCCTGCTTGGAAGGAAAAATGACCAAAAGGCCTTTCAAGGCAAAGGGATATAGAGCCAAAGATCTGTTGGAATTGGTTCATTGTGATTTATGTAGTCCTATGTCTGTCCAAGCAAGAGGTGGTTATGAATACTTCGTCACTTTTATTGACGATTATTCTAGATAAGGATATATTTATTTGATGCGCCGCAAGTCTGAGTGCTTTGATAAATTCAAAGAGTACAAGACTGATTTGGAAAAATAACTTGAAAAATATATCAAGACACTACGATCTGATCGTGGTGGCGAATACCTCTTGGGAGAGTTTAGGAATTATTTATCGGAGTAAGGGATTGAATCCTAATTGTCTGCACCGGGCACACCCCAGCAGAATGGTGTAGCGGAAAGAAGGAATAGGACTCTTATGGAAATGGTAAGATCAATGATGAGTTATTCGGAATTACCAAGCTCGTTTTGGGGATATGCCTTGGATACAACAACTTATATCCTGAATCTAGTACCTTCTAAATCAGTAGCTTCCACACCCATCGAATTATGGACAAAGCGAAAGCCTAGTCTCAAACACTTTCGGATTTGGGGAGCTCCGGCATATGTGTTGAATGCGAATGCTGATAAGTTAGAATCACGTACGGATGTTTGTCGATTTGTAGGGTATCCTAAAGGAACGAGGGATGGTCTATTTTATAGTCCTAAGGACCAAAAGGTGATCGTTAGCATGAACACCAGATTTTTGGAAGAGGATTATGTAATGAACCACAAACCCAAGAGTAAAATTGTCTGGAAGAAGTGAGAGGGGAAACACAAACATAATACCAAATGTACAAGAGGATATACCACAGGACACTGCACGCGTGTCACACCTGATACACAATTACCTGCGGAGCCTCGTCGTAGTGGGAGGGTTGTTAGATAATCGGATAGATTCATGGGATTGAGAGAGTCTTCTGACTTGGTCCCTGGTGAACATGAAATTGACTCATGGAATTACAACGAGGCACTACAAGATAAAGATGCTCAATTATGGCAAAATGCAATGAAATCTGAAATAGAATCCATGTATTCTAATCAAGTCTGGGAGCTTGTAGAACTACCCGATGGTGTAAAAGCTATTGGATACAAGTGGATCTATAAAAGGAAAAGAGGATCTGATGGTAAGGTGGAAACCTTTAAAGCAAGGCTTGTGGCTAAAGGATATACTCAGAAAGAAGGAATCGATTATGAGGAAACTTTCTCACCTGTGGCCATGCTTAAGTCAATCCGGATTCTTTTGTCTATTGCTGCTCATATGGATTATGAGGTATGACAGATGGATGTCAAGACAGCTTTCCTGAATGGAAGTTTTGAGGAAAACATCTATATGAAGCAACCAAAGGAATTCATTGCAACGGGTGATGAGCATATTGTGTGTAAGCTTAAAAGATCCATTTATGGATTGAAACAAGCTTCAAGATCATGGAACATCCATTTTGATGAAGTAATCCAGTCATATGGATTCATTCAATGTTCGGATGAATCATATATGTACAAGAAGTGTGACGGAAACGTAGTGGTATTTCTTGTACTCTACGTGGATGATATTCTGCTCATTGGAAACAATGTAAAGGTATTATCGGGCGTAAGGGTATGGTTGTCCAAGCAGTTTGAGATGAAGGACTTAGGAGAAGCCGGACATATTCTTGGGATCAAATTAATAAGGAATCGCAAGAAAAAAATATTGTACTTATCCCAAGCTTCATACATTGATACAATCCTAACTCGTTTTAGCATGCAAGATTCCAAGAAAGATTTTCTACCTTTCAGACATGGAATACCTCTATCTAAGGAAATATGTCCAAAGACACAACAGGAAATAGAGGCAATGAAGCTGGTCCCTTATGCTTCGGCAGTAGGAAGCCTCATGTATGCTATACTATGTACGAGACCGAATATCTGTTATGCCGTGGGCATGGTCAGTAGGTATCAAAGTAATCCAGGACAAGGGCATTGGACTGTGGTAAAGCATATTTTAAAGTACCTGTGAAGGATTAGGGATTATGTGTTGGTTTATCGGGCAGATACTTTGTTACCTTTGGATTATACTGATTCGGATTTCCAGTCAGATAGGGATGCTAGTAAATCCACCTCGGTTTATGCGTATACTCTTGGAGGAGGAGCCATAATATGGAGGAGTGTAAAGTAGAAATGCATTGCGGACTCCACTATGGAAGCTGAATATGTAGCAGCCTCTGAGGTAGCTAAAGAAGCAGTATGGTTTAGGAACTTTTTAATGGACTTGGATGTGATTCCTGGTTTGCCCAAAGCGATCACAATATATTGTGATAACAGTGGTGCAGTAGCAAACTCGAAGGAACCACGAGCCCATAAGGTGAGTAAACACATTGAGCGCAAGTATCATATGATACGAGATATCGTTAGAAGAGGAGAAGTTATTGTCGCTAAGATTGCATCTGAGGATAACCTGGCTGATCCTTTTACTAAGATCCTTCCAGCGAAAGCGTTCGATGGGTATGTAGAAAGAATGGGGATTTGATGCGTGTCAGCAGATATGGCAGCGTAGTCTTTTGGTATAAGTGGGAGATTGTTAGATTTGTAAACTAAAAGCCTTGCTTTTGTATTGAACAATGTTTTAACAATTTTATTTGAAATGAGAATCATTTGATCAAACATTTTGCATATTATAAATTGTTTATTTATATGTTTGTGCAAAAGTCCATTTACTTTATATTGTAGATAATATGTTGTGTGACAATACGCGGAAGATCATATTATCAGTTTCCTTATAAAGTATAAACAGATGCTCACAACCGAGATAAATAGGGACTATCTATCGGGATGATTGTAGTGTGGTTTAGTATTAGTTTGTCTTGACTATACAATCACATTAGTGCACTTAGTGTGTATTGAGCAGGACCGCTTGAGATCATTCGACTTGTACTGTCTATATAGGAGAACTTGATCTCAGTTATTATGGATGTTCGTGCTCTTAATCCTTATACAATAATCTCGACACGTAAGGCAGTATATATTTCTTTGATTCATCAATGGGTGAGATTTACATGTATTAAATCAATAAACTCGGTGAGTTGAAAAGTAGTGTTGTCTCTATGGTGTGCTGTTGATTGTAGAAGGAATCTGTGTCCGACATACGTTGATAATGTCCCCTTGAGGAGTTCATAAGGTTTATCATGTAAATCTTGCAAGTGAATTAATTCTGGCATGATAATAAGGTTGAGTGGTACTACTTTCGGATGAGATATTAATTAATGGAGTTGTTAGTAACTTAATTAATTAATGGACATTATATATCTTAAACATAGGGAGACTGTCGGGCTCATAATAAAAAGGAGCCCAAAATATAATTTTGGGATTGAATGGGTAGTGCAGTAATAATATTTTAGTGGACTATATTATTATTATTGGATTTAATTATAAGCTTTGGGCTAAGCTTGGTTAATTAAATCCAATTAAGGCCCAATCTAATTTCTCCTCCTGGTGCCTGCTGTATCCCAATAAATAAGTCATCTCACCTTCTGAAAACCTAAACTCTACATCGTTTTTGACGTGAGAAAAGAAGAGAAGCAGATTGAGATAATCCTGCAGATTGTTGCCCACACAACATCAGGATTGGACTTGGGTCATACAGCAGAAGATCGAGAGGTAGTTCTCTGCAACGATTCATCCTCTACATCAACCCTAAAGAAAGGTAAACTTTTATTTTGCTTATGCTGTAATTGTTTACTTGAATTCCTAACGGATTACGCTGAACCAAACGATCCAATCGTCAACACATTCAACTAACCTCAAATACTGTCCACAATAATTTTCCACATCACCTTCAAACTATATTCTCTTTGCAGGATAATCCAACCTAAATACCTATCTTCCTTCTGACTATATATGTATGGGCCATATTGATTAGACATGCCCATTATTTATTATACTCTTTCCTCAACCATCCACCTCCACATCAACTTTCAAATTTAGAATAATTATACCTTAACTTAGACGTCTTGCCATTAAAATCCAAAACGTAGTACAATAAAAAGAGATTATTTAATAATTATATTTCCAAAATGTAACAGTATACATGTATGTTATACATCAAATCCCAACTGACAAGATTCAACTTTACACATTTACAATACCATATTAAATTTGAGAATGAAGTTGAAATTGCTGCTAAATTAATTAATTGACATGATATATGTGTAAGCCAGCACTAACTTTTTCATGCTGGTAATGTTACCTAAAGCAACAGGAAATAAGAATGGTGTCATTTAGTAGGTTATCTGTTTGTATCAAAGTTTCTAGTCACCAGAAATTTTCAAAAGCCATTAGAATTTCGCTGTAAAAATTGTTGCCCTCTATTTTAAGCTACCTACAAAGAATGTTGGCCTTAAATTTTAAGATCTTTACTGCAAAATGACAAGTATTCATATTATCATGTTAGGAATCTGAACAAAAAGAGAAATACAATATCATAATTAGTCCTTTTATCAAACACAATACAATTGCCGCACTTTAGTTTTCCTGAGGATCTAACTATAGACGACTACTAATAAAAAAATACAATTTCAATCTGAAACTATGAAATTATCAATATATTTTGAAACAAAGAGCGAAACAGATAGAACTCCCAATAGGGTGATAGGATTAAGACTTGAAAAGTACCTTGCGATTCCACAGTCAAAAGCAATTCTATAGCCGACACTTTGATATGACGGAGCCACCGCATGCACCTTCATTAATCGACGGTAAAGAGTAGATGGAGAACTGAGATGAAAAGGAGATGGTGCACAACGCTGAGAATTATAGAGAGGGTATGCGGGAATGGGAGAGAGAGTGTATAGCGTGAAGACCGAGAATGAACTAGAATTTTTTTTCTTATATACTCTGGGTCGAGTTATCATACGGGTAGGGTCAGGTTTGGGCGTACGGGTCTAAATCCGTGTGTCCGGGGACACATGAGCTTTTACCATTACAAATTGTTATAATTAAGGGTCTTACTTAGCTAACTCAGGCTCATATATAACCCAGAGAATTCTCATCCGTTAGATTAATCTTGATTAATAATAATCATTGGATCATCTAAACATGTATTGGCAACCTGTATACTCAGTTGCATATGAGATTGATTAGTTCACGCAACCAAATAAAGACAATAAATACGTTGTTTTCTCCACTCTCCCTAATTATGACTTATCTTTTTAATTTTATCAAAAAAAATTCAAACATCAATAATTCTCTTATTACAAGTCTATTTTTAATAAAATATATATCAAATTATTCGTCTTTTTAAAATCTTTAATTTGACATCCATATTAACTATATAATAAATTTTAAAATTTAAAAAAAATATAATTTTGTATTAGATGAAAGAATATGATTGTTGAGATTTAGAGATAATTCATGGTTGCTGTATTTATGGTTAGCAGTGCTTCCTTGTATACTGTAACTACCCTTTTATTCTCTATCAATCTATGCACTCTTCTATTTTGTGCACTCTATGCACCCTTTTATACTTTACCACCGTGCACCCTTTTATATTCTACCACCGTATGCACTTTGTATGCACTCTTCTATGCACCATGCACTCTTCAACCTATGCCCTCTTTTATTCTATGCACCCATGTATGCACCCTTCTATACTCTACTACCATGTGCATTCTTTCTAATCTCCACCATGTATGGTATGCACTCTTCTATTCTCTACTACCATGGTGTTTAGATCCACATTTTATGCACTCTTCTATTCTTCACCATGGTATCGTGTTCACCCTCTTATTTTCTACCCGCTGTCTTCAGCATTTTTTTTTCAAAAGTATCATTCTTTTCTCTTCAATGCATCATCCGTTTTCACTTCTAATGTAATTACTTTGATTTTTTTTTAAAAATAATTTAATCATAATATAGATGTTTAATTAAAATTTTTGCAAAAATAATGTATTTAAATTTTTGAAAAAATAATTTATTTGATATAATATACTTACCAATATTATTTGAGTTGATATATGATGTATACCCAAATACGCTTGCATCCATATATATAAATTTGGGTAGATCTTAGGTGAACCGTCTCACGAATCTTTTTATCGGATCCTATCTTATCCATTAATATAAAATAAAAATAAAAAAGAATTAAAAAATACTATAAATAATATAGATGTTTAATTAAAAAATTTTAAAAAATAATTTATTTGATATAATATAATTATCAATATTATTTGAGTTGATATCTTATGTATTTGGTATACAATAGTATCCATATATATAAATTTGGGTAGTTCTTGATGAAATCGTCTCATAAATCTTTTTACGTGAGACGGATCCTATCATATCCATTAATATAAAAAAAATTAAAGAAAAATAAGGTCTTGTTCGGTTTCATTAATTAAAATTATCACAATTTAAAAAATGGTGGCTGACCTTTTATGCATATTACGAGCAAATTACTATGCTATTTCGAATAAATTATTTTTCAATTTTGATAAAAATTATTATATATTATTATTATTATTAAATGTTCATTAATTAAATTGTTCATGAATGATTTTATTATCACTTTATTTTAATTAGTATCACTTTATATTAAAAATATTATCACTTTGTATTCATCCTACGAATTATTCATAAAGTACTTAAATTAAATTGATATCGCTTTTTCTTTATCATGTATCACTTTTATTAAGCAAGTTATCAAAGTACTTAAATTAAATTGACATCACTTTTTATTTGTCATGTATCACTTTTATTAAGCATGTTATCACTTTTTATTCAAATGAACGTTGGATAATTTAATTAGACGGATATACTTTTCTTTAATTAGGAATCATTTTTTATTAAAATATTATCACCTTTTATTTTTCAGTAAATTGTTTGTGAAATACATTTTTTTATGAAAGATGTTATAACTTTTCTTTTAAAAACCACTTATTATTTATATTATAAATTGTCCATGAAATATAGTTCACAACAAAATTATTACTTTTCATCAATCGATTATCACATTGTATAAATTTATAATTTTTAAATTTAAAATAAAATTAAATGAATAACAATTAAATATTAAATATATAAATTAAATATATAATTTATAAAACATAATTTAAATATATTTTGCATTTATAATATTAAATTAAATATATTTTGTATTTTCGAAAATCACCCATCGACTAAAATTGATGCCCACGTACAGCCGTCAACCATCGTCAAATTCTTCCCGAGCGGAAATCACAATCACACCACACGTCGTCGGTCGTCGAAGGCTTTCGGCATCAGGCCCATCACCCGCGTCGGAGATTTTCGCCACGCGCATCGGTGCAAGTGCTTACCGGAAAATCGTGAATCCACTCCCAGTTTGCCTAATCCGACTCTAGATCTTCAAACCCAGATTTTCTTATCTTAATTTTTATTTTCTGTGGTTAACAGGATATATTAATTTTTTTTATGTTTTATAAATTATACATTTTATATATGATGAGGTGGAAATACAAAATAAATTTAATTTTTTTAGGAGGAGATGACGTGTCATTTTCATTGGACCATATTAATTTTTATTTGCCACGTTGGATTAACGGTAGGAAAACCCCAATTTTACTAATCATGTGCGCCACACATGCATATTTCCGACGAAAAAATTAATTTTCGGCGATTTTGGGACCAAAATTGGCCAATATCTGGAGTTACGGGAGGAAATTAAAAACTTTATCTTTTTTGTGACAAAATCAAAAATTTCCTAATGTAATGGGACTAAAAGTGATTTTAACTCTAGTTGGAAAAGATTGAATGACATACTACTGTTACATTCAGAATCATGTTCAAAATTTCTCTAATTCGATGAGCTGATACTAATATTATTTAGATCAAGACGACATGACATGTTTTATATTTGAGTATTATCGCTCATCATCTTGGTATTAATTATTATATATAAAACAATTAGTAATAAATGATTTCAGACTACTCCTCCGTCCCAAATTCATCTTCTCATTTACTGTAGATATGTAATTTAAGAAAAGTCAATTTTTGACTTACTTTTAGGGGTAGTACGATATTTTTGGGTTATAAATAAATAATAAAGTATGTTATGTGTGTTAAAAAAGGTGACGACAAATTTGAAATTAAAGTATGTTTAGTTTTTTTTTTTTACTTTCATGGAAGTGTAAAGTTGAATTTTGGATAGATCAAAACGGAAAATGTGAATTTGAAGTTAGGACGGAGAGAGTATTTAAATAAGTTGTTATTGATCTACTTATTATATATTATGAGTTTTATTGTGATTTTAAATTTTATTTATATATTAAAATTATAATATATTGCACAGTTAAATAACTTTTTTATTTTTTATTTTTCAATATCAATAATTGATATATTTATCGATATATGTATAAATTTAAAGTACTGATATATTTTTAGTGATATTGATATTTTAAACATTAATCCTGAGAAACTGTGAATAGTTTAGTTTGACTGCATGTACATACTTATCCTATTCCTGATATTTATTCTCATTATAAGATCGAACGATAGGCCATCCCCAACAAAAACCTCCAAACACATCAAACCCTTATTGCCACTTCTAATTTCATATGTTTGAAATTAAGGAATTTTACATTTGGTTCCTCAATCATTGATTTAATTTCATAATCTTACATGTATACTTAGCTAAATAAACATACATACAGAGTATTCTATTCCATATACTAAATTTATACATGGTTTAATAGTTTCACACCACATCACTTTCAAATCATACATAATCAGGGGCTGACGTACGAAGGGGGTAGGGGGGCGTTGCCCCCAGAACTTCTAAAAATTAGTAGTATAGATATAAAAATTTTCTTAAAATACTTTGTGTCCAAGTGGTGAAGTGAGGATGTTTTAGTTTTAAAAGTCCCGTGTTCGATTCATGCAACGTACGCCACTGTACATAATTCAACGTTTCTGCACTTACTTTTAGTAAGAATAATGCTTTCTCTGTCTGAAGAAGTTTCCACGCCAACGGGCAAAATGTGACATCTTTCACCACAAATTATCCAGCCATCTATGTATCCCATTCCCACTTCCCCTTATAAAAAGAAATCAACAATACTAGGAATGCAGTAATTCGATAAGTAGGTCAATACGAAATGGGGGGATTTAATTCTGCAATAACGATATTGTCATCACTTCTCGTGGCTGTCGTGTTGTTTTCTGGCTCCGCCTCCGCGCAACTGAGGCTGGCTCCGCCTCCGCGTAACTGAGGCCGAACTTCTACGCCAACATCTGTCCGGACGTCGAGAACATCGTCCGCAACTGAGGCCGAACTTCTACGCCAACATCTGTCCGGACGTCGAGAACATCGTCCGGAGAGCTGTGACAACGAAGTTCCGCCAGACATTCGTTACTGTTCCGGCGACGATACGTCTCTTTTTCCATGATTGCATAGTCTCGGTATGTTTGTAGTTAATCGTACTATACAATTACAATATCATTATAATTGATGCATGTTATATATTGTTAATGAATGAATGAAATGTTGGGGTGGGTGTAGGGGTGTGATGCGTCGGTGATAGTGGCGTCGACGCCGGGGAACACGGCGGAGAAGGACCACCCGGATAATTTGTCGTTGGCCGGAGACGGCTTCGACACGGTGATCAAAGCTAAAGCGGCGGTGGACGCCGTCGCAGGTTGCCGGAACAAGGTTTCTTGTGCTGATATTCTGGCCTTGGCCACTCGGGACGCCATTGTTCTGGTCCGTACACAATGCTTTTTATTTATTTATTAAAAATAGTAGCAAACTTTTATTACATCAAAATATGTTTCTTCAAATCTATTTTGAAAAGTCAAATTTTCTTAAAGTTACAAATTATTTAAGAAAGCGTCTCAATTCATCTCAAGAAATCTGATTACTATATTTTTATATTTTTCAATGTTTTGCTGTTAAAACGTCAAATCTTATTTTTCTTTATTAAACTAAACTACCAAACAATATAAACAACACATTGGTCCCTGTTCCACTCCATACTCCATCTCATATAAGGGTAAGGAGTGTGATAAGTGTTCTATTTTCACACACAATTATATGAAAATTGAACACTTGTCACACTCCCTACCCATATAATATGAGATGGACATCTCATGTTACATGGATGGGAAATGTCTTGTCATTTATGGCGGGTAACATGAGATGGAATAGGGAATAGAATAGAGCAGGGTTCCACTCCCTACTCCATCTCATATTACATGAGGGTAGGGAATGCCTTGTCACTTATGGCGGAGACCCTTTGGCCTTTGCTATATAAATTCCCAAAAAAGAAATTAATACCCACCCCATTTTAGATATTTAATTTATAATAAAATAGGCCGGTGGACCTTCGTACACTGTTGAATTGGGAAGACTTGATGGGCTGCGTTCGACAGCAGCCAGTGTAGAAGGGAATCTACCACAACCCACTTTCAATCTGGATCAGCTCAATTCCATGTTTGCTTCTAGAGGCCTCTCTCAAACTGATATGATTGCTCTATCAGGTACTAACTTTATTTTACTCACTAATTATATTTGGCAAAAGTTCATTGCGTGTCATGAAAACACAACTCTCCTCCTTCTCTATTTTATTTAAGCATGTGTATTGCAATAGTTTAAATTGTAAAGGGGCACGAAAATTGCAAAGGAGCACGGTGTCTCCCGGGGCACAATAGCCTCACTCATTATATTTTACATTTTCCCTTTCCATTACAAATTGCATACTCCCTCCGGCCACTTACAAGGTATCCATTTTACCATTTTGGGCGTCCACTTCAAAGGTATTTATTTTCCTTTTTTGATAAAAAAATGTACACCCTGTGGCTCACCACTTTTCTCTAATACAACTCCCCACTTTACATATAATAATAATACTCCTTAATCCACGCGCAAAAGGCAAACGAGTACCTTATAAGTGGCCGGAGGGAGTATTTTTATAAGACAAATACTAGAATACAACTGTCCTACCAATTCCAAAATGTACAACCTCCTTCCTTCACCTTCATTGTGTATTTTTCTCTTTTTTTTTAATTTAATATAATTGTAATTTTACCCTTGTGGTTTATGATATAATTTATTCATAGGGTTTAGGCTATAATTGTAATTTTACTCTTCTGGTTTAGGATATAATTTATTCATATGGTTTAGAGTATAATTGTAATTTTACCCTTGTGGTTTAAGATATAATTGATCCTTAGGGTTTAGGGCATAATAGTCATTTAAATAAAATAAATTTAAAAATAAAATAAAAAACAACTTAATGAAGGAGCATGAATGAATTAATTAAGAACAATAAGGACCAAGGGTGTACCAATTGAATTGTTACCCTTATACCCTAGTCCCTCTTTTTTATAAATAGGAGTAATACTATACTGCAATAATATTCCCAGAATAGTACAGTTTCACAAAAATGTCACATATGTTATAACCATTATTGTCTTTTCTCATTAAATTATAAAAGGGTAATTACCAAAATCTCTCAGGTTGTCTAAATTACCAAATAAACTTTGTGATTTGAAAATTTATTAATTACCACAGGATTTATTTGGTATAGTTTGGACAAACCTCGAGTGAGATTTTGGTGATTTACCCATTATAAAAATACTAAAATATATTTTATCTTATATTACTATAAAAATAAAAATAATTTTTCTTAATCGATATAGCAGTGTATAACTACTCAAGTATTATTCTTTAATCCATGTAAGTAATAAATTGATACTTAAGCGTGGATGGGATAGTATAAATTGACACTATGTTTGTATTTGATTTCAGAAATTGAAGTTTGATTTTCAAAATAACTCTATTCTTTAATCCATGTAAGTAATAAATTGATACTTAAGCGTGGATGGGATAGTATAAATTGACACTATGTATTTGATTTCAGAAATTGAAGTTTGATTTTCAAAATCATCTAGTATACTATAGTACATGGGATAGTATAAATTGACACTATGTATTTGATTTCAGAAATTGAAGTTTGATTTTCAAAATCATCTAGTATACTATAGTACACATACAAATCATATCATTTTCAATCACATCTATTTTTGATACATTTTCTCTATTTAATTAACTCTTTTATCTTATTCTTTCTTTACTGTCATCTCATCGGTAAATTAATACTCCCTCCGTCTACGGTCAATCTATTCATTTTACCATTTTGAGTCGTTCATCCTTAATATCCATTTCCCTTTTTGGATTATAGGACCACACCCTCTACTAATACAAATAAAATATGGAATCACACTCTCTAGTAATACAACAATCTACTACATATAAAATAATAATACTCCTTAATTCACATGCAAAAATAAATAAATATATTAAGGATGAATAAAGGGAGTATAATTTTACACATATCATCATCCATCTCTTATATAGTTTGATATAAAAGTTAAAATTGATCCTAATAAAAACTCAAAACAAACTCATACTATTTTTTCATTAATTTTCAAATGTACTTAAACTAAGAATGGAGTATAATTTTGATTAAAATGACTAAATGAGTTGTTTGTTGCGTGTTAGCTTGCCACACGGTAGGATTCTCACACTGCAGCAAATTCGCGAACCGGATCTACAACTTCACCCGTCAGAACCCGGTCGACCCGACCCTGAACCCGCAGTACGCGACCCAGCTGCAGGGGATGTGCCCGAGGAATGTGGACCCCAGAATAGCCATCGACATGGACCCCACAACGCCAAGGATATTCGACAACGCCTACTTCCAGAACCTTCTGCAGGGGAAAGGGCTGTTCACGTCGGATCAAGTACTGTTCACGGATCCGAGATCCAAGAATACGGTTAACACCTGGGCCTCCAGTTCCGGAGCCTTCAACGCTGCTTTCATTCAGGCTATCACCAAGTTGGGTCGGGTCGGAGTAAAGACCGGGTCTAACGGCAACATCCGGGTGGACTGTGGGAGGTTCAACTGACGGAATTCCATTATTTGTGTCGTTTTTTCTTCCTTTTCAATAATTTCATTACACAAAACACGTGTATGGGAATATTATGAGAAGTGAGATATTTCACAAGTTTGTACAGTACAGTATGAAAAGTGTTAAATGAATGAATAAAATGCTCATCAATCATCATCACTTATGGGTCACTATGAGTCCTTTTTTTTTCCAAGGGATGCTCCCTCTCCCTCCGATCCTCTAGAATTTTATCTTTTCTTTTCTTTTTTTCGAAAAAGTCTTGTATGGTCCAGTATGGACCCCAACGTATGTATCTAACTTCGTACACTCAAATTCAGTTTTGTATCCGTTTATTATTGTATATTATACTTTTTAGTATGTGGGCAGTTTTATGTGAGATAATTTTACGGCGAGACAATTTTACGTTTTCGTAATTAGTTATTTTCTCTGTCCGCTGATAATGTATCAAATAATTTGCATCCTATTTATAAATATATTATTGGTCGGTTGTTTAACTGACATAGTGTGGATAAGTGCCCTAAATTATTCTTGGATAAAAATTGATAAGATTAGACTTTTCTATAGTACTTATTCCTCTGCCTTAGTTAACTAGGATACTCTATAGTATTCTTATTATTATCTGCTAATATTTTATACAAATTTTGAAAGGATGTGCATCAATATTTTATCAAAAATATTACACAATTCCCACCAAGGAATTAAAGTTAAATAACAACAATGAAAGATATTATTAAAATCTAATTATCATATATTAAAATATTATATATTTTTAAGGTACATATCCTATGTATTCGAGTGTACACGAACAACTATATGTATAAAGTTTTATATAATAAATATCTCTTTATAATTGTATATATATTCAATTTTTCAATAAAATAATTAACATAAAATTCGCTAAAGTGTATATATTTTTATTCATAAATATATAAATTTCTGAACGTAAGTGAACGGTGCACCATATGCATATAATAATTTGCCATTTTATAATATCTGTACAAAAAGAAATTATAAATATTCGGACGAGACGGACCGAAATAGGAGTATAATAGTATTATTATTATTATTATTATCAAGAAAAGTATGAGCTTATGAATTAAGTTGGACTTGTTAAATTAACATGAAAAGTATGATACGGGTTAGTTCAAATTCGAGGCCAAGTTTTGAACCTCTATATCCAAATCTAATTTTAATGAAGAACATAAGTTTGACACAAAAAGAGTAACAATTATATTAAAAAATAAATGTTACTTCAATGATTATAGTGAAGAGAATGAAAAATGAAAATCTTATTTTAAAACTACATCGAAATTATTAATAATTAACTGAGTAACAATTTGATTTCTCTTTCTCATTCTACCTGTGTGCTATCTGTTTATTTGTGGTCATTCCAAAAGGCATTTCTCAAACAGAAAGAACAAAACAAAAACAAAAATAAAAATAAAATGAAAATGAAAGTGTGACGTTTTATCGACCAGCAAGCCACTGTCTAATTAAGGTCATAGCACGTGGTTTTTGATGTATTATATTGCTTCCATATAAAACAACTTATTTAAAGTTCATTCAATTAGTCATAGGGTTGTGCAAGATGATCATTGGATACTACTGTAGAGATAAGGAATTATAATATATATATACTCCCTCCATCAGTTCGAAAGAGGATCTTTTTTCCATTTTGATTGTCCGCTCCAAAGAAAGTCATTTCTTTTTTTACACACATGGGTCCACACACATCCACTAATACAAATAAAATATGGGGTCCACGCTCCTATTAATACAACTATCCACTACACATTAAATAATAATACTCTTTAATTCACGTACACAAAAGTAAAAGATCATTTTTCGGGTGGATGGAGAGAGTATTATATATTACAAATTTTTATGATTAGTGTGAATGGTTTTTTTTTGAGACTTTGACTGAAATTATAATATAATACTATATGTAGTACAATTTTTTATGCTTATACTTGTGATAATAATCATATCCGTTGGTAATATTAGGAATATAATTGATTTATATACTAATTAATATATTTTGGTTGATGGTACATTATGCTTCGTGTACACTTGGATATATGAGGAATTAAAATTTTAAATAGCATTTATTTATTTGATAAGAGTACGCTTCTTTTGGGGGAAGTATTGAGTGAGATTGTCTCGTAAGATTTATTTATATATTTTTAAATAATTATTATTTTCGTTATAAAATGTTATAATTTTCATTATATAATGTTACTCACTTCTCATTTATAATATAAATTATTCATAAAATAACAATATTATTTTTTCATATATCACTTTTTATCCGTCTTAGGTAAGCTCTTATATGAAACGGTCTCACTCTCACACAAGTCTTAATTTGCCTATTTTTTCTCAAAAGTTGTACCTTTTAATATTAAATATACATTTTAATATAACACTTTATACCCTTGATTTTATAGAAAATACTTAATTTTTTTAATCAAATATTTATATTATTCATATTTTAGTTGACATTTTCAATAAAAAAATTTATATCCTTATTACTTAAAGTGCAAGTATACCTTATAAAACAAAATATTATACACTTATAAATCCTATGCACACTGGAACATAAGAAACCAACTCCATGTATGAGATTGTCTCACAATGAAATTATTTTATACTTTCGTAATTAATTATAAATTTTTATTAAAGATCCTATCATTTTTCTTTTAAAATGTTATGTTATCACTTTTCATTTATACTATAAATTATTTATAAAATTATTCATTATACAATTTTCATCAATTAAATATTATTTTTTCTTTAAATATTATCACTTCTCACACACGTTTTTACCAAATACGAAAGTAATGATCTTTATAATTAAGGTTTTATACTAGACATATGACATTAAGCACAGAGGATAGAAGTTTTGGAGATTCACAATATTCCCACACACACACGAGTTTTAGCCTAATGTTTCCATAAAATCTTAGTAAAAAAATAAGATCTACCTATATTTTCCCTCCATCATAGGATAGTTCATAGCGGCAGTGTAAATATATGAAATTTTAAATAATAAATTAATTATAAAATATAGTATATCATATGGAATGATTATTTTTAAATTGGAGTATATATTTTGAGAGTATAGAACTAAGATGGATTTTTGACAAATTATTATAAAACAAACGAAAATGAAAAGTATATGAAGATAATCTTAGAGTAGAGGCTGGGAGTGTTATGCATTGATTAATTACATTTTATTCAAATTATTTATTGAGTAACACTTATGTGAGATTATATTGCCGATCTACGATGATGCCGTTTAATTTTTTCTTATTTTTATAAAATTTTTTTTTTTATTAATAATTTATATTTTTATATACAAATTATTTATGAAATAGTTAAACTTCTTCACAAATATTTCTTTGATATTTAAGTTATTTTTTTTATTATTATTTCAACTTGATTGCTTGAAATGAAACGGTCCAATTGAATAAAATTATGCAAGTTTGATTTGTATACCATGTTAATTACTTTATCGGCCATCTATTGACTTACATATATAGCTTAAGTTTGTGTTTTTTTTTTTACAAAGTAATAAATTAATTTCCTATAGGCCCATAGTTAGTGATATATTTTTGCAATCACCTCTTTTTTCATATAAATTTATGAGGAAGTACAATATTTTTAAGATTAATTTAATATTTTTATATAATAAATGAAGTATAAATATATTATAGTATGTGTTAGATGAGATAATATCTTTTTCTTAAAATAATTCGTGATTTTTAGTAATAATGTAAATTTTTATGGGACAAACTTTTTAAGTTTGACAACTTATATACTCCCTCCCCTCCGTCCCATGGCAATGGTCTCTTTTTTCCATTTTGGTCGTCTCACTCAAAGGGTCCTCTTTCCTTTTTTACACACATGAGACTCATTCATCCCTTCTAATACAATTAAAACATGGGACCAATACTCCCACTAATACAACTACCCACTACACATTAAATAATAATACTCCTTAATTCACGTGCCAAAAAATAAAAACTACCCTTACCGTGAGACGAAGGAAGTATGTATAAACTTCAAACTTATAGTGAAGTACTTCAATTCCACATTTTTGTACTTCGTACTTTTCTTTTTCATTTATCTTAAAAAAATATTTCACACTTTATTTTTATTAAAATTGATAAAAGATTCACTTGAATAATATTTAATTTTTAAACACATTCCAATATAATGTCCACTCTTTCACCCATCTCAATAAATTTATATACATTTTTCATTAAATTATTTAAAATATTCCTTCTATCTCTTACTTAAAAAGCAAATTTTTTTAAACTCCATATATAAAAATAGGTGAAATACATCCAAAATGGAGGGAGTATTACTTTTTATACAACAAACTATTATTCATTTATTCATTAAAATGAAGAGTAATAGTATATACTCCCTCTATATAATAGATAATAACTCTGCCGAGAGTAGAGAAACGATAGTAATAAAATTTCTCTGTTCTAAAATATGTATATTATGGGGCATAAAAGAAAGGAGTCTACATATATGAAATGGAGGAATAAAGTAGCGAAATAAAAGCCATATAAACCACAATAATGTGTTTTAATTAATCTAGAGTTGATTAATAATTTCCTTAATTTCAATATCTAGTCCCATCTTTCAAATGTGGGTGTTGCCAAGAAAATGATAAAAGATTAAAAGTCCACTCAACTATCATACACATATCCTAGTCACGTTTAATAATCACAATCAAATAATAGATGATATCATATGCCCTTTAGGACAAAGAATCCACATTATTAAAATGCAAATAGATGTTTTGTAGGGGCCATCACATAATTACCCATCTAATTGTGATGTTTAATCAATTCTAAAAGCCACCAACCATTTATTGAATCATAGAATAATTAATCAGCAACGGATTTTGCTAAAATCATTAATCCACAGAGTAACAAAATGAAAGAAGCAAAAGCCAGCTGTCTGAAAGCTTCCTTATCAACAATGGCAGTTGAGTTTGTACAAAACTTGATAATAACATTAATGTCATCATCACAGACTCCTAACAATCAACAACTGTGTATATATAGAAACGGATTGCCCGAAAGATGCAGCTGGACGATGAGGTCGACAGCCAACACGAGAGGGGATAGCAAACCTTCGACATGGTTGTTTGTCTTCTAATGATTAGGTTTACGAGCTTTGATTGGTGTCGGATGTTTTAGCTACCACTTTCTGCATGTCGCAACAAACTGACATCCTAACTTTGGAACTTGACAAAAGAGTCGAAAGATGGATACCAATTTGTTACGGAATGCAAAGCGTGGTAGCTAAAATGGTGCCTATCCTATTATTACAAAAAGTTAGGTTCGATTAGAGGTATTGAAACTCAACAAACAAGCTCAAATATAATGCACAGTCAGTTCCACATATGATTACGACAGCATTTACTTTGTTTGTCATGCTAACCTTTTAAACGCTCCGGTTTCTGCTAGACAGCAACCTCGATTTCTGGCAAAAAGAGATAAGAATTCAAGGAAAACAGTTTATCCTCCAGATAATATGCAGAAACTAAACCAATGTTATAGCAAGCAATTTATTATGCAAAAAGGCATTTATAATACTTGGATCACTTGCCTTGCCTCCTTTCATCATCGCTTATCGGATATCAAAACGAGTCGCTCCCATCAACTTTTCTAACAAGATTATAACTAGAAGGAGGATCATATTTCGTATCCATTATAACTTGGAAGTATAACAGTCCTAGAAACTGCAAACGTGCTGAATAATTTAACATTTTCCGAAGAAATCGGCTACCCAAATCATGAATTGTACACAAGGAGAATCAATATAGTTTCAGACAATACCTTAATGCACCTCAACGAGAAGCCTCAGCCAAATTTCATTACATTGCTCTTTACCCTTAACCTGCATCAAGGATGCCTACATTGCAGAGTAAAATGTAATGAAAACGAACGAATAATTAAACGTCAAAACAAGCATTTATGACACTCGTATTTCCTCTCATCGTGACAGCAGGAAACAGTTGGAGATTCTGCTTACCTCATCTTTCCAGCAATTATATGAAGAATAATAAAACACCTAAACATGCTTGTATTATTTGCCACAATCTGAATCCATCAACACGGCCCAATCGAATACATATCTATTTATCACTTCCCAAATCTGCCAATCATAATCCTACCCGAAACAAAGCTCGTTTCAAATAACTGTCAGAGCTTTATCTTGAGTTACTTCAAGTGTCAGTAAGAGGTGACTAATCAAACAAATTATAGCAAGCAAATGAGGTTCTAATAAACGCTACTCGAATATTGAAGTCACATCATTTAGAAGAGACCATTCTACCGCAGAAAATATAAACTGGAAGTAGGATGCAGGATCTGAGGAGGTTATAATGGAATAAATCATACGTGGGCTTCTCAAAGAAACGAAAAGCAAGCATTTATATTGCAAGACAATTGATAAAATAAGAATATTTATTCAATTCACAGAGAAAAAAGGACAATGAGACAAACTAAATATCACATAGAAGAGGCACTGAACTATATGTAATGGGCCACATTGTTATGAGTATCCGTATCCACTTCTAGTTTATGAGGTAAGAACTACCAATTCAGAAACAATCAGATGTGTGACATATGTACACTCTAGTCTACTTCATGCAAAATTTTCTGCAGCTTTAGACCACATAAGATCACTTCAATTGTGTCAAGTAAATGGTTAGGCCAGCTTCAGATGATCCCCAAAGTTAGTCACATAAAACGAGTACCAGACTACCCATTCAAATAGTTGTCGGATGCACACATCTGAACAGGCCAATCTTCTCCAAGTACTTGGGGATCCAACTCCATTGCAACTTGAAAATCAGTCGATGAAACTGTAAACCATCTACTGGAATTTTGCATGTACATTTGGGGCTTCACCCCATTTATATACGACGAAGCTTCATGATAGACTTTATTAGGGACCTTGCTTTCAGACCTTGAAGAAGCTAAATCCACACAAGGTTTCAGTAATCTTTTCATGAACACATCCAATCCATTGTTCAACAAGTTTACACTATCTGTTGACACATTCAAACCCTCTGTTTCCAACTTTTGTTCCAACCTCTTTCTCAGAGAACTGGTATCAGGAAGTAAACCATTCTTATAGCAGGTCTCCACATCAAAAAAAGGAGATGATCCATGGGATAGCATTTCTCTTTTCCCTTTTGCTTTAAGATAAACTCCAAAAGGAGCTGTAAGAGGACTTCGACTATGAATCCCCGGGCTGCCAGAGAGTTGTTCGATTTCTTCTCCCTCTTCCACTGAAGTCACCTCAACAGGAGGCCTACTACCTAGAGATAATAGCTCTGTAGCACTCTGCTGCTCCTGACATTTAAACGACGAATCTTCACAAGTCACATTGGTTCCAAACGGACTTGCATGGTTCTTGGACTTCTGATCCCAAAGCTTGGGAGACTTCCTGTCTTTGCCAAGCCACTGAAGAGTACTTCTTTGGTACTTATTTGGCACTTTCACATTCAGTGAAGACTTCCCATTATCATGCATCGGAGGGGGAGACTTGGCAACATGAGCATTCCTTATGATGGCTCGAATAAGACCATTGTGGAGTGTGACACTCTCCCTCCCCAACAATCCAATACAAAGCTTATCGAATTCCGATTTACTAATCTTGACGCTCAAGTATCTTTCCAACAGTTTGAAATACTGCTCGGTTTTTTGCCTACCAAGCCTCATTTCAATCTGAACTTTCAGCCCGATTGTGTCAATACGACGGCAATGCCGATCTCCCCGCATTGCGGCTCCAAAATTCATAGGGGAAATCGAAATGCAATTACATTAATCAACAGACAGGATGAAGCAGAACAATCCAACTAACCCATCTCCATCTCGTGGATTGAAAGGCCCTAATTTTGTCTACTTCGATCCAAGTCAACTCCCAGTGAGTGAGTACAGTCAACAGTTGAAGATGACACGCATTGCACAGAATTCTGCAAAATTGAGTAAACCCAAGCCAAATTCAGACACAGAACGAGTTCAAATCACTTCAACTAACATGTAAGAATTCACTACTTCAACAAATCAAACACACCCTAGCGCGCACTAAATCGAGTTAATTCAAAGCATAATTCGACCCACTCACCCACCCACCCCAACAAAAAAACGAGTAAACAACATCCAAAAACCACAAAGATGCAAGCTTTAAGACATCCCAACTCAAGAAACACAATCAGAACACCATCACAAGGAGCAGAACGCAACTCACCTGATTCAATTCAAGAAAACAGATTCAAGAACATGGGTTCGCACGAAAACCGAGAAATTGAAACAGGGGAATTGAGGAGAGTGGGTGATCGAGCTTGGGCGGGGGTGGGTGTCAGAGAGAAATTAGGGCATGTGAGGGAAGCATTGGGGTTTGGAAGGTTCTTGTGGAGAAGTCAAGGAAAAGTCAAAGGGCACGTGTGGGTGAGTGATGAGAGAAAGAGGTGAATTGTGTAATTGGTTGAGTGAGAAACATGTGGGGGTGTTGGGGGAGTCCAATGATTGATGGATTGGTAGAGTTCGGACCAAATTTCGGCGACTTGGATAAAAAGTAGGGTCCGAGGTTGAGGTCACACTTCTCACTTCTACCAACTTACTGCTCTTTTTCTCCTATTCACTAACACAAGAAAAGGGATATATATCTATGGCATTTGGGGATTATATGCAGGTATAAGTGCTGCTATTTTGCTTTATACTTCTTCCATACTACTGCTTGCATTTACATTTAAAAATAAAAGAATTTGGATGAGTTGTAACTTGTAGTCCATCTAATCTAGCCCAAAGTGTGTTTGTTTTTTTTTTTTGTAGAATAATGTTTTAGGTAAATATTTATGTGAGATGACTAAATATCCGAAAGTAAGGGATAAGGTTAGGCTTTCAGAATGGGCTTCCTTCTTAAAGGTCTCTTCGGCTGCCATTTCCCATACTGGACTCTGGCTCCCATTTACTAAAAAATACCCAACTCATAAGCACTACTAAGCAATTGTATGAGATCGTCTCACTGCGAGAGTTTTGCGAGATAGATAAGAAATAAAAATATTTCAATAAAAGTGATACTAATACAGTATATTATTTCATCAACGGTTCGTATTATAAATAAAAAGTGCTAACGTTTTTAATGAAAAATAATAATATACGTATTCAATAAAAAGTGATATATATTTGAAAAAAATACATAATGATCTTACACAAGTGTTGCCAGTATTTTAATATTTAATGAGTTGTTATAATAGTGTTGTCCATGAACTCTATATAGAGATATTAATTGTTTTGTATGAATCACATCTACAAAACAGAAAATGTATACTCCCTCCATCCCAAATTCATCTTCACATTTATTGTAGATACGGAGTTTAAGAAAAGTCACTTTATGAAATTAAAATATGTTACAGAGATATTAGTTAGTTGTCATTTCTTTTTATGGAAGTATGAAGTTGAAATTGAGACGGACAAAAACAGAAAGTGTAAAGTTGAAGTTGAGACGAAAAGGGTATTTTTTATTGGGATGAAACAAAATAACAAAGTGTATACATTTTTTACGGTAGAAGTACTCAGTGACGGAGCCAGAATTTAAACTCAGGGGCGACATAGCACTGTAAAATAAAATATTCATTTAGTCCCACAAAATTATTTATTATATATATATATATATATGAGAGATATTCTCTTGTAAGATGACTTATTTGTGAGACTGGTGTGAGACGGATCAATCCATCACTAAAGTATGCTTATTATATAGATAAAGTATGAT
Organism: Pogostemon cablin; assembly: GCA_023678885.1. Classification (NCBI taxonomy): domain Eukaryota; kingdom Viridiplantae; phylum Streptophyta; class Magnoliopsida; order Lamiales; family Lamiaceae; genus Pogostemon; species Pogostemon cablin. Next base: position 21,964,127 of record CM043001.1, on the reverse strand, counting down.
TATTTGTAGTTAAAGTATGTTAATAATAAATCATATTATAACACACTAAAATAATCCTTTAATACATAATACACCGTACTTTAGAAAACATATTTTAACAATCACTAAAGTATGCTTATTATATAGATAAAATATGTTTATTTGTAGTTAAAGTATGTTAATAATAAATCATATTATAACGTACTAAAATAATCCTTTAATACATAATCCACCGTACTTTAGAAAATATATTTTAACAATCATTAAACATACTTTATCTATACAATAAGTATACTTTAGTGATAGATTGACCCGTTTCACGAATAATTTGTTTCACAAAAGACTTTATATATATAAAATAATAAAAGAAATTATATTTTTATATAATTTTTTACTTGTATAATATTATTATCTCTATATAGTTATAAAAGTTAATATGTGGATTAATAAGGTTTTAAAATGTTTGAACAATATGTGGACATGAATATTCTTTTAATTTTATCAAATTCCTCTAAAAATTTAATAAAATTAGTAAAACAATAAACAATATATATATATATATATATAATAATTTTTTTATTTTATATTTTTATTATTTAAAAATAAAATAATTTAAAATTTATTATTCATTTAATATGCTCTTTAATTTAAATATTACTACCTCCGTCCCATAAACAAGTTCCCGATTACTGTAGCTTTTGTGAGAGCTTTTTCAAAAAAGTGTGAACTTGTTTATGGGACGGAGGGAGTATAAATTTATAAAATTGATAATATTTTTTAAAAGTGTTTTTTTTTAAATAAAAGAATTATACTGATCAAATAAAAGTGATAACTTTTCATTGAATTATGTTATAAACAATTCATAATGACAAAAATTTGTGCGATACCATCTCACAGAATGACTTTCATAAGGAGAAGAAGATGTGATAACCTATATAATAAAAAAGTGATGCCCAATTGAGAAAAGTGATAACAGTGTTGAAAAATGCTATTTCATGAACAATTTATAGTATAAATAAAAAGTGATAACATTAAAAAAAATAATAATATCTTTAAAAAATGTGCTAACTAATTATAAAAGTGTATTTCACGAACAATTATAATAGAAAAACATGATAATATTTTCAATAAAAAGTGATTTCTAAACAAAGAAAAAGTGATATCCGTCTAATTGAATTATTTCACAAACAATTCATGGAATAATAAAAATTAATACATGATAAAGAAAAAGTGATCATAACCGTTTAATTAAATTATTGTATAAACAATTTGTAGAATAAACAAAAAATAATAGTAACATTTTTAATACTCCCTCCATCCCAACCAAATAGTCAATTTTTTTTATTTTGGGCGTCCCACCCAAAAAGTCTTATTTCCTTTTTTATATACATGGGACTCACACACACCCACCAATACAATTAAAATATGGGGTCACACTCTCACTAATATAACTACCTACTACACATTAAATAATAATATTCATTAATCTACGTATAAAAAGCAAAAAATATCCTTTAAATGGGATGGGAGAGTATAAAATAATGCCAGATCAAAATAAAGTGATAATAATAATAATAATAATAATAATAATAATGGTAAATTCATTTTCTATTGCCAGATCAATAATAATAATAATAATAATAATAATAATAATAATAATAATAATAATAATAATAATAATAATAATGATGGTAAATTCATTTTCTATTGCCAGATCAAGACATCCGCCGCCTGCAAACCTACTCTTCTTTTTTTTTTTAATTTATTTATATTTTTAATTTCATTCATATACCAAAATCCTTTTTTTTAATCTTTTATTAATTTCGTATAAAATATATTTATTTAAGTCAAAGGATAATTCGTCCTAATTCGTGAGGCGGTCTCATCCAAAACTGTTCTTTTTAAGAGTTACATGACCTAAATTGAAGACAATTGCATTTTGAATTACCTAGCTGTCATAATCATTGTTTTCTATCTAATTGTCACTCTTTCTCTCTCTCTCTCTCTCTCCTTTTCTATTGTTCAGAGACAAATAACACTTTGAGGTTGGGGACTTGTTGAGTGTGAAAACCAGCTTCTTTTAATCTCTAATTTAACACTTTTTTGTAAGGATTGTTGTCATGTGTTAGCACAAGTCTATTACATTTCACATATTTGAGAAAATTGGTACATTTGAGGTATTTTGTTTTCTGTCAAGTAAAAATCAAGAAGGAAAAGAGCACAGTCGGAAATTAGAGTTTTATGGGTGAAAAATCAAATGTCCTGTCACAAAAATCGATGAAAGGGAAATTACAGGGATCTTTATTAAGTTTTCTTTATATGACTGGAAGGACATTGGATAGAGAATTGTTTTAGCGCTAAAATAATTCGAATCAAAGTCCAGATGTGGAAGTTATACTCAAAACGGTGAGATTACGCAACCCAGCTCAAGTTGAATTGGATGGTCATATTTCCAGAAACTCAGCTCAAATTGTCCTATTCCAACTCGAGGTCAGAATGAGTCGACTTAGCGCGAGTTACGTTGCCGAGTTGTTAGTACAGAGCCCGAGTTGATGCTGTTTTAGCACAGAAGTAATATTTTTACACCCTCTACTGTATGGAAGTATGTATGAGACAAAAATAAGGAAAAAAATGGCATATTTGGGAGGCCACACATAGAAGGAGGACAACACAAAAGGAAAAGGGAGAATCCTTCATTCATCATTGATCATCACTATCTCCCCTTCACACCACAACTGTCTCTTACTTCAGCCACGTATATTCCCATCAATCCACCTCCCACCATTTAAGATCAAAGAGTGCTTGATTCCTGAATTAGAGAACTAACAGGATTCGAAGAAACGAAAGAAAGAACGAAGAAGATCGTTATAGTTAAGGTTTTTGTAATTCCTTTATTTCGCTTTTTGATTTTCCGGACTATAAGATCTTACCATTATTCATGAGTATTATTTGTAACCCCATGGACTAGGCCTTTTTTATAATTCTAGCATATAGTGGTTTAATTGATCTAATTTGATTTGACATTCTAGACTATTGTATTGAATCATAGATGATATGCATGGGCCATTAACTCAAACTTCTACTTAAGATGATATTGTGTCAGCCATTTCTCAATGCATCCTCTGACCCATTTCCTACAAAAGTTTTGGAGTATTATTGAGAATGATATTGTTGAGTGTGAAAATCAACGTATTTTAGAATTCGATCGATTTAACACTTCTTTTTTGTTTATTGTTGTCATATATTAGTATAGATCTCTTATATTCTATATGTTTGAGAAAAAAAGGTGTATTTGAGGGTTTTTATATGAAAATCAAGAAGAAAAGAGCATAGGTGGATGATGGAGTTGAAACGGATGAAAAATCAAGTGACTTGCCATACATATTGATTATGAGGAAATTACAGGGATCTTTATCTAGGTTTCTTTATATGATTAGAAAATTGAAAAAAAATGATTATTTTAGTGCAAGAATTACTTGAATTAGAAATCAAATGTAAAAGTCATATTCGAAATAGTAAGGTCGTGCAACTTAACTGAAGTTGGCCGAGTTAGCCAATCTGGATATGGGTGAAGTCGAGTTGCTCAAAGTGGGTGAAGTCCATCACTTCATATAAAAACACATGTATTTTAGTAAAAATCATGAAATAATTAAATTAATTTTAATTAAAGTAGGCACTTATGACTATGCCAATTTGTAATTGGGGCAAGATAGTCATTTCCTCGTTCTTAAAAGATAAGAGCAAATTGTACTTTCTCTTGTTACAATAAGTTTTTTTCACGCTATTTGCACCCTCAAATTTGTTGATCATATTCCAATTTTTTTATATATTTAAAATAAAAACAATTTTGTCCTGTTAATTATTAAAGATTTTGTGAGTACATTTGACTTTCAATGTTATCCATGTCTTCTCTTTATCTATTGCGATTTTCCCTTAAATAGATAAGAGTTTCCCCATTTAAGTTTATGCCGAATTTGTAGATTAAAAGTTGTTCATCAGGAATATGCGATTAAAAAGATAAGTCTTTTATTGGAACAATAGAGATTCTTTCAAACCCCCTTGTCTTGACAGAAAAAATCTTGTAGGGCAAAATTTAGAAGGTGGAGATGGCGGATTCCTACAACGATTCAGGGAATTCCACACCATGTAATTTTGGATCAATGAATTCCCCACCATGTTTATCGTTTCTGCAAATTTATTAATTCCTAATATATAATACTTATTATAACTTATTGTTTTTGTGACCAACAATAAAGGTGAAGAAGGAGAGATGTTGATCTGCAGCATCTCGAATGATAATTCTAGGTTTGGTTGTAATTTGGATTTAAATTAAGTATGTTAAAGTAATTTTGGAAATTATCTAGTAATATACTATTTATCAATCTGTAATTCAAAAGGGTGTTTAAGTCATTTAGTTAAAAATATTTTTATTTTTATTTTTTGGATATGAATAGTAATTTCGGGGGTGCGAATAGCGTCCCCTTTTTTCATCGGCCAAATACCGTGCCCCCAAATCTCACTTTTTTGGAAGGCATATTTAATACTCTCTCAGTTTCAAATTCAAGTTCATGTTTATTGTAGATACGAAGTTTAAGAAAAATTACTTTTTGATTTACTTTTGAGGGTAGTATGATACTTTTGGGTAATAAATAAATGTTAAAGTATGTTATGTGTGTTAAAAAAGTGATGACAAATTTGAAATTAAAGTATGTTAGAGGGATATTAGTTTGTTGTTTTTTCCTTTTATGAAAGTGTGAAGTTAAATTTGGGACGGAGCAAAACGAAAAGTGTTAAGTTAAAGTTGGGACGGAGGGAGTATTCAATGATATACTCTTTAGTATAAGAACGTGTACCTTATATTTTCTGAAATTCTTTTTTTTAATTAAACATTTATACTATTTATATTTCTGTCGATGTTTCCATTGAAAAAATTATACCCTTATTAATTAAAGTGTATACTCCATCCATCCCTCACTAAGAGGATCTTTTACTTTTTGGCACGTAGATTAAGGAGTATTATTATTTAATGTGTAGTGGGTAGTTGTAATAGTGGGAGTGTGTGTCATATTTTAATTATATTAGTGGGTGTGTGTGGGTCCCATGTGTTTGAAAAAGGAAAGATGACTCTTTGGGTGGGACACCCAAAATGAAAAAAATATCCTTTTTAAAGTGATAGAGGGAGTATACATTTAAAACAAAATGTTGTACCCTTATACATATGTCCCGAGAACACAAGAGACCAACTCTTTCTCATGTTCTCTCATTTATTTGTCTATTACATTTTCCACCTTGAAAAATAGTAAAAAATTTAAAATAAATAATTTTCAATATATTATATTTTCAATTTTTTCATTATTTTATCCTAAAAGTTAATAAAATTAATATTCTTTTTTATTTTTATTTTATTTTATTATTATTATTTTTTTGAGTACTTACTATTAGGTACATTAAAAATTCCTTTATTATTATAAGATACAAACATACTACTAACTACAAAAATATATAGTGATATTCCAATATTACCCTTACAATGTGCTACACATAAATATTTGTGTGTAGCATGAAAATTCGTGTGCAGCAAAAGTGTGTGCAGTAAAAATAGTGTGTGCAGCAAAAAAAGTGTATATTCGGCGGTGGTCCGTCGGAGGTCCGGTGACTGCCGGTGGTCCGATGGTGGTCCAGCGATCGGCAGGCGGCGGTCCGACGGTGGTCCGGCGGTGGCAGTGGATGGTGAGGGTTTTAGGATTTGTGGTTTAAAAGTGTACGAGTTTAGAGTTATATTTGATATTTTACTTTAATATTTTGTATTTGAGAATAATTTTTTTAAATCAGTGAATTTCACGTTAATTATGAATAAAAAGTGTTTAATTTTGATTAATTTTCCTACTATTTGTTTCATAGTCTAAATATATATCGTACAATTAGAGCTGGACAACAATGAGGAGTAATAAATTAATTTTTCCTACTTTTTTTCATAAAGTCTAAATATCTATCGTACAATTAGAGCTGGACAACAATGAGGAGTAATAAATTAACAAAATTAATTCTCTCGTGTTTTCTTTTTCTGAAATAAAACCCTTTCTAACCCTTTCTTTTCTACCACACCGAATTCATTTACACCCACAGCTAAAACCCAACTATGGAGAAAATTGAGCACAAGACGATACCCGTTAATGGCGTCAATATGCGCGTGGCCGAGCTGGGTGAAGGCCCACTAGTCCTCTTCATCCACGGTTTCCCGGAGCTCTGATACTCATGGCGCCATCAGATGGTATTCATGGCGGCGCGTGGCTACCGTGCGGTGGCGCCGGACATGAGGGGCTACGGTGACACCACCGGCTCCCCGTTGGAGGAATCTTCAAAGTTTTTCATAATCCATTTGGTGGGCGACCTGATTTTGCTTCTGGAAGCGATTGCTCCAAATGAAGACAAGGTGTTTGTTATTGGGCATGACTGGGGTGCTATAATTGCTTGGCATCTGTGCTTGTACAGGCCTGATAAGGTCAAAGCTCTGGTGAATTTAAGCGTTGCCTTTTATCCATGGAATCCACAGATGGATATGGTGGAGAAGTGCCGAAGTTTGTACGGAGATGATCATTATATGTGCAGATTTCAGGTGCTAATTACTCTTTAACTTTGTTTCTGTTGTCTGTTGATCTTCGTTTTGATGTTAATTGTATGTGCTTGATCCTTGAATTTTAGATGCGAAAATGAAACAAAAAATAATTGGTAAAAAGTGAAAAACAATTTCCTTGCTCTAATTTGTAGCTTTAATCTCTTTCCCTAGTTGTTTTCTTGCAAGATTAATGGTTTTAAGTGTGAGATAAAGAATCTTTAGTATGGTTGGATGAAAGGATTTTTTAATCAAGTGATTGTAAACAAGGAAGTGCTTCATACGTATTCTCAATTCTCATGATCTCATTTGTATTCACTGTTAAGAGTTTGATTTTGGGTTCTGGGATCAGATTCCTTGAAGAGTATCAAGTTCTGTAACTCGCATCAACATGATTCATTCCACAGACTTGAATCAATCTCTATTGTTTAGTTTCTTGATTCATCATACTCTATAATTGAATAATTGTAGTTATCAAAGAAACAAGATTGCCACTTTAAGCCCACATTCTGCTCTATGTTTCAGGAACCTGGGGAGATAGAAGCCAAGTTTGAAAAGATTGGAGTCGAGGAAATTGTCAAATTTATCCTTGCATACCGCAACCCTGGCCCGTTATATTTTCCCAAAGGTGAAGAGAGTGGCTATTCTGTTGACAAGGCACCTTGGTTAACAGAAGAAGAGCTGGATTATTATGTCACCAAATTCAAACAAACCGGTTTCACTGGAGGAGTGAATTACTACCGGGCATCACGCTTGTGAGTGCTCACTCCTCGCTTTTATTTGTTGTTGCTTTGTCTTCATACTTGACTTCCCTATTCCATTTGCCTAATAAATGTCCATACCCTTCTTAAGATAGCTTAATGTGCCCACCATTATGATGCAAGGGTGTAGACTGTAAATCATGATGTTCATGAGTATGCACGAAAACATAAGTCCTGTCCATTTACCTACATCATCCGGTGATGCTCTGCATCATGATGTTTACTCTACACTGGCTCACTTTTGCTGCTACTGATTACAGAAACTGGGAACTCAACGCGGCTTGGGTGGGTGCTCAAGTCAAAGTGCCAGCGAAGTTTATCGTGGGTGAACTAGACCTAACTTATCATATTCCAGGGGCGAAAGAGTATATACATAAAGGTGGGTTCAAGAAATATGTGCCGTTGTTGGAGGAAGTTATAGTAATAGAAGGCGCTGTTCACTTTGTCAATCAAGAAAGGCCGGATGAGATCAACGAGCATATCTACGCTTTCTTTAAGCAGTTCTAAGTGCTTCCCTTGTTCTTCATGAGCAGAGAATTTAGATGTGATCATGTGAGGTAAGGTTCTAGCCGATGCCACTTATACGGCCCAAGAAAATAGAGCCCAACATTGCGGCCCAAATTGTTTATGAAAATAGCTAGCCCAGCCCATCTTGTAATTAGTATAAGAATTAGGAATTGCGCAGGACTGGGGATCATATGAGAATAGTTATGGCTAGGCTTCGTGCTTCTATCCCCCCTATTTCTTCCCTCTGTTTTCCCCTTTCTTCTTGGAGTTGAACACGGACTCGAATCAGTGTACTGTATCCGCCCTATTTTATTTACGTTTTATAAATCTTCGTTGTTTATTAATTTGGGGGCGTATCATTGGTGCTTTCGTTGAGAGAAATTCATCCATGGAGAAATCAAATTTAGTTCTTGCCCTAATGAAGTTGCAGGAACAATTAAAGAAGGAATCTATATCCATACAACAGCAATGTGAGGAGCATACAAAGACATTACAACAATCAATACAACAATATGCGGGATCGATGAGTTCACTCTTGGATGAATTGAAGGAGCAGATTCAACGTAGGGATCGTTTGGGCGTCTCTTTGTGCGAAGAAGGGAGACTCTCGAATTTAACCCAAAATTCGACTATGTCAGAATTCCAGGTGGAGTTCGAGAAGAATGCAACAATTGCAGCGACCACTTTCCAATCGGTGGTCAGCGATGGTATTCAACAAGTGCCTACTCTGGATAGGGTGTTTCCTGTCGACGAGAAGGTGGAGCTCGAGCCGATTAAAGCTCGGGACAGTAGCTGCCACGCTCGAATCTTGCGTGGATTTCCTGCCAGCATCGTTGATTTTCAGGTGGTAAGGATCTCCAACCCCTACATCGTTGGCCAGCATTTTACAAAATTGAAATTAAGATCTCCACCTAGGGATTTCAATGTGCCAATAGATAATGGGAGTAACATGTGGGTTGCTTGCGGTTCTTCTACTAATTGCCCACATAATTGTGAATGGGGGCTTCCTCTCAATTTGCTTGATGTTGATGCATTTTCAACAATTTCCCCTATTGTCTATTCAGAGAGTGTACGTGCTTCAATAGTTCAAACTACCACCGCCAAACGCTTCGGTGAAGGTAATCGATATGGTTATTCATTTCTATATGGAGATGGGAGTGATACTGCAGGTTTTAATGTATTTGATCTCCTTTACTTTGACTCAATTTTCGGCATCTCTCACATACTTATTTCCTCAATTGGATTGCTCAAGTGGTTGGGGAAGTGGTTCGATGGTTGGTTGCCCATGGAAAATAAAAATTGGAAAGAACACCTCGACACAAAAATCTACATTCCTATAGAGGTTCCTGATGAGGTGTTGGGAATAGAGTGGTTGCTACAATTGGGTAGAGTTTCACATGATAACTCTAAGAGGATTATGGAGCTTGAATGGCAAGGCATGTGGATTGAGTTGCAGGGTGAAGGCATGAAACAATCCAAAGTGACACTCCAATGTTTGAAAGATGAAATTTCTAGCAATGGGGATCATAGTTTGCTTGAGGTTCACTTTCGATCTCCAACTTATATTATATTGGGTCTTGAGGACAAGACCAATTTTAAGGGGGAATGAGTGATACGGCCCAAGAAAATAGAGCCCAACATTGCGGCCCAAATTGTTTATGAAAATAGCTAGCCCAGCCCATCTTGTAATTAGTATAAGAATTAGGAATTGCGCAGGACTGAGGATCATATGAGAATAGTTATGGCTAGGCTTCGTGCTTCTATCCCCCCTATTTCTTCCCTCTGTTTTCCCCTTTCTTCTTGGAGTTGAACACGGACTCGAATCAGTGTACTGTATTCGCCCTATTTTATTTACGTTTTATAAATCTTCGTTGTTTATTAATTTGGGGGCGTATCAGCCACCGTTGGGTTTGATCTTAGTTTGGTTTTTTATTGTTAACTATGAATAAAAAGTGAATTTATGATAGAGCCTACCAAGGGGTTCGGCTATGCCATGTATATTCTCGCCACGATTGTGTTAATCACTAATTTAGTGGATACATAAGAGCATATGGCAATTATGTTCTTTCCATATTACTAATAAACTAGTTAGTGAAGGATTATAAATAGAGTTAGTCTCTTGTGCGTCCGGGCACACGGATTTAGATCCGTGGCCCTTTGCAATTTCCGTGTCCCTTTACAATTTAAATTCCCTAGCAATACATATGTTTAAATAGAATAGGGAAGGAAAATGTTGTGTTCACATGGTTCGTGTCCCTGTGCCCGGGGACGCATGAGCTTTTGCCTTATAGATAAGGGCATATGATCACCTGTTCCAACTACATGTTTTATGTTGTATTTTATATTTTAAATAAATGACACCTGTCATTATAATATCCTTTGCTAAATTAACGCCACATATCCTAAGAGTTCAATGATAATTTGTAAAGTATAATTTTTTTATATTATGAAACATCAATGAAATGCAAATAATGAAATGAAACACGAATTATGGAATAGAAAATGCAATTTCAGAGCGTAATTATTATTATTTTTTCATTTCCTATTGTTCATATATCTATTTCAATTTACAATTTGTAAAATTGATAACTATTTACGAAAGTATAAAATTGTCTCATGAGACGGTCTCACGAAAGGTTGCTTCATAAAAAAAATGTGAAAAATGTGCAGTCATTTTGGGACGGGGTTATTAGTACATAAACTTTCGTATAATGATTTGAGTTTAAGATTTTTTATTTTTATTAAAACAAAAACATCGTCTAACATAAAGATGGAGGGGTGGAGATTTGTATTGAATCAATAATAAAAATTGGATACTATGTGTTAGATAGTAGGATGGGCTATCTGTAAGACAGATAAATTTTATGTAATCCAATTTTACTAATAATAACAAGAAATGGAGGAAGATTCTTAGATCAAAACTCACATGACCCAAAACCCAAAACCCAAGTAACGGCAGATAGCAAGTTTAATAGGGCACACACTTTTATTCCTTTGTATACACCACTGTTCTTATATGCGCCATTCCTTCCTTGTATGCACCATTATTTCTCTACATTAATTATACTTTATTAATTTTTTCACCTCCATTGTATGCAACATTATTTCTCTATTAAATTTTCATATACTCACCGATTCTTTATTACAATTTATTTATAGGAGATTTTAGTGTTTTTTTAGAGATTATTATTATTTGAATTGGTTGAACTCTTCTATTTAATTTTATTTATAATATATATATATATATATATATATATATTATATATTATATAATTTTTAAAGAATAAATTTATATTATAATAAAAAGGAAAATTGAATAAGAAAATATTAAATACAATACAAATTAATAATAAATTAATAAAAATTATTATTATTAAAGTGCAAATTAAACATTATGTACATATTTTTATTCATTCAAAATTTATATGCTAATGAATGAAATTTTATAGAAACTTCTCTGTTTGGTTGTTATTAAATTAGAAAATTGAGAAATTAATTATGAAACTAAATTAAATAGGTCTTTTATATTATATGACGTTTTTTTTCTTTTAATTTATATTTTTTGTTATTTAAAATTTTATTAATTTAAAACTTAAAATTTATAAATTTATACAATGTGATAGTCAATTGATGAAAAGTGATACTTTATTTTGAACTATATTTCATGAATAATTTATAATATAAATGAAAAGTGATTTTTAAAAGAAAAGTGATAACATCTTCATAAAAAATGTATTTCACTCACAATTTATTGAAAAAATAAAAAATGATAATATTTTAATAAAAAAGTAATTCATAATAAAAGAAAAGTGATATCTATCTAATTAAATTATCAATGTTCATTGGAATAAAAAATGATAACATGCTTATAATAAAAAGTAATACATTATAATGAAAAAGTGATATCAATTTAATTTAAGTACTTTATGAACAATTCGTATGATGAATAACGAGTGATAATATTTTTAATATAAAATGATACTAATTAAAATAAAGTGATAATAAAATCGTTCATGAACAATTTAATTAATGAACATTTAATAATAATAATAATAGATAATATTTTTTATTAAAATTGAAAAATAATAGATTCGAAATAGCATAGTAATTTGCTCATAATATGCGTAAAAGGTCGGCCGCCATTTTGTTAAAATGTGGTAATTTTAATTAATGAAACCAAACAACACCTTTGTTTTTATTTAGTTCTCTTTTATTTTTAACTTTTATTTTATATTAATGGATATGATAGGATTCGCTTCACGTAAAACGATCCGTCCGTCTCACGTAAAACGATCCGTAAGACGGTTTCACCCAAGATCTACCCAAATTTATATATATAGATGCAAGTGTATACCCAAATACACAAGATATCAACTCAAATAATATTGATAAGTATATTATATCAAATAAATTATTTTTTAAAAATTTTATTTAAACATATATATAATTTATATTGTTTTTCTTTAATTCTCTTTTATTTTTTATTTTTATTTTATATTGAATAGGATAGGATCCGTTAAAAAGATCCGTGAGACGGTTTCACCCCAGGGCCAAGATCTACCCAAATATATATATATGGATACAAGTGTATGCCCAAATACACAACATATCACCTCAAATAATATTGATAAATATATTATATCAAATTAATTATTTTTTCAAAAATTTTAATTAAACATCTATTTTATTTATAAAAGATACTTAAAAGATGATTGAATTTTTTTTAAATCAAAAGTAATTACATTAGAAGTGGAGATGTATAATGCATTAAGAGAAAAGAATGATACTTTTGAAAAGAAATGTAAGGTGAAGACATCGGATAGAGAATAAGAGGGTGAACACATGGTGGAGAATAGAATAGTGCATAGGATCTATGCACCATGGTAGAACCATGGTAGAGAATAGAAGAGTGCATACCATACCATAGAAGAGTACGTACGAGAATAGGAAGAATGCACAGAAAAGTACATACGAGAAGGAAGAGTGCACACGGAGGTAGAGTATAAAATGGTGCATAGAAGAGTGCATAAGTTGGTAGAGAATAGAAAAAGATAATAGAGTATAAAAGGGTGCATAAAATAGAAGGGTGCATAGTTTGGTAGAGAATAATAGGGTGCATAAAATAATAGGGTGCATAAATTGGTGGAGAATAAAAAAGTATTTACCGTATAAAAATCCCGTAGAAAAAAAAAAGCAAGCACTGCACCATGAATATAAATTAAAAAGACAATAAAAACCATAAATATAAATTGAAAGAAAAGGACTACTAACCATAAATAAGCACGTGAATTATTATCTAAATCTCAAGAATTATATTCTTTCATTGAATACAAAATTACATTTTTTTTAAAAAAAAAATTATTATATAGTTTAATATGAATGTCAAATTAAAGATTTTGAAAAGACAAATAATTTGATACATATTTTATTAAAAATAGATTTGTAATAAGAGAATTATTGATGCTTGAATTTTTTGATAAAATTAAAAATATAAATCATAATTAAGGAGAGGGGAGAAAGCAACGTATTTAATTTTTAAGTGAAAATGGCAAAAAGTGGCCACTATTGCTTAAGTGTAATTTTAAGTGGCCACATATGTTATACACAATTTTTTCTAGCCATTTTTAAAGAAATGGACCAAAATGCCCTTGAGGGGGACCCACTTTTCACATGTTTGGAGAATGAGTTCCACACTTTTTGACCAAAAGTACCAAACGTACAGTAAAGGAATCGGATTCCTCTTTATTTCTGAATAAAGTGTGAAAGTACAGTCTATTGAATGCATTAATCTGTTACATTTATATACCTTATGAATATATTTTTTATTAAAATAAAAAAAATGCATTAATTTTATTCTTATAATTATTTTAATTTTTTCAGGAAATATTTTTTTTGATTTTTTTTTAATTTTTTTGAAAAAAGTGTGGGCCGAATAGAACAAATAGTATAGGCCGAATAGAACAAATTGTAGGCCGAATAGAATATTTTTTTTTAAATTTTAAAAAATTTTTTTTTTTTGAAAAAAAGTGTGGGCCAAATAGAACAAATAGTGTAGGCCGAATAGCACAAATTGTAGACCGAATAGAAGAATTTTTTAAATATTTTTTTTTTATTTTTTTTTGAAAAAAAAGTATGGGCCGAATAGAATAAATAGTGTAGGCCGAATAGAACAAATTGTAGGCCGAATAGAATAATTTTTTTTAATTTTTTTAATTTTTTTTTTGAAAAAAAAGTGTGGGTCGAATAGAACAAATAGTGTAGGCCAAATAGAACAAATTGTGTAGGCCGAATAGAACAAATTGTAGGCCGAATAGAAGAAATATTTTTTTCGATTATATTTTAATTTTTTTGAAAAAAAATTGTTGGCCGAATAGAACAAATAGTGTAGGCCGAATAAAACAAATTGTAGGCTGAATAGGCCGAATAGAAGAAATAATATTTTTGAAATTTTTTAATTTTTTCTGGAAAAAAAATATTTTCTATAATTTTAAATGTGGTCCCAACCACCCTATTTAATGCAGTCAACACTGACATAATCATGCCCCCATTATTATCGTCTTTTATCTGACAGTTATGGGGTAATTTGAGGAGTTCTCTAAATAGTGGCTACTAAAAATTACTTTTAAGAGAGATGTCTATTTAAAATTGTACTTAGTCAACAGTGGCTACTAAAAATTTGGTCTGTAATTTTAATTTCTTTATTGGGTTGCGTGAACCCATACATATTTAGATGATCCAATAGTTGTTATTAATCAACATTAATCTAACGGATGAGAATTCAGTTCAGGAGGCTAGTTTGAAATCTAGATTCGCTGAGGTTCACACACTTTTCTTTCTTTATGAAATTACACAGCATTTACCGGTTCTCCGGGGAAATATGTTGGTCTAGCAGAAACTTATATGTGAGCTTGGGTCAAACCTTAATCAAGATTAATCTTAAATTTGGAATAATAGAAACGAAACAATAAAAAAACTAGAAAAAAAAGGCAAAAGCCCTGGGAACACTGTCCGTGTCCCATGTGAACACAATTCTTCCCCTCTCTATTCTATTTACCGTGTCTCCATGTGAACATAACACTTCCCCTCCCTATTCTATTTAAACATATGTATTGCTAGAGAGTTTAAATTGTAAAGGGGCACGAAAATTGCAAAGGGACTCTCTATTATATTTAAACCTATATATTGCTAAGAAATTTAAATTATAAAGGAGCACGAAAATTATAAAAGGACACGAATCTAAATCCGTGTACCTGAGACTCACTAAAAAAAAGTAGAAACGTCAAACCTTGGAAAAGAAAAAATACAGAAAAGAAAAGTATGGCTGACGGTGACAGCACCGGCAAATTTGAAAATCTGAAGAGTAAGAACTCACCCTCACCGCACCGCTGCTGCAGCCTGCAGCTCTTCTTCTTCCTTCTACGCCATTCACACAACTCCTTCCATTATTCTCCAAATTTACAGCATGGAGAAGATCGAGCACAAGATGATACCCGTTAACGGGCTGAAGATGCACGTAGCCGAGCTGGGAGAAGGCCCCTTAGTCCTCTTCCTCCACGGCTTCCCGGAGCTCTGGTACTCCTGGCGCCACCAGATCGTCTTCTTGGCGGCGCGCCGGACTTGAGGGGCTACGGCGACACCACCGGGGCCCCGCTGGACGACCCATCCAAGTTCTCGGTGCTCCATTTGGTGGGCGACCTGATTTCGCTCTTGGATGCGATCGCTCCCAATGAAGACAAGGTGTTTGTTGTTGGGCATGACTCTCATTGCTTGGCATCTGTGCTTGTACAGACCCGATCGGGTCAAGGCTTTGTACAATTTGGGGGTTGTCTTTTCTCCCTGGACTCCTCACATCAATCCACTCAAGATGTTTCCTAGTATCTATGGAGATGATCTTTACATTTGCAGATTTCAGGTGCCAATTCATCCCAAGGACATGAATTAATGATCTTCATAGATAAACAGTTTTAGAGACACCTTGTTGTTGTTGATGTTTCAGGAACCTGGTGAGATAGAGGCAGAGTTTGAAGAGATTGGAGTGAAGGAGATTCTCAAGACTTTCTTTGCATACCGCAACCCTGCTCCACCTTATCTTCCCAAAGGAAAAGGGTTTGGATATTCTGCTGATAGGGCACCTTGGTTAACAGAAGAAGAGCTGGATTACTATGCCACCAAATTCAAACAAACTGGTTTCACTGGAGGAGTGAATTACTACAGGGCATTTGACTTGTGACTGCTCACTCACCTTCTTTCTTTGCTTTCTCCAATTTCATTTGATCTAGGCTGTCTTACTTTTGCTGCTGATGATTGTTTACAGAAACTGGGAACTCAATGCGCCTTGGTCTGGGGCTCAGGTTAAAGTGCCAACAAAGTTTGTCGTCGGGGAGCTCGACATATCTTATCATTTTCCTGGGGCCAAAGATTTCATACACAATGGTGGGTTCAAGAAACATATGCCGTTGTTGGAGGAAGTCGTGGTGGTCAAGGGCGCTGCACACTTTATCAATCAAGAAAGACCAGATGAGATCTGTGAGCACATCTATGCTTTTCTTAAGCAGTTTTAAGTGCTCCCCTGTTTTTACAGTCTTTGCTGAGCAGAGAATCAGAGGTGTGAGATAAGGATACAATTGAATGCATACTATTTTCCTAGTTTTAGTTAAAAAGTCCCACAATGTAAGATATAGAATAAAGGTTCACATACTCTTATAATTCAGTCTACTTCTATGCTGAGTTAGTTTGTGTAACCACGAAATCCAGAGATTTTCCACAATAAATGTCCAATAAGATTGTAGCTTTGGCTTGGAAATTTTAGTTGCTATAAATCTCTCCATCTTTCTCTTTGTTTGGTTACAGCAATTGATTTGAACTGTATGAAATGCATATCCACAGGGTGTAGGAAAGAATATCAATAATCACTTCACATGAAGTTGGAAAACTCATCCATAAATTTTAGTTCATAGAGGACCTGAGAGGGACAAATTAAAATAAGAAAGGAAAAAAATATAGTGATTGATCCTAATTGTATCGTCTCAACAATAAGTAACTGGTCTTAGAATCAAATATAGATTTATTTTTTATTTTTTTGGTTGAAGGATGTGTGCACAATAGAGGATCCAAATCAAATAGAGAGCATTCTTTATGATATTCTCACCTTCCACAATTCCAGAAGTAGTGTGTGATCAAAGTCGAGCTTCTCTGATTAGATTCTCATTTCTGGGAGAGTCCAAGACCAGCTGCAGATATAGGTGAAATATCAAAACATTGATGGAGTCAAATGTTAACCACATATGATGCTTTAGTTTGTCATAACCAAAAAGGGACAATTGGGATTTCATTTTTTGCTATGCTGATTAAATGAATGACAGATGCTAGTGCTTCACATGTCATTTATGTAGGAGGTACAATAGAATATGCTACACAAGTACTAAATAATCAAAACCTCATAAAAAAACCAACCCACATTTTGTTTAGACCTATCTTGAAGTTGGAGTAGCTCAATCGCCTGGGACTTGTGCCTCTCCTTCTCGTGGACGAGAGCTGCACATTTGCAAATGAAAAACAGGAGCAGCAAACCGAGAGACAACACGACAATGGATTCAAGTATGATTGCTGATCCTAGAGCTGCACCATATAGCAATATTATAGCATATGTCTGAATGTTGGATCGTAGAAATAAATTCTTGATACTATATATATGAAATACTATTATTCACATCTTACTATGAGCTGCAAACGAACTCATTGGTTCGTGCCTTATGAGATTCACTGTGGATTCAGCAATCAGAGACGTAGTCATCATCTCATTGCAGTTGGGGTAGCATCCATGGTTTCCTAGATCATTTACTGTCAATGTCAAGACAGCACAGTGTTCACCTTCCTAAGAAAATGGATCGAAAAGTAATATGATAATCCTTCATCTCATAGTTCAGTAAAAACCAGTTCTCATTTTTATCATGATTCTTCACACTCACATGATAGGTTAGTTGTCCCACGATGCTGTTGCAATCATCAATTGAACCACGGACTATGATACCTTTTGCTTTCACCAAGAAATGCTTTGAGATGGCAACATATGTTAGAAGAGGCTGCCACTGATAACTACTTTTTAGTTTTACTTCATTTAAACCGATTAGCTCTGATGGGAGGCTTGTTGCCAGAAGTCCAACACTGACTTCCATTGACAACATGACCAAAAAACGGGACCGATTTCCTAGACACCGAATCAGCAGAAACCAGTTATTTCAAGAAAAAATGTTCTGGAATTTAGCCAAAAATCGGCCTCAAGAAACAGTAAGTTCCAGTTATTACCAGGAAAATTCCGAAGATCTGGATCTTCGATGAAGTTAAAGTTGCCTCTCTGTTTGCCAAAGACGAGTGCTCCATCACTCATGTCATATAAGATAATAAATGAAGGAATATTTAAAATAGGAGGATCATTGATAGGTTGCACATTAATAGGAACATCTATATCATTCCTCCCATTCCTGTTTTCGGTAGAAACTCGGATCCTATCATCACCGTAGAAATCCTGGTTTCTGTCACGGAGGGCAAGCAACGAAAGAAGCAAGCAAATCAAAACTGCCTGAAAAGATGGCCCAAAAAATATAATGCGATTAATGCAAGGTTGCTGAACAACATGAATACCATTATCATACCCAAAATACTGGATGGATTTGAGGGCAATATTCACTGCATCCAGAGGGCCAACCAAATTTAATTCATTAGCCACTCCGACCTCTTTATAAACATAAAGTTTATCCCAACTTCTCTGCCAAAATTGCATTTGTGTGGGAGAAAGCAAAACAGTCCCATATTTTGAACTGAGAGTAACACTACTGTTTTCAGCCAGATTAGAGTATGCGATTTCAAATCCAGGAAAACCACTGCATTAAGAAAAAAAATACATGGTTTATAATATATATAATACAAAAGCTTGAGATGGTGGACGCCTCAAGCAGACAAGCAGATGCATCCACCATCTTAAGTTTTCCAGGTCTTGGATCAAGCAGAGAGAACCAGAACTTTGTGCCTTTTATAAATTTTAATCTCAATCCCATTTTATGAAATAAGCTATTTTCCTTTTGCTGTTCTTTGAATTATGGCTTGAAATTTCCAGGCTCTTATTAAAACTAATGTGTTCTGCAGCACTCACCCATATGCCGGACTAACCATGTCTTCTATAGCTTGCAAGTTACTTGGGAACGAAACAAGTCGAGGTGGCCTGGAGAGGATAAGTAAATCCACAGCACCAGAAGCAAGGTTGCCATTAATGTCAGATATCACGCACAAGAAAGAGTCGTTCCCATAAAACCCTTTGTATGGTGTATATCTAAAGAGGTTCCCACACAGTAGGAGTGAACCGTGACCTGGCTGCAGAGAATGACAAGTCAGCAAATGGGACCATAAAATTTGTCTAACAAGCGTGAAATATCAAGTAATCATACACAACAGATATATTTGGTTTCAAACATTTCATTGTATGGAAAATAACATCCCTCGTCTAAGTCTTACCCTCGAGTATTCATGAATACTTGCATTTCCACTGGGAAGATAATCATTCTCCAGAACATCAAAATCAACTGACTCATCTTCCCACACTGTAATTGTGTCATTGTGGACTTCAGAAAAATGTTCCTCTGAAAGACCAGAAATATAAAAGGTGCTAAGTTAAGTTCTAAAAACATGTTGATCAGAGACATTCAAGATTGAAATAGAAAAAATTAAAATCGAATACAGCAACTTACTATCAGATACATTAACACCAAAGGGACACGGTAAGAATCGCTCTCCATTATAAGAAGCACATATCTCATAGGTGCCAACATCGTTCGCTTGGTATAAAACACTGTAAGATCCATCTTTATTATCTGAGAACATCCATGTTGTAGAAGCTGATTTGTTGATTGAAGCAATCTCCAATTTCAGTTTCGACTGTTGTAGCAGCACAGGATTAAAATATGAATCCACAAGTTGTACAACTATCTCATTCTTAACCAGCTTTGGGACTTTCTGTAAAAACTTCACAACCCAAGAGAGCGACACGTTCACAAGTCCTGCATACAAGCATACATATTACATAAGCTTGATATATACATAAGAATAACTAAACATGTCCCATTAGGCTATTATATGTACAATGATACCCGGAATTATTTCTTTTCTAAATGGATTTCCACCATTTAATGCAATATTTCCACAAAAGACGCGAATGTCATAAATGCCACTCTTTTCAGGTTTATATATAACATCAAAATCACTAGCCTTGTTGCTCCCTTCCCCAGTAAACTGCATCAAGAACTATCAGTCATCAGCATGACAGTAATCTATGTCATGAGATATCAACATGAGATTCAGAAATAGTCTTACATTATTCCCTTGGTAAAACACAGGTGAAGAAGCAGTTTGCATATTATCATCAATCACCCCATAATTTGATGTTCCAGGATAGAAGCTACCTGTATAAGAAATCATTCTTCCAATAATATAAAAACAACAATAAATTGTTTAGGCTGAAAACGGATTAATTTATAATTATATCATTCCCAGTCTCCCGTACTCATATGGTATGATGTATAATCTGTGAATCTGATTTTTGTACAATGTGAACCTGAAGAATTTCTAAAATAACTGGAGAAGGATACAAATAAGGATCTCTTAGGAAAATAGAAAATATTGCAGTATCTCCAGCAACAGAATAATTTAGGCCTGATCCGTTGACTACACTGTTAACTCCATCACAATAACCTGTTCAAATCATCCATCTATGATTGAGAAGAAAATTAAGTAATTCAAAGGCAACAAACTAACAGAATATCGACCAATGAAGACTAATAAATAAAATCATTATAAGATTAATGGATTGAAACGCATTATTGTCAAAACTCTCATCATGAAACCACTATGTCTTATGCCCCACCTGAAACAGAAGCGTTTCTTTAGCAAACATACATATGATTAACCATTTGAGTCACTATCTTGCCAACATTGTTAAGCATTGCCTTCAGTAAACATTCATTATATGTCAAATAGTTTATGTACAAAAAGACAGGAAATAGGAATACTGAACATAAACAAAAGAATCAGAACTAAGAGACTTGAGTGGCCTGTACCTATGTAAACAGTGAAATCATATGGCATTTTTGAGACTAGAGTATTCTTTTCCTTATCAGAGATCATGAGCATGAAGTTTCCAGGCTCGTGTAAGCTGAACGAAAATGACTGGATACCCGGGTGGAAATCTTTGAGGACTAGATCAGCCACCGGCATGGACAAATTGGTTCCCCTTTCGATAACTTCAAATTCATATAATCCTGAAACCAGGTTCCCATATTGATCTTGCTGGTTTATGAAATCCTCCATCATGGAGAATAATTGAAAAAATCTCGTTTCAACAGTCAGTTGAGGAACACAACTGTGGACATCCAGCAATCCTGAGAAGAGACTTCTTGAATTACTTCTACTGGGACTAAACTAGCTCATCCAATACTACAGAATAATTTAACCATAGATATCAATTAAAAGAGCTACTAAATCAAAGAATAGATAACCTGGATTCACCATGAATGATAAAGGCGATCCATGCAAAGTTTGGTTTTGGACTTCTATGTGAAGTTGCAATCTTCCAGCGGTGGCTTCAACAAACTCCAAGCTAAGATAAACTTGCTGGCTCCATCCTTTGTAGGTAATATTAAGTACACTTGCTGGGAAGCCTTTAAAGGTTGAAGCAAACAGTGAAAAATTATAAGGTTTTGATCCTTCACTGGCTAAAGTAACATTATTTCCAAATGCATCTTTGGGAAGAATCAATACTTCCACCCTCATTCCTGCTATAAACTCATTAATTCCGTCCTTCCATGATGGAATACCAGCCGATGGATACATTTGACCTGGACTATAATGATACATGATAAGTTGATAACCAGCAATACGCATAAAACAGTTAATATGAAATCTACTTTTATCTTCTACTACTTTAGAACTCCCGTCATAATCATTCAACCGTTGATGTGCTAAACATGTGTGAGAAAGCTTTAGCATATTTGAGCTGTAAAATTGTCCAGACAAACATTTGAAGATGATGTTTCGCACTACCATTTGCCCATTTTACATTCTCCGCACACAAGTTAAAATGGCAAAAGAAAGTCCTCGACAGATTAAAAAAAAACTATTACGTAGTAACCATTTCTAATCATATAACTAAAACATTCAAATCAATTATGAAGAAAAAAAAATCACAACATAAGGGCTAAGTAGATACACAAAAGCAAAATGGAAAAACCTGGGTTGACTTGAAAGTGCAACGAAGAATCCCAGACATGAAAATGTTCATCAGTGATGAGAACATTGAACACACCATAGGGCTAAAACTAATGCTCCAATCCTCAGTGCCAGCTTCGAAATGCCACAAAATTCCAGTAACAAAACTGCTATTTCCTATCTTATCATTGACTGTGATGTTTGGTTGAAAAGGAATTTTATATTTTGCAGTGTCGTAATTCCCAAGAACTTTTACTTTAATAGTTGCAGTTTCACCCGCTGTGAAGGTGTCCTTGTCATTCAGCCAACTGAATGCAAATCCAGGAATTGCTGCATCATCTGCTGTTTACATAACAAAAATGTAACTGAAAAAATCTTGTGTGCATCCGATAATGTGTTTCAAAATTAGATGGCATACCTAAATTAGCATCAGAGGAAGTAAGGAGAACGAAGAGCAGTAGGCATTGCGACGCCATTGTTGGGAGAGCAACATTTGAAATCCAAATTGAAAACCTAAAGTTCCAAATTCGGGTAGAATATCTGAGAATTGGGCATTTGATTAGGGAGCGAAGGGAAACAGAAGTAGTGGGATGACAAGAATAACTCCCAATATCGCAAACTGCTAAATAACTTACTCATGATCGAGGCACCCCACCGGGAAAATCGCATTCGTCGAATAGCCCATCTTTTCGATCGAGTGCTACAGATTAAACCTTCAAAATGATGTTTTCAGTAGATATAATGAATCGTCGTCGTTGAACTGCATCTGTATCTGTCGGGATTGATTTTAATCGGCGGAAGGGCGATTCTGCTGCTCCCACCCATGGCCATGGGTTCTGAACCAAAGTCCGATTGGGCATCAATCGATTAATCTTTCTTTCAATATGTGAGTACGGAGTTGCCATTGTTGATTTCACAGCGTTTAATCATTAACTGATCCAAGTTGTGGGTGGATGATGAACGTGAATTTAACCTAAAATGGAAAAAAAAAAAAAAACCCTGCTCCAATTCTGAAATCATCCCTTCCCAATAATTTATGATTGCCAATCACAAGTCCAAAATCCACTGCTACTAGACATCATAATCACTCTAATCATCAACTTTCTCTCTCTTCAATCTTGTATTGCATCTGGGGAAATACAACCCATCTTAAATTTCTAAAAAGGTATATATACAGTATCATTTTTTTGTTGAATTAGTATTTACTGTTTGCTCCATCCATCTTGTATATAGAAGAATCATCAGAAGAGGATCTTCAAATTAATGGTGGGAGATGGTTATGCCCCTCAAATCAATGGTGGATTAAGCTTCAAGTAAAAAGATTGAAGTATTCTGTAGCTAGATTAATGTTGACGAAATGGAAGATTCTTCCAAGTTTTACACCATATTTTGGCAATCGTTTCTTGGCAGATGTATATTCTCTCTCAAATTCTGATTAACAAGAAATCATTAATTACAAAGAATTCCTGAGAATTAGTTTGGAGTATGAATTGTTGGGAGATAATATTACTTTTTAAATATTTCGGATGTTAATCCTCTCGAAAGAATAATTTGATCCACGGTAATTGATGTTGCATGATTTTTTTTTTCATTTTTTTTTTTGCGTTAGTTTTGAGATTTTATATTAGATTGCATGAAATCATGTATGGATGTCACATTCCTCTTTAAAATATAGAGTTTCTCTCGTTAAATTATCTGAGTATTAATCTTTCGATCAAAAGAGTTATAGGAGTAGTTAGTTATTCCTCTAAAAAAAAGTCACAACATACAAGAGTAACAATTATGGTTCTTCCAAACATATCCTCCGCAAACCTTAGCAAAAATATTCTCCCTCAACCAAATATTCTCGTGTAGAAATCTACCCTCTCCCTATCATTCTATTACATAAACAAACAAACTAGTATTTGTATAAATAGAGTCTACTCATCAGGTCAGTATTTTAAATGAATGGTATGTTGATGACTTCTTCACATAAAATTTGAAATCATCATAATAAGTTCTAAATAAATATACTTATATGCTAAGACAAGAATTAAAAATTTGAAGGCCGCATCAAGATTGCAAGGAGAAACTAGCAACTTTAGCACTAGTTCTTAATCTTCACCTTAAATTTTAGCCTTATGTAAATTGTCTTCATTAAGGTGGACTTACTGTTACGATTTTTATATTGAACTTAATTACATTAATTAATTTAATAAATGTGCATGCAAAAGTTTATCTAAGACCGATGGGCCGAGAACTTGTACGTACAATTGACATGAAGGCAAATAATGAAAGTCGTACGCGTTCGTATAACTTTGACAGATTAAATAACGAGCGCTTTCGGGCAACCTAACTATGGGCTAATTCTCTTTACTTTTTAAAGTTCAGAGGTTCATTTCTGAATAGATTAACTCAATTTAAATTGTGAAATCTAACAGTAAATCCCCCCACTGAGTACATTCCCGTGTGCTCACCCTACTTTATTTTTTCTTCTTACAGATGACGTTGTGTAGCCAGCATAATAAAGGATGAGTAGGAGGTCGCTACAAGAAGTGCTCCATATAAATATGTATTGAAACTATGAACAATTTCTTTAGTACTCGTCATTGCACATATACCTCTAAACTGCTTTCACTACTTGAATTCTAATATGTTTGTTTCAATTCTATTTATGGTTTAATTAATCTCTCTATATAACTATTATTATGGATTTGAATTTGATTAATTTAAGTTAGCTCTTTTTTAAATAAATTAAAAAAAAATTGTCCCATTTATATAATTTTATTTTTCTTTAACACAAATAATTTGGGATGTGACATTAGATCTAAAAAGTAATAACACATTTAATAAAAAAAATATGTTTTGATGAAAATTAGTGATAATCATTTAAGTAAACTATTTTATAAACAATCAGCACTAAAAGTGATAGTGTGATAGAGCCAAATCAAGGGGGTCAGCTGCAATCATGCTAATCACTAATCTGGTGGATTAGCAAGTGTTTGATTGAGGGAGAATTATTTGATAATAAATATGTACTTTCCATATTAATAAATTAGGTCTCAAATAAATGATTATAAATAAGTGGGTAGAGGAGAGGTAAAATATGGTCCAGAATTATCTTTGTGTCGTCTATTGGGCAGCCTTTGGCTGACGGGATTCATCCCGGGAGAATCGTATTCTCACGTTCCTATTTATCATACTTCCTTTTTAATTTATATTATAACTTCTTTACTCTATTAAATTATAACTTCTTTACTCTATTAAATTGGTCCGACCTACTAGATAAACTAGAATGAGCGCGAGTTTGGAGAATCGATTTGAGAGGATAGAGAATCGATTCGAGAGGATAGAGAAAAAGTTGGTTTTGATTAAGAGAAATGTTAGTTCACTTATTAACATAGTCTTGGAGCAAGAATCTAGGCTCAACAAATTGGACAAGATAGAGGAGATGCTCTCCTTACTCCTAAAAAAAGAAGGAGCCAATCTGAGTGATGGAGATTCTCAACCCAGGAACTGCGGAGAAACGTACACTCAAAGCTCTCTCCAAGAAAGTACCCTTGATTGGACCATAGCCAATAATGATGTTCAATTCAAGGCCGAACGAGTTGAATCACCCATTCCTGATTTAGGGACGACTCAGTTTTCGGTTGATGGCCTCATTATTTCATTAAGTTATTTTGCTTCTCCTCCAACTTTACACCAATTCTTACCGGGAGAAATATTTGTGAAAGAAATAACGGAAGAATCACTCCAACTTGATAAGGAACTACAGATTTTGAAAAAAAATCTCATAAGAGTTCAACAACATATGGAGCGGACAGCGAAGAGGCATCAAAGATAGGTGAATTTTCGAAGAGGTGATGGTTTTATTCTAAAGTTATGTCATCAGAAGCATCCTCTTCATCCACCCGAATTAGCTCCGAGTCATCATCACCCCTTCCATATCATAGCACAACTAAAGTCCCTTTTGTACAATGATGTTTTCAGCATGGGAGAAATTTATAGAGCCAAATCAAGGGGTCAGCTGCAATCATGCTAATCACCAATCTGGTGGATTAGCAAGTGCTTGATTGAGGGAGAATTATTTGATAATAATTATGTACTTTTCATATTAATAAATTAGGTCTCAAATAAATGATTATAAATAAGTGGGTAGAGGAGAGCTGAAGGATGGTCCAGAATTATCTTTGTGTCGTCTTTTGGGCAGCCTTTGGCTGACAGGATTCATTCCGGGGGAATCGTATTCTTACGTTCCTATTTATCATACTTCCTTTTTAATTTATATTATAACTTCTTTACTCTATCATAGTGTATTTATAAAAAAAAATGATAACATCTTTATTTTAAATAATAATAATTAATTAAAAATAAAAATCTCACACTTTTCCATTGTTAAGAAAAACGGTTTCACACTTGTCCATAATTAAAAGAGAAAAAACTTTTAACCTATCAATCAAAGTGGGTTCACAAACACCCCTGAATTTAATAGTATTACGATTAGCGAAGGAGGTTGTGTGAAAACCAGTGAGAGAATATATACTCTTCTAATAATTAGGGTGAATCTCTCTAGTCTCTATGCATTCACAATTAACAAATCTAATTGCTTCTTATCTTAAGCTTATAGAACGGTCCCATAAAAAAATTACAGTGTTCCTATTTTGCTCTTTTATATGATAGACTGTTAATTGTTTTGCACAAGAGATAATGTTCTTTCATTGTATGATAATCTATTGCTATTGATCTTTCAAGACGAGCAATATTTTTTAAAAAATATAGAGCAAATCTTATATGAGATCATCTCACAATAATACCGTTTTAAATTTTTTTTTTTATCATTTTTCATTAAAAATGTTATTAATAATTTAATTGAACAATTATCACTTTTTATTGATCAAATATATTATAAAGAAAAAATTTCTTATGAGACGTGTTAAAGTATGATTGTAATATACGTAAAATATATATGTTTATTGATAATTAAAATATATTTTTTAAGTATGATAATGATGCATTAAGTATAATTATAAACTGTTATAATATGATTCACTGTAAACATATTTTAACTATCGATAAACATATTGTATCTATATAATAAACGTATTATAATAATTGATCGACCCGTTTCACAATTCGTTCCACATGTACCCGTATTTTAAAGAGATTGTCGCTCTATTAAAATGTTACCACTCTTTGTGATCGTTTTTGTCTGTACAGACAAAGTAGCAGTATACTCCTTCCATCCCATTTTAATGTTTACGTTTTCTTTTTGCACGTTGATTAAAGAGTATAGTATTTTTATACATAGTGGGTGGAAATATATAATATTTAATGTAAAATGGGTAGGTGTATTAGTGTTGGATGCGATTGAAACGAGAAGGAGGAAATACCCTTTTAGGTAGGGCTAGGAAAAAATACCAAAATTTTGGTATATCGCCTTTACCATATCAAAAAATACCGATTTCATCGAAATTTTAGGTATGCCAAAATTTTTGGTAAGGTATGATATTGTATTGAAAATTTTGGTACGATAAAAGTATATAAATTGTCAATACCATTGTATTTCGGTATATATTGAAATGCCGTAAAATGTTCATTTTTTTTATAATACGTTAGTATGATATACTACATGATATAGGCAATTATAATTATTATTTATATATTATATTTTTAATTAAATTATATGAATATATATACATAATGTTTAAGATAATTAAATGTAAAACCCTACTGTTGATTTCGTAATCATGATCGGTGATAAGGTTGGATGCGCTTTCATAATATTTTATATTTCTTTTTCAATTATGTAGAAAACTTAAAAGTGTTAATTTCAATATAAATTTCATATATTTCTTGTGTATATCTCTTTGGTACTATTATTTAATTTAGTCATTTGTGGATTGTCGTATATTTTTCATATTATGAATTTGTTATTTATTAGAATTTATTTTATAGTTATCTTTCACTTTTTTAATACATTTTTAATTAGGTATGCCGAATTTTAGGTGCATAACGGCATATCAAATTATTTACTTTGGACGGTATATACCGATATTTTAGGTATAATATGGTATACCGAAATATCGGTATGCGAAAGGTATATTATTTTTCTATATCGAAATATATATTGGTATACCGAACACTGCTATACCAAAAGTTTAGATAAAATAACAGTATGATTTTTTATATACCAAAAATTCGATACAGTATTTGATATGACAAAAAATCATCGTTATTCCATACCGCCCACCCTACTTTTAAGTGAAGTAAGTAACATGAGTTTTCCACTAATTAAAATAGAAGAACGTGAAGTGGATAAAATGACCCTGAAAAGCTTGAAAGGGCAGATGTCTCTCCATGGGCAAGAAAAGTGGAAGTAGTATAAATTAGAGTGAGGGCATAAATAAAGGCTTAATTTAAAAGGGTTACACTCAATATTCCGAATCTCAATTTTTTTTTTTTTGGTGACAACTTTCTTTTATTTGCAACTTGCATCCCAACCTCAATCTATTTCTTTTCCTATTTAATTTCAATAAATAAACAAAAACATCGTTATCAAATCAAAGGGAAAAATTCACTTGAAATGGTGATAAGAAAAAGAATTACACTTAGAATCACATATACAAAGTCTACAGAGTTTCCAAGACAAATTACTACTCGCTCGGTCGAGTCTTTTTTTAGGACAATATGCATCACTCAATCGATTTAATAAGTAATGCCTTAAATCAGTGACGGACCCAGAATTTGCGATCAGGGGGGCCCAAATTCATTAAGGGGAACATTTATGTAAGATTGTTTATATATTTTTTTTAAACAATTACTATTTTTATAAAATGTATTAATAATTTTTTATTAAAAATATTATTACTTTTTATTAATAGTATAAAATGTTCATGAAATCATGCACTTCACCATTATCATTTTCTATTAATTAATTAAAGTAGAGGGAGAAAGATAGAAATTTAAAAAAAATAAAAAAATAATAAATTAAAGAAAAAATAGGAAGAAGTAATAATAAACTAAAGAAAAAATAGGTAGAAATAATCATATATCATTTTTATTAAATTAATTAAAGTAGAGGGAGAAAGAAATAGGGAGAAATAATAATATATCATATTTTATTAATATTTTATTAATTAATTAAAGTAGAGGGAGAAAGAAAGAAATTTAAAAAAAATAAAAAAATAATAAACTTAAGGAAAAACAGGGAGAAATATAATAAAGAAATAAAAAGGAGCGCATTGTGTGTAACCGAAATCGAACACATGACTTCCTTCTTAAGATTTGACAAGCGAACCACTCGAAGGGAGAAAGAAAGAAATTTTAAAAAAAAATAGAAAAAATAATAAACTTAAGGAAAAACAGGGAGAAATATAATAAAGAAATAAAAAGGAGCGCATTGTGTGTAACCGGAATCGAACACATGACTTCCCTATTAAGGTTTGACAAGCAAACCACTTGGCCATTGATTGATTTGGATATATCTACTACATATATAGTAAATATTTTCTGAAAATATTACAGTGCAATATAGAGAGTAAATATCTCTTTGAAAGAATCATGTAGTATTTCATGTTCATCTTTTGATAATTTTATTGTCATTTTGAGATTTTGAGTTTAAGTTTTATGCTAGGTAAGAAATATACATTGGTGTTCATAACATTATTATTTGGTAATACAAATTATATTCTACTGCATGAGATTTATGGAAATCCATGGAAATCTTATATTTTCATATAAATTGATATTCCAATTTTCCACATTAAGAATAGATTTTATGTGGTGGTGATGTTGTGATAAGTATTCCCTTAAGAAATCAACTTAGATGTGAATAGGCAATATTAAGAGAATAAAGTTTTAGTTAAAAGGCAATATTTTTATTAAGAGAGTATTATATGAAACCGATTCTATATAAGTCATTTATAAGAAAGATCTAAATCGTTAAATTATACAATAAGATATATTCTTGAATTATATAAAAAATTTTATATAAAAATGAATAACTACTTAATACACCTTAAAAATACACTTTTAGGGTAAAAGAAGTTTTTTTTTGGGTAAAATAAATATTTTATTAATAATAACATTATAAAGAGAGTTACCCATAATTACATGAAAATGAAAAACACCGTTACAGCATGAGAAACTTGAAGAATTTTTTAGACAACATCGACACCTATAATTAGATATTTGCCACCCTAAAATCTATAGAATTAATTTTGGTGATCTTATATAGTTTTTGTGGCAAATTGATAAATTTATTGAATTTCTTTCAAAAATCTAACTCCAAAAATAAACTTAACTTCTTCCATGTCTCAACTTTTCATTATAGAAAATTATAGAATTTCAAATTTTCTATATCAACAAATCAAATATTCCAAAAATAAGCCATAAAGTAATGTGACTTTAAAATGTTTACAAAAATATTTAGTTAGAAATTAATAGTATTTAAAGAAAAGGAGAATGTTTATTTCCACTGTACGTAAATTCGTATCATAAAAATTTGGGCCAATTTAAAAAAATAACCATTTATTTAGTTAAATTAATAATATCAATAACAAACAACTTATATAACAAATTTAACTAATAGGAGTACTATACACTTTTTGAACTTTAATACTCCTACTATTCAACTAATAATATTCAATGTGTCCCATGTCGGCATGAATGTCGGTTACCATATCGGCGATCGGCGGACGATGACCGATGGTGGGCGGCGACGACAGGAGGGGGAGGTGAGAGTATTGTAGATTGTTTGGGATGGTAGTATTTTGAGCCTTTTAGGGTGCACTTTGATAGAATTATTATAAAAATTATTTGATGTTTGTATAGTTATTCATTAAGTGTATTTTGAATATATACCTAACAATTGGAACTAAAAATTTTTTTATTCCTAAAATATTAAAAATATTAAAATAATAAAATTCTACCCAATACACTTAATATATTTAATTATGTATTTATTTATTTTATAAAAATATTTATTTGTTATAGAAAAACTAAAATATCCTAAAAATAATAAATAAATAAAAGAACGTATAGGTTGTTTGCAAACCAATTTCAGAATATTAAAAATCTCTATATTTAGATGCTCTACTCTCACAGCTATTTAAAAATACTCCCTCCGTCCCAGTGAAATGGAGACAGTTACCTATAGTTTATAATAAGGTAGTGTTCGCAATGCACTGGGACGGAGGGAGTAATATTCTTTCTCCCATAAAAACCGTCACACTTTCCTCATTCTTTTGTGCACAACACCTTTCCCTTCACACCCCAAATAGAAGGAAATAATACTTCTATCCAATAACTTTAAAAGACACTTTTATTCAATAAATTGAAGATTGAGCACGTCTTTTACTCTTTTATATTAATTTATTCTCACTTAACTAGGTGAGCTAGCTCACCTGATCATTGGACTCCTCACTACAGTGAGCGACACAAATTCGATTCTTTTTGGGAGTGAATTATGAGTGGAGATATAAGGAGGACTTAAAGTAAAGATAGAGTATGGGTAATTAGTGTAACTACTCACAACTAATATTTACCTATAAAAAAAATCTATTCTGACTTAAAAAAAAAAAAAAAGAATGACTTGTAATTAAAAATAGTGAAAGGGGTTTGGCAGAGCACCAAGAAGCTTGGAAATTCATCGTTGAATTCAGCGTCACACTTTCCAACCCTTTGTCCTCATTACTGGCTGACGCAATATACCCCACCTTCTATTATATTTCATCTTTCTTTTTTCTACCTTATATTATATTTAATGTTCTGTTATTATTATAATATATAATATATATAATAGGGTATCAATCCATTACCAAATGTGGGGCTTCAATAGTACACTCATCATATCTAATCAAATACAAAATTTTATTTCTAGATTACCAGGAGCATACATTATAGAGATTTATATCTATTTTATTATAAGATTTAATATTTATTTTTGGTATTATTGGTTTTATAATTTTTTAATTCAGCCATATAATATTCAAATTGATTCATGTCTTATTTTATATCTGCGATTTATAAGGTATTTAATCTTATGATTCGTGAACTGAGGTATAATTATATTTTAAAATTATAAGTAAAAAAGATGGACGTAAACTAATTGAAGATTTACAAGCTCGATCAAATTAATTGTTACTCCATTTTAAAGTTTCAGACATTTGAACGTCTCATTAGTGCCTTTACAATATACTCCCTCCTCAATCCCGTGATAATGTTTATATTTATTTTTTTCAGAAAAAATTACTAAATATAGTATTTTAATGTGTAGTTTGTTGAAAGATATGCTCTCTCCGTCCTATGCAAAAGGATGTTATTTTTTGCACGTAAATTAAAGAGTATTACTCCCTCCGTCCCATAAATAAATTCACACTTTCTATTTTATCCGTCCCATAAACAAGTTCACACCCCAAATAAAGAAATACACACAAATCAATAACCCCACAACATACTTTAATTTCAAAATTGCCACTCATTTACAACTCACATAACTTATTTTGGAGTATAATTTATTTATTACCTAAAAATATCAAACTACCCCCAAAAGTAAAGCAAAAAATATTTTTTTCTTAAACTCCGCATCTACATTAACCGTGAATTTCTCTTTGGGACGGAGGTAGTATTATTTAACGTGTAGTGAGTAGTTGTATTAATTAGTGGGTGTGTGGGCCCTATATTTTAATTGTATTAGTTGATGTGTGTGGGTTTCATGTGTGTAAAAAAGAAAGGGAACTCTTTGGGTGGGACACCAAAAAAAAAAGACCCCTTCAAAGGAGATGGAGGGAATAATAATTTAATGTATAGTAAGTAAGTAACTGTATTAGTATTGTTGGTGGGTCCCATAAAAATATATTAGGAATAATTATTTTATGTAGGTCTCATCTAAAAAAATACTCCCTCTGTCCTACCAAAAGGTCCCATTTTACTATATTGGGCGTCCCATTTAAAAGTCCTCATTTTTCACTTTTACTAAAAGGGCCCTACATATAGTCCACCATTCACTACTAATACAACTACAACTACACATAAAATAATAATACTCTTTAATTTATGCAAAAAAACAACCGATAACATTTCGACGGGATGGAGGGAGCAATCATTAGCATGACTGCATGATATGCTCAAAATGATAATAAATAAATATTATGACTGGATCGAGGGAGCATCATTTTTAATAAACACATGCATCACAAATAATTCTCAATGCATCACATTTGCAAAGTTGTCATCTTCTACAACACACCTATATATTTATTAATTTATCATATATCTTAAAAATAGTATAATATCTAAAAAAATTAAATAAGTTATTTAAAAGAATAATACTACTAATATTTTTTTAAAACTACAATGGCTTAGAAACCCTCATACAATTCTGTGGCCTGCACACGCCACTTCATAATGCTGTAATGGAATATTTCCACTCCACATGCATGTGGAGTAGAAAATCATTGCCTCCCATTGATTTATTATAGAATGCTTCTTAGTTATTTTCTCGTGATTCAATTGATAAAGTTAATAAAATGTGGAAGAGTATTATATTAAGAATTTTATCTTTTATTAAGAAACTTATATATTAGGTTGATTGGCTAAGAAGAATAAATTTTCAATTTATAAATTGAAGATATTAATTTTATTTTAAAGAGTTTCCAAATTTTGTACACTTCACATTTTCTGTTTTAATAGATCCCAATTTCAACGTCAACTTTAATTTCAACTTCACACACTTTTATAAAAGGAAATGATATTAAATTACTATTCCTACAACACATTTTAATTTAATGATTCATTACTATTAAATACATTTTATGTACATATATATTACTATTAGATACAAAAATCAAATTATATTACTGATCAATATAAAATAAATACATGAAATAACATTCTTATCCCTATTTTAATTGTATTCATAATTTAAAAGGTATGATATATAATTTAATAATAGAAAGATAAAGAGTCCCTCTAATTTTTCCACAAAAATAAGTGAAAGATCACTCATATCTTTCCAAAATAAAAATTGTGGGTTCAATTTTTTTGTCTCACCTTCCGTAAATAATGCATATCCATTCTGCATACTTACGAGCAGTATTCATAAACTTGCTGGTATTAAGACATTGATCCAGAGTATATTTTCTTTAGAATTATCTTAATATATATAATTGTAAAGTAGTTTCCTAAATTAAATTTTTATAAAATACATGTGTTATCATTTTGTTAATCATCCATTAATGCTTTTCTAAAAATACATGTGTCAATCATTTGATTAATTTTAATTAAGGTATGTAAAATGCCTTATTTATTCACTTATAGTTATTCTATTTAATATATTATCTTTATATAAAATATGTATTTAATTTATTCTTTTAATATATGAATGAATAATTAATAAAAATTAGTATCATAATTTTTTTAAAAAATAAAATAATGGTAGTATATTAAAAATATAATGGTAATATATTTTGAAATATAATATATTGAATAATATACTTAGTTTTTATTGTTTTGTTTGATTAATAATGGTAATTAAAAATCTACACTTAAAAAGACATGGAGTATAATTTAATATCCTAATTAATTATATTAATTTACTTTTACTCTTATCAGAATTTTTATAATTAGATAAAAATAATAACTATAATTAATTCAACCATACATTTAAATATATTAAAATATTTAAAATACTATCAATGTTAAAATTAAAATTGATGCGGTAAAGGGTATACTTAATACAAAATTTTCAAAAACATCAAACAGAATTTTTATATTGATGAGAAAAATAATTTTCAAAACACACTTGGATTATAATTCAATATCATTAAATAATTTAAAATATTTATTAAGGTATTATAAAAAACTTCTCTTGATTTAATTTTTAAAGTAATATTTATATAGATAACACATATAATTAAATTTTTATTTAATAAATTTGAATAATGAATAAAAAATTAATAAAATGTCTATAACTTTTTTTTAAATTTAACACACAATTAAATTTTTATCTAAAAATTTGAATAATGAATAAAAATTAATAAAATGTGCATAAATTTTTTAAAAATTTAATTGTTTGAATAATTAATGAATTATTACTTTCTTAAAAAATATATAAAAATACCAATTTATTTTAACAAATATTCCATTATATACTTCATCCATCAGATGTCACACTTTCTATTTTTAGTTGTGTTACAAAAGTTTGTACATTTCTAAAAAACAAAAAGTCAAACACAATCACCATTCCCTCGTACAATTTATTTACAGAAAAATCACCCATGCATAATACAAATAATATACTTTATCATTTATTCATTACCAAAAATATTATAATACTCCTAAAAGTTATCATTTTTTTAATATTCGTGCATAAAGTGAGTTACAAAATTTTTGGGAGAGAGAGAGTATTTTTTTTAAAATATGTTTTAAGGTAAAAGTTTTAATTTAAAATGGGAGAGTAAAATATAATATATAAATGTATTTAACTACTAATATATAAATAATCTTTTATTTATTAAATAAAGTATATCAAATTCCCGTGTAACACACAGTAACTATACTAGTGTTTGTATATACACAAAAACATGTGGGTATTCAAAACTTCATTCAGTATATTTCAAAAGTATATTTTCGTTAGAATTATTTTGTATACACAAAAACATGTGGGTATTTAGAAATTTGCTTGTATTCAAAACTTCATTCAGTATATTTTAGAGTTTGTTCTTGATAGAATTATGTTTGTATATACAAATATATATATATATATATATATATATATATATATATATATATATATATATATATATATATATATATATATATATATATATATATATATATATATTGATATTCACAAACCGATTTGTATTCAGACATTCATTCAATATACTTTAGAATTTATTTTCGATTGAAATATGTTTGTATATAAAAAAGACGATGGTATTCAAAAATCTATATATTCACTCAATATAAATATATTTATATAAGCAAAAAAAAAATTGTTAGTATTCAAAAACCTATATATTCACTCAATCATGAATATTACAGATTCGGTCCATCATCCATAGTTCACTCAAACACAAACTCGTCGTCTCTTTATTTTTCAAATGTCTTCACTTTATTTTGAATGTAATTTTCTATTAAACAATTACATGTTAAATGCTAATAATTACTCTAAATTCTTAATTAGCCATTGTTAAAGATTAATTCAGTAAAAGTAATCCAAACATCTCTACCTCCTAAGATGGCACCACTATAAGGCGAGAGAACGAGACTTATGTATTCAACTAATTAGGTATAAAGGGTAGTTAAAACTTTACATTATATATTTTATGCACTTGATAGTAATATAATATATACTATATATTTATTAATAATATTAGTTTATATTTTGTACTATATAGTAATAATTCCTTAATTTAAAAGTTATCATTCTTTCTTTTCATACAAAACATATATACTTTATAATTTATTTATTATACAAAAAGTACCACATTGCACTCAAAAGTAAATTATCTTAATTTGTGAATTTACAGTAGATGTGGAGATAAAAAATGAGATTGATAGTAGTAAATTTAATGGTTAATAATTTTTTTTGTCGATTAAGTTTATCAATTTTTAAAATTAGTCCATACGTTTTTGTTTTTGAAATTAATTCATTAACTTTTTAAAATTTGACATTTTAGTCTATTTACTCGTTGGAGCAGACGTGGCATTTCTGACGTGCCGAGAAAAATAAATTTTTTAGTCCTTTAAGTTTGCCGTCTTTTGAAATTAGTCCATGATATTTAAAATTTTTGAAATTGATCAATTAACTTTTAAAGTTCAACAAAAAGTACTAAAAGTATCAAAATTAGCATAATACCGTGAATTAACCCGCACAACCTACAGAAATTCACCATCAACATGTCCCATGAATGGCTCGACCTGCGAATGATCCGGTCTAGAAATAACTTGCATTATTATGACTCGAATATAATCTATCTCATGCAAGGTCTGTACTCCAATTCAGCCTACCAAATTACCAACCACATATAAATAATTAAAAATAATAATATTTTTTTAAATTATGCATTTTCTATTTTGATATCATTTTTTTAATTTTATTTTAGGTTCATATTTTTTTTAAAAAATCCATCTAAAAATATTAAAATAAATTTAACACGTTGACAACTTGCTATGTCCTACCAAAATTTATTCAATGGCCGTCTCGCGCGTAGGTAATCTGCCCGGCAAATGTCCTACCTCTTATCAAACACAACGAACTTTAACATAGCAAATGATGGGTTGTTGTAGGTTATTAATTGGTTGACTCAACTTACTTTTACATTTTTACTTTTTCAATTTTCTATTACAATTTCAATGATATATAATAATTTTTTATGATAAAAATGAATACATAATTATAAATCGGATACAAAGCAAAATCATGTAAAACATTGGGTAAAAATATTTTGAAGCCCAAAATCCTAAATAGATCCATCATAATAAAGAAAATCCAACCAAATCTCTTAGAAACCACCCTAATTAATTCATTTTTTTATTAGTTCGTGAACTAATGAATATATGTAATTTAGTATCCATTCCTATTAAATAAGTTAGGTTCATATTAAATAATTATTATGAAAGTGATACTCGCTTGTGAATCTTTTAAACGAATGTCAATTCACATAGGCTTTTTGTGACATATAAATAATGGCGGATAAGTTTCGTGCTAAAAATTCAGTTAGAGTAAAGGCAAGGGTGACAGAATTATAAAGTTCAACCCACATGCCACATACGTAACCAGTAGAACTACCCATTATTCTTGATAAATGGACCAATTTCTTAAAAATTTGAAAGTTAATGGAGCAATTTCATAATTTTAAACAATTTGGACTAATTTCAAAAAATGGCAAACTTAAAGAACTAAAGAAATCATTCTTCTCGCCACATCAGAAGTGTTACGTGGCATTACTGATTAGCCATTTTGTAGTAGGGATGACCAATTAAAATAATTTATCGAACCACGGGGAGGTAGATACTAGTGCTTAAGCGATCTCACATTTCTTGTAATTTTATAAAGACGAATCATCAATATAGTGGTTGTGCAAACAAGTAAATAACAATAACCAAAGCAAGCAAGCAATGATTGTCAAATAAGATAGATAAATAAAATGTGGTTTTCCAAATTAATTAAAAATGGAATTAACAACAATCAAGAAGTGGTAATTCAAGGAATTATGTATCAAATTCATATGTATCATGGATATAGGATAAATGGCCAACACTAAGTTCACCTAAACTCTATCTCGAGATGGATATGGTATGAATATCAAGTAGCTCAATGGATTGGTTCTCACACAAACAATTCCAA
The DNA here is from genome assembly GCA_023678885.1 of Pogostemon cablin. Classification (NCBI taxonomy): domain Eukaryota; kingdom Viridiplantae; phylum Streptophyta; class Magnoliopsida; order Lamiales; family Lamiaceae; genus Pogostemon; species Pogostemon cablin. Next base: position 21,925,681 of record CM043001.1, on the reverse strand, counting down.
CTAGGTACTGAGCTTGAAATGAGAGTCCCTTCACACGATTAATTAACATCTCAATCAAACCAATCACATATTCTATCAAATGGTTCTAAATTCTAAAGGATTTCTGAATCTCTTTACAACTTATAATTAACATGAAGTGTATGATGAATTGATTCAATGAACTATCCTAAACATTTAATTGATTTCTCAATCTAATCACATGTTCATGACAATTAACCACACAAATCAACAATACAAATCAAACAATTAACAATCAATGATAGAAAATCATAGATCCAATCAACATATGAATTCAAATACACAAATCCCCAAAATTAATCAACAACTCTCATATTGTTAATCCCACAAAGGAGATTAACCTACCATATTCAAAAGGAAATTAACATAGACATTAAGATCCTTACAAATTATGATGAAACTATGAGGTTTAACTACAAAGTATGGATGAAAACTCCCTTGAAGTGCTTCAATGGTGATCTCCTTTCTTCCCTTGCAATTCTCCTCTCTCCCTTGCTTCTTTTCCTCAATTGGATGAAGGTTTTGATGGTGGGATGATGGTAGATGGAATGGATGAAGAATGGATGAAGATGATGGTGTGAAATTGAGGAAATGGTGTGTGATCTAGGTGTAGAGGTGAAACCCTTGTGTGGAATATCCAATCTCCCTTCAAATGTTGAACTTGAGGTTATTTATGCCCTCTCCAAGTTGGACCACGAATTTGACATTAGTTAGGCTTTTTACACACACTTACACACATTGACAGGTGAAAATCTGAATTTTTGGCCCAAAAAGACCTTACTCGAGTTAGCTACTAGAGTCGAGTAGCATGCATTGTAACTCGAGCTAATCCAGCTCGAGTCGTGTTGGCTACTCAAGCTCTCGCCTGTTGGGTCGTGTTGCAAGGCTCTGAAACTGGTCTGACTCCGGGACCCTATTCAACTCGAGTTGTTAAGTCGTGTTTCGACTCGCAACTTGAGTAAGCACACTGTATGATTTTGAACTCCTGCACCGCACGACTTGGAGCTCAACTTGGTGAGACGCAGCTCGACTCAAGTTGCAAGTCGAGTTGGCTCTCCCAAGTCGAGTTAGCTCATTGTATGATTTTGGACTTCTTCCGGACCCCAACTCGACTCGAGTTGGCAACTCGAGTTGCACCTGCAACCAGGGCTGCCAATTTTACCCGCGGGTAATATCCTATCGGGTAAGGGTAGGGTAGAGCATATTCGGGTATTGGGTAGGATAGTACCCGTACCCGTTTGAAAATATTGAGGGTAAGGGTAGGATATGGTATTTATAAAATACCCGATTACTCGTTTACTTTATATATATATATATATATTATATTATATTATATTTTATATTTATACATAGACATATAGGAGTATATATTTTTGTATAATCTGAAAAATAGTTTCACTTTATAAAGCACATACTAGTGTACATCGCATTGCTTATTTGATTTAAGAAAGCAAAAAAGCTTCAAGGGTATGACTAATAAAGTAATACCCTCTAATATTTTATATCAATTTTTATTTTAATTATTGGGGGATTGAGGTAGGCTACTCACATCTCAATCTTCTTTTTTTTAATCTTTTGCATTTACTTTGATTTTCTTACATCATTGTGTATTTTAGAGTGATATATTATTTGGTAGACAATGGTAGTTATTTTAAAATTTTGAATATCCGTTTACCCGCGGATTATCCATTACCCGATGGATATTATCCGTACCCTACCCGATGATACATTTGAGGGAAATAGGATAGGGTAAGGGTAATAAAAATAAGATATGGGTAGTATATGGATTAGGCGTATCCGTACCATACCCTACCCGTTTACATTCCTACCCGCAACTTGAGTTGGGTCATGTGAGTCCGTTTCTTGCTCGTTTCAGCTCCCATTCTATTTTTGCTCCGTTTTCACTTGTTTTACATACGTTTAAGCTCATTCACACACATTTCCATAAAAACGTATAACACAACCAAATTACGTATAAAATACAGATAAAATAATACGAAAATTGATATAAAAAGACATTAAAATCTAAGTGAAAATATCACTAATTAATTACCAGCTGGGTGACCTGCTTTAGCCAGTTAATGGATCAAAATGTCAAATTTTGAAAAGTTAATGAATCAATTTCAAAAATTCGAGAATATATGGATTAATTTCAAAATTTGATAAATTTAATAGACAAAAAAATTTATTTACCCTAAATTTAATTCTTAATTAATTATTACTTGAAAATAATTTTATAGTTATTAAGGATAAAACTATACAAATTTATAATTATATGACATATTTTGAAAAGAAATACATTATTAAAAAAATAAATAAATAAAGAGATTATTCTTAAAACCTATATATAAATTATAAAAGGGATTATTACTAATATGTATGTGTTTTCGTAGCCTAATTACTAGGAGATACAAAATTAAATTGAAGTACTAAGAGATACATTCTGATATTTTATTTTTCCAAGTTTACCCTTAGTACTTTCCATGTTTTATCCATTATTGACTTTCTATAAAATTCGCAAAATTTTGAATCAGGTGAACACCAATGCTCAATTCGGTATACACCAATGTTCAGAGTACTAATGAACACCAACTTAATTAACACAGATGTACAATTTGGTGAACACCAATGTTCAATTCCCCCCTGCACATGGCAACCGATCATCTACAGCCGAATGCACAAATCTTGACTGTCCCTCTGCACGTAATCACCATCTCCACCTACCCTCCAGACCAACTTAACACAGATATACAATTCGGTGAATACCAATGTTCAATTCCCCCTTGCACAAGGCAACCGAACATCTATAGCCGGAAGCCCAAATCTTGACTGCCCCTTTATCAAATTGAGCTGATAGAGACAACAAACCAAGGCCCTACAAGCAATTAAACATCAGAATTGAAATCGAAATCAAACGCAAGATTGAAATAAGAAATCCTAAATTCGAGGGATTCGTTCAAAATTACTGACCAGAATGTAGAGCGAAGCGGAGATGAGAATAGTACGAAATCTGCCTAAAAAGGAATCGGCAATAAAACATCGAGCAAGGGCAGAAGCGACGTCATTCCAGTCTAGGCGTTAGCGTTCGCCATTACAGCCACTGTGGGTTGTACCAATGGGTCAGCCCAAATCTTGACTGCCCCTCCACCCACCCACCCATCCTCGCCAATACAGTAAGTGATTTATAATTTTTATTTTAATTTTTCGATCCCCCGAGTGGTGTCCAGCTTGCCGTATTTTTCAGCGGCGCTGAGAAGATCGGCGGCGGCGTTGGCGGCCTTACCCTTGTCGTAGCTTTTCGATTGGTTGCTGAACTGGGCTTGAGCTGCAGCATCCACCACCTGAGCGCTGGCGAAGAGATCGGTGGTGGAGGCCTTGTCTTCGGCGATTTCCGGTGATTGGATTTGGGATTGGCGGCGGATTTGGCTAGGATTTAGGTTGAGATTGATGGAATGTAATAAAATGCTTCGTTGATGTTTAATTTTTTCATCAATAATGTATTTAACGCTGGTGTATATTGTTTGAGGGGGTTTCGTGAATTCAGAATAGACTAAGTGAGATAATTTTCTTGAGAAAATTTAGGAAGGATTTACGGATAATATTAACATTCCTTTTAAATAGATTATGAACACTATTGTTACGCATGATTAATATGGAAAATAGAGAATTCAATTTTGTATTTGAGAATAATTCTCTTAACTAAATGTACTACGTAATAATTATGGTGATAATTTTTTACCTACTGTTAGGTAACCCATTATAAAACCATATTTATAATGTTCTATTGCATTAAACAATAGGATACGTACATAGAATATTATGGCATTATTTAAGACATTCCCATGTGCCCCTTTCTTTTTAATTTTTCTTTATAAATAGAGATCCTATGGCTATATCTCAGCAACTTGCATATTTTATTTTCCTCCTTTATTTTAAATTAAAATAAAATTTCTTGACACCGTACAAATATTGTTTTTATAATTATTATTAATTATTAGTGATTAATTTTCCCAACAATTATAATCAGATCCAGTCGGTCCATTTAATGAAGAACCTGTTATCAACTCAATCCATAAATTTAACCTACATGGTACTCTGTCCAATTTCTTATCTTTTACTTTTAATTTTGTTTCAAGTTATATTTCTTCTAAAACTCCAAAGTTAATGATTTTATACTCATGTAGTAATAATTATTTAAAAAGAAGAAAAGAATTTCGCCTAATTTTTATTTAAAAGCTCAATTTGGTACTCCATTTAACTTCACAAGAGTCTAAATCTATATCAACTCATATATATATATATATATATATATATATATATATATATATATATATATATATATATATATATATATATATAATAAGAGCTATTGTTCCACCTATATTCCAGCTCAAATTTTAAGGGATAGGATTTTGCCCTTAATAAGGTATTATATTTATATTTATATAATAATATAGGGTTCCCCTTTAATTTAAACTCCAATCAACACATAGGATATAATATGATTGAAAAGGAAGACCACATGATTTAGGATAAGAAAAGACCCGGGTTCATATCATAAGTTATGTAAAGCGGGTTTATAAGAGTGTTTGTGTAAATTACTATAGTATTTTTCAACCCACTACACAATAAATACAATATTACTTAATCTTCGTTCGTGCAAACAGTAAATGTCACAACATTCATAGGACATGTGAAATACTCCATATCACAACTTCTAAATTCCAAATACTAACAATGTAGAATTCAAATAATATTAAAAAAGACAAAATCTAATGAAAGACGATAATTACGTGAGACGAGTTGTGAGATGAGTCGACCCGTTGTTAAAGTATACTTGCTATATAGGTAATATGTTAATTTGTAGTTAAAGTATATTTTTTTTAAATATGATTAATAATGAATTAAAGTATGTATTTTAATGAATCATATTTTATAATGAATAAAAATATATTTTTTAAAGTGTTATAGTATGATTCAATACAAACGTACTTTAACTACTAATAAACATATTTTACCTATATAATAGTATATTTTAATAATGGGTCGACCTGTCTTACTATCAGTCTCACATAAACCTGTCTCACAAAAGAGTATCCCATTAAAAAATAACTAATAATAATATATTTATAATAAAATTTAAGTAAAATTCTATAATATTGTGATAACCAGTTCCTGTGCAACTTATAGGTCAGAAGCTAGTTGAAATAAATTTACCAATTTCAAAAAATGACCCACAATATAACTCACTCCAATGAGTTGTACCAATCATACTAATCTAATTTTTTCTTAAAAAAAAAAAATTGGATTGTGGGCTAACCCGTAACCTAACACTAACCCTGTAACCCACTACCAACAAACCTCTTAAAATCAAAACTCATGAAATTTTAAATGATTTCATTAATTTTTTTAATCTTAAAATTAAAATATAAATAAAAAATAATAATTTAAAATTAAAAAAGAAGGTACTAAATCATAAATAAATAAATTTGAAAATATTTGCATCTTGAAAGTATTGGGTTGATTGGATATTTTCTTTTTATTAAACTGTAAATGATATTGTAGCCTCTAGGTAGGGTGTAAACCAACAAAATGATTATCGAACAAGGCTCGATATAGTAAGAACTCGTTTATGTACATTTAATTAGTCAAATGAATATTAACAAGATTCTTTTTAATTTTATTTTATAAACGAACAGAGTGAGAACAATTTTCTATCCAAATAACGTTAGGCTAAACAACAATAATTCAAATACAGCCTTGCTATCTAATTCTTTGTTTTATCTATAGTATAGTATGATTCGAAGATAACATACTGAATCCAAACAATAGAGTATTCTTTTCCATATATGTACAGTACAACGTGATCACAAGTAATGAAATTGATTATTCTTTATTAGTGGATTTTTTTTGTGGGATAAGACGGATTTATCTAATATTTTCAACCCATTTTGACCGCCTAATGGTGGGAATGTTTATTAGTAGTTTCGATTTGCATATAGAAGGAAATATAGGCAAATTGTAGAGGTAAATAATAAATTAAGGAAAATTTCAATTTTAGTCCTATGAGAATCAAACACTTCCAAAATGGTCCTTTTTAGATCACTTAAAGTCCCATACAAATTTTTAGTTATTTTTCGTCAAAAGTTAACGAGAATACAGCGCGTGATATTCAAGTGGCCGTTAATGAGTATATTATTTTGAAAATCGCTGATTGGATCCAAAAATTTATTTCTCTCCAAATTAATTATAGAGCTAATATTATTCTATTCTTCACTATTTTCATCTTTTTCTCCCTCCTCCATCCTCTGGAATGCAGTTCAGAATTTGAGAGATGCCCCTAAGCGTCCCTTCTTCAATCTGTGTTCGTCTTCCAGATCTTCTTCTTCACGCTATACCCGAATATGCCCTTGCTGTGCCATTTCCACAGCTCGTTGTTTCTTTTCAGGTGCTTCTCCGAGAAGAACACCTCATAGAACACACCGGCCAACCCTTCTCCGATCAGTGGGTGAAGTTGAAGCTCATCAGAGCCGGCCCGAACGCCACTGCGGAGTTCATGGTGTCTCCGGTGAACGCGCCAGTGGCCAGGATGTTTGTTCTCGACCACCAAACCAATTGCAATTATGCTGATTTCACCCTTCTTCAGGTCAACGGCGGAGGCATACACCGTGTACACCAACCCGAATGTCAGAATTCTCTTGAACACGAAAGCGTTCCACGCTAATACGTCGGAAAGCCCGAATATTGGAGTCGCCTACCACAGTTATCCAGTTAAGCAGCTTCTAAAAGCTTTCAAAAGCTCGGATCTGTAAATCAAGATTTGTAGCATGTAAATTACAGTTCACAAAAGCTCGAATCTGTAAATTAAGATTTGTAGCATTTGCAAAATAGAATGATTCATGACATTTTCTAAAAATAATTCGTCAGAAGAACTGACGGCGGGGTTTACGTGAACACTGGAGATGTTGGCGGCTATGGTGATGGCGAAAAGGGCGAAGCCATGGGCGATGGCATCGGCGAAGAGGCCGGCGGGGGAGACGGGAGCGTCTCCTGTGAGTTTGTTGTAGGTGATGCCGGAAGGAATTTTGGTGAATAAGCTCTTATTATTCTCCACATCATACCAGACGCTTCTGTAAATTAAATGAGTTTTTTTTTTCTTTTGGAATTGATTTAGGAAAAATGATTGAGGTTACTGCTGTTATTAAAGTTAGGAGGATATTTCCTTACTTTATTTTCTTTTTCTTTTCTTTTCCAATTTAACAATTTCCGTCTAAATTTAACAGACGGGACCATAATTAAAATTTTTGGGACTAGTCCATATGTATAGAACTTATTTTGTTTATCAACAATTTTTATGAGATTAAAATTGAAATTTTCCAAATAAATTAAAGTTGAAGGTAGACAAGTGGGGTTTAGTTGTAGACGTCTGCAGTGGTGGTGGAGCCCAGCCAAAAATACGGGAACGGGTCGGGTGGGCCAGCCCAGATGCGGCCACCCCACTCTTTGTGGAATATCCAGATCATCAGTTTCTCGATGACCGATTTTTAAATAAAAATTGAATATAATAAAACAACAGACTTGGTTGTAGGGCCCACCCTCTTCAAACCCCACAGATGCCCAACAAAATTTTATTCCTCCATTATTATTATTTGGACCTTAATTTATCAAGCATAATATATGCGTTGAATGATATAAAGTAATAATTTTATATAATATACTCCCTCCGTCCCACACTTATATTCACACTTTTCGTTTTCGTCCATCCCACATTTATATTCACCACTCAAAAAAAGAAACTTCACATTAACTAAAAATCTCAAAAGTTATCTTAATTTCAAAATATTACTCCCACCTAACACACATAACATACTTTATAATTTACTTTATTACCTAAAAATACTACAATACCCCTAAAAAGTCAATAAAGTTGATCAAAAAGTAACTTTTCTTAAACCTCATACCTACAGTGTCGGTGAACTTAACTATGGGACAGAGGGAGTAATAAAATTTATAATTTTAAGTGACAATTAAGCAATTAAAAAATATCTCATCATACATACATTTAAGAAAGTATAACGTTTTATATTGATCATAGTATTATTTAACACTTTCACTATCTGGAGGTTTTGGTTGTTTTTTTATATTTTTTGTTTTTAATTTTAATTTAAGAGCAAATTTTGTGTAAGATTTTATGAAATATTTCATTGGAATGATTATTACTTTTTATTGATTATATATAATTTGTTTATTTAAAATATTATCACTCTTTTTATATGTCAAACATAATTCACTATATGAAATGGTAATACATAAATTTTTATCTGTATTTATATTTTTTAATAAAACATTTAAAATATTATTTATTTATCAAAATTTTATTTAAATAAAATTGATTGATTTATTTTATTATTTATATAAATAATTAACATGTTTTTCATCCTTCATGCATAAATCTTAAATATTTTCTTTAATAAAAAGAGAGAAATTAGGCTAGAGATGGAGTTGAGAAGTATTCAACGAAGATTAATGTTCCATATATTGAATGAGAAAGTTAACTCTTTAATGTTTATTCTTTTAGTTCTCTTGTGTAAACTTAAATTAGTTAATATTAGTGATCATCCAAATCACCACAGGCGCAGGCGGCACGCTCCATAGCTGGCATTTTGTGGAACAAATTCATGAAACGTCAGTTGGAGCACTATAGGGCATGTTTCTTCTTGAATGAAGACTCCTACTCAATTAGCCTTCGCATTTTGCTGAAAAGATATTAGAAGTTTCTCTACTTCTCTTTTTTATTATTATTTTTTTTTTATCTTTTGTAATTTTTTTATACTTCAGTTATTTTGTAACATGACTTATAAACCTAGCAAATATACTTTGTATTTATTTAGATTTGACAAGCCATATCTTAATTCTTATTGAACTATGGTTTGCTAATTACATTTTAATGTATTTTCTTTGTATATAGATGAGAGAGATGATGTGGTGAAATTGAAGAGTGCTTAATTAAAAGATTTTACTAAATACATTAATTTATTGCTTTTTCTTTAAAATTAGTTTTTTTTTTAAGAAAAAAAAGATAATTTACGTTTAAAGGTTTGGATTTTAATAACTTGTTATAAATAAAATATGTTATTTTTCATTATAGTGAAATTTATTAATAAAATATTAAGCATAATCACACTATTTTCAAATATTTCAATTTTGAGTTGTTACAATATATGAGAAAAGAAATACTCCCTCCGTCCCCTTTATACGTATTCATTTTTCCATTTTGGTTCGTCCCATTACAAAGTATACATTTCCCTTTTTGGATTGATGTGACCTACAACCACTACACATGACCCCACACTCAACACTAATACAACTACTCACTACACATTAAAATATTATTTCTCTCACCTTACTATACATTAAATTATTATATTACTTAATTCACGTGCAAAAAGTCAATGGATACCTTTTAAGGAGACGGAAGGATTAATATATATATAAAGAAAAAAACTTTTAAAGTGATTATGTATGGATTTAAATTCACATCAATCAATTCTTTTATGTTCCAAATTGGCTGACGTTGAAAGTATAACAAGGCGACACAATATTTTGACCCCACCTTCATTACATAGTCATAGGCCAATCCCCCTTCTTCCACCACTAACTTTAGTGTGTTTGATATTTAAATTTAGTTGGAGTATTAAATTGATATTAAGAATTAATTTATGTTACTCTATCCGTCTCAGGAAAGATGATACACTTTTTATTTTGGGTTGTCCCACAAAAGTTTGCATATTCCTAAAAAAACAAAAAGTCAAACATAATCACCCTTCTCTATATACTTTATTTACAAAAAAACATCCTTACCTAACATACATAACATACTTTATCATTTATTTATTACCAGAAAATACTATAATACCCCTAAAAGTCACTACTTTATTAATCTTCGTACTAGGAAAGGGGTGCAATCTTTCCCGGGACGCACAGAGTATATTATTATTAACATGAGTATCAAGGGAATAAATTGCTTACGACTAGTGCACTGTTATGTGGGTCTGTGTGTCAAGAACTGGCCTGATTCAATTTTCATAACCTTATGCGTTGAATGTTGTAGATAAATAATGCTGTTTAATTCGATACCACAATTACTCAAATTTCAAGAAAAAAATCTACTCCCTCTATCCCACCCATATAGCATAATTTTACTATATTGGACATCCAGTCCAAATTGCACCATTTTTCTCTTTTAGTAAAAAAGGTCCACCAATGACCTACCACTACCCATCACATCTCTAATAAACCTACTCACTTTACATAAAATAATAATACTCCTTAATCTACGTGCAAAAAGCAAATGGTGCATTTTGACCGGGACGGAGGGAGTATACTTAAAATCATCTACCCATAAAAGAAGAGACAAGAAGATTGAAGGGATTAATTAGGTGAGTTAGTTCACCTGATTATAAGCTCCTCACTAAACTAAATGGGATGAATTAAGAGAGTTACAAGGGGGCTTGAAGAAATTTTTGAATAGAATTAAGAGAGTTATAAGGGAACTTGGAGAGAGTATGAGTACTTGGTGAACTAACTTCTAATTGATGACAAGTGAAATGTGTATATATTTGTTTTCGATTTTAAAAATTACTATTATATACAATTACAAATCCTATTATTTCCTAACTCACCTACTTTTTATACATTTTCTCTATTCAATTATTAATTTTTCTATCGTTCCCTCTCCTCTCACGTCAATTAATATTTTTTTTACTCATATCACTACACACTTCTTATACATTGGCATAAATTTAAAATCTATCATGTAAAAAACACAAAACAAACATATATTAAATGATTTTCAAATCTCACATAAACCCAAATCTACAAAGTTTTCAAGTTTTAAACACTAATAGCCTCAAGAACAACTTCTTTTCGGAGTATCCTCTATAATATATATCAACATGTCATTTTTATCCCTCTGAGTTGAACATGATTGGGAAACCTAGATCATATCCTTATTTTCTAGATTGCATTTCTTGACGAAGAAAAAAATGATGTATAGACACCGCTTTAAACCTCCGTAATTCGTGAGTTTTTCGCACTTATTTTCATGCTATAAGCTCACATACGGAGGTTTTAAACTAGCTCAACAAAATCAATTGTATATTATGTGAGGAAAGAAAATGACAATTTGAAAATTTTAAATGTGTTGTGGGGATAGTAATTAAATGTTATTTTTTTATGGAAATGTAAATTTAAAATTGAGACAAATTAAAACGAAAAGTATGAAGTTGAAATTAAGACGAAAGAAGTAATAATAATTTAAAAAAACATAAAAATTATATCACACGAGACAGTCTCAAGCATGTGTTGCCTCAATAAATATCCTCATGTGAAACAACTAGTACTATTTTAATTAAATGAGGCCTGGTTCACAATGTATTTTTGCAAAATTACATTTTAGTTAATAAAAAAATATTCTTTAGAGTGATAAATTATTATTGTTCTAATAATTTTTAAATTCTACTCGACAAGAATATAAAAAATTACAATTTATCAAAATTTGAAAGTTGTATTTTTCATTCAAAAAGAGTAATAATTCATCTATCTAAAGAGTAATTTTTAATTATTAATGAGTAATCGATAAATTAGAGTGCAAATTTTGAAGACTGATATTTTTCATTTACAAGAGTAATTAGTACATCTCTCTAAAGAGTTTTTTTAAGGTGTATATGTGAATCCGATTCACACAAGTATTTGTATTTTAAATAAACCTTCCCACCAGGTGCATCACTCTTCGTAGATATTTGATCTATTCATTTATTCTATTATATGAGTTGATATTATGTGCATTTGGGTATATAGAGTTAATTTTCATGTAATTTATTAGTATGAATTTTATTTAATAATGTATATGTGTTTCTTAATAATGTATTACTTGAGCCGTTTATTAAAAAACTAACAAAAAATTCACCAAAAATTCACTAACATATTGTATAAGTTTTTATTAATATACATGTCTTTATTAATAAATGTATAAATTTTGAATGTGGGTACATAGGATATTTTGTCATTCTATATATTGAGTTTTTATGTTCAAAATCTATACTCCCTCCGTCCCATGTTACATATTTCATTTTTGGGCGTCCCATCCTAATGGTTACATATCTCATTTAGCATATGGACACACATAAATTAATTATTTCTCTCTCCATGGCCCACACATCACATTAATACACCTACCCACTTTACATTAAAATATTATTTCTTTCACCTTAATACACATTAAAATACTATATTCATTAATTCACATGCAAAAAGTAAATATAATCATAAAGAGGGACGGAGGGAGTACCTAGATTTTAGAAATCACACTTGTATACACCTACAAACTCTATAATCCTTTAACATACATACCCACCATTCACACATTTTCTATTAATATTTTTTTTCTCCTTTTCTTTTTGGTCTCTCATTTTCTTTTTGCATAAATTAATATTTCCTTTGATCAAATAGAAGATAATTATTTTCGTTTTAAACGTGGATTAAAAATTATTATTATTTTATGTGTATTAAGTAATTGTGTTAAAGGGATATAGTAGGTCATGTGTGGGGCTCTTTTATCCAAAAAAAATAAAAATTGATACATTTGAATTAGCCACCAAAAATGATAAAATGAATATCTTGTGACTGATTGAATGAAGCAAATATCTTCTTATACTTTGATTTAATATGAAATCAAAACCTATTCTTAAAAAAAAAGAAAGAAAAAAAAACTCAAAACAAATACTCCACTTTCTTCATATCAGAGAAGTTATCATATTTTTATTTGCATTAGAGATTAAGAAGGTACACTTATTTATTTTATTTTTATTTTTTGCATAGAGATTATGAAGGTACACTTTATTGATTTTAATGGTGAAATTGTCAATTTGTGTCATTTAACTGTTTTTTATTTTAAAGCAAAATAAATGACATTAAGAGTTATTAAATATTGTGATAACTTTAGTGACAATAGCATAAATAACCAAAATACTAAAATAAAAAATAAAGACTTGTGTGAAATTGTCTCAGATAAGCATTTACGTGAGATAGATAAAAAGTGATAATTTTTACAATAAAATGTGATACTCAATTAATGAAAAGTGATAATGTTATTTCATTAACAATTTATAATCTAAATAAAAAGTGGTAACATTCTATAGCGAAAGTGATAACTATTTTAAAAATTATACAATGATCTCACGTGAGATGGTCTCACACAAGACTTACCCTAAATCAAATATAAGTACCAACACTCCAAAAATATTCTTTCTTTTTTAACCAAAATACACCTAAAAAGGTCATTTTACCCCTGCTTCTAAAATTAAAATAATTAACAATACCCACCACCCACCCAGCTGTCGGCCGCCGTCGGTCGCCGCACCGATATTATAATTGACATGGGATCCGTACTGACATTGAAACTGACACGGGTTTCGTACCGACATCTGAACCTACACCGGAACCGATATCGTTATGGATCCCGACATTCTCAACTACATCGGAACTGACATAGGGACACATTGGGTATTAGTATTTGAAAAGTAAGGGTAAAAATATCCAAAAAATTACAATTGTTTAAAATTGATATTAAAAAAATATTGGTATTGATGTTAAATATTGAATTTTGTTTATGTTATAAATTCTCCCTTAACTTTATGCGTAACTTTTTAAGGATAGAATTGTCAATTGTGTAATATCCTCTCAGTTCGCTGATAAAATATCTATTTTATCATTTTGGTCATCCACTCTAAATGTATTAATTTCTTCTTTTCAATAAAAGGATCTCACACATGACCCACCACTCACCACTAATACAACTATTTATTTTATATAAAATAATAATACTCCTTAATTAACGTGCTTAAACAAATGAATGTTTCAGTTTTTATGGGAATGATTCAAAATTAAAGTGTCAATTTTTATAGGACTAAGACAGTAGGTAAAGACTTGTGTGAGACCATCTCACGTAGGACTTATGTGAAACGGATAAAAAATGATAACTTATATTAATAAAGAGTAATAATATTATTTTATAAATAATTTATATTATAAATTAAAATTGATAATATTTTACAGGAAATGAATAATTAATCTTAAAGTGTAAAATAATCACACATTTCGCAATAGAGTATATCACTATTCAATAATTTTTTCTAGCAAACGTCACCTTAGATATCAACTAAAAAAACATGAAAAGAAGCATGAGAAACGAATATATATGCAATAATTTGGTAACATATAATATGTCAAGTGCAAGATTCATGCACGCCTCTTCACACTCTCCAAAAGACAAGGTCACTGTTCTTCTCCCTTTCTCTCTCCTCCCCTTTCTCTCTCCTCCTCTCTCCCCCCCTACCTCTGAATTAGAAGCAGCTATTCTGTCCGCCGAAAGGTTCACAAATCAATGACCGGAGCCCCATCTGCAGATCCGACCCATTTCATTTAATCAAATAAAAAAGTTGAGATCAGCCCATCCAATGATTTTCTTGGAGTTTGGATAAATATTGAATTCTAATTCCACGTTCATCTTACATCAATCCGAGGTGTCATTTTAGGTCTAGATCCAACGTACTTCCAATCAGATGGGACTTCTTTTAGGCATTCCTTAACATCATCGATCAACTAATTTTTTTTCTAATTAATTAATTTTTTTGATTAATTAATTGCAATATTTGACGTCGATTATCTAATTAATTTGTACATTTGTTGAAATTGTGACACCAATTTGGTGTCAACTTTTGAGGGGTTACTGTGGAAAATGGAGAATGATTGGATCGTGACGTCCCACCGGATTAAACACAACCAGAAATTAAAAATAAATATCATTCTTGTGAGGTGCATAAAATTTTGCAATTAATGTAATTAATCCTCATTCTCATTTCATTTTACGTGCAACAATTATTTTCTTCTTTATTTTATTAATTTATATAAATTAATTTATTGTATGTACATATGGGAGGCAAGAAAGAAAGAAAGAAAAGGGTGAAAAAGTAGTCACTCAATTATTCAAGTCCAACAGTGGATTAGACGCAGAAAATAGAAGAAGAGAGAGAGAAATTACAGATAAGCACGGAATCGCTGGAAATACATTCATTTTCCCCACTTTTTTTTTTCGATAATAAAAAAGTGGGAAATCTTGTGCCGGCGATTTACAAACCTCGCCGGAATAAATTCCGGGAAACAAAAGAAAACCCTTCTAAAGAAACAAATATTAATGGAGAATAAGAAAATTAAGCTGATGATTTAGCTTCATCTTCATCTCCTATAAATATATATACCCTAATTAATTAAACAAGCTAAGAAGCTTAAATCCAGCCGGTTGATCTCCGCAGGTTGTCGTGTCGGATTCTTCCGAATTCATCGACGGGCTTCCGGGCCACCGTTTCTGGCCCGGAGGCCTGATTTTCTTTCCGGGAGTTAGGCAGAGATCGAGATCGGAATCCTCCTTCAAACGACGACGTTTCTGCGCCTTGGGATCTCGTAGCTTGAACATATCCGTACACTCCGACGCTTCGTCCGGCTCCGACTCGCCGCCACCGAGTAGCTCCGGGATTGGCTTCAACGCGCCGCCGCGGAGCACGGTCTCCACCGCCGCCTGGCAGACGTGCCAATTGCCGGTCCAGAGGAGCCCCACCGCGCCGTTGACGGGGTTCACAGTCCTTCCGGCGGCCTCAAAAAGGAGGGACTGAAAAAGAGCTGCAGATCGTATAAAACGTAGCTAGGGTTAGTAATTAATTAAGATCTAAGATAGTCAACATATACTTATATGATGGACAAAGTCTCCTGTGAAACGGTAATTAACCAGGTCTTTGGGGTTCGGAGACGGCGGAGATGAAGGACATGAGGCCGGCGCGGCCGAAGAACTTGGAGACGAAGACGGTGGCGTGGCCCTGAGCTTCGGCGGTTTCGATCCACTGCAAACATGGCCTCAGAATACAGGATTCACTGCATCCTTTTCGAAGAATCCGACATCCATTGCAACTCATATCTCACAACTAGTTATCAACAATTTATCTACTACAACAATAATAATAATCAACCAATATTGAGGACTTGAGGTTGAATACAATACTTATGCTACCAAAGAAACAACAAAAGGAGAGAGAGAAAGTAGGGTTGGAGAGAAGAGAGGAGGAGGCATATATATAATATATACACACACACAAAGAAAGAGAGAGAGGGAGAGAAGATATGGGGGACAAGAAGAGTGGAGTTGAAGTCATGAGTATTTAACTAGAGTTTGGGGTTAGATGGGTAGAAGGAGTGGTGGTGGTGGGTAGAGAGAGAGAAAGAGAGAGGAGAGAGAGAGAGAGAGAGAGAGAGAGAGAGATTCCAAAGTATTGGGCAAGAGCGGTTGCTAGTTTCCGCGGATGGTTATCCCTCAGCCGTTGGATCCTCCATGGCTTTTGCAGATGTGGAAACTCACTCTATAATATGATAACCTATCACTTCCTCCTCTTTTCTTTTTTCTACACTAAAATATATAAGCATAATTTTTTTTTAATAAACAAGAATATACATTTTCATGATATTATTATATTATTGCTATTTGCTACACAAGTTGTACAATACAAGGGGCCAGCTATCAATTTCAACTTGAGAGGAAATGTTGATTTTCAATGGGTATGAATAAGGAAAGCATCTAATTAATTTAGGATATAATGGCAAGTGAGGTTTTACAATGTGATATTTTGATATATCTAATGAAATATTTTTTTATAGATTGATACATAATAGGGTGCAGAAATTCAATTCGCACCTAGAGTTTGTAAATTAACTTAATGTATAGTTTCTCTCTTCTATTCTACGTGTCACTTATCTAACGGAGTGACATAAGAGATGACATACCAAAGTATCACAGAATCCACGTTTGACCATTTTACATAATAACTTTCGTGAGACGAATAAGAAGTGATAAATTTTATAATGAAAAGTGATATATAATTGACGAAAAATGATAATGGTGTTGTGAACTAGTATTTCATAAATAATAATACATAGAGTATAAATGTAAAGTGATAATATTTAAAAAAAAAAGTGATAAAATTTTTAATAAAAAATAATAACTAATTATGAAAGCATACAATTTTCTCAACATTTCAAACAAGTCTATCCTAGGCCATATATGTTTTTTTTTTATGGTTTTTAAAATCGTAATTAGTTTTCAAACTCAACAGCTGTTTTACTCTAGATTTATAAAATCAATTTTGAAAACCTTCACCTTTATCCAAATCTATTATTCACTCTTTCTCTCACTCACAATAATGATTATCTTAAGTATAAGAGATTGATGGTAGCATATGCGTGCGTGACCAAGTTAAATTATTAAACCCACTGTATTAGAACTAAATAGATTACAATTTGAACCACAAATAACTAAGATAAAATAACATTTTCTAAGTTTGGATATTATTAAACTGATAATACAGAAAAATAAGTAAATAAATAAAATAAATATGCAAGTGGAAAATAATGAGTATTTCAAGAGAGAAAATAAGATAACTTTAGAAAATTCAGTTTCTACCAGTCAACTCAACTCACTAGACAATTAATTATAATTACTACAAAAGTTATGAAAGCAATCATTTAAATATGCTAAATCTTTAGGTCAAGCAAACTTAACACATAAATCTGGTTCAAACCCACAGATACAAAGAATTATGCCACTTCCTTTATATAGGTACTTAAGAACAAAACTTCAATTACCCATCTAATTATCTAACAAACCTAAAAAACAAATCAGATATCCAATATGGATAGTTCTACTAGATAAAAGTTATATGGTCATTCTCTTTTACTCATAACATATTAACAAATATGATCCATGATGACACAAACAACCATCATAAAATGACATAGATGTGATTGAGGACATATAAATAGAAGAAAGATGTAAATGTCTAAAAATCAAAACATCAATAACGAAATAAATATTCCGTAAAAAATTATAACCTAGTCTAAATCACCAATCCAACATGATTTAAACCTTCAAAGCTCCTAGAACTATCAAAAAAGTACTAATTCATGTTGTTACAAGCAACACTCGTGATTATGGAAATAAACTTACTCATAGACCAATTCAAAAAGATTAAAGAAAAGAATAAGAAAAGCCCTAGGCATGGCGTGATTTTCCGCTCTCTTCTCGAGCGTTCTGAATATTCTCTGTTCTCCTTCTCAAGTAGGCAAACACCGATGAGCCTTCTAGATGCGGGATGTGTGAATGTTTAGAAGATTATGTAGCCCCAAAGGCGCGGAGGTGTAGATGGATGGGAGTGTTGTGGAATTAGTGCGTTAATGAAGTGAAGAGTTCCTTTTAAAAAACCACAAGTGCTCATTTTATTGTTGAGGGCTCATAAGACTTGAATTTCATCTTAAAAGAAGGCTTTTTCACGTTGAAACATGCATCAGGCCCAAAATTTCCTCCATTTTCAAGTGGCACGACTCGTACCAAAGTTGCACTAGTGTGTTGAGTCGGTGGCACGAGTGCTGATCGTGCTGGCGGTGGTGGGTGCTCGTGCCGCACGTGGCCGACACGAATTGTGCACGTGGGCAGCATGAGTGCGGAAGTGGCAAGCACGAGTCGTGCCGAAATGGCCCTCTCCGTCATGTTTTGATCCCAACTTTCGAGTTTACTCTTTTCACCCACATTTTTCACCTAAAAACATAAAATAATACCTCACATACATCTCTAATTCAAATATATACAAATTATCCATATGATGCGCAAATAAAAACATAAAATAAATTCTATAAAACGATATTAAATCAAACTAAACAGGTAGATTTCCACACTCATAACCCACGCCCTAAGTCAGTGATGGTGCTGTGTAGGTGCTAAGGGAGCGGTGGCCCCCTGAACTTTTCAAAATAATTAGTATATATATACAAGAAAACAAAATAAATATCAATATAGCGGGTAGTAGTGATGTGGTTGAGTGAAAGGTCTTGGGTTCATGACCCACTTATGGATAGACCCTCTAGCTCTTTTTCTATTTTATTCATTTTTTTAATTCTATTTCTTTTATAAATTGTTTATTTATAATTTTTTTCTCTACTTTTAATATAACTATCAATGCCTTTTAGATGTTTCTTTTATATTTTCTTCACTTTTTTTAATTTTGTTTTTTTCTAAAATATATCTTTTCTTTAAATTATTTATTTATACGTTTTCTCTTTAATTTAAATATATTAGTTTTTTTATTATATATATATATATATTCTTTTTCTATTTATTTATTTATTTAAGTTGTTTAGTAAAAAATTTTACCATTTTCATTTTGATCCGTCCCACAAAAAATTGCACCAGTTGAAAAAGGTAAAAATATAAAAAAGCAATTACTCCTTTCCATACATTTAATTTTAAAAAAAAATATTTATAATTATACCTTACACACTTAATATATTTTATTATTTATTTATTTATGAAAAAAATACCACAATAAGTGATGTTGAAATAATAGATGAATACAAACCCTTTTTTTTTTTTTCTATTTTATTCATTTTTTTATATTCAATTTCTTTTATAAATTGTTTATTTATAATTTTTTTCTCTACTTTTAATATAACTATCAATGCCTTTTAGATGTTTCTTTTATATTTTCTTCACTTTTTTTAATTTTGTTTTTTTCTAAAATATATCTTTTCTTTAAATTATTTATTTATACGTTTTCTCTTTAATTTAAATATATTAGCTTTTTTATTATATATATATATATATTCTTTTTCTATTTATTTATTTATTTAAGTTGTTTAGTAAAAAATTTTACCATTTTCATTTTGGTCCGTCCCACAAAAAATTCCACCAATTAAAAAAGGTAAAAATATAAAAAAGCAATTACTCCTTTCCATACATTTAATTTTTAAAAAAAACATTTATAATTATACCTAACACACTTAATATATTTTATTATTTATTTATTTATGAAAAAAAATACCACAATAAGTGATGTTGAAATAATAGATGAATACCCCTTTTTTTTTTCACACCACGCCCTTTTTCCTCTCTCTCTGTATTACTACTTGGATTTTAAATAAAAATAGATATTAAGAATAAAAAATCAAATTCGAGGTTGGAGTTAGTAACTTGGTCGAAAAATATAAACAACAAAAACTTGTGTGAGACCGTCTAATGTACTAAGAGCTTACGTGAGACGGAAATTGATAACTTTTATAATGAAAAATTATACTAAATTAATGAAAAGTGATAATGCTATTTTATGCATAATTTATAGTATGAATGAAATGTGATAATATTTTATAGAGAAGGTGATAATTAATTTAAAAAGTGTAAAATGGTCTCACGTAATACGATCTCACGCAAGACCTACTCAATATAAAATTATTGAATTTTTTTTTTAAAAAAACAGCACATTAATTTATAGTCGAATAGATATAATCGATAGACAAAATATGTATACTCAATAGGCCGGAAAGAGTAAAATGTTAGTCGATTAGGGTTAATATTGGTAGAAAAGCAGTATTATTAAATTAAAAAATAGCACATTAACTTTTTTATGGGCTGAATAAAGTAAAATATTGGCTTTAATATTTGTAGAAAAACAATATTACTATTTTTTGTGAATAGTTTTTGTCAATGTTAAATCTTTTTATAATGTTATGTTTAAATAAACAATTAATTTTAAGTATAAATGTTAAATCTAAAATGAAAAATTATTATGGTTAATATTATGAAATTATAATTGTTATTTTATTATTTAATAATAATTAATAGTTGAAAGCGAGGATCAGATACTTTTCTCTTTTATTGGCATATTACATCCTCTCTTGGATATTATATACATTTGTACACGTAAATTAAGAAATATTATTTTTAAGTATATAATGTAAAAAGAAATAAGAATTAGTTGATAATTTAAAAAGAAAATTTTAATAAAAATATTGAGAATAATGAATAAAGTGTAAAAAATTAAATAAAATTGTTAAAATTAATTAATAGAGTGTAAAAAATAAATAAAATGTATTTTTTCTATCAGTATCATAGAAGTCTTTTCCTAAGACTCAGTGGTGGCCCTAAGAAGGGGCGAAGAGGGCGACCGCCCTGCGCTCAAAAATTGTGGGCCCAAAATTTATACATACATACATATATATGTGTATATATATAATATCTTATATAACTACATTTTATTAAAACACATAATTTATATTATTTCATTAGAGTTTTCATAAAATTTGGTCCATCAACATATTAGACTTGAAGAGTGATCCAATATTTAGAAATTTAAAAGCATGAATTTGGTTGTGAGAAAAGGGAAAAAGAAAAAAAGATTACAACATTTATTTCGAAGATGAGCACTTGATAAATTTTTTCAAAAAATTCGGATGATTTGGAAGAGTAAAAAATTTTAAGAGATTTGAATGAATATATTTAATAAAGAGCAAGATCAAATATTATTGATATAAATTCAATTGAGAAAAGGAACCATTCTTGATAAAATACACATGAATGAAACAAATATTGTTATTTGAACATGACATTTTTGACCTTATAGTTTGGAATGACCTAGATGGTAAGACAAGAGATATATTAGGAGAGAAATGACGAAAAAGAGAAAATTGTGAGAACTTCCATTTAAATAATAACTTAATAACTTTAGACATTTTTCATAGGTTCATTATATTCTAACATTACCAAATGAGAATCAAAATAATGAGAATCAAAATAAAAAATGATTAGTGTATTCAAAAAATCAATTTCTAAAAATGCTTTAACAAATGAAGGATATGATAATTAGAAACATCTTAGTGAAAGACTTAATATGCATGAAAATAGCATGAAACATATTATCATTAATATGAATAGTTGGATTGAATTACCAATTAGTTATATATATATATATATATATATATATAAAGAATAGATAAGGATTTACAAGAACAAGTTTCCAAAAAAAAATTATATTGGAGACAATTTCTTTTGAGAATAATTGCTACATTAAAATGCCTTATTAAAAATAAATATTTGATTTATCGTGGAAGAAAAGAAGGAAAATTTTTAGTTAAAAAATATAGAAAGAGCAACGAGTGCTTATTCTTTTTGTTCGGCCCGAACCTAGAAAATGTCAGGACCGGTACTACTGAGACTTACCACAACAGTGAATAAACTAATGTGTAAAATTTCATATATGAGCCACGACAGTGACATTTGTAGTAACCTTTCTGTTGTTTCTAAGATGGCGGATTCACTGTTTAATGGCTCGTTGTGCTGGCTTAACATTTTGTTTACTTATTTTGGGCTTACAATTTTGTTTTAACTGAAAAATGGTGTATAGCCAGTAGAATACTCAAAATTGAATTTCATCTGTTGGGCCGGCCCAAACCAGGCTGGAATCCAATTTTACAATATTTGTGGACAGTATGATTTACTAATTATCTACATCCATATTAATAATAGGAGTATGAAAAAAAAAAAAAGGATTATCTAAAAAATGTTACTTTCAATACTTAATTTTGCTGAGGATGTTTGCTTCCATCTGCTTTTTTTTTTTATTGTACCAAGTTTCTCCTCTGACGATAATTAATGCTGATGTTGTTTGCTCCTATACTAGTAATAGGCATGCGCGGAACAATTGCACGAAAAACAAAAAATATTATGTAAATTATTGTATAAAAATTAATATTAATAATAATAAATAAAGAATAAATGAAAAGGTCTTTTGTAATTTTGCGAGACGGATTTTTAAATATTATTGTAATATATAAAAAGTATGTTTATTTGTAGTTAACATATATATATATATATATATATATATATATATATATATATATATATATATAATGAATTAAAGTATAATTTTAGAGTATTGTAATATGAGTTAGTCTATTGTGTCTCCAAATGTAAAAGGTGTGTAAGGATATAACATTTTGTTCTAAAGTGTATACACTTTTATTATTATTTTTGTCAGAAAATAAAAGGTGCACGTCCTTATACTAAAGGGTATACTATTTAATATTAAAAGGTATTTGAGCGTATGGTGTTCCCGGGAGCACATAAATTTTAGTCTTGTTAAATAGGAGTATATTCTTTAAGTATCATAATTACAATCATAAAATATATACTCATTCCTTGCCATCCTAAATGTTATGTTTGTTTTTTGTGTTAAAATATGGATTGGGTTAAAAGATAATATTTTAATATATAATGAATCTCATTCTAATTGTATATGTATTAGTATTGTTTGTGATCCCGTGAAAATATAATAATTGTTCTGTATGAATTTCATATATAGAGTATAAGAGAAATGTAACTATTGAAGTGAGACAACTTGAATTGAAAATATATATTTATTATTTTATGATTGGGGTATTATTTTCTATTTAAAAGTTTTATAATTAATTAATTTAATAGATCAATATGAATCTGACCCTCATAATACTAATTCATAATATACATAGATCATTATATGTATATTATGTGACTTACATCATGATGATATAATAGTATATGTATATATATTTAATTTTTTTTAGTGATTGCAGAGAATTGGCTAAAAATATACTCCTTTCATTTGCTGTAAGATGTAAATATTACAATTTTGATCATGCATTTAAGAGTATTTATTTTTCCATTTGTAAAAAAAGACTCATATATAGCACATACTCACCACTAATACAATAAAAATACAATTAAAATAATACACATTAATCTACATTTAAAAAGTAAATATGAACCTTATTGATAGATGGAAGAACTTTTTCTTCTTTAAAAAAAAAACTTTATACTCCATAATATACATATATTTTTAAGAGTTTAAAACTTTATTTTTGTTTTCATATGATATAATAGGTTTTTTTCCACACAATGCTATATGTGATTATATGAATGATTTTTATTTTTTTTAAATATATGTAATATTTTGCACACTATTATATGTGTAACTTTAAATGTAAGTATTAATTATATAATGAAAAATTAATATATATATATATATATATATATCAAAAGGTGATATTTTTTCAAATATAATTATGATGGATAATAATTTATAAAATCAACTATCAAATTGTATATCATTTTCTACCATTTCTTATATGTTTATTACGTTAAATAAAGTTTGTGAAATTATCTAATATAATATATTCTATGAAATAAATAAGGGATAATAATATTTTTAATAAATTGGAGTATATGTCCGAACCACTCTAAAATCATGTAAGAGATCAGAATTGTATAATATTGAGTCCTCATTATCTTCCACCACAAAGAATTATTTTTAATTGGAATCATGAAATGCAATCCTCATTAATTTTTTTCATATGTTTGTAGGTCAACATTAGTCCGTATATATCAGTTATTTAAACTTTAAATTAGAATGTAATCTAATTTAAAAATCTCTCTGCATTCCATATCATATCTCTTCTCATGCAATATTATTTGTCCGGCCTTTGTTATTATTTTAATATTGTTGTGCGTCAATATTTAATTAATACTTAATAATTTTATCTTTAATTTAATTTAAGTATCTTCACATTATTACTCTAAAATTTATTACAAAATTTTAAGAATCCAACATATTTAGGAAGAATAAGCATAAAATTTTAAAAGATTTTCCATTTTGTAACTGAAATACTCAATACATTCTGTTTTTTAAAT
The DNA here is from genome assembly GCA_023678885.1 of Pogostemon cablin. Lineage (NCBI taxonomy): Eukaryota > Viridiplantae > Streptophyta > Magnoliopsida > Lamiales > Lamiaceae > Pogostemon > Pogostemon cablin. The sequence goes on along the minus strand of CM043001.1, from coordinate 21,901,014 downwards.
TTGTCTTATAGAGTTTTCATATTGTAAACATAAAGAAGCACATAAAAATAATCTTTTAATACACTTCAAATTTTTAAAAATTCACATCCCCTATCACAAGTATATTTAAATATTATTTAATACTTAAAAATACTAATTTACCTTAAAAAAAATCAATAAAATCAATCAAAATAACAATTTTTTTTTCAAAGTGTTAAAACTTAATTGGAGTGCGTTTTCTTTTTTTCATATATTCACTTTTTCCTCCACGCAACTCTCTCTCCTACGATCCTATCTTTAATTTTTGGATAATTCTCTCTCTCCACATATCTTCCTTAATTGTATCTCTTCCTTTGTACTCCCTCCGTCCCCCAAAGTATTTCACACTTTCCTTTTCCATCCGTCCCACAAAGTATTTCACACTTCACTTTTACTAAAAATGGTAATGAATACACTATAATAATACCTACTTTTTACACATATCCCAACAAAATACTCACTTTTTCACACATTCCAATAACTTTACACACCTTTTTCATTAAATTAACTAAAATATATTTTCTCTTTCTTACTTTATACTTAAAAAAATAAATTTTTCTTAAACTCCGCGCACACAAATACGTGAAATACATCGGGGGACGGAGGGAGTATACACTTCATTCCTTAATTAATTTCATTTCTCACTTTTTCTCTAATAAAGTGTTTCAGGAATGTCGTCACCAGCGCCGGGCTTCGCTTTGCCGCCGTTGTCGCCGCCATCCAACAACACAGCTCCGCCGCCTGACGCCGCCCCCAGATGCGATCACTGCTCCACCAGCGAGTTGTTGGGAAAAAGCATTCATCCTTAAAGGGAAAAAGACAAAAAATTAACGAGAAAAGAAAAGAATAAAAACAACACAAGGATTTTTACGTGGAAACTCCAAACCGGAGAAAAAACCACGGACCAGAAAAAAATACCACTATGTGAAATATTTTACAATCACACAGAATTTCTCTCTCCCGCATAATTTTTCTCTCCCGGCCCCAATCCCTACACTCTTACAAATCTTTGACTAATACCCAACTTTCTTCCTATTCTTACAACTGAGAATTAAAGAAAGGAATTTAACTAGAATCAAATACAAAAATTAAAGTATATTTGATTAGTGCATTTTCATTAGAAACAAGGGCCTCCTATATATATCATTAAATAGTACTTCCCTTTGCTCTCCCACCCGATGTGGGACAAAAACAAAGGAAAAAAATTTCCTTTTAATTTGACAAACCCAACAATCTCCACCTTATCAAAATAAAAGAAGATTCATTGTCTTCACCGACAATCCATTCTCTATCTCGAGAATCCTACTCCACCATATGAGTAGACCACTTAAAATCAACCATTCTAAGAATTTTCTTTGTGGCAATATATCGAAAAATACCTGCTGAAACTTTATGGTACAACTTTCAGCTCTTGGCCTCCCTGGAAGTCCATCAGCCATCGATATACCTTTCCACCACACACATTCATGCCAAGTCACTGTGTACAAACTTGTGGCCCAGCTAACAGTACTACACCCCTTTTTCATGACAACTGGGCATGTCATAAGGGTGTTCATTTTCTCTTCAGAGAAAATCCTCCACAACATTAGCTTTAGACTTGGAGTTATCTGCCATACCAACTCCACCTCGACCAGCTCCACCTCCACGTGGACAAAACCGCTTTGTATGCTCAGGTTCTCCGCACTTCCAACAAACTACATTCTTTGAGTCCTTCTTCCTTTCTCCATTGCCACTTGCCAACATTACTGACTTTTGAGTAGTGCGCCCTTCACTCATCAGCCTCCTTTCCTCAGAAAGAAGTTTACCTGTGACTTCAGCAAACTTTAAAGTTTCCTTACCATACATCAGAATTGGCTTCATATGCTCATAGGAACGTGTCAGAGACAAGATAAGCCTCAATGCCTTATCCTCATCTTCAATCTTCACTCCAATTGCCTCTAGTTCATAGATGATACCATTAAGAGTACTTAGATGATCAGAGAGTTATGTACCTTCTTCCATTCGAAGCGTGTGAAATTGTTCTTTCAGGTACAACATATTTGAGATACCCTTTGCCTGATACAGTTCCTTAAGCTTTTTCCATAACTCATTGGCATTTGAAATTTCATGCACATTAACAAGGACGTTCTTAGCCAATGATAAGCGTATTGTGCTTGCAGCCCGCAAATCCAAATCCTCCCAATCTACATCACTCTTTTCATCACCCTTTCCAGAATCTTTGCCGGAACTTCCTGTGCCATCCGTTGAACCTGACTTTCCTTTCAGAGCCTTGTGTAACCCAGATTGTATCAGTACATCTTTCACTTGTATTTGCCAAAACCCAAAATTAATTCTACCATTAAATTTCTCGACATCAAACTTAATTGAAGACATATTTTGCCCTACCCTAACCTAATGAATAACCGTCTTTTAAAATTCTTTTCTGATGTGGAAGATCAGACTAAGCTGCAACCACAGAGCATACTAAGAATTTTTAAAAGTGTCCGAACCGGGCTCTGATACGGGAAAAAACATTCATCCTTAAAGGAAAAATGATAAAATATTAATGAGAAAAGAAAACAATAAAAACAACACAAGGATTTTTACGTGGAAACTCCAAACCGGAGAAAAAACCACGGATTTGAGAAAAATATCACTATGTGAAATATTTTATAATCACACAGAATTTCTCTCTCCCGGCCCCAATCCCTACACTCTTATAAATTTTTGACTAATACTCACATTTTTTCCTATTCCTTTTAATTTGACAAACCCAAGCCCCACTCCTCCAGCCACTACCCCGCCTCCTTCGTCATCCCTACCTCCGCCATCCACGCCGTCTTCTTCCACCCCAACTCCCTGTACCAGGCCGCCGTCCCCGCAGGCCTCGACTCCGCCTCCATCGGGATCTCCTGATACGCCGTTTTCGCCATCGCCGCCCTGCGGTGGTTCTCCGTCTTCAAGAGGCGGCTCTCCTCCGGCGCCTCCGACAAGAGGAGGATAGCCGCCGATGGTGGGATCTCCTCCGACTATGGGCACAACGTGCTTCTCCTTCCTCTCCCGAATTTTATTCATCTCTTTAATGGCAGTCGAAGCACGACGTCGTTGTAATCTCTGTCTGAGATGATTTGCCTTTTTATATTTGTTTACTGAATCTGAAACTATCACTTGCTTTAATTTTTTCTTACTATATCTAATTCATCAGTTACTGTCTGAATTGCTATGTAATCTCTTCGTTAATTTACACTTGAAGAATACATAATAGCTTTGTCTGAATTTGTGAAATGGTTTAGATCGATGAAGCTTTACAAATATCTTATAATGCATGCACATTCCAAATGAATGGAATTTTTGGTTACTCATCAACACGCTGGAAGATTTTTATAAAACGTTGTTCTCTCTCTTTTGTTTTTACAGGAAAAAATTTAGCTTATTGAGGAAGCCAATTTTCCATACAGAAATAGTGTGTGGAAGAAGTTTTGCTCCATAGGTTGGCCTATTAGTCAAATAGCGTTGGTTTTGATTCAAATTATACTTTAAAAATTATTAAAATATTGTCAAATCACTTATCACTTATTTAATTTAATATATTTTGTAACATTCTATTTATTGTCAAATCACTTATCACTTATCAGCAATCACGCATGATATTAATTGCTTAAGATTTTAATTTAATTTTTCTTTTAAAATTATTTTTAATTTTATTTTAGAAAATATTTTCAGCGAAAAATATCAATATTTCTATTTTTTAAAGATATACCCCATGTACACACATAGAGAGTATTTAAAAAATTTAACTATTATAATTAATAACATGCCAACATTATATTACTAATTTATTTATTACTTATAATAATTAATTTTTTGTGATTAATTTAATTTTTATTTGTTGTTTAAATTTATTAATTAATAATAAATAAAAAGGTATTTTAAAATGCAATAAAATTTAATATTTGAATTTGGAATATATTTTATACAGGCAATATTGATGTCTAATTAAAGATCAAGGAAAGACAAATAATATGATATTTAATTTATAAATAATAACACTAAATTGAAAAGGTTATATATATTTTAAATTTTATGTGAGATTTAGTTTTAAATAAGAAAAGGAAATAATCTTATTGGTTAGCAAATCACACGTAGTGACGTACATGCACGCGCCATCCATTCCTAAGTTTCTGCTTTTTTTTATCCCTTTTTTTATCTTCTTGATTATATTATATAAACTTATGGGGCGTTTGGTATTTTAGAAGGAATCGGAATGAGAATTTCTTTTTTTATCTTCTTGATTATATTATATAAACTTAGGGGGCGTTTGGTATTTTAGAAGGAATCGGAATGAGAATTATGGTGATAGTAGTATGGAATGGTAATGGATATGTATTATTTGATAATGTTGTTTGGTTTATGATATGAAATCACTATCATTACTAATAATGTATTGAGAATGTAATGTATCATATATCATTCACTATGGAAAAGCATACAAATACAAGTACAACAAGATTGCTAGGCTATTGCTATTCGATGTGGGACACATCAAGAAGACACATAATATTTACACAACATGTACACTATCCTAATATACCCCCTCAAGATGCAGCACTACTAGTGACTCCAATCTTGGACAGTAGAAGTTGCAGACGCGCCCGAGCAAGAGGTTTTGTTAAAGCATCAGCAAGTTGATTGGTGGAAGAAACATGAGACACTCGGAGTTGAGAAGACTTGACCAAATCACGAACGAAATGGTAATCTATATCAATGTGTTTCATCCGAGAGTGAAATACATGATTCGAGCATAAGTAAATAGCTCCAATATTGTCACTGTATATCACTGGTGTAGAAGCGAGTTTAACATGAAGCTCACTAAGAAGATATTTGACCCATTGAACTTCAGCAGCAGCCACAACAATGGACCGATATTCAGCTTCTGTAGATGAATAAGCAACAGAACATTGTTTGCAGGAAGACCAAGAAATTGGATTAGCTCCAAGGTACACAATATAAGCCCCTGTGGATGTTCGATCATCACAATCACCAGCCCAATCAGTATCAGTATAACAATATAGAGAGATAGGAGAATCATGTCAAAGTGTGATTTTCAGGGAGCGTGTGCCATTAAGATATTGAAAAAGCCATTTCACCGCACCCCAATGGCATTCAGTGTGGGCATGCATAAACTGGGACAATTTATTTACTGCGAATGCAATGTCTGGATGAGTGAACAACGAATATTGCAAACTACCCAAAGCTTGACGATATCGGGTTTCATCTGAAGGAGCAGATCCATCAACCAGAGATAATGTCACTCCTGGAGTGAGAGGAGTTTGAACTGGTTTAGCATCCAGCATGTTGTATTTACCAAGTAGGTCGGTAATGTATTTCTTTTGCATTAGGATGCAAGAAGAGACAGTACGAAGAACTTCCACACCCAGGAAGTAAGAGAGCAAACCAAGGTCTTTCACTGAGAATTTCAAAGCAATAGATGCCACAATCTGTTGTAGGAAATCAGAGTTGTTGCCAGTAAGGATTAGATCATTAACATACACCAAGAAGTAGGCAAGAATACCATCATGGTTGTATACCAACAGAGATTCATCGGACTTGGTATGAACAAAGCCCAAAGAAGAGAGAGACTCATAAAGGGCATTATACCAAGTTCTTGGATCTTGCTTGAGACCATAAATAGACTTCTGAAGCTTACAGACATATGACGGGAAGTTTTGTCGGTGAAGCCTAGTGGCTGGGCCATGTAAACCTCATCTTGAAGTGTTCCATGAAGAAAGGCGTTGTTGACATCAAATTGACAAAGAGGCCAGTTATGAGCAATAATCAAGGTGAGTATAATACACACTGTTGTTGGATTCACAACTAGACTAAATGTTTCGAAGTAGTCCATACCAGGGCGCTGGTGGAACCCTTGGCCACAAGATGAGCCTTGAATTTTTCTATGGAACCATCAAGTTTGTGTTTGATACGGAAGACCCATTTGCATCCCACAACATTCTGAGATGTATCCGGAGGGACTAGATCCCATGTACCAGTTTTAAGTAAAGCTCCAGTTTTAAGTAAAGCTGAGAATTCAAATGACATGGCCTCCCTCCAACGACTATCAAATAAAGCCTGTGATATAGTACGAGGCTCAATTTCAGAATGAATAGATGTGGTTAGACCATACCTTGGGTTCGATTTGATAATGTTGTTCTTGGCACGAGTAACCATGGGATGACCTGCAGTAGGTCGTTCTGGTGAAGGAGAGCAATGGGGAGGACACTGGTGGAGCAAGATGCATTATTGGCTGAGCAATAGGTGTAGGAGTGGGTATGCTTTGGGATAGTGAGATGTCTGTAAGGATAGGAATATCATGAGTCTTTTATGAAACTGATAGGGGAAAATTATTTTCCACAAACTCCACATGACGAGAAGTGTATATCCGATTGGTATCAAGATGGAGACATAGATATGAACTTTAGGTTTGAGAGTATCCAATATATATGCAAGGAAGAGAACGATTATCTAACTTGTGGGTAGTGTAAGGACGAATCCATGGGAAACATTGACAACCAAAGACTCGCAGTTTAGACATGTTCGGAGAATGATTGAACAAAGTTTCAAAGGAAAATTTTATGGATAAGCCAAACTTAGGAAGACGATTGATGATATAAGTAGCTGTGGCCATGGCATAAGGCCAATATGTAGGAGGCATAGAGACTTGATGCAGGAGAGTAAGACCAGTGTCAATAATGTGGCGATGTCGCCGTTCAGATGAGCCATTATGTTCAGGTGTATGAGGAGGTGTTGTGAGATGGGTGATGCCAGCGGACATTAGAAAGGGACGAAGAGCAATGAATTCTCCTCCATTATCTATGTAAAGAGTGGTTATCTTGACATTTAAGAAGTTCTCAACAAGTGCCTTATAAGCAATAAATGTGGGTAAAATATCAGACTTTCATTTTAAAGGATAAAGCCACACATATTTGGAGTAATGATCAACAAAAATCACGTAATATTTGCAACCATCATTGGATAGAACAGGGGAAGTCCATACATCCGAGAACACTAACTCAAGTGATCTACTAGATGATAGAGATGAATTATTAAAAGGTAATTTGTGACTCTTTACACACTTGCAAGACGTACAAGAAAAATCACTAGATTTATTCAATGGTAAGTTTTGACTTGACACAACATAATCTAAATTTTTTGAAGAGGGATGACCAAGTCTAGCATGCCAAATAGATAAGGGTTGCTTGACAACGGAATGAACAGAAGGAGAAATAGGCGAACTAGTTGGCCAAAGATAGAGCCCGTTAACATGAGGCTTGCATAGGCGAATGTCCCCCGTATGTCGATCCTTCACCTAAAAACCACAATCAGAGAAGAGAAATATTACTTCATTTGTAGCACACAAATGAGAAACTGAAATCAAATTCCTAGACATTTGAGGAACATGTAGAGAATTTGGAAATTGTAAACCAGTGATATTTGAAAACACTAAGGTGCCAATGTGAGCAATATCTAAAGTTTTACCATCACCAATAATAACCCGATCAGTTCCATCAGATGAGGAATGCAAGGATAGGTTTGCTAAATCAGTGGTGATATGATGAGAAGCCACTGAATCTAAGATCCAATCAGAGTTGACAGGAGCTGACGTAGCCATATGAGTGGAAGGTGAGGCATAAGCTGGACGATTATGTGGAGACGAGTTCATTGGCATGTACCGAAATATAGGGCAGCGATGAGCAGAGTGCCCCTTCTCACTACACAATTGACATTTGCCAAGATAAGGGCGAGAATTGTGTTGTTGACCTTCACGAGCAAATTGTCCAGAAGTTGGAGGTGGGCAATTATGAGTGGTTTGCTTGTGTCGGGCATTGGATTTGTAGTCTTGGGGCTGACCACGATTTCCAAAATTTTTAGAATAGAAAGCGGTGGCTGGAGTTAAAGGAGACATTGTCGATCGAGAGATAAGTTGGGCTTCAGTACTGAGCAATTTTTCATGTAAGTCATCAAAGCTGATAGATGATTCACGTGCTTGAATTGCATTGGACAATTCTTTGTAGTTGTCATCTAAGCCATTTAAAACTTTTAGGACCAAGTCCTCATTATCCGTAACAACCCCAAGCAAAGATAATTCATCAACAGTACTCTTGATTTCATGCATAAAATCGGTAACAGATCGAGTATCTTTGATGGGTTGTGGAGATTATTTTTTAGAGTGAGGATTCTGCCACGTGAAGCCTTGCCACAGGTATTGTGTAGAATATCCCAAGCTTGACGAGAAGTCTCTGCCGACGCAATGAACGGAATGATTTCCAGATTGATAGATCCAATAATGACACTAAGAATCAAGCGATCTTGTCGAACCTAGTGAGTGTGGGCTGAGTTGGGACTTGAGGCATTGCTGATGGTAATAGAGGCCGGAGGGCATTGACAAGAGCCATCAACATAACCAAATAGATCATAGCCAAGTAGTAGTGTTCGAAGTTGAAACCTCCATGCCGTGTAGTTCATCGAGGTTAACTTGAGTGGCGTCTGTGTTGGCATGTTGAATGCAACGAATGAGGGTTGAGATTCATTGGTGGTAGACATGAGTGCAGCGGAAATGGAAGGACCAAGATTTTTGGTGGAAGAGTAAGTCACGGATGTGACAGATTCTTAGGCGATGTTTATAGGAGGAAAGTTTAGAGAATCGAAAAAAAATGGCGTTAGCCAATTTGTGCTCTAGTTACCATATTGAGAATGTAATGTATCATATATCATTCACTGTGGAAAAGCATACAAATACAAGTACAACAAGATTGCTAGGCTATTGCTATTCGATGTGGGACACATCAAGAAGACACATAATATTTACACAACATGTACACTATCCTAATATAATGTTGTTTGGAATGTTAAAAAGATATCTTTAGGATTTAAATGAAATTTATTTTTTAGTATTTTTTTTAAGAAAACAATAATATGGGGATGATTTCTTTTTCATATATAAAAAAAAAAGTAAAATTGATTTTTGGTTAAAAAAATACAAAAAACATTTAAAATTTTGATGTTAGAGGAACGAAAGGCATTCCTGCCAAATTGGTTAGGAACGGGGATTCCTTGGTTTTGGGATATCAAATTATTGTAGCAATAATCAAACCCTCCAACCAAACACTCTACTTTTATTCCATTCACATTCCCACCCTCTAAACCCTCTAAACAAACATGTCTTTACTATATATAGTAGACATGTTTTGGCGGAAACTTTCCATATTTAACACTATTCTGTTTTTATGTATAACTAGTAACTAACCCTTGCATTGTACGACATGTGTTAGTTTTAGGGCTACAACTTCATTGATTTTATAATATTTAAATTGAATAATATTTCTTTGTATGTTATCTAACCTAATGCTTTAATATTAATATTAAAGTATGTTATATGACAAATTAAAAGGCAACAATAAAATTTTTATTTTTCTATATTATAGGATCAGATTCTATAATACAAATTTACACAATTGAAAACCATTTATTGTTAACACATCACAGTGAATTGACGAACCATTTTGAGCGTAACATTGGTTTCAATATAAATAAAAGAATGCTTCATCTGAAACATATAGACATTCTATGTTTATTGTAGAATAAGTCGATAATATTTATTGTTTTTAAAACTAATATATTATTTAGTTCGACTAAAAAAATCCATACCATTTTTTTTAGGTGGACAAACATTGCCACAAAGTATTGACTTGACAGATTGGTTGGTTAATTCAGCAAAGATCATATGAAAATGTCAAGTATTGAGTTTAGAGTAATTATATCATTCTTGTTCACATAAAAAAATAACCAGATTGCAAAATACTAAATTAAACATTTTTAAGACTTCTTTGAAAACATAATTCTTACATATTGCGCTCGATCCATCCTCATGCTTTCCCAATAGTATTTTCAAACTTTTTTTGGTCGTCGATCTCAACACCGTCACTTAAAGTTGACCATGACTAAAAACGGGCCTTCTCAATAATAAATAAATATTCTCTAACGATTGTCACTAACTCTTATTAATATCTTAGCTCTTAAATCCTAAAACCTTAAACCCTAAATCCTGAACCATTTTGAAAATAATAAATTATTTTCTAATTTGAATCTTATTTCTTAATTAAAAAAGTCATAATTATAATTATTTAATTATTTAATTATTTTAATGGGTGACTGAGATTTGTTTAAGATAAACCCTTAAACCCCTAAAACCCTAAACCCTAAAATCCTAAACCCTTTGAAAACAATAAATTATTTCCTAATTTGAAAAAGTTATAATTACGATTATTTAATTATTTTAATAGATGATTGAGATTTTTCGAGAAATAGATGGTTAAGATTGGATTTATATTTAATACTCCCTCCGTTCAGAGTATTTTTACCCATTTGTATGGGCACGGAGATTAAGATGTGTTATTTAATATATTATGTAAGAAAAAGTAGGGATAAATTTGTGATTTAAAAAGAAAAAAGTAAATAAAGTTGTTGGAAATGATGAATAAAGTGTAAAAAAGTAATTAAAGTTGTTGTGATTGTAAAAAGTATGTAATAAAATATTATGTATTTTTTTCATTAATGGAATGAGTAAAAATACATGGGACAACCCAAAATAGAAAGTAGGTAAAAATACGTTGGATGGAGGGAGTATTATTAATTTTTTTAATAAATAATATATTATTTTTTAATTTAAAAAAGTCATAATTATTATTATAATTAATTATTTATTTGGTGGCTGTGATTTGTTTGAGAAATAAATGGTCAAGATTGGATTTAATATAATTATTTAATTATGTTAATAGGGGCTGAGAGGTGGCTGTGATTTATTTAATAAATAAATTGCCAAAATTGAATTTATTCTAGATTAGACTAAATTATTTTTTAATTTGAAAAAGTCATAATTAATATTATTTTATTATTTTATTGGGTGGTCGAGATTTATTTGAGAAATTAATGGCAAAGATTGGATTTATTTTGCATATATTTAATTTTTTTATTTTTATTACATTATTAACAATTTTATTTCCTAATTTAAAAAATTCATAATTATAATTATTGAATTATTTTAATAGGTGACAGAGATTTGTTTAAGAAATAGATGATTAGCTTTTGGCCCTCAAACATTAAATCCTAAAACCCTAAACCCTTTGAAAACAATAAATTATTTCCTAATTTGAAAAAGTTATAATTACGATTATTTAATTATTTCAATAGATGGTTGAGATTTGTTTGAAAAATAGATGGTTAGGATTGGATTTATATTTAATACTTCCTCCGTCCCGAGTATTTTTACCCATTTGTACGGGCATGGAGATTAGGACGTGTTATTTTTTTTAATATATTATGTAAGAAAAAGTAGAGAAAATTTGTGATTTAAAAAGAAAAAGTAAATAAAGTTGTTGGAAATGATGAATAAAGTGTAAAAAAGTAATTAAAGTTGTTGAGATTGTAAAAAGTACTCCATTTAATAAAATATTATGTATTTTTTCCATTAATGAAATTGGTAAAAATACATGGGACATCCCAAAATAGAAAGTAAGTAAAAATACATGGGACGGAGAGAGTATTATTAATTTTTTAATTAATAAATAATTTATTATTTTCTAATTTTAAAAAGTTATAATTATAATTATTTAATTATTATTGGATGGTTGAGATTTGTTTGAGAAATAAATGGTCATGATTGTATTTATTATAATTATTTAATGGGGCTGAGAGTCGCTGAGATTTGTTTAATAAATAAATGGCCAAAATTGAATTTATTCTAGATTTGATTAAATTATTTTTAATTTGAAAAGGTCATAATTATAATTATTTAATTATTTTAATGGGTGGTTGAAATTTGTTTGAGAAATAAATGTCCAAAATTGGATTTATTCTACACATATTTATTTTTTTTTTATGAGATTATTAACAATTTTATTTTCTAATTTGAAAAAGTCATATTTATAATTATTGAATTATTTTAATGGGTGAGCGAAATTTGTTTAAGAAATAAATGGTTAGGATTCGGCCTCAAACATTATGTCATAAATCCTAAAATCCTAAATCCAAAAACACTAAACCCCTAAAATCCTAAACCCTAAATGTGTGACTGATAGATGGTCAGGATTGAACTAATATATACTCTCTCTGTCCCATACTTATGTTCACACTTTCTGTTTTCGTCCGTCCACACTTATGTTCACCACAAAAAAAAAGAAACTTCACATTAACTAACAACCTCAAAAGTTATCTTAATATCAAAAATACCACTCTCACCTAACACACATAACATACTTTATAATATATTTATTACTTAAAAATACCACAATACCCCTCAAAAATCAATAAAATTGATCAAAAAGTAACTTTTCTTAAACTCCGTATCTACAGTGTCGGTGAACTTAACTTCGGGATGGGGGAAGTATTTTTTTAGATCAGGATTGGAATGCCATAAATCCTAAAACCCTAAACCCTTTGTAAGCATTAAATTAAATAATTATTTTAATAGGTGGATGATAGATGGTCAGCATTGAATTAATATTATGGCTAATTATACTATGCATCCGGGTGCACCCCATGATACGACAACCACTTTAAAAATGTATACAATTATGAACAAAAACATGTGCAATTATTAACAAAAATGTATGCAATTTATTTGTTAGTTTTTTTTTATTGAAAAATTGAGTGTAAAAAATTTACTATTTAAAAATATATATACACTATTAAATAAAAAGTTATATACATATAAATGCTTGTTTTTTTAAAGAAAAATTATGTGTGAAAACGTATATAATTATTAAGAAACATGTATACAAAATAGAATAAAAAGTTATACAAATTGTACCCGGGTGCACCCAATATCAACTCTTATATTATTAATTTTTTAAGGTCAAGATTTAATACCTAAATTCCTAATTTGAAAAATTCATAATTATAATTATTTAATTATTTTTAGGTGGCTGAGATTTGTTTAAGAAATAGATAGCCACGATTGCATTTCCCTTTGAAAACATTAAATATCTTATTTCCTAATTTGAAAAAGTTATAATTATAATTGTTTAATTATTTTAATGGGTGGCTGAGATTTCTTTGAGAAATAGATGGCCAAAATTGGATTATTCTTCTTTTAGCATTAAATTAAATAATTATTTTAATGGGTTATTTAATGGGTGGCTGATAGATGGTCAAGATTAGAATAATATTATTAATTTTTTTAAGGTCAGGATTTATTATCATATTTTCTAATTTGAAAAAGTCATAATTATAATTATTTTAATGGAATTGGATTTTTTTGTCATAATTATAATTATTTAATTATTTTAATGGGATTTAATTTTTTTTCGTTGAGATTTATTTTGAAAAATAGATGGCTAGGATTGGATTTATATTTAATATTATTAATTTTTTAATAAATAATATCTTATTTCCTAATTTGAAAAAGTCATAAATATAATTATTTAATTATTTTAATGGGTGCTCGACTTAAAAATACATAAATTCGGGCGGTTTAGTACCTGAATCCCAGAAAGCTTAAATCCGGGCAGTTTAGCACCTGAATCCCAGATTATAGGTCTTTCAAATTTTTTTACTATAATTTTTACTATAGAACGCTTAATCCGGACGGTTTAGAACCAGGCTGTTCAAAATTTTGACTTTAGAACGCTTGATCCGGGCAGTTTAAAATCTGAATCCCAGATGTATTCCGTTCTTGAGTTGATTCTCGTTGAAGAATTTGAAGAACTATTCAGACAATGCTGAAGTCTTTGATCTTCTTAGAGAATCGTTCTCAGTGTATTTGAAATGAATGGAGGAGGGCGTGAAGGGTGAGAAAGCCCCATATATAACTCGCAATTTGATTGGTTTATTTAATATTATTAATTTTTTTAATAAATAAAATCTTATTTACTAGTTTGAAAAGGTCATAATTATAATTATTTAATTATTTTAATGGGTGATTAAGATTTGTTTTAGATACTAAATTATTTCTTAATTTGAAAAAATCATAATTACAATTATTTAATTATTTTAATGGGTGGCTGAAATTTGTTTGTGAAATAGATGGTTAGGATTTGATTTATTCTGCTTATGCTTTTATCACTAAAACCCTAAACCCCAAAACCCAAAACCCTAAAACCCCTAAACCGTAAACCTTAAAATCCCTAAATCCTAAAACCCTAAACCCTTTTATTATAATTTTATTAATTTTTTAATAAATAATATCTATAAATAATATATATTTCCTAATTTGATAAAGTCAATTGGATTTATTCTACTTTATTATTTCTAATTTGAATATATTTTAATGGGTGGCTGAGATTTGTTTGAGAAATAGATGTCCAGGATTAGATTTATTCTGTTTTTATCAATTGGATTTATTCTACTTTATTATTTCCTAATTTGAATATATTTTAATGGGTAGCTCAGATTTGTTTGAGAAATAGATGGTCAGGATTAGATTTATTCTGCTTTTATATAGAGATATATATAGATATAGATACTCAATTATTTCCTAATTTGAAAATGTCATAATTATAATTATTTAATTATTTTAATGGGTGGCTGAAATTTATTTTAAAAATGGATGGCCTGAATTTATTCTGCTTTTATATATATATATATATATATATATATATATATATATATATATATATATATATATATATATATATATATATATATATATAAATCTTATATCCTTTAGTTATGAATTGAGTTTCAGGCGTTGCATTTTGCTCCACTTGTTAGATTTTAGGATTAAAAAATATTACATTTTTTACTCGTGAAAAATAATACAATTTGTGGATCAATTTAAAACTAGAATATATTTAAATAATAATAATAATATTAATTAACCTCTTCGAATGGAACAAAATACATCAATGTTAAAGCCATATGCATTATTTGGGCTCCTTAGAAAAAAATCATAAAGCAAGTTACTAGTTGGATGTCATGTTGTTGGTCGGATATTCGGTGCAAAATGTGGTCGGAAGGGTTCGGTTTCCTGACTTCCTCAATGTGGTTCTTTTGATCGTTTTCGATATGGTTCTTTCGATCGTCTTCAAGTAAAATTATATATATACCCACCCACTTTTCAATTATACATTTTGAATTTAAATTAACTCAAACCCACATTACTAGTCATACACCTACCACCATACATAACTTTTCCAGAAAAATGCCACATTTTGGAAATGGAGAAAAGGGGACGGCTATCCGCACCCCGGAGATACTAGATGTATCCCTTTTAATAAATGTACCATAACATTTTAATAATATGTATATAAACATTACTAAACAACACCCCAATTAAGATCATTATACTCTTTATCTTTATTTTTTTTTAATAAACAAAGAAAAGAAAAATCGATCTATGCCACAGGGCTCTGATGAGTCCTTATTCATCACCAGCGCAAGGTGTGCAATGAATGGATATATCCAAGGGAAGTTCGTGAAATTCACAGTGATTAGTGTTTGCTTGGAAGATAACGTCGTTCCATCGCTCGCCGTAAATTAGAAGGGCAGAGATTCGACAATTTGATAATGAGAAGCGCGTCAAAGTTTAATTCGATTCCAACTCCGTCGTCACCAATATGATTAAACCTTATTATCAGCTACAAATCCTCCAAATTTGATAAGAAATCAAGAACCCTAAAGAGGTTTCGCTTCGGCCAAAGTTTCTATATTTTATAATATAGAAATCAAACACACCGAATTTGTTGTATAAAAGAAAATGCGATTAACGTCATCGATTTTGTATGTATCGTGATTTATCAGAAGAAAACCAATTCATGAAAAAAATTTAGCTAATGTAGGCAGAATAAATAATGGAATCATAAAGTTATTTTTATTTTATTTTATTTTATTTTATTTTCCTATGCTTTTGCAATTGTATATGGATGCCATTCACAATTTTATGTCATAAATTTATGATAATTTTCCAGCTGGTCAAACTGTCAACAGTTGGTTAGCTACTGATAGTTACCACAATATAAAAGGGTTAATCCAAGTTTAATTGGAATTGATAAATGTAGTATAAAATTTAATTCAGTTTCTTTCCACCTTCCATGCACACTTTCCTTTGATCACTCCCAAACAGCTACTCTAATAATTAATCTTCCAAAGGCTTATTTTCTCGAGTCTTGCATGAGACCATCTCACATGAGACCATTTTATTCTTTTTAAATTAGTTATCACTTTTGTGTTATAAAATGTTATCATTTTCGTTATAAAATATTATAACTTTTCATTTATATTATAAATTGGTTATGAAATAGTATTATCACTATTCATTAATTGAGTATCACTTTTTCCCTATAAAAGTTATCAATTTTATTTGTCTCACACAAGTCTTTGCCTTTTCTCAATTATTCATGGCTTACGACTGATATTGATTGAAATAGTACTGAATGAGTACGGTAAGAGTATTTAGTGACATATTGTTTCATGATCCTAAATATATATTAATAAAATTGCAGAAACAAGGACTACGCGGGTAGAAAAGGTTCATTGGTTGATACAAATAAATATGAGTGAGACTTGCGTGCGCCCGGGCGCATGGAACACATTCTGTGCGCCTTTAAAAATTTAGTATTATGGGTAAGGGTACATTGTTTTGGTCTAAATAGTATACACTTTAATAATAAAAGGTACACAATTTTGTTCTAAAAGGTATACACTTTTCATTAATATTTTTTTTTCTTTAGAAAATAAAGGATACACATTTTTATACTAAAGGGTATATAATTTAAGACAAAATTCTAAAGGCGCACGGAGTGTTGTTCATGCGTCCAAATACACACAATAATTTTCTTTAGAAAATAAAGGGTACATATCTGTATACTAAAAGGTATACAATTTAACCCAAATTTCTAAAGGCACACGGAAATGTGTTCCGTGTGCCCGGGCGCACAGGAGCTTTTGCCAATAAATATTTAGCTTATCAACAATCAAGTTATCAGTTGTTTAAGTAATTTTATTTCTATTCTTCATAAATCTATTACTCTATGTAATATCTTTTTAACTTGCTTATGACCAGTGGCGGACGCAGGATTTCCGTTGAGGGGGCCCAATTTTCTCATATAATAGTTCGTGTTTTTTGTTTTACAAATTTAAGAAGAATTATTTTATTTACCAACTTTTATTAACATTTTTCTAAAGATGTTTTAGGATTTTTAATTGTATTATGTAAGAGTAACAATTTTGAAACTAAAGTCATTAAAATTATTAAATAAATATGTAATTTAGGGGAAAAAATAATAGTGCAAAATAAATAAATAAAAGAAATAGAAGAGGGGAAAAAATAATAGTACTGCATGAATCGAACACGGACCTTTAAAACTAAAACATCCTCACTTCACCACTTGGACACAAAGGTATTTTAAGAAAATTTTTATATCTATACTACTAATTTTTAGAAGTTCCGGGGGCCAGTGCCCCCTACCACCTTCGTACGTCCGACACCCTGCTTATGACTATGGTTTTGTAATTTGGGATAAAGTGAGAAGAATTGTTGATCAACTGACTTGCAGTAATTAATTATTTAGTAATAATATAATTTATTTTTCATTGCTTTATGCGTAAATGTACCTTTGCTTAGAAAGTATCCAGATTGATTAGTTGTTTTTTTCTTTTTAATTTTTTCTTCCCATTTTTTGGAACATGTTTCTACTAAATATTTTTGGTAGCAGTGAAGCTTATTGTTTTCGAAATCAGATAATCTAGACAAGAATTAACTTCGCTTAAATTGTGTGAATAAGTTGATTCTATTTATTTGAGTCGGGGTATCTTACTTCCTGAGTATGCATATATTTGTGTACTATATAAATGCTTTGATTTAAATTTCTACAGTCTTGAAGTTTGTATCATGTGGAGGCAACTTATCCATCTATCATTAATATATAGTCCTCATTTAATCATAGTATTAGCTGTTAATGGGTTAGGAGAGTAATAAATTTAAATTAAAATTAAAATAATTTTTTTTTTATTGTGAAGGGTTTGTGCAATAGAAAAAATATAGAAAGTTTCAATGATTATATTAAAAGTGTAAAAAAATAATAGACTATACAATAAGTATAATATTATTATTAATGTAATTTGTAATGTTTAAGCTTATTATTATATTAAAATAATAATTTAATCTTATAAACAAATCCCACGTAATTATCCTACGCGTGGGTTTCATAGTAGTAATCTGTATCTATATATCTTTTTATATATATATATATATATATATATATATATATATATATATATATATATATATGCAAAGGCTTTGTGAGCAAGTCAGCGAGTTGGTCGTCAGTATGAACATATGCGACAGATAGCCAGCCTTTGGAAGCAATACCTCTAACAAAATGAAGATCCATTGCTATGTGCTTCATTCTTGAATGTTGCACCGGATTAAGTGCAAGTCGTGTGGCACCCATGTTGTCACAGAGAAGGCGAGGAGGCCCAGAAGACACAATGCCCAATTCACTAAATAAATGATGAAGCCAACAAACTTCAGATGCAGCAGAAGCAAAAGCTCGATATTCTGCCTCAGTTGATGATCGAGCGACACCCCATTGTTTACGAGAGCGCCAAGAAATATCACATATGCAGAAGTGGATTTGCCGTCACCCAGATCCCCACCAAAATCAGAATCGGAATATGTAGTAAGAATGGTGAGGTGAAGTTTTTTGTAATAGAAGGCCATGTTGAAGTGTACCTTTCAGGTATCGAAATAAACGCTTTACAGCATCCCAATGTGAGGCTGAAGGAGAAGACATGTGTTGGGCTAACTTGTTAACAGCAAATGCAATATCCGGTCTTGTAAAAGTGAGATATTGAAGTCCTCCAATGGCACTTGGATATTCTGTGGCATCAATTAAGCCATTGACGGTAGGTGGCTTATGTGATATAGGTATAGTAAGGGGCTTGACGCCATCAAGACGAAACTTCTTAAGAAGATCAATCGTGTATTTGTGTTGAGACAAAAATAGACATTCCCGGCAAGACGCAACTTCGATGCCCAGAAAATATGTCAGAGGGCCCAAATCTTTCACCACAAAGACATTATGTAGATGTTTTATGAGGGCTGAAATGGTGCGAGTACAAGAGCCAGTAATGACTAAATCATCAACATAGGCAAGCACCAACAGTGTAACTGATTGACGGCGAAATATGAAGAGAACGTGATTGAGTGAAGCCAAACGAGAAGAATGCCGTGCAAAGTGCATTATTTCATGCACGAGGGGCCTGTCGGAGGCCATATAATGTACACAATAGAAGACAGACATGTCCAGGGGAGGCGGTGTCAATGAATCCCGGAGGCTGAGTCATATACACAGGAACATCCATTGAACCATGAAGAAATGCATTGCTAACATCCATTTGTCGCAATGGCCAGTTGAACTGAAGTGCAATGGAGAGAACAGTGCGAATTGTTGCTGGTTTTACGACGGGACTAATCATCTCCCGAAAATTAATACCAGGACGTTGTTGAAATCCCTTCGCAACCAGCCTAGCTTTATACTTGTCAATGGATCCGTCGAGATGACGTTTGACACGAAAAACCCATTTACATCCAATGATATTAGCACCGAATGGCAGCGGAACTAAATCCCATGTGCCAAATTTTTGTAAAGCTGTAAACTCATCTGCCATAGCAGCTCTCCAAAGTGGGTGTGAAAGAGCCTGTTTAACTATAGATGGTTAAGGGGTCTCTAGTTGTCATGCCATGTGTACGGCTAACAGGGGGCTGCACATTTGAATTTGTAGGTGGCAGTGTATCTTCAGTAGGATCGGAAGGGGCAGCAACTATATGGTCGATAGTTGGTGGTTCCAAAGAGTCACCCGTCGAAACTGACTTGGATGATCGTGCAGGTTCTGGCAGAACCGATATGGTGAGGATCCACTGATTAGATGACAAAGGTGATGTGGAGTTGAAACCCGGAAATATATCCTCATGAAAACGAACATGCTTGATAAATAAATACGGCCGGAACTCGGATCAAAACACTTGTACGCATACCACAAATATGGAAGAAAGAGATGGTGGCGTGAGTTTTCCAGGCAAGTAAGGACGCAGCCATGGGAAGCATTGACATCCAAAGATGCGAAGCTTCTGATAGTTTGGGATTTTACCAAAAAGAGCATGGAATGGACTTTTCTTATGTAAAACAGCAGTGGGCAGACTATTTATTAAATAAACAGCCGGCGAACGACCAAAAAGATGGCGGCAAAGATGCATGATGAATGAGTGCTGGACTAACCTCCAAGATATGTCGGTTGCGTCTCTCAACAAGACCATTTTGCTCCGGTGTGTGGGGAGCAGTTGTAAACTAAGAAATGCCATGTTGGTTAAGATAAGACCGTAAAGCAGTGAACTCACCTCCATTATCAGAGTAAAAATTCCGAATAACATGCCCAAGTTATTTCTCAACCAAATTTGAAACTGAGGAAATACAGAGACAACTTCAGACTTAGCCTGTAAGGGATACACCCAACAATAATGAGTAAATATATCAACCAACAACAGAAAATATTTATTTTCATCCACTGAAATGACAGGTGAAGGGCCCCAAACATCCGCATAAATAAATTCCAAAGGATGAGAAGCAGTAAGTGATGTCTCATGAAAAGACAGTTTATGAGCCTTACTCAGCACAATTTGAATCCTCAGAATGGGACTTCTTTATCACTGGTAATTGAAAACAATTGAGAATAAAAGAACTAGTGTGCGAGGAGGGATGCTCGAACCGAGCATGCCATGAGAAAGAGGAGGTACGAGTTCCAATCGTAGCATCACATGGTGTCGGGGGAATAGTCGATACAAGCCCTCCTGACAAGGTCCATTAAGAAGATGTGCCGCCGTGTTGAGATCCTTAATCACATAATGAGAAGGAAAAAATTCCATGGAGACATTAGCTTTTGTAAATTTACTGACTGACAAGAGATCTTGCTTGGCTATAGGAGCGCACAAGACATCATTTAAAATAAACTTGTGGGTAGGAAATGAAAGATGTGATGTACCAGTATGTGAAATAGGAAGACTAGTACCATCGGCGATGTGAACTTCATCCGTCCCATCATATTCAGAGTGAAAATGTATAAGTTACCCAAGTCCGAACATGAGATGGTGAGATGCCCCCGAGTCAACAAGCTAAGGCAGTCCAGTATTAACAGTTGGGGATTGGGCAGAGTTTGCCACAGTTGGAGGACGACGGCAATAAAGAGCAGTGTGTCCTGGTTGACCACAAAGCTGACAAGTAACTTGAGAACGAGTAGAGAAGTTCGAGTTACCTGTATTAGAGGGACGATTGCCATAACCACGACATGATTGAGAATTTCGTGGAGAGAATGAATTACTGCCACCGCGATTAGAGGAGCCCCGTTCTGGCACCCCCTAATCACCCACCCACTCACCCCCAATTTTTTTTAAATTTAGATTTTTTATATTTAAATAATAAAAATTGGGGGTGGGTAGAGGGTAGGGTAGGGGGTAAGATTGGGAGTTGGGTTGAGTGATAATATTTTTATTATTTAAATATTAAAATCTAAAATTTATTTTTAAAAAATTTTGGGGGTGGGTGGGTAGGGGTAGGGTTGGGTGATAATATTTTTATTATTTAAAAATTAAAATCTAAAATTTTTTTGGGGTGGGTGGGCCCACCCACCCCCAATTTTTTTTTAAAAATCTTAGATTTTAAATACTCCCTCCGTCCCGCCGAAAGAGGTGCATTTACTGTAGTTTTTGTGAGAGCTTTTTGTGGTCAAACGTAGCTGTTTGACCGGGACAGAGGGAGTAATAAAAATATTATCAGCCAACCCTACCCCTACCCACCCCACCTTCCCCAAATAAATTTTTTTTTTAATTTTTTTTTTAGATTTTAATATTTTAATAGTAAAAATATTATCACTCAACTCTATGTACGATTCACACCCATATCAACTCTATATGATCAAGATCTAAGAAAATTTATGGCGAGTCGGGGATTGGGGTTCACTCCCTCTGTTTCATTGCAAGAAATCCAGTTTGGAAGACATATCTGGTTGGTACCACATACGATATGGGGTTTCTAACTCCTTATTGATGGATACTGTGGTTAACGACTGCGAGTATAAAGGGAAGCTCGTCGGAATCACCTTCAACATGGTGGATCACGACTCCCTTGTTCATCATTTTGTAGTTGACGACTTTCTACGTAGAGCTGTCAGAATGGGTTGGTGGGGCGGTTTAGCTCCCTACCCACCCCCCATCGTACATATTTAGAGCATTTGAATTTGGAGAGAGCATCGCAGATATAACGAAAAGGAAATACACAACCGATAGGGTTAGATCGACGAAAGAAATATGAGCCAGAGAAGGTGAAGAGAGATTATTTGTAAAAACAGTGAAGAACTAGGGTTCTTCCATCGCCGCACAGATCGAGAGAAAGGGAGAGAGGGGAGGGATTAAGTTTGGGAACAACGTAGAAGATAAGAAGTGTAATGTATAAGGATTGGTTATGTTATTGGATTGAGTTAGGTTTAATTATGCTTAATTTTGGACCAAATTCAATAAATTAATGTTAAGTATTGTTATTTTGTAATTAATAAACTCAAATGTCATTTTTTAATTTTTTTTGGGTAGATGGATGATATATTTGTAATTATTTTTTGCTTTATTTGGGGTGTAGGGTGTTATAGGACGAATAAATGTAAAAAGTGTAATGGGTGTTATGGGACGGAGGGAGTATAAAGTATACCACAAGGTGTTTACATGAACGTATGGTGGAATTATAATTATATCCTTAAAATTAGTTCAAATCCTTATTCATGCGGGAACAATTTCATTAATTATTTTTAATTATTTTTAGATATTATTATGTCTTATAATTATCAGACTTAATATTTAAAAAAGGAATTTTAAAAAGTAAGTCCATATATTTTACACATGCGTAAAACAACAGATACTTAATATAAGACTTAATATTAAAAAAAGGAATTTTTAAAAAAAGGTCCATATCTTAACGCATGAATTTTTAAAAAAAGGTCCATATCTTAACGCATGCGTAAAGATTACAACTATAGTAAACAAGACCTACGTGTTTGGAGACAACATGATGAAGTTAATGTTAAATCCGTCGTGGAGTGTGGAACAAGCTCAAATAAGCGATTGCGTCCTTCTACTGTGAGTGGGGACATAAAACCGTTCAAGGGTTTTTTGGTAGATAGTGATAGCACAGGACATGTCTTGGGAAGGTTGAAATGTTCATAAATTCTCACAAGCTTCCGATACTCGTAATCTGTGCTAGAAACCTCGAGAGACGAATCACTATCTACCAAAAAAACTCTTGAACGGTTTTATGTCCCCACTCACAGTAGAAGGACGCAATCGCTTATTTGAGCTTGTTCCACACTCCACGACGGATTTAACATTAACTTCATCATGTTGTCTCCAAACACGAAGGTCTCCAAACACGAAGGTCTTGTTTACTATAGTTGTAATCTTTACGCATGCGTTAAGATATGACCTTTTTTTAAAAATTCATGCGTTAAGATATAGACCTTTTTTTAAAAATTCCTTTTTTTAATATTAAGTCTTATATTAAATATCTGTTGTTTTACGCATGTGTAAAGATATGGACTTACTTTTTAAAATTCCTTTTTTAAATATTAAGTCTGATAATTATAAGACATAGTAATAATATCTAAAAATAATTAAAAATAATTAATGAAATTGTTCCAGCATGCGTAAGGGTTTGAACTTTTTTTAGATATTATTATGTCTTATAATTATAAGACTTGATATTTAAAAAAGGAATTTTAAAAAGTAAGTCCATAACGTTATACATGCGTAAAACAACAGATATTTCATATATAACTTAATATTAAAAAAAGGAATTTTTAAAAAAAGGTCCATATCTTAACGCATTCGTCGACGTTCGGACCAACGACTGTACCGACGCCCATTTTCTTTTCCCGGCAAAGCAAGACCACAACGCATACTCCTAGTCACCTCGAGGGTTGACTTATTAGAAATTTTACTTATAATAATTTATAGGAGCCACATATTCTAAAAAAAGTTCAAACCCTTACGCATGCGGGAACAATTTTATTAATTATTTTTAATTATTTTTAGATATTATTATGTCTTATAATTATCAGACTTAATATTTAATAA
Source organism: Pogostemon cablin (assembly GCA_023678885.1). Lineage (NCBI taxonomy): Eukaryota > Viridiplantae > Streptophyta > Magnoliopsida > Lamiales > Lamiaceae > Pogostemon > Pogostemon cablin. The sequence goes on along the minus strand of CM043001.1, from coordinate 21,876,854 downwards.
AAGAATTTTAAAAAGTAAGTCCATATCTTTACACATGCGTAAAACAACAGATATTTAATATAAGACTCAATATTAAAAAAAGTAATTTTTAAAAAAAGGTCCATATCTTAACGCATGAATTTTTAAAAAAAGGTCCATATCTTAACGCATGCGTAAAGATTACAATATCTTATAGTAAACAAGACCTTTTTGTTTGGAGACAACATGATCAAGTTAATGTTAAATCCATCGTGGAGTGTGGAACTAGCTCAAATAAGCAATTGCATCCTACTGTGAGTGGGGACATAAAACCGTTCAAGGGTTTTTTGGTAGATAGTTATTCGTCTCCCGAGGTTTCTAGCACAGATTACGAGTATCGGAAGCTTGTGAGAATTTATTAACATTTCAACCTTCACAGGGACATGTCCTTTGCTATCAACTTACATCTGCATACACGTACTTCATTAGTACCATTTGTAACTCAATATACTAAAAGTGAACTCAATACACTGTACATAGTGGGTTGACCTATTAGAATATGTGGCTCTTACAAATTATTATAAGTAAAATTTTCAGTCTAGGCGTCGGTAAAGGTGTCAGTCCAGACGTCCAAGAACATCGATGCATGTCGAAAGCCATGGGAAAGATGAGAGAATTTACTGAACATAATTCTTATGTGTGGCCAATTCTAATAGGCCAGCCTGGTAAGGAATTTACTGAACATAAATCTCGTGGAATTAGTGAAAGAGTTGGGATAGTTTCTTTTCAGTTGACTAATTAATACTCAAAGCAGAAATCAATAGAAAAAAAAGCGGCAGCAAAGAGGGGTACCGGCGGCCGATGGGTTTGGCTCGTCGGGAACAGGTGGCTTTGGGAGCGGAGGAAGGAGTGCCGCCAATCAGTCCCGGCGAAGTCTCCTCTCTGATTCGAATTTGTTTGGGGTGGGGGTGGTTGTTTTGTGTTGGAGGGAGTGGTGTAATGTGTAATAATTCAAATTTTTATCATTAATTCACATTAATTTCAATTGTGAAATAAAGAGATTACAACTCATGGTTTGCTTTCTAGTGTAGTGTATTGGCAGTGTGGTCTCTCTCTCACTCTCTCTCTCACTCTCACTCTCACTCTCACTCTCACTCTCACTCTCACTCTCTCTTATTGAATAAACCGCTTGCTTAAAGAACTGAACCAGAATGCTCAACTTTTGACTATTTTTAGCCTAACCATTAATTAGATAAGTCAAAGTAAAAAAAATAAAAAATTAGAAGATTGGAGGTTATTCATTTTCTGTACAAAAACTATGAATCTTCTTCCTTTGTTCCCCTATATATTGACACAAACGTTCTCATTTGATTGTTCAAGGAAGATTACTAAAAACTTGCGCCGAAGACAATTGAAAGTGTGACTGCCAACTCAAAAAATGGTATTGATAGTCTGTCTCATGCCTCTTATTTTTCTTCTTATTTCTTCTCTAAAAAACTTTCTTTGTATTATTTTGTCTTTTAAGAATTTCTCAATGAAAGGAGCAGGATCAATATCGAGATTGTCCAAGCTATACAATAAAATGGATGAAACTTTCAAAGAAAGTGTCAATAGATCTGAGCATACCAGGTGCATATTCAAGCTCCTGGAAATGCCTGAAACTGACAAACTAGATCCCATCCTCAAAGTTATCATAAGACGTTTTCAAAAAGACGATTTGCTCTTCAAGTTTGGAGGCCTGGAAATGGGCATCACCCTGTAAGATGTCCTTTTCTTGACGGGTTTGCCTATCTCGGGTGATCCAATTATCAATCTTGACTCCAAACCGACCAAAATTTTTTGTCGTATGTTCGGGCTTCCAAATAAAGAAACAAGAATGACCTGTCCAATGTTGGAAAAAATTATCTTAAGCACTACAACTCATGAAGATGTCAGAAAAAAAGCCTTGTTGATATTCATAATCCACTATTTCATCACCCCTATTGGTTCTGGGCACATTAACGACTTGAATGCCCTTCTTGTCGAAAACTTGGATCAAGTCGACAATTATGCATGGGGAGCAGCTCTACTGGCTTTCTTGAATACAGGCTTAGTAGGAGCTGTAAATGGTGCGAAGAGCGTACATGGAAATTTGTGGGTTGTGTTGGTAAGTTTATCTATCACTATTTTTGTTTTTTTCCAATTTCTTTTTTACTTTAATTTTGTTAATCATTTTATAATTTATACTGATATTTTACTTCTATTTGATAGGGTTTTTTTCTTATCCGGATTCCACGTCTTCGTTGGGCGTTAGGAATTCAGAGTTTGCTGGATAACTGTAGTGTGCCATTACTGTCATGCTTGGGGAGAGAATTAAAAAAGCTATCGAAGGATCACCATTCCGATTTTGTTGATATTTTGGATGATCTTCATGATGCTGTAAGTTAATATATTATTTATATGATTTATATATATGATTTATCCGTCAGCTGGTAACTTAATTTGATTTATTTAACTTTGATATTGTCTAACTTTGAGTTGTTTGTATAAACAGGATATTATATGGAGACCATATGATGAAATGGAGATGACTCCATTTATTGAGGAACAAATAAGACATGTCACCGTCTTGGCTCCTATTTTTTGCCATGGTCATGCGGTGTACCATATGCCACATCTGCTTCCAAAACAGTTCGGAGAATTTGAGGGGCACAACATGCGGAGTATAAAATGGAAACCAAAAAAAATAAGGCAAAGACATACCAAGGGCCACACTTCCCCAAATTATGAAAAGGTTTATAAAAATTATCTTGATGAATGGAGGTCGAGGAAGGGTGCAATCGATTTCCAGGGACTCAATCCACAGACCACCGCAGATCCAACCACTGCGGTTGATGAGGTTTTACCAAAAGTATCTTGTTATGTCACTTTATTTGTATAAAATTCATATTCTTTTGTTTTTCCCATGTTCTGACAGCTTTGCATACTCCCTGATCAGATGGATGACAATTTGGAGGGTGAACGTGTCAACTCACCAACCACCTCAGATCCAACCACTGTCGCTGGCCCCTCCACTGCCGCTGATGAGGTTTACCAAAATTCCCTTATTATGTCACTATTCGTATGGAATTCATAATTCTTTTATTTTTTCCATGTTTTGACAACTTTGAATACTCTCTAAAATTCAAATTCTTTTATTTTTCCCATGTTCTGACAGCTTTGCATACTCCCTGATCAGGTGGATGACAATTTGGAGGGTGAAGGTGTCAACTCACCAACCACCACAGATCCAACCACTGTCGCTGGCCCATCCACTACGGCTGATGAGGTTGACCAAAATTCCCTTATTATGTCACTTTATTCGTATAGAATTCATAATTCTTTTATTGTTTTCATGTTCTGACAACTTTTTCCATGTTCTGACAACTTTGCATACTCCCTGATCAGGTGGATGATAATTTGAAGGGCGAACGTGTCAACTCAGCAACCACCGCAGATCGAATGTCGATGCATCCAGAAAGGCATGGGAAAGATTAGAAATTTTACTTATAATAATTTATAGGAGCCACATATTCCAATAAGTCAACCCTCGAGGTGACTAGGAGTATGCGTTGTGGTCTTTCTTTGCCGAAAAAAGAAAATTGGCGTCGGTACAGTCGTTGGTCCGAACGTCGACAAATGCGTTAAGATATGGGCCTTTTTTAAAAAATTCCTTTTTATAATATTAAGTCTTATATTAAATATCTTTTGTTTTACGCATGTGTAAAGTTATGGACTTACTTTTTAAAATTCATTTTTTAAATATCAAGTCTTATAATTATAAGACATAATAATATCTAAAAAAAGTTCAAATCTTTACGCATGCGGGAACAATTTCATTAATTATTTTTAATTATTTTTAGATATTATTATGTCTTATAATTATCAGATTTAATATTTAAAAAAGGAATTTTAAAAAGTAAGTCCATATCTTTACACATGCATAAAACAACAGATATTTAATATAAGACTTAATATTAAAAAAAGGAATTTTTAAAAAAAGGTCCATATCTTAACGCACGAATTTTTAAAAAAAGGTCCATATCTTAACGCATGCGTAAAGATTACAACTATAGTAAACAAGACATACGTGTTTGGAGACAACATGATGAAGTTAATGTTAAATCCGTCGTAGAGTGTGGAACAAGCTCAAATAAGCGATTGCGTCCTTCTACTGTAAGTGGGGACATAAAATCGTTCAAGGGTTTTTTGGTAGATAGTGATAGCAAAGGACATGTCCCTGGAAAGGTTGAAATGTTCATAAATTCTCACAAGCTTCCGATACTCGTAATCTATGCTAGAAACCTCGAGAGACGAATCACTATCTACCAAAAAACCCTTGAACGGTTTTATGTCCCCACTCACAGTAGAAGGACGCAATCGCTTATTTGAGCTTGTTTCACACTCCACGACGGATTTAACATTAACTTCATCATGTTGTCTCCAAACACGAAGGTCTCCAAACACGAAGGTCTTGTTTACTATAGTTGTAATCTTTACGCATGCGTTAAGATATGACCTTTTTTAAAAATTCATGCGTTAAGATATGGACCTTTTTTTAAAAATTCCTTTTTTTAATATTAAGTCTTATATTAAATATCTGTTGTTTTACGCATGTGTAAAGATATGGACTTACTTTTTAAATTTTCTTTTTTAAATATTAAGTCTGATAATTATAAGACATAGTAATAATATCTAAAAATAATTAAAAATAATTAATGAAATTGTTCCAGCATGTGTAAGGGTTTGAACTTTTTTTAGATATTATTATGTCTTATAATTATTAGACTTGATATTTAAAAAAGAAATTTTAAAAAGTAAGTCCATAACGTTACACATGCGTAAAACAACAGATATTTCATATATAACTTAATATTAAAAAAAGGAATTTTTAAAAAAAGGTCCATATCTTAACGCATTCGTCGACGTTCGGACCAACGACTGTACCGACGCCCATTTTCTTTTCCCGGCAAAGAAAGACCACAACGCATACTCCTAGTCACCTCGAGGGTTGACTTATTAGAAATTTTACTTATAATAATTTATAGGAGCCACATATTTTAAAAAAAGTTCAAACCCTTACGCATGCGGGAACAATTTCATTAATTATTTTTAATTATTTTTAGATATTATTATGTCTTATAATTATCAGACTTAATATTTAAAAATTTAAAAAAGGAATTTTAAAAAGTAAGTCCATATCTTTACACATGCGTAAAACAACAGATATTTAATATAAGACTTAATATTAAAAAAAGGAATTTTTAAAAAAGGTCCATATCTTAACGCATGAATTTTTAAAAAAAGGTCTTACACATGCGTAAAACAACAGATATTTAATATAAGAATTAATATTAAAAAAAAGAATTTTTAAAAAAAGGTCCATATCTTAACATATGCGTAAAGATTACAACTATAGTAAACAAGACCTACGTGTTTGGAGACAACATGATGAAGTTAATGTTAAATCCGTTGTGGAGTGTGGAACAAGCACAAATAAGCGATTGCGTCCTTCTACTGTGAGTGGGGACATAAAACCGTTCAATGGTTTTTTGGTAGATAGTGATAGCAAAGGACATGTCCCTGGGAAGGTTGAAATGTTCATAAATTCTCACAAGCTTCCGATACTCGTAATCTGTGCTAGAAACCTCGAGAGAAAAATCACTATCTACCAAAAAACCCTTGAACGATTTTATGTCCCCACTCACAGTAGAAGGACGTAATCGCTTATTTGAGCTTGTTTCACACTCCACGACGGATTTAACATTAACTTCATCATGTTATCTCCAAACACGAAGGTCTCCAAACACGAAGGTCTTGTTTACTATAGTTGTAATCTTTACGCATGCGTTAAGATATGACCTTTTTTTAAAAATTCATGCGTTAAGATATGGACCTTTTTTTAAAAATTCCTTTTTTTAATATTAAGTCTTATATTAAATATCTGTTGTTTTACGCATGTGTAAAGATATGGACTAACTTTTTAAAATTCTTTTTTTAAATATTAAGTCTGATAATTATAAGACATAGTAATAATATTTAAAAATAATTAAAAATAATTAATGAAATTGTTCCAGCATGCGTAAGGGTTTGAACTTTTTTTAGATATTATTATGTCTTATAATTATAAGACTTGATATTTAAAAAAGAAATTTTAAAAAGTAAGTCCATAACGTTACACATGCGTAAAACAACAGATATTTCATATATAACTTAATATTAAAAAAAGGAATTTTTAAAAAAAGGTCCATATCTTAACGCATTCGTCGACGTTCGGACCAACGACTGTACCGACGCCCATTTTCTTTTCCCGGCAAAGCAAGACCACAACGCATACTCCTAGTCACCTCGAGGGTTGACTTACTAGAAATTTTACTTATAATAATTTATAGGAGCCACATATTTTAAAAAAAGTTCAAACCCTTACGCATGCGGGAACAATTTCATTAATTATTTTTAATTTTTTTTAGATATTATTATGTCTTATAATTATCAGACATAATATTTAAAAAAGGAATTTTAAAAAGTAAGTCCATATCTTTACACATGCGTAAAACAACAGATATTTAATATAAGACTTAATATTAAAAAAATGAATTTTTAAAAAAGGTCCATATCTTAACGCATGAATTTTTAAAAAAAGGTCTTACACATGCGTAAAACAACAGATATTTAATGTAAGAATTAATATTAAAAAAAGGAATTTTTAAAAAAAGGTCCATATCTTAACGCATGAATTTTTAAAAAAAGGTCCATATCTTAACGCATGCGTAATGATTACAACTATAGTAAACAAGACCTACGTGTTTGGAGACAACATGATGAAGTTAATGTTAAATCCGTCGTGGAGTGTGGAACAAGCTCAAATAAGCGATTGCGTCCTTCTACTGTGAGTGGGGACATAAAACCGTTCAAGGGTTTTTGGTAGATAGTGATAGCAAAGGACATGTCCCTGGGAAGGTTGAAATGTTCATAAATTCTCACAAGCTTCCGATACTCGTAATCTGTGCTAGAAACCTCGAGAGACGAATCACTATCTACCAAAAAACCCTTGAATGGTTTTATGTCCCCACTCACAATAGAAGGACGCAATCGCTTATTTGAGCTTGTTTCACACTCCACGACGGATTTAACATTAACTTCATCATGTTGTCTCCAAACACGAAGGTCTCCAAACACGAAGGTCTTGTTCACTATAGTTGTAATCTTTACGCATGCGTTAAGATATGACCTTTTTTAAAAAATTCATGCGTTAAGATATGGACCTTTTTTTAAAAATTCCTTTTTTTAATATTAAGTCTTATATTAAATATCTGTTGTTTTACGCATGTGTAAAGATATGAACTAACTTTTTAAAATTCTTTTTTTAAATATTAAGTCTGATAATTATAAGACATAGTAATAATATCTAAAAATAATTAAAAATAATTAATGAAATTGTTCCAGCATGCGTAAGGGTTTGAACTTTTTTTAGATATTATTATGTCTTATATTTATAAGACTTGATATTTAAAAAATGAATTTTAAAAAGTAAGTCCATAACGTTACACATGCGTAAAAAAACAGATATTTCATATATAACTTAATATTAAAAAAAGGAATTTTTAAAAAAAGGTCCATATCTTAACGCATTCGTCGACGTTCGGACCAACGACTGTACCGACGCCCATTTTCTTTTCCCGGCAAAGTAAGACCACAACGCATACTCCTAGTCACCTCGAGGGTTGACTTATTAGAAATTTTACTTATAATAATTTATAGGAGCCACATATTTTAAAAAAAGTTCAAACCCTTACGCATGCGGGAACAATTTCATTAATTATTTTTAATTATTTTTAGATATTATTATGTCTTATAATTATCAGACATAATATTTAAAAAAGGAATTTTAAAAAGTAAGTCCATATCTTTACACATGCGTAAAACAACAGATATTTAATATAAGACTTAATATTAAAAAAAGGAATTTTTAAAAAAGGTCCATATCTTAACGCATGAATTTTTAAAAAAAGGTCCATATCTTAACGCATGCGTAAAGATTACAATATCTTATAGTAAACAAGACCTTTGTATTTGGAGACAACATGATGAAGTTAATGTTAAATCCGTCGTGGAGTGTGGAACAAGCTCAAATAAGCGATTGCGTCCTACTGTGAGTGGGGACATAAAACCGTTCAAGGGTTTTTTGGTAGATAGTGATTCATCTCCCGAGGTTTCTAGCACAGATTACGAGTATCGGAAGCTTGTGAGAATTTATGAACATTTCAACCTTCCCAGGGACATGTCCTTTTCTATCAACTTATATCTGCATACACGTACTTCATTAGTACCATTTGTAACTCAATATACTGAAAGTGAATTCAATACACTGTACATAGTGGGTTGACCTATGAGAATATGTGGCTCTTACAAATTATTATAAGTAAAATTTTCAGTCTAGGCGTCGGTAAAGGTGTCGGTCCAGACGTCTAAGAACATCGATGCATGTCGAAAGCCATGGGAAAGATGAGAGAATTTACTGAACATAATTCTTATGTGTGGCCAATTCCAATAGGCCAGCCTGTAAGGAATTTACTGAACATAAATCTCGTGGAATTAGAGAGAGAGTTGGGATAGTTTCTTTTCAGGTGACTAATTAATTCTCAAAGCAGAAATCAATAGAAAAAAAAGCGGCTGCAAAGAGGGGTACCGGCGGCCGATGGGTTTGGCTCGTCGGGAACAGGTGGCTTTGGGAGCGGTGGAAGGAGTGCCGCCAATCGGTCCCGGCGAAGTCTCATCTCTGATTCGAATTCGTTTGGGGGTGGGGGTGGTTGTTTTGTGTTGGAGGGAGTGGTGTAATGTGTAATAATTCAAATTTTTATCATTAATTCACATTAATTTCAATTGTGAAATAAAGAGATTACAACTTTTATTTCACATTAATTCATTTTATCATTAATTTATTGATTTAATTGTGATTCATGTGATGACATTTTCTAACTTATTATGAATCTTTGAATTGTTATCATTAATTTATTGATTTAATTGTGATCAACCAATTTTCCAATTGTCATCGAAGAAGTATAGAAGAAAAAAGCATAATAATCTGAGGAATCTAAATCACATGTTTCTGAAGTCGGGTTGTTGTTCGACCAGTACCATGTTGCTCGACCAAGGACGAGAAGTCGAGCGGGGGTCGAGCAAAATGTGCAAAACTTACAGAGAGTTTGCTCGACTTTAAGAGTGTTGTTCGACCAAGTAAGAGGAGTCGATCGGAGGTCGAGTACAATGTGAAGATTGCTCGACCAAACAGGTGTTGCTCGACCAATATCTGAACGTCGATCTAAAGTCGAGCAAGTCAGGGCAAAACAGAGACCCGAATCCGACCACGAGACCTAATCCGTTTAAACTAAAACACACAGGTGTGTTTTAATGAAAACTACCTAGTTGGGCTTAAATGCTGTTTTGGGCCTGTTAGTTTGAAACTATATCGGTACCTTCCATTATAATTCTCAGTTTGAAACTACTTCTGCTTTGAATTCAACTACTACCTGGCCGCACTCCTTCCTCCGCTCCCAAAGCCACCTGTTCCCGACGAGCCAAACCCGTCGCGACGCCACCTCCTCTGCTCGCCACTATGAGTCGTAGAAGAGGCGTGACTAAACACTTTCGGGCAGTTCTTGAAGAACCAGCGGCCGCCGGTATCTAGGGTGAAGACCACTGTGCGCGCTGTTTCGGCTCCCTTCCACTTTCACTTCTGTATGCTAATTGATAGAGAGGAGCAAGGTCAGACCTTCCTACCCAGCTCTGTGCGCGCTAATTCATTGATTTCTAATCGATATCTAGTTGTGTCTAGTTGTTTTAATTGATGTTGTTAGACTGTAATTTAGAGGGAATGTGTACTTTGCTATTTAAAACCTCTAGAATTGTGTTGGTGATTCATTGATTTCTAATCGACATCTAGTTATCTTAATTGATGTTGTTCTGCTGTAATTTAGAGGGAATATGTACTTTGCTATATATAAAACCTCTAGAATTGTGTTGGTGAATATATGATTTCTTCAGGGTTTAATCAGTTGAATGCGTTGGTGTTATTTTATTACTTGGTCATTTATGAAAAAACACACAAGTGCTGCGTTTTGAGCTGGGGAGTTTCTAATTAAACCACACTGGTGGGTTTTATCAACGGGGAGTCGAAGTAAACCATACCATTGCTTTATTTACGAGGCTATATCTAGTTGTTCATCTACTGCAGTTTTGCTTATAATTCTTGATGACTTTATGATTTTCCTCTACGCCAGTTGAGTGTAAAGAGGAATTATCAGTTCAATTATTGTGCATTAATTCATGTTTTGCTAATCACTTGCACACCGCAAAAGTTCTAATTTGTGAGTTGATGAAGAAGTAGTAGATGCTCTCAAAGGAAGCGGGTTTGAGTTGATGTTTTGTGATCCTCCTCCTAATTTATCATTCCTCTCTTCACCATCAAATTAATCATTATATTCATTAAATTCTTCCTCTTCATTCTCATCAAACTCAAAACCAGTATCTTCATTTTCAAGGGTAAAGGTTGAGCCTTTAACTCTCTTTCCTTTGTCCACTATGTTATTCCCTTTTGCCCTTGAAGTCGAAGTAGTAGCAATCATGGTTTGCTTTCTAGTGTAGTGTATTGGCAGTGTGGTCTCTCTCTCACTCTCTCTCTCACTCTCACTCTCACTCTCTCTTGTTGAATAAACCGCTTGCTTAAAGAACTGAACCAGAATGCTCAACTTTTGACTATTTTTAGCCTAACCATTAATTAGATAAGTCAAAGTAAAAAAAACAAAAAATTAGAAGATTGGAGGTTATTCATTTTCTGTACAAAAACTATGAATCTTCTTCCTTTGTTCCCCTATATATTGACACAAACGTTCTCATTTGATTGTTCAAGGAAGATTACTAAAAACTTGCGCCGAAGACAATTGAAAGTGTGACTGCCAACTCAAAAAATGGTATTGATAGTCTGTCTCATGCCTCTTATTTTTCTTCTTATTTCTTCTCTAAAAAACTTTCTTTGTATTATTTTGTCTTTTAAGAATTTCTCAATGAAAGGAGCAGGATCAATATCGAGATTGTCCAAGCTATACAATAAAATGGATGAAACTTTCAAAGAAAGTGTCAATAGATCTGAGCATACCAGGTGCATATTCAAGCTCCTGGAAATGCCTGAAACTGACAAACTAGATCCCATCCTCAAAGTTATCATAAGACGTTTTCAAAAAGACGATTTGCTCTTCAAGTTTGGAGGCCTGGAAATGGGCATCACCCTGCAAGATGTCCTTTTCTTGACGGGTTTGCCTATCTCGGGTGATCCAGTTATCAATCTTGACTCCAAACCGACCAAAATTTTTTGTCGTATGTTCGGGCTTCCAGATAAAGAAACAAGAATGACCGGTCCAATGTTGGAAAAATTATCTTAAGCACTACAACTCATGAAGATGTCAGAAAAAAAGCCTTGTTGATATTCATAATCCACTATTTCATCACCCCTATTGGTTCTGGGCACATTAACGACTTGAATGCCCTTCTTGTCGAAAACTTGGATCAAGTCGACAATTATGCATGGGGAGCAGCTCTACTGGCTTTCTTGAATACAGGCTTAGTAGGAGCTGTAAATGGTGCGAAGAGCGTACATGGAAATTTGTGGGTTGTGTTGGTAAGTTTATCTATCACTATTTTTGTTTTTTTCCAATTTCTTTTTTACTTTAATTTTGTTAATCATTTTATAATTTATACTGATATTTTACTTCTATTTGATAGGGTTTTTTTCTTATCCGGATTCCACGTCTTCGTTGGGCGTTAGGAATTCAGTTTTTGCTGGATAACTGTAGTGTGCCATTACTGTCATGCTTGGGGAGAGAATTAAAAAAGCTATCGAAGGATCACCATTCCGATTTTGTTGATATTTTGGATGATCTTCATGATGCTGAAAGTTAATATATTATTTATATGATTTATATATATGATTTATCCGTCAGCTGGTAACTTAGTTTGATTTATTTAATTTTGCTATTGTCTAACTTTGAGTTGTTTGTATACACAGGATATTATATGGAGACCATATGATGAAATGGAGAGGACTCCATTTATTGAGGAACAAATAAGACATGTCACCGTCTTGGCTCCTATTTTTTGCCATGGTCATGCGGTGTACCATATGCCACATCTGCTTCCAAAACAGTTCGGAGAATTTGAGGGGCACAACATGCGGAGTATAAAATGGAAACCAAAAAAATAAGGCAAAGACATACCAAGGGCCACACTTCCCCAAATTATGAAAAGGTTTATAAGAAGTATCTTTATGAATGGAGGTCGAGGAAGTGTGCAATCGATTTCCTGGGACTCAATCCACAGACCACCGCAGATCCAACCACTGCGGTTGATGAGGTTTTACCAAAATTATCTTGTTATGTCACTTTATTTGTATAAAATTCATATTCTTTTATTTTTCCCATGTTCTGACAGCTTTGCATACTCCCTGATCAGGTGGATGACAATTTGGAGGGTGAACGTGTCAACTCACCAACCACCTCAGATCCAACCACTGTCACTGGCCCCTCCACTGCCGCTGATGAGGTTTACCAAAATTCCCTTATTATGTCACTATTCGTATAGAATTCATAATTCTTTTATTTTTTCCATGTTCTGACAACTTTGAATACTCTCTAAAATTCAAATTCTTTTATTTTTCCCATGTTCTGACAGCTTTGCATATTCCCTGATCAGGTGGATGACAATTTCGAGGGTGAAGGTGTCAACTCACCAACCACCACAGATCCAACCACTGTCGCTGGCCCATCCACTACGGCTGATGAGGTTTACCAAAATTCCCTTATTATGTCACTTTATTCGTATAGAATTCATAATTCTTTTATTGTTTCCATGTTCTGACAACTTTTTCCATGTTCTGACAACTTTGCATACTCCCTGATCAGGTGGATGATAATTTGGAGGGCGAACGTGTCAATTCAGCAACCACCGCAGATCGAACCACCAGTCCAAGCCTCTCCGCTACGGATGGTGTTGATTCGACCGCTGCGTTTGGTCAAAACCCTAGCCCCACCCTCATTGAAGCTGTACACCTCTACCCCCTGCTGCGGCTGTAAACCTCGATCCCCCTTGTGAGGTGGTGAGATCCAAGAGGCCACGTCACACATCCTTCAGATTGAGGGATCATTATTATTACGATGACAAACAATTAAAAATGGTGCAGGGAAAGATGTGACAGAATGCCAAATGAACAGGTTTGAGTCGATCTCCTTGTATGGTTAAATAGTTTTGCTTTAGATTATTTTTCCAACCTTATTAGTCAATTACATTTATTAATTAATAATTTTTAATGTTTGATCCCCCTCCGATCTCTTGTTATCCGAATTGGATATAGAATGTAGAATAAGAAATTGGAAATGAAAACTTGAACAAACCTAAAATGTTTAAACTAAAACACACCGGTGTGTTTTAATGAAAACTACCTTTGTAATGTTTACATTATCATTGATAGGTAAACAACCTGTGAGTCTCTAGAAGCCATTTTTCATATATTTGGCAAATTAAGATTTCCGGTTAACCAGTCCGATAGGATTTCGGGAGGCCTAAATGTATTCGTTTGGGTATAATGAATTGGCCCAACATTTTATTCGGATCAAGTAAATACCCGGACCCGAAACCCTAACTAATATGTGCTGAAAAATGTTATCTCGAACTCTTATCTCAACACCCCAATCTTCATTGCATTCATATACTAATGTAATCGAATTCTTCTAAGAAACGAAACTCATTAGTACTTCACACATGTATATCAGCAAAAATTACACTGTATTTTTTATAAAATTACACACTCATGGATCATATTATAATTTAATTTTCAAGAAGTATTTTATTTAATAATGAATATTTTCTAATTATTTAAGTTATATTAATTTTGTTTTAAATTAAAGATTAATATTAAAATTAAAAATATAACAATTTAATGTACATCACAAATTAAGGTCTTTTATCATCTCTGAAATAGTTTTAGCGCCCCCCTCAAGAATTACTCTTTTATTTGGCTCTTCAATAGTTACTTTAATAGCTTCATTTGCCCCTCGAGAAGTGGAGCCACCTGTGCAGTGCTGAGATCCTTCGCACCTCCACCGAGATGGTGGCTTGACCCAAGGAAAATGGGGAGGTGATTTTTGAATAGCCTCTTGAGCTTCCTCGAGAGAAGGATATTTTTTAAATTGGGCACCTTTAAATTTCTTTACTTGTTCTTCACATTCAGCCCATGTGGAATAAATACCTGGTTGCTTTCCAACCCATACACCATAAGATTCTTTAGTCATGGTACCTAGAGAATTAAACAAATGCAAAGGTTCAGATTCAAAAACTTAACTTCACTTGTGCAAAACAATACCAAAACTCAAACACAACAATTACAGACCCAAAGTCAATATCAACCAATGTAAAATGAAGTTAAAAGTGAGAAATATGAATGGATAGAACCCGGGAATAACTCGAATTTTGAATAACGGCGTGCAAGTCGTTATAATGGAAATTATTCCGTTATGGGCGTAAACGCACATATTTTCGTACATACCAATCAAGTAGTGATTTTTTACCTCATATTAGATACCTACTTTGATTCTAAACCCTAAACCCAAAACCCTAAACCCTAAACTCTAAACCCTAAACCCTAAACAGAGAGGGAAACAGACCTTTTGGAGTTGGGCCAAATAATCATTCCAATGAAATTGGCACCCGCTTCATCTTTAGCTGATGTTATTCTACACATTTTAACTACAGGTCTATTAGCATTTATTGTAAGTTGTCATCTCAAGTACTATGCTCAAGTTTATCATGAGAGAAAATGCAACATTTAAAACAAATTCTCATTCAAGCATTTCATCAAACACTTTTCATGCATGAGTCAAACAAGCCCTATGTTGCATTTCTTTTGCTAGAAATTTCACTCACATTCCTCAACAAGTTTACTAGAACATGATTATCATATAAGAATCAAACAAAAATCAATCTGCCCATAATGGATTTGTCAAGTTTATGCCCTAAAATCAACATTTCACATGCTCATCGAATCCTACCATCTCAAACACTCATCTTCTTCTCCTATTTATCAAAGTTTCATGCTTATTCAATCAATGTTACAAAGAAACTCTAAGCCCTAAGCATGCTTTCTAAATGATTTTTCCACAATAGAGGAGAAGAGAGAAGAAAAACATACCTTTGGATCTTGAATATGGATTGAAGAGACTCCAAGTGTTGTGTAAATAGAGGAGAAGAGAGAAGAAAAACATACCTTTGGATCTTGAATATGGATTGAAGAGACTCCAAGTGTTGTGTAAATGGGTGTGTGGCCGTGAGCGAAAACAAAAGTGAGAGAGTGAAGACTAGGGCAATTTTTGAAATGAAGAACGAAATAAGAAGAGGGGGCAGGGCTTTTACGGTTCTGAACCAAGAAAGATTCGACTAGAATATACCAAATGCGACCAGAATTTTTAAATTTTCAGCGATTTTGGAATTAAAAGGGAAGAAAGCGTACCTGTTGTTCAGCAACTCTTAAAATTCGATCGGGTTTTTGAAATGAAGAACGAAATAAGAAGAGGGGGCAGGGTAAATGATATGGACTTTCTTTTTAAAATTCCTTTTTTTAGTATTAAGCCCATTAGCCTAAGTTCTTTGTCCTATGTTTATTTAGCCCAATTTCTTGGCTAAGCCCATTAGCCTAAGTTCGTTGGCCTATGTTTATTTAGCCCAATTCCTTGGCTCTTGTATTATGCTGATGAAAAGAAAATTCTTAAATAACTCTCCCTCAAAAAACGCGTAGGCAGTGTCTTCTCCCTCGAAAAACCCTGTAGTGTAGCAGCAGTAGTCCCATCAAATAACTCTACCTCGAAAAACCCCAGTAGGCATCAAATAACCCTCTATGTCTGAAGAAGAGAACATTTTGTCCAAGAAGCGAAAGAGATCAGAGTCTACCGGTGATAATCTGGAAATGTTGGTGAGGGATTTTTATTTCTCTGTGCTGTCACACGTTTTTTCATTTACCAAAATGCTTCAACTCTCCTTTACGTTTTCGAGCAATCCACTGTAACACATTTGTTTCATTCAAATTTGTTTAATTTGCTAATAAAATGTACTGTATGTATTTTTTTATTAATAAACCAATGCACAAGAAATTTAGCATTATATCAATTTTGTAATTTTGATTCATTTCATAATAAAAGTATCTAGTATTTCATACAATTTCACTATGTATTTTGAAAGCAATATTTGTAATATATATGTGCAAAACTCTCCTTTTGTTATAGTATTCATGCACCTGCTATATGTGCACCTTTGTAATTTAGGTATATTTTAATCCATGTAGTTAATGTTTAGAGTTTAGTGTTAATTTTTATAATATATATAATTATAATTTTAACATTATGTTTTATGGCATGTGTTATATTTATGATATCAGGGGTAACACGAAATGTCTATTCATTTATTTGTTGTGAAATATTTAGTGGCATTTGTTCAGATTTAGCTTCAAAGTTTGAGTTTTTCCATCTATTTTTATGGATTACCTTAATGTTGTTTGATTCATGGTAAAGGATTATTTCGATGAATGTTTATTGGATCAATTAATCAAAATGAGGTACGGGGAAGATGATAATTACAATGGGGTACCTATAAATTTCAACTCCTCAAAGATTTGGGAGAAACTTTTCCAAGAATTAGAACCTCTCTATAATGGGACAGAACACCTGTCGTATTTTAAGGTTAAAGAAAGGGCCAAGGATTTGAGAGCAACATTTCGAAGAAGGGTAAGTTCTTGCGCATTGTTGGATAATAAGCTTTTAATTCAAGATTATTGAGTTTTTAATTCTTCTTTGATTGAGTGTTCGATTCTTTGATTCGGAACTGTGTTCTTTTTCTTGGAATTTATTTTGCAGGATGGTTTTCTTGATGATAAACTCAACCGTGCATTTGGCCACTGCTCAAATTGTGGGCGTGTGCCAAATTTCGCCAATTATAATATGACCAAGAAGGCTATCTCATCCTATTCAAAGAAATCGAAATCCAAATCGAGTGCATCCACATCAAATACGCAGCCGCCACCTACTAACAATGCAGATATCCTTTCTTCAAGGATTAACGATTTAGCCGAAATGGGGTATATTACAGATGATGAGGCCTTGATGGCTGCCAAATGGGTGAATAAGGATTCACTCCAGTGCGATATTCTAGCAAAAATGCCGGACATTCGTCTGGTGAATGCATTGAAGAGCACATTTTGGAAATGAACCGGCTGTTTTGCACCTCCATGTTTGATTTGGTGACGAGATATGTGATCTGTATGCCCTTTTCGTTGATATGGATTGTTTGTATGTGGATTGTTTGTACTCTAGCTACATAACTCATGGTTTGATCTGTTTGTTTGTATGTGGAGTGTTTTAAGTATGTTGTTAACTGTCGATGAATGAAATAGAATTATGATGTGGCACAACAAGGGTTACCATAATTTTCTGGATTCTAGTCTCCCATACAAACTCGACCATTCCCGCAAACGTTTCCAATAGGAAAATTACAATGGTTCAGATTCAAAAACGTCCTAAAGAATTAAACAAATGCAAAGGTTCAGATTCAAAAACTTAACTTCACTTGTGCAAAACAATACCAAAACTCAAACACAACAATTACAGACCCAAAGTCACTATAAACCAATGTAAAATGAAGTTAAAAGTGAGAAATATGAACAGATAGAAC
Source organism: Pogostemon cablin (assembly GCA_023678885.1). Classification (NCBI taxonomy): domain Eukaryota; kingdom Viridiplantae; phylum Streptophyta; class Magnoliopsida; order Lamiales; family Lamiaceae; genus Pogostemon; species Pogostemon cablin. The sequence goes on along the minus strand of CM043001.1, from coordinate 21,859,115 downwards.
CCGGGGATAACTCGAATTTTGAATAACGGAGTGCAAGTCATTATAACAGAAATTATTCTGTTATGGGCATAAACACACATATTTTCGTACATACCAATCAAGTAGTGATTTTTTGCCTCATATTAGATACCTACTTTGATTTTATCATATTGTTACATTCATAATTCTTGGAACTTTCGGTGGTTTTTGGTTGTGTTTTCTTTTACGGAGTTACTCATGAATGATGTTTTGTGGAACAATTTCTAAAGTTGTGCTCTAGATTGTACCTAATGAGTTGTGTTGAAGCTTGAAGTGTGTAGGGAATGAAGAATACTCAGTTTTGAAGATTAGAAGGGGGTTCGACCAAAGCCATGAGTGGTTCGACCAGTGCTAGGAGGTCGAACCACAGCAGAGGAAGTCGAATAGGAGTCGAAAGTTGTCCAGTGGGGTGGTTCGACTTAAGCCATTTTTGTTCGACTTGTTTAGAAGGTCGAACCTGAGGTCGAACCAGTTAGTTCAAAGCACTCTGTTTTTCAGAAAATGGGTTCGACCAATTCAAGGATGGTTCGACCTGTTCAGCAAGTCGAACCCAGGTCGAACCGAGAAGAGCATTTGTCCAGAAGGTAGGTTCGACCTCGTCATCCATTATTCGACATGTTCAAGAGGTCGAACCTGAGGTCGAACCAAGCCAGGTACGCAATTTAAGTTTGATTTTTCGGAGGGTTCGATCACTTTTTCGAAACACCAAACCTCGAACCCTCTTCGAACCTCTACACCATTACACAAATTCTTCGATTACACTTGATTACACACCGATTACACAATATTACACTTTGAATTTACGAATTGGGCGCGGATTTGGGCGATTTCCATCGCAAATTAGGGCTTCAGTCGCGACATTCTTGTGTGTGTGTGGTTTTGATCGGTTGTTCACCATGGGCAAGTCAAAAGGTATGTTTTTTCAACTCAATTACTCTAGGATTGAAGGTTTAGGTATGTAATTCGATGTGAATAAGAGGATTGATGTTGAGTATGGTTGAATTTCATGGTGAATGTTGATATTGTGACTTGTTTCATATGAATTCATGTTTGTTGGTTGAGAATGTTTGATTATAGATTGAACTTGATGGTTTATGTGAATTGATCAACAATATTGTGCATCTATTAGGACAAGCATGCTAGTTTGGTTGAATTAGTATTCGAATTGGAGTAGTTCATGTTCTGAATTGTTGAAACTGTTATGAATTGCTTGAATTGTTGATGCATGCTTGTTGGTTATGTAAAGAAGATTGATTGAAGATGTTTTGAGCATGTTGAATAAGCAAGTGGTGTTGAGACGATAGTTGGAGTGATTATGCATTGATGCTTGAAGTCTTGAGTAGATGTGATGTGTTAGTCAAATACTTGTTTTCTTGTCTTGTTGGTTGGATTGAAGTATTTGTTTTCAGGAAAGGGACAAGGATTGAGTAAAGGTAAAGGAAAGGCAGAGGAGGAAAGATCGAAGAAGAGGCCTGACAGGCCTTCGAATTTGGACAAAGTGACAAGGAAACTGAGGCTACAAGATCGTTTACCCGAGAACTTCAAAATTCAAATGCAAGACTGGGATGAGATTAAAGAGAAGTGGGAAGAAGTCTCAGATAAGATAGCTCGTACTCGATACCAAGATGATGAGGCGATAAGGATAATGAGAATAGGAGATGACATCTTTTGGATGTTCGATCAAGTAGGGATCCGGAGATTCATGGAGTTGAAGAGGCCGACATACTTCCATGTTACAGCGGAAGTAGTTTGCTCATTTGAGATGGTGAAGGACCCGCTTGGGTACCCGTATCAGTGTACGTTTCAACTTGGCGGAGTGCGTAGGAGATGGACGTCTGAGGATTTCAATGAGTTGTTTGAGATGCCTTTAGAGATCCCTCGATTGGAAAATGCTGCATTCAACGCTAATCGGTTTTGGAGGGAGATCACAGGGGAGATTCGAGACTATAAAATCAGACAGGCTCGTGCTTCTTCGATAAAGAATCCAGTCTTGAGGTACATGGATCGTGTCCTGAGCAACACGTTATTCGCCCGCTCGGAGGGGAGTGTTTTGTCTAGAGGAGAGCTTTACGCCTTGTGGTGTATGCTAAATGGGGTGCAGTTCAATGTTGGAGCTTATTTCATTGCACAGCTACATCGATTCAGGACCATTGGGTTTCAAAAGGTGAATATTGGAGGGTTACTGACGATTGTGGCTGAGCATTATAACTTGGATTTCACTGGCATCACACCCGTTAGAGGAGAGCCCGATTTGGTGATGTTTACATGCATGAAGGGAGGATTTGCCCATTTCAAAGATGGAGATTAGTTCTTCACGAGGGGACTCAAGCCTTTCGATTTTATGTTCCCCTTCGATGTGAGTAACTTGACTACTATCCGGGTGGCGAGGAACAAGTTGATGGATTCTCTAGGACACAACGCCTTATCCGTGACAGTGAAGTCGGGTGGTAATTGGAGGGCGGTAGCGCAGATGTGTGCTGAGGGCAAGATGGCTGAGTTACAGCAGATCATTGATCAAGGAGAGTTCTGTCCACCTCAGCCACAGCAGCCTGAAGAGGAGGATCAGGTGGATGAGCAGGCGGAGATGGAGATTCCGGAGGAAGAGCAGCACGACGCGCCTCAGCATGCTCTGGTACCGCAGCAGCAGCGGGCAGTCCCAGGTACACGGGAGCAGCTTCGCTTGATTAACGAGCAGCTGGTCGCGATCGTTGCTAGCCAGCAGGAGACGAATCGACAGCTCGCACTCGCCAATGCCAACTATGCTACGCTGAATGAGGGGTATATTGCTTTGAATGAAAAAGTTGGTAGGTTGGGTGATCGAGTTGATTACTTGGATAGACACATCGGTGATCTACACCGGATTGTGGAGCAGATGATGATGAGGATGATGATGCTCCGGAGGAGTAGTTTTTTTTCAGGTTTTCTTTGGTTTTATCCGTTTCATCTTGATTCCATTATTTTTCTTTTGGGGTGTGATTCATGCGTGAGTGGAATGTATAAGTGATATCGATTGATAGATGCTTGTATGATAATTGGGTATAAGCTTTTGATTATGTGCATTCATGTGTTCACGTGTTTATTTTCATTGAAAAGAGCATGTATAATTTGATAAGTATGAGGAATTCATGAGGAATTGATCTTAATTATGTGCTATGAGGAGTATTAGGAATTGATTTACCTATGTGAGGATTTGAGCCTCTATCAAGTTTGATCATGATAGTTTATTTTTGAGAGAATCATTCGTATGAACGTATTCTAGAACTTGGTTTGGCGTCTTGTGTGAAACTTACAATTGATGAAATATTAGGACATGATCTTAGGCCATTTTTGATTAATTGAGTCACTTAGCCAAATTTTACCTTTCCTAATGATCCTATAAACCTTTGGTAGCCCTGTTTGAGCCTTTAAAAGTTTTTTCTTTGGCAAGCCAAATAAAAGAGCCTTATTTACCTTACTTGAGCTTTGTAAATACCCTATTCATTGGTAGAGAGAGTGAGGTGAATAAGTGTGCAAGAAGAAAATGAAGAAGGAAGATGGTTTAGTAAGAATAGTACATGGTTAAATCTTGTTAGGGGTAGTGCCTGAAACTGGTACCCCGAATTGCTTATACATGGGGCTTGAAGTTTTAAAAAGCGGCCAATTAATGTTCGAGAAGGGTAGTGCCTACAACTGGTACCCGAGCGATCAAAAGAAGAATGATGTTGATGCAAGGAAGAGAAGGAAAATCGAAAATTGCAAGTGCAAGAGAAGAATTGGAGGAGAATATGAAGCCGAATGAGAAATCAAGAACCTCCAAGGTAACTCTCTACTAGTGTCTTAAGTCACTATGTCCAAATTTTCCTACCCTTTCCAAAGAGCCAACATTACAACCTAGAAACAAGTCCTTTGTGATCCTAGTAATGATTGGATTATAGGTTGATTTTTGAGACCCTTGCCAAGCTTATGGTTACGCGTGAATATGAATTGATATGAGTGTTTATACTAGCCTATAGTGCCTCACGCACTTGAGCGAAAGAGAGTAAATACTTATCTTGTGAGCTAGATTACTTAGTACTCCGAATGGTGTGTAATTGGATTGATTTTACATGAGTGACATATATGATGCAAATATTACTTGTTTAATTTAATGAAGTGCATGTGTAATATGTGTTGTACTTTATCTTGGTGAATTATACACGACTCCTGTGGTTTGAATTGGTTGCCTCGGGACGAGCAACATGTAAGTTTGGGGGTTTGATGAGTGTGTAAATTCACAAGTTTGGCACCATGTTTTGTGCTAGTTTTGGAGAGTTTTGATGTGGAAATAGGTGGAAAACCTATATATATTGTGAATTAGCATGAATCAGGTGTTAGTGGAGCTATTTGAGTGATTTTCATAGCAAAAATGGAGTGGAAGTGCCAAGAATCGAAGAGACGAAGTCGAGACCATGCGAACCGCCAAGAAAAGAGGTGGGTTCGACCTGTTGGAGGAAGGGTTCGACCTCTCCAACAGGTCGAACCAGTGTTGGAGAAGTGCAGGAAGTAGGTTCGACCATGACTCGAGGGGTTCGACCTGTTCATCAGGTTGAACCATGGTCGAACCAGTTCGTGAGAAGTGGGTTCGACCACGACGTTGGGAGTTCGACCTGACGGTTGGTCGAACCAAGAGCGAAAATTGTCCAGTGATGAGGTTCGACCTGGGGTTCGACCAAGTCTTGAGAGGTTCTACCCGTTCAAGAGGTCGAACCAGTGCAGAATTCTTCCAGTAGCGGGGTTCGACTTGGGGTTCGACCTGTGGCCAGTGGTTCGACCTGTTTGATGAGGTCGAACCTACGTGCGGAAACTTACCTTATTCAGATTTTCGAGGCCAAAACGCGTGGGATCACTTGAAAAGCCCATTCTAAGCCCTAGAGACGTGATTACAAGTATAAAAGAAGGCTCATGCAGGCAAGAAAAGAGAGCGAATCGCGTCCAAGTACGAAGAGCTTAAGATCGAGAATCGTAGAGGAGAGTTGGAGGGCTGAGACAGAAGTTCGCTGAAGGTTCAAGTAAGAATGGTCAATCTAACCATGATTGTTCCTAGATCAATCATGGGCTAGAACCGCCTTGGTAGTTCTAGGGTTATGAAAGTTTCATGATGTAGTTCTAGGGTTATGAAAGTTTCATAATGCCACAATCCATTGCAGTAACAAACAAATCGAAATTCAATCAACAATTAGTAGACATTCTCAATCCACAATTAGAATAATGCCACAATCCACAATCCACAATCCATTACATCCATCATTTGTCCTTCCCTAGCAACAACTACCTCATTTTACATTAACAACCTACATACAAAAAGCTAGAAATACACCTTCCATGACATCAAGTATGAAGAACACACCAGTGCTATGACTACAACCCACGTCCCAATTAGTGCTACTTTCATCATCTTCAGACGTTTCTCCATATTTTCTCGGTCGATAGTCAATTCACGTTTCTCCTTAGACATCATCAAAAGTAGCCCATGTGTCAAAAAAAATAAAATAAAAGGATGATTGTGAAATCCAGCATGCAGAGGCCACAAGAGAGATAGAAAGTGCTGATTCGTCTTCTGAGGTTTCTAGCACAGACTACGAGTATCGGAAGCTTGTGAGAATTTATCAACGTTTCAACCTTCCCAGGGACATGTCCTTTGCTATCACCTTACATCTGCAAACACGTCCTTCATTCGTACCTTTTGTAAATCAATATAGTGATAGTGAACTACTTTTTTTTTTCAAAACGGTAGTTAATCCAGAAATATATAATGAATGATATAGTAATTGGTGTACAAACTAATACTTACTTTTCTTTTCTTTTTTTCTTGTTTGGTATTAGTTTTCAAGCAAAGTAAGTATTACTTTTTACACCAATTACTATGCCATTCGCTATATATTTCTGGATTAACTACCGTTTTGAAAAAAGAAAGTAGTTCACTTTCACTATATTGAGTTACAAATGGTACTAATGAAGGACGTGCATGCAGATGTAAGTTGATAGCAAAGGACATGTCTCTGGGAAGGTTGAAATATTCATAAATTCTCACAAGCTTCCGATACTCGTAATCTGTGCTAGAAACCTCAGGAGACGAATCATCACTTACCAAAAAACCCTTGAACGGTTCCTTGTCCCCACTCACAGAAGAAAGACGCAATCGCTTATTTGAGCTCGTTCCACACTCCACGAAGGATTTAACATTAACTTCATCATGTCGTCTCCAAACACGAAGGTCTTGTTCACTAGGAAGTACTGGAGGTCCCCTATCCCTGATGTATGGAGAAAATGATTTCCCTACACAACTACATTTGCAGATATCATTCCCGTGGAACTCTTGAATTTTTGATGCCATCATGTTCACATCGTCCCGAGAGAGACGAAACTCCTCATTCATTGATGAAGTAATATAATCCCAGAATTCTTTGCCCTTCATTTCCACTTTCTCCAAATCAGAATTATGTTCAAATCTTTCACACAGCAAAATCATAGCTAGTTTTCCATAAAGAATATTATTAGCTGTTGGACAAGCATTATCCATGTTGGATGAGGGTGCAAATGTGCAAGAGTCCCGATCTAAAAAATATTTAAGTATAGTCAGAAGAAATAACAATTCACTTTTATTCTATCAATTAAAATTCATGACAAACCTGTAGTTATCTTTATCTTCTCAGGCGTTTTTTTACTTTTGATCTAGCAATTATTCATAAAAGAAAGTTAATTTATGATATGAAAGAAAGCCGAAAGAAAAGCCCGAAAGAATACCTGGCTCTGGCTGGAATTACTCCCTATACTTTCAGCACTATGCTCGCTATCAATATCTGACATATCATGAATCTTCTAGCTACTGCATACATACATAATACAAAAGGAGCCGGAAACGTGGGTTTAGAGACGCTAGAATTCATTCACATACACAAAACAGCGGTGCTGTTGAAGGCGTTGGTGGTTTTGGGGGTGATCTTGGGAGGAGGTAGCGAGGAGCAGGTGGAGAAGTTGCAGACATTTTAAAACGTATTTCTTTTTAAGTAGAAAATTTTATTTATATGCTTTATGTGCATCATCAATGAATTTCAACAATGGTATGCATCAACAAACACGTGAAGTCATTTCAAACAACTTGCCAATGCTGATTAAGGAAGGAAAATGCACAATTAAGTCAAAGTTTCATTCAAGCATTTCATCAAACAACTAATGTGCATACTTTCTTAACCTACTTGATTCAAATTTTCAAATTGACTTCATTCCAAATTTCTCAAAATAAGCAATGAATCATCAACAAAAACCGACATCATCACCACAATTAACTTTCCAACTCAAAAATTCGAGATTAAACCCTTATTCAAGTCAAATTTCTCATTGGGGCATTTCATCGAACATGCGGTATGCACTATTCAATCTTCCAATTTTCAAGCAAATTTGAATGCAATTCAACCACAATTGTTATCAACAATACTACACCCCAACAAGTCATAAAACTTAATACATGATTAATTGGAACACAATTACAACAACAAAAGCTCTCATGAATCAATCAAACTCAATTCACTTCACACATGCATTCTTTTACCTAATATATGCTCAATCATGTTTAAACAACCAATTGCACAAAGTTCATGCATCAATTGCTCAAATTTCACCATAAAAATCAAAACTTTAAAACTTAGGGTAAAGAAGCGTAATTGAAAACTTGAATTGGAGATGGAGAGAAGAGGGATTATGTAGTGTGAATGTATGTTTAGGAGTTTGAACAACAAAGGATCGAATTTGGTACCTTGGAAGCCTTCTTGCTTGGATCGAATTGGCAACAAAGGAACGAAGTGGGGAACGAATAGGCGCAGTGGGCAGAACCGGCGAGGATGCTTGCTTACGGATGATCCAGTCGACGTTAATGGCTGCAGGGTGATGGGTTTGCAAATTTCCGGCGTCGCGGACCAGATCGGAAACGAAGGGCCTGCGGCGCTGTGGATTTCGGCTAAGGGTCCGTCGCTATTGTCAACTGGGAGCTCTCAGATCAGCAGATTTGTTGAAAGAGGGAGATATTATATGTCGTAGTTTTGGATGAGATGGCTCCAGAGTGCATCCATTTCTTATTTACGAAATTAATATTAATGTAAATTAATTTGTTTTAAGCTTAATACAGAAATGGAAAATAGTTAATGTTACTTCATAGTAGCTAAGTTTATTTGATACAATTATACTATTCCAAGATGGCTTGCAATGTTACTTCTGGATGCATCGACATTTGTCGACGCCTGGACCGACGCCTATGCCGACACCCATTTTTTTTATTCCGGCATTGAAATACCACAACACTAACTCCTATTCACCCACCAGGTTGACCTGGCTCCTATAAATTATAATAATTAAAATTTTTATTCTTTCCCAATGCATTCTATATGTATCGACATTCGTCGACGTCTTTGCCGACGCCCATTTCTTTATTCCGGCATAACAAAACCACAACGCTAACTCGTATTTCCTTACCAGGCTGACCTATTGGAATTGGCCACACATAAGAATTATGTTCAGTAAATTCTCTCATCTTTCTCATGGCTTTCGACATGCATCGATGTTCTTGGACGTCTGGACCGATACCTTTACCGACGCCTAGACTGAAAATTTTACTTATAATAATTTGTAAGAGCCACATATTCCAATAGGTCAACCCACTATGTGTACAGGAGTTATTATAGGTAAATTCCTTAATCTTTTCCATGGCTTTAGATGCATCGACATATGTCGACGCCTGGAACGACACCCTTTTTTTTATGGAAAAGCAATACCACAGCCCTAACTCCTATACACATACCGAGTTGATTGACCTATTGGAATTTTCCACATAAAAAATTACGTTAATATATCCGTTCGGAAAAGCAATACCACAACCTTAACTCCTATACACCTACCGAAGGAACACTAAAATAATCTAGACTAAATTGTAGAAGAAAAGATTATATCCGAGAATGATGAATGTTCACAATATGTGTTCAATGATTCGGATTTGGATGAATGTACTATATCCTGGGAAGAAGATTTTTCTGGGAGGCAGAAAATCATTGATAGAGTTTTGGCTACTATGGGCAATGATTCTGAGGATTATGGAATTACCGGGAAATCAAGTTAATGTTCTTAAATTTCTGTTCTGTACTGGTTGAACCTGACAGATGGATCAATTCTTTGTGGTAGAAAAAATTGGGATGGGAGTGGGGGCAATGACCATGCAGTTAATCATTTGGATAGAGTTAATTGAACTGTTGATTGCTTTGTTGCAATTTTCATGTATAATCATGAATTTCAAACTTTGTCAACTCAGATGTTCACTCATAAGTTCATATTATGTTCATTTTTTGTCATTTTTATCCAAAAAAAAAAACTATCGTTGATAATTTCAATCTTTGAGAATTAGAAAAAAAAAAAAAGAAAAAAGCTATCATTTTCAAATTTTATTGTGAATTGCACCCCTTGTACAGACAAAGCTGTCTGATAAGTACCATTCGCGACAAAATTTAAAAGTGATGGTATTTTTACTAATTCTTGATGGTTGAAATTTAAATTGCAATTAAAGTGAGTCTCACATCTTTACGCATGCGCAAATATTTCAGAACAATCTAATTTCCCCAAATCTTACGCATGTGTAAATACTTAGAACACTCCCTATCTTACGCATGTGTAAATACTTCAGAACATTTTCATTCCTCCATATTTTGCCCCCGAGATATCCCTCTCAATATTTTTGAACAAAAAACGTTATCCACCATCAAATCACATCTTTGCACGTGTGTAAATATTTCAGAACATTTTCACTTCTCCTATTTTGCCCTCTCAATGCTTCATAGATTTTCCCTGACAGAAATTTTTTACTAAATTTAATAAAAAGATACTATTACCAAAAATAAACAAAGAAATTTAACTAACACAAACTCACCCGTGTCTTCCGAGACTTTTTCCTTGGACGAATTAACGAAGGTGAGAACGATCACACTCCTTACGTATCCTTGAAGAAAGTCTAGGCAGTTGTGGCGGATTATTTTCCTCCGTGAGCCGCTGATTTTCCTCCATCTCTCCATGCTGGCCCCCCTCTTCTTCAAGCTGCTGATCCCCTTCTTCTACCTGTTGATGCTGTAGTGACTGATGGTGATCTAAGATTTTAGGGCCCATAATTTTTTAATATATTTATAATATTTATATATATATATATATATATAATTTACTTCTACCTCCTCCTCAAACAACCGGTCCTCCACATGCTGGCCCCCATCCTCTCCAAGCTGCTCATTCCCCCGCTGATTTTCCTCCCTCTCTCCATACTGGCCCCCCTCTTCTTCAAGCTGCTGATCCCATTCTTCTACCTGTTGATGCTGTAGTGACTGATGGTGATCCAAGATTTTAGGGCCCATAATTTTTTAATATATTTATATATATTATATATATAATTTACTTCTACCTCCTCCTCAAACAGTTGGTCCTCCACATCAGATGAAGATGGTTGTCCAGAAGAAGATGGTTGTCCAGGCAAGGAATATCGGTTGGGATTCTTCCAGCTTTGTAACCATGTTGAATTATCTTGCTTTTTTTTTGGCCTCCCTTGTGGAGTACATGGTAGATGGAAGACTGGTAGATATACCTCTTGATCTGTCAGCTGTGCTATTGCATGTTGAGGGTCGTGGTTAACAGCATAGTTTCTATAGATGCAGGTGGTCACGGAAGCTTTAAATTTTTCTTGATCGTTAACATGTGGGGGGAAATTGACATCAACTTGTTTGTAAGGCTGCCAAACAACCTGCATTTGATAGAGACAAAATCTGTGAAATTTCCAATTTCCAATTTCCATAAAAAAAATAAAAAAATACCTCTTGATTCTCTCGAAAAAATTCTAGATAGTCTTGAGTTGTCATGGAGGCATGTGCATTAAAACATTTACTTCTTGATACTTGGTTCCACACGCCATTCATAAGGGGGAATTCAGTTAACGTCGCCAGTTTAACACCATATCTTTTAAACAGAAGACCATGAATCCTGAGGAAAATGAATGCCTGAAAGAAAGTAATAAGTAATAGACAAGCAAAAAATTAGAAGATAATTATATATTTTTCCTAAAGTAAAGTATGCATTAATCATTACCTCTAAAGCCAATAAACAACCAAACATATTTGCATTTTTTCCATCCTTTGTGCTCTTTGCTTTTTCAAAACTTGAATGGACTTGCACCCAAGCTGCTGCCCCCCATGCATATTTCTTTATCCCATCAACATTTTCCAAGATGCGAGCGAATTTGGTGGAAATTCCCGGGCATCCACCATCATTGTTAAATAGGCAATGAATGTCTGATAAAGAAACAAAGAGAGATTATAAGGACAATTGATAAAACAAATATATTTATTCGTACAACATTATGTAGACTTGTTTTGGAATACCTAAGAGGGCAGCAGCCCTGCATGCTTGGAAGAGCTTCTGGTCTGGAACAGGCAATTCAATGTTCAAAAAGTCAGCAACAACTTTCTTCAAGTCATTCACTCTCACATACCCTTTTTTCATCCCATGAGAATAGGGTTCGACCCCTAACATCAATAAGCACTCATCTTTCTCCATGACTTTTACTTTATCAGCCCATATGAATGGTTCACCAACAATAGGCAAACCAGTCAAACGTAAAACATCTTCAAGGCCAAAAAATATTGTATTTTGGCCAATTGTAAATGTTTTACGTATCGGGCAATACGTGTTTATGAGGGCACTTATTAGAGGGAGATTATTTAGTACAGTTTGAAGCCCTCCAAACAAATGTTCAAAGCCTGATCCTGATAATCTCTCTTTTATTAACGGGTGTAAATGAACTTCTGAATATAGTGTTATGTGTTCCCGTGACGTGACAGACACAAACATATTTCATGTTGCAGTTTGCATTAAACATGAATTAGCCAATCGAGTTAAAACAAGTGAACAAGTTCATACTCTAAAGAGGTGATAAACAGGTGGTGCACATTTTTCGTTTAGACCATCCAATGATCAATTTACCATATGTGGCATAGGGAGCACAGTATCCATATATGCCATTTAAAATAACAATTTGATTGAAAGATCAGTGTCCTTAAAAGGGTCATCATTTAGAATGCAATCACAAGTTTTAGAGTTCAATGGAAAACTTGAATCTATACAGTGAGATACGAAATATCATAATAAATGTAATAGATCGAATTTCGAAAAAAGAATTCAATTTAATCAAAGCTTCAATAACTAAACGATTTTTCCACAATAGAGGAGAAGAGAGAAGAAAAACATACCTTTGGATCTTGAATATGGATTGAAGAGACTCCAAGTTTTGTGTAAATGGGTGTGTGGCCGTGAGTGAAAACAAAAGTGAAAGAGTGAAGACTAGGGCAATTTTTGAAATGAAGAACGAAATAAGAAGAGGGGGCAGGGCTTTTACGGTTCTGAACCAAGAAAGATTCGACTAGAATATACCAAATGCGACCAGAATTTTTAAATTTTCAGCGATTTTGGAATTAAAAGGGAAGAAAGCGTACCTGTTGTTCAGCAACTCTTAAAATTCGACCGGGTTTAACAAATTCGATTCGAATATTTATTAAATTTTCCCGGGTTCAAAACCTGCCATTTTATTTCAAAAATTCGACTAGAATCCTATCGGATATTTTCTGAAATTTCTGACGGATTATTCTCTAAATTTTTATGTATAATTCCAAATGAGTTAGGCCTAAGTACACAAGGTTTCCTAACGAGAAGGGATCTCGTTGCTAGGCCTAAGTTCTAGTTTGTTGCTTTCACTCAGAACTAAGGGAATTTGAAATCCATTTGATTTTTTAAGTCCACAAGGTACCAAATTCGATCCTTTGTTGTTCAAAATCCTAAACATACATTCACATTACATAATCCCTCTTCTCTCCATCTCCAATTCAAGTTTTCAATTACGCTTCTTTACCCTAAGTTTTAAAGTTTTGATTTTTATGGTGAAATTTGAGCAATTGATGCATGGGCTTTGTGCAATTGGTTGCTTAAACATGATTGATATGGATAATGGCTAATCTAGGGTAGGGATTGAGCATATTAGGTAAAAGAATGCATGTGTGAAGTGAATTGAGTTTGATTGATTCATGAGAGATTTTGTTGTTGAAATTGTGTTCCAATTAATCATGTATTGAGTTTTATGACTTGTTGGGGTGTAGTATTGTTGATAACAATTGTGGTTGAATTGCGTTGAAATTTGCTTGGAAATTGAAAGATTGAATAGTGCATACCACATGTTCGATGAAATGCCCCAATGAGAAATTTGGCTTGAATTTGCTTAATATTCACACATTATCACTTAATTTGAATCAAGTATACTCATATACATTCGAGTGCCTTGAATTGAATTGGTTTGATTTCAGCCTATTATTCCAATTGTAGAGAAAATTCTTTAGTAGATAATTAGTCTTACCCTTATGGATATAGAATGTAGAACAAGAAATTGGAAATGAACTGCGTTTCAGTTTAAAGTGAAACATTCATTGCAGTGTTTTATTATTATTTTTTGAAAGTTAGTTTAAAATCTGCAGTCTTTTTGATGTGAACTTAAATTATTGCCTTAAGAAAGTTGAATGTTCTCATGGAATTGGTCTTAATTTTCTAAACCCACCCCATACAACAAAAAACATAGGAAGAACAAAATCAAGAAAGGATTACTCACCAACATTTTCGCCTATTTTTCTTCCCAATTATCACCCCATTGTTCTTCGGGAGACAATTCTCTCTTTCGCTTATTCCGCTTTTCCTCGGGCATAATTGGATTTGAGAATCACTTTTAGTTTTGAGAAGAGAGAATAGTATTTAATTGATTTGAAATGTAGTAGTTGAATTCAAAGCAGAAGAAGTAGTAGTTGTCTGAGAATTATAATGGGGGTACCGATTTATAGTTTCAAACTAACAGGCCCAAAACAGCATTTAAGCACAGCTGGAAAGGTAGTTTTAACTAAAACACACCTGTGTGTTTTAGTTTAAATGGATTAGGTTTCCTGTGATCGGGTCTTTGTTTTGCCCTGACTTGCTCGACTTTAGCTCGATGTTCAAAAATTTGGTGATTTGGTGATTTGGGTCAAAATGGCCATTGGGGTTGCCCTAACCCCCACCCCAATTTGAATTATTACATTACACCACTCTGTTGTCTCATTTACCAAAAATTGAATGTATGCGGGCCTCTAGGAGAGAGCTGCTATTAAGGGAGAGAGCTGCTATTCGTTGAAGCATATCTCATGTAAGATCTATGTGACTATTCTGTTCTACGTTTAGTAATAATTTCATATAAATGTCGGTTTGTGATACATTGTTGCTGGTGTTGTGAGAGTGAGAATAATGGATGTGGTTATCAAAATTCAAAGTTTTAGGCTTTTCTTTTCAGAAATTTTGCGGAATCTACTTAATAGAATTTAGAAAAAGTTCCAGATGTAGGTGATCTTGGTATGTGTAGTGATAAACCTTGGCCCAATTCTCATCACTCCGAAATGAAAACAAAAATAGCTTATACCAAATGATTTCCAATTTTAAATGCATCAACTTCATGACCCTGTCCAAAGGAAGTGAATAAAAATGCAGATTTATAACAAGCCTACATATGCACGGCATCAACATGCATTCTCATCAACAAAAAAAATTTCCAAGAAATATAACAACTATCTCTTAACCATTTATCACATATATATTGTTAATTCTTAGTAAGATGCATGAATTCTGAATTCAAAATATATAGGAACTAATCTGTTATTTTCATGGAGATTGGGAACAGTCCCAGGGGAAATTTTAATTTTTTACATTTTTGCCTACATTGATTGCCACTCAGAAGACTAAATCCAATGAAGGAAATGGTTGGTTTTTTTATTACTTGGTCATTTATGAAAAACCACACCAGCTCTGCTATTGAAGTCTCTAATTAAACCACACTGGTGGGTTTTATCAATGGGAAATCGAAGCAAACCACACCATTGCTTTATTTACGAGGTTATATCTAGTTGTTCATCTACTGCAGTTTTGCTTATAATTCTTGATGACTTTACTTGGTCATTTATGAAAAACCACATTTCTAATTAAACCACACTGGTGTGTTTAATCAATGGGGAATTGAAGTAAATCACACCATTGCTTTATTTACGAGTCTATATCTAGTTGTTCATCTACTGCAGTTTTGCTTATAATTCTGATGACTTTATGATTTTCTTCTACGCCAGTTGAGTGTAAAGAGGAATTATCAGTTCAATTGTTGTGCATTAATTTCATGTTTCGCTAATCACTTGCACACCACATTAATTTCATGTTTCGCTAATCACTTGCACACCGCAAAAGTTCTAATTTGTGAGTTATTATCTGACTTTTATACCATGTGTTCTTTATCAACACCCATTCAAATCTAAAATGAAGCTTTCTAAAACGCATGAACACCTGTGGAATATGCACATGTTTCAAGTTGATGAAGAAGTAGTAGATGCTCTCAAAGGAAGCGGGTTTGAAAATATGCTTGCTATAGCAAAACTTCTGAAGCTTAACACTTGTATGGCTTTAATAAAATACATGGTAGAGAATTATGATACAGTTGACCATTGTTTTTTGTTTCCAAATGATGTAAGATTGTACCTTAGTTTAAAAGACGTATTTTTTATTTGGGGATTGCCAATCACTGGCCAACCCATTATTGGGACAGAATGTCATGGCCGTGAAATTAGTCGAGATTATTTTCCTAATTTGGATGTGATTGTTAAGAATATGGGCTTTAATTTGAGCACCCTTAAAGAGATTGCAACAGATAGGGCTAAGACCTTAGAGATTAGGGTTAGGGCCACTGTCATGTATATATTAGGAAATCTAGTGGTCCCTGATGGAACAAGGAATTCGGTCAAGGCATGGTATTTGTACTTTTTGAAGGATATTGAAAAGATAAAGAATTTTGCTTGGGGTGAGTTATTACTGGTGCAAATCCATTTCTCCATCCTAAAATGCAAGGAGAAAGACTCGAGTGGAATCTGTGGATCGATGTATACTTTAATGGTAAGTTGTTTCAATTTTGTTGAAGTGTTTCAATTACTAAGTATTTTTTGTTTGCTTTAATTGACTGATTATATCTTTGTTTCTCTTAGATTTTTGCCTTGATTCACCTGAAGAATTTGCAAAGATTGTTTGGTTTTCCTGAAGATTTTGGCCCGAGAAGATGGCCATTGATAGAGGATTGGTCGACACAAGTCCAAAAGACACTAAAAAATGCTTACGCCATTCCCAATGATGCGCATATACAAAATGTCATGATTAATTTTAATAATGTAAGCCGACTAAATACTTTTAGCATTATATTTATTTAATAAAATGCAAAATAATGTTAAATTTGTCTGCAGGAAGATGTCATATAGAGTCCATATCCCATCTTTGATCAAGTGCCAGCCTGCTACAAAAGGAACTTCAGGATGTTTCTTGCCGTTATCCCGATGTTCATAAATAACTTGTGTGTGTTCCACACGCCACATATGTCCCCACAAATGTTCGATATCCCGGAGGATACAGTGGAGAAGATGACATGTGTGTTGCCTCGAGTCAAGCGTATTAAACTAAAAGGAAATCAAGGTAATATTTAGTTCTTTTTGTATGTTTGCTCTTTTTTCATTCATTTTTTGTCTCAACCCTAACGTATTAAACTATCTTTTTTTTTTATTATATTAGGCACTGGAAAAAAAAATTACTGGACAAAATGGGAAGTTAAGCTCAAATGTAAGGTAAAGGAAATACGGATTAAAGCCCTCAACCAAGATTGGCTACAATTCGCTGAGGAAGATGAATGATGAGTATGTTTTTTAATGTTTTAAATTTTCAATCATCACCTATTATTATAGTAACTAATTTTTGCTATGGGTAACTTTGGTAGATATCGTAAAAAAAGGTTCCGCGAAAATCCTATTGTGTATGAGAGGAGGAAAAAGATGAAGTAAGTTTTAAGTATTTTAAACTCTCAATCATCATTTTACACTTGCATCATCTACTTACTGAACTTGTTAGCAGATTACCCTCTCATCAGAGTCCAGTCACCTTGTCAACTGATGATGGTGGACAAGTTGGGCAGAAGGTGGTGTATGGACATCCGGATGTCGCGACTTGTTGTCTAATGAGTGATGATGGTGGACAATCTGGGCATCAGGAGATTCAGGACAAGGTGGATGAACGACATCCAGATGTCGTGACTTGTCAAAAAGGGGAACATGTTGAAGAAAGTGAGATGAAACAGAATTAACTAAGTGTGCATTTTTTATTTCCTAATTATGGCAGCGGTCAACACTGATTTTGTCAAAAAAAAAAATAGATGGCATGTCTTTTCTATCATAACGTAGTTACTATTTTAGATATAAAATTAATTAATTTGAAGATGTTAATTACTTTTTTCATACATTATAATCAGAGAAAGTTAATTACTTGAGTGAAAATTAGTATTAAATTAAGATATTATTTTTTTCATTTTAATTTCTTTATGATTTGTTTTGTTGGGTATATTTGTGTTTTTGTATGATATGTTGACTAGAAAAGTATTACAGAAAAATTATAGGAATAGAATTTAAGTTGAGGTAAGAGTTACATCATTTTTCCTTAAGACGAAATTACTCCGCTCTGGTGCTCGAAGTTCGATAGCAATCATCTCCAAGATACAACGACTCCATCTTATGATACAAGCACTACAAATCACAAGATACCGCGAACCAAACAAGTATTATGAACTCACCTTTAAAGTATGATAACTTAGGAATATACTACGAATGATTAAAATAACTCAATTTTTTCGAACATCCACGACTTGTGAGTTTGTGACAAATGCTCAAGTTACTCAATCAAGTGAAATTCGAGTATTGATCAAGTGTTTTTCAAGTGACGAATTATGAAAATGAGTGGGTGTATTTATAGATTTCAATGCGTTTTTTCGCGAATTGATGCAATTAATTTTGAATGAATTTCAAATTTAAATTTATATTTCTTTTTTGAAAAGACTCTGTTTAATTATGATTCACACCCTTCGGTCACATTTGTTTACATACACACTTCAATTTAATAGACACCATTTTAAAGTTACTTTTGCATTCACCTTAAATTTCAAATAATCCCCACATAAATGGATAAAGGCAACTAAGAAGACTACGACATGAGAGACTGATAGTAAAGTGAGTTCTCGGAAAGTTATTATATTAGGATAGGTAGCTTCAAACTTCAAACCTTCCCTAGTTGAATAATGTCGGATATACTCGCAGTTTAGTAGATGTAATCCTTGAACTATTCTGTTTTTGTGTATGTTAAGCCAACAGTACCAACATAACATTTTTCATAATACCTTTGCTTCTTATGGTTGTGTCCATTTCGGCCTTGGAATATATCTTAGATTCATAAGTACTTCATTGAGGCGGTCTGTCCTCGCACTTACATAGGTGACCTCTTATCAAGAGTACCATGTTACCCTTCTTTATTAGGCATAAGAGTCATTAAAAGCTTTTATAGCTTATCCTTACCACATGTCAATATGTTCATTTGCATTTGATTCTCTAGGAATTGATTAGTTAATATATTTCAAGTGCACGTGTGAACAAATATAATTTAGTTGTCACATTGAACCAAGTACATGGGATCTTCACTCATGATGGTTGAGTTACCGTTATAAATATTTTTTAATGTGTGCCTTTTAATCCATTCCTCTCAGACATGCAACATATTTGATCTCCATTCAATTTTATTATGAATCTGTCTAATTCATTTTAGATCAATTGCCTTAGGCCAACATAATTTTCACTTTATGGGTTATGCCTTTAGCAAATTACCCCACATTTAAATATCTATGGGGATTCTCCCCAATATTTGCGGGAAACTCTATACATTTGGGTCAGTTGACCTTTTCTTTTCTTTTAGAAGAACTCTAATCATATAATTTGCGTTCTCAATTTAACCAATTTAGGATTAATTATCATTAAATCCAAAATTATTATTTTCCCATAAATCATCTCATTATGTATAATATAACCTTGGAAAAGATTCAACTTCTCATGAAAAGACACAATTCTTTACTAAAATGATGACTTTTTATGAAGAAACATGACTATTCATTAACGGCCACAACTTCATAAAGAAATATGACTATTTACTAAGAGACATGAAGAACCACGACTCTTCATCAACACACATGACTCTTTACAAAGAGATATAATCCTTCACGAAGGAACATCATTCTTCATAAAGAGATATGACTCATTATGACCATTCATTAACCGACTTTCCAAAAAAAACATATCCTCTATTATTATCGCAAGAAATAATAAAAATCCAACATAATTACTGTAATAATTACTATTAATATCAACTTGTATCTATCAAGGAAATAGAACTGTCTTGTATAATAGATGAATCCGCCCTTACTTTTCTATATCTCATTTTTCATGAAATTTCACATAGCATGCCAATCATGTTGGTTCAGTCGGTCATGAGATCCGAAGAATTAACTAAGGAGTTGTTTGGTTGGGGATAGTTAGAGAGGGTAATGGGAATAGACACATACTGATTCACATTGTTAATGCTTGATTCGTGAAGTGCGAATCAAAATTCCTCAATCACTCTCATTAACTCAATTACTACTCCACACCCTTCATTCTCATTGTAATTGATTTCTTAATTATACTCATTGTCATTTCAATTGAGAAAATTTGTACCAAACAGCCCCTAAATTGATATTTTATCCACTTACATCAAATCTGTTTTTCTTTATTACATTTTTTTATTTTCACCAATAAAATTCATTTCAAAATTAAATTAGCGGTTCCTCGTTCTAGAATTGACCCACATTTTCAATTTCCAGAATTAATGTTTATTTCAAAAATTAAATCATTACATAATATTATTATAAAAGTTATGTAACAACAAGTAAATATTGGCGTACCTTATTTCTTTAATATCTTTAAGAGTAAGCTAATATTATACCGGAGCAATAAGTCAAAATTTCATCTTGTTGGGTATATTTGGGTTTTGGTATAATATGTTGACTAGAAAAGTATTAAGAAAAAATCTAGGAACAGAATTTTAGTTGAGACAATAGCTACACTCTTTCTTAATTAGACGAAATTGCCCCACTCTAGTGCTTACGGTTCGATGACAATCATCTCCAAGATACAATCACTCACATCTTGTGATAGTAGCACTACAAATTACAAGATACGATGAACCAAACAAGTATTATGAGCTCACCTTTGGAGTAGGGCGACTTAGGAATGCACTACGAATTGTTAGGATAACTCGACTTTTTCGGACATTCACAAGTTGTGAGTTTGTGACAAGTGACTCAAGTGAAATTCTAGTATTGATCAAGAGTTGTTCAAGTGTCGAATTATAAAAATGAGAGGGTCTATATATAGATTTCAATGCGTCTTTTCGTGAATTGATGCAACTTTTGGAATGAATTTCAAATTTATATTTAAATTTCTTTTATGAAAAGACACAATTTAATTATGATTCACACCCTTCGATCACATCTTTTTAGAAACGCACTTTAATCTAACCAACACCATTTTAAAGTAATTTTTCCATTCAACTTAAATTTCCAACAATGTTTTATGGGAAAATTTTTGCAATATCCTTCTATTAAAAAAAAAACCACATTTTAAGTGAAAGTTTAAAAATGTCCGAAATGATGGAAAAAGTATTGACTTAATTATATATATGGTATGATATTAATAATATGTATCGAATCAAATATATCTAGTCATCTTTTTCTAATTTTGAAAAAAAATTTCTTCCCGAAAGGAAGAGCGTGAAATTCTTATTCCTTTCCGCAGTGATCAGGAGATTGGATCTAGCCATAAGAAGAATGCTTGGTATAAATAACTCACTTCTTGGTCTTGACCCCCTCAGTCACTACGAACGCCCTCAATCAGTGCAATGGGATGTGTCTATTTATCTATTGATTAGAGCTATTTTCACCTAGATTTTAGTGTCTTTTTATATATATTTTCGTATTATTTTATTCGTATTTTATATGTTATTTGGTTGTGTTTTGTATTTTTATTGAAATGTGTGTGAATGAGCTTAAACGTAAGATTTTCAATTCGGAGTTGAAACGAGGGAGAACGAGCCAAAACAGTGAAGAAATGCAGGAGCCAGCACACGAGCCGTGTAGCCAACACGGCCCTGTAAAAGTTGGCCGTGTGGCGACATCTAGTTACTCAACACGGGCAACTTCAGGTCGTGTCCAGTTGCACGAGTCGAGTCGGGAGCACGAGCCGTGTCGCCAACACGGCCCTGTAAGAAGGTGGTCGTGTGGCGACATCAGAAGAGCCAACACGACCACACCTGTGCCCGTGTTACAACACACGACTCGTGTGCAGCACACGAGCCGTGTTGCGTAACACGGCCCTGTAAGGCGAGGCCGTGCGGCAGCATCAGAAGACACAACACGGCCACCCCGTGGCCGTGTTGCATAACACGACTCGTGTTGTGTATTTTCCTGCAGAAATTTCCAGATCCTTCTAGAAGCCTCCAAAGGGGTATAAATACCCCTTTATTCAACAATTGGCAAAAAAAAATCCGAAATCCTATCATCTACACACACCTCACACACCATTTCTTCCATTTCCCACCATCATCTTCATCCATCTTCATCCACCCATCAATTCTTCCATTTTTGGTGCTAAAGACTTCAAAATCAAGAGCTAGAGGTGGAGATCAAGAAGAATAGAAGATTCTCTTCAAGAAATTGATAGGGAAGAATCCATTCATTTTGTATTTCTTTAGATCTTAGACTATGGGTATTTGTAATGAATCATTTATTTGTTTTATTACTTTTATCATGTTAGGCTAATCCCTCTAGTGGGATTAGGAATATGAAGAGCATATTAGATTTATATTATCATGTGGATTAAATTGGTTTTTGATTTAATTGATGTTGATTTCTATTCATGGAATTTAATTGTCTTGATGTTGTGATGGCATGGTTTGTTATTCATGAATGTTTATTGATTTAATGGATTGTTGATCAATGGATTATTTGTGCTAATTAAATGCTATCATGATGTTCATGTATGTATTGCTTGGAGTGAGACGGAAACGACCCTCTATAGTATTAGGAAGGCATGATTAGACATTGAGTTTGGGTTTGACCGAAAGGATATTTGAATTCAATGAGGGGAACCAATCCATTCGTTGGCCTTAGAACACAAAAAGGGAGAGTTTAATCTAACTAGTACCTAGATGGAAGGGGTTAATGTTGGGCTTTGATCTTGAGTGCTTTTGGGAGTCTAAAATGGATCAACAACCTTTGTAACCCGTAAGGGAGCTTAGGATACAATCGTGATCACCCTTAGTCTACATCAATTGAGTTGAATTCCGTTTGCATGATAATATGAATCGAGTGTGCTTGGATGTTTCTAATCCCATGATTTTTCATACTTGAACTTTAGCACCCATTTTCTATTCTTGTCATTATACTTATTTGATATTGTTATTTACTTGTTACTTGTTTTAGTTGTTAATCAATCTCAAAACCCCCGATCATCTTTACAAAAACAACAATGAACATGAGCTCACGTATTTTGCTAGTCCGAAAATAACTCCTTATTGGATTGATAATTTTTCTTGGGATATACTACTACAACGATCGAGTATTCTTGCTCGTGGGTGCTATAAAAATAGACAGACATCTATCTCTTGATTCGAAATGGGAACAGGTTTGAAAAAGGATCTTAAAGTGTCTAGGGTTGAGTCAACTTTTTAACTCAACACGACATATTTCTGATGACTCGATACTTAAAAGAAAATGTTGATCTGATATAAAATTGTTTAACGAGTCAATATTTTTTTAAAGTCTCCGAGTCAAAAATAGGTATTATGTCAAGTTAAAAATATTGATTCGATTTTTTTCCATTTAAAAGATGACACAATATATTTGACTCGATACATTTATTAATTTCGTGTTATAATCAAATCAAGAGTTTATCCATCATTTCAAAAAATTTTACACTTACCATTAAAGCATGGATAGATAATAAATTTTAAAACAAATAAAATAAAATAAAAGGTCACTGTCATGAATTTCTTCTTGTTTTATTTGATCATGAGCTATTTCCTCACTGGTACGGAAGTTAATTTGAAGGTTTCATAATATAAAAAGTAATAAATAAAATAATTACAATTGTTATTTTACTAATCAACGTGGCCTTTGAAATTTTTTTAAGTTGTATATGGATGAATACACTACAAAAATGTTGTAAGATTGTTACAGTTTTTTGTAATGGTCTCTAAGCCGTCACAATTGTGATAGTTTCCCTAATGGCAAATCGAATTTTATGATTGCTTTGTGAAGAAAAAAAAACCATCATAAAAGTCGTCACAAACTTTGTAAGGACCAAAATCTGTTACAAAAACAGTCAGTAAAAATACCCATCACAAAAACCATCACAATTATGACAGTTTCGTCACAAATCATTTGTGACAACCTATTTTGTGATGGTTACAAAACCATCACAAAGGCCATCACAAAACTTGTCATGGGATCATAAAAGCCCTTACTAAAATTGATTTTTTTTGTAGTGATAGAATACTAAATAAAATAAAATAAAATTAAAATTAAAATGAATATATTTAAAAATAATTGTGACATATATATAGAAGAAATGCTTGAAAAATAGCAAGTGATACAGTGTTCGACCCGTTTATAAAGCTACTAGCTATGAGCCTATATATGATCATAAATTTTCATTAGAAATTAAGTCAAAAAAAAGAAATTCTTTTATTATTGATCGACGGTTGCCAAACTTAGAATCCCAACGGTAGAGAGCACCTAATTCCATCTCTCAGCGAATCTCAAATTAAGTTTTTTTTTTCAGAAAAATAAAATTTAATTTCAAAAGGGTATGAGAAGTATCTCAAAATACACAGACAAAAAACAAAATCCAATAGTATCTATCAAATTATAAAAAAAATAGCCTAAACTATTTTGTCTTCCAAGGAACTTAGAACCAATCAACAAAGATTTAAACAAGAAAACTAAGAGGGTAAACTGACCAATCTCTGTAACTTGATTCATGACTGATTTTCTTTAACTTCCAAGATCATAATTGAGTTTTTACTTCATGTATTACATGACCTGCTTCCCATTTACCACTATTTAACACTAAACCGTTTCTGTTTTTCCAGAAAAGTCACACAACACACATCCACAACCAAACCATAAACTTTTCTCAATTTTCTTCCATGCGAGATTACTAAAATGCCTAAAATGCATAAAGTGTACATTTGGATCATTTGATAATGGTGTTTAACAACCTGTCCATTTCAAGGTCTTTTGCCAGATTATTGAGACCTTGCTGCATTCGAAAAATATATGATGAATTTCTTCAAGAACAGCTTTGCAAAATGGATAAACATCCTGAACTCCCACGGGCAGACATCCTCTTCTATGAAGCTCCACTGTGATTGGTATTCTTCTTTTCAAGATTCTCCAAGCATGAATTTTAATTTTCATAGCAGCTTCGCTTTCCCACAATCTTTTGTAAATTTCAACACTCAATTCTCTTCTTCTATCATTGGCCCTCATGTGCAGTAGATGATAGACTTCGTTGACATAGTAGCCTCCTTGCTTTTTTTCTTTCCATTTCTAACTATCTAGAGTGTCTTTCTTCAAGCATGATCTATTAATAATTTCAAGAAGATTGTTAGCAGAATCGGACTCCCACTGTCTAAGTGTTCTTCTCCAAACTAAGTTCTATAACCAAGACTCAGACTCCCACTTCCCCGTACATGACACTAACTCATCCTTATTCAGAGTGATGTTATATAATCTTGGGAACCTAGATCCTAAAGATGACTCTTCTATCCAAATATCCTCCCAGAACCTAGTGCCCGACCCATTGCCAATGACTTTTGTGACATTCTCTGTAAACCAATTACCTTTACAATCTTCCAAGCTTAAGAATACTCTCCCCCCCCCCCCACAAACATCTCCCATGACCCCCCAATCTATTATCCCACGGGTTGAAACCCGACCCCCCAAGATCGAAAGAACAAGACTCAACAACCCTTGCCCATAGTCTACCCTTTTCGTGAAAAGCCCTACAAGCACACTTCCCAAAGGAATAGTTTTTTAGTCAATCCAAGTTATTTTATTAGAGCTCTCACCACCCCCAAAGAAATTTGTGTTGCAACGAAATGATATTTTTTATCACTCATTTAGGGGACTAGAAATAGACAGAACATAGGTCGGTAGTGAAGTAAGAACAACATTCGGAATGACTAATCTGCCTCAAATGGATAATTTCAAATTCTCCTATTTCCTTAGCCTATTCTTGATCTTATCTAATACATATCTCCAATCCTCCTTCTTTTTGTGAGAACATCCCACTTGTACTCCAAGATATTTCATCGATAAGTTGCTAGTGGGACATCCTAATATTTATGCCATATCAAGCTTCATTCTATCTACCAAATTAATACCAACAAATGAATATTTTTTATGTTGATTTTCAATCCCCGTCAATAGTTCTAGGATCAACATCAGTCTCTTAAGGAAAATCACATTTTTGAAGATCCACCTTCCCCACAAATATGGTGTCATCTGTGTACTGAAGATGGGACACCTGAATTTCATCTATTCCAATCAAGGTTGACTTATATAACCCTAGACTAATAGCCTTTTTTCATCAGAAAAATGATGCATTCCGCAGAGTTATGAAGAGAAAAGGAGATAGTGGGTCTCCTTGCCTTAAACCATATTCCAGTTTGAAATCTCCCAAAGGACTGCCATTTACCAACACCAAGGCTCTCATAGTTGTGAAACAAGCTTTCATCCAGTTAACCCATATTGCATGAAAGTTGAAAGCTTTTAGCATATCCTCCAAATATGTCCAATCCACCGAATTATATGCTTTAGAAAAGTCTATCTTAAAATAGAAGATATCTTTTTTTTATTCTTTACGTCTTTAATAATTCTGTTCAGCGCGACAATGCTATCCAAAATCTGACGACCACCAACAAAAGTTGATTGTTCATTGAATTGAGCACTTTACTAATCCACCCCATTAATAATTTTGCAAGCACCTTGTATATACTACCAATTAATGAAATTGGTTTGAAGTTCGAGATGTCAGATGAAGCTTCATTTTTCTTGATCAGTGTGATGAGAGAATTATTAAGTCCCAGTGTGAGCTTCCCATTTCTATGATATTCCTAAAAAAATCTCATGAAGACTTCCCTGAATGTTTCCCAACAGCTTTGAAATATTCCAATGTTCATCCCATCAGGCCTTGGACTTTTTGTTGTGTCGCATAACTTGATTGTTGAATATATTTCTTTCTCAGAGAACGATTTTACTATTCCATCTCTAATACGTGATGGTATCTTTCTTATGACAAAATCTTGACTGATGCTCAACCTCGTCACATTGACTTTACTGAAGTGTGTCTTAAACATCTTGTGTATGACTTGCTTTACTTCAGTTACCTCTTGAGTCATCTAGCGTCCATGTATAAACTTTTTATTTCATTCCTCATTCTTCTGCCATTTATGAACTTATAAAAAAATTCTGAATTTGTGTCCTCATGCCTTAACAACTTGATCTTTGCCTTTTCAAATAGAAAACTGTTCTATCTTTGATATCACATAATAGCAATGCTCTTTCTCTATTTCTGACCATTATTTCCTCATCTTCTAGACCGAATGCCTCGTCTAAAATATCTCATTTCCACACGGTTTTCTTTCTTTTCTCAACCTAATTTTTCAGTCTTCCAAAAACCTTTTCATTCCACAGTTTCTAATCCGTTTTTAGATATTTCAGCTTTTCACATATCCGCTCCATCCATATACTTTATATGAATTCCATTTTTCCTCCACTGTATCTTCGAAATTCGAATGCTTTAGCCATGCTTCTATGCTCTTGAAAGGTTTTGGTCCCCAATCTGCCACCTTAATGCCAAGAATATTCAGGGGACAATAATCTGAAATGGTTCTTTTTGCCCCTCAAAAATAAGAATTCGTCCACATCGATAACCATTCTGTACATATCATAATTCTATCCAGCCTGCTTTTGCAACTCCCGTCACCTCTGTAATAGGTGAATGATCTGCTATGTAGAGTTAGGTCTATCAGATGTGACTCCCTAATGAGTTTATCAAATTTTCTTGAGCCCCTGATATTAGCATCTGATCTCCTTCCGACCCTCTCTGATCATCTTCGTATTGGATTAAAGTCATCTCCTACACAAATACATTTTACAGCCTCTTGAATTACTACTGACTTGATTTATTCCCAAAGAATTGACTTTTCTTGCTCTTCACAAGGTGCAAAAATGTTGATCAGACAGCATTCCATATTGTTTTCATTCCAAATTCCATTAACCATCAGAGCTCTTCTAAAGTGCCAAGAACTTCTTGCTATGAATTTCTCAGCATCCCAAAGGGTTAGAATTCCTCCAGAACGACCTTATGATCTCCTTAAAGTCCAATCAAAATTATTTCTTCCCCAAATATCCACCTCAACCTTGTTGTCAACCATTTCTAGCTTTATTTCTTGGATGAAACTAACTGCAATTTTTTCTTTTAGTATCCAATCTTTGAATTTCCCATATTTTCCCCCTTAAACCCCATACCACATACATTATAACATACTAACTTCATCTAAAACATTCTTCCTCCTTGTCCCTAGCCTTATTATTCTCCTCATACCTTGCCAAAGTTATTGATTCTAGAGTATCGATGATTACCTTGTCTGATTTATCAAATTAGAGCCCGAGTTTTTTTACTGAGATTCCAAGTTTCCTCCTCTTCTTTTCTTGCTCTATTCCTTCTCCGTTTTTTTAACTTTGTGGTTCTTCTTGTTATTCTCAACCGGTGTATCCATGTCAACCAAAAATTCATTCATTCTCCTTTTGCTGGTTTTCTTTGCTTGGTTCTTTGTGATCTTTTAAGCTTTCTTTATTTCTCTTGAATTCTCCTTTTCCATTTGCCTTCTTATCTTTCCTTCCTGAATCTCCACTGTAGGAAATAAATCCTTAAAACCTTAACCCTATTATGAGAAATTGAGATCAAACTGTAATGCGGAAGTGTATCTGAATCTAGAGTTAGGCGGAACACGATTGATAGGTATTATGGCCTTCCTCAACTAAGCCTCCTTATTCCTTATGGGGACCGTCGTAATCCCTTCCGATGGGGAGAAGAGAGAACTGTGTGCGGCTTAGTATATTGGGGACCATAACCTAGGAGCCTTTATATACTATATAACTGGACCACTTATAATTACCCAGTCATGCAATATTGGGTATCTACTCAATTGACCCATATCAAAATATTATAGCCCATGGACTTATCAACTAAATTGGATCGCTTAATTAAGTCCATAAAATAATTGAATAGCTAATATAATTGCATAATAATATATTACTCACAATTATATTATATTGGAAATTAAAATTTCCTAACAATCTCCCACTTGGGCTATATATATATATACCGAAAGCAATTATATCAAGAGACATTAGTTGCATAACTTTATGCTATTCCTCTTCAGGCTATACTTAACAATCTGGTCCATCTCATATACTAATATGGAACTACCACGACATTCACCATATTACAAATCGTGGTTAAACCCCGACAATTATCATATCAGTACACTCAATGACATAGATCAAATATGGTGAGTAACATGGAAATTACATGCAATTTAATAAAAAAATCATGTCTATTTCCGAATGGTCCAACTTTAAACTTTAGTGAGATCAATCCATAATGTAAAATATTATAAAATGAAAAATTACTTAAGTGAATTCACAATGAATTCAAAGTCATCAACTTTACTCTGCAGAAAACTGAATTATCTAAAACAAAGTGTCTTAAAAAACTTTAAAGCGCAATAAATATAGACTCCCACTAAACTAATGTATTTTAAAACCATATAATACTCAAATGAGTAGCTAGCTCAAATATATGGCATTGAATACATAAGTGGTGAATCCTCATTTGGAGTCTATCACATTAAGCTCTACTAAAATTTTATCTACACAAAATACTTTCTTTAACAACCAAGAATTCTATGTCAATATGCTTGACATATAGTACTCTTGTTGTTAATACTTTACTGCGAACTAGCTGTCACAATAAACTTTATGTGACTAAACTTCGCAGCCTTTATTTCATATTTGAATACCCTTTGTGTGCTACTGATTCTGTTGTCATGGTTAATGAGTTAAAGTGTTTGCTTAATACTTTTACTTGTATAGCTCTCCAGACCAACAGAAGATATAGCCTGAAGTGGATCTTATACTATATTGGCATCAAACAAACTCAAAATCAGACTACTTTATGATCTCCTACTAATCTGATCTCTTATATGCAAGCATGTTATCCTTAGTTTTCTGTAAATACCTTATAAAGATCCATGCTAGAGTTATTTAAATGTCTACTTAATATACAAACAACAGAAGCCAAATTAGGTCTTGTATATGTTGGATTGTATACTAAAAGTCTAGCTTTTTGTATGAACAATGTTATAACAATTAATTTGAAATGAGAATCATATGATCAAATGATTGCATCTTATAATTGTTAGATTGTATACTAAAAGTCTAGCTTTAGTATGAACAATGTCATAACATTATTTGAAATGAGAATCATTGATCAAATGATTGCATCTTATAATTTATTTTATATGCATGATGCAATAGTCCATTTACTTTATACTGTAGATAATATGTTGTGCGACAACACGCGGAAGATCATATTACCGGTTTCCTTATAAAGTATAAACAGATGCTCACAACTGAGATAGACGGGGGCTCTCTATCGGTATGGTTGTAGTGTGGTTTGGTATTAGCTTGTCTTGGCTATAGAATCACATTAGTGCACTTGTGTGTATTGAGTAGGACCGCCTGAGGTCGTTCGACTTATACTGACTTATAGAAGAACTTGATCTCTGTTATTATGGAAGTTCGTGCTCTTAATCCCTATACAATAACCTCGACACGTAGGGCAGTATGTATTTCTTTGATTCATCAATGGGTGAGATTTATAAGTATTAAATCAACAAACTCGGTGAGTTGGGAAGTAGTGCTGTATCTATGGTGTGCTGTTGATTATAGAAGGAATCCATGTCCGTCATAGGTTGATGATGTCCCCTTGAGGAGCTCATAAGGTTTATCATGTAAATCTTGCAAGTGGATTAATTCCGGCATGATAAAAAGGTTGAGTGGTACTACTCTTGGATGAGATATTAATTAATTTGAGTTGTCAGTAACTTAATTAATTAATGGACATTGTATATATATTAAACATGGGGAGACTATCGGGCTTATAATAAGAAGGAGCCCAGAACATAATTTTGGGATTGGACGGGTAGTGCAATAATAATATTTTAGTGGACTATATTATTATTATTGGATTTAATTAAAAGCTTTGGGCTAAGCTTGGTTAATTAAATCTAATTGAGGCCCAGCCCAATTTCTCCTCCTGGTCCCTGCAGTAGCCCAAGTATATAAGTTGTCTCAGTTCCTAATAACCTAACTCTGCGCCTCTTACGTAGAAAGAGATCAGGAACAGATTGAGAACTCTCTGGGGATTGTTGACCACTCAACACCAGAGAGTTGACTTTGGGTAATACTGCAGAAGATCAGAGGTGTTCTTCTCTGCAGTTCATCCTCTACACCAACCCAGAAGTACGGTAAATAATTTTATTGCTTCCGCTGTTATTTGTTTGCCTGATAACCTAAACGGATCACGTTTGGACCGCACGATCCAATTACCCAACAATTGGTATCAGAGCGTTGGTTTTGTGGTGAGACGTGAGACGTTGGTTAGGGTTTTTGTGATTATATGATTATGTGGATTGATCTAGATGTAATCACATGTTTTTCTGCTTCTCGTGTTTCTTTTATCGAAATCAAAGCATGTTTTAGGGTTTGTATAATTTTAATTATCCATGATAACCCTATTTGCTTTATTCACTGGATATGTAAATTCGATCATTCTTGTCTGCTCTATACACACATACGGCTATGGGTTTGACGCCAAAACGGGTTGTGGGTGTGACGCTGAACGACAACGAGGAACACTCATGACTGCACCATGAGCGATGGGTGAAAGGCTGTGAGCGGCGACCGAACGACGATGTCGAGATTGGACTGCTGCCCTGCAATCGCGATGGGCTGATTGGAAGCAGCGCTGTCGCAACAAGGTTTCTGGGCAGTTTTCTGGTGCATCGATCGATCGATCCAGCCCATCCAGTAGGCTTTCGAGCGGGGCATCTTCTTCCCCGGAGAGTCTGTGATGGAACCAGCAGAGCTCTCGGTTGATCGGCGACCTGGGCGAGTCCACTGGGAGGAGATCCACGGCGAGAGTTTCCTGGCAAGGCTGCAGTGGGTTCAGGCCGGCGAGTCTTTGCATCTTCCGAGCGCATCTGGTGTATCTTCCGGTAGAACCTGCTTGTTCTCCGATGGGGCCTATGCCTGATGCTTATCGGGCACCTTCAGTCGGTCGGAGATGGAGTTGCGACAGGTTTCTGTGCCCTCGTCGTGCCTCTCTTCCAGTCGATCGGGACTAACGGCATGATGCAGGCTGGAGGCTCGATTCTGGGTGGCAGGAGGCAGGACTCGAGAGCAGTGGCTGTGGTTGGCGGCAGCGCTGATGTCGTTGCTGGCTGGCGCTGCTGGGAGTTCCGGAGATGGTGTAGCAGTGACGGCAGAC
Organism: Pogostemon cablin; assembly: GCA_023678885.1. Classification (NCBI taxonomy): domain Eukaryota; kingdom Viridiplantae; phylum Streptophyta; class Magnoliopsida; order Lamiales; family Lamiaceae; genus Pogostemon; species Pogostemon cablin. The sequence goes on along the minus strand of CM043001.1, from coordinate 21,827,388 downwards.
GGCACATGGAAGGAGGGCTGTCGGCGCGACTCCGGTGGGCTGACGGGACGACCGCCGAAAGCAGCGGCCACCAGGTCGCGCCGGTGACAGCTGCCGTGTGAGATGAAGATTGCAGCTGCTTACTGTGCGCGGAAGAAGCAACAGCGGCTGAAGCATTAGGGCAGCAATTCAAGGGCCCAATTTCTTGGTTTTGGGCTTTCTTGATGGGCTGTGGAATTTAGGCTGCCCCTTTGGACTTAGATTCAATTTGGTTTTGGGCTGGTTTTAAAAGGCCCAATTTTAATTGATAGCATATGGGATGCTGGGCCTAATTTTCTGCTGGACCTTATTAATTTTAATTTGGTTTTGGGCTATTGGGCCTAATTTTAATTATAATGGTAATGGGCTGCTAGGCAATATTAATTGCTGGTTTTAATTAATTGTGGGATTGATGTTGGGCCAAGGTTAAATATTGGGCTAGACCTTAATGTTGAAATTGGCAGGGTAAATGGGCTTAATTATTTTATTAATTGGCTGCTCATTTTATGTTAATAATGTTTGGGTCAGCTGGGCCTATTTAATTGATCCAACATTTTATGCAATTAATTAATGTTATATAACTGATTAATTGATTTAATTGTCAATTATTGTTGTATATGTCAAAGGCATGTTCTATGTGATTTATTTATTTAAATTACTGTTAATAGAAGCATGTCTAAGATGTATATTTTATTTATGAAATATTATATGCATATTTAAAACCCTCGGTAATAAAATAACTAAGTGGGAGAGGGGATTGGTAATAAATTCCCGCGGCCTCCATTATTGGTTTGTAAGTGATGTGAGTAAACTTGCGTGTTGGCATAGGCCTTCCTCCCTAACGGATGAGTTTATTCACGGATCACTGGTACAGACTTCATAAATAATTATTGTTTGTAATGTGGCACATAAACTTGCGTGTTGGCATAGGCCTTCCTCCCTAACGGATGAGTTTGTGTGCGGTACACTGGTACAAACTTATAATTGATGATTGTAGGAAGCTACCCGAGCGCGTGTGTACTTCTCCAACTGTAATGCACATAAGCTCGCGCAGTGGACTTGGGATCAAATAATGGTGTACACTTAGGTGTAAATAATTAGTATCCTCCCCAACGGAGTCACTGCTATTATTTGCATGGCTAAAGAGTAACCGACTATTAATTATTTTGTCATAAAGTTAGGTTGACAAATGAAATTAATGGGTAAAACCTTCTCTTGTAAATGTTCGGGTTTGTAAACGTCCACACTAACGTGGCTTGCAGACTCACGGTGCTTGAGATGTCGGTGAATTTTATTTTATATTGTTTTGAGGGAAACAATATAAAAGGATAAAATTCGAAGTTTTGATCAGTATATTTATTTCTGATTCTCTGAATTTCGAATGGTATTATCTCACTAATTGTTAACTAAAAGACATTATATTTACTTGTCCAAATTAGTTGATTAGAAAAGAATCGTGATTTTGAAAATTACTGCTTAAGAAAATACATGTGTTCTCTCAAAGGACGGCTCATGATGCATATTAAAGTCTTTAGTGAAGAGATGAGAGGATCATAGAAATATGATGAACTCATGTAACTCTTCAGATACTTGAGTAATTTAAAAGGCGCAAGATCATGATAGAATTTGATGAATGAATTGGAAATATATATGGAATAGAAGTTGAAAGGGAAACCTAAGTCAATTTTATTTTCCATAATTGCCTAGATGTTTTGAGAAAGTTCTACCTGAAATACTAGAGGATGTATATGGTGGGAGACTTCTGACAAAACATGTGGCAAAGGAAAACCAATTTTCATCATGAACTGAACAAGGTTAATATCTTATTTACTAATGGTTTAAACATGATTAGTGATGGCATCTACTGACACGAAGTATGTAGATACTGGAATCACTAAATGTTTATCACTGAGTAAAGATAAGATTGTTAATAACATGGGTAAAACTACAAAGGTAGTGGCTATTGCAGTGGGAGTTGTTTATTTATCTCATGATAAGAATAAACGATTGATTATGAGAAATTGTCTTTACGTACGTTTCATAGAAAGAATTTAATTTCGGTTTCTATGCATTAACGGATGGATACTTCATTTCATTTAAATGACATGGTCATAGTAATGAGGAATGAGGCTATAATCCGTTATAGTACGTTGGTGGATAATAATTATACTCTTGAATCATGCACATCTCACAGATGCAATAAATTGTAATTAAATAATGCATCTTCTAATATAAGTAAGAGAAAGGAACCTTCGGAAATGAACTAAACATATATTTGGCGTCTAAGATTAATTCATTTTACTTGAGTAGGATTCAAAAGTTGATAGCCGATAGACCGTAAGGTTTATCTGAAGTGGAAACTATCGGACTTGTGAGTCTTACTTGGAAGTAAAAATGATTAACTGCCTTTTCAAGGCTGTGGGGTATAGAGCCAAAGATATATATGTTGGAATTAGTTCATTCTGATTCAAGCGAACCTAACAATATCCGGGCGAGAGGTGGTTATGAATATTCGAAGATTATTCTGGATACCAATATATTTAATTGATGCACTGCATGTCTAAGTTCTTGGATTAATTCAAGAATTGAAAGGCTGGTACAGTGAAGCGTCATGAAAAATATATTAAGTCATTACGATCTAATCGTGATGGCGAGTACCTCTTGGGATAGTTAGGAGCTATTAATCAGAAGTTGAGATTAAATCTCAAGTAGTCTACACCGGGTATGCCCCAGCTGAATGGTGTGGTGGGTAGAAGGTATAAGGCTCTTATGGTTATAATTAAATAGATGATGAATTATTTGGAATAATTAAATTCATTTTATGGATATACCCTAGATACAGTAATTCGTGAAACATTTGTCTGTATATGGGATATCCTAGAAAAATGAAGAGTGATTTATTTAGTCCAAAAGATCGAAGGGTGATTGTCAACACAAACACTAGATTTTTGGAAAAGGACTATGTAATAAATCACAAACCCATGTATAAGTTGTTCTAAAGGAAGTGAGAGGAAAACACTAAGTATAAGTACCAAGTGTACAAGAGGATATACCACAAGGTAAACTGCAACGCGTGTCACGTCTGATACACAATTACATGTAGTGCCTTGTCGTAGTGGGAGGGTTGTGTGACAACCCATAAAATATATGTTTTGGGAGAGTCGTAAGACTTGATCCCTAGTAAACATAGTATTATCCCACGGATACGACATAGCACTACAAGATTAAAATGCGGAATCTTAGTAAGTTGCAATGTACGTTGAAATAGAATCTACGGATTCTATATTAAGTCTGGGAACTTGTATGACCACTAAATGGTGTAAAAACCATTGCAAGTGATCATAGGAAATAAAAGAGGATCATACGGAAAGGTGAAAATCTTGGAAGCAAAGCTTGTTGCGAAAAGATGTACTCAGAAAGAAATGGTTCGATTATGAGGGAACATATTCGCTGGTAGCTATGCTTAAATTGATCCGGATTCTTTTATTTATTGCTGCTCATATTAAATTATGAGGGACAGCAAATAGATGTCAAGACAGCTTTCCTGATTGGAAGTCTTGAGGAAAACATCTATGTGAAGCAACCAGAGTAATTCATTGCAAAGTACTAATAGCATTTTGATAGTAAGCTTAAAAGTGTCCAGCGATGGACTTAAAGCAAGCTTTAATATCGTGAAGCATCTGTTTTGATTAGGTAATCCAGTGGCATGGATTTAAATCAATGAGCGGATGAGTCTTGTGTGTTGTAAAGAGTGACGGAAACGTGGTGGTGTTTCTTGTACTATACGTAGATAGTATCTTGCTCGTTGGAGACAATGAAAGAGTATTATCGGGCGTATGGGTACGGTTAATAAAGCGGTAGTGATGAAGGACTTAAGAAAGGCAAAATACATCCTTTTGATCACGGTAATACGGATCACAAGAAAGGATGTTATGCTTATCTCAAGTTTCATAAAATGATACAGTCCATACTCGTTTAGCATGAAAATTTATCTAAGTGAATGTGTCTTTGAGACACAAGAAGAAGATAAAGTAGATGAAAGCGGTTCCTTATGCTTCGGCGAATAAGGAAGCTTAATCTAAAGAATGCTATGAACGAAGTTGGATATCTGTTTTGCTGAATGCATGAACAGTGCGTATCAACGTAACCCGGAACAAGAATGATGAACTGTGGTAAGATATATATGAAGTGCCTGAGAAGGACTGGTTATCATATATACACTTACTGGACAGATTCACTGCTTCTTGTGGATTACGTAGATTCGGATTTTTAGTCAGATTGGACGGCAGTAAATTCTCCTCGAAGGTTATGTGTTTAATTTTAGGAAGTAGAGTCATAATGTGGAGGAGTGTTATATAGAAATATATTTCAGACTCCGGACTCCATCATGGAAAGATGATGAATTGGAGGCTATAAGGCAGCCAAACTATCTATATGACTCTAGAGACTTCATGATGGACTTTGAAGTGTTTCTAAGTTTGCCCAAAGTAATCACAATTTACATTGATGATATTGGTGCAGTTGCAAACTTGAAGAAATCACAAGTCCATAAGGCAATTAAACACATGGAGCGCGAGTACCACCTGTTATGAGAAATCGTATGATGAGGGGAAGGTTGTTGTCGCCTAGATTGCATCGGATGATGACCTAGTAAATCCATTTACGAGGACCTTAAGGCGAGAGCTTTTTATGGTCGTGTAGTGGGAGTAGGAATCAGATGTATGGCAGAAGACATGACAGCATAGTCTTTTAGTATAAGTGGGAGATTGTTAGATTGTATACTAAAAGTCTAGCTTTAGTATGAACAATGTCATAACATTATTTGAAATGAGAATCATTGATCAAATGATTGCATCTTATAATTTATTTTATATGCATGATGCAATAGTCCATTTACTTTATACTGTAGATAATATGTTGTGCGACAACACGCGGAAGATCATATTATCGGTTTCCTTATAAAGTATAAACAGATGCTCACAACTGAGATAGACGGGGGCTCTCTATCGGTATGGTTGTAGTGTGGTTTGGTATTAGCTTGTCTTGGCTATAGAATCACATTAGTGCACTTGTGTGTATTGAGTAGGACCGCCTGAGGTCGTTCGACTTATACTGACTTATAGAAGAACTTGATCTCTGTTATTATGGAAGTTCGTGCTCTTAATCCCTATACAATAACCTCGACACGTAGGGCAGTATGTATTTCTTTGATTCATCAATGGGTGAGATTTATAAGTATTAAATCAACAAACTCGGTGAGTTGGGAAGTAGTGTTGTATCTATGGTGTGCTGTTGATTGTAGAAGGAATCCATGTCCGTCATAGGTTGATGATGTCCCCTTGAGGAGCTCATAAGGTTTATCATGTAAATCTTGCAAGTGGATTAATTCCGGCATGATAAAAAGGTTGAGTGGTACTACTCTTGGATGAGATATTAATTAATTTGAGTTGTCAGTAACTTAATTAATTAATGGACATTGTATATCTTAAACATGGGGAGACTATCGGGCTTATAATAAGAAGGAGCCCAGAACATAATTTTGGGATTGGACGGGTAGTGCAATAATAATATTTTAGTGGACTATATTATTATTATTGGATTTAATTAAAAGCTTTGGGCTAAGCTTGGTTAATTAAATCTAATTGAGGCCCAGCCCAATTTCTCCTCCTGGTCCCTGCAGTAGCCCAAGTATATAAGTTGTCTCAGTTCCTAATAACCTAACTCTGCGCCTCTTACGTAGAAAGAGATCAGGAACAGATTGAGAACTCTCTGGGGATTGTTGACCACTCAACACCAGAGAGTTGACTTTGGGTAATACTGCAGAAGATCAGAGGTGTTCTTCTCTGCAGTTCATCCTCTACACCAACCCAGAAGTACGGTAAACAATTTTATTGCTTCCGCTGTTATTTGTTTGCCTGATAACCTAAACGGATCACGTTTGGACCGCACGATCCAATTACCCAACAATAATTTATTTATATGTTCGATGCAATAGTCCACTTACTTTATACTGTAGATAATATGTTGTGCGACAACACGCGGAAGATCATATTATCGGTTTTCTTACAAAATATAAACAGATGCTCACAACCGAGATAGACGGGGACTCTCTATCGGGATGGTTGTAGTGTGGTTTGATATTAGCTTGTCTTGGCTATAGAATCACACTAGTGCACTTGTGTGTATTGAGCAGGACCGCTTGAGATCGTTTGACTTATACTGACTTATAGGAGAACTTGATCTCAGTTATTATGGAAGTTCGTGCTCTTAATTCCTATACAATAACCTCGACACGTAGGGCAGTATGTATTTCTTTGATTCATCAATGGGTGAGATTTACATGTAATTAAATCAACAAACTCGATAAGTTGGGAAATGTGCTGTCTCTATGGTGTGCTGTTGATTGTAGAAGGAATCCGTGTCCGTCATAGGTTGATGATGTCCCCTTGAGGAGCTCATAAGGATTATCATGTAAACCCTGCAGGTGAAATTTATTCTGACATGATAATGAGGTTGAGTGGTACTACTCTTGGATGAGATATTAATTAATTGAGTTGTCAGTAACTTAAATTAATTAATGGACATTGTATATCTTAAACATGGGGAAACTAACGGGCTCATAATAAGAAGGAGCCCAAAACGTAATTTTGGGATTGGTACGGTAGTGCAATAATAATATTTTAGTGAAATATATTATTATTATTGGACTTAAGTATAAGCTTTGGGCTAAGCTTGGATACTTAAGCCCAATGGAGGCCCAACCCAATTTCTCCTCCTGGTCCCTGCTGTAGCCCATGTATATAAGTCACCTCAACTTATCTGGAACCCTAATCTAACTGATTATTCACGTGTGATGAGGGTTGAGAGCAGATTAAGGAGGTCTCGTAGATCGTCGCCCACACGACGTCGAGATCAGACTTGGGACATACGGCAGAAGATCAGAAGGTAGTTTGCTGCTGCTGTCCGCCACCTTGCGAAATTAATATAAAATCGTAAAGTGCTCAGAATTTGATCATCAATATACTGATAGAAACCCGTTGAAGAGAGGATCGTCTGACCACATAGATCATTTAATTCCGACATCAGACGAGAAAGTTATGGCCATCCTTGTAGGACTGCGCAGGCTGCCTGCGAGAATCAATCTTCATCAACATACCTTGGAGAACGGTAATCGTTTCTATGATTTATTGCTTCCACTGTGATAGAAATGCATGGTATCCTAACAGGTCACGTTAACCAAATGATCCAAGCACCATCAATTGGTATCAGAGCTTCGATTTCGTGGTGAAGCATGACACGTTAGGCTAGGGTTTATGTGATTAATTTTTCGAAATTAGGATCGCATGTTTAGGGTTTTGGTTTTACTGCGCAAACCATGAATATCCCTATGTGAAATATACCCTATATCATATCTGTTCATTGATGGTTGTGTGTGAGAGGATTCGACGAAAACTGTTCGTCAATTTCACATGGAAGGAAGAAATTGAGAGAAAATCCAGCGCAGTGATATTGCAGAGGTAATAACCGGAGTTTCAACCGTCGGATCAGGCTGATTTTTGGTCAGCACGTATAGATTTTGTGGATGTACATTCTGAATGGTGAAGATCGTATTTGTAGCTTTGTGTTATCAGGAATACGCCGAAAACATAAGCAATTTTTTGGGCGATTCTGTTCTGCGCAGTCGAGGGAAAAGAGCTATTTCTCACAATCTAACCGTTGGATCGACCTGTAATTTGGACATCATGTTCAAAACTCACAGGCGTAGATTCTAGATTGTGGAGATTGGATTCCCAGGTTTCTACAGTTACGAACCCTGAACGACAGTTGGTGTAGTTTGATGTTGCGCGTTGGGCTGAACTTGGTTCCGTGCAAGTAGGCCCTTGGACGAGCGACAGTTCGAGCGGATTTGCATCAGGTTCGATTGGTATGCATCAGGTTCGATCGATGTTGCACCAGGTTCGAGCGGATTTGCATCAGGTTCGATTGGTCTGCATCAGGTTCGATCGATGTTGCACCAGGTTCGAATGGATTTGCATCAGGTTCGATTGGTCTGCATCAGGTTCGATCGATGCTACACCAGGTTCGAGCGAGTCTGCATCAGGTTCGATTGGTCTGCATCAGGTTCGATCGATGTTGCACCAGGTTCGAGCGGATTTGCATCAGATTCAATTGGTTTGCATCAGGTTCAATCGATGCTGCACCAGGTTCGAGCGGGTCTGCATCAGGTTCGATTGGTCTGCATCAGGTTCGATCGATGTTGCACCAGGTTCGAGCGGATTTTTATCAGGTTCGATTGGTTTGCATCAGGTTCGATCGATGTTGCACCAGGTTCGAACGGATTTGCATCAGGTTCGATTGGTCTGCATCAGGTTCGATCGATGCTGCACCAGGTTCGAGCGGGTCTGCATCAGGTTCTGCGTGAGTCTTCACAATATGATCGGGCTGGGTGCCAGAGTGGTGGAGCAGGCTGCTGGGAGGTCGATCCCCATCGCAGTTGTCCGCATTCGTGATTGGTGGCGAACAATCGAATTCGCTGTTATATAACTGTTATAATTGATTTATTAATTGATTATTGTTATATATGTATGCATGATTCTCTATGATTTATTGCCTTAAATAGAAGCATGCTAGATTGCGTATTATATTTGGTATATTATATGCATGTATGTTGGAGTGTTGATCAAGTCAACTTATTTTTGGCAATTTATTTCCTTATATATAACTGCTATAATTATTTTATTGGTCAATTATTGTTATATATTTGGAAGTATGAGCATGCTAGGTTGCATATTTTATTCTGAAATATTATATGCATGTAAAAACCCACCCTCAGTCTTAAATAACTAAGTGAGAGAGGGGATTGGTAATTAATTCCCACGGCCTCCATTATTGGTTTGTAAGTGATGTGAGTAAACTTGCGCATTGGCAATAGAGCCTTCCTCCCTAACGGATGAGTTTATTCACGGATCACTGGTACAAACTTCTTTAAATAATTATTGTTTGTAATGTGATGCATATGGACTTGCGCATTGGCTATAGTGCCTTCCTCCCTAACGGATGAGCTTATATGCGGTTCACTAGTGCAAACTTATATAATTGATGGTTATAGAAAGTTATCTGAGCGCGTGTGTACTTCTCCAACAGTAAGGCACATAAGCTTGGGCAGCGGACTTGGAATCAAATAATGGTGCACACTTAGATGTAAATAATTAGTATCCTCCCCAACGGAGTCACTGCTATTATTTGCATGGCTAAAGAGGAACCGACTATTAATTATTTTGTCATGAAGTTAGGTTGACAAATAAAATTAATGGGTTAAACCTTCTCTTGTAAATGTTCGGGTTTATAAACGTCCATACTAACGTGGCTTGTAGACTCACGGTGCTTGAGATATCGGTGAATTTTATTTTTATATTGTTTTGAGGGAATCAATATAAAAGGATAAAATTCGAAGTTTTGATCGGTAAATTAATTTATGATTATCTAATTTTCAAATGGTTTTATCTCACATATTATTAACTAAAAGAAATTATATTTACTTGTCCAAATTAGATGATTAGAAAAGAATCTTGGTTTTGAATTTTACTGCTTAAGAAAATACATATGTGTTCTCACAATGGACGTCTCATGATGCCTATTAAAGTCTCTAGTGAAGAGATGAGAGGTTCATAGAAATATGATGGTCTCATGTAACTCTTCGGATACTTGAGTAAGTTAAAAGGCAGAAGAACATGATTTAATTTGATGAATGAATTGGGAAAGCATGGAGTATAAATTGAAGGGAAACCTAGATCAATTTAATTCTTCGTGAATTGCCTAGATGTTTTTGAGTAAGTTCCACCTGAATTACAATAGGATGTATATGGTGGAAAACTTCTGGTAAAACATGTGGCAAAGGAAAGTCATTTTCATCATAATGTGAACAAGTTTTATATCTTATTCACTAGTTGTTTAAAACATGATTAGTGATGGCATTTACTGACACGAAGTATGTAGATACTGGAATCACTAAATGTTTATTACTAAGAGAGGATAAGATTGTTATGACATGGGTAAAACTACAAGAGTAGTGGCTATTGCAGTGGGAGTTATCTATTTATCTAATGATATGAGTAGACGTTTGATTATGAGAAATTATTTTACGTATGTTTTCTTAGAAAGAATTTGATTTCGGTTTCTATGCATTAATAGATGGATACTCCAATTCATTTAAATGACATGGTCATTATAATGAAGGATAGAGTTGTAATCTGTTATTGTACGTTGGTGAACAATTTGTATACTCTTAAATCATGTATATTCCACAGATGCAACAAATTATAATTAATAATGAATCTTCTAATCTTAGTAAGAGAAAGATACCTTCGGATATGAACTAAACATATATTTGGCATCTAAGAATAGATCATTTTACTTGAGTAGGATTCAAAAGTTGATAGCCGATAGACCCTTAGGTTTATCTGAAGTGAAAACTATCTGACTTTCGAGTCTTGCTTGGGAGTAAAAATGACTAATTGCTTTTTCAAGGCAAAGGGGTGCAGAACCAAAGATATATATGTTGAAATTAGTTCATTATGATTTATGTGGTCCTAAGATTGTCCGGATGAGAGGTGGATATGAATATTCGTCAATCGATGATTATTCTAGATACCGATATATTTATTTGATGCACTGCATGTCTAAGTTCTTTGATTAATTCAAGAATTGCAAGGCTGGTACAGTGAAGCTTCATGGAAAATATATCAAGTAATGATGATTTAATCGTCATTACGAGTACCTCTTAGGATAGTTAGGAGCTATTAATCAGAGGTTGAGATTAAATCTCAAGTGGTCTACACCGGGCATGCCCCAGCTGAATGGTGTGGTGGATAGAAGGAATAAGACTCTTATGGTAATGATTAGATAGATGATGAATTATTTGGAATTACTTAATTCATTTTATGGATAAGCCCTAGAAACAGTAATTCATTTGAATGTTTGTCTGTTTGTAGGATATGCTATAAAAATGAAGGTGATTTATTTAGTCTAAAAGATCGAAGGGTGATTGTTAACACAAACACTAGATTTTTGGAAAGAGACTATGTATTAAATCATAAACCCATGTATAAATTGTTCTAAAGGAAGTGAGAGGGAAAAACACAAAGTACAAGTACCAAGTGTACAAGAGGATATACCACAAGGTAAACTGCAACGCGTGTCACGTCTGATATACAATTGCATGTAGTGCCTTGTCGTAGTGGGAGGGTTCTTCGACAACTTGTAAGATACATGTTTTGGGAAAGTCGTGAGACTTGATCCCTCACAAACATGAAATGGACCCACGGATACGACGAAGCACTACAAGTTAGAAATGCCAAATCCTAGCAAAGTGCAATGAATATTAAAATAGAATCGATGGATTTTAAATTAGGTCTGGATGCTTGTTGAACCGCTAAATGGCGTAAAAGCCATTGAAAGCGAGCATGCAAGAATAAAAGAGGATCATAGAATAAGGTGAAAACCTTGGAAGCAAGCTTGTTGCGAAAAGGTATACTCAGAAAGAAAGAGTTCGATTATGAGAAAACCTGTTCGCCGGTAGTTATGCCTAAGTTGATCCGAACTCTTTTATTTGTTGCTACTCATATGAAATATGAGGAATAGCAAATAGATGTCGAGACAGCTTTCCTGATTAGAAGTCTTAAGGGAAACATCTATGTGAAGCAACCAGAGTGATTCATTGCAAAAAGCTAAGAGCATTGTGATAGTAAGCTTAAAAGTGTCCATTCATGGACTAAAGCAAGCTTCAAGATCATGAAACATCCATTTTGATGAGGTAATCCAGTGACATGGATCTAATCAATGATCGGATGGGTCTTGTGTATTGAAAAGAGTGATGGAAACGTGGTGGTATTTCTTGTACTATACGTAGATAGTATCTTGCTCATTGGAGACAATGAAATAGTATTGTCGGGCGTATGGGTATGGTTGATAAAGCGGTATGAGATGAAGGACTTAAGAAGAGCAAAAATATCCTTTTGATCACGGTAATACGGATCACAAGAAAGGATGTTATGCTTATCTCAAGTTTCATATAATGATACGATCCTTACTCGCATGTGAATTTATCTAAGTGAATGTGTCTTGTGACACAAAAATAGATAAAGAAGATGAAAGCGGTTCCTTATGCTTCGGCAAATGAGGAAGCTTAATCTAAGGAATACTATGCACGAGATTGGATATCTATTTTGCCGATGGCATGAACAGTGGGTATCAAGGTAACCCAAAATAAGAATGTTGAATTATGGTAAGACATATACTTATGTACCTGAAAAGGACTAGAAATTATATGTAGGCTTACCGGACAGATTCGCTGCTTCTTATGAGTTACGTAGATTCGGATTTTTTAAATCAGATGGGGATGGCAGTAAATCCACCTCAAGGTTATGTGTTTAATTTTAGGAAGTAGAGCCATAATATGGAGGAGTGTTATATAGAAATATATTTCGGACTCCAAACTCCATCATGGAAAGATGATAAATTGGAACCTATAAGGCAGCCAAAGTATCTATATGACTCTAGAAACTTCATGATGGACTTTGAAGTATTTCTAAGTTTGCCAAAAATTATCACAATTTAAATTAATGATATTGGTGCAGTTGCAAACTTAAAAGAATCACAAGTCCATAAGGCAATTAAATACATGGAGCGCGAGTACCACCTATTATGAGAAATCGTATGATGAGGGGAAGGTTGTTATCACCTAGATTGCATCGGATGATAACCTAGTAAATCCATTTACAAGGACCTTAAGGCGAGAGCTTTTGATGGTCGTGTAGTGGGAGTGGAAATCAGATGTATGGCAGAAGACATGACAGCATAGTCTTTTAGTATAAGTGGGAGATTGTTGGATTGTATACTAAAAGTCTAGCTTTTTGTATGAACAATGTTATAACAATTAATTTGAAATGAGAATCATATGATCAAATGATTGTATCTTATAATTTATTTATATGTTCGATGCAATAGTCCACTTACTTTATACTGTAGATAATATGTTGTGCGACAACACGCGGAAGATCATATTATCGGTTTTCTTATAAAGTATAAACAGATGCTCACAACCGAGATAGACGGGGACTCTCTATCGGGATGGTTGTAGTGTGGTTTGATATTAGCTTGTCTTGGCTATAGAATCACACTAGTGCACTTGTGTGTATTGAGCAGGACCGCTTGAGATCGTTTGACTTATACTGACTTATAGGAGAACTTGATCTCAGTTATTATGAAAGTTCGTGCTCTTAATCCCTATACAATAACCTCGACACGTAGGGCAGTATGTATTTCTTTGATTCATCAATGGGTGAGATTTACATGTAATTAAATCAACAAACTCGATGAGTTGGGAAATAGTGCTGTCTCTATGGTGTGCTGTTGATTGTAGAAGGAATCCGTGTCCGTCATAGGTTGATGATGTCCCCTTGAGGAGCTCATAAGGATTATCATGTAAACCCTGCAGGTGGAATTTATTCCGACATGATAATGAGGTTGAGTGGTACTACTCTTGGATGAGATATTAATTAATTGAGTTGTCAGTAATTTAAATTAATTAATGGACATTGTATATCTTAAACATGGGAAAACTAACGGGCTCATAATAAGAAGGAGCCCAAAACGTAATTTTGGGATTGGTACAGTAGTGCAATAATAATATTTTAGTGGAATATATTATTATTATTGGACTTAAGTATAAGCTTTGGGCTAAGCTTGGATACTTAAGCCCAATGGAGGCCCAACCCAATTTCTCCTCCTGGTCCCTGCTGTAGCCCATGTATATAAGTCACCTCAACTTATCTGGAACCCTAATCTAACTGATTATTCATGTGTGATGAGGATTGAGAGCAGATTGAGGAGGTCTCGTAGATCATCGCCCACATGACGTCGAGATCGGACTTGGGACATACGGCAGAAGATCAGAAGGTAGTTTGCTGATGCTGTCCGCCACCTTGCGAAATTGATATAAAATCATAAAATGCTCAGAATTTGATCATCAATATACTGATGGAAAGCCGTTGAAGAGAGAATCGTCTGACCACATAGATCATTCAATTCCGACATCAGACGAGAAAGTTATGGCCATCCTCATAGGACTGCGCATGCTGCCTGCGAGAATCAATCTTCATCAACATACCTTGGTGAACGGTAATCGTTTCTATGATTTATTACTTCTGCTGTGATAGAAACGCATGGTATCCTAACAGGTCACGTTAACCAAACGATCCAAGCGGCATCAGTATAGACCTCATCATACAACAACTTCCAACAATCAAAATATATAGAATATTTCTACATTTCTTAAATCTTTAGTTTAATTTTAGGGCAACTTATTGAGACTTCACTTGTCTCTTTTAGTTTAACTTAAACCTTCTCCCACTGAATCACATAATCATCTATACTTGTCTCAAATTCAATGATGATGATTGTGATTCCTTTATGGAAAAACTTGCTTAAATGCATAGATGGATTTCCTTTAAGTTCTTAAATTGTTGAGATTGTTTCATCAACGTTACCATTAAGAAACACGATCTTTATATCCATCTAATATGATTCAACATCAAAATATGCTAATAATGTCATAATTATCTTAAAAGAGTCTTTCTTAGAAACCGTATAGAAAGCCCCTTATAACAATGCATTCATTTCATTTTGAGTATAATCCTTTAACAAGGTGCGAACATGATCATCTTGAATTGATTTAAACTTATAACTAATAACATTAACCCACTTTCGAGTATTTGGACCTTACATGGCTTGATAAACATTGTTTAAATGTTCGACCATTAATTTAATAGTGTCCTCATTATTTAAGAGAAAAATTACATAATCATCCGAGTTGTCTTTCTCTCTACTCTAGTGGTTTACTTAGTGACATTAATTCTTGAGGTTGTTGAATTTATTATTCCTTAAATATTATTGACATTGTCATATCGTTATTCTGGATTTGCACCATTCTTAAAAGCATAAGTGGGAGTCGAAATAGACTCCTCCTTAAAGACAATATCTCTAATATTATTCTCCCCCCCCAAATCAACATTCTCAAAGAATACCATATCACCCGTCTCAAATATCATCCGATTAATTGGATTATAAACTTTTATCTTTATTCATAACCAATAAAGTAGCTTGTATTTATTTGAGTCCAATTTTTTTTAGTAGATCCCAATGATCTAGTCTTAGTTGGACATCACCATATGTGAAACTCAAAGAGTTATGATTACTACTTTGGTTGGAACTTTATTGAGACCATAAGCTGCAATCTTTAGTATTTCTCCAATTAGTAACCATATATTGTGGAGTACTATTTTTATCTTTTAACTACACCACAATACCATTCATGCTAAGTAATCTTAATGTGGTATATTATAAAACAATTTCACAAGCCTTTAGGAGTAAACAAAATATTGTACTTTAGTTGTCTTTAGCAGCTTTCTTAATAGGTTTTCTTGTATTGCCCTTATACTTTATTGAGACCAAATTTTCTTGAAGCCTTCTAGTCTCATCTTTATTGTTGAAGTTCTCATCATGTATGATTTTGTTGTTGATATATGTTAAACTTAATTAGCAGACTTCTTAATAGTACAGAGAATTATTGCAAAATAATTTATCATGCTCGCATTAAACTTTATAATCTTTCAAAATTTAAATAATTTAGAATCATCTTGAGGATTCGAGCACAATATTAGTATCAAGTCTTTGGACAACAATACTAATTTAAATGATGCTCTCACGCAATGGTCAAATACTGACAATAAAAACTGTCAAGCAATAGCCTTTCTTTGGGCCGACTTATTACTCACATGTTTAAACAAATAATTATCACGTATTCACCACCACAGGTGCTTGTGTATTTCGGACCAAATATTAATCTACCTTTGGGCCGATCAATACCCGCATGAAGATACACTTGCACAATATTATTAATTGGAGACCCATTACAAGACACCTTGTGCAACATTAACCTCGTCTATGGACAAAAATTAACTGCAGGGGTAATCTTGATATAATATTGATAATAAGTTCTGTCAAACAAAAGTCTATATATGGACCAACTAATGCTCACATGAACAATTTAAAATAATTATCACATACTTATTATCACATGTGCGTTATTATTCTGCCAAATTGTGCCTACCTATTGGTCGAACACAGAATGCATAAATAATTACACACTCATCTATGTAATTTCAATAAAGTCGCACTCCACACACAGAGGCTGCTATGGCAACATGAGGCTTTGATTGACTAGATTGAAAAATTACTAGACCAATTAAACAAATACTTAAAATAAATATTTATGTTTAATTGAACGATATTAAAAATGTCTTCCCAAATTTAATTTAATTAAATTCCACAAACTAAATGGGAGTTTTTCATGATTCACACATACTTAAATTAATGAAAGATTTCTTTAACTTAATTAGGAATTCCAAATCCCAATTTAAAACAAAATAAATTAGAAAAATATTTCAAATTAGGAAAATATTCCCTCATAAATAATTCGAACATAATACTAAATTATTACAATGCATATCTTCGAATTAATCAGCGAACAATTCTCAAATGAAAATTACTTATTCATAGCCTTTAATAATGTATATTAGAATTGATACTATATGTCAACCGAATATATCATAATCACGGTTGCCCAAAATTATTCGTTAAATGGCACTTATTTTATATAAAAATTGGGTCAAATATATGACAATCAAGTCACACGATTGATTAATCCAATGCACATAGTAAGTTTGAACCCAATTGACAAACATCTATGTAATACACTTCCCCCAAACAAATCGCGTTGCTTCGATAACTTGATGATATGCACTATGCAGCCATTTAATAATTAATCCAATCTTATATTTTGAATCCAAATCACATAAATAGGACCATGTGCATTACTGTAAATCAATTATAAATATGTAAATTCACCACACATCACACCCAGAATGTCATATATATATATACTGAATTATCAATATACAGACGTGTGATGCCTTTAATTAATTATTATTAAAATAATCATAAGTTCCAAATGTCACCAAAATAATCCATAATTTATAACCACCCAATATGGTAATATGGTGTAAATCTCAGCCATTAAATACATGCGCATGTTATCAGAATAGGCATGATAGTCACGAGAATAGTAAATGTGAAATCATTATAAACATATTACTAATGCATTAATTATCCACAATTCTTAGACTTGAGCGTTGAATTGGTGCACCGAAAAGTAAATCTTAAGCATACTATAATGTATTTTTTAATAATCAATTCATTGCTCCTTAAATTATTCTCAAAAACGAAAACATGTCATTTCAAAATTGACAAAAGAGAATATATATTTATGTGGATGATCCAGTGTTATGTGGTGTAAGTGAAAGAAAATAGATGTTAGGCCTTTATAATTAGCACTGATGCAATTAGCAATGAAAGTTAATGAATCTTAATACAAATAGTTGAATTTGAATACAATTACTTTCTTCAATTAAGTGCACGTATATTATACCGCAGAGGGATTCATGTAACCAATATTCTAAAGTTTTGATTAGGAGTAATCTATATAATTTATTTAATGCCAATTACTCATGTAATGTAATCAAATCAGTAGAACCAAACAAAAGTAAATTAAATGATTCTACTATCAAAATCACATACAACCTTTAGCCTCAACCATCAAGATTTCACTATTATGTCTTTGTGAAAATCGACACCAACAGACATTTAATATTCTCATGATAAAAGGTCAATGGTCCTTTTAATAATAGATTGATTTAATAACCACAATTTAAATTAATAACTAATCCACCCGAGACCACTATCCAGAATGAATATCAATTATCAATAACCCCAACTGGATCAAAATCCATAGGCAATTCCAAATTATCATCCTCGAAAATGAGTGAATCCATAAATATTAATCAACGAAATATGATTAAATTTTGATCACCCGTAATCAAAATTACGAAAATTAATTAACACAATGGAGGATTGCACTCATTCTGCAGTAATCAATTACAGAACATTAATTCAAGTATATATGCCAATGCAATTCACGGTCGGTGAACATGATGTGCCATTATATAACACTTACGCCATATGGAGATATTAACAAATTCGACATTTATGTAATCCGCCAAATTCATAACAGATTTCTTATTTCACAATTAGAAAATTAGAAAAATTGATTATTGTTAAAACAAATTTAATAAACAATCATTTAACTTAATAATTAATACACTCAACTCAAGCACAAGTAACTGCATGAAGTTATCATAATTATTACTCCCTCCGTCCCAAGAATACATTCGCCCTTTCCATTTTGGTTCGTCCCAAGAATACATTCGCCCCCTAAAAATGGAAACAATGCACAATATCAATAACCTTACAATACTACAATATTACAAAAATGCCACATTCTTTTTACACACAATTTAGTCAAAGTCAATTATATCATACACTTTATTCTACTCAATTACCCAAAATACCCCTTCTCTTTCTTACATCACACCACCAAAAAGTTACTTTTCTTAAACTCTGTGCCCAAGAATACGCGAATATATTCTTGGGACGGAGGGAGTATAAGAATAGATATCGATTACCAATGTAATCAATAATAATTGGATTAAATTCATAAACAATTTCAACTCATCCAACCTCCAAAAAACATAGTGGATTAATTTAACTGATGAAATATACTTAATCCTTAACAGTGATCTTGAAACTTAATCCAAATTTCAACTATTAAACATCAATTATACCGATCTCAGAAAATCATAAATAGGGTGGCTCTGATACCACTTATAAGAAATAAATCCTTAAAACCTTAATCATGTTATGATAAACTGAGATCAAACTGTAATGCGGAAGCGTACCTGAATCTAGAGTTAGGCGGAACACGATAGATAGGTATTATGGCCTTCCTCAACTAAGCCTCCTTTTTCCTTATGGGGACCGTCGTAATCCCTTCCGATGGGAAGAAGAGAGAACTGTGTGCGGCTTAGTATATTGGGGATCATAACCTAGGAGTCTTTATATACTATACAACTGGGCCACCCATAATCACCAGTCATGTATTATTGGGTATCTACTCAATTGGCCCATATCAAAATATTATAGCCCATGGACTTATCAACTAAATTGGATCGCTTAATTAAATCCATAAAATAATTGAATAGCTAATATAATTGCATAATAATATATTGGCCACAATTAGATTATATTGAAAATTAAAATTTCCTAACATCCACATCCTCCATATAGAGAATTGGAGTTTCTGGCCTGCATTTCCTTCATCTTATTCCTTGATGTTGTTCAATACTCTCTCGTCATTTGAAAGGATTTGCAAATTTTTTTTTTTTTTTGGTTTGTAATTTCTGAATCAGAAATGTTATCTTCTTTTCCTTTGTCAAATTCAAAGTCTGGGCTTACGTTTTAATTTCCTCTCTTTGATGGGTTGATTTGTTTGCTTAAATAATTCCCACTCAGGTGGAGGCCCATCCATATATGACTCAGCATCCTGTGACTAAAATCTTTTCTCTTCTGAATCCACGTGTTTTGAATTATCGAGAAAAGTATCACTACCTTTCGACTGATCGCTGCCTTTGGGACTATAAACGTTTCTTCCAACGATCATTGTTGGACCAATACTTGCACCATTCATCCCTCAAGATCTTAGGTTTACTTTCCTTGTTCTTGCCCTTGATCAAGATCGTATTACCTCTCATATAAATCAGCTTGAATTTTTTCCCCACTTCGCTAGAGATATCTTCCTTTTTTTTTCTAGTCAAATTCTTCTTTTAGAGCTGCAACTAAACTATCTTTGAGCCACGTCTGATCCTTATCTGTTGTGTTGAAAGATATGTTGATTTGTTTATCTATATTTGCTTCACTGGCCTCCATTTTTTGTGTCACTACTTTACTAAAAGTTACTCCTTCCAGTCTTCTTCCAAGTTCTGCATTAAAATTATGTGTCACCTTTGTTTTCACCTCTTTCTGATTCCCTATTCTATTTGGTTTTCTATGCCCTGCTGTCCTTTCAAATCTTGGAAAGAATTCCCTCATCAATCTTAAGATCCCATCTAAATGTAATTCATCTTTTCCAAAATCACTTCTGGATCGTCATTCTTATCCACTTTAATCTTCACAAAAGTGAAGATATTGCCTGCCTTGTCTAGTTTGTTTGGGTAGAAAAACATCGTATACCCTACCAATCTTGCAAAGCTCCATCAGCAAGCTACTTTACTCAAAATTTGAGCACAAAGAAGTTGGGTACAAAGAACTAGTTTCCTTGCTTGGATGCACACAAAACTTTAGTCACTAAACCACGAAAATAGACAAACACGGGAGAAGGAAAAAAAAAAGCTATACATATAGTATATCATACTAGAATTTATATGCAACTAGCTAGGTGCGATGAATGTTCCTCTAAAAATATTAATATGAGCCTTGCTTCTAAGTTAAATAAATGCTTCACATTCTCATCAATGTGATTATTAAGAAAATAAAAATAATAAAATAAAATAAAGGATTAATTCCTAAAAAATTCACCACCTTATTAGGGGGTTTTCAAATTTATCATGATATTTTATTTTTGTCAATCCAATGCACGATTTGTTTATTATTTTCAATTATATCACGACCTTTTATTTTTTTCAATTTAATACGCGATCTTTTTAATTTTTTCAATTCTATCACATCTTTTATTTTTACAATTTGATACACCACTTATTTTATATTTTCAATTCAATTTTTTTTTATTATTATTATTAATATATTTTTTAAAAAATCATATTATTATAATAATATTATACACATTTATTATATATATAAAAAAATGTTAAGCTATATAAAGAACGAAACAAAATAGGAATAATAATATAGTATACCATTCGTAATAAAAAAGACTGAATTCAAAATTCAAATAATTTCAATTACTATAATAATAATAATAGCAGTAGGGTCTGTTTCCTAAGCAAGTAGGTTTGATTTTTTTATTTTGATTTTATGTTTAATTTTTAAAATTTTTACAGTTAAATTTATTAAATTGTTTAATTATTTTTAGTTTTTGTCAGTATGTTCAATATTAGAGTATAAATTTTATTTGATTTAATTTTTTAAAAGGCATTTTAAATTTTTTAAATATTTTCAATTTTAAAATTTGTAAGTTAAAGTTGGTTAATTTTTAGATATTTTTCTGTTGCAAAATGAAAAAAAATAAAAATAAAATAATAATAATAATAAATTGAATTAAATTGAAAATATAAAATAAATGGTGTATTAAATTAAAAAGTAAAAGTGGTGATAGAATTGAAAATATTAAATAGATCGCGTATTGAATTGATAAAAATAAAAGGTTGTGATAGAATTAAAAATATTAAATAAATCATGTATTAAATTGACAAAAATAAAAGGTTGTGATAGATTTGAAAATCCCCCAATGAGGTGTTGAATTTTTTAGGAATTAACCCTAAAATAAAATATAAAACGAAAAAGGGAAAAAGAGAATACAATATCTTGCGACTTTTATATGAACCTTGCAATCAAGTGGTCCACTCGAGAAAATCCAACAAAATTTTAATGATTGAGTTTTAACTAGTGCTACTGCATATATCTAATTAGACAGAAAAAAAGTTGTAAAAATGGTTAGCCATGGTGCTAGATTGGTAGTACCTATAGATGTGAAGAAGAAAGCATGGGAACAAAAGCTTCCTCTCCACAACCGGTGGCACCCCGCCATCCCTCCGGTGGCGGATGTTCGAACCGGAGAACTTTTCCGGGTCGAGATGGTGGATTTCAGTGGCGGAGGAATAACCGAACAATACACTGCTCAAGATATCAAGTTTCAAGATCCTTCCATTGTGAGTTCATTTCTTATGTATTTGTGCGTACTTCACTCTTTCTTTATTTCAAATTGATTTCATAGATACTAAATCTTAATATTGTCGATGTTATAAGGTGGGAGTGATGGGATTTTAGTGTAGATGAATTTTATTGGTTTTATCATTTATGTGTTGATTTTCCTTCACTATTTAGTAAAAGGCTGCTACACCGTCCTATGTTACGTGAGACGAATATACCCAATCAATTTAAGGTGATAATGATGGTAAATTATTTTATTAATAATTTATAATATTAATAAAAAGTAATAATAATTTATAAGAACACTACAACATAAATGATGTTATGTTACACCTCATATTAACACTTTTATTATATATAACACTTAATTGTAACACTATTTAAATTTTAATAATATGTAACACTTGTTTTATATGTAACATCAATAAGTAACATTTTTTATGAAAGTAACACTTTTTAAATAACACTTTTATAAATATAACACTTTTTAGATTACACTTTTTTATATGTAACATTTTAGTAGTATCATTTTTCATATATTACACATTTTATGTAACACCAAAATATTTAACACAATCTTATTACATTTTTAAATACATAACATTTTATATAAATGAAATAAAATGTAATATTTTATATAGTTTAAATAATAAAAAAAACTAACATACTATTAAACAATTTATATATTATACAAGTTCAAAAAAAAAAGCTCAATAAAGTATTTATTATGTAAAATTTTTATTATGTTATATGAAAATATTAGTAATGTATGAAAAAAATATTTATATTTATTTAAAATAATTTCAATACACATAAATTTATTTATAATAACAATATATTTTAATTATATAATATGATTATTTTTAATTATTTAAATTATTATATTTCTTCATAAAATTATATCGTATAATATAATAATTTTGTAAAATTAATTAGTATAATAACAACTCAATTTTAAATGTACTAGATAATTTTAAAAATTATATTTTAATAAATTAAATAAAAAGTGTTGATGTCATGTTTAATAAAATAAAAATTCAAAATATAAATAAAGTTATAGTTAGTCAAGATGGTAGGAGTAACTTATTCTAACTAGGAGGTCAAGGGTTCAAACATTGTATTTTTTTTCCCTTATAAAATGTGTTACATAAAAAGAATACCGTATGTAACATTTACAAAGTGTTAAATAAAGTTTTTCATTAACATTTTTTTAAAAGTGTTATTAATGATCGAAATAGTGTTACTTTAGACAATAAGCAGCACGATCAAACATTGCACCATAAAAAATGTTACATATTATTTACAATAACACATTTTTGCTATTAAATAATACTTTTGACGTATTATATAAAGCAAGTTTGTGTTACATAAAAAGAATACCGTATGTAACATTTACAAAGTGTTAAATAAAGTTTTTCATTAACATTTTTTTAAAAGTGTTATTAATGACTTTGCACCATAAAAAATGTTACATATTATTCAAAAAGAATACCGTATGTAACATTTACAAAGTGTTAAATAAAGTTTTTCATTAACATTTTTTTAAAAGTGTTATTAATGATCGAAATAGTGTTACTTTAGACAATAAGCAGCACGATCAAACATTGCACCATAAAAAATGTTACATATTATTTACAATAACACATTTTTGCTATTAAATAATACTTTTGACGTATTATATGTTGCAGTGGAAAGTGATATCCAATTAGGAAATCATAAAATGATCGCATAATCTCTCACACAAGACTTGTAGTAAAATCTGCAGCTTTATTTATAACGTAAAATTGAATATAAATATCATTGTATTATTGCCAAAAATCCCATCATTTTCTACGAAAACTACGCACAGTACACTATTTTCCAAAATATAATTGACAAACTGACAAATTGACTAGGACCATTGTAAAATGACAAACTCTCGTGATAGACTAATAAACAATATCTCTATTTAATTAAGAGTGAGGCTCCTGTGCACCCGGGCGCACGGAGCAAATTTCGTGCGCCTTTACAATTTTCATGTCTCTTTACAATTTAAACCCCCAACAATACATAGGTTTAAATATGATTGGAGGAGAGGCTGTGCTCACACGGGGACACGGAGCATCTTTCCGTGTCCCCGGCGCACAGGAGCTTTTGCCATTAATTATATACTTGTATGACAAACTCTCGTGAGAGACTAATAAACAATATCTCTATTTAATTATATACTTGTATTCTTCTATGTAGAAATTTAGAGAATATATATATATATATATATATATATATATATATATATATATATATATATATATATTTAAATAATAGAAAATTAGCTACAATAAATTTAGGATGGAGAACATTTTATTTCTTCACAAATAAAATATAATGTGTTACATCTATTTATTTATATATACTATAAAATTATAATGTCTAATAAATATAATTTGCATGTGATTTGCAAATCATTATTATTTTCATGAGTATGATATGCAACTTCCATCCACGGAATGCATATTCCAACATTCTTTCACTTTCATCTACAAATTTATAATTTGTACATAACACAGCAAAAAAATTACCTCTCCATTTGTCAGCTAGTAAAATTGTCTAAATCAAATATTCATACACCAAATATTATATTCTTTGGGCATAAAAACTTTCTAGTTGAAAAGTCTTCCACAAGAGCAAGAACAAACAACATGCTGCAATACACATAAATCCCAAAATCAAGCATGGTCCCTCCAACACCAAGATTAGTAGTTCCTATAGACCTAAAGAAGAAGCCATGGCAGCAGCAACTGCCACTGCACAGCCGGTGGCACCCGAAGATACCGGCGGTGGCGGAGGTGAAAACCGGCGAGGTTTTCAGGGTGGAGATGGTGGATTGGACTGGAGGGGCCATCTCAGATGATAACTCTGCACTTGATATAAAAACCTTAGACTCATCAACAGTAAGTATAACATAATATTCCACCAATATGTTCCATATTTAATTCATTTTCATCCCAACCTCCAAAAATACACAAAAAGAAATATAATAGTGACTTCGTGGCATAACAAGCTTCACTTTTACTGTTCCACATTTTTTAAGAATTTTTTTTATCAACTTTATTGGCTTTTGAAGATATTTTAGTATCTTTACATAATAAATAAACTGTAGAGTAGTGTTATGAGATTTGAAAATAAAGTAACTTCAGAGATAACTGAATTTTTTTTTGTATTGTGGGGTAGACAAATGAGGAAAGTGTAAAATGCCGTGAGACGATGAATGGGGAAAGTGTGAACTATTTTATGGAGAGTAATTAATAAACTTTTTGGGAAGGGAATTCTAGTGTTGTGTGATATCGTCTCATGACTATTACAGAGCTGGTCTCTCACAAGTGTTTGTGTTCCGTAGGTTCATTATCTTAGTGGGCCGATTAGAGTGGTTGACAGAGATGGAAATCCTGCCATGCCTGGTGATCTGCTGGTGGTTGAGATATGCAACTTGGGGCCACTTCCTGGAGATGAATGGGGGTTCACTGCAATCTTTGACAGAGAAAATGGTGGTGGATTTCTCACTGATCATTTCCCTCATGCAACAAAGGCTATATGGTACTTTGAGGGAATTTATGCTTATTCTCCACATATTCCTGGTAACTACATCATGCATACATGTCACCAAGTAACATATTAGTTAATCGTAATGTAATGAAACACGAGATGAAATAAACAGGTGTGAGATTCCCGGGGTTGACTCACCCCGGGATTGTTGGCACCGCACCTTGTATGGAACTGCTGAACATTTGGAACGAGAGGGAGAGGAAGCTCGAAGAGACGGGCGTTGGGTCGCTCAAGTTGTGCGAGGTGCTGCATCAACGTCCCCTGGCTAACCTTCCTTCCACAAAGGGATGCCTTCTTGGCAAGGTATAGTACATATTTGTTAAATGACCACCTCCTTTGATATCTTTTAATATTTGATCAGGTATATATCACATGTATGTATTGTTAAATGACCAACTCGTTTAAAAGCTTAAGTTTGATAGAGAGGAATTTTATTTAATACTGTACTTGATCAAGTCACTTTGACTTGTATAAGTATACATATACCTAGTAACATACATGCATATTAACCAGGGTGCATTTGTCCTTGTTTGTAGATTAAGGAAGGAAGTCCGGAGTGGGAAAGAGTGGCGAGCGAGGCAGCACGGACGATCCCTGGTCGAGAGAACGGAGGGAATTGTGACATCAAGAACCTAAGCAGAGGTTCCAAGGTATACCTCCCAGTGTTTGTAGAAGGTGCAAATCTTAGTACTGGAGACATGCATTTCTCACAAGGTGATGGTGAGGTGGCATTCTGTGGTGCTATTGAGATGAGTGGTTTCCTTGAACTCAAGTAACTCTAACTCACCTCTGTTTCTCTCATCATTTTCTACTTCTTGTATGAAAGCAAACAATGTGCATAATGAGATTAATTATGTATATATATTGATATTAGATGTGAGATCATAAGGGATGGAATGAAGAAGTACTTGACTCCAATGGGGCCATCTCATCTGAATGTGAACCCAATCTTTGAGATAGGCCCTGTTGAGCCAAGATTCTCAGAGTGGTTAGTGTTTGAGGGCATCAGTGTCGACGAGGGTGGGCGGCAGCACTACTTGGACGCAACTGTCGCGTACAAGCGTGCTGTGCTCAACGCCATCGACTACCTCTCCAAATTCGGATACTCCAAAGAACAGGCCAGTCTCTACACATGTGCATGCATTGTAAATGTTGTAATAGAAACTTAGTTATATTATAAACTGATGGATGTTTGCAATGTATGTGTAGGTTTATCTTCTACTGTCCTGCTGCCCCTGTGAAGGACGCATTTCAGGAATCGTCGACTCCCCCAACGCTGTAGCTACCCTTGCTGTCCCGCTTGCTATTTTTGATCAGGTAGCGACTATCTCACATAAGACTTGCTCATACTGTTAAAGTTGACAGTTGACTATTTGCAGGATGTTCGTCCGAAGATCACAAGTGTGCCTACTGGACCTAGAGTTGTGAGGAATCCAGGTCTTCCACAATGCACATATGATGGAAACTTGCCTACCACAAAAAACCCAAGTGCCAGTTCATGAATTGATGCATATGATAACATGTGTGTTTGAATTATGATGTGCAAGATTTTAAGGAATCTTTAGACTGAATAAGTTTCTTTCCCTTGAGGGCAACAAATGTAGCTCAACTTTGTTAGAATGATATTTGCATGAGAGTTTTTTAGTGACAAATCAGGAAGTTGTTATACTCCCTCCATCCCACTTCCCGTTTACTATACCACATTATTTAAGAAAAATTGCATTTTTTGACTAAATTTATTAACTTTTGAGGATATTATAGTATTTTTAGGTAATAAAATATTATAAAATAATGGTATGTGTGTGGAAAAAGAATGATAAATTTGAAATTAAAGTAATTTTGAGGTTGTTGGATAAAGTGATATTTCTTTTTTGGGGAGGGAATGTGAAGAATGGTGTGGGATGGACGAATAAGGAAAGTGTGAAGGGTAGTGTGCCACGGAGTATTATATACCAATAATCCTGCATAAAGAAAAAAAGATGGAGATTAATGAATACCAAATCTTTGAAATTTGACGTGAAAGAGTAATAGAAGAATAAGAAATTATACCGTTTTAAATAAAAAAATATACATAATTTATGAAAATGGGCAATACTTAGCGTGAGACTATGTCACGACACACCGTTTTTACGTTTTCGTACATATTTATCAATTTTTATCAAATGTATTATCACCGTTTATTAAAAGTGATTTTACTTTTTATTTATAATATAAATTGTTTATGAAATACTAATTCACTACATAATTATCACTTTTTATTGATTTGAGTATCGATTTTTTATTAAAATGTTATCACTTCTTTTCCATCTCAATAAAATTTTCCTGTAAGACGGTCCATATAAATGTTTGCCCATGAAAACTAATTATCGTCTACTTCGCGTATATTAGCATTCATAAAATGGGGAAATTTTTTTCCATAATATACCAAGATTAAATTTGGTATATCAATACATTTATATATAGGGTTAGTCTCTTAAGTGTCCCACAGTATAAAATTTTATTTTAAAGAGTATGTACTTTAAGAGTGATTATAATGGTACAACATTTTGTTTTAAAATATATATATACACTTTCATTAATTTTTTTTTTTTTCAGGAATTAAAGGGTGCACGTCTTTATACTAAATGATTCTATACCATTTAATTTAATACTAAAGGGAATTTGGGTGCACGATATCCCTGGAACACACAAGTTTTAGCCTTATATATATAATAGTAATAAATTACTACTAATGTATATCTCATAATAATAACACTTAGAAATACGGATTACTTATTAGTGCAAAATGTAAATTAATTATATAAATTTTTAAATAAAATTTTAGAGAATTTTAACTAGGAATGTCAATGGGCCGGGGCGGGCCCGGTAGTTGAGTACCCGAATCCGGACCCATTCTTTTATTGCGGGTCCGGGGCGGGGCGGGTCCGCCCCCCGTTTTTGGCCCATTTGATTTTTTATTTTATTTTAAATATTTATATCTATTATAAATAATGTGTAATATATATTATTTCATTTAATTAGTAATTATATAAATAGAAATATCATGTATATTCTATTTAATTAATCAATTAAGCAAATATATCTTATAAATAATGAATATAATAAAAAATATAAATAAAATATACATGTTATACGCATAATATGTTATATAATATAAATATTAAATGGGTCCAAACGGGTCAAAATGGGGAATCACTGCTACCCAGACATGCCCCATTCTTGATACGGGTCAGGTCGGGTCCGCCCTAAATTCACGGGCCAGTGCGGGTCCTGGCCATTTTTTACATCCCTAATTTTAACTGAGATGAGTATTAATGATTTATTTAAAATTTAAATGATTTAATATTTTAATTTTTAATAAATAATTCAATACCAAAATTTTTAATTAATATTGCATGTTAAACAGAAAATTATTAATTTATTTGTAATTTTTGTAATTATATAAATAGAATTGTGACATAAATAAATGAATAGTATTAATTATAATTTTTAATATTATATGGATAAAATAAACAAAAATTAAAAAATATAAATTATTTCTTACAGTAGGAATAAACAGGAGTACTATGAGAATTGGATAAATTATCATCCCTCATTTTAAAGATATTTTAAGGAATATTCAAATACAATTGAGAGTCCCAATTTATAAATCTGAAGTAAAAAAAAAAAAGATGAATCCTGATCAATTTATTGTATCAATTATCATGAGGGTTAACAATTACATTTAGGGAGCGTTTGAAGGTTAGTGGGTTATCTCTGCTCAACCCTGTTAAATTTAGTTTACTTTTCATGTTAGTAAAAAGGGATAACCCTTCGGGCCGACAAAGCCCGGTGATCAAATTTGACGTGACAGAATGTGGAGGGGATATGCTGACCTTCAAAAATTGGAGAGATTATTTCTGACCCGAGGGTTTATTTTATGAAATTATCATTTTGCCCTTCTTTTATTTAGAAAATGTCATAAGAGTTTCTTCTCTCTCTATCAATTATTCATGGGTCTTCTTCTCACTTAATCAATTGAGAGAAAGAACCCATTTTTAGTGTCATAATTTGGGAAGAACCCAACTTCATAATTGGGAAAATACAGTTCAAGAGATTTGTTTAACTATGAAAGGAGATTTTCTGAATTATAAAAATAATGAGAAATTTCCTTCGAATCATCTGAGAGACAACTGTGGTTTCATTAATTTGTTGATTTTTTCCGGTGGAAAGAAGCGAGTCGTTTACATAACCCACCGCCAGAGCCGGAAATGATTAAAGAAGCGGTGGTAAAAATAGGAGATCAGGATCTGGGTCCCTTGGCCAGACGACGGCGTTGGAAACGGAAAAAGTGTAGTGCGCCATGGAGTTGGGGAGGGGGAGATATCCGGCGGTGAAGATGGGGTTGGGCGAGAGGAGAATCCTATTGGTGGTGCGCCATGGGGAGTTTGAGGAGGAGAAAAGGGAGATGTTGGTTTTGGTGTTCGGCTGCTATGAAGAAGCAGCAGAGTAGGAAAAGATAAAGCTAATTTTGAAGGTTCCATGGCGGATCCGGCCTCTGGCGAAGAAATCTGCTTGGATTTTGGGCTTCATCTGCGTTGAAATTTGCTTGAAAACAATCTGTCTTATTTATTTGATTTCTTAATATATATTTATTTAAGGATATTTTGGTAAAATACTTAAATTTAAGCTTGAAAATAAATAATAATACATAAATATCTTAACTAAAGTGGTTAATTTTAACTTAGCCTTCATCAAACCCTCAATCAGGGTTTAGTATCCCTAACCCTAACCCAAAAAGTAAACGGACCTTAGAGTTAATGAGATTATGCTTCTTATGCACATATAAATTGGTATAATTACCTAAAAAAATTAAATTTTGCATATCTAGGGAGAGCAGGTTGAAGAGAGCTCTAAGAAGCCTTGGAGGACCGAACCCATGTATGTGGCAAAATACGGGGATGACTTGTGGTTAGGGTGGGTGCGGGAAACTCCCTCGGTGGGGGAGGGGTCCTCAACTCCTCGCAAATCGCACATCGAAATCGTAAATAAGGGATCTAGAATGCCCAGACTTCTAAACTACCCTTCACCGAGGATGATCAGCCACACCTCTAGTCATTATTGTTCAATTAAGGGAGGTGAAGCCATTGGGTCTAGGGTTCCTTCTAATTCACGAAATGCATGTCAAATTTCTCCGACTTCAGCAGCTCAAACAACTCATTATCTCATGTCAACAGTGCATTCGTTCACTCAAATAGCGCATTTGTGAGATCCAAGTCCAAGAGCCTAGTCTTTCTGCGGTGTGTTCGGTTTACTATTATTTCGTACTTTCTTTTTTTTACTACGCTATAGATCAGCGAAGCGTGAGCGGGCGCGGAGAAGGAAAGTCCAAACACTTCGGCCTAACGGGAATAGAAATGAGAAGATGAGGTGCCCCAGGCACCCACATTTAGAAATAGAAAGGCACTCTCTTTTAAGACGGGTCATAGAAAAGATGGGTGTGAGATGGGTAAATCCAATATGTTATCCATAATTTATTAATATAATATAATATATTTATGGTTATTTATCCCCATTATTTTAGAAATTTCCTAAATTTATGGATCTATCATAATATATTTACGTTAGTCAGCCCCATTATTTTAGAAAATCCTAAATTTGTAGAATTAATTCAAACCATTTATTTCTTAGTCAAATATTAAGACGTACAAATGTTATAGTATGTTGAACATGGGTTAAAGTGTTTTAGTATAAGTTACAACCGAAAACATGTTCAAGTATCATCACTTTTTGTTATAGTATGACGTTAATCACCTATAGTATGTTTGGCGTTACTTTAAGTATCACATTATGACGATTTTGAGTTATAGTATATGTGGCAAGGGTTATAATATATTAGATTATAGCTTACACACTTAAATGTATTAAAGTATCATCAGTCTATCCTAAAGTATATCACTTTTTTAGGTTATAGTATGTTTGACTTTATTATAACGTATTATTTTTTAAATTAAAAATATGAAGAATTTAATACATGACGCCTTAGGTGTTGAAAAGTATGTAAGATTTGAGTTATAGTACATTTATCAAGTGTTATAGTATAACTTGCAATTAGAAACGTGTTAAAGTATCATCAATTTATGTTATGGCATTATGTTTATGCCTTATAGTATGTTTAACTTTATTTTAAAATATCATATTTATAATATAAAAAGGAACGTAGTGAGTTCAACTGATGTAGGCAAAAGTATGACCATTTTGAGTTATAATATATGTTACACGTGTTATATTATATATCTTGCAAATTTAAACTGTGTTAAAAGTATCATCAATCTATTGTAGAAATCAATGTATTCTTCAGATAGATGATGACGTGAGCAAGAATAACAATGCGAGAATAGATTATGTAATATCTAAAAATTGGACAATGAATCTCGGTCATTATTGCCTCTTCCACAAAAATTCAATTTCTCTCTCCTGAATCTTTCTCAACGTGCTTTATTGTGTGAATCTCTTTCTCTTTCTTAAATCCCTTTAATTTATTAGGATAGAGATTTTATAGGGATATGAATAACAAATTAATTCAATGGTCAAAGTCAAAATGAGTTAATTTATTTAATAAAATAAAAACGGATATCCGTCTCACATAGATAAAGTCTCACAAGAGACTTTGTCTTTAAGTAAATTATATATTAATTATTTAAATGGGTGCAAGGTAGAATTGTCTACCCCAAGTGACCCCACACTTCAGCCGACAGAGTGGTAGAAAAATAAATTATGGTGACTCTACTAATTACACTATCCACTCTACAAAAGGAGCCCCTTATAACAAGTGCTAGATCACTATCCACGGTAGAAAAGGATCTCCTCATTTGTGCCCAACATAGTGGTAAAAGGATGAACCATGGTGACCCAATTGATTATTAAGGGTTAGACCGCTACCCACTGCATAAAAGGAGCTCCTCGCTAGGCAATTAGTCACTGCACAAAAAGGGTCCCTTGTAGATAGCGAGGTTTAATCCCCCCTTGATGATGGTATGATGTGGCTGTTTTTAGGGTGATTATTCTCACTAATCTAATATAATACGTGATGAAATCTTCAAGACTTTCTCCCGACTGTATGCACCTATGGTGTGTGTATTATTTTTAGGAGCGAGCTCCTTTTATGGTGATCTTCTACTACCTATCGTCATCTCATATCTGAGGATCTACGACGAGTCACATCACATTTATTATAAATACTGTAAGCATTAAATGTTATAGCCTTGTGGAGCTATTAAAGCTATAATCTAGGATTATCTTATGTCTCGATATCATAGGAGATATCTGTGGTAGTATCGCAGAGTGTCAGACCAAGTGGCATTGTTGGCACAAATGGCTGGGAGAGAAGAGGTCACGGCGAGGTCATTTCGCTCCCTCCTAACAGGGGCACTTGTGGGCCAGCCGCTCGTCGTCCCATTTATAGGGCCAACTTTTGCAGGTGGGATTCCTTGAAAGCCTTGGGGCCACGTCCTTCGAGCCATGGAGGGATGATCCCTATTTACTTATGGGCCCAGCAAGGTAGGCCCTACCACATCACTCATTTTGAGAAATTGATTACACTATTCATTAAAAAAACTCTTGATTTTGAGAAATTGATCCTAGAGTATTGAAATTCGATTCCTAATCATAGCTATGTGACAAATTGAGTGGTAAATGTTAATGTAATCGATTTTATCTACGGTTGAGAAAAAAAAAACTAAACTAACCTAATTAACTAGTCTAAATCAGTTCAACAATAAATTTATTTTAGCTATTTACTCACAAATTGTTCTCATCATCAATTATATTTTTAAAATCCTGAATATCGTCATCCAAAAATAAAAATAAAATTAAAATGAGGATATATATTATATTTTGTAACATGAATGGGCCCAGCAATGTCGAAACGCCTCTACATCTTATCCGTTCCCAAAAACGACGTCGCAGACCAAAAAGAAAATGATAAAAAATGGAAAAGGGTTCCCAATTTCCTTTTGGGCTTTTGGCAATGAAAACAACCACAGCAGAATAACACATTTATATAACCCTTTCGTTTGATGGCCGTAAGGCCTCTCCAATTCTTTGTCTCGCGCCACCACTGCTCCTCCTCTCCCACCTCCTTCCTCCGCCGTATCGCCTCCAACGCGCCGGCGCTCCCCCTAGCTCAACAGAAACAGCAAAAGCAGCCGCCGCCGCCGTCGAAGCAGCTGCAGCTGTTAACCTCCATCAGCCGCCACTCCACATTAGAAACCATGGCTCAGAAGATCGGGAAAGCCATAAGGCGCCCTGGAGCCCCCTCGAAGGCGCGGGTTTATTCGGACGTGAATGTCGTCCGTCCCAAGGAGTATTGGGACTACGAGTCTCTTACTGTTCAATGGGGGTAGTTTATTAGAATATTCAATTAATTGTTGTTTCGTTTGATTTTATTTTTTGGTTTTATTGATTGTTTTGGGGTTTGATTCGTTGCGACAGGGATCAGGATGATTATGAGGTTGTGAGGAAGGTCGGTAGGGGAAAATATAGCGAGGTTTTCGAGGGTATTCACACCACCAATAACGAGAAATGCATAATCAAAATTCTTAAACCTGTCAAGAAGAAAAAGGTTTGGTCTAGATTCATCTCCCTTATTTGTTTTTTATTATTATTTATTTATTTGTGTGTGTTGGCCAACTGGGCGATATGAATCATGCGGGTGAGAGAATCAATGATTGAGAAATTCTGGTTGGATGCTTGATTGATGCGATAAGAAATTTGAATTCTTTAATATGCAGAATAGTATTTATTGGGGCTATTTTTGCAATCTTCATTTGTATGATCTTGGAGTGTGATTTTTAGATTTGCCATCTTGATTCTAGCTGTCCACAATCCACTTTTATGTTTTAGTAAGGTATTGTATACTAATTACTTGGGTTGTTTAGGAGTTACCTTACAGTAAACCACACATTCATGTTGTTATCCTTGGGTTTTCCGTTGTAGTATCATTTCTACTGTCATCTTCATCCTCTACTCTTCCAATATAGTCTCAATTATACTGCATCCTCTAAGTGGGAATGAATGTGAGGAAACTGTTGTAGAAAGCGAATGGGTGAAAGTGTCTGTATTGTAGAGAAATATTAGAGTTTCTCCTGCAAAACCTTGCATGTGGAAGACTATAGTTTAATTTAATTGGGGAAAAGGTCCTTTATTTATATTTTCTTCTGTAAATCACTTATTCTGCCATTAAGTTGTAAGTAATTTGGAAAGAAAGAGATGGTTTGTGTGTACATGTATGTAGATGACTAAAAAAGTAAAAGAAGAATAAAAAGAACCAGAAAATAAGCAGACAAGGTTTACATGGCAGCAAGAATAAGGAAAAAATGATGAAGTATGAAGAAGTGGAGAATTTGCAAAATCTAAAAAGTGAGAGCTAATTTTTGATTTTAGACTTTAGAGAAGCATATAAATAATAAAGAAATAAATCTGTTAATTTGTTGTTGCAGGTATATAAGTACTAGCAATACTAAGTGCTAGCAGAACTGTTGTCATTTGGATATTCTGTTGTGGCTGCATCTTATATGAAACCTCTTCTGGCGCTTTATTTAAACCTTCAACTTGAAGAAGGATTTGTCAGCTTCTTGCATTATGTTTTCAATTTGGAGGAAGCAGAGAAAAAATGGCCCACGCCATAGATGTCATGGTTGTTGAAAGTTTTTTCTGTGATTTTTCTCACTGTTTCATCCGTGTTGTGCAGTTGACTGTTAATTTTTACATTATCTTGGTAATTGACTAGTTGGAAGAATCTCAAATAAGACTTTTCATAGTTCTTGGACTCCCCGAGTCAATGCGCACTAGTGTACAAGTTTTCAGGTTGCCAAGGTGGGCAAAGCTCTTGAGACGCATGTCTCAAGACTCTTTCTGCACATTTACACACTCGCACGATGCCCCTTGTGTAACCTCGTGTGTATTGTTGAAGTGGAATTCCAACTTTATTTTCAATGGAATTAAAAGTTAAATTAAAACATTTATATTTGAAACCATCTATAGAATTGAAACTAACCAAAATTAATAAACTCTAGGGTTGTGGGGTTTTAGAGAATAAATACTTTTCCCCTCCACTTTACTTGCTATGTTTATTAAATTTTTTTATATTGTCATATTTTAATTATCAATGAACCGTCTTATGTATTCAATGTTTATGTATGTGTCTATTTGTTTTAATTGATACATTATGTGGTGTTATGTGTTCTTAAAACTTTGTTTCGTTAGTCTAGAAAATATATAATTTTTTTTTTATCAATGCACGTGAGGAGCACCCCGGGCACTATAAAGCCTTGGCGTGGCTTGGTGCACCTTGCACCTTAACAACAATGGAATTTTTGCCTCTGCATCATATGTTTCAACTTTCAACTCCACTTTTTAGCAAAATGGATTTCCTGCATTTATTACCCTAGCAGTTCTTCAATGTCATATTTCTATAGGATCATCGTGATGACAACTTTGATGTCTCTTAGAACTCTCTTCATCTTTACCTGAGAAAAGAACGTAAGTGCGCATTTTGTCTTTGCTATAGATTTCAAGCAAAGGCATATGGAGTCCTGAAGCCTAACTTTAGATTAGAATATGTGATATCTTTCTCGTAGCAAGGCTATTTCATTAATATTCTAAAGAAATAAAGGCTTATTCAAATAGATTTTAGCAGTTACCTCCTTTGAACGTTCATAGAGGACTATTGACGGTATCTTGATTAATAATGCTATCTTTGTGCAGATCAAGAGAGAGATTAAAATTTTGCAAAATCTCTGTGGAGGGCCAAATATTGTGAAGTTGCTTGATATTGTAAGAGATCAACAATCAAAGACCCCAAGTCTTATATTTGAACATGTGAATAATACAGACTTCAAAGTGTTGTATCCCACGCTATCCGACTTCGATATTAGATACTACATCTATGAACTTTTGAAGGCAAGCTTTATTCTTCATCTGATGTTACATTCTACATGAACTATGAAGATATAAAGTTATAATTTATCATACACCTGTTTTTCTTTGTTCTGTATTCTTCTTTAATTAATTAAGTGCACTGATAATATTGCCATGCCCTTACATGTTTCTACTTTTGGAAGTTAAGCCTATATGTGGGGTGTAGTCATTTTCCATCATCAATTGTTTTAAGCTCCTTTGTTTCCTAACAGTTCGCTGTAACAATTGATGCCTTATACTCTTTGATGTTTATTGGTACTTTTTTGGCATCAAGTTCAATAATATGTTATTAACTTAAATTTGCAGCCAGCATGCTGCCCCCATGAATTTTCTTTGACCT
Source organism: Pogostemon cablin (assembly GCA_023678885.1). Lineage (NCBI taxonomy): Eukaryota > Viridiplantae > Streptophyta > Magnoliopsida > Lamiales > Lamiaceae > Pogostemon > Pogostemon cablin. Next base: position 21,790,592 of record CM043001.1, on the reverse strand, counting down.
AAGTGTGATTTGTTTGATTTGATGTGCACCATGCATTTTCTACATATCATAACAATGTTTTGAAAAGCTGTTCTTGTTTCTGTTTGGAGAAGGAAATTGACAAGTAGAACAAGAATGATATATATTTACAGAAGTCCTTTACTTGTTAATTCTCTCTACGCTAGCAGTTTAGTTAACAGTTTCTCCTGTGGCTCTAGATCCTTAACTTTAGCAGTGAATAACTACAAGACTTATCTAATTTGGTAGTGCTGGAATTCCAATAATCTTGTACCATGAGTTGATTGATTTTGCTTGTGGATTAATGCCTATAATTTGCATTTGCGTGTCTGTTCTAAATGAGTTATTTCCTTCTAATCCCATAATGAAGAGAAAAAAGGAAGAAGAAACAAATGTAAAGAAAAGCCCAACTTAAAGTAGGTGTTCTGTGTAGCTCTATCTACAATGATGTTAAGCAGTAATATATCCCGATTGAGAAAAGCTTTCTGTACTGTTACGTGTAGGCTTTAGATTATTGCCACTCTCAAGGTATCATGCATCGGGATGTGAAGCCGCACAATGTCATGATAGATCATGAGCAGCGTAAACTTCGCCTAATAGATTGGGGACTTGCTGAGTTCTACCACCCTGCAAAAGAGTATAATGTTCGTGTAGCATCTAGGTTTGCCACCTTTCTTCCAATTTAGATCTACTTATCATCTTTCTTGTCCTATATTGATAATTATACATTCTTTATTTAATCAGATACAACTTCAAGTTTTTTGTTTTATTGCTTGCAGTAAAAACAATAATTTATGAATTATTTTCTCCATTTCTTATATATTCTTGGAATGTTTATTATAACAATGATTTGCAAATTCTGTGATGTGATGCTTGGATTTTCTTTATTTGTATTGTTCAAGTTAAGGAATTGTCCATTGACTTTAAAGTCCTAGTTGTATCACTAAGCTACACATCTACTTTTAAGGCTAGGAGACTGTACATATAGATGGAACATTTACTTTGTCAGGTCAAACCTAAAATTGCATTGTGCGTTAACATTGACTATAACATGGGATGCAGGAAATAATCAACAGCCAGTGAATAAGATGTAATTTTTGTACATGAAATCAAAATAAATAATTAAACTAAAATATATCTCAAATTTAAAATTAGGAGTTGCAGTTATAAAAATGAAATAAAAGATGCTATTTTAAATGTGATGTCTATTAGTTTTGATCTAAAAAAAGTACTTGGGATTTTAATGCATTTGATGGAAATGCCAAATTGGTTGGTTTCTGATAGTGGGTCTGCCAATCCTGAATCCAAATAGACTATAGAGATGGAAAATCCATAAACTCAGTTTTATGTGCATCTCTCGTAAATATATGTATATTTGACACCCCATTATCTTGATAATTTAATAATGCAATTGTTAATAGCCTTGTTAAGATATTACTCCCTACGTCCCCAAAATACATGCACGTATTTGGAAGTTTAAGAAAATTGACTTTGGTGTAATAATGTAAGAAAAAGTAGGTTTTTTTTTTTGGGTAATTTAATTGAATAAAGTGTATGATATAGTTGACTTTGACTAAACTGTATGGAAAAAGATGGCATTTTTGTAATATTGTAAGGGTGTTGATATTGTTTGTTGTTTTCATTTTTGGGGTGTGCAAGTCTTTTGGGGACGGACCAAAAAGGAAAGGTGCAAGTATTTTGGAGATGGAGGGAGTATACTTTTGGGCTAATAACAGAATCTTCTATGATTAAACTTTTATATGGACTGTGATTTAAATTTAAAATGGCATAGTATTTGAGTCTTCTGACAATTTCTATTTTATATCCAAGTGAACTGTGTATGAGAAATGTCATATAGATAATCATTTGTTTTGTTTTTGTTTTTTTTTTTTTTTGGTTTTTTCGAGGAAATCAAATCTCAAATTCTTCTAATATATTTTAATCTTAATTATAATTTTTCAGTTCTGTTACTTTGTATCTTGATTTATTTTTCTGTTATTTAATTATTGATTTTATTTCAAAGTACAGATTCATTATTTACTAGGATGAAAGATCATGAGAAAATACATACTTGTAAATAAGTTACAGTCGAATGTACTATGGCAGTGCATCACTTGGGCATTTATAGAATCAACTGGAAATGTGTTACTTAATTTGAAATTTGTATATGTTCCTACTATAATTTCAGTCTGAAATTGTACAATTCAACTTTAGAAACATGAAGACCTGAAATTTTAACGTGAACTCATCTAATCTGTGGATTAGAGTAGGATCACGTCTGATAGATGGTATTTACATTCTCATGTAAAATTTCATAATATTAATGAAATATATTATGTATGCTAGATGCTGGGATGCGTGTTTATATGAGTCACTTAAATAGTATTAAGAAGCATCATTATAACTATGTAAAAGTGTAATACTTGGAAAACTACTTTGTGGGTGTTTACAATATTTGAAAGAGATAATCGTTAGTCGTTACTACGTCCCACAAAACTCTTCACGTTGTTTAAGAAAAGTTACTTATTGACTTTGACAGTATTTTAGAATTTTTGGGTAATCAATAGTGTAAAGTATGCTATATGTTTTAGGTGGGATTGAAAATTTTGAAATTAAAGTGTCTTTTGAGGTTATTCGATAACGTGTTATTTCCTTCTGTTTAGGGTGTGAAGGGTGTCGTGCACAAGAGAATGTGGAAGGTGTGAAGGGTTTTATGGGATAAATGGAGTATTATTTTTAAATAGCTGTGAGGGTAGAGAATCTCAAAATAGTAATTTTTACTATTCTGAAATTGGTTTGCAAACACCCTATACATTCTTCCGACATTAACGTAGCTAAGACATTTGATCGCACACTCTTAACTTTGGCTTTGCTAATAGTTATATTCTATTATCATTAGTAAGTGATAATTTGTTTAAGTTTCATAGTTATGTAACAATGTGATGAATATGAATATTGACTTGATAAACTTCAAGTTTTTTTAATTGATTTGGCTCAAGATGTGTCATTGGATTTGTTTTTTCATTTGCATTCTCATCATGTACAGGTATTTTAAGGGTCCTGAACTTCTTGTTGATTTGCAAGACTATGATTACTCCTTGGACTTGTGGAGCCTGGGTTGTATGTTTGCTGGAATGGTATACTCTTTCTTTGACTCTCTGCTCCTTCCTTTGAGCTCCAAATTTGCATTTTATTTTGCATGCAGTCTACAAACCTTAATGTGTATCACAGTAGAGATGTGCTTGCGTAAGCTAACCTAATTCTGCCTGTTTATCTGTTTTGTTATCCTTATTATTTAATTCTTGTGTTCTGTTTTGTCAGTTTTTTTCTTGGATTAGGTCTGATTTGTGAAAGCCCATAGGTCTTACACGCATGGGTTTAATCTAGAGTTAATTATAGTTATTTATTGGTTAGGTCTTTTTATCAAAGCTCATTGCCCTTCCATTCCTTTTTTTTATTTAAAGGTGTCTTCTAGAGTGATTAGGGATATCAATCTCTTGGATAATTGTTTACAGCCATCTAGCTTGGGCAGATTGTTGCAATCTTAATTTTAATATCAATATTTAGTTCTCCTTTTGAGTCATATAGTTCCTGTTTGAGTCTTTTACCTACATCAGCTTGTTTATTGCCAGGTTTTTTTAATTAAATAGAATGTTAGTGTTACCCTGTTATCACATGCTGTGTGATTTTCTACTTGGAGCAAGAGATTTGTGGATTTGAATTGCTTACCTGGCATCCATGGTTGACTCATGATTGGAATATTAAACATTTGATACACTCATCCCCTTCCCCACCCCAACCAAAAAATAAAAATAAAAATAAATATGATATACTAAATTGTACTTCTATAATGACGCTTACATGAGGTTTATGCTGACAGATATTCCGCAAGGAGCCTTTCTTTTATGGGCATGATAATTATGATCAACTGGTCAAGATTGCGAAGGTATGCTTAGATTATTGATTTATCTACACCCTTAGTGAATTCTTATTTTAATTAGTCAAATCGTGTAGAATGAATGCATCTGATGTTCTTTGCAGTATATGTAAAGTCTTGTTGGTGGGATTTGGTTTCCAAGTTGATATTGTAGCCTTCTTTCTTTCCAATCCTAGGTTTAAGTGCAATTAGCTAATGCATATGCCTATCAAGTATAGTTGTTAGAGACCCACCTCCAAGTGGCTCAAGCTCATCCGCCTCTTTTTTCTGATATTTTCAGATTTCATTCTCTGTATAACAGCTGTGCGCGTCCCTGTGCTTTTCTGCTTTTTTGACATGTCCTTAGGTGTGCTTCGTGTACATGTGTACATATCTGCTAATATTAGTGTTTTCTAGAAGTTGCTAAAATTGTTTTTTTTAACCTCATATTAAGTCATCGGGGGACAAATTGAGTGTATCAAGGTCTTTATTAGAATATAATTACGGTTTCATAAACAAATAAAGGCAAACTAAAAAGATGCTCAATATGAGGAGGGCAATGGGGATGATTACGATTGTGAATCATGATGATTATTATTTAGTGTCTTAATTATTTGGAACTTGAAAATTTGTGTTGGCTTATTGTCTACTTGTGTTGAAGATTTGAACTTTGAAGTTGATTATTTATGAATTTGTTTTATGTGTTATTATGTTATTTATGAGTTATTATGTATTATTATGTGATATGTGATTTTCACCTTTATTTTGTTATGTAATTATGTGTGAAGTAGGGTATACTCATGTACTCCCTCTGTCCCAAATTAAATTTCACACTTTCGTCTTTCCCACATTAAACTCCCACCACCCAAAAAAGGAAACATACCCGTAAAATACATCTTAATTACAAATTTACCATTCTCACCTAACACACATATCATAATTTATAATTTATTTATTACCTAAAATACTACATTACCCTCCAAAACTCAGTAAAGTTGGTAAAAAAACCACTTTTCTTAAACTCCGTGTCTACAGTAAGTCAGTAACAGTGCAAAATAAGTTGGGATGGAGGGAGTATATAAATTTTAGAAATTGTTGTACAAGAGGCGCGCGCCCTAGGCGCGCCACACCTCTCGCTTAACCTCCAACTATGCCCTTGGGCCTTTTGCGCGCCTCTCGTGTCTAACTATGATATTGAGCTTGCGCAGATAAAATTTTAACATTTATTCACCTTTGTCGAACCATGAGTTTAGAATCTTGATACCTTTACTTAAGTAGGTAACAAAGTAGTGATTAATGGCAGGTCTTGGGTACCGATGAGTTAAATGCTTATTTGAACAAGTACCGATTGGAACTGGACCAACATCTCGCTGCCCTTGTTGGAAGGTGAAGTATATGGAGCTTTGTACTTTCTTTTCTTTCTTTATTTTTTATGTAATTATGAGATAAAGGTGTTTTCTGGAGTGTCAATTTAGGCATAGCAGAAAACCCTGGACAAAGTTCATCAATGCTGAGAATCAACATTTGGCTGTTCCTGAGGTAAGCTACATGGCCATAAGAATCTTTGGTGTGTTTGCTTGCTTCCATTGAGGCGTTTAGCAAATCCTGCTGTGGAAGTTATTGAATAGTGATAATCTGAATTTCGTAGGATGAAAAATAAACAAATGGTAGTGACTAGTGAGAATATTTTATTTTTAAAAGTTGTGGAAATGGTTAGTGGATTAAAAGTGGGTTTAAATGTGTTTAGAGTATGCGCGTTTTAGAAGGTTCTGTTTAGAAGGTTCTGTTTTGGAGGCGCCATCTCTGTGGGCCTTGGGCACACCTACACTCCCAAATCTTCCAGACACATCCTCACATTTTTAAGATGTGTTTTAAAGAAATGCTTTTATACTAACTACGGCCTCTTCTACCTAGTGTTTTTACTCTTCTCATAAACTTGAAAGAGAGAATAATTTCTATTCTTCAAAAAATTCAAAGTTGAAGTTTGCAGTATTTTAGCAGTTATTCGTTTCCAATTGCTAATATTTACATTATGTGTTCATGTTTAATGTTTTATTATGTCAATTTTATTTTATTAGGTGATAATGTGTCATAAGTTTAAATTTAAGTATAGGATTTATAGATAATTTCATGGTGTGATGTATAAGAGGCCCTCTTGCATCACGTGCTAGAAGGCCCCTTGCACCTCTTCATGCCTCTCGCATCTTTACATCTATGTAGGCGTATCATTAGGTATAGTAAGAACGAAGTGGATTTTGGAATCCAGTGTATTATCCACTTAAACAAACAAGGGCATGGATTTTGCATTCTTGATTCATCTGCTGCGAGCCTGCGACATAAAAACCCTAATCATCATGCGAAGATATCTGTTCAATTTTTGGACTGACATTTTTTATTTTTTTCAAGGCTATTGATTTTGTTGACAAATTGCTACGGTATGATCATCAAGAAAGGCCAACTGCCAAAGAAGCAATGGTAAAGTCTCTTCTTGCAAACTGTTGGGAGGCTTTAAGAGTCTCAGTTGCTCTTTACTTACACAGGCTCTACATCATATTTGCAGAATAAGTTAGTAAAGTGTTTAGATACAGTAATAGTTATGATTTAGTAATGAAAATTAGCAATTAAAGTAACTGAGAAGAAATAATTTGTTAAACTTTACATGATGATGATGCCATGCTTGCCTTCTGAAAAAAAAAGAACAAGCCACTTATCAAACTGTTAAAATATATACTGGGAACACTCCCGTGTTCAATGGCACGGATCCTTCTTCTTGATGAGCTATATCAAACACCCTGGCCAACAAATTTTCGTTTGCTTAATTTTCTTATGCAACTAAGATGCTTGTTTCTTATTACGGACCCTCAGATTTAGAAATCATTATGTGATTGAATTATTTTCACCTAATTCCAATCCCAAGCTCAATGCACTGGGATCGTGGTCATTGTGATTTTTGACACCTGTCTATTTTTACGGTGAACATGGATTTGATCATTCTGATTGTTATAATTTTGTTGCAGGCCCATCCTTATTTCTACCCAGTACGGAATGCAGAAAATCGCAGAAATCGCGGCCAATAGAACGGGGCAAGACGATGTTGGTGCCCAGTTTTCTTGTTATCGTACTGATCATTTAACCAGTTGATTAAGTTCATTTCCTCAACATGCTGCTGTACTTTGCCATCTTATTTATCAAGTGTGTTAAGACTTTTAAACGTGTCCACTTTGTGTGATGTATTAGATATTTATTTGTTTATGATTTATGGTTGATTTCTTTTTATTTCTATTTTTTTCCTTTTCAATTCTTAACTTAATGCTAGAAAATGCAGCAGTAAATTTTGGGTTCTTCATGCATTGTTCATATTTTGTCGATGACAATTTTATGGGCGGTTATTTGTACCCTGGATTCACTTAATGAACTTCATTAATTTTTATATTTAAATATACTTATGTAAAAAGACGTAAATACCCTTGTATAAATAATAAAATAATTAATTATGATAAATTGTTATACAGAATCAATTAAATTCTAAATGCATCCATATAAAATTAGAATCAAAGATGAACCTAATTCTTAAAACTGGGTTAATTTTGGTAGTGTTAGATGGGATTTATTAAATAGGATCGAGTACTAACTTTATTAAAAGGTCCAACAGATTATCCATGGCTGTTCCTGTACGCAGCATCAACCTCTTTCCCAACGTTTTTCACCGTTCTTTTGTACTTCACCACCCCATCACCACAATGGACGAAGGGAGATTTAAATTTCCCAGTGATTCCAATTTCAATTTATCACAGTTCCCTAAAGATTATTTTGTAGTAAACACAATTTTTCCTTGAATCGTATCCAATAGAGCACAAGAATCCCACATAGTCAATCGATTATAAATCATAAACCAACCCAGACATCTGTGACTTAAATTGTTTAATTTCAAATTCTCCACTCTTTCTCGTGACTCGTGAGCAATCGACAAAGCCATATATTGGGATCGTTTTGTGTAAGGCACTGTATCACAATGACAAAAGTAAATTATCACAATTCCAGAACCTATTACGACCACAGTGATTACATTCTCAATCCACCGTTTATATGCCTTGGGATTAAAGTGATTACATTCTCAATCAGTGGCCGTGCAACACAACCATTAATAATCTAATACTAATTTGTTAAATCTCAGTCAACATCCCAAAATTTACCCCGTTTTAAGAATTAGGTTCATCAAATTTCTTCGATTATTCTAATCTTACATGGGGTGCATTTAAAAATTTAATTGAAGTTTGTATAACAATTTAACATGACTAATTTTATTTTATTATTTATATAAGGGTATTTACGTCTTCTTACGTAAACATATTTTTAATAAATAAATTAATGGGGTTCATTATGTAAATTTGGGGTACAAATAGCCACCCCAATTTTATTCCTAGAGCATTTCCAGAAGGTAAAAAAAAATATTTATATTTTGAAGAGATTTTTAATAAAATAAACACGCTATACTTCTCCTTACTTTGGCATTTAAATTTAGAGTATGGTTTTTACTTTTCAAATTTGGAGAATTTATTCTTCATGCTTAATTACATTATATGTATATATATATATATAAACAATAATTTAAATATAAAAAGTAAATAATTATAATATAATTTCTTCCACACAACACACGAGTGGGTAAAATAATTAAATAGATTAATTGAATAAAAAAAGATAAATACCCAAAACATGTACTTTATTAAATTAAATTAAAATATATTAATTTTAGCGTAAAATTAATTAATTAAGTGTATTTTAAAGTAAAAATTAAAATAAAAAATATATAAATTCAATAAATTTTGACTTTTAAAATTAAATTAAAATTAAATAATTTAAATAGATTAGTTTAATATCAAGAAAAGAAATATCAAAACCATAAACTTTTATATAAATTAAGTTAATTAAAATATATAATTAATAATATCGATTGATGTATTGAGTAAAAATTAGAATTGATTGACAATTAGTTAGAAACAGTTTCTTGTGAAACGATTTGTGAATGAATTCAAGACGGGAAGAGGTAAAAATTAAGAAATAGTAGTGAAGCGACTTGGAGATACTCATTGGAGCTCTCACTATGGTAGTCTTTTCAATCTGATGCATTTATTTTCTTCGGTAGTTAATGTTCTTGAGTATGTGGGAGATGATGGTATTGAAGCTATGCAGAGGGCTGAAGCAGTTGATTTGTTGGATATCATCAATAAGTTTGAGTTTGTGTTTACACTACATCTTATAAAAAAGATATTGAGAATTATACATGAATTATCATAAGTTCTACAGAGAAAAGAACAGGACATTGTTAATACAATGAATCTTGTGAAGATGTCAAAACTCTTTTCCAATTAGTTAGAAATGAAGATTGGGATACTTTGGTAACTGAAGTTTCTAATTTTTGTATCAAACATGAGATACTAGTGATAAACGTGGAAGATTAAGGCGTAGAGTTGAGGAAAATAATAATCTTCACCATTATCAAGTTGATTTATTTTATTCAGTGATTGATATGCAAGTTCAAAGAGCTAAATCTCCGTTTTGATATTGGAAAAGTATTTGAATCACTTTTATATAAGAAAATTCCAACACAAAAATATCGTTGGATTCACCGTTGGATTTTAGAAACCGTTGAAAATATTGTTGAAAAAATGATATTCCAACGATCACTTTTCCAACAGAAAAAATTCATTGGAATGTTTGTTGGAATCATGAATTCCAATGGTATTTTGCATATTCAAACGATTTTTCGCTGTTGAAATTTGACAGTTTTTTTTTTGTAGTGAGTTAATACCAAATTGCTTTTATGTATGTCTTGTCTTGATCCTGGAGATTCATTTTCTGCATTTGATAAAGGCAAAATTCTTAAACTTGCAAGATATTATCCAGAATTTGCCGAAGTTGCTTTGCTTGAACTTGAAAGTCAAGTTGAGAATTTTGTTGTTGATGTGCATTTAGATGAAAACTTCTCTAAAGTAGCCGGAATAGAAGGTCTCGCCCAAAAGATGGTTTCTCCGAATAGGCATAATATTTTACATCAGTTTATTTGCTACTAAAGTTATCATTGATCTTTGAACTTAGACTCAATTTAGGTTAAAATTGATTAAGGTAAGCAAACCTTATCGTTTGTAGTGAGTGACCAAGTTTAAATATCGATCAAAGGGAGATTTAAATCAAGAGTGTATCCGTGTTTGTTTTCAATCATACTTTATAGGAGTGATCGGATTTTGACTTGAAAATTAACAAGAGCAATTAACTATCAATTATCTAAGCAAGTAACAAATAAGAACAATTAACAACTAAATGGTCAAATGAAGTGTCAAGTAACCACAATTAAAATGAAATGGTTGTAGGACAATCTAAAGAAGAGCAAGGCTAACCACATTCAAGATTAAGGACACAACATGGATTGTCAAATTCAAATGGCAAATATCAATGATCATCTTGTAGAGAAGCATATGCATGACAACTCTCAAGGTACTCCACCACGCACTAGCACCCCCCAAACTTAACTCGAGACAAGAGTCGAGAATTAAGTTTGCAACAAGTGGTGCGACATTCCTATTTGAATTGATGAAGCACTTCTCCTTTCTTCAATATGCATTTACTCATAAGCACAATCCACCTACAAGACCAAAACGTAAAACAATATCAAATCCACAATCCTTATTGAAAGCACTAAATAAAGCAATAAAGATAATGATAGGTTGCCTCCCATCTAGCGCTAAGTTTAACGTCTTCAAGCCAGACAATATTTTCATGATGTGTTTAAGAAGAAAGGGTGTCCAAATACATTATCTCCTTTTGAGAAGGAGATATGTAATGCTTAACCCGATGTCCATTAATGAACTCATCATTGGGCCCTTTGAGTTTCAATGTATGTCCTCTGATGACCTCCAACACCTCAAATGGACCCATCCATTTAGACTTGAGCTTTCCGGAAACAACTTCAATCTTGAATTGAATACTAGCACTTCATCTCCGGGAGCAAATGTCTTCTCTCTCAACTTGGCATCGTGCCACTTTTTCACTTTTTCTTTGTAAATGGTGGAGTTTTCATATGCTTTTTCACAAAATTACTCTAACTCCACCATTTTTAGCAACCTCTCTTGTCCGGACTCCCTCTCATCCTGTTGAGCCTCTTGATTGCCCATAAAGCACGATGCTCCAACTCAACAGGAAGATGAAAAGTTTTTCCATACACCATTTGATAAGGAGACGCACTTAGAATTGTCTTGAATGCCGTTCGATATACCCACAAGGGATCATCGAGCTTCTCCGCCCAATCCTTTCTTCTCCCATTGATAGTCTTCTCCAACACTAACTTGATTTGGCGGTTTGAGACTTCCGCCAAATCATTTACTTGGGGATGATAAGGAGTAGCAATCCGGTGTTTCACTCCATACTTCTTCAAAAGCCCTTCCATCAACTTGTTCACAAAGTGTGTACCACCATCACTTACTAAAGCTCGTGGGACTCCAAATCGAGCAAATATGTTCCTTTTCAAGAACCTTTTAACAACAAAAATATCATTCTTCATTGTAGGGTCGCCTCTACCCACTTGGACACGTAGTCCACGGCCAACAAGATATATATCTACCCTTGAGAAGAAGGAAACAACCCCATAAAGTCAATGCCCCATACATTAAAAATTTCCACTTCAATATTCAAAGTCATAGGCATCTCATCCCTTTTTCCGATTCCTTGCACTCGTTGGCACCTATCACAACTTTCCACAAACCTCTTAGCATCTCCAAATAAGGTAGGCCACACGAATCCCGATTGAAGAACCTTAGCTCCCGTCTTGTGGTGACCAAAATATCCACCAAAAGAGACGAATGACACAACTCTAGAATCCCCTTAACCTCTTCATTGCCTACACATCTCCGGATAACTCCATCCGTACAAGTTTTAAACAAGAATGACTCATCCCACATATACTTCTTCACTTTCATGTAGAACTTCTTCAACTTGTACTCATTAAGAAGCGAGGGTCGAATGCCACAAGCAAGATAATTCATATAATTGGCGTACCAAGGAGACAAACTAACCATGAGAGCAAACACTTGGTCAACATCTACCTTAAGGATCTCCTCATCCGGGAATTCATCACTAATTGACTTCAAATCTACATCCCCCTCTTCTCTTTCAAGTCTTGATAAGTGATACGCAATCACGTTCTCAACCCCTTTCTTGTCCTTGATCTCCACATCAAACTCTTGTAAAAGCAATACCCACCGAATCAATCTTGGCTTTGCTTCCTTTTTGTTCATGAGATACTTAATAGCCGCATGATCCGTGTATACCACTGTTCGAGTGCCAACTAAGTAGGGGCGAAACTTTTCAAAGGCATAAACCACCGCTAGAAATTCCTTCTCCGTGGTTGTGTAATTCACTTGACAAGAATTCGAAGTCTTATAGGCATAGTAAATAGCTCTAAACTTCTTCTCTTTTATTTTCCCAAGTACCACTCCTATAGCTTGATCACTTGCATCACAATGCAACTCAAAATGTACACTCCAATCCAGAGATACAAGTATGGGGGATGAAATCAATGACTCCTTGAGTACCTAAAACGAAGCAAGACAAGCTTCATCAAATTTAAATTTAGTATCCTTTTCAAGAAGCTTACAAAATGGCTTAACAATTTTTAAACAATCCTTAATGAAGCGACGATAAAAGCCCGCGTGGCCTAAGAACAATCTAACTCCCTTCTCACTAGTAGGAGGAGGTAGACGTTCTATGGCTATGACTTTTGCTTTATTCACTCTCAAGCCATGCTCCGAAATGTGGTGCCCCAATACAATTCCATCGGTAACCATAAAATGACATTTCTTCCAATTAAGTACAAGGTTTGTCTCCACACAATGCTGCAACACAATAGAAAGGTTAGTCAAACATAAATCATATGAAGAACCATAGACGAAAAAATCATCCATGAAAACCTTCATGATGTTCTCTATCAACCCACCGAAAATGGCCATCATACATCTTTGGAACGTGGTTGGAGCATTGCACAAACCAAATGGCATCATCCTAAATGCGAAAGTGCCATAGGGACAAGTAAATATTATTTTCTCTTGATCTTCCGGGGCTATCAAAATTTGATTGTACCCCAAATAACCATCGAGAAAATAATAATACTTGTGTCCCGCTAGTCTATCAAGCATCTGGTCAATGAAAGGGAGTGGAAAGTGGTTTTTACGGGTATTGTCATTGAGTTTTCTATAGTCAACACACACTCTCCAACCGGTGGTAGTCCTCGTGGCAATTATCTCATTAGTATCGGACCTCACTATGGTCATACCACCATTCTTTGCTACCACATGCAAAGGGCTCACGTAAGGAGTATCACTAATTGGAAAGATAATACCCGCATCAAGCCATTTCAACACTTCCTTTCTTACAACTTCTTGCATTATAGGATTAAGACGACATTGGTTTTGTATACAAGACTTATCTTCTTCCATTAAATGAATCTTATGCATGCATAGAGATGGACTTATACCTTTCAAATCCTTAATGGACCAACCAATGGAAGATTTGTGTTCTCTTAACATCCTCAACAATTTCTCCAATTCTAAGTCACTCGAGGATGAAGATACAATTACCGAATATGTGTCATTTTATCCCAAGTATGCATACTTCAAGTAGTCCGGTAAAGGCTTTAACTCTTTCTTTTTCTCCTCTTTTTCCTCTTCTTTGGGCTCATCATCAAGCTTCTTTTCAAGCACCTCTCTCGATTCCTCCATTGTAAGTTCACTACAAGAATTCAAACAATGCAAATCATCAAATATTTCATTATCATTAAAGCAACAAGGAGAGTTAGAAAGATCAATGGAATAAGAGTAGCTCATTATTAATTCCAAAGGGTACTTGGAATGAACACAATGTAGATGTTCTTCAACAATATTCTCCATCACTTCTACTCGTCTACACTCATTGCTCTCCCTTGGATATCTCATAACTTCTTTTAATGCAAACACCACTTCTTCCTCATTAACTCTAAGGGTCAACTCCCCTTTCTCCACATCAATCAAAGCCTTTCCCGTGGCTAAAAATGGACGTCCAAGAATTAATGGAACATTTGAGTCTTCATCCATATCTAACACCACAAAGTCAACGGGAAACACAAATTTGCCAACCTTCACGAAGACATCCTCCACAATTTCCTTTGGATACATCATAGACCTATCGGCCAATTGAAGAGTAACCGATGTAGGCTTGACTTCTCCAATGCCCAATTTTTTGAAAATCGACAAAGGCATCAATTTGATGCTAGCACCCAAGTCACATAGAGCCTTCTAGCTCTCATGCTTTCCCATCTCGCACGGAATAGTAAAACTACCCGGATCTTTCAACTTAGGTGGAAGCTTCTTTTGTAATATGGCACTACACTCCTCCTTGAGATTCACCGTTTCATGATCACCTAAGCTCCTTTTATTTGCCATAATATCCTTCAAAAATTTTGCATAGTTGGGCATTTGTAGAAGGACATCCACAAAAGGGATATTGATATGGATTTTCTTGAGCATTTCCACAAACTTTGCAAACTTTTCATCTAAGCCCTTCTTCAAACATCTTTGTGGAAATGGGATTGGTACGGGCAATTTAGGAATCCCTCACTCATCCCTTTCGAAGTCTTCCTCTCTCTCTTTCCATTTTGCTTCTTTACACTTTTCCCACTTTTTCGGAGATTTCACTACTTCTTCATCAAGTGTAGGGATCACTTCATCATTCTTATCTAACTCAACTCCTTTCTCTTTCCCTTCTTCATCCTCAACTACCATGGGCTCTTGTTCACATACTACTTCTTCCTCTTCCTTAGGCATCGGAGGTCCATCGTATTTTGTTCCACTTCGAAGTTCGATGGCCTTGCATTGCTCCTTTGGATTAGTGATAGTATTAGATGAAAACTTCCCTTTTTGATGAACTTCTCCATTTTCACTTGCTATTTGGCTCACTTGTGTCTCCAATGCCTTAAACCTCTGATCATTCACTTCCTTTTCTTGCCTTATTTCTTCTTTCTCTAGCAACCTCTCATCCCTTTCATGCTTCATGAGCTCAAATATTTTTCCCATTTGATCTTCCACCGTAGGCTTCTCTTCATTATTTTGAGCCTTAGCTCCCGGATTGATCCCCGGTGGAAGTGTAAGGGCATTACCTTGATTTCCATATGACAAGTTATCAAACCTTCTAGGTTGTTGAAAGTTGCCACCAAAATTCCCTTGACGAAATCCACCTTGCCTAGGTGGATAACCTCCTCCTTGGTGTCCAAAATTTCCTCCATAATTTCATTGGAAGATTCTTCCTTGCATGAAGGCAACTTCCTCCAGTGACATCTCGGGTTGTCCCCAAGATTCTTGAAGGCCCATGTTGGAGGTCATACCTTGAAGAGGCATTTGAGATGTAGGCAATTGAACATTCGAACTAGAAAACGATTGACTCATGATGGTCATAGGCATAGAGTTTTGAGGCACTTGAAAATTAGCATTCATCCTCTTGAGTATCTCCGAGATAGCCTTTTCAATGACATTTTCTTTTGGTGCTTCCACTTGTTTCATGCACACTTCCTCCATCTTTGCTATCCTCTCCATATCATACACCCCTGAAGAACGATCCAAAGGCCACTGTCCTGCATTCAAAGTAATTTTCTCGCAAATAGCTATAGCCGTCTCCGGTGTTTGCCCCAATATAGATCTTCCAGACGAAGCATCAACAAGTATCCTCGAACCTTTGTTCAATCCTGCATAGAAAAATCCAACTTGTTGATCAAGGGAAAACCCATGTTGTGGACACATATGAAGCATCTCCTTAAAGCGATCACATGCCTCACTAAAGGTTTCAAGAGGCAACTGCTTGAACTGTATGATTAAACCCTTCAGATGTAACATCTTCGATGGTGGGAAGAACTTGTTCAAGAACCTCTGAGCGAGCTCTCTCCAAGTGGTGTAAGATCCCGGAGGTATAGTATTATACCAAGCCTTAGCTTTATCCCTTAATGAAAAGGAAAAGAGCTTCAACTTAATAACATCCTCACTCACTCCGTTGATCTTGATGGTGTTAGCTAACTCCGTGAACTAAGCTAAGTGAGCATTCGGGTCTTCCATTGCACCACCCCCAAACTGATTTGCTTGCACCATGTTAATCAACCCTATTTTGATCTCGAAATTATTGACATTCAATGGCGGCCCCACAGCATAATTTCCCACTTGTGGTAGGAAATGATCTCTAACATTCACGCCAACTCCATTATGCCTTTGAACTTGAGGTTGTTGTACTACCGAAGGAGCTTATGGAATATTTCTAGTCTCTTGTTGTGATAGCAATTGTTGAATGATGGCTTGCAACTGTTGATTGTGCAAGTGCACTTGGTGGAAATTTGCTTGTTGCATAAGCTCCGGATTCATTTGAACACCTTGAGCATTTTCCACACCATGCTGGAAATTTTATCCATTCCTCTCTTCATCAACCCCATTGCCATTAGCTTCTTCCAATCCGTGATCCATTTCTTCCTCCGTTGGATATAACAACTCTCTCCTTCTTCTTCTTATTGTAGCCTCTAACTCCAAATCCAAAGGCTCGATAGATTGAGACCTTGAGCGAGTGTGCATACACATATAAGATTCACCAAGTTAGATCACAAAACAAACACAATAAAAGCAAATAAAAAGAAAGCAAGTAAAAGTACTCCTAGTAAAGCTAATTAAACGCAAACTCGTTACTCCCAAGATTTAATCTCTCCCGTCGCAATGGCGCCATGAACTTAGACTCAATTTAGGTTAAAATTGATTAAGGTAAGCGTACCTTATCGTTTGTAGTGAGTGACCAAGTTTAAATATCGATCAAAGGGAGATTTAAATCAAGAGTGTATCCGTGTTTGTTTTCAATCATACTTTATAGAAGTGATCAGATTTTGAGTTTTAAAAATTAAAAAGAGCAATTAAACTACCAATTAACTAAGCAAGTCACCAATAAAAGCAATTAACAACTAATATGATCAAACAAGGTCTCAAATAAACACAATTAAAATGAAATGGATGTAGGACAATCTAAAGAAGAGCAAGGCTAACCACATTCAAGATCAAGGACACAACATGGCTTGTTGAATTCAAATGGCAAATATCAATGATCATTGATCCCTATGCCAATGTAATTAGGTCTATGCCAATGTAATTAGGTTCTAAACTCATTACAAGTTTTAAGCACAAAAGATTGAATCTCACTCTCAATTCCCTTAAGGTACTATGATAACAAGATTGGTCTCCTCACTCAATTAATCAACCAAATATGATAAACCAATTAAGTGTTCTCACATGAATGTTCTAAGCATATGAAAATGTTACCACATACTTCACATACCAACACACAAAATTCATATTATAACATGATTCAATCAAAACCCTAATCACAATATTGGATTGGCCCTCCCAATACTATAACTAGAGAATTCAACCACACACATCATAATACAAATGAAGTAAATCATAGATCATGTAAGAAATTCCAAAGATCACATCAATTAAACCATTACAAATTCAACAAATCAATAGATCCTTAATCCATCAAGTGGCTACCCTCACAAGAGGTCTAGCCAACAACAAACATCATCAAAACATCAAAACAATGTTTAACAACATCCATTGTAGCAATACAAATTAAGAAAATGCAAATCAAAGGTAATTTCTCCCCTATTTTGGTGATTGGCTTGAAACTATCCTTCAATATGCAATCCTCCTTTCTTCCTTGATCTTTCTCCTCACTTGAATGGTGGATTTGATGGTGGAATGATGATAGATGGAATGGATGATGAAATGGATGGAGATGGTGGTATAAAATGAAAGAAATTGTGTGTGGTGTGTGTCCAAGTGAAGACCTAATCCATCCTCTCTTTTTGAATGTTGAACATGAGAGTATTTATACCTTTTTCCAACTTGGGCCTCGAATTTTATGTCAACTGGGCTTTAAAACACATTCTCCATGAAGTGAAAGGTGAAAACCCAGATTTTTGGCCCAAAATGACCTTACTCGAGTTGTCATTCCTTACCCGAGTTAGCTACTCGAGTCGAGTAGCATGTGATGGAACTCGAGCTGACTCAGCTCGACTTGAGTTGGCTACTCGAGTACTCACCTGTTAGGTCGTGTTGCGAGGCTCTGAATCTGGAATGCTTCCGAAAGCCAGCTCGACTCGAGTTGTCAAGTCGTGTTGTGACTTGCAACTTGAGTAAGCACACTGTATGATTTTTGAATGCTGCTCTACTCCGCATGACCTCCAACTCGACCTAGATAAGCCCCAACACGACTCATGTTACAACTCGTGTTGCAACATGCAAGTCGAGTTGGCTCTCTGGACAACTTTCGACATCCCAACTCAACTCGAGTTACAAGTCGAGTTGGGTCTTGCAACTCGAGTTTTATCTCTGCATGATTCTGAACATTTTTTGGGCCTCAACTTGACTTTCTCTCAACTCGAGTTGGGTCCCGACAGCCCATTTCTTGCTCGTTTCAGCTCCTGACTCCATTTTTGACATGTTTTTAACATGTTTAGGCTCATTCACACATATTTCTATGAAAACACATAACACAACCAAGATACATATAAAATATGGGCAAAATAATACGAAACACATATAAAAGATACTAAAATTTAGGTGAAAATAGTGACGATCAATCTTACCAGTTGCCACTGGCATGAAAAGAGCATTTTCAGAGATGAAATTCATCAAGACTTCACTTCGCAATAGAATGGGCGATGCATTATTGAATGATTGCTTGGTTGCTTACATTGAGAAAGATATTTTTTTGAAACTTTAGCAATGAATCCATTGTACAACGCCTTCAAAATATGAAGAATCGAAGGGGAATATTATAGTTTATTATGTTTTATTTTTAAATGTTGATGAACCTAAATTTACTATTTTGATCTTTTGAGAATTGGAATTAATCTTTTTTTTTTAAATTATACTTTTATGTCATTGATAATTAGGCTTCCTTGATTGAAAATGTTGGCTCCATCACTGTTCATAATGGTGAGAAGGGATTTAATTTCTTATATGATGTGTTTAGATTGATATTTTTAGGCTTAATTACGCTAAAAGTCTCAAACTTTTCGCCGATTGTAAATTAGTCCAAACTTTTCAACATTTGCAAACAAGTGCTCGACCTTTATCCCGTTTTTCAAATCAAGCCACCGGGCAGCTGGAAGCCTACCCGGTGCTGACGTGTCATTTGTATTGTGTATTTTAAATCCTCCTCACGCCAACTGTAATATAAAAATAATTAAAAAAAGAGTCATGTTTTTTTAATTTATACTAAATTCTCTTTCACACACATTTAACCACTGTAGCCGGAACCACCGATCACGACGGAGCATGTTGTCACAGAAAAAACCTTAGCCGCCACCGCCCTAGTTAGCCAGCCTCTCTCTGCCGCTTAGGCAGTGTCCCAGGAAACGAAATCGTTAAAAACCGAATAGAAAGAAGTTATAGAACTCGAGAGAGAGAAATCAATGGCGAAGAAATTAGCCCTAGAATTATTGGTTTCTTTCAAAGAGGAAAGCAATAATATTTCAGATCTCTCACAATCCGTCGCCAACCTCCATGCCCACCGCCACCTTTTCACGCCTAACAACCCAATTCATCGTCTCGTCGATTACCCACAACCACTGCAACCACCACTGCTTGATTTTTCAATTTCGGCGAGAGGAATAGTTTGTGCCCCATTTTTTTATATATGCATCAATGGCATTCCTGTGATGGCAACTGAACGGCAGTGACGATCGGTGGTTGCTGATGGTGGTGGCAGCAGCGCGTTGACGGACTAGGAGATGGGAGGCAGCATCGTGCGTCGGACTCCTCTGCGTTTCTGGCAATGAGCAACGTATTTGGAAACCAAAGGTGGCATCGTGCGTTGGTCCTTCGTGTATTCTGAGCGGCGATTGCTTTATTTCGGAAACGAAAGACGACATCATATTTCAGATCTTCACTTTTTCTGGTAGCGGGGTAAACTTAGTCTCATTTTTTGTATCAAATGATTTAGAGCAAATGTACTCTATTGTATGTAGTACGTAGATGACCAAGTGCAATTATCAATCCCAAGGAGAAGTAAAATCAAAAGTGTATCTGGATTTATTTTTAATCATGCTTTATAAGAGTGATCGAATTTGGGTTTTGAGTTTTAACTACTAATTAAGCTAAGCAAGTAACTACTAAAATCAATCAAAAACTAGATTATCAAGTAACAATCGAGTAACAAGATGAAATGGAATGGATGTAGTAGATCTAAAAAGAAGCAAGGATAAACCACAATCAAGACTAAGGCATCAACCTAGACATGCAAGATTCTAATGGCAAACATTATTGATAATGGACTAGAAGCAATCACTTTTGTACCCCTAATCCCTATGGCCAAGGCAATTAGGTTTTCAACTCTTTTACAAGTTTAAATCTCATAAGATTGTATCTTAATCTCAATTCCTATGAAGGTACTATGATCTTAAGTTGATTTATTCTGATTTAATCACTCAAATGTCCCTTTACAAGTGTTCTAAGCACAGAAATGGTATGACTTATCTCTTCTCACACTAACATGCATGATCAAATTACTAATTGATTAAATTAAAACCATACACACAACATTGGAATGGTCATCCTAATATAATGCATAGTGAATTTAACCACACAATTAATAACATAAATCAAGGATCATCAATCGTAAGAGAAAATCCAAAATCAACTCAACTAAACCATTAAAAACCTACAAGTCTAGAATATCCTCAATTCATCATGTGGCTAGACTCACAAGAGGACTAGCCAACAAACTTCATCATACAATCATTACAATGATCATATGAATCCATTAAAGGTTGAATCTCTTCCCCTTTGGATATAGGTTGATCTCATTCCTTCAATTGCATTCCACTCTCCTATACCTCAATTCCTTTCAAGGATGGTATGTGTAGAAGATCTATGGATTGATCTATGGGATTAAAATGGTGAGATGGAGTGAATTTGATGGATTATGGATGATGGAGAGACTGTGTGTGTAAAAGTGGTGTGGAATTATGTGTTTTGATCTTGTAACTACTACAAATAGTCTCTCTCTCATAATTCACACTCAGATGAGGCCTTTATACCCCTTGGAAGCTTCTAGAACACACGCACACTTAATTCTGACTTCTGCACGAGCTCGACTCGAGTCAAGACACATTTCTCGGCATGTTCTATGTGCTATCGGAGCTCGACTCGAGTTCTGTAGTCGACCTTGGCATGGTCGAACAGGTGTTTTTGATGTTGGCACAGGACCTCAATTACACGCCCATGTTCTGCACATGCCTCGAGCTACGACAAAAGCTCGACTCTAGCTCAGAGCTCGAGTCCTGTCCTCCTTCTTCGTTTTAGCTCCCGACTCTATTTTGCTCTATTTTTGACCTAGTTTATATACATTTAAACTTATTTCCACAAATTTATCAATCTATAACACACTTTTCTTCATTAACATAAAACACCACCAAAAGATACATAAATCGGATAAAACATACAAAAATTTACAAATAAAGACACTAAAATCTAGGTGAAAATAACGATGATCAGGCATTGCGATGGCTCGATTGCAAATGGCAAGACTTTTCATCGGTAAATCCGTGATCTTAAACAGTCATCTTGATTCCGGCGGTAGCGAGAGATGGTGAACAACGAACGGAAACAAGGTTTGCGATTCCGACAACAGAGGAGAGTATTTGCAGAGGAGTATAGTTGGGTCGGGTTGCCAGATAGGTTTTGAGAGAGGGTGGGAAAAGATGAGATTGTGGAGAGGGATTGGGTTCCAGTTGGTGGATTCGTGAAAAAGAAAGAGAAAAAGAAAAGTTTTATTTTTTTACTTATTATTTTTGACATGTAGGATTCCATTTGTCAGTCAATATGACACGTTAGCATTTCGGGCAGCAAGAGGTTTGATACGCAAATACACATTAAAGTGATATACTTTCTTGTAAATATGAAAAATTTGGACTAATGCGCGATTCGCGAAAAGGTCGTGACTTTTCATGTAATTAACCACCCTATTTTTTAAATTAAAGTGTATGGTGAAATCACTGAGTTCAGTTTATGTCATTTTATACAAGTATGTTTTGAAACAAACAAACAAAGAAAGTGCGAATTTATTTGTGGGACGAAGTGATTATTATGCGGAATGAGTGTCGTAAAATAGATAAAACGTGATAACAGTTTCAATAAAAAGTTACAAAATTTTGAATAAAAAGTTATACCTAATCATTGAAAAGTAATAATCTTTTAATTGATTATTTCATAAATTATTTATAGAATATATATGAAAATGATATAACTGATTAGTGTGATCGTCGTAATTTTTACCTAAATTTTTGTGTTGTTTTAGTACTTATTTTTATGTATTTCATTCTTGTTGTGTATTATTAGTGGTATATTTTTAGTATTTCTGTGTACTTTGAAATGTCAGAAAAATATCTTAAAATTGATTGAAATATGCTTAAATCAAGTGTAAAAGGGAGCAAAATGATGTCGGGAGATAAAAGAGCCTCGGATGCTGGAAAACGGTCAAGACTTGACTCGAGTTAGGGACGCGACTCGAGTTCAGACATTGAGCATGTGATCGTTGTGAAATTCACCTAGATTTTAAGTGGATTTTTGTGGCTTTAATTTAATAATTGAGCATGATTTTAATGAAAATACTATTAATTGCTTGATTATTTGGAGAAAGGTATTTTTATTTATTTTTGCAGAAAAATGGGTGATTTTGATAAAAATAGATTCTACAAGTGAAGAGGAAGATGTGGGAGAAAACGAAGCTCGATTTGGAGTTGAAACAAGAACGGGCCAAAGGAAAAATTGTTATAAATCCCATTTTTGGTGTCATGAGCTAAATTATCCCACATTGATTACTTACCACAAATTCCTCTCACTCTACTACTACATGACCCCACTTGTCCCATGTTGAAAACTCACTCAAATTTCTCTCATCCTTACTACTATAAATACCCTCTTCTATGAAAGCCACCATGGACCAATTCTCAACCATTAAATTCTCCATTAAATTGAATCATTTTCAAGATTCAATAGTTGAGAGGGCTTTTAAGTAAGACCTCCATAGTTGAGATCCCTCCCCCTTTCGGGGTGAGGGATCCGTCCGTAGTTTAAATATTTTTTTCTAGATTAGGATTTTATTGTTTTCCAAGAAGGTGGGGACACCAAGGAAAGGATGATCCTCATGGATGTAAAACTTCATTAAGGTGTAATCTAATCCTACTTATTATCTTTTTATTTTCTATGTTTTGGATGTTTAAGTGATGTTTAGATTATGGATTAATTTGTGATATTATTTAAATTGCAATCCCGGCTTTGATTAGTTTCATTTATGGATGCTTAATTGTTTAATCTATATGTTTGATTTGTGTGGTTAATTATCTAGTGCATGTGGTTAGAACGATAGTTCAATTATGTGTTTTAGGAATTAATTTAATCATTTCATCATGTGGGTTATGTGGATTAATGTGGGAAGAGTTGGAGACGACCTCTCATGTTTAGAACTACATAAGTGGACACTAGAGAGGTTAGATCGAGAGGTCAATTAATCTAGTGAGGGGAACCCAACCTTAGTGAATTCATAGTACCTAGAAAGGGAATATTACCTATGATTTAGTACCTTTTAGGGAACTCGTACGTGTAATTAGTACCTATTGGGAGGTGTTCGCTATGGTATCGATCCTATGTGCTACTTTGGGGTCTTTGTAAGGGCCTACATCCTCTTCATCTCGAGAAAGAGTTTAGGTGAAAATAGTGATCGCTCTTACTATGATAGCTTAAATTGGGAGGCAATTAGATGTGTTACATGATTGATCCATTTGAATTGCATCATGAAGATTTCCTTTGCATTGAAAATTCCAAAAATATTGTAATTAGTTTCTTTTCTTGTTTTTATTATCTCTCTTCTCGGTCGTCCCTAACTAATACGAGACTATAACTTGAAGGTCACGAATCCTAAATTCCCTTGGGTTCGATATTTTGTTGCTTGGTCGCCCGGATTATTAACGACCAATCAAATGGCACCGTTGCCGGGGAATTTAGTTGTATTTGTGACTTCGGGTTTCGTTGAGTGTTAGGATAGGGACATTTTTATTTGATTTGTTTTTTTTTTGTTTTATGGTTGTGTTTGTAGGGACGAAAGCGTGGTGCCATGGTATTGGCCTTGAAGAGCAAAGGAGTGGTGCAAATTGAGGTAACGAACATCTCCTCAACTTAAATTCGACTTTGCCTAATTTAAGTTTGGGGGTATGTTCTCTTTGTTACTTGACTTTTCTATGGTTTGAATTAGAAAAATTGCATCAATGAACTCCTACTTGATCATATTGCACTGGCGCATGTTTAAGTCCTTACTCTTTTCTTTGGCACGTATTTTCTCATTTTTTTGTTGTTTTTATTTTTTTTGTGCTTTTCTTGCTTTCTTTTTCTTTCCATAAGGAGAAAATCTTTCTTAGCTCTCTTGTGCTTCATTGTGAGGAATTTTGAGGCTATGATGCTTGGTTGGAACTTGTGACTTGATGGATTTTTTTTTATGTACTTGTTGAGTTGTGGTTTGTGCTTATTTTGTGTTTCTTTTACTACTACAGGCCCGTGAGATTTTTGAGCCTTAAAATCATGAAATCAAATAGTTTTTCCTTTCTTGTGTGTGCATCATTCTTTTGTGTGCATTCTAGAACTTGCCATTGTGTCTTCTTGAAACTGCACGTGTGTGAAGATTGTTGGAAATGATTTAAGGCCATCTTAGTGTTCACTTAGCCAAATTAATCCTACCAAATGAAATTATTTCGTAGTTTGCCCCTTTGAGCTTATTATCCTTATTTCTTTGGCAACCTACAAATTTAGCCATTTTTATCCATATTTTATATCCTAATCACCTTTGTCGATTAGTAGAGGATTAATGGGGATGAAGTGGTTGAATTGAGCTTACAAGAGAGTTTGAAAAGAGAAAAATGGTGAAAGTGCTAGAAAAGAGGGAGAAAAGATGAAAAAGGAAAAATGGAGGTTGTGTGAAAAGAAGAAAAAAAATTGAGTAAAGCTTGAAGAAGCATAAAGGAGTTCTACTAGAAAAATGGAAAGAGAGCCATTGTGGAAAAGAGAGGAAAAAAAACTCAATAGTGGAAGAAAAAAAAAAGAAAAATGGTTCGTTAGTGTGTTGGATGGAAAATTACATTTTTCTTGAGGTGAAAAGAGAAAAAGAGAGGATAAGAGTTGAAGTGATCAATCAACTTAAATTCTCTACTAATCTTGAGCTTACTTTTCCTAAATTTTCCTACCCAAGATCAAAGAGCCTACATTACAACCCCATTAAAGACCTTTTTGATTCAATAATTAACACATACAAGTGGTAGAGAGTTTAGACCTTTGACAAGCATATGGTAATGGCATACATTTGAATTAATTTTTGAGAGTATACACTTCTCCCATACACCCCTTGAGTGTGAGAGTGAAAAGCAAAATCTAGAGAGGAGTAGTGAAAGTCTCACTTGCTTGCATATTTCCTAAATTTAATTTGTATGCTTTAAATTGATATCTTGTCGCTTGTTTTGATTGAATTGAAATAGCTTTGAAGTGACTCAATCTCATTGATATCTTGATTCAATTCTAGGTGAATTCCCCTCATCGTTCTTTCTTTTCTTTCGTTGCTCGGGGACGAGTAACACTTTAAGTTTGGGGGTTTGATCGTTGTGAAATTCACCTAGATTTTAAGTGGATTTTTGTGGCTTTAATTTAATAATTGAGCATGATTTTAATGAAAATACTATTAATTGCTTGATTATTTGGAGAAAGGTATTTTTGTTTATTTTTGCAGAAAAATGGGTGATTTTGATAAAATAGATTCTACAAGTGAAGAGGAAGATGTGGGAGAAAACGAAGCTCGATTTGGAGTTGAAACGAGCAAGAACGGGCCAAAGAAAAAATTATTATAAATCCCATTTTTGGTGTCATGAGCTAAATTATCCCACATTGATTACTTACCACAAATTCCTCTCACTCTACTACTACATGACCCCACTTGTCCCACATTGAAAACTCACTCAAATTTCTCTCATCCTTACTACTATAAATACCCTCTTCTATGAAAGCCACCATGGACCAATTCTCAACCATTAAATTCTCCATTAAATTGAATCATTTTCAAGATTCAATAGTTGAGAGGGCTTTTAAGTAAGACCTCCATAGTTGAGATCCCTCCCCCTTTCGGGGTGAGGGATCCGTCCGTAGTTTAAATGTTTTTTTCTAGATTAGGATTTTATTATTTTCCAAGAAGGTGGGGACACCAAGGAAAGGATGATCCTCATGGATGTAAAACTTCATTAAGGTGTAATCTAATCCTACTTATTATCTTTTTATTTTCTATGTTTTGGATGTTTAAGTGATGTTTAGATTATGGATTAATTTGTGATATTATTTAAATTACAATCCCGGCTTTGATTAGTTTCATTTATGGATGCTTAATTGTTTAATCTATATGTTTGATTTGTGTGGTTAATTATCTAGTGCATGTGGTTAGAACGAGAGTTCAATTATGTGTTTTAGGAATTAATTTAATCATTTCATCATGTGGGTTATGTGGATTAATGTGGGAAGAGTTTGAGACGACCTCTCATGTTTAGAACTACATAAGTGGACACTAGAGAGGTTAGATCGAGAGGTCAATTAATCTAGTGAGGGGAACCCAACCTTAGTGAATTCATAGTACCTAGAAAGGGAATATTAACTATGATTTAGTACCTTTTAGGGAACTCGTACGTGTAATTAGTACCTATTGGGAGATGTTCGCTATGGTATCGATCCTATGTGCTACTTTGGGGTCTTTGTAAGGGCCTACATCCTCTTCATCTCGAGAGAGAGTTTAGGTGAAAATAGTGATCGCTCTTACTATGATAGCTTAAATTGGGAGGCAATTAGATGTGTTACATGATTGATCCATTTGAATTGCATCATGAAGATTTCCTTTTGCATTGAAAATTCCAAAAATATTGTAATTAGTTTCTTTTCTTGTTTTTATTATCTCTCTTCTCGGTCGTCCCTAACTAATACGAGACTATAACTTGAAGGCCACGAATCCTAAATTCCCTTGGGTTTGATATTTTGTTACTTGGTCGCCCAGATTATTAACGACCAATCAGCATGTATCGAGTTCCAACGTCGACCCTGCAGTAAGTCGAGCTCGGAGACTTGAAGCTTGAACTCGACCCTATCTGAATTCGAGTTCCATTACAGAGCAAATTACAGGTCAGAAATCAACACAAGACAAATCGAGTTCTGCAATTTAAGTCGAGTTTTGGCAAAAATGTGCTAGTTGTTTAAGAAGATTCTAGAATATTCCATGTGATTAAAAACTGCTCTTACTTGGATTAGAAATTAGTTTACGAATTTTGGATCAAAAGTACACATTTTCTCACACTTTTTCACACACTTATCCTCTCTACATCTCCACCTCTATTCCATTTAAATTTACTACCAATTATCCATCAAATTCCATAAATTATTCCATACATCATTTACCCATCATCTTTATAGAAGGAGCTCAAGTTTTAAAGACGAATTGACTTGTTGAAGGAATGATCTCCCCAATTTACAAGGAAAGCAATTCATCTTTTGATTTTGTTCCTTTTCTCAAATTTTGGCAACAATGGAGTATTGTAAGATATTTTTTGGTGGATTCATGATGATATTTTTTTTAATTAATATATGCTTCCATAACATAATTAAACTCATAATCAAGAATATTCTCCAATACAAGATTGGCCTTCAGAGCTAGCCTGTAGAAAATCTTGTCTAATGCTAGGGTGAAGTAGAACATTAACTCATCAGATGAAATACCTATTAATCAGAACGAAATAACATTCTTCATTCCGAAGCTTTTAAGTGAACGAAAGGTTGGGGTGTGAAGGATTGATCTAAAGGTATATTCTAAAAAGTAAAAAGTGACGATATAGTGCAAACATGCGATCAAATACACGAGCATCTTTAATCCTGGTGGAGTAGTAGAACATGTTGAACTATGACATCAGAAAGTCACCATCTTTAGAAATTTTGAGAGGGTAAACATGACCATACATAGAATTTGGATCCCAAAAACCTCCTGCGTAACATATATTAACTAAAACATATGATTTGTTGATGCTAAATACCTTGGTCCAAGATCTCTCGTTGTCATATTCCTTCATTATCCATAACACTATTTTAGCAGTAGATGTATTATCAGATATACTTAGCTCACCCCCAAGGAAAATAGTATGGTACTGTTTACTTGATCAATTATAGGAAGAGAAAAGGTACTAAAAATTTCAGTTTCAAAATCAAAGCAAGAAATCTGTGTACGGTCATCTGAATCAAATATCAATCAATAAAGATTGTAGTTCGCCAACACCCCAGAAGGTAATACCATCCTCAAGCAACTAAATGATACTATCCAAGGTGCAATGCTTCTCCATGAAGCTGTTCTAAGAATGTATACACCACATTCAGGCACTCGATCCATAACTTCATTCATCTTCAAATCAAAGTTAAGGCGACAAGTGATACTAACCACCTTAAGTAGACCAATAGTTTTGCTCTCCCCAAATCCATAAGTAATTAGAATATCAAACATGTCAGGGAGTTGGAGCTTAGAAAATTCACGAGTGATTGGATTGACTATGTAAAGACAATGTTGAGAGTGGAATTTCACGCATTTTATGTGTGCACATTACACCATTTTGCTTAGGAAATTGATCGTTTTTGCATGGAATTGTGTATGTTTAAGTATTTACACGATTTTAAGGCTATTAAGGTGTTTTTGTGAGTTTCGAAGGCAGGAAACAGGGTAAAACAGGGCAGGATCGGAAGAGGAGCAAAACAGACCCGGAACGGCCCAGCTCGGGAGCAGCTCGGCGAGCCGCTCGAGCCGAGCTGGGTGCCGAGCGGCGGTAAACAGTGCCGAGTGGGGTCCCACTTGGACCCCAGTGACGTGGCCAGTGACGTGGCAGGCCGCTCGGCTGGGACCAGACCCAGCTCGAGCCGAGCTGGGTGCCGAGCGGCCCAGTTCAGAGTCCAGACGGGGCCTGTTCGATTCAACACTGTATAAATACCTTCCAGACGCGATTCTGAAGCAGATTCGTCGCGAAAACAGCCCTGCATCCATCTTAGAAACAATTAGGGAGATCGAGACGTCAATCGGAGAGAGCCCAGCCATAAACCATCATCAATCCACACTCCTATCACACCCATATCAGATTATAATCTGATTTCATCCTCCATCCAATTCTACAAGGGTTTCAAGTGCTAATTGAGGGAAAATCAAGCGATTGAAGAGACGGAGAAGGAACGTGAGATTGCTCCTACACTAGGGTTTCACAATTCTTATCTATTCCTTTCTATTACTTTGATTATTGTTATGAATTGCTTAGCCATGAGGATTGCTTGTAATCTCATGGGCTAATTTCCTATACAGTTCTAGGGTTTGATGGATTGATTTAATTGATTTGGGGATTTAGACCAAAGATTGGGATTTTATGCAGTTGAGCTTTTGATTTTACTTATTTTACTAAGACATATTAATCTGCTTCGTAACGTCTTCATAATATATTCATGACATCCGCTATAATGCTTGGATTATTGTGTTAGCTTGTGTGCGTTCATGATTGGTATTGTCTATCTGTTAGGGATTAGAGTAGCTCCGCTATAAGCACTTTAATTCCATGAACTGGTAAATCAAATACTTGATTAGTTTAGTGGAACAATGCAATTAGACAATCAAGTAGGAAGTGAATAGAACCTTGTAGTAATTCCAGAAAATATCTTGTTAGTCGGGCTTACCATCCGGAGGTATTGTTGCTTGCTTTGATTAGTATCTAGGAATAAGGCTTGGTAATATTTGCGCACCTTAGGATTTAAACCAGATTATACTGTTAGCTTTGAATCGAATCATATTTGGTGGGATAACAGGGATATGTGGTGTATTTTCAGTGAAACTGCATGAATGAGCAATCGTAAGTTTAATAACCCAAATTAATTGGTCAATACCTGATACCTTAGAACTGTTTGTCATCTCTTGATTAGACACTTGTTTTTATTTTTCCTTTCTTTTAATTAATTCAGTTATTTAATATTTCGTTAATTAGATTAATTCACAACAAAACATTGGAAATTGGTTACTCGATTCTGATTAATTAGTAATTAATAGTAAAATAAATAATTAGCTGTCTCAGTGGGATCGATAATTTAACTTGGGTGCTTGCTGCTACAATTGATATCCTTACACTTGAGGATTTAATTATAGTGCGCAGAAAAAGCCTATCAAGTTTTTGGCGCCGTTGCCGGGGACAGTTTTAATTATTTATTTTCTTTTATTACTTAGTGGGATTTAATTGTTTTTCTTTGGATTTTTCTTGAAGTTGCATGCAAACTAGGTCAAAGACGAGAGCACAAGATCTTGAATTTGATCCGGAAATTGAAGCTTCTGCGAGGAAAAGAAGAGTAAAATCAAAGAATACCAAGACACCTCCTAAAGCAATTTTAGAGGAGGAAGAAGTGCAGATTGAGAATCAGGCTATCCTAGAAGAGGCTGAATCGGAGTTTGAATCAGAATCTGAGACAGAATCTGAAACAGCATCAATGGGAGAAAGAGTCGATGAGGATGACATCGTCATCCGAGAAACATTCAAGTCCACCAATCTAGGAGGATCAGGCGTAGTTGGAGCCATTCAAGCTGATGAAACGAACGACATAAGGCCAGCCCTGATTCATATGGTGGAGAAAAACCCCTTTGCCGGAGGCGTTTTTGATGAGCCCTATGGCCATCTTAAGCGTTTCAACAGCTACATGGATACAGTGAAAGCTGCTGATGCTACTAATGATAGATGGAAGATGAGGCTTTTTCAGTTTTCATTGGTTGATAAGGCAAGGGAGTGGTATGATAAGTTGAAGGGAGACAGTTGCTCAAACTGGACTGAGTTGCAGCAGTTGTTCGTGGATCGATTTATGCCACCAGGAAAGGTTCTTTTACTGAAACAGGAGATCAATCAATTCAAGCAGCGGAGAGATGAGTCGTTTGGAGAGGCTTGGGAAAGGTTTACTGATGCGTTGAGGAGATGCCCTCAGCATGGATTCAAAAAGTCTCAACTCATCAGTGTCTTCTATAATGGCCTTGACAACGAATCGAGAGTGTTGGTTGATGCTTCTGCTGGAGGAACAATTTTTGGCAAGACATCCAATGCAGTAGAGAAATTGTTTGATGATATCTCTTTGAACTCAAGGGATTGGCCATCTGAGAGGATCCGAGGGACTTATATACTTGGTAAAGTTGCAAAGGTTGAAGAGAAATTTTCTGAAGCTGATAAGAATGATAAGGTTGTCGCTCAATTGGAACAGATGAATAAGAACCTGATTACTCTGATATCAGGTAATAATGGGGGAGGCAACCGAGGGTCTGCTAGTGATGATGTAGTGATGAACCTTCAAGAGGTCGAGGATGCTAATTGGGCTATGGGGCAGAGTCTTCAAGGTTCGAGAGCTCCTCAAAATTGGCAAGGAAATAGGTACCCTCAAGGTAATTCGAACCAGAGGAATATCCAAGGGGGAGGTCCTAATAATCAAGGAGGCAATTGGCAGAATCAGAGGCATGAGAACTTCTCTTATTCAAATCCGAATAATGCAGTTCCATATCCTCCTAATTTTGATCCTGGTGCTAAGACTGAAGAAGGGAAGTCCAGTATTGATGATGTGTTGGCCAGGTATATGAAGAAGACTGATGGAGATATTGACAAGATTAATAATTGCATTGTTCTCATGGATTCAAATATGACAAAGCAACATGAAGAAGTGAACAAGCAGTTGAAGAGTTTGTCATATAACATAGGGCAGATCTCCACTACAGTAAATCAGCAGCAAGTGCAGTTTCAGAAGGGGAAGTTTCCTTCAGATACAGAAATAAACCCGAAGGAGACTGCAAATGCGATCACTTTGAGGTCCGGGAAGCAATATAAAGGTACAACACTAATGCAGGATGTAACAGAACTTGTACAGCATGAAGCAGAACAGAAGCAGAACGAAACAGGGGCGGAGCAGAACGGAAAAGACGCCGCTCGGCCATCCGCTCGGGCCGAGCCATCTGCCGAGCGGACTCAATCGCCGCCGAGCGGCCCACCAGCCGGTTCAGAAGGTCCCTTCGGTTCAGTTGGAACCCTGCTCGGCTCAGTTTGTCCATCGCTCGGCTCGAGCGAGCCGACGAGCTGTCCTCCGGGGTTTCCTGCGTGTCCGAATTCTGTACAGAGTCAATCTGATCTGGAAATTTCTGATAAAAAGTGGCAGAGAGCGAAGAAACTGAGAGAAGCGGAACAGGTATTCGAGAAAGACAGTTTGGGACTTCCAATTACAAAGGTACCAATTCCTTTCCCTCAGAGATTCTTGTCGAAGAGCCTTGATGAGAAGTTTCGGAAGTTCGCTGATGTCATGAGAGATGTCCAAGTCACTATTCCTTTCTCAGAAGCATTGGAAGAGATGCCACATTACTCTAGGTTCATCAAGGAACTTATCTCCAGAAAGAGGAAGCTTAACAGTGTGGAGACAGTGAATTTGACAGAGAATTGCAGCTCTATTATTCAAAAAAAGCTTCCAGAAAAATTAAAGGATCCAGGCAGCTTCATCATTCCTTGTGAGATAGGAAAAGGACCGCCTAGAAGAGCACTGTGTGATCTGGGAGCCAGCATAAATTTGATGTCTTTATCGGTGTACAAGAAACTTGGTTTGGGGAAGTTGAAACCCTCATCTGTGGCCTTACAGTTAGCAGATAGATCACTGACATACCCTGAGGGAGTTGTAGAAGATGTGCTTGTAAAGGTATCAGATTTGGTTTTTCCTGTGGACTTTCTAGTACTTGACATGGAGGATGAAAAGGATGGTGCCCCTCTGATCTTGGGGCGTCCATTCCTTGCAACTGGAAGGGCTCTGATTGATGTGTTCAAAGGAGAGTTGAGGCTTAGGGCTGATGATAAGGAGATTGTCTTTTCTTTGAATAAGGAGATGCAGTGGCCCACGGATCAGCAGCAGTGCAAGTCTGTGGATGTAGTGGACACAAAGCATGATGAGAACTTTACTCTTTCTGATGCAGAGTTTGAGAATTTGTCTAATGATGCATGTATTGATTATCTTGAGAGGTTACTTGCATTGGGCGATGCCATGGTGAATCAGAATAAAAAATCCACTATTGAGGAGGAGATGAAGCCTACTGCTAAGAAAGAGGAGCAAAAGAGCCAAAGCATTGAAGTGGTAGAGGAGATCGCAGGAACAAGCGTATCTCTTACTTTTTCTACTACTAACTCTAATGTGTTGTTTAATTATCTCTTGGTTGCAGGAAAAATTGATGATCCATATCTGAAGCCTTCAAACTTACCTCCAGATTTTTTTTCTTATATTGGTGTTATAATTTCTAACTTGTTTGATCCTTGTTTTGCTACACAGGGTGAGCCTACAACAGAATGGAAGATTGACAAGAAGGAACCAAGCCAGTCATGGGAGGAAAAGAATTTAAAGAGTCCTGTTTCAGTGACAAAGAAAGGTAAGGTGGTTGGAGTAGAGAATAAGAGAGGGAAGAAGTACTTGAAAGTAAGGATGCGAAAAGACTGTCCTCCGATCCAGTAGTTAAAAAGAGGTATCCGTCGTGACTCTTCGACGTTAAACATGAGCGCTTGTTGGGGGCTGTCCCTTCCGTTTTATTGCTTTTATATGTCTGTGTTGGTGTAGGAGTTTTATTAGGTATTGCTTGACTGCGGTATATACTTCTTTGCAAACTTAGTTTCTCACTTTGTTTGATCTAAGTTTGGGGGGAGGTTACGTACATACCTTGTCTTGTAGTACCGAAGTAAAATTTTTGCATTGTGTTGTTGCTTGGAGGGTCGATTTTTTTGCGGATTCTTAGTATTTTTGATTTATTCAATAATGTTGAGGGTTCGATTTTTTGCGATTTTCCAGGTTTTGTGTTATTTTTGTTTGTGTTTATTTGTTTTGTGTTAATCCTAGTGTCGGTGTAGTCGATTTATGGTTCTCTAGGATGATTTTCTGATTTTTCATGGCACTTGATTATATGTGTGATTGTGTTTGAGAAGCAGTTTGATATTGTGCTTGGATATTGAGATACTTGAAATTTGATTATGTGCAAGGATGATTAGCTATGTAGCTTGATTAGGATTGCTCGTTCATTCGTATAGCCATGTGAGATTTTGAGCCTTTTAAAATCATGAGAAATTTCATGATTCAGTTTATTCTTGTGAGTGTCGTTCATACACACGTATTCTAGAACTTGGCTTTGTATCTTGCTTGAAGCTACGTGTTTGATTAAACAATAGGAAATGATCTTAGGCCATCTTTGTTTTTTATTAGTCACTAGCCATAATTATTATCCTACCAATTGAAATTATCCGTAGTCAACCCTTTTGAGCCTAAAAGCCTTATTTGTTGGAAGCCTACGTGATTAGCCAATTGATCCCTTTTGCTAGCCTTTAAAAATCCCTACCTAGTAGAGAGTTGAAGGAGTCAATTTGGTGTCTTGTGAAGAAACATAAAAGGAGAATAAGTTGGAAGTGATGAAATTTGTTGAAGAGAGTGGTTAAATTATTGCATAAAGGGGTAGTGCCCGAAACTGGTACCCCATAAAAAGGGTAGTGCCTGAAACTGGTACCCTTATTTAAAAAAGAAAAAAAAAAAGAAAAGAAAAGAGGGAAGAAGAAAGAAAATTTCAAGTAAGGATGTGGTGTTCAAAAGTGAAGGAGGAATCAAATTGCAAGAAGCATTGAAGAGCGTTGAAGAAGAAAGAAGAAAGTAAAGCTGTTTGTTGAAAAGCTGTAAGTCTTCTTTGATTCTCTACGAGTGATTGAGCCACGATATCCATATACTCCCTCCCTTTACCAAAGAGCCAACATTACAACCTAATGCAAGACCTTTGTGATCCTATTGTTGAAATTATTCCTTTAGTCGAGAGTTGAGATGATTGCCAAGCTTATGGTTACGCGTGTGTTTGGATTGATTTTGAGTGTAAACACCTTACCCTAAAGTGTATATCTCGCACTTGAGTGTTGAGCGTAAATACTACCCGTGAGAATGGGTGGATGAGCATTCCGAAAAGGTGAATTAGTTGATTTGAATTGTATGTTTTTAAATGGATGGTTATCTTGTATCCAAAGTATGATATTTAAATTGCTATATTGTCTTGAATGTTTTTCTGCTGTGAAATTTCCTCTCAGTTAATCTATTGGTTTTTGATGTTGTTGCCTCGGGACGAGCAACAGGTAAGTTTGGGGGTTTGTTGAGAGTGGAATTTCACGCATTTTATGTGTGCACATTACACCATTTTGCTTAGGAAATTGATCGTTTTTGCATGGAATTGTGTATGTTTAAGTATTTACACGATTTTAAGGCTATTAAGGTGTTTTTGTGAGTTTCGAAGGCAGGAAACAGGGTAAAACAGGGCAGGATCGGAAGAGGAGCAAAACAGACCCGGAACGGCCCAGCTCGGGAGCAGCTCGGCGAGCCGCTCGAGCCGAGCTGGGTGCCGAGCGGCGGTAAACAGTGCCGAGTGGGGTCCCACTTGGACCCCAGTGACGTGGCCAGTGACGTGGCAGGCCGCTCGGCTGGGACCAGACCCAGCTCGAGCCGAGCTGGGTGCCGAGCGGCCCAGTTCAGAGTCCAGACGGGGCCTGTTCGATTCAACACTGTATAAATACCTTCCAGACGCGATTCTGAAGCAGATTCGTCGCGAAAACAGCCCTGCATCCATCTTAGAAACAATTAGGGAGATCGAGACGTCAATCGGAGAGAGCCCAGCCATAAACCATCATTAATCCACACTCCTATCACACCCATATCAGATTATAATCTGATTTCATCCTCCATCCAATTCTACAAGGGTTTCAAGTGCTAATTGAGGGAAAATCAAGCGATTGAAGAGACGGAGAAGGAACGTGAGATTGCTCCTACACTAGGGTTTCACAATTCTTATCTATTCCTTTCTATTACTTTGATTATTGTTATGAATTGCTTAGCCATGAGGATTGCTTGTAATCTCATGGGCTAATTTCCTATACAGTTCTAGGGTTTGATGGATTGATTTAATTGATTTGGGGATTTAGACCAAAGATTGGGATTTTATGCAGTTGAGCTTTTGATTTTACTTATTTTACTAAGACATATTAATCTGCTTCGTAACGTCTTCATAATATATTCATGACATCCGCTATAATGCTTGGATTATTGTGTTAGCTTGTGTGCGTTCATGATTGGTATTGTCTATCTGTTAGGGATTAGAGTAGCTCCGCTATAAGCACTTTAATTCCATGAACTGGTAAATCAAATACTTGATTAGTTTAGTGGAACAATGCAATTAGACAATCAAGTAGGAAGTGAATAGAACCTTGTAGTAATTCCAGAAAATATCTTGTTAGTCGGGCTTACCATCCGGAGGTATTGTTGCTTGCTTTGATTAGTATCTAGGAATAAGGCTTGGTAATATTTGCGCACCTTAGGATTTAAACCAGATTATACTGTTAGCTTTGAATCGAATCATATTCGGTGGGATAACAGGGATATGTGGTGTATTTTCAGTGAAACTGCATGAATGAGCAATCGTAAGTTTAATAACCCAAATTAATTGGTTAATACCTGATACCTTAGAACTGTTTGTCATCTCTTAATTAGACACTTGTTTTTATTTTTCCTTGCTTTTAATTAATTCAGTTATTTAATATTTCGTTAATTAGATTAATTCACAACAAAACATTGGAAATTGGTTACTCGATTCTGATTAATTAGTAATTAATAGTAAAATAAATAATTAGCTGTCTCAGTGGGATCGATAATTTAACTTGGGTGCTTGCTGCTACAATTGATATCCTTACACTTGAGGATTTAATTATAGTGCGCAGAAAAAGCCTATCAGACAACAACTATGGTCTTCAAAATTGTAACAATTTAGAAGAAGCAAACCATTACATGAATTCATAATCTTAATATTCCACCACCCAAGGGGGGTTCAGAGCTGCTGACTAGATTGTAGTGAAGGTCATGGTATTTAAGATACAGACCATCTTCAATGTTATAAAATTTGCATTCGTGTAACGGAATTGGGTTTTTGACTTGCCATTTTGATCAATGTCATAAAATTTGCATCCTTTTGACTCCAAGACAGAATTTTGGGAACTGATTTAGAAAGATGGGAGTCGACAAAATCATGAGTCTCAATCAGACTAAGCCATGCACACACATTTGAAATCTATAATGGTTCTAATCGGGAGTCTTGAGATGATGTTGATCATGATTTCTGATGCCAAATATGGGACTAAATTTGCATTCTTTATTGCCTACCTCCCTTTGTCGTGAATTTGATCTGATGACTGTTGTTGTTGTTCTTTCGTCTGGATTAATCCAAATTAATTCTTCCACAGAATTGTTGCTTCAGTTTATCATTCTTATTTCGTATTTACAGTTACTTTAGAAATCCTAAGTCCTAACACACATGGGAAATCAATTTAGTCTTTTTTTTAGCCAACGTTAATAATCTTTCTTTTTCGTTCCAAATCTGGATTCATGATGACATTGTTAGGCTAGTCTCATTAGTGAGACTAACTAGCAACATGATTTGTTAGAAAATTTAGACTTGTCAATTTATTATGGTAAATTGAAGGAATTATGTGTATTTTCTATCATGAATGTTGATTCGTGTGGTTAATTCTTCATGTCATATTAATTAGAGCGTGAACATTAATTGTGTGATGTGGATGTTAATTGAATCATGTCTTATTATGGGTTATTTTTATTAAGTGTTACTTTCATTTGTGAAGATCAATGCATGCTTAGAATCTCATGATAGGACATTAGTGATGATTACTTGTGAAGGTGTTTAAACTAGTAGAAGGACCTACCAATAGGAGTTTAGTACCTTGAAGGGAATAGTGAGTATTGGAGACACTCTTATGAGCCTTTTATAAATTGCATTGGTAGTCTAATTCTTAAGTATCTCGTGAAGGAGTTTAGGTGGGAATAGACGTGAGTGCCTTTAGTATCTTAATCATTGATATTTATCATGACACTTTCATAAGTTTAGATCAATCCCTAAACATAGAGTTGTTTGTCTTACTACATCTTAGATTGATACACCCTCATCCATTCTACCTTCTATTTGTGTATTTTGGACTCTTCATTTGTTATTCTCTTTTATTAGTTAATTGTTAGATCATTGTTACTTTACTCTTAGTTATAATCAACCTTGAAATTTGATTGTTTTTATAATGATTAGCAAGATTAAGGCATGAATACATTAGGATTTTCTCCCGCGGATTCAATATTATTACTCGGTTACCTAAAATTACATGATTGGGTACACTTGATCTTATCGCCCATAGAGATTTTAGTGATATTATTGTAAGACATTTTTTGGTGGATTCATGATGACATTGATAGGCTAGTCTCATTAGTGAGATTAGCAACATGATTGGTTAGGATATTTAGACTTGTGAATTTATTATGGTGAATTGAAGGAATTATGTGTATTTTCTATCATGAATACTTATTTCTTAATTCTTATGTTGATTTGTGTTGTTAATTCTTCATGCCATATTAATAAGAGTGTGAACTCAATTGTGTGATATGGATGTTAATTGAATCATGTCTTCTTATGGGTTATTTCTATTAAGTGTTCTTGTGTTTGTGAAGATCAATGCATGCTTAAAATCTCATGATAGGACATTAGTAATGATAACTTGTGAAGGTGTTTAAACTAGTGGAAGGACCTACCAATAGGAGTTTAGTACTTTGAAGTGAATAGTGAGTATTGGAGACACTCTTAGGAGCCATTTATAAATTGCATTAGCAGTCTACATCTTAAGTATCTTGTGAAGGAGTTTAGGTGGGAATAGACGTGAGGGCCTTTAGTACCTTAATCATTGATATTCACCATGACACTTTCATAAGTTTAGATCAATCCCTAATTATAGTGTTGTTTGTCTTACTACATCTTAGATTGATATACCCTCATCCATTCTACCTTCTATTTGTGTATTTTGGACTCTTCACTTGTTATTCAATTTGTTAGATCATTGTTACTTTACCCTTAGTTATAATCAACCTTGAAATTTGATTTTTTTATAAAGTTTAGCAAGATTAAGGCACGAATACATTAGGATTTTCTCCCGTGAGTTCGATATTATTACTTGGTCACTAAATTACACGATTGGATATACTTGATCTTATCGCCCATAGAGATTTTAGTGATCAGAGTGCTAAGATTATTATGAGGGAAACCAAACAATCAAACATGGAAAATGATATAACCTAGTGAACTTGTAGAGTGCTCAAATAACTATGAGGAAACAAACTAATCAAACATGAAAAATGATATACCTGATTAACCTTGATTTCTATTAGGTGGAATCATGAAGGAATATTGTAAATGAAAAATGATATAATTTATTAACCATGATTTTTATTAGATAGGATCATGGGGGAATGAGTTTATAGTGGAATTCTTATCTCCACTCTCTAGTGTAGTGTATAAAAGTGTAAAAGATGAATGTTACAGATTGATTGATCGTCGCTATTTTCACCTAAATTTTAGTATCTTTTATGTGTATTTTCGTATCATTTTATCCATTTTGTGTATCTTTTGGTGTTGTTATATGATGATATGAAGATTTGTGCTATGAATTTATAAATGTGTGAAAATGAATTTAATTGTATGAAAAACAGGTGAAAACGGAGTAAAACGGAGTCGGGAGCTGAAATTGGGAGAAAGGACCAGAAGTTGATAGAAATCAACTCGAGTCGAGCTCATGCTTGAAACTCGAGTCGAGTTGTGCGCACTCGACCATGGACATCGACTGTACAAGTCAGAATCATGTGCTCGACCTTCCCTGTTCGTCGAGTACGAAGCTCGAGTTGAGCTCCGTAAACCGCCGGAACCTATCGAGAAACGAGACCCGGCTCAAGTCGAGCTGTACCAACTCGAGTCGAGTTCGACATTAAGTTAGAATTTGATTCAGCGATTATTCTAGATAGTTCCAGGCTTATAAATATTCCATTTGCGTGAAAATTAGGTGAGGAATCATTCTGGATAGTTTCTACACCTACTTTTCACCACTTTTTTACAGACACCTCACCTCCATTCATCCATTTCATTCCTCCATCAATTCCTTCCATAAACCTACATCAAATCCACTAAATACTTCCATCACCATCACCAATCTATGGAGGAGTAATCAACTTGAAGAGGATTTGGGCATGAGAAAGGGAGATTCTTCTCAAGTGACAAGGGAAGCCATCAACCTTTTGAATTGTTCATTTTCTAATTTTGTAGTAATAATGTTTTGTAATCAAATTTGTAATGATCTTATGATGATGTTGCAAGGCTAGTCTCACTTGTGAGGCTAGTAATATGATTGGTTAAGGATAATTGATTCACCCTATTTATATTATCCGATGATTAGGGTTTTGGGATCATCCACCGAGTGTAGTCAAGATCCTTCCTTATTCTATAATATATTTTACTATTTAATATACTCGGTTAATGCTAGGTTAACACGTCCAGATGTGATTGATTCTTTGTTAATCATACATTAAGCAAGGAATTCGTTATGCATAGCAAATTGATTCCTTTAGTTCAAAATTCAGAAGTGTTCCCCAACCTCATCCTTCTTGGCTGGTTGTCATCCGAGTGTTAACTTTGACCTTTATTTCTTCCAAGGTCCATATATTAAAGGGATCTAAGCTACAGTGCCCACTGTAAAAAAATAATATTAAAAAATGCCCAGTTCAGTACAAAAAAAAGCAAAAATGCCCACTTTTAAAAGAAAAAAACTCTGATACCCTTGATTTGACGTAAAGAAAGCATGACTTCCTTTTTACTGCAGAGCACCAACTCGGTCTTTGACAATATATATATCACTCGGTCATGGGCTTTGAGAATATACATACTCGAATTTGAAAATATAT
The DNA here is from genome assembly GCA_023678885.1 of Pogostemon cablin. Lineage (NCBI taxonomy): Eukaryota > Viridiplantae > Streptophyta > Magnoliopsida > Lamiales > Lamiaceae > Pogostemon > Pogostemon cablin. The sequence goes on along the minus strand of CM043001.1, from coordinate 21,749,645 downwards.
ATATACTCGGACTTGACTTTGGGAATATACATTCTCGGTCATTCAAAGAGATTTAAGAATATATACACACTCGGACTTGGTGGCTTTGAGAATATATACTCGGTCATTCAAAGGAATTTGAGAATATATATATACACTCGGACTCAGTATTCAAGAGAATTTGAGAGTATATATATACTCGGACTCTGCTTTAAATATACACTCGGACTTAGCATTCAAGGAAATTTGAGAGTATATAAATACTCGGTCTCGGCTTTAAGAATATACATACTTGTGGAATTTGAGAATATATATATATATATATATATATATATATATATATATATATATACACTCGGACTTGGTCATGCTTTGAGTTTATATATCTCAGCTGTAATAAAATCACTCGGTCACTCGATTTGAGTTTATATTTATGCTCTAATAAAATCAGCCAAAAAAATATAAATTATATATGATATATATCGAGGGTTTATATATTTGCTGTAATAAAATAAGGAAAAGATTGATGAAATATATTATTTACATATTTTTATCTACTCTTCAAAATTAATATTTAAATATTAAATTATAATAATGATTGTAAAAATTATAAAATATTTTATATTTTAATTTGACAAAAATTAAATATTTTATAAATAATGACAAAATTAAATATCATCATAAATTAATATCCAAATTGAAATTAATTAATACTTAAAAGATGGATATAAATAATATTTTCAATATAATATTTTACATATTAAAATTATACTCATTAAAGATCAAAAAATATTTATTTAAATATAATTTTATATTCTATAATCTTACAAACAACCAGAACTTAACCTTTTCATTTTCATTATATACCTTTTTTTTTCATTATATTATATAGTCGGTCTTTGCAAAAAAAAAAAAGACATTATAGTATACACTCGGTCTTTGCAAAAAATAATACCAAAAAATAATAAGCAAGTTCAAATCTCAAATTTCACTCGGCCACTCACTCAGCCTTTGCCTAACACATGTACTTTAGGGTTAATTCAGTAAAATTAATTTCAAAGTGGGCATTTTTGCTCATTCTTAATCAAAATAGACATTTTTGCATTTGTCAAAATACAAAAGGGCAACAAACAATATTTCTCTATATTAAAGTCCTAGAGACTCAATTTTTATTTTAACGTTATGTGGGCCTTGTCTTATGAGTCTTAATTATTCATTTTTAGGGCTTAGTGTGTCTGAAAACACCTTCTAATAAATTATAAAAGAGTAAAATAGTCTAGATTTATATTAACTAAATAATATCTCTAGAAATATTAATTATGATAATGCTACTAAATTATAAAAGAGTAAAATAGTCTAGATTTATCTTAACTAAATAATATCTCTAGAAATATTAATTATGATAATGCTACATTCATGAAATAATATTTCAATAAAATAGTTATTATTACTTATAAGAAAATAGATTTTAGTGGGGTGATGTCCTGTTACATTTTGGTGTTACATCTCCTATTACATGCGTTAGATGGGGGTGACACTTATGCGGAGAGAAAAATTTCAACCTTTCCCTTTAGGATTGATGGTTAGGGTATAATTTCTAACAGAAAATGTAATATCAAAATATAAAAGGAGATCCGAACCGAAAATTCAGTGTACGATTGTTTGGGTGTAAAGAGACTAAAAAAAATCCATTTACAAAAGGAAGAAAGGGAGAGGGATATTCCCCTTTAAAATAACTACAGCTAAACGACAAAACCTGATGATGCACATCTTCCTTCCTTCTTCTAATTCTTAATCCTTATCCCCCTCTCTAATTATCTCTTAATCACACAATTAACCTCCCAAACAATCGTTAATTAAATTAAGCGTTGTTTTGTCTTTTCCGGTTTGACCTACGTGCACCTAACAACAGTAGATCAGAACTCCCTGGGATCAACAAAAATAGATTGACCAGGTGGTGACTTGGTCCAATCACCCACACACCCGTCACTGTAGTCTTCCCCCAACCTCTTTATGCACCATAAATCCTCGGCGCACGATAGACTCTTCCAGTGTGGGATTCCTAAACTGAGCGGCTCCCCGCCCGCCACCTCCGTCGCCACCACCCCACACCCCCGCTCCTTCGCCATGTTGTGGGCCAGCCCGCACAGGGCCCGCAGGTATTTCGCCGCATTCGGGCCCTCGCCGCCGAGCCCGTACAGGAAGTGGAACCCGAACGGCCGGAACACCTCCGGCACCGACGGGATCCGAAGCCACGGCAGAGCCCGGTCCACGGCCCGCGTCGTTTTCGCTAGAACCTTCCTCACGCGCGACGCGCCGCGGACCTCGAGCCTGAACACGTCCATGCAGTTCCACACGCTGAGCACGGCCCACGACTCGGGCGGGTTGGCGAGGAACGCGGCGGCGCCCGGCCATGAGTCGGCGGCGTAGGACCCACGGAGGACGGCGAGGAAGGTGCCGAGGCTGAGCTTGTTGTTCAAAACGGCGTCGATGTCGCGCGGGAAGAACTCCGTGGTGGAGAAGCGGCGGCGGTAGAGGAGCTCGGCGTCGGGCGGGTCTAGTTTGATGAGGGCGAGCCGGGGGTTGATCCGGACCCGGTGGGCGAAAACCGGGTTGACGAGAATGGAGGGCGTACGGAAGGTGGAATAGCCGCATTTGTGGGTGAAAAGGTGGACGGATGGGTGGTTGTCGTTTTCGGTAGCCATGTAAGAGTATTCAGCGCCATTTTCTGCAAACCATTGCTCCATTTTTTGCACCAGATTCAATCCAATTCCCATTCTCCTGCAAAAATACAAAATCGAATAAATCAGCCCTGCCCTACTCTGTCTCTGCCCCACATATTTAAGAAAAGAGTTGGTCGTATGAATTAATCCGAAAAATGCATGGAATAAAAAAGAGGGAAAAGTACCGATGGGAAGGTGAAACGCGAAGGCCTAATATGTAGGCGAGTTTGGTGTAAATTGGGAGAGGATATTGGGTAGAGCCGCCATTTCTGGGGAGCTTGGTTCCGCACGTCACCGTTTTGATGCAACCTCTGATCATCCCCACTATCTCTCCACCTTCCTCCGCCACCTGCAACCACTTTCTCACCATAAGCACCTCCATATATATATATCCACTAGAAGAGAAAACAGAAAAACAGAATGAAATGAGAATGAGATTGTTCATACGAGCATGAGATGAGCAGGGGAATGGCGGACCCTGCAGATGGGGTCACCCAAGAGGTGAGTGTAGAGGGATAGTTTCCCACTGGGGGGGCCCACCTCACACCTATTCTCCACTTCCTCCACTGCCCTGCTGTCTTTCTTCGCATCATATTCCCGCACCACCACCTCCCCACTTTCCGCCACCATCTCTCTCTGTATCTCTCTGTATACAGTGTATGTATTAATAGCACAACAAGAGCAGGGGAGGGATTGATGAGAAAGTACGTCCAAAGTGAATTCAATAGCAACAACACAAAATCTCAGAAAACAAAAATCGGTGGTTGGTTTGTTACTCCTTTTATCTTATTTATTCATTCAAAGCAAAACCAAAAGCATGGAGAGAGAAGGTAGTGGGAGATGAATGAAAGGTAGTGGGAGATGAATGAATGATTACAGTTTTGGGAGAGGTTTATTGGAGAAGGAAGTGACTAGTGGAGTGATCCATTCATTGCTGCCTCTCCTATTTATACTTGGACTTGCTTTCTCTCTCATAAATACCTCACCTCCATTTTTTTTTATTTGGATATTAATTAAGATTAGATTATATTAATCCGTGAATCAAAGATACTATTTTATCTTTAATAATAACACCACCACATTTTAGTTTGAACAACAAAATGGGAAATTCAAATAATATCTTTTTTATTTTAATTAATTTACTAATGTAATGATGTGAGATAGTAACTATAATTAACATTAGAGAAAAATCGTGAAAAATGTTACTTTTAATGGTCGATTATGGAAAAATGACACTTAATATAAATTTTTTTTATTTAAATGTTACTTTCTTACTTTTTTTTAACCCCTTCTTATCATATAATTAATACATAATCGCATGCAATGTTCGCACATATGTTAGTAAATAAAATATGTGAATGACATGCTATGGTCGCACATATATTAATAAATAAAATATGTGAATGGTTACACATGTAATCGCGTGTAGAATCGGATATATAGTCGCGTGTAGGGTTGCATGCGTAGTCGCAAAAGAAATCACATACTAGGATTAAAAAATTATAGAAATATAGTGAATGACATTTTTTTCAAAATAATACTATTAAATTGGAATTTTTACCCATACCCTTTAACATTGTGACTGCTGTTATTCAATGCATATTCGAATACAATAATTGAAATCTAAGATTAGATTTTCACTCTGACTTCCAATTAGTTTTATTTTTAAATTTATTTTTAATTAAAAAATTCTACTATAGTTTCCTTGTATGGGTGTTTATTATTTCAATATAATCATTCTTATTCGGCATTAATTTTTATTCGCTGGATATAAAATTTTTATTCGGCATAAATAGAAATTGAAATGATAATAGTAAGTGTAATTAGCATTGCCTTCAATTTTTATTCGTCGGATATAAAATTTTTATTCGGCATTAGAAATTGAAGTAAGTGTAATTATTAGAAAATGATATGATAATAGTAAGTGTAATTAACATTGGATATAAAATTTTTATTCTGCATTAGAAATTGAAATAATGATAGTAAGTGTAATTAAAATTTTGACTGGTGTTATTCCATGCATATTCGAATACAAATCTAAGATTAGATTTTCACTCTGACTTTCAATTAAAAAATTTTATTATTTTTTAATCAAGATTTTACTATAGTTTCATATATATATATATATAAGATTTTTATATTTCGTTGGATATAAAATTTTTATTCTGCATGATTAGAAATTGAAATGATAATGTAATTAACATTGTGACTGCTGTTATTCCATGCATATTCGAATACATAAAATAATTGAAATCTAAGATTAGATTTTCATTCTCTTTCAGTTATTTTTTTTATTATTATTTTTTAATCAAGATTCTACTATGGTTTCATATATAGCTAGGTGTTTATTATTTCAATATAATCATTCTTATTCGGCATTAATTTTTATTCGTTGGATATAAAGCTATGTAGATATAAATTCTTTAATATCAATAAATTTATTTTAAATTATTTTTAATTAATATCAAATAAGCTTATTCTAATTTATAAGATGAGACGGTAATTATGTAAGGCGGGTCGATCAATTATTAAATTATCACTATATACTTTATTATATAGTTAAAATATGCTTATTGTTAGTTAAAATATGTTTTTCTAAAGTATGATGAATAATAATAAAGTACTTCACTCGTCCCGGGTAAACAACAACATTTGTTTTTTGCACGTAGAATAAGGAGTATTATTATTTTATATAACGTGGGTAGGTGTATTAGAGATGTGATGGTAGTGGTGGGCCATTGATGGACTCTTTTTACTAAAAGAGGAAAATGATGCAATTTGAACAGGATGTTTAATATAATAAAATGGTGCAATTTTGGCGGGAGTATACTTTAGGGTGTTATAATATAATTTACTACAAATATATTTTAATCATCAATAAACATACTTTATTTATATAACAAACACATTTTAATAATAGGTGAGCGCATCTCAATTTATAATTAGAGCATAAAATTATAAAATAAAAGAAAAGCAATAAACCTCGAATTTTTTTCTTAGATAATGTTTGTTTGTTTGTTAAAGTAAATAGAATTAGAAAAGGATTAATTGCAGGTGAAAAGTGAACGTGGGTTAATGAAGTGATAATAGCAATAATTAGTGTTTATTATTAATCATAACAAAAAGTGGTGGATGAAGAAATGGCGGCTATGGCTGCGCGCTCTCTCTCCCTCTCTCCTCCATCCCCATCTCTCTCCCTTTCCATCTCCCTTTCCATCTCCCATCTTCATCTCTCTCCATCTCTCCCCACTCTCTCATTAATTTTGATCATTAAATCTCCCCATTTTGCAATGATTATAACTATTTTTTCTTGGGTATGTGAACAAATTTATTGTCTAATCTTCATTCATTCCTAATTATCTTACCGTCATTAATCTTGTTTGTCAATATCAACATTCAAATAGTTAAAAAAAAAATTCAAATAATTTATCATAAGCTACTCCCTCCTGTTCAGCTAGACGAAATTTCAATTTCAAAAATGGTCCTCTAAGAATAGACGAATCCAATTTTAGTCCTTAAATTATGAAAATTATCAAAATTGGTCCTTTTGTTCTTAAAATTGGTCCTTTTTCTATTATCAAACCTAAATTCCACCATGCTATTTACAAAAATACCACTAGGTTTATAAACATAACTATACTTAATTCTAAAGTTTGATTTTCATCCAGTTTCAACTCAAAATGGTATCAGAGGCCTAGGTTTATTTATTTATGAATGAAAAAATTTATATACTTATATCACTTAACGAGAGGAAAGTTTCAAAGAAATATGGATCCGAACGAAAGTTCGACATCCGAGAGTGACAGGACTATAAGCCCTGTTCAAAACTGGAGCAACGACGCCTTCTGGCCCATTGGATATGATGAAACGAGCAGTTCCATATAACAATACTACAATATTTTGTATAAACAACAAGCAGAAAAGAAGAAAGAGGCTGCCGACCGTTTCTTGGACAGTCTCGACCAAAGATGGAAACTGGTGGAAGCCCGTGCCAATTACACCGAGGAAGAACATCTGGAGAAAAGTCGTCACATAGAAATAAGATACTCCAAAGAAGTGTCTAGAAACGTAGTGGAACTCCAAAGTTTCACTGAGATTCATGGACGTGTCCCCAGACACGAACAATGGAGAAAACGACCAAATCAAGGTCCAAGAGAGATCTGCAAGCCCTATCACTTTTCATGATGGTCAAAATGACAGAGTGGAAAGAGATCGAGACAGATTACTCTAAGATGAACCAAGATCTTAGAGAATTACAAAAGACGGTGAAATTCTTTGGAGAATATTGCCAGAACATGTCCAAGACGATATTTGAGATCAGTCTCAAGATGGATAAGGTGGAGACGTTGCAGAACAAACAACTCGACCACATCAAGAAGTTGATAAAGCAAGTAGAGTCCTTGGAAACTAAAGTGACTGGGAGAAGGCTAGGAGGAAGGTTGCCACCAACCTTCGGAATAGAACCTCTTTTACACCAAAAGGGGAAAATGACAGAGGTTACAAGGCTAAAGCCGGAAAGTGAGAAGATGATCGCTATCCTTCGAGGAGAATCCATATCCCCAGATGGAAAGAGCAAATCTTGAAGATCTACAAGATCTATATGAGTCCTTCCAAGGACTATCAATTATAGATCTAAAAATGAATGTTGGAGAAACATCAAGCTCACAACAACAATCGCAGGCTCCGCAGACACAACGTGATCTGAGCCAAAATGAAGGAACCTCTGAATACATGGAGCTCAGGGAATAAGTCAAAAAGAGACAACCCAACAACAAGGAAACTTCAAGATGAAGGCAAAAGGATTGTCAACAGGAGCAAGTCGAGTTTGAGGATCTAGTCTACACAACACCCCATATGGCCGGTCCCATCTTGAATTGATAAATCCATACGGGTAGATCCTATATCTCGACACTCTAGACTTCAAGAACAGAGAGGCCTTGATCGACAAATGAACAAATTCAATGAAGATTGCAGGAGGTGCACTAGAGCTGGATAAAGAAGGGTTCATAAGATTCCTAACTATGAGTCTGAAGAGATCAGTAAAATGCGCCTGGGAGGAGCTCTCAGACGATGTCAAGAAGGAAGCCATGGAAGGCGAAGATCTCGGCAATATCGTTGATCGCATGACCAAGATCTTTAAGATCCACTTCATCGGAGTAGGTTACTTCGAAGAAATAGAAGAAAAAAAGAAGAATAAGTATATGAATGCCCTATACAGCCTAGAACTACTTGATATCTGTCACGTAGACGAGTAAATCAAATTCTTCACAGAGTATAGATAGAAATCAAAGATCAAGGAGGAGGAAATATTCCATATGTTCTTTGCCAAGATCCCAAAGCCCATGGAGAGAAATGTTAATCAAAGAATATAAACCATGCGAGCTGGATTCGATAGTAAGGAGAATGTCCTTCCTCAAAGCCAAGATTGTAAAATGGTGCCATCAAGCATCACTACACAAAAACTACAAGAGATTAAGGAGAATCAACAAAATGGTACCCTTATGTTGCGAGAGCAATGATCTTCCAACTATCATTGGAAGATGTCCACGGAAGCAGAAAATGATGAAGAAACATCATCCTTATACCCAAAGAAGCGGAGAATGGAGGTCCAGAAGACCAAGATCCTTTTGGTCTAAACAGAAGGTCCGAAGCTATAAATCAGGGCAGATATCTGGAATATCAAGATGGAGTTCAAGAAGTCAAGCATCATCCTCAGGGTCAAACCAGAGGAGTACATGAAGAACTCCCACAAGAAAGACATTTTGAAGAGCGGCCACAAGTCAATGAAAGATTTAAGGATTATAATTGCTATACGTGTGGAGCAAAAGGGCATATCTCATCGGATTGCCAGAGAACCAGAAAAGGGAAGTGCGACAGTTCGAAACAACTCCAGAAATGGAGAAAGCTATTTACTTCCAAAACCTAATACTGGTATATCAATTCGAGGATATACCCTCAGACGAGAGTATCTAAGAAGAAGAATTCTTCAGTCATGACGAATCTTCCGAAGATGAGTCAGAGTGAAGAAAAAAATTCAGACAAGAGATGCAAGAGCACATGTCTGGATTTTTTCCCAGACATCCATTTCTCATAAGGCTCTGATGAGAATCATGAAGGAGGATCCGAGACTCAATCTGTATGATGGGTTCACCGTGGGATGATTAGAGCGAAGAAGAGCTTTAGTCATGACGAATCTTCCGAAGATGAGTCGGAATGAAGAAAAAAACTTCAGACAAGAGATGCAAGAGGACATGTCTGGATTTTTTTCCCAGACATCCATTTCTCATAAGACTCTGATGAGAATCTGATTAGAGCTATTTTCACCTAGATTTTAGTGTCTTTTTATATGTATTTTCGTATTATTTTATCCGTATTTTATATGTTATTTGGTTGTGTTTTGTATTTTTATTGAAATGTGTGTGAATGAAATTAAACGTAAGATTTTCACTTTTTATTGGATGCTAAACATGATAAGGAAGATGTAGGAAAAAGCAGATCTCAATTCGGAGTTGAAACGAGGGAGAACGAGCCAAAACAGTGAAGAAATGCAGGAGCCAGCACACGAGCCGTGTAGCCAACACGGCCCTGTAAGAGTTGGCCGTGTGGCGACATCTAGTCACTCAACACGGGCAACTTCAGGTCGTGTCCAGTTGCACGAGTCGAGTCGGGAGCACGAGCCGTGTCGCCAACACGGCCCTGTAAGAAGTGGCCGTGTGCCGACATCAGAAGAGCCAACACGACCACACCTGTGCCCGTGTTACAACACACGACTCATGTTGGCAGCACGAGCCGTGTCATCAACACGGCCCTGTAAGGCGAGGCCGTGCGGCAGCATCAGAAGACACAACACGGCCACCTCGTGGCCGTGTTGCAGAGCACGACTCGTGCTGTGTATTTTCCTGCAGAAATTTTCAGATCCTTCTAGAAGCCTCCATAGGGGTATAAATACCCCTTTATTCAACAATTGGCAAAAAGGATCCGAAATTCCCATCATCTATACACACATCACACACCATTTCTTCCATTTTCTACCATCATCTTCATCCACCTTCATCCATTTTGATCCATCTTCATCATCTCCATTAATTCTCCATCAAAACTTCATCCCTTCCATTGGGTGTGAGAGATCTCAAGGAATCAAGAGCTAGAGGTGGAGATCAAGAATAATAGAAGATTCTCTTCAAGAAATTGATAGGGAAGAATCCATTCATTTTGTATTTCTTTAGATCTAAGACTATGGGTATTTGTAATGAATCATTTATTTGTTTTATTACTTTTATCATGTTAGGCTAATCCCTCTAGTGGGATTAGGAATATGAAGAGCATATTAGATTTATATTATCATGTGGATTAAATTGGTTTTTGATTTAATTGATGTTGATTTCTATTCATGGAGTTTAATTGTCTTGATGTTGTGATGGAATGGTTTGTTATTCATGAATGTTTATTGGTTTAATGGATTGTTGATCAATGGATTATTTATGGTAATTAAATGCTATCATGATGTTCATGTATGTATTGCTTGGAGTGAGACGGAAACGACCCTCTATAGTATTAGGAAAGTATGAATAGACATTGAGTTTAGGTTTGACCGAAAGGATATTTGAATTCAATGAGGGGAACCAATCCATTCGTTGGCCTTAGTACACAAAAAGGGAGAGTTTAATCTAACTAGTACCTAGATGGAAGGGGTTAATGTTGGGCTTTGATCTTAAGTGCTTTTGGGAGTCTAAAATGGATCAACAACCTTTGTAACCCGAAAGGGAGCTTAAGATACAATCGTGATCACCCTTAGTCTACATCAATTGAGTTGAATTCCGTTTGCATGATAATATGAATCGAGTGTGCTTGGATGTTTCTAATCCCATGTTTTTCCATACTTGAACTTTAGCACCCATTTTCTTTACTTGCCATTTATCTTATTTGCTATCTTATTTACTTGTTTCTTGTTTTAGTTGTTAATCAATCTCAAAACCCCCGATCATCTTTACAAAAACAACAATGAACATGAGCTCACGTATTTTGCTAGTCCGAACATAACTCCTTTATGGATTGATAATTTTTCTTGGGATATACTACTACAACGATCGAGTATTCTTGCTCGTGAGTGCACAAAAATAGGCAAACAGAATCATGAAGGAGGATCCGAAACTCAATCTGTATGATGGGTTCACCGTGTGATGATTAGAGCGATACCACAGTTTCAAATGGAAAAAGTGATGGAGATTAATAATGGAGATTTGATGAAGATATAGAATAATTAATATAATTAGGTTTTGATTTATTTTCTTTTTATTTGTAATTATCATTATGACGTTAGATCTTATTATCACCTATAAATAGGTGTTTATATTATTGTAATAGGAGTTGAAATTGAATGATTAAAAAAAGAGAGTTTTTTCTTGTCCTCTTTTACGGTATTATATAAGAATCAACATATTGAGAAGTCTATCTTCCGGTATTCCGTAGGAATCAACGGATTATAGAGTTGTTTTTTGTATCTTTATCTTTAATACGCTCTCGCTGCATCAGATGGTAATCAGAGCCAAATTCTCGATGTTGGATTCGAGATTTCAAGTGGTTTATGGTACCTTTTATGATGATCAGTCATCGTATGAAGATGATGTTACGCAGATCAACCAATAAAATGACTTATTGGTGTCCGATCCTGTATACGATGAACCACCAATTTTTTATGAATACTCTAACGAAGATTTGTGGTATAAACCTCCAATTTTCGATGAGTATATTGATTCGGTGGACATTATAAATTATGGTAATGATGATACACAATTTTCCAATAAGGAGATTGAGTATCGTTCGTGGGAAGCAGATAGTGTTTTTGAGGTGGAATGTCAAAGTCAAAATTATACTTTGATTTTTGGTTAATTTGTTGAGATTGATGATGAAATGGCTTATGTTGTTAGATCTTATGGTATTTTTGGAGATGAATCCATATATGTTGCAACTATTTGGCTACAAGAGTTTAAGGACATTCCTGCACATCTTCGAACCAAACCTTTAGGATCGCTATTACGCAAGACTGGATTCGAGGGCGAATCATTTTCAAGAGGAGGGGAATGATGCAGATAATTATAGTATAGATTAATTCGTATTGATATGATTTAATTTTGATTTGTTTCATTTAATTTTAGAATAATTAGTATTAATTTTTGATTTATTTCCTTTATATAAGTTTATCATTAATGTAATAGATTTTGTTATCACCTATAAATAGGTGATCTTATTATTGTATCAGGGAGTTGAATTTGATTAATAAAATTGAGAGTTTTCTCATAGCCTCTTTTATGGTATTCTATAAGAATCAACGTATTTGAGTTGTCTATCTTCTGGTATTCTTTAAGAATCAATGGATTATAGAGTTTTGTTCTACGTATCTTTATCTTTAATACGTTCTCGCTGCATCAGTTGGTATCAGAGCCTGGTTCTCGATGTTGGATTCGAGATTTCAAGTGATTTATGATACCTTTTATGATGATCAGTCATCGTATTAAGATGATGTTTCGCAGATCTACCAAAAATGACTTGTTGGTTTCTGGTCCTGTATATGATGGACCACCAATTTTCGATGAATACTCTGAAGAAGATTTGTTGTATGAACCTCCAATTTTCAAATGAGTATATTGATTCGGTGAACATTATCAATTGTGGCTATGATGATACACAATTTTCCAATAAGGAGATTGAGTATCGTTCAAGGGAAATGGATGGTGTTGATATTTTTTGAGTGGAATATCAAAGTCAAAATTATAATTTGATTTTTGATCAAAACGTGGAGATTGATGATGGAATATCTTTTATTGTTAAATCTCTCAATATTTTAGGAGATGAATTCACAAATGTTGCAATTATTTGGCTACAAGAGTTTAAGGATGTTCCTGCACGTCTTCGAACTTTTAGGCATGGCATAGCACTAAACAGGATTCGAGGGAGAATCCTTTTCGAGAAGAGGAGAATGATGGAGATTAATAATGGAGATTTGATGAAGATATAGAATAATTAATATAATTAGGTTTTGATTTATTTCCTTTTTATTTGTAATTATCATTATGACGTTAGATCTTATTATCACCTATAAATAGGTGTTTATATTATTGTAATAGGAGTTGAAATTGAATGATTAAAAAAAAAAGAATTTTCTCTTGTCCTCTTTTACGGTATTCTATAAGAATCAACGTATTGAGAAGTCTATCTTTCGGTATTCCATAAGAATCAACGGATTATAGGGTTGTTCTTCGTACCTTTATCTTTGATACGCTCTCGCTGCATCAAAAAGCACAACATCATATATAAGGTGATCGAAGGGGAAATTGCCATCCCTATGAAACTCATGGGAAATATGATGGAAATGCAACTGGTTCCTTATGAGGAGATCAAGAGAGAACTCAGTAAGCTCCCAAAAGAAGTATCTAAGACCATGTCTTGGGTCCATATCGGAGCTATTCAGATCCTCATCAAGGCAACATTCAAAAAAGGAATCGATATTGTTATCTTTGATAAGAGGATCAAGAATACGAGAGATGCATGCCTAGGAGGACTCTCGGGAAATTTATACGCAGGAAATGTGGCATCCTACATTTATCCGAGGATCGCCTAAAATCTAGCAGACCAAGATTTCAATAGGGCACTCACCCTTCATCAAGATTTAAAAACAAAGACTTGATGAAAGAAGGGAATATGCCTTACTCGATCACATACAGTATCTTGTATGCTCTGTCCAACACCCATCATTCAAATCTATTCCAAATGAAGGAGTATATTGAGATACCAGAAGTGTTTGAGAGAGAGTTGCATGTGCAACTAGGCCGAAAATAATGGAGTTGCTGCCAATCCACGACATAGATTTGCGTATCAAGGATAAGCAAGTTTGGAGCAAGCATGACAGCCTCAGATTCGAGCAGAGAAGGATTTCTTTCCAAGAAGACAGAATAATTAGCGAAAAATGGGAAAAGAAGCCGATCGTGGAGGTAATCTAGGAACCAGAGAAGTTCACAACCACAGGTGAACTAAAATGCCCAGAAGGATGGAAATGAATCGAAGTGATATTCAACATCACTAAAAAGGAAAACTTCATTCCTTGTGATTACTTGTATTATCTCCAACAACCAACAACGAGGAGATACCGATGACAGCTCAAACTCGGAGAATTTGAGCTGGTGATCGAAGGATAGTAGGAAGGTTCCCAGAGCAACAAGTGCTAGGATTGGACTTTCTCGAGGATCACAAACCTTGAGAAAATTACAAGATGGATGGATTTCACGGTCAAAGGAAAGAGATACAAGGTTTAATAATAAAAGCTTGGGGTTTTAAAGCTCTTATCTACCCATGGCCACAAGTCCATTCTGGATATATATCACCATAGGAATTATATATAAGGAGCACTGTGCAGAATATTTTGCGGCATACATCGATTCAGGAGCCAGTATCTGCACAGAAAAAAAATAAGTCTTTCCTAAAGACTTAGGCGAAGAATTGCCAACTGTATTAGGAAAAAATTTCTCACAGAGGGTACTAATCCTTAAAAGAGGAATCAAACAGGCGAAAATCATGATTGGAGGAGCAGATCATACCCCATGGTACAAGGTGAAGACTCCACAGATATATTTTCATGATACCGGAGCAGATATTCTGTTAGGAAATAATTTCCTACAGAAATTCAAGCGTTTTACCTAAGAAAATGCAATAAGAAGGCTTATTTTCACAACCCTTATTGAACATAAGATAATCACACCAAGACTGCGTAATGCATTTCAAAGAAAAATGCCAATCAAATTTCGCAGCAAGCGTGGTGATAATTAAGGAAAACTTAGCCATCTAAAGATAAATAATCAAAGAAGATATGGCAAAACGGTCCTTCAAATGAGAACCGAGACCAGAGGAGGATGGAAGATGGAGAACCTAAAGGAAAATACAATCCACATTTTCAAAGCAATCTTGGGAGAAAATCTACAGAGAGACATCACAATCGAAGAACAAACATCTTTGGAGGACGTTAAGAAGAAGATACAGAGGAACTTATATGAAAATCCACTAGCCTGGTGGGATAAAAACGAGCTCAAAGCTTCACTCAAAGTAAACGAAGGAAAGGAGCATGAGTTCGTGAGATACAAGCCTATCCTGATGAACCAAGATGATCGAAAGGATATGCAACTAATACTTAAAGAACATCTGGACCTTAAGTTGATATCACCAGGAGTATCTCCATACAGCAGTCCAGGATTTCTGGTTCGAAATCATGGAGAAGTCAAGCGAGTGAAGCCAAGACTTGTGATTAACTACAAAGGGATCAACAACATCTTGGAGTTCGATGGATACTACATACCAAGTAGGGAACACTTGGTCAACTGTATCAAGAATGCCAAGATATTCTCAAAGTTCGATTGTAAATCTGGGTTCTACCAGATAATGATGGAAGAAGGAAGCAAGAAGTTCACAACCTTCTCCACACCACAAGGCGATTATATCTGGAATATCATGCCTATGGGCTTGGCGAACGCACCCCAGATATACCAAAGGAAGATGGATAATCTTTTCAAAGATTATTTCTCATTCATGTTTGTTTATGTGGATGACAACCTCATAGCCTCAAAGAATATGAGGGAGCATTTGGCGCATTTGAAAGTATTTTCAGAGGTGTGCCACAAGGAGGGATTGGTGCTTTATGAAAAGAAGGCAGTAATAGCAATAAGACAGATCGAGTTCCTTGGAGTTGAGATTGATGAATCTGGAATCATTCTACAACCAAACATTGTAGAGAAGGTTCTGGGATTTTCTGAAGATCTTAAAGACAAGAAGCAACTCCAAAGCTTCTTAGGAGTTGTCAACTTCGCTGGAATGTTCATCAACAATCTAGCACAATACAAGAAGGTGTTTAGTCCTCTATTGAAGAAAGATGCCGAATTCAAATGGGAGGAATAACACCGAGAGATGGTTAAGCAACTGAAGGAGGTTGATGAGTGATATTTTCACCTAGATTTTAGTATCTTTTTACGTGTATTTTCGTATTAGTTTATCCGTATTTGTGTTTTGTGTTTTTATGGGAATGTGTGAGAATTAGCTTAAAAGTATGATTTTCAGGTAAAAAGAGATTCTAGACGCGAAAAGAAAGACGTAGGAAAAAGTGGAGTTCAATCCAGAGTTGAAACGAGGGAGAATGGGCCAAAACGGAAGAAGGAAAAACAGGGACAACACCAACATGACCAGTGTTCCATACATGGCCAACACCTACACGAGTCATGTACCAAACACGACAATGTAAACTTTGGCCGTGTTTCGTCACCCGAAACACCTACACAACCACCCTTATGGCCGTGTTCCACACACGGCCTGCCGTGTTCAGTACACGACCAGTGTACCGTACACGGGCCGTGTAGGTGCAAAAATTAAAAAAAATCAGAATCCTTCTAAAAGCTTCCCAAGGGGTATAAATACCCAATACTTCAATATTTCATCATATTTTCGTGGTTTTGCCCTGCACACATACCTCACACACCATTTTCTCCATTTTACACCATCATCTTCATCCATTCTTCATCCATCCATCCATCCATCCATCCATACTTGATCCCCTCCATCAAATCCACCATCCAAGTAATCAAGGATGCAAGGGAGAGTGAGATCACAAGAAGAAGAAGAAATTCTCCATTGAAGACCTTCAAAGGGGGGAATTTAATTATAATTTTGTGACTTTCTTTATAGTTGATCATGGTTTGTAAGGATTTTAATATCTATGTTGAATTTCTTGTGACTATGAGAGGCTAATATCCTTTGTGAGATTAGCTCCATGATTGGTGTTGGATAATTTAGATTTTATGTAAATTAATTTTAATCTTAATTGGGCATTTGTGTTATTTCTATCATTGACGTGAATTGCTTGAAGTATATGTATGATTTGTGAAATTAATTATCATGGGCATGTGACTAGATTGAGAAATCAATTATGTGCTTAGGATAGTTCATTGAATCATTTCATCATACACTTCATGTGCATTAATTTAGAATGAGATAGAGATATCCTTCTATATTTAGAACCCTTTGATAGAACATTTGATTAACTTAATCGAGATATTGGTTGATTAGATAAGGAGAACCAAGCCATTAGTGAATTCATAGTACCTTAAAAGGGAATATTACCTATGATTTAGTACCTCATTAGGGAACTCGTAGAGTAATTAGTACCTAGTGGGAGGTGTTTGCTATGGTCTCGATTCTATGTGCTTTTAGGAGCCTTATTGAGGGCCTACATCCTATCCGTCTCGAGAGAGTTTATGTGGAATTGGTGATCGTTTCTATACCTTGTCCATGAGAGATTAGAATTAATTGCATAATTACTTAATTATCTATGCCATGATTATAGTTAATCTCATCCTTGCATCACTTGGAACCCATTCATTTTGCATTCATTTTATCATTTATTTCTTGCATTAGTTTAATTGTATTTATTTGCATCTTATCATTCCTTTCCGTCGTCCTTATAAAATCACGATAAACTTGAGATCTCTTAAACTCTAGCACGTTCCTTCCTTGGGTTCGATAAATTATTTAATTGGTCATTCCGACTATATTACGACCAATCAAAGGTTTGCAAAAAGCTCCCGAAGTTAGCCAATCCAAACGACAAGGATGATTTGGTACTATATATAGATGCTAGTGACTATTGGTGGACTACGGTTCTAACTAAGTCCACACCAGAAGGAGAAGTGCCATGTAGATACTGTAGCGAACTCATTGCGGAGAATGAGGCAAAGAGATGGCACATCAATAAAAAGGAGTTCTTTGCGGTTCGGAAGGCATTCAAAAAATGGCAGCTATTTCTTCTCGCGAAGAAATTTATCCTTAAAATGGATAACACAAGTGTCAAATCCCTTTTGAAAAATAAAATTAAATCAAAACCAGAAAAGGCTAGACTATTAAGATGACAAGCTGGATATCAATATTATGATTTTAATATTGTCATTATTAAATCTGTTGAAAATATTTTGGCAGATTTCCTGACGAGAGATAGAAGGAGCTGAGATAGACTCCATTATGACCGTTTCAAAGCAACTGATGGACAACCTTGAGTTGCTCAAAAGGGAATTTGAGAATATGGCACTCAATGCAACGCGTGCTGAAAAATTGTAAGAGAGTGATCGGACCAAAGTGTCCAATCGCATACGAGATTATATTCACAATAATGCGAGTCTCTTCGAGTCTTTACGGGAGCCACTCTTCTGGGCTGTTGAAAGCAATTAACAAAAGGAAAATAATCGAGAACGAGACTCTAAGCCCAGAGCAAGGGATTCAAGTACCCTTAGCACAGGTCTTGGATTGGAATTTCTAAAAGAAGAATCGGTCCAAGAAAAAGTCGAGGCTCTGGAGTCACATCTAGAGTCGTTGAGTCAACCCAGCACCTCTGGAGTTAAAGAGGAAGAGACCAGTCTTAGGCCTATGACGGGCACCGCTAAGGCTAGTATCAACATATCTGATTTTTCTCATTGGCAGGTATACCAAGCTAGCTGGGAAAAATTAAATACCAAACAGGGAATCCATCCGGAGAAATATCGGATAGATATATCTAGGGAATATCCCCAAGTTTGGATGAGAGAGGGCTCAAATCTAAACGATATAAAGTAGTGGTATGATTTTGGACCTCTAGCCTCAATATATACGGTTGCACCAAAGTTTCCAGAACTTTCGAAACTGCTAGACTGGCTAGGAAAAGCAGTTGTGAAGTCATGGGAAAATAATGCGACGTTGTATAGAGGAGATGTATTGGAACTCTACTTTACCAGTGCAGCTCCAGAACCAGTTGAAAAAGGCTGCCACGAAACCTTTCATTTCATCAAACTAAGAAGACCAGATGTGGGGGCATCAAACAGAATCAAGGAGTCTTCTGGGAGGGAACCAGTCTTGGTTTCTACGTATTCAGAGGAACAAATCTCTACTCGAAGAGCGAGGGGTTTATACGCTTGCATTCAGGCCATGATTTAAGTAAAGTTCTCGTTCAAATTCAAGCACAAAACAATGAATATGTTCTTCCTGTTGAACACCTTAACAGGAAGAAAAACACAATTTGCAGAGGATGGTCTTGAAGACAAGCAAGAGCTTCTTTGAAGAAGCAAGGTACCAGTGAGTAAACAAACTCATTGGAAATACTGTAACATGGCTCACTTTGGGTAATAGATGGATAAGATATGTACAAGCTACTCTACCCAAATAGAACCAGAGTTTGGAAAGGGAGTAAGGCTAAGCATAGGGAAAATAAGAATGGCTGAACCCCTTCCGGCAAATGATACACATGGAAAGAAGAGGGTAAAACCTCTTCAGAACAACCAAGAGCCAGAGGACCCTTCAAACACCAAGAGAGACAAATGACTCTTCAAAAAAGCAAGAGCCAGATGATTTTTTCCAAGGGGTAAGAAACATGTGATCCATTTAAAAGACAAGAAGAAGAGCCCACAATCCAATGTAGAAAAAGGGGATCAGCCAGCTGCTAAAGTTGGCATCCAATGCAGATGACGTAATTGCTGACGCAAGTATGGTGACGTAAGCAGTGACGTCATAAAGGATTAAGAGGCTTTGAAATCTGGTTTTCAAGTCCGAATGCCTCTATAAATAAGAGTTTTGAGAAAGTAGAATGCGACCATTCCTCTATGTTTTCTCTTTAAATAAACATTGTATTCCTTTCTTTTCTTTGTATGAGTTCTGAGTGCAGCTACAATAGGTAGCTAAAGGAGTTATCTCCTCTTGTTCTGGGAGGATGAATGTGTAATATATTCTCCATTCAATAAATAAATAATCTTGGGCTTCTGCCCGCATATAGCCTTCCATTTTTTCTGCAACCTTAATCTCCATACTTTCCGGCGAAAAATAGTAGTAGCATCCTGTACACCCGGTGTAGAAAATAAACTAGGGTTGTGTTGAGAGCCGCTGAAGGAACGGGATTGAACCATCACACTGCGGGGCGAGTGGTTGGCTGTGAGGAGCAGCTGTAAAACCTCCCGGATACCCGATGGATTAATAATAAAAAAGGTATTGTTACTGTTTTAAGTCGGTTGATTACGAGATTAATGTTGTATTTATATACAGAAGCATGCTGGGCCTGATATGGTCGTAATGAACTATGCCTATTTTGAAAAAAATGGATGAAAATCAAATTAAAATAAGGTATTACTTAAAATGGGGCATATAATAGTAAAAATTTAGTAATAATAGAAATTAGATTGGAAATAGTAGAAATGACTAAAAATGGATTAAAAATGACTAAAATTGAGAAAATCAATAAAGAGGACCAAAAATAGATTATGCTATTCCTAGAGGACTAAAAATGATAATAACCCGTAATAGTTATTCACTTTGTAACATTAAATAATACTTTTTCTGTCCTTTTTTTACATGCATGCACAATTTTTTATCCGTCCCAAAATAAAAACTCGTGATAACTCATAATATTAATATTCTTATAATACTACAAAAATATCTTTTCTCTCTTACTTAGCCATCCCAAATATTCATATTTCTTAAATTATGGAGTACATATGTATTTATGAGATGGATGGAGTATAAAATAATGTAATATATAATGTAAGTATATACTTTCTCCGTTCAATAACAAGAGGCTCTTTTACTTTTTGCATGTGGATTAAGAAGTATTATTATTTAATGTGTAGTGGGTAGTTATATTAGTGGGAGTATGGATCCCATATTTTAATCGTATTAGTGGGTGTGTGTGGGTCCCATGTGTATAAAAAAAATGGACTCTTTGGATGTGACGCCCAAAATGAAAAAAAGACACACATTAAAGAATTTAGTATAAAAATTTAAAAGTATTTTCAAACAATTTTTATTGTCTATGACTAAGAAAAGTGTAACACATATTTTTTTTATTGATTCAAAATGAAATATTATAAAAGTTTGTGGTAAAAGCAACCGTTATTTCTTTATCAATGCCAAATTGACTATAAGAAATTAATTAAAAAGTTTATACAACTTAAAACCAATATTAGAAAGAATAATAATTAAAAAATTATTTACCTTACATACATATAGTAAGGATGTTTACGAAGTTTGGCGGTTGGAGGAGATCCTTATACAAGGATGCGCCCTGTTTAAAAAAAAAAAAAACTAATTAGTTATACCCCTCTCAATAATTATTTCTTCTCATATTCTTTTTTTTTTTTTAAATGATACGGTAAATCTTCTCATCCACCCACTAACACAAGTATAGGGATGTAAATGGTAATCTATGCCAAATCTTAGGATAAACGAATATCCGCAATTGTGATGGATTAACCCGAACCCACCTAATTTTACCCTATCCGATCCCGAATTTTTTTTTTTAAAACACCATAGACCATTAAAATATAATAGTAAAACATATAGCATCAAAATATAATATTAAAACATAAATAAGAAAAAAAAATCAGATTCAACATAAATAATAACATGCAATCTGAAAATTGAAAATTATTTTCTACATGCAGTTTGGAAACAAAGTCAATAAACATTCAACAAGCCCTTTCAAGGTTTAAACATGACAACTTCAAAATATGCACTCCCTCCGTCCCATTTCAATATTTACGTTTATTTTTTGCATGTTGATTAAGATGTATAATATTTCAATAGATAGTGTGTGGAAAAATATAATATTTAATGTAAAGTGGGTAGGTGTATTAGTGTTGAATGATATATTAATTGTTTTAGGTGGATCTCATATACCAAAAAGGAAAAAATTAAACATTGAAATGGGACGCGCAAAATAGAAACGTAAACGTTGAAACGGGACGGAGGGAGTAGTATGTATAAATTATTGATGATTTATAGAGGTACATGGAGAATTAATAGAGTTTATAAATGTATATAAAAGTAATTTTTTATAATATAAGTGTGAGTTTTGAAAATATTTTGATTTTGAAAACCCATAACAAACATGGTATCTGGGAATGTATCTATATATGATTAAAATAGTCTATGGACCAAAAGAATAAAATATCACTTATACCCTTATTATTACATAATCCTAACAATAAAGATCAAACACTAGGATAACTAAAGTAGTAAATGAACCAAAAATAT